>OX940877.1:166452322-169414100 GCA_954870665.1 Stratiomys singularior | reverse complement strand
GTGACGTTGTAGGACAACTGATTTGAAATTGAAACCTTCTAAGCGTGAAATTCGATGTGGATGTCAGTATCAATTTCTTATTTCACAGTGAAAAGGCAGAAATTCAACATTTTCAAACAGTTGAAAAAATATATTTGTAAAGAGTTTGTTTGCGTCACGTTAAACTAAATCGTTTTTGTACTTTTTTACTTTCCTACTTTTCAGCGCATATGGTGCATTCATTTCTATTTGTTTGATTGCAAAATCAGCCTAAAATATTCCCTCATGTATTCACAATTATCATTAATCGGTTATATCATGGAATAAACTCACATTCTTCCAATTTGTTATATAATTTTTGAAGTAAGGATTACTAAAATTTTTTTTATTAACAAAATACAAATTGAAATCGGGAATAACAATTTTAGTTCAACTTATGCGACAAAAATGAAGCACATTGTAGTCTCTTTCCCTAAAAATAAAAAAAAAACACACAGAACTAAACTAATTGTAATATTATTTGATTAATTTCCTGCATTTTCTAGAGAAGCTAGTTTGATAAGCATTTTCGTAATGAGAATAATATTGTACTATTGTAATAATTGTATTCATGCATAAACTTGATACGGAAAACAACAATTTCAAAGTTAAAAGAAGAATAAAACAAAAAAGAATTGAAATCGGCAAAAAAACATGAAACAAAACAACCGATGAGAGTTGGTGTGTGTCCGAACCTTTCCTAGCAATCGCAATTTAATGCAAAATTTCATTGCACACAAAGTAATAAATTCCAAGTGAATCTTCACTATAGTTTGAAACTGAAAATCAATTAAATTCAAAATCATGTTGTGTCGCTGATTTTCTCGAGAAAAACTTTGTAGTAATTGCAACAACAACAACAACAACAGCAGTGTTACAGCCAGCAATAGTTTATAGAAAGAGGTTGAGAATTGTAACGGAAAACACATTTATGAGATAATAATAATAATAAAAACAAATAACATGCGTGATTGATTTGGAAAGAGTATTGATAGTGGAGGAAGTGGTCACATGATGCACAGTGCAAAATGTAAGTTTCCAACGCGCTTTTGAATTTATTTTAAGAGCGAAACACGTCTACGTTATGTGAAATACAGTTTTGATAGGGAGATTTCTAGTCTTGTCGCTACAAACATCGCGTTGGATTTTATTATGTTGGTCTCATTTCTGGGCTTGCATAGCTTTAGTTTATTGAAGTGTCTTTTGCAAGATGATAACAAGTAAATTGATTTTGTTGCTTTCGCTTTACAGAATACAAATTTAACCCATTGAAGGCCGAGTGCACACCGTGTATGCAATTGACGGACTATAAACTAAATAATAAGACGGCCGGCCTGCACACCGTGTGCGCAATAACAGTAATGTCGCAGTTGTCGAAATAAGATTTTTCTTATTGAACTAATGAAATCTGTAATGTACAGGAAAACCAATTTGGCATTGGTTTTACTGTGTACTAAAAAATCTAAAAATTATCTGAAGCCTTTCTTGCATGTAAAAAACAATGAATACGAATGCAGTGCAGGCTTAAAATTATAAGTTTTTATAAACTTATAAAAATATAATTATAAAAATATAATTATAAAAATAAGTTTCGTTTAGGCGTTATGAATAGACGGCGATACACAGGCACTAAGTTTTTTTTTCGTTGACCCACCTTTATCCGTGAATAAATAAAAAATTTGCTCCCACCACTCCTTTTTTACCCGACGAATACTTATTTCTATACTTACCCCATGAAATGTCAGATCTCAAGGTATCAGGAATGCTGGAAGCAACCAGTGATAATAAAAGTGATGATTTCATCTTTGCAAGAAATAGAAAGAAGAATCGAGATTTTGCTATCATGGATAGTGATTTAGAAAATGAAGAAAACAGGAATGTGAATATTGAACTAAGATGATACACGCCATGAGGGATTTGAAGAAAATGATTGGGCCGATTCTACTGACATTGAAAGTGAAATTGCACAGCATCAAAGTGAGCTTACTGCAGATACAGAAACGTGGAAAGACAGTTCTCTTACAAAAATTTCTTTTGTGAATAAACCAGGCCACAAAAAATTAAGCGGAGTTAGTCCGCACGATTCTTTTGAACTTGTATTTGATAATACCTTTTTCTCATTGATTGATATGTGTGTTTTCATGGATGATTATTACAGTTCTTTTAGTTTAGTATGAAAATTGCTAGAATACAAAAGTTTCCGTACAGGAACATTGAGAAAGACAAGGAAAGGAAACAACCTGGAAATAATAAGAAAAAACTTACGAAAAATGAAGTTATTTCACGGTTCAAAAACAATGTCTAGATTGATTGACAATGTCTAGAGATTTTAAGAAATTTAATTGGCAAACCCAGAGACACAAGGTCAACACCAGAAACAAATCATCACCTACCTGAAATTTTACTAAGAAATAAACATAGGAAAGCAAACAGAAAGATCTACCGACAGTGCACCAAAGAAGGAATATATTTACGTCGTAATTACTCTTGCCTTGCTGCTGTCGGTAATCCTGGATTATGTTTGGGAAATGTTTGAAGCGCTACTATCAACCAATGTATTTAACAATGTATCTACAAATCTATTTTCTTTTTTATTACTGAGTTAGATTATTTTATTATTTTTAGACACTTTTCTATAAATTTATTTTTTGTGTACGCTATTTTTTTTTTTGATTCTTCAACTTATTTTTCTAAATTTTTTTACTACTTTTTAAAAATTCTCTGCATTATATTCTGTTCTTTATTATTGAAAGCAAAATATCGATTTCGTATTATCTAACTATTTTTGAAATAAATTTTTATAATTTTTTTGAGTGTATTTTCATTTTTCTCTCCGCTCCTCGCAATAAAAATTTCCGAGGAGCGAGCTGCACATGTGAATTCACTTACGAATTAGGTGACTTCCATAGTAAACGTGTGTCATTTTTCTGAAAATGAACAATATAAAGACAAAAAATCGCTACTGGTGACCGTGTTCGAAAAAAATCGTCGTCTCGATTGGGTTAGAGGTGCTTCAAAACCAAGCATTGATTTTCGATGGCCCATTAGTCCTGGAGTAATTTGTTTGTCAAAGGGGTGAAAGCAAACCAGTTGTCGAATGTTATAGTACGACAAATCTCATGTCAGAGCTTTGGCAGTTCTCATTTGAGCTGGTCCCAAATAGGACGTTACAATCACCATGAACTCTACCACTGTAGCACATTATCAAGATTTTAATACGATACTAATTTAGATTACTAGGTGTGGTCGCCGAGCTCATAAGCCTAGCAACTGCTGATCTATGGTTTTGTAAACGTTCCGAGTGTTGAAGTTTTTAGTAAATAATCGAAATGGATAATTTTTGTTTACTGATTTGCACAATATTTACTTGTATTATGATCTGTCATTATTATTCTATTAAGGAAGTGAAAAAAAAACAACATTTTCTAATCAAATCAGTATTTATTTGGTTCAAATCATATAACCTATATTTCGCTTGGCTAAAAAAATAAATATTATAATCTTAGCTACAATATAATTATTTGGACGTTATTTGGCAAATTTCTTATATTTATAATATCAGTCTAAATTAAAGTTTTGCTTAGGTAACAATTACTTCTCAAATCACATTAATATTTTGGGACAAATTACTTGTTGTCTGCACAGTCCACGCATATCGTTTTTGAACATCCAAGACAAATAGGCTTGCGGTATTCGATGCAATTGTACTTAGTACGCCTTTTAAGTCTTGATGGGCATATTTGACACGTTTTTCTCGTTGCTTCTGTACTTTCAGGGGGTATTGTTTCAGGTTCCGGAGGATTATTTGGACCTAGTACGCGTGCAATTGTCAGTCGCAATTCTCTCGGCAATCTATTATTGTATACGCGGCATTTCAGGTGCGGCAAAACTAAACTATAAGCAAGATTCTGAAGAAATTGTGCTCTAGGAATATCAGGAACAGCAGTGCAGGTCTTGTACAGAGCATAGGCGTTGACTCCACTCATATCCAAGACTCTGAAAAAAATCGCGAGAGGCCAACGTCTGGTTCTACGATTTGACGAATAATTGGAACACTTTTTATCAATTTCATCAACACCCCCTTTTGTTTTATTATAATCTATTATGATTTCCGGCTTTTTTGATAGTGGATCCAATTGCTTTGTGTGGTGCATTTAAGAAATCAATATTACTGCTTTTGCCTTTTTAGGGACATATGAAACAATAGTGAAGTCTTTGGTAAAAACGTGTAAAGATGATTCAGGCTGGCGAGTTTTAGATGCTTGAAATTCAGGTGGGATGTGTCTTATTTTTTTTCAAGGTTCCAAGATACGTCAGATCTCTATGTTTCAACTGCTTCATCAATTCTATGGAGCTAAACCAATTGCCGGCTGTAATATTGCGATTGGTTTTTTCAAAATCCTTACACAATCGTAATACAGACTGAGTTGATATGGCGAGCTTTCTCTCAGTTTCGGTTAATCCCAGGCCATCGGAGTCTTTTCCATGGTAAATGTATGCATTATACACATAAAAAGATTCTGCGCCACATACTACTAAAATCTTCAGGCCATACTTGGCCGGCTTCTTCGGCATATAAATAATAAATTTGCATCTGCCTCTAAATGGAACTAACATTTCATCTACACATAAAAAAGCTCCGGGAGTATATACCTTCTTGCAATTGGCAATGAACAGTTGAAAGATTTTTGAAATTGCAGCCAATGGGTCCGTTTCAAGGCGTTGCGATCTAGTGTTACTGTCATCAAAACGAATGTAGTTCAAGAGGGTGAGAAATCTGAACTGAGACATCACGCACCGAAAAATTTCACGTCCAGAACCATCAGTAGCAAAAATGTATTTGGTGTTTTCGTGATTCGATTTGAAGACAGAGGTATAAAATAATAATCCCAGGAAAGCTTTCATTTCCTCACGATCGGTAGGTCTTAGTTCAATTTTATTTGGGTTTTTATATTTCGTGCGGATTTCTGATAATTTTTGATTAGTGTAGGTAACAATCGTATCAATCATAGTAGTGTCAAATAACTCAAGCCATAAAGATTCCGAATCAATAAATGTTTTGGGCTGCTGTCGAGGAATATCAACAATATTATGACTTGCTGTACGACTCGATCTGATAACAGGTTCTTCAAATGACCACTTGAAACCATTTTTCTCATAATAATACTGATTACTAGAAGAAACTGGAATAGGACTTACAGTTGAAGGTCCTGGAACTTGGTTGGCTTCATGAGGAGACACGGTGGTCGGTCTGATTTGTAACTGATTCTCATTTTCCTTATTTTGTTCGTCTCTTGACTGTTTAGATTCCGTATCATGATCAGATTGTAAGAAGAAATCTGGGTCTGCCTGATCATCGTCAACATCGCTAAAGTCGCCCTCAATTTCCGTTTCTAACCAACATTGTAGAGTTTTTTCGAAGTCTTGACTAGTAGAAGCAACCACTCTCTTTTTTTTACGGCTATTTTCCGAAGTACTCGGTTGGTCCATCTAAAATAATGCGATAAATAATAAGGTGACGTCTTGTAGACACTTAGAAAGATACACACTAATAATGATCTGACGTCTAACAGACTCGCAACATTAATACTGACTTTACGTCTGAGAGACATCGTGCAGCTCCACAGCCAAACGTGTTATCGCGCCGCCAGCGAGCGCTCGACTGAATGATCGACGGATTTCATCCCGAAGCTACAGAAAAGGGCGCGAGTGTATCTTTAAAGGCTTTGAAATACGGCTTATATTTATGAACTCACCGTCTATGAGACACCCACGTCAGTAGTTAAAGGTTAATTCAATTTACATTCTTATCGATGATTTCCTCCTTGAAAAGTTTTTAATACATCATAGTGCGTTGTAAAAATTTAAACATGCGCGACGGGTACTTTGTGCTTTAACAATATTCAATGTAGATACTCGGTCACGTGGGGCACGATTCAATGTCAACCAAAAAAGTCTATGTTTACCCCTAGTCCTTTTCAGATACAGGTAATAGGATTCAGCGATTTTTTGATGACTCACACCGTTTAATCGCATTACTTAACCCGGCGTGTGTCCCTTGAATTTTTGCATATACGATATGGGTGCTGGGTCTATTTCTAGGTTAAAAAAAAATCGTAAAACGTTTGGTATTACTTCTTGCGGTGTCTGCTGCATGGTCCAGCAGTTGCCAAACTTCAAATTTGAAAATTTTTGTTAATAAACAAAAGTCTAAAACGCGGGAAAAAGAACAAATATTCAAAAACGGCTTAGGCTTTCGTAGTTCATGATATGAGTTTTTAAAGGGATAATATATTTGGCATCGGCTCCAAAAAAAGTGAATTATTCTAGCACCTGAGAGTGGGATATACTTTACGAATGCATAATTCATAATAAAGTTAAAAAAATTGTTTACTGTCGGAATTAAATTTTAACGAACGAAATTAAATGTTAATAAGAATCGGAGCAGAAAAAATTCATTTAAAGTGCAGTGCGCCACGTGATAAAAGTGGATTGTATGGTCCTCTCAATGCGGAGTTTCACAGGCTGTTGCTATTTTCACTGTTGCCTGAGAAAGCACCAGAAAAAAACTATCGCACACGACATTGCTTGTGATCCAGCTCGTATAATCCTCGCAGGGTTCGTCAAACGTGTCCGCTTCACCTTTTTCTAGGTTGAAAAAGCTTCCATTTCTGGTTTGTCAATATTTTCGTCCATTCGGTCGGCTGTGTGCAAACTGGATACAAGCAAGAGGACATGGTTTAGTTTTGTAATGTGTAAAGCTGATTGTATAAAAGTCACTCGTATTTCGGGCTTGTTTTATCACAACGTGCCAACCATTGTCAACGAGTGGTGTCCCTTCATATCTTGTACAGTTTTAAAGGACATCAAACCGTTGTTACAGGCGTCTTTACGTTGAGAATTGTGTATCTGCCCAGTCGATCTTGATGTAATAACTCAGATCGGTACTTCATCAGAGTGTTTCTACCCTGAACCCTAAGCTAAATGGCGAGAAGTAGCTTGGCGATCCACAGTGGTTGAAAATGAAGAAAAGCTTGCCAAAAGTCGAAAAAAAAAATTCCCCCAAGCTTATTAAAAAAAATCGTTCGCTCCGCAAGTGCATTACTTTTTAATGGATTACCGGATTTTAGTTCTACAAAATGGAATCTTCTCCTAAAAGTGAGTATTACTTTCTATTGTTTACAGGAAACACGAAGATACTTTGTTTTGTTTTGATATTTTGTTAATCTAATACAGAAAATTTTCAAGTTTTTCACTACAAGCATGTACTCAAAATGTATTGAAAAAAAAACCCACAAAACCCCGCCTCAAAATTTTTTTCTTATACTAACAAGACCTGTAAGTAATTAATTTCAAAAGCCCAGCTGCCACTTATTGCAACTTTGTTTTTTATTGAAAAAAGTTCCGTGAATAATTTAAAGACAAAAAATGTAAAATACATAATTGACGCATACTATGAAATTGTGAACTAAAAACGTGATTTAAATCTATAAAAATCTTCATATTTTTATATGTCCTTTACAAATACTAAAGTATATTTATTTTTTTCCCAACGATTAAAAAAAATTAACCATTTTTTTTTTGTTCCAGAGTTGCCTAATGCTGCAGTTAAATTTAATTTAACAAGAAAAGAAATTTTTTCACTCCTCAAAGAGCACTTTCTAAAATGGTCATACCAAGATTGCTACGAGATTATTGAAAAAGACGTGAAAAAGAAAAGCCAACATTTCACGTTATCTCAGGATGACAAAAAAAGTCTGGGAAGATTGATTCCAAAAATCAAATCCAAATGGCAACAGGCGCATAGGACGGAGGACTAGTTTCTACGAAAGAATGCGTCTCAAACAAGTGAATCACCAATTTCTGATAACGCCACTGAACTCGGCCAGCCCTCCTCGTCCTTCCAAGATGCAAGCGATAGAACGAAGCGAAGGAGAACAGAAAGCATCCGTCAATATCATGCTACTGAAGAATTAGGGTACGCGACTCTAATGAAGTTACGAGCTGAAGGTAAAACTGACGCTGCCAAAGTTGTGCAGGACGTTTTACACGGGAGCCCTACGAGAGCATCAAAGTACCGACGATCTCTAGATCAAGTCACTGAAAAAACTTTATCTAGCGATGCTGCCCTCGCAGTTTTGATTGATAATAAATTGACGAAAGATCAATACTCGGGAATTCGAAAAGTTAGTTTACGAAATAATTGTACTTTGTATCCACCTTACCATCATGTTCTCGAAGCTACACAACAATGCTATCCTAAAAGGTCTGAAATCACTGTTACTGAATGCTGTGCTGAAGTGAATCTCCTAGCATTACTAGATATTACAGTAGAACGTATACTTTTGGCGCATGTTAATGACATTCTGTTTTTCAGCCGAAAAATCTTATCAATTTAAATTAATCTGTAAATGGGGATGCGATGTAACCTCCGGCCAAAGTAAATTCAAACAAAAATTTGACAACGATGATGGAAGTAAAACAGACCAATATATTTTTTTTACATCTTTGGTTCCATTGCAATTGAAATCTGTTACTACAGAAAGTAAAGGTAATATTTTATGGAAAAATCCGCGACCTTCTTCGCCTCGATTTTGTAGACCTATCAAAATTGAATTCGTGCGCGAAACTGTGGAAACTACCAAGAAAGTTGTAAATGAAATCACAGAACAACAAAAAAATCTCAAGCCACTTGTTAAAATTTTTCATAACCGAGAGATAACCGTCAATTACGTTTTGGCCTTAACAATGATTGATGGAAAAGTCTGCAATTCATTGACAGATACTTCATCTGCCCAAAGATGTTACCTTTGCCTATGTACGTCGGCAGATTTTAATAAAATTGATAAAGTTTTGGGGAAAAAGATCATTGATGATAATTTGAAATTCGGGATATCTTCTTTGCATGCTTGGATTCGTTTTTTCGAATGTTTGTTGCACTTATCATATAGATTGGAGATAGAAAAAAAGCAAATTCGCAAGGAAAACAAAGAACAGTGTCAAAAACGAAAGGAACAAATTCAAACAAATTTTCGTCTGAAATTGGGGCTACTAGTAGATCAGCCAAAAGAAGGGTACCGCAGTACCAACGATGGAAATACTGCACGTCGATTTTTTCAAAATTCTCAAGTTTCTGCTGTCATAACGGGGGTCGACAAAGATATCATTGATAGGTTTCACACAATTTTGCGAGCAATTTCATGTGGACTTGAAATCAATACTCAAAAATTTGAAGAATATGCTTTGAACACAGCACGAAAATTTGTTGAATTGTACCCTTGGTTTCACATGCCCACAACAGTACATAAAATATTAATTCACGGTGCGAAAATAATAGAAAATTCCCTACTGCCAATAGGCCAAATGTCTGAAGAGGCACAAGAGTCGTGTAACAAAGTCATTAAAAATTTTCGTCAAAATTACTCACGAAAGATTTGCAGAGTCAAGACAATGGTTTTTGTGAGGCTTCTGATCTCATCAGATCCATATATTTCAACTTTCCGCGAAATACCTTCGAAAGAAATCAAGGGGTTTCGGAGGATGTTTTAGATTTGCTAGAAATTAGTGAGGAACAAAAAGAATCTTTGCGCGAACAAAACTTAGACGATCTAAGTGATAGTGACAATTGAAGTAGTAAAATATTGTCGATTATTGATATTTGAAGTTATCTTGGACAGCTGAAATTTTGAAAATAATAATACATATTTAAGAATTGTGCAACTAACTTGTAAGATACTGTTTGAACGTGAATAAAAAAATGAATTTTTACTACATGAAAATTTTATTACTGTCATCTTCATAAGAACCCCTGTACATATTGTACAACTTTACATACTTTCTGTATGATTGGTCCATTATTTAAAGTTGTCGCGTTTTGAATCCACTATTTTGTTTTTTGGCAAATGGGACATCAAATTCTCAATCAGCGATATCGAAAACGCCCGTATGCAATTTTTCGAGTGAATAAGATGTAGTTTTCCAGTTGACGTCGGCCATTTTTAATCCGCCATTTTGTTTTCCGAAAAATTTTATATCAAATTCTTAATCAGCGACCTTCAGAACTCTCAAATACTATTTTTAAAAAGAATCTGAAAAAATTTTAAAGTATTCGTCCGCCATTTTGAATCCGCCATTCTTTCATCTACCTTCAAAAATTTTCAGAAAAAAAATCAGTGAAAAGTATGGATAAAGAAATGCTTATAAAAAAAAAATAAACAAAAAATGGAGCAAAACCTTATTTTCTATAAAAATATGAAAGCTGGCGGACTGATAAACAAAAAATGCAAAAAATTGCATGAAATTTCAAATCAAATTTATAATTCAGGCGTGAAAAATATATACACTGGCCAGAAAAATATCCGTGCATGCTAGATAATAAAATTATCGTTGTATCAAAAAGGATATGTCCACTTAATTTAAAAAAATAAAAAATGTCCACACATAAAAAAATAAGATACAATATCTTTAATACTTTTTGAAAAACAGTTTTTATTTTCATGTTGCCCACAAGTTGCCCACAATGATACAATGTTTAAAAAAAATACAAAAGAGATTTCGTACACATTTTTCATCATAATAGCCTCCTTTACATTGTATGACCTGTTTAACCAACCTTGGCATGTGAGCAATTAATTAAATATGGTCTCTTGCGAGATATTCCTCCAGATTTCTTCTAATGCATTCGACATGACCTGCTGTGAAGAAGGACATTGTTCCCGAACGTTTCGGTCAAGCTCTTCCCACAAAAGCTCTATAGGGTTAAGATCGGGGCTTTAGGGTGGCCATGTCATGTTTTTCAACATTTTTCTGACTGTTTCTTGTCTAAATAGCCCCTACATAATTTTGAAGTGTGCTTCGGATCATTATCTTATTGGAAAATAAATCCTTTGCCGATTAACTTCAGCCCGGAGGGAATAGCATTTTTCTCCAAAATTTCTTTATACTGCTCCTTTTTCAGAATTCCTTTAATCTGAACCAGATTTCCAGTTCCATAGCCTGAGGAACAACCCCAGACCATAACAGAACCGCCACCATGCTTGACAGTCGGGACTACACACTGTGGCATTATCTTTTTTTCGGTGGAACGTCGAACGAAAATTCTTCTTTTTGAACCGAATATTTCAAATTTAAATTCGTCACTCCGAAGTACTTTTTTACAATCTTCTTCAGTCCAGTCTCGATGGACTAGGGCCCATTTGCATCCGTTTTTTCTTATTCTGCGGTTTTAGAAGAGGTTTTCGAACAGTGACGCGACTAAACAACTTGGCGTCTCGCAATCGTTTTTTCACTGTAGACATTGATACCGTTTTTTTCCCGAGATTTGTTGACTTCAACACGAATTTCTGGGGCTGTTAGGCGTCTATTTCGCTTGCTGGTTACCACAATAAACTTGTCTTCACTAGAAGTCGTAGCTCTTGATCTTCCGGAGCGCGGACGATCTTCATTACTGCCAGTTTCTTTGTGGCGCACAATAGAGCGATGAACAGAGGTCTTCGAAATCTTGAGTTGAGATGCAATTTCACGTTCAGATTTACTTTCATTATGGAGGACAACGATGGCAGATCGCGTTTCAATACTAATTTCGCGAACTTTTCCCATTGTAGAGACGTCTTGACTGTAGGAATCACAAAATCCGACTTACAGCGGATATTCGTAAATAACCATGAAAATATCGGGTTAAAATAAACATTTAAGAATTTAGAACAATCGTATTGTAAGTTGATGTAAAATAATAGAATTTTCATTTGCCGTAATGAGGTAATAAAACTTTTAACAATCAATTATTGGACTAGCTCTTCTTCGGCTGACATTGAAGTTTGGAAACAATGGTTGTTTATTGCCCTTTCCTTATCTTAAATACAAAAGAATAAGCTTTCAGGTAATCTTTATAAACAATATAAAGTGCAGGTGTGCAGATTACGTTTTATCACCAATATTTTGAAAAAATTTACTACTTTTACTTTTTTTGGTCTCAAACTTTTGACCGGCAGTGTATGTTGATTCATTTAATGTTTTTGTGTCCGATAATAGTTCTACTTTAAGTTGTGGTAGGTTTAGAAGTGAGTGCGATTTTTGTAAATTTTTTGTGCACTAGAAAACATGATAACGCAACATTTAATATAACTGATTTAACTATCTCAAAGCCTCGTTGTGGTCGTACCCTCCATACTGACAGAACGCGAAAAAAGAAACGTTTTGCAAGCAGTTGAAAATAATTCTCGAGTAACTGCTTCCCAAATTGTTACACATATAAAAGACTCTTTTGGCAAGGTTCTGCACGAAGATACCATACAAAAAATAATAAAGAGAGATGAATATCGCTCACGCATAGCACGTACCATACATATCGGAAGTGAGCAGGAAGAAACTTGTGGATTTCGCAAAAAAATATATCAACAAGCCACCAGAGTCTTGGGAACAAGTCCTATTGTCTGACGAAAGCAAATTTTCCATATTTGGCATTAAAGGAAGAAAGTTAGTGTGGCGGAAGAGCGGTACTGTCCTCGAAAAAGAAAATCTCGTATCAACTGTGAAACATGGTGGAGGTGGTGTGATGTGGGGGGTGTATAGGGGTAGAAGGAGTTGGCCAACTTATGTTTATAGAATCATCTATGGATCAATACGGTTAGCTAAATATTTTGAAGGCTAATTTGAAGCAAAGCATTCTGCCATTGAGCCTTGGTGACGATTTCTGGTTCCAGCAAGATAAGGATCCCAAGCACAAAATCTCCAATTCCCACACCTTAATCCCATTGAGCATTTGTGGGACTTGTTGAAGCGCTGGATCCGTCAGCACAGCATAACCTCGAAGGAAATGCTGAAAAATGTCATCGTTGATGAGTGGGGCAAAATTACCAGGCAGGACACAGCCAAATTAGGTCACTCCATGCCAAATCGCCTTATGGAGGTCCTTACGAGAAAAGGTTATCCGACAAGTTGTTAAGCCCTGATATGTTATAAAATATTGTCATCTACGGAAACTTTTTCTCGTTCGTTTAAGTGAGGATTTTTTGTTTTTATTTTGTAAAATCTAGTTTTTAAAGATCCTACAGGAAAATTTAAAATTCAGAACTTCCCGGCTGCCGGCTTCTTATCTTGTATTGTATGGGTTATTCGTATGCAACCCCCTAGATTTCTTGTCATCAATTATTCCTAAGCTTTACCAAAGTTCTCAAATTCATATCCTTGTGTTTTAGCAAAGGCTGAAACCAGATATAAATGCTTTTGATAAGAAAAAGGAAAGGAACTTTGTACGCAGACGAAAGTTGTGTGTTAAGGCTGGTTTTCAAGTTAAAAATCAACAATTGTGCATAGAACACCATCAGGATTGCTTACAAAGTTTTGACTTTTATATTTTAGAAACTTAAAAACATCTCGAAATTGAGAATGTGTAAAGAAATCGACAAGAAAAACTTTTGACACTGTCAAAGTCTGTCACTGTCACTGTCTTATTTAAAGAAGGATAAACTTGTTGTACGGGTGCTCAGTCGTCTTTAGGTTGTAGTTGAAAGTATTTTTGTCAAAGTAAAATAAATTTTTACAGCAAAGCTTAAAAATTTGCGAGATATGCAAACAAAGGGGTTGTTTTAGTATTTCTTCGCAAAAACTATCATCAAAGGCTGATTTTGATGCAAAACGTTACTATGGCTATAATAATTTTTAGCTCACGTATGCTCTGGTATTGTTGACGTTGACATCTATGCTCAAATGTAAAACATTTAAAAAGGGAGAAAAGCTGACTTAAACGCACATAGATGTTAAAATGAGTCGTTGAAATAAATCATGTACAAACAATAAATTCGTATAAGCTTGGGGACATTGGATTTGAAATTATTCAACCAATCTGTTCGGTTTCTGTTCTTTGAAAAGGTCTAAAAGGAGTTGTATTTTTTTCAAAATTTTGAAAAAAATTTGAAAAATACCGCAACAAAAGCGCTCGCTAATATCTGGTTGAAGTCAGTTTGATCGTCCACGTCGACCATCTGTCGCACTTCTTCCAGCATTCACAGCCACTAAATTTCGTGATATTTTATGTCCACGTTGAAAGCCTAGTGCGTCTTTTGTTGTCATATACATCACTCGTCCTCGTCCCAAGAGGTCATACACAAACCTGCGGTCCCTTGGGTAATCCTTGAAAGTCATCCCTTATCAGATGTTCCATGCATCTTACGGAATTGAAAGCGTTCCTCAGATTCAGAGTGACAAACAGCTTAATTGGTGTTGAGCGCCTGTTTATATCATTGATGAGGTTCGCTAGTTACGGACTTCTGACTTGCAAAGAATTTCTGTTGGTTATATACGACAAGCATATCATATCCTGGTGATGCAGACAATCGTGATGCGGCTTATAGCAGAATTCATCATTGTGTCCGGTCTCCGCTGACACTCACGGCGTATTTGTGACCATAATGAGCTCAAGACTAAACTTATTTCATTGTATCTTTCGTGCTTTATCTTGAAGATCGCTAGCCGTGTAGTGCTCCGGTACTATCCGGTACTATCGGTAACTGCACGCATAAAGGCATATTTTGAGATCCGGCTTCATTTGGGGCTTTTTTGAGTCATGCCCCTCCAATGGATTTGCGTTGAAAATACTTTCAAGACTCGTGCTCGAGCGCTGTCTCGTACCCATATAGCGGCAGTGTCAGTTTGGTTTTGGAACCATTCTGCGAAGTGCGTGTTGTATTGTTATTCGAATATGAGTAATATATTAACTCTTTTCTCTTTTGCAATCTGTTACAGGAAATCCTAATCAATCGCACTTTGGTACAACTTATTTTTAAAATGAGGTCCATTTTGCTTCTCCTTTTGCATTGCTCAGAGCCTTTCGCAAGACCAACAACTTCGCAATGCCCAAGCTAACGTTCAGGACTTTGGTGTTCGTCCCTACATCCTTTTAAAGCACGCAACATGCCGCTTGTCAGCATGTCTCTTAGTCTAGGGCCCAGAAGCTTAACACGTACAGCTTCGGTGTGGTCCTTTGCGATTTGCTGCTACTTAGCCGAAAACAAGGCATAAACAGCATCTGCTGATTCTTGGACTCTGCAGATAATCCAGGCGATTTCGAAATTTTCCGAGTTATGTAGCTACTTTTTGTGGAAGGTATAGGATTGCCATCTTTTCTTCTCTGGAGGTTTACTAATGTTAGTCCCACCCTGAAGCTACTAACGTGATTCTGTCTTTTTTGTCTGATTGTCTATTTAATATTTGGGCCTTATTTATCTCGAACAATGTCCTTTATTTCTAGGGCAGATATTGGTTTTAATGCCACAACCGCAGCTTTTTCCACCCAGTTGCTCCTTTACAGTATTCACGTGACGACCACAATTCCTGTTTTTACGGCTCGTATTGTTTGATAGTTATTTTTTTTGCTTTTTCTTCATGTTCACCGGGTAGATGGTTGTCCATGGTGACGACGCCGCTTGAGGAGAGTGTTTTCATATCCTCTTTCGTCTTCAGTCACTTGCAGCTATACTTTTGAGCATATGATTTCTACTCGCTGAGAAATCCTTGAAAATGGCAGAAAATTTCGACAATTATATTTCATATTCAGGCACGAATGGCGCCGAATATTTCAATCACTGATGAAGGGGAAACTTAGCAAAATCCAATTCTGAGAACTCAGAAGGATTTCGGTTGGTCATAGCTTATCCAGTTAAGTGTGTTTGACGACTTTTGTGTCATGACGGCTATATCCGTCATGTGTAAAATTTTGTTACAATTTGATATTTAAATTGTAATTTTGGCGAAAAATAAATTTTATTTGTAAATTTAAATATGTTTAAAATGTTTAAAGGTCAAGACGAAATGAAATAGGCTAATTATAACTACAAATAATTTGAGGTTAATTCATAACTCCCTGAGAGATACAATTCCTGAGTGCAGTAACATTGGATCTTTGATTATTCTGATTTTCATCTTGATTTATCAAAATCAAAAAAAAGAAAATGTATAAGATTATCTATCTTCTGGATAGAACTCATTTGTGCGCTTTCTCACTCCTTTTTTCACTGGTCTTTAGTGTAAACAGTTACCAAGCATTCCAAAGCATGTTTGATTCGGAGCAGGCAATTTTTTCCCTTCATTGTGTATAAAAATATGTTCATATGAAGCGAATGTGTAAATATTACTAATAAAATTGTTCAATTTTTATTTCCCAAATATTTCAACAACGCCACTAACTCTGCGTTTGACGACAATATCCGTCATCGCTTGATTATTGCGACACACTCTGATGAGCGATTTGCCAGAAGGTTGTCACACTCAACTGGTTTTAATACAGCGCTAACACCTCGAATAAACTCCTGATCTAACGGTATTTGACTGAAATAAGTGTAAAAATTATTTGGATACCTATATTTTCCGTCATTTTTGGGTAAAGCAAGAACACTTTTACAATGCTTTTGCGTAGAAACGCGATATAACGCTATGGCGTAAGTCTATATAGACCGAACACTCTCAGTCGACTTCGTTCGACTTTTTCTGAAAGGTCAAGATTTGTTCACAAAATGACAGGGGAAAAAATTTTCTTTTGGTGGGAAGAGTAAATAAACAAGACTCTATGCCGATGGACTCAAGTCATGTCTCGATTGAAGTCTCGGTGTGACTGATTAGTACCGCAAATAGGGGTAGCAGAGGGGCCGATGACAGTTTCATTATGTAGTAATGGTTTGTAGTACAAACCATTGGTTTATTGATTGCTTAAGTTGCCCGGAATTCGCTAATGATGTATGCCGCCCGTTATCTCATGTTAAAAGTAGAAGAGGCATCGTTAGATTGTGTCTGCGAGAAAAGGTCTCTTGAAAAAATTTAGTCGGTAGATAGCAGGGAAGGTTGCATTAGTTTTACCTTTCTTTTGATGGGCATATCGCAAAAACCTATAATTTTAGCAGATGACAGTTGCAACTTAGAGCGAACTGGTTTTATTCCTTCAGTGCAAAATTCGCTAATGTTATCGCTTGTTACTCGGATACCAATCGCTTGTTACTCGGATTTGATTTAGTGCATCGGGCTTCAATTTGGTTAATTTAATTCTGATAGTTGATTGATCCACTGTGAATGTGAGAATTAAATTAGCAATAATTAAAAAAAATCAGTAGTGATAATATTGTGAGTTTATCATATTAAGCAGTAATATAATTTTTACATAGTAGTTTAGTAATTTTAAATCGCTTTAAATGTTGTGTCCCGACGGGCATTGAAGTATGTTGCTGTCCTGTAATTTCCTTTGTTTCGTCCAAAGACGTATTTCGATGGTGCGCCATCTTCGGTGTGATGCTTCGTTCTGAGTTTTTGTCGGTCTGAAGTGTCCTTTTTTAAAGGCCTCGTTTACGCAAGCTGGTAGGCAGCCTTTTATACAGGCAGGAAAAATTTCGCGATGTTTTTTATATTTTTCATTTCTGTTGTTGTATGGTAAATCTTTTGATTTTTGTAGAATAGTCTTAGCTGCTCGAAGATTGCATCCGAAAGACGACGACTGAACGCACTAGACAACATGGAAATATACAAACAAGAAACAAGATCCCAGGGGTCTTTGCTAATCAGCTTAGCGGGTGACCATTTGCCAGCGACTGTTATAAAACCTTTCTAACTAAGGTCATTCCATTTTTTGCTTGGGTTGCAACTGTTGCGAGAACGAGTTACTCCAATTCCAAAAATAACGTTGTTGCAGACGAACACTGTTGCTGCAAGCTTGGTCAGAGGACTTCTGATGGAACGGGCTACTCCAATTTAAGGAAGACAGCTCGACAAGTGACTACGGTTTAAATATGTACTTTAAATAAGTAGATTGGTTGAACGCTTTAACTTTGGCTGATCGAAATTCTGCTTGGTGTCATTTTTGTCATGAAAAAGATTCAGTGACACATTCCCATCTCTGAGTACGCTCATGAAATTTTTAGCATGTTTCAAACAGGACTTTTCTTATTGCGAATCTCCTAGCTATCTCGTTGAAGAACGCCATTGTTTAAAGTAAATGCTTGATTTTGTGAAATAGATAACGAAATAATCCAACACTCATTATAAATTGTTACTTCCTAGCTTATCTGTCCGATGAAAATTTAGTTGGAATTCGGAGGCCAAGAAAATGTTGCATGCATGAAGCGCGTGTGACATAATTTCCAGAATCGTTTTAAAAGCAAACGTTGTATTGATACTGTCCCTAAGACACTTAACTTCATATTCCTTGAACCTTGACATGCTTTTTAAATTATAAGCGTTATGAAAGCCGAGCACTTCTCGAACAGGGATGAGAGACTAAAGGGAAGGTGAGGAGAGAAAGAGAGAAAGAAAGAGAAAGCGCGCAAACAGGGATTATAAGCTTCTCTACCACGTGTTCTCTTTTTTCCATAAATACCATCTTCAACAATTCCTTACTATGTACATTGTATAGATTGAGACATTCTGAAAAGTGCTCAATAAAGGAAAATGGTGGTAGCGTGGAAACGTGTTCGGTTGTTGAACGTTTTATTCTTAAGTTCTGCGCTTTACATATAGAATAAAAACGAGATATTATGAGCCGATCCTTTTTCGAGCTCTATTTAACCGGATTCCCACCATCTATAAGTTGCGAAAACCGATACATTTCGGTGAGTTCTGGGAATCTAAGGTTAGTGGGCACGATAAAGTGGTGAGGATAGAGGGATGATGGGATGATGAGTGGCAAAAAGATGAGGGTTGTGGGTGGGAAGATTAATGTGGGGTCAAAGAGGCAGATGAAATATTGATTGCTGTTTGTTAGCTTTTGTGAAGCATTGGTTGAATTTTCGATAACTTCAAGATGTCAGGATAGTGGGGCCTAGGTCACAATTTGTATACTTACGGCTTGGATGAATTTCAATTAACAAGTTACACACTAGCAGACAGAACGGATGTTGGGAATGGCAAGGACATTTTTGGCGCTTCACGATTCTGTTAATTAATACTTTCAGCTTAGCTCTAATCTGTGTTTGCAATGTTGTGATGATTATGTATTCTGCTTATAATAGAAGGAAGAAAAGAATATTAGTTATAATTTTCGATATATGCTGAAATAAAAGGTTTTGTTTGTCTACTGAAACATTTGTTATAATCATTAAATGTTAACATAAATACAGAAATTCTACAGTATGAAAGTAGAAAGCGTGTGTAAATTTTTCATTTGTTTATTGAGCTTAAAAGCGGAAATGACGTGGCATTTTTTGTTGTTAAAACTTTAATGATTTCGTCTGTATACCGCATGCCCGCTGTATGGCCAGTGTTGCTTATTGCCAAGTTACAAACAAGACAGAATGGCCATAACACTATGTTTAACCAATTTTCCTTTTGATAAAACTCAACGAACAAACGGCCGAAACTGAACAACTGCAGTGGAAAAATATTCTTTGGGCTTTTTTAGTCAGAAATTTCATATTCCTGGCATGTGGTTCGGAACCATCTCAAAGGCCAATAGTTGTAAGCCACCATGAAATAGGGTAGTTAGATCCAGTGAAGTGCAAGGCGCAGTCTTAGGACCTAAACGCTGGATGATTATGTTTGATGATTAACTGCGTTTGAAAATATCTACTGTAGTGTACACTCAGAACGTGTCTCCGCAACTTCAGTTGACAACAATCTGCTCGGATTTAATCAGATAATAAGGACGGTGGATCGACATGGTACTTTCAAAAACTGAGCTCGCACAGAAAAAAAACCTTATTCAATGCTGGAAAACGCAGGTCAAGTAGAGGATACCAACTGTAGTTCTCACAAAAGTTAATACCACAAAACTCAGACTAGTAAGTTGATCAGATAACGAGGACATCCGCAAAGCTTCTGAAAAAGTAGCTCGTCTAGTGTTATTATTGAGGCAATTGACCAATGTGACTGGTGATCAAGAAATCAGTTCCAAGTAGCAGGAATAGCTCGTAAAGACATGCTGACACTTGCGGCGAAAGAGAAGTTTTCCAATCTTAGGCCCGTGACAGAAAATTAGAACATTGACAGCAACGCTGGACTGATTTTTCTGAGTTTGGACGGATAGGCTGCTTATAGTTCGTATAGCCAGCACGAAGCAGCTGGACGTACGGAGATGGGAAATTGTACCCATTACATAGCTAACAGGGTGCATATTACTGTGAAAGCGTCTCAATAATTGAAAGTTTGACAACACGTTTTTGTTGCATGTGACAAGTTGAAAAAGACTACATTGGACACATTTTTTGATTAAGAGCGTTTTTTAGAGGAGAATAGTGCGCATCGTTCCATCCTAAGTTTGGTTAACCCTGATATGAATATGGAAGCAATGTTTCAAAAGGAACGGATGCCTGGAACGTGCCTACGACAGGGGTTGGACTAGTTATGTCTGTCAGCCAGAAAAGCGCTATTTAGACGCATTTCATTTAAAGTTGTCTGAAACAGCATAGAAGAAATCCACTCTGGAGTAATTAGTGAGCGGTTGCATGATGAAGATCAGTTTGAGCAAGCCTCATACATATGTATATCTAAGTTGGTGGCGATAAGGCTTAACTAGCCAACCTGTCTTTTATACCCACTGTTTTTTTAAAAAAAATTGGTTCCGCCAATGAGTAATATAGGCTCTAGTTCACCGTCTTATATTCATTTTTCGTAAAGAAAATTTGAAATCATATTATTTGCTTCTATTAGCGGTGCTATCAGGGTTTGCAAGCGATACTGGAGTTTTTTGAGTAGTATCGGTCAAATGTGGTATCAGTCAAATAACTTAATCAGATTGCACAACTCTGACTAAACGCCCCTGATTCCTTCTGAAGAGTCGCTCAATATTGCATCCCTCTTCTTTGCACTGCTGGTTGCTGGCGTTGCTCCTCTTTGCCCAGGTTTATCCTTTTCCTCTGGCGTTAGAAGATATCACCTTTTGCTTTATTTGTGGCATGTCATACTAACTGGCTTCACTGATGGTCAGCCTTCTATGGTATTCCAAAGTAAACCTCAGTTGATTTCAATGTTTATTAATTTCGATTTATTAAACGAATTTACCAATCTATCACCAAACGTCTAAGAAATGTTTGTTGCTTGAATACAGTTCCTTGAAAACATAATAGCTTGACTACTTTGTTGACACTTCAGTATTTTAGCCAGCGCAGAGAAGACGCAAGAGAATTCAAGGATGCAATATCTGAAACCATCAGCAAATGTGTCCTTGTTGGGAAAAGTACGAAAACAGTACTCCAAAATAGCTTTCGAGTAAATTGATTGGTAAAAGAATTGCTGTGTTCACAGATGTATTGGTTTCCTTGAAATTCATGAGATTTCTTTTTTTGTCTCTTAATTGTGGACATGGATTTTTAACAGTTTTTGGAAAATGTAGCATTTAATTAGGTTACAAATACACTAGCATGAGGTCTTTTCAAAAAGTATCGCAAATCTTGAATCGCCACGGATTACTTATAATCGATTTCCGATATTTTCATGCCGATGACTTAGGCTGTCAAGTTTGGTAATTTTAATGTTCAGTTAATTTTTGACAGTTATTTTGCTTGGACGTGTTTCGGTTTGTCTTCGATTTTTGTTTATTCTAAACAATTGATCAAAGAATCTGCATCAAATTTTTTGTAAAAAAAAACTTTATGGGGACGAATTCTGAATGTTGTCTGCAGCATATGGTGAAGCTACATTAGACCAAAGCAACGTTAATCAGTGATTTAAAATGTTCTCAGAGGATCGAGAAGATGTCAACGATCAGCATCGTGCCGCACGCCCGAGGAAATCAACAACAGACGAAAACATTGATAACCAATTAAATTTTCAGACACTGTGCCACGATTGAGGAGATAAAGACGGTATCGAAAGAGGAACTGAACAAGATCACAAAAAATGATTTTTTGGAGCGCTTCGAAGATTGGACAACATGTTGGCACAAGTGTATAATATCTGATAGGGATTATTTTGAATAAATAAAGAAGATACCGGTGACGAAGTAAATATTTTCGAAATTGGTGCAGGCACTTTAAATTTAAAAGTATTGAAAAGGTCGTTGTTGGAGCTGCAAGGTATTCAAAAGTAAAAATATAAATAATCCTGCCATTTTTAGCCGTCTAAAGTTAATTAGAACCTTGAGCATAGATTGTTTGTCAAAATCTTTGTATTGATGTACACCTTATTTCGCAATGAATGTCTGACTTTCACCCAATCGTACAAAGGTATTTAAAATTAGCTGTTCAACCGTTGGCATTGGGCCGCCATGTTAGCTAGGAAGTTTGTCAATAAAACCGATTTTCACGTTTCTTTTCAAATTGTAACCAAAATTTTGTTCTTTTTTTAAGCAAGGAATCATTCAGTACTATTGAAATAATTAATGCATAAATTACTTCGTAGAATCCTTTACATTTTCTTGTTTCCCGTCGTGTTTGCCGTTTTCTCATTTTTGTTTTTGACTCAAAACAAGAATAACACTGACGACTGCCACGACGACAAACAATCATTTATTTAATCGAGGAAAATTTACTTTGAAACTAGACGGAACTTAGGCTGCACTCTGTGCCATTGTTTCTTTTCAATTATCCTTTCTAATTAGTTTCAGATCGTGTACAAACTTTATGCGAATTTATTCAATTATACGACGATAATGAAAAGTAAATTATCTAGCTGAGTATTGTTGTTTAATATATAACTTACTGGGGAAGAATTGGTTTCAGAATTCTATAATAAATGCATAAATTATTTTTTAATGAATAAAATTTTTTGTTATCTGATCAATGAGGTGCAGTTTAATAGGATCGTGATGCGTTTCGTGGGGTGAAGAGGTTGTTAAGTTTGTAGAGGGATGGGAGGGTAAGTTGGTGAATAAGTAAGCAGTATAAGTTAATTGCAATATAGACGGTAATCATATAAAATGATGTATTGATCCCTTATTTAACGAAAAATTTATTTTTGTAAAAGTTACATTTTTTATTTGATTAAAATTATAAAATCGAATAACATAATTCAACAAAATAATAAAGAGTTTTCAGAGAAGAACTTTTTAATAGGGGCAAACTGCGAGTGCTGTGCAGCTTTGACATTTATTCTAAAAGTTTTTGGTAGATCAATTTATCCATTTTCACTTACAACTTTTAAGTGATTTATACCCTTGCTAGCTTACTCAGCGAATACTCATGGGTGCGGAAGTTTTGATCAAATTTGTCGAATACTTCGAGAGTGAATTTAATTTTTACATAGAAAGGTGGAAAGATGACATTTAATTTTTGATATTTCGGTAGCAGAAGCTTTGACATTTGTTACAATGAACTCGATTTTGGGCGAAACTCTCATTAAATAAACATTGAATAAAGTAAAAGTTACATTTGCAAAAGTTATACGTTTTGAAGAACTTACAAATGTGTCATTTCTTCGACTTTCTCAATTGAAGTAATCTACAACGACCACTTGGCGAATTTCGCGTCAGGCAGCGTAAAAGACGCGGAACCAGCGGCTTCGACTCAGGTTCCTTCATTAAAAAATCGTGTTTTCGGGTGAAATTCATTTCCATTTGTCTGTTTTTTGTTTTTGTTTGTCGAAACAAAAAAAAAGTGAGCAGAAATTGGATTCATCGAAGGTTTCTATAATACTGCTGGCCTTTTATCAAGAAAAACTGCTAAAAGTTAATTGGCCTTTAAATTTGCTTTAATTTAAAGAAATTATACAAACGAAACAGTATTGAATTTTCTTTTTTTGGTTTTTTCAATTTTCAAGCTCGCAAACCCCATTCCTTAGTTCCCGTTGTGATCTATTGTCAATTATTTGACGTTTGCTTCAAAACGAACTTAAATACGATATGGTACCAACGTGTTCTCAAGACTATGTATACACTATGTATACACTGATTTCGTTTGGGGGTATACATTGGCGTAATTTTGCGACAATCCTTGTGCTTTTTTCTAGTTATGGAAACTTTGAGTTGTAACGTTACTAACGTGTGTTAAGTTACTAAAAACTTTTATCAACGTAATGACAACTTTTAATGTTGATCTTCGATTATTTGGTTTTTTCGTGTACAAATTTGAAAAAAGAATTAATAAAACATCGTTTCAAAGCACGCAAAATTAAGCGAACAATGAACAGTGTTATGTCAGGAATTTCGGTTTGGGATGCCGCAAGGTGGTACTTAAAAGTAGGTCTCTGTAGTTGGTACGCCTAAAGCAACTCTGCCTTTTGTTTTTGTTTTTTCATTCAATATTAAATAATATTTAGGGGAAAAGGAGTGCGCTACTGGGTTTTCTGGCCTCTATTCATACATTTATAATTTGATATATCGATTGAGCCTGACCCTAAAATAATTCCTTTAGGGTTGTATTTTTCATTCGTTTCCGAAAAAAGTATGACATAAAAGTCATCTCGCTGGTGATTCTATTGTAATTGAAATTCTACCTAATCTTCCTTTTTTTAGGGCAACATTATTAAATAAGCCCATAATGATTCGCTTCTGTTCAAATAAGGACCTTTTCGCATCTAAATTTTCCCCAACTGTAACTAAATCCTCGCCAATCGAAAATCAATTATCGTTTAAATTCTGTAAATCGAGTTTCCGCTTTAAGCATCGCCAGTTATTCATTTATAGAGAAAATATCTGAAAGTGCCAAAGGACTTTACTGAAATCAAATTTTATCACTCTCTTTCATCATAATCTCTCCGTGCTATTCGTTCATTCGACGGCTGGCTTACTCATTGACTTGTTTCTAGTCAATGGCTGAGTGTTTTCTCAACCACGCCATGACTGCTATCCTGTTCGTTTTCAGCAATGTGTTTGGTTTTCAAACTCTCGCTTGGCTTTATCGATTGCTTTAATATTACGAATCTAGAAATCCTTGAAAATGGAATTTTCCATTACTCGAGTCGTTGTAGAATGCAACAACCATGTCCTTGCTGTTGAAGTTTGAGGCTATAATTTATTGATTAGAAAGTTGAAGATAATAACTTTAGTGATCAAACTGTCAACTGAGTTAAAAAGTATGTTCATGTGTTCAATTACGGTTGCGGACATGTAGGCATGTTGGATCAACGTGTGACGTCACATTTGGTACATTTACAATGTTGCAATTTCGAAATGAATTGTAAAGAATAGCAAAGGAGAATGTTTACAAAGCATTCGTGTACACTTGTCGTCAATTGAATTCGTAGTTTCAATCATGACACACTGTTGTTCGGAAGTCCTTCATAAAACGATGTATTTTATTGAGCAGTGCGTAAGCTGAAATACACGACTTGCTTTTGAGAAAACACCTAGTTGGTGGGCGGACTGTCAACATGGAGATGATCCACGGAAACTGCACCCAAATTCAAATCCTTGCGGTAAACATTGAACGACTACAATTCTAGAACTGCTTTTTGTTCGCGTATTGTTATCTTTTGACGAACTTAAATTATTTGTAAATTAGTAGGTACGAAAAATATTATACATTGGTCGAGTGATTGCATCGAAATATACACAATACAAGCTTCGTCTTCGTCTTGGATGACGGTTGTGTTTGCCAGAGCGCTAAAAAGGAAAGCATTGATAAGATTCAACCGTGATAACAAAATTTATTGATCTAAACTTCCACACCTCTGATACTTCGTTAAAATCAGCATAGCAATGGTATAAGTCACTTACAACTTGTAAGCGAGAATGGACAAGTTGATCTACTAAATAAAGCTTCTAAAATTAATAAAGCCCACCAAAGGCAATTTGGAAAACAGGACAAGTTCAAATTGAGAGCAATAATAGCTAGTAAAATAACCAGACGTCATCCATTGTTAGTGCCAATCGATGCGTCCCAGCCTGTGAGTTGGCACCTAACGAGAAGCGACAGGGCGCGTGTTCGAAACCAGCTTGAGCTCTTGCAAGCCTCTCTTGCTAACAAAATTAAGGTTGAGAAACTCCCAATGAATCCTGAAACCAGTCTCGGCATAAAAAACTAACTTAAGAGAACTTCCACTGCCAAGGCGTCGCGTCATCTGGAAAGTTGCAAGTTGGATCTCAACCGTTGAAGCTGGACGCTGCTATCCATGGCACTGGTAAAACGGATCAGAGCAAGATCTGGGACTCATATTTTCATAATTTGAATGAACTGATAAAAGTTGTGATAGAATGCTTACTGGATTGGCATAATACAAAAGGCTTAACTGACGGAGTTGCCGACGGCCCTGAAAAAGAATCATTTTAAGCACCTACGCCAGCAAACCTGAATAAGCTTCAAAATTCTGGAGATGAGACTGACACCGGGTCATCTGATCAGCCATCGAGGACTATTATCTTTTGTAAACTAGGTGCTGTACCTACGAACGGTTTATGTATTATACATGAAAATAAGTCTGGTGCTCCGAAACGCTAGAATTGTAGAACCCAAAGAAACACGAAGAACATCTAGTATGCTGTGATCTCTAGCTTGGACTGATAGGACAACAGCAAAGTAAGCTGAGCGCATAGAGTATGGCACTCGTAACCTAAGCCAGCATTATGAATAGATCACAACAACCACAAAACAGGAATATCCTTGTATACCAGACAGCTAGGATCCATCACTTTTTTTATTTTCTGTAGGACAATATTTAGGGAGCTGAGGGATGTTTCTGGTCTACGCTATATGCAGTGTATGCTTCAGTTTCATTATAAATATAATAACTAAAATAATAATTTTATGGCTAGAGGTGAAGCCTATTTCAGCCCTAAGTGTTAGACTCCCAGTGGCAGCCAACTGCTTAGCCTGTAATTGATTTGACAGACGTTCCATGATTTCGGACTAAGCTTTATAGCTCCCGTCTAGTGGCACTCTTTCAACAGGGATGAATATGAGGGTTAAGAATTGCTGTAAGACGGTCTTCTTTATAAGAAGTACCGTCCACACGTATTGTGACACGCAGTTCCAATTGTCTTAAGACATCTTTTTCGTTGTGCTTTCTGAAGAGAGCACGTTCATTTTCTTGGAAGAATACAAACTGAGCCCTTGTCCATCTTTCACATGCAAAGAAGGTGTGCCAGGCGTCACATGTCATCCTCGGGCAGAACAAGACGTGCAATACTCGTGCCCGCTGAATAATTGCGCCGTTTAATAATCAGTCTCACACTCCTATATGTAGAACCACGGCCCCAAGTTACTGATGAGCGATTTGGTCCACCTGTCTCGCGTTTCATGTGCCCAAGTATTTTGCCACAAACTAGGGCCTTTCTACTTCCTTCTCGGCAAACAATTTCTCATTCCAACTCCCCTACGTAAGACAGACTCGCTTTCGTTCTTCAACAAGTATCATTTTGGGGACAACCTGCACGATATGTAGCATAGCCGGCTCAGAGACGGTGGGTGCAGCTGTATCCGCAAAGCTCCTTGCCTCTGTACTTGTGCCAGACGCTCTCGGTAGGACTCCTTATTAAGAGCTGTAGCCCAGAATTCGGAGCAGTACAAAAGTACTGACTCTTTCCGAAATAAACATCTTTGGCTCGAGATTGACACCCCAGTGTTGGCCATAAGGCGACTGACAGCTGACCCCCTCGAACCTGGTCAAAGAAGCTCATCTTCGAATCAATCATTAAGCCAAGGAATTTTATTGATTTCTTCGATTTGATTACCAATTTTTCAACGAAAATGGGAATAAAACAAGGGATCCGCTGCTTGGTCAGTGAGACGACCTCTGTTTGTTTCCAGTGCGAGACTAAACCCACGGACGGCTGACTCCACTTGCTGACACGACGCAGTATTATATCCCGTTTGAGTTGCGACTGTTCGCTGGAATGTCCGATGACTACTGCTGCTACGTCATCAGCATAACCGATATGGCCCAACTCCTCTGGTAGCTGCAAGCTCAAAGAATAATCCTGCGAGACATTCCATAGGTTCGGGCCTAGAGTGGAACCACGCGCTACTCCTAATGTGACATAAATTCTTCGCTGACTACCTTTTCCCGCCCCAATATGTCAGGCACGACCGTCCGGCCTTTGAGGTAGTCCCTCAATATCAGATACTTCGGCACCCGGAATTATTCCAAAGAACCGAGAATATTTACCCTCCTAGCAGAACTGAAGGCATTTCTCACATCGAGTTTTATTAACAGAACCATTCATCTCGAGTGGTGTTAGTTGGCTTCTGCCCACTAGACCGTGTTCAACACTTCTGTTATTGGAAAAATAACCACGTTTTGTTTATATTTGTGTCTGATAACATTTCAAGAATATTAAAATATTACGGCTTTAAAATCTCATAAGTTTCACAGGTCAAAAACAGACTAAAGTGAACAGACCGTACGTTAAAATAGGCCTGGTAGCTCCTACCTTAGATGGCAGAGGTGGACTTAGGTTGCAAGGTGGTAAAATGGCAGCGCCAATGAAATGTCCATTGCACAAATGTCATTATCAGCAAATGTTGATTTCCTTAGTTTTGGGTAGCTTATACCACTAAAGAACTTATCTGTGCATTTCCCTCTTTCTTTTCAATCGGACATAGAACTTGCTTAGGTAAAATTACTGTGGTACTGATGACAATAGCTTCAATTATTTCCTGACCACTTAAACACTCATAAATACAAGTGAAACGTAAGCAAATCACCAAATTATTACTTTGACCATTTGTCACTCACTTGCTGTCGCGATAATCACTTTGACATTTAATGACATTTGACCGAGTCGCGATAATCACTTTGACATTTAATGAATAATGACTTTGACATTTAAGTGATAACCCGCCGATTAAAAATTGCACAGTAATTTTTTGAGGCCTTTCCCAGTGCTGAATTTTCTTGTGAACTCCATAATTGTCTAGTAATAGTAAAACCACTTTGTTTCCATTTTAAGGGACTGTTTCTCTTAAAAAATTGGGTGAAGTTCGGAAGGGCTCTTGCATTTATTGCATTTAACTATTGTCAGTAAATGTGGTTTATTCCATATTTCATAATCGCTCACGCATACATATGTAAACATTTTTCTGCACTACTTGCTGCTCCAAATTGTATTTTGGATTTGACAGACAAGACTTTTGGTTTCATTGTATAGCTCACATCTATCTGGGCCATGGACTCGGTGATCTAAGCACAATTGGTAGGTGCTTTTTCTGGCATGTAAAGTCTTCACTATTTGTCCTGGTATGAAAACATGTGTACGCAGGTATCCTTGGATCAATGGTGGCCACTTTACTGCAGTTATTAGTGCAAATTTCGAGTGGACCTAGACTGTGATTCTGAACCCGTGCCTTCAGATATCCCAATCAAAAATAATAAGGACGGCGATGGCATGACTTCGTCGGTGACAGTGCTCTTCGTTATTAGAAAATAAGTTCCTAAGAATGAGTGGGTTTGCCAGGATTGGATTTTATTTGTTTCTTTTTGAATAATGTGCAGTGCTGATTTTTTAGTACTTCCGTATAGTCCGGAATTTCCTTTTTGACGTAGGGGGATCACGTAAACTTTGTGCTGCAACTTCACCTCGTTTTACGGCGTTGTTGTCTATATGGTTTTGTTTACGTTCTTGTCTAAATTCTTCTACCTATGACAATACGCTCTTCGCTTTATTCCGGTGGTGAATACCGAAAACAATACAAAAAGCACGACGCGATTGCACCCACGATTCACAACACATTGAGTGCTGTTCAACTGCGATTGCACGGTGCACTTCGCACTCAAGCTCCGTGCGGCGGGTTTCCCCTCCACTTGACTTACTGTGCTAGTTGTCAGTTATAATTTTGAATTTAAAAATTTTCCTCTTCAGTAAGTTTCTATCCAGCATTTCAATCAAAAAATACAGGTAAGATGGTTGTAGCAAGGATAAGTCTATCAAAAGTATTCTAACATTAACCACTATCTAACTCAAACAGGACTCGTAATAAATTAAAACTACATTAATCGCTTGATGAATTTATAAATGAATTCTACATTCGCTTCCTTTTACATCCCCTGTTTAAATATGAATCCTAAAATTAAGAGCCAAACTTTGTGTATCAACATCAACAACTTCATTTTCCCTGCGTATCTATAATTAATTTATCGATTTATGCCAGAAATACATTTTTATTCGAGAACGGGCGACGAGTTTTCACGTCTCGATTATTCGACGTTTAGAAACGTATATCGCCGTCGTCATATCATGTAATAACTCATTCTGGTGTTCGGGCTGATAAGGCATGTGAAATCCTTGGTACTGCAACGAATCTGTCACGAGCACGGATATACCAGGGCAGACAGGGAAAACGCGGTTGGATGAATGATCTTGTACTGCGTTCCTTCTTTGTCAGCATGCTTCCAATTCTGATATGCGATTCTCATCTGTGTTGGGCATGTATGAATTGAATATGGGATATATCAGAACCGTTTCGCCACAACACAAACCACTTTAGGTGTAATAACAATCCTGGTTACAATGATGAGTGTCGTTGCAGCTGAACCCATGTTAGCTTTATCCTCCTAGACATATGTTAGTGGGATCGAATAATTATGTGTGAACGAGTATATTGGGAAAGATTTCCACCAAAGGGTCTACAAAAAGGAGATGCGTTTGTTAGGGAGCCGGCCGGATGCTTTTCAATATATAATTTACGGTAATGGAACAGGGGACCTCGATTATTTTGGGACCGTGTCTCGATATTGAAAGGAAATCGATTTTCTTCTTCGTGTCCAATTAGGTGTTGATTGAGAACATTCGATGTTAAATGTTTGACTTGGGGAACGCAAATCGAACATTTGATTTGTGATAGACCGGCTAAGGAAGCTTTTCTTCCTGCTTAGTTTTTGTTCTGAGGTGGGTAATGGGTGAAAATGTGTTTAGCCAATTGAGTAATAAATTCATTTCCCTTAGACTTGCTGTTCCTTTCAAGAGGAATCATTCCTTTTAAAAAATGTTAAAACTTAGAGGACATACACGTTATATGTGCTTGAGAGGACAACTCCCTAGAATTCAGGATGATTATGTTGGAAAATGGAACCGACACATGTTAGGCGGAAATCTCCCACGGCAGATATCTATGCATACTTACATATTTTAGTTCTTTTCAAACGATTCTCAGCCTAAACGCATACTAAGATTACAGCTAAAATTCCTAACGTGAGCACGGTCTTGATGGTTCATTTATAAAAAGATGTTGAACATCTAGGACTTATGTTTACTTACTCTCGGGGGTCTTCTTAATTCCTTTTCCTTCTAAGGGCTTTTTGAGTTTGTGGAACAACTGAAGTTATAAGGTGCAAGATCAGATGAATATGGAGCTGGTGAAGTTATGGGGCTTTAGTCCGAAAATTTATAAGTTCTCAGGAATGAGTATGTTGTGAGTTAGGAGCATGGAGCTGAGAGAAGTAATCGTGCTTAAAAACTAGTCATTGGGGTGAGATAGATAGGGAATAAGGAGAATATAGAGCAGATAGAAACTTCAAATGGAAGACCATGATGGTAGGATCAAAGAAATATGGTGTAAATGGGTTAAGTCTGGAGTTGCAGTACAAACTCAAGTTCAGGGACGTTCACACAAGAACGTGGTACGTGAGAAAAGTAATGAGACTGGCAACAATACGCGCGATGTGGCAGCATTGTATGTACGGGCCTGAGCTAGACCGGTTTGTTTATCCTTTCTGTTTCCTCAGTACAAGTTTTACCTCCGTACAACTAATACATCAACTTGTCAACTGTCAGTCAACTTGCGTTTTTGTTGTGTGTTATAGAAACGGAGCACTAACATTGCGCAATTATGTTTTGTATTGAACTTGGATCTGGGGAATCCGCGTGACTTTGTAAAATCGGCTTATGGGGGAGATTGCTTATCAAGAACAATGGCTTGCACAAATCATTTTTGGGTGGCCGAAAAGTTGAAGATCAACCTCCTTCAAAGTGAAATTCAACTCCAAGAACTGATGAGAACGTTAAACAAGTGGGGACCGTCGTTTAACAATAAGGGTGATGACTGAAATGTTAAATTCAAACTATTTCACCGCACATCAAATTTTAACAGACGATTTGCGTATGCGAAAGATTTGTGCCAAAATGGTACCGATAAATTGCACAAATGAACAGAAGGACAATTGCTGAAACGTGTCCGTAGATCTTAATGGTATGATTTGCAATAAAAATTCTTCTATTGTTTGATGAATCATAGGGAAACGTTTTGTATATTTGAAACTGAAGGCAAATGATCCTTTGATTAATAATGCCTTTGCCTGAAAGTGGCAAAGGCATATCCCGCATTTTTCTTGACAGGAAAAAAAAAATTAAATGAGCAAATCAAAGATGAAGATCATGCTGATTTGTTTTTTTTGGAAGCAAATGTATCATGCGCAAAGAAATTGGTCCACCAGGGCAAACTGTCAACAAAGTGTTTTATAAAGTGTCCTTGCAATGCTCAGGTAAAGAGTAATTCGTGTGATTGCAGATGTGAATGCCTATTACCAATTCCATCTGTGAATTTTTGACCTCGAAAAACATTTCTGTTTTTATATACACTAGTTTTTCCCTCCTTCCCCTATTACTCACCTGGTATGAGTCCTTATGACTTTTTCTATTTCTCGAAATTCAGAAGGGACGTTATTTGAAACTAAATGTTTAATATATGATATTGAAAAGATTGTCAAAAACCAGTGATAATCCATACAAGTTGAAGACTACCAGCGCTACTACCAACGACATTGTCGGTACAAAGATGCCAAAGGGAACTACTTTCAAGGGAGTAGAGAGAGAGCGTAAAGAGGAGAGGGGCGGGGAAATATCAAGGGGGTGACCAAAGAAAGAAATGACCATATTAAACAAAGGAACAAAAAAATAATGATCAGGTTCAACTCAAATAGTCAGCTGGAATAACTGAGGTAGCTCAAATGTCATAGCAATTGTGGATTGGAAGAAGAACACAGGAAGAACTGAACGGGACAATCCAACCAGAAATGTACGCACGGCTAAACGGTTCTGCCCACGAATCGAATCTTGTTTTCAGAAACCCTTCCGAAAACTTCATCCGTGAAGCACACATCGATTCAAATGATTTTGTTCATTGGTGGTACTTCCTGCCAGAAGTTGAAGTTTAAGTGAAACGGGACTCTTTTGAAAAAGGGGAGAATCATAAAATTTACAGATGGCAAACGGAGAAAGGGGAAATGCTATTTAATATCCTGGTAAAATCTGACAAAATTAATCAACAGATATCTTCAGCATTATCGCCTGATCTGTGAAAATCAAATGCAACCAAGCATATCCTTCAGTTGTATTTCGAACAGATTGCGTAATATTTTAACAACTAGGAATGAATTCTATCCAATGTGTCATATATAACCAGGCATTATTAACGAATAACTACAGCAAAGCATGCTGAAGTTTAAATAAGAGGGCGGCCCGGCAAGTACTTAGCCTTCAAAAGAAAACAGAAAATATTGGAAAATAGCAATTTATTTCTCAACATAGTTTCCTCTTAGCTCGATACGCTTGACCCCGCCATGCATTGACTTGTTTAACCCGTCTGAAAAATATGTTTTCTCAAGGCCTGTAAACTTGGCGCCATTGGTGTCGATGACTTCCTCATTCCAATGAAATTTCTACCCGGCAAGTGGCTTTTTCAAGCTTGGAAACAAAAAGAAGTTGCAATGTGTCAAATGCGGATAATATCGTGAATGGGGTAGCCCAATTCGACCGTGGCGACAGTAAAGGTGTGAGCCGGTACTTTGTTATGATAGCAGGTTTTTCTTCGCCAAATTGAGCCTTTTTATTTCGCCCATCTGCAGGTAGTCGATGCAGATTACACCTTGTGAATCCCAGGACACGGTTGCGATCAATATTCCGGCTGCAAGCACAGTCTTCGCCTTCTACGTAGCACATTTTGCTAGATGGAGTCCACTGTCTACTTTTTGTTCGTCTAAGGTGTATGCCAGTGGACTAACGTTTCGACGACTGTCACGAAACAACGCAAAAACTCCTCCGGGTTACGCTTAAACAGCATCAAACTCTGCTTAGAAGTAGTGTAGCTCTTGCGCTTCTTGTCCGGACTGAGCAAACGCCGTACTCATCGCGCTGACAATTTTCTCATTCACAAAATTTCATGCATAACCTACGTTGTCTTTTGAGATGCCTACTATCTCAGCTATCTCACGTACCTTAAATCGGCAGTCTGTCAATATGAAATCGTGAATTTTCGTCTCGTTTTCCTCCGTGGTAACTGTTTCTGAGGTGCCTCGTCGAAAATCGTTCCATCGAATACCGGTTTTTCCGGTCACTATCGTAGGAGCAGGTGCATCATACACAGCGTCTAAACTCTCTTTGATTTCGTTGAGCAATTTCCTTCCCAAAAACTGAATCACTGACCGATATTGCTCTTTCTCCATTTTTCTAAAATTTGCCGACACGCCTGCTTCCATATACGATCAAAGCAACACTACGAGTCCCGTTCGGCTGAAATTTTGACAGTACCCGTCTACGAGAACGGATTACAAGGCAGTGTAGTCCATCTTTGAGCGGTGAGGCGACCGCTTTCGTAAGTTAATGATAATATGATCGATGTCATCTATCTAAAAACTGAGGCAATTTTTCTTTTAACTCCAAGAAGATTCATGATTCCAAGCAGGAACTTGGTTAACAACATTTGGATATACTGCCCAAAAATTAAAACTAAAACGACACATAAACTTCTCTCTCAAATTATTCCAACAGAAAGGATCCTTGATAAATCACTCTCAAGCTTTGATATCAGTTAATATATATTACACGACAATTTCCCGGTAACACTGTACATGTTCGTCGTGTAATTAAAGTCAGCAAAAGGCTTCACCTTTGCTTCAGTATAATTATCATCATCGTAGGCGTTGTTCCATGTTTCCATGACCTCCGGAAATGAATTGTACTTGAACGGAAAAAAAGGATACTTGAATTTGTTAAATATACGCAGCTGTACTCGCTGCTGGAGAGTCATTTGATAGGTATAATTCTAGCAAAAAAGGATTAAAGGATATTATTCAAAATAGCACAAAGCAAGAAGAGCAGGACTTTCATAAGTACTGTTAACCACTAGAAAACTTAAAAATAAACCGATTATGTATACATAGACCTGTGACATCGAGCGTAGTACATCGCGAATGGGCAAAAGGGAAGCTCTTGTACCTCTACATTTCCTTTAATGCCTGTACTGAGCACGTGTTCATTTTCACAATTCAACCGAAAAAATGGGAAACTTGTCATCCGTATTCCCTGAGTGTTGTTGCTGAGTAAACTAATTACACGACCGTTACCATGAAAGAAAGTAAATTTCAAATAATAGAAAATATAAAATAAAATTGAAATCCTTTGGGAGCATTTGCGCAATGAGTTTCAATGTTGGAGTTTCAACGAAGGCCGAAGATTGTGGTGCGGTTGTAAAAGCTTGAACCGATAATAAAGTTTATTGTTGGGTGTTCCTTTCTAATTCAAACAAAGGCCAGGGGAATATGGGAAGGATAAGTGCAACACGTTGTTGGGAAAGAATTTAAGAGAAACATTTCGAGTTGTTTGAGCTATGGCAGAGGCTTTTGTTATGCATCGAAAGAAGAAGACTTAGTAAAATTCGTCAGATAAATGCCTCATTTGCAAAAATCTAGGCATGTTCCATTCAAATATATTCATGTATTAAAGAAAAATTTCATCCTGAATAATAAGTTTCCATGGTCAGGACACAAATATGTTGTCTTTCATTTGTTTTGTTGTCAAAGGATTTTATTTTGCTCATGCACGTTTAACAGTATTAGGACAATAAAGAGTTATATACGTAGGCTCATTATGGGACGGATGAGAGAAAAAGGATTGCCTGTTCAGGTTGAAACAAATATCATTTTCTATTGCCTTCGTCAGGGTTTATTTGGTAGCTCATGGTGTTCATCAGGATGCTGTATCTTCCAAACGCATACCCTCTACCATCCACGCCTCACCGATAAAGTCCATGCTTAATGCTTTCTTTCATTTGTATGAAAGACGGGTGGCAATTCATGATGCTGAGTGAATATGTGCTGAGTTTTTGTGAAAAAATAGTCCGACATATTCAATTTCGTCTTGGCTTGAATACCAAACGTTCCTTGTTACTCTCTTAGCCTGATTGTAACAATTTCGCTGTACATGGGAAAGTTTATTGAGTCAGGCGCCCTACACAACATTATGAAAGTGGTCAGTGGGGATCCTTCCTATGGAATTTGCTATATTCAGGCTCGTCTATAAGGGGCATCAAGAGGGCTGATGTCCTTGCATAGGTAATGTGGAATTGACTAGAATATGTTAAGCGTATGTTGTCATAAAATGTGTTGGCGCCCAGCGTAGTAGTTACATTTTTATTGCTGTTGAAGTAATTGATGTATGTACATGCGTAGTTAAATGTTTATGTGTTGATCGTATGATTTATTGGTAAAGGATTGAAATAGTACACTAATGAAATTGCCCTGTGTAGAGTAAATGAAATTCGATGGACCTGAAGAACCATAAAGGATGAAAATAAAACAAACATATTAAATTGAATGAGTCAAACGAACTGAATCCTGGTTTCAGCTTTTCTCTGCTGAGATTTAATCGTTTGATTGAATTATTATAAATCCTGTTTAAGCCAAAAGTAATATTTTGGCGAAAGTTAAATTACGTTTTAAAAGAGCAGAGAGGCACGATTTTGAAAGATTTGAACACATCCGAATAGCATATAAAGCAATTGTTGAAATAATCAAAATACCATAAAAACAATTTAAAAATTTTGCAATGGGTGATTTGAAAAATGTTTCATTCTTTACTGAGAGGGAAAATTGCTCAGGAAAATATTCTAGTAATGAATTTAAATTTCTAATATTTTCAGGTTGTCCTAGATAAAACTATTTAGAATCTTTATCATAGAGACAGTGCTGTTCAAACGGAACTGGTGCTGCTTCTTACAAATACGGAGAACAGCTTTTTCCGAATTCCTGGAACAGCCTCACGCTGTTGAATCAAGTGGCGGGTTGTCAAATTTTGTCGTCATTTTAGGCAGATTGGTTTTTGTCCTCCTATAACAAAATAAGTATACGTCATGCGTTTGTAACCAAGAGCCATTTTAGTACCCACAGTTATTTATTTCCTTATAAGGGCTTTCAATTTGTATTCATCCTATTTTCTCTTTGTGTACAGTGGCGGCCAAAAGTCAACATACAGCACCTTATACTGAGTTTCTGAGTCATTCGAAGCTCTAATCAAAAAAAAAACCTAGATGCAGTTTTTTTTTGATTATCGAATATATATATTTTTAAACAATAATAACAAAGTCTTTTCATAAAAAACTTAACAAGAAATTCATAAAAACGAAAAAAATGACTAAAAGACTGTACGTGACAAAAGCCTACGTACAGTCAGTATACTGGGAAACATAACAGCATTTTTATAAGAACGTATTCGTTTATTTGTTGTGAAAGTGGAGCTGCAATCCTTTTATAGTTTTACGCTAGTTTTGAACTGTAAGGTCGAAAAAATTTTGTCCGGGAAAGAAATTTGCAGTGATTTGCGAAAATTGGTTGTTCAATATAGAAAAGACAATAAGTTGTATAGTGAAATAGCGAAACTATTGAAGTTAAAACGAAATTCAGTGCAAACAATAATTAAAAGCTTTGCAAACACCGGTTCTATTAAGAACAAACCACAAACCGGTCGACCGAAAAACTTTCGCGGAGAGACCTCAGTCTAATTTTAAAGGAAGTGGGCAAGAATCCCAAATCAAGTGCTGCAAATTTAGCTGAACATATCGCTACGGTGAGAGTTGAATGCAAATGGTTTTCGAAGTAGAACTCCCTGTAAAAAACCATTTATATCAGCTAATAAATGGTTCTACGCCTAAGATTCGCAAAGGCTCATGGCATGGATTTTTGGAATCAAGCGCTTTTTAATGATGAGTCCAAATTTAACATTTTTGGATGTGATGGTCGCGCCAAAATCTGGAGGAAGTACAACACTGCCTCAGATTCCAAGAACTTCGTACTTACAGTCAAGCGTGGTGGAGGCAATGTGATGGTTTGGGAAGTCATAGCAGCATCTGGAGTCAGAAGATTATAATTTATTGAATCCAACATGGATAGCTTTGTATATATAAGCCTTTTGAAACAACATTTACAGCCATCCATGGAGAAGTTGTGCCTTGGAAGGGGTTGGATTTTTCAACAAGACAACGATTCACAGCTCACAGCCCATATCGTCAGGGATTGGTTGTTATATTATGCTGCCCGACTGCTTAAGCATCTTACCCAAAGCCGGGATTTAAATCCGATAGAGCATGAATGGGAGCTTCTTGAGCGAAAAATTCGGAAGTACTCCATAAAAAACAAGAATTCGCTGAAGGATGCACTCCTTGCAGAATGGGAGAGCATAACGCCGGAGGAAACCAGTAATTTAGTCGCTTCTATGCCCCGAAGACTGCAAGCAGTACTTGATGCTCAAGGAGGTCCAAAAATATACTAAAACAAATCATATTTAGAAAAATTATGCTAACATTTGTACAAAGAACGTGACTGTACGTAGACTTTTGTCACGTCATTTTTTTCGTTTTTATGAATTTATTTTTAAGCTTGTTATGAAAAGTTTTTGTTTTTTTAAAAGAATGTATATTTTTGATAATGAAAAAACATCTATGGTTTTTTTGCTTAAAGCTTCCAATCACTTAGAAACTCAGTATAAAGTGCTGTATGTAGACTTTTGGCCGCCACTGTATAAGATATAGACAGGTCTTAGCCGTGTACATAAGCCTACGTTTATCTTTTTTTCCCTCATCAACTGTTCAAATGCTCGGTTCAATTCGTTCCTGTCATTTGTGCCATATACAACATGATGTCCGAAATTCTATCGTAAGTTTGAAGTTTTTCGGGCGATTACTGATCATAGGCAACAATACGAAAACTACACTCAAAAATCACTAATGTCATGTAATAACATTTACATGTTTTGTTGGAGGGCATATACCTGCCTTGGTCCATCAGTACATTACCGAAATTTTCATACAAAATTTAACTAACCAATCTGAGCATAAATAAAGTCGAAAACAAAACAATACAATATTTACACTTTCCGAAATTTTCGACTACCTTAGGTTTTAAATTTGACAGTGGAGTTAGAAAAGCAATTTCTGTAATGGAATGGTCACACATATTATTTGAATCTTGGAATCAATATAAGATTGATCGCTGAATCATGCACTTTACTCAGTCAACGTTAATTGAAAATTTAAAACAATTATATTGATCATTTCTCATTTAGCGTAAGGATATGATCATTCATGACATTCACGACGAAATTATAGATTTGAACAAATTTAATTAGCTTTGTGTAGCATTGATATCACCTTCAGATACCAATTTCCCCACGTTCATTCGGCTAGAGCAATTGAGATCCGAAGTCGAGCATCTGTGAAAATTTGAGATGGGATGGGCGGAGAAAAGATACTTCTTCGGGAAAAAATCTTCGTGTGGAGTTAACATTCCCGTTAAGTCAATTCTCCTGTGTCCATGGGCAGCATGGATAATATGCATGATAGGCATGTATAATAAGATGCAAATGAAAACACAACGTTTGCTTGAATTATACCAAGCGAATATTGTAATGTTTGTGACAATAGTTCAGATCGTGAAATTTTCGCTCATTTCATTCATACTACCTATGAGTATTTTTAAGTAAGAGTTGGTTAATTTGTGTGAATATGCGTACATTTTGGTGGTTCTGGACCAAAATGACCAAAATCTTATTCCTCTATGAAACTACCTGTTCTTGCTGCCATCAATTTCGTGGCACGCGACAGTTTGTTCACGAATAGAAGCGATGCGTAAACATATCTAAAATTTGACATCAAACGATTGCTGCTAATTAATTTCGACAGTAAAGCAGCACTTTCCCGTCCATTGAATTTAACAAATTATCTAACGTGCGTGACTGCCAGTTTTATTCATCAAAACCAAGCAATATTCCGATACAAACGATAGTTTCATATTGTGGGGTATGCGTGCATGAATGATTTCCGATTTCATTCAAGGCCTGATTTCCATATGTAGTTTCCAACAAACTGTTGTATGTCCCAAAATGAATTTCCTGATCTTCAATTTGTGAGCATTGGTTCTCCCGGATTTTATAACTAAGGGTTATTTCGAGAATTTTCCGGTGCCGAGATCATAATCTCAAGCAATAAAGTTTATTGCACCAAGAGCTCGGGCCTGCCGACCAGATGGGAGATTCTCCTCGACAGCAAGGACGAAAGAACGGTAGGGAATCAGTTGAGATCGCCGGACGGAACGATACACATCGCTCGCCTTCTAAAATATATTGACTTGTATTTATAATCTAAAATATATTAACGTGTATTTATATATATATATATGTATACTTGCCGCGAATAATTTAAGTTACGACAGATCAGAAGTGAGATAGACTTTCGCGCACATCATCACTAAGTGAATCGTGAAGTGGATCTTAAACATGGGTCGAAGTAGGTCACGTAAACGTCGTCATCGAAGCCGCAGTGAAAGGCGACAGGACTCCAGAAGGATGTCGAGGAAGACGCCGAGATCAGAATAACACTCCAGATTCTCGAGACAAGAATTCGATGGGTTCTACTTCGACAGGCACATCGGATTTCGCCAAATTGACAGAGGTTCTATCCAGCATTGTCGATCGGGCAAACAAAGGGTCAGGTAACAATCATTTTATTAATGAGAAATTCGTCCCAGAGTTTGATCCGTTAAAGAAAAGCTTCTCAGCAGAAGAGTGGGTTGAAAAAATAAACCACTCGCGCTATTATTTATAACTGGGACGATAGAATAAAATTGTATTTAGCTGCGTGCAGGCTTCAGGGCAATGCAAAACTGTGGTATGAAGAGTTACACGACGCGCATCTTTCTTAGCCGGTATTCTCGCGCGCACTTATTAAACAATTTCCAGAGGAAAGACGTTTCGGTGCGCTCCTCAGAGAAGCTGTAAATTATAAAAGCACGTGTGGACAGGATCTTCTAGAATACTGCTATAAAAAAGTCGGATTACTAAATAAAATCAAGCAGCTAGAACTATCTCAGGAAAATATCGTTGATTACGTTATTGATGGAATCCACGATGATAGCATACGAACTTCAGCATTAGCAGGGCGATTTAATACGGTAACCGACTTAACGTCATACCTACATATTTTTAACAAACCAAATCAACCCTCGGAAACGGTGAAAAATATCGAAACAGTGAAAGAAGCGAAGAAACGTGACGCAACTAAGAAAGAAAAATGCTTCTTTTGTCATGAGCTGTGACATAAATGGCGAGATTGTCCTTATAATAAAATAGTAGAGAATAAAGGACAAAAAGAAGCGAAAAAGTATAAAACAGAATTGAATTGTAGTTATTGTAGTAAAACTGGACTTACTGAAGAACGATGCTACAAGAAAGATAGGGACGGAAACAAGAGGAAAACATTATGACTAGATGGAAGTAACCAGGATGTATGTCATGTTACCGAAGATAAGCCTAGTAACCCTATAAAAGTAGCCACAATTAATAAGAAATTAAGAATAGAATGCATTTTGGATTTTGGCAGCTCATGGACAATTATTATTGATAAAATAGCCAAACAAATAAACGCGAAATTACGACCAACGCGAGAAATCCTTGTTGGGTTCAATCACGCAGTGACTACTCCGATAGCTATTGTTTCTTTTGACCTCACTATCGACGATTTAACAATCAAAATGGACGCGTATGTAGTCCCTGATGATCAATTGTCGCGAGATGCGCTCATTGGCCGCGACGTTTTCAAAGCTCCAGGCATTGCAGGAGTAGTGAATGCATTAGAAACCTCTCGATGTAAACGAAGTAAGAATGTCTGAAAACGAGAGAAGATCTGTGACACTAGACGACTTAAACTGCCCAGGAGTTGACACGAGCATCGCTAACTAATTAATATCATTGTTAAATAAGTATCGCGATAGCGTCGCACTCGATATGCACGAACTAGGTAAGACAAATAGTTCAGCAATGACCATCGAACTCATTGATCATGAACCAATTCACTATCACCCTCGAAGACTATCGTACGCAGAAGGAGAAAAAGTAAAAAAGATAGTCGATGAACTGGAAAAATGTGGTATTATTCGCGAGAGCAATTCGCCGTACGCAAGTCCTATCACTCTCGTATCGAAGAAAAATGGCGAGACGCGAATGTGCGTTGATTACCGCGCGGTAAATAAAAAGACCAAAACAGATCCTCACCCGCTACCACATATTGAAGATCACATAAATCGACTAGGAGGAAAGAAATATTTCATTTCACTCGACTTGAAATCTGGATTTTATCAGATACCAATGGATAAAAACTCGGTAGAAACCACCGCCTTTGTAACTCCAGACGGTCACTGGGAATTTTTGCGGATGCCGTTTGGGTTGGAAAATGCGCCAGCGGTCTTTCAGAGAGCAATAAATCGCGCTCTTGGTGAATTAAGATTTACGATCACCCTCGTCTACATCGACGACATCCTTATACCAGCGACTACCATTGACGAGTCGTTTAATAATTTAAAATTAGTATTGGACGCCCTAACGAAGCATAATTTCACGTTAAATCTTACTAAATGCAAATTCTTCCAAAAGAAAATTGATTATTTAGGACGTGAAATATCAGAAGAAGGCGTAAGACCAGGTCAATATAAAATAGAAGCCATCACAAAAGCCCCAGAATCGACGAACATAAAACAATTAAGATCGTTTTTAGGACTTGCAAACTATTTTCGAAAATTTATGAAGGGTTATGCTAAGCTCGTCGCGCCATTAACGAATTTATTACGAAAAGATGCACCATGATCATGGGGTACAGAACACAAAAACGCGTTGTGGGAAATAAAACGTATTTTAGTAAGCAGGCCAGTATTAGTCATTTATGACCCTACCTTAGAGACAGAAGTGCATACCGACGCCAGTTCTATTGGATTAGGTGCCATGTTAATTCAAAAAAGGGACGGGATGAGCCATGTGATCTCATACTACAGTAGGAAAACTTCAGCACATGAACAAAAATATCATTCGTACGACCTGGAAACCCTAGCAGTATATGAAGCACTGAAAAATTTCCGAGTGTATTTACTTGGGCTAAAATTTACTGTCGTTACAGACTGCACGGCGGTCAGAGCAATCGCAACTAAAAAAGATATACAACCGAGGGTCGCTCGATGGTGGGTTTATATGCAAGATTATGATTTTAACGTAGTCTACAGGCCAGGTAGCCAAGGGGCACACGTCGACTACTTGAGCAGCAACTCTATTGAGTGTTTGCACGTAGACGTCACTGATAGCGAGTGGATAAGAGTGGCTCAAATGCAAGATCCCGACATCGAAATAATACGTAAAATATTACAGGACGGAGATATTCAGCCTGAAAATAAACAACACTTCGACGTATATGATTTGAAAGGAGGCGTTGTTTTCAGACGAACAGATGACGGCAATAAATGGGTGGTGCCGCGGAACTCGCGTTTTAACATTGTAAAAATGTGTCATGATGAACAAGCGCATTTAGGTATTGATAAAACGCTTGAAAAAATTAAAAGTAATTACTGGTTCAAGGGAATGCGTAAATTCGTTACCAAATACGTAAACGCACTACCGGTCGTAAACCTGGCTCGATGCACCCCATAGAAAAGATCGCCATACCTTTTGACACAATACACATTGACCATGTGGGACAGTTCATCAAGAGCAAATGCAAAAATACAGAACTATTGAATATTATTGACGGCTTCACAAAATTTTGTATACTAGAGCCTGTCAGAGACACGAGAACCAAGTGGGCAATCAAGATGTTAGAGAAAATGTTTGCGGTCTTTGGAGTGCCAGCAAGGATAATAAGCGATCGTGGAACTCGTTTCACATCGCTACGATTCACCAAATTTTGCAAACAATATGGCATTAAACATGTTCTGAATGCGACTGCTACGCCAAGGGCAAATTGGTAAGTTGAAAGGCTGAATGGTACTGTAGTGAATTCTCTTGCAGCTTCTAGTGCCGGCGCTGAGGAAGATGATTGGGACCTTTTTACGAAAAAGGTGCAGAGCGGCATCAACAACGCTACAAACCGGACGACGCGAAGCTGCCCGGCACAATTACTTTTTGGTTTTAAGCCAAGGAGTATGGCGAATGCTTCGCTGTTGAATGCAATCCAGGATACCTTGGATGAAGTGGACCTAAACCACCTTCGGCAGAATGCCAAGCATACCATTGATGCTGAACAGAAGCGTCAGAAGTCTTGGTTTGACTCAAAGCGCTTTAACCCTCCGAAATATGCAGTCGGCGACATAGTTTTGGTAGCAGCTGAGCCACCAGCAACTGGGACCAGTCGGAAATTAGCAGCAAAGGTGAAAGGGCCATTCAGAGTTACCGCAGTGTTGCCTAATGATCGTTATGGAGTCGAGGATCTGCGGGAATTGCAGAAGCGACGCGGGAAAAGAGCAGTTGTCGCTGTCGATAGCATGAGAAAGTGGATAACTTTTGATGCTGATGAATGAAGGCGAACTGTTAGGTGAGGAAAAAAATATATATACCTATTCTGCTAAGAATATTTCAGATAAAAAGAAAAGGCGAACAGTCAGGAATCAAAACACCTGTCTGATTTGGAGGCTGCGCTGGTTGGTGCTGTTTACTTAAACAGGCATTGGAACAATGTAAATGTTTGGAGGTAACACGAGATCAGATACCTAGGCACTCGCGTAACGGGAACTGCACGGGAGTCTATGGGGTAAAGTCCTGTGAGGCGCGAGTCTGCAGCTCGTGCGTGTGAGCAGGCATTCATAGAGTGGTGACCGTTGCAGGTTACGCTGGGAAAAGTCCTGCAGGTATCTGTGTAGTGGATTCAGGCATCCATGGGAGTTAATTTTCTTTCAGAGATGACTACGGAGTAAAGTCCTGTCGTGTTCAGGTATAGCTGACACAGGCATCCGTAGAAGTTGATTTCTCGAGAATATCCCATGGAGTCAAGTCCTGATAAGCTAGTTGAAAGTGGACAGGCTGAGCATTCACAGATATTACGAGTATATTTCGTGAATGTGTCTGTACTTTAAGTTAACGCCTAAATGGGCCGCACTTAATTAAAAATTATGGAGCGTCAATTATTGACCTGTGAAGTAATTTCTTTCTTATATTTTCAGATTTTTTTTTGGAGCCGAAGACGTCTCATTGGTCAGGAAGGCCGAATGTGAGCATTGGTTTTCCCGGATTTTATAACTAAGGGTTATTTCCGGTGCCGAGATCATAATCTCAAGCAATAAAGTTAATTTATAATCTAAAATATATATATATGTATACTTGCCGCGAATAATTTAGCTTACGACACCTAATAGATAATTTTAACATTTTTTTAATACCATAAATATCGAAACTAGATTTTTAACAATGCTTCCAATGGCAGTGTAGGTTTCGAATGACTTGGTCCACTTCTGCAGCGTTGAAATTCAATTCCGTAGCACCTATGGTGATCAGAACAAAGAGGTATTGCAATTAGCATTCACTGGCTGGTAATTTCTGTGAGAGGAAAAGCAATATGCAGTTTTTCTCGTTACATTTTCCAAAAAATAAAAGGTGACGGGACTACCGTTTCACAATGAGTTTTTAATTAGTATGTACATTGCGTTGCACTTCAATTCTTACACAAGTTTCAAGTCCTTTTCTTTTCAATTATCCCTTGTTCAATCTCTTGTTGTTCGCTTGTCCTTTTGCACCGGCCGACATCCTTCAAAATCCCCTCATTACATTTTGAAATGTTTTTTAATCTCGCTTTATCTGTTTCTGCTCGTTCGGGGAGGCAGTGAAAAGGGGGCATCCTTTATCCAGGCGCTCGTTTGTGGATTCACTTCAATGCAAAGATATTTAAGGTCAAAACGGCCAAGCAATAGAACAGAGGGAATGGAAATTCCTGTCGACATTCCCATAGCCCAAGGAAGGACATAAAAGACGATCGACGGTGAATAGAACACAAGCGAAAAGGAAAAAGAAAAAGCGTTGTTCTTAATAGGATGAAGGATGAGGTAATGACAGTGAAGATTGCATTGTAGCAGATTATAATGTATATAACTGGGTGACACACTAAACTCCCGCTGCTGGCGATAAAAAGATAAAAATGTCCTCTTTGCCTTTTGTCTGCTTTTCTGAATATCTTCGTGTTTTGTCGTTTTCTGTTTAAAGTTTATACTCGTGTGTCTGGTCACTTCCTCAATCCTAACCAAGCGCTGGAGCAATAAGGACTAAATGAATATGGTGTGCGGTAAGATCCTGCGCCCGGCTTGCTTGAATTTTAAAGATCTATAAACAGCAGCAAAAAACAAAAAGGACGACGGAAACAACTTGCACAGCAATAAATGATTGAATGAGGAGGATGAAATAAAATGCCAGGGGATTTGAGCGGGGATTTTGTAGACGATTTTACTATACTACTCAGTGGATGAATGTGTGTATGGAATGAAGGCCGCTAACAAAGCTGACCGGCGAAGAGAAATTGCTGGTTTAGTGAGAGAAGACACGAAATAGGGAACATTTTCGTGGATCAGTCCTACAATATTACTTAAAGATTGGCACATATAATGATTATGGTTTCTGCTACAATTGCGGAGCGACAAGGTGAAGTGAGATTTTATTTCGGGAACGCAACGAGCATTATTTTTGCCGGAAATTAGTTTCTGTGAGGATATTGGCGAAAAGTCTAGGACGGTGACTTGTCCATCGACGTTGCTCGTTGGTTCTAGATTTATTTCGATTCATACGATTTGGTTCGTTTGTCTTGTGGTGTGGAAATTTGAATTCAATTTTTTCGAATAAATGGATTTTGTTTCTGATTGGATTAAGGGGGTTAAAGTTGGGCTGACAAGAAGGGTAGCCATCATAGCATGCAACGTCAGGAATGATTGTTTAGATTTGAAATTTTATAAATATTAGTTTATTCAATTGTTTTATATATAAGTCTCAAAAGTATTGAGCCTTTTTTTGTCATTTTTCGATTGAATATTTCTAATAATTTCTAATGTCTAATAATTTCTAAAATAGATTTTATTTAAGTACATGTTGTCCATTATTATCTATGACCTTTTGCCATTTTTTGGGTAGAGTCATTATTCCATCTGTGTAGAACTTCTGTTTATCGGCGAAAAACTTGACCAAGTGATTTTCACAGTCCCTTTTTAAAGTGAATTTCTTTTCATTAACGAAGTTTTGCAGAGATCGAAACAAATGGTAGTCTGATGGTGCAATGTCTGGACTATACGGTGGATGCATCAAAACTTCCCAGCCAACCTCTGTCAATTGTTGCCGGCTCATCAAAGATGTGTGTGGTCTGGCATTGTCATGATGGATGACAACGTCCTTTCAATTGATCAATTCTAGCTGATTTTTTGAATTGCTTGTTGCAATCTGGTTAGTTGCTGATAGTACAGAGCCGAAGTAAGTGTTTGGCCAAGTTCTAGCACCTCATGATAAACAATTCCCATCCAATCCCACCATACACACAGCATAACCTTATTTGGTGTCAATCCTGGCTTTGAAGTCGTTTGTGATGATTCACCTTTTTTTGACCATGATCTTTTTCGAACGACATTCTCGTATCTTACCCATTTTTCATCGCCCGTAATGATTTGCTTCAAAAATGGGTTTTCGTTGCGTTTTATTAGCATTTGGCAAATGGAAATTCGGTCGATCAAATTTTTTTGTGCTAATTCATGCGGGACCCAGCCTTACGCAAATGGGTCAAAACTGTTTGGCGATGGATATTCAGTTCCTTAGCAATGTAATGGTTGCTCATGTGTCGGTCTTCTTCAATTTTTTGTAAGATTTCATCGACTTTTTCAGTGATAGGTTGACCTGAGCAAGGTGCATTTCTGACATCAAAATTTCCCGAACGAAAGCAAGCGATCCATCTTTTGTCTGTGGCTTTTGATAAAGTATCTTGACCGTAGACACCACGGATTTTTTCACGAGCTTGCGATGCATTCGCATTGATCGTAGTGATATTGTAAAATAAAATAACGATTTTTTGCAGAAATTTTGCCCATTTTTAAATGAATACAACTTTTGACGCAAATGACGAAATACAAAACTGTCCATATGAAAATTGTAGAATAGAATGTCACCTTTCAAACGCATGTCAGTTTGACTCAATCAGATTAGTATTGCCTCATATATGACAAGGAACATCATCTAGTGACGAAAAAGGCTCAGTACTTTTTAAACTATCCAATATTTTGTCTACAACAAGGTGAATACTTTTATTAATCAAATCTCGAATGTCCCTGAGATGTTTGATATGTATGATGTTGATGTCCTGAACAATAGTTGCCTTTGATAACTTTGATATGTCAAAGATAACCAAGCCTGTTCGATTCCCGCGATTAAATCCATTTCTTATGTGCTGAGCCATCATTTCTAACTGGAGTTCCCTCGACAGTGCTTCTCTGAGAGACGGTTGAAGAAATCAGTTAGCCTTCATTTTCTGAGCTAGGCATCATTAGTAGTCTCGTTAGATATTTAACATGTTGTAGGGGCCAACGAAAAAATAGTTACATAGTTAAAAACATAACAGTTTTATCCTGAGGCGAATAACTTTATTGCGAGATTGATGCCTGAATCAAAGCGGGTGAAATTTTTTTAACAAAGAGACCGTATATTTTGTAGTCAAGTCGAATATTAAAACCAAGTTGTACAGCAGGGATGATTTGTTTTTCCGCTATTTTGGAGATTGACGGGAAAAGACTTATTAGTCTTCAATTCTGATAGCTGATTTTCATGTTTGGGGAACCTACGCAGGTTGAAAATTTTGTTGATTATATCTGTCAGGGTAGTAATGACGTTCTCTTGGAGCCATTTCAACTGTGCCTTCGCCATTGTGGTAGGTCCGGATGTGTTTCGTCTGCCTTCAATCTCCAATAACCAATGAATAGTATTTGGAGGGCTTGTTCAAATTGTCAGTTATTTGGTTGATCTGTACTGTGGTGGCTGTTGCTTCTGTTGTGTGTTGTTCTGGTGTATGAATCAGATGATGGCTCGCATTTCTCGTCACAGAAAAAGCCGTTCCGCTTCCTCTACCTGTTAATCTGTTATTTCTGTATAGATTGGAGTTGGAGAAGTGGAGACACGTTCCGGGCTTCAAGAAAGTTTCTTGAATGGGGATTATTTCAAATTTATTTTCGAGAATAAATCATCTAAGATTTCCAATTCGTTGAAGCAAGGAATTAGCATTCCACGTGATTATAGAGATGTGGCTCAACGAATTCATTAGTGTTTGAGTGTGCTGTCTAGTGTTGCAAACACGGTTCGGACCATTTTCACCATGTTTCGTTGTAGTTTGGGTGAGCTATTGATTTTCATTTTCGGTCTCTGCAAACATCATCTTAATATTTTTGGTTGTTACTTATAGCCTCCATAGCTAATTACGTGGTCGAGCGGACGAAAAAATAAAAATTTCCACCGGAAATAAGAACAACTGTATTAAATTTAGCTTTCTTTATTTTAACACCGATTACTAGTAATGTACCTTAGGGCTACGCGACAACTGAGAGAGAGGTTACTCCTCATAGCAAATTTATAGTTTCGTAATTGCTGACACCTGCGTCTGGCTTCTTAGCATTTCCTAGAAACGATTCTGCAGGTGCATGGGAATTTTGTTTTATATGTAACTAGCTTGGAGGATATTTGGCATTTTGGCTTCCCTTGCGATGTCTTTTTACAATTCACCGTAATTGTGTAAAGCGATGAAGACCATTACATTTCACAAATCTAGCCTGTGCATGGCAATTTCTCAAGAAGTGACAAAATTCTTGACAGTTGTGACACATCGGTTTTCACTTTGCTGACAAGATGGCATACCGCAGTTATCTTGAATATTGATGTTTCTTGGCTTGGGAAGAATACATTCACGAGTTGAGGTTTCTTTTCTTGGGGAGTTAGAAGGTGCGGTGCTGCCACAATTTTCGGTCTACAGTTTTTTATTTGTCTGTGGACGTGTGATGTCTCTAGAATGATTTGTATTCCCAGATGAATCTGTTTTCCTGATAATGATTCTTTGTTTCATTATTCTGTATTTTCGCATTTCTGTTCATTAGTACGTCTCACGTGAGATGATGGGTTCTGTTCGTTTTTCTGTTACACTTGTGGTAGGAGACGTTTTTGATGTGAATGGGGTAAATTGTGGGGGAGGAGAAATCCGCATCTTCTTTTGAATTTTCCTCCTTTTTTTCTTCTAAAACTTCTTCGTCTTGTTCCTACTCTTCCGGTTCCACTTCTGCTTCAGAAAAATAGACCGAATTATTGGAGGAAGACGCGGAGGTCGTGTTTCTCCATTTCTAATCGTTGTCTTTTTTGACTTTATCGTTCAAATTTTTGTTTTCCAGCTCGGCGTTTTTATCCTCAATGGAAATTCTTCGGGTTGCTGAATATTCAGCTGAAAAACCACATTGGGTTTTATTCAATCCAACCTTCTTCTGAATTTAGAGTTTTCCTGATTCCGATTGTTAGGAAGAGGACCGAGGGAAATGCGTTTTTTTATGACGGCAAGGAATTAGTATCATGTATCGCGAAAATAACATAAAATAAATAACAAAAATTACATTCATTCCAAAGAAAGCGAGGTATTTCCGAACGTTATAGTCACAGTATCCCTTTTATCAAGAGATTGAGGACGTTGCAGGACTACTGATCACCAAAACACTACACATGGGATTGCGGGACATGCTTTTCAAGACGTAGTAAGCTGACCCCAACACTTTCAAATCCCTCACATATTTAGCTCTGATCTAAAGATCTTTCAAGATACGAATTTGCTTCTGTGAATATTGAAAAACTTCTTCAGGGAATCGACACATGGAAATAGGGACAAGACAAATAGCAAATGGGATTGACTTGCGCGAGTTACGGCAACCCCTGCGATACCACTAGTTGCAGTATATGGACCCTCAGCGACGCAACAACAATCAACATGACGACAAAACACCACGCATATTCTGAGAATTCCAGAAAATCCACCTGATACTTCATGGCTGCACATTTCGCTTGGGAACAGCAATTTTGATTGTAATGCTGTTTCAGCTAAATAAAATTATAAATTGAATTGAATGTAAGAAGAGAGCTCAGTTAGAATACAGGAATAAATGTGCTAAGAAATAATAAACTCCGTTGTTTTTATTATTCGCTGGTTTCGCGAATATAAGTCAAGTGACGATGTTCGGTCTAATGACTCAAAATTCGTTAAAAAATATTTGAAAACGCTTAAGTGGGATACTTTATTATATCCCCGTGTTCCCTGAATATTGCTCCATCGGATGGCTCGATGACTGTCAGCAACAGGTAAAACTTTGTTTGAAATACTCATACATTGTGTACATCAATAAATACCAAACGGACCAAATTAATTTGTCCTCTCCATAAAAAGGGATAACTAAAGGGAAACTAAATTAAATCAGCACAAATTATGAAAGTCCTCTTTCTTTAGATGTATTCCGGCAACAATGTTTATTATTATACCCTTTAAAAGAAAAGGATTGAAATAGGGTAATATTGAGTTAGGTGAGTGGCTTCATTTACTATTGAATAGGATTTACATTGTCACTGCTACAGCTACCATACTGAAATCTTTTTCGTCCGAAATATCAATTGCTCTAGCAGGTTCTTAGACCATTTAAGGAGCCCAGGTGCCATTATTTACTTTCATGGCTTCCTGACCTTTGTTTCGGCTCTTTTCCAGGATAAAATTCCATATTCATTATATATTTTGTACAACTTCTCATCACTGTTCAGTGACAGAGAGAGAACAGAAATATTCACCGAGTTTCCCTCCCCGGACTTCTACTTGTCAGTGTCATGCGCTCTTTTTCTCACTCCTGGTTTAGTTGGAATGTACTAAAACATTGAGAATTTCTGAAAAGCTCCTTTAGAACTCTGAAGAACGATTCTCGCACAGATGAATACACCTGATGAAAATTCTGGGCTATTTGATGTAACCGTTGATGATGATGGTTTGAAATAAGAGAGAGAGAGAGAGGTTCTGAAAGTGTTGAAAGAGAGAGCCAATTCGAAAAAGAGAACGACGTACTCGTGCTAGCCTTGCCTCTTTAATGGATGTGCTAACGGGAGAGCAATAAGCATGGCTTCGACATTGTGTTGGCTGCTAATAAGTACGTAAAATATGTATTCAAATTTATTCGCATGGAATGGCAGTTGTGCGTGAGGACATGTGGTACTTTACTCAATTATAAGCCGTTTTGGCACGATGTTTGGTTGTAACAAGGAATAAAGCGGTCGTGGCGCACGAATGTCACGAGCCTGATCAAATAGGATACTTGCCAGTGCAGTGTTGAACGGAAGGATAAAAGAGTGAGAGCGGATATTGGAGTTCCGCTAAAATTGGCACCGCGTGTCACACTTGTCACAGTGTTGTTAGCTTTGTACGGAGTCTGCTGGCAGTATCAATAGCTCAGCGCCTCTGGTGATCTACAGACAACACGTATATATCCTTGTATATTAGGACGTATGCAGACAATGTGTAGCTTGGGAGCTCCAAACGCATGTGGTTCATTTGTAGGTTTTGGAGGTAAGAAGAAAAACATGAACGAGCAAACGAAAATCGCTAAAAGCTTTCGACGAAAGGACTACGTTGTTGCGCGTTAAGAGCGCCAGGACTCATAAGTTGTTATCGTCCAAGTGGCAAATCAAAGAGTGTGTGGAGCGGTCGGTTATCACTCATCATTGCATCTTTAGGAGTGTTTCGCACTGTTATTTGTTTAAAGGTTAAAACAAGTGTTGAGTGATTAAAACGAAGTGTCGAGCGGCTTTTATTTCAGTTTGCTAAATGGAAAGTTATTCAAATTTTTTAAAGACTGATCCGAAGTGAAGGTAACTTATTGACCGTGCCAAATTTCAGATAGTTGATTGCATTGATGAAGTGTTGTTATTGGATGGAAGGATAAAATTCATAATTGAGGATTAAGAAACGGATTATAAGTTGGAAGTAATTCCCTTGAACATTTTTTGAACGGACTAGAGTTTTTCGTCATCCTCGGATATTCTTCATGTATTTGGAGGACGTTGGTTCCTTATCGCGTGTGTGATTATTTCTAACGGTTTTCAGACGTGGAAAAACTGAGACGGTTTCGATATCAGCAATATAATGAAGTGTTTGGTGGAATTTCAGGAGTAAGCCTTACATCTGCATCTTTTAAAAAGGTTCGTATAAAAACGCTGTTCTAAGAAGATTCCTTGTACAAGCATTAAGTTCAATTCCATAAACCGCTCTGCAACCTGCAGCAATAAATTTCGTTGTGAATGTTAATTATTCATAAACAAACTTCCTTTTCAACTTTTCAAAGTTTCAATCAAATTTCTTCGCCAATGTACTGTTTTTCTTTTGAATTCCACATGTTGCCATCATTTGCACATTACAAGACATAATGAAACAGGAGCTCGTTGCAAAGGAGAAACGTAAATTTGCCGTAAGGTATATCCACTTAAAAATTCTTTTGTTTTCCTGCTGTTTGTGACGACGACTGACGACAATACACAGGGTGATCCTTTGCAGCTTACATCTGGCATCTTGTATCATCTTCATTTATATTTGTCCTGACTTTTCTCGCATTTCTTAGTGCTCTCCTTAATATTTGTGTATATAATAGCGTAACGAGCATAATGGTGATGTTCATTTCTCTTGAGGAGTTTATTTTATGGGCGTCGTATCGTATTTGTATTTATACTCAAAACGGTGAAAAGTTTTCATAGCATTTATGTCCTTATGAAGATGTACGCAAGAAGATGTACAAATATATTCAGACCTACTGATATAAACGTACATACTAATGCGATAGGCAGGATAGGCAGACAAGATGCCAAGACGAGATGGAATTTTATAGGAAAAGTGTGCTCGTTTAAAGTTGCGCCTTGCAAACTTTTTATCTTTTGGAGGTTGTTGTTGGTGTTGTTGGTGGTCGTTCTCAATATTATATGTTCTTGGGATCTGGGCTGCTTTGGCAGTTTTCTTAATTTTGTGAGAGATTAGCAGGATAAGATCGAAATTGAGGAAATTTATTGGCGAATTGATTGTTATAATATCGGAAGTAGGACATATGACTTTCGGTGACTCCACTTTCAGGTTACTTCTTTCGGGTTATCCTTATTCAAGGAGCTTGACCTTGAATAAGGATATTTTTTGCGATGGCTAAGATGGATAATTTTAGTGTTTGAAACAAGATCAGATAACATGAATGAATGGAAAGTGAAAGTTCTATCTAAAAGGAGGAAACACTTTAGCAATAAAAAGGCGCATTCATTTGAAAACAAGAAACCATTTTAGTAGGGTAAGAAAATGCAATAAAAAACTTTCGTATATATCGTTATATAACGTATAATGGTAATGTAAATGTAAATGAAGCTAATATTTTTCAAAAACGTCCCGTTCATTTTATCAAAACGTCAAATTGATGCCTTTTTATTTATTACCTTTTGGGTTATGTTTATTTCCGGTCGAGGTCTTCTGAATTCGACAATTTTAATATCAGAACTTCCAGGCTATCGCTCCATTCGCAGGTTGTACGTTTCTCTCTGTCCTCTACGCTTGAGTGCCAATCAGGCTGGATATTTCATATTCAGGATATTTCAATTTTATAGCATCAAAACTCAAGGTTTAAGGATTAACACCTCTTCTTTAAGAAGAAAAGGCATGTGAACTTGAAGTCTGTGTATATTTATAAATTCTAGTAAACTTCGGATGCAATCGTTCTCCGAGAACCAAGTTTACAGCTCTCTCGGCTCTTGGCCTTCAGTATGCGGCATCTCCAAGGGTCTCGATCTATCGACTCCGTCTTCGTAGTATAAAGTCAGTGTACCAATCCACGACCCTCGTCAATCGCTTCATGCTCTTCTTCTGGTATGACAGTCTGAGTCTAACATTTATGTTTCTTCGACGGATAAATAAAACTCTTGTTTTATTTTATAACACCAACTTTATTTACTATAATCCCGGTATACAATTCTTATTGTATACATGAACCGGTATTCGGAAAGGCACCCCAATGCAGCCTCACATTGGGTGAAAGGAGATAGAGGCTTGTCCGTACCTTTCGACGCGAAGAACTAACTCTTCGAGACAATTCCACTTCTATTTATACTACTCGTCGCCTACTTGATTTGATTTCATTCAATTCAAAATATCAATGTCTACTTTGTTTTAATTCAATTGAATTCAAAATATCAATGCCTACTTCGTTTTAATTCAAATGAATTCAAAATCAATGCCTGCTTCGTTTTTATTAATTTGATTTGGGTAAGTGTAACATCTGACCTGCAGAAACCTACATACGTATCCACTCTTTGTCGTCCACTACACATGGCACATCATTGTATCTTTCATTGGCTTTAAACCTTGGGAACCTCTAGTTCGTCAAAAATCCGTACTTTCTTGTTGGTACCTTATTCACCTTTCATTACCTTCAGGTTTTGTTTAGAACCGTCTTTGGCAATGTGACTCAGAACCGTTTTCCAAGTATTTTTGTGTATGGTTGTGTTGTGGTGGTCTATGTCATCGATCGGCAAACAAACATACGCTTATGTTACCGTTCTGTGTATTCGGAGCTTCTCCTCTATAAAGTTTGCTTTTAGAATTGGTGAAAGTAATAAGAACATCTTATATGCAAGCTGTATTTCTTCATTTGATTCATCTGATGAATTGTTGTCAAGTTTAAGTCAGTTTTTACGACAATGACATTAAGTTCCCTAAAAAAATATTTGAATTCGCTCATCTGCTGCGCTAGATAGAACAGAGTCTTAAAACCAAGTTTTAACTACTTTCTCATACATATTACGTGCTGAATTTCATTTGTGCGTGGGAAGTTTAGTCTTGGGTCTGGAATCGTTATTGGCTTTTCCTCGCAGACCCAAGATTTCGAAAAACCAATAGAAAAAAGTCTAAGGGTGGTAAGTGGCACGTTCTTGACGGCGCGTGACAACTTTGAACTTTTCCAGCATTTTCGACCTCTGAGCTTCTACTTACTTGAACTTTAAACTCTATATTTGCTATGTGTCGATCGAACGCTATTGACATTTACCATGAAGTTCGGTGTCCCAGACCAAATCCATTTTTTGCTACATGTGTGCAGTTGTCAAAACTGAACCTTGTTTTTTTTTTGGTTGCTGTCTTAATAAGGTCTATCCGTTCTTCTGAGAAACTTCGGTTGTTGTTTACTAGAGTTTTGTCCTTTGCGAAATCCAGTGTTCAAGTCCGGATGTAAGAAAGTAGTTGATGTCAAGTGATGAAAGTCGATTGTTTAGTATCAAAGATTTGATACTGGTGTGGTGTTAAACAGTCCTTTCAAACTAAAGGTGATAGGGTGGGATTCATTTATTGGAATTCGGCACTGAGAAGGACGAATAACGAAGAAGCGAATAAGGAAGAATGCGTCTCGTATGGTTGCGTAAGGTGCTAAAGGAAGTGATCGGGTAAAAACATAGCTTGGTGGGCGAATACTCCGACATTAGAAACATAAATTCAAATATTAACGCATCCAAGGAGATTCTAACCGACATTTTTTATACAGGGGTTGAGTACTCTACACCATCTGGAGTACAAATCATTTTGATCGTTCGCAGGATGACGAATGGTGTGTGCCACGTGTGTGTATGTTGCATGGGATATGTCAGCTGACATGTTGGCGACTTTCCTAATATTTTGTGGACATTCAAGTCCGAGTACTGCATTCAAAGCTATGGAAGTTGAACGTATGTCCTAGTAATCCGTCTAAATCGTACTGATTTGTGATGAGGCTGGTATATATATATGCGGTATCAAAGACAATTTTATTTAGTTATATTCGGTTGCATATTCAAGAGTGGAACAGTATTTTCGGCTTTTAAATCGCTCATTTACGAAACGACCTTTAAAACAAATGATGTCCCGACTTATTCGAAGAAATGCATCTAGCTTAATAAATTTAACGAAGAAATATATCCAGTTAATGTTAATGTCACATCCTTGAACGCTAGATTGGCCTCCGCCAAGAAATTTTTGCGGCAACTTTTTTCTTGTAAAAATAAGAAACGATGGGAGGAAAGATACAGCCGTATGGCTCTTCCCTCGCAATCACCCTGTATTCTGCTTTTCCTATTCCTGCCATAATTTTGCGAGCCTTTTTGGGGATAGCACGTTTACTGATTTCATCAAGATTGGATAACCTAGACACTTCGATATAATTTTTCAGATTTGCGGATCGAAGATTTTCATAAACGGTGCTCATTTGACGGTAGTTAAATGCTCTCGTTGTTGTTCTCGTTGGGTGTTGACCCTAGAATTTTCATTCTTCAAAATGTTTCCCGTTCGAAAAATTATTGATGTTGAAATCCATGAGTGCTTCTCAACCGAAGCATTTATGGTAATTTTAGTACAAACTGGGAGTCTATTCCAGAATATCCCAAATAGTCGCTATCTGTCCATTTTAAAATTTTTTAACTTTGAAAACCTTATGCCGAGTCCGAATAATTATGCTAGCCACTGTGATCATGGACTTATACAAAAATCAATCAGATTGGGAAACATGATTAAAGAAAGTTAATGTTGAAACACAATTGACTCATGAAACTTCAATAGAGAGACTCTAAATTCAATTTTGTTAATTTTAAATCGCTCTGCAGCCTCATGAAAATTGACCAACTCCATTTTCATGAATTCTACAGTTATGATGAAATATTATATGGAAAAGTATTTTCTGCAGGTCAAGACACGTGTAACTCAAGGCGAAATTAATCAATCAACAAAATTGTCGAGCGGCCACAAGTTTATGGCATCATTTACAGGTTGTCAGGATCAAAGGTGGAAGAAACATTTGCCATTGAATTTTGATGGATGATGAACGCCGAAAGGATACATTCATAAATATGTTAGCATTTGGTGAAACTTTCATTTGAGGATATCCGCCTACCGGAATAATTAGTTTGAAGCATTTTGGACTTATTTGCGGATGCGAGTTGCATACGGTTGGATAACTTTCGATATAATCGCATCGGGATGGAAGTAACGAATTTCACAAAATGTTTTTGTACTACTTTCTATCCTCTCACGGTGGTTTCTTTCATCAATATTTGGGGTTGAGACTCGAAACAAGTATAAAATATTGCCGTAGCCATCAAGTGAAAATCCTTGAGACCGGGGACGAACAAATATTTGCTAACTTCCACAATCGCATTTCCACCATAAATATGAGAACGGGTAAGACCCATCAACGTGACACTGAATAAGCCAACATAATCAACTTGAATATATTCTTCTTCGAGGTCCTTGCTCAAAAGATGAAAGAGATAATAAAATTCCTGATTAACGGTCCATTTATTGAATCATTCTTTATTGAAAAATCCAAGGGACTATGTACACACCGTTGGAGGTCTGCGAATAAAATTGAAATATGAATAATACATCCGTGCCCAAAGATCCATTTTACACTTCTAACGAACGAACATTCCTCGCATTCGTGTTGAGATTTAAATTTCGTTGTGAATGTCCTTACAAAGAGCCAAACGAGAAAAGTGAAATGTTTCCCCATTTGTCCCATTATGCAGTCTAACATTAATGATTTCCTCGGACACAAAAAAAAACACAACACAAGTTTATCTTCAACTTTATTTTTTTTTTCCACGATTAATTATTTACATGTTCCGTTTGGAATCTTTCTTAAGACTAATGTAGACTTGAGAACTAACTTCTTATATACCTATGCAGTCGCCTCAATATCCTATCTATTAGTTAATTATTTCGCACATGTGTTAAAGGATTAGGATAGGTTTTATGACGGTAAAAAGATCTAAGGATGTTTGCCGCGCTAAATACGAAAGGAAAAATGTGATGGTTTTATGACATTGAAAAGATCTAAGGATGTTTGCCGCGCTAAATACGATCGGAAAAATGTGATGGTTTTATAACATTGAAAAGTCTATTTAATGAGAGGTGTAATATGTAGCGGAAACATATGTGCGAAATTTACATGAAGGATATGTAACACCCCCACCGTTAGATTGAGGCTCCGACGAAAATAGCTAATTACGGTTTAGGTGTGCGACTGTTACAAAAATTATTGCAATTACAATCATGAAATCTGACCCCAGACTTATAATATTGTCAGTTTTGTTCTAAATACAAAGTTATCAATAGTATTTGTATTATCAATTTGCTTCAAATACAAATCTACGATTTTGATATAAAAATTAATTTTGAAAAACTATTTCATTGTATACTTTGAAAAAGTAACTGTAATTTAAAGATTAAAATCCGTAATATGATTTATGATTTTTTTTTTTTTTTTTTTTTTTTTCAAACGTTTTTGTAGTGTAATTTATATTATTAGGCTCTATGGTATATTTTTTTTTTTTTTTTTTTTTTTTTTTTTTTTTATGCATACATCTTTTACTTCTTCTAAATTATTATATATATATTTTTTTTTTTTTTTTTTTTTTTTCATTAGGGTTTACTTAAAAATGAGATCGTAGAGATCGTAATTCAATAACAAGGACCTATTCTGAGTGGTTGGAATTGGTTTGAATAATGTGTAGCACGTTATTGTGATATTCGATGGGTTTGTGGTACATTCCAGAAGGATACTATAGGTAGTAACAACATTTTCCTGGGAGAATGACATGCATAAGGGTTTTAGTTATTGGTGGTAGATTTAGAAGTCGAGGGTCGGTTTTTATTATGTTTCTTATTAGGTTTTGCTTTTATGGTTGGGTGTTCTATATTTTGGTATTTCTTTTTTGTCTTTATGTGAGTGCGAAAGTATTTGTTTTGGTTATTTGTGTCTACAATGTGGTCTTCGTCTATTTTTTCAGAGTTAATTTTCCTAAATTTAGTGTGATTTTTACCTCCTCTGGTTTCCTTAATAAAATTTGGACCGGTATCTATTTCCACATTTTCTCGGTTTCGATTGAGCTTATCAATTATTTTTTGTTTTCTTTGGTGGATTATCTCGTGGATTGCGGGATATTCATCTTGGTGGATATTACCGTTGATGAAGTCAATGGGTTTCCTGTTTGTAGAGGAGTGTATGGTGTTGTTGTAAAAGGTAATTATTTTCAGAATTTTTTCTTCTACTGTACTCTGGTTATTAATAGGGTCGTGTTTGAGAAGGCGAATGTGTTCGTTGATGGTATTGTGGAGTCTTTCTATATCAGCATTGGAAGTATGGTTGCTACTAGAGGTATAATGAACTTCAACCTTTTCATTTGATAGAAATTCTCTCAAAGGGATTGCTTTAAACCCTAACTCATTGTCAACTATTATTTCTTTTATTGTACCAAACTGACTGAAATAATAGGCAAGAGCTCTCTTAAATTCGGTCCAAGTTCTTCCAATAATTTTAATAGCACATGCATGCTTGGAGAATTTATCAATTATTGTTAAGAATAGAAATTTTTCTAATGTGTAAAACACATCTACATGAATTACTTCTCCAGGTTTTTGTGGAGTTTCTGTTAGTTTGAATAGGGGCTTAGGTGGATTTCGGACGTACTTTTCGCAATTGCATATTTCACAGTTATTTATGAAATTTGTGACTCTATCCTTCAGTTTCGGACAGTAGTATTTTAGTTTGAGTTCTTTAGTCACTTCTTCGATTCCTCTATGATTATTTCTAAGGTGTTCTTCTTCTATAATTTTGGCTAGGTTTTCTTCGTCTGTTACGTCTTCTAAGAGGACGTTACATCTAATGATTTTGAATTTTCCATCGGTAATAAAATTGTTGCTAAATGTGGAATATATGTTTTGGAAGAAATCTTCGTTTTCAATTAGAATAGCGTTTAATCCATTGGGATTAAAATGGTTCTTTAGCAATGTGATAGCGTCTTGCTCATCCAGCTGTTTGGCGTTGATAGTAGTCCTGTTTTTGTTGAAGATTTTTTTCTTTTTAATTCTAAGGGAGCCTGAGTCTGATTTATTTATGATTATTTGGTTTTTGAAAACGTTGATACAAGAAGAGCTCGTTGGGATTATAGTTTGATTTTCGACTAAGTTTATTTCTGGTTTAGGTATCCTGGACAGAGTGTCGGCATTTACGTTCTTTGCTCCTTCCTTGTATTTGATGGTGTAATCAAACTCTGAAAGTTTAAGTCTCCATCTTACGAGTTTAGAGTTGGGCTCTTTTATAGAAAAGAGCCAAGTGAGAGGTCGATGGTCAGTTTCAATTATAAACTTACGTCCAAAAAGATATGGGCGGTAGTATTTTGTGGCCCAAAGAATAGCGAGAAGTTCTTTCTCAATGGTGCTATAGTTAATTTCGTGGTCATTTAGTGTGCAGCTAGCGTAACTAATTGGTCGTCCTTCTTGAGATAGGACGGCACCAAGAGCATAGTTACTAGCATCAGTTGTAAGTGTGAAGATTTTATTGAAGTCTGGATATACTAAAATGGGTTCGTTTGTTAAAAGATTCTTGATCGTTTCGAAAGCATGGATATATTCTGGATTTTGTATGTCTAACTTAGCATCCTTTTTGAGGCATTTTGTCATGGGTTTTATAATACGGGAATAATCTTTTATGAATTTACGATAATACCCAGCCAGACCAAGGAATTGTTTGATCTGTTTCGGGGTTTTAGGTATAGGAAAATTTTGAACGCATTCAACTTTTTGCGGGTTGGGTTTAATTCCTTCTCTGGTGACTACATGGCCTAGGAAGTTGGTTTCGTGTTTGAAAAATTCAGATTTATCTAATTGTACCTTTAAATTAGTTTCTCTAAATCTAGTAAATATTTTGTTGAGTGAATCAACATGTTCTTGCAAAGAAGTAGAGAATATTATTACGTCGTCTAAATATACGAGACATATATTGTTTATGTAATCTGCAAGTATGCAATTCATAAGACGTTGGAATGTGGCAGGGGCTGTCTTCAACCCGAAAGGCATTCGTAGAAATTCATAGTGCCCACCCTCGACACTAAAGGCGGTTTTATGTATATCCTTTTCTTCGATTTCTATTTGATAGAAACCTTTTGCCAAATCTAGCGTGGTAAAATACTGGCTTCTTCCCAGTTTTTCCAAGATTTCTTCGATATTGGGAATGGGGTACTTGTCATCGATCGTAACTTCGTTGAGTTTTCGATAATCTATTACAAGTCTCCATTTAGGTTTCCCACTTGCATCCATTTTTTTTGGAACGATCCAAACTGGTGCTGAATAGGGTGATTTGCTAGGTCGTATGATACGTTTCTCTAACATTTCTTTGATTTGCTTCCGTACTTCCTCCTTGTGAATATACGGATACCTGTATGTTTTTGCGTATATTGGGATATTATTTGAGGTGCGAATTTCATGTTTAATTAAATTAGTGAAGGATAAATCAGACTCTTCGTTATAAAAGATGTCTGAAAATTTCTTTACTAATGGCAGTAATTTACCTTTTTCTTCATTATTCAGATGATCAATTCTAATCTGTTCAGAAATGGAGAAAGATCCCTTAACCTCGTTATCAATTACATTAAAGTTTTCGAAGGTTACAGGTGTGGTTTCTTGTGGGGTAAATTTAACTTTTGTGGGATGTTCGTTTAGTATCTTTACTAAACCTAATACTTTAGAATTTACTGCGTCGTAAATACCTTCCTCAAGTTGGACTTTTCCATCTTTGGAAGTCTTTCCAGGGAGGTGTATTAGACCGTGTTGTTGGTCTACAGGCACGGATACTTCGTAGAGTCCGGCCCTATTAAAGAGACAATATTGCTCATCTTCTTTGATTTCGAAGAAGATGGGGATAGTTTTTTCTCCGGCGCGTAATATTTGATTCTTATAATCTATAATTACATCGAGTTGTTTTAGTACATTATTGCCTAAGATTCCGTCATAAAATTCGTGGAATTGACAGACGAATAGTTCAATTTCTTGAGCCTTGTCTCCCAATTCTTCAAAGAGCGGAATTTTGACTTTTTCGTGAATATTAATAACATGTTGGAGGGTTTTTAAGTTTGTATCTGGTGTATTTATTTTCCACTTAGGATGACAGAGACCGGGGTTTATAATAGAGTGTGTAGCTCCGGTATCTATGATAAATTTTAAGGGTTTTGTCTTTGTCTTCACAACTATATAAGGTAATTTTCGTCCGAGGCTTGTGGAAGAAAATTTTGTGCCATTTCAGTAATATTTATGTCCATGGGTTCTGGCGATGGTTGCCGTTCGAAATACCGAGGATTTCCTGATGCGTTAGGATTATATGGATATTGGGTTTCGCTTTGATGAACTCTGTAGTTGTGTTCATGAGGTCGTCTTTGTTGTTCGCTTTGTTGATTATTATTATTAAATCGGTTGTTATTGTTGTTGAATCTATTGTGATAATTGTTATTATTGTTAGCGTTGTTGTTATTATTGTTATTCCTGTTTTGTCTATTATCATTTTGATTATTATTATTAGGCCTGTTATTGTTATTATTATTACGGGAACTGTTATTTGGAATATTTGGTTTATTATTATTATTGTTATTGATTTGGTTTTTGTCATTGTTTCCGTCTGTAGTCTGGTTTTTGTAAATTTGTCCATTTGAACCATAGTATGCGTACCCAGCCGTAAAGAGAATGTCCATGGCAGATTCAAGGGTTTCGGGATTTCTGCAAAATAATATTGTCTTCATGGGTTCGGGTAATTTGTTTTTGAAGACGTTGAGTGCTGTTTTCATATTATTTCTAGCACACTCGTTGGTTGCAGTGCTTGTTCCTAAGACTATACGGGTTTTATTATTAAGTCGCCTAAGTTTGCTTCTAATATCATTATAAAATTCGAGTGTATTAGTTTTAAAGATTGCGCCTCTAAGGTTGTCGAAGAGTTCGTCCATACTCAGACGATCTCCAAAGTTATTTTGGAGGATTTGTTTAATTTCCGACCAAAGGACAGCGTGACAGTTAATGTCGATTGTTTCCTTTGCTCTCCCTTTAAGCTTACTTTTAATGATGTCACTGAAAAGAAGTTGAGAAACTTCATTGTAAGCTTCTAGAATGGGTTTCACTCTGTCTACTAAATTTATGAATGTTTGTAAGTTCTCGTGTTTACCATCATATTCGGGGAGACTGTTTAGATATTTAAGGGGGTTGATTTGTATTGCAGGGGCTTCGTTGTTCGTCATTTTTTTTTCTTTACACCAGATTCCAAACCACTCTTACAAAAATGATTATAAACTGAGATTTTGGGGCAGTTTTTGGTATAAAAAAAAAAAATACAAGATTTTTAGATAATGGTCTATACAATATATATATACATCGGATTTTAAGAATATAAAAATTTTATTTTTGAATATGTAAAATTCACAGTGTAAAATTTACTTGGTTTTGTGCTGGAGCTCCTGTGGACCGACTATAAGACTCCTTTCAGCGTGATTCCTTGTAATCTGCTAGTTGTTTATTTTTTTTTTTTTTTTTTCAGCAGGTCGAGTTTTCCTTAAAACTTTTTATTCGCTTTCAAGAATTTTTCTTTTTTTTCGAAGAGCACGGGTTCCTTGTCTGTTAGCACTATCGTGAACGATTTTTGGTTTTTTTTTTTTTTCAGCAGGTCGAGTTTTCCTTAAAACTTTTTATTCACTTTCAAGAATTTTTCTTTTTTTTTCGAAGAGCACGGGTTCCTTGTCTGTTAGCACTATCGTGAACGATTTTTGGTTTTTTTTTTTTTCGAGATCACTTTTATTTTCGCGTCTGCGTTAATCGTGAATTTTCCTCCTCTTGGGGAATATCTTTAGACAGACGTGATACTATACGCGACTGATTTTTTAAAAAAAATCGAGTAATCTTTTTACTCCGCGTATCCTACCGACTGCGCCATTAATGATTTCCTCGGACACAAAAAAAAACACAACACAAGTTTATCTTCAACTTTATTTTTTTTTTCCACGATTAATTATTTACATGTTCCGTTTGGAATCTTTCTTAAGACTAATGTAGACTTGAGAACTAACTTCTTATATACCTATGCAGTCGCCTCAATATCCTATCTATTAGTTAATTATTTCGCACATGTGTTAAAGGATTAGGATAGGTTTTATGACGGTAAAAAGATCTAAGGATGTTTGCCGCGCTAAATACGAAAGGAAAAATGTGATGGTTTTATGACATTGAAAAGATCTAAGGATGTTTGCCGCGCTAAATACGATCGGAAAAATGTGATGGTTTTATAACATTGAAAAGTCTATTTAATGAGAGGTGTAATATGTAGCGGAAACATATGTGCGAAATTTACATGAAGGATATGTAACATCTAACCACCGAACGATTCAGCTGTTTACCGAATTCAAGGTAAGTTCGTAAGGAAAATGCAAATGAAGGGATCCGATTCATTGAGGGATCAGTTATAAGTTCCTTTCAGGCCTTGCGGAAAAGGTCGCAAAATTCAAAATAGCTACTGAAAAGGAAGCTACGAACCGAGGTGCACACATGAAGAAAAATCATTGAAGTAGAAATCCACAATTAAATTCAATTCCTTTCGTCAATTTTCACCCAAATACGAAGATTGCTAACTGCAAGGACTGGCTGTAGGGTCGTCCGACCTAAGAGCTTTTCCTTTGTGTTCACAAATGCTGTCGTCACTGCCAAACGCCCGCGTCTCTGCCCCTCTGTCCCTGGCAGAGGCTTGCAAACGCTCGGGATACCTACAGTCAAAGTAAGTTTGAGTAGAAGATGAAATAGAAATTGACACTGATCTCCTTGTAAATACCGGCACGCCGTCTATCATATTGAAACGCAATTACGTATACACACTTGAGAACCTTCTTATTCCCCGGCCGCACACATCCTCTTTATGCCAGGAATGTCTCTGGCCGTGACCCTTCTGTTCATTGTAAATAAAACCTTTTACAGAGACTTTGAAAGCAGAAGGACTAACATGCCATAAGGCTAAGCGCTCACTTATATCTCGACGAAGAATAGCACAAACCTGCTTAAAAGATATCCCTGTCAGGCTGTGTTTCTTCCCGTTATGTTGAATAGCGCAGTTTTATGACTTCCTTGTGGAAAGCATCCCCAGAAGTAATTGTCGATGGCTTGGATAAAGGAAATACACGAAGATGTGTACGCGCTAGTCTTAAGGGTACCTGGGCCAAAATAAAGCCCAACGAGTTTCGCAAAAGCCCCAACACCCGAAATTAAATCAAATCCTAAGGACACGAGCCAGAAAGCATCTCAGCCGATGGAGCTTGGAGGGAGATTGATGGTGTTTGCCAAGTATCGAATGGAGCGGGTTGATGCCGGGGTGTGGTTAGGATGTTTGAATTTCCCAAAATATTGTGTTCCGAGGATTTTTGGGTCCCGGTTTTGCATAAATCGTATTAAGGGAGATCGACGCTGTGCCGGTAGTTCCACCTAGAAAATCTGCGCTATCTTCTACGTACGCAAATAAGGTATCTACCATCGCTGCTTCTTTTTCACTCATCACAGTCCTCCCGCGTGCCTGATAACAATTTCTTCTTTGGAAGATGTGGCACGCACTGGGGTGTGAGATGCAAGGATAACGTAGACATGGCGGCGGAAGGGACGCAAGCTATATTCAAGGTCACCTAAAGTCAGCCTTAAAGGTTAGCGGCGCCCAGGAGGAAGCAACGCGTATACGTTTGCAAGTATTCGAAACGTATTCAGATTAGGGTTGCTTTAGTGGGTGTAAAACGAGTACGCACAGATCCTTTATTCGTGGATGTAAGTACGATACTATATTTTCAATTTATACAATCCGAAGATTTGCAGGTGTACAACATCTAAATCTAGGACAGTGGGGTTTGTTTGATCCTTAATTATAACTTTGGTTATGAAATCAATTTATTGTTGGGGTTGGATTTGTTTGCCATTACAAGTTTATCGCTGTGATTGCAGGAGATAGATGTTGTTTGGGAGCCTGGAAATGTGTAAGTTGGGTGTTTTGTATTTATTTTGAATTTATGGTAGCTGTATTAGCATATCTCCAGATTACATCAATATGCAAGCACACAATTATTTAGGCTGATGTTGATTTGATTGAGTTGTGGGTGGTACCTTTTTGTTAAATTTATTTTGGTAGTATTGTGTCAATGTTTCTCCTTTTCCCAGTTGCTCTTAACTTAGCTGCAAATCGGAAAGCTCAGTAGCCCAATTAAAAAGGATGTATAAGAAAAATTATCACATGTCATCTAACTTTTATTTTGGGGGCGTTGATAACTATTTCCTGTTGTGTGGTGTTACGGCACTACAGACTCCTTAGAGCCTTCCATTTTTTGACGTCTCCAGCAATCTCGGAATAGGCAAAATCGACAAAATCTGAGTAGTAAATCGGTATTTTCTCCAATCGAGTGCCACCAGCCCACTAGCTTTCCGTGCTCTTGCACAGGTTTTTGTGTTCGCCCTTACCTAGGTGTCCGTTTATCATTCGTTTGTGGTGAACCCATCGGCGCCTTGTTGACGGTATTCCTTCTGTCGATGAAGGGTACCGTGATAGAATGTTAAAGTTGTCTGCGCAGCCAATTAAATATATGTACAGTGGCTCAATAAAGAAGTCGGACACATACCCATTTACACTTGAAAAATGAATAAACGACAGAAGAATGTATTTTAGAAATAAACAAAATTTATTTTTTTAGCTCTATATTATTAAGTTACGAAAAATAAGAACATTGAAAACATAACTCGATTTTGTGATTATTAAAAAAATAAAAAGTCGAAATTCAGCCAAAATTCATGTCAAAAAAGAACTCGGACAGTTAATTCTTTGTGAGATTTCTTTATTTTTCACTATGGTTTCCAATCTTATAGGCTTGGATTCGACAAGTTTTTTGCAAAAGGAAGGGTCGATTTTGGACCATTCTGCCTGAAGAGCTACTTTCAAGTCCTCTTTATTTTTAATTGAATAGCTTTTTAATTGGTGTTCTAAATAAGACCATAAATGCTCGATAACATTAATGTCAGAAGATTGTGGAGGTGTTTCCAGTACATGTGGACAATTGTAAAGCGGCCATAAACGCACATTGAGTGCTTTGTGCTTTGGGTCGTTATCCTGGTAATATTGCAAGTTATCTTTTATTCGATATTTTTCAGCACTTTCCACTAAATTTAATTTCAGAATGGTCAAATCCTTTGTTTGGTCCATCGATTACAGAAAGTTTACCTGGACCAGCAGCGGACATGCAGCCCACACCATTATCGAGCCACCTCCATGTTTCGCAGTGGATCGTAGATTGCACTCTTTGAGCTCTTGATTAGCTTTTCTCCAAACATAGCATTAACCATCTGAGCGAAATACATTAATTTTACTTTCGTCCGCGAATATCACAGTTTCCCAAAATGATAGGTCTTTATTTTTATATGTTTTACACTTTTATTAAGATATTTCGATACTTGTTGAGCTAATTTTGGAGCACTTAATTTTGAATTTTTATGAATTTGTTGTACAATCCATCGCTCATCTGACTTCGAAAACACTCTAGGTCTACCACGTTTTTGTTTATTTTCCACTGATCTGCATGTTTTAAATCGTTTAATTATATTGTGAACAGTGTAGTGTGATCTATTTACGATTTCCCATATAGTACGGACCGGTAATCCTTCTTTATAATGTTTCAAAATGAGTTCTCTTACTTTTAAAGAAGTTTGACCACGTTGCCTTCCCATTTTACACAATTTCACCCCCGTGAAGGTTGACAATTTCACCCACGTATAAAATTTACGGTTTCAATTTGTTTCACTCAGATGCTAACAGCTGTCAACTACACAAAATCCGGGAAATCCCCCTTTTAAATTCAAAGAGAAGGAGAGTGCTGTCCGAGTTCTTTTTTGACGTGAATTCTGGCTGCATTTCAACTTTTTATTTTTTTAATAATCACAAAATTGAGTTATGTTTTCAATGTTTTTATTTTTTGTAATTTAATAATATAGAGCTAAAAAAATAAATTTTGTTTTTTTCTAAAATACATTCTTCTGTCGTTTATTCCCTTTTCAAGTGTAAATGGGTGTGTGTCCGACTTCTTTATTGAGCCACTGTATTAGTTTGTCGTTCTTTCTTTCGACTTGTGGTGTTGTCAACGTTTGTGTCATTTCGGTCATGCGGATTAGTTTTGCTTACCAAGGAAGCCAAAACCCAAGGATGATTTGGCACAGTTCATTTCAGTCGATGCGCCGCTCACTACTCCATTTCAGTAGCATATGAATCTCAAGGCATACCCTCACTGTCATTTTGAGTTGGATGAGTTTGACCAATCGTCACAGACTATTTTTTTGAACTGTTTATGCCAGCAAGTTCCAGAAAAGCCTTCAGTCATGGCCAGGACATTAAGGCTTAAGAAAATCAGAATTTCAGTTACGAATAGTCGTGGATCGAGCAAAAATTTTTGTTCAAATGTTATAAGGACATTGCGTTCCTTAATGAGGTCTTCCTTACCAGCGTCGGGTAAGGAGGGATGCCTTGGCAAATTTGCACACCATTATTTGCACAACAACAAATATATTTTACGACTGTGTGTGTTATCATTTTGAATTCAATCTAATCGTTCTTTTATTAATTTAATTTTATCTAACCTAGGGCGTCTTTATTATAGTGAGTTCTCCGTGGGAAAAATTTGGACAAAATGTAGCATAAATTTGAAGACTTTTCTTATCCCCACTACCAACTTGCTTGCTGTTTCGGTCTTCAATAAAACTTGCCTTTATTTGGGGCGAACAATATTTTAGTCTCGCATTCTTTATGACAAACATATTCGTGGTTCTACCTTCTTGCAAAAAGATGCTCCCTTCGTTATTGAGGAAATGGAACGTTGAGTTAGATTCATGAGGTCCGTCAGAATGGATGCCTAGCCATCCGTAGTAATATTTGGGATAGATTATATGCTTGTTTCTGGAGACTGGGTGCCATCTGTCGGTCCAAAAAGAATTTTGTCGATCCAAAAAGAATTTTGTCGGTCCAAAAAGAAGGTCATGCCACACTATGCCAGCCTAGCAGAACCTCAGTGACAAATTCGATGAAGATGTCTTACGAAACTTGGTCCATATATCGCCCATAGCTGTCGCTGTTGCAAACATTTATATGAAAATGATCTTTGGATCCCTTAAGTGGCTGCGTTTAGTCGGTCACGGTTCTTGTACCTGCAAATCATCCAGTCCTCCAGCCGATTGGCAATCAATCCAGCACCTGTAAATCATTGCAGGTACTGGACCTACATGTTCAAAAACAAATCACATTATTGGAAAAGGAAGAAACAGAGAGAGAGAGAGAGAGCGATGTAGGGATATTTCGAGAAATGAAATGAAAATCAACTGTATTACTTCATACTATTATTATTAATGAAAATTCAAAACAAAAACAATATAAAAAAGAAACAATAAGAACAAAAAAAAAAAGAAAAAGAAAAACAAAGGAGATTTTCGTGGAACGATATTAGATCAAAAGAAAATAATTTATAAATTTTATTTAGTTTGGTAGAACCCATCACCTAACCCAATCGGGTACGGTTTACGTACCTTTTTAATAATACTTTCATCCCCGTCGATTCGAGAACTATAATTCACTGTTTATTTTCACGTCTTTTTTTTTCTTTTTGGCATTTTCACATAATGTTGGTGTTTCATTTTTTTTCGTTTAAAAAATAAATAAAAAAATGCTCTGTAAATATTTCACGATTTTTTTTTTCACTTCTTTCAAATATCATACATAGAAGCATTCAATACAATTCACAGTAGCTGTTTTTTTTGTCTTCAGCTTCCATTTCTAACTCAATTTATCACCAGTTGAAATGAGTTAAGCCACTCTACTATCGACGATGTTTTGTAATTGTTTAATCTTCGGCGATCTTGAAAATCTTATTGATCCCCTGCACACTTCCAACTTCAAACTTCTCCTCTTTCCTTTTTCGGAAAACAAAAAAAAAAAAATTTATCTCGGCCAAGCCACTACGTAACGGAGCTGTTTGACATGAGTTTTGACATATCGAAAAACTTCGCCGCCACTCGCAATCTTATCCTGCATCTTATTTTATTTATCTGTAGCGGGGATTGTTGCTTTTAGAACTGCATTTATTTGAATTAAGCGGAATTCACACAGAATGGATGGCCTACCAACGATTTGAGGTGGATATATTGACAAGTGCTGAGGAAGAAAATCTGAGAAGGAAATGGTAGATGAGAAATTGGATTAATGCACAAGAAATTACGTCACCATCCGTTCAATACTCCGTTAACAAACCATGAAGCAGCGTGGATCCGAACAATGACGACCCAGACCCTGAGTGCCTTATCCAGCCGGGCAAGGAGAGTCGTTCATTGGGAGTCTTTGGGATGAAATAATTCAAGTGTGGAAAGTACAGCGAAACCCCGAACGAAGACCTCTTCACGGCTCCTTGGTGGCATAGCGTTTTACAGTGAATGTCTCACCAGCGATCCTGAGGCTTTCCGCCTTCTGGTTACTCTCAATCTTTTAGGCAACATTGGTAGGCTGCTTCGTGCTGAGTTCTCTTCTTGAGTGTTATTCGATCGGTGGGTGTCCTAGGTAGCAATTATCGTTGGGCGAGCTCCTCCCGTCAATTTAAAATTGAGAGTTTATTGTGATTTTCAACAAAGCTATTCTATAGTTATCAGGATTTCTCTGTTAATCAGGAGTTTGGTGCATTGTGCAACAAAGCATGTTTATTCTTGTTGTCTTTATTGACCACTGTTCAGGAACAGTCCGATCGACTTGATTCCTTACAATCTTGATAGAAATGAACAATATTTCTGGTATGAAATCTTTCTGAGAGTTTCAGAAGTCATAGAGGAGGGGCATAGCTTGAACTTTGTGCTTGTCCACATCTTGGGACCCGTGCAATCGATTCCCAAGGGGTTGAACGTTTGACGATTAAACCATTGGTTCTACGTGCCTCTGTAGTCATTTTTCACGCAACCTAAGGAATTTCTTCCAAGTCCGCGAGTGAAGTTTGGCACTCCTATTTACTTGCCGTCTACTGTCTACTCTGCTAGTTCTGAAGTGTGTCCTTTAACCCACATTGATCAGATTTTTCAGGTTATTTACACAAGAACGGAGAACAGTGCGGATTTTTCATTCTGTTGAATAATAAGGATGATGTTCAAATGCGTAAGTAAAGGCAAATAAATCAATTTATATTTTTTGTGCAAGCGCAGCTCATTTTCCTTCCACGTGAACTTGGAAATCAAAGAGAACGTCGACAACAGTTCATTTCATCACATTGTTGGTCTACTAAATCCTCTCATTTAAATTTAATGTGCCACAAAATTCTCCAGTGGCTGTTTTGGTTCGAAATGGATAGCAGCTTCCACGAAATTCATTCTTTTCCCTGTTGATGGGGAACACGGTTTTGCTGAACAAACCTCGAACGACCATTATGCCTTGCAATAAAAGGACGAATTTATGCCTTTAGGACCCAATTTGGTACCTGCACAACGCATCATTCACCTTACAGACTTCCTGTCCCCCCTTGGTTTATTGCTTTTCTGTTCAGTTTTCGGTATGTTGCTGCTACCCTATTCTACTTTCACAGTATCCTTGGCTTTAAGTCTGTTCGGAGATGTGCTTTGGTTTTCTGGCTAATGCATTGTTGTATTGGAATAACGGCCAGAACACAAAGTTAAGGTGAAATGAATGGAAGTATAAAATACGTTGAAAAAGTAAATATGTTTCTGGGATCCTTCACCTGGCGAAAATTTATAGAATGCGCACTACGGCTCCTACAGGATGTGGGAGGGGGAGGGGTATAGGAGCTTGTGTGGCTATGTGTTGTTTTTTTTCTACGTAATGGAGCTAAACGGATGTTGAAATACGGCGGGAGTGGGCTGTCAACGAGAGAAAATCGATTGTGTAGACGCGGGACATTGTTGGGATATTTGGGAATTTCGTAAGGCATTCGAATTCAATTCAGAGCTAGTTGAAAGTGAGGTGTTTGCACCATAAAGAAAAAATGCTGATGGTAATTGACGCTACGTGCCATACAAAGGAAAGTTTTTTTTCCATTAACTCCGATCATTTTGTCTTCAGCGGATTGAAAAAAAAGAGCTTAAATTTTCGGTCGCCGTTCCAGCTTTTACATGTGAAGTTTCTAAGGATAATGGCCAATCTTAAATACAGTTATGTAGTTCTATTGGCGTTGATACACATTCTACGGTCTCCTCTTCAACATGTTTCATATCTGCATTGACAACAACATTTTCAAAATAACCAAGCAAATCGTTGAAAAATTTGTTCATAATACATCCAATATCCTGTGCCTCGTTTCACATTTCAACTCCAATTAAATTCTCTTTGTAGCGCTAAAGATGTTTCGTTTATCACTTAAATAATTAAGCTGGGTGCACGAGTCAAGCCAAAATTCAGCCTCAATCAGAATACGCCTTGAACTCAACGCACAAATAGTAAAGCCATTCGCCCAAGGAGCTTCCTTCCAAATATTCTGAGAGTTAAGTCAATAATGTGGCATCTGCTGATACTTCTCGAAAACTCAATAGATTGTAGATAGTATCACCCACTTGGAGTGTGGCAACTATTTACGGCAACCATGAATTTTGATTGCTTCCGATAGAGTTTAATTCCTTCGTCTCCTCTGCTCCTCTGGGTTCTGGTGAGTGTAACGATTGGGGTTGCAAGACCTGCTCCGATATCATTCTGTAATCGCAATCTGTTGATTTATTGCCACTTGAATCTTCTCGACGTATCTAATCGGCCACTGAAAAGTTCTTCAGTAAATTATTTTCCAACTTAGGTTGCAAAAAGTTAGTTGAGGAGGAAACCTTTCCACTTCACACAAGGCTCCAGTTCCCGAGTGAGAGCGGACGATTCCTCAAGGTTTTTTTTCGTGTCGCGTACACTGCCTCTCACTTTCTCTCGACGTTCATCCTTTTCGTTGTTGGCTCGATCATTTCGGCGCGGGGAATTCGAAAAAGTTTCAACGAAGGTGCGGATGGCAATAGCTTTTTATCGTAAATGGTATTCGTTGTCGCTTCATTTATCTTCTAATTATGATAAAATATTTGCTTAATTGCATTTTGGAAAGTTCTTCATTTTGTACGGATTATTAAGCGCTAAGATAAAACGGTTGGTTGGTTCTAAGGAGGCTATTATCGATATCGGGTGGAAAAGATAAATGTTTGGATGGAGCTTAATAGTACAGTGAAGTTTGCTCTCATTCCAATCGATTGGAAATTAATGATTGTTAAATCCATTACATTGGTTCTATAGATCTTGTAATAGTAATTATTGCCTGAAATAAGAGCAGGAGAACGGTATGCCGAGGAAAATCCTTTAAATAATATTTTCGTAGATCTTTACCTTATACAGTGCATCCCTTACAAAAGATTGGACTAAAATTTAAACAAATTAAAACTGCACAATTACAGCCCAAATCTGCGGGCGTACACCAATCGAATATCCCTTTAAAGATCTTGGTCTGGAGATCGAATGGATTAAGCAGTCGGATTGGTTCTTGGAAGATTATTGAGAATGGCTTCTTCACAGTTATGCATAGGTTCCTCATGAACTCCTATCCCGAAACAGCAGACGTCGATTGCTGATTGGAAGAATATGTAACGATGTCTTCTCGAGATGTTTTGCTAAAGAGTCATTTTTGGCTTAAAGATGTCTTTTGTTTATTATTTTGCTGACGTTTTCCAGTTTTACAATAGGTGCCAAGTTTGCATTGTCTAATATTGCTTACAATCTTGGAACACGTAATATTCTTTGAATTGTAAATCATAAATCCTTGAAGGCCCATTAAGATACAATACTGCGTGACGGCGATGCGATTCTCGCTCGTCATCGCGCAACGCATTCAATTTACAATGCATGGGATGCGAGGAAGAATAACATTCATATGACAAATGTCAAATTGGTGACGTTCCAAATGAAATTTGATTAAAATTGTTTTTGATTCTTTAAAGATTTGAATTTGAAATTTTCCTTCGTTTGGCGAATAATAGCTTAAAAAGTAATATACTTAAAAAGTAATAAAGCCGTTTGAATTTAAAATTTCATTTACGCGCCATAGAGCATCTGACAATTGTCACGCACCTCGTTGCGAGGAATTTTCGTTTTTCCGAATATTTCTCGCCTCGCATTGACGCACCGCAATCATTTTACGTTGTCGCATGCAAATGCATGTTACGAAAACTGCTTGACTTTTGTTGCGAGACTCTCGTCGTGTTCTCGCAGTATTGTATTTTGGCCTTGAGTCATTTAGGCAATAGGAATCGGAATTTTAGGAATCTCATGACTGCGACTATAAAGAAATCGCCGTTATATTTTAGATTACAAGCCAGAGTGGTAAGATAAACATAGAAGCCGATAAAGTGCATATTAGGCATTGTTTACCGATTGAGTTTGATCTTAGACATCGAGGAGCGGAGGCTCCTCGGAATATCAGCAGAATTTGTGGAGAGATTGTAGAACAGAGAGAGAACAGAACGAGAATGTCAACCGTGATTTCAGCGCTTTCGTGATGGAGAATGGCAGTTTGAAATTCAGTCGCGATCAGGATGGCCCAAGAAGATGACAGTTGATTATTTATTTGGGTTCATACAAGGAGGTGATAAGATGATAGAAGAATTATCGCAGAAATTGCAGGTCTTTAGAACCACTATATGGAGAAGAACTTATGCGCTAGGATGCGTGATAAAGTTATATGGTTGAGTACCTCACGAACTTTTAGAAATTAGCAAGGTAAACGGAATGGCTTGGTGTGTCCCACCTTGGTCATCAGACTCATGAAGGGTGGTTGTGACGGATGATTATAGGAGAAGAAACGATGGTCTTGTACAATAACGTGAAACGGTACCGAACAGTTTGTAAAACAGGTGAATCATCAAACCAGCTTTTCATCTATGGAAGGTCTTATTGTCTGGTGGAATCCTCGAGAAGTATAGGAGTTTCTAGAACTAAATCAAACGTTGAGTGCGGTATTATCAAGCAATGAGAGATTATATATTAATTTTTTTTTAGTTTTGACATTATTAACTATAAACGGAAGAAAATTTTGGCACATACAATTCGATTAACGATACCTTCAGTTACAAAAACCTATTTGCAGCGAAAGGAAAAGAGGAAGACGATTGAGAATTGAAGAGAGAAGAAATGTTTTCGTATTCCACTCAATGCACTCTATTCCCTCTGTTTTGTATGAAAAGAAGGTGTAACAGGTATCATTCTTCTCTCCAATGCAGGAAATGTAATCTTAATCGTCCGGGACTAAGCTATCTTTTGCATGTAAGACTTAACTGAGTCCGTGTTGGCTTAATATCTGGGTCTGGTAGAAACTCACCTTGAATGCCTCCTTGCTTTAGTGGATTTTTTGAGGATTGTTGCTACGTGTAAGTGCGGTTTTTTCATCGCTCGTGGTGACTTCCTTTTTACTTACCTTTTTTTAGAAGGGCAATGGATATCATCGTTGCATCAACACCACTGTCTCGAAGTCTATTTGGTATGCTGATCCAATCCACAAGGGTCACCCTCGCTGCCTGTGTATCACTCATCTTGGTACAGGTTCTGATCAGAATTAATCTCTCCATCTACCATCACTTTACTTTTGCCACTCGATTTATCTTTTTAAGACCACTTCTTACAACTGGGGCATTTTGCCGCGGTGATCCAACGGAGACGGGCCACACGTATAATCTAATTACTCTAGATAAACCGCGGAGCATGATTGAACGGATGATGCTTTTGAAAACCATGATTCACAGTAAATTTATATTGCTTTTGGGTTTCATGGCAAATTGGTGTTTCTTAAAATGAAAAATACAGTACTGTATTATCCTTTTCATAGATTAATTTTAATAAAATTCTTTAAAAGAATCTGGAACAAACATCTTCATGTAAATCCAAATCTTACATTTATTAAGGCTCACTTTTTTGAAGCATTTATCAAATTGTGGTTTTCGATCATCAATCAAAGTAAGACAATGTTTAGCTAAGGAATATGACATACAAGTCAAACCAAGTGGTAGCCTATGCGAAATGAAGCTAGTAGCGCTGCAATTAATGGGGAGAATTCACTGCTTATGACACAGACGAGAAAGGAAACCTTAAATATCCAACATATCATAGTTGGCGAACACAGTATCGAAAATGTGGGCGAATTTAGATAGATACACATATAGGCAACAAACTAACGAGAACCACTAATGAAAGAGACGGAATATACCAAGGAGTACAGTTAGACAATAAAACCTTATATTCAGTTCTGGCCCAGTTATTCAGTTCAGACCAGCTACATACACAGGAAAACAAAGCTTCAAGCAAAAAATCTGTGATACAAGTCTTATCTATACTATACTATATACGATACTATGCTTTGGGTGTGAAACATGGATCCTTACCCAAGCATTCGCAAATATATTGAGTACCTAAAAACGTATTTGTCTGTAGAACTGAAGGGCGGGAACCAGTGGGGAAACCGAGGCCACGCTGGTCAGACTCTGTTGTCGAAATCAGTTCATCACTCCTTAGATTTCAAACTTGGAGGCCGCGGCGAATGAACCGAGACAGTTGGAGGCGCTTGCTGCAGGAAGCGGACAACCGAAAGGGGGTGTAGTGCTACCAAAAAGAAGAGGAAGAAGAGGCTATTTCGTCTATACAGAAGGAAAATTTTGTTGGAATAAACGTTCAATTTACAGAACAAAAGACAGAAGAAAGGTCAAGGAAAGACACAAAAAGGTCATTCCTTTCATAGAATGCTCTGATATTTTCATCGGGGCTTACCAATCGTTTTTACCCTAGTAAATTATTCACTTATCCTGAATTAGACGCTTTCCTATTCTCTCTGGAGTTTCGACTTCAATCTGGAAATGCCGGACGGTACTACAGATGACAGATTGGATTTTCAGATGACAGTTTATTTGGTATGGTTTTTGGCATCATTCCTGCTCTTTAATATTTTAGCAGCTAGATAAGTCAATACTTATCCTCCTGACGAAGATAAGTACTAGCTTATCGATCGAGTACTATTACTAAGAAAGCCAGAAATAGATGCGTGATATATCTCCCATTTGACAAATGTTTACAACCAGTAATGAAATGTAAAATTACGTAATGAAGTATTTTAGTGGTTATATAAATATTATCCATAGGACACAAGGGGAAGAAAGCGTTTATTTAAAAAAAATATTTTTTTCCCGTGTTTGATTCTCAATTGACTAAGTTTTACTAAGGTTGTATGAGATCTTCCTTCCCCTGCCCGTAATCTCTGCAAATAAGGTTTAGTTTAATTATCACATGGATTTTGTTTATATCCCGATGATCTTGAAGGAATAACGATTGTGTTATAGCACATAATGACTTTTGAGTAGTAAAAATACTTCGCGTTTCTTGATGGTAATAGTTGGAAGATTTCCACTTTTGCTACCTTGTGACTAGTCATGGCAATGTCATAACAGATAATGATGACAACTGACAGCAAATACTAAAAGCTGTAATTAAAAGATGGCCGTTATAAGGGCCAAATACATATTATTCAGCAACTATTGAACTATTCAATAATATTATTCACAATCCTCCACTTCACTTCACAATATTCTGAGATGATATTTTAGAAATGAGCATATTCTGATTGGAAACGCTCTAATTCGGAACCCTTTTACTCCCACATTAACAAACAAAATGGTGCCTTTTCTAAAAAATATGCCGAAAATTGTGTTGATTCCCTTTGATATGGTACGTGTATGCACTTGAACCGTCAAAACTAAAAATGTGAACTATTTCACAAAGAAGCACGAGTGCATAATCCTTGCTTTGATATGTTGTGCTAAATTTTTGAGGTAAAATATAAAATACCATCAAAATGAAACGACGTGGAATGATACGCCTTCCTCGCAGTGTACTAAAACTCAGAGAGGTTGTACAGGCAGGAGATAGTTTGTTTTTCACACATGTTAAAAAAATTGTCGACTATCGTCTACAATAAATTTCTACAAGCTTTCATCGTAATACAGAGTAATGGAGCTAAAAATAGATGATACGTTTCTTTCTCCCCACCGTGCCACATCCTTTATCCTTTAGCACGAACAGCATGTAAAGGAGGATGGAATACTCGTCCAAGCGAGATGATACAAAATCGATAGACGCTCGTGATGAAGATGAAACGCGTATCTATTGAAATGGAATATCAATAGAAGGACTTTCATAGAAGCATTTGCTAGGAGATTTTTCCAATTGTCTTTTGTGTAATGAAAGTTTTCTTCTGCTGTCGGTAAGAAACTTATTGTTGGTTTAAGGAAATTGAAACACTTACCACGACTTTTCATTCTCTGTAGGAATTTCAGCAGTGTTGTACTGTGAACGGAAAAAGTGTTTCACTGCTTTTGATTGATTGATAATGTCGAGTTCTATGCAAGGACTTTCACAAAAGATTAACACTTTGTTGAAATTCTAAGAAAAAATTGTTTCTTTGCTTTCGAGTTCCACTTTGAGTCGAGACGATGGAGACATGTTGGAGGAAATCATACCCGCAGAAGTTCCTTCCAAAAAGTAATTCAAACTCGAGGTGAAAATATGCTGCTAAATTCTTGTGTGTTGTATAAATAAAAACTTTTTAGTGTCAAGGCTTGTGTACGTATTTAATGTTTATTTCATCGAACGTTTTACGAGAAATAATTACTTTTGATTATTTTCCGGTATTTACGAGTGTCAGTACCATGAAAAGGATTATCCGGGCAAGAATACTCCAATTTCGTGGAGTCTAAGTATACAGCCAATAATTTAGCAAACACAAAATTGACTCGAATAGCAACTCTTGAAGATCCTTTTCATAATTTCAGCATCATCAACTTGCAAAACCTGTAAAGCTCATACTGCGTGAAATTTCATCTTGCCATTTGCCTTGTTAGGAAACAACCAGATTCCTTTCTTACTGGACGAAATCATTCAAGCGTTAAATAGCAACTCATCTTTGTGTACGAACATTTTGAAATGATGAAGCAGACATTTTGTAGCTCCCAACTCTCCGGTCCTGTTGCTAGCTTAAGCCATTCATTTTCCTTCACTTTCCTAGTTTCTTATGCAGTGGTCGTTGGCTAAGCCGAAACACATTGTGGAAAGTTGATCGTAAAGCTTAGTCTAATGGATCCTTAAATTCTTATTTATAGACTTGTTGAACAACGAGAAGGATACCCCGACCGACAAAGTGGGAAAACTGAAAAATGTTCTTTAATGGAGAATGGAACAACGGAGTCGGGTTGATTCTATTCTTCTAGCCAAGCTTTGCTCTAGCTGAATCAAACAATTGGTTAAAGAAAGGATACTGCAAATGGCCGTTTGGCTCGAAAAGCACACTTGAATGAGCTATGATAAAGCGAAAAAAGTACTCATGCTGATGACAAGGACTGAAGTGATGATATTTAGTCATTTCTAGAAATGCGAAGGAATGTTGAATGAATCCTTGTTAGTAGAGACGGTACCATATAGATGAATGTGCGAGTATAAGTTGATGAAATGTGACTCTTATAAATTTTTGCACATGAAGGTTTATGAGAAAATATGAGAACGATGACAAGCTTGTTGTTGAGACCGTTGTTAGAAGTTTAAATATTTGGGTGGTCTTACGTAAGGTTTTTTGCATTCCATTCGAAAAAATTAATGTTTATTGTATACGAAATTCTAACAAGAGAGCTATCTTTACTTACGAGAAAGAGAAGATTTTCAAAATTACTTTCAATGCATTTTACCTTTTTAATCTATGGTTGTCTTCCGGGTTTTCCCAACTACTTATGTTTTCATGTTCATTCACTTAAAAAAAAAATCATCGAATCTTTCTTTCGTTAGCAGCTCTGTGTTTGCTTTTCTTTGCTTTGCTTTGACTTAAGTTAGCTATTTTCAGTCTGTACTTAAAACATTAAAAAAAAAAATTTATAAAATAACGTAAAAAAATTCTTTTTTATGCTTTATCATACTCTAAACTTAACAAAAACAGGAACTTCTTTCGAGATCAATAATACATGAAAAAAATAACACGCATTATATAACTTAAAAATATTAGTGAAAAAAACCATTTGCTTTGAAAAGCTCATCGATTACTTATGTTTGGCATTTGATACACATTGCAGTCTTTACTGAATGACTTTTAAATATATTTTCGCTACATTTAATACACTTTAGGGATTGTTTTTGCCAAAAAGCCTTTATTTCCGATACATTGACATGGTTGGTATGTGCTCCTTGGCTGGTGCACTTTTCAGAAAACTCTGTAATTTTCTCGTTAGTGTGCTTGCATATTATATCAATTATCTCATCTGTTATCAATAACTGCCACGAATCAAGTGGTGACATGTTTATTTTATCACGAGCTTCCCCAATCGATCCGGGAAGATGAGTTATAATATTAGAAAATCGTGTGCGTGAAATACTGGGAGGTGTTTTCCACGATTTGTATAGATTCTTACCGTATCTTACCGTATGTATCTTACTAAGAAGCCGGAGTTTGCGGTGTTATCTTCCTCTTCATCAGAGCTACTTGTGTCGGAGGAGTCACTCTCATGCATAATTACACTGTCATCCGAGCAACTAACAATCTCCGCATATTCTCTGTCACTAATTATTTCATTGTCACACACTTCACATGGCAGATGCTCACAATCGGTTTCAACGTTTGATTCATCTTCCAGAAGTTTGCGTATCTCATCGTCACTTAGAAATCGCGCCATTTTTGCTTCAAAATACTGAAAACCTAAAAAAACAATGTTTCTAAACCCAAAACAAAGAACAGGGTCCACTTGGACCCCAAACTAGTTCATACCTTCACTTCTAATAAAGATAAAGCAATAAACGTCCGGCAGCCACTACAACACGTAACATAATGAGATTATATCGATGTGCGTGTTCGTAACTGAAAAGCTAGCGATACTGCAACGGTAAATATTTGCAGTGGGGTCCATTTGGACCTCACGATACCAGCTAAGGGTTAAAGGATGAATCACATTTACCGTAACATATACATATTGTTTGTTATTGTTGTTGTAAAATATTTGTAACTTGTTGGACTTGGGAGCAGAGACGTTTTTTTAACAATACCGTCCTATCCGTCCATAGCATAGTTGGAAGAGGGTGGCACCTTACGTTTTATGCCGTAACGGGACGTAGTTCAAGATAATCTGCCAAACAGTTTCGGACTGGATTCGTAAATTATAAGACACTACAGCAATGTGATAGGTGGAAGTTCTACACTCAAAATGTAAATATTCTTCATTTCCGAACACCAAAAAAAAGAAGCAATTTGACGTAGAAATTGTGGATAGTGCATCGAATCAATTTAAGGACCAGAAGTGTAGACACTCGTTTACGAATAATATTTTATCATATCATGTATTATTTGCTAAAAGAACTGAAATAAATCTTCACAAAAGAAGCTCGGAACTTAATTTGTAATAATTAATTTTAGTGGTGCCATTCAACCGATTCAAATGGACCCTTTTTCGTAAGACGCTCATAAAATTTTGAATGAATAGTTGATGTTGATTTCACCTGTGAAAAAAGGGCGTTAGAGTAAAGAGCAATTTCAAAAAATGGTCATTTATCCTTGCTTTAAAGAACATTACGAGTGTATGAGTAACGCTAGCGTTTAAGACAAATTTCTTGTGAAACTTTAGGGACCATCAGTTTTATGATCATGAACTACTTTCATTATGAACTACACTCTCAAAATCAGGTGATTATCTGTAATGAATATTCCGAAATGAATTTTAAAAGCCACAACATTTCGAATTTATAAATTGTAGGATTTAATAACAGAATCCTAGTGCAATGACAACAATCTAGAGGCGATAGCTCACCATTATTATGTGGTCCCGAATAATACTAAAATGAAATCCACACAGTCTGCGGGTGTAAAATAACTTTCAGCTCCTTCACATGAACAAAGCTCTTCAGTGTTTCTCAACAAGTGTTATTCATTAAAAAGCCAATTTTATTCAATTATCCGTTCCCATCCCCTCCGTTCACCGGCGTTTCGTGTCCCACAAATCCCATCCATAACCATTAAAGTTGCTTTAATTTTCATTTCCAACGAAAGCGAACATCCCATTTCCCTAGCTCATGAGATTAATGGAAGCACTTGGAACACTTAACTACACCCTCATGAGAAAATACAACTTAAATTAACACAGGAGCGACACCATTGCAATTAAACAAGTTTTACTTGGCTAACTCTTTAGGTGCCGTCGTCCTTCGTCAGTGCGCAGAGTGCTGGGCACAGCCCGGGACCATTTTTGCACTTTTCCTCAGGTGAAAAAGGTACTCAACTGTTAATTGTTGTCGTTTTTCGCTCCTTCCATGCATACTTACGGTTTGCATACATATCCAAACACTTTCGAAGGTGCCCGTCTAGTTAAGCACTAGTAGCACTTCACACGGTCTAGCGCGGGGTGTTTGGTGTAGTCCTTGGCAGTGAAGGAGAGGAAATTGGTGGAATTGGCAATTTCGCTGTTTCATGCTTGCCTCCATTTATTTCTGCTTAAAATGTTGCAAGGATGTTAAGGTGAACAATGCCGTACAACGTGCGAACAAATAGCTAGTAGACTGTATACAAGGATTGTTCGACAGTGTGGTAAATTTGAGCAGTAATGGTGGAACGTTGGAAAAGAACTTTAAACTCGCGGGTGGCTGGAGCGTAAATGAAATCCCGCCAAATGGCAGGATTTCATCTACACGTGCTCTCTCGGACTGGTACTAAACGACCACAGTCTGACGATGGGATAGATTGTGCTTAGAAAGAGTATCTTCTACTCGACAAGGCGAAGGATAACAACGAGCGAAGATAATGTGCTGTAGCAATTTCCATTACAAACCTTACTGGTGATAACGAGAAAATAATCATAATTTTGTAGCGGAATAATTTGCTCAAAGTCCTTGTTAATAATTATTAAGGCTCATTCAGTCGGAGTCGAGGTTACAGGTTCAGATTGTTGTTATTAATTGCGAAGGAAATTAATTTGAATTGAGGATTGTGGTTGAGTGAATGATGAAATTCAATTCTCTTGCAGATAACCCGAAGTTGTTTGTTCTGATAATTCTCTCAATATTTTACTTTAAAGGACGAGCCGGTGATATTTTCAATTGGTGTGGTATTATAAATGTAAAATTTTTCAAAGTGTCGCAGTGCAAATCTCATCAAAAGTGTTATTGCCTGTTACAATACAAGAAAGGTTCAAGGACGTCGAAGCCATTGATTCCTTCATTATTCAACTCCCGAAGAGGCTAAAGTTGCGTGGATTTGGAAATCATGCAAATTGATCCGCCATTAACAGCCAATGAAGTATACACGATCACCAACTGAACGTTTGTTTTCTGGAGAAAATTGCATCGTTCCCATCTCTTTTCTTGTTTCGGCCACATACGCGTTTCGGGTTTGTGCCCCCTTCGGGTTGTTTTTTGTTATGAATTAATAGCTATCAGAGATCGCAATGGCTTTAGTAGACAAAGTTATGACTGGTTTATGGGAACCAATTTATATGTTCTAAAAAAAAACATATCCCAAAAAACACACAATGATCGAAAACGCGATTGATATCCGCATCGAATCCTTTTTCGCGAGATCCCATCATGACATGCGATCCCATCATGACATGAGTAGATGATCGAACTGTCAAATTGTGGATTGTAGTCGTCAAAATATGTTGCTATGATATGGTATTAGCATTCGTTGGAAGGGAAACGTCACTTTTGGCGTTTCTCTTTAAATGAATCCCCGAACACAAAACATGTGGTTGATAGACAATGATCTATCAATTATGAGCAGGTAAGACAAGAAATACACTTGGCGACATAATTCATCGTAAGATGACATTTTCAAGCACAAACAATTGATAAACTTTCAGATCATTCTCGTTTTAACATATCTTATTTATTTTATTACAAGTGTTACTATCACGCTTGATTACAATTTCTACCTGACATTTTTTTCTCATAATAGCAAAAAAAGATTATAACCGGCGACAAAAATCATCGTACGGTAATTTGTAATGGATTTAGAATCCCAGGTCGTCACGGCGACGACTCGGGATGAAAGTCGGCCTCGCACCGACAATTGGACGTGCAGTCCTGGAGACGTGGCAACGAGTCGTACCCCGTGGGTCAACAACTCGGCCACTCGGAAGTTCCCTCGCGTGGTGGCTGCTGGCTAGCTAGCTCAGTGCGGCGAGGATTGCGGACGTGGGTCGGACCCAAGTGAACTTCCGCTCTTGGTTCCATTTGAACCAGCCACCGAAAAGCCCGATTTACTACGCGACGTTCCTAAACAAATTACGTTACTTTACTCTAATTTTTTACCATCAAGATACAATCAAAGAATCAAACTCCCCGACTAACGCGCATTCGCGAACCGATATACCGCGGTGCCTAAAAACAAACTACTTTAATTTTGCGACCGTAAAACACGCGAACCCGAAAAACCGAACTAGTAGTCCGCGACACGACTACAAATTATTACCGGAACAAAACTACAGCACCGCGGAACCCGAGCGACGAAACACATTGTTGACCCTACATCATCCTGCACTTACCTTCGCGCCATTTCCACCTGAAAGAAAAGGTTGTTGGAAGGAAAGAATGTGGTTTTTCTTTTAGCACTTCATTTTAATTCTGGTTCTTAAAAATTTATGTAAAATTTTAACGCTTTATAGGTCAAATCACACAAGTCAGACAAACGTACCAGAATCGCGCTATATTAAGTCCACTGTTGATTAAATCAAATTAAAAGAAAGCACGATAGTGAAGCAGAAACATCGAAATACTATTATATGTGTACACATACTTGCTTAACCTACTTCAAAAAAATTATTCTTAATCATTCATTGGGTTTATAACAAACTTTTGAATTGCACATTATTCTTACACAAATGAATATTTCTTTTCCACTATCAATATAAGTATTCAAAAATTTTTACAAGTTCTTAAATTGATTCTCATTGATGTGTCGAAATCTCCAATGAGTTCAAATCAAAGAGGAAGCGATCCATTTTAAATTTAAAATATTTTACCATCAAATATATATTTTCAACTGCTTAACTCTACTTTTTTTTCTTTTTTTTTTTTGCAATGATTACTTTCCTTCGTTTTTATTTTTCCTGATTTTACAACACACGTTGCGATCTTTAAGTTGCCATTATCCAATATGTGTTTGATTCCACGCTACACTGAGTGCCGGCACTTCTCCTCGTCTTGCATTATTCCATTTATTTTAATTGGAATACCCTTTCACTTCATCATTAATGTTTTTAATATACATTTTAAGTTATATAAAATCGGCATATAAAAAAAAATTCATTTAGAGTTTGTGTTACCTACAAAAATGATTTTTTTTTCTAAATTTTTCTGAGACTCCTTAGCACTACTACAATGCTCTTATATTGATGTCTTTCTTTTCACAATCTGTTACAACTCCTTAATCCCCCCGCCGAAATGGGATCAGCAATGGATTCTTATGTTTATCGAACAAAGAACCTTTTTCCATAAGTGCTGCGTTTTCACTTTTGTAACATAGCACTTTGTTTATCATTAAAACTTATTGCATCCACATTTACACATGTGAGATGTAATTACGGCGTCAGGCGAAATATACCCGTTAATTTTCCCGGTTCATTATTGAATTTGTATGCAGGCTTCTTTTCCTTGTAATAAAAACAATAAAAGTCCGGTGTTGAATGAAATGCAAAACTCAAGGGCAGATATACATAACAATGTGGCTTCACTACGTTATTTCGCGCTCACAACGTCTTGGCGGATTTTCACACAGTTTGTTTTGCTATTGAAATGCCGAGGAACCAGCGGTAAGGGTTTCCTTTCAATTTTCCAATTGAGCAATCACATAGGTTTATATGCAAACTAGCAATTGTCAAGCGGTGTGGTTATGCTCACGGGCACACACTGACAACACTTTCGTAAACACTTCCGCCTGGGTTTTCACGTCACACTGTCATCAAACCTCTGGCGATATCCTTGTTTTCGTGGCGTTGATGACAACGCAAATATCTATTACATTCGACACATTCGACACGACACGAGAATTGCGGTTGCATTGCAATCAGAGTTTTAGGTGGTGATGCTGTTGCCGTCTTCGTCTGACGGTTCACGTTCTACTCTCCACCGCGACGAATTCGTATATCCACCGTATATTTTACGACCGACCCATAAATCGATTTGAAACCGCTTTTCTATTTTCCAACAGATAATCGCGCGCGAAAGACACACCAAATTGTCCAGATACGTTCACGTTTGGAAATAAAATTACGTCGAGTGATTTTCCACGAGATCACTTTTCTTTTCCACCCGCGTGTGTCTCTTCTCGCGGTCCTCCCCCAACTCCCCGTTCCGGAAATCAAAAAAAAACTGTCTTCCGACCTGAAGTGGTCGCCAGGTCGTAGGTCAGCTGACTTTCGACCTGTCCGCTGAACTTACGCCTGCGGGAAAAGATGGTGACACCATCTTCAGGTCAGTAGTCACTACAAATTTTAATCGTTTTCCGTACCCAACATTAGGGGTGTACTGCATGGAAATTAGTTCAGTCTCAACGCAGTAATTGTGATAAAATACTGACAAGTAGTTTCAAGTTCAGTTGCACTATGTCACCAATAAAAAATAAACGAAAGGAGACATAGTGTTATTTTAGAGAAGTTGTTAATTTGTGGGCTGCTGGAAAGAAATCTTTACGTGAAATAGCAAAAATCACCAAGAAATTGAAATCAACAATTCAACACATCATAGAAAATTATAAAAAAAAACCGAAGCAGTGGAATACAAGAAAAGGCAATGTCGTCCGCGTAAGCTATCTCAAAGAAGCGAAAGGGTTATAGTGAGTGCAGTGCGCAAAAATTCTAGAGCTAGTGGTGTGAAAAGAAAAGAAGGGTTTTCAGAAAAGTTCAATGTAGAGATACAGTATTGGACAAAACTAAAGCGCCCCTCTTCTATACACACTTTTTTCGTACCGCTACTGCCGAACAGTTAGCAGGAAATAGTTATTCCATCAGAAATGCATTTGTCTGATATGAATCATTAAAATTTCATCATTACTTCAGCATTTGTGCAAAATTTCTGTTGTGAATAGTGGTGCGCATTCTGTTCATTGTATTAAGACATTAAGAGACTAAAAACGGAAAGAAACACGTACTGTAGTGAAATAAAAAAAAAATATTTTTTGATTATAAAAGTGGATTATCCCGACATAATATTAGTAAAAGATATTCGATAAATCGGTCAATTATATCGCGACTAATCAAAAAATATGAGCTCACGGGTCGAATATCTCCTGTACATTCTGGAGGAAGACCTCGAAAAACAACACGAAGAGATGATTCTTTGATCAAAAAAAGGATTGTAGTTGAACCTACGATCTCTTCTAATCAAATTCAAATTGATTTTAAGTTACCAGTATGTGCAAGGACAATTAGGAGAAGAGCTAAAAAAGCTGGTTTGCCGGCTTACCGGCCTGCAAAAAAGCCTTTCATCGCAGAAAAGAACAGGAGGGTCAGGTTAAAGTTTGCCAAGGACAATTTAGACTGGACTATTCAAAAGTGGAGAACTGTATTATTTTCCGACGAATCGAAATTTAATTTAAAATATTCTGATGGAATAATACATGTACGACGACCAAAAGGTGAAAGATTTAGCACTAAGTACTACATCCCAACAACCAAACATGGAGGAGGTAATTTCCTAGTCTGGTGTTGTTTTTCTGGACAAGGTATTGGACCAATTCATTGAATTGATGGTATTATGGATCGTTTCGTGTACGTTGACATTTTAAAAAACATAATGCTGCCGTACGCTGAAGAGGAGATGCTCCTAAAATGGAGATTTCAGCAGGACAATGACCCTAAGCATACCTCTAAGCTGTGCAAGACTTGGCTACAAACGAATAAGATAGAGGTTTTGGATTGGCCTGCGCAATCTCCTGATCTCAACCCGATTGAGAACTTGTGGGAAATTGCCAAAAGGAGGATCAACAGGGAAAACTGCAGGAAAAAACCGTTACTTTTCGAAGTTATTAAGACAGCGTGGGAAAATATTCCTGAAGAGTTCATTGTTAATATAATATCTTCTATGCCAAAAAGATGTGCTGCTGTTATTGCAAATAAAGGACTGGCGACGAAGTACTGAAACTACTCATCATTTGGTATAAATTCTGATCGTCAGATAGAGGGTGCTTTAGTTTTGTCCAGGCAACTTTTGAGTACTGAGAAATATTTTTGTTTTAATTTTTGTTGTTGAAAAAACTGAATTGTCATTGTTATGTTTTTTTTATAATACACATGTAAATAAATAATAAAAACTAAGAACAAATTTTTTTCACCAAGTTTGCTGGATAATGTCAGAGGATAACTGATATTTCGCAAAGGGGTGCTATAGTTTTGTCCAATATTGTTAGTGCTAGAACGGTACTGAGAACTTTGAGAAGAGAAGAAAGGCACACACTAGATGCTAAAAACCGTGAAACATGGTGTAGGTAACGTACTTGTTTGGGGGTGCATGAGTTGGTCAGGAGTCGGAAATCTGGTTATATATGGATGGCAGAATGGACCAGCATGTGTACTTAAATATTTAAAAAAAAAACAACCTACGCCAATCTGTAAGTAAAATGAATTTGGGTCCCAACTATATTTTCTAACAAGATAACGACCCCAAGCATACAGCTCGTATTGTACGTGAGTGGCTACTATATAATACCCCTAGCCAATTGCATTCTCCACCGCAGAGCCCAGACGTAAACCGTATCGAGAATTTGTGGGACTACCTCGAAAAACAGTTGCATAAACATCACATTTCTTCAAAGTCTTCTCTAATGAAGGCTTTGCAAGATGAATGGAATAGCATTCCTCAAAATATTACCCAGAAACTTGTCGAATCCATGCCATTGCGTATGCAAGCAGTCCTGGAGGCTAAAAGAGGTCCAACCAGGTACTGACGCTTTACTGTGAATAAATATCCTTAAGTAAAAGTAATCGTACGATGAATTTTGTCGCTTGAAAATTTTAATTTTTAGAAATAATCAATTGATATTTCCAAATCTTTCAAAAGATTTAAATGAATAAATGTTTGATTTGAATTTTCTTGTTGCTATGTTTGTCTTAGTCTAAAGTTTATGTAATTTTTTTTTTAATGAATGGATTATTTTTCTTATCTATAATGTTTTAATATGCCGTACGATGAATTATTTCGCTTAGTGTAGATACGCCCGTTCAAAAGCTGGTTGAAGTAGAAATGAGTCGCACGCTGTGATCACCTGAGCCTTCTTCTTCGCTGCATTACACCTTTCCGTTGTTATGCGGTCCCAGTACTGCCTATCGCTGAGAGAGCGTTGTCTCTCTTCATTGGTGAGAACTCCATTTTCTTCTCTTCCACACCAGTAAATGTTTCTGCACTCTTTAGTAAGAGGTGATGGTTGTCAACTCTGCAATCACTTACAGAGCTGTCCTCTGTCCTCTGTAGCTGTAGCCCGTTTGACGGGCAGGGATACTTAATAAACTAAGCAGCTCCTTACTGCTCCTAAAAACATATAAACAAATTCACTCCATAACGAATTTAGTAAAAGCAAAAAGGAAGTACAACTTGAGATTGTACACTTCCGCTTTAAGTTATATTTTCAGCTCTTTTGCTTTAAAGCTATCCAGGACTCTTATGACATTCACATTACAGGTGCATTTTATTTATGTCTTTCCTTGGATGTCCTTCGTATTGTACATTCAAGACTATGCCAATGTATTGATATAGGGAAGGACGAAACCTGTTTTCAAACATCAGCTGATGATGATTCAGGGATGGAAGTAACCACGGCTGAATCGTGATCAGTTGTAAGAGAAAAAGATAGGTTTGATTACGATGTTCAATTATGAAGACATTTTGTTTTTTCATTATATTCGTTATATAAACATAATTTAATTTAAAATATGTATAACATTGTTTCCAGTAACCATAACATCTAATGCAATTTTAATCAAAATAATTATCGATTTCACACAAAATTATCATTAAAATGATCTAAACAAATTATATTGGATTTTGCTTTGCTTACAGGACAATCAAATCTCTCCTAATCGTACAAGACCAATAAGTGTCTGTTTGGAAAGCAATAATTATATTTGAAAACAACATCAAAATGCGTCGAGCATCCTTTACGCCCATTTTCAATGTTAGCAATCACGAACCCTTAATTGTTGTGGAGGAAACAAATCCGGGCGATGACGATGAACCTAAAGAAAGCAAAAAATCGAACAGTGGAGAATCGTCTGAAGCGGAGTCGCCTGTGAATCCTTATCTGCTATCACCATTCCCAGATTTACAACAGCGTCGAAAACACTCATTGCCATCATTGCAAATCACAGAAGGAATTACAGCAAGCCAGGTGCGAAGATTATCCGAGGCAGGATCAGAAGCAAGTGGACTTAGTAGTAAGGAAGTGGAGTTCCTAGCGACGTTGTCGCAGAAAACTATTCCGCAATCGGGTGGGCGCAGACATTCGATTGTGACGATTTCGCCGGTTCCAACGTCACTGTTTGGTCGAAATAGACGTGAATCTATTTCAGGACTTCCTCTCAGGTAAGATTGTGTTCACAGCTGATGATTTTTAGGTGTTATGAGATTACGTCAGAAGATTAAGTTAATAAGATTGGGAATTCAAGTGTAAGAAGGATCTGTGGGAGGAGACTTGTTATGACGTCATTATGATTTTGTGTATTGAACTGTAAATTTTGCATTGAGTAATTTTGGAAATTTGGTGGGACGAAATTTTGAGTGAAGTAAAATAAAATAAAATGTCCTTTAGTTAGTAAGAAGTAGGATTTAAAGGAGTTGTTGGAGGAATATTAAGTTGAGAGCGTTTGCATTTTCTTGCGATCTGGCAAATATGATTTGGAGTTGTAGTTTAGAGAGTTTTTGACAACAAATGATACAAAGAATAATAAGCAAAATTTAAAATTTAAGCAACACTTCATGTCAAAATGGGTGTTCTGAATGAAAACATATTATCTTTAAAGAGTCGTAAAAAGTTATAGATCAATTAAAGCTAATCGATGAGAGGAAGGACTATTATAATTCAACATTATTAGCGAGAACACAGAGGGGAATTTTTGACTTAAAACTAATTGTTTCAACTTAAACCTAATAAGCTACTTTGCCAACCATTCTAGTTATAATATACAAGGACAATATATCCCTATTCTAAGATAAACCAACGAGTTGTGTGAGAGAAGTCATGAGACTGGCAACACTGCGCGCGATCTGGTTTGCTTATCCCTTCCACTTTCTCAGTCCGAATTTTAACTCCGTACAGCTTGCATAATTTTTTTTGACAGTATTACGAGTGAGTTTCCGTTGTGTGCTACAAAAACGGAGCTTCGGAATTGAGAATAACGTCTATCAATCGTGTTTTGTGTTGAGGTTGATGAATCCAAGTTTTGTATTGAGCTTGGCTCATGCGTGTGACTTGGGACAAATGGCCTATGGGAAAGACTGTTTATCAAGAGCATAGGCTTCATTTCTGGAAGGTCGAAATCACGTTGAAGATCGCTCAGAGGGACTTTCAGCTTCAAAAACTAATGGAAAAGTTTGCACGTGTGGTGGCTTTTGTTAGATTGACCATCGTTAAGCACAGACGATGCCGTTTGAACTAGTTCTTGATGCCAGAATTAGGTTAACGTCAGAAAATCTTTTATATTTTCTGAACATTGACGTCATTACGACGTGAACATCTATTATAGTTCAAACGGAGTCGTCTGTCCGAGGCATTACGCGAGAACTATGTGGCCCCTGTTCAAATTTTGCTCGCCCCATAAAAAAGTCTCTCATTTCGAGTCAAACTAACAGTAGCAGCGTTCCAAGCAACATCGATTAGAATTTTACAAATTCACTCCCAATTGTGGATGATCTGTCGCTAAACCTTTTTTTCAAGGATTATTTTGACACTTGACAATCTACCATGAAGATAATAAGGTCATTAGCAAACGCCATTAATCCTCGCGTTCGGAACACGTTGATATGAAAGCTAGTCAAGAGATTATGAATAAATAAACAGAAGAGTTCTGACGCTGTTACTGGGCCTTACTGAGCTACCTTTCCATGACTTGAAATCGTGAATCTTTGTTCAACTTCTATATTTGCGACTGGAAGGGGCTGAAGGAAGTAGGATAAAGAGATCTGCTCGAAACCAATGCATCAAGTGCTTCTGAAAAATGCTCTACAGTATTTGGTTGATAGTCCTGTTGTCTTATGTTTATCTCGAAAAGAAATAGGAAACTAGGAAGTCACATTCACATCTTCACGTGGAATTTGAGGTCTGGTTCATTTATTATAGATAGTTCAATCTGCAAGAAATTAAACACAGCTAGGGGGATTTGTAGTTTGTTTTTTTGGAAGTGATTCAGTAGACAATATTAGTTATAAGCGTCAAGTTTCCCTTCAGAGAAAAAATAGGATATGCTTGTTCTAATTGTATGCAAAATCCTAAATCCCTTTGTATGCAAGCTATAATACATAATAATACAACTTCATAGACGGTAGACTATGCGAAAAACAATTTTATTGGTAATCGAATTGAGTTTGAATTTTGTCCTAAAGGAGCGATCTCCTATTTACTCGCTTTTTATGATTTTGCCAGATTGCGGAGCTCTATAGCTCCCAGAATTATTTTGAGATTTATAAGGTATTACTATATTAGATATTCGTTAGATTTATTAGGTATTATTATGATTACTGATAAGAAATCGCATCCTAGTCCCGCGTTATATATCTTAAGCATTTATTCCTTTATAAAAATTATAGATACTCAAAAATAAAGGAAAAATGATAATTTTTATATTTCAATTTAAATTTCATTAGCAGCCGACGAGGAAGCGCTGTCCAAGGACCACCTCTCACTGAACATCGTGGTAGTATACATAATCTGCAACTAGACATTATGGATGGTATCGTGCAGGCGCGAAAAAGTCGTTCAGGTAGTGGAGTTTGGGCTCCTGGTATGACTGAAAATAATGTTCAAGTGCAAACATAAGATCCGGCCTAAACCGGCAGGATCAGCAATCAAATGAAATGTGTATGTAGTGTCGTATGTATAGAGAATGTTATTTAAAATAGATAAGAAATGAAAGGGTAACGTTTCGCTAATGAGCATGGAAATCTACAGGAACTGTGAAAATAATGAAAAACTCGAAATCGGAATGAAAAATATTATTAAATAATACAACAATAACAAACATTCATAATCACTGTCTTGAAACCAAATATTTAAAACGAAGTCTCTAAAGAGTGGCCAAAAAAGTCAGAAAATATCTAATAATTATATAAGTATGAGATTGATAAATAATATTGAAATTAAAGACATTCAAAGAATTTCTAAATATTTTATAAGTGTTGTACAAGCATCATAGGAACGTGAATATGAAGGATAATTCATGTGGAAGGCGGAATTCGATAAGGTAAAAATATGAATTTAAATTAAATGTATTATGCATGAGATTTTTTCAATTAAATCGGATGATTTGCTTTGAGTGAACGAGAGATGAAATGAAATGTGTGAATTTCACAAACGTATCAAAATCATTTAAATAATCCTGAAGGTTCTTAAAAAAAAGTTCGTACAGTTTGAGGGTTTTTACGAAGACACACGCCACGTACTTCCTTGAGCATATTATATTAAACAGAAATAACATTTAAAACCCAGTTTTAAAACCCGCGACCCAAACGTCTCCAATAATGATATTAGATTAGGCCAGAGGAGCTTGAATGCAAACTGGACGAAAACGAAAGATCCACGGTACCTGAACCTGACAATATAAACTATGAAATGATGAAATCCTTTTGTCAGCACCGTTAGGACAGCTTATTCGATGCCATTAATAATTGTCAGATCCCCGAAGCCGGCATGCACACAAGGTTGTTGCCGATCACGAACCCAAAAGACGATTTTCCGGCCTTCGCAATTTAAGACCTATCTCATTTCTAAGTGTATCTTATTACGCCCTGGCAATCTGTTCAATTGCCCGACAAGAGGGCTTAAAAGAATCCACCTCCGAGGTGGGGTTATTTGGGTCCCGGAAGCTCCGTCGGAGACGGGCGTGGACGCCTCTCCTATACCCCAATAAGCGACTCCCAGCCCTTAGAGGAAATGGGCTGGCCTGTGAAGCCGGACACTTGCAACCTCTGGTGGATGCTTTGCCACCACCTCGCTGTAAACGCGTCTCTCGCGATGAGTCTGCCGCGAGCTGTTCTCAACTGGAGCCTAAATTAAGTTCCTTTTTTAATATTTAATTTATTATCTTTTAAATAATTTATTGATTTATTAATTTATTATTATAATTTATAATCGTATTTAATATTTAAATTATTTAACTTATTGCCTATTGATTATTAATCCTAATACTTACTTACAATAAGTACGGCGGGGGCCCCCCAGACGACTCGTGTTTGGATGCAATGGCTCGTCGGACGATGTTCTTCACTCCTCGATTCTTCGCTCTGACGATGTTCTTCACTACTTGGTGGAAAATAAACGAAACCCTCAGCTCCGGCTCGTAAGATGATCTTCACTCCTTGATTCTTCACTCTGACGATGTGCTTGCCGCTCGTCCTCTTCGATGGATGGGATCCAAAAGAGGGCCTCAGCTGCGGCTCTTCGGGCTTTTATTCCTTTCGCCCAACGGTCGCGCGCTAAGGTGATCGCCCACAAGGGAGAAATTCCCGGGTTCCGTACCCCGCACTTAGTGTAGCCGCAAATCCTTTCCAGAGCTTTTACGGCGATGTTGTTGCTACGGCGGTTGAAACGGAACAAAATTTTCCCACAGTGCTCGATTGGCTAGCGAAATATCGCTGCTGGTTTCCCAGACGCCGCCTCGCCTTCGCTGGTCTTGGCGCACTGTTCCGCCGCTGTATGCACACTGTAACGTCGGTTGCCAATCACAGGTTTTCTCTTGTCCGTCGTCGCGAGCGTTATAGTTCCGATTATTAGTATACTTTGGCTTCTTACCACTATCATGCTTATTGTGATTTAATTATAAATACATACAATTCATTAATAATAACAATATTATTTCTTTAATAGAGAACAGCCTATTTCCTATTTATATCATTATAAATTCGATTAATAATTTGTCATTAATAATAACATTTCTTTCGTGGAGAACATCTCGCGGGATAAGCAATAACCCACCGTCAAATTAATTCCTTCGCAAAAACAACAACAAAAACTAGGGTTGCGTCGTGTCGGCTAGCGAGTTCACTGAGGAGAAGAGTCGACCCGTAACAGTCTATAAAAAAATTAACAAACCAATCCAAAATCCAATCTGTAAGCTCATGCATGGGAAGAATATCTTTGCCTCCCATTGCTTTCATTACACAAAGAAAAAATCAATCAGACTCTCCCTTAACATACTTCCAGAAATCGGCAAACTGAACTACGAAACCCTTCAAGGTAGCTATCATTATTGATATTACTTATACCGAAGAAAAAGGCGATCTTGGTCACCTTGGAGAAAGTCTGCTAAATCTTAACATATTCAGTATCTACGTGCAATAGTTCTGGAATTTGCCGCAGTCTGGATAAGTTCACCTGGATAAGTTATGACAACCAAATAGATAAGAGTAATTGATACAACTAGTTCCTTCAAACGACTGAAATCCAATATGAAATCCTTAAAAGAGTCATAATATTAGAGCCTATATTGGTACTTAAACTATGTAAATCTTGCATCAGACTGAAGCTAGAGCATCACCATTTTCGCACATGTTTCAGGCTATTTTTTTCAATTCATAGACGAGAACAAAGAAAATATACTGAAAGAGTCACTAGGAATATCACCTAGCCGACGGAATCTACGCCTCTGAAACAGCCAAAACTGAAGCTACAACTGAGTGAAGAGCCAAATACCTAACTGGGAAGAAGGTTCAACCTTCAGTTGTCCAATGCCATTAGAATTCCTTGCATAAAATTTGAATGAAATAGGTTAGATACTATAATCTTATTATAAATTACACATATATACAGGTTATTTATCATTATCATAGCATTCATCATGAGGTATGTCCTTTTTTTTCTACACACTTCAAAGTAGTTTTTTGAAACTTTACGAAACGTCCCACTCTACTTGTACACCTCGAATCAGCTGCTGCCTATTGTTTGGTCTGGGATCCCTCATGTTACTCTCCTTTCATTTGGCCAATATATTTTAGATGGGGTTTAAATCAGGGGAACTAGTTCTAATCAGTTCACACATCAGGAAAATGCTGATCAAAATTATGAAAGCAGTATCTCGCAAAAAGCATCTCGCATCAAAATCAGATCCTTTCCGTCCCTGAATTGTTGTTTCCGTCACTGAAATGCAAGTTTTTATTTTCAAGTGTCTGTTTACTGTACAGGAATTAACATTCAAAGATAAAAATATTATCAAGTAATTAGAGGTCTGCATATTTGACTTGTCAAAGTATCAAAATCTGAGTGTCAAAATTTTTGAAGGTAGTTTTTTGAACATAATTTTTTCCAGCTAGTTTGTCATGTCGAAGGTGAGAAAGTGTTGCGCCACCCTGTATATCCGAGAACAATGTATACAGCCCTACTGACTGTAATCAGGTATTGTTCACATATTACCGCGACCAAAATGTTGACAAGAGGTGAGTTGTATGGAACACATGGAAATTAATGCAGGATAATCCTGATTTAACCAACACTATCCAGTGTATACCCGGGTGAGCCGACTTCCAGGTAGTTGATAAAGTGAGCAGCATGACAAAAAAAGTAAGAAGAGACTATCTGAACACGTATTTGGAACTGGATTAATTTCTTTCCCTAATATATGGTGAAACCATGGCTAACTAGCCGGCGATAGTAGATGAGCGTACTAAAAACTTCAAAACATTTGAAGTAATTGCAAGGAAGCACATTTCCTCAAAAATGATAATAGAGCTTGGTCTCATAACAACGAACTTTGCTTCAAACGTATCAAGATCATTAACTGATAACTAACTAACACAGTTTGCCACAATCTGTACCACTTCCAGATCAAGATGTTTATCTTTGGAGAATGCAAGTTCTGCAACATCACGGACACCATTGATCCCCAGATATTTTAATGTACCAAATAGATGCGATAACTGTAGTGTTACCAGAAAAGCAGTGTCGTAAAAGACTTACTTGTGCAAAATGACATTTCAGTTTTCCAAAAATTCAAAAATTTTCCAAACATTGGTTTGGAAAATTTTGAGCGTTTCTTTGGGCATCGAAGGCTGACGTTTAGATTTTTCACCGCAATTAACACATACGAACTGACAGAAACAGAGGAGTCGTACTTTACGACTGGAATCACATAAGGTCATTTGATGCTGGTCGGGCGCACGTTGCCATTGTTAATTTCTCTGATCCCAGGACCAAAATATGAAAATAAAGACATCAAATAAATCGCCAATTTTGCAGAATTTCCGAATATTTTTCAAGATACAACTCCAGATTAAACATAATTCAATAAGCCTGTAGAAACTTAAAGCACTTATGAAAGGGATCCAATTGAACCGTGCTTAAAGGCTTGTAGACAATATATTTAATAATACAAGATTTATTTAACAAGAAAGGATCTAATGCAAGATGCCCTTCTCACACAAACATTACCAATGCTATGGTAGCACTGCGTAAAGACCAGTGGAAACTATGAAGCATCAAACTAAAATGTTATGAATGTTTTTATTGAATGAATTTATGTTGTTGACTATAGTAGATTTGTACCAATCCTGCGGTACCTATTTCCATCTCAAATGTATTGGATCAGTTTATGAGTGGTGCCTTAAGCACTGTTTGTCAAAGTTTTCTATGACTTTTAGTAGGGTCCCAACAATGCCCGTAGCAACGTCCTTTTCCGGCTTATGATAGTGGAACTAACTTCTATCAGCGATAGCGAGGTAAACCAGGCCCATAGCATATATGATGCTATTGACGCGTTCTTGGCATTGAGGAATTGTTTAAAAATGTTAGACCATCTCTTCATGATCCTAAATATTGAATTGAGAAGTCAGAGATAATAGTATACATTGGTATAAAGCGGTATAATGGTATATGTCAAGGTAGTATGACACGTATTATTCGGTCTCTTGTGTTTCCAATGAGTCTACCGACCCACAAAATACAGATAACAGTGAATTTCTACAAATTTAACTGTGTTTGGACAACCACCCTCCGTTGCTCAACACTCTAAAAGCGGCAATTTTGTTTATTGCATTTAGTACGTAGCCGTTCAACCAGCCTCATCGCTAAAGAAAAGTTTCTTATGTAATTCGGAATCTTGGGCCCATACAAAGAACCTACGCTGTGAACCAAGTGGTCGTTTGGCTTCAATTGGGGCTCGAATTGGATTTTTTAAGCCCGTAAGCCGAGATCCTGTGGTAAAATCTTTCATACTGTGGATCATAGCGTAACAACAAACAGCTCCATCAACAACAACAAACACTCCGACCATCGACCAATCTAACGGATTTTGCAGAATTTTATGAGTGTTAGTAAAAATATTTATTTTTTGCTCGTTTTGTTTACAAGCATAATGTAAACAGATAGACAAAATAGAGAAAAATAAACATTTTTACGAACACCAATGCAATTCTCCAGAATTTTTTGAATACCGTTAGATTGGTCGTTTGTTCGGAGTGTTAGCGCTGTTTGTTGTTACGCTATGCTGTGGATGGACACAGGTTTAAAAGCACGATATCGAATGGACTCACGTTGGCAGACTTACGATCGGACTCACGATGTCGAATGGACTCACTTCATCAATTTGTATTATCAGTTAGAGTAAACGTGGTGCATTTGATCTATGGTTAATCGAATTAAATTTTCTGGTTGAAGACTATTTCGAGGATAAAATTGACAGAATGCGCTATGGATTTTTCGAGCAGAATTGTTTATATCTTCTCGAAATAAATCTTCAAAGTTGACGTCTACAGACGTTGCTCATCTGTGAACCTATTTATGATAAAAAATAGCAAACCAAACTAACCAGAGAACGCATGGCAGCTGTCACGTCATACATAGCATGGAAAAGTGTTGCTCACGTAAAGTTTTATGCCTCTGAAAGAAGAACCTTCATTTTTTGATTGTTTGTTGATAACTTGACTATGTGCCATAAATCCTTTTTTCTAAAGAAAATGTACACATTTTGTAAAATGTTTGAACCAAAAATTTTATTAAGATTAGGGGAATTTGATTAGGGGAAATAAGCTATCTTAGTACAGAGTAGCTAGGATAGAACAAGTTACACGGAGCTGAATGTAAATTCTAAGCGTGAAATTCGAATGATTATTGCTTGGATCCGCCGTGCCAAAGGATGGTTCAAAGGCAAGGATAGTAGATTGTACTAATTTTAACCCAAGCTATGATTCGAAACGATGAGAATTGACTAGGAATGCAAGAACATAAAGGTTCAAAGACTGGGAAAGAGTAACCGCCCTATCAGAGTGATGAAAGCTTTAGTTAACATTTTATCGTTTCACCTACAGCCACCCGGAAGGTTCGCGATGAATGGGAAATTATTTTCATTGAGAATCTAGTTCACAGCTACAAATTGAAGATAAATTGTTTAGCTTGAACTTTTTTTTGCTAGCAATGCTAACATGTTTACTCTTTTATTGTAAGATTGGTGTACTGTCTCCGGAAAGGATAATGGGTGTGACGATACCATCGGGCTGTGTGGTAAATTGCGTTAAGGAAATTATGTATGACATAGAACGGATATTGAATCACTGGTTGATGCAGAACTTTTACAGTTTATGCTTTTGCTTTCTTCGTTTCCTCTGACTGAAAAAGACGTTTCGAAAGGGCTGATTGCCGAGGATTTGCGGCCTAGCCCGAAGCAGTATGTTCAAAAGCTCCAGATTTGGTTTGCAGAGTGAAAGAAGTGTTTGAAGGAGAGTATTCTAACTTCCTCTGCTGGAACTCCCTCACTCAGGGGCAAAACAGTGTTAACTTCGAAACCACGATTTTTTGAAATTTTCCATTAAAAATGCATATTTTTTTCTATTCTTCTTATTTTTCTCTAATTTTTAGACAAAATATAATGATTTCGTTCTTTAGTAGCCGCAAGCGAATATTTTTAGATTCTTGCTTGCGTCAGCCGAGCCTTGCTTTTTGTTGCTGAGACGCATTTCGGCTGTATGCAGCCATCTTCAGCTCGTTCAGCAGAACGAAAAATAATATAATTACTTCAATTAGATAAACTTGAAACGAAAAAATAATTCAACAATTATTGACAATTGAAGAGTAAAAATTCGACTTTTTAATTCCCCAGAAAAAGCAACAACTAAACATATTTAGGGTGTTTCAACAAGGACTACCAACTTTGTTTTGAAATAAAAATGAAATGGCTTTCAATTTTGTCGAACTTGTATTATCAATTGGAAGTACATTCGACTTCATTATGTTTTGAATATGACATCATTCAAATGTCCGCCGCGGCTGGCCTTACAAGCCTCCATCCGAGACCTCCAATTTTCGATGACTCGCTCACATAAATCGGGTGTAACTTTCATAATTTCGGTCTGCACGTTGCGTTTGAGGTCTTGAATTGAAGCTGGACTATTAGCGTACACGAGCAATTTCAAATAACCCCAAAGGAAGAAGTCACACGGTGTTAAATCGCAAGATCTCGGAGGCCATGGGACATTGCTGCCGCGAGAAATTAACCGATTGGGAAAATTTTCGTTCAAAAGAGCCATTGTTTCGCGACTTGTGTGACATGTTCAACCGTCTTGTTGGAAAAACATGTCTTCCGCATCCAAATCTTCGAAATGGGGTAAGAAAAAATCAGTTAACATGGCTCTATAGAACACTCCATTCACCGTAACGGCCGTTCAGTGTTCATTCTCGAAGAAGTAGGGACGAATGACACCGCCCGACCATATTCCACACCAAACGGTTACTTTTTCGGAGTGCAATGGTGTTTCCAATATCTCACGTGGATTTTCTTCTGCCCAGAAACGACAATTTTGTTTGTTTACGTAGCCGTTTAGCCAGAAATGAGCTTCACCGCTAAAGATGATTTTTGAACCAAAATTGCGATCAACGGCAAAGTACTCTAACGCCCAATTTGCGAAATCTCTACGCTTCGGATGGTCAAGCGGCTTTAATTCCTGTGTCAACTGAATATTATACGGGTGCCAGCCCAAATCTTTCCGCAAAATTCGCCATGTGGTGGTCGTTGAAAGGCCAAGTTGTTGGCCACGTCTTCGAACCGAAACATTTGAGCGCGCACAGGTATTCTCGGCAACAGCAGCAATATTTTCGACACTTCTGGCTGGTCGCACACGTGTTGGTGTTCTAGTGTCTAGTACTGAACCAGTCCTCTCGAATTTATTCACCAAATAGCGGATATAGCCATCGTCTGGCTCTGCAAAACGAGCATATCTGCTACGAAGAGCGCGTTTTGTTAACCGCGGAGAACGTGAATTTTTGTAAAACAATTGCAGCATTTCTATACGTTGTTCAACTGTAAATCTTTTCATGATGAAATGGAGAACCTTTTTGAGTAATTAGGTAAAATCAGATGTCAAAAATGTCATAGGATTGCCAGATTACAGCCTTTCAAAGTTGGTAGAGCCCGATGAAACACCCTATATCATGAAATGTTCTTTCCAAAACTATTTCTACCCCAAGCGAACTTGACAACTTCGATTGATTCGAAGCAAAACTTCAACTTTGGTTTGTTTGAATGGGCTGTCAAATAATACAGTCTAGGATGAATATGGTTGAACGCATCAGTAAAAACCAAATTATTTTGATTTGTTGATGGTTGTATGCATGAGTATGATTTTTATTATATGTAGTATTTTATGATCGAATTGAAAGAGATATTTTAGAAATAATGAATTATTTTAGTTCTAAATCAATCCTAATTGAATTGAAGAAGAAAAAAAGGAACTAACAATTTTCACTTTAATTCCAGTTCATGAGTTATCCAGGAATTGATGTTAACCAGAAACAATCATTCGTTATAGCATAAACACTGAAATGTTGGTCAAATCAAAATGGCTGCGCATTTAGATACACACGCACACATTTAATGGGCAAAATCCGCCGTGCCAAAGGATAGCACGATAAATGATAAACATCCAATAAATCATAACATTCAGAGCATTATTAAAATATACAATGAAAAGCAAAGAAATTAGAGAGGATATTTTCATTTCAACGGAAAAAAAAAATTAAAACATAAAGTAAAGTTAAAGGAAATATTTTAAAATTAAACAATTGTGACAGTAAAAAATTAATGTACTAAAAAAAATCCAAGCTCATGAAATAATGATTAAAAACAAATTCATTATATGCCAAAAATGAATATATTTCGATAAATTTTTGCTCCTCTCAGGCTGTTGTCTTCTACATAAATAATTGATATTGTTGTATTGATAAAACTAATAGTTGTAGACATATAACGTGTCACAGGAGTGTTAAATTTAGAAAAGAAATGCTAATAGATACGATTAACAGAATCAAATTATATTAAAGGTAGTAGCATTGATCGAGGACCGGCCAAAGGATCCTGGTCGATTATGTTGCTGACATAAATTTGATTCATATTAACTTTTTTGATGATGTTTCCTATATTTGTAAAGTTCCAAGCACAACAAATCTTTGCACAGGTGTAATCTGTCTTTCTTTGAGAATTTCCCTTATTACATTTTCCTCCATGGTAATGAACTTAACAAGACGAACGTGTTTGCACTTTGATCAAAGGAATACAAATTCCTGCACATTCGATTTGGAATCCTATAAGGAAACATTTTATCCGATTTCTTTTCATTGTTGAGAGCCACCAGCCAAAAGAAGGTGCCACCGTTGCATAACTGAGCAAGCAGCAATAAAATTTTGTAAGATATTATTAAGTTACCATTGTGCCAGTATGCTCAGTTAAAATCCTTTCCAGTTGCTCAACGCCTGTGTGAAGTACAAATCAGCCCACCCAATTTGTATAGAAACTTTATATATATATATACGTTGTGACAAGTCAAAACGTTTTCCAATAAAAGTTTAATCGCAATCAAACAAATCAAGTTTATAGAATTAAGGTTTCAGAAAAAATACAAGATAAACCATCCATTTTCCTTTTGTAAATATTTATTTATAATAAATCATGTTAAGCAAAGAGTTCTGTATACAGACTAAATCAAAATATATTTATGGAATAAAACAACCCATCAAAGAAGTGTTATCTAACTTTCTGACTATTTTTGAAACACAATAATCATTGTTTACCATTCCAAACAATATGATCCTTCAGAAGGAAACCATTTCACATACTAGGACCATAAGATTTCAAAATTAGACAAAATGAAAAAAAATTTATTGACGGTAAAGTAATTAGCATTTAAGTGAATAAATACTCTTGATCAATAGTTTTTTTTTTGATTTAGGAGAGTCAAAGATCTAATCAACACAAATTAAATAACACATAAGACATAGCAACAAAAACGCTCGATTTCGTATAGACTAAGGACATTTTGAATGTATAGCGATCAGACGAAATTGAAATGCATAAATATTTAATGGAATGTCAAAAAGCTAAAATATAATTTTTAAAATTTAACTAAATCATTGTAAGATGTTTCAAGCAAAATCAATATATTGTTCGAAAAGATAAATTCATTAAAATTACATTGAACTGAAAGCATTATTCTGTTTCTTCATTTTACCAATTTACGAGCATAGTTACAGGTGTTGCGGATTTCCAGTAGTTTAAATTGTGACAAAAGTTATTTGGGGAAATGAAGATGGTAACATTATCTTCTGTTATACGTGCTGGATACTTATCGGACGCTCTCCAAGGTCCTTTGTGCATAGTACATAGGGTATTTGCTGGTTGGGTCATTTCGAAAACTTTCTTGGACCATCCCTGAGGTACAGAGTTGTTACTAACGGGAAAGAATTATTCTTCTTCTTCTTGGGCCTTCGCTTGCTGCTGCAAGCACGTCCATCTGTCTCGGTCCACGGACCACGTCCTCCAAATTCAAAATCCGAGCACCGATGAACTGTCTTCGCCAACAGAGTTCGACGCTGTATCCTCGGTTTCGCCATTGGTCTCCGCCATTCAGATCTCCCAACGAATACCTTTTTGGGTATCCGTTATTCGTCTATAGGTTTCACATGGCCTTGTTAGTGCAGCTTTGGCAGTCTTACAATCGTTGGATCGCCGAAAATTTCGCACAGCTCATAGTTGTATTCGCCATTGGTCCCCGTCTGATTTCGCTCTAATTATCCGTTACTCAAAGGCGTTCAATATATTTGCGGATGCATGGGTTAGGGTCAATGTTTTACACCGATAGCAAAGCACAGGGCTTATAACATATTTGTTTACTTAAAGCTTTGTTTTTCTGTGTATGCAGCTGGCCTTCCTAATCTTCCGAACTGAATAAAAGTTTTTTTTGCGAGCTGTACTCGTCGGCGTTTTTCTGCTCTTACATTAGCGGTTCTCGTTATTTTGGCGTCAAGATTCACAAATTCACCACATTTTTGATACTGTGTTCGTCAACTGTGGTTGTTTGAGGTACTTGACTTTGGCTTTTGGTTTGACTTTGGGAAGTTTTTCTCGACTGCATCATAAGCTGTTTTTTTTTTCTCATTGATTTAAACCACTACTAGTTTTGTTTCACTGTCGAGCTTAAACAAAAAATCTTTGACAGTCGTTAGTGACTGTGACAAAATGTTGGTGAAAAATAACTGAAAAAACTTCCTTTTAATTTTGCGTTTTTTAAATTTTTATTTGTCGTAATCGATTTTCGACCGTTATCGTTCGGTCTTCTTCAGCGATCGCTGAAAAAAAACGCAAAATTAAAAGGAAGTTTTTTCAGTTATTTTACAGGAATATTTTGCGAAGATGAATTCAATTACAAACAACAAAATGTTGGTGTTATCCGCATATCATACCACTCGGTTTGACTAGTATAATATTGTGTATATTCTATCAGCATGTAGCTTTGTTATGGCATGTTCCTGAAACAAATTGGAAAGCAAAGTGTCCAGCCCATCTCCTTGCGTTAGTCCGGTATTAGTGCCAAAAGTGTCGCTGAGTTGGTCATTGATGCGGGCATGGGAGGTTGTCGACAGCATTGTCATTTTGTTAAGAAGTCCTAACTTGGCCAAAGGGAAACGTTCTTTGCTATAGTACGTTACTGTCAATCAATACTGTCACATGCTTGCATAAATTCAACGAAAATTTGGCAAACGTCTATGTCAAACATGCAGCATTCCTCAAGTATCAGCTTGATCGTGATCTATTGGTCTATCATCCACCTACCACCTCTGAAGTCACCTTAAGACTCCCTATAATAGCGTATGATATGGTTTGATTTTATAAACTTCTTCAAAATATTTTGTACGCTCTGCAAAGGAGTGATTTGCTGCTATAGTTTTCGCACTGTAGTTTGTGAATAAGGAATATAGTTTTCCTTTTTTGTGAATATGGAATGTAATTGATTGGCTCTAGTCGTTCGGTTATTGTTCTCCGATGTGTTGGATGATTTTGTGGATGGTTTCCTATCACCATGCAGCTCTACTGGAATCTCAGCGATGCCTACCGCTTTATTATTCTTTTGGGCTTTGATGGCGCAAAAGGCTACATCCAGAATTGGTGGGGCGAATAGAAGATCTCCAGAAGGCTTTATCTACAGGTTCCAATGTGCTGGAGCTTTGTGGAGAATTGAGTAGCTTCTTAAAATATGAAGCCAATTGTTCCTTGATTGTTCCTGCAGAGCGTGGTCTTGGTCGTCATAATACAATATTTTCTATTCTCTAATTCGCTACTCTTCATAATTTTTCATATTCTTCTCACTTCGTCCTTGTTTTTCTACGTAAATATTTTTTGTACAGCTGATTGTTTTTGTCTATTGCATTCTGACAGTCGGTATCGAACTAATAATTTCCTTTGCGCGGGGCTTGTTGTCCGATAGTCTAGTTCTGCCATTGGCGCTTCCACTTCTGCTTCTAGCTCATTGCTTGTTTTCAGCGAGTCATCTGGAGGGAAAGGAGCTGCTGATTGTGAGTGTTTGTTTCATTTTGTTTCATCCTGGAGGCTTTATCCTCCAATCTTTACCTGATAAGGAAGCTCGTCACCGTTTAAAACGCAATTCCGCGAAGTTATACGGCTCTATAAAACCAATTGTCCTTCTAATCACATGGATTGTGCAAAATGCCTTGATTTGAATAAGAAGGGCGGGCATATGTCGGACTGTTGAGTAAAATTGCCACATCGTTGCTTTTTTGACGCCAATATGTGGCCTATCTTATAGTATGCCAACTGTCTGTCAACTCTCCATCTTTGTGCATTCGCCAGGCGTTTCTGCTGGAGCTCCTTACTGAAAGGATCGTGTCTTTTCTTTAGTAGGTACATTAGCGCATCTTCTTGAAGTTGCCCTTCCGATAGAAACCGTGTATCGGCGGAAAGACTATACATGTTAGTGGTTTTTAGCCAGAAATTGTCCTAATTTGCTGTAATAAAGTTTTAACTTTAGTTACTTTTTCCATTGGAGTGGTTTTGCCGTCATTTTGTTAAGGTGACCAAGAGAAGAGGGAAGAGGGCAGCTTATCTTTTCTGCGCAGCACTTCAGCTACTCTCGCTTCCCGCAGCAAGCGCCACCTACTGCCTCTGTCCATTGACCAAATTCCCTTACCAATTTCCCGAGGATCATCCTATGAATGCGTAATTCGTGATTATCAAAGGTTCCTCTTGCCATTGCTGATCAGTACAAGACCACCTAACTTCCCACACTCCGGGAAGACAGAAGGTGAAAGTAAGGTGATTGATCGAGTGCATCCCTGTAGCTGCGACACTTTTGAAGAAATGAGTTTTTTGTGATAGGAAGGTTAAGGCTTTTCACAACTTGAGATGAAGGCTTCCAGGCGTGCAATACTTTTGGACTAAACAATCATCTTCTCTCCTGTCTAACCTAAAGACCAAATCTGGAACCGTAGACAAACTTATTTTTAATAGCCTCGTGCTATTATGCTTAGGGTGCTATCACAGGACCCGAGTCCTTTCCGTAGTGGAAAGAGAAAGTAATTCTAGAAAATGAATTCGTCCGTTCTCGACGTTCCTGACTCAAGAATGCCATTTTTGACAGGACTACCCGTGTATAATGTGCTATGCGTTTCCCTTTTTATATGGTCTTGGCATAACTCCGATCTGAGTTTTCGAGAAGAGGTCTGCAACTTTGATGCAGAGTTTACTGCTCTACGTATTCACTTAGAATTAAATAAAAAAGAAATGTAAATCAACCTCTCCCAGCTGTATGCGCGAAACATACAGTTGGGAGACGATTACCCATCAATCTTGTGCTGGTGAGACAGGAAACAAAAAGAGAGCTGTGCCTCTCTTCCATGGGAACCTTTTGGTTTTTTTCGACTTCATGCTGCTTGACATATGTTGGACCCGTCTTAATGTGGACTAACGGCAGAAACCTAGTTGGTATTTTTTATTAGTCGCCCATCTTCATGTATGGCAACAATTTTGCACCTACGTGATGTTTCTTTGATTTTCCTCTCATGACTCTTATGTTTTGAACAGACCTCCTTTGCCAAAAAGTTAAAAAAATAGAGGCCAACAACATATTCTCCAGGGTATTAGTTTGAAAGAAAGCCTTATGAGTAGTCTTATAATATCGAGGACAACTGCGTAGCCCAATAATCCTATTACACCCTCGGAGTTCAGTCAATACTTTTACAACTGACAAAATATTATTCACGGTGCAATGGGTTGACGTTTAAACAGAAAATTAATATCAGAAACGTAGAAACGTAGAAACAAAGATATTGATGCCCTATCTAAGAACTGTTGGATGACATGAATCCTAAATCAAGGAGATGTCCTCATTAGTTTCGTTCCATTTCACCCCTTTCTTTCAATTAACACGAGTTTTCCATTTTATAAAGTATAGCAAGAGTCCATGTCTACAAAGTTAATCCTTTTGTCGAAGTTGTCTGTATTTTTTAAAGAACGCTTTTTCTTTCATCCTTTCAATAAAGTCTTCCCAATTTGTTTCATACATTAAAACAAGACAAAATAAAGGGGATGGTTATTAAAACCCGAGTTTTTTCCTGACGTTTGTGTTCATCAAGAGAGCTTTGACGTTGTTTTCACTGACTTTGTGGATGCATATAACTATATGAAGGTTGAATCCTTGCAAGTGATGAGAGTAAGAAGACTAATACCTTCCGAAACCGAGAACAAATGCAACATTTACGTTAGGTATCAAGGGCATGAAAAACACTGAGCGTAAGGAGAAGGATGGCAATGAGGCGCAGAACTACGGCAAGCGAAGCATGAGTTCGGTCTCCCAGACGAAGATAGTGTTCAACAAGTCCATCCTCTCATGTGCCACTACAGTTATTAGCTGTTAGGAGTTTAAAGAGTGAATGGTCGATGCTTGGCGAGCAAGTTTCGTAAAGGACGTGGTGTGAGGAGTAACAAGTGCAATTTATGATTGTGGTTATTTCAAGGTTGATGCTGGCTGAGTCCTTTACCAACATTTTTGTTGCATTCGTATTTTCGCCCTTGGTAGGAGAGGAAGAGAGGCGAGTGACATGAAAACGCTCAAGGATATATCTGGGACCAACTGATCAGCTATGTACAATGCGTTGAGTGTCGTGAGGGTAGTAGGGCAGCCAATAGGGATTCGTTGTAGTTGACATGACGGGTCTGATAATTGTATATATTGACAAAGAGGGGAACTTGAGTTATTGGGTTGCCAGGTATCTGTAGGAAGAAAGTAGAAAGAATGATGGCGGAAATAACGAAATATATTTATTCCAAAGTAATGTTTGAAGATTCTTTGCGCTATTCAACTTTTCATTGTAGGCCAAATAGCTGTTTATGTTGCTTTTGCGGAGCAACAGGTCGACAGGTCAAATAAACGTGAATCATCATTTTGAAAAATTGAAATTTGTTCAGATTGTCGTACATATGGCACCACTGGCAACAGAATGCAAAGCGTTTGCAAAACAATTTCCAGATACATAATCGAAATTCTTCAAGAAGAATACTCTAAAAATCGTGAACTTCTGCAGTAAGCATGCGCCAAATTCATATGAAGAGCAACATGTGGGAAATTGTTGCTCCACACCGGGAAATGTCCTTTTCATATGATTCTTTGAAAATTTCCTCGAATTACGCACTCTTTTGTTGGGTATTTGAACTGATAAACGTCCAGTGAGTCCTTGCTAAAGGACTGGCTGCTGCTAGCTGGAGCCAAGGTCTTTGTCCTTGATGGGTGGTGGTAGTGGTCGTTCCTTGGATGAATTTAGAGGACACGCATCCTGTTGCGACTGTTACTGAGATAGATATTCGCAATTTCAGTTAACTTGCAGCGTTTGTCGATTGAGCATCGTCTGGCTCAACGCAGTCCTTATCGTGCAGCTGAGGTAGTGCTGAGTAGTGACTATTGTGCATGTTTCATTAGTGAAGTAAACTTTTCCCTGAAGAGAGGGAATTTAATGAAATTGAGAAGCTACGCAAATTGTGTCCCTTTTCAGAAATTTAGGCACGGAATGCGGGTCATTTTCGAGCTCTTTTGAAATTCGACCATTTGAAGTGTGCGTTACCCAAATAGCTTTGCCGAAATTCAGATTATTCACGAAAGGAATTCGAATTTGAATTTGCATAGTCGCTCAAGCCGTAACGTAACCCTTACGGAGGATTCGTCGGAAACCTAAGATTGATGAATTAAAATGACACCTGAATTATTGAATCAATGAATTAGATTAGAGTCAAGTCAAATCAAATTGGAACTGAAATAAAATGTTTTGTTGCTATTCCAGTGAATTCAGTGTTGAAATTGTTTCTGTTTGCGCCATTGAGTGAGAGTTCACACATTAAAGGCAATTAATGAAATATATTGTGCAGTGCGTGTAATCGTCCAATTAAATATGAGGTGCTGAACCATTAGTGACCCGACCGGAAGGTGATTTTTGTGCTGCTGCTGTTATTCGAAGGTTTCAACAACTTCAACAATAAATTTTTAAACGGAGCCATAAAAAGTTAGTCACCATTTTTCCTCGTCAATTGTTTATAAATCAGTTTCGCACAGCGTTGATTCCAAATGCAGCTTCAGAATATTTACTAGAATCACTTTCAGGACAGATAATGGGACTTTCGACTATTTACATTTATCCTTTGCCCAGTCTTTGTGACTTGACAACTTTATTTCTTGGTTCAAGGTAGGTTCAGCTCCACTCACCTTGTTGCTCCTGTGAATAGTCAGCCTGTTGCTTGCTAGTGCAGACATAGTCACATCGACAACATCGCCCCATTCAAACTTCCATCCCCAAGTTTTTGTTATCCTGTGAACAAGTAGCCAAGCGTCGTCGTCGATGAGCAGCAACGGTAATGTTGCCACTTAGGCCATGGATGGTGTGGACTAATAATGTGCATTTTTAATGGTGGACAATAGCAGCGGCTTTAATTAGTAAGTCGTTATTTTGTTATTGCTTCTAATTTGTATGCTAAAAGGATCTTTGCTAAGGCAAACGATTTTGGTGAACACTGGCATAGTGTAGCCTCTTTCCTTGCGTAGAAAAGGTGGACTTTGAATTTGGTTTTTTTTTCGAAAAATACCTGAAAGTTAAAAAAAAAACAATTTTCACCCTGCGACTTTCAGAAGCACGTCCAGTATGTGGTTTCGTGGCTACTGTAAACTTTTTCGTAAATAATCATGTGTACACATATGATAAGGTTTCTGTTACTGGTGAAAAACGAGCCCGATTCGAAAACGTGGTACAATTTTTTCGCAAGCCTTGAGAACGAGGGTCATCCTTTGAATATAAAATAAAATTTAGCGAGGCTTCATGAACGGTTAAGGGTGCATTTATAATTCTAAACTCGGATGCTTTTTGCCTCTGTCCATCAAATATGAACTTAATGGTTAATTTGAAATTTATTTTTCCACGTAACCAGGGGAAGTTATTCCAAAATCGAAATTAAAATAAAATTTTCTAATTTGTAAAATTCAATTTTTAGAAGACGATAATTAAATGTTAAACGAAAAAAATTAAATTTCAGATTTATTATTAAATTATTTTTACAAAAATTAAATTAATAAAATTTAAGAAAAATAATATGAAAATAAAATTAATCAAAAAATTGAAAACAAAAATGTTAACCGCATTAAATAATAAAAAATGATTTAAATTCACGTCATTAAAATATTGGCATGAGATAATTTCGTAAAATTATGGTGCAGATGGTATGAACCATCCCCATTGTTTTGCACCAATGATTTTAAGGATTCAAATTCGGGCAGCGAATTAAGTTTTAGAGAATTCTCTTTGACAATCAAAAAATGTTTATAGAAAATTTATTTATTTGTTTCATTCAAAACATTGACCGTCGATCTTAGTTAATGGGTTGTTGGATATCGGTGCTATAAATTAAAGAAGTTAAGATTCAGGAAAATGGAAATGGAAGAAATGGCTCATTGCGTGGAACCAGGAATGCTTTGAGGTATTTTCTGATCCTCAAATTGGAGTGAAGCGTATTCGAGACAAGGTATTTTGGATTGACCCGAATTGGTAGACGATGCAATAACTGGTTAATATGGAAGTCTCCCACTTCAAAAATTTCCAAAGCGCCTTTATATTTAATTGTAAAAGTAAAATTGCTTTACTGAGCGAATAAAAAAGGTAATATTGGATATTTTAGCTTCCTCTAAAGTTAAAGTTGTATCATATATAGTATATGATTAGTTTTAAGTGAATTCCTTGACGCTTCAGATTCTATCGTATTATTTTCTTAATTTTTCTATTAATTTAACTAAAGCCAACAGAAATAGCAGTAGATATCTCATGTTTGCACTTCGGTTTCTGGGTTACGAGCGACAAAAATTCTTTTATCCGCATTCCTTGACACATATGATAAATTGGATTGGCAACTAAGTAATTACCGATTTTTCAATGAAATAAAAGATTCTTTTTACTTGGAATAAAGTTATATTTTAATGTACATATTTTCCATTTTGTTTGATGATTTTTTGCATTTTCTCTGACAACTTGAAAACTCCCCGCTCGTAGAAAGTCTGATCCTTTGTGGTCAAAAACTGAGTTACGTGAGATTTAACAGCGTCTTCATCATTGAAAGTTTTGCCACTAAGAAACTAGTCCAGTCTTACACCTATGGTGGGAGTAAGATCAATTCCTAACCAATATTCATCAATTTTCGCACAGTGACCAAAGACATGTGCGGCCTAGCATTGACACCTTTACGATTGTCCAATTCCGATCGGTTTTTCTTGACCGCTGCATTCAATTTGTCCAGCTGCCGACAATACACCTCCGAATTTATGGTTTGGTTCGTTGGAAGCAGCTCAGAATACGCCGAACCTTTCCAATCCTACCAAATTGACAGCAAAATCTTCTTTCATCGCAAAAGTGGTTTCCGATGTCCTATTAGGCGTGCACCACGATTGTTTTCGATTGAAGTTCCACAATAAACAATCCAGTTTTTGTGTCTAGTGATAATTCGTTTTAGAAGTGGATCGGGTACATTGTGTTGTAGCAATAATTCGCAAACGCTGATGCGCTTTGTCAGATGAATCGATTTCAAATCGTGCGGAACCCAAATCTCCAGTTTCTTGACAAGACTCACACGTTTTAAATGCTTCGCAATGGCTGTATGTGAATCTTCTCTTCAATCTGTTGAACCGATTGAAAAGTGAAACTCTTCACAAAGTTGTGAAACTTCTCTGCAATTTCCCGTGTAGTTACTTGAGATACACTTCGATGATGGTTTTGATTTCATCCTGATAAAGCTCGACTGCTTGATCTGGACGTTCGCCGTCTTTAAGAGAAAAACTCCAGAAGGGAATTTTTCAAACCAATTTTAGTTTGGTTTTCTTTAAGGGCTTCGTGAATATACACATCACGAAACTTTTTGGCGGTTTGCACTGCGTTCTTTATTTTACGGGAATAATAAAGCAAAATATGGCGAACATGTTCGTTTTTGCACCTTGTTAATGTTGAGATGAAAATATTTACGCAATAAACATGGAAAGCTAGGCGAGAATGACAGCTAACATATAAAGACATGGGAAATGGGAATGAGAGACATCTATAACTGAAATCGGCAATGACTTAGTTGCCAACGCAATATAACGGGAGCAGCATAGAAATCTAACTGATAAGTCGACATAGGACTTCGGTTCAAACGATGCCTGTGAGAAGTTTCTCCACGAAATTTTCACAGGAGGAAATAGTCTACAAGTTCTATGGATTATCAACCGAGTGCGCGCAATGTTAAATCTGCTTCCTGATAAAGCTCAGGGTAAATGTATTATTATTTGATACTTGGGCATTGTTATAAAAGTATTGGTTGGATGAAGTAGGTTAACATCGTGGCTTGGCTTTTCTGTAGAAGTTGTTTTATGCTTGAAGATATCATCTTTCGAATTTTCTTTGCTTTTCCCACAAACTGAAGCTTTGGTTAAATTAAATCTGAAGCCAATATATCTCCACTAGCAATTTCGACTAGAGATTTCTAGCGGATTAAGTTCATGCCAATGTCAATATCGCTTTAAAAAGGAGAACTTTTAAGTAACGATACTCGCCACGATTTTTCAAATAATGCAGAAGTCCTGATGGGCCTGCTTTGTAGGTGGTGTTAAGGTGGTGATTTTTTTCACTTGCATAATAACTGACGTCCAAAACCTCGTTGTCGTTAACCTTGCCCTTTAGCAGGCCTATTCTTCTTGTTTCTTGCTCCTTAGATTACGTACTCCAACTTCATACTCCGGGCTTCTTCGCACTGTTGTCGCCAGAAGAATCCGCATAGCGTTTCTGAGATTTGAGAAGGAGGCCGAACGTCGTTTAAAAGACTTCCTGTTAAAAACCTTATTTGATATTTGACGTTCGTCTATACGCTTATTTAACTTTTCTTTTGCTAACTTCAGGCTGGTCGAATATTTCGTACAACTTATTGTTGCTTCTGAAACACTATCGGGTTTTATCTTGTTTCTCTCCAATGAATTTTCGCAGAATTATTCTTTCGAGGACATGCAGCATCTTCAAATGCTCGCGCAAGGATCTATTATTTGAAACGCAGTATAGCACAGACCGTGTTATAAAAACGGAGCTTCGTTCCCCTGAGTGTATGATTTATTTATAGATTCCCAGGAACAGGACTTAAGGATCATTTTCGCTAGCTGGATAGTCGCTACTTTCATCTCGCTAGTCTTCTCAATTGTGATTTTTTGTATAAAAAATTGTCCAGATGTTCTATTTTGTTTGTCAAACGTTGTATCAAAAATCAAATAAAAACATATTTGTTTTAGTCGAAAACACCCGGAAAAATCAACTAATTTTATCATTTTGAGTTGTAGTTTCTGTATTCAGTCTCAAAGCATTCATTTTACTAAGATGAATGGTTCACTCCCGCAGAACTTAAAAAAATCATTATTCGGAGAATCAATCGTCAGAATTACAATTTGGACAAACGTAAATAAGAAAGAAGAAAGCCCGATTTTTACAAATGGCGCATTCAAACCATTATTCACCTGGTCGTGAATTGGACAATAAGTCGCAATGAGTGGCATTGTTTAATGCCTGAAATGGCATCCTTCTCCTTTATTTTACAATTGCTCTTTCTTCTTGCCTATCCTTCAACCAATGCATCCTTTTCAGGCTGTATCTGTCCGTATTGCTGATTTTCTTATTCGTCGTTTAGCTGACATGAACGATCTTGGTAGTGATTTTCGTAAGGATTTGATAGCTTCAGGAGAAAATGTGCCAGATGTGGATTATTTGACAAATTAGCAATATTCGAGACTCCTGGTTGACACTTCTGTTGTTGCTGGACGTTTCCAGAGGCTATGAGTGTTTTACAGTGCCAAGTAGTCCATAAATAAATATTTAGTTGCCTGGGACATAGCCAGTTTTCTTGACGTCCAATAACGCCAACATCTAAATGGTTGCAAATTATGGGTACAATGTGCGCAAAAAGACAACAGTGTAACCGAATAGGCCTTATACCTTTTCAACAACATCAATGTCAACATGTGATTGATGATTGTCAGGCAATAACAATAATGGGTCCTTGGGATTTGGCCGTGTATGATTTATAAAATGGTCGATAAATATGAGGTATTCTTTAGCCGTCATCCATTCTAAGCAATTTGCAGCTCCGATACTTTCTGAGGGACCATGACGCATAAATTGGACTTTAATTTTATGGGGGGGGGAGGGGGAAGAACTGTAGTTGGCATAGTATTTCCAGCTGCATTTTCTGCTAATTCGACGGTAGTTTTTCGCGCTGTAGAAACTGCAGCTACTGTTTTCTTCGCTTTTGATACAGCGTTGACTCCTGACTTGTCAAAATTCCATATTCTAGATGGTAGAAAGTTATGTTTCAATATAATGTCTCCAAGCTTGTTAACGGATGCATGACCATTGAGTCGGTTAAAAGAAGATGCGCGTCCTACACTTTTGGCCTAAGCAGAGAAAATGGATTTCTTTTTAGAAGAAATCGTGAACCCATCAGCTCCATCTTCATTATTTCTATGCCAAAAGACTGGAATGCTGGGCGTGTCAAATTTGACTGTATATGACTGCTCACTTCCTACCTTCGCCTGGCACGAGACCAAAGTAAATTGACGCACATTTTAGTAAATAACCTTTCAATGTTTTCTGCTGGTCGTGGTTGAAAACTTATCTAGAACAGTAACCCACAGTTTTTGTTATACCAGCCTTCAACTTTTTGACGTAACGAATTGATGGCGAAAGAAATTGTTCTAGTTCCCGAGCTAACGTCTTAAGTTTACGACTGTCTGTATAACAGCTGCCTGCTGCAAAAAGGCCAATCAAAACCGTACATAGATTATCCTATAACAAAGTTTAAATATTATGACTTAAGTGCTCCATTACGGGGCACGTTGTTCCACAGAACATCATCAGAGGAACTTTCGACCTCAAATCCCATTGTCAAAGTGACCTCGTATTATAATAGAATATGTGATAGAAAGCCAATAATTATATATGAATAGATAATCATTATAGTTAGCCCAACTGAATATCACATACCTCCAGTATTATGCCAAGAAGGACATGCAAAGGCATGTCAATTCATAGTTTTCCTATTGCAACCTTACTCTACCCTCGAAGATATGTGCATAGGACAGTTCACAACTTTTGACGTCTCTGGTGGTTTGCTGAATCCACGGGGTTGTACATTTTCCCATCCAACTCGAAAATTGAGTCCGTTGGCTTTCTGATGTCTTAAGATTAGCAAGGATATCTTCGACGCTATTCTTATGCAACCGGATTACTCTTTCGATACGTTCCAGCTTTGAGTTATAAATTATAAGATATTAAATGATATGGAGGTGGCCAAAAAGTAAGCAACAAAACAAAGCAACCAAACGAAGTTGGGCTCATTTTCAATCAAAATCCACCTCCTAGAGGGCAGAAGAATAAATATAGGAAAATCATAGTAAATGGTCGAGATGGACGGGAGTGCCTGTCGTCTTTCTTTGGGAAACTTTTTGGCTTATGCATTTTCTAAGAATTTTTGAAAAAATTCATGAAATTGCAGTTATTTTGTTAGTGTGATTTGGTATTTTTAAGTCAGTGATAAGCTCGTCAGCAAAAGCGTCTAACAATCATTTTGTGGATTTGTTAAAAATAATTCAGATGTAGACTGAAAAAGTTGCAGGTGTGGTGGTCGATTCGTGCTAACGATAATTCTATATTATGCATACGTAATTCGTCCCCTAGTACCGGATTTGTGGCATCCTGCGTGCCAAACTTGCCTTTCAAAAGTCTGTACTGTAAGGCTATGCGGCTAAGCTGGATCGGATGCCTTTTCCATATCGACAAGGAATGCTTCAACTCGATTTTCTTTGCCGTGTTCCCATAAAAGATGTGATCTTTCTTTCGTTACTGTGTGAATTGTTGAGTGGTGACCTATAAATTCGAGGTTAGTAGTGAGAATCAGGTCAGACTTCTACAGATGATTTTTTTTAACGTTGTTGACATTTTGTAATGAAATGATTTGACTTTCACTACTGGCCATACATAAGTCTTTGAATTTTTTGATGGTTAAAAAAATGTTAGGATTCTTTCATCTCTCTTCAAAGTATAAGTTATTCAGCATTTTTTTTGAACAGGACAAAGCACTCTTGAATGCAAACCAAACTAAGGCATACTATATAGTCCAATACTGGAAATCCCATCTTGGTTAGATGGCCTCTTAGTGCCAAGTCGTTCAATATTTATGAATTCTACATCGTCGATTCAGAACGACCGGCACAAATCTATTAGTGCACTGATTAATGATGCAGAAATTTCGCTTTATAAGATACATGAAGTTGGGGTGTTTAACGTGGACACCTTCCATGTTAGCCTAATTCCCCTCCATAGACGGGGTTGAAATAATGTGTCAACCAACACCCTCAAGTTGAGAAACGAGTTTCAGTACCATGTCCCAATTTTGCTTAAGCTTTCAGAATTGCCGAACACAACTGGTGAATGCTTACCGTACTCTTTAGCCTTCGAAACTACAACCACCACTGTTCAGCCAAGAATAGGCTATGCACCATCCGCGGACTCACAGTAACCTGTCATGAGCGTTACCCAACCCAAGGTTCAGATAAACCTCTGATCAATATCTCTAATGTGCCTCTGATTATTGGACTGTAGTCCGAGAGAAACTCTCTATTCTAGTTCTAGACAACGGGGCTCTTAGCCCTTCCTCACTAGCTCAGGCACGAGGGGACGGCACTTCCCAAGACTGAATGAAATAAGCCGAAGCCTAGACCATCAGCCCCCTGCGTCACCCGGACCCGGCCCGGGTCAACAACAGTCTCATCATAGTACCACATTTGTTGCATTGCACATTTCAATTTAACATTTGCAACTTCATTTTTACCAGGTGTTATAGTCTCGCATCCACCTCATCGACATAGTTGCTTTTTAATGCGAACAATGCTAGCTACTCGACCTGCTAATAACCTTCAATGTCCCTTCGTCCACATATAACAGAAAACTCAGCTGGTCACATTTAGTTTCATAAGTCGTCTGTCAGTCTTGCAACAATACACTACAAATATTGACTATGACGCATTATTTTTCCAACAATTTTTTCAGCTTTACTCCAATTCACATTCACATCTGTCTACATCCAGTTCACGAATTTTACAGTCCACTCCTTACTTCTTGTCAAGTCTAGTCTTCAGTAAACTTTTATCAATCGAATCATTTTAGTAGCTATCATCCATCGGTTCAGCTTCTTTTAACTTTCCTCGGTATGCTACAGGTTCTCAGCCATTTAGAACCCCATTTGGCGACATCAACAGTACTCGTTTCTGTTCGTCCACTCCTCTGCGGTATAGACTACTTCAATTCACCTTTCTTCCGTCATCTTCTGTCCATCAGTCCATCAGTCCAACATACAGCGGTCAGGTTTCATCCACTTTCCTTCAGTATAATCCTTGCGTAGTTGGCAACGTCATCGGTACTCGCTTCATTCTATCCTTTCCAGCTGCCTTCTAACGTTCCCGTCACTCTCACTTCACCAACGTTCCTCCAGATCTCTCCACTATACATTTATACATCCCAGCAATACTTAAAGTTCATCATGATTCAGCAAAACAAGTACAACATTAATATCGTTCAGCAATACGTCTGTCTTCTTTTCTACAAGAGCACATAACAAGAGACCAAACGAATACAATGTCTCAACTCCGCTTTGAATCCACCTTCCAGCTTCATTTCAACTTTGCTGGATAACAGATTCTTTTCCATCTTCCACTCACACCAAGGCGTGGTCCCCTTTAAGATACGGTAACAAAACTATGGAACCAAATAAAATAAATGGAAATGCCAACATTAACGGATAACACTAGACCAACAAAAGTGTTATATGCAAAATGTCATGCACAGACTGCGACATGCTCTTTGTAGGAAAAACGGCAAGAAAACCAACAGCTAGGATATACTTGCACAATCTGATTTGATCTTTTATGAGAGGACGAGCACATTAAATTTAAGTTTGAGGGTCGACAATTACTAAGAAAACTTTCCTCGCTGGCCTTCCAGAAGGCTCGTGTCTTGGTCCCATACTTTTCTTCGCATTCGACTCACCTTACACGACAAAACTACTAACTAGCAGCGTTTGCGGACGAATTTCTAAAATTCTGGCCACAATCCTAACCTGATTATCTGCAATCTAGAGAAAATGCTCGAAAAAATCTGCTAGCACTTTGACAGGTGGAAATTAAAAGCAACGTGAAGAAAACCATGGTAATATTCTTCATCGAAAATCGAAAGTCCATTATGCTCCTGAAAGCCTTCCAGGCTTATAAACATCCAGGTTGACCCAAAGATCGGACATATTTAGGTTTTGTCTATTGATAACCTAGGAAAACTTGATTGAAAGTTTTCTTTTAGTAACCATATCAAGCGTTTGTTTAAGTCTGTCAAGTCTGTTCTGCCTCGTGACTTAATCGAAAACCTCAAATGAATCTTCGAAATAAAGAAGTGATCCTTAAAATGGTGAAACCAATAACGACGAACCCACGAGCCGAAAAACTCTTTTGAACAATTTTTTTTCTCTTTTTTTCTATTTTTGTCTTTTTTTTTCAAAGTAAATTGCATGCAGGTGAGTGGGTATCTATAATCTATCACTTTTTGGTAGTTTAATCGGTCAGATTTCCAGGATATTTGGGATTTTTATTATACGTCTGTGTGTACTGGTTTTTTATGGCAGTTCTGTATGGGTTTCTTATGTTACCCGCCGCAATCCGGTTAGTTGTTGATTTTTTTCTAAGTGATGTGCGCATTTAGATTTTATCCAGATTAATGTTTTATTTAAAAGATCAAACGTCATTGTGATTTGATAAAACATCTAGACAGTAAACAGCAACACATTTTTCTTGGGAATGTGCAATGATTAGGCCTTTTTCTTTGCTAAATAAGAAACTAAAACCAATAATTTCAGAGATTCCGCCAACTGACCTACTAACGTCACTTTTGATGCGATTGACAAAGTACAGAACTACAAGCATGAGACATGTCATCTCCCAAGTGCATTTCAGAACCAGACGATGGATTCAGTGCTGCCAGATACAATAAACAAACAATATAGATGACAATAGAAAAGTGAGATAATGTTTCGTATATTTTTAAATTTTGGAAAAAGGATCGGGTAAATAAATTGGACGTTAACAGCTTTACTTAGTCATATTGAAATAACGAAGCAGCGTTTGCTCACAACTATAGTATCGACAAATGCGGAATTAATTACTAACATACTACTTGCCAGAGAAAGACCCAACCAATTGTTTGCTGGAATACATCAAATAGAAAAACTGACCAATATTAGAAAGCACCCAATTAATTACTGCTTACATATCAGATTAGAAATTCTCTCCAGGTCTCTTGAGACAGAAGTACCGTTATATAAGAAAGGATCAAGAACACTGAATCACAATTACTCCAAGTAGTCTGCGAATTCTTTTTGCAGGCTTCTTGGACGAAAAATCTTTAAGATTAATCCTTTTCAAGTGCTGTGCTATTTGCAATAAAATAACTTCGCAAAATGTCCTGAAACCGATGTGAATAAAACATTGGCCTTAAACTAAATAGAACATAACAGGAGATTGGTTTTGTCATTCCAATTCATGTTAAATATTTATTGTTATTGCTTTAACTTATATGCTATATCATAAATCATAATGTCCTTAATACTTAAACATTTCGATGAAACATGCATAGTCCGAAGTTTTCCGGTATCCTTTACTCGGAACTGAAAAATTTTCATGTCGACCTACCTTTCCAAGTTTCGATTTCTTTTGAAACTCTCTAGAAATTTTAAAAGGGTTTTGATGTTGAAAAACATTCAGTTGGCATAAGGGATAGTTATTCGAGAAACAAATGAGAAAGTATCTTCCAACAATGTCAATCGTCTTGTCTTCATTTTTAGTTATCAACAATTTTATATCAACATTGAGAAAGGATACTGTCAACTTTCATTTAAAATCCATCTCCACATTTATTAGAAAGCTTTTAGATACTTTTTGCTATCTTTTGGGTTGAGAATTCGATGTGAAGGACTCGTACCTATTATTAGCAATCTAAAAAGGCGGAAGATTAATAGCAACAGGACGTAATGAATCTACGGTGGGACGTGCTTCCGTTTTATACATTTTTTTTCTTCACAATTTCAAAATAGATTATTGATTGCCTAACAAATTGGATTAAGTTTGATAGCTGGTGGCGTTGGTGTTCAATATAGAATTTATTAAAAATTTCCCCTGTCTAATCTGTTAACTTCCGTTAAATTTATTTCTGAGTATCTTGGCTAGGAAATATGAAAGAGAGATAAGAATGAAATCGAATGGTGAAGTATTTATCTTTGTTGTCAGTTCTACGTGAAACGGAATTCAAAACTATCTTTTTTCTGTAGTTAAATCCAGCCTTAATATCTGCATACAATTTTTCTTGTGTTAGTTTAGAAGAATCTTTTGATCTTTGATTTGGCCTCGTTCTGATCAGATTAGATTAGCGTATCTGAACAAAGGTGTAAAAATTAAAAACCATTAACAGTTTGCAAGAGCATCACAAGGAAAGTGGAATGAATACCGTATGTAGTGAGCTTTGTAAGACAGAGAGCTTAGAAATTAAACGGGATAGGTGAGTGGAAAGATTTCGATTGCCAGCTTTCTGATCTTTAATGCACGTGAGAATATTTTTTCTAGTGTAATCATACATAAAGACTCAAATACCATACATGTTAATATTCGAGTCATTATGTATTAATTACAAAATTTGTGAGAATGTTAATGCGAATCGCTCCTCACTTTCGTCTGTATCTTCTACCTCCAACAACTTCTGTTAAAAATACCAATAAATTTCGAAAATTACCGTCGAAAACTGTTAAATGGGAGATTGTTTGAAGTATTAGTGCACGGTAAAGTTTACGCTTTGGTCTTGATTTTGAAGTGAATATACGTTAATGAGTTTGAGCGGAATACAATATTGCAGTGCAGTGGTTTGCAACAGGAAAATAATATATTTTCGGGATGATATAGGGAAGAATCAATTTCTGCAGGTAATTGTGATAAAAGTGTTACTAAAAAAGAAACGTTGCAAAGTTCAACTAGCACAATGGTAACACTGCTCAACATTTCTAAATGTAACTACAGACGTAACAGACTGCAACAGACCATTATTTTCAACAGTTCAAGTTCAGTTTTTCAACAGTTCAAGTTCAACAACGAAGATTCGAGGGAGACAAACGCCTGTGAGGAGAGAAAGCGCTCACTCAACGCTTTTCAACACTTGTGTGGATTGCGCAACGGGAAGATGGATTGCGCGACTCATCCCAGGACTGGGCACGTGGCTAAATCAGGATTGACTTCTACCTGACCCCGCTTTTGAGTGGGCATGGGTACTTTCAGTCTTACTGGCTGTTGTTCGCACATATTATTGTCATATGTCGTTTGACAGCTGACGGCTCAAGGTACAAGTTGCTTTTGAATGTTTCTTGGGATCTGTCACATTAGTAAATAATACCTTACAAGTCACGAAACCAGTTCTAAGAATGGCAAAACTGACGTCAAACATTGCAACTTTCATGACTGCCGTGTCTTTAATTTTAAGGAATAATTCAGCTATTTGGTTTTGGAGGCTTAACTTAAAGTTGAAAATGGTAAAAATTGATGAAAACCAAGAAATTTCTTCATGTTCAGAAGATCACATGACACTATTAGCCAGAACAGCGAAGGATACTTTACACTCCTAAAGAGTCTGGGGGAAAATTGTCGCAATAATTTGTCTTTTATTCTTATACCAAAGAAGCTTCTTGGTTAAGCTAGGCTAACAATGTTAATACGCAGGAAAGTAGAAAGCGAAAAAGTACAAAAATTCAACATCAGCCAAAAAAAGTGTTCATTTCCAACGTAGGAAGTTTGCGCACGTTAGCTATCTCTGTGTTTGAACCATTTAGTCAAGGAAGTTTGTTTGAAATAACGTAAAGAGAACTACGATAATATGTTGAAATTGGTCGTCTTTGGACATGGTGGGCAAGGGTGGTACTCATCGACAAAAAGTAGATTGTTTACGAACATCTGGACCGTAAAAGGTCTTGATGCTGAAGTGCTAATGAATCTTGACTTCATCAAAAGAAGCTCTTGGTATTGGGAAGGTGAAGTATCTCGTAACATCTATCATATGAACGGAGCAACCAATTTGGAGAAGTAATGTTAATAATTTGACATGTTGAATGTATATGTAATCTAAAAACGTCAGAAGCTTGTTGACTTTAACAAAAATAGAACGCAAATTATAGCAATGTTAGTACAAACATGTCTGTAGCACCCCTCAAAAATTACTGGAACTTGGATGACATAAGTTGTCTCACCCAGCAGACTCACCGAAAAAGTCGCTTGTGGCATTAGATTTTCAGATTTTCTTTCGATATCCTCAGAACCCTTTTGCATTTGATAAATTTACATTCAGATGAAGTGGTAAATCGGAAACTTGTCCAGTTTTTCATAACAAAAAGCACCAGTTCCCTCTAGGAATGATTATATGTTAAGCACAACTAAAGTTGGCAATAGCTTATCAAATAAAGTGGTAAATATTTCAATGATTAATCTCATGGCAGTAAATATACAACATATTAACCGTGATTTCGTTTAGTACAATAATTTGTATATAATTATCAAAGCCACAGGAAACCCCCAAATCAATAAAATTCTCATGCATTCTAACGGGTATAAAATTTTAAGTTGGCAACAATTTTTTATGCTATCTGAAGTCTGACAGCTGTCATGCGTTTTACGGTTAGTTTGAGTCACAATTTTATCATGAATAGGCTGTTGCCTGAACAAGACCTGCAAATCGTTCAGATTTATTAAAAATTAAGGTTCTGTTCTAGAAATTCATCGCACACTCGTCTAGTCTATCGTCATTCAGAAAAGTTAATTCAATTAATCATGGATCGTTTCCGCACCACGTTTACTCTCATTGGTAGCACTCATCCATGCAAATGTCGTGCAGTGCGTAATGACGAAACCATAGCAGCTGGAGAGCGTATAATCGATGAAGACCCAAGTGAGTGCATTCGACATTGTGCTCAACAATTAAACCTGTTAAACCGCAATGTGGATGGTGGACGATTTTACGGTAGGATCTCAATTGTTCGCGAACTTACAAAATCCAAATCGTGCAGGAACTGAAGCCGATCGATCGCCGGACACGGCTTAGATTCTGTGTATTGGACCAAGAACAAATTGCTGCAGATCCCGAATTTTATAAGGAAATTTTGTTTAGATGTGAAGCTCATTTCTGGTTGAATGACGACGTCAGTAATCAAAACTGCTGTATTTAAAGGGATGAGCAGCCACAGGCGGCTAGTCACAAATCATTGGTCCATATATCTTCAAAAATACTGCTGGGAATAACAATATAGTCAATGGTGACGGCTATAGAGCTGTGCTCAATGACTTTGTAGCTCCGGAATTGATTCGTCGTAAAGGGAGTTCTGATTTTAAACAGGATGGTGCGACCTGACATATAGCACGTGCGAGCATCGGAAAGATCTTGTGATTTAACACCGCTTGACTGTTTCTTGTGGGGAAACGTCAAATCACATCCAAACGGTGAAGCCCGAGGTGATCAACCATTTGGAAGATAACATTTGTCGCGCGAGATACGCCAATTAGTATGTTGAAACAACGGAAAGCTCTGATTTGGACTTGGCAAAAATTGTCATTCAATCAAAAACACAAAGATAAAACGATAAAACCAATTCCATGCCCATCAAAATAATTTATCTTGAGTTTATTGCATTTATAAGTTTTATACCACTAAGAAACCACAGTCTTTAAATTTATTGATTCATGTGGCGTATGCAACCGTGTTTGCATGTGAATGTTGAATCTTTTGAGCTAAGCCCTAGCTTGATTGCTTTTTTCTGTACTTCACTCAAGTTGATGAGCATTGAAGCTACCTTACACTTATTATGCGTCTTGAAAAGGGCTCAAACCTATGGTGACTCTTTGCTAAAGTTGTTTTTTAATTGCTGTAGTTTCTATCTGGTGTATTTCGTTGTATGTATAGCACTAAAGTCCAAAATCCCCACATCACAAACCTATCAGTTGCATACATATTCTCGCCTGAACTAGGTTCATGGCAATATATTTCCTCTTGTTGTTAGAAACTCCAAAGTCAATAATTTTATATTAAGATTTTTACTGTAAATACTTGTATTCACTACTGTCACTGTCAGATTCACTTATTTCTGAAGTATTTAAATTCACAGACCAAATTGCATTCAATTGTCTATTCGAAATTATCCTATCAGTCGCTCATGTCTTAAAAAATATCTCTAAAAATATTGGACGATTGTAAATGGCTTCCTTCAATGCACGCAATAAATACCTACTTCTGTGGTTTATAAGTTGACAGAAAAATGACAGAGTACCGCTAGGTTTGTAATTCAATCGTAATATCTTGTTTGTATGTTCACCCTCGTCAGCTGCTGTCCACGGTTTTGGGACAAGTCATAGTAATGTGAGTAGGAAACCGGCGACGATATTCTGGACTGAGAATAGTTTGCGCAATATGAATTATCATCTGTTGTATGGAATGCGTATTTTATGTGAGAATAAAGTATTCTGCGCGATTATCCGCAGGAAAAACATCCCTCATAGCATGTTTATCTTCATATCCCAGTCGAAGATATGATTGGATGCTGGCAAAAAATAGGCATATGACTGGTGAAGTTGAAAAGTTTCATGGAATTTTCCTTGCTTGTTTGTGTGTTCCTTGGCATATTGTGTTCCAAGGCTTGTGATTTAAGCTAGCTATTTTCCTGGAAATTAATTGGTGGAATTGTTTACCTGATGCTTTTTTGATTGTTGACGTGATTCTGAGGATTTACTAGATGTATATCCTTGAAATTGATACTTTTTTTCCTTGATTGTGTAAAATTATGTCACATGATTTGAAAATGTTTTTTGTGTTTTTTTTTTCATTTAGTTGGTTGAAAACTAATATTTTTATGAAAGCGAATCCTTTCCAAGATTATCGAAGTATTTGGTGGAGCATAATTCAAGGCACTAATGGTTTGTTTGCAAATACGGGGCACTATCCATTTATATACAGGTCACAAGAATCAGCTTGAATTTAAATAATTTTTTCTTCCAAAACAGTTGCTGATGGTTTCCTGATTTATTGGGTAACTTGCTGAAAAGTGGAATACGTTTTCGAGGCTTTGGTTTTCATTTAATTTTATTTATTGATACACTACTGGATTAAAGGAGCCTACAACTATAACGCAAGAGATATCCCAATCCAATGTCGCCACCGAAAATTAGAATATATTTTCTAGATTTTTTCAGCGGGAATCGGCATAAGCAATTAAGATCTTACTTACCCTTATGTTAGCATTTGGATAATTCATGCAGGCAGGATAATGCTTCCCCCATTGAATGTGATGGGCAATATCTGCAAGGTATTTTCTTGGTTATGATGCCAATATATCGTCCCATTCTTTTGAGCGATGCAGCACGTTAGCATTAAAATTGATTCAGACGCCATTCGCAACGGTCGTAAAGTTGTTGCCTGGAAAAACAAATGAACATCATTTACACCATAGCGCCAATTACACGAAGAAATGAAATTGTTTCCCATTTATTTGATGTGAAACATTCTTCAGATCCCATTCGTTGTTGTTGCCGCACATTCTTCTTTGGCCTCTTTCACTTGTACGTAGAATTACTTTCTTCATCCCCCAGAGCATAATTCTCATCATGAAATATTTAGAAGACAGGGAATTACAGCAAAGTAAGCAAATCCTTAAACTAGGCATAAGTCATCGGTAATTACCATCGTGAGGATACTCTGACGTCAATTGACTACAAATGAACTCGAGTCTAGAACTTCACATGCCCGTAGCTAATTTCGACTTGGCAGCTGTCGGCTTGATCACCTGGCTCACCTATTTCGAGGGAGCGGGAAAATGCCGAAAATTCCTTGAATGGCTCCCGCAGTCAAGCTGGAACGGAACAATACGAACCATAAAAGCGTTAAATAAGTCTGAAAGGAAATTGCTTTTCTATTAACTCGCTCCCTGCCTAGGTGAAAGCCAATCAGCGAACGAACCGTTACCAACTTTCATAATAAAATTCGCTATTAAACGGCTTTTGCTTAAGGACAACGGCGACTGTTACCAATGTTAATTTTCAAACTGGGCAACGGCCGATTTATGTGCGATGCATGCCGATATCCTCATAACGGCAATGATGCGAACGACGGAAAAGCAATGCCGGCTTACGTGGCACACCAAATTTATCCCATCCTTAATCCGTTTAATTAATTTCAGAGGAAGGTTGCATAAATCTCTGAAGAGGGTCCTTGAATTGTGTGCTCCTCCATATGTTGTTCATTGTATTAAAGTGTTGGCGGATATTGGAGGTGGAAAAGCGAATGTTTAGGAAATTGCCGTAATTATTTCGATTAGACATATCAAGCGCACCGATGCCCCGCAGCCATTGGTGCGGAACGCAACGAAACAACAGAAGGAAGTTAATTAGTTAGACTTTCGGTTGTTATTGTTCCGTGGCTCGTGCGATACAATCTTCCTGTTATCCTTATTTTGATTAAGTCCATTATAATTTTGCTTTTCGTATTTGCAGGAATTAAATTTTTATTAGTTTTTTTGTTATCATTCAGAGCACGTTAGATCTTTACTGTGAGTATAATTAATTAAAATTAGTCAAAGATAAACATTTATTGCTAATTAAGTATTTCATTTCTAAAATTTAATAAAATCGTAAGAAATCAAGTGCATTCTCACCGCATGGATCGCTAGATTAATATTTCTTTAATAAAATGAAACTGAAAAGAGGAAAGGAGAATATACAAAATTTACCTGAAATATTGTCGATTTTGATTTTGGTTTAATTTTTAATACTTTGTCCATTGTCCCTTGTTTTTCAAGACACTCTGCATGCGTGTTGGCATGCTTTCAACTAGCCTCTGAATGATGTCATGTGGAATTTGTTCCCCATTCAGTTTGCACTCGACTCCAGAGTTCCATTACATTTTTTATGTGATTCTAGTGTTATTATATTGTGCCAGCCTCCTTTTTAAAATGGCCCACAAATTTTCAATCGGATTTAAATCCGGACTTTGCGCTGACCATTTTATTTTCAAGAAATGTTGCTCACCAAGCCAATTTTGCACAATTTTAGCGGTGTGCTTCGGATCACCATCCTGTTGGAAAACGATCTCTTCAATAGGGTAGGCGCACTCATCGATGAAATTTGGTAAATTTGTTTTCAAAATATCAAGATAATGTTCTTTTTTCATTATCCCATTTATTTTTACCATTGGACCCAGATGCCACCATGTGAAGCAGCCCCACACCATTAAACTACCACCTCCATGTTTTAATGTTTGCTTCACTTGATGTTTTTGAAGGCTGTCATTTGGTCGATGCCAATAATATTCATTGCCATCAGACTGGAATCGATTAATTTTGGTTTCATCAGACCAAATTACTCTTTTCCAATCTTCCAAGGTCCAGCCTTTATGGTATTTGGCAAATTTTAGCCTCGCCTTTGATGTTTTTCTCGGATAGCAATGGTTTTTTAGGGTTGACAGATGCTATCAAGCCAACTCTTCTTAGTGCTCTCCTGGCAGTCCACTCGCTAACAGTCTTGTTTATAAGTTGCGCTGCTGTTTTTGGTGTCCTTGTTTCCTTGGATTCTTCACTCCTTAGTAGTCTGTCCATTAATCCCGCGTCAGCATCCGATAGGAGTTTTGGACGCCCTCCAAGATTTCTTGCGGATGAAATATTCTTCCTTGTTCTTACTAACATTACCGTTCTGTGACAGATTTTCAACTTCCTAGCAATTACTCTCGAAGAGTACCCATTTTGAGTCAAAGAAACGATACTGTTTTCCAAATCCGGCAAAATTTTCCTCATTGTGACTATATGTTCAAAATAGGTTAATAATAGAATAATCTGACCAAAATTCACTTACCATCTAAGCAGATCTGATGAAACTAACAAACTAGAACAATGAAAATGTCAAATTCTAGCGGAAACACAAAAAAACTAACTGTAAACAAAAGATAACATAAGTTAAGAAAACGTACAAAACTGGATACATTGAGAAGTGGAGTTATATTGACGACTACAGTGTTACCGCATCTAAATACTTCCTATATTTTTGTTGAATTATATTGATAAACTGCAATTGCTAATAACTATGAAGATTTTATTCTGCAATTATTTGTAATAAGAAATATATAGGTAGATATAATAGATTTCGACAATCATTTATCCAGTTTCGCTCGCCACTGTAGGCCCGATACCAAAAAAATCAATAAAATGGACTGATACAACTATTCCTCAAATGAAAAGGTTTTTGGGCTTCATTCTTTTAATGGCACACTTCCGCAAAGGAGTCATAGATGATGACTGGTCGACGGATTATAGAAACCATTATAGAAACACATTGTTTGTGAAAACTATGACAAGAAATAGATTCGGACAAATTTGGCAAGCATGATGAAGAAAATACAGCACAATTTAGCAGGTTTGCAAAAACTAATCCAGTTTTTAATTACTACATTTGGATCACCTGGGATCCTGGGATACTCCTGAGATCCGGGGTATTATATATGATTATAGAAGCTTTGGTAGATCAACTTATCCATTCTCACTTACAAGTTGTAAGTGACTTATGCCATTGCTAACCTAACTCAGGGAAGACTTATAGGTGGGGAACCTTAGTTCAACTTTGTGAAATAACTTAGAAAATGAATTTATAATTAGAGAGAAAGGTGGAAAGAGATGAAGCTGGTTTCGAACACGCGCCCCTGCCGCTTCTCGTCAGGTGCCAACTCACAGGCAGGGAAGCATCGATTGGCACCTGACGAGAAACGGTAGGGGCGCGTGTTCGAAACCAGCTTGAGCTCTTTCCACCTTCCTTTCTACATATAAAATCATCTATGATACTTGTAAAAATGCTTCGTAACAGCGCTATCTGTTAAATTATTGCGATAAGTTCTTAGACCAAGCTTTATCATAGACGTTCAGTGACGTTTAGGTGTACTTTCTTTCAAGTAGTTTTTAGTTGTGGTGCCGTTATTTTTTGACAAATTTACAGTTTTCGAAATGTCTACTTCACGTTGGGGTAAGTAATTCATACTTATAAATTCCCCAGAGGTTAACGGTCGTTTTTTATTACTATTGTTCTTTTTTGTGTTTAACTAATATGAATAGCGCGGACGTTTTTGTCAAAGCGAATATCATACGGAAAATTAAGCGTATGATATGTGATACACTGGGTACTATTGAAGATAATGTAAGTTATTTACAATGATTTCAGGATTTCATGATGAGGAAATTTGCCACGCATTATTGGACTTTGATTTCTCGGCTTATGAAGAGGAGAATGGATTCTTATGTCGATGAAGATGATATTCAAAACCAAAATATCATTTTTATCGAGGAACAGCAAAAATTACAGAATCCAAATAGTGACTGGGATTCTTCTGATTATGAGCCGCTTCAGCACACCTCCAGTTCAATGAGGAATAGTTGAGCCGGTTGGCCAGTAATTTGTAACTATTCAAGTGTTTTTAGAACCGTATCCATTAGATCAACTCCCGCTGAAGTCAGCTTCCCAGAGGATCACCAGAGGCCTGATGTCAAAAAACCCGTGCAATATTTTGAGCGGTATTTGAATGCTGATTTTTTTGCAAATGTAGCATTTTGTACAAACGTCACCTCCTTCTCGCGAACGGAAAAATCATTTAATACTGATGATTGGCTGTAGAAATTCAACGTTTTTTTGGATGCAGCATATTCATCGGACTGTTGGGGATGCCAAGAATAAATTTGTACTGGGCCTTAGAAACTCGATGTGATTTAGTGGCATCTGCAATGGTTAGAAATCGTTATACTGAAATTCGTACACATTTACATGTTGTCATCAATGATGATGTTTCCCAATTCACACGACCTCATGATTGTTTCTGGAAAATACGCCCAATCGTTTCAGAAATTGAAAGAGTGTACCGGGAAAATGTTGGAGACAAAAATGTCTCCATTGATGAACAGATTTTTGAAATTCAGCACTTCAGCAATTGGTGAAAGAAAAGCCAAATCCAGAAGGTAAAAAGATTTTTATCGCAGCCAGTCCTGACAGATTACCACTAGACCTATATTTGAATGAAGGGAAAGGGTCTTCAGTGGAATCAGCTCTTTATCTAACACCTGAAAAGTTGAACGTAGGTGGAAGAATGGTACTGAAATTGCAGGTTGGGACTTCGATTTAGATAGACCGTTACTTTACCTCCAAATCAGTTTTGGATGTCATTAGGCAAAGAGAATGCAGTGGAACGGGAATTTTGGTAAAACACAAGGTCCCAAAGAAGGAAAAAACTGTGAAAACGAATGGAACGTCATTAAAAATCAAAGCGGATTGTTTTAAATCAGATAGCGATCTCATATAACAGGGACGTGGTGCTTTTGATTGCATTGTGCGTGATGGTGAACGAGTGGCCATAGTAAAGTGGTTTGATAATAAACCAATCTATAAAGCATCAAGACAAATTGCTGTAGACACTGAGGATACATGTAACCGTTGAAACAAGGAGCAAAAAATAACATCGATGTCACAAAACCGGTCTAGATAAGATGTTACAACTCATATATAGGAGGGATACACTTGCTAGAAAGAGTTCTTGGCAAATATGCGATGAGAGGTCGGAATTGAAAATTGAACCATGAAGAGAATTTTTCATTTAGTAAATTTCGTAGTTGCTGCTCTTTGGTTAGAGTATCGTCGCGACGCTGAAGGAGAAACTGCGTGTCAATACTTTGATTTTAAAACGGAGCTGGCAAAAACTTTAATTTCTACTTCTCCCAAAAATAAAAACCCACATCCTGAACGGACTAAGTCCAAGGCTTCTCTCAACATCTTCATCCACTCGGTCCCAGAAAACAAGCATTTTATCTGCCAAAAATATGAGAGATGCGGATAAAAATCATTCCAAAGCAGATGCCCTGGTTCCATAGCGTTAACTTCCATAAAATGTCAGTATATTTCTGTTTTAATTCGACCAGGAATTATTATAAATCTTTTCATGAACATTAACAGATCAAACAAATCGAATTAAATAATAAATTAGTATTCAAATAATATGGTTATGTTCGTCTTTATCCCGAAGTATCATATTTGATACCGTCTTCAAATCCTAAAATAGACATCAATGAAACATTTAATCGATAGATTTGATATAGTCAGACCTCAAATGGCTCAGAAAAATAAAAAAAACTAGGTCTAAATTTAATTATTTACCCTTTGCGTTCCATGAAAAAATTTATGATTTCCAACAAGTAACACTGGAGTTATCTAGACCATATCATTTCATAATTGCCGGCATTTGGTGAATGGCGGTGATAGTTACCGAACAAATATGTGGTAAGTTAAGTTATTAAATAAGTTATGTCAATAGTTTTTCTAAGCATAAGCTTTGTTTGAATTAAGTAGATGCAATAATGTTTTTTAAATGCTGAGATGATGCGAAAAATTATTACATACAATGAGGTCCGCATTTGGATGTGGCATAAGCTAGCACTGGCCTTTTAATCCTTGCATATGATAGCTCCATTGTTCACAGCCGTTCCATCCTGCACTCCTATAAAAACTAAGAGAGTATTCTTGCACTTCGACCGCGAATTGTCCCAGTTCTTAGTAAGACCAAGTTAGGCATTTGCTTGCCCTTCTTCTTTTTGTTCACTACTCAGCAGCATTCAATTGAATTTCGATTCATTAGGTGAGTTCACCCAAAAATTATGGTCCATTCAATATTGTCAGTAATGTTCTTGCACCATTTCTGTTTATCCTCGGAAGTTATTTTGTGCTAGCTTTGTCAACATGAGGCAAAGAGATTTGACGGGGACATTCTTTGCGTTAAGACATTTTTCTGAGGATTTTTATTTCCCAAGGGTATGTTACCTTTTTACTGTTACACTAAGCTGAAGACATATAATACCACAGATTTTTTTCCAGGATCTCAGATGGAGGACAAATCATCATATCAATAATTCATAGCTAATTTCAAAACATGTTACAGATGAACCCAGCGTGAAATTATAAGAAGTCCAAATCCAAGAACAAATAAATAATGCAAAGGAAAAATTGCACCAACTTTTCTTAGATCCCAAGTCAAATTTTATTCCTTAAAATATATCATTCAGGTATAGTTAATTATCATCCATTGTTTCGAATGACTGCAATTTATCGCGAATGTAGGACAAAATAAGCTTTTCCAGTGTATTCCTCTCTATCTGCTCACAAAACCCTCAAACTCGGCATTTGAGCTTGTTAAAGTTGTCAAATTCTAAGAATATACCAAAGGTTTTCTATGAGGTACTGGTTCAGACCAGGCTGGTCACTCGAGAACTTGAATTTTTTCCGAAATCCACGCTATAGCAAATTTTGAATAATGGATAGCAGCATTGTCTTTTTGCAAAACGAAGTTCGGACCCATTAATACCTCACAATGTTTAATAAAATTTATCTCCAAAAATTTTGACGTAGTCTTGTGGCTTCATTGGTGTTACCATCCATGGCGGTGGAAGCTTTACTTGGCACTATGAAAGAATCTAAGAAACAACTAAAGAGTACCCAGATGAATTGAAGCATGAGTTTTATCTTGTCAATAAGATAACAGGAAGAGAAATAGTGATTCCATTTACACTTTGATCGACTTATGCAGACCTTACTGGTATAGTTTTTCGTTTGGAACCAATTGCGATTTGACGTTTACTCGGGTTGTTGCGGCTTTGAAAGCTGACCTGCAATACTGTCTAATTCGTGAAACTACAAATTTAGAGTCACGCGGTTTCTGTGCCCACACTCATTCTATTCACCCGTTAAGGTCTTTCTTTGTTACTCCTGTAACTACTTTTGGAAAACAATACTTCCTGGTGGAAAACTGTGGCATGGTTCTCAACTATGTACGTTATATTATTAAGTTATATATTTGAGGACCGTGCCACATGCCATGAGTATTTGAACACCGCTCTCCTCGTCCATTTTGGAACCATTGATGTGGGTTAGGATTTCATTGAATGTGAAGCCTCGGTCTGTTTCTGATTTTTACTTTCATTTTACTTTTTTTCAGAGTGCAGAGCCGGCTTGTTTGGGGTGATTGCTAGGTAGCCGAATCACCTTAAGTTCATTAAAGTCTCGATTTCAGCGGCTGGTATAGTCCTAATGGCATCTGTGAGGCTGATGCAGATGCTTATGCTCTCATACCAATATATTCAGCATTGAACACTATCCAATCAGACACCGTGACAAAAATTTCCCCGCAAACGCATCGCTGCCACAGCGTTGCTACCATAGGTTTTCACTAATGCTAACATCTTGAACAAATTTCCAATCTAACGACTTAAGACGCCAATTTTCCAGATGCATTGGTATTCGTAAGCAAAACTTGTTGGAGGTAGGAGAAAGAGACTTTGGAGACGAAAAATCATTAATATTCTCACATACATTTAAGTTAAAAACGCTTACCATCGCTATCTCTCCAATCTCCTACGTCGTTTAATGATTAAGCTCTCTATCATGCAAAGCTCGCTAAATTTATCATATGAGGTATGCGTTTTAGACTGTTAGGCCGTTTTAAATGGTTACGCTCTTTTTTCAAAAAAAAGTCGAATTTTAAAAGGCTTGAATGTTTTTTTAATTTTTCAAAATTCAATGTTTCTGCTCGGCGTGTTTGGTGAATCAAATAGAAGCAGTGAATTTGTTAAAGGCTTTATAATAATTTAAGAAATTGAACAGTGAAACTGCTTAGGCAATTGTTCTAATAAAATTATATTACGTTCGTAATCCTTGTAACTATGTCAACACTTTCCAACAAACAATACAATTTTATTCAATTGCGATTATGCCAATGTTATCCTTACCTGTTTCGTGGCGGGGCACGAACATCCACTTAATTCTGGTCCCACTTACATTTCAAATTAAAAAATTTCAAAATTTTGTAAAAATACTTCTGGTCGGTTCAGAGCTAGTCAAATCAGGGTGTCAATTTTGAACGAACGTTTGCAAACTACAAATCGAGTTTGTATCTGAAATTAAATTGTATCCTTTGCGTTGGACTCTTTTCGAAAGAAGGTATTCAGGCAGTACTGAGCAGAGTCGTCCATGCACATATAAATGGATAACACGATACCACATAGAGGGTTGGCATAAGAGCCAGAAATAGAATACAAAGAATTGAATTACCTTAAATATGAATGGATGAAGAGATTGTGTTAGAGTCAGCAAGTCAGGAAGAGCAGGATGTGCTCTAAGCATTTGGGTAAATATCTATTTGTGGTGGCAATACAATAATAACCTTAATCGAACCCTCATCATGTGCCTTTTGTACTACTACTCGGCAGTCACAGTTTTGAAGATACCAATTCTAGCGAAAGAAATAACAAGGGCTGAGGTCTGCCGAAAAAGGACAAAGCGGCTTCATCTTCTCGATATTAAAGCCACCACTGACTGATTTTTACAGGCAGTAGCGCAATATTTGGTTACAATTTCAAATGGATTCTCAACGTATTTTCAATGGGTTCGACAATATTGATTCCTGTTACTTTCTTTATCAAAATTCAAATAACATATTCATTTCCCCCTCCTGAATTTAAAAATCCGACTATCCTATCTTTGCTTTCAAATCAGGCATCTTCTCTTTGAGTGCTTTTATGCTTTTCATCGATATTGAGTGAGATGTCGCAAATAAAAAGGAATTGCAATAACATTAGCTCCAAGTATCTAAAGTCGCAGACTTTTATCTTTTTCGACATCGAGTACATGTTTTTGTGGCTGGAAGCAGATAAAAAGTCAATGGCTTAGTCAACAGAAAGACGAAAGAGGAAAATTGAAAAAGGGTGGGAAGCTGAGATGACTGCTATGAAATGAAATTGGTAAAAACATTAGAGGAAATGAAGTTTTATTAACGTCGTTACTGGAAATGTAAGGTAGTGCAACTGGTTGCAATGTATGGGTGCTGTAGGAACTTTGTCGAATAAGGACTTTTCGATCGTATTCTATTTTTGAATGTGTGTAGGGAAAATCAGTTGTTATCTTTCAAATAGACTGAAGGTAATCTCACCAGATTCTTCGAGAGTAAGTCTTGATGTATTTCAAAGGAATTTAGCAAAAGGAACTATCGGGAATTACTCCTCTTCAATTTTTAACTCTTTAACGTTTTATTCCCCCAGTAAAAGACAACCATAATGTTGATTCATAATAGAGCATTCTACCCAATACCTCAAAGTCAGAGTTGTATATGACAACTGAATTGGATTTGGGCAAAATCACGTTTCACCCTTATTCGTATCACTAGTCAGGTTAAGGAACTTGGGTACCGGAATAAAATTTTTAACCAACTTTGGTTCGAAACTGACAGGAGTGTAGAATTCGAAGCTGCGAATTTCAGGCAATACGACTGATTTTTTCAGAACATTTACATTTTCTCTTAGGGTCTTCGGCCTACCGTATTCTACCCCTCCTACGGTCTTGCTCCATTGGCTGCATCCAACAATAACTAAGCCTGGGTAGATATGAACTGTCCTCGTCAATTGAGTTCGATGAGCAATTCCTGCACTTTCCTTGTGGTTTTTGCTTCCTTGTGGTTTGATTTTATCTAGAGATAACTTTCTTCGGATGCGATCCTGATTCATCCACTTCACCTGGCCAGTGGAGCTTCTACAGCTTTACATTTTTTTTGGAAACTTTTGACTCGCCAAAAAGATTCGCACGTTTTACACGCTTCACCTAACGTCTTCTAAATGCGTTGATTTGTATGCGGATTTTTGCTTCAGGATGCAATCTTGCAACCGTACCATATCACGGGCCTTATGATCACTTTGCACGTTTCAATCTATTTTAAATAGTTATTTCAATTTAAAATGTCGGAAGTCCAACGATTTATTTCGTTCGAAAGTCCTGTGACTTGACCTGTTAATTGCACTCTTTTTTAGGGCACTGAATGCATAGATGACTTTTTTTTGCCAAAATCCTGCCCAAAATCCTCAAATATTACTTCATAAGTTTATAAGGACATATGTGATACATCATTGAGTTTATTCTAGCATCAATTTCACTTGTTTTCCTTTCGGAAGTTGTTCTCTGTTATCAAGACATTCTGCATACACAGCGAAAACATTTTCTCTATAATATTCTCTGAAATCTGACACATTGTCTTCGGCACAGTAAAATTTACCCATGTCACATACATTATACTTTGACATCAAATTTGGAAAATTTGGATTTACAAATTTGGGATTGCAGAAATTTTCATTCGAAGTGCTTTTGACGTAAATTTATATGACGTAAATGCCATGGTTGTTACCATCCGTAAATTGTCATGTTTGAGTCCTTGGTGAAATATTTGAATTTTTGCGAAGATAGAAGTGGCTTACACTATTGTCGAAATGCTTCAAACCGATAAACGACTCCAGGGGATTAATTGGATACATCGCTGCATCGTCATTCTCAACGCTATTTTATTTCGGTGACGCCGCTTGGTTTTTGTGCTCTTTTTTCAGTTATTCTGTGGAGCTTTATTTCTATTTCAGGAGTAAGCACCGATGGTAGACTACTCGATCCTTTTTAAGCAATTTCATTTTTGATATTTAAAATTTAGATGGAGATTTGGATACATGACGTTTAAAATTTGGATGATATCGGCGTGGGTCCTTAAGGATGCGGCTAGATATCCATTCAGAATTGAATTGATATCTAGACGCATGAAGCTTTATGGGAAGGCATCTTACTGCCAAAAAATATTATAACATTTTTAACATATTCGACTGTATTTTTCCATTGCAAAATATTTTTGATTTTCAATATGCGTCTTATCTCCGAGCCTTCATTTTTAAAGATTTCAACCCCACTTATGACAAAGAAATTTAAAGTGATCTTTCATAGTCCTTAATCGTAGTCTACAAGATTTGAATACTTATATTCAAATCTTGGAGTGGTCGAAGGAGTGATGAGCGCTATCAATAGGCGCTCATCACTCCTTCGTCCTAAAATCCTTGCTATCGCCTTTCGATTTTCGCTAAATATTGATATGTTTGCCTCTCGTCTCGCTCAAGTATTTTGCGTAAAATCAAGTTGTGAATGCAGAAAATGTGAAGGACCTCGGTTGACAATCGAGCTCCAATCTCGTGGTAACTTTGCAAAAAAAAGTTGATTACTTGCTTGCTATCTGACGATTTGTGGTTCCCGAGAAAATTGGAAACAACTCTTTGGAAAGACCCCCATGCTGCTGTTTCATCGGGTGTTAAACAGCTTGTAAACTTTGCATCATCCATTTGTTTTCTGACGATTTTTTTTTGACACGTCAGGATATTTATATGAATCAAAAAAAGGAATCAACTAAATTATTTTTCTGATCTCTTATTACGTTGACACGAAAAATGAAATGCATAAACTTTCGCCAAGTGATCAATTGTACAACTCTGTGCTGCAGTTCTCTGTGTTTACTAAAGCAATACCAAAGAACTGCAAATACGCGTTTTCGACTGCATTTGTCATGATAATTGTACGTTTTGCGAGCGTATAACATCAATAAACATTACAAACGTACCTTGAATCGATTTGGCAAAGTTGTGTCTGCATTTTCACTCGTTTGGAAGTACAAAAACAAGTTCTAAATGATGTTTAATGACGGGTTCAGTTGAAACCCGTTATAAGAACGCTGTACTGCCAATTGATGCGAAACTAGTTTCAATCTTGACACACAGATTGAAGACCTGAGTTCAGGGTATCAAAAAACGTTATGAATCTTTCTCATCGGGTCGGGTTCAAACTTGACCCGAATATGGATCCTTGCACTATTTAATATAGAAATTAATATTACTCATAAATGGAAAATGCTGCAGAAATTTGCAGACAATGTGAGAGAGAAAGAATTAGACATAGTGTCGAATCAGCCCTAGGGCTTTCAAACTAAGTATTGTTTCTCATCAAATTCAAGTACGCGATTTCTAAATATCTAACTTAAGATACTGAACGGTACATAAAATATGAATAAGTTAATAGGAAATTTCAATGCCTTCAACGAAATTGGAGAATTGCAATATTTTCAGAGTGTAATGGTGTGTGTGTGCTTTAGCAGTATGACGTATGCACTTACTAGCGAGAACATTTCGAACGATATCTCGATTGGAATGGGAGTTAACCAAAATATGCAAAATGTTATTTGTCAATTTTTCCGCTTGGTTCCATTCAATAAAAATAACACTTTCAAATCAGTCTAGTAAAACAAAATGCAAAAAAGGTCCACCACAGCTTTTTCTATCTCTTTCTGCCAGAGCCGACCGGGAGTGTCTTCTTTTTGTGGGCTTAGGCTATACTACAAGTGACGTTTTGCCAGGATCAATGAACGAAGCAGAATGTATGAATAAGAAGAAAAAAGTTTTGCATGTAGCCAAGGCAGCGGACTCTACATTTCCAAATTTAGGGGCTACTAAAAGACTTTTGAGATTAAATTTTTGATAACATACGGTGTATAGCCTGTTTCACAAGAACGTGCCACTAATTATATCTGTGTTACCTCTTGAACTTAATAATCAAGGCAAGTGAATTCCTACTCTATATAAACGTTAGGTCTGAATCTTTCTGTTTAGTATCTTTCGATATTAGTTAAACAAAGCGTCATCATGAATCATGATACAAATGAAGGATTGAAGCATTATTCTTGGAAAGTCTTCCAAACGTACATGTATTAATTTCAGAAGCTTCGGTAGATCAATTTTTCCATTTTCACTTGCAAGATTGTAAGTGAATTATACCCTTACTAAGCTAACTCAGCGAAGACTCATGGATGCGGAAGTTCTGATCAAATGTTTCGAGTACCTCGATAGTGAATTTAATATTAAGAAAGGTGGAAAGAGCTCAAGCTGGTTTCGAACACGCGTCCCTGCCGCTTCTCATCAGGTGCCATGTATTAGTTTTCACAAATTGCAGAATATACTCAAACTTCTGCTTCGTTTGTTGAGGAGGGTTAAGATTTTTTAAGAGTCGGGTAGCGCTACCAATCAGCCGGTGAAGGTCTTAGGAGGGTCATCTTTGAAAAGTCAACAGCAACTTTCTTGAGATGACGGAAGACACACGAGAGGAAAATAGTGTCATAAGGCTCAAATTCCAACAATCTCTCAGCAAAAGCTTAGATTCACTTGTGTAGCCGTTAGTTGCAGAAAAAAGTATGAAAAATGACATGAGTTTGACATAGGGAAGTTCAGACCGTGGTTGAAGCGATGTGATTTTCACTGATACCTCTCCATTGATTTTTATTGGTAGAGAATTTGACAAGAAACGGATATGAACAAACAAACAGTCAAAACCGCAAGATTACGAATGCGTCTCAGAAATAGAATTGTGTTTTATCTATTAGTCAGTTTCTCCATATTTTGATATTAGGTCAAAATCCAATTTATTTTTCCAAGGGGAAGATGTTACCCTAACTTTCACGTGAAAGCAGCGTCCGAAAACTCAGCACCTGATTGGATGAGAGTACTTTTAAGGGTAAATAATTACAAAGGTTAGCCACAGTTTTTGGACACTGTTCGTCATTTTTTCGCCAGATCTTCGCTTGTCCATTGAATTGGGGCCGGTGGCACAGCCAAGCGGAACTCACACCCGTCTACAGTAGGGTTACCTCTGCGGAATACCAGTGCACCTTCAGTTGAGAATTTGTGGATCTCTTCCATTCATAACAACCTTGATTTTAGATTTAAAGATGCAATGCTTCTTGTGAATAAATAATATTTAAACAAAAAGGCTCCATAGGTTTTATCGTATTGAGGATTATAAATTCAAGATTAAGAAATCACATAGGCTAACATTAAATAAAAGAAAAATAAAATAGATAAATAAAATAAAAAATAAAAGAGATCTTCAGACTAAACAAAATTTAGCATAATATACACTACCGGTCAAAAGTTTAAGTTCACCTCGTAATTTCTATAAAATGTAAAACAAAACAAGATTTTCGTCAGTTATTATTATTTATTAGCATTATTTATAGAAAGTAATTATTTTGTAGTCAAAATAGGTCAAATTTTAGCAAAGTTTAGCACCATTTTTTATATTTTAGATTCTTCAAAATATCCGCCTTTTCCTCGTATAACAGCAGCGCATACTCTGGGCATCCTTGCAATCAGTTTATGCAATGATTCCGTTGAAATTTGATCCCAAAAAGTTTGTAGAAATGTCCAAAGCTGTTTTTGATTGGTTGCCTGCATTGTTCTCACTTTTCTATCCAACTCGTCCCACAGGAACTCGATCGGGTTACAGTCAGGCGATTGAGGAGGCCATTCCATATATTTTAGTTCTTTTTGCTTCTCTTTCGCTGCGATATAATTTCGGCAAAATTTAGATGTGTGTTTAGTATCATTATCCTGTTGAAAAACGAATCCGCGACCTACAAGTTTTTTCCCACACGGAAAAGCATGTCGTTGGAGAATGCTGTGGTACATTTTCTTGTCCATGATACCCTCGATTTTCACAAGGTTACCAACTTTGTCTCCAGCAAAGCATCCCCAGGCTAAGACAGATCCTCCACCATGCTTGACGGTTGGAATTATGTTTTGCGCAATCATGCGTTCACCCACCAAACGACGAACATATTGTCGACGTCGTCCTCCAAAAATTTCGAACTTCGATTCATCCGTGAACAATACTTTGTACCATTGTTCAATGGTCCAATCTTTATGTTTTTTTGCCCAAGCCAATCTTTTGACTTTATTTGTTTCCGTAGTAGCGGTTTTTTGGCGGCCACGCATCCTTTTAAACCGTAATTGCGCAGACGACGCTGCACTGTTGAAACAGATACTGGTGTTTCCCGCGTGGAATTCACTTCCTCGCGAATTTCGGGAGCTGTGCGCGTACGATTTCTCTTGCTTTCGACACAGATAAACTGGTCCTCTTGTTTTGACGTTACCTTAGGCCTCCCAGAACGTTGACGACTCTGATTGCACCCTGTTTCGTTCTTTCTGTGTAACACTTCCACAACTGCACTTTGAGATACTTTGGTTTTTGAAGCAATTTTTCGCGTCGAATAACCTTCTTCGTGTAATGCCACAATGACTGCTCGTGTTTCTACACTCAGCTCTGCTTTTCGGCCCATTTCTTTACAATCGAAACATAAAATATGTAATTGCTTTCACATTTTAATAATAAGTCTTTAGTCTTCGAATTATGTCAAATTAGATGACAATTTTTTTAGAACCGATACGATATTCATTACGAAAAATATTTTACTTACCTTTTTGTAAAGAAACCACAAAAAAACCCGTGGAAAATATAATTTTTTGCGTGAAATCTTATAGCACAAAGAGATTATACGCGGTATAAACTAAGCGCGTCGAGACACCGGCGAGTTTAAGCTCGATCTGTGTATGGCCCTAGCACGCGAAACGCTCCAGATAGAAGTGTGTTTACATTCGTTTGTTTACAAGACGCACGTTGTCTATAGAATCCACTTAGTTGCCGACTAAATTGTGTAGATTTTCAAAATAAAGCAGGTGAACGTAAACTTTTGACCGGTAGTGTAATACATTAAGACATTTATAGGGGTGTGGCCTTTATTTGCTTTCTTGTTAAGTAAAACACGAAGTTCTATGATTAAATTGATTTATAAGGAAGAATGCTACACCATTAAAAGTCACTACTTCACCTCTGCGACTGAAACAAACTATTGTAGTTTCCGAACTATTTACTATCACTGACTGAAATCATGTTTGACTTTCTTTTCGAGAATATCCACTGAATCTACTTTGCATTAACTTTATTTTTAAATCTTTTCATTATCACTGTCCACTTATCTACCTCTGTCTTATCCGCGTCTAATTCGCGCTGATTGATCGACTCTCGTTCGGGACAATAGCTGTTCTATATACACTCAAAGGTACAATTAAACACCCACCCTGCAATTCTTGTCTTGTGGGAACTGTCAAATTTCACATAAATTTTATGAATGGTATGTTAAAAGCAACTTTTGATAAATAAAAACAAATAAAAAAATTGCGAAAACAATGATTTATTAAGATTTTAATTGACGAAACTAATTTTGTTAAGATTTTTGTTGACTGATTATTTTTGTTTGGTTAAAGAATAAGGTTTTTTTGTGCGTGACTTCAAATATATTAAGAGAACTTCTTGAAACCTATTTGGAAGACATGACATCCTGAGTGCCCAACTGTGGAATGTTGTGTCACTCCTCTACCACATCGGTTTGAGCTCTCCTGAGAGTATCGGCTATTTTAAGGTTATCTCGAAAATGTTCCATGGGATTAAGATCAGGACTACGCAATGCTCATGACATAGTTTGAACACGGACCTCAGTAAGATAGTGTGTGACAGATCTAGTGACATGGCATAGCAACGTTCATTACCATGCATTTGGTAAAATTTTGGGAAGAACTTCAAATCTTCATACCTTCATAGGGTTCAAGTTTCCTCTATAATGGATTACAAGATCGGAACGGGCCTTATATGAGATAGCTCCCTGAATCATTATTGATCCGCCCTTATAACCATTTCAGCTAAAGTGTTCAGAGCAAACCTTAAAACTTACGTTTGTAGACACGAAGACGCCCACAGGGGCCACTTAAGGCTATTCTGCTCTCATCTGAAAACAGTACCTCTTTCTACTGCTCCATAGTACTCTCACAATATTTTCGCCCGAAACCATGTTTAGATCTACGTTACTGAGACAGGAGTTGCGGGGCGCCTTGAATCATTTTTTGCCAGTCTTCTTCTAATCGTACGTATACCTTTATTAACATTTCTAACCTCAAAGAGACGTGTATGAACTTCAGTAGCGGTGCAAAAGTGATTACCGACGGGTTGCTGATATTAAAGCGGTCAGCTCTGATGGAAGTCTGACCTGGCCTCCGGATGTATGAGCTACTCTCTTGATACCGTCAATGGCATCTTGCACCGTGATTCGAGGTTCACAGAGCATTCGGGCGAGGCGAAGTTAACTGTACAAGCATTTTTATTTTTTCAAACACTATGAAGTTCGACATTATTCCTATAGTCTAGAATGAACAATGATTATTTACTGTTTTTTATGAAAGTTGTTAGACGAGAAAATACTGAAATCATTTTAATTTATTTGTTTCTATGCAGAATATCTTTAGTTGGAGGTTTATTATACCACTTTGTGTTTTTTGCTGGATGAGACGAGAAAGTACTGCTAGCTTCGTACTTCCAATTGAGAAACTTTCTGTATGGCTCGCTCGCACCAGTGGCACGCAACAGTTTTTAATAGAAGTAATATGTTATATATTCCTTTGGATTTTTTAAAATCAAACTAATATCAAATTATAAAGACAGTTTACAGGTGTTGCACTCATTGAAGTGTGTACATCATGAAGAACATCGGTGACAAGTAGATAGAAAATCGGAACAAACATAGAGAAAAACTGTGAATCCTTTTTATCGGGTTATCAATATGCTTGCAATGGATTAAAAGTTCATTAAAGTTTCAGTGAATTCTTGCGTGAAATCGAGATAATAATCGCGCTGAAGTTTCATCGTATTTTGCAGTGTAATTTCATATTAATTATCTCATCTTCACGAAGTTAATCAATTTAGCTGTGTTAATATACAATAAGGCGAAAGCTCGTAGCGAGGTCGATGTGATTAATATTAATAAAATTTAGTACACGACTTTAGCCAAAATTATATCATATTGTCTTATGATGTTTGGTAGCGGCTGGGACTATGATTTTTTGACTCCTTTACAGAGCTTAGCTTTGCAAACCATAATAGAGAAATTAAACTAAACTAAACAAAGGATTTCAGTTGAATTCCTGCAATCTCAACAAAATCGCTATCTTAAATGAAAACCGAGCCAGGCTATCAAGCACATGAGCTGTACTCAATCAACTTCTCTGCAATTTAACTTCATAACGAAATTTGCGGTCAAACGCACAATTCAATTAATCCTCTTCCATGTTGGCCCAAGGCCACTTTCTGAGCTTTATTAAAATGCTTTGATTAAGTCCTATTAAAACGTTATAGCAGTGCCAACCCCTTAATCCTTTTCAGACTTTGACGATGAAAATTTATTGGTGCGTTTCGGTATCTGCTCTACCATAATCATTTTTACTTTTCACCGTCACCGCTTTCTTACCAAACAAAGAGAAATAGGAAATAAACGGGAAGACCACCTTCGTAACCTTAAGCAAACAAGATAAAATGATATCAAACGATCGACAAACTAATAAATTCACTCCCTTCAAATTAAGAGCTCGGTGTAATTTTATTAAAATGCTCTCGGTGTAAAACAACGTTACAAGGCACAAGGATGAAAAGGAGAGAGAGAGAGAGGGGGGAGGGGGGGGGGGTTGTCGAAGGAAAGTAAGATAAGAAAATTGAAATGCTTGTTGCGATGCAGTGCACGAAAGAGGATTCTCTGTGCTGAGTTACTTGTGAAGTTTACAATCTTCTTAGCAGGAAATAGGAATGCATCCTTGATTTATGGTTAGCTCATGTGAGCTAGTACGCAAAGTTGCTCAAAGATTTTCAAGTCCCGAAGAGAATTTCATTACCACATGAGAATGTTTGCATGCTAAATATAATTCATGTGTGAATCATAAGGAAATACAAATTTCGCATAGCATATGAATTATGCGTCGGAATGTGTGGGTCAGGATTGATTTCATCGAAATTATTCTTTGAAGTCTTGTTCCCCAGAGATGACCTTATTTGCTCCACATCTGGCGTATATCGAAATTTGAATGGAACACAGAAATTTATTTCTAAGGAACTACGCTCTAGAATTTCACAAATATCCTTGGGTAGTTTGACCTGACTGAAGAAAACCCAAAGCTTATTTTAATTCAATGAATAACTTTTGGTACCATTTCGAGGAAGTACTGTGGTAAACCCATATGTAAAACATCAATGTTCATTTTTGTTCAAATTTTTATTTGTTGAGAATCTTTGAATGGAAACGCAAATTGAGGACACTTCAAAATGTTTTGTCGAGATTATCATCTTTATCAGAGCTTCGAAATTGTGTCACTCAGATCGTGTTGCTTAGGCAACCAGGTTGAAGTTCCCTCTGATGACCGATATTGAAATACTTTCCATGAAATCGTTAAGTATACTTGCAGAAAGTTAGACGGTTAAATGTGGTCGCAGCAAAAAAAAAGAGGCTTGTCAAAAGGCAGACGAGAGCTCTCAGTCTGTAATAGAAAAAAACACGATAACGGGTATCAGTTGAACGGATCACCATCGAACCGATTGAAGCATGGGACTTTGCAAAAGAAATACTCCATAAAAGCTGATAACGAGGAAAAAGAATATCCTAGTTCATTCAGTAGACAAGTGCCTCTACGTGCCTGTGTGTACAAACGAACCTCAGTAATTAACTTCGAGTTGAAGTAACTCCCATTTCGAATAGGTCACTACAGGCAAAGGAGGTAATAGCTTGGATTATCCATCCTGTTGCAATAACGAACGCTTAAGCAACCTTTTGCTCCAGGCCGTTTTTTGGCAAGTGTTTGTCGCAATGGTGCGGGAAATTAGCTCGAATAATATTCTGCGCTAACTTTACTACCATCCGTTAAATAATCCACAACATTAGTTCCTTCAAAATCCCAGAATACACTAAGCATTACCTTACCAACAGACGGAACTAAACGGCCTATTCTTTGCATCGACCCTTTGGTCTCAGGATTGAAATTAAAAAAGCACGTCCAAAAGACAGCACCATAACGGGCTAACAGCACTAATAATAAGTCTGATACTTATTGTGAATATGAGACTTATAAGGTTTCTCTTTTGGTCCTAACAGCTGTGGCACTAAAACGTCGCTAACGCCCAAACAATTATGCCAAATGTTGTGAAATTGTCGTGTAACTGTCTCTAGGCGGACACTAATTTGACGAATAGTCATTCAACTGTACTCTTTCAGCAAGTCTTCGACAGAAGTAATGTTCCTTTAGTGATATTCTACCGGTTTTAAAACGATAGAGCCACCGGAAAACATTATTTTTTGATTCTGCAGATTCACTCACAATACTTCTTGCAGACACAGAAAATGTTTTAATGTTTTTACGCCTTCCTCCCACAAAAAGAAAATTAAGACTCTGTGAGATTTTGCTTCGTCTTTCAAAGTTACACAAAACAGTGCTATGAAAACGCGTTTATATCAGTCGAATACCTAAATCAGACTGAACAATATTGCGCAACATAGTTGCTCATTGTTGCAAATACTTGTTTGGCACCAATAACAGTGCGTTTAAGTTCTGCATGATTTAACTATAGTACAAATCCCAGAACTCAGGAAACATCCATCGTACTATAAACCGTTACCTGTGACACATGAAGCCAAGAATAAGAAGTGGTATAAACCTGTCATGTTTTCGTTGCTCGCAACAAACACTGATAGTAGAAGCTAAGTGGATATCCTAAAGGATATCAGCACTGTCTCAATGCCACAAAACATGCAAATCGTTAACAAAGCATTCAACTCTGACAAAAAGAAACTGAAATTGATAAGAAAAGTGAAAATGAAAATATGTGATATGAGATTTCTCACAGAACAACCCCTCTCTGGGGCCTTAAATACATTAGATGTCATCATATGCCACAGGCCTGTATGGAGATTGATAAGAGATCCTTGTACTTTAATATTGGCCAGAGAACTAATACGAAAAAAAGTACTCAAAGACACTCGCTGCGAATTGAAACAAGTGCCAGAAGTCACTCCAATTACCAAAACACTTCTGAAATAAACTGTGTTCAGAAAATTAGACTTTATAGAAACATAGTTGCCCGCGATTTGTTTGGACAGTTTGCGAGAGAGAGAGAGGTGAGTTGATTTTTTGTTAACTTGTTGTGAGCTGAGATGAAAATAAGCTCACCAGAGAAATTTGTCAACACATATTCTGACAAATTCTGTCAAAGGTAAGGCAAAGAGACAGTTTCTTTTGAGTGTGCTGTGATAGAAAAATACGAGAAATTACGCAAAAAAACGATTGCCATCTTTTAAGCCGAGGTGCAAAGCTTGAATGCTGTTTCGACTACTAAAGGTCATGCCAAGTCCTGTGGTTGAAAGTGGTTGAAAGTTTTGTGGAGCTACTAACAACACGATCCTCACGTTCCACGGCTCTTCTAAGACCCTAACATTAATGTGTTCAAACCTCAAGTGAGATACTTACCAGACACAGCCTTATCAAATAATGCACTGGTCAGTGTATAGTCATGAATTCAAAATTCCGGCTATGTGTACTAACGCGCCATATGAGGGATTGAAAGAATTCTCGTGGGTTCAGGCCCAGACTGGAGAAAATCGAAGTGGTCATCCAAGAATAGAGAGAAGACAATTTAAGAGAAGAAGAGAAAGTGGTATTAGTTCTGGGTTAATGCTGGTCAAATTAAATTCCGGCAGTGTATCATCTAGGCGAACTGATAAGCTTGAAAGTATGAATCCAATTTTCTAGGGATACAGGATAAAAGAATGTAAGGCAGCAGCGCATGTTTTGGTATTCACTCAAATGACGACCGATAAAGCGATTTTTGTGATGCGTTGTATAGCCTGCACTAGTCTATAGGCTAACCCTACTTGCTACAGAAATCAGAAATATAAAACAAGACTGGAGGGTAGTAATCAGAGAGGAGAAATCACACTCTCTCATTGTTTGGGAACGGTATTGGACTGGAATATCTGCAGTTAACATTATTCGTTCTAACGGAGGTCCCACAAGGGTGTGTCAAAATGTTTATGGCCCAGTTTTATGTTTTGATTTATTTATAACTAGTGTAATCACCGAAGAGATTGGTTGGTAGAAAAATGTGGAAATGGCGGTTAAATGCCGTGAATATATGATAAATCCCAATTTTAGAGAAACAAGCTGTACGGAACTTCAAGGTTTGCTTGGTATTTTGACAGCTATGACAGATAAAAACATAAAGACCGAAAGCAGTACTGTTTCAAGAATAAGGTTTTTAGCTGTGATGAGCGCGAATCGTTTCGACTTCCTTATTAGATGCAAATAAACTTGACAAATCTGCAATTGAAATCCTGGTGGAACTGAGTACATGTTTAATACAATGTCATCTATTGTAAAAGCCACGAAAATTAATGGACTACCATGAGGAGAATATCATATAAAGAGTTACCCCGGCCAGTTTATAGGACAAAACCAAAAATTGTCTGTGACAACTGATTTAATGCGATAATACTTGCTTATACTTGTTACTTCTCCAGGACTCATTCAAGCCAACCTTTGCAGGTATTAGAAGATCTAACAAATTCGAGATTCTTGAGGACTTGAAAAATAGTCGATCCCGACCATTCAACTCGTTAATCTTTTGCTATGACGAATGGTTGACATTATTTTCATATACACCGAGGCCTTCGAAGATGGTTTATTTATTGTCATCGTGTGACGAGGAGGGTATCATCGACCCTGCAACTGGAAAGCCAGCTATATTTTTGTTATGAAACCAAACTGAGGGTGACGTCGACATAGTTGATAAAGTGTGCTGTACCATGATTTATGACTTTGTTTTATGGCATGTTGAATGTAGCGTTTATAAATCAGCTACAATCATAAAGCCCTTAAATCGTAGAGAGTACGTGAAAACACTCAGTATCCAGTTGATTTCAATGTGGATGAAACATAACAAAGATTGAAAGCTTCAACTTTGCCAAGGTATGTGCGAAGCAACGTCTAAAATATTCTTTCACAAACAACCTCAGAAGCTCTAATAGAAGTCCAAGAGGAACACCCATCCAAAAGGCGTAACTGTTGTTACTGCAACTCATAAAAAGGAACGAATGTCCGAGATTACTTGCGTTAAGTACAAAAAGAGTGTCCGTAGCGAACACAAAAGTGACGTCTGTCATTACTGTCTACAAAATAATTGAAAAGAAATAAATTGATTACTAATTAAAGATTAAATTATGTATTAAGCAATAGAGACACCATTTTTTTTATCGCAAATATTAGTTCCGAATTTCTTTAGCAAGTTGTGGCTATTTCCAAACATTTCATAATTTTTCTTCGTTAATACAAAAATAATAATTAATAAAGTGCGCAATGCATACGGTCCGGTTTTTTTTAGTAAAAAAATATATAGAGTAGTGTCAATGAAAACCTTTTTTCCCTCTATCCCGTATTTTTGATCTCATTAAAACTGTTATTAAGTGAAATGAAGGGAAACAAGATTCTAATTGACACTAGTCTATAAATTAATAAAGGAGATGGATTTTAACCTCAAACGACGTTTTGACACTGACACATAATAAAAAATTAAAAACAGTATCTGAAAATGTCTATGCTTACGTTACGTATTCTGTTACGTTTTCCGTTGTGCAGGCAGCAAAGAAATAAAAACAAAAAAAAAAATTATAAAATAAATAAAAGATAGCATGTACGATTATTTTTTATAATTAAGATATTTTCATATTTTAATTTTTAATCATATTTTAGGTTAAAAGAAAATCATGCGAAATAAAAAAGAACTAAGGCTAGAATTAAAATATATTTAGATGAATAGTAATATTTAGATGTAGTAGTAATATTTAGATGAATAATATCAAACAAACAAAAAAAAATCCCGTAAAGAAACTTTTGAGTGAACGAAACTCCGTAAAAAAGTTTCAGTAAAAAAAAGTCTCAAGTAAAGTAAGCCTGAAGTAAAAATAGCCCTTGTGCGCCGTTATGCGGCCTTTGTATTTTCAAATAACCGTGTCTTTCTAACCTTGTTCCCTTTTCACTGCAGGTTCGACGTATCGGGTGCCCCAATAATAATCAGTATTATTTATTTATGTTTTTAAATTAAGTTGTATTTTTTTTTTTTTGTTTATTGGCAAATACATACGCATATTCCCTCATTGATAGATGGACACCTAGAAAGCTTTTTAAATATTACGGTATTTCATGTCCGACTTTCTATATTTGATGAATATGTTCAGTTGCCATTTGATTTTCGAAGTGGATACATGCTCAAGCACTCAAGCTCAAAAATGCATAATGGTTCGTAAATTTGAATATGCTACAATTGAGGAAAAGTAGATTGAAATTAATTTAAAGAAAAGAGTAAGTGCGGAAACTATAAGCCGGGGTTTTCGAAATGCCGAGTATGACTTTTGCAGAGAGAAAAACAGCTTTCTCCGAAAAAAAAAACGAAAGATTCGTTTGAAATTTGCACAGCAGTATTGTGACAAATAGTGTCAGTTTTGGAACAAGACAGAAAGACCGATAAATATAGACAGATTACTTAAAATTTAGTGCTAATAACTTTAAAATTAAGTGTTCTTCATAGAGAAGTGATTTGTTGGATATGTTTTGGGGAAGTACGTCATCAGCAGGGTTTTGGAAATTATTTTTTTCAACAAGATAATGGATAAACCGAAAAAGAAATGGAAAGCATCGAGAAATCGGGGATTAAAGACCATTTTGTCTTTTACTAAGATTATGATCATCCTGAGCATTTGGCTTTAGAGAGTAAATTATGGGTTTTTTAACAATTGCTCAAAGGTGTTTTCAACTCTCCCAGTTCCAGATCGTAATGTGAGAGAGCATATGCGGGCATTTCTGATGAAAACGCTAGCAAAACACAAAATCTTGTCCATCGACCAATACGAGGTCATTTTAAACGAAGAATGGGAAAATGTCAACCCAAATTCTTGCAAAAAAAACTATGTAAGTCAATGCCCAATAGTTTTCGGCAAGTGAAAGCTAATCGAGAGTTCCCAATGAAATACTACTTGCAATCAAGTGGGTTTTCCGAGGATATGTTAAAATCTCGTTTTATAATTTACATTACATTAATATAAAGAATTCTTGGAATTCTTGAAAGTCGTAAGTTCTTGAAATAAAACATATAAAATTTTGAGGCAGACATCAGAGATACTTTATTTATTTGCACTAAAGCACAAAATCCTATCGAAAAAATCTGATATGAATATGATTTTACCCAGAAACAACATCTGCCTTAGATGTAAGGTAACAAGAATGCAAAGCAATTTCAAGCAAGCAATCTATTATATGTTATATATAAGCTTAAAGTCCCGCCCCGTCTATCATAATCAAAAGGAAACTGCTCCATTCTTTTTACGGCTCATATGACGGAGACATTAATTCAAAATAAAACAATATTTCTTTTTAACATTCTTAGAATCGTAACGGCACAACTTTACCAATTTGTTGGAGAAGTTTACAAAATATTTTTCTAAAATGGTTTTCCCACTCTCAAATACTGTGAAAGAACGTATTTTTTGCATATGTTATGCATGTAGAGCTCTGCATGTAAAAGACTAAAAGTTTTCATAAAATTTTATTGAAAAAGGACGATCCTTGTATATTTTATTCACAAAGCAGAGAATAGAACGAACGAAAAACAACCAAAAGTTTTTTCTCTTTTCATTCATATCGAGACTATGAAATATTAACAACAGTTTTGTTGCATAAAGAACTCAAATGTGAAAAACGAAAACTCTTCGTATGTATTTGTGTTCAACAAACTCTGACTGTCGTCTAAGTACGATGCAAATGTGTTTTTCGTTTTTCTTCTGCTACTACGGTAGGAAAACAAAACGAAGATTATCTGCTAAACTCTGAAATAAATTCTTAGTATACCCTCCCGATTTATGAAGGATATCACGTTGATGTAGGCATTGCGTTATTACTAGGAGGTTGCATTTTAGTTAGGGTGAACATCAAGTTCGTTTCTTTCTAAAAAAAGGGTGCACCAGCTGTAGTCGGTGAAATTGTGCAGATTATTAGGAACTTATGGGTATTAAAATTGTGTCACTTATATGAAACGTCTGAGTCAGCACAGGCAAGGATAGAAACACCCAACTGTGTTGTGTGTAAAAGATGTCCCGTTTCAGGATATGAATTCGAAATTTTAAACTTTTATCTCATTTTTCCATTGCACATGAGTCAGATTGCACTGAACTATACCTTAGTTTCGGCAATCCTTTCTTTATTTGGGTCGAATTTTCTTTCCTGCAACAGGAAGATCTACATACTAAAAAAAACCGCTTTTACTCCTGCATGAAGATAGCAGTGGCTGGATTGAGAGCAATGCAGACGGCAAAGCAACTTGAAATCTGATTTATTAATTTAATTTTAAAGTTTTAATTTTGTAAAGCAGCATCTTTTCTTCGGCCATCGATCCATGCGCTATTTAAATATCTTTTGTTTTCGTCGTTAAAATGGCGATGAAAAAAGTATTCTGTAGGCCCAAAAAAAAAAGATGAGAAGTCCATTCAGTCAAGTTTTGTGTCTTTGTTCGCTCCGGAAGACTTTCGACGACTGTTGTCCATTCATCTGATGATTCTTTTATTTAGTATTGTGTTATACATTGTGTTAACATTGCATTTTGCTGAATTATGAAGCGATTAACTTTGGGTTCTTTTCTTGTTTGCATCAAAATGTACAACAGATTGAATTATGGGGTCTTTCATTTCGTACTAGAAACTTTGTACAACCCTGTGCTCAATCATTTGACATTTCTGTCATCTAAAGCGTCATATGGTTAGTTGAATGTTTGCCATTTTACAATATGGATCGTTTGAGTATCGCTCAACGCGTTAAAATTATGAAAAAAAAACATACCAAAATAGTGAAAGTTTGACACAAACCCAACGTGCACTACGAAGCAATTTCGGTAGTCATGGACGTCCTGTTGTGCAAACAATCACCAATATAATGGCTGAATTTGAACGTTCTGGGTCTGTGTTAGACATTACCAGGCTTACACATCATCGTTATGGGCGTAAAGCTGAATATATTGCTGTTGTTGCTGCTGGTGTAGAGGATGACCCGAATTGCGCAGGAATTAGGTCTTTCTGCGACTTGGTTGTGGTGCATTTTACACTAAACTTACATCCATATAAAGTTCAACTTGCTCAAAAATTTTAGCCTGGTGACCATGGAATGCGTCGAGCATACGCTGATCAAGTGCTGCAACAAAAACGAGAAAATGCTGATTTTTCGCATCAAATCTTCAACGATGAATCATATTTCTAGCTCGGTGGTTATGTTAACACACGAAATTTCCTTATATAGGGCTCACAGAATCCGTATGAGATTGTTGAGCGGCCATTACGACCACTCAAAGTGACTGTATAGTGCAAATTATGGTCTGGCGACGTCATCTGTCCCACATGTTTTTTTGAAGATGAGTAAGTGAGTAAAGGGAAACCGTTACAGTCAATTCCTAGCGTTATCTCAGTATGATAACTGATTATTTTTGACTACAAATTGAAGACAGGATCTGGACAACATGTGGTTTCAACATGACGGCACCACCTGCCATACAACACGACCGTTTATGGTAGGATTGCGAAAATATTTTCCACATTGCGATTTGATGATGTCAATTGACCATCAAGATCATGTTATCTGAACCCATTAGACTCTTTTCTGTGTGGTCATGCGAAAGACCGTGTCTATGCAAATCATCCACAAACTCTTGAGCTTTTAAGGGACAATTGTTGCGACCACGGCTGCTTCGGTATTTTCCTACGTAGCCATGGACCGATGTTGACATCCCTCTTTGTTCATTTATCACATTTTCACCTTTTTCTCCTTGGAGTATATGTTGCGGGGAGCTAGTGCGATTTAGCACTCTTGCTCCATTCCTGTCTGTGAGTGTTAAACACTCACCATAACCTGACACAACACTCAATTATTTAGCTTACTAGTTGCTTATTGACCTAAGGCTTGGGTCTTTGCTGTTTGCTTCGTCTCGGATTTTGAGGATTTCCATGGTTCTGTTTGGATTCTCGTCTATTTTGTCAAATAGTTTCAGTGCTGTGTCTCGTATGTACTTTTCGACTGTGTCGATGCGTAAGTCTTTCTATATGTCCGTATTCCGAACATACCATGGAATTCGGCAAATCCACCGTAGGGCTCTATTTTGTAGGGACTGGAGCGCTTTTTTGTTTGTTTTTGCTGTTTGACAGAAAGCGGTACTTTCGTATAGAAGTGTTGGTCTGATGATTTGTTTGTATATTAGGATTTTGTTTTTTAAATTTAACCGACCGGGAGCGAGGAGTGGGTGTAAGGAGGAGAGGATACCTATGCAGTGTGATCTTTTTTTTAATGTATGTGGGTTTTCCAAGTCATCCTGTCGTCTAGAGTAAGTCCTAAGTATTTAGCTGTCCTGTTCCATGGTATTTTGTCAGAGTCTACGTGTAAAGTTGTTGGATGCTGTGCTCTGCGTCTCGTGAAGAATATTGCTTGGGTCTTTTCTTTGTTTGACTTGGTTTTCCATTTGCGGAAGTATTCTTGCATAATTTCAATTGAGTGCTGCAGTTTTGAAGTGATGACCTCTGCTTGTCTTGAGGTGTAGTATATACAGGTGTCGTCCGCATATAATGATACTTGAACATTATTTGGAAGAGTTGGGATGTCGTCGGTGTACAGATTGTACAATATTGGTGAAATGGGTGATCCTTGTGGAACTCCAGCTTGGATCGCAGGCTCGAGAGATGATCTTCCACCCTAACTCTGAAAGATCTGCCTTTTAGGAAGGTGTGTAGGAGTTGAATGAACGGTAGCGGGATAGAGAATTCATGCATTTTGGAGATAAGTCGTGCATGCCAGATTTTGTCAAAGGCTTTCGCAATGTCAAACATTACTAGACCTGTTGACTTCCATCTTTTTCTCCCACCTGTCATTTCTCTTTTCCCTTTCTTTTCCACCATATTCATCCAAATATCCACTCTCAATAGTTTGTACACAATCCGATATATTTGAATTTCGTATAATTCAAATATGCTGGATTCTACCAACAACAATCCCTGCGTTTAATTATTCAACGTGATGTCAACAGGCGTACCTGCACGTTAAGATTGCGAGTGGTGAACGGGATGTTTGATCTGCTTTGGTCTGTGGACCTCGGATTCTGAGTTACAATTCATCTTGGGCAATAGTCTTGTAAACTTTTTATCGGTTCATCTATTTCAGAGTGATTGATATCCTCTTCAATTTGCTCTGAGAAAGTTGGCCTTGACCCAGGGGAGAAAGGTTAACATCCGCGAACCGGTGAGGACAGCTGTCGACAGTGGGATGAGGTACAGTTGTCGACAGCGGGATGGAGAGACGGCAGTGATGCATGGGTGGGGGATTTTTGGTTTTTGAAAGGTTTTTGGAAACCGCCAAAGAATTTGATAATAAAAAAACAACGAACAAATTATCAAGAAAAAAATATAGTGAGTTTGAGATTGCAAAAAAAAAGATTGAATGAGATTGGAAGAAATGAAATTTTGCGAATACGTAAAGTGAACTTCGTAATATTATACAAAAAAGGAATTTGTATATATTTAACAAAAAAAAGATTTTGCTAAATCTATAAAAGAAGTTTATTTCAAAGAAAAAGTAAGGACAAAAGTTTTGTTTTTGTTCTGTAAGTTCAACTCGATTACTTAAGGATTTTTTTCGGAAAGAAGGAAAAGATAAAAGTTGAAAAGATGAGCTTAGAATTATTAGTTAATACCTGCATGTAAACCGTACCCGATCGGGTTAGGTGGTGGTTTTTTTTGTTCCGATACGTTTCTTTGATCTTATCGTAAAAATCGTTTTTTTGCTCTTCTCCAGTATTTTATTTTGTTTTGTTTTTATTTTTTTCTATTTATAAATTGACAATGAATTAATCGCCGCGTTTTATTTCATTTCTCTAGGCACTCCTTCTTGGTTCCCTCTCCCCTTCATGTGATGGTTGTGCCCTTGTTGTAGGTGGTCCAGCACGGGCAGTGATGTTTGCCACGTGAACCCCGAAAGACTAAGCGCAGCCGGCTTCGGTAAGCCACCTGAGGACCCAAAGATTAGTGCCATTCAAATTTCTGCGTCCGCGGCAGCCGTGGTTCGCAACACAATATCCGTGGTTTTGGCAAAAACGAAAATTGCAATTATCGAATCGAAGTCTGCGAGGAAGCCTTAGGTGTCTACAAGCAATAAAATAATAAATAAATACCGATGAAATTCGAATTCTAAGTGTATTTAATTTTAAATTTATTTTTCTACTTGAAAATGGAAGACCCTGTTTGTATGACAGACATCAAATTTCCAATCATTAACACTCAGGGAACCACTAATGAGTCCAGCAGACCGAGTCCGCGGTTTTTTGCTTGAAATATTCCAAAGTTTACCCTTTGTAACGTTGCCACGCTTGGTACCTTTAAAGTGCAGAACATCAAACGACGATACTTATTGTCAGTTAGTGCGTGACGCATGAGTTTTATGGACATATGGATGTGTGGGGCCGTTAGATCTGATAGTGATTCAATACGAGGATGATTTTTAACATATTATTATTACTATTGTTTTACTATCTTCCGTGGTTGATTTCATAGAAAATGGCAACTACTGAGTTTTTGACATCTAGCAAGGTTCGACTCACTATTAATAATTATTAAGTCAAGAAATAGGAAATGAAGAATACATTTCCTCTTTTCAGTCTACACGTTTAACAGTTCGGGAGAGTTACCAATGTACACCTGATTGGTCGTATTCCTTGTATAGCAGAGCTCGAGCTTGGCCAAATTTAAGAAATACGCCCTGAGTCCCGGAATTCTAGTGCCAACGGGAGTATCATCTAAACACGTCCGTGACAGAGGAGAACCTAGCCGGGAACTGTCTGACACATTCAGGCTGACACTTCAGGCTCTTTAGGCCCACTTGGCGCCACCTTTAGGTTGGGAAAATCCCTACCATAGCAGGCGCGAATCAAAATCTGAGGGATGGGACTGTGTCGCCAAGCGATCCATGATGATGATCTATGTTTCTTGCCACAAGAGCACAAGACTCCAGTGCACTCATGAATAGAGGTAGTCTTTTAATTGAGTTTGATCTTCCAGTGCTCGCTATAAGGCAACTGAGAAGTGACATTCACAAAGCAGTCGTAACCGCTGACCGTCGGAATTGATCGAAGTACCTCAATGGTCATTTCTCCAACCACAACGGAAATAGTACGAGGAATCTGCTTCTTGGTCCTTATGATGGGCTCGGTTTTTCCAAGTGCTGCACTAAACCTACGGTCGGTAATCCACTAACTCACTCGGCGCGGTATCTTACCCTGTGTGAATTGCGTCTGTTCGTCGGTACAGAATTCGTTTCCTTTGGAATTTGGATGAGGTATCTCCCATTCACATTGCCCCATTCGCATTGTCACCGGGATTCATCCTTAGACCTTGCTCTGAAAGGATTAAATTGGCTAATTTGGAGGGACGGCTATCTTCACAGCCAGCTCGTCCTCAGGTCGAGTTCACTGTCAGCTGGGGTTCTAGTATATGCTGAGCATAATTTTTCCGATTTTTATTAATATTCCTGGGGAATGGAACAGTTCCTAGGGAATGACACAGGTTGTTGATTTTGCTTCCCAAACCTCTACTGCGGTCTTTTCGCTCCATACTTCGACTATGGTATTGCTACGGAGCAAGACAAACCTGCAAGAGAGGAGTGGCCCTTGCCTTCGACGCAAATGCAAAGCTCTCAATCGAAGGTTTACCCGTTCCCTTTTCACAGCTCTGTGTTGGTTTGTGAAATGGGTAGTTTTAGTGACTTGGCAAGGGGTCAATGTAGTTTTCAGACGGACAAAGAGCCATCAAACTTCTAGGGTTCGTGGTCTACAGTAATCGACGAATAGTTTACTCGATATCACATGCTAGTAATTTAGACTTTTATCTGTAAGTAATATATCTGAAAACAAGACATGAAACTAACACAGCGCGTGGCGTAAAATATCATGACAAGGTCGTAGTGGGTACATTGAACATAGTTAAATTAATATGAAACGTAGCTTGTTTTCTACTTTATATTGAAGTATTTACTCTGTCATAAGACTTCTAGTTTATTGGGTTAGTATTCACGAGATATATTAGCATACTTAAAATTATTTATAACGTAATTCCATGATACCTCTCAATATCCTGAATTCTGATTTACTCATCAAAATATACATCCATTCCCAACATGAGCGTCATATGCCGTGATCCTTGTAAAATATTCAGTAGCTCCTGTTTCCATCATTATTTCCGCTCGCTTCCAATATTCTCGACACATTCCCGTTCCATTTGATTGATTGAGATGAATTGCTTAATTTGAAGAAGATGAAATTTAGTAGCACTGACATTGAACGAGAAAAAATTGCTGCTTGTCTTGCACAACAGCACGAAAAGAAAAAGAAAAACCTAAAGCTTTACATCCTTCTTCATACAAACTAAACGTCATCAACAATTTTCCTTTTCACCTTTGGTGCGTTCATTTATTCGTACGAAATGAGACATGGGGCAGCAAGTACTAAATGAGATTTTTTTTCCGTTCTCGTCGTGTTGAAGGAAACAGGAGGCCAGCATTAAAGTGAAATATTCTTCACTTCTTGACATCTCAGAAATTTATCGTCAGACTTTTCCTGGCAATAAGTCAGAAAAACCGAAATATTTCAATATCAACGGTACAACACAGCTAGGCACGCTGATAGCGAGTGGCAAGGACATAGTGCTGGAATGTCAAGCCACAAGTTGTGTTGAGGTTGTTCATTAGACAGATGAGCGAATTCCAGCGAATTGTGACATGATTAGTTATTAACTTTCATCACTTTGCATGACAAAGTTTCAAATTTAAATAAAATAAAATTGTTAAAATCTTTTGGGGACTCAGCTGGAACGACAAAATTGTGAGAGGAGCATCGTTATGAGTTATATGAATTGGAATCGCGAAAATTGTTGCCCAACTATCTGAAAATCGAATTCACTAGTTTTTAAGGTATCAAATACCAAGAAATTGAAAACAACGTAAATGCAGACAAAAGGAAGGCAGACTCAAAAGTCTTCCAATGATTAATATCAGCTACGTCTGAACATACCTTGACTAGTATGAGAACTTGCGTATGAAGAACTCTAATGAGAAGGTGACTAAGTGCAACCGAAATTCGTCGTCAAAGCTGTCAAGTTGATGAAGTGTTGATGCTAAGGGAAACTGGTTCTTCATCTTTTATTTTCAAACGCTTGTCATTGACCTCTCCTATTATTTTTTACTATAAACTTAATAATAATTTAAAAATCTTCTAATTTACTACAATATAAAGAGTACTAACCACGGGTGACAAATTAAACCAACTTGTTGGACATCTGTATTACATTTACACCATTATTAATCTAGCAAAAGGGGGTTTCAAACAAAAAATATTGAATATAACAAAGATGCTCAAGTTAAAATGATTTCTATGGAAGAATCTAAATAGCTTTGGCATGAAAACAATAATATTTGACCGTGGACCACGTTGACAATAGTACATTGTAGTTACGAAGCTTGCATGGTAAAACTCGAAGGTATTGCATCCAAACATGCATTTTTCCTTATTGTAGACTAAGTTTCCTGACTTGCTTTAAAAACGATTCCATTCTAGTTGATGCATTTATCCCCAAGATTCCAGTTCGTCTGGGGTACAATCAAATATAAATAAAAGAAAAGGACGGGAGTAAATGAAAATATTTTCGGAGCTTTTCACGCTTCATGCAGTTATTTTGGTTTTCCATAGAAATAGTGATAAAGTCATGATGAGATCTTTGCCGCTTGACGATTTTGGCATGTAGTAGTCTAGAAGATATTGCCGTTGTTTCTTCCTTATCCATCCCATTTTCAGCAATATCTCTCACCGGTCATTTCCTTTTCATCTTTTAACCCATAGCAATTATCCCAAATTTTCACCTCGAATAGTTGATAAACAGTCTAAAAGCGACCATAGCGGTCATGCGCTTGATGTTGATCGAAAAGTCCGACTGAATTTATGGACCATAACGGTCCACCTTCTCTGTATAATGAGAAATCAAGATGACAGTTTTGCAAGCGGTAGGTATTGAGAATAAAACAAAATGAGCAAATCTCGAAAGGGTGTACGAGAAGTTTCGTGTTCGAACATTGGAAATTAATTACAAATCACTTGGAATCGATGAATTTTAATTATTTCCTTATTGCCAGATGAGATTTTTTGAAGTTTGGATTTGTTTTGGGCTTTTGTTTTTTGAACAAATCAAGCGGATACTGAAAGAATTGTGAAAAAGTAAATATTAGCTCAAATCTTTCTGAATATGTTTTGTTAGAGACATCTTGCCTCAGCAGCACCAACAGCTGGTGTAACCCCTAGATAACAATGATGGATAACGAGATGATTGGTAGTGGATGCCACGTATTTTCAGCTTAGATTTTAAATTCAACCGTTAGCGATCGAAGGTGGAAGTACCAAATGATTATGGGGATATGGCGTCTTCATCGGCCACCGTTTTAGATAAACATTTTTGAACGATTTTCCAAGAAACATATGTTTCAATATTGCATTAAAAAGTTCAGTGTTTGTACTAATTATATTCCTACGTCAGCGGTGTTATACTCGAAGGACTGATACAGATTTTCATGGAGATAATCAAGCTCGTCATCTCAGCAACATATTTGAAAGTCATATAATTGGCACGACAGGTGACGAAAATTGCAGGATAAATAAAAGTTCCGTTTGATTACCTATTAAACCTATCTGCTCCTTACTTACATCTGCCACGAAAATATGGCAAGGCTTGTCTTCGTTGAATTAGACTGCGTTAGTACCTAGAATTCGTTACGATATCTTGCGGCAAGTTCAGTGACACGATCCAAGCATACCTTTCAGTGGCATCTGCGGAATTTTATAACATCATGAGGACGTTCGCCATGAATGAAACTACTAAATATTACCCCGAAGCTTACACCAATGTAGCGCAGAAATTTTAATTAAAATCTTCGTCAAACCTGTATGTCCTTGAATTTCATGTTATTCTATCATTTTCTCCTGCTCCTCCCCATCCTCCCACCCCGCTAGAAAAATTTGAGCGCGATAAACCCCATTGCAAATTTGCACACCATAAGGCAACATTTTAATGGATGAAATGTTTAATGATGTCATTAAAACCGAATTGACTGTTAGCAGGTTAGTCCTGTCCGCCACTCTTGCCTGGATTAAGCTGATCCCATTTGATGTACGCTACCTCGTCGTAATTTCAATGCGGCGATGTCCTTGTTTTTGAGGTGTTCTAACGAATTGGCAATGTTGTGAAGTTAGCACGTGGAACTTTACCAGTCGTTCTTATTTCACGTTCTGTAAACATATCCTTAGCAGTTTGTTGGACTCGGCGGTCTGGTGATGAAAGGAGAAAAGGTTTTAAGCCCAGCTGGGAATTAAGCAACACTTTATCTATATTTGAAATAGTTGGTATGCATAATTTGAACCTGAAATCGTCTGATAAGTTATAATCCCTGATTACGGGACATGATTTTGGTATTGGCTTCATATCCAAGGGAGTGCTGTACAGTCTCTGAAAGGTGAGCTCTGGCATGGTTCTGGACATAGTTGACAAGGAAAATTGAAACTAACGATGAGTTCAACTGAAACACTTGTCACACATTTTCTGTAAGGAGTTTGTTGGGGGTCATGGAAGTTGGTCCAGGACGATAAGTCTCCCTGTGTGGTAATCTCGAGGCTGATCTTCATCAGCAGTTGGTTTACCGCTTTCTTTGTGTGTGCTTGCCTTCATGTGAGAGGGAGTGTATTTTCAGAGGACGTAAGCTATGTTTTTCGCTATTAGGATGTAACTCCCCAAACAGAAATCTGGCATTACAATTCATATGTGCTTATTTGCACATGATGAGAAACACGATTAGATCCGATACCTCCTCGACTTGCGTGCGTGTTTGTTTTCATTTTGTGAAAGATTAGCGCAAAGATACACACATGCAAATGTGAAGAATTGCTTTGAAAGGAGCGGGTTCCATTGTATTGTAATGCTTTCGTGTCAAAGGACAATGATGAGGATTCGGGGGAACGAAAAGCAACAATTTGTAGTAACAAACAGAGATATCACGTACACAAAGTAAATATTGCACGGGGTTTTCTGCAAGCGTTTATCACTTCTATTCTGGTATCAGCTCTTGCGGAAAATTTTTGCAATTTGCTTATGGCTCATTAAATTTCATGATATCGTAATAGAGACATAAAGGTAAAACAAAGGCGTCTTCTATTTAAAGAAATCAGCTTTATGCTGGAAAGGGCCGACGTAGCACTCAGCGTTCTCCCGAAAATATCTTTGAGCTTCACTTGAAGGAAATTGCCTTTGTCGCATGGCTAGCTTTTAGAGTTTATTATGGAGAGAGTGTCTCGAATGAAAGGAATCATTGCAGGAAGAGACTGAAAGGTGGGTGAACGACGACAACAGGAAATGTAATGTAATGTTCCTTGGGTTGTATAGTACGTTGTAGTAACGTCGTTAAGTAAAATTGTGGATTCTATTGTTGTTTTTGTGATAGACTTTGATTTTTGTGTTCTGGTGTGGAAAAAATGTTTACCGGAGGTGAAGCGGAGAGTATTTGTTTTATTTTGAGCAATGATTTTGTTGAAAAAAAAAACAGATTTTCTCTTCTGGTTTTGTGTATTTCAATGCTATAGAATTGATAAGGGAAAGGTGTTAACGACTATCTCAAGCACTATCTCAAGTTTTTGATGCCACCATTTTAGTCCGAGAGCAGATTTCCGAGCACGGATATTTCCTCAAAAAAGTCGTCTAACTAGTTCGAGCAAATTTCGGCAGACAAAAGTCTTTCAACGTGAAGATCTCACTATATGCTGATAAAAACAGCAGATTATCATTATTTGTACTGGGGTCCACTTGCTGGAAATAGCATAGGCCAGAATCGGCCCTTAGCTTCCCACGTGTAGTACTATTGTTTACAGATGATCCACCCTGTCGTCCTACAGAAACCATGGAGTTCCCTCAGCTCCATGGTCGCCAAGCGTTCCAATTCTGTTACGCCAGTACACCTCAGCTAAATAAGGCGTTTGTTGGCCAGGCCCGGGCAATCTAGGAGGAAGTGTTCTGTACTTTCTTCCGTCTCGTCGCAAGCTCAGCAGGTGTCATCCATTTGGATTCCTATTCGTTTGGCGTGTTGGCCTAGAAGATAATGGCTCGTTAATACTGCTACCAATGTTTTAACGCCATTTCTGTTTTTCCCCAGGAGTTGTTTTGTCCTCGTTTTATTAGGTCGAGGCCAAAGAGCTCGGCTTATCCTGCGGTCGTTCCAGTCATTTCAAGCTGCCGTATCTGTCTCTTTCTAGAGGATTTCTAGGAAATGTGTCTATTCTAGTGGCGTTTTGGTTGGCTGATCCAGCCCTCGCTAGGTCATCCACTCTTTCGTTTCCCTCTACACCGCTGTGTCCAGGGATCCATGTCAGTTATACATTTACTCGAGTTGTTGCGGCTTTGAGAGCCTGCCTACAATCCTGCACCAGTTGTGAAACTACGCGGTTAGAGGCAAGCGTCTGCAATGCCGACTTACTGTCCGAGAGTATTTGTACCCTTCCATTAAGGTTGTTTGTTGCCGGTTCTATAGCCGCTTTTATTGCAAACACTTCCTACTGAAAAACTGTTGTATGGCTCTCCAGTTTATAACTTCGGTTGAGTTGCAGGTGATCTGGGAAAAAGATTCCGGCGCCACTTCCCTCATCCATTTTGGAACCATCGGTGGAGATCATAATTTCACTTCCAGATGTGGAATCCTGCACCGTTTCCCACGCTCCTCTGGTCAGTATGATGATTTTGTATGGAATCGTTGAGTTCACTATCGGTTGGATTCGATTCAAATCCCTTATACTTAACGGGGCCATTCTTTCCATTTATTTCAAAATGCATACGTGCCCCGTTTGCGGGTGGTTAGCTAACCTATATGTGGATTTTAATCTGATGCTCACAAGTGATGCCTCTCTGAAGATGAATTTGTCGCGTGGCATGAGATTGAGCATTATCTCCATCGCAGCAGTTGGCGTAGTCCTAATGGCACCTGTGATGCCAAGGCAAGTCATTCGCTGGATCTTCTCTAGCTCTTTTGCAATGGTTCTTCTTTGTAGTGCCTGCCACCAAACCAAACTCCTCAGTGGTTATTGGCCTCACTACTGCTGTGTAAATCCAGCGGACAATTTTGGGTTTTATTCCCCAGGTTTTCCCCACTAGTCTTTTTGAATCTTTACAGATTTTTGAAAAATCCAGAGAAAAAACGATTACGTTTGGATTTTTTAAAACACAATTCCTAAATCAAACGTTAATTTTGGCATTAGATTTTAATACGATTAAAAACTTACTCATCCCATATAAGCGCACATATTTCAGAACCTATAAAAACCCCTGTTTTCAATTTCGCATTGCTAATTCAGGGAAACTATGTTTCCAGATACTGAAAGCCTTCACCATTCTTGCCCATGGCTTAAACAAAATTTTAAGGATCCAGTTTTATTATGAATGGTAGAAGCAGCAATTTTTCACATTTAATTAAAGGACCTCCATTTACATTCTTGAATCCACCATTCAACACGTTGGGCTCTTCGTTGAAATCTTTTTGCTTTGTAGTATTTAACTCTTGCATGACTGTATAAATAAGTATGCATAGTACAAAAAACAGCATAATTTTGTGTATCCCCCTCGCAGTGCAGTGAACTTTGCTACAACTTTTAGATCAGCACAAATGTTCCAAACGTACTGGAAAAATTTAACTTTTTCCATTAAAAACTTCATATTTCAATAACTTTTTTACATATTTGTTGGATGTGCGGGGGAACTGAAGGATACTTATGACCATTTTGAAGTAAACAAATTTTCAAATTGTTTTTTGAGGAATTAACTAAAAGCCTTCATTGTTCAAATGCGTCAGGAAAACCCAATTTTTGTAGTTGCCCTTTACCACTATTATAAAATACCATATCACCTTCTGCTGTCAATAAAAAACGGCTCGATATTTTTCAAAGGTTGAAAATTTATTTGAAAGGTTATTTTAAGAAATTTATTTGTGGAAAGCAATTTCGGACAAGTGTCCATCACGGCTGAGTTTACAGTAGCTCATCCGATTCACCCAATTTTGGAGTACTTTCCCGATGGTTTCAGGCCTTATGGCAGCAACAGCAGCTTGAATCTCGTACTTTAGATCTTGAATTGTTTTTGGATGGTTGGCGTAACATTTATCTTTAACAGCTCCCCAAAGAAAATAGTCGAACGGCATTAAATCGCAGCTTTTGGGAGGCCAATTCACATCACCTCTTTTGCTGATTATGCGATCTTCGAAGATAGGGCGCAAAAAATTGAATGTAGCGTTTGCTGTATGGCACGTAGCGCCGTCCTGCTGGAACCAAATGTTGTCCAATTCTTCCTCTTCAATTTGCTTGAAGAAAAATTCGGATAGCATTGCGCGATATTGCTAACCATTGATGGTTACGGCGGCTCCTTCTTCATTTTCGAAGAAAATTGGGCCGATGATTCCACCAGACCAAAATCCGCACCATACAGTAACTCGTGCTGGGTGCATTGGCTTCTCGACAATTACGTGCGGGTTTTCTGTGCCCCAAATGCGACAATTCTGCTTGTTAACGTAACCACCGAGGTGGAAATGAGCCTTGTCCGAAAAGATTGGTAAATTTTTCGATAAAATTGACCATCCTCGGTCAAACGATCTTCCGCCCAATCTGTGAACTGTAGATGGCTTGGATGGTCAAGTGGCTTCAGCTGCTGCACCAATTGAATTTTATATGGCTTCATAGCGAGGTGTTGTGGAATGTTCAATTCTTGCGATCGACGGTGAGTTAAGGTGAATGGATTTTCACGAACACTTTCAGCTACAGTCGCAATATTTTCGGTTGAACGCGCGGGAAATGAACGTTGACGTTTTGGTTTATCCACCAACGAGCCAGCTTCACGCACACGCTTGACAAATTGTTGCACAAATTGAACTGATGGCACTTTTTGTCTGTCCATTTTTTTGCCGAATTTCTCACAGTTTGGGTTGAAGACACCACTTTGGAAAAAAGTTTTCAATATTGCCCAGTTTTCTTTTAGCGGATAGCGGCCCACTTCGTAAATTTTATATTTTTCACTGGATATCTGTCACTTTCCGAATGGTATTTGACGTTTCCAAAGTCGAAATATAGATAGTTCAAATTTAAAACGCTAGATGGCCCACCCTGTAGTAAGGTCTCAAAAATATGTAGCTCTCGCTTTTTATCTAACGAATTCCATTGTTTTCATCACGATCCGAATTTTTTTTATCCGGCAAGCCTTCGATTTGGACAGTCCAAAATCTTGAACAAGATAATTTTAATCGGATTGCGTAAGACGACAAGGTTGTGTTGGCAAAAGAATCTGAAGAAGTTGGTGACAGACTTGATTGACTAACTAGAGGATGACTGTTGCCATAATCCACCATTTCACCGCTCTTCATACAAATTAAAGTTAAAACATCTTTACTTTGAGGAACTGGTTTTGTTCCCCAAAGTAAAGTAAAGCAAAGAGTTTGGAGTGTTTGCAGTTTGCAGTGCGCAACTGAATGGAATTTGCTATAAAGTCAGAACAATATTCGAATCAGGTGCAGCTATTTTGCTCGGTAATTGAGAATACACATAAATTTTCACTACGTGTATTAACATTATTACAAACTTGCCAAAATATTTTCTGAAAATCACGAATAATATCTGTACAATTATGAAACGTACTATACGATACGAAGTAACAATGATAACTGAGCACGTGCGTGTATTTGTTTCAAAATGACACAAGACCATGTTGCTCTTTCTCTTCCGATCAGAGAACGCCGTTTTTTTGTGTGCAAATGTAGTGAGACCCCTATATAGTAACCCTCACTATGATTTTAATTCTTCTTCACTTGGAGAAATAATACACTCCCCATCTCTGTATATTTCATTAAAATATGTTTGTGTGAGCTTACAATAAGAACGCATGTGCTTACGATTTACGTTATACGTCTATCTAAAATATACTTCCCATAAGTTCATATAGTATGTATACTTATATATTGACTTTGTTTGATATCATAAGTTATAATGTTAAGGTTTATACATTCTAAACAAATAAATTCGCAGCGCTTTCGTTTACATTCTCAAATACTTCGTCCACATTGCCTTAAATTAGGTAACCAGAAGTTTCATACTTGATTACCTTGGAGATTTCGCCTTACAAAAATAAGTAGTGGCTCTCGTTAACAAAGAACTCTTGAAAATTTCCTCCGCAACTTGGGAACCATAGAGGGATACCACTGTCCCACTGATCTTAAGTGAATAATATTGTTAAAACTGGTCCATCTTATCTTCGATTATAATTCTGTATCGTGAAATTCCTCGTTTCGTGCTTCCTCTAGCATGAATCTGCACCTCAGCTGGTTGCACGATTCACCGGTTCTGCTGCGCTACCTTGGATCGAGCTCCCTGCAGTGATTGATAGTCCTTTTGGTTGATACTTCTATTTAAACTCGGATTGATACTTCAATTGATACTTTATTTATACTTCTTGATACTTGAATTGATTCCTCTATTGGTTGTGTGACCTCTATTGGTTGTGTTTCTCTAAACTTCTATTGGTACTTGAATTGATTCCTCTATTGGTTGTGTGTCTCTATGGTAGTCTCTATACTTTTATTGATACTTGAATTGATTCCTCTATTGGTTATCTCATACCTCACAATTTCTATTATATTTATACTGATACGTACACAACAACCTAGTGAATCATATCAATAGAATAATTTATCGCAAGTTACTTCCAAGAAATTTTTTTTCGGTTTTTTTTTGCGACTGGGTTTTTGTTTTTGAGACTTTTTTTTGATATTTAATTTAACTGAAATTTTTTTTATTTATTTTTTTTGTTTGTTATCAATATTATTTAACTTATTACTTAAATCTAACTATCAATGTTCCTATTTTAATTTTATTCTTACTTCTATTTCATCTCGTATGATTTTCTTTTAACTTAAAAATATGGGTACATATAAAAAACTTAACCAAAACAATTAATTGTTATATTCAAAATTAATTGTTATTTTATTTATTTATTCATTTATTTATGTACATAAATATTATTTTGTTTGTTGAATGTCGCCTACACCTCGGAATACGTAACACTATCAACATTTCTTATCACCCTTATCGTACCCATTTAACTCCTCTAGGTTTCTCAGCGTTTCTTCTTCCTTGTCTGGAGTCTTGTCTTCCCTTCACAGACCTGTGATTTCTGTATCAACTTTTCACAATCAGATGGATCGCAGTATTTACGCTGAGTTATGCTTGCGACAACTTTGCAACCCAAGAGTATAAATAATCAGTTTGAAGTTTGATTTGTGTCTTTTGAAACTTACCCTCTACTCATCATCTATGTACTCTTAGAACTCTCTTTGTACTCTCTTAGAATATTGTACTTGCCTTTTAAGTCTAGGTTAACCCACTTATACATTTCCAATTGAATCACACACATTAAATTTTATTCCTTTTACTACTCATTTGATTTTATTTTATAACTTCATTTCTTGTCTGTAAGATAAAATGTAATCGAATAAAAAAGCCAATAAACTTAATATGTAATCTATTGGAAAAATCGATTGCTATAGATATAAATGGGATCAAATCTGAAGTATACCACCGAGGCCGTCTGCATGCGATTCTGTATGGAGGCGAGCGAGTGACAGCTTATAGGCCAGGCCTCAATGAAGTGAGCCCTGTACAATTTCAAACTGACAGACAAATACGCCTTGACATTATTACTATTCTTCTCCAGTAGAAACAATCTAGCAAGTTGTTGAAACTGTAACATGGTGTGTTTGATATATTGAAAGTGCAGAGCATTTGGAAAAATCCTCAATAGCTTTGGGGGAATAATTGATAATTTCTGTTCCATTTAATCCTCGATTTTTAAATAAAGTGTGTGTCGCAAAGAAGGTGATAGCTGTTAGAGGTAGCCTTCTTGCGCAGACTCGGCCTCAGGACAATTGAGTCAATCCCGCTAGGAACATTGTACCGTCTTCTCATTTAAACATTTAATTACATCCATTTTCGGATGCTTAGATTAAAAAATTACAATATATTTCTATCTAGCATATGAACAAAGGTATCCTTGAATCGCATGTTTTTCTAATTTGAAAATTGGAAAAGAAACTATGCGTTGGAGCACCCTTTCATCAAATACATTACGCTTACTGCGACTACCTTTACTTATGTTTTAAATAGTATTATTTCTTAGTATTGGTTTTATAACTAGTAACGCTGACCAGGAATTCAGTGGTCAGTTTATTTTGTGCGAACTGAATTTAATTCAGTTTATTTTGTGCGAATACTTTCCACAGTAGTAACAAATTTACATTGAAATTTTGGAAAGCTTCTCGAAATATGATAGAATCACACAATCACATGAATAAATGTAGACCTTTCATTTATTTTCATTCCATTTTTGCCCCTAATTATTCACGAAAACTTTTTACGAGAGTTTCTCGCAACTTACAGTAGCCTCAAAAGTTAAATATGAAAACTTTGACGCCATTAGTGATTCAAATGAAATGAGAAAATCTGCTGAGCTCTAAGTGATTTTTAAATAACATGAAAACTCGATTGAACGTCCATGCTGGCTTAAAGTTTCCCAACGTGCAATATTTGATGAGGTGGAGAGAAAACTCTGAAGAAGGATTTTCTCGCTTATCACTGTGTGCATGAGGGTCAGGTTTTCCAAGAAAATCTTTTAATTTCACATGAACCAACAACATCAAGCGCATTACGTTTCATTTGTATTCCAGGAAAGAGGGAATAAAATTAGTTTCCGTAATGGACTCTATCAAAGCGTTCAAAGTAGAATTCCAATCTCATGTTGAAATCTAGAGAATGGATTTAATATCTTTTTAAGTCGAGTACAGCAACGAAACAAACTATTCATGCAAAAATACCAACGTCAAGACTGCAAGTACAGTGTAAAAGCTGAACGATATGATGGTCCTTCCACAACAATGAGCAATCTCCATCTGCACGGTGGAAACTAAGCTGAATGGATAAAAGGCGAAAAGAGGCTACAAATGGTATTACAAGTAAATCAAATTCGAATATCACTTAGGATAAAGCAGCATCTATTGTGGGAAGCAATATTCAATGGATGTTAAAATGAACGAATATCTTTGCAGCGTTTCCAAATCGAATCCTTCAGTCGAATATTTAAAATTTTTTGCTGGATACAATCTATCCGGTGATGCGAAAATTGCTAAGGACGTCGGTGGAGGTTAACATACTGACAGAGGTACGGGAGCCTGCTTTTAATTTCGGAAACTGTTACTGAACAATTCAAGGAGTATTCTGTGCAGTTTCTGACCAACTGTACAGAAATTTTGAAATTTTTGCAAAAAATTGCTTTCGTCATCCAGACGAATAAAGTTATTTATTTTGGATTTACTACTTTGGACAGCACCCAAAAGTCAGAATTAGTTGTTCCATTGAACGCTCAAGGTCCTTGTTAACGATGTCAAAAGGGCTTCCGAAAGTCAGTTGAAACTTGAGTTTTGATTGCAAGCTGTTAAAAGCTGAATAACTATAATTCATCCTACAGAACCGTCTGTGTTAAATGTGTGTGCGTAGAAACATGTGTAGAGGGAATGATTAATCTTAATAAGTTCCATTAGTTAAGCCTCTCTCGAAAAATTCCCAATCGAATATTCTAGATAATGCAGTCAGTGATCTTAGAATTAAGATATTGTCTTTATCACAGAAGCCAAAGGAGCGCGTGAGAGTTATACTCGTCTTAAGACAGACAGCTTCAGGATGAAGTTAACGCCAATCCTCGAGCATAATTGATGGTTGCCGACCTCCCTGAAAAGATCGTTGTATAGTTGCGAATTGCCATCAAATTTTCATCATCACCTAGTGCTTGTTTCCCTTTTACCCATATTTGCTAATTACCAGCCCGAAGTAGACTTTGCAACCCTTCCAAGTTCACATATACTGCACAACCGATTTCGAGTCAATCTAGGACGATGAAGCTCAATAATCTCAATAATCGATGAAACTCTTTCTCAAAAAGGAATAAAGCAAAATCAGGGTCCAACAGACAAACTTGCAATACACCATAATCACACAGGATCAAGTTCTACGGAGAAAAGAGCTGATGTGTTGTTTACAAGGTGTATGCAAAAAAATACCCGGAATGTTTAAATTTCGCGGATTTGGAGGGTCCAATTGTCCAAAATTTATAATTTATAATTTGGTGTGTCGGTATACATGCCCCTGAAGTATGACACAATTTTCAGCTGTATACATTGTTTACTTTATCTGTGGCAGCCGCTAAGGTTAGACGTGTTTTCATGAGTTCGGGGATTTTCGATTGTTAAAAAATGGATCAAAGAATTTGCATTAAGTGTTGCGTGAAATGAAACAAAGTGTGCGAAATGTTAGCAAAGGCCTATGTTGAGTCTGCTATGAAAAAAAAACAAGTGTTTACGAGTGGTATAAGCGTTTCCAAGATGGCCGTGAAGACGTTGAAGATGACGAACGCCCCAGCACATCAACAACCGATGAAAACGTGGAAAAAGTGAAAGCAATGGTTATGAATGATCGCCCAATCACAGTCAGAGAAGTCGTTGATGATGTTGGCATATCGATTGGCTCATGCCATGACATTTTTACAAACATTTTGGGTATGAAACGCGTGGCAGGAAAATTTGTCCCAAAATTGTTGAATTTTGAACAAAAACAGCGGAGAATGGAAGTTGCTCAGGAATCACTACATGAAGTCAACGTCGACTAAGATTTGCTCAAAAGAGTTATAACAAGTGACGAAACATGAGTTTACGGATATGACGTCGAAAAGAAGGCATCAATCATCCCAGTGGAGGCATTCTGTCTCTCCAAGATCGAAAGAGGCTCGGCGAATGCGGTCGAACGTCAAGGTTATGCTTACTGAGTTCTTTGATTTTAATGGCATAGTGCATCATATATTCTTGCCACAAAGTCAAACGATCAATCTACAAGTTCAACGCCATTTGCGTGAAGCAGTGCGAAGAAAACGTCCGCATTTGTGGCAAAACAATTCATAGCTTTTGCATCACGAAAATGCACCTGCTCACACATCGTTGCTTGTTCGTGTTTTTTTTTTTGGCAAAAAATAACACTATAATGATGCCCCAACCTCCATGTTCGCCAGAAATGGCCCCTTGTGACTTTTTCCTTTATCCAAATAAAAAAAAACCTTAAAGGGTCGTCGTTTCACAAGCATAGATGACATTAAAAGTGCATCGCTGAAAGAGCTCAAAGCTATCCAAAGATCGAGTTCCAGAAGTGTTTTGAGGATTGGAAAAAGTGCTAGTATAAGTGCATAATATCTAGTGGGAACTACTTTGAAGGCCTTTTCACTTTGCCTGACCGAATAAACTTCAAAGAGTAGGTCACTGGCTTTTTACTTATGCATGCGGAGTTTCTGAATTTCCAATCCAAATAAGGCCAATTTCCAAGACGAAAGTTGGCGCAACAACATTTTGGACCGTCGTCCGTTAATCAAATTGCAATCGCCGAAATCGCTGCCAGTTCTCCGTAAAATTTGAAATCTTTGTGAATTATGCTGAATTGATATTCTTGGGGCAATAAATGCCTGTTTCTTGCAGCAGGAATTTTTCGACAGATTTCTCGGCATATCCATAAAAAACAGACTTATTTTCATCTTATTCTCCTTACTTCTTTTTCTTATTTTCTTCAAATTTAACAATTGCTTTTTGTATCGCAAATATATAAGCTGTACCTCCTCGAGCGGAAATGCTTTCTCCATCTTCTAACTGTCTCCATGTTCAGAATGAATTTTTACAGTGATGAAGCATCCGTCCTTCTTGTAACCTAAATTTATGTCAATTGAACCAATAGTAGATGGCAGCTGTCATCGTTCACTTGCGTAGTTTGCGTAGCTTGAACATAAAAAAGTTGCTGCCGAATTTAAACCATGCCCTTTTTTTGGGATATCTTGTGCTAATCTTTCACAAGATTTTGCCAAGCTACGTCAGCCTTGTCCATTTAACAATATTCTATTTGCCAAGACTTTTCGCGTCACCTTAGTACCTCCTCCGCGTCATAAGCCATTTTACATGCGAAATCTGCCTATAAGCCGATAAAATCAGATTTTTTTTCAAACATGTGACCACTCACTACGTGACGTTTTAATGCATTGTAAATTTTCAACACGATTCAGCTAACATATAGTCATGTGTGAATGGGTGCGAGTGGTGGCAAATACGCTTGTTAATGTCGGAAGGCCTTGGCGTTGTCAAAGTCAAGAGTGACAGCCTCTTCCCTCCGTGTTGCTACCAGTGTGTTACATTGGAATATTCTGTGTTGAACTATCATCATCGAGCATCAATTTGTCCTTATGGGCACATTCACGCAACGCTTTCAAGCTACTTCGATGGGTTTTTTGGTGGCTATGGAACATAACATTTCCTTTCTTGATACTCAAGATTAGATGCTACACTACAGATGCCCACAATATACAAATCACACACATTGAATTAATACAAAGTAGACATAATTATTTTGAATTAAAGTTTGTAAACAAAGTGGGCATTAATATTTTGAATTGAATTAAAGTAAACAAAGCAGGCATTGATATTTTGAATTGAAGTAAATTAAGCCAAGTAGGCAATGATTGATATAAATAGTAGTGAAATTGTCTTAAAGAGGGGAGTTTATTTTTTCGCATCAAAAGGTACGGACAAGCCTCTGTTCCCTATCAACCAATGTGAGGATGCATTGCGGTGCCTTTTTGAATACCGGTCCACATATACAATATAAATTGTATACCGTGAATATAAGAAATATAAATTAATAAAGTTGGTGTAATTAAATGAAACAAGAGTTTTATTTAACCCTCCGTCTAAGAAACATAAATTTTAGATTGGTGTTAGGTCTTCGGACGCGGAGGGCTTTGGGCGCGTTGTCTATGTGTCCTGTTTCATCTTCTTGAATAGAAATTGAAACAAAGTTAACTAAATTGTGGAACCCAATTCAAATACAATAAAATGTGTAAAGTCAAATATAAAGATAAGGTTCTTCTCTCATTTTGAAGTCCAAATTGTAATTAACTTTAGCCTTATGTATATTACCAACCACAGAATTTAGACGAAATTCATGGATGTGATGATAAACAAGACTGAAATTAAGCATACTCTCGGCTACGTTAATCTGAACAGCTTTTGGGCTATTGACGTCAACTAATTTCATTTCCTCATATGACAAGATTCGTACTGTCAGGCAAACCTACTTCAATTGGTAGTGCACCACTCGCACTACCTCAAGAGGCCGCCCAGCATATCCTGTAAACTTTGTCGTTCCTGTGGCGGGAAAAAAAATCAACGAGTGGAAAATGTTGCAGTACTTGAAGCTACATGTCCGGTCACTGAGCAGTCAACAGTCCATGTCCTAGTGGTGGGTACGAAATCGGAAGGATGACACTGTAGTACGTAGGTGAGATGAGTCTTTATTTCATCGCATACTCAAATTTATTCCCAGGACTGTTGCAAATGTTAGTCAACTGGAAATAATTTGATTGTTATGGACGCAGTTACTCATTCTGGCGTTAAGTGTGACATTCAACGTTATTTAATTGGTAGTAATTGCATCCGGATAATTAAATATATGAGACATTGCGCTTTCAGTACCATTTCATTTGAAATTTGCAATATAGATAAAGTTTTTTGCCTCCTTCAAAACAAAAGTTGCCATTATTTAATTAAAAATATATAAAGTCAAAGGTATTGGCCACATCTCATATGTATTGACAGATGGAATCAGAGCACATATTAACGGTGTTAGAATTATTAAATGGCAATTCGACATTATAATTTAGACCTGCGTTTAGCGTCTTCGAGAGGAAGTCCTGCTCACAATAGCAAGGACGAGTGGGCTTAACATGTGTGGTCGAAGTGTATGACTGGATGCAACCACAGGCTTTTATGTACTACTTGGAAAGGATGGCGTTTCCAACGCTTCCTCGAAAGATTTTCCAGGAAAATATTCAACGAAATAAACTACCAGCAATCGATCACGATTCTGCAGTCTCCAGCCTGAAGTCAAACTTGATCGAATGAATGAACAACTGGAAACTGTACCACGGTTCAACTGGTTCAGCAATTAGAAGTCATACTTTCGTTGGAATAGGGACGACACAGAAAGTCTTGATAGTATTCTGGAATATTGCTAGTATATTCTAGTCCACGAAGCGTGTATTACCCACTGTTTCACTGAATTCATCCAACTTTATTCGAATGCAAGTTCCAGCCACTGTTTAGTATCTGCATCGACTTGCGTTATTTCAAAGATCAACAACAGTTTAATACATTCTACAAAATACATTTGCATTTGGATTGCTTGAAAAGGATTAAAGAAAAATAAAATACTTGTACAAGAAAGTTTTAAAGGATTTTCACGAGATGGCGTCACTTACATTAAACCGAATCGGACAATATTGTAACCAACTTCATTTTGAAGCCTCATAATAAGGGTTTCTTTTTCAGCATGTGTCATTTCTCTGTAGCGTAAACAACATAGTTTTTCTGTGCTCCGAATTCATTTGAAGAAATCTGGAAGTCGTCGTGTGCTGTAGGAAGCCTATGGAGATCATGCTCCATTGAATTCTACTTGTGAGTACTGGTTTCGAAGTTTTAGAAGTGTTGGTTTTTACACCGATGACCAAGAGTGCGAAGGACGACCAGAAAAGTTTGAGGATCCCGAATTTTAGGCTCTAATGGATGAAGACTCGTGCCAAATACAAGAACAACTTGCTGAAGCGTCGGGAGTGACTCAACAAGTTATATCTGTTCGCTGAAAAGCTATGGGAATTTTCCAGAAGGTAGCATAACCCCAAGCGCAAAAAATCATACGGGCTACAAGGCCATACGCCAAATCGACGCGAAAGCCGAATATTCACGGTAGAAAGGTTATGCTTTGTATTTTGTAGGACCAATCGGACGCGGTGTACTATGAGTTGTTAAAACCAGGTTGAGCCATCAAAGAGCAACTCCAACGACTACAATTGCCGGGCATTAAACAAAATCGGCCGCAATACGAGCTAAGACACGATAAAGTTATTCTCCAGCATGATAATGCCACATGTTGCAAAACCCGTCAGAACAAACCTAGAAACGCTTAAATGGAAAGTCCTGCCCCAACCGCTGGTAAGCAGGGCATTGCACCTTCCGACTACTATTTGTTTTCGTCGATGACGCATGCCCTTCTGAAACAGAACTTCCGCTTTTTTGAAGAACTCCAAAAGTGGATCGATTCCTAGATAGTCTCAAAAGATGAGTCGTTCTGACGAGGAATCCGTATGTTACCAGAAGTATGGGAAAAAGAAGTGGTTAGCGATGAACAATGCATTGAAAAGTAACAAATTTTAGCACAATAAACCGTCAAAATTTAAAAAAAAATCCTTAAAATTTTTTTTTTGTACAGGTTATATATCTCAAAGATATGTTAAACTTAGTGACTAACAAATATGTGTTTTGACAAAAAGGAATCACATTTTTGGCAATCAATTTCAATTTTTAGTAGGATCTTATAATTTTCAGTTTTTCAGTTAAAAAACAAATCTCTACAGTAAGAATTACGCCAGGAATTCAGTAAATCGAAAATTGCAATCAATGAATCAATTTGAAATCGCATCATTCAATCATTCAAATTTCTCCATGGAAAGTAACAAAAGACCAATAAATCATACCTTTCACTCTTTGTACAATAATTATCGTTACAATGTGTTATGCGCTATCGTGTACAATTATTATTGAACACTTCCAGTTAATACATGAACAGAGAAACGATTCTTCAACTAAATATTAGACTTAACATTATTTTTCATGGTCAATATTTATTGATCATTACTGCATCTTGCTCGAATTACCGATACAGGAAAATCCCAAAAGGCTTTAACCGCAGTTCGAAGCCCAGAATTGCCATCCCAATAGAACGTCGTCCCGATGATAACGTTCAATGATCTTATTAACCGTTCAAAGTTTACATTTCTTTTTCACTACACTATAATGGTCATACGGACAAGTGAAATTGTAAAAACCCTCACATACAGTTATTCAATAATAGTGCTTCGTGCTCAGTAATCGAATGTTCAGTAATCGAAACTGTAAATCCTTAGTTACCGATCGAACAACCAATAACGTATCATCAGTGCACTTTTCATACTCACGCACTGCAACAAAATGATCGTTAAAGATTTGGCCGCCCAGAAATCTTCCAATTCAAATCCCACGAACTTAAATCCACTCCACGTGACCGACTCCATTTGTCTCTCTAGAATTCCCCTCACCGCGTGTTCTCGTGCAGTCTTCTTATCGCCCCCATGTGAGAGGTGAATTTCAACAGGTTTTTACCTTTCAGCTATGCGATCATGCTAGGGTTGTCACTCTTGCAAGGTGGATTACAATAGTCACAAAGGATGAAAATATCACGCCTCCGTTGTTTTGTTCTCGTTGAATGAATGGCCTTCGTTACCTAACTTGCCATTCTAAACTGTCCTTGATCCATGTAGTGTAAATCCTTGGTCCATGGACAACATTATTCAACATTATAGTAGGCCTGTTTGGTGGCTAGTTTCTGTACACTGTGTTTTTCTGTCACAAACCAGTAGCTCCAACTACTTTGCTTTTTGGGATATGGTAAACAGAACTGCGGGTGTAAAGGACGATCAGTTATTGAAAGATGGGTATTGTTAGTTATTGAAAATTAGTTACCGAAAAAGAAGAAACAATGATGAAAACATATTAACAACACAGTATCATAAAGAGGCAAAGATCTTCAAATCAGGAAAACTAATGAAAAAAAAAACCATTCGATGAGTGGGCAGATCTCAACAAAACAGGCATGCTCTCATTCAGACATAATCTTACTAGCGCTGAAACTTCAAAGAAGAAAAGTCAAAACAAATACCACACGATATCACCAGTTAAGGAAGAACGGGATAAATCCGTCGAAACAAAAAACGATTCCGACCTGCTTGCTGAAACATCGGACAAGGAAATTTAAAACTGACAAACTCACCACAAAACAACATATACAAGATGGCGTTACACCTAAACATGCCTATGGAACAGAAGAAAATTATTCCGAAGACCATCAAGTGACATTATTAGAACATTGTAACGTGCAATCCTGCCTGATTTCAACTGACGTAATATATATTAAGAAAATAAGACGTAATATATATTAAGAAAATCTATTAAGAACTAGTTTTTGAACTGGTTCAAATGGGTGTCGAACTCGTACTAGACTAGACTTAAGTGCATTCTAGAGACCTCTATGAGCCAAAGATAAATAAATGTAATATGATGTAAGACAATGTGTTTGGTTTTTTGTGTCATTCAAATATCGTTTATGTGACATTTAAAGAGAGTAGACAGGAGAGTAGACACTCTAATTTCATTGCAATAGTGAATTTTACATAAGATAATAATCAAAAGACTATTAACTTATCGTAAAAGCGCAAGATAAAGCTTTTTATCACTTTGATCCAATTTGTGTGTCATTATGGTTAAACTAGTTCTCAAATGTCAAACGTTACGTCATAAGCAAGCATTATATAATGCGTCCCAAGCATTAGTGTCTAGCTTTTACCACTTGAACTTTGTCTGTAAGATGTAATCCACGCTTATTGTTACAGCCAGAACGATTATCCAGCCGGAGTAACGAAAATACGGTAATGTTAGCACTACATTTAAGTTATTGCCTATCCTTTTATTCTCTTCAAATTGGTTGATACACGCCTGTGTGATAACCTTTGATTGAAGCTGCTTCGAACCCTCAGGGATCCCAGAAACTTCAAAAGCTAGCCGGCATGCAATTTTCGAAATTTAAACCCATAGTCAGTATTGACACTGGCACTGCCTGAACTTTCTAGGAACTTGCACAGAATCGTAAGGCTCGTAAGTCACATCGTCCAGGATGTACACTATATGTCAACTTTTATTCACGATGCCCTACCTAGTCGCGTTGTTGCTCCCAGACCTTTTTTCGGAGTATAAAAGTTAGTTGAATTATATTTTCGCTCATAAAAAAATCCCCAAAATAACGGGAACGCCTAAAAGCACTCTCTAAAAAAAACAAAAATAAACGATATCCTGAAACTTTGTGCTGACTTTGTTCTGTACGCCTATTAGAAAGTTACCCGAAACAAAAAATGAAAAAAAAACAGCAAATTTCACCTAAAAGCATTTTCTCTTTGCTATTTCAGGAAAAAACTTTTGTGGAAATATTCGGAATAGTTTAAAGTGGTCCTTCGTACAAAGCCAATGTAAGCTCCCGTGACAACATACAGGTATGTGTGCAATGTGGCTAATAGAATTGCATTAAAATGTTTGGAATGAGCAAGTGTTGGTGTGTGTGTATGTGTGTGCGGGTGGATCAGGAGAGTGGAAATGGGGAAGACCGGACTGGGTATGATTCGATTGTGCAGTAGAAGTTTACCGGTTAATTAATTAGTAGGATAAGTGGAAACTCATGTTACATGAGCCCTTTGCAGGTTGCTCTCTTCACATTTCAATATTATACGGATGCAGTCATGCTAGCAGGACTAACGAGTGGGTTACCTTTGAATGGCTTAAATAATTGAAGCTCATAGAAATTAAAACTAACTCAGCTCATATATTTGGCAAGTGCATGCATTTTTTTTTCGTGAAAATGAATCCTGAGCTTTTCAAAGCATTCTTCGTTGAATTGCTAGTGGCTCCGCCTGTCATTTTTTTTTGTTGTTCATCGTCACTATGGACGTACCTCACTGTGAGGAGCAGCAATTGCCATAATAGCCAAATTTGATTAGGCAGGGGTACTTTATCTCATAACAGATTAATGATAAAATCAAAGAATAAATTAAAAAATTGGGTTCGCTAATAATGGAAATAAAGTCAGCAATCTTAAAACTGTAAATTCTTACACTTCGTAGCCGTTTTCACTCGGCTAAGGGTATATTTCCAGAGAGCTAAATGAGTACAGAGCCAAGAGCTCAACGTTCAAGCTAGACGAATGAAGTGCGCATGCGTATTATTAATTTATTCTTAAATGTAAATAGCATGTTTTTAATCCGTTTCTACTGTAGATGGAGCCTTGAGATACTATTGATGTGGCTAGCATGCTATCCCCTCACTTCTGATAAGCACGAGCCTTGTCATCTTCCACTGCTCAAGGAACTCCCTTCTCGAAACCAGCTATTAAAAGTACTGAAGAAACCAGGTAAAAGTGATAGACCAACTACAAGACCTTTGCCGGAAGACCGTCTGTTCCTAGAGCCTTCTTTGACGTCATCGAAAGAACTCATAATTTCAGTTATTTCTTTGAAAAAAGTGACCAATATTCCGGCCTTTAAAACTTAATGGATTCCGTCCTGGCTTCGTGTCCGTTGTGCTTCTTCTCACAGTTTGGGACATTCCTTTCGTTGCGATCTCAATCACTCAGACCGAAGACCGTAAAACGAAGTATCTAGATCTCTAGGGGAAAATGATGACCTAAAAGCAGGTTTAATGGTGCTCGTTGTAGAATGTCTACAGTAGTCAGCCCTCTCACCAGGACGAAGAGCGAACGGCCCTCTTCCCAGTATTCCGTACAGGGGCACTGTAGAAGTATTGTCGCGGAACTCGAATGTATAATAGACGAATATTTCTCTAGAGCTCTCCAATAGTATGTCTTGGAGACGAGAGACTCCGAGGTGAATGTCATCTCCAGGGTGGTACTTACGCAGCACAAGCGGCGCAGAGTGGGAGCGTTGAAAAATGTGAAAGTGGAGGTTACCAATGTTAACCACGAATATTCCCACTCAGGTTGGGATCTCCGGGACTCGTTGTCCCTTGGAGCTGGCTGAATCATGCCTCATTCAACAGCTATAGCTTTAAAGCCCATCTTGACAAGAATATAACCCTCTGTGCTCATGACAGCGTCCTCCGTCGTGTCGAGCTTCACCTGAAATATGTTTTTGCTTCGTTAGATATCAGATACACACCTCAGAATATTAGAGTGTATGCAGACAATCAACTCACGGAAAACCATCTCTTCATCTGCAGCGCTGAACTTTCAGACGTGTAGTGTTACGAACACAAATGGCCTATGTACTAGATTCATCCGAGTACCATGCTGGGGAATTTTTATCTCAGTGTTGTTCGCTGAGCGGCTATAAGTCGGCCTTCATATTCCTCGCGAAATGTTCGCAAAATAAAGAAGATTGGCCAAGTTTTTAATTTTAGCTGTAAATAGTGTGTTTATCTGCCGGACATACGTCATTGCAGCCTGCCTCACCTTTAATTAGGACTTCTTTCAAATCACGACAATTCCCTGTTTCTACAATTTTAGATCATGGGTCTGGCGTAAACGTTCTTGCCGAGAATTTTGTCAAGGTGCTCCTATCAGCTCCTTTGGAGCCTTGTAGGGAAGGACCATAACTGAAGCGTTTTAAACAGTAAAAAAGAAAATGCAGAAAACCCAACAAATTCTTATTTTATCCCTACTGAAAAATTTACGGTTTGTTTCTCAGTCAAGTCAACTAGGTCATACGCTGTCCTCTATTATTTTGAGGGCTTAGTCGTATTTTGATCCAGCTTAACTTAGATAAAATCCTGTTCATTCATTTCAATCCATTTCATCTCATATTGGCGTTAGTTTCAGGTGAGGTTGCAGTTGCTTATACCCTAAGGGCTTTTTAACTGCCTCTAGGAATGAGTTGTTAATCGTTTTCTTACGCCGAAACGTACAAGGACCTTACCGAATTGGGTCGGTCAAATTGATGTAATGGCAGTTTGATTGGTATCGGGTTTCACAGCTCCAATGATTTCGCGCAAATCCTCTGCGTACGTTTTCTCACCCGGCGCGTCGGTTGCATGATATAGTGCTTTGCGTCGTGGCGTACTTTGCGGTTTGTGTCACTTGTTGAGGATTTCTTGGACTTTGTCCCTAGAAGTAAGAAGTAAGTAAGAAGTAACAGAAGTAGAAGTAAGTAAGAAGTAACATATTATCGAGCGCTTTTGCCAGGACGAATTCTGTTTCTTCGCTGTTTTGTTCGTCTTCCTCCTCGTTCGCTCGTTAGTTAAGGTTTTTTTTTTTTTTGTTTGATGTAATTTCACATTTAGACATAGGATCATTATAGAAGGATATCCCCGCTCAGTGCCGCCATTTCCGCTATATTGTGTAGTCATCTTAATGGTCCAATGGTATGGCGATGCATGGAAGCCATGCGAGTGTCGGCACCAACCTTAATGGGAATATATGCTAAGAGTTTGGGAGTTTGGGCCGCGATCGATCAGTTTTTGCATGCATGGCACCATTTCACTAGATAATTCTTTATCAGTTTCATTGACATATGATTTTAAGTATGTGAGCGCCACAAATGACGCACAAGAAGTCCAAACGAGAGGTCGAAATTTCCGAATAGAATAACCAATAAATGGGGCCTTATCCTGCCAATAACGTAGCGAGTATTGGCTTTCAAATTGTCACGTGTTTCAGGCTTGTCAATGTAATCGAGTGTTAGGGTGTTAAATCACAAGATCTTGTAGACCGGTTCCCATTGGCTGTAATGTAATTCCCAGAACCATTTGTGAACCCATGTCCACAAATGATTCCACCGACTCATAAAGCACACTATACCTCTCCATATAACGGTGTATGAACAACCGCCCGTGGTTGCTCATCACTCCAAGTGCGAAATGTTGCGAAAAAGATATCTGTTGGACATCTGGATTGATGAGTATTATCACTGAGAGTAAATGTGGTGTGGAAATAATCTGATGAACTTTTCGGTCGACCATAAAATTGACGGAGTGCGTGATGAATTTCTCGAATAGAGCCGTTGTTTTCGAAGAAAGTCAGCATAATTTGCAGACGTTCTCAAGTGTCGACCTATTTATGATAAAATGGCCAACCAAACTAACCATAAAGTGCATGACAGCTGTCACATAATGCGTAACGTTAAAAAGTTGCCAACTAAAATTCTATGCCTCTACAAAAACACCGATCCAATATTAGTCGACCTGGTTTGACAAGAACTTTGCAAATAAAATATGGAACGCACACCGACAAATGAGTTAGCGCAAAATATCAAAGAACTGCCTCTATTAGGGAAAAACGTATAGCAAATCCAGCTCTCCATGTTAATCTAAAAGACTAATGGCAGAAAAACAATACTGCGAGACGGCGATGCGATAGCGCGACGTGAGTCGCAGTTTTCGTAACATGCATTTATATACGACATATAGATACATAATCTTTATTGAGACTTTTAACGTACAGTTTATACATGTGACAATGGTAGCTTAGCTTAATTTGACAGAGACACTTTTGTCAAATAACATGCACTTAGACTAAGATCCGGCCGAAGCCAATACGTTTTTTTGTAGTGATTTATATGAAGTAAGATAATGTACCATTTGCTCGAATGGTTTTGTGGTCATGAGATATAAAAGTTTTTTTTTGTTTTTCATTATTTTCCGTTACTTAATTCTATCTTAAAACACCTATCTTAAAACTAGATTAATATACAATTTCGGTTTTTGAGAGGAAGTGTTCTGGATGAGGAAAGGAGTCAGAGGAAGATAGGGAGAGGAAGGTACACAGATCCTGGCTGACGTTGACTTAAAGGAGAGAAAGCCAAAAGTTTTCTCTTTTTTTTAATTCTTTGTTACTGATCTTGTTACCCTCGGTCCGTACCGTCTTCGTAAGTGGGCATTTCTTGGTATATAGATGGCACGGGTAATGTCATCTATATAGAAATTGAACAGGGCAGGGCCAAGGATGGATCCCTGGGGAACTCCGGAGCGCACTTGCACTGGTGCTCAAGTTTCGTTCGCTATTTTCACTACCAGTTGTCTTTCTGCCAGAAAGCTAGCCAATATTCGAATCAAAGATATTGGATAATGGAAATCGATCAGCTTAAAAAGGAGGCCATCAAGCCAGACAGACTCGAAAGCCTTGTTCATATCAATTGCGCAAGCGACGATGACTTCTCTCCTTCTGAGAGCTTCGGGTATAGAGTCGTGAAGAAAAAGAGCTGCTTGATCAGTTGACATTTTTTGTTTGAATCCGAATTACTCAGCCGGTATGTGGCGGTTGATGGATTCTCTAAGTGAGCGCAAGATTACCTTGTCTAAAATTTTCCCTAGGTTTGGGAGGAGAGCTATAGGCCTAAGTTTGGCCTAAGTTTTTTTTTGGGATGGGAACAAGTGTGGCCTTTCTCCAGGTCTCGGGAAAGTATCCGTTGTTGATGCAGTTATTTAGTACAATTATGAGCAGGAGGGCTAAGGCGCAGGCACATTTACGGAGGACGTAGTTTGAATACAACGTGGGGAGGTGAAAACATCATTATGTTGTGCGCTTACTGGGCTAGATGAGCGGTTTTGAGGGGAAAAGATAGTTAGAAAAGCCCCTCTGTACCCGTTTAGGAAATCTTCAGTTTTTCCCTGTACTGTTGTGTTGGTGGCCTTGTCATTTGAATACCATTTGTAGAGGGATCTATAGAATTCTGCGCAAGCGGCGAGTTTTTGCTCCGTTGTGGGTAAAGTTATGCCTCCATTTCGTACTGGGTCTAAATTTAAATTATAGGAGCCACACAGGCGCCCGGTGAGCTTGTAAATCTCTTTGAAAACGTTCGGAGAAGGTTTCATAGCTGAAAGTCGTTGTCTGAAATGAGCATTTAATTCGATGCGTATTTTTCGGCAAATTAGTGTATCCACGCAGTTTATTTGAGCTCGGAGGGTTGTGTATCCCGCAGTTATTCGGTTTAGATTTTGGTGGAAGATTCTCTTTAGCGTCTGCAGCCACTGGGCTTTGGTGCGAATGAGCCTCAGAGTATTATCGGACACTTCTCCGTATTTTGACGTGACCTTTATTCTGGCAGGGGCATGTGTATCCATGCAGCGGATAGTTGCGGAGGTGATTTTGCGGACTTCCGTTTCGATTTCTTCATTAGAAAGAATACGATCATCAGTGGGTGCATTTCGAAGCGTCTCAGGAAGTTCCTCCTCAAAGAGGCTCCGATCTACACGAGAAGATGAGCGGATCTTCGAGCTTTCTGGTGTAATGGATTGTAAGTTTCGAAGCGGAAGGTTTAGAAGTAACGCATGATGAGCTGATGGCGCTACAAGTGTGCGGCAACCTAGGCCTGATGGAATATTATGGAAAAGTGAGGCCGAAATGATAAAGTTGTCAATGAAAGAGCTTCCTCGAGGGTGGGTTGAAACTCCTGCGTTCACAATTTTGAGTGATGTCTGATTGCCTGAGTTTAGCCATTGAAATAATGTACTGCCGTTGCTGTTTATTGAACGGTCGCCCGATGAGTAGTGCCGTGCGTTTAGGTCACCACACAAGATTACCTCGTCGTTATCGTTGGCAATCGCAAGTGTGTGGTCCAAGATATTGACCATGGTGGGACCCGTCCCACAAGGAAAGTAGAGAGAGCCGATGACGAACTTTAGAATGTGTCCGCCGTGCCCTCGCATGTGTAACGACACTAGGGTGCATGAGAGAACGGTTAGTGAGTTTGGTACTTCGTGCACGGTGTGCGTCGCCTTCGCAAGAATCGCGGTACCTCGGCCGTGTTCGTTGCGGAAAAAGTTGTAGTTAGGGAATTTGGTTTTGTGAAATTCTCGAAGGCGCGTTTCGCTGATTAGTGCGAAATCGGGAATAAGGCGTTCCGTCATATGTTGGAGCTCCAGGCGCTTATCGTGACGTTGAGGAGAGTTTATATTGATCGCTAGGATGGTGAGCTTAGTGCACGCTCGGGTCATTCAAGAAAAAACTTAAGAAAAAGTTTAGGAGTGCTACTGATTTTTCTTGGGACGTGTGGAGTTTATTATATGTTGCTCCGAAATCTCTCGCTTTGCTAAGAAGAGCGCTTGCCGAAATACCGAGATGTTGGACTGTCTCATGCGCAATGAAGTCGAAAGCTGCATCGACGGGGTTATTATTGCTGGGAGGCGGATTCCTTATGAATGCAGAATACGAGATACGAGGGGCTTGAGAATTAGCAGGCTGGTAAATGTTCGGTCTTGTGGGTAGTGCAGGGAAATTGGTTCCTTCAAAAAGGTATGGCATATGTGTTGGAAATTGCACTCCGTTTGCCCTGGTGGCTCTTTTTTCCGCTAGCTTGTTTTTCAACTTTGTTCGTTCGGGACATCCGGTAAAGTTAGCAGGATGGTCTCCAGATCCGCAAAGAACACACAAAACGGCTGTAATAGATTGGTCTTTTGGACTAATCTCCTCCAAGGGATTTTCAAGTGATTTCCTAGGGCAGGTATCACCTTCATGGTTTTACCACATGCCACACATCTGAAAGCATGTCCGCATTTTTATATACGACATCGTACAATGATTACGATGCGTCGATGCGAGGCGAGAAATATTCGGAAAACCGAAAATTCCTCGTAATGCGATGCATTGACGCTTGTCAGATCCTTGATGCCGCTTAAATTATATTTGAAATTCAAACGAAATTTTTCCAAGGAAATTCAAAATTCAAAACTGTTTCATTGTAAATTGAATGCGTTGCGCGACGACGAGCGAGAATCGCATCGCCGTCACGCAGTGTTGTGTCTGGGCCTTCACGTTACCCGTGTATGTTGAACGTTGTCAACTTTTCTATCCATGCCAAGAATGTTTGGTTACCTAAGACTTTGCTAAAATAATTCTAATAAAGCCAACTCACCAACTATTGCATTGTCGCATTGTAATCAATTTCACATTTTCGCAGAATCAACACCAAATTAGGGAGAAATATTAAACACATGTAAGAAGAAGCAATTGATGTAGTTCTAGGTAAAATTTCACACCCCGGGTTTCTGAGAACCATAGACCGCGTTACAAAAGCTGACTATAACTAAATAATTTTTCCATGAAAAAAATTCAATCAATTGTTTTAATAGGAGATCGGATGTATTTGATCCTCTTCCCTCCTCCTTTTCTTGAAAAAAAAAAACAACTTAATGAAAGCGTTGAGGTGAAAAGCCAGAATTGAAGCCAATTTAATTGGGAATTGCGTCGATTATATTGTATTGATTGAGCAAGGTAGATCCTCGATGCAAGTCCTTTAAACTCTTTTCGCTTTAAAATGCTCAGCTCCCAGCGTGCTTCGGGTCAATTCCTTTCCATGGCAACGAATTGTATTCTATGCTAATAACATGCTCGGCAGCATTTTTCGTTGAAATCTTTAAATATTGTATTGTGCAGAAATATTTCATGTGAAAAGATTAAAAATCGGTGGATATATCGATTGGGACTCGGTAGAGAACATGAAAATTGCAAAGAATAAACGTGTAAGTCATCAAGTGATATTTGCTTTGGATGCTTTATTGTTTAGTTTTTAATAAGTTAAATTATTTACTTTCGATTCTCCTGGTGAATCCGCTCCGACTTGTTGTTTGTTAAAAGCAAAGTTACGCTAATAATTCGCGAATTCCATTATGCGTGGTTCATGATTGCAGAGCTCTTTATAAGTAATCGAAAATACAATTACATGCACCATGAATTTCTGCGGAGAGCTTTTGCAGGATTAGAAAACCAGTCTGATTTTCCCTATATCTTCCGAGTAAAGTACCAGCAAACTTTAACGTTTGCAAATTTGAATCAGTTCCAGAGCCTTTTTCACTCCTCAAAAAGCACATCATTTGCTTGTCACTCCAATTTGACTTGTTGTTGGCGTGGGTACTGTGTACGTTGCTAGAGACGGAGAAAAGGGACATTACCAAGGCGACAAAAGGCTTTTTCTCTTGAAGTCAGTATGAATATTGTTCGCCTTGAGTATAAAAGACAAAATCAATTTAATGAAATTTAATTAAAATGTGAAAAGCAAGTCTTTGTAACAGGCACTCGAACAAAGCTAGAAAAAATCTAAATGGCATGATACTTATACAGGGTGGATTTCAGATATCAGGCTGGGTTGGAGGACTCGGTTTGGGGAATCTATGGGAGTGAGTGAGAGAAACAAATGTGTCGGAACATTTTTGTGATGATATTGAGATGGTAAACATATTGCATTTCCAATATTATGAAATTAAATTTTTCAGTTAGAACTTTTTGAAAGTTATTATTGTAATTAGCTTCGATAGTATAAGAACAATAAACAGATCCTTAAATCCGCTGCCTGGCATTTTGCTCGTCCTTAAAGAAAGCAAATGCCATCGGAATCAACTCCCTCAATTTCAGCAAACAAGAGCTAGTTGTCATGGAAAAGAGGCGTGGTTTCTGAGTGGCGCAGGGTCTATTTATGTAGGAATATTAAACCTACAAAATTTTTTTGGCAGTGCTCCCATCTCTTGAATCCGTCAATATGGATCTTGATGTTTTGTTCTACTAATTAACTGCTTAGAATGAAACTGTTACGTTTTCTGCTGTTTTAATCATGCTACGGATGATTCTGCTCTTTTACTTGACAATGGCGCATACACCACTGAAGAAAGTAACATCGTTCTGAAATTTTCATAAATTTATTTGATTCTCGAATTTTTTCGTAGAACACTTCACATTCATAACGAATTTATATACTTTACAATATTTGTACAACCTATTTTACTCATTTAAATTAGTTTGACTTCCGCAACGATTCGCGTGATAAATAATAACTGTGACCAATTCACAAAACTTGGCAATTTTAAGATAATTTACTGTTTTGACGGAATCTTTGTTTTGGAAATGTCAATTCCTCAAGCAACTGGTAGTCCGCGGAATAAAGACATAGTATTTCGACTTTGACATGTTTGAATCAGTTGGCGCCTATAGAGTTCTTTCATTTAACGATGGTTAAGTCCCAAACAAACTCCTCTTTTGACGTAATTTTATATTTGTACAACGTCATTTCAAGACTTCTAAATCTAGAAGTTTTGCCGCAGCAACCCATTCGTTGTGGGACGGTGTATTGTCATATTGGATTCGAATTTGGTTTTGGCAGATGATGCGTTTGTCCCCCATGTCTGCTTTCAGATTGTCAAAAATGATGGTAAAGATGTTCCTCTAATGGTTTTCTTATGTGAATATAAAAGATGAAGATGTCCAGAAATGCAGATGTCCAGAAATGAAAATGTCCAGAAAATCGACCCTGTTTGCCGAAAACAATATTTACTCCTTTGATGTCGATTGGAACTTTTGATTGGAGCTGTTCAGTAGACAGTCGTAAACATCAATATTTTGACGCTTCAATACTGCTTGACTTCCCACCGGAATTTTCAGTTAAACATTTTGATTGTTTTGAATGTGTAGAATTGTGAAATCCAGTTTTATCTGTATTTTAAGGGTGTCCTTTTTTAAAGACATGAAATGTTTCAACAGGAGTAAATTCTGATGACATAAGTCAAAATTGACAGTTCTATGATATTTGTGTTCTGTATGGTTGCTATTACGAATCTGATTAAGCTTATAACCATTTTGAAATTTACCCAGATTGCCTGAAATCCGGAGGCAAGGAAATATTGTAGAGTGGTGGACCAAATTTTGATTTGGAAAACATCTACAAGCAACGGTTGCCATATAGACATTGAGAACAACTCAAGGCGCACTTTTGAAAAGCCATCACATTCAAGTAAATTGATTCTTTGGTTTGATGCACACGCTAATTGCATCGCTGGTCCATATTTATTTTGATTTGTCGGAGGACCTGTCGTTGCGGTAAATGGCGGACGTTTACACAAAATTCTAAGAGATTTGTTTCCAAACGTCTACTAGATCAACATCCATAGCATTAGATTGACACTACATACGGAATTACTGCGGAACTCGACGATTTATTTTATCGCAATGAACCATTGGTCTCCAAGATCATGCAATTTTCCAATCGTTTTCGGCAAGGTCTGTCAAAAACCAAGTACTTATTTACTTGTTCGTTTTTTTTTGAAAGAAACTCCATCATCTTTGACTGTTATTTTAACTTTCGGCGTTTGGAAGATATGGCATTTACAATTAGTAGTATCTTTCCTTTTAGCTTTTCCAACAAACCAGTAAAATTGGAAGCATTAGCGGAATATATTCGACTGGCCAATAACGAAATATATTAGCATTATTCGATGGTCATTTCGGAACATTTGGAATACTTAACCAATATTGCCATCAACAGTTTTAGCTTCGCACTTCTATCGTTTCCCGAACTGGTACTCGAAGCTACTCGAAATTCTAAAATGTTAAAGGACCATCTCACATGGTTCTATTCAAACCTTAAAAGACGTGAAAAAGTTGTTGTAAGCAGCATGCCTACTTGATTTACTCAAATAACATCGTTCAAATAATTGATGACGAATCAAATGTTTATGAACGAATCCTGACGATTGGCAAAGTCAAGGATCACTTCAGTAGATGTTGGTAAGCGGTTTTCTTGTTTCTCTCTTCTGAATCCAATAACGAGCAGTAACATTTGACACTATACGCTCCTGTCGATGGACATTTCGTATCATAGTTTTCCGGAGCATTTTGGATCGAAATAATGTGATGACAACTGATCACAAAGAACTCCACATTTGTCGTCAGTGGGCTCATTTCGATGTGGACTTAAACTAAAGACAACTGGAGTTAACGCCTGCACCAAAGAACACCGAAGCATAGCTTAAAGATAACTTACGAAACGGCAAAAATGGCAACTGTGATGCAAGATGCCAAAATGAGATTGAATTGTTCACAATATTCAGAGTGTGTGCTTATTCAACTATTGTTAAAAACGAGTTATTATTGTTAAAAACGATTGAGCTGACTAAAATTTTATAGTTTAGTTATCGTCCTAGTTGGATATAAGTTCCATTGGCCGAATTAGGAATGCACATCTAATGGATAGCGCAATGATACACGGAGTTCCATTTGAATCCTATGATACAATCGTCTTTTTCACCCAGCTATCTGGTGAAGAGTTGCGTATAATTTCCCCAACATGTGAAAAATAGACCACACACCAGTTTCATCCGACGAAGGTATGGCGGGTGTCATTTTTCATCCCCATGAAGTAAGGCAGTCAGACGGTCGTGACTTTTCCATTTAGTGTCGATAAGACTGATAATACCCGTGCCCGCTGAGATACTATTTCAGTAAGTAACCAGTTTTTTTCTTGATGAGCCATGGTCCTAGATCCCTCGTCGGCGACGCAGTCTTTCTGTATCATGTTTCGATTGTTCACTATTGCTGTCACAGAGCGGTAATACTATCCTCCCATGTATTAGTTTCTTTACTTTCTAAACCGTTCCTTCCTTTGGAAACACCTGCGATAACCAGCAATGCTTGTTCACAGACAGTGCGGTATGCAGACGAAATCTACAGAGAATCACATTTCTGCACTTCAATCAATCAATTAGGTTACGAGTCCTTAGTTAAGCTTAAGCCCAAACCAAGGAGCCGTATGGCAGTTCTGACTTTACTGCCCTCATGAGGAGCCATCTTCTGGTCGCAACGGACCCCCGATGTTTGACATTAGACGACTGCGGCCTGATCCTCCAATACTTGGATTTTATCGAAGAAGCTGTTCTTCGAGTAAATCGTCAAACGAAGTTACTTTATCATCTTCTGGGACTCGATGGTTGCCAACTTACTAATTCAAGGTTACGAGTAACCTTCGGGATATGCTGGTCAAAATGGTTACCCTCAGTTCTTTACGAGGTGAACGAGCTACCTGTTCTTGATGGAAACTCTCAATATTCACATTAGATACCGCGTCTCTCTGAAAGGATACCAATCAACCTATTACGCTCCTTGAGTAGTAATTTTGAGCTTCTGCCTTCTGGCCCGCATTAAACGCTTCTATAATCTAGCTCATGGTTAACCTCTGCGGCTTGGATGGCCTCGCTTAGTTCTTTTTCTCTCTGATGAACTGCTCCAAGAGTTTATTATGTGTCTCTTGGATGCGAATCCAAAAAGAAAGTGACTCTTCTGCCTTGTATCAATGGCAGAAGAGATAGACAATGTTATTTTTCAAAAATAAGTATTTGTTTCGAAAAGGCAAAGATGAATACAGATTCGAGTGGAAGGACACACCCTTGGATCATTCCTTCAACCTAAAACCCATTCTATTAACTGTTTCGATCGCTTAACCGCATTGTTTAGAATAATTTTGGCACACTTGCAAAGTCACCTTGCGAGGAATCCGCTACTGCGAAAAATACTTCCTTTGAACAAAAATCATATAAGAATTCAAATAACAAATAATTGAAATTAAGTAATTTCGTCGGAAGAATTCACATGTAAAAGTTGGCCTTGCCTGAAAAATTTCAAAGAATCGTCTGAGGTTTAATGTACGAAACGGGAGCATGTACACAGATTCATGCACGTTTCCTTTATTTGGATAAAATATCAGCTCAAAGGATATCATTCCACTTGGAATGTTTTGAAACCACTAAAGTGAAAGCCCGAGGATAAAAAAACGGTTTCTACAAATTTGACTTGAAAGTTGGATATGTAAGTAATCGTTACACAAACGGTTTTTATTGCATTTCAATTGTCATGCGTCTATTTTCGCGAACACACATAACAAACAGCCAAAACCGAATTCTACCTTTGTTCCCTCCTAAGTACCGTTTTCATCGCAAGAATGGGCGCCAACTTAACTCGTACGAAAATTGCTTTTGTCAATTCCACGAATTCGAGTATGTTCAAAATACGTAACGTTCAGCTTCCACTTATGCTCCGCTGTGTTCTAGCCTCGTAACACACTTATGTAGGATTCGATAACAAAGGTGTATTGTATATGAAAAATATTCACGTCGTGTTGCCATATTCCGCTTTTGTTCTTTGCGAATATTTCATATTTCAATTTGGTACGTAGCCAAAGGACAAATTTATGGGAACTCATTTCGGTTAGATGAGGTTTAATATTGCACGAATAAAAAGTCATAAATTATTAAACGTTACTCGAGCGAAACAAATTATAAAATGTAATAACTTTGAGTTGATGCTGTTCGGCCAGTAAAAAGGATACGATTATGATTAATTGACTTAGCGAAAATGAAGAAGGGAATTTGCAGCGGAAATTTCCGACAGATATTGGAAACACCTGACAGGTATTTAAATTAGATATCAAGGACTAAGGTTCCTGTGGGGGAGGATTTTTGTTGTAAGTATTCAGGATATACTTAGGCACGTGTCATAATTAGAGGTAATTGGCGTTAAATGTAAGTAATTTATATTCTTTTATGTCCCTTACGGAATGATTAGCTGATCTGTTTGTCTAGACTAAGGTTTCTCTGTTCATTAATACTTGACGAATTAATTTTATAATATCTAAATATGGTTTATTGTTATTAGTTGCATGCCGAACAAGAATTATCAATCAATTTCATCTGGAATAATTTCCATCAACGTTATTTGTAAACCGAAGGAATGAAGTGATGCTACCTGAGAGGTTTTCTTTATATTTTTGGTACCAGCTAAGTACATCGCGGCAAAATCTAAAATCCTTGCTGGAGTACGAACATTGTATTTGGCACTAATAAAGAAGAATAGCAAGGGTTAGCATGTCTAATTAGCCTTCTTATCAGTTTTATTAGTGTAAAGTCGTTAAAGTTAGGTGAGTCCTTCAGTTATAGCACGGTAATTTATTCAAAAATTACTTTAGAATCGGACATAAATCTTGCCAAATGTTATAGGTATAGGAAGATAAAGTCTGAACAGATCGTCTTTGCCTAAAACTTCCCACCTGATATGAAGGATTTGAGTAATGAGATAAATTTAATACAAGCATCATTGAAATTCACATTTCTCAGCACACCATCATGATGATGGTGGTTTCTAGCTACAAACATAGTTAACCAGTTGCCAGTTGCTGGGTTTGCTCTTATGTGCCACGGTTTTCTGTTAAGGTAATCTACTACTACAAAATAAATCTACGTGCACAATCATAAATTTTGAAAAACTCACAAAATTAGTCATGGTCCGTGCGAAATAAAAATTAGAATCAATAAAGTGTATCTACTACCACTATAGTAGACCCAGTAGAGAGGACAGTAGTAAAAAGAAAACATTATAAGGAAGCAGGGACAAAAAGGACTAGCTTTCCACCAATATCTTGCCAAATCTAATTAAGTAGGAACCACGGGGTTCAGGGGCAAGATGTCCTTCGTTTTGTAGTAACAGCCCCGAGTCCCATAACGTGAGACACCTATGTTAGCATTCATCGACATACATCCTCGGCAGTCTACAGTGACTACATGACCGACTACGATATGTCCCCTAAAATTTTCACAATTTTCTGCTCGCGTCCTCCAATTTTGTATTCAAACCGCGTCGCATTGTCATGAACAAAGTCCATATATTGCTCTAATATTTGCGCTTTTGGCCTTTATTCGTCGATTTACCCCGCCCAAACCCTTTTAGATGTTGAGACTCACAAATTCACATCAAGTGGTCAGCCAACTGCTTTTGAATTATTTTAACATCAAATGCTTGGGTAAGACAACTCGTTTATATTGTAGAGCATACCATGAACTTAGGCACAAACGGTAACCACACGCTGAACAGATTCCGTAACGTCCCTATTTTACACAACTATTAAAAATCTTGGCAAATAACACTTTTGAAAGATTTTTGTATTCTATAACAATACAATGCATTTTTATTTTCGAAATCCGCATACTTAAAGTGATTGGAAACATTAAACACAAACATTTTTGGAAAAAAATGACGAAAATCATCAGTCTTCTGCTGAAAGTAGTAAAAAAATCACAAATTGAACGATGCTTTTATAGCTGAATACATATTGGGAGTTTCGGTTAATAATGCCGATTGAGATAACAGATGGCGCAACTTTTACATATGGTTTGTGTCTACAATGACTTATATGGTACTTTGGAAGTTGAATATCTGTCATTAATTCTCACTTCGTCATTGAACGAAATAGCGTAGCAAACAAAGTTTTGCTTCGAAAATGTCGAATTTCGTACTTGAAAAAGTTGTTTTGTGGGTAAGTTTGATTGTTTCATTTGAAGAAAAACGCTGCTGAAAGTTATCGATTGTTGGTAGAAGCTTACGGTGAACATGCTCAACCTCAAAAAACTTGTGAATGATGATTTGCATGCTTCCGAAGTGGTTATTTTGACTTGGAAGACAAAGAACGGCCAGATCAGCCGAAAAAACTTGAAGATGCAAAATCGCAAGGATTTTTGGATGAAAATTCGTATCCAACGCAAAAAGATCTTGCTTTGGAGTTGAGTGTCGCCCGATTAACCATTTCTGAATGTTTACATGCAATGTGAAAGATTCGAAAACTTCGAAAATGGGTTATAACCCTCAATGTAAAGCATCGTATGTATATCCCGACCAACCATCAATTTCACAGCCGAAACGCTATATTCATTGCCAAAAGCTAATGCTGTGTATTTGGTGGGACCAGAAGGATGTTGTATGAGCTACTAAAACCGAATAAAAAAAGGAAAACAACCATTGATAGCTCGAAAACACCACAAAGTTCTGTTCCACGATGACTATGCCAAACGTAAAATTAGAAAGGCTCGGGTGGTAACATCTGATCACCCACCCTACTGTCCAGGCCTTGCTCCTTCTGATCACAATTTGTTGCGACCGATGCAGATCTGCTTGGCTGACGTACGCTTTCGAAATGCTGAAGAAATGCGAAAATGGGTCTATGAATGGATTGCATCGAAAGATGAGGAATTCTTCAAACGTGGAGCCAACCAACTTCCTAGAAGATGGGAGAAAGTCATAGCTAACGATGGGCAATATACTGGTTAATTTAGTTAGTTATTGAAATAAGTGCTCTTTTCAAGCCAAAAAAAAAGACATTATAAACCGACACCCCCAATAGATCAAACTTCAAACCTCAGTCCCGAGTGAGCAATTTATTCTTTATCACTTACTTTGTAGACATTCATAACAAACGTCAATTTTGTGATCGCAACAAACAACCTTGTGGATCTACCGACCTGTGCTATTGAGTACCCAAGCCTCGTAGCGATACCTCAGTTCTTGCACCCTGAGTTGAATCAAGGTGAGTTTAGTGTACATCCAAACCAAGATGAGTCATATGAACGGTTGTGCAAACATATGAATGCACATTTAAGAGGCGATTACCTCCCTGCGCTCCTCCTTTTGCTTTCGAACTACTTGCTCTATATTAAACTCTTCAAGTTTTATGTATTATTATCTGTATGTATTATATTAGGTCCTACGAGATGTTACATTTTATAGGGAATGCCCTATGGGTAACACAGTACCCCAAGGCGCTTCTGTTTCTATGTAACTCTCTATGTCCTTTATGTGGCTTCATTGATCTGAAACTTGGCTTAGCGTATTAAACTTAATTCAATATCAAATCGGCCGAAACTCCACAATTATGTTCGTAATTCAATCCCTGAAGAAGACCGAACGTTAAGGGTCAAAAATCGATTATGATATATAAAAAATTTAAAACGCAAAATTAAAAGGAAGTCCTTTCTTTTTTTCATTTATTTTTCCACAATTAGTTTTTAGCTTTCAAGTATTATTGCTGGGAGAACGCAGTACCTGTGAGAACTGTGGTTCAACAATTTTTCATTACAGGTAGGTGCGGAACCCAGCTATTTCAGACGTAGTTAAGGGACAACACCACTCTTAATGTAGCACAGCCACCGCAATACTCCCCGAAGGACCGACACCAACAAGCTGAATCATCCGAGGATGGTGGCTTATCAGCTTCCCGCGTACCTGAATATACCTCCAGGATTGAGGTTCGCAGCCACGTCATAGTGATACTCCGTACGATAGTATCCTAACGATCTCGACTGCTATGCTTCGAACCGAGAACCCAGTTCTAGTGTTTTTACTAGCCTAAGGACCGCGGGATTGCCACTCTCGTTCACTGGAATCGAACATTTAACCCAGCAATAGGGAGAATGAATGAGGATGATGAATGTTTTTCTACCAGATCTATCGCCTATCTACGGCGGTCGCAACAAACAGTCTCTTTGTACTCAACACAAGCCATCTTCGCCACACTTTTCTTCTTTGAGATGCAGTAACTGCAGTAACGCCTTTTTTCGATTGTGACTCCTCTTTCTCTACTTTTTGAGCTGCTGAGTTTGTATACGGTGGAATATTTTCGATTTTCCTTCATACATATTTTAACAAAGTAGAATCTTCCAGTTTTTGCCTCACCCACACTGAAATCAGCTGAATATTGAGTTTTTTTGTAATCCCTACGATTTACGAAAGTTCGTTTTTTTTAATAAAACATTATGTTAGATTTTGTTTTTCGTTGTTTTTCCATTTTAAAAAATGCTATGTTTTTAATTTTTTTGACAAATATATATTTCGGGAGTGAGTTGCTCCCTTCTTCAGTGTCAGTTATTTTCTTCAACTTCAACTTCTTCAACTCACTCCCGAAATATATATTTGTCAAAAAAATTAAAAACATAGCATTTTTTAAAATGGAAAAACAACGAAAAACAAAATCTAATCTAGAAGTGCTAAACACGGGACAACACACACAGTACATTATGTTAGTTTATGACGTATGGATTTATAAAAGCTATATATAACATCTCATATGATATAGCCATTGGTCGCCTATTGGTTTTCTGGAGTATGACATGGTACAGCACCTTTGACCAAACATGTCGACGTCACCCTTAGTTTGGCTATAAAGCAAAACTATAGCTGGCTTTTCAGTTGCAGGGCCGATGATACCTCCATCGTCACAAGATGATATTAAGTAAACCATTTTCAAGGGCTTCGGCGTATGTGACAATACTGTCAAGCATCCGTCAAATCAAAAGATTGAACAGGCTAATTATTGGGATCGACTATTTTTCAAGCTCTCAGGAACCCCGCGTTTCCCCGTAAAAAAACATAATTTTTATCTATTAACAATCTACAGAAGACGTCTACTAAAAATACATAAGACGAAAGCGAATTGATGGCTATCCACATATAATTGGTGGGACGCATACTAACCAACATTCTATTGGAAGTTTTTGACCGAATGAGAAGGGAAATTTCATGGAACAAAAAAACACAAAACGTTAAATAAAAAACTAAAAAGACTAACCGGGAGAAAAGAAAAAACAAAAAACTCCCAAGTATGCGATAGGCGAAAAGTCCATGCCAGATTCATCAACCTATCAGGAATTAAAATTGATAAACAGGAAGCCATGATACTAGAAAAAGGCCTCAAACACAACTTCCACAACAACAAAAAGAAGAAGGAAATCGAAGACACCATCGCGGACGCAGAAGTTACTATATCTGCGCTCGCAGTTGAGGAGGAAAACCAAGCCAGGTATGGATGTAAACGGATTAATGAAAAAGGTTTATAAATTCAAAGAAAGAACCAAGAACAGAAACAAAAACAATAAAAACCTTAAAAAAATCTCAAAACTAACAATATTATAACAACAAACACAGACAAGGAGAACACAGTAGTACTAATAAGCGACGAAGAAATCATCGGAACAACAGAGAAACTCATTGATTAAATGAAATATAAGAAAATTAGAAAAGATCCTACGGACGAATATCAAGCAAAAATCAAAAAGGCAACGAATGTTATAGACCACAAAGTTTCGCACACGCTAACATAAATGAACCCTTCGACACCACAACTCATTGCTCTACCATAGCTACACGAACCGGACAAACGGACCAGGAGTGGGAAGTGCAATATCGGCCATCCACTTGGAAACTTTCATTCAAAACCTAGAGCAACAATAAACGGAGGAACTAACATCTAGCTTGGGAGTGATATTTTATGCAAGTGGCAAAATAGTATGCATAATAACCAAGAATTACGAAGAACAACTTCTGGTATATCTTAACAAACAACATAAAAAATAAAATTCACAATGTAGACAGAGAAACTGTAGCAAATAAATTACTTTAACATAACAATAAAGGACAGCAAAACACCAAACGAATTCGAATACGAGATTTCTAGGAAATCCACAGCCACAGACACAATAATACACAACTCGTCGAAGCATTCCAACAGCATGAAAACGCAGCAATAAGGCAATTAATAACAAGACTGAAGCGCACACACCTAACAGACCAAGTCTACAGCAAAGAATAAAGATATACACGATAGCAGAAAACAATCGATACAAGAGAAACCTGGTGAAAAAAGAAAAAAAAAAGGAACCTTAAAAACACCAACAACAAATCTTGGACAACATTAATATAGACGGATAAAACATCACACAACTTGGCGAGGTTGTTGAATAAATACAACAGCAACACGGCTTTCAAAACAATTAACGATTTGAGGCAAATACTACGAATGGACATGAACAAAGAGGATCCGCTGGATAAACAGGGTGTTTAAAAATTAACCTCTGCGTGCCAACATAGCAACACCGGTTGATCAGGACGAAAAGAGATTTCGAGAGCATATAAGGGACTTCACCAAACGGGTACGAGAACCGGACGCGACAATTGAGTCTTATTTCGTAAACCACATGATTGACAACAAATGTATGTAAGCTCAAAATTCCGTACTGGTTGATTCGGAATAAGTATGCGTGTATGCTCTAGTAAGCTATGAGAATTCAGGCCGAAAAGAATCTTCATTAATGACGAATTAATGTTCGTAGTTGCTCTGCTGATTCTCTTCTATCAAAATAGTATCAGATTCATTGACACTTAGCGGCATTATTCCTCATCGCTCTCTGTCAATGATTTTCTGCTTGTCGCCATTCGGCTCTTTTCTGTGTATGCAGCTGAATTTTGAATTTATCAAGACCTAATAAAACGCTTGGAGCAGTTTCGCAGTGTAAAGTCAACTGTTTCGCCTGTTTCTTGATCTCTCTCTCTCTCTCGTGCACCAGTGGTTTCATGTTTCGTCGACGGTCACGTAACAACGTAAAACTCCTTCGGATTGCGCTTAAATAGCGCCAAACACAGCTCTGTAGCGGTCCACGGTTGCGTTTGTTATCCGGGGTGAGCAAACGCGACACTCATCTTTCCGACAGCTTTCTCATACCCAAAATTTCATGGAGGATATGCGGGTTATTTGAGCTATTACGCAGTTATTTGAGATGCCTACTATCTCAGCTATCTCGCGCACCTTCAATCGGCTGTCTCCCAAAAACGAGATCGTGGATTTTCGTCACGTTATCCTCCGTGGGTGCTTTTTTCGGTACACCTTGGCGTGGCTCATCAAAAACTGACGTGCGACCGCATTGAAACTCGTGAACCAATTTTCACGGTTGCCATCGAAGGAGAAAAAAACAGAAATTCCAGTCCGATCCGGCTGCAATTTCGTCAGTAGCGGTCTACAGTAAAGTACCACACCATAGTGTATTTCTCCATCGATAGTGGCACGATCGGGCAGTGAAGTCAAGTACTTCTCGAACCGCCCTCCTAACTTTGTTGAGCAGAGGGAGTTTGATATCCTATGGGAGCATTCTTACGACATGTTACGGAGTCAAGTCAAATAGACAAGGAGGCAGACGGATAACAAAAGCAATTTGCTTACATTTATTTTTAAGAAGGAGTTTGTGTTTGTCTATGGATGTTCATAGAACAGACTATCGTTCTCTACTGAAAGTATGTTGCTCCCTTCGTTAGTATTCTATAGTTCTGAGATCCTCCCCACACAGCGTACAGTGTTTTTTTTTTCTGGAGTTATTCTCTTTAATGCTGCGTCTCAATTTTAATTCCAGTAGTTCCAACGAGAGTTGAGGTTCCCGCGGTTTCTAGACTCTTGGAGAAAATACTTGAACTATAATCTTGCTCCCAAGCGTAGTGACCGAGCTTGCTAGATACCACCGTATAGAGGATCATTGTTACTCACTTTGCCAACCTCCATCAGAGTGTAATTACATACAGTGCTAACACTCTCATTTAAAGGACGACTAAAGAAACCGGTCGAGCCGTTGGTTTGACATGGAGTGATCTAGAGGGGATTGCCCCTAACGCTTTTCGTTGGTTCGCCTAACTCTACCGCACTTTTAAAACCCTCAGAAGCAAAAGGCTCGTTTATATTTAAATGCTCTTCGAACTTACGGTCTTCATCTGGAGCTATATGCGGATGCCTCGGATAAATGGTAAGCCCCCATGCACCCATAGACGAATCAGTTTACTGTGATGTGTTCCTTCGGGGAGTATTGCACTGGCGAGGGTGCATGAGGAAGACGTTGACCTGATCAGTGTCAGGATAAACTGTGTTCCGTATCCACCAACATAAAAGTTAGAGATCCTCAATGTAAACTGGTATTTCATTATTAAAAACCGTAGTTGAGGAAGCTATATTCTTGCCAAAAGGATATTTTGATGTTAAGTCTTATCAAGGCGAGTACTTTAAATAAACATTGCGGCACCATGCTCTTAATTTCTACCTAGTAACTGAGTTTCTGTGCAGTCCCTGTAAGTATAATGTGAATATATTTCCTACTCCCATCGCCGTTAGAAATTTATCGAGGGATAAGCAGCATAGTTTCCATCCCACCTTCCTGCTCCGTAATAAAAATAATTTCACGTACGCGTACATCACGAAAAAATGATGTACCATGCATCATTGTTAAGTGATTGACCCTGAGTTTTAATTTCATCACTGTAAAGTCTAATCCAGGATTTTGCAAGCTGACGAACCTGTCAAAGACGTCAGTCCTTAAAATACCGACTCGCTTGCCTTCTACGCAACAAGTCCCAGTTTCAAGTTGCCGTGCTGGCCGAAGTGCTTGATTGATTCTAATCTATGATTCAGCTGTACGACTACCAGTGAATGTACCTTGGGTACATTCATCCAGGGAAGCAGCCAGGGCAAGGCTAAATAGCTTCAACACTTTCCTAAAGATCCATTTGTGAAACTGGCTTTTGCGTCATTAGCAGCATTTCGTTCATCGGCCTCTTAAACTTTCATTTCAATCAAGCATCATTTCCGGGTGAACGCAGGGGGGCTGATGGTCTAGGCTTCGACTTGTTCCTTTCAGTTTTTGGGGAGCAACGACTACACGTACCCGAAGTATGAGAAAGGGCTATCAGTTCCGTGCAACTGGAGCAAAAACTGAGAGTTTTTCTTGGACAGTAGAGAAGCGAAACCTGATCAGAGGTTATCAGAACAACGGGTTAGGGGGACGCCCATGACAGGTTACTGTCAGCCCCCTACACGGCGAGGAGCCTATACTGGCTGAAACGTGGTGGTTGTGGTTTCGAAGGCTAGAGAGTGGAGGAGAGCACTCACAAGTTGTGTTCGGGAATCCAGGTAGCTTAAATAAATTGGGACTTAGGCCTGAAACTTGTTTCAGATTCTAGCGGTGCTGGTTGACACATTGTTTCGACCCCGTCTATGGAGACCGTGGGATTAAGCCGTCAAGGCAGGTGTCCACGTTAATCCACGAGATTTCATTCAATCAAGCATCGATTCCCTCAAATAAATAAAAAAAAATTATGCAGCAACATAGATTACCTTTGCAAACTAAATCGAAATACGGAGTTCAATTATAAGTTTGAGATGCAGCACGCAAACTATAATAATTATATTTCTGGAATAACTTGATAATTAACCGCTTTCCAATTAAGAACTATTTTCAGGATCTCTCAGATGAATATAGGACACAGATATGCAGAGGTATGTGCATGTGGCATCGTAATTCATGAGTTATTTCCGTTTTACGTGGAACTCAATTTTTTACTTGGCAACAGATCTGAAAAACATGTTGTGCAACAGGTATTCGAGACTGCAAATAAGTTAGGATAGAAATAGATGAAGGATTCAACAGCAACTGCATGGAAGCAACCAGCAGGAGTTCTAAACGGAGAAATTTCCCACTCACTTTCCAACCTGTCTGGCAAATTGGCTGATAGTACTTTATGACCAAAGTTCTGTTTTAACCTCTTGACGCCTTCTTCAGTCAGTTGGATGGAGAATGTGTCAAGGACAAGGATGAAATATTGAATTTGTTTTGTAGCTGAAAAGTAATTATCGTAAGGTTAGATAGAAGATGCAGAAGTTGAATTCAATTGAATGATAAACATTAGGAAGGGGAGGGGGGTTGGGTTATTGAAAACTTTTACTTGTCGTATCTTACATTTGACAACAGGATCATATTTGATGGAGGACAAAATTGATGATGAAAAATAACTTCTGTTGTCACTGCGTTCAAATGTGATGATAGAACAAAATCACTGTGAGCTTTTATTTTCGTGGACAAATTATTGAGAATTCAAATGATGAAGTTCAGAGTGTGTTAGATGGAATTGTCCTCCTGTCACGACATCTCCTTGCCAATGCTGCATTCTGGATTTATTTTTCATATAATCAAGGAGTCCTTCTGTAGTCAGTATAATCAAGAAGCGTTCAAAATTACTCATTCTTGCATCTTTCCAAAAGTTAAAGTAGTTTTAAGGCTGAGCCGACGTACTAAGTTGCAGCATTTTTTCAGTGGTACAAATTCGCTCTACAATTTGCTGAAATCCGTGCGGAGCCTGCTGTTTTACAGAATCAATGCGATTCAGAATATTTTCAGTGTGCCAAATGCCATCCAACCAAGGACTTTATTCAATACATCAGCGTTGTCCCATCATACCTGATCAGCTATTTTTTTTGTAGTGTTTTGCTGCCAGAGGTTTTCGGTCCCTTTTTGTTTGGCTTTTTCTGAACTACTTAACTTTTCTTAACTCCACTTCTCCGATGTGCTCCTGTGGCCCTTCAGGAATACTACTAAGAATCGTATGCCATTTGCCTAGGACTTGCTTTGTTTTTCGTTTGTATAGGTTTTGACCATGGCAATCCGCTTATCCTGCAACGGTCTTTGTGGTTGCAAACCAGTTCCAAATGATTCCCAGAAGTCTCCGCCAACCCCATTTTCCCCAACCCCACTTTTATTGCGTTTTAAACGCAGAACTAGGTCTTGTTATTTCTAACACTTTTCTGTTCACCTTTGCGTCCAGGGTCCTACGTTAATTTGATTTTCTCCAACCAGTTCTCATATAGACTGATTTCCTGAAGTCCTATACGGAAACTCGTGGTTAAAGTCATGGGCCTGCAATCAAAGTTGACTTGTACAAGAACTCGTTGCTATTCCTGTGGCTGCTTTAATCGTGAAAAATCCAGACTGAAAAACCTTCGGTGAGTCAGCTAGCCGTCCTATATGCCTGCTCGAGTGCTTCCGTTTGTATCAGAACCTTTTTATTGTTCTAAACTTCATTATCTGAGGTGTAGTTCTGCCTCGTTTTCATTGCTTTCCCCTGCTCAAACAATAAGGGAGCTTCTGTCACTTCTTGGTTTGGCTTCATCTATTTGTCTTCTTGAGGATCTAGAAGTGGCTCGTTCCTGCGACTTACTCTTACACTCGTTAGGGATGTCTCTCTTAGAAGGTGCTTTGCTAGAAGTATCACGTTGAGCATTTTTAAGCTTAATTATTTATATCGCAGGTTCAGCTTCATCCTGAGGGCATCGGTGTTCCGGTAGGGAATTCGCTGGATCTATAGATTTCGTAAATGGGCGTGTGCTTCTGAAATGCCGAAATTATTCTTTTTTCTATAAGTTGATAAAGGTTTCACCATATTAGTAGATATAGTAAGCGAGTTTGCACTTTAGTCTCAATGTCTTGCTTACCAATCTTTTGGTTGTTAAAAATTCCATTACTTCTTTTTTTAACTCTTCCCTTAGGTTATTTTGGTGCCCAAGAATATCCTTAGATATGATTGTTTATTCATAAGACTTTTGCTTTGCTTTTTATAGTCTGAGTTAGAAATTCTGCCAAGTTACCGCAAAAGAAAAACCTCGGTTAGCACTAGGCCAAAAATTGTCTCTGGGATTTTCTTACTGATCAATATGACAATTTTGTGGGTGTACAGTGTTTTTTTGACCAAGATTCTTCCTTTCCTCGCTTTCAGTTCAGGAAGTACGAACTTACTTAAGCATTCGAGCAGGTATGTCAGCTGGTTAGTGGTTAGTTGATTCCTTAGCTGAACACTGGTTGTCTTTGGCCTGATTACGTATCAAAATTATTTTTGTTTCAACCAAACTAAGGGAATTTTAAAATCCACTTTTCTGAGCAAGAATGAGTATTCTCAATCAATTTTTGGGTCATGTTGTTTAGTGGGAGGTAATAATTTACCGCATTAACGATTTCCATTAAAACCCACTTTTGGTAAAAAGTGCTACTGGTTTCCACTTCGGATCATATCTCCTAGTCCATCAACCCTATATTAGCACCTCTTGCACTTCTTGCTTACTGTTCCACCCGCTTTTCCTTTTGAATACCGTGGTAGTAAATGAACTCACTTCTGTAAAACTATCGCCTAGAGATTTTGTGGTATATTTCACTAGTTTTCTGTTGTCTTTGCAAAATTGTATTTCATTCGCGATGTGAAAACTTATCCCCTTGTTCCAATTACATCCTGAATTTGCTTCAATGCGTTTTGTTCGGATTACGATAGTTTTATGAGGTTTCTCCTACTTTTTCGATTTTCAAGATTATCCATGGTTGCTCGGATGAAGTAGGTGGTCCTGACAATTTTACAATTCCTTTCAATCATCCAATCTCAACTCTGTTCTCTTGTTGTAGTTGCTCATCAAATATATGTCCTGTTTCAGCAGAATCCTCTAGTCTAGTTGCTGGTGACTTTTCCTGCTCAAATACTGGACACAGTTTACCACTTAGCTGGGCTGATTCTCTTAAACTTGTCTGCAGGGAAAGCCCCGTAGAGGTTCTGGGAGTGGCTTTTGCTGCATATACGTCCGATTGATTTCTTTGAATGCGGTCTCTCGAAATGTAAGCAAATCTTCAGAAGGATAATGCAACAAAAAAAGAAAAGAATTTAATGAAAAAGGGAGAGTTGTGTGGGATACTTTGTAAAATATGTTGGATGCTAGAGGAAAATGTAATTCAGAGCGGCTAAATGGTTTTTGGGGTATATATTTGAGTTTAAAACAAAAATTATAGTATAGCTGATTGCTTCTGGAATCCTCTTGTTTATGAAAAACAGAAAAGTAGAAATAAGTTTTTTTCTGTAAAATTATTTCAATACTACTTGTATAATCTTTGTCAATTGGATCGTCTTGATCTGTAGGGCTGTTGCGTCGGTACCTACGTTTTAAAGTTCAACCCGATAGTCTACCAAGACGTTTTTGATTCCTGCGTCAATCAACACCTTACTGCACATAAAAATTCCCATTAGTGGTTTCAACTCGATTTAATGCTCTGGGCATTTGAATAAAGCTGCCTCATACTTATCGTGACTTTTCTTATTCGAGACCAGAAACACAATCAAGACAAGGAAGGCTCCTCACCATGTGGGCAAAATAATATTCACTTTTCATGGCTTACCTTCGACCCGTGGTTAAAATGACCTCTAATCTGGTTTTAGTTCCCTGTTGACTCAGGATATTCTCCCCCATGCAAGGGACGGTGGCTTTCCTTCACTTCATCGGGGAAGTGGCATGGTTTCAGTATTGTTAATAATAATAATAATAATAATATAATAATATATATAATATATATATATATATAATATATAATATTTATAATAATAATTAATAATAATAATAAGCCAATCAATCGACATTTTTCTCTAACCTATGGCCAAATGGACTTGCTCAGTTAAGCTAGTTTAACTTTCTGCTAAACCAATCATCTAGAAAAAGGTATAACACAATTCAACATCGGAGGCCTAACAACATATTTGTATACCAGCTCAATTATTGATACCAGCCAGTCAGCCGTCAGCAGTACTACATTTCATTTTACGTCAGAGCTATTTACTACTTCGAGACTCTAGACGGCCAGAACAAATCCAATCCAACAATTTTGAGTTAGACAAAACAAAAATACCACCGACCATCAAACACAAACCAATCTTTAAAACATTCACAAACATTTGAGTTCCATTCTCCAGTCTCCTCACTCTTCTAAACAGACTTGGAGCTGCTTTTACCAAGTCCTGTAAGAATTTTGTAATTTTAAAACCTTTAATCCCTTTCAAAGTACGCTTGTCCTATTTTTCCTTCCATTCCCTCCATTCCAAATTGTCGTTTATTTTCTTCACTTCGGTAATATTGGTAAAAGGCCTTACTTCAAAAAAAAAGTTGCATAAAGCAAGTTGGATGAGAAAGAGGGCATAGGGATTATGTCATTTTTGGTCAAAAATTAGCGCACAGACAGGGTTTTGTGAGCAAAGATGTTATTGCGGTCGGAAAACAAGTCTACTGACTAACATTTCAGGCCAAATAACAAACTGGTATTGTTTTGACGATCAATTCTAGTTGTACTAGGACAATTTGAAGGCGTCCGCTTGCTTAAATGTTGCTTTATTTCAGGGTCCCAACGGTACCACCATGAATCGTCGGCTGTCATGACTTTAGCCAAGACTCTTAATTCCAAGCAAAACATGTATTCACGCAACCTTACTTTTGTCCAACATTCAGTAGTGGAGGCACAGATTTATGAATATAATGATTTATTAATATAAATTTTAAACACTAACCAATGCTATATGTGCCGTTTTGATCGATGATCCTTTGCCACTTTTCTGGTAAAACCATAATTCCGTCACTGTAGAATTTCTGAGAATTCTGGGCGAAAAACTGAACTAAGTGATTTTCACAAGCCTCTTCTGAAATCAGTCTTACAGCATTAAGAGAGTCTTGCAGAGACCGGAACAAATGACTGCCCGACGGGCCAAGATCAGAGCTTTACGGTAGATGCATCAAAACTTCCCAGCCAAACTCTCTCAGCTTTTGACGAGTCACTAAAGATATGTGCAGTCTGGAATTGTCGTGATGGAAGATAACACCTTTCGTTTTGATCAATTCTGGCCGATTTTTTACAATCGCCTGCTTCAATCGCATTAATTGTTGACAGTAGACAGTTGAATTAATAGTTTGGCCAGGTTCGAGCAGCTCATGATGCACAATACCCTTCCAATCCCACCAAACACTCAGCATCACCTTTTGTGGCGTCAATACGGGTTTCGCTATGTGAAGTTTCTCCGCGCTTCAACCACGTTTCTCCGGGCTTCACTTCAACTTTTGCACATTATTGTCGTACGTGATCCATTTTTCATCACCCCTAATCATTTGTTTCAAATATGGCTTGATTTCGTTTCGTTTCAGCACAAATTCAATTTGGAAACAAATTCATTTGGATTTACAAATGGAAACTCGGACCATTAAATTTTTCAATGTTAATTCATGTGGAACGCAAATATCAAGCTCCGTTAGGTATCCAAGCTTATGTAAATGGTTCAAAACTGTTTTATGATCGATGTTTAGTTTCACAGTAATGTCACCAGATGAAAAATGTCGGTCTACCTCGATTACATTAAGAATTTGATCGACTTTTTCAACAGTTGGCCGACCAGGGCGAGCTTAATCTTTAAGATCGAAGTTTCCGGAACGAAATCGAGCAAACCAATTCTGAAACTGGCGTTTACTTAAGCAGTCATCACCATAAACATAATACAATTTTCGATAAGCCTGGGCTGCAGTTATTCCTTTCCGGAATAAAAAAAGCAAAATGTGACGAAAGTGGCCTTCTAGAATCTCCGTAATCAATACGCAATAATATTTAAATGAGTAAACAAATGACGGTAACTCGTACTCTAAAATGTTATACAGACTCCAAACTTCTAAATATGCTAAAGTATGACTTCGTTGAATAATCATTACTATTATACATACAACTCTAACACAATCTATAACAAAGAAGCGAAATTATTTTTTCCCCAACCCAATATAAACAGCAGCGACAAAAATCCAGTGCGGCTTCTCTAGTATTACCATAAAACACAATAATTACTTGTTTTGACGGTTCTTGTTCCATGCAAAAATGAATCAAAATAATCATTCCGCATATAATGGCACTTATTTTTTTTTTGAATACCGTTAGATCGGGAGTGTAGCATAGCCACAAAAATCCCTAACATTTCGGAGGGGTATGACAAAGAAACAGATACAGTTGCTCAATGCAGCAAATTAAAAAAGCTTTGCGAAGTAGAGTGCTAAAAAATCAAACAACGCAGATAAGTCGTAGATCGCATGATGTGAAAATAATTTTAACCGGTTAAATAATAAGAATAATTTTACTTGTGAGAATAGTTTAGATTTGAGTCATAGTGCCTGTATCTCAAAGATGCAAAAAGATGGAGAATGGGATAAAATTAACGTGCATAAATGGCATGTAGTATAAAGCATTGCTCAAATGGCATATCTTCCACAAGTTTTGCTTACAAATACTAATGAAGAACGTTACAAGAAGAACTTCGAAGAATGTTAGACTGAAAGTTTATTCGAAGTATTAGCGCTGATTAATAGCTACATTAGGGTTACGCGGTAGTTCCGAAACGTTTGGTTAAACTTAATTGCCTGTGGTACCAATTTGCTATTCAGAAGAATGTATAGTTTTCATGTGAGTTTCTTCTTTTGTTTTTTTGTGTATACCATAACTGCAAACACTTCCGACTCAGAAATGATTGTAGCCTACGTTTGCAGCTTGTTCTTTGGACAGAGTTTAAGGTAATGACGAAAATAGATCCCAACTTCATTCGTCTGAATCAGAGCCACTGATAGTAAGTATAATTTGTGTCTCGTGCAAACAACACCACGATGCGAATAATTCAACCACCAACGCGGTTATTGCGGAAAATGGGATATCAGTTTGAACTTACGAAAAGAATCCAACGTGAAAATTGAGGATTCACCGTGTTTCGTTATGAATACAAAATGCCATGAGCCAATTGTATTAAGGTTTGCTCGGTTTGCTCTGTAGTAGACTTTTTGTCAAGGGTTTCAGCTGAGGATCATTCATGAAATTTAGATCCTATAATTGAAAAGCTCTACCAGATCGATCAGATGAAACAGTGATGTAGATTCTTCGTTGTATTCTATCATTAAAATTGTTGGTTTGTTGGTAATCAACAGAAATTGAAAAGAGTTGGGGTTCAATTTCCACCAATACAGGACTCCCGCCCATTCAGCTTCGAAACCTTGTTTTATCAGACACTCAAACAAGCACAGTCACTCTTATTTCCCATGTATATACTAGACAGACTTGTTGTGACAACCCCTTTTTCGCTTACTGAAAAGATCCTTTACGGTATTTGTGAAGGTTGACGGGAATATTTGAACCAGTAGGATAAGTTTATGTCTCGGACCGGAAGGTGCTTTCCGAAAGATGTTACTTACCAATAAGGGGGATTTGGTTTACTTGGGATCGGAACAGGAATTCACACCTCTCAATTGTCTTGGGCAAGAAATTTTCAATAGGTGAATTGGTTTGACCAGGAAACAGCTTCATCGTGAGTTCACAATGCTTTCATTTCTCCACATTTCTTTCCACGTATTGCAAGTCCCTAAATTGGACCAAAGTTTCGAATAAAAGAAATAACACGTTATACTGAGACTTTGATTTCTATCACTAAAAGCAAAAACATATTTCTATATATTTGGTCCTATATACCAAAGAGATTTGTTAAGCTATTCTAAGTTCACAAGTTCTTCGGATGTGCTGTATTTGAATTTCAAAATAGTATCTTTCGGGAGGGAACGTCCTACCGGGTTTTCTCCTGTTGTATTCTATTTGGTCTTTCATCCAGTCATGGAATACTAGGTGTCACAAGTTCAAAATAATCCACTAGCATGCAAGCATTCCCGGAATAGAAGTTGATTAGAACGAAATGAAAGGAGAAGATTAAACAATGGCGCTTTAGCCGTTGATCCACAAAATCCTACTGGCAATTCCCCGCTAATTTCATTATTTACCATTTCAAAACCAGCTTCAAATCAATAGAAATCGAATACCATCTGAGTGTTATTTTTCCTGGCATACAATGGAATACTCAAATTCAATTAAAATTTATAAATAAAGTCCAAACAATCACATTTCCCAGTGGTGGCTATTATTAGGAAGGATAAGAGGATAGTGATTAAATAATATATAATCGAATGATATTCATGTAGCGTCGCCGACATATATCTGGGTTGCATTCACCAACATGTACTTTTCGACCTTATTTCAATCAAAACATGTTCCAATATTAATCAACGCTGCTCTTTATAGAGTGGTTCTTCCTGCAGCCTCACAAAGTTATCCAATCTGCTACCGCCAGTTGCGAATGTCTTCAAATTAAATTACACGAAGTCTACATTCAACAGATAATTAAAATTGATTGAGGGTTCCTACGACAACAGTGCCGTCGCCAATGCTATCGCCACTACCATTATCCTTATCGTCAACTTTGAAAGCAACTTCAACAACGACACTAACTCTACAATTATCAGCAACTAAAACATCAAATATTCGATAAATTTTCCAGTTTTGCATTCCAGCGACTTTGGTCCAGTCAGGATGAATGGGGAGTGGATTGCAAGGTGGATAGAAACAAGGACGGATAGCGACGACAGACGAGCTCATGCTTTCATAAAAGGATGCTAAATTATTCGGTCATCAGAATTATTAAACCCTTCTGCTGGGATAAATGCGCCATGATGAACGCGTTTTTGAATAGACAGCGGATAATGGAGTTGATGGAGATTTTATTGATTGCTTAATTTTAATTACTCAACGAAAACTTGGAGTCTTGTCCTTTCAATTGTTTTTTTTTTTTTTTTGCGAGCTTTATCTTTTGAATTGAATTCGTAATTCCGGTAAGTGTGGAAACTAACTCTCTTTCTTTTGATTTAAAAAGATCTGCTGATTCCTTGGAAAATCGAAAAGGACATGCACGAAGAGAAACTCAGAAAAAAGCCTATAGAAATAATCAAGAACGCATAAGTATAAGCGAGATATAATAAAATTCTATAAAAAATCTAATAAATACTATTTCCCTCGGAGTTGTTTGATTTTTATTTTGTCAAGGAGACGCTCATTTCTGTCATTCCCAACTGAGTCGATTCCTCTTTCCAGACTGCTTCGTCTAGTTTCTTCGCAAATAATGATTTTTGATAGTATCTACTCCTGTCATATTTTGACTCGTGCACCCAGGTTATCATAGTCAGAACACTCTCGATCGATCGGGGTCCTCACAATGTTCTTTGTTCTTTGTTTGCTACACTTTCGAATCTATCTTGACAGTTTTATAGTTGCTGTGGAACTACTACTTAACTTCCGATTAAGGGCAGGTGCTTGCAATACTGCTTACTATCCGTAAGATCGGACAATTTCTGATCGTTTCTCATGATAGTCCCTCGTGGTATTTGATTTGATTATTTGGAGGAAGTAGTGCGTGAACCTTGAAAGGTTCATTGTGACCGGGTTTCGGGTGGACTTGTAGTGTCTCAAACTTATTGATTTAACAGTTTTTTTCCATCAATTTCATGGCCGGTGTAATCGGCCATCCCAAAAATTGTGTTAATCGTGTATCGTTCACGCAAAATATTTACTCTTACTGATAATACGGATCCATCCAGACGTCGTGCAGTGCGTAATGAAGAGGCCATAGAAGCGATGCAAGAATTTTACTTTGCCGACTTACAACTTCTGACTCGTTCAAAAATTGAAGACGAATGAATACCTGACCCGGCAATTGCTGACGACCCCGAATTTCATAAGAAAATTTTGTTTAGCGTTCAGGTTCATTTCTGGTTGAATTTCTTCGTCAATAAACGAAACTTCCGCTTATGAAGTGACGAGCAACTAAAGGCGGTTGTCCAACTGCGGTGACATATGGAGAAAGTTAAGGCCCAGATACAATACTGCGTGACGGCAATGCGAGAGCGCGATGCGATTCTCGCTCGTCGTCGCGCAACGCATTCAATTTACATTGCACGCGATGCGAAGAAGAAAATTGTTCATATGACAAATGTCAAATTGGTGACGTTTCAAATGAAATTTGATTTAAATTTTTCATGAGTTTTTAAAAATTTGAATTTGGAATTTTCCGTCGTTTGGTAAATAATAGCCTCAACAAGGATGCACGAAATTTTCATTCAAAATTCATTCCTTAAAAAGTAAATAAGGCGTTTGAATTTCAAATTTCATTTACGCACCATAGGGCATCTGACAAACGTCACGCACCTGGTTGCGAGGAATTTTCGTTTTTCCGAATAATTTTCGCCTTGTATCGACGCATCGCAATCATTGTACGATGTCGTATATAAATGCATGTTACGAAAACTGCTTGACATTGACTTGACGTCTCGCAGTATTGTATTTCGGCCTTTACTGTTTGGAGTACTTTGTGGGCCAGTGGAATCATTGGTTCATATGTCTTCACAAAATGCTGTTGGGAGTACAGTCAACGATGACATAGAGCCACGATCACTGACTTTCTCCGAAATTGACTCAGCGTAGTGCAGGGGACATCTGATTTCAATAGGATGCCAAGACATGCCGTACAGCTCATTCAACCATCGACTTAAGACCGAGATACAATACTGCGATACGAGAGCGCGACGAGAATCTCGCAGCAAATGTCATAAAGTTTTCATAAAATGCATTTGTATATGACATCGTACAATGACTGCGATGCTTCGATGCGAGGCGACAAATATTCGGAAAATCGAAAATTCGTCGCAACGTCGTCCACAATTCTTTATAAAATATTAAATTCACTATCGAGGTATTCGAAACATTGGATCAGAACTTCCGCACCCATGAGTCTTCGCTGAGTTAGCTTAGCAAGGGTATAATTCACTTATAAGTTGTAAGTGAAAAGGGAAAATTGATCTACCAAAAACTTCTGAAATTGAAAAATATTATATTTTGATTGCATTAAATTGAATCTTTCTTTATCCGAAAACAATCAGTTCGACTTAATATTATTTAATCAACATCCATAGCAATACTCAATCCCGAAACTATAAAGAAATGAAAAAGTCTGGGTAGCTTTGGTCCGCCGGGCCTTGCTTCGTGGGTCTCGAGGACGCGTTTCGGCTGCATACAGCCATCTTCAGCTCGTTCTGATGTCTTTGTCGCGGTGTCCATTTATGTCAAACTTTCTTTGGAGGGGTAGGTCTGGTTAATTAGATGTTAACGAGGGTCATTAAATTTGGGTCTTTTCAGGATCGTGGGATTATCGTTGTCGGGTTCGTCGCGTTTTCTTTTTTTTGACAAGGTTTGGTTAGAGGACTGAAAATATTGTGTCGGAGTTGGTCATTATTTGTTCGTTGATTATATTTCCGTGGTTTTTTTTGTGTTTGTAGATCTCTAATTTCTCTAGTACGTCAAGTCTAAGTCCCTTCTTTTGTTTGTGTAGCAGCGTGATTGAGTTTGCCATGGTATCGGGTTCGTGTGTGTGATTCTGTAGGTGTGTTGCGTAATGAAAAAGTCTTATCAGTATCAATCTTTATATTCCAAATGAGCAATTTTTGTGGGCTTGATTCATATGTTTAAGTTGTGAAATGCAAGTTTGCAAATTTCAAAATGTACAAGCAAATATTAACAGTTCTGACATATTCACATGAAAAAAGATGCGTTTTGAAAATGAATAAAAAGATGAAAAATATTGGACTACAATTAAAAATTGGGGTACCCAGACATACGCATGTCGAATCGACGTGTAGATATCTTTAACGTACGATTTTACGAATTATGGTCAAATAACGTACTGCGAAAAATGGAAATATGATCTTCCTAGGTTTAAAAGGACTTTCAACGTGAACCATATTCATGGTCCTTACTTCATCAGTTTCTGATGAATCCAGTGTGCTCTCGAAATAAACAGAAGTTGAAAGGAGGAGAGATATAGTGGGACATTTTGTGGAAGTAAAATTTGAAAAAGGAACATAAAACCCAGAGCATGTTTCAATCGTAAATTTCGATTTTGCTTTCTGCCTCATACAAATAGAAAGTTTAAAGCTTTTAAACACAAGATATACCTAGTTTTACTAGACATTACTCAATAACAAGACGGAAAACTATTTTACTTGCACGAGGACACTTTTGTAGGTTGATTGGAAAGGTTATCACAAAAGAGAGTCAAAGGTTATCACACTGATTGCCTTGAATATTTAACACTAAATCTGATTTGTTGACTTCTACTGACTACTCTTCATACTCGTGTAAGTTTTATCAACTCCCTCATAGCCATTAGTCATACCATGCACCCAGGACTCACGTCTAGAGCTCATTCGTGCTGAAAGTCCCGACTTGAATAATCTTAGCCGTATGATAAGTCATACAATGAACCATCAGCTCCTTCTTGGTTATAACAGCAGAACATTTCATGTTCAACACATTTTCTCCCCAGATGGCCAGGTGAGTGACTACCATGACAGTCTCCAATGTTGTATGTATTTCCGGTCAGTGAATCCATTTGATGTGGTTTTTCCATTTCCATGATAATTTGACAACTAATTGCGAAGCGGAAGTTAGCGCAATAACTTGGCCCAATTCCGACAAATAAAGCAGACGTCATGTAGCCACCACTACGACTGCTTGCTCTTGCTTCAACGAACACGTCCTTTCCACCCTCAAAATGTGTTAATGTTATTCTTATTTGACAAATAAAAACTTAATTAGATCCAAATGTGCTGAACTGTCATTCACTTTACCTGTCTCATGATGATTGGCCTTATGCGGTCTTTCAAAAGCCATAAATTACATCACAACAGAACACTCCCATGGCCCATAAAGCATGAAAAAATTGGCTCGTATCCTGTTCGACACTAACTGGCCAATCCTCTCCCATATCATAAATTCTATCACCGAAGGACTTGTTGCGCTTGATGTTCAACAACAGGTGGCTTATTTGTGCGAGCTTCTATAGGAAAATGGTAAAAGGATATAAAGCGGTGATGGTCGTGATGGGTGGGTGGAAGGTGAAAGGCATGAAATGTAATCTTGTACCCCATGGCTATAGCAAAGAGATGACAGAAAGAGTGCCTCACTCCGTGACAGCAATGAAGTAAGGCTTGGAAGATGACTTTTGTATTCGAAACTCTTTTTCTTTTTCCATTTATTCAGTTTCTGCTTTTTTCCTGTTCAACGACTGTCTGTAGATCTTTTTAAAAGGGACTGTAGAAAAAGGAGTGTGTAGTGTTCGTATGATAGGATTGCATCAATCAGATGGGACGGCAGGGAAATCGCTATGAGAAAATGATGAAATTACCGTTCAAAACTGATAAGGGATAAAATGGTCTAATAAAAGGTGACAGGCGATGGTTTCCTTTTGAAACTCGATAAACGAGTTGGTATGTGTGCCTTCAATGGTGCTTTATGGATCGAACATTATAAATGGCGATTCCACTGATACTGTATGAGGTGGCATCACCAGCAATAGTCGCATCAGGTGGATCGGGGATTGCGATGCGAGGACGATACAAAAAAAAGTAAATAGCGCGCTTTGCTTTCTGAATTTCACCAACGTCTTACTTTGTTACGGCGTCACTCATGCCTGAATTCGGCTGCTGTATTTGCAATCAAATAAACGTCTGATGTCAGGAGCATAAACAAAGTGATTTCCATGCATAAATCAAATGGAATCCCTTCAAACATAAAATCTGTATTGGGACTCAATCTAAATCCAATAAGTGAAATTCTTGCCTGATACAAAATGAAATTCCTTGGTTCGGCTCTGCAACGACAAAGTCCTCGGCAACGCTTCTAGAGCTGGGTGGCAAGGATAGCTGGGAACGACAGCCAAGATGATCGTCTCAGTCAATATCTCGCTCCGGCAGATATTATTGACTCATGATAGCTATCGGCATTCTATCAGTGGCAATCATCCGAATAATTATGTGAATGCCAAACAATCGTATCTTGTAGATCATTGTTAGTGTATCCTGAGAGAATTATTCCTCTTGTCGTTGTTGTTCATAACATTGCGCTTCTTCCCGGTCGATATCAAGGACGAGTTGTGACTGTGACCCAAACTACCGAATTCCTTGTCTAATTTACTTTATTCACATTAGTCCGAAAAAGTAATTTGCATTGATTTAGGTTCTACTTAAAGAGTAGGAACAAGAGGGATGTAGAATTCAAGGATAGCATCGGATTGATACCAGTTCGGATAGCAAAAAGTCCATGAACTCAATCGACGGAATACAAACTTATAGTTTGTATCGCACAACGATAGTTAACAAGGATAGATATGGAAACCAGAATTTTTTGTGCTTATTTCGCAGTAATGAGGACTTGGGTTAATGTAAGAACTAATCAATTACTGAGCGAGTACAATATCTGTTTTGAAGTGAATTGAATGGCAAGAGCCTTGCTTAATGTACCATCGGTAGTTAAGTTAAAATAATACTAGTAGTACTAGCAGCTGTCGTAGTAGAAGTAGTTGCTGTTTTGTAAATAGTAGTAGCAGTATGGTGTCCCAATAATTTAGCTTCAAAAATGTCAAAAAAAAAACATGTAATATAGTCAAATTAATTTTTATGTTTGAAAGTACACTCCTTCTGGTTACTCATACATGAATAACTATTTCATTGAAATGTGAATTACGAATCACCAGTTGCAATATTGGCTTTCAAATGGTCAGTTGTTTGACGATTGTTTGCATAACGCTTGTCCTTCACCGTACCCCAAAAAATCCAAAGGCGTCAAATCACAGGTGCTTGCCGGCCAATTCATATCATATAACGAGGTAATCGGATTTTCGACCTACTTTTGCTATTTTGACGCCCGATATGTAGCATGGCGCACTATCTTGCTTGAACCAATGGTCGCTCAAATCAATATATTCAAGAGATGGCCGCAAAAAAGATGTTAACATGGGGCGCAAGTGGATTCCGTTCACCGTAACTGTCGCGTAACTGTAAATTTGACTTGCTGCCGAGATGGAAATCAGCCTTGTCCGAAAATATATCCTTTCCTCAAGTTCAAGTTGGCCGCAAGCCCGCACAGCGAATCGGTTGAGCAGTGGGCTTCGATTGCTGGATAAATTTTGATCAATGGATCAACAAAACAAAAACTTTCCGCAGAACGGTTGATGTTCATTTTCAAAGCACGATGACGAAGTGATTTGCTCGGCTGCTAGCGCATATTTTCGTCCATTACAACCAGATTTAGCGCTGAACGAACACGACATTGACGTTACTTCATCGGTTCGATGAAGTAACGACGATTGGAACTAATGAAATTTAACTGAAGGCAGTTCTGAAAACTGACTCAAAGGACTGCTTCTAGAAGTAGAACCACCAATTGGTGCGTGTTGTTCAATCAAACTTGGAAGAATCATTAAGGGATGTCACTCACGACATGATAAGAAATAATCCCAGTATTGAAATATGAAGGTAGTTCAAATTCAAATTATTTTTCTTGTGACTTCGTTTGCTAGATACAAAAAAATTTGTTTTTTAATTAAAGATGACTCTCTGTCTTTCCGAACGATTCAAATATCTCCATAAAAGACATACCGATTTAATGTCAACGCAATTCTTGGAACCATGACGTTGACTTTCCTTCGAATCCAAGAAAAATTATTCAACCAAATTATTGTACTTTCACCAAGTTTCATTCAAAGTTTTATCGACTGAAAGGTTCCATTATTTATTCATGAAACGCAATCAACCTGACTTGATGTTCTACTTCATAATGACCTTGATGGCTATGCCAGTTTGCTTCTTACTTAAATACTTCCTGGCCCAAAATCATTACCGGAAAATCTCCATAAAACAATTCCATCCAGCTTGGAAAATATTTATCGAAAACCTTCTTATTATAATGATTGGGTGTCTTCGCTCCCGCATTCTAGGAAACTCCCAATAAATCTATTGCCTCCTGCTGCGTGGCTTAGGCAAACTTTCTCCTAATCATCAGACCTCCCTCTGTTCAACGTTATGGAGTGGCTTCGTTTTTTTCAAACGTTGTTAAATGAAAATTTCATGAAAATGATCTCCCGCCAGGTACAAATTGGTCTTATCCCTCGGTCATCCGAAAAACCCGATGAAGCTGAGTTGCGGCAAAAGTCTCAGTACAAAAATCAAGTTGTTTCTTTGGGAACATTCGGTAAATGAGGAAGTTCAGTGTAGTCCTGCGGTATCAAATATAATCCGATTATGAAGGTATTGCGGTCCAAAGTTTTTGGTATGGAGTTCCTCTGTTCGCTGTCTTCGTTAGCGTTTAATTAGATTCGGAAATTTATAACTTAGTAGGGTTATAGGATGATGATTTATGGGGTTAGAAATCTAATGTGGATGAAAAACTTGCGAAACAGGAGAGACAGAGGGAGGAAACAAGAACAATACATTCTGTTGAGGAAGAGAGAATGAGACTACGGGGTTAATGGCTGAGGAGCAACACAAGTATATATAAATTCGCCTCCGTTTGCAAAGTTCTCAGTTCAAGCTGCTATTAGTTATTGACTTTAATTATCCTTTGACTAATTTGAAAAGGACGAATATTCGCTATTAAAACTTTGTGTGGTGTATACCGAATACAGCAAAGTTCCACAAAGACTCATTACAAGTAATCGTAAAATTGTGCTTCTTAGTGTTGGGCACTATGACGAGGATTACGAGCTTAAATATTGCAAAATTTTATAGTAAATAGTTCTAGTTATAAATTATATAGTATAAGTTTATACTCGTCCTCTTAAAATTCCCGAATAGGTCGGTAAAACGTCACCATGAATTTTACTTTCAATTCATATGATAACTTAAAAGGGATAACGATCCTGCCATACGCATGTACGGCTGTTGATTGCGAGTCATTAAAAGTATGAAAAATATTCCTGGTATAAGGACCTTACTTGCTCCATAAATATTTCAATGGTTGGGTTAGCCGGGTTGTATCTTCGTTTAAATGGTACTGAAAGAACCGACACAGCATTAATTTAGAGAAATTTCAATTTATATCCTTGCAAGATGGAATTACAACAGTATTATTTCGATGATTTTATTCAAAAGAGCACATCCTTAAGAATCGATGTCTTGAATTTATATACAAATTAAGTTTGATTGTTGGAATCCATTCTAAATAACAGTGGAAACTTGTGGATTTGATCACATTCAATATTATAATTTCATTTAATTTGGATAATGTTTAATAAGGGTTCACAATTTTGTGTTTAAAATGTGTTATATGACTCTAAATGACCCAAATATTCTTAAGTACAGCTTTGATTACTATTGCTAAAAGCTGAATTTATTTCATTTATCAACATCGAAAGAAAATTGATGAAAAGATTTTAGAAATCTAGAATTTTTACTGACAAATTTATAAACTTAAAAATTAAATATAAATAAATCCACTATCATATCATTTAAGCAAAGGTATGTTATAGCGTTGCTTTCTTTGGTAAATCGTGAAGGATTCATCAGAGTTGAGAGCGAAAAATGGTTTTTTGGATTTCGGGGCAACGGAATCCTAAGTGATTTTTGAACGTTAACGTTTCGATACTGCAGAGAGCCAAGGACACTGTAACTCATTTATCCATTATACCCCAACGAATTGAAACATCTGACGGAAAAACCGATCCTGGGCTTTGTGAAAGAGGTGGGTCTGTTTTGAAGTACCGATAAGTTTACGAACGTGATATTCTATATTTTTAATAATACTATTTGCAAAGAATGTGTTTATACCGTCTGCAAAGACCACGAGTTACACGCTTGGTGAATAGGTAGGTCAGCAGAGTTGAAAAGAGCTGGACCTAAACAAGAGCTTTGCAAGACTCTGTCTGAAACTCGTTTCATGGCAGATTGGATCGCTTTAATGCTAACTTGCAAGTCCATTCACTAAGAAATGTGAGAAATAATAATTATCAAGCTTACGGAGAAGTACTTCGTGCTAGATAGTATCGAAGGTTTCCTCTAGATCTAGGAAAATCATACTAATAGTAATGTTATCCTTGAGTAAACTAAACTCACTTTAGGTCTTTGAGAAGTCAGTAGGAGTTGAAGTTTAGTCTATTAATCATGAATTGAAAACGTAATAATATATTTCTACTAAAAAAAAATTCAATCTTTCAAGCATCATTCTTATGACCAAAAGTAGACTTATGGACCTTTAAATGATTGAAGATTCGAGGTTTTAACCATGTTTAAGTTTCGGCAATGTTAGCGTATGGTTCAAAGCAGGTGAGTTTGACGCTCATTTAAATAACAGATTCTAAAGAACTACAGCTTTCCTCGATTCTATGTATAGCATTCATTGCGTACAGACGTGTTCTTTTTGAAGGCAACTGTCAAAAGTTTTTGCAAATTATTCAAAATTAATAATTTATCAAATAATTCAAAAATCAATTATTCAATTAATTTAAAAACAAAAAATTTATTGGAAGAGGCTTATATGAAAGCTATAGACCCAAATATTTGTATCCATTATCTGTACTTCGATATTATGACATGTTCAGAAAAGGTTACGCGCCTCTGTAATCATCTCAAGCGTCGTAAACAAGTTTACAACTACCAATACATCGATAGTCCTCGAATGCGTAAACATAAACACGATTGCGAGCACTCAGTACAACAAGTCCCGGTGCAAGCGACTCAGCGCGTATACACGAGAACAAACCGCATGGAAGATTCTGGGATGGTTGGTAGCAACAGTGCAAAATCCAAAGACAACTTCGGGGCTGCTGGTATGGAGGAGAAGCCCGACGGTTGCGGCAACCCGAGGAGACAGCAGATACGAAATTTGGCGACAGTCGTCAACAAAAGAAAACACCAGGAAAACTCCGCAGATGACGGGCGCAAAAGGAAAATAATAGAATACGAATGGGAAGTGACAAAATTGCGAAAAGAAAATCACAAATTAAGGCTACGACTACTGTCCCTCGAAGACCTATTCAACATAGGAATGAACAGACAAGACCCGCAACCGCAACAGGAAATAAATAAAGAAACAAAGGCAAAAAAGAATTGGAAACAAACTATCCCAGAAAAATCCTAAGTGTTGGAGGCACACACGACAGCCAAATTTATTATGCAGCGCTGAACGGATTGCAAGAGGAAATGGAAGTCGAAAGTATTAAAGGTATTGCTAATAAAGACACCATTAATTTTATTCAATATTAAAAAAAAAATTAAGAGAAGAAACCAACTGGTAGATCTACTGGTTCCTCTGAAAAATTCACAAATAAAATTCACACAGAAAAAATTCCGCCAATAAATGTTTTCGGATAGAGCGGGATAGATATGGTTCGATTATTGGCAGCCGAAAAAAACTAATTAATTTTGAAAAGGAGTTAGCGCAGTAAAGTTAACTATCAAAACGAAATCGATTGTTGATTTCAAGTCAGTAAAAGATGCGCTGAACTCTGGAGAATTTCCACACTTCACCTATACCCCAAAAAGTGAAAAAATCGGACCATTTCGTTGAGGGGCCTGGACTGCGGAGAGGATACGATCGATCTTGTGAATTCATTCATTCATTCCCAGTAATTGAATTCATTTCCGTCAAAACCTTTGCGACAAGAAGATCGACCGTAGAAAAGAAGAATTTACCACTTTACCTGGTACAAAGTTCAAACAAAAGCAGTCCAAGTGCCCTTCAACAAATAAGGTACTTGAATTTCAGAGTGGTGAGATGGAAACACCTCCAAAAAAGAGATACCAACCAGTGTTACCGGTGTCAAAGATTTGGTCATTCGGCTGCCAACTGCGCCATGTAATATCGGTGCGTTAAATGCAAAGATGTTCATGCCCCCTGTGAGTGCGAATTGGCGCAGATGGACCCTAAAGAAAAGTTATACTGCGTTAACTACGGTGTTTTTGGTGATCCAGCGTCATATCGAGGATGATTGCGATATCAAGATGCAAAAGTGAAATTTATTCCAAAGAAAACTCATGTACACCACAGCGTCATGCCTTCCAACTTCGTCAAGCCCGGAGTATCGTTTGCACTTGCCGCGAGAGGACCAGCAGATAATGCTGCAAACAAATTAAGTGGAAACCATGAACTGCTTCTTAAAATTTACCAGCAACTTAATTCCTTATTGGAGAGAATCGATAAATAAGATTCAAAAATTAACTTTGTTTTTCAGCGTTTAAGTCTTTCCAATGTCTCAAAATAACTTGTCATCCAGTCACAATGCCATGAATGAGCTTCGTCTTATCTCGATCAACATCAACTTCTTTGTTAGCTTACCGGCACCGGGATATTGGTTAGAGGACCTTTTCGCTTCCAAAACATTGAAAAACTCGAATTTAAAAACCTTTGAATATCTAAAAGTTTCATTTCTCAAAATTTCATTGCCAGGTAGGGATAACCTCTTTGTTACCTCTGCTTATGCAACAGGTCGAAATGTTCCCAAGTTCAAGGAGTAGCTTAATTCCCTGTTTGAAATGCTTGAATTGAACAGGCTGCATAACTATTATATTCTTGTCGGTGACCTGAACGCCCGGCATACATCATGGCTGAACGTCACCAATAATCCAAAAAGTGTGTTCCTAGAATCGTGGATAACAGAGAACCAAGTTGAATACAGGTGCAATCTTTATGGGTCGGAACTCCCCTCAGACCCTAGGACTGATTCATATTTGGACGTTTGTGTTGCTGACGCAAGACTTGAATTCAGCTTCAATAGTCCTCAAAGATGACTAAAGGTGCTTCCTTATGATAGCGACCATAACGCAATCGTAATGGAAAACAATCATCACAGGGATGAACTCTTCCTCATTCCAGTTCAACATGAAAATTATCGGTTGAATTTCAGAACGGATAGGAAAAAGTCTCAAAAATTTTTTCATCGTTATTACCAAAAGCAATGTCCTCCTTTCGATGATAGCAACGCTTCCTCGATGGTCCCTAATGACAGAAATCTAATGAATAATGCAAATAAGGCAATTGGCAATGCCATATTATGAAATCGCAAATATGGCAATTTTGGCAACGTTATGGCTGGCGAGGGTAGTTCAGAGAGGGTTCCACATAAATCCTGTGTTGGATACCTCGGTGTTCGTCTCGATCAATACCTGTACTATACAGATCATACCAAAATGATGCTGAGTAAAACCCAAAAAGTAGTCATGGACCTTCGTTGACTCTTTCATTCTAAATATATTCTTCAAAATGTCAAAGTTATCTGTTACAAGACCCTGGATAGACCAATTTTGACATATGGATGTCAGATCTGGTACAATCAGAGTACTAGTACGATAGAAAGATTAAGAGTTTTCGGAAGGAAATGTCTTCGTGCATGTGCTGGTTTATACAAAGACGGATTGGAAACACCATATATCGAATAGGAAGATTTATCAAGCTCCTAAAGTGACGTCTAAAGAGTATCTTCATATTGAGACTTGCTCGCAATCATATCGCAAACTCTGTAACTGTGAGTAAAAATTCCTGGATTTCACAGCCATTCCATCCTACAGATGAGTATATTGCGACTTGCCTCGCTACTGGCTTTGTTCCTCAGAAACATTCCAACACTCAGGATACGAAGGCTACACAATTTGCTATAGGATGGTGTAGGAGGTGGCTTATCTTTACGCGGTCAGAAATCGATAGGATTTTTCTCCCAACCATTTGTTGCATTTCGTTTCAAGTAACTTGATCGTGCGAGAAGAGTTGAGGCTACTTGGAGTGATCTTCAAATTTACATCATCCTTTTACTTTTACAGAAGTGTCTGTTCTTCAGGTCTGTAAAATTGGAGGAATGTCACGATCTGCGGAATGTTCCAGTCTCAGTTTTTAGTTTTCATCTACCATACTAGTCGATTGTTTATTGGTCATTTATTGGCTGTTGTTATTTGAAGGGTAGTCGACCTTAAAAACGACGTGTCCTTTTTTCCATACTCTTAACAGCGCACACAAAAAACACATTTTTTTTGATAAAAACACATATTTGACTTGAAATTTCGTCCTTGATCGGAATGAAGTTCGCAAAAGACGCCATGTTTACTGCTCCAATACATTATGACTTGGTTGACCATGGTTGTGAAGTTTCGTTTGGGATGGGGGTTTTCTTTCGGCTATTTGCTTAAGTTTTTGATCTACCCATCCGAACTCGACTAAGGGGTTCGCGATGTTAATAGTTACTCTCTTCTACAGTACTTCTATGTCATAGGTTTGGAGGTATTCCTACGTTTTCTTTGTTGTCCTTTTACGATACCAGTTTCCTCTGTCTGGTAGGCAGCGAATGGAATTCTACTAGCAACTCTGCTAGGATCTTGTGTACACCAATGAAGTAATAATAAAGAATAAAAGTAAGAAGTCACCGACTTTTGGAAAGAACGCTTCAACGTCCGCATGATGTTTCTTTTGCTATTTCCCATTTAAACTAGGACTCCGTTTCTGGTCTGCTGACAATCCTATTGAACAAAACATGTCCATGCAGATGTTCAGTCGTTTCTTTCCATATCAGCAGTGGCCCAATATCATCATCAGCTATTTTAAGACCTCGGATTTCCGTTTGCAGCCAACCCTCCTTCTTCAATTTATCGCAAATGACTTCAGGCAACCATTTAACGAGGCAGAGTATCAAAAAGCCATGTGTTTTACCTTCCCAGAGAACTGTTCCATAGTTTTATGACTGTTGCGCCTCGGTCTACCCATGAACCCGTGCTTCAGGATACTGGAAGTAGAATATCAACTTTAGTGAAGCGTGATCTGTTCGGGGAACGCATTTCAATTTGTTTAGGATTTTCGTGGAAGAACCTCGTTTGCAATAGTGCCATTGGTCGTTCCAGATAAAAGGACGATTCTTTTTGGTTCCTTGATAAATGAGCACCTCTTGGCTAACCGTGTCAAGCCTTTGATAAATATCTAATACGAGGTCAGTAATCCAAGAAAGTACGTAGTTTCCATTTGTGAATCGGGATGCGTTTCGAAGCTAATGCGATGAGTCCCTACTGTATACTTCTTTTTTGCCAATTTCGTACACTCGTGCATTTAGTTATATCTTCATTTATAGCATCCTCGAGAGTAACTTTTCGAATTTCTGGAGATGTGCGTATAAGTCCCTTGCGAGACAATTTGTAATGTGGTCCACTGTGGTTCAGGTTGATTCCAATGTCTAAATAGTGAGAAGAGCCATTTTGTATCTGCTAAGGTTTTCATAATATCAACGATGCGTGGAAGCAGGTATATATGTTTTTTCAATGTGTTTTTAAGTGATATTGCAGGCAATCTGTAGTCGTTATTAGTACCCCGTATCTGTTCCTTCCCAAGAACCCGCAGAACAGGCCCATTGGCAGACCAATGGTTCAATTACTACTTTTTTTTCTATTCCGGAGATCATCGCGAACAATTCTCCTTGTTTGGCTAAAAAAGTCACCTTTATATTTCCTGCCGCCAATCTGAGACCACCATCCAAAGACTCCGCAGCTAGGCTGAATCTGAGTTGGTACAAGGAATTTATTTCGAGGATGCAGCCCTCTGTGATGAGGGAATTGTAAATTCTTCCAATCCTATATCTCTTATTCTTCTTCGGGTTCAATTTCTTCTATTATTGTTCTTAACGAAATAACGTTGCTCCTGTGCAATGGTGAGTTTTCCTGAGCAAACAGCTGATTATGTTGCAGTTTGTGTAGCGCCCATCACTCGGTTTATGTTCAACAAAGCGATCGGCAACAACCCTGGATGCACCAAGCAGGATCGAAACACTCTTCCCTGTCCGGAAGTTTCGGTTCAATCAAAGACATGGTGGAAGTGGTTCCTACTTGTGGGCATGGATTTTTTCTGTATATCTGCACAAGATTGATGGAACACAATCCTTCAACTGCATGATAGGGGAGGTGGATGACGCATGTCATTGTTATTATAACCGTTGCCTGCCATTTTTTTAAAGAGTGATTTGCACGGTGACCTCTTTAGCCAAAGTCGAAACCTCGTCCCAAACTCTGAAGTCAGATTGACAAATGGAATTGACAAGGATTGTCAAAAGGAATAACGTGGCGCATTATGCTCGGGAAGTTATAAGAAGATTCTATTAATTCAACAAAATTTACACCCTGGAGACTCAGATGGCGGAAGCGATGGAGGGATCTCTTTTCTTTCCCTCCTTTTCTTCCCGATACAGAAAGTATTTTGATGTATTCTACAGTAAATCAGATGGCACCTTTATGAAGAAATTAGCCCGAAGTTATGTGTCAAACGGTGCCAGGCTAACATTTCAGGTTGACAGCAAGAGTGTTTATAGTCCTATAAAATAGTCTTCATATTCCTGCCAAATGAAGAAAATTAGGAACAACTCTAATCCTGTTTGGTGCCTTATCACTCAGAGGTAACCATAGATTTCAACTGACGAGATTTAAAGATTATATTCTTATATTTCAATTCTTTACCTATTATTCTCTAAAAACCAATAATTTAGTCTCTTTTAAGCCGCCGTAGTTTACTCTTGTCTTCTACTCATATCATTCATCTACAAGGATATTAATTAAGGTTATTTTGCTTGAATTAAGTCCCAATCCGTTCCATATTTGTTAAAACATTACTTAGCTTTGGGTGGAAGAATAAATGGATGCATTTCGAGTTTTATTCTAGCATTATATGTGCATGTAAGGATAATTGATAATTGCTGGAATCAACCATTAAAAATAATTTCGAAACTTAGTTTTTGGAAAATTTATTATGTTGTTTCACTTTAATGTATTCCTCAAGATGAGGGTGGAATTAGTTTTTGTCCTCGGAAGATTCCGTCGTTCCCCCATCACGTTCTTCGTTTAGTCAAAAACGCGTTTCTGCGGTGCGCCGTCTTCGATGTGATGTCATATTCTGTAATGCCCGGAGTCTGATGATCATTGTACTTTTTATTCCTTTGGAATAAAATGATTAATTATGTTCTCACTTAATGCATCGGATATTTACTCAACTTATTCATCTATGCGAATATCCTTCAATGAAGCACCTTTTGAAATTTGGTAAAAGTTGCTGATAATCCAGTACAAGGACTATTATAAATGATAATATGATTGATTACATCATATCTGTTAAGTTTCGTCCACAATATAACATTTGTATAGTATGGTAAGCACTTCAGCTGTTCGTGATAAGTAAGTACGATCGTTTAACAACGCTCACCTTTTCTTTGCATTCTCCTTAGATGATTCTCGTTGAATTACCAGAACAGACGGCGAGTCCTATTTAACGAATTATTTGATTTGTGGCTGTTTCTGCACATAACTGATAGGCCTCACTCATTAAGCTCGTTAATTTGTATTTAGTGAATAATAATGGATCCATGTTTTATCAATTGTTCCAAATCAATTCACAAAATCTTTTGGATAGCATGTTAAAACGTCTAAGCAATGTCAATGTAAGGAGTAACAACTAAATTTCATTTTTGATCGATTGTCAGTAAAAATAGCATCCATCTATTACGTACAAATTTGTTATAACAGATGTCACAGGGATACTTTTCAATTTACAAATTATATCATAAATATTTTCAATCATTATTTCAGTTGCCTCCCCTTTTTGACTTCATAAGGAATACTCGTGCATCCACGTATGAATTCAGACTTCTAACATTTAATTGCTGTCAATTTGCAGACTTGATCTATCACTTTCAACTCAATTCATTTCCAATTTATAGCATCAATGCTCCTTATATTTGATTCAGGAATCCAAGTCCTCCCGAACAGTAACTGAAAAGTTCTAATTTAAATACTTTGAAAGAACAACGAATTCAACTCCGGTCAAACTTTGACTATTCTCGTTTGACGTATGCCAGATAATGGCAGTTACTTGGGTATTTGTTTACGATAGCAACAGGTTGTAAAACTGTGTAACAATTAATTAGTTGATTGACAGTTCAGCAGTTTTGTTTCGATTGAGATTTACTTTAGATTTAGCCTTCTCTATCTATGAATTATATCAGTTGGAAAATTATTAAAGAACGACCGATAAAGTGAACAGAAGAACTAGCGTCACCCATTTACGACCTATAAGGAAATATGAAGACAGCAGTCTCAACTGTTTCATTCCACCATCCTAGAACTGTGGAATTTTCAATAGCGAAAACAATCGGATTCCCTATCACCAACTAGCCTCTACTTTTTTCGATTTAACTTATTTTTATTATTTTATTTAATCTTTCATTTTGTCCTCATCTGCGCCTGATGTAATCTAATTCGACAGATCCTTGAAAATTTTCATTGTTGTTGTTGTTCAGAGCCTGTCCTAAAATCTAAAATATTCTCGTGTTCCGTTCTGACATTAAACATTGTCGCCCTTCGAAACATATTTTCACCATTTTCTTGCATGTCTCAGAAAAGAAAATATTGAAAAACTTTTACGGCGTCGTCACTTGAAAAACTTTCAAAGAAGCATTAAGTATACTTTGAGCTCTGTTATTTGGAATTTTTTTCCAGGATGTACTAGAAATATGTTTCCATCACCCACCAGCAGGACGAAACTAAGAAAATATCTGAAAAGAGTAGTCATGTTCATCCTGAAGTGACTTGCAAAACGATGTATTTTTATTTGAAAGAGGATGAAAGTTTATTCCCAGTGTGGAAAATGATGATAAAGATATATCCGTCTAAAAATAACTGTGTCACGGGAGGTATTATGAGGATTTGCATCGAGAAATCTTCATCAAACGTCGAGATTTCAGTTACATACTCGTTTGTTGTTGCTAAGACTTGATTCCCGACTTCGTAAGCTAATCTACCCACACATGCCTACGTTCTCGATGAGTTGCAAGTAAATGCTCTCGCTTCAAGGATATAATAACAAAGTACTTCAGCTCAGAGTAAAATGTATGTAAAAATACGTAATGATCTTCCACTTGTTGATTCAGCTCTTAGCATATATAGTGGTGAAAGTTTTCATGTGTTCTTATTCAGCTTACCGATGCACGTGGACGAGGACACCAGCCTTAATGTGCACTTAGCGTATAATCTTCAGGGAACGTCAGCTGGCTCCGCGAAGACAGTCAGCAAGCTACAGCATCCTTCAACATCCATTCTATCTTGTCGGCGTTGACGGTAATTTCATCATGAAAATCCTATCAAGATTCGGGGATCGCTTTTGTAAGGATTAGAAGCGCCCAAAACCAGCAGACGGACGGCCACCCCTCTCATGTACGTTAGGATTTCAAAATCCTAAAGTTCCCAAATTCACTTCGTCGCCATCAAACGCGATTGTTGTTTCAGTTGAAAAGCGAAATACTTTCTCTGTGTTTTGTTATATGATTCACAAATCTTAATAAAAATGCGAAATACCGAAAGAACTTACACGAAAAAGGAAGTGAGTGGCATTTTGCTCGGAGGGCTATACAGTAGAGTTTAAACATTGCAAGGACATTTCGTAGATAACGAGACGGTGAAATTTTATTTTGGCGGAAACAACATAATGAAATCGTGATTTCTTCAGGGAAATTTCTATTGTCAACAATGCCAGCGGACTATAAAACGATAATGGATAAGGGATGAAGGATGTTTGCTTAATGATTGTTGAATGAAAGCGAGATGAAGAGCAGCAATGAAAATATTGCAATAAACTTGTACGCGCATTTTATAGATGATCCATGGGAAAGATGAAAAGACCATCAAGGATTATATTCTATTGTATTTATTGGCTATTTTTTCTTCTTCTCTCTCTCTTTCTATCCCTCTGACTTACACTGCATCCAAGTCTCTATGTTGTCCGCGCTGCGATAAAAACAGGACCCGCTTGTATTAAATATCAATTCATTTTTATTGAGGTGAAACGCAATGGAAGATGCTCTTAAGGATAAATGATGGAGTTTCCCAGTCTGTAAACGTACACATGTGTTTGGAGAGTTGTTTTTGGTGGATTTTCGGGAAATCGCTATGAAAAGGCTTCGGCATTTATTTACTCACTCTGAATGAAGCTTCAGTATTATGGAAGTTTTCCAGAATTACATATTATTTATGGGATTCCGAAGAACTTGATTGGTTTCTAAATTAATGTCATTTGAATATCCTTTTGATATAAATCTGCAATTTTTTGATAATATTTGCGATGTATGATATTTTTTAGGAGTACTGGTTGTCGTTTGACCGATTGTTATTGTTGGTTGGAAGATTTTCTACAATATAGCAGCAGGGGTTTATCTAGACTTATGTCATCTAATTGATAGCAAATGTACGTGAATCTCCTGCATGTTGCTTTAACAAAAAATGAAATGAACAAAAAGATAACGCGAGCACACATGCGAAAAGCACGATTAGCATAGAGGTGAAATACTTTGTCTTCAGAGGAGAATTGTATAAACAAAGAGAAGGTACGCCAATTTTTTCGAAAACAGAAAGTTCGTCTATTGTTTTTTGCAGGTTGGCCGGTAAATTATCAGAACGTATCAAACGTAGAAATATATCAGAGGCCCACGGACACAATGCGGATCATACTAATGATAGATGTAAATAGATGTGAAAATGAAATAATTCACGATTCACTGTCTATTTGTCGAACTGTCTATTTGTGTAATATGTCAGTGACAACTGCAACTATTTATTCGCCAGAATAATTCACTTCTCTAGAAAAAACGCGGACACCGATGGAGTTCTGTTTGGAGTTCACTAAGCCCTTACGATTTTCTAGCCTCCTCTGCCTTCTTAGCCCGTTATTGAAGGATAAGCATTTTCAGATCCTTGCCATGCTTTCCCTTGTGATAATGTTGCAGTCAAAAGAAAATCTGGACTAGCGTCTCGACTACAAAATGTCCAATGTATTCTTGGAACAGTTTTCCGAAGAAATACGAGGGAGAGTTTTCAAGTTCGCCTAATGGAGAATTAAAAAAAAGTAAGAATGAAAGAAAGTAAGAAAAAAGTGAGAATAACAACACAGTATTATTTACCTTTTACAATATATTCACCTGCGATTCTATTACATAATTCAGATCTTTGAATTAGCTCCTGTACACCTTCACAAAAAATATTTTTTCCTTGTCCGAATAGTAAGCCGAAACTGCGATGTTCGCTTCGTCATCGCTCGAAAACTTCTTCCCACAAAGTTTTTTTTTAAGCTTTGTTAAAACTGCTGGTTCGGTAATACAAAATACCAAAGTCCACCTTTTGCCTTTTATTTCCTTTATAATGTTCTTCTAACGTCACTTTGATTGAAGTGTAGTAATTTCCGTTTATGAACACGCCTTTGTGTTCGTAACCTGTTAACAGGACCCCTATTGAGTCCCAAAAGACTATTGCCATGACTGTAGTAGCCGCCGATGGCACCATAAACTTCTTAGGTAATGATGTGTTCATTCTGAGCCACTGTAGAAAGTTCTGTTCGGACTGAGGTCTATAATGATGAACCCAAGTATCGTTTCCAGTAACAATTCGGTTCAATAGTATATCCTTGTTTAGTCCACACACATTCTCGGCACGCATTTTGCGCTGACCTTTGTCTTGTCAAGACGATCGTGATCGGGAAGATCGTGTATTGAATCGTCAGTTTGTCAGCTGAGTTACGATGGCTCGCAGTTTTTTTGGGTTTTCATTTCTGGCAGATGTCATATGTGTGAAGTATATCACGGTTGACAATGGAGTTATTTCAAACATGTTGAGGGTGGGAAGATTAAAATCCAAACTGAAATTCACACGGTCTTCCTAAGTACAAAATATAGACGATCTGCTAGCGTGTATAGTATTGAAAACGATGAAGGTAATGAAAACTGATCTTCTGATCTGATCTTCATTCGTTCTGACGGGCTATGACTGGATCATAATTGATTTTATCCGTTTAAGTTCTTATTGTATACCTTTACCTGGCTGTAATAGGAGGCGCAGTCCTGACTGTGGACTTGGGACTCCCTTTATCTCATCGGTTTTGCTTGTTTGAAACTATTAACATTCCAGGTGAAAGTAAGGTGACATTTTTAGTTATTTGTTTGTGAATATCCAATTAATTTCAGAAGTTTTTGGTAGATCTTCTGAAATTGATAAAGCCACACCAAAGGTAATTTGGAAAATAGGACAAGTTCAAGCTGAGAGCAATATTCATTACTAGTAAAAATAACCAGTCGACATCCACCTAAGCTGGTAGTGCCAATCGATGCGTCCCGGCCTGTGAGTTGGCACCTGACGAGAAGCGGCAGGGACGCGTGTTCGAAACCAGCTTGAGCTCTTTCCACCGTTCTTAATATTAATCCAATTAATGTTTAGGCTAAAATAAAAACTTTAGATATGACAGTCACGTAACTCTTCTAGGGAGAATTTCCATAGCATTTGAAGATAAATTGCAGATCTTTTGGCTCCCTGGAGAGTCCCCCTCCCCCTCTGCAAAAATATAGAAAAGAAGTGATTATTCCAAAAGTATTTTTCAAGCACTTTTATTACAAAAACAATTCACAAATACTTGAAAACTTCAAGTGCTCCTGTGAGAAAAAAAGATTTAATTCAAATGGTCGGTTCACATACGAGCGTCGTTTATCGTGGATATCCGACTCGTGCATTTCCACTTGACCTTTTCATCAGAGATAAACTTTTTTCTCACAATGTATCACGTTTTACTACTCCGCTCTGAAGAATCCTGCAACACCGTCTCCACCAAAAGTACATCATCATGCAAGGACGAAAATTCATCTCTTTGGGAACATTATCTGCTCGAATTAATTCAGCTGTAATCACTTCTGTGCAAAGTTTTTACTAAAATAAAGCTCTTTTACGAGCGACGAAGTACTCAAAGTTGAGTGCACGGATTTTCCGCGAGCCATCAGGAGATCCAATGAAATCTTTGCTTTCAGCACTCCACTCCCACATAATCACCGTGATACGAGATTTACTGACAGACGACGTGATTTGCTTTCTAATCGCCTCATAATACGCTGCACAAGTCCGCATTTTCCCAATCAATAGAAAATCCTTCACAGATAATGCACTATGGCAACCAGATATTTGATGCATTGCGAACGGACTCCTTGCCAAGTGGCGCGCAATGGATGCGGGATCCCTCAGCACATCGATGCCCGGAGTAATCTTATTAATCTGGGAGCAACCGAAATTACAACAAGAGCACTTGACAATTTATTCAGGTGGTCGGGGAGGGTCATCTTGATAGCAACAACACGATTTCTTTACCAAGGATTAGGAAAATTACGTTCGAATATTTGAACTGAGTCACGGTTCGCGCTCCCCGTCGATTGCACGTCGAAAATATGATGAGTATGTATTGCCGCGAGTGCTAGAGGAGGTGGCACAGAAGATACAACGTAATACATTATGAAGGATCCCTTCCGGCAAACATTTAATTATGGACACGAATAATGTAATGTAATTAAAATTATGTGTCCTGTGAATTCCGGCAAATCAGCCATTTATGCAGCCAGCTGTGCTTCCCTACGTACAACTCAAACGAAACGTTATTTTCGGGTGTTTTCTATGTTCTATTCTTACTCCTTGGTCGTAGCTCAACACTCGTCCTGCTTCTGATGCCGCACGTATTTAGGATACACAAAGTATGTTGAAGATAAAATTACGAAGCTTTTTACATTGCACAAGAATGATTTGCTGAGTGTATATTAGATGACAGCGAGCATTCTACATTTGAGTTTGATTTATTCGCTCGAGTTCGGTTAATATTGTCCTTACCTTAGAAAAGGAGCTAGTGCCCCTGGAATACGAGTACATTGAACCGAACTGAGCTGAATCGATTCGTATGATAAAGGATTCGCAGAATTAAATTAATCATATGATTTCAACATCATCGCATATGTATTGACAACGAAGCTAAGGAGGTTAAACCGGAGATTTCCTTCCTGAAACCCTTCCTGGCCACCGGCCATCAAATCTTCATCATTCAATCGGCTTATGCATGATTAATTTTGCTCTCAATTATGATGAGAATTTCTAGTTGAGGCTTAGTTTTCCACCCTATTGTCAATGGCTATCCTTCGGAGATTCGACATTGCTGAAGCAAACCACTAAGGTGGGACCGCAGATTAGTGGCCAGCTCTCCCAGAAGATGAGCTTCAAAAAGGAGCGAGAAAAGATCCAGCAGATATATTTTCAGAGCAATTCTTATTTCCCGAGGACAAATCCAAAAGCGAGAATGGAAACAATTTTCGAACCGAGGCCCCTCGACAGACACGCTTTAAGACAAGCATCACCTGGGAGCATGAAGAGTTCCCCAAGGCTTTGGTCAACCAGCCTTACACGGTCTGCTTCCAGATGAACAAATCTATGGAGAAAGTGATCCCATGTGGTGAGGGCAATGAGAAGAATCCAAACAGCTGTGTTTGCAAGGAAACCTTGTAGTATCAGTCTACTGACTAGGAAACCATACGAGAGACTACAGGATATTATCATTAGCGAGAGTCGAATAAAAGTGTACATTAAGAGAAATGGCATGAGAACAGTTATTGATCGCAGCTTAACCTAGTCCTGATTACAAAGTTGCCCTCAGTGAGCGTTTGAGCATGAGTCCGAGAATTTAACCTAGCAAAAGGATGATCGTTAAAAATTTTAATTTGTGATGGAAATGATCTTTGAAAAAGTTTCCAGGAGCACTTATATGAAAAACATTTTATTGGTCATGCTGATTGTTTATTCCAAAGATTACAACCTTGAAACATTTTCAGTTTCATGACACGCACTCAATGAATCTGTTCATCGATTTTGCACAAAAGTTCTGAATACAAGATGATCATTTAAGCGCAATTCTAGACGGATTTTTTTGATGATTTATGGTATTCCTTGAAATATTAACGTGAATTTTACTCTTCAGAGACTCTTTTAGATAATATTCGATATAATCATAACTTATTTCAATATTTTCAGCAAACAAAGTTGATCTAAAGCAAAAGCCTTGACCCTTATGAAACCAGGTCCATGATTTGTAAATAAGATGTCTTTCAAACTGTAATGCACAATAAATGGATGCTTTTTGGCCGATTGTTTTTTAGAGGTACAGAAATTTGAGCTATGTATGACAGTATGTATGACTATGTATCAATGCTATGTATGAGAGGTGTCATGTATTTCATGGTTAGTTATGGTTTGCTATTTTATCATAAAGGTCAATGTCAATGTAACGTCTGCAAATTGTACAAGTTTATTTCGCAAAAACAGAGCTTTTCAAGAAACTCATCTGGCAGTCCGTTCATTGCCGACATAATGGTTCACCAGAATAATTAATTCGATTAACCATGGGTCATTTCCGCGTTACTGTTACTCTCACTGATAAAACAAATCTATCCAGACATCGTACAGTACGTAATCAAGAAACCATAGCAGCTGTACACCGTAGTATCGATGAAGACCCAAGTGAGTTCATTCGACATTGTGCTCGACAATTTGACAATCGATATAACGGAACACTCTTGGTTTGTGGGCTTACTCAACACAACTTTTGCAGGAATTGAAGTCAACCGAGACCACCGGGCATGGTGTAAATTCGTTGTTTAGGCCCAACAACAAAGCGCTGCAGATCCTGAGTTTCACAAAAACATATTTTTAGCGATGAGGCTAGTTTCTGGTTAAATGGCAACTTCAATAAGCAAAACTGCTTTGAAGTGATGGTAAAGAAAAACCATTTCGTCGTGAGAAAGTCACTATTTTATTAGTTAGAAGATTCGAAAAATTAGAGATCTCGTGTAGACTTCCTCCGCGCCAGTCGTGGCGTTTACTTACCTGGAATCCTATTGAAATGAAAGCTAATATGAACATGAATATGAATATTCCTTTAAAAAGGGGGCTTTACTTAAAATAAGTCTCGACTATTTCATTTTTACAAAGTTGTCATATTCGGGCTATGAAGCAGAATTTGATGTTTTCGACAAGCATAGACATTTTTTCAAAATTTTCTATTTTACTCCAAAACAAAAAATTGTAAAGCAATTAATTGATTAGCCGGAAAAGCTTTTAACGTAAATCGTTGTACTCCTACATTATTATTTGCAATATAATCAGTATCAGAGGATGGGCCTTGAAGTATGGAATAGTTGGCTCATTTAATCTCCCACTCGTTCGAGCATGTGGTCTGGGCAGAATCACCAAGCGTATGCATACGTTGTTTGCCGGTTTTAGTAACAGATGGTGCCAGCCAAACGTCATTTCAATCGTCTGACATTTAGCTATAAGCCCAAACAAGTTGCGTCCGCCAAATGTAGCGTGTTTGTTTTATCGTGTTTATTAGTCATGTCAAATTTTGTACCTGAATAAGAGCATTTGCGGCACGCATTGCTTTCCTTGTTTAACCAAAAGAAGAAGGCTGTTGAAATTCTTCTTTTACTGGTAAAAACAATGACATTTAAAAAAAGAGCGTGAGACCAAAATATTGAACTCCCTCAAAATAGAAAAATTATGGACTTTTTCCTATCCACAAAACAGATTCTATCCACAAACAGAAAGGGATCGTATACAGGGACGCCTATCTGTTTGTGTAAACGGTGGACCTATAAAAAAGGATACTGAAGTCAGACAAACGCAGGACGGCATCACACCAAAGATGTGAAACGCGTGTGTGAACGATACAAGGAAACAGACGGGGAACGACGAAATGTTCGGAGAGCAATAAAATACAACGTCAAAAGAGAGGCTGCGTTTTTCGAGAATATTTTTAGTTTTCTTTCACCTCCTTTTACAAGGGCGCTCTAAGGTCCATTCCTTCCTCGTAAAATCTCTGGTTTGTTTTGACGGCGGCTCAGAAAAACCGTCAGTCCTCCTTTTTCTGTATCAGAACCGTTTTGTGTTTGGAGATTGTCGTCCTCATCCTTGGTAATTTCTCCAGCAAAGCGGTGTACGAGATCATCTTCATGATCTAATTCGTGCAAAGCTTATCGAATTTCCGTTGCCGTACAGAAAGTTTTCTTGCTCGCCAAGTGTTTAAAAGTGACATTACCAATTTCAAATTTTGCAAAAAAAAACATCCTTCGACAAAGTTCGTTAATATTCTGGTTCGAGTAAGTTTAGCGTCATCACAAGTGTATTTCTGCTACGGTGCCAAAACTAAGAACAATAGTTACAGGAATCAACTCATTTATGCCCATCATTACTTTACCCTTGATACATATATAATATATTGATCTTCAATTATCCTGGAAAAATCCCAGGTTTTGCATAACGGTTTTCTCAGAGTTCTTATGAGCCTTATGGCGATTTTTTTTAGTTTCTTATCTTCAATCATCATTGAATGCCATAGGTATGTTTGAATGTCATAGGTAACACATAGGTTTATAGTACTGCTGGGACTTTCAGCAATTGGTCAAATAAATCAGATGTGTATCACATGTGGCCTAGTTCTCGTTCAAGGAACACTAGTGTACAATATACCCCAAATGGATACAACGTGATCCTGCTCCAAAATCTTTCACAATCGAAAGATGGAGGGCTAGACACTTTGTCCTGAATTGAACAAAGCTTATTTACAAGGAAAATGGAAGTGCTGTCTTTTCGGTTTGTGAAACGTCGTGCGAAATGCTCGTGAAGGATCCCATACTCCAGTTTGTCATTTTAGGGTTAAACGAAATTTCTCGTTTTAGTATGACAAAACTAGGACTATGTTTCGAGGCATCCTATATTTTTGGGAATGGTAATTTCATAACAGATACGGCTGCTATTTACTTCGACATTGTAGCGGTGTACGCCCACCGCTTATATTTAACAACAAAAACGAATTAAATTTTGAGTTCATCCTTCCTGTCGGCATTCACAAAGGAAGAACCGATTCCGAATAAATTCGTTGCGATCAAAGGAAGAAAAAAAAAGCGGAAAACTCCAAGCTCCCAAGCTGCCATTCACATCGTTTATCTCAATTTATTCAAAAACTTTCCGTGCAACTATTGGTTTTCTCACTTCAGGCTACTCAACTAAATAAACCACTTGGAAAATAGAGTCCATCGACAGGCGGCTTCCTGTTTTTAAATGAAGTGCATTCAGTCTGAAACTTAACCAATTTCTACACACACACATCACGAAGTTGCCGACCGCAAATATTCAAACTATGATAAAACTCCTGTTGCGGATTTCCAGGCTATTCGTTTCATGCAACTTGAAACCACAAACTATAGTATATCAGGCATCAGTATCGATTGCCATCGCCGCTTGCTTCAATATTTTATGCAGTTGAAAAGCATATTGCATCATTGATAAATTTGTATTCGATGGAATTCGAACCAGCAATTTCCCATGCCGCCGATCGTGTTGCTTCAGGGACAGGACATTGTGGGCGAGAGGGCGAAGGATGTTTACTCGATAGCAACAGAGTGTGGCAGTTTCACCTGCAAACTTCTCTGCCTACGCGTGTTTGCAGAAGATGGTTTGGCCCGGTTCATCCTCCAGGAGATAACGTGAGGCGGAAATACTAACATACACACACATTCACATACAAAGATGGATGCAATGGTAGCAGAGAACATCCATTACACTAATTTGACCAATAACATTTTTTCTCCTCAACTTTGCAGATAAACCGTAGAAATCCAACCGTCGTATGCGAAGGAGGTGGGGTATGACGGGATGACATATATGCCCCAGCTCGCAATATCCTGTCAATATGAAATTGAAATTGATGTCCTGCAGCACTGTCATATAAATTCATCCTGACATGTTCAATCAATAGCCCGAAATTTCACAACCTATTGCAATTTGCAGGAGCATTTCATATTAGAATTGATTTTAGATGTTGCCCGAGCCTACTACAGTGAGAATGCAAATCTTGATAGGCTTAAGTTGGAGGTTGGGGCTTGACGTTTTCTAATACCATCGTATGATATTTGCCTATAATTTCATAATATTGACATCAATATATCGTTAATGGATTTAAAATCTGCTTCGGAGGAAAGGCAACGAGAACAATAATTTAGTTTATTTCCAAAGGATCTTTTCTTATATATTTAATTTAACATGCGCAAAATGCTCCAAACAAAATAATTCAGAAAAGACAATTGGCTCCTCAGTCTAAATTGTTTCCAAGGATATCATGACACAGCGAGGGCAGATTCTATATATCATAAGCTCTCTGCAGAGTTCCCAGTACCCTCGAAATTTATTGAAAAATCTAATTCACAGAGCGAATTAAATAATGCAGGAAAATTAATCCTGAGTAATGCTCTCAAAATTTGATGATTTTTCCAATTTGGTAGGCTATGAGCACTCCTTTCGACTGGAGAAGTGTGGAGTGAGTTGCCTGTAGTCCTAAATCGAAGTAAATACATGTTTAAAATGAGAAAATAAACGTATTAGGCGTTCAACTGTACTCCAACGGTTTCGTATCCAAAGTTTCCAGGGCTTTGGTAAAAAATGGTTACACATTTTTGTTTCAAATTCTTTTCCATTGCCGGCTACGGGTTTTTTGGGTCTTTCGGGTAGCATTAGAATTCCATATCGAAAAATTGACTGTTTGACTGCTTCAGAAGAGTGAAAGTCCTGGCCAGCGAAGCCATGTACAATTGCTCGAAATGAATGGCAGTCGGATGGATCAACATCTGGATAATACGGCGGATTAGAAAAAAAGTTCTATTTTAATGCTTCAGCGCACTCTACAACCACTTCTACGGAGTGAGATCGAGCATTATAATGCTGCGAAATTCGTCACAGACACATCAATTGCGTTCAAGGAGCGTACTATTGATTGTTTCAGAAGGTTTTAGCCTCTCATAATACACTAAATCAAAGATATCACCAAAAAACCGTGAATATGGAGCCGTGAATATTATGTCGATGCGTCAACATGAAAACATAGTGCAGCAACCAACTCGATTTTCTGATTTCAGAATTATCATAACGAACTAATTTGTCACCTCCGGTGTCAACACCGTGCCGAAATTTATTTTGGCTTAGTATTTAGAGCAGCTTCATAAGCAACATAGCGCCGTTCGACAAGTTTTGCGTTTCATTCGCACTGTTCATTCCCATGCTTTTAAGGCGTTTCGTAACTGTTTGCTGAGTTATTCCCAATGTATTCTAATTATACCTTCTGACTTTGACACGAGTCCTCGCTAAGTAATGCTTTGAATTAGACAATTTCCTCTTCGACCACGATGCTAACCTTCGACAGCTATATCACCATTGTTCTAGCTTTAGAATAACTCGAGATACGTTCTTTCACTGATAGTTGGCTCACCCTAAGTCCTCATAACCGTTCGACAATCCTCAACCGCGTTTTTTCTGTCTTCTTACAAGATATAGTCAAACTTCACAAAAATGGCGAGAATTGGGCTTATATTCTGACATTAAGGTCCAGATACAAATCAACTAATATTAGTGTGGGGTTATGTTCAGAACGGCAGAACGTCAAACATGATATGGTTGACGTCTATAACTTATTTACTTAAAATTTTCACACATGATACAACAACGGTGGTCTAAAATTTAAACCTTTTTGCGGAACGAGCATATTGTTATTTAAATTTTTGATTAAATTATGATTGAATTAAATTCACTTTGTTAGATTTTTACTTTGCTCTAATCCACTTTCCACTATCTTACAGCCACCGCTTTAAGTTGGGACCGCGAAGACGTGAATCAAGGTATGTAAATTACTACTTAAAACAATACGATGTAGATGTACGAGTATTTTCAAAAACAATTAGATTAATAATAATAATAATAATAATAATAATAATAATAATAATCAAGATAAAATGAGTGAACGAACACGAGTTGAACATTCAAAATGGCTGCAATTGTCAACAATAAAGTGCCTGTCAAAAAGGTCAAAGTATAGTTGGGTGCATGAGAGCACTAGTCACATTTTAACCTCTGCTAATTTTGACATTTATGTATATTTATAAAGTTGCCTTAAAAATCAGGTCAATATTTATAGAAATCAAGTAGAAGAAAAAATCTTACGTTTTTAATTCAACGCGGAAAATTTTCACTTTCACTAAGTCCCTGGCCAGGCGAGCAACACTTTTTTTAGTGTTTTAAAGGAGAAGTTTTCTGCTTAAGAGGGCTTCTATGCTAGAATCATCAAAGGACATGACGACACCAAGAATGTCCCAGAACTACCTTTGATGGAAGACGAAGCCTGCTGGTGCTGCACGGTAGAAAAAATAGAGGCAACTATTTAACTTCCACTGCCAATATATCATTACAGAAAAGTACAACTTTCTTTCTTATTCTTCAATGCAAGCCACTGTATAGCTGAGTACATCCTTCTTCCCTTTCAACTGGGTTTGGAACCGGGTTTTGATGGCGGAAGTCACGCGTATTTCCTGACTCCTTTGGCGAAGAATTGCTAATAAATATGAGAGAAACGAAAACGATTCACAACATAGATTTTCACACGATAACGACGGCTATCGCGATAGACAAGTCAATGTCTTAAAAATGTCAAAAAAAAGCAGCTTGCAAAATGATTGGAGTGTAAGTTTAAATCATTTTAAAAGTCATAATTTGTTTACTCCTTTAACATATCTGTATGTCACATTAGTGAACATGGTCGACTGCAGTGTGGAGAATTTTTGCTTCCTTTCCTCAAAAAAATTTGCTCAGGAAAATAGATACTCTTAATGCATAAAATTCATGAAGTCATGATTAAGTCATCTCAAATATTAATCTATTCCAGGTTAAGAAAATCTTGAAAAAAATTATTTTGTGTTCGAAACTGGTATCTACAACCTTTTTGTGAACTTTAAATAAGCTTTCCCCAGTATACCAACAGGGACATGCTGCAGCAACTCATGCTTGATTTTAGCGCCCCAGCAATGTTAGCCAATGTTAGTCCAATCAAAGTGACATTCACGTCACCAGCTCAGTAGACCAAAGAAACCACAAGTCGACTGATGCCTCTCATGCGAAAGGTGGATCAAAGCAGTGGAGATTGTCTGTCGTTACTTCTGTTTAACTTAGCCAATAAAATGAAGCCAAAAAACGAATTCAAAAAATTATAGCAAACTTCAAACAGGAAGCGATACGCTGCTCTATAACTCGAACCAAATTGTAGCCTATGCTTATCATATTTAAATCCTATCACGTTCTTCGTGAAAAAATCCTATTAAACGTGTCTGATAAAAGCATATACGAAAACAAATCACAGAGAACGCATGTAAACAAGAAAAGCGTCACTAAATCAAGACGAGGACCTTAACGTAAACATTGCTAGAAAAAATAAAGACTTGTGAAAAACGGATACTAAGCCACATAACAGCTCCAAAATATGCAGGTCAGTGGTGAATAAGGCATAGTTACAAGTTGTACAACCATGTTGCCGAGCCTAATCGAAGTGACAGAGGGTTGGTTCCGTGCAATAGATTAAGGAAGAGCGGGTGCCTAGGAAGGTATTCGTACGTAAAGCATAGAGAAGAAGGGTAGTGGTAAAGTGTAGTGCTCCGATTCTAGTGGGGGGGGGGGGTGCCAATGGAAGACTTATACTGTTTGAGGCTTTACATACGGGAAATCAGAGTGCCCAAAAGTTTACCATGAGGATGACGTAATTTTATTATATTTTAGGATTGAATTCATGAGATTCTAGGCGTAAACACTATTGATTTCGATTCTAGGTAGTAAATTCTGTCTCTTTTCTTATTATTGAGCTTATATGTTAATGAAATGTCAATTACCTGTATCGTAGTAATCCCAAGCTGCCATTTCACTCATTAGAAAATATCCATCGTCATCACGATCAAATACCTGAACATCATCAGATTATTCTGCTCCAAATATTTTTTTTTTTGAGAACAAGATTTTCTATTGGAATAAGTTTCCGTTTTATTGTTTGCTATTTTTTCAAAACATCAAAAAAAAAATTAAATAATTTACACGAAAACAAAATAGAAATTGCGCATCAACGTCGAAAGCTCGATGAATCATCATGAATCTTCGTTTTTCTATTTAATACGATAATTTATTGATAATATTACCGCGAAAGACCGTAATTGTATAATTCCGACTTTGACTGGTGAATGTCAATACATAACAAAAATTTTGGTGACAGATTGAATATTCCTTTATATTCTGTTCGTTCGGACCCCAATCGGTATTTGCTGACAATCATACGAAGTGTGGGCAGAAAGTACGGTGAATAATTTTTATTTAAAAAAAGTAATACGCTTCCATTGCATCTGATTTAATCTCCTTCAAAGAACTGTCCGTAGCTAATAATGCACTTATCCCAACGTTGACTCCATGACTAGAAGCGTTTCTGGAAGGCATCTTTCCGAAGGGCTTTCAGCTGCTCGGTCAACAATGGTGTCAAAACGTTTTCCATTAAGCACAAGTTTAATTTTTGGGAAGAGTCAAAAGTCGCATGGTGAGTATGGCGGATGTGGACAGACAGGAACATTTTTTTCGGTCAAAAACTCACGAATGAGAAGCGAGAAGCCACTTTTTTTGTATGTCGTATCGCAAACGTTGCAGTGCGTGCTTATAAAATTCATAGTTTACAGTTATGCCCCTTGGAACGAACTCTGATCGCATTAAGCACTCACTATCGAAGAAAACAATGAGCATGACCTTGATTTTCGATATTGACAGACGTGCTTTTTAGGGCGAGGAGATCCACTGGTTTTCCATTGGGAACTCTGCATTTTGGTCTCAGGGTCATAGCCACAGACCTAACTTTCATCTTTCGATAACATTTCATGAGCTTCTTTGGCATTCTTGCGCGACAGACACGATAAACTCAACCTCACTCTAGCGGCTCTGGCAGCTGCCTGCAAGTTTGAACGTGCTACAGATTGCCCCTTCCTGTCTCAGCTGACCACGCTACTAGACAAATTACAGCATAATGATGTAGAGTCAGCAGTTGACGGTATAAAAATTCATTCACCGTATTTTTGATTACACCTCCTTTATGTGCTTTGGTTGAGATCCAAAAGACAGAAGCCGACAAAGAGGGTTCTAGCCATCTCCCGACAAACTCTTGGTACTTCTGGGGGTCAGTCAACTTTGTCAGTTTTGTAATGCGAGCAATTTTGATACCGTGATTTATATTAAATTGATTATGCAGTCTATCTTGATCTTTTTTTTAAGAAGTTGAATACGTTAATTGCGGGTAATCGTGAAGACATTTGTTTTTATTTTTGGCAAGGAAAGTATTCTCAAAAACCTCTGAACTGATTTCTGCTAAAGTTTAGCGCAACAAATGTTTTTACTGCATAAGATAAAAACGTTTTAAGAATATTCAAATTATTATTATTAAAAATTATGAGGCACGGATTTGTAATGTTGAATTTAAATTTGGGCACACCGTGCCAAACTGAACATAGCGCACCTAAGAAAATTGTTGTTGTGAAACCAAAAGTCAGGTCTGAGTTATACTCAAGATGACAAGTTGATCTGTCAGATCTGCAGTCAAACAGAGATGGGGAATATAAGTTCTAGTAGTGTATCAAGATCATATAACCAAGTTTGTCCAGCTTCAACCTTTGAAAACTAAAAGAGCTGAAGATTTAGCGTTTCACTTTCTTTGAAGATGTGACGTATCACTTTGTTACAATATTTTTAAAAGTTGGTACACAAGTAATATTGTAATCAGACAATGGTAGAGGATTCAGTCATGTCAAATGCAAATATGCGCTATGTGGAAAGATGTTAAGAAAGTTCGTGAAAAGCCTCACCACAGTCCAACACAGGGCTCAGTTGAAACGGCCAAACAAGATATACAAAATATGCTAAATGAACGAATATGGATGAACGAACGATAACAATACAAATAAATGTTCAGATGATTTACCATTTTTTCAATTTGCCAAGAACAACACATACCAGGAAGGAATACGCCAAAGTCCTTGCTAAGCCATGTTTGATGTTAAAGCAAAAAAAGGCAAAGCATCGGTTCTTTTGCCTAGCGATCAAATCTCAAATATTAAAACCGAAGAATAATTCGGAGAAATCGCCAATACATTCGAAGTGGAAGAACATCTTAAAGGAACAGTTAATATGTATTTCTGAAAAAATTTAAAATGAGCAGTGGTCATACCGACAATCACATTCAAAATAATGTCAAAATTGTGTCCACAATAACTTCACGTCAAGTTCTGACTGAAAAACACTAGTTGCTTCCTCTAAAGAGTATGTGCCCGTAAAGGAGAATATTCTTTTGCAAACTATATACAATACATGTAACGGCCCCCAAAGAAATAATTTCCTCTGCTCAAATAGGCAATACAGTTCGAATACAAGTCGCTGATGGCATGCGCGGTCGTACAAACAGCGGAAATGTGTTAACCATAGAGATATAAGATATAGAGAGGCTCTATCCTTGTACATGAGTGTACGCGAGCGTACTCGACCGTCCGAAGTTTTAAGCTAATTTTTTTCCACGCATCAGTTGTCAAATGTTCGGCTATAATCGATCCTGCCATTAATGACATATGCGGCATGATATCCGAAATTGTATCGAAATTTCAAAGTTTTTTGCCCAATTAGAAGCACATATCCGTAGCCTTTACAATGTAATATCCAAGCATAGGCAAAATCACGGAAACTACATTCATAAATCACTAAAAACAGTTGACAAATGCCCAACTTGTACGAGTTTTGTTGGGGGGCATATATCAGTCTTGAAATTGAAAATTATCCATCAATATTACTGCCGACAATTTCACATAAAAGTTAATTTACCAATTGCAGCAAATAAGTAGCAAATCAAAAACATTTTCATTCAATAAAATATTTACATTTTCCAAAATCTCGCGCTACTTTGGGTTTTAAATTTGACAGTGAATTAACATTACAGTTAGAAAAGCAATTTCTGTAAAGGAATAGTCACACATATTATTTGAATATTGTAATCATTATTAAATCGATCGTTCAATCATGGACTTTAGCCAGTCAACGTTAATTAAAAATTTGAAAACGTTTATATTGAGCATTTCTCATTCTCATTAAACATAAAAACTCATTAATGACATTAACAACGGAATTATAGATTTGAACATATTTGATTAGCTTAGTGTAGCCTTGAGATCAGCTTCAGATACCATTTACTCCATATTCATTCGGTTCCAGTAAGGTAAATCCTAATGCCGGAGACACACTATTCTGTCGTGTTGTGTTGTGTTGTGTTGTGGCGCCACATGGGGTGTGCACACTTATCTGTCGCATTGTGGCGCTGCACTAAAAGTTGTGAAGTTAAATACAGTGTGTGAGCATAAAATAAGTTATTATTCCTCATAGGTAGTCTTTCTAGTTGTTATTTTAAGCATTTAGTAGTGTTAATCGTGCTTTTACAGTATTTTTTGGACATTATGCTTTCTTCGGATTCAGATAGTGATTTTGATGAGGATCTTCAATTTCTCTTACAAATTACTCTTCTTGAGAGAAAAAAGAAAAGAAGATACTGGGTTCACCCAATAAATAGACAGAGACAGAGAAAAAGTGAATTTCATTGTCTAGTTAAAGAACTAGAAAGTCACGAGGAGAAATTCCATCAATACTTCAGAATGAACAAAGGACAATTTGAGGAAATTCATTCTCTGATTGAAGGAGACATCAAAAAAATAGATACGAAGTTTCGCAAATCCATAGGGAGTATAGAAAGACTTGCGTTATGCTTAAGGTATTTGATATATTTAAAAATTAAACATTTAAATTAAATATTATTTCAGATAATTTTTTGAATATATTTGAGAAAACTAACAAACTAAAAACAGAAAAAAATTTAGTAACGTTTAAAACTGGTAATCTTTGTTCTCGTAGTAGGTTTTGATGTTTGATGTTGACGGAACGTTTGTTGAAAGTAGAGTGGTTGGAGATGACTGGCTGTATAGTGTTGGCGGCAAGTCTGCTGGAGCTTCAATGTTAATGGAGAGCTGATCCTGTTGTTAACTGGCGATGGTATTATGTTGTCCTTGCCTTCCAATTGCTCTATTTCCGCTTGGGAGATGGCTGTGAGCAAATTTAATTTGATTTTCGTTTGTCGCGGTTTCGGTAGCTTTTTAACTGCCTTGCTCATGCTCAGAAAAAATAAGTCCGTAGCTGCAAGAAGAACCTGCACTTGTTGTGCGGCTTTCAAATGGGTCATCTACCGGTGATTTTGGTCAGTCGACATTCTATGTATGGGAGGAGAAAACTCATCGCCTCTTCGTGCTTCCATGGCACGAAGCCTGCCGCAGCTTGTCCACTTTTTTTATTCCTTCGTCGTTTTAACGCACTGGCGAAACCGTTTCTCAGCTTTGTCCAGTCTTCTTTGCATTTATTTACTGTAAAAGATAAAGTAATTATGATTTCTTTACAGTACACACTGTGAACTAAACACGTTCTTTAAATTCTCCGACATAATCATAAACACACTATTCTGTTATGTTGTGTTGTCTGGTGGCGCTCTGGCGCAATCGCTTGCAAGCAGTCGCATCAGAACAGAATGCGCCACAACACAACACAACACACAAATATGCTTCTAACCATACGAAATGTATGAAAGCGATATGCGTCTGACGCGCCACAACACAACACGACAGAATAGTGTGTCTCCGGCATAAGTCGCGCATCTGTGAAAATTTTGTGGTACTTAAAAAGGCCGAAATACAATACTGCGTGACGGCGATTAGTCAGCGCGATGCGATTCTCCCTCGTCGTCACGCAACGCATTCAATTTACAATGCACGCGATGGGCAAATGCACAAATGTCAAATTGGTGACATTTTAAATGAAATTTGCTGGAAATTGTTTTTGATTTTTTGAATTTGGAATGTTGCTTCGTTTAGCAAATCAAAACCTTAACTTGGATGCACGAAAGTTTCACTCAAAATTCATTCATGTACTTCATCCAATGAACTTAAATGTAATTCAGGCGTTTGAATTTCAAATTTCATTTAAGAGCCATATTGCATTTGACAAACGTCACGCACATCGTTGCGAGGAATTTTCGATTTTCCGAATATTTTCCGCCTCGCATCGACGCATCGCAATCGTTGTACGATGTCGCATACAAATGCATGTTACGAAAACTGCTTGACATTTGCTGCGAGACTCTCGTCGCGCTCTCGTATCGCAGTCTCGCACTATTGTATTCCGGCCTTAACGGGGCTTATTTCTTCGTGTTGAGTAAACATTCCCGTTAACTCGACTCTCTTGCGTCTATAGGCAGCACAGATTTGTTGATCATGAGGCAGTTAATGTGACGATACCTTCTCGTAATTTTGTTGATTTAAGGATGAAGAGACTCTTATGAATTTCACAGTGTCATAAAAGTTTAAGTTGTTGGCATAATTAAGATATGATTCATCTAATTAAATTATTCTAAGAAAGAGAGGCGAAGAACTTACGTCACGCTTGTGACGTTTCATAGCGACTGGATTATGGAAAAGAAATATAAATCTCGGTAGCTCGGTGCACGATAACAACAAATATTAATTGTATTTATTAATTTCATATATTTTTGCATTAATTATTAATAATTTTTGATATTTTTTGCATTTCCATTGTAAATTTTGGACGTTATAAGTTTTGTTCTTTTCACTACGCTGATAAAATCTGACAGATCCTTTTTACTCATTATTGTTCGAGGTGAATAGATGGGACATCTCAAGTACCTTAGTATCCGGTGACCATTGAGGTTTGCTATTGTTATTTCAATGGAGACCATAAATTGTCTACAGTACCCGGCTACCGGGTATATGCCAGGTATATACCGCTATACCGGGTACCCGGTTAGGATACAAATCGTGAAAATGTTGTTACTGTCCGAACAGCAACAAATCAAGTGAAATTCGAAATGATTTGTTTAAAAGCAATCATATCAACCCGAAAATTTTTTATTCCAAAGCATGATTTGAAACAGGACTCAGTTCATTTAGTGTGCTCTGCTACTTTTTCTCAAAACTCGATTGAAAACTTTGTTCCCCCTACGTGTTACGTGCTCTTCAGCATGGGTAAAGTTTCCAGGAGCAAAGATTGCTCCCAACATATCGACATTCAGTTTAATCAATGGAAGTTAGGTGAGAAATAAATGAACATTTTCAAGATTGTTGGCATTAGTTGAGGGGTTTATGGCTTTTCTGCGTGAGTCTTCTACTAAGTGGAAAACGCTAAGTTTAGTGTTGCAATCTAAAAAGTGATGAGTTGCGAAATGAAAGTGGAGCCTACGTTGCTATTGGTCGGTCCATAGAGCGCGTAACATGATTCCGTGATAAAAGCTAAAGCAGCGTTTGAGAATTTTATGGTCCTTTTGCTACTTTTATTCAATTGCTAGACGCTGAAACTACCTTCAATATGTAAAACGTGTTCCAACCACCTGGTGGATTGCACCTTTTTTGTACTCGGCTCGTTTTTCATGCAAACCCATTAATAATTTATGCCTTCAATGAATTTAATTATGCCTTCACCCCTTCAAGTGTCAGTCGATATTATGCAAATGCAAATTTCCAATTTATTTCGCCATAAAACTGCACTTGACCCGGCCGATGTATCAAATTTATTTATAAAATTAGGTCCAAGCACAATGGTCCATAAACTTAACGACCGCATTTGCCTTTTTTACGCCACTTGTGACTACATTATCCATGTCCCTTTCTAGCCAATTTCCACTTTACCAACTCTCAACTTTACAACTTCGAGCTGCACTTAACAGCATTTACGACAGGACGTCAACTTGTATCGCTAAAAGTTGGACCATAATCTTGAATGCTGCTAATGTGTCACGTTCTTACGCGCGAGGCAATTACTTTCAATAGTCTTACGTGCCAATTTCAACACAGCTCCAACTACATTTCCGCCACCAAACAGCCAGTCCTGGTTTCATCAGCCACCACCTTTCGATCGAATTGACACCCTTAAATGTGCTTTCACTTGTTTCATGCATTTTTTAAAAAGTCGACAATTTCGTAACCGGATGAATTTTTCCGGCTTGCGACGTTGTGTGGCATGTTCGACATGGCTGACATAAAAAGGACTGCACAGGAGTAGGAGTCGAGCTCGATTCTTTGTGTCATGCAGTTGGTGCTGACTTCGAAACTTTAGAATGTGAATAACGATGTCAGCTTAAAGGACATTACCACATTTAGGTGGTTTGGGGCGAGCTCCTCTTACTATTTGCAAAATCAACATGTTATCGGTGGAAAAAGTGTTTCTTTGGAGTGGTTACTTTGTAAATTTGGTTTTGCTCTTCCAAGCATAACAAGGAATGCGTTTTTACTATATTCCGCAAAGCAACTCACAACAGGGTTATTGCCCCGTATCATTTTCTAGGCCCAAAACAACCAACAACATATTTTTTCCAGGAAATTCTCCAGATTCAGGACTTCATTGCTCAGCTATGTGGAACGTACTCTTTACGCAAACTTCACTGAGTGTTTTTGAAATTCAGCTTGCCTATCTGCTTTCCACAACATTAATCTTCAGTGCAAATTTGGAGGGAATTTAGGTTATACCTCGAGCCTTAAAAAGAGTGAGATAATTAAGCGCTTATCTCTCCCGTACATCTCTCAAATTGTTCTCAAGCAGAGTGTAAACACTGATTAAGAGATAAAGGGGTTAGCAAAACGCTCCTACTCCTTGCAAGTGAAATTAAATACTTTTTCAAAGCCTTCAAAGTCGTTCCAACTATGAAATATGAAAAGGAAGATGGAACTTCATTTTGAAATGTGGTAAAAGTGTTTGAATCATCGAAAGGACTTGGGGGCAAATAGCTTTTGCAAGTATAAGAAGAATGTGATTTCATCTGCATTTCATAGTTTACTGAATGGGAAGTGAAATGGGTGCATGATGGGGTTGACAGTTTCGTTGTCATCAAAAATAAAAAACTACAGAGGAATAGCAAGAATAATTGTATAGCGAGCGCTGATAAAAACAAGCGCCCATACCGAAAACATAGCAAATAACCGGGTCCTTATGCTGATGAACTTTGCGAAGGAGCTTTTATGTATTAGGTGCGCAACTAAGTTCTCGCTGTTTTTTTTTACGAAAAAGAATCTTTATTGTGAAAAAATGGTTAAAAATGAATCATTCAAAATATTGCCCATCACCAGCGACAACTTGTCATGCTGTAGAATGACTCGGCTCAATCGCATCAATTGAGTTCGATACCGTTCCCCAGTGATGGTTTCGTTCAGTTTCAATAGTTCATAATAAAAAACACCATTCTGGTCCTATCAAATGCACAGCAAAGCCTTCGCAGCGTGAATAGTCGGCCGAGCCGGCAACGTAGAAGCATGACTGGGCAGTCCCCATGAATTTCTTCTCTTTGGGTTGCTATAATGAATCCATTCTGCATCACCCGTAACGATGCGATGAAGAAAACCCTTCCTTTTTTGCCGCTGGAGCAGTTTTTCACAGGCGAAAAAACCGACGCTCAGCGTCTCTTGGCTTCAATTCATAAGGAACCTAAGGAACCTAACCTAACCTTGTTTCTGAATCATTCCCAACGCATGAAAGCGCTTGTAAATTGCTTGGCGGGTAACTTCTCATACTGAAGCAAGCTCCTGTTGAGTTTGGCACGGATCTTAATCGAGCAATGCCTCCAATTCAGCCTCTTCGAAGGTTTTTGGTCTTCCTTCACTTGAACGGTTTTCAACACTAAAATCAACGTCTTTGAAACGACAAAACCAATCACGGCACGTTGTCTCACTTACAGCAGTATCTCCATAAACTTTTTGCAGCTCTCGATGAGCTTCAGCCGCCCTTTTCTTTAAATGAAAGAAAAATAGAATCGCTTCCCGTAAATCACGATTATTTGGCACAAAATTCGACATTTTTACACAACCAAAAATATATGACACAAAAACAAAATCAATTATGTGTCGAAGCGGTTTGTGTACCATATCTCTAAGCTTGGTCCGTGATGATTTGGTTATGTCACAATCAACCAGCATTTACTATTGGAGCCATATCTAGGAAAACAGCAGCAACAATTTCTTTCTGAGATCCTTCAACTGTTTGCAACATGTAACACCTCATTTAATAGCCCGCGATGCAACCATATACAGTAACTAACAAGTCCAACCAGAAGAAGAACTCAACACAATAAAATTTTGCAGTTAGGTATAAAAAAAGGTGGTAGGAATCATATATTATATATTAGTTGAAAGGAAATTTTGTCTTTTGCAGATTGCAAGAAAACTTAATTTTTAATTTAACAAAATAACAAATATAACTCCAATGCATTATTCAACTCAACTTCAACTCGTTGATTTTAAAATTTTATGGCATAGCCTTTTTACAATATGGCATCCTCTCCGTGGAATAGAAATCAGCAAGTTTCTCAACTTATGGGATTCCTGGCCTCTAAAATTGCTGCTTTCAGTTCAGTGTCGTTTGAGTAAGTCTTCTGATATAATTTACGTCCAACTTTGCGCCAAATCCGCTCAACAATGTTGAGGTCTGGAGACTGTGCTATTGTCTATTATATGAGGACAATTATATGACAGCCAGATCCTAGCAATATATGAATTCTGTTTTGGGGCGTTGTCTAGATAAAAAATAAAATGATCAGAAATACCCTAATTCTGGCAAGTAGTTTTCACATTTCATTTTAAATCGTCCAGATATTAAAATATATCCATAGTACTTTCAATAAACTGGAGACTGCCTGTCCATGCAGCAGAAACACAGCCGTAGACTATGACAGAGCCTCCTCCATACTTTACAGTAGCTACAGCTTTTTTCGGCAAACACGCCGCATTACCACGTCGCCACACAAACCTTCGTTCATCGGATCCGTGCAAGTTGACCTTCTTGTCAACTGTAAAAATGACCTGTAATATAAAAGTAAGAAATTTATTTTCCCTAAATTTTAGTTTATAACGCGGTCCGAAGTTCGGGGGACTTCCCTAAGTATTGGGTATGAGAATAAGTGTCCGCCGTTGGTAGACAGATGTCCTTACAGATACCATCTTAGTGTCTGCTGTGGTAGTGTTCTTAGAATTGGAAGTTGTATACGTAGACTCACGAACGCAGTAGTTGACATTCCTTCAAAGCGTGAACACTGTTTTTTCTCGTGTTAAAAATGTCGAATTTCATACCGAGAAAGCTGCATTTGCGGAAAGTCTTTGTTCATTATTTCATTCTCAAGAAAAGTGTTGCGGAAACTCATCGCATAACGCTCGATGTTTACGGTGATCATGCTCCATCTGAGATCAGTTGCAGAGAGTAGTTTCGGCGTTTTAAAAATGGTGATTTTGACGTGACTGATAAAGATCGTGAAGAGGCACCGAAAAAGTGTGAAGATTCACAACTACAGGAATTGTTGGATGAAAATTAAAGTCGAAGCCTAGAAGAATGATGGCAGGAGTTAAATGTTGACAGATCTACCGTTTGTGCCTCCCCCGGCAAGCGCTTGTACGCCATGGAAATGATACAAAAAGCTGAGACTTAGGTGCCACATCAACTGAAAGAGAGAGGGACATTGAACGACGTTAGGTGAAGTGCGAGATGCTTCCTCAACGACAAAAAAGAAAGGATTTTATGCATCTAATTTAGACAGGGGATGAGAAATGGATGTACTTCGACAACCCTAATGACCAAAACATTGGGTAATGCGAGGTGAACCAGCTCCATTGACGCCAAAACGGAATATTCATGCTTCCAAGGTCATATTAAAAATATTAGGAATATCAAAATATTAGGAAAGTGTGAATTGGGAAATCCGCTCGATGCAATCGGCCCTCACTGGAGAACGATTCACTTCTTATGAAGGTATCAAAAAATGGGTCGATGACTGGATCGAACCGAAGGATGGGGATTTTTTTTTTGTTGTGCCTTTCTTGTTCGGAATATACCTTCGAAATGTTTTTGCAGTGACAAAAACTCCGTTTCAACTTATTCTCCGTTTCAACTTATCTAATCAACTTATCAACTAATCCTAGTTTTATCCGTGGAAATGAATGTTTTTTCATGGATCTGTTTAATATAATTTTCGTCATTTATACTCAGTTTCTTTCCTTGGCCCTTATTGCTCAGGTGTTTTCTGTTTTAATTTTTTTTTAAATATCGTTTATAGTTGAAGTGCCTCTGTGACTATATCCGAAATTTCTTTTATTGTTTTTCCGCCCATACGAAGTCATAAGATTATTGTTGTTATCTCTATAGATATTCGTTTTCGCGAAGTAACCAAAGCACAACCTTCCTCTATGTAAAATTCCAAAAAACTAATAATTTAAACTCTAATGAGTGTCATTGAATACGGTTAGAAACTCTTTTAAATCCTTAATACCATTTTATCACATCATTCAAAACGTCAAAACGTCCGGTTAGTCATGTGGAGTTTAGTCATGCGTTGGGATTATTATTATTTTGTTGAATTAAAAATTTAAGTGTTATGATTTTTTAATAAATACTAAAATTACGCTAAGAATTGCTTTGAATTCATATTTCATACGTCATTCCTATTCAAATTTTCACACGTAACAGCAAAATTCTGTTGCGTTGCGCTCGTCATCCGGTTAGACGTGTGAGTTACTGTCTGTCTAACTTTTTTCAATTGCAAAGCTGCCAAAATCTCACATAATATGTCAATGTGTGTCAAATTGTGTGTTAAATGTCAAATTGCAGCTCATTTAGACTAGTAGTATATTGGTAACAGTAATTTAGGTGAAGTTACTTTGAGGATGACTTGAAAAAGAAAACGTTCGACCAATGTATCCTACCAGTCCTGCTATACGGTAGTGAAACATTGGCGACATTGGAAACAAGAATAACAAGGAAACTCCAGGTTGCTCAAAGAGCCATGGAAAAATGCATACTGGGAATTTCACGAAGGGGTCCCAAGAGACTATCGTGGATACGACAAACGACCCAAGTAAAAGACGTGATACATAGAGAAAAATCCTTGAAATGGCGATGTGCCGGCCACTTGGCGAGAATAACGGATGGGAGGAATGAAGGATTTTACGGTATAGTTTCGCCATCCTCGGTGGGAGCTTTCTTCACGGATTAACAATTGGCCTTATGGCATGGTTTAATTAATTGACTAGTTGTCATGCGAAGAAGAGAAGCTCGTAGGTGTTGAGATCATAACCTTAAATGAAGTATAGAATTAGGCAACTACTATAAATTAAGTAAAGTATTAGATAATTATTATAAATTAAGTATTTTAAGTACTTTAGACAATAAACTTAGAATTTAGAATTATCGCCCGATATTGGAGGCCGGCGAGCAGCGGCGAATTCGAGCCACTTCCGCGACTCAAACAATCCCAACACCTGTCAGCGGTCAAGGGTCAAGGTGGTGAGATCTGGTGCGGCTGGGAAAACTCACCACACGGTAAACACCGCAGTTCTGCAAGAAAGGGTCGAGTCTTTGATGGGTCATTGTTCGAAGGGTGAACGGCCGCAGCGGAAGGATCAGCAACCCGCTAGATTGATAGTTTAGAAGGAAGCGAAACTGAACAATGGGTCTCTTTTTTTGGTAATTTTGATTCGCAGAACGATACGCGTTGGGCAGCATCGCCGTGGGTTTGGTCCGTGAATCCATTCCGCAATTTTCTTTTTTTTTCCTTTGTGAATTTTCCGAGTAAAATTGCGACGGGAAATGAGTGAACAGTTTGAACTCCTTTTTATGGTGTCCATAAAACCTGACGGTGTACGGACAGTGACCTTTTCGTAGACCTTTTCATAGTGTCCCTGAAACCTGACAGTTTGTGGGGAGGTGTAAACTGGTTGGGGCGTCCGTTCGCAGTTTAGACGGGGCAATATTGGATTTGCCGGTGCCAAGACGCAAATATAAGCGCAAGGGATAGCGGGAGCAAGGCCAAATCGAAGATCATATAGATGGATATAGTGATTGATGGCGTACGCGGCTTATCAGCCTGACCATGACGAGGTGTAGCGGAGGCAACGGATTAACTAGGTAGTAGGTTAGAAGCCGTAGGATTGTTTGAACTGAACTTAGGTCTACGATAGATATAGGGAAGTAAAACAAAAGAAATAAATAAAACAAAACAAACAAAAAAACAAAAACAACTTGCCGCGGGTTTCTCTCCCTTAGGAAAAAAAACAATACGCTTGTCTTTGAGGAGGAGGAAGAACACCCGAGGAAGGCAAATTGGTTTGCCACATTCTCGCTTGACGGCATATTGGGGCTCAGTGGAAGCGAGTGGCGCCAAAGCCCGTCTCCGATGAACCTACCGGGACCAAGGGTCCCGACCGGTTACTTTCCCGGGAAAGCACTGCCCGACGGCTTGGGAAGAAGACGGTGCCTAATGAGCAGGCATGAAGATTCAGTACATAAGGGAGGTTGCACCATAACATGGTTGAACAAGCTAAATGTGATGATGATGATATCAAAACGATCGTAATAAAAAAGTCCTTAAAAAGCCTTCAACCAATCGAAAATCGAAGCTACGGGAAACGATAGAAGTGTTTGAACACTTTACTTTTGGTAGTACCAGCAAGTCGGAGCGCATCTTTAGTTTCGCAATTACCTTACACAATTCCCTTACAGGATTTAAAGTCAATATTTGTTAAACAGATTTTTTGTATTTAATACTATTTATTATCTGCCATGCTCTGAAGAATGGTATTTTGCCAAACAATCAGCGATTTTGAGTCCTGGCTTCAGAGTGCAAGTATCACAAGACATATGTGTTTGCCGTTTGCTCCATTCTTTTTTGGCAACATTGCTACATTCACTGGAGCCTTTAAATTACACTAGTATCCTGTAAACTGGGATCATGAGGAATTGCATCGTTTTATTCGAAGAATTTGAGAACTCGATCACGTATCTGCTCCCAGGGTCATATTCTGCAAATCTCGAGTGCTTTCTTGATTGTCTTTGATGCCTTTGATGTCTGCCGTCGAGTAAAGTCAGTCTTATTACCTGCTTGTAAATGGATTAAAGGAATGGCTGCAAGGAAGCAAGGACTCAGAAGCAGTTGTCTAAGTTTTGTCATATGTGTTCGTTCCATTCAAGACGGTGATCAAATGTGAGTGGTAGGTATTTTGCGTTCTCGTTTCATGATATTGGTTCCTTGTCCACTTGTATTGATGGACGATTTTGTGAACTCTGTCTCGTGGTCGATATTGCTTGGGTTTAGTCTTTAATAAGGTTTATCTACCATTTACGTAAGTAATCCACGTGCCTCTGTGTTAGCAGCCTCGCTTAATCTAGGTTTATAATTTATAAAATGATTTAAAAAAAAATTGTTGGAATATTTAATTATGACATTTGATATTGTTTGTTTCTTTTTGGGGATTCAGCTTCTGAAACACGGAGAAGCCATACTTTAATATGAAGCAGAAGTTCTGTGTTACATATCTAGCTTAAAAGTTGGGATATGAGTCGCAAAATTTGTTTGATTAGTCCCAAAAGAATAGTGCCTTTAAGATACGAGCGGAGAATCTTCAACTAACGTTGCTCCATTATCAGCTTACATTCAGCCGCTGAAACTTCGATAAACGGACCCAGCTATTGATGATTCTATGACGACCTAATACACCACACGCTACTACGATGACTTCTGAAGGTCCATGGCCAAGTACTGATGAGCACATACGGTTGGGGCCTTACCAGTTACCGAAGTTCCTGAAAATACCCCCTGGATCATGGTCGGTTAATGAGTTGTGAGCTATGATCCTGTTGACCGTGTCTCCAGTAAGCGACCATGGACCGCGGGAACTCCACCATGCGTCAAGTTGATCAGAATTAAAACCCAGCATTAAGGATAAAACTTCTTTGAACAAGGTCTATACGCCATGTGTGGAGACTGCTGGTCCTGCATCACTGCTGGTCCTTTTTCGGGTCAATCTCACTTGTCTCTTACCTGTTGTTTGTCTGTGCGGAGTGGTGGGGGAAAACTAAGAATTATTGAGTGAAACGTTGTATATAGTCATAGATCAGAGTTCTGATGAAGTAATCAAAAAAAAACAGGTGGCAAAGAAATGGAAAATAGGAAAACTTTGTTCAAAGGATCAATATTTCGTTCGCTGAAAAAAGCTGTCAAATAATTTGAACATACGATAATGGTGGGAGTAATTCTTTCTATATGCCCGCATTATTTCCCTGCATTAAACATCAAATAAATTCAAATATTCATACATTACTGGAGAAAATAAGGTCTTTCATTTTCATCAGCATCCATCAGATAGTCTATCATATCACATTTCACATTTCATTTCATTCATTTCAGTCTATCATCTCACATTTATTCCAACCAAAAACCTGAAAGTATTTCCAACTAATTATTCACTTACCAGCACGTTTGCCCTTTTTGCAACCACTTGGATACATCAGAACCTGAAAAACAGACCGCAATAGAGTACTTTGGCTGTCGGCTCCTGGAGTAACATGTGAAAAAATGTGTCCATTTTTCATCCCGTAATCTCCTGTAAAACATGGCATGGCCTTTATCCTTTCAACATTCTCGCCCATCTCCTAAAACCGTTTGTTATAATGCTTTTCGTGATAAAAGTGGCTTTTAGCACATTTGAAAGTTTCCAAAAACTGATGATGACGGGGATGGTAATTGGTGGCTGCGTTCGTGGCATACCTGTTGGTGAAGGATCTCCTTTTTTTTATTTTGCATTCGAAATCAATTCAATTATTGCTCACTTCGTGGTGGCCGTAAAGAATATATTCTGCATGGCGTAGCACGAAAGCATTCACCGTGTAGGATGTTGCAGTGCAAAGCTATGAATTCGTTACTTTTTTGGTTTGCTCGCGTACCCGCTCCTTTTGTAGTCTTTATCATTTCAGGATGCTCAAGAATTCAAGATAATATTTTTATATGGCCCTGAAAATGTCTGGAAATGTGAGAGACATGAACTGTTTGGTTAAAGGATTTATGAGCATACTTCCGATGAAAATGTGTCCTCCACTGGATTTATTAGGAATCCTTTATTGAATCTCAGTGCACTCTTTTCTTTTAAGGCTTGTAAAATTCTTACATTATTCAATTTTTATAACTTGGAACCATACTCGTATACACTCATCGTAGGCGGACAAGCTTGTGAGATATTATTGAGAGTAAAATTAATTTTCCTGAGACGTAAATGCGTCATTTAATGATTGATATAACGTTCGTAAGTAAACGAAATAAGGACGCGAGTTTGTATGATATGATTTTGAAATTTGTGTTAAATTTTGAAAGTCTGCAAATAACGTGGCTATACTCGGATCCTTCATTTGCAAATAAAATCTGCTGCGCACTTAATAATCCTTGCCGCTTTTACTCCAAGGGGTTGCATTAGATTTCCATTCAGTATAACATTAGGGGAGCAACCTATAGCCAGAACATACAACTATTACTTGTGCAGGCTAATATAATGAGAGTGTTTTGTTTATGAGTGTGTAAGTAATTATCAAATAAATAACGTCAACTGTAAAATTTCAAACTTGGGAGGATTGAGGATTCTATTTCTTTAAATTGAATAAGCCTTAATTCGAGTTTATAATTCACATTTGACTTAGTGTAAAAACATAATTCATATCGTTTTTACCACTGCCAACCATTCAGCTTTGAGATATAAATTATCGTACACTTGAGGTCGCTCAAACAGGCATTTCAAAAAGTCTCCAATTGACATTACCCTGGATTCGATGTATTTGAACTATTACATTTAATTTCAAGCCCGCATTGTCGACTACTGGTGGCTGTGATTTTCTTATCTATGATCTGATCCACCCCACTCACCTGTCTTATAAGGTTGCCCAACCCAAAAAATTGTTGCGAGCCACTGGCTTGGCCGAACAACACAGCAAATCATGGAAACGTCTAACTTACCGTGCTTAGTAAAGAATAAAAAGCTTAGTTAATGACAACAGTAAATAGAAACACATATATGTCTCAAAAATCGGAATAAATTTATTTAATTGATGACCTTAACACTCTGTCAAAAGAAGGTTAAAAAAAATCTTAATCGGTAAAAGTGAGCTAATACTGGGCAAAGTGAAATAAAGAAAAGACTTTAAGATTGAAAAAAACAACATATATCAACAATTTAACTTGGTGTCTGCGTGATACAATGCCGAAAAAGCAATTAACAGAATTCAAGACAAATTTGAGGAATGAAAGTCAAAATAAGGAAGTTTCATACTTAAAAGAAAACCGTACAGCAAAATGGAAACGATGTGGCGAGAAACGGAGAATTTCGAAGAAACACGGATGATTTTATCCACCAGATCTAGTTAAATAGCAGTACCCAAGCTCATTGCAAAATGTAAAAGCATTGGTATATAAGCAAAGGGTGTTTTTAAGCGTATTAACTTTGAAATCAAATAACATACGCATAAATTGTCTTCATTTCCATGACATTGATTTTATTGGAAAGATAATTCTTTGTCATTTTTATTTCAATCTGATCTTTAAATGTGGACGTGTTGTTTATTGACGTAGCTATTCAATCAGCTAGCTATTCTACGTTTTTGTTTTATGATGTTCGGGATTCGAAGCAATTTGTTCTCGGGCCGATACACCGAATCTACGCCGTACCAGCTGGTCGTTCCAACGATTCCCTTCACAAGCCAACATCCTTCCAGAGTATGGATGGGCATAGGTGATATTGCAGAGCACGATGTCGAATGTACTCGCTTTGGTCTTTTGATAATACGCTCTACAGCTGCTATGGTTTGTTCATTTTCAGTTCAGTTTGGTTCAATGCGAATTATCAGTAAGAATAAGCATGGTGTAGAAAAGGTTTTTGTTAATTGTATTTATTGTCCTGATGGACGAGATTATGCTGACCATAATTTTGATGGAGTGCGTAATGAGAATCTGCACGATTCGCCAACGTTGCCTTGAAAGCAACGTATTTATGCTGAAATGGCAAACCAAACTAACAACTGAACGCATGGCAGCTGTCACACCGTATGTAGTTGGTAGAAAAGTGTTCCCACCGTAAAGTTCTATACCTCTCAAAATCACCCGTTATTTACAAAAACTTCGTTCCGAGGCGCGAATGAAACAAATTGCTGTAGTGAAGAGCGGCAAGCAACTGCATTGATTAATGTTGGAAGACTTCTTCCAATTAATTCGTCGATGATTTACAGTTGCTACACTGCGATACAGACTACATGCGATGTAGACACGAGTACTGAAAGTAAATACCCAGGTTGAACTCGAATACAGTACTCTGCTGAAAAGTAGTAAGAACCAGCCGAAATGGCCGAAAGACTTGCACTGTTGACTAATCCAAGAAACACCCCGAAAAGCTTGAAAAAGCGAGCCGTAAATACTAAATGCAGTTGCAGAAAACTTACATAACCTGTCCAATATGTTTTGAATGTGTTTGCATAAAGCCCTGATTTTGAAGAAGCCAAAGGAGGTCCAATCTCCCTTGGAGTTAGAGAGGAGCAATGCAGATGGGAACGCAAATGTAAACAGGAAGCCGCAGTTTTGGGCAGCGTTAACGAAATACCTCAAGCAAACCTCTGAAAGGTGAACAAGTATCAGCACGAGATCTCGACAGTTTTGGATGACTAAGAACGGGCATGAAGGGTGATTCACATCATTGTCACATCCGAAGTCAAGCCAATCCACAAACCATTGAGACAATTTTGTAAATATTTGAAGTTTTTATACTCCAAATATACAATATTTAATTCCATCAACAAAATGCCCCGCTTGCAATTACACAAAATAAGTTCCACAGGCGTTCGTTTTTCGGATTCCCTTCCGAGGGTGTCCTTTCAAAAGTCATTGGTGTGTCAAGTCAAGGTGTCGTTCAAAAGTTGAATGCCACTATTTCAGGAATCCTTAAAACCGTTGCACTTATTACAAAATACAATGCAAGTTTCACCCTGATTCGAAGTTATTTCCAGTTCTCGCATCAAAAACATTAAACAGGAGAATATTCCTCTCCAAAATAGGAAATTGTGCCTAGATGCGGGTTTTCAGTGAAGTCCTTCCATAGCTTTTTATCCCCTTCACTTTTTCCCCTTTAATTTTTTTCAGTACTTCGTTGATCCTCTTTTGGCGTTTGAAACAGCTTCCACTCTTCTGGGCATTGAATCATAGAGATTTTGGATCTGGTTCTTGGTTTCTGCGTTGTAACACACTTCATTTAAAATAATTTTTAACTCCTCGATGGATTTCGGAGACTTCCCTTGAATTTTTCGCTCCATAATTCCCCACAAATTTTCAATGATATTAAGGTCTTAGCTGTTTCCTGGCCAGGACACCGATACCAACCCCAGATTTTGTTTTACTTGTGTTACCTGTAAATACACAATGACCATTAGAATGCATTTTTAGATAAAACCTATGGGTTTACTTACAGAGCGAGCTCGGTGGCAAGGTGCACTATCATGCTCATGAGCACTATTCATGAAAAAGTGGGTTTTATATTTTTCTGCATTCACGGAACCCCTCTATCTCCTTAATATGTTATGCAACCCCATACCATAACATAAGGTGAATGCTTAACTTTTCGAAGAATGCACTCATCAGCATATCGTTCCTTCAATCTCCTTCGAACTGTGGCTTTTCCATCGGGCCGAATCAAATTCAATTTCGATTCATCAGAAAATATGACATTTTGCCAATCAAATACCGTCCATTTCTTATGCTCCTTGGCCCATTTTAACCGTTTTTTTTTCATAGCCCTTTTCAGCTGTTCATAGCTCTTTTGTTAAGAGCGGCTTTTTGGCAGATCGGCGGTCTCAAAGACCCATATTCGTTAGGCGTCAGGAGACAGTTCTTCTACTAATTTGCATTCCCAGCTTTTCCTGAAAGTCTCTCCTCAGTTCCCTAGCGGTCTGGAACCGGTTTCGGAGACTCATTCGTTCCAACGATCGATCTTCCCGCGGTGTGTGATTCTTGGTCTTCCACTTTCGGTTTTTTCTCTGTATGCTTCCGGTTTCTTGAATTTTTTTTGAAAACGTCGCACTGTGCTTTCGTTGCACTCAATTATTTGAGAAATTCTTCGTTTCGGTTAGTTTTCTCCACTCAGTGCTATAATACGGTGTTTTTGTTCTTGGTTTAACACCATATTTAAAACTTCTAGTAAACTACTTCCGATGGACATTCTCTGATTTCTGAAATGTTAATGGATAACTTTTGACAGATTGAGTCCTTTTATAGCAGAAAAATGATAGTTACTCAAAATTATACCAAACATTCGATTTAAACGCCATCTATGAGGCACGCTGCTGGCGAGAACTTGTGGACGACGTGAACAGCTCCGGGCTCCGCTACAAGGTAGTGTGGCGCAAGCTCGGTACTTTGGGGAAGCCGTGTTTACTTCAAGCAGACAAGATGGACGGCATAGTGCTGGCGCTACTCCCAACTCATCCTGTCCGTGTTGATGCTACCCACGAGGTCGATTCAGTGAAATGTCCATTGTTCACAAAAGCTGAGCTGGAGGATGCGGTACTTTCTATGAAAGCTCGAAAGGCACCAGGACCAGACGGCATTCTAACCGAGGTGCTACAAATGGTCTTCCACGTTTGTCCTGACTTACTACTCAATGTGTTTAACGCTTGCCTGAGAGAAGGTGTATTTCCATCTTGCTGGAAGGTGGTGAGGCTCACATTGATTAGCAAGGGAAGGGGACCCCGGGCTGCCTTCTACATACCGTCCGCTTTGTATGCTGGACACAGCCGGGAAAGTGTTCGAAAACTTATCAAGGGAAGACTCACTGACGCAATTCTTGCTGCAGGGGACCTTTCTCCTCGGCAGTATGGCTTTAGAGCAGGGCGATCCACTTCCGATGTCATCATGGAAGTGGTGAATGCAGTCCGTCGAGCCGAAACGCACAAAACTGAAAAACGAGTTGTCTTGCTACTGACGGTTGACGTCAGAAATGCCTTCAACTCCGCCAGATGGTCGGATATCCTTGGCACATTTGAAAATTTTTTCCGATTGCCAGGGTATCTGATGCGGATTTTGAGGGATTACTTAAAGGACCTCAGTCTACTCTATGACACACAAGATGGGCGGCGCAGTATGGAGATAACGTCTGGTGTAGCGCAAGGCTCCATATTGGGACCAGACTTGTGGAACGCCTTATGTGACGGGCTATTGAGGCTTGAGCTGCCAGATGAGTCGCGCTTGGTCGGCTATGCAGATGATATAGCAGCACTGGTCGCCGGACGCTCAGTCGAACATGCGTTGCACAGACTGGGAATGCTAATGCGTCGAGTGGGGGAGTGGATGACCACCCGCGGGTTATGGTTGGCACTGGAGAAAACCGAGGTGGTCATTCTCAGGAAGAAAAGAATTGCCACGGTAATTCCTTTGCAAATCGGAGATGCGACTATTGAGCCTAAAGTTGCAATAAAATATATGGGACTATTGATCGATTCTAAAATGAGCTTTTCGGAACAGATCAGGGCAACGGCGAAAAAGGCTGCGATAGGCGTCTCGGCTTGAAGTCGACTAATGTTCAACATCGGTGGGCCCACACCGAGCAAACGCCAACTACTCATGAGTGCTGTATAGTGCTGAGGTTTGGGCTGGAGCTCTCAGTAAGGAGCTGTACCGAAAGGGACGTGGAGCTTTGCGGGTTGCGTCTGTACACCGCACTGTCTCTGAGTCGGCGGTGTTGGTGATCACAGGAGTGGTACCTATTGCCCTCCTTGCTACAGAGCGACGAAAAATTTATGACCGAAAAGTGGAGGTTTCAAGATATGCTGTCAGCCGAGAGGAGAGGCAGCGCACAATACTCGAGTGGCAACAGTCCTGGGAAGGCGACTCTAATGGCCGCTGGACTGCCCGCCTTATAGGGGACGTGGGATCGTGGCTAAATCGAAGGCACGGTGAGACTGATTATTACCTTACCCAGCTTCTTAGTGGGTATGGGTATTTTCAGTCTTATCTGCACAAGATTGGTAAATCACAGTCCCCAGACTGGGGAAAGGGTCGACGCATGTCACACCCTATTCAACTGTAGAAGGTGGAACAGGATGCGGCAGGACTTGTGGGAGGTAATGAGAGAGCTTTCTCCAGACAACCTGGTCGGAGAAATGATAAAAACTTCCGACAAATGGACTTGTGTGGCACATTACTCTCGGGCAATACTTACAGCAAAAAAGGTACCATGGATAACCTTGGGCGCGGGGTCTAGAGGGGTCTCCTTTCCAGTAGTCCTCCTCCATCCCACCCCTTTCCGCTGGGGGAAGATTTCTCTACGCTGACGGCGCCCTAGAGCTAAGTAAAAAGAGGCCTAGCCCAAAGTAATGTGTCAAACAGTTCCAGGCTACGGTCTCTTGACAAGGGGGGTGTTTAGTGGGTAGTCTGGTAGCATGCGCTTCTAGGAGTCCCACACTCCGGGCGTAAATTACCTTCACCCCCTAACCCAAAAAAAAGAAAATCAATGAGGCAGTCTGTACGAGGGTGTTTATTACTAGATTTACATGGCTTTGCTATAAATGAATGAGGCTGCATAATTATCGTAGAAAATAATATAAAATACGTGTACCTTGTAACGAAAATTCTCGAAAAAAAAATATATTTTTGCATGCGAACTGGTCCAGATCGGATGAGGGAGTGGTATTTGTTTTAATTGAAGTTTTCATTCTTTAATTTCTTGAAAGTGTTATTCATTTGGAAAGGGAAAATTTCATGCTTTATGCTTTTTTATTTATTTTATTCAATGGTAAATATTTACATGAAGAAGCGCTAAGGAGGATCCAAAGGTTACTGTTGAATAAATGTCTACAACTGCGACAGCGAAGGCTTGCAACAAGGATCCAAATATTTATTACAAATTGCTGGCTTCATTGATGTTCAGCTTCGTATGGCTTAAAGGAAGAAGGAACGTTCCTTTCTCACATGTGCTAGCGTCGCCAACTTTGAGTTTCCATTGCTTCATAAACTGACTTAATAAAGCCTTCTGCAACCTGAAATATCAACTGTCAATTTATGACAGATTAAAGATGGAACATACGCCTACCATTATACTGTTGCAATTTTTTGGCGAAATTAATTTTACCGACGCCGAGTTGAATCTATCTAATATCTGAATCGCTTAAATGATATCGAATCTGACCAATCAACTGAATCTTTAATAGTTTGAAATTCATTTTTGAAGAATGAAAAATGCCCTCTTGAATTTCCTACTCGTTTGGAACACTTTGAATTTCATAAAACAAAGCTTCAATAAGCGCTGCTTCCAAAACGCTAGAACCATCTTCAAATGTTCATACAAAATGCATTGTAAAAAATTCAACCCTCGAGGGGACTCAACTAAATGCGTAAACTAAAATGCGTAAACTAAAATGCGTAATCAGCCAGAAATTATAAGATTGAGTTGGCACTATCAATAAAGTCTATATATGTATAAATCCGCATCCTCTCTAGACCCACTATCATCATATTTGTTGTTTCCAATTTAACGCCACCAACCTGTTCAACTTGCCAGGAGCAAGAGAAGGAAAAACTTAAGAATTATTTTCTCAAACATTGTGAGCAGGAAGAAATCCATTGAAAAGTAGTCGAGATACAACAAACTTCGATCGCCACTATTAAGATCCTTCCTTTGCGAACCACTAAACTCTTCGCTGGCATGACTCCCTGTTCGAGTCCTCCTACAAATTCATATTGATTTGTCGTTAAAGTTTCTACCGACATCCGACCATCGCCAGAGTATTAATATTAAATAAAATATATCCGAATTTAATGTGATTGCAGACGCTCATTTGTTTAAGAAAAAGCGCAATTTTCCCACAAAACGACCCATCATAAATCAAATTATTAATCCAACGGGAAAACCCTTGAACGGAAAGCACCACTTTAAGCCCATTCAACGCTTCACCGACACACTACACACCCTTTTATTCGATTTCATGATGAGAACACAGTCCGGGGATAATAAGATCTCATCATTTTTGGGGAAAGTTCATGGAAAGCAACAAGTAAACAGGCTCGTAAATATGCCGCAGCGTGAAGTTTGTTATATTGCAAAAGGAAAAAATTGCGAAAAGAGCTATTGTGAAGGTACTCTGCCCCCACACCGCACAAACGAATAGTGTTTATGAATATTTGCGAGAACACTCCCCCACAAAACTCGAACAACATATTTCCCGGGAAACGCCACCATCCAATGCCCTCCGCTCACCCTTGCTTAAGTGGAGACTGCGACTTTGTTTGTTTGTTGGTTAGAATGTTTCGCCCCTAATGGAAATAAAAGAGAAGTTGTGGCTTGGAATAAAAAAAAATTTGTGACTGATTCTGTTGACTTTCGTTGTGTCCCTTTTTTGATAGGGATTAGAGTTTGAAAAATGGAACAAATATCGGTCGAGCTGTTTTACACTCAGGACAGAAATCGGTTTGATATGTTTGTTTACTCCCCACACGCCTTGCTCAAATTTAGTGACGCATATTTTTTATTGAACTCAACGAGGGAAGAATAAGTGGGTGGATGCATGGTCGAATTCAGGATTCTGTTTAATATGCAATATTTCAATCAGAAAGAGAAAGAGAGCAAGAGAGTTTGAGTAAGAGAGAGAGAGGGAGAGAGGACTGTTTGGAAGACAGGATACAAAAATATAATTAAAATTGATATTCACAAATTGGACAACTAATTCTTTTAACCACCAAACTGCAGTCTCGTGCAGAATCCTGTATTTAAGCATGCATTCTATACTGGCTGCGTTCATGATATGTTTTAATTTGTTTTCTGTTTTTTTTTGTCTTCTTCTTATCTGCGCTCTCCTTTTCTTTCCACGAAGCCTTGCGACCGGTTTCGGGGGAATCAAGGTGCTACCATATCAAGACCCACACATATTGCCTGACCAGTTTGACGTTTCTCTCATGAGAACGAGAGTGAAATTAAACTAGCACATCAATCCCTCGCCTCGCATTCAGTTTCTCACTTAATATTTAGCTTTTTTTGGGAACATTAACGCAAGTGCGCGAAGCGTGCGACAGTCAGCCTTGATGCGAAAACAAGAGGATATCCCGATAATATGGTACATTTTCCTACACGTGCCACACGCCGCCATACAAGCTACGAAAGTCCCATACGAATTTCCCCGATGAGTCTATGGATGAGAATGGAAACTTTCATGCCTATTATTGCATAAGGTTCCCGACTCTGCTTTGAGTGAACGCAGTGAAACTCACCGAAATTCCTTATTTGACGCAAAATACAACAGTTTGTGCTTCGGGATTATTTCATCATCGTGATCACTCAGTTCGAAAGTTGAAGGGTATTTGGCAACTGTTCCAAACCTGTTTTTCTTGCAATCCAATCAAAGTCTAAGCGTTCATTTTTCTCATTGTAACATGTCTTCACTGTAATAATATAAACCGTAAAGAATCATTCGGGCAACGGTGATTCTGAATTTACGTAATCGTTGCTTATTTCAGAGCGCGTTGTTTTGGATATAATATGTCTGTCTTCATCATCTTCCATAAAGAAATATGATGAAGATTCGGGCAATCAGCATTACCAGTCCGAAATAATTGAGAGAGACGAGCATATCAGCAATTCAGAAATTGAATTGGCGTTTTGGCCTAGTCAAGCTGTTGTGGTTGTCAACACAATCACCTGAACTAAAGTGGGAAAATTATTTAGAATGTTTCCGGACTATGTAGAGGCTGCTTACATGCTGAAATATTGGCTTTTTTACTAATATTATGTCCCTGATATTATTGATAACGTAGTGACCTCACAAATACAACATGTTCCAATAAGCAGTTAAGATTTTTAATACCGGTTATTTGGTATGTCATTCTCTCTTTCACCGAACTTCTGTATATTATTTGTAGTCGACGAAAGGTGTCATTGAACGCATCAGTAGGAAATGTTAGAAGTTCACTTGCACTACAAAGACGATATGCCCGAAATCACAAGAAAATACCGTACAATATTTAGTGGATAAACTGCACTCTGACTACACGGTGTCAAAAAGTGGTGTGCAAAAAGTGGTGGTTACAGGCTACCCGGTTGACAATCAAACGCGTACTTCTAAAAGCAGCCACGACAACCGGAAAAAAAGTGCTCCAGGGGCCGCGGGCAGCGATTCGTCATCGTTCTTCGGAATTGAACGTCAGCCGCTACACCATGCAACAAATTCTACGTAAAGGTCTTATTATGTGTCCCTTTAAAGTTCAACTGATCCAAAAATCGAAACATACCACCCGTCCGCTTCGATACCAATCCGCTATATGATCCTGCAACCAACTTGAAATTGATGAGGATTTCGCTAAATAATCATCTTTCCGTACGAGGCGCATTTCCATCTCGGCGGATGAAACGAGTGAAATTCTTACACTTTAGGGTCGGAAAAACCTCAAGAATATTTTATGAAGCGAATGCATCCATTATGTGTTACTGTTTGGTGTGATTTGTGGCATGGTGGCATTATTGGCCCGTATTTCTTCGAAAATAGGGCTGGTGCTACCGTTACGATCAACGGAATCAGCTGCCCTCACATGTTAACATCTTCATTGTGGCCATATCTTGAATATTTTGATTGGGACAACCTTTAAGTTCCAGCAAGATGGTGCGCCGTGGCATCGTTTTCTAATTTTACGATCTAGTTTTACGATGTTAAAAATATTCCCAATTCTTGATGAGGTGCACACGATTCGGCGATCTACAGTATGATAAAAGAATTATCTAAGAAATGCAAGAGCTTTTACGACGTAATTCGTAAAATCTTTCCGATTTCGACCATTCCAGCAGCATTCAAGTTGTATATCCCATAAAGCCTGAGAAGCTGCTTCAAAAATGCACTTTAAAGAAATTTTTGCCTTTCCGCTGGTTTTTGCCTTTCCGCTGGTTTTCGCTGCCCAGGTGAGTCATTTGGCAACGTGTTGTTGGGACAGATGTGGTTTCTTCAATACGCTCCACCCGTTTACGTTCAAATTATTTCTCACAAGTGCTCTCGAACAGTGCTCTTAACTCTCAATTTTACTTGCCCTTTATGCAAGCTCAAATGAATACCTCGTTTAAACAATGACTCATTTATTTTTACATCCTTGTATTGCGTTCCCCTTTAGAACAACGATAGAAGGATATTATTCTACTCTTCAGCTACTTTTTCATACATCTCCGCTTAAACTCTTTAATGGACTTTTTCACGACCTACGCCGCCTCTTCGAAGGACATTTTTGGTCTTTAGAATTTAAATCTGAACTTTCTAAACACTATCGTTCATGGTATTCTCGCTGCTCAACACATTTTTGATAACTATTTACATCTTCTAATTTACATGAATAAACTATAAACTCGACCTGCTAATTTCAATAAGAACCCAGCTTAGACTTGTTAGACATAAATGTTTCCGAGTAACGATATTTCCTACGTATCACAGAAAAAGTTTTGAGCCGCTGGAATGGGCAAGCATGCAAGCAAGCAAATATGATTATGGTAAACAAACATGATAATGAGAACGTATCTGGAACCAGTAGAATATAGAATAGAACCTTTTGTTGATGCACATCTACGAGGGTACATTCCAAGATGTGCCATTTTTAGTTTGATAAGGTTTCTCCGATTCCTGCCTTTGGCTTGAATACTTCACGTTGTGCGAGCAATATTCGTGGAATAGGTGACCCCGCGTGGTAAGGTAGTCAAGAATTTCAAAGGTTGAAGATGATAGTCAGGATGTGTACAACAGTATCATCACTTACATCACTATAGAAGTGGATCTAATTAAGACGTTATTCGATGCAATAAATATATGACCGTGAAATTAAATCGGAGCCCTTGCCGGTCATTGGACCGAATGACCACAAGAAGTATACCAACTTTTAAACTATTTGAAACAGCATACAAACAACTTATCAGCAGGATACAATCAGTGATAGGAATTACTGTACAGGAATCAATGATTAAACCAAAATAACTATTTCATATCCGAACTAGACGCCCTTGAAAAAGTGACCAGCGTGTGAAACTGCATTCACAGTCAACAAACGTAGAAAAAAAGCTCCCGAAATCGATTACTTTTTACAGCAGGACTTTACGCCGGAGGTAAAGACTGTGGGAGTAGAAGATTTCCTTGCGTCGATGAACCCTGTCGCTAAAACGGTCACAGCTGATCGTGGTGCCCTTTATTTCATAGATACCTCTCGTAGCCTTGTAGAGAAGCGTATTGGGTGAACTTTTCTATCGGCCTTTGAATGGCCCGTGGGTTAGCCAAGAAACGCTCGTAGCAAGCGGCTCATACCCTTACTATATCCAAGGCAGCAGTTCCACTGAGGCACCCCGAATTTCCAATGCAAGAATCCCAACCTTAACTGCAGTTTTAAAAGGAGATTCCAATACAAAATACTTCAATAATGTTCTCACGTATCCAATATTTCCACGGTTACTCCGGATGGTTCAATATACCCGTCTACCTATGCGGACTCTGTGTGAGGACAACAGGACATTGAAAGAATATTCTCTGATTAACAATTCACATTACTTCAAATGAATTGCTTTGAAACAGAATAAAACTTATGCTTGCTTATTGGTAAACTTCAGTTCTGAGTTTTCTTTTACATCTTTTGCATCCTCAAATTCAACACACATGAATATTTTGCTACAGATTATAATCAAGATGAAAACCTTCACTTGTTTTACCTCAAGGAAGAGAATGCTGAATGTGTGTTTCAAATTTCAGGGTATTTACAACAACCCAAACGACTTCTTCATTAGGACCCGATTAAATTAATTGAAACAAGCAAAACTAGATCCATGACGTCAACTGCACAAGTCCTTCAGTTGAAAATTACCCAAAGCTACCTGGAAATCAACTCTCCGTTCAACGGAAAAGTCTTAGGTTTCCATGGCAGCCAATCCTAAAATAACTATTGCTTGGAACTGTTGGGCCTTAGGAAAATCTCCTCAACAGGAGCCAGAACAGCCTGCACGGGTAGTTGGGGAACCTGCGAATCACCTTTGTGCGAAAATTGAGGAACTTCCGAAAATGATAAAGCACTTGTGTTTTGTGAAGGCCAATAAATCTTCCATTGGAACTGAAACGCAGTGGACTGTATTGAAAGCGTTGGTCCTGAATTCACTTAACAGACGTTTTACGAAAGTTTGAATATATAACAAAGCGGATTAAATGTGCTTATAACAAACGTCTTATGCTTCCGATGAAATTCCTTGGGAATTGAGACCAAATAATAGACAAAGCAGATAAGGATTGTTAACATGAAAGATGTTCCATACGTACAAAGCATATTGTGATTCGTTAATGAAGCCTGTTTGGTCGCCTCTCGACCGCAACAATAGCTAAGACGTCTCGAGTTTATTGAAGCAAGTCCAAAAGCCGACAAAGATCCTGTTTGCGTGATGACTACGTCTTTGGGGTAATTTTAGCTACGGAAATGTCAAACAGTCCGAACATCATGTAATTACACATCCAGTCGGAGATTTAATTAGAGCTGGGCTTGAGGACGAGTGTGAAATGCGAAGTGCGAATTATTTCTACACGTGCTGGCTTGGGTAATATAAAGTTTCCGTTCCAGATGTTCTTGGGTGAAATAAAGGCGATAGATTAGAAAAGTCAATTGAGCGAAAAGGATCTTTGGAAACAACAGTACTACGAATTCGAGAGATTTGTGAAGGCTTAAATAGTGGAGTTTAAGTTAGTCTAAGGGTTTTACGGATGAAGGACTTTATTTTGTCCGATTGAAATATTTCCCTATAGCTATGAAATTTTGGAAGCTGTTGAATTTCATGAATACTCAGCTAAACTATTTTCTTTCAAACTTTCAAACTAAGGAAGTCAAACCGCTTAACATTATGCAAAGTTTCTCTTTTCAGATCATCTAACAGAAACCTTTGATTTAGGAAGTTCGATTGGTTGTTTGTCTGTGTTTTGATTCAAAATTTTGAGCCGGATTGAAGGCTCTAAATCGTTGCGGCCACGAAAGGGTTTGCAGGAATCGCCCGGCATCAACTTTTCGCGATCGAATCTCGACGAAGAAAATACTTCGAACCATCCTTACAGTACCTTGAATGTTGACAAAGAGTAACCCAATAATTTTACGACCACAGAAGCGTAAATTAAAGTGGTTCGCGAATAGGTTTCCTTCAAGAAACTCTGGAAATTTGTCTTGAAGGCGTCTACGGTTTCGTTTTATATAAGTCCATGGGCAAGAGGGTAGCCGAAACAGAACCAAAATATATTCATAAAGACTAGAAAGTTCTTCAGGGATTTGTGAAATTGCTTTGATGGGCCTTTAACTACTACACACATCATTGTTTTTGTATTTTGAAAAATATTCTGCAGGACCAAACAATCAACTTTGCACGACACCTTCTTTCTTAATACTTCATGGTTTATTATTTCCACATGAGTTTTGCAGTCCGAAATCAAACCTCCATCAGTGGAAGGAATAAATAAGATGTCTGGTAGCCTACACTCAGTTTACATGTTTATTGAAGAACAAAACCATGTGTGATGAATGAATTCTATTGATGTTGTTTCTCTCAGAAAAAAGAAAGCTAATTTTGGAAGTTGACTACAAATTCTATAAAGCACTTCCACCAAATTGTATATAGTTCTTCTTAGGATAAATATGAAACTGACAAGATATGAAAAAAAATTTCTTGATTTTCAAAATCGCAATGGCGTTTAAGAAAAGGTATCGGTAATCCTGAAATAAGTTAAGATGTGACAAAAATTCTTATTAAATCCTTCTTTATTAGTGGCTAGCTAGTGCAAATCGCATGAACTTGAGGTTTATCATATCTTATACAAAAATATTGTAGCGTATCTATAAAAAAGCGCTCAAAATTTGAAGGGGTAGCAAAAAAAAGAGATTTGCAAGATAGAAGACTTGTGAATTAAACGACATAGACAAGTGGAGAGATTGTAATAGATTTTAAGTCCGCAATCGTCATGGTGACGACTGCAGGACGAGTCGGCCTCGCACCGACATTCGGACGTAAAGTCCTAAAGGCGTAACAACGAACTGTACCCGGAAGGTCAACCGTTCGGCCACTCGGAAGCTCACTACGTTGGTGGCTGCTGGTGGACTAGCTACGTGCGGCGAGGTTTGCGGACGTGGGTCGCACCCGAATGAATTTCTGCTATGGTTCCATTATTGAACCAGCCACCGTAAAACCCGATTTTCCGAAGGCAGCCTTTCGAAAATTACTTTACTCTACATTATCCGTTTTTTACTCAATCAAATTCCAAAAACGACGACAATGATCACGCATCCATAAACCGAAATCCCGCGGTGCCCGAAAATAAACCACGGTACTACAACTACTGCGAATTCTAGATTTTCACGCGAATACAACATGATTAATAACCGGATTTCCAAACTACGAGACTGCGGAACTCGAACCGGTGAAACACTTGTGTGGACCTACATCCTCCTGCACTTACCTCGGCGCCATCACTTTCTTCCTGAAAACAAGGAAGTCCGATGGAAGGAAAGACTCGTGTTTTGGTGACCAATTCATAACATTTCTCAATTCGGTCGCCATTAGACTAAAATTTTACGTTAAATTTTATTCCTACTACTAAAATTTATTCACTACATTTTATGATTTGTTATTCAATTACGTACGTAATTCGTTGTATAAGACTAACAATAAATTTTTTTTCTTCTCTTAAATCTAAATCGAAAAACATAATTTCTTTCCTATTTCAAATGACACAAATTGCACGTATGATCGAAATGAATGAAAACGCAATAGACCTTATAAAAACTTATGAAAAACTATAACTATCCCGGGTATGAATTCAGTTCTAACAAAATCCAGTTCCAACAAAATTGGTTTTATCTCCACGCGCGAGTCAATAACCCTAAGTCAATGTATTTTATGTCATATACAGAACTGTTCTTATTACTGGCTACATCGGAGGCCACTCCTACTGAATCCCTACTATTTGAATACACATTTAATTAATAATTCAATAGCAAACATTTTTTTCCTATTTACACGATATCAGCTTGCCATTGATTATCAGTCTTCTCTTTAAGAATTTTCTTGTCAATTTTCCGAACATTAATAGTCGCACATACTTTCGAATATATCTATTTTGTTTGAATAAATGCTGACTATCGCGACACATCGTTTTAGCTCAAAGGCGGCTGTCACAAGGTACATATCAGGTGACCACACTTCTTTGCGGTAGGTAATTACGGCGGGAACTACGAATTTTTGTAGCTTGCATTTCTTTGCACGATCTGCTTTCTCTCTAATTCACCTTTATCGATTTAATGTCTGATTTATAATCTCTTGATTTGCACGCACAAATACGCACTCCTTTTTTTCCTTTTCGTCTCCCGCACGACCACGCACTCCTCCGCCAAGAACAAAACCCGCTTGTCGGCAACGGAATCCCCCGCGTATTCCCGTCGTGATGGCTTTTCTTTCGCAAGTGTGTCCCCCTGACGGCATGGTCACACTTGCGAGGTGAGTTTTTGGTGTGATTCTCAAGTGTGTCATTTTGGCGGGATTGCTACACTTGAGAGGTGGATTACAACAAGATCGCAAGGATGAGTTTGCTTAGCCTAAATCAATGCGAGAATATTTTTGTGTCCGGTCTAATAGTATTGTGAGTCAATGTGAATGAGTACAAAATTCAAAACAATATTAATGCGTATCTCTTCGTATCTTGGAGCTTATGTCCTATATTCGACAGTTTTGCTCACAAATACAATTGCGACCAGAACATTTTAGTTGAATTCCATTCGATTTGAGAGTTTATTCATAGCGTTAGTGCTTGTTAGCCGTCACTCAACCATACACTCTGATTAATAATTACCGGGACTGTGTCAAAAAAACAAAATTTTTTTATTCTTCTGGTAAATTTATTTTATCCCCTTCAAAATAAGCCCCATCTGAATCAATACACACATGCCAACGCTTAATCCAATCGTCCATGCACTTCTGGTAAGCCGAAGCAGGTATGCCCTTCAGCTCTCGCGTCGCATTTTCTTTTATGACCTCTATGGACTCAAATCTCTTTCCACGAAGCGGTAACTTAAGTCGGGAGAACAGGAAAAAGTCACATGGTGCCATATTTGGAGAATAGGGAGCCTGATCGATGGTATTCACACTGTGTTTGTTCAAATAATCGCAAATAATGTGTGCTTTCTGAGACGGCGCATTAGCAGCAAAATCCAGCTGTTATCGGCCCACAAATCCGGTCGTTTTCTACGAATAGCATCTCTCAAACGCCTCAATACTTCAAGGTAATACTCTTTATTAACGTTTTGACCGGTCGGAACGTATTCATAATGCACCACACCACGATAATCGAAAAAAACAATGAGCATAACCTTGATTTTGGATCGACTTTGGCGCACTTTTTTTGGTTTTGGCTCGCCTTCAGCACGCCATTCGGATGATTGCTGGCTAGTTGTCACGTCGAATTCATAGACCCATGTCTCATCGTCAGTAATTATACGTTTCATGAACTTTGGGTCCTTCTTAGCTTCGGAAATCATGTCTTCAGCCACTTGCTTTCGATGATCTTTTTGGACGAAATTCAAGTCTTGAGGAACAAGCCGTGCGGCGACGTGTTTCATGCGCAAAATATCGACAACAATGTGTTGTGTGCTTCCATAAGAGATGTTAAGATGGTTAGAAATCTCTCTGAGGCTCACATGACGATTTTCAAGCACGATTTTCTTCACAATTTCAACATTTTCGTCGGTATTCGATGTTGAAGGACGTCCAGAACGAGGAAAGTCTTCGACCACTTCGCGACCACTTTTGAACATTTTATACCACTCAAACGCTCTGGTTCTTGATAGAGCAGACTCCCCAAATGCTTTCTGCAACATTTTAAGCGCATCGGCACAAGAAATTTCGTTCTTAAGACAAAATTTCAAACAAATACGTTGATCAACAAAATTATCCATTGTAAAATGGGACGAAGTACAAAAAGTTGACTGACGCTAAATTTTTTACCTGCATCGGGCAACGGCGGAAAATTAAAAATACACAGTCCCGGTACTTATTGATCATAGTGTAAGTACGAAATAGACGCAATGCACACGACTGTTGGGTCTAGAAATCCTCACTACTTAATGAACTACAAAAGCAACAAAAAACTTTAGCGACAACAAAAATTGAAAATGTTAGCAGCCAAAGAAACTGGGGTGGCAGTTGCATACGTTGACACCTGAGTTTTAACACATTATGGAAGATTCCTCGGAAGCATCTTGGTTTGCGGGTTTTCAAAAGTCAACTCGTGCAGGAATTGAAGCTGAACAACCTCCGCACACGTCGTAGATTTGGTGTGAAGGCCAAAAACTAATCGCTGCAGATCCTGGGTTTCATACGAAATTTTCGCGATGACGCTAATTTCTAGTTGAATGGCTACGTCAATAGACATAACTACCGCATGTGGAATGATGAACAATCACAGGCGGTTTTCAAAACACAGTGATGCTATGGAGTAATTGTTGCACATATCTTTAAAAATGCTGCTGGAAATAACATTACAGTCAAAGGTGACCCCTGTAGAGCCATAATTAATGACTTTCTTGTTCCCGAATTGACTCGCCGTAATCCAGGGGATCTCAGATTCAATAGGATGCGGCAACATGTCATTTAGCTCGTGCAAGCATCGACGTATTGAAAGAAGCATTCGATGATTATAGTCACTGTATGGTGCAGTGTATATTTAGAGCTTTTCTGACTACACAGGATCAGTCATTTAGGGATTTGTACGACGCCAATACCAAAAGCTTTGCATATTGACACTTCCAGAAAGTGTAAAACACGCTTTGTCATGATCATATGGCTCGTGCAATCAGTATTACAATTCAAGATTTTTTGGAATGCAAACTGGCTTCTACTCTGGTTTCAGTTTTTGTACTTTTTTCATTTTGTGCAAAAAATGCAAGCTAGTTTTCAAAATTACGCTCGCCAAAGAAGTCAAATTTTTTGCTTTGATGTAATCAAAAAGCCGCTTTCATTATTTTTAGCCACAAGACTCAACGTCTACGGTGTAGCACATTTCGTCCACGATATTTAACTATGTACGCACATACGTTAAAGTAATTGAGGATACATGTTGAAAATAAAATTTCACAAACTAAGCATGTTTTCATTAGTGGTTCTATCGCAAAATAAAAAAAATACTGAATCGACGTTCCAAACGTGTGCTGTCACAGATAGATTTGACAACTGACTGTCAAGCTACACGTATTGCTACAATCGGGAACCACAAAAAAAATCACCCTGAACATTACTGTGTTACCATCCAAATCAGAGTTTAATCCCATCGTCACAGAAAAATCACCATGCAAGAGTAGGAGGTCTTCAAAATCAAGCAGATTTCATCAATCGTACTCATCTTAATCATATCGTTAACATCTGGCTCATCAATCCAATATAATCCATGATAAGGCTTGACAGTTATCCGTAATAATGAATAATTCATGCCGAGGAATGGTAATAATACTTGAGGCGTTAGCAAAACTTTATCAATGATAACTTTCCTATCGTATTTTAATGTTGCGTTTTTCCCAACAATATACATCGGCACATCATTAAATTCGAAGCGATTTCTAACTAATTCACTGACAAGTCGACCAACCCTTCTGAATTCATTATCCTTTTCAACCCTTCAATCACTTTTCCGTGAGCCACTCGTTCCTTTTGGTTGCGTTGACTCCTCGTCGGGATCCGTAAATTCCCATTCTGGCCTCTTAACTCTCTAACACTCCATTCGTTTTCTTGGCATTTATTAAATTATTTTGGTTATCATCTTCAGTGATTACATTCTTGCAAATCAAAAGATACTTTTACCGCAATGCCGAGATGGGAACAGGCGCTCCCGGAAAGGCCAAACAAGAAAAGGAAGTTTGAAGGCAGGAAGGGGAGCTCAAATGGGGAGTGGGGGCGGAATCTGAGGGATTAAAGCACCCGCCTCCTTCATTTCACTAAATTGAATTCCTTATTTGAGTGCACATTGAAAAGGACAAAGTTTTTAACCCTTCTAATGTGAGTCGCCAATAACAAAGCGGAAAGGAACGCAATGGACCCGAGTAAATCCACACGAATGTTATTTTTCGAATTTCAGCCAAGTTCGCAACAAACAAAATCGACTGAAATATTTTATGCTCGTTTCGTGTTCAGTCTCTTCTGTTCGACTTCTTGCAATGACCTCCCGTGACTGAGAGAGCTCCCCCAGAAGGTTATCTTGGATGCAGACGAACTAGGGAAAAGGATGATGTGTTTTCATGTTATTTGCTCGAAGAGTGTATCTTAATACGATTAGGAAAGTTTTAGTCCCGGGCCGATCTTGATTTCTAACTTTTTTCCCTGTGCAACAAGCCAAGGAAGGGGCGGCACGAACCCGAATAAAAGTAAATCCTTGTAGAAGTCTGGGATTTAATTGTATTATTCCGAGGTTTAGCTTAGTTGAAAATTAGCTTGATGAGACTAAATGTGATTGCCTGAGCCCAGGAGAAAAACTTGGGACCAATTGTCGGTGAGTGTAGGCATAAATAAGGACTCGGGATTGCTTTGTAAACGTTTGAACGTACTTTGTTATCAGGCAACGTAGAAGCTGAAAAGCTACTGATACAACTAATGAATTCCCCGTTGTATTGTAAGTTTATTAGGCCTCCTGCTATGTAACAACATTGAAGACAGGATAATTACTCAAAAAATTAGAGGCACGTAATGTCCTTAATTTCTTGAACTTGCCGCTGGAAGCTCGTCAATGTTCATCAGTAAAAATCAAACAAATAGTCCCATATCGAATTCCAAACATGTCATCTACTGAACTGAAGGTCTCCTGGTTCAAAGAATTGTATTTGTGAGCGTTGACTGAATCTGCCTTGTAAATTGTTCGTTGTTTGATAAGCATCTAAGGCTTTTGTATAACTTCATTGCCATTTAACACCCTTTCTCCCGGTTCCGTCACGTTGGAAACATAGGAGCCTTGAATAGCAAAAAAGAAATACTCCAGGGATACTTTTTACCTTTGAGCTCGTGCAGAATGTACACATACTTCCTCATTTTACTTATCTGCCCTTCACCTCCGCTGTGTGAATGTGTCGTGTAACATATGTCAACAGCTTAGTATGTTTCCTTGGTTTTGCTAGGGCTAAATATGCGAGAGTCAATGCAGGAACAAAAGCAATGGCACAAGTGACAGGGAATATTTTTTAAGGCTTGCACATTCACTCTGTTGATGGGTAGCACAGCAATTACGCTCTGTCCTTAATCTCCTTTGTAATACTACTTAATATCAAAGATGAGACTCAGAACCAAGGAAGAACAATGGAATAGACCTTGCAAGGTTCACTGTACAGAACAATAACGACAGCGATGGAAGCGTGTATATTTGGTTCATATCTTCGAATAGTTCCTGATTTTATTGAAAAGGAATCATATGTTTGTGTTATTGATGCGGGGAAAATTTTTTGGAATGTATAATAATTTAAAAAACAATGTATTCGAGACCTATGATTAAAAATCATATAGCAGACTAGAGAGGACATTTTTGACATAACCGTCTTGGATAGAGATTCGTTGGCAATTCATGTATCATAGTTTCAAACCAACAAAACAAAGTTGTCTGCATCAGCAATGCCGGCACATTCGTTCATTCTTCCTAAGATATTCCCTACAATCTCTCATTTACCTTGTTTTCCTTGCACTTTGCAATCTACACAGTTGATATTAGTTTTTAACGCATTAAATAACAATTCTTTTATAGATCGATTTCCTATTAAATATCCTATATTGGATAAGAAAATTCGAAAGATTTTCGAGCAATATTAATATTGTGAAGCCACTCCATATCGAATTAGAGAGATAGGATCATCATGACAGCTTTCGTGATGACATTAATCAGTCTTCAGCATTTCGGTTAATTTTTCCCAGTTTTCTCACATCATTGGCAAAGATGACAAGCGACTCGACCTTTGTCTGATTCTCTGGTGGATTTCTTAGAACTGTTGCAACAGATTTTTATAGCAATTTCGTCTTGAGATGAGTCATTGCCTCCTCATTGCCTCATTGCCTCAAGACCTAAGGCGCACGAAAAAGCGGTGTGGTTAGAATCACGTTTGACATTGATGACATACTCAAAAGATGCCAATCATAGCTGCTTTCTCAGCGCCTGAAAAATTATCCACTGCCTATAGCAGGACTCAAACCTGCCATCTGTTGCTCAGGTGTTGAGTACTCCGATTTCAATAATATCAAGAGTACCCACGTTTGTTTTGTTGCTGCTGGGACTGAAGACCATTTACGCCCGGGTCGTCCGTCTGCCACTGGCACAAAGCAACTGGACTATCTATTAGTTACCAGCCCTGCCTCACCAATAACCAAGGCTGGAACTTTTTGTCACATTACTCTGATCTAGACCTCCTAGTGCAAGTTTAAGAGACCTTTTTTCAGGAGAGATGTACAGTAAGAATAAGGATTACTGAAAGAGTTTCCCTCCTCGTTGACAAATAATCGAGGATACCATTTTTGAACATTTTGACATTTGACTTAAAAGCTCAAATATTATAAGGTTAAATGGAGGCTCGACCATCACCCGCATGAGATGTAAGTATGTACATCTGTAATAAGAACGTCATCACCTACTTTTTGTAAAGGTACGTCTACAAATATTGTCAATGAGGCTAACTATACTTCAACAAAACATCGACCCCACGCCACTGATGACAAATGCAGTTAATCTGCCTTTTGCTTTGTCCAGCCACTTTTTCTGCCAATAGATTAGAGTCCTTTTTCTCTCATTTAGAGTAGCCGCCTCTTTCTCTGTTGCTCCCTAATCCACGTAAACAGACTCGCATGCGCGTTTCAGCAAGGAGTACTTTAATAAATATTCTCGTGTTTACGGGTAACCCCGGTTCAGAGCAGTCTAGTATACAGCAGCAATCTGCACAGGCTTTTGAAATTAGAACACCGTGACCATATCTTACACAACTACTAACTAAGAGTCTGCGCCCAACCTTCATAGTCCTGCAAGAGTAAACATTCGACTTTCGTTCCGATATTCTCAAAAAAGCTCATCAAGTCGAGGTACGTGTATCATTTTTTTGGCTCCATGATCCCTACTTCTGCTTTAAGGGGAACAGTTCTAGGGATCTGATTCTTGGCTGGCGTATTGCCTTAGGTTTTTTCAAACGCTAAATTGAATCATCCGCTACCAAACTCGAAGTGGCTTTTCAATTAGTTTGATTTACGGTAGTTCTACTGTGCATTCGGTGGCTGTTTCTTCTACCCCGTCCGCATGGCCGATGAAATGCAATTCATGCAGTTACTGGAACCTCAAAATTTCATCTTAACAGACATTTTATAGATACTGGCAAGAAATGAAACTTTGTGCGACTTCTGATCTCATATCCATTCATGTCCTCCTCCTCACAATGTGTAGTAGATGGGCTACACACACTAGTCACCTGGGCATCCTGATAGATTCTAGGATGCCTTTCATATTTACCGACCTTGTGAAGTTAAAGGCATTTCTCCTCACTTTCAGTGTTATAAGGAATGCTATTGAGTGTGATCAATGTACACTTTTGCTCGTTGGACTGCGTTCAGAACCGCGCCGATCGCGGATGGTTCAACTCTGAAGCCATACTGCTGAGATATCCTTACATGATTTACATGATGGCCCCATCACATGTCTCCTTGATGAGCTTGTCTAACACTTCTCCATAAATGTTTGTTGTACAGAAGCTCCAGATTGTCGTTTTCTTTGTGATCAGTACCAACTACGGCTCTTTCCAGCATTTGGAAACAACAACATTTCGTAAGTAGTGAATGTGATGAGGAGTATTTCAGGACAAATATTGTGAACAAAGCACACCATTTCTGCTCGATTTCATCTGTTTCATAGAACCTGGCAATTTCTTTATTCTCGTTCAGGAATTCGTCAGGACTCGTTCAGGACTCGTCTTAACGCGAGGACCTCTAGTTTCAAAAGGATGACATGACATACCATGTAGTTCGTACAACCATCGACTTGTTGATGAAGTATAATCAGCTCAGTCAATTCGTTTTGGACCTATTTTCTGTCGGGATACGTCAAATCTCTCGTATATGCCTACAAGCGCTAGACGCTTGATCTTTTGGATAATAAAAATCGCCGCGTGATTTGCCAGATACGGCTCCAATTATTGGTAAGAGTAGTAGAAAGCTGGACATCTCGTTTGGACTTCCTCCGCGCCAGTCATAGCGCTCATAAGCCTGAAGTCATATATAAATGTTTTTATCATTGAACGGTCTTGGCTATTTATACTCTGATTGTTGGGCTCCCAGTGACAACTAGACCAGCGACTAAACACCTCGCCTTTCAGACCGAGCACTTGACCTTGAGCAGCTGGACACATTGCCTCGGATCTGTAGGCTCGCGGGACTCCCTAAGCCTTCAGAATAGGGAAATCCCCAATTGAGTAGCGACGGGTGGAAGGAAAGGGGACTACTGTCAGAGAGATCGTCCTCTTCTCCATGATGCCCTTCTTTATAAGAGGCACCATCCGCATGTAATGTGGAATGCAGTTCCGATTGTGTTTAAATGTCAACATTTTTCCTATTATACTTTCGAGAGAGTACGCCTAGACTCTCGGATAGGTACAAGTGGTGCCTAGACTATTTTCCGCATGTGAAGCAGTTGCTCTACGTGTTTTCCGAGGAATACGCTACAGAGGATCGTTACTTTCCAATCGTATGCATTCTAGACTAAACAACTACTAAGAAGTTGGGTCAGGTAATTATCAGTCTCATCATTCATTTTATAAAACCACAGTTCCAGGTTACTGATGGGTTGTGTGGCTCACCCGCCTCGTACTCTTTCTCTTCCCTACGCGGGTATACTCCCCTTCGCTCTAAATAATTATGATAAGTCTAGTTATGAATAAATAATAAAGAGTAGCAGAAAATTATATTGACAGTGATGATAAACCGAAACATAGGAAATGTTTCGCGCAATTCAGCAAATTCTTCAAAAAGTGGCATAAAGCACTTGGGTCTCGAAGGTATCAAAAAAGGTCGGATTCAACAAACCCACCCCGCCCCGTTGCTCCTTCTCAATCTTTTCTAATAAAAATCTACAAGCTACTAATTGAACGATCCTATACGAAATATTTTTCGCTGACCCTTAAATTGCAGAAATCAGGTCCAGCAAGCAAGGAGTACAGCCGATTTTCTCGAGCTCTGTGCACCATATGCAGAAATGGGCTTCCAGCGGACATAAAACGAAGTACCTGAATTTTTTAAAGGGGTCTATAAGGAATCAGTACTGACACGTTAAGCCAAGCACACCGTACGAGTTTTCACTGAAAAATATCAGGATAAGGATGTGATCCCTTCCAAAAAACATAGAAGTATTGAGAACGGACGGAACTTCAGCCAAAGTGCTTACGTATACAACGTCTGCTTACCACGTTTTTGCAATGGAAGTTCTTTTGTCTTGAAAATATCGAACTGCATGTTACCAAGAAGGTATGAGTAAGGACCATGATATTGAGTGGAAACCTAGGAAATTAAGCGAAATGTAGCTGACTACACATCTTGCAAGATATATAAGTTAAGTGAGAGTCTTAGTACAAAGGTTAATGGATTTCACATGGACTTCTCGTTCTGACTTGTACGTAGAGCCTTGGTCACTGGGCCTCTAGCAGCTTCATTTTTGGTTCAGCTGCAAAAGGATATTGAAGCCACATAGTCACTCTTGTGAAAGCGAGGGATATTGCCATTGCGCATAACGATGAATTCAGTTGTAGCTTCCTATTTCACGTCTTACATACCGCTTAGCCTTTAGGACACCGCATATGTCTTCCTGAGACAGTGCCCCTGTACGTGACGCCTACACTCGAAAGATTGCATTGATGGTAGGTTGTAGCTTAATGTTTGCACTTTCAGCTTTGCTCTGTGTCTGACAACTCGTAGTTTAGTCCAGCATTACGCTTGATTTGGAGATTCCAATTCCTGGTAGATCGGCATCTGAAAGAGTTAACTTCGTCATTCTGCGATTTAGAAGCCGAAATAGCATTAATGATAGGATTCTGGACCTGATCGCAAACATAGTGTGCTCGGTTGTGACTTGAATAACAGCTATCTTTTCACTATCCTGCGTCATTGTTGTCGATGTCGAAAGAGGACTCTGGTGAGTGGGCATGCCTGCCTCTACAGATTGATTACATGTTGTAGGAAGCTATTCAGTGGCTCTTGCACTAGGAAATGCCAGAATGACCCATCTGAATAGAAAACCGTATAATTAATACAAGCCCACCAGTTTGTCAACTGTATCCGTATGTGTTTTACTCTCTTCAGATGAGTTGTCAATGCGCCTGGATGATCTGTCCCTCCTTGTCAAAGCAGTACTTGGTAGGGAATAGTTTTATTACTAATCTCAACCATTCCAATTTCAAACCCAATCGATTTGTAATTTCGGCCTCTGAACTCAGAAACCTTGCACAGAATAGTTCAACCTTTGACATTTACTTTCCAGGAAAATGTTGAAAACGGAGTTGTTGATGATTAAATTAAATTCATACATTGCTTTTAATGCTTTCAATGCTGTAGAATTTTCTAGCTTAAAGCCAATATTAAAAAGCATCATCCCCGAACGACCTGAAATTCCTTGAATTTCTTTCGAGGTCCTTCAAGGTGATAATACCTTATATTCGGTGACATTTTCAACTAAAATTTTCATACCTGGCTGACAACAAATGAATTCCTGAAACCAACTACTTGCTTGTACCCAAATCATTCCGCGTGACATTTATTTCCCTGCTTATTGCTCCCTTTGATGGCACATGACGATGACTTTGGTGAATTTCATATGCTCCCTAGATCTTTGACTCCATGTTCTGGAATATTTTCAAAGTGGGCGTTCCAATTTAACTTTCGCTCGATGCTATTTAACGTTACGCCACCCCGGAAACATATCAATTGATGAGAATCAAAATGGGATGGGTAAAAGTATGGAGCATAATGGAAAAGTTGATTTTCGCTCTTAAAACAGGATTCAAAATACTAAATTTGGGGTCACTTAGGATGGAATTGTTGTGGGATTTCCCAGAGTTTAACAGTTGAATATTCAAATTATATCATCTGGTAGGAGATGCAGAATCATGTTTTCATTTGTTTTCGGTAAATATTCTGCAAATAGAATGAACACCAGTTGGAGAATGAAAAGTATAATTGGAAACGTTGATCCTTGGGTTCCTCCTCCAACGCGCGTATAAATTCCACCTAAACTTTCCATGAACTAAGTTCATGGTCAGATTAATGTGAATTTTTGATGGATTCGATATAATAAGGATAATTTGGATTTATATCTACTGTTCAGACTTCAGCTATTTTCAATGAATTCAATTAATCAATTAGCACTGCTATTATCATATATTGCGTAATGCGCCACATTGTTATTCCCAATTTACAAGGATTCTGATTAAATGGCATTCGCAAGTTTCTTCTCAATGTAAATGAAATTACGATGCCATTCAACTTGAATAATTTATCTTAACACAATCTGTTCGCTTGCAACAGTCGTAAATTTAATACAGGAGCAATCACTAACAATTGCTGTCTTGCCTCCTTACAACATCCGTTCAGGTCTATTCGCTCAAATGTCACCATTTTCAATTATAATTGCAATTGCTGTCATGCCGACACATTCCGCATATCAAATAGATGTAAGGATATGTCATCCTCTTGGTCCTCCCACCCCAAATATCACTCGCTGTTCCGTGCGAAGGAGGTACATAAAATCTGTCGCCACTTGTTTCGTATCAAGCTGAGGAAGACAGATGTGTTCTGTTCACGATTAGCCAATATCAGATAAATATATACCATCCGCATCAATGGTTCTCATTGCAAAATTCAGTGGAAAATTTCATTGCACGGGGAATTTGCTGAAAATCGGTGAGACTTTTTCCTTAGGAACAGCGAAGCAAAAAGAACGGTTCACAAACCCTAATCTTTAGTTGCATACATTTATCCCCTGCATAAAGTCAACTGCTTTTGAAGATTTTGCATATTTTTATGACGGATTTCTTTAGCGCACAAAATGTATCCCAGACAATCCAGGATGTAACCATCGATAAGCTCCAATTAAGCGTAGTACGTTCTGACATCTCAGACAAAATAATTGGGAGTAAAATTACGGAGGCCAAGTAGTACTGGCGGGAAGGACGCTGCTGAAAATTTTTTCCACCCATTTCTTACTCAATGTCATACTCCTTTTCATTATCTTAACTTTAGCTTCAAGACGTACAGCCACACGCTCAAAGCAACACAGCTCAGCAAATCAGCAGATAACAAGCTAAATTGATAAAAATGTGCTGCATAAATGAAAAAATATCCACATTCCGAGTCAGCAAATAGAACAATTTGGGGATGATTTGTATTAAACATTACTGTATTTTTGAAGAGCTACCTTAAAGCTATCATGCTTGAAATGCAAACTTTGCAGTTCTGTTGGGGGTGCGAATTTTCAGATAATCCACCCGTATGGAATCTCAAAATTTTTTTCTTATCGGGTTGCTGCAAATCGTAACAGCGACAAATCTCCTTTTTATGGTGACAAGTAAGTTGGGAATACACTTGGCGTTTTGTAAAGAATGCGTTAAATACCGGCGGTAAGCATGCGAAGACCAGTTACTAAACGATCAACCATTTTCGAATTTCCTGATGCCATGATTGCGGCTATGCGAATTCACTCTGGGAGCCTTATATGGGGAAAGCCGGCATTAATGCAGCATCAGCGCGGAATTTCAAAACTTTGGTAACATCGGAAATGATGCTTGCACTCCTTTTCGAGCGTTGGACATGATTTTCACAAATCACACCGCATGTTCTGTTACTAATCGGTTCCGGAGGAGCGAAGCAGCTGTACGAAGCACTAACAACCATTCCACTTGGTTTTTAAACACGCAGCTATGGCCACTTAAGCCACATGCCAACCTGCTTAAATGAGGGAATATCAATTCGTTCCTATACGTACTTGGAGGAACAGTTCCACTGGTTTTCCTTCATACAAATGATTACCTTCAATTATTTTTCAACAAAATAAATCTATATGTAGCCATTCGCCTAGTCTTAAATGCCAATAAATTTGTTGAAAACAATTATGTCTGTATTTTGATGAAGGCATCAAAATACATTCAATATGGCAACACCAATGAAATCTTCATGGCTCAGATGATATTACTGAAAATACTACTGAACAATGTACAGGACGTATCTAAGCGCCCCCCTCTTTATTTACTAACGCGCTCGGTGAAATCGGTGAGATCTTTTTTACGCCAAGCGCCTGGCGTCTTTCGCGCCTTCTTTGACGTTTAACTCATGAATACGGGCGAAACTTAAACAACACTGAACTTAAACTTCAAACTCTTTCCACCCGCTCACTTTCGTCACAATCACAACAGTTTTTTCACAAGGAACTATATGCAAGTATTCTCCCCACGCGGTGGGAAGTTTTTTTACCAGAAATCTTTTGATAACACGTCAATATTGCAATTTTTTTTCGAACACAATCCACCAACGACCATAAAAAATCTAAAATGCCATTACCAACTTGTGCGACGGATCAGTCTACTTATGGCCATGTGTGCATCTTCTAATACGCCGTTAGCAATTTTGGGATGAATTTTGCACGCACGTGATTCGTCAATTGTTCGGTTGAAATTCCTTCATTGTTTTTGTTCAAGATTTCTACATTTCACGCGGTAATATGTAGCATTTTTGAAGTCTAATTGACAAAAATGATTTATTTTCTGTGTTTCGATACATTTTGTCAGGTCAGTTTTAACTGACTGACTGGCTAAAACTTAGCCGTTTTAACTGTGGAAATAGAAATTCAAAGAGGTAAAGAAGCATACCACAACACAGGTCAACTTTTTAGACCAAAATAGTTTTCACAGCATGACATTTATGCCCATGTAGCAGGAGAATTCTCCGACTTTTTAAGGGCTGCCCACTGCATATCCTTCTGTCAACAGATGTCTTTTGTAGAACGTATCTTATTTTCGTGAAAGTTGTGAAAAGTATTTTAAATGAAAAGTAAATGGAAATAAACTCCAACTGAAGTGAGGTGGTGATAATAAGTTTGAGAAAATCAGGTAATTCTTATACCAAAATATCACAGATTGTTTAAAAACCAGAATCAACGGTTAGAAACTTCATAAAACATTAGAATCAATATAAAACACTTGGAACAAATCTTAGAAGTGCTTGTCTAAAAGATCTTGCACGTTTGGAACAACAATAGATTCGGCTGCAAATCAAAGGGAATCGTATACTTTCTCAGTGCCGTGTTTCTGAGAGCAGATTTGAAAAAGAGATTAGAGGAGAGGGGAAAAAAGAGAAGAGCAAATTTGAGAAGACAGTTTCACTGCAAACATTACAAATTATGTTGAACAATTTCGGGTTTCATGGCAATGATGCGAGGAAAAAGCCTCGCATCATATAATTTTCCAAGAACTATATAAAAGAGCCGATACCAAGAAAAAAGTTATATTCGTGGACGGAACAAAAGTTAACTTTTCTGGATCAGTTGGAAAAAGTTTTGTGTAGAGGAGAAAAGCGAGGGCGTAGAACTCAAAAATAACAAAGGGACCGTAAAAATCAATGGGAAGATTTGTCATTGGATAATCATATTCCATTAACGATAAAAACTCGTATTTACACATTTTGCAAGGTAAATTAATCAAAAGCGATCGGAAATTGTGGTTTTTATCATGTTTCAGTTTACATCAAGAGAATGATCCCAACATCAATGATCGCAACATCAAAGGTTCATTCATCTTCGCAAAATATTTCTGAAAAATAACAGAAAAAAACTTCCTTTTAAAGGAACCTTTTTTATCAAAGGTTCTTCTATCACGAGTTCGAAAAAACGAGGCTTTGAAAGATTAATGCGAAGAGAATCGAAAAGGAAATCCCACAATCCTGCCGAAAATCAGTGCATTTAATGCCAAATAGATTACGCGTTGTTGTAAAGCTTCGATTTTTATCAACAAAATCTTAATGAAATCTATTACTCTTAAGTTTAAGCAACTGGAAACATAAGGAGCAAACGTTTTTTCACTTGAATTATGTACTTTCTGGTAGTTCTCCTTCTATTCCTTTGCAGGTTGACTGTCAACGCGGTGAAAAACTGTGTGAATTCGATTGTTATTCGATTGATTATTTACTCATTTCTGTATTAAATTCTTAAGTTCGTTGTAATTTTTTTATTGTTTTGTGTCAGAGAAATAGATCGTGTGGAGACATTTTTCACTCACTCTATACTGTTATGGAGTATGTTGCATCCGATTTCAGTGTCCATTGCTTTTTTAAACAAAATTAATACGCCAAGCGTTAAACATGAAAAGCTCTCAAAATACTCGACAACAGAATTTTTCATGAAATTGAATTTGACAATCAATTAACAATATCCTAAAAGTGCAAGTCACTCACGCTCTTTACGCTGATGTTACTACGCTTTTTCATGTTGCGAGTATTTGTATTTATGCATTTATTTATTTAATTGTTTTTGTTTATTTACATTTAATGCTACACAAATATATACAAAATATAGTCAAACTGCATGAATTAGTCCTGCTGCGTGGATTCTGACCATCTCTGCCGCCTCCAACACGAGGTTTTATCTCAGCTTGATTTCGGGACTTCACCTCAGCGTCTCCTTTCCCTATATCAGAGTAGGCGAACCAATGGCACCAATGACACAATATTTTGGGCACGTCACCGATCATAAAACATGTGTAGAAAATGTGTTGTGTAGGTGTGTAGGTATTTTATAACGATCGAACGCGAGTGATCCTACGCTACGGAGTATTCGGCGCGCGGGGCTGGGGCGGCGCGGCGGCAGGCAGGAAGCGCTGCGCGGCGCTTGTTTGTTTTGTTTTTATAGGTCGTGGGTTTCAATTGTGAATGACGCATTGTTTGCTTACGCATAAAGTAATAGTGAGTTTTGTTGACATAATTGTATTTAAAAGTTTATTCAAGTGATTTTTATGATTTTAAAGTGGTATTTAATATGGCCAGTTCAGCAAAAAAACAAAAAGTGCAAGATAGTAAGTGTATCAGAGAATTTCAAGCTTGGTGGACTGAGAAATATGGCATGTGTGTTTTATATTCTGGAACAGTGGTATGTAGAACATCGTCTGTTAAACGGCATTTTGAAACAAATCACAAATCTGTTAGTGAAAAAAGCGAAGCAGACCCACATAACCACAGTTGTTGGACGTTATTTGGCTTTCAAAATTAATGTTTTTTACAGTCATATGCCAACATTTAAATACATTAAACACAAAGCTTCAAGGGACAAACAAAACAATTATTGTCATGATAGATCTCATTTGCGCTAGTGAGGCTAAACTGCAAGTTTTCAGAAACGATATTATCACAAGAAACTACAAGTATTTCCCAAACTTGAAACAATATGATGGTAACTGCGATTAGATTCTGGGTTAGGGGCATAGCAGAGTGCTGACTTTGGAGGCCTTTAGACGAATATTGATATTACATAATGATCACCTAGAGTTTTGAAAAGTAAGAAATTAGAAAATTTAATGAAACTTTGATCAAATACTTTTTTGTCTCATTTTGAGTTCATTTTTAAGAGGAAACTTCTAGAATAACTTTTCTAAACGTCAATCTATCTCAACTTATCCTTATCTCCTTAAGGCTATGTACCTAAGCTTATTTAACCTTTTCACTGCTACGTGGTAGGGGCACGACTCTACTCTGGATGCTGGCCTTTCCCCACGACAACTTAACTCCCGTGCTGAGTATTTTCGCGCCTCTCTACTTGAACAGAATTGTTGTTACGTTTGTTTTTCATTCAAACATTCATTGTTTCTACTGAAATTTTACATCTATTATAACTAATAATACTGAAATAATTTTATGTAGCGTCAATTCGATTCGAAAATACAATGATTAGAATAAATTATAAACATTCAAAATCATTTGATAAATTTATTTTTATAAATTTATTAAAAGTGTTATTTACCTAAATAAGTGAATATTGTTATTGTTAAAGTTGAAAAGTATTGAAAAGTTATTGTTAGAGAGAGTTATGGTTAAAAAAAATATGGACAGAAAAACACAAGGTTAATAAAATATAGTAGTGTAACAAATTTGTTTTATTTTTACGTAATAGATTTTCTACAAAGATTCATAATTATATACAATTTTTAGTTCGTTTACAAGTTTTTCATTGTATGATACATTTCGAAACAAGGCACAACACAAAGAGGTGTTTCACATTCCGCACAATACAAACGAGACTGACGCCGTTTTTTTTTTCAACACCACACACTCTCTCTTTGATACACCTTTTTCCGTGTCAGGACATTTTTTCGGGAAATGTCTTCCACTCAACCTAAGCGGGGGCTCCACACCGGCTTTTCCACCAGATTTTCTCCGCTCGACACTGAATTTTTCTAGTATTTCCTTTATTAGTTGAAGGTGAAAATCTGCGTACGTAACTTTTTTGTTGTTCATGGCTTGGTACAGTGCGTGAGCATTGTAGACTGACAAGTCTAATAGATGAAAAAACTATTTTCTATACCATTTCAGAGATTTCCTAAGAGAATCTATGGAGTTCAACGCCAAGTAAAGTTTGTCGACGCCACCCATATTCCTGTTGTAGTCAATTATTGCTTGAGGTTTTCTAATTTTTTGTTTTGAAACCGTATGAATTTTTTCGGTTTCAACCATTTCGGCAGTGTGCATAGTTGACAGCATCCACACATCTCTACTGTCACACCAATTTATGGCAATTAGCTTACCATTAGCGGAGCGATACGAGTATTCCCCTTTTTTAAGCTTTTCTTCCATTTCAGGCATATCTTTTCTTTTTTCAAAATTTTTAAAATTCAAACTCACTGTCCATCAACATTTTTCGCACTTCGTCGATTGAATACGTTTTAGGCATTTTTTTACGTTTTAGACAAACATTCACTGTGAAATCACAACACAAACTGAAAAACAGGAAGCAAACAGATAACTGTAACAAGTGTGCGCAGGTATAAGTGTCGTAGTGTCTACGACACTTACTGTTTGGAGTGGAAAGGTACGGAATTCTTTGTTCACTCGCCAAAGGAAATTTGTGCAGTTATGGACGTTTTAAAAAGCAATAACAGTTTTATATATTTATTTCAATTACAGTGAAGTGTTAGTAAATTCAAATTCTCATTTACCCCGGCATAAAAGTAAAATATTTCCAATAAACTTGCATTCGGAGGTAGAATGAGTCATTTAGAACTACGACTTGTATATATATTACGCAATAAACTTAGTATTCTTTTATCTACAATTTTTTGAAATAATAATTCTCTAATTAAAATAATGATTAGTAATAGAAGAACAAATCATTATTTTGTTCGATATATATTTCAGAAATGAAACGCTCTAGAATAAAAGATTGAAAAACGGAAAATGTTATAAAAATAAAAGAAAATGTTATCTTATAACCAAAGTGATACTATTAGTGATTTCTAGTGAGGATTTCTAAAACAATTGAAGGGTTGAGTTTGTGAAGAAATCCTAGATTAGTCGGGTGCAGCAGTTAAATGTTGAAAATGTTCTGCCCGACTTTAGGGGTGGTCTGCAAGTACGGAACATTCGGCTAGACCTACTAGAGTGGCGTGTAGCAAGACGGGAGAGCCTTACCGGCCCGACTTTAGGAGGGCGTAGCAGTGAAAAGGTTAAATAATAATTGGTCGATCACTGATAGACATGAACGAGCCACACGATAGCTCATAGCTACAGCTTAGCGATAGCTGTTAGTTCATTATCCTGTGGATAATGAACTGTGGATAATGGGAAGGATGTGCTCCGGCCTCCTTTGCTGTTCTGTGCAGGATTGGTGTCTGTCACACTATTTACACTTTCACTTTCAAGACTTTCAAGTTTATGTAATAAGTCAGCAATCGCAATTGAAATTTAACAAAATTTATGAGGCAGAACCAATGAAATAAACTAAGAAACTTTCGGGCGATTAAAATATTTTCGAACTTTACGACGCATATAGATCATAGATCTATTTAGATTTTTTACTCCAGGGACTTGCCCTGGTTAACATTAAGCCATATTTTTCTTTTAATTGAGTAATGACTTAAAATATTGAGAGAAAAAAACATAATACAAATGTATTTTAGTAATTTATAACTACGATATTTATTATTTTCTTAAGGCAGTAGTCTGCTTTAGAAGCCGAGAAAAAAACGTTTTTCCAGCAATTTTTTTGAAAGGGAAGGAAATGATTGCGGTAAACGAGCTTTTGAGACGATAGTGTCTCATATTTAAGCTTTAAAAAACAATTTTTATTATTAAAAAATATTGACATTTTTCGAAGTTGTAAGCATTTTTCTGGGGCAGCTGGAGTCTGCACTTGTCAATCGGCGCGGGTGAAGGAGGTCGTGCGATGCATCTAAAAGAGTCGAACCAAATTTTTTTTTAATTTATATAAGTTTCTTTTCTATATGAACTAAAAAAATACCGAAGAAGTTATGAAATTCCTAATTTTATCTAAGTTTGAAAAAAAAATTCACTTTTTTGAAAAATAAAATTCACTTCAAGTTGCAAAGCAAGTAGTTTAAATAATACTTTTGTCCAACTTTCTTAGTTCAAATAGAAGATAATTTAATACTAAAGCTAGATCATTTTGATTTTTTTTCGATCGGACATATATTCTTTTTGCTATCGCCGGCGCAGTTTTCTAAGACTTGTGAAAATGAAAACTCGAGAAAACGCGCTTCAAAGTTTTCGGTATGAAAAAATATAAGTTTTTGGATACTTACACTAATTAGATGTTAATCAGCTATCCCCGGGCCATACAATAACCCTTCCTCTTCTTCAAAAAAATCGTTTTGGCGGAGGCTTTCGGATCTTCGAGCTGTACGAGCCTCCTTGCTGCAAAATGATGCGCGCTGATTCTCCCGCGTTATGCGCTCAGCATCGACGGTGTCAGCAAAATTTTTGCTCTGCTGCCCGATGATGATATTGAGGAGCTGCATGGTTAAAAGCACAGCTGAATAGCCCTCGTTGAAAATGCCTGTAGCCATAGTTGCTGCTATTTCGACGATTTTATAGCCGGAATTTAAGTGTTTCGGATTTAGGCGCCATACAATTGAATTGAACGCTTCGTTTGAATTTTGAGTGTGTCCGCCTAAGCACCGCGTCAATAAATCGTCATTTGACAGATCTTCGTAAATTGGACGAATGTGCTTGTCTACATTTTCATTGATCAATGTTGCCGGGTGTTTAAAAGATGCCAGATTATTCGCCGCTTGAGCCTTGCGCCATTCGCACCAACTCTCCGCGCCTTCTGGACAATTTTCATGCCGAGGATTTTCATCGGTGGAACAGTAGTGGTCTAATATTATAATATATATAATTGCTCTCTTCATACCTTCTACTGAGTTCATATTTCGACGAATTGCCAGACCGTAGTAAATCGTCAATTTCTTTATGACACTCTCCGTTAGCCCCTTCTCCAAGTTTCTCGGTTTTTATTTTATTCCGTAAACGTGTACCCATACGCTTTTGCACGTGTCCAACACACTTATTTTTCGTCACTGTACACTCGTCCCCGTAAAGATTGCTATTTAAGATTCCAGTAAAAGTTTTGGAGTCGCCATCGCCGATATAATTACTGTACATAACTCCAAATTTTTCGAAGGATCCCGAAAACATCTCTGTTATGGAATCTACCTCCATCTTCCCTGCCGAACCTGTATGATTTGAGGAGCATGAGTCTTTATGATTCTCATACCACTCCTCAAATGCATCTTCGTCCAAAGTATTTTTATTTATGACACACGAATGACAATAACCACTTTTTACAATGAGATCGATTACTTTGCCACTGTAGTATCCGATGAGCGTTGTTACACCGTACAAGGAAGTATAACCGCGCTTTTTCCATGATCCATCGCCCGAAACCTTCAAATGATTCGCAGGTCTTCCATGTTCAACGTTTTTTTCTTTTTCTTCCTTGACGGCTTTTTCGCAGGTGCTCTCGAACATTGTCTTCGACGCTGCGTACAGATGCTGAACGATTTGTTGATAAGTAGATTTTGCAAAACCTGCAGACATATCCATAAGGCCGCAGAATACGTTTATCCCTTCTCGTCCGATACCAAGGAGCCTCATAACAAAAACAATTCGTCGGTTGATTTCGTAGCCGGTATTTATCAATGGTCCTGACTGGATTTCGCGTCCACCACACATACACTGGACAACAATTTTAAATACTAGGCCTCGATGGCCGCTTTCTGCAAACGTTAATTTTTGGTTGCATGATCTGCAAATTACGATTTCCGAAATGGCGAGAAACACCGATACGAATTCAATCATGCGGTAGCAGTGCGATGAATGAATAATGACACCATCGCTGCTTGCTGTCTTCAACTTGTTCGCACTGCGGCTCGTGTGTAAGTCTCCACCGTCCAATGATACACTGGTAAAACGATTGCCGTGAAATTTTCGCTTTCGCGGTTCCGCAGCACGCCGGCTGTTACAATGATCACCTTTCGGGTAGCTTGACATTTTTATGTGCGCTCGGCAAAATCAAAAATGAAACTGAAAGGTAATGCTACAAATAGCAGTGTAGAAGCCGATGCCGAGAGCTATAGTTTACCGTTATATTGTATACCGTTATCCCTACGACTACTCAACACAGACCTTCTAGAAACTCCAAATAATATTTCAAATGACGGTTGGACCCTTTCAGGTATATACGAATATAGTCAATCAATAGAATACATGAAGGGGCGGAGCGCGCACGAATTAAGGTTTCTTTACGAATAACCGAAAAAACTAAAAGATTCTTTTCTAAAAGAGAGTACTTTATTTGTCGTACATCATTACTTAGTAACTTACAACTGAATATCTTAACTCTAAATTCTTTCCTCTTATATACTTTTTTCTAATTATATCCTTTTTCACACATTTTAGGACCCTTACCGCCATAAAGACGTTTCAAATAAAATTCAGAAAGGATATTTTATTGCTTTATTGCATTTTATTCCTTTCTGAATCTTATATTATCATGTACTTGCAGTATTTCAAATATTTTTAACAGATCATTTGGGAAAACATCATATAGACATCACAAGAAAGATTCGGAAAAGGTTATTTTATTGCTTTATTGCATTTTGTTCTTTTCCAAATCTTATGCTATGGATGCAATATGTGTTAAGGATAGGAATTATCCATAACTCACGCTCGGGTCTGCCCGAGCATTCGCACCTGCTCGACGCTCGGCCACTAAAAGTGCTCTAGCTTCGAAAATATGTCGAATTGGCCTCTGAAATTTTGAAGACATATTCTTGGATAGTTTTGGAATAGATTTAAGACAAAAAAAAATAATCGATTTTTCGAAGCCTGTAAAGCAGACTACTGCCTTAAACAAAATGGTCTAAAACTTATGTAACTATAATGATGATGAGCTTCATGATTCTTCATCATCCTCATCACTTTCAGTACCTCAGGAAACATCCTCCAAATCAGAATCTGAGTCTTTTTCAGAGTCAAGTACAGTAGGAATCGTCTAAGCAATTGCTTCTTTCGTGAATGGCAACATTCTTTTTTTGGAGATTGGTCTCATTCCAGTAATCAGTGGGTCAGAAATGAGTAATAATCTATTTATAATATCAGTGTTACACTTGACCCTTGAAAATTTTCTCGCGAAATTCTGCCTGTACAGTCGGAAATGTTTATTCCGTGCCTCAGCGGCTTCTTCCGAGAGCAATTGGCAACAATGCCCTGACTATGACAGTAGCCCCATGCACCAGGATCTTGTGCATCGTACGTGTCATAGGATGCCACGGATACAAACTCAAATGAAGTTTTGCAGTGTCTTTGCAATAATCTGCAAGCTTCTCCAAATTGACTTCAAGGATCACTTTGAGTTGGTAAATGACATTATAATCAACTCCAGTTATTTCTGCAGCTAAGTAAGGATTGAAAAAAATCTTCTACCTGTGTTTTACGCTTTTTTTTTGGCCAGTCGTCACTATTATGAAGAAATCTAGCTTCCGTTTTATCAGCTTTTTTCCAACTTTGTATAAATTCCGATTTAATATGCGAAAACTTGTGCTTGAACGCCTTGAATAATTTTCGCTGGACAAAATCCAATTTTCCAAGTATTTTAATTTTCCTTCAAAATTATGCAAATTTTGCTCCTTAATTTTATCAAAAAGTAATCTACGGGTCATTACCCTAACACCTAATGGACCAGGTGACCCTGAAACCAAATAATTACCAAGGTAACATAGTGTAAATTCTAAATAAAATTTTCATATTTCTATCCATCATCTTGGCCGGTACCTCTGGCAAAAAAGGGGCTGGTATGGACGCCTAATAAGACTATGCTAATTTTATATAAACTATAACCTGTCATTATCAATTAGCAATATAACCGGGAAGAAACCGGAAATACAATAAAAACCTTTTCAAACTTAAAATTGGGTTGGACATTTTAAGAATTTTAGAATATATTTTCAAACGTCAAATAACAACATCCTATCAAAAAAAAAATACAGCATGATATTTTTATGCGTTCTTACCTAACATAGTTGATCCATATCCATAACAGTATTTTAAAAGAAGGCAGTAGTCACGAAAATATTTAACTTTTTGTCACATACTATCACATTCAGGAGACGTATAAGATACGTACAGTTGAAGCGATGAATAACTTCCGACTAAACAAGCGCGCAGGTGCATCCGATAAGAGACCGGGACGGGTTGTCTATTGTTCTCTAGTCATTCGAAATATATTGGAACCAGTTGTTTTTTACCTGCGACAACTTCTTATAAATTGGTTTATGACCGACTAGATCAGCAAAATACCCCTATGTGCGACGGTTACAACAAAAAAGAGAATTGATTCCAGAAAGCCTCCATTTCAATCGTAAATGCAGCAATGGATTGTAGCCTATAGCATTTAACGTTGGGATTTAATGTATAAAAAACTTTGGGGTATCAACAAAGCAACTCCTTTTTGATTCGAAGCAACCAATTCCGTTTCAAATTCTAATATGGTTGGTCCATTTCCTAGTGGGCAGGTACTTAATTATAGTAGTATGTAAATAGGTGTTCACATAGGTACTAGTTTAACCCTAAATTAGTGTTAAGTTTGAAAGAATATTTTTTTTGAATAGGTCGTAAGTTCGCTCAGTGTTGATTAATTAAGAATTTTACCGGCTGATTAGAATGTTTAAGTAACTGAGAAGAACACAAGTTGTATTTTACCTTTATTTTATTTTGAACAGTCACTAATAATAGATTACATAATAAATAAACAATTAAATAAATCGAGAACATTAAAGAGATTATGAGGAATGAAGATTCAGATTTAGAAAGATGGTGAGTGGAGAAGTTTGAATCCATGAATTAGACAGAAATGCGGTAGTGAAGGCGGGTTTGAGCGTAGTAGCGGTGATATCAGCGGTAGAGGCCTGAGCCAACGTTAGATAAAGAACAAAACTTACTGCGTCGGTAAAATGTTAGAAGTCCAACGTACACAAGCTTAGCGGTTTTTTTATATTAAGCGGTGTATTTCCAGTCAGATCAAGCGCTAGACAAAAGGGTAGTAGGAGCAGCACTTATTTTGACGAAGAACACAGCGAAACATTTCGAAGAAGACTGAACGGTTCTAGCAAGACGCTGCCGGGCAGGGAAAAACTAAATGGTGCGGTTCTCAGGAATAGAACACCCTGATAGGTGCAGAGTAAAAGGGCAGGGGGAAGAAAATATTAGAGAGAAGGGCGCAGGAAAGGCGCAGCGCCTGTACACCACGTGTGCGTGGGGTTTTCCACACATTTGGTGTTTACGCGAGGATAAGGCACGGAGTGAAAAGAGAAAGGAAATAAAGAAGTTTTTAGTTATTTTTAGTTTTTAGTTTACCTTATCTGCAAGTTTATTTACCACACATTTACCACCAATATAACGTCCCATTTCAATCCAATCCATCTTAAATGCGAATACATATAATATTCGAAATATATACAAAGTCTCTACCGTATTATACTCCCTTCAAAGTAAACGCACGCTAAATATTTACCTTGCGAACTATGGTGGGCAATCGATGTCACTTAGAATTAAATTGTGGTTCCTTGAATCTTAGCTCATCACTGTCAATAAACTATTTCACCATCTACACACCTTCGCCTTCGGCAGGAATTTTCCGGGAGTATTCATTATCGTAATATGTGGTGCTAATATATTTTTCAGGTGTTGTCTGTATAGCAGCACAAAGCTTCCTGTCAGGCGTAAGAGTGTTATAAGCCTGTTGAAGTTTGCTTTCACTCTCTTGAAGCTGCTTCCGAGTTTTCTCGTTCGTTGTGGGCGAATACAACGAGTCTACCTGAAATGTTTAAAAAAATTGTAGTTCCCAGTAAACACTGATTTCCCAGTTCTCAGAATCTGGGTACGTCTTTGACACTTACACTCTAAAGACTGTTGTTTAGATACATTTCAGCGGCTGCCTTCAAGTAAAAAGGACGTAAACCAATAGTCAATTATTTAGAATAGTCTCCTCTTTAGTTTTTGAGTTTACATTCGTCCATTTTATGTACACAATTTTCGGTTATTTATATATTTTTCCCATTGCCCACATTTTCGACTATTGTCCTAATTTTCCATTAACGTAATTAAATTTGTCCATATCCCCGAGCAATCGTGTTAAACTCATAAAAGAATCCATCGCTCTTTGCAAACCGCAAGACTGCCCTTACGCTATTCAATTTAATTTTCTCGCATTTGCTGAAAATTCTGATTTTTCGTGTAAATCACATCGTGACAAGATTCCTGCGTAATATATCATATTCATTGTAGCCACTGAAACGAACAACAAAAAAAAGCTGGCCGCCTTACTCCTGGCAACAATCAGGATATTCTACTCGTACCTGCTAGCTCTCCTTGCCTGTTTAAATACTGCAGATGTTGAATGGATGTGTTTTATTGCCAGCAGAAATTAAGACCAGTCCGATAAGGAAGGGGGATGCAGAAGGTTTTAGGTTGACTCGGTCAGAAAATTACTTGACATTTTTCCAGGGTTTCCAAATGGCCATCGTAATTGATTGATAATGCCCAACAATCCGGGTCTAGCTCGTAACGTGCCGAATACAGTCGAAGTACAAGCAAAAAAGGAAGAAAAAAAAACAACGAGGATTACGACAGGAAAGCATCATCAGCACACTGAAGATTTTGTTTATGCGGATTAATGGTAATCTTTTACGGATGGATTAAGAATGGTATTACGATGGAGAGTTTGCTCAGATCTAAGGGAAATTACTCGTATTCAGCGAAAAACAGCCTTGTCAATGAATAAATGATGTTAAGGAGCTTTGATAGAATTTCAAGGAATAATGAAGCATTTGCGGCTGAATCCACTTATGTCCAATTATTTATTAAATATTTGCCTAATTAGGAGTATGACGGAAACATCTTGGGAAACTGCATATCGAAACGGAAAAATTACAGCATTGACTAAAACGCAGAAATATTAAATCGATATACATACGTTTGTACTTTGTGTTAGCCATTAGAAGCACAACTCGATGAAGCTTATTAATAAATTAATATGATAAAAATATTTGATACAGTAAAAAAATGATTTTTCCAGCTTGGAACAGATTGTATACCCTGAGGGAGAGTTCCAGCAGTAAAAGGCTTTCAGGCAATATCTGTCCTGTCGCCAAGAGCAGAGCCTTGCAGAAAGCCCTGCTATCTGTGAGTTGCCTGAAAGTTTTTAATTGCTGGAACCCTCTCTGGCGGGTTCTCGCAAACAGAGGTAACAAAATCACAAGTCGACTCAATGCGTATTGAGGTTTGCAGGTTTCATAAGTATATCTAAAAGTCTCGTAAATCTTGTGTTCACTTAAGCATGCTTAAAGTTTAAAAGTAATAAACAAATCGAGATGCTGCATACAAGATCTGTCTCAAAAGTTCCCGGTCTGGTCAATAATTAAGAGAACTGGTGCTGGCATCTTTTAGGTCTTTTCGGCATTTCATCTAACATCCATCACAGACGTCGTGTCAAAATTTCATGACATTTGGATGAATAGAACCCGAGTTATTGGGCTCTAAATGAAAATACTTCTGTATCATCATTCGAAAAATGAATTTTGAACATAGAGCGAATATTAAATTCTGTTTTAAACTCGATAAAACAGCGGCCCAGACGCTTGACGATATGCTAATGGTGGTGAGTGCTTATCCCGTACTTCTATCTTCAAGTGGTTTAAACGTTTCAAAGAAGGCCGGGATGTGCTGGATAACTACGAACGTTTCGGCCGTCCAAGATCGGTTGTGAACGAAATAAACGTTGAATTTTTGCGTGAACTTATTGAAAATTAGCCGAAATCGTCATTGCGTTAGATGGAAATGGAGCTTAAAATGTCCTGTGAGTCGATTCATTGAATTTCAATGGAGCACTTGGGCCTCAGAAAGATTTGTGCACGATTCGTTCCTCACAAGCTGACCGATGACCAAAGATTGCTTCGCATTCAACATTGCAAAGACTTAAGGAAGACAAAAGACAAAGATATTAAGGAAGACAAAAAGGACGCAAACTACGAAAATCTGTTGTAACGGGTGACGAGACATGATTTTGTCAATACGATCCCGAAACCAAGCGAGAAAGAGCCGAGTGGCAACATCCGGATGACCACAAACCCAAAAAATCGCGTTTGGAGAAGTCAGTCAAAGAGTGCAATTTTCATAAAGAGTGCATTCCACAAGGCCAAGCGGTTAATGCTGTATTTTATCTTGGTGTTTTGAAGCGTCCGCTTTCGCGAATATTGTGTGTTCGGCAAGAATATCGTGAACGTGGAAGTTGGCGTTTGTTACGTGATATTACGTCGGCTCATCGTTCAACGCTTATGACTGACTTTTTGATAAAAAATGGCATTCTTTCCATCAACCACTCGCCGTATTCGCTTGATTTGGCACTATGTGACATTTTTCTGTTCGGAAAATTACATTTGGCCATGAAAACAAAACATTTGGCGAACATTGCAGACATCCAAAAGTCGATGACCGCTAGTCTAAACATGATATCAAAGTATCTATGGTCTCAAAACGTGTTTCTCGCAATGACAATTTGATTTTGGGAAATAGAAAAAAGTCACACGCAGTCATGTCTGGACTATATGGTGCTTGGATGATGACATTGGTCGACTTTTTGGCCAAAAATTCCGAAATAACAAAGGCCGTATTTGAGAGCGTACTATGGTGGTGTAAAGTCCATTAATTATTCTTCCACCAATCAGGCCTTCTTTTGCGAATGGCTTCACGAAAATGACGCATGGCGCATATATATTATTCTTTACTGACCGTTTGACACTGCGGAAGGTATCTATTATGCACAGCACCACGGATATCGAAGAAAACCGTCAGCAAACTTATGTTTTTGGACCTTCTCCGTGGTTTTGGCTCATTTTCGAAGCACCATTCGGACGATTGTTGTTCGGTGGGCATATCAAATTCATAAACCTATGTTTCGTCACCAGTAGTGGTGCGTTCGATGAGATTTTGGTCACTGCCTGCATTGGAAATCATCTCTTTGGCGACATCAATACGAGGCTTCTTTTTGGATGAAATCCAGCTTTTTTGGTACCAGCCGAGAAGCGACGCGTTTCATGCCCAAAGTATTAGTTTAACGGTGTTTAGTTTACACGATTTGCTTCGCCAATTCGATTTTTTCTTCGGTAGCAGACGTTGATGGCCGTCCAGGGACCTCATCGTGCTCTAGGCTCTCTCAGCTGCCTTTGAACTTTTTGTACCATTTGTATGCTCGTGTTTTCGCCATATACGCTTCACTATACGCCTTTTGTAACATTTTCAACGAATCGGCAAACGAAAGTTCATTTTTAACATAAAATGTTGGGCAAGCGCGTTGTTCTAATTTTTCAACCATTATAAAAATCACCACACAACCATTTTTCAAATTCTTCGTACAAACGCCAATTGAATACTTATCGTACGATATGCGTCAAAATTTTACAGAGCACCAATAAAAAAATTACCAACGTTGAGAAAATCGAAATTTACCAATTGAATAAGCGCGGCAATTCAAAATTCAAAATTCCCAGTCTTTTTTTATCATATCGCATGTGAAATTTTATCACGAATAGGCGGACGCCAGAGCAACGTCTGCAAATTGTGCCAATTCATTTCGTAAAAACGGTTCTATTCGAGAAACTTATCTTGCATTTATTTATCGTCTATTTTATTGCGAACTTAATCTTCAATCAGAACAATTAATCCGATTAACAATGAATCTTTCGCACCACGCTTACCTTCACTATTAATTCACATCAATTCAGAAGTCGTACAGTAAAAAGCAGCTGCAGAGGTTAGTATGGATGAGGGCTCAAGTGACCCAAGTCATTCCAACACCGTGCGGCGAAGATTCGATGTATGAGCCCAAGAACAAATTTCTGCAAAGTCCGCGTTTCATAAGAAAATTTTGTTTGGTGATGAGGTTCATTTCTGGCTGAATGGCTACGTCAATAATCAAAACGGCTGCATGTGGAGTGATAAAAAAGAACAATCGGTTATCCAAACACCGTTACATCCAGAAGAAGACACCGATGATGTGCTTTACCGGCCGGTGAAATCATGTGTCCACATGTCTTGCAAAATTCTGTAGTGAATAACATTACAGTCAACGATGACAACTCAATCGATCAATGACTTTCTCGTTCCGGAATTTGTTCGCTGTAATGCAGGGGACCTCTGGTTTCAACAAAATGTTGCGACATGTCATACTGCTCTTGCAACCGTCAACTTATTGAAAGAAGCATTCGATGAGCGCATAATTTTTGGACCTGTGTACTGACCTGCAAGATCTTGTGATTTAATACCGCTGGACTATTTCTTGTGGGGATACGTCAAATCCTTCGTGTACGACGACAACGCTGAGACGCTTGACCATTTTGTAAGACAATGTTTACCATGTTATTGATGAGACACGGCCCCAATCATTGATAAGTCTAATCGAAAATTGAAGCTCTCGTTTGGACTTCCTCCCCACCAGTCATGGTCTTGAAATCATATCCAAATGAAAATAATAAAGAAGTGTGTTTGCAATGAAACCAATTTAATGACAATCGAACAATTTATTCACATTGTGTTTTCGATTCCTTCGAATCAGTTTTGGAAAACGAGAATTCTAATGGGTCAAAACTAACATACAAAAATTGTCGCATCTCTCTGAACAAATTTATCGTATTAAAAGCAATCATTTGGATTTTATCAATCATAAAACTCATATCAAAATATCCCAATGGTAAAATAATTCTGATATAAAAGCGTTTCAGGTCCATAGAAAAACACTAACACGGGTGAAATTAACTTTCCCAATCCCTTACGATAGGAAAGCGATTTCACGAGAAATTCCGACCTTCAAAAAATCCTAAAAACCGATAAAATTCTCTTCAGTAAGTTTGGACTATCATTGTTCCTTTCGATTTGTAGCGAAATGCTTTGGAAAATAGTAAAAAAAGAAATCTTAAGATCCGTGAATGTACGCGAGAAACCTGAAGGGCAGGACCAACAAACCAATTTTTGCAGTGTGGGTTCCGGCTGGGATTTTATGCATACCCTGAGAATAAAAATACATGTGTTGGATAATATGGAAAAATCGAGGCGAAAGCTTCAGGATAACAGCTCTCAATAGACTCTTATGTTGTTTTTCCTTCTTTGAGTTGTTGTTTTACGTTCACATTTTCGGTTTGGTTTTCAATATTTTACAGCATCTCTAAACGATACGGTCGAGTTTTTTTTAGCAGAAAAGTTGGTGAGCATTTTGCACATGGAAATTTCTTTCGGTGTGTTCTTCACTATCTAGACAATTTTTATAGTCTCGTTGATATTTTCTTAAGGATTCATTTGCACAATATGGAAAAACTGTAAAATTGGAGATGGTTTCCATGAGGATGAGGATGGGCATGAGTGTAGTCCTGCATGAGTTTACAGTGGCTAGCCACTGTGGAGTGGACTGAAGGTGGCTGGATATTCTCATAATTGAGCGAGCATCGTACAAGAAAGTGTCTATAAATATGTTTGTGAAGTTTTGAAAATTGTTTCTTTTTCGGGCTTACACAGGCATTATGTATTGAAATTTTCCACGTTTGTTTTTATTTCCATTTTTATACATGAAACGTGTAGGTTCTCCTATTAAGATACTTTTGATCAATTAAATGCGTATTTGAAAATACACTTGCTCCTCTTCATTATTTAGTGACTAAATTATACTGAGGATAACACGAGGTTAAGCACAACCAAGTCTGGTAATGTCCATTTGTTGTTCTAGAGATAAAAGCTATTCACGCCCCGAGTGTTGAATTTCCAGACGAACAATGTTTCAGGACAACCATAACGTATCTTTGAACCAAATCCCGATACAACTGGGTTCAACACCTATTCCACATGAATTAGTATTTGTGAGCAAAACTTGTTAGGAATATGACATACAGACCAGGATGCGGATAACTGCACATGAACACTCCCCACAATTTTGTATTCCCATTGAATGACGATTGCACCGTAAAAATTATCCTGACACATTTAATACGGCCCCAATTACCGGTTAGAGTAGTCGAAAATTGGAGTTTTGAACTGCTTCCCCGGCAGTCGTGTGGCTCACATGCCCGAATTCACATACAAGTTAAAATGGCGTTGAAATTATCTTCCCAATAAAACCAACTTCATGGCAATCAAAACAACTTATTTGTTTTCTATTTCGTTTCTAACCTCCACACCTCTGGAAAATACCCTTTATACTATAGTTCGTGATTTAGAAGTCCTCCATAAGATTCGAAAAATTGCTTTTCCATTGATTTATTTTAGTCAACTGTCAAATGATACAGTCTTGCTCGAATATGTTCGCATACTCCAGTATTTTCTATACAGAGTTAAGCGAATATAGTATATGCAATGAAAACACAACAAAAACTAAGTACCGGATGCCGTCAATATTCAAAATTATATTTTTGTTTGTGGTGAAGGTGACGAGCTGAAACATTTTTGTTAGGCAAGAAAAAAGAATTAAAAATATTCAAGTGTTTACTGTTAACATGTCTTATATCTTAAATGTCTTATTATAAAAGTCTTACAAAGCTAACCAAGTCATAACAAAACTCGATTTTTATTACAAAACATAAAAACTTTACTGATTTTTGTTATAATTAACCTATTATAATACAATTTATTTACTTGCAGATACTAACAACTTCGAATTGATTTATCATGGGTAAGTGATTGATTAAAATAAACTCAATGAAAGATTCTTATTGTTGAAACAGAATGTCGAGAATTTATTTGCTTCTCCTACTTTCCAAAAATCCACTATCCATTACACCCTTGAATAACGAAGTATGCTTTTCCCATTTTTCCCATTGTTACTAGCTCACGGCAAAATCAGGTACCAGGTATACCAGACATTGGTACCAGGTATACCAGACATTGTTAGCAGGCATTGAAAGTTTTTCCGCCAATGATACTACAGTATTAAGTGGATGAACCAATAGTTGTTTATTACTGCCTAGTAACATTTTCAGACCTTATTCTTCGTAGAGCATTTGCCGCCTTCGCTGTTTACCCTCCCTTTCGTTTTTCCATTCTTGTTTCTTTGTCATAATACGGGCATGAACATGATCCAGTTTCCTTTGTATCTGAGGTTCGGTTAGGGTATCTCTTCTACAATTCTGTTTTGGTTGCTTTAATTCTGTCTGTCTCTTTGCTTGGATTTCAGACTAAGGGTCGTCTTTCGTGAGGGTCCCCTAACGATTGCGGCAGCTACTATTGCGCTTGTTTTCTGGCAGGCAGAAAGAAATGACCTATTCCTACAACATTCATTCCTGTCCCGATTACTCTGAGCAACTAGGGTCTGGGGTAACAAGTTTTTGGGTACTCAAGATTCAAAGTTTTTTGCTTATCTTACAGCTTTTTATTCGCTTCTCGTCCTTGTCCGGTAGTTGGGCCTCTACGTTTATTGGATTTCTCTAGTCGCCGACTTATTTTGACAAAACATAACATAAGTTCATAAGGAAAACAAATTACTCTTCCTCAACTGAATTATGCGCCTTGAATCTAACTCATTTTGAACTAATAAAGAGAATGTAAGCTTGAAAAATAGCGAAAAATCTAATCAAGTCAAATCAAAATAAATTAATTAGCATGAAACCTAACCTAGAAACAAAATTTAACATGAACCACTAATCCTCTATTTGATTACCAATGCTATCGCAAAAAAAAACTCTGAAGAAAGGCCCTTAAGGATCTCACATAGACCTGTCTGTCTATAAAACTTAAGCTAATCGATGTTTGGTTAAAGCGGGACTGTACTTACCCTGGGAAACTCAGACACTCTCCAATTTTTTATTTGACAATGCCTTCCGCAAAACCAACACGATAAATATTTAACACGATGAAAATTTGCTTGTGTTGCAATCCTACAAACTACGACAACGAACTAGAAAGAAAAATGCGAACACAAAATCACATAAGTCCCATAAATTTTTCTTGTGAGCCTGAAAGTGAACTCAAATTGATTTAAAACATTCTGAATTGCGACCAATCCTTCTTACAATAAAGTTTAATGGCACAGAATAACAAGAGACTCGACCTTATCCACCTGAAACATATTGTCACAATTCTTTTATACCTTGTCACCCCCGCCCCGCCACATGAATCCACTCAAACGCTGCGAATTATATATTCACTCCCTTTACACGTTTCATCTGGTCGTGTCCCTATCAACCCTATCCATTTGACACGTAAAAACCCATTTCATGGGACATAACCATTGAATAGAATCGATCTTCCTGTGCAGAATTTTAAATGGAATCACGGAGCTGCTCCCAGGCACAACAGGTGTATCATAACTACACATTTATTCGAGCGTTGCATCCCTTTCAAATGCTTATTCAACATGTGGGAGACCATCTAATCGGCAAATGGGAAAAAATTTGAAACCAATGCCTCTATCGTATGAAGTATCTCAAATTATGAAATGGAATAGTTTGCAGCGCCAACTGTACTTCAAACTTCTGAGTCGTTCACATCCTTTCAAATATTTACCTACGATGGGATGTGTATGCTTTGCCTGGTGCCTCTGCAAATTTCCTTCACTTTGCTTTTGCTACCACTATAACGGGCAAATGTTTGTCTATACGCCCAGGATTCAACGTTGATCTTTAGTCGGGCATACGAGAACAGTTTGCAGCAGAAACGTATCCTGTAGTTTTCGATATCAATTTTTCAATTTTGTTTACAAGTGGTTGTGTGCTTTGGAAGAGTTCAACAAATTCAAAGGAGGAGAAAGCAATTTCTAGACGTTAACCCATTGTGTGCTGCATGTCCGACATTTGATTCTTAATACTTTTGGTTCTCAAGGAGGCGTCATTTATCACTACCAACACTTGGTCTGACTTCTGAAAAGACGTTCCCAATCGCCTGAAGCGAACCGACAATTACAAGCAATTCCTTGCGGAAAATACTTGATTTAATTCTGCTTTTCATCCTTCGGAAATTGCTTCTGTCTTACCTTTGAACTTTTGAGATAGATTAAACAATGGGGTCAGGATGTTCGCCTTTCCTGTTGATTTTTTGCAAGCAAATCAAAGTGATTTTTCTTCTTGAGTGAATGTTGCTAACACGGACAGAGACGATAAAAAAATGCTCGTCCGGACATTTTGTAGATTGCGTCCTAAAAATTATGATCAATATTGCTACGCTTGGGTTTTTGAGATTTTATGAAAAAAAATTATTTTTCATATGTTTTTAATTTTTGTTTTACCTTAGCAATGTTCCAGCTCACATCTAATATTGTTAGTCGGCATGCTGTTGAATCCTTAATGAAGTTTATCTAGCGACCCCATGTATTGGATTTAGGACAATAGTTGTCATTATGAATACTTCGATTTGCTTGAAAACGATTCTCGTCAGGGACGTTACCATTAAGTTTTGCAGTTTCAACAGCACTTCTACAGTATTTTTCAGAAGTTTAAAATTTTCAAATTAAAAAAAATACAGATAAATTAATTTGATTGTCATGATATTGGATAATTTAAAAGAAGAAGCATTTTGAAGACAAAAGGATCAATGATTCATTCGGCTCGTAAAGCACATCAAACAGAGACTTCTTACGAATGTGCCGGTGTTTCGCCAACCACCTGTGATTTATTGACGAAATCATTCGACCAGGAATGAGCCTCATCGTTGAACAAAATTTTGTAATAAAATTTGGGGTCTCGAGCAATTTATTCTTGGGCTCATGCACCGAATCGACGCCGTGCCCGATGGTCGTTCGGCTTCAATTCCTGCGCGAGTTTGATTTTGTAAAATTTTCCTAAATGCTGGCGGGCACAGGTTTAATTGTTGAGCACGTTGTCGAATGGGCTCGGGTCACTTAGGTCTTCATCGACACGACGTTCTACAGCTGCTATGGTTTCTTCATTATACTGTACGACGTCTAAATGGATGCGTATTGTCAGTGAGAGTGAACGTGTTCCGATTAACGGTTATGTCGGCCATAAAATTTACGAAATTCTCGAACAGAACTGTTTTTTTTTTCGAAATAAATCTAAGAATTTGCAGACGTTCCCCAGGAAGCAACTTATGTATGAGAAAATCGCGAACCAAACTAACCATTGAACGCATATCAGCTATCACACTATACAAAGTATTAAAAAATGTTGCCAACTCAAAATTCTATACCTCCAAAAAGAACCTTTAAAAGCCACTGCGCAGTGCTCTATATGCGAAATGGATGAAATATGCTGACAAAGTGTTTATTTCGTTTCTTCTTTTGTCTTTCAGAACCAGTCGAACCACTTTCCATCTTTCTTGGTTTTCGATTCATATAGTGTGCATTTTGTTTCCATCGAAAGAGTTTGCATGTAGGTATAGAAACCACGCAAGTAATGCTAAGCTCCGCAATAGTTTTCAAAAGTTACCTTCAACTCATACTTGAATAGATTGTTTGCTAGACAATCAAGGCTTTCTTGGTAAATTCCAGATGGTAAACTTTTTTTGTTCCCAATGATTTGGAAATTGATGCAATTTCGATCCATTGCTGTGTAATCTTCCATCGTCTTCCAATACCTGAGGAGAGTCGTGATAATTTACATGAAAAGCTCATCCGCTACTCAATGCACCTGGAAATGATCCTCAAGATCCCTAATGTTTTTCTGAGCGTTTTCTTGGCTTTGAATGTATTTATGAAAACTATAGTTTCATGGCCCAAGCCAAGCTTACAACTTCATTGCATCTACCTTTGCATCTGCCACGTCAACTCTAACAAGTAGAGGATCGCGGTAGCAGATTCTCCACCAGACTCCACTACAACTCTGTTTGCTTTTCATCAAGTAAGCCATTAAAAGTGTTTTTAATACCTTTTCTTTCTCCACCGATCTTTCGTTTTATAGCGCCCACCGTGCCTTCAATAACAATTGAGCAATCAACGTCAAAAAGTTTGAAATGAAAAGCCTGCTTGCTCGTCTATAATAAATTGCATTAAAATTCCAATTAAGATCGCTGCTCCGATCTATCTTTGCAACGTGTGTTTGCAGATACAATCCATCCCTCAGCAGTATTTCTAGTTCCTCAAATGTCTTACTTCCGCGTATTATCCCTGAATTTCTGTAATGCTTTCCGAAAACCTACTTCTAGGATTGCTGTGTCAAGTTTCTCACGTTTAAGCTGTGCTTATTTCTCCAGTTACCCATTTCCCTACCAAATAATTCCGTCATTTCATTTCTCTTGCAAGTCACCCTCACTAAGTTCCTGAGACCAGAGGATTTTTACGGTCATTTTTTTCATGACTCATTGATTCCCAGAACACTCGCTGGAGTGAGCACGTCAGTGATGTCTCCTTCTAGCACTCGCTAAAGCACTATCTTCATCTTTTTCAGCTTGTACGGCCAGGCGAGTGCGACAAGCCAGGAAATCTCGAGAGATAATTTGCTTTAAATTTGTCACCTGTGTCCTGCCCGCATGGTGGTGGGTCTGGTTCAAAAGAATTTTTTCCGTAATGGTGGGCTTAAACTTTCATTACAGTGAACGGGTTACCACGAACCCTGAACGCTTAGTAAAAACTCTCTCGCTTCGTAGTCCGAAGTAGAGCGGCCGAGCTTGCTAGAGACTGCCGTAAGGGGTATCCTTATGAACCGTTGCGCAAACCTATACCCGGAAAGTGTGTATTAACTTCCCTCATATAAGCTTGTTAGCCCCCATCCGTATAGACTGGTAAGCTGATTGGCTTACGGCCCTTTGGGAAATTTCGCGGTACCTAGTCATACATGAAGGTGGCGTTATCCACCATCCGTATTTACCAGTTTAAAAGTAGGAGATCTGGAATGTAAAAAAATGATTCATTGTAATGAAAACGTAGACGGCAGTTGACAAATTTTAACTCAAAATAAAATTTCTACTTCATGTAGGCTGGTCGTAAGGAGCAGTAAAGATTTTCTCATTTGAAGTTCGGAGCACATACGTTCGTTTACACATAACAAAGCAGACTCCAACTACGCAACACACCTACAGAATCACACACACGAACCCGATACCATGGCAAACTCAATGACGCTACTACACAAACAAAAGAAGGGACTTCGACTTGACGTACTAGAGAAATTAGAGATCTACAAACACAAAAAAACCCACGGAAATATAATCAACGAACAAATAATGACCAACTCTGACACAATATTTTCAGTCCTCGACCCAATCCTTGTCAAAAAAGCAAATGCGACGAACCTGACAACGATAATCCCACGATCCTGAAAAGACCCAAACTTAATGACCCTCGTTAACACCTAATTAACCAGACCTACCCCTCCAAAAAAAGTTTCACATATAAAAAGATGGACACCGCGACAAAGACATCAGAACGAGCTGAAGATGGCTGTATGCAGCCGAAACGCGTCCTCGAGACCCACGAAGCAAGGCCCGGCGGATCCAAGCTACCCAGAATTTTATCATTTGTTTTAACTTTTTGGCATTTTTTTGATCTGCGGGTCCATCTCAATCAACTTTCTCACGTTTGATATACTGCCTCCTGGTGGATACTCAAGCTAGCGGCAAGAATTGTAATCTGCCTCCAACTTAGTCCTTTTCGAAATGGCGAACCTTTTCAGGCAGAGCGTATAGTACGTTTTCTCGTTGTTCCCACTTTGCATCCAAGTATTCGACTTAAGTGGAAACTTGCAAAGAATATCTCTTTGAATTGTAAAGTACCGTCGAATCAATCTCCTACCATTGCTGCAGTGCCGATCACCTGATGTGAGCTGTGAAGTAATTGTGTCTTTTGATTTATTGTATAGCTTTTAGGGCCCAACTGAGAGCTCGAAGCAAGAAGACCAAACGAAGGTTGGAAGATTGCCAAAAATCAGCAACTTTTTCAAACTAATCTACACCGTCAGCATAACGGAGCTTCAAACGTATGTCGAGACTTTATTGCAATAGCATACAAAGAATAAGGCGATCACACTCCAAACAAACTTCCGATTCAATAAGATTCAAACAAAACAAGAAGAATGTCATTTCAATCAATAACTATTTTCTCATTCCGTTTGTGATACCTTCTTTGATCAAGAATATGCCCCCGAAACGATTATGTTAAAACAGAAAACACTGTGACACGTTCGAATAATGTCACGCGCCACTGTAGTCGTCTTAAGAAAAAAGTCGTAAACAAGTTTCAATTACCAATACATTGACAATTCTCGAAGAGTAAAAAGGCATAACATAAACACATTGCGTGCATTGAGTACAACAAACACGTGTGTAATTGACTCGGCGCGTAAACTCGAGAACGATCCACATGGAAGATTCGGGATTGATTGGTACATGTATAAAAGCGACTACAGCGGGCGGCGAAGGGAGTCTCGTGCATGAAGCGAAGTAAGCACGAAGTGACAGTGGGCGTAATCAAAAAATGTTTAAGATGAAATAAAATCGTATGCGAATTTTAAATAGCGAGTAAAAGTGATTGTTATAAGCAATTAATTAATGTAAAGGTAATAGCTCATAAAAGTGAACAATTGAAATAGGAAATAAGTGAAAATAATTGTGAAGTCTTGTGATTTTTCAGAATAAATCTTCAAACAACTAATTTTAAATTAGTCGGGTGTGTTTAACTGACTATTGCAAAAATTTGCGAAGCAAACAGGTCGCGCCCCTGACAAAGTGCAACAATAAAACTGCTTATACTGCTTAAACAGTTGTTAATCCACTATCGCTTGTTCCAACTCTTTCTGCCAGAAGACCCACAAGAGTGTGATTGCTGTTTTGTTATTAGGTTTTATTGTTATTCGGCTGTAATCAGAAATTATTCCACGGGTACAATGCTGATAAGATTAGATCTTTCGTTCACAGGGATCCTATTTGCGAATTTTATTCAAAACTACTCACTAAACGTCACCCTTACACTGCTCCCCAGGCAACCTTAGCCGAGAACACGTCTTTCCGAATAATTTTTCTGAACATAATCTATTCAGCCGCAGCTAAAAAATTACATTTCTCTGATGCGATTTATGAAGTCGAGCCTTCCATCACGGATTACCTGTTTCCTTCTGAGAACAACGTACGAAAAGAGAGATCCTCTATACACATTATTATCTTTTTTATGATTTCTCATAAGTCCTCCAACCATTCTGTCTCGATTTCAACCAATTTCGAAATGTTATTCGTCTCCACTTGGCTACCAAATATGTTTATAGATACACTGGAGATTCAGCAGGATTGCTCACTTTTTATTCCAACAACAATCTCATCCTTGTCTGCCTGCTGTCCAGCGTGTGCACATAAAGCCAAGGTGACAGTCAACCAACGAAACGTCGTTAAGAAAGTTTCCTTGCTAATTTTTCCTGCCAGCTAAATCCCTCGTCGAGTTGTAACAAGTTTTTCGCTTTCTCTTGATTTTTCTTATTTTTCTTTTTTCCTTTACTTTTTCTTGTGTTTTTTTTTGTCTGCTCCTGTGCCTTTTCCTTGAATTTTTCCCGTGTCAGTATTTAACTTAGCTATATAACGCCGGGGATCAGGACAAAGTTCACAATGAGAAAGACGAATTTTCGCAAATAAAATTAACGAATTTCTAATCATTCTATAAATTTTCATTCTCCAATTTATAATTAGTATGATGCGATACTTGAGCTTTTTACCTAATTGGAAGGTATACAAACCCTGCTCATATTTTTTCTTAGCCTTTTCCGGTCCAGAAGAAGTTTATCAAACGTTGGGTCATTTTCTTTTCACTTTTCCAGAACGGTTCTGGTTTCAGGAGTCTTAAATTAAATCTACTTAGGACTTTTTCAAAGTAGTTTTTAAAACTCCGCAACAATTTTAATCTTGAGATTCATTGATGGGTTGTTGTTATTTCGGTGGCAGCCTTTGCTGCAAGAGCTGTTGTATGAACAATTCCCTGGTCGAAGCAATTGGAAATTCGGCGAAAAGGTTAACCTATTTTTCCCTATAATTAATAAAACAATTAAATTCGCTTGATTGTTTTTTTTTTCTCAAATGAATTTTTGGGCTTTTCTGGGTCTTATTTTGCGACTTTTTTGCCATCAATCTTAAAAGTTTTCAGGCTAGAAATTATTCCAATATACATGGAAGATTATAACCGATCCCTGGAAAGAACAAACACGACAAATTTTCAAACTTTCAAGAAAATGTTATTGGCTTTTTTCGGGTCAGAAAATTAGGTAATATGATTTTCAATTGAAATTGCAAACCCTAACAACTTGGCTCAAAGCAAGAGAAAAAACTATCCGACTTTTGGCAGGGGATAAAACTAGCCTACCTGGGTCATTGGATAGATAAAAAGTTTGATTAGTCTTTTTGGGACTCCTTAAACTGGTCCGAGGAACCCAATTGAACAATGGAGGTAAGCTCAGATATCGTCCCAGCCGTAATACCCTCGCTTGTCAGTCTTTTGCCTTAAGCCGATTTCCTTTCAATGACCCATGACCAACACGTTTAGAAGCAAGTAGTTACAGTTACAGCATTTTATATGAGAAAAACAAGGATTTTGTTGAACCTGTTGTTTGTTGAACCAAGTTCAAGCAATTAACTGAAGCATTCTTAAAATTGAGACAATTATTTCCTGTTGACTCCATCTCCAAAGTCCGACCCTGCTCAGTATAGCGTAGGTAAAGAATGACATCCCTGTAATATTTCGTTGTTTTTTGATGATTTAGTGCGTCCTCTCGGCGTACAACCTCGCCTACGTCTAAGAAAACAGTGAGTATTACTTTGACGTTGCTGAACATTTTCAGACCATTTTCAAACTTGGTGATGCGTCCACTGTAACAACTGGGATTGAGTTTGCGGCGTGCGTACTTACTGTCAATAATTTTAAAAATATAGTCCTTAAGAGTACTTTAAGTATTAAGTAAGTAACTTCCGCAGAACAAGACGGATCAGCCCAAATGCTAAGAGCAAAGGCGTGGTGAGAATTAAAGCGCCAATGAGAGTTTTGTTGAAAAGGCTCAAAAAATTATCGCTGGCATCAGCCGAAGTCAACTGTTACGCATAGGAATCCAAAAAAATTAGACCACCATCAGCAAGGGTGAGAGATTAAAACAGACTTAGGCTGATATGGTCGGAAAGCAGTCTTCACGGCACTGGCAAAAGCGAACGGAAGATAAAGTTCAGAGCTCATAAAGTAAAAGGAAAGTCCCGGAATTCGCAACAAGCGTATTTATAGATGCAGCAAGAGAACAACTTCGTTTAACTGCATGGAAATAAAGTTAATGCCAATACGTTTTAGTTTAGGAATCAACAATTGCCAAGTATGTCCTACATTGAACCTTATCGATCTTGATTAGATGAAGCGTTTCCGGTCTCAGCAATAGTTTAGAATTTACTTCGATTGACAAAATCCAAATTTTAACGAATCCCTCTTATAAAAATTGGCCAATACACTACATATCAGCCGAAGAGGCTAGCGAGGACCAGAGAAGCTCCAGTAACAGTCAGCAGACAAAAGGCCGCATTGGAACAGAGAACTTCTAGGAAACACTCATTTTGGTCACAATGTGAAACTTCCGTGTACAATTTCACTGATGATAGTGGATGCGACAATAAAATGTCCCTATAAAACACATATTTTCCTCTAGCCAAGGGAGAGGCTAAAAAATTGAATACCCAACCAGTAATCGGTTGATAAGCGGAGAAGCCTTGAACGCCTTGCCGATGTGTGAATAAAATGCAACATGAATATAACGTATCTTTGTCGTAACCATCCCATAATCCAACTTCCAGGACGCTTAACAGAGAATCTTGAAATTAATCTGGCCATCAAAGATGACACGTTGATGGCCTTCATTGATATCGAAGGAGCCTTCAGTGGTGTAAAAACAGAAAGCCTGGTAGCAGCCTTTTAAATAAATGCAATGGATCTACATCTAAACAAAAGAATGATGAGACTACTAGCAAAAGGTAAGATTGAAGGTAGCCTTGCACAAAGGGTTAAGCATGTGAATATCGAAGTCTGCCAAATAGCTGAAGACCTGAGCAGGAAGGATTTCAGAGCAATAGAATAATCTAACAACCGAGAGAATGTTCTCGAAAAGCCAAAGGGAGTCGGAAAGATTTCAAGCCTTAGTAGGCACGAGGATCCCATGTAGAATTAACATACCAACCAAAGACGAGTGGAAAACAGTGTTAGTCTTCACATTTGTAAATGAAATCGTGCTTTGCATCAATAGGTCCTTTGACAACCCTCAGATCCCCAACCATTCGAGTGAATATAAAATTCACAGGCTAACCCTAGACCTAAAAATGTGAAGAGCTATACAACAGCGGAGTAGCTAGTAAGATATAGTTTAACCGATTAAAATCCAGGTAGAATAGGTACAAGTGTCATAAACCATAGTAAAGAGCATCCTACTGGAAAGAGGCAGATATGACAGACTTTTCAACCATAAAGCTGGGGGACACCCTTTGTTTCTTCAAGATAGACCGTCTTTAAACAATAGTACCATACGCGGGGAGCTGAGAGCCGCAGCCGGCCTATGATTTGTCTTAAAGATAAAACTGGGTTGAAACTGAACTATATTGATTAACTTACTCTAAAGGACAGCGGTACTGCAGTCAATAAATAAAGACGCCAGCTTTATCCTGAGAAGCTTCCGGATGGAGGTAGAATTAAGAGGTTGATTTTAACCAGACAAACTCCAGAGTAATGAGACAAGAGCGAATGAGTCTCAATCCTTAGAAGACACACAACGCAAATCTTGCTTGATGGTCAACTCCCAAATATTCTGTTCACGAACTAGGCGATCAAATAATTGAGTACGTTAATCTTAAAAACATCTTGAGGTTGTGGGTGATAAGGAATCCATCTCCACATCCGATGGCGTCACTATCGCAAAGAGTTCAGTTTCTCGTAGAACATTCTAATAGACGGCTGCTGTCAAAATTTCAGACGAATCGAACTCGTTGTTTTGTTTTGACCGCGTGTGGAAGCGGACATGTACACGGACTTTTTTTTGTGGTAGGGAGGTGAAAGCTGTTTACGCCCTGAGTGTGGGACTCCCAGACGCAAATTGCTTTTGGACTACCCACTAAACACCTCCCCTGCCAACCTGAGAACCTAGCCTGGAACCGTTTGACACATTACTTCGGGCTAGACCTCGTGTTCTTACGCCTAGAGGCGCCTTCTCATTATGGATATCTCTTCTCTAACGGGAAGGACGGGAGAGGATGGAATTGCCACAAAAGAGATCCATCCATCCACGATGCCTCTCAGCGTTCCAATAAAGCTTTTTGTAATGTAAGCACTGCCCGAGCATATTGCGCCACGCGATTCCAATTGTCAACAGTTTCCAGTATTACTCCGATGATAGTTTCCGGACAGAGCTCTCCGATTTCGCTGAGGATGTCCCCTCGCTGCTGTCTCCACCTTAAACCGTAGAAAAATGTGTGACAGGCGTCATCCAATTCTCCTGCACAAAACACACAGTAAGGAGACCGTGCTCTGTCAATTTTGTACAGGTATGACCGAAAACAACCATGCCCGCTTAAGAGCTGGGTCAAGTAGAAATCGGTCTCACCATGCACTCGACGGAACCACGGCCTCAGGTCAGGGATCAGACGTGCAGTCCACCTCCCCCTTGTTTCTTGCTCCCAGGACTGTTGCCAATCGCTGAGAGAGCGACGTCTCTCTTCCTTGGTGATCTCTTCTCTTCGATCTTCGCCTCTGCGCAGGTAAATACTTCTGCGCTCTCTCGCAAGGAGGGTGATTGGTATCACCCCTGCGATTACCAGCACTGCCGCCCCGGAGACCGTTCGATATGCGCATGAGATTCGCAATGCTCCTTGTCTCTGCACCTGTGCCAACCGCTTCCGGTGTAACTCCTTACTGAGAGCGTCGCCCCACAGTTCTGATCCGTAGAGTAGAAGCGACTGCACAACGCTCATTAAGAGTCGTCTCCTTGATATGGTGGGCCCCTCTATGTTGGCCATTAATCGCGTCAGTGCCGTCACACGCGCTGCAGCTTGGTCAGCTACTGCCCTGATTTGTTGGGAAAAACTCATCTTCGAGTCTATCAGGACGCCCAGGTACTTTACTGCTGATTTCGATTCGACCAGCTCGTCATCTATACTAATAGGCCGTATTCTGGGGATTCTCTTCTTCGTTAGGATGACCACTTCGGTTTTTTCCAATGCCAGCTTTAATCCGTGAGCGGTGATCCAGTCCATTACCCTCCGCATTAACGTATTGAGTCTGAGCTATGCATGGTCTACTGTGCGTCCAGCGACCAGCGCCGCGATATCGTCCGCATAGCCGATCAAACGTGACTTATCCGGCAGTTCAAGCTGCAGCAGTCCATCGTAGGAGATGTTCCACAGGTCCAGGCAAAGGATAGAGCCCTGAGCGACATCTGAAGTGTCGCCTACCCTCCTTCGAGTCGTAAAGTAGGCTGCGGTTCTTCAAATTGTTCCTGAGAATTCGCATCAGGTACACTGGTACTTGAAAACGATTTTCTAGCGCTTCCAGAATATCTGCCCATCTAGCGTTGTTAAATGCATTTCGGACATCCAGAGTAACCAGCAGGACGACCCGTCGTGTGGAAATACTGTGAGACTCCGCACGTTGGACGGCGCTCACTACTTCTCCAATTGCATCGATAGTGGAGCGGCCTACTCTGAAGCCATACTGCCGTGGAGATAGATCCCCGGCAATACGAATCACGTCAGCGAGTCTTCCCCTGATAAGTTTTTCAAAAACTTTTCCGACCGTGTAAATCATACACAGTGGTCGGTATGCAGCTGGCGACTCGGGATCCCCTGTTCCCTTAGTAATGAGCACAAGTCTCGCCACCTTCCAGCACTCCGGGAATAGCCCTTCCCGGAGGAGCAGCAGGTCAGGAGGAGCAGGTCAGGGGAAAAGTGGAAGACCATTTGTAGCACCTCTGCTGGAATCCCATCTGGTCCTGGAGCCTTTCTGGCCTTCATAGACAAGACTGCTTTCTCCAATTCCATCTTCATGAAAAATGGAATTTCCATTGGTGTTTCATAGTGAACGGCTTTAACGATAGCGGGATGGATGCGGAAGAGAGCCCGCACGATTTCGTCCATCTTTTCTGCCTCGTATTAGTGAGGTGACCTGTGGGCACCGAGCTTCCGCATCACTATTTTGTAGCCCAGGCCCCATGGGTCTCTGTTCACGTCGTCCACCAGGTTTTGCCAGCGGCTGGCCTTGCTGCTGTTGATAAGTCTACGGAGGCATTTTCTAGATGACTTGTAAGCAGCTAATCGGATAGATGCCTCTTCCCGGGTTCGAGTTCGCTGTGTCCTGCGTCGTAGTTTGTGACACTCCCTTCGCTTTTCGGCAATTTCTGGTGACCACCAGTATACTGGAGGCTTGCTGTGTCAGGGTCTTCGTAGGGGCATTGAAGACCTGCAGGCGGATGTAATGATTCTCATAGTTGAGTTTATGACATCTCTAGCGTTGCTTCCGACAGCGGTGGTTGTGCCGTTAGCACTTCAACAAACCTCTCAATATCCGCTTTCTCAGTATTCCACCGGAGCGCAGAAGAACAACCGCGTGGTCTTCGGGAAGCATCGTGATGGGTCTCCAGAGCTATGTACTGGTGATCACTGGCCGAGTAATCCTCAAGCATTCTCCAATTTTTAACTGATTGCGCTAGGCACTCCGAGGCGAATGTCACATCAGGTATGGTGCCGAGGCAATCCCATCGATGGAAAGTAGGGGTGCGACCCGTGTTCAATACGACGAGCCCAGTTCGTGCTGCCATTTCCACGATCCGTTTGCCCCGAGCGTCTGACTAGGGCATGCCCCACTCGATTCCCTTTGCATTGAAGTCCCCTCGGACGAGCACATGGCCCTCAATACTCGAAACAGCGTCCTCCAAAGCATTGAGCCTAAGTTGAAAGGACGACAACGATTCGTTCGGAGTAAGGTATACACTGAAGAGTGTAGTTCCCGAACACCGAACCCAAGCAAAACCGTCTCCTCGCCCCCGATCCTGCACTTGTAGGTGTGCACTGTTCCGAACCCAGATGGCGGCTGTACCGGACTCGTCAGGATACCATGTTGATGAGTTTCTGGTGTGATGTTGTTCGCTCAGCAGTAGTAAGTCAGCTTGCCTGTCTCTCGCAAACTGTTCCAGTAGGTCTTGGGCGATGATACTTCGATGTAGATTGATTTGGAGTATACGAATCATTGCAGGAGCGCTTTTGCCTTGGTTAGGGCTTCTTGGAAGACCCGAAACTTCCCTGTGCCTGGAATATGTTTCAAATCAACTGGTATCAGGTTATACTCTTGGCAGATAACACAGTGTGACTCGTGTTCCCTGTGTTACCGCAATTGCAGCACGAGGAGCTTCGGTCAGTTCCATTACATGTCTGTGCGGTATGACCGTATCCGAGGCACTTGAAACACCAAAGGGGAATGGCCCTTCGCCGTATCCGACAAATAACCCACCCTATTCTTATTTTGCCCTGCTTCAGAAGCTGTTCTGCTTCCCTCTCTGTGAGGTCGATTATGGCCATGCGTTTACCCCTGGTGTTCGGTTTGGCCAGCCTGACTTTCGTCTCTCCTAGTACGGGGAAATCGCCTTTTAAGGCATCTTCTATTTCGGGTTGATCCGTAACGCAGTCAATGTCTCTAATTTCCAGTGTGGCCTTAGGCTCGAGTGAGGCTAGAGTTGCCTTCTCTCCGAGGACTCTTTTGACTGCGTCACGGAACGCGTCTTTATTGTTTGCATCTGATATGAACTCAATAAGTAAATCCCCCGAGCGAGTTGACCGTACAGCTTTTATTGCAGTTTGTATGTCTTCGGGTTTTACCGCTCCCTTAATTTCTCGCAGAACATCCGCATAGGATCTACCGTCAGTGGGTTTAACCAGCAGTGCCTGCCCAATGGGTTTTCGACGCTTCTTAATCTTAGTTTCCTGGGTTATCTGCGATGATTCACTGCATTTCGGTTCCTGTGGATGTTTATCGATTTTGAACTTCAGGGTCGCTTTTTTAGCTGCCTTTTTGGCAGCTTTGGATAGTGCCGTCTGAAAACCCTCCTCAATCGCGATTTGATCGTTCGGCGTCCTGTCCTCGTCCTCCCTCCGTTTATCCCGATTCCCTTTGATTGGACTGCAGGCCAACCTTATGGTTGGAGTGGGTATCGGGACGGCCTACACCACCAACTTAATGGTGCGAGCTTCGAACGTACTCCGAGGCCTGCCAAGATTTTACCGGGACGGAGACGGTATGATCATTAGATTGAAGCCGTTCACACTCGACTGTCACCTCGATGCTACCGTGCGACGCAACTAGGTCCAAAACATCAAATCCACCAGCCCAAAGCATCAATTTTGATTAATCAGTCGAATCGTAGTCCACAATTGGTTCAGATTCATATTCCGTGATGTCCTCAATTTCCTCGGGTACGTGGGGGCGGCACTCCCCAAAGAATACTAGCTTTCAGGAACGGTCCTGCTAACCAGCATTCCCCCTGCGAAATAGAAAGTAGAAAAAGGGCAATATCAGTCGATGATGCTATTCTTGTTTTTGGAGGGGATATCGTGCCGTCCAATCTTGGATGCTGTGGACGGTGACTCTACTCCTGCAGTGGCGACCGTAAAAAATGCCGAGTGCGCGAGTTATCTGAGACAAAAGGTATATCCAAAGGCAGCGTGGGACACATCCTGCATGAAATTTATGGCCATGAGAAAGCTGTTGGCTCGATGGGTGCCGCATTTTTTCACTCCGGACAACAAGCGCTAAGGTTGGACCATTCCAGAGAAGTGTTTGACAGTATTTAAATGCAACCCAAAGAAGTTTGTGCATCGTTTTGTGACCCCCGTTGAATTAAGCTACTCCATCCACTATATTCCTCAGACATTTTCGAAAAGACAATGGTCGGGCAGAAGTTTGAGTCGGATAAGGAGCTCATTGTCGCTGCAGAGGCACACTTTGGAGCCCTCGAGAAAACGTATATTTCGAACGGAATAAAGAAGTTTGAGCATCGTTGATGTATGTTGAGAATTAAATTGACGCTAATGTAAAATTTTCATTTCGTAGGCTTAATACTCATCGCACGTCACTCGTTTTAGGAAAGAGTTGAGTATTGTCTAACCCACGCAACTCGCACGAGCCTAAAAACATTTAATATGCTTACATAGATAATCTGTCATCATCCACTTTTTTTTAATGATGGCAGCGTTTGAATTTAGAAAACTGAACAACTCAAGTGTTTCTTTTGAAATAGTTAAACTCCTTATGACAAGGATCCTCTTCCATCTACAAAACTTAAGGTGGTACGCTGGGGTTCCAATAGTTACTCTTCTAGTATAATAAAATCAGAACTAGAAGATATTAATGACACTATATATACTCTTATTTTGTAATTAACCTAGCACCGGCCCCAAATATTCGGTCTAAAATCCTGTATGTAGGTGCCATAATAGTATTACAGTAATACAGTTATAGCTATTCAAATTTTAAAATCTTGCACAACTTAACGTCATTTTCACGGCTACTGTCTGAAAAAGGCCATACAACTTTCCGAGGAAGGACATCCTCTGTGTACGTATATCCGAACAGAGTCGGCTCGTTGACAAGTTCAGAAGGATATAGGAGTAATATTCCGAGAAACTCAAAAGAACCAATAAACAGATCCCACTGAATAATTTGCCACGCATTCATTAAGACTTTTTGCTTCATAAATTCCACGAAATGTATACTACAAGGACACTTTTCGCGTATCCACTCACATGAACAAATACGTTGATAATCCGTTTAATTATGAAATACAGACATCGTAAATGGAAACGCATGGAAGTGAAAATTATTTCCGTTATTAGTCGCCATTGAAAATCCATTTCTCATGTGAGAAAGCACGAACTCAGACATTATCGCCATAATCTTTTCAGCGTTGCTTTATGCGAGTCCTTTGGTGGTCGCTGGACGATTCATGCAACTTGTATTGTACAACCGACCAAATAAAATAAATGAAACCTAGTGTACCGTGTAATTGCCATAAATTGCTAGGGATAAGGATTAATTATTGTTATTTTTTGAGGGTGGGCACGAGCGAGAATCGGTGACGGGAGGATGATAACCAACAAGGATATTATGACCCTAGTAATGGCCAGAATATTCAACATTGTGGTGAAGCTTTAGAATTTAATAATGAAATTCTTGCGAGGAAAGTTCCGATTAAATGTGTGTTTGTCGGGAAAGCAACTCCAACTCCGCTACAAAATGATGCCATCGTCTAGTCTATATTTATGTAGCTATGGCTTCATTAATAATAAAAACTTTATTATTAAATTTTTTCTCAAATGTGGTAGTACGACATTGTTTTCCAGCCTAAAATCGATACGTGCTCGTATTGCTAAGTATTTGCAACGAGGGAAACGACTAGCGTGCAACACAAGAGCAGCTCTTGCGGATTTAGACGATGTCCTCAGGATGTGGATAGCTTAACTTTCGATTCTTGGAACTACACTTTAAGAACAAGATATGGTTTCGCCACTCGAGTGCTCGTTTATTGGAATTTCATGCTCCAAGTATTAAAGTGATGTTATTATCAGTAGCTGATTACACGCTTGAATTATGCCCACTAATAAGACAGGACTAAGAGATACTCTTTGACTAGTTTGCGGTCGCCCATGCCGGAATTGATTAATGGCAAGGATTTGAATGATCTGTAAAACGAATATGTTAATTTTGAATGCGTTATGTTCTGACGCAATGTTTCAATAGTTAGATTACTTTACAATAGTTATATTACTTACTTTATCCGAAATTTATCGAAAAATGTATTTGAAAATTAAAAAGGAAAATTAATTTATTGAATTTATTTGAAAGGTTTCCCTACAGAAGTAAAGACAATGTCAATGTGGCGAAGAAAAGTTCACTTTTAGTTCAATGCCATGTTAGGCATATCCTTCAAGCATTGATAGAAAATTTTGTAACCTATAACACTCATACAGTTCTACAAAAGTATCATTGGGAAAAATATATAAAAATAAAAGCCACCTTTTTCAAAATTATCTTAAATTCAAATTATTATTCAACATGTAACATCTAAATTTGTAATAAACCTTCTGTTGGGATCTTTTTAAATAAGAAATTGAAGTGAAGACATTTCGATTTGCAATCAGTTGAATCATTAAATTATCATCATCAGTGGTGCGACAATCCAAAGTAGTCTGTGGCTTTTGAATAAGCTGCAACTCCTCCGATGTTGCTATGTTCTTCACTTTATGATGGGGGCATAATGAAATCTTCAGTCTTCAGTGTCAATCTCTTGTAAGGCTCTGTTTAAACCACAATTATGTAATAATAATAAACATTCAAAAAAAAAATTGTTTTGCATTTAAGGGATTTTGCAAAGGTCCTTTACGCCCTGATTGTCAGACTCCCACTTGTAGCTGAAAAAACACCTCCTCCGTCACACCGAGAACCTAGCCTGGAACTGTCAGAGATATTACTTCCGACTAGATCTCATTCATCATCGTCTAGCGTCGCCCTTAAATTAGGGGAAATCCCTCTTTCATCAGAAATGGATGGGAAGGAGAATGATTGCTGTCAGAAATATCACGATTCCCTCTGCGCCGATGCACGCATGATGCCAAGAAGAACCGTCCGCACGCAATGCCATACGCAGTTCTAATTGTCTTTTGATATCAACATTTTCCTCGTTACGTTTTCCAGAGCGAGGACGCCTAATTTCTCCGGGAGATGCAAACGGTGGTCCGCCAGGCGTCATCTGTCGTCCTCGGGCAGAGCAAGCAACCAGGAGACGGTGACTTTCCGTCGTTCCGGATTATACAGGCAAGACTAAAATTAACCGTACCCACTGATTCGTAGCATTATAAAAATCAGTCTCATCATGCTTCCTGTAAAACCATGTACCCAAGTTACTGATGAATCGTGCGGTTTACCTGTCGCGTGCTTTGCTTACTCATATTTCTTGCCATAAAGCTAGATTCCTTCTCCTTTCCTCTGGGCTAACAACTTCTGTCTCCGACTCCTCTCTTCATTAGTAGACTTGCTTTCGTTCTTCAGCAAGTAGCAGTAGAAGGCCCATCGTCGCTATAGCCCGCACTGCCGGCTCAAAGACAATGCGGTACGAAGGTACTTTCCGCAAGATACCTTACCTTTGTACCTGTGCGAGACACCCTGGGGACGACTCCTTACTCAGAGCATCAGGCCAGATTTCGGAGCGGTACATGAACCCTGACTCCATTGCCCTCATGAGCAGCCATCTTGGGCTCAAGGTTAGTCCTCCAGTGTTGGCCATAAGGCGACTACGAGCCGACACACCCGCAGCAGTTTTACCTGCTGACGCTCGAACCTGATCAAAGACGCTAATATCATTCAGCCCAGATATTTAATTATTTCCTTCGACTCGATGATCGTTTCTCGAACCTGAACGGTAATAACATAAGGTATCCACATCTTAGTCTGTATGACAACCTCGACTTTTCCAGCATTAGACGAACCCCACGGCCTGTCATCCAGTCGCTCACTGGACGCAGTATCATACAAAACTTGGGTGTCGCCTGTTCGACAGTAAATCTGGCAGCATGTTCTTTTACCTTATCTCCGTTTCCAATCAGACGCGACTCCTCTGGTAACTGCAAACTCAAAAGCTCGTCGGACGAGATATTCCATAGGTCCAGGCCAAGAATGGAACCTTGCACCACGGCTGATTTCACATCCATTCTTTCCCTACAACCCCCCCCCCCATCCCTTAAGTATCCTAGACGAGTTTCCACTCTTTATTCTTCAATCTCCGCGTCCGATACTTCGGCACCCTGAAATATTTCAGAGTAGAGAGAATATCTTCCCATCTAGCAGAATTGAAGGCTTTCCTTACCACGAGTGTTATCAATAGTACTATTTGCCTTGAGAAAAGTACTGTAGCACCTTCTCTATTCTTATCTCCATCTTATCTTATCTTATGTCAACATGTTTTCCGCTAGTCCCTTTTTTTTGTTCAGGTCATGGTTTCACCACTCATGAGGACTCCGGCGAATGCGTTCACATCAATTTTAACAATTTTCTAACATACGGCTTAAGGTCGAAATTGGCGTGTTTCCAACGTTCATCACGACAAGTTCCGTCTTAGCCACGATGTCTAGGATTTATTTTCCTCTAAGATTTGGATGAGGCATCAGTTCGCCGCCATTGGCATTGAAGTCATCGCCAACAAGGATTCGACCTCTGGTCCTCGAAAGAGCTTTCTCTAGTCCATCGAGCTTTGCTCTGACAGAATGAAATTGGCTTACGTGGCGTGATATAAACACTTATGCAGGTCTTATCCACGTACACAATAACCCCAAAGCTATCTCCGCTGGAGTAAGTCCAGACATCAACGTCGCAACCTGGTAAGCCAAGCTCTGTGCGATCGTACTACGGTGTAGTCCTGCATGTTGTCCTACAATGCAAGCCCAACATCATGTTTTGGCTTTTCTCTCGGTAAATTAGTCTTGGACTAGTCTGGCACCTTCCACTTCCTGTAATATGGGCCAGATCTTCAAGTTTCAACTACGTATATTTTTACACTCATGCGCCTTATAGCCGGGAGTACCAAAGTTGTTGCACAAGTTGTTACCGTCTGCTTCCATGTAGTTCAAAGAAACGTTCTCGAAGGTACTTAGGAGTAAGGCCTACCCTTGGGCGAATTCTTCACACAGCCCAGCCGATTTGGATTTTCTCCCTGGCCAGGAGTTGCACTTCCTCATTCTCTGGAATATCTACTATTGCGACCCTATGCCCGCTAGGATTGGTAGCCGTCAAGCTTACCCGAACGCTGTCTGCCGTAGGAAGAGTTTGTCTAATCTCTGATCTGGACTCTAGTTCTTGTTTAACATTCTAAATGCAATCAATGCGTTTTGATTCCAATGGGACCATTGGATGTAATGACCCCTTGTTAGTGGAGTTCCAGATTGCTGTCATTGATGAATCACTTTCTCATGTTTTCAATAAACTTTCAGCATGACAGAAGATCGGGACACAAAATTAGTTTTAAGTACTGCCCTTTTTAATATAATTTAAGTCCAATTTTTTGTGCAGAATCAGGAGAACATTTGGAAATAAAATTTCTTATTGATATAACCAGAAATACTTTCGAGCTTACGAAAAATGTACTTTAAACCACCGAGACAAGCTTTTATTTAATACAAAATAAAACCGAAAATCCAGAAAAAAACCAGAAGTATTGTGAACTAGTTTATGCTGAATCTAGATTTTAAGAACTGTTGTTTGTTTGTTTTCTGAACGGAATCGCATCGTTCCTCATCGGATTTCTTCTTATGTTCACACACTCGTTTCGATAATGTGCCATTTTTGGAGGTATGAGGAGGACGTAAGAGGTCGATTGACAGCAGTGAACCAAGGAGAAAAGCGTACCAAGTCGTGGCAATGGCACTCGAGATCAACGCCCAGGCGTGTATGTAACTGTGAGGGTCAGAAGACTCTGATTTAGTTATATGTTCGGCTTTTTTCGTGACTTCACTTGCTTAACAAAAAATAAGGAGACCAAAAATTGTTGAAAATTTCGATGATTTGGAAACTTAGAGGATATTTAGATATGCATGTAAATAATTATATGAGAATCAGAAGTAAATAACCATTGCAGATAGTTTCTCTTCACAAACATCAAGGTAAAGTTGATAGATAATAAAAGTCCAAGCGTTTTGTCTCTTTTTTTAACCACAATCGGCAGACGATAAATCGTTTCACTTAACTGTAGAACTACAAATTCTAAAAATAACAATCACAACTTAGGCCGGCATATCGCGATTATTTATGCCGCGATTCGGCGTAGCCGTATACCCAAACCAAATCTAAACACTTAAATTTTTTGCTAGATCGAGAAGTTTCACACATGTTGTGATAAACGGCAGACAGGCTGTTCGTCGCAGAAAGCAGAAGAACAAGCAATCAGTGAGTCGATGCACTCCGATGTGGGAACCAGTGTGAAAGGACATTTGCGATAACTTGTGGTTCTAATTTATTTTTCAATAAAAATTCATTATCAATAAAGTAAGACTGTACCTTCTGTGCCGCCAATCCACAAATCTTTGAAAAGCAAATCTTCAAAATTAAGTCTCTTAATACCTGAAATGTTCTAATATTAATTCCATCATTCTTACACTTGTTCTCAATAAAACGATTTAAAATCAATCTTGTTGGATACAAAAAAGGGTTTTTTAATGATAAGTGTTATCTAAGTAATGAATATGCTAATGTTTACGACACATTAATAAATTCTAAATTCATATGAAATAATTTCAAAAAACAAATCTCGGTAATTATTTACTTTTCAACCCCCACTTCGGAGGGGGTTGGGGTTGCTGAGAGTGGATGTCTAGAGCATCCTGAAAACAATTCCGTTGGAATTACCCGTCGGTCAACTTTTTTTTGGTGTAATTCTCAGAAATTCTATTACACTTTCTCATGGATGGAGTAAAGATTATTGAAACTGATTTAGTTTATCAATATCATTCGAACAGTCATGACGACTTTGTGTGAATTTCTTATTCTTGTTCAAAATCGTGAACTTTTCTTAAATTTTTTGTTTGAAAAGCGACTAATTCGCGAACATATTTTATGTCGAGAGTGTGGTACATTTATTCATGTAAACAGAAGTACTTTGTAATTGCAATGTCCATCAAGCACATACAAATATATTGCAAAACGTCGACGAAAAAAGGTTCGCTGTACATATCGCGCTTCTGCACTTACGGGTTCGTGGTTTCGCCATACACGAAATTTAGAAAGAATTTGCAAATTTATTGCTTTCTTTGTATGTTTTCCACCCCCTCACGTGGAAATTTTAATGGTGGAGTTATCAATTGAAATCAGGACCTACATAGATTATTTATCATTCTGCCGCGAGGTAAGCATATTTTGACATTAATAAATGTAAATGTAAAATAGTGGTCTAAAGTTGCTATAAATGCCCTGTAAATCTCGATGAGGAGAACATTGGACCCCCTCCGAAGGTGGGGGTTGAAAAGTAAATATTTACCCAAATCTCTCTGTCTCTCAAGTCTCGGACATTCTATGAAACATCAATCCTCAATTGAAAATTGATTTTGGGGTAAGTGATGAAGTTCAGTTCAATACAAGCTGAAGGAGTCTACGACGCGTAGACTCCCGCTATTGCCATTCATGATGGCAATAGCGGGAAGGCCATCATGAATACACACTTGAGCGTATGTGTAGCAGCCCCAAGTTTCGAGGTCCACGAAATTGAGATTCGTTATTCAAATACAGTATCCTCACACTATCGTGAACGTGATCTGCAACAAGATCAAGGGACCCATATCATCCCTGTTGTTATCCATGGCGATAAGTCAAAGCCATTATCGACCCCAAACAAAATCTTAGGCTGTATCAATCTGCACCCCAACTACCCTAGAAAGTAAACAGTCATTGCGGCAATGTGAATTTTAAAAAGTTGCTCCTTAACACGTCCCGACATTGGTTGTGAAGAAAATTTACGTTACACAAAAAATCGGGAAAAGATATTGACAAGAAATTCAATGATATCGTTCTGCTTTTTATTGATTTAATATCGTTACAGATTAAGAAAGCAAAAAAAGTATTCCTACGATATGTAAATTTTTGGGTAGGAATGAAGGAAATGTCGGAAAATGCATGCAGAATTGAATTGAAAAATCTTGAAAAACTTTGAAACTTTTCACGGAATATATGCCAGCTGTTTTCAGAGCGAGGAGCCGCATGCAAATTAATCTAAAGGTCGATGGAAGCAGGTTTGTATGACAGTGGAAGAGTTCAAATTTGGTTTCATCAATCATATTGCTAATAAATTCTTTGGATATGTTAAACACAATTTGATTACTTTTGTAAAGTCATAATTTCCATGATTTTCCAAAAGGATAATTCCGTTAAATTCTTGGAATGGCTTTGCCGTCGGAAGAGAATGCTAAATTATACGAAGGATAAGTTACACGTACTGATATCTCTCCAATTCATTTTGAATTAGGAATTTCCAACAACCATTCGCAAACGATAAAGAATTATTCAAATAATAAAATATGTTCCTCAGGAAACGATAATTTCATATTCCCTAGCATTCTTCATAGCCAAGACAGACACAATCACAATTTTGCAGTGCTCAATCATTCTGCATAATCTTTCAAACTGCTGCTAGTCTTCTTTCAACTTTATGATAGAATTTCCGACTCAATCAAATTTGCCTTCCTTGAGAAATTTCCTTTGTAATGACAATCTCCGACGAATTGTTTCAAGGCTTCCAACCATAATACAATCAAGCACACGAATCTTTTCAATGGCAATTTTTTCCTCCAATTCGAACAGAATTTTCATTATTGAATTTGCGTTTTTCTTTTCAGATACATTTAGGATGCGACGCTCATCGTTCTCACCATTTGCCGCCAGCAAAGAACCGCTCATTGTTGTAGAGGAGAGTGGTAACGTGGAGGAAGATGAGCAGTCTAGCTCCAACACACCATCGCAAAAAGCCAGTTTAGATATAGATTCACCTGTTAATCCGTATCTTTTATCGCCATGGCGGGATCCGCGCGAAGCACGAAAGCATTCGTTACCGTCGCAACAAGTTACCGAAGGGATAACTGCAAGTCAGGTGCGACGATTGTCGGAACGGGGCGGCGAAGGCTCAGGACCAACACCCAAGGAGGCAGCATTTCTAGCAACTTTATCACAGGCGCCGGCACCATCAGGACGACGTCATTCCGTTGTTACAATCTCAAAGGTTCCCCCAACGTTGTTCGGTAGAAGTCGACGGGAGTCTGTTGCTGCTTTTCCATCTAATAAGTGAGTGTCGTTGCAGTCGTTTTCAATTCAATAAGATTTAAATTTTTCATATCATATTTTATCTGCCCTTTTATAATGCCATCTTTGCACAGAATCAATCAATACCAATAGTTGCTACCAAATCCTGCAAAAGTAATGATAGTAATATTCCTGCAAAAGACTCTTATAATAGAGAAAAAAATCCAGAAATTACATCAAATATCTTTTGAACCATTACAGTCGCGTGCTTGGCTCACGACGTGAAAGTACAACATCCAAAGGACCACCATCTACAGACCACTTAGGAAGCATACACAATCTACAATTGGATATAATGGATGATATCCTGCAATCACGGAAAGCACGAATGAAACTCTGGACCACGAGCAGCGAGAAAGTTTGTGAGGTACAAACTGTGGACGAGGCAGGTGCTAGTACATCCCAACGCTATACAAATCGACGTTTCTCAGACTTTATTGGTAACGCCCTGCCTTCCATCCCCTCCCACCGACGCGCCTCTGAACATCCTGCTATTGTTTCGCCGTCCGTTCCAGGACCGTCAAGTTCACACCGACGAAAAAAATCTGAAATATTCGGAGGCAGTGGCAAATGTGAGTTAGGCGTCATCCTGAACAACTTAACATCCTCAGCCATTGAAATCAATAAATGTGATGAGCCTACTCCGGCCAAATCTAAGGCTGGAACAAGCTCCGGTTCAACTCTTGACCCTAATGTTGGCCGATCGACCCGATCGAATAGCTTCGATGTTTCCCTTTTGCATAACGCCAAGCAATTTATCTCCGATACCGAGGATAAAGGAGCCGCGGCATTATCCGGATGGTTTACGAAACGCCACCAGCCAATTGCAAAGAAGAAGAGCATCCGCAGCAAGAGCACAGCGATGGCTATGTCAAAGGATATGCTGGACCGGCTTCAGAATAGGGAAACCGAAAAGAACCGAAAAATTCCGCGAAGCAAACAAACCAAAAACTCGATGTTAGATGCCAACGTCATTGGATCAGCCATAGAAGGATTCCTCAAGAAAAGCGCATCAACCATTTCTTCGTCCAGCAAGGGGGCCATCCCGAAGGAGAATCGTCGGAAGCCAGCCCCCACTAGCCGTACCGGATTGAATTGGTTCGGCAAGAGCGACGAAGACGACTCGAAGGACACGTGCGATTCATCACTATGTTCCACGCTAAAGGATCTCTTCGTCAAATAATTAACCGGGAATTTTAGCTTTAAGTTCACCTAGAGAGGTTTCGAAGTGAATGGTGACGATCCCGCCGCTATTGACCAAATCTTAATACCCAATGGCACAAAGGATTACGCAAATAGAACTTCCGTTTCAAAACTAGTCTTAATCTCCTCGAAAACCATTTTCGTTTGCTCCAATTGTACCATAAAGTGTTTGCATGTAAAATACGTCAATGTATAAAATTTAAAAATGCCTCTACGTACCAAACAAACATACATTTATTTTCGTCTGTTTTAATTGGAAAAATAATGGAAACAATGGAACGCCTTGCATGATGGATTGTTTTTGCATATGCGGCGTCCATTTATCAAGGCAAATCCTGAAATCATCACGCGACTGTGAGTATGTGAGTTATTGCAAGTAATATGAAATGTGACTGTAACATACAACTGAACCATGAATGTGTAGGATAAGGTAATAAATAGAATACAGAATAAACGATTATTTATCTATTGTATCGTATTATCATGCATACATAACAATCTGATGCAATACTTTTGACAAGTTTTGTACAAAGACACTGCACGGAAGACAAAGATTGCCGAATTTTGTAAATAATTAGAACAAAAAACAAACGAAAGTCTCTCGGAACCTGTTAATTAATAAGAAATTTGACGGCTGAAACGGGGCCTATTTACATGTTAAATGGAGCACGAATAATTGCCAAGTATTATGTGTAACTGAGTGTATCTTTGTGGCACTGAAATCTGGAATCAAAGGAGGGGAAACTACTAGGAAAATCCAGAACAATTATTTCATCACATTCTCCGTAAAGTTTCCCGCTTCAAAATCTATTATGTTACTTCAAAAAACTTCCCATGTCAGCATTGTAGTATGAATGACAAGTAGGACAAAGGATTGAGAGGAGCTGTAGCGCCACGGCTGTGAAGATCGATCAGCGAGACCACTTCAAACAAACTTCCTATCTAACGTGATTCAACCACAAGTAGAATTTTTTTTTATTTGCATATTATTTCTCATTATTCCTTTCAACAAGAACCACTTGCTCAACGTGTAGACTGAAAAAGCACTAAAAAATTTTCTATCTCATTCTTTTAGAAACTGCCCGCGAGTGTTATCGCTGTTACATCTATCGCTGCATTATTACATACATCGTTGACACTTTGAAGAACTGTATCAGACTCATACAAGTGGAATTTAATTTGGATTGGTAAATTTCCTCTAGTTTCCTATTTTCTGTTGATTATTTGCATCCTCTACTTGAGGGGCCCAAACATACGCAAATCACACGGTGAAAGGTCGGGGCTCTAGGGAATGTGTTCAAATGCAGTTCATTGCATTTCAATTTTGCGTTGTTAGAGCTGCAGTTTGCGGTTTTGTCATGCAGGAGCAAAATGTCTCGAATGGGCTGACTGCGTCCCTTTGACCGATACACGGGTTGAACCTGGTGAAGAAGGCCATAATTGAAAGCAGCGCTTATTGAGTGACGTTCGTGAAGAAAATTAATGAGTGAAACTCCTTGAGAGTCCCAAAAACCCATTGACATAACCTTCCCGGCTGACAATCGTGTTTTGACATTTGATAGTTCTTTCGTCTCCACTCCATACTAGCACTTTTCGATTCAAGGTTTAGTGGTAAGCCCACGTTTCTTCGCAGATCGCAATGCGTTGCAAGAAAGAAAGCCTACTTTTCAACTTGAAAACGAACAAGAAGCCTCTGACGAACTTCAACTCTGGATTTTTTGTGTTCTTGGTTGAGCGCACGTAGAAATCATCGCGTCGAGATTTATCAGAATTAAAGTTGGTCCCAGACGATGGTGTGTACACTTCCAACACTGATTCCCATTTCTTTGTTGATTTCTGTTATTGTACCGCGACGATTTGTTCAATAAGTTCGTGAACGGCTACAATGTTTTCAAGCATTATGATGGAGCTGGGGCGTCTTCGGTGAAACACATTATACACTTTTTCACGTCCTTCTTTAAATTCGACACACCAGGTTGTCATGGTCATAAAAGTGCATTGTTGTCTAACTGTGCATGAAATCGATCTCGAATTTGACAAATCCCAAATCAAACACAAAATTATGATGCGTTGCGTAACCGAAGGTTGAACTTCTCTTACGCTCATTTCGAGAACAACTGAAAAAACCATTCGAGCCGTCAGCTTGCCCTCGAGTCATCTAGGGTTGACCTACCTCCACCACGCTTTTGAAGCCCTCAGAAGCAAAAGCTCGTTTATATTTGAATGCCCTCCATAGATACACTGTGATTACGTTAAGTGCCAGTCGCCCTCCACTACATTTTAAATACTTCTTCCTCCTTCAACTTTCACAGATTAAATTCCCGCACAGTTGGGAATGGATGATCAAGTTGAGTCCTCCCGGTTGTATATAGTTTGAAGACTACTAGAGCTATAGTACGAGACCTGGTTTTGTCATGGAAAAGATTTGATCTCTCGAATCTAGCAGTGATCTACGCGCTTTCTGTAAAAACCGGGCTGTACGTTACTATATGCCTGGTTGCCCTTACTTTTAACCTGGTAGCCTGCCTCTGTCATACGAAAGACAAAATGACAGCTCCTATGAAATCTCCATCACGCAAATGTTATTACAGAAAAGTGCAATTTTCTGTAGTTTAAACAATTGATCAACTTGCCTTAGAAGCTCCAGATTTTTCCCAACCCGACGTGAGACTAGCTTAAGCGCAATTGCTACTTAAAATGTGCAACCGACGGTATTTCATGGCCACCTTGACATTTCACGCATGAATATGAGCGGAACGCACACAAACCCCTAACCCTTCACTTCAAACACTAGCCATGCCTCAATGCATACCACAAAATACTCTTTTTTACGCAGCTAAAAGCTGGAAGCTGAAAAAAGCTAAAAGCTGAAAAGCTTGAAAGCTTTAGTTATATTTCCGTCTAAATCAACCACAAAAAATAAACGATGGATAGATTCACAAAACGTGTTTTTCTCCAGTTGGTTAAGAAACCAACTGTTATATTCTAATTCAAATTTATTAAAAGTTGAAGCCGTGAACGTTGCAAAAATGCTTAGATGTATGAAAGATGAATTTATGAGAAAGTGATAAATATGTCTTTGCATTAGGTACATCTTAGGTTAAATTACGAAACAATGAAAAAATGTTTATTTGGTATTCAGTTTAGGCTGCAGTGGATGCGCGCGTTGGATGAATATCTGTCCAATGAAGGTGATTTGCGAGTCGTGTAGCCGTCGGTCGGAAAGGATCTATTGCGCTAATACCTCGTTTTGCAAGATAATCCTTCACGGTGCCGATTTATTGCTAACCGGAACTGTTCACATGCGGGCATATAAAATCACAAAATCGATACAAATTTCCACGAGTCAGTCTTGTTGTACCCATGTCTGTATGCGTGCAAATGGAGACGTTCCGGCCCTCTATTACGTACCGCTTTCGGCAAACACACAAGAGTATGTATATCTACTGGCGTTTTCATTCTATCTCTGTCTGGGAGAAGTCGCCTAAGAATGTTACTGCTGTATTTTACTGTGCTGCTCAGTCTTGTCAAGCAAGTTTTACGGAAACACCATAAGTAAGTGAAGGTGACCGTTTAATGAGCGCTTTTTTTGGTTTGCTACGCGACGTTTGACAGCTGGAATGACATACACGCCTTCTTATGGAACTCACTACAGCTATCAAAATGAGCAAGGTTGCACTTTCATCTTGACACCTTCATAGCAGTCACTGTTTCGTCAGGTGGAATTTCTCACTAACTTTAACATAGATATAGTCTGAGTTTGGAACTAGATGTTCTGCTATACCTTTTTACTTCAGATTAGTTGATATGTACAGGTATAGCTCTCTTTAGCTTTTATTAATGTTTGGCTCAGAAAACTAATGGACAGCCCCTGTAGTTAGGCATACAACTTCCATCAATGTTGTTGTATTTTTTGGGTTTGGAGTCATATTTATTCTTTATAATTTGACTCCATGTAATCTTCCAAAGCAACGCATACTTTCTGTAGTTGAGGGAAGGTTTTTGAGTGGCCGGGGCCGAGTAACTTTTACATTTATTAGAAATAAATCAGCTATTCATCATTTGAAAGACATAGTCAGAGTCTTTGAATCAATCAAGCTAGCGCCTTGACTTAACGAATCCTAGTTGACTATCTTCGTACCCACCTAAATTTGGACTGTGTGAAGCCAAACACTGAGGAAGACGGAGTGTGAGGATCCAGATCGATCGAATGAGGATCGGGTATCCTAGCAAAGAAAAATGCAACTCAGGGTTATCAGAAGACGACGTACCAGGGTATACCAGGGTATAATGTTGCCATCATAATGAAATGAAGTTATTTGAAATTTCTCTAAAGTTTAGACTTCAGCGCATTCAAAGATACATTCAGTAAAGAACCGAAATCGATTTCAGTGATGATTGTAGTAAACACAAAATTGTAATATAAATTATTTTAGTTTAATCGACCAACATAACAACACCTGATTGGAAATTTAGAATCGCGTAATAGTTCTAAATTAATTCTTACCACAATGAAGAGGAAACTTTAATAAAATTTTATTGAAATTTCATCCACAACAGCTCAAAGCAGAATGAGCAGACGGCCATCTTCTAGAGAATAATCGCACAATTAAGCATTCAGTTCAGTATTTTGTTCAAACTGCGAATGGTAAACACGATTATTTGTTTGACTACGCTTTTGTTGAATAATCTTCAGATATTCTAGAGATAAATAAGAAGAAAAGTTAGCGTAATATTTGTAAATAAGACCCCCACCTAACTTGGTAAAGACTTTTAGTAAATTGCTACTCACATCACATTCTTAAGAAGTTAACAAATCTGTAACAAACTTAGATTGAATGGAATCAATAAAAATCTCTTAGCTAAGAATATACAATAAATGAGAAAACAATAACATAATCCGTAGTAATATGATGAATTGTAAAAGTTAGACGTTAATTACAGCAACAAATACAAATCATGGCAATATATCGAAATATTTGATCAACTTTGTTTAGGACTTCTAAGCGTAGAATCTGATCAAACTTGATAGGAATGCAAAAGCATTTACAACAAAGCAAATGAAACACAATCAGAAAATTTATTAAAGTTTATATCGAAAAAGAAAATGATATTTTTTAAAGTAAACGACAAAATGGAAACTGAACAATAAATAGATACTTCAAGGACAGTGTTAAAATGGTCAACTCGCAGATACGAAGCATAAAATGAGAGATCACACAGGGTGTAACATATTGTTCATATTTGTGGGCAAGTTAGACTATGCTGATAATATTTTCCTTTTAGAACAAAGCAAACAGCACTTGTATTCTGGAAAAATCAATTATTCCTTCCACTTTAAATCCTACGTCTATCTTTGTAGAATTATAAATAACTATTGCAAAAATGAATCAATAATCTTATCATAGTAAAAAAAAGGTTAATTATAAATATTCTATCTAGATACAGAATAGCTAAACTAAACACACACACACACACGAACACGAACTACCAAATGTCCAAAATGATAAGAATAAACAGAAAATTTCTCATACAATTCACTAACATTTAAAGATTTAAACTACATGATATCCTTAAAGTTCCACACACGCGAGAGAATGGAATAAAACAATTCATTTAAGGTACATGAAGAAAACATATTAGCCATCGCACATTACATGGAGAGATAAAATGACTGCAACCACAAAGAAATAAAAAAAAAAAAGATAAAATAAATGAAACGAAACTATCAACAGATATTTTCATCGAAATTCAATTTTTTAAACGAATAAATCCTGTCACATTCTCGACAAAATTGGAACACTCAACTTGAAAACTAAATCAAAATCTGCATGGTCAATTCCGACTCATTGATTATTATTTTCATCAAGCCCTAAAATACCTTAGAGCTCCGTTCAACACCGAATTTAATTATCCTTTCACAAGATTGGTAAGAAGAAAGCGCTAAATATTGTCCGATTCTTGCGTCCTAGGTTCATCAATTATTCTGAATATTTATATTTATTTGTTGAAATATTTGATTTATAGAAAACTTGTTTAAGGAACTAGTACCGGTTACAAGGATAAAAATTGACTAATTTTTTTTTTCTCGTTTCCCTTACCAAATTTCTTATACAATTTTTTTATTTCCAAACAATAAAATTGTTTTACAAAAAAATTTTTGTCATAATTTTATAGAGGACGCCAAAGTTGGGTCTGCGAAATAGCCTCCCTCTGTGCTAAGATAATGTCGAAACTGATAAATCTGAAACGAAAACTTCAAAAAACATTTCATGAAGAAGGTAGCTCACATCCTAACTTACCAGCTTCGTGGAAAAAATTCTAAAAAAAATGGCGGCTGTGTAAAAAAATATGAAAATGTAAGTTTCTTAAAATGATGTTTTGTAGCTTTCTGGTATGGTAAAAGAGATCAAAACAAAAAAAACGATCAATTGCAAAAAATAACTCTGACCGTTTGACACTTTGAAAATTGGTCAGTCCGAAAAATGCCGAGGAAAATGCCGAGGAAAATGCGTTTCAAATTTTCTGACGATTTAACGGTTACAATTGATTATTCCACGATTCATGGCCCATATAGATGAATTTCTGACTCTACAAACTCCCCTTCTCCCTCCTGTCGGGCTGACTTTTTCGCCGAACTTACTTCCTGAACTTTGAGCATTTTCTCCTAAACATCGTTTAAATGAATCCTCTTCGGCTAATTTTTCAAAAACCAGGTAAACATGTTCTTGAACCTTTGCATTCAATTCTGGCTTATGCTTGTATGGAACACCTCCTTTTTCAGTCTGCAAAAAGTTACACCAGTCCAGAGCACAATAGTAATATTACTGATTTTCATCAGTGGAGATCATGTGGTAAAACGTAGCCCATATTTCTTTCTTCATATCGGCAACAGGGTCAGGATGTCTCTGAATGACTAATCCGTAATAATTTGAAATCTTTTTGATAACTTTGCCAGTCAGATCTTGTTGTTTTACAGCTGAGGGTAGAGGTGGATTAGATTTATCATTTTTTCTTATTTTTCATGGTGTGTCTTCTCTCCACTCAATATATTTTTTGTACTGTTCTTGTAATTTATTCTCGTCTACTTTATTTAGTTTTTCTACTGCGTTATATTTTTATTTTAACTTCCGTGAGTTGTCCAAAAATACTTTTACCAACGTGTAAACCGCACTCAAGCTTTTTCACTACAAAATCATCGTACGTTTTAGTATAAGAAAGATTGTCCAATGTTTTTGAGTCCCATATTAAGTTCTATGCAATAGAATTTTCAAAAATTTCAATGATACCTTGAACTTCCATTCTACCGGAGCTCCCCTCAGAATTTGCATTGCAACCTTTTATGTGTTGACTTTCATGCTTAATTTCGAATTTGACACAATTCATTCGCGACCAATCGTGGTAGCAGAGAAGCGAACCAGAGAAGAAAATCTCACACTGACCAAACTCCGGCTCTCATGTTCACGAAACCCTGCTTCATTATTTTTCTCCTTTTTTTCTTCACCAGCTTTTGTCAAACAAATGTTGTCGCCAGAATTTAATGCTATTTTCACATTTTCCAACAATCTATAGAAGATGGTTTTACTCAAAGAAAATGTCATATTCGTGGGTGAACAAAAGAGAGCTGAACCGTTACGACCAATACCAAGCAATTACCAACAACCCCTGCGACGATTAATTTCATATGATGTTTTAATTAAATGACACGAATCTCTCTGTTTATCACCGCACTCACAGTCTATATTTATATTGAATCCTAGTCCCCGTATTGCGGTTTTAGTAAATTTGACATCTGACAACGAGGGGAAAACGACAATATGCAGTGACAGTGTCCTTCTTAAAGTTTGACATTTACTTAGTAGGTGTATAAATATGAAATGCGGATTTTTTCTGCTTGAAATATGCATTTATTTGTATAACAGAACGAATGAATTCAATAATCAAAGTATTGGCTATCGTTAGCCATGACTTTTTCCCATCTTTCTGTCAATTTCCGTGGATCCCGTCCCAGTACCACTTCTCATTTTTTGAGGCTAACCACTCATCAAGCCAATTTTTAACTTCTTCGTAAGATAGGAAGTGCTGTTATCGAAAGTCCGTGCTGCATCGATCGAAATAAGTAGTAGTCAGAAGGAGCCAAGTCTGGTGAATACGGCGGTTGGGGCAGAACTTCCCAATTAATGTTTCCCAAGTAGTTCTGGACAGGTATTGCAACATGTGGCCGAGCAATGTCATGTTGAAAAATGACTTTATTATGTCTTTGTTGAAATTCTGGTCGTTTCTCCTTAAGTGATTAAGGTAATGAAGGCTTAAGGATTAAGGCTTAAGTGATTCTCCTTAAGTTCAATTTGATCAGTTGTTGTCGGTAACGTTCGCCGGTAATAGTCTCACCAGGTTTCAGCAGTCCGTACTACAAAGGTCCCTTACTTTCCCACCAAATACACAGCAAAGTCTTCTTTCCATGAATATTTCGGACTGGTTGTGATGTTGATGGCTGGCCTGGGTCTACCCATGATTTTTTCCGCTTGGGATTGTCAAAATAAATCCACTTTTCATCGCCAGTAACAATTCGATGCAAAAAAACCTTTTCGTTTCTGTCTGGCAAGCAAATTTACACAAATGGTTTTTCGCCTTTCGATGTCTCTTTCTTTCAATTGATACGGCACCCATTTTCCAGCTTTTTGGATCTTTCCCATGGCTTTTGAACGTTGTGAAATGGCTGCCTGAGTAACTTCCAACGCTTCTGCCAACTGATTTTCAGTTTGTGTGTTGTCTCCATCCAATAATGCTTGCAAATCTGTATCTTCGAATTTTTTTGGTGGTTTTCCATGGTCTTTGTTGCTGACATCGAAGTCGCCACTTTTAAATCTTTTAAACTTGTTGTTTAAACTGTCTTGGCTTGGGGCATGTTCACCATATGCTTCCACTAACAATCGATAAGTTTCTGCTGCCGTTTTCTGCAAATGAAAGAAGGTCATTAGACCGCAAAACTTCTTTTTCTGGCACGTAATTCAACATTTTTGAAGCGAAAAAAACTATGTTGTTTGTACAATCAAAACCTATGACATACTGGAATTTGTTGACAGATATTGAATATTTTTCATGCACTCCACAAATATTGGATACTATGCTCCTCTTGAATGCCCAAACTACTTTTTGAAACCGATTTCATTGATATTGGGCCGTAGAAATCGTAAAAAGATCTAAAGTTTCTAAACGGTAAAAGTATGTCAAATAATATGTTATATACAAAATTTATTTAATCAACCAGAAAAGCCAAGCGAAATTTATTTAGTTTCTGACATGCTTTCGAATCCAGTCTCGAAGACGCTATCTGGGTTACTGCCGAAAACCTCAACAATGTCATTTAAAAGCTTCAATAGACGCCCACAATTAGAACGTTATAATTTTATTTGGAAATTTCTTTGTTTTCGAGCACGTTCAGAAGTTGTCCTTTATATTGTACATATAGTGCGTTAGCTTTTCTCTGAGCGTGATGTGGATTGAAAAGCTAGTCTCTGTTGCATCCTTTAGTTATATTCCTTAATACCTGGGACAGACGACGCCGTTTGAACCAGTTCTAGACGTCATTATAATGCAAAAGTTAGGGGATGGTGTCATATTTTCTGAACGTTAACGTTATTATGACGTCAAAAACTCGTTCATACAGAGCCGTTTGTCCGAGGTATTATTTGATCATGTCATCGGGCTTATGAGCGATGTAGCTTTAAATGGCATGTAAAAGTTAACTTGAATAGAACTTAAAAGAACTCTGTTTGTCTAGCAGACCTTCTTCATTTGAATTTGTCAACAATATTCCCCATTTTCCTCCTTACTTTAAAGGCTTCGTTAATGTTATATTTCCTGAAAAATGTCGGAATTTTGAATGTTGATTTCTCCGTCTAAATCAGAGTTGACCAAATTTTCCCGTTGGTTTCTTCTTCTTTTCAATTCTTTTTTGACATTCTAAAGTTGCTTCTTAAATTGTTCGTCAGACTTAACACTTAGTTTTTGTATCATCGCTTTCCTTTCACAATCATTCTCATTATGTGTTTATCATAAAGTTAGCTTGTGGATTTAAATTTCCATTAAAACTTTGCTATGCAAAGCTGTTGCCAAGCTTTAAACCTTAATTTAAAACCTTATCTAAAATATTTAGTTCATAAATCAAATAGGGGTCGGAATATATTTAGGATATTTTTAATTTTCAAAGAACTCAAACAGCAAATGCTATATTTTCTGTATAATACCTCATTGGGACTAGAGAGGTAAAAAAACACTTGTATAGAAATGAATTACGATAAGACAATTAAACGGATCCTCTACCACCGAATTACATAACAAGCTCTTGCTTTACTTTAACCAACTCTTATAACATATTCAGTATACATAAATATAACATATTCGCGTAAAACGTCGAACTATCATATCCATTCTAATGTTAAACATAACAAAAAGTACATTCATTTGATTTTTCATGCTGTACATAATAAACAAATGAAATATATTTTCTATCATAGACTAGTAGATAAAGCAGTAGAAAATCATTCTTAGAATCTGTCAACATACAATAAATATTATAGTCATACCATATCAAATCGAATCCTTTTCAACAGAAAAAAATACTTCCTGTATTGTCGATCCTACCAAACAAACAACTGAACAAATAAAAGGAAAATATATTGAAAGGCCTACCATACATGAACTATACTTTAACGTAAGATGTGTTTCATAACATTTAAGATAATATTTTTGTATAGACAAAATTATGAACAAATGGTTTAACCAAAACCAACGTACCATCAACTAGCGTAAAATTGCATCCTAATATAAATGAAAAGTTAACTAAACTACACATACAAACTAAAGCCTATGAATACATAAAAAAAATATTGTTCACACTTCAAATTGATAATTCACCAGAAAATGTAAATTTAAATGAAAAAAAAACTATAAAACAATAAACTAATATTAAAATTTTCCTTTTAAGCAGAAAAAAGATTGTTGCAATTTGAAAAAGTTTTAATGAAAAATCTACAAAAAAATCATTTATTCAATTGTTAAGAAATAATGGCGCCCAAATGAACTGTATATGAAAGACCTTGTCATATTCTATTCATGTTAATTAAGAATAAATTCTGAAAAGTTGAAAAACTAATTTTCTCTTATTTCTAATTAAAATTCACTTTTCTGTTAACTTCCACCTAATTCCCTTTACGTTTATCATCTGACACTTAAGTTTGCCTTGAGTGGTGGCGGAAAATTTGATAGTCGAGTGATTTGCAAACATTTAAACTCCCTCATCCTTTTGCCTCGTGCTGTTAATGGGAACGATTTTCCACTTGCGCTGGGAAAAGTTATCAACTTGGCATTTAACGCAAGCCAGCTTGTTGCATGTAAGTTAATTGAGGTTTATTGATGATAAATGATTCACATAATTTATTTGGATTTACAGTAGCGCTAATAAGTACTTGCGCACACGTTTATAGCACTGTAAATGATACATATGTCAGGCCTAACACCACTCAGGAATCTTCAAAAATTCAGTATCAATTGGATTTAATTGTTTTTCGATTCCGATTCTCGATGAAGCCGCAGCGCCCCTGTAACACGTGTCGAAGGCGTTACAACTATGTTTGGATGGGTTGCTAAAACTGTTTTTAACTCTGTAAATAATACCGAGTCCTTTTTTCTACGGGGGAAAAGGATTCGCGAGCTTCTCGAAAGACTGCAAAAATAAAGGATATTTTAAGAGCCAACTCGAAGTTCTTCGAGTTGGCAACACTTTCCAATGCTACGTATGGTGTAGCAACTGTCATGCGTTTTATGATTCGTTTGGTTTCCCATTTCATAACCAATAAGTTGATACCCGAGCAACATCCGCAAATTATGCACATTTATTTCGAATAGATCTAATCTATTCGAGAAACTCATCGCGCACTCCATTAATTTTATGGCCAACATAATCGTTCATCAGAACAATCAACTAACTAACCATGAATCATTTTCACACCACGTTTACTCTGACTGACAATACGCATAATCGACTGACATACCCAGAACCGACGCAACTGTAGAGCGTTGTTTCAATGAAGACCCAAGTAAGTTCATTCGTCACCGTTCAATTGCTGAACACAATGGCGAATGGAGGCACTTGAGTGAACCTGCGCTCATCCACATTGTGGAAGATTTTACGGAAGGAACTTGGTTTACGGGCTTACGACATCTTACTCGTGCAGAATTTAAGCCGGACAACCACCAGGTATGGCGTAGATGCGGTGTATGGGCCCAAAAACAAATTACTGAAGATCTCGAATTTAATAAGAAAACTTTGTTAAACAATGAGAATTCTTTCGGGGTGAATGGCTACGTCTATAAACAAATCTGTCGTATTTGGAGCAATGAGCGACCCCAAGCGGTAGTGCAAACACCGTTACATCAGAAGAAAGTCACTGTTTGATGTGATTAATGGGCCAGTAGAATCATGTTTCAATACATATTCAAAAATGCTACTGGCAGCCAAGCTTAATGAGTTTCTCGTTCTGACTTACTGTAATGCAGGAGATCAACAGGATGGCTTGACATGCCATGATTTCTCTTTTTGGACCTGTAAGCTGGCCTCCAAGACGTTGTGATGAAACACCGCTGAACTATTTCTTGTGAGGATACGTCAAATCACTGGCCTGAGCTGACAAGCCCGCAACGCTTGACCATTTGGAAGACAACACTCGCCGCGTTATTGACGGCATACAACCCCAATAATTGATTACAGTAGTTTGAAATTGGAGCTCACGTTTGGACTTCGTCTGTGCCAGTTCTGGCGCTCACATACCCGAAATTGCACTCAAATAAAGCCAATTTTATAATAGTGAAACCAATCAATCTGTATTTCATTTCATTTGAAGTCTCTGTACCTCTAAAAAAGCAAGCTTAGTTGAATACACGTGTATGTTAAATCTATATGACCGTTAGACGGTTAATTTTGTTTCACAGTTACAGATCTAAAGCTGTATAGACGCGGTGCTTAGTCTGTTTATTATTTTTTTACCCATATTAACAAATATTAATTAATCAGTTATATTAAAGTAAAAAAACGGCTGTGTATAAAGGACGGAACCCCCAAAGAGAGTCGAGTTCCAACTTAAGTAGACCATGTGGTTCAAAAGTTGATTCGTTTTGAACTCGAAAACCCGAAGGTATAGCTACGTCCGCTAAATTGGCAGCTGCTTATCATGATGGCTTCGTTGTAGACGAACGCTTTGTGTATTCAATTTTCAATTTCTTGGCCGTTTTAAAAAGTGTCACTCTGACTTGACATTCACTGAATCCGGAAAACGTGACCTCCCACTTCAAACTAGTTATATCGTCTAATAATTGTAACGAAAATTGGACCTAACTGTTACAATCTCTGCAGAAGATGGCAGATCAAACTTTTGGAGTGATAGAGGCAAGGATGTCCATAAAATCTAGTGTCGTTGTTCCATTAGACTGAATGCATTGGTATTGCATTGGCTTATTCTCCGAAGACGTAACGTATGCATAAGCCCCACATGATAATGTTGAATAGTATGAGAACTGACTATCTTTAAAGCCAGTTCGTCCAGTTCAGCTGCTTCGGAATGTCAAAGATCGACTACTTTCAATTATCTTAAATTTCCCACACCCAAGTAAAAAGCCTGATAAGACAATGTTTTTCAAAATATTCCAGTTAAGATAATTCTTACGATAGATGGTAATATCTATTTTACATATTCCAGTAATTGCAATTACTTGGTCACCGTTTTCAAGTATTTCAAGCATGATTGGACCTTGCTTAATTATGCCACTTAGACAAATAAGGTCCAATCGGGATTGAGCTCAATTTTCCGAGCAGGAAGAGATGACTAATTTCAGGATATCCTCATCATATTTTTTTTAGTTTTGGTTATTCACGAATCAATCAAGCCAGAAACGTGCTTTATGTGCAATTTGGATATCTTCTGGAAATCTGATTTGACTTCTTCAACTCCTTCACAGACCAACTTGCTAAATTTTGACAAAAAAAAAAAATGATCAGCTGGCCAAAATATTCCACGTAGAGATTTAGCTTTTCTATAAGGCTATGGCTCACAACTGTGATATTTTCAACAAAACATTGATTTGATGAATCAGTTCTGTCAAATTTCGCTAGACGGTGATAAAAATAGAGCGTTGTGTTGCTCGATTATGTATACCATACTTTTTTTACAAGGCACAAAACACCCAGCGTTCTGAAAACTCTTCTTAAAAAATTCTAAAAATTCTGTGAAATCTAAAATGATCTTTAAAATTTCTAAGCATTATTGAATCGACAACCTCTCCATCATCACTTGTCAAACAGTGCTGGGTACTACGATCAAAGATTTGTTTGACTTTTCGGCCAGTTTTGCTGTTGGGCAGGTGAAAATGACAATTTTTATATAAGTAAGGCTTAAATAAGTCCTGTTTACTGTCATTTCTCTTGCCTGTACTTTTGATTTCGGTGATTTGTAACTCTACCTGCTTTGCTCCTACAAAAATGGTTAACATGGTTTCTTCGGCTGATTTGGAAGACAGCGATAGTTTTTTTTTCTCTTGGCTGAGGCTACATTTTATGTAGCAAAGACCTATCAATACTGATAATAGCACATAAAGTTCTTGTTTTACTTATTTACTAATTAGTTGCAAGAACGAATGAGTATCAATAATTTCAACTCTTTTTCCGGTTGAATAATTATCTTTTAACGATTTTGAATTAAAGTTCTAGTTGCTTGGGGTTGGATACGTTGCCTGGTACGTGACTTGGAGTATCGTATTCAAGACAATAGCACTTGAATTCAAAAAGTCCGTATATTCCATGTATGCACATGTACAGTAGATTGCAATGCTTTATCTTAAATTAACATTCTTTGATGATGAACATTCTGACTCCAACTCACTCATGCCTTCTAGTGCCAACTGTATAGTGTCGAGTTCCTGTCAGAGCACTCAAATAAAAGGAATGTATCTGATATCTGCAAAATCGTCAATGACTTTTTACAGTGACTTTGACTTCACTTCCACTTCGAATCAATTTTTCTAGGCGAATCAGGCAATACTATAAATGTGCAATGCAACGTATGAAACACAAAACCGATACCAATACGAAACGAGAACGGAAGAGTTGCATCTGATTCAACTGGTACATGCACAGAAAGTTGTGAAAGTGTATTAAAAGAAGGGAAATGGATAAGATTTTTCCGACAGTTGACTCAATGGCAAAATCGGGTAACAAAACAAGCGCCAATCACTCGTAACGAAATCAAAGAAATGTTCACGGAAACACATGAAAGCTGCATCAAAACGAAAATTTAAATGAGCATTCACCAGTAATAGGATTATTACGGTGTTCGGTAAATCCTCCGCAAGTAAAATGACATTGAAATTATTTCAGAAAATCCCATAAGCTGCTAAAAGCATTCAATACTTGAATGCTTCTCTGATTAATCGTAAACTTTCTACGGAAAACCTTTTGTGAACAATTATCCTTTCGAGGAGCTGATTAACATGCACGAGATTGAATAAAAAAATCCGATTCCTAGCAACCGAGTTCTTTGAAGGAGATCCATATTATCGTCCAGTTTACTTAAATGGAACTGGCAAATAAAATGATTTCGCAGAAGCAACTCGCTGGCAATCGTATTGGGTTTCACTTCAAAGTTATAATGACTGGAATTTGATTCCGGAAACTTTTAAATTATACAATTGCAAGTTTTTACAGGACATGATGTATTATAATCGACTCTAGTTGTAGAAATACAAGTATAACTTATCGATTATTCCTTACGGCTGTCTAACCTTTCGCGAAAACGCTTGTTGTCCAACATGACTACGACACAGCATAACTACTAACCAGTGCTAACACTGCGAACAAACTCCCAATCTTATGGGATTCAACCGGTGTACTTCCAAATATATTAGTTTTCGTAAATAAAATTTGTTGGAAGTAGCCCGTAAATTGTAAAATTTTAAATTGTAAGACATCCAGTGAAGTCCGCATTAACACTCAACAAACAACAAAATTAGCATCGTTACACAATGACACCAGAAATTGATTTGAGCTCAGCAAGTACACCATCACGATCTCTCCACTCGCGTTCGTCGTAAAGCTCACTTTACTTGCAAAATGGGGTGTTAGTATCACTTTCGTATCACTTAAGCGAATTACATACAGCAACACTTCGAGCAAACGATCTAATGGTATTCAACCGGAATAACTGGAATTATATCAAATAACTGGATTGGTAAACTTCCTTTCATTGATTCGTAAAACGAGAATACGTTTCTCAAAGCTTTAGCGATAAATTGCATTTTTTTCTAAATAATGAAATATAAGAAAATATAAAAAATATAAGAATATTTCCTTACCAAGGAAATGTGAGAAAAAAGGCTCCAAATGATCACTTTTATATCATATCAATGTTTCCGCGTCATCTATCAATGGCGTTCAATGCAAAAAGCAACCTTTGACGAAATTCAATTTAAGAAGCTCCAAAGGGCATTAGCTGCTACAAAGCACGATAAGGCTTTGAAAACGAATTTGGCCCCCATCCTAGACAACGACAACGACAATTTGTAATAAAGTTGCCCGTAAAATGTATAGTAGAAGAAATAATGCGAATTTTGCCCCAAAGATGAGTGTCATCCTTGAAAGTAGTCCCAATTTTAATGAACAAAATACTCTCGACAGTGTTTCAAACTCCTTGACCAATCCTGGAAATCAGATTTCGGAATCATTCATGACATAAGGTTTAACTGTCGATTTAAATGATGTCCTTTGAGCTTAAAATTGTCGATTTAAATGATGTCCTTTGAAGTTAAAAATTGCAAGGAGTTTTGTTGGGAATTTACAAAGGCTCGCAAACGACGACTTGATGCCATGGATAATATGGCTATAGGAAATTCGGCGAATGCGTTGGCTAATTGTCGTGGTGAAGCAGCAGTCTTCTTGCTATTGATATAACAAATTCTTTTCAAAACTTCAATTTTTTTTATGGACTTGATAGTTCAAAATAGTTCTACCATTGAGAATGACCCTATTTTCTTTGATCGTAGCATTAAACCCATGATTCATTGCCAATGATATACCAATAATCTTCTTGAATTCATTTTCGCTTTTAGAACCATTTCCAAGTTGTCCTTAATCATTTCAAAGCGGCGTTTCTTCTGTCCTGCCGATAGAAATTTCGAGATAAATTTCGCGCTCACGCCTGTCTCACCTGGATTCTTGGTTCGATATCTCAAGAGAATAGTTTTTCGTTTTTTTTTTCGTTTTTTTATTGAGGTTTGTTATTAAATTAATATTTTCCGATTGTCTACAACTAAAAGTAACCACAGTCTCCATTTATAACAAATAAAGTTTGCTTTTGTACATTTTACAATGAAAAATAAATATTTTAAGATTTTGACAGAACGTTTGAGGCACAACGATTTTAACACGCAAGAGGCGGGGTTGCGGGGGGATTACGGGCGTGCAGCGGGGAGCGGCGAGTAGTCTGGGCAGTATGCGTACGAGCATTGCCGAGGAACGACGCCATTTGTGTTGCGCGGAGTCCAAAATGGCTTCCAAAAAGTGTAAAAATGACGTAAACTCTTTTTGTTACATTTGTGGCGAATTCATTAAAGTAAGGGCTAAAAAATTTAGTCTTTCGACAAATATAAGACTTTGTGAAGCTTATAAAGCTTATTTTAATCTTACTATTCGAAGTCAAGACAAAATATGGGCCCCTAAAGTCTCGTGTGGTAACTGCAAAAACACATTAGAAGGTAAGAGAGTACATCATAACTTTCAAGGATACTAATTGTAAAAAAAAAATTGCAAAATTTAACTAATTTACAAGTAACGTGTATATTTATATATGTATGTTATTTTTTTCAGCTTGGTATCGAGGAGAAAAAAAATGTATGAAGTTCGCAGTACCAAGAATATGGAGGGAGCCCACTAATCACATCAATGATTGCTACTTTTGTGTAGTTGATCCACGCAAGCGTCGGGTTGGCAAAAATGCCAAGAAGATTAAGTACCCAGATCTACCATCAACAATCGCTCCAGTACCCCACAGTGAACATTTTCCTGTGCCTTCCCGTTCAAAACCGAAGGAACAGCTGCCGCTATCACAAATGTCTAGTTGTAGCGAATCCAGCGAATTTTTACCCGAATCAGTATCTGTTGAACCACATCTTATAAATTCAGAAGAATTGAATGACTTAGTAAGAGACTTAAACCAACCTAAACTTAAAGCAGAAATATTAGCTTCCCGGCTAAAACAGTGGAATTTGCTCAAGAAGGATGTTAATATAAGTGATCAAAGAAAGCGTCATGAAATATTTTCTAGATTTTTTACAAAGGAAGACGGACTTTGTTATTGCAATGATGTGAAAGGTTTATTTGTAGCAATCGGAATCCCTTGTGTTCCTTCTGAGTGGCGTCTTTTCATCGACAGCTCTACAAAAAGTTTAAAAGCAGTCCTCCTTCATAATGGAAATAAATTTCCATCTCTACCTCTGGCTCATTCTGTAATGCTAAAAGAAAATTACGAAAGCGTTAAAATGGTGCTTCAAACTTTAAAGTATGAAGAGTATGCCTGGCCAGTTATAGGGGATTTTAAGATGGTGGGTTTTCTGGTGGGAGTGCAAGGCGGATACACGAAATATCCATGCTATCTTTGCTTATGGGATAGTAGAGCCGACACACTTCACTACAAGCAGACGTCATGGCCTAAACGGATCGAATTTCAGATAGGAAAACATAATGTCAACAATGAACCCATTGTGAAGGCCGATGATATTTTGATGCCCCCGTTGCATATAAAATTAGGCCTTATGAAATAATTTGTGAAGGCTCTTCGTCAAGACTCTCCAGCCTTTGAATACTTATAGAGTTTTTTCCCTAAATTGTCAGAGGCTAAAGTTAAAGCTGGTATTTTCGTCGGTCCACAAATTAAGAAAATAATGAACAGTGAAGAATTCCCAGAGTTACTGAACGCCCACGAAAAACAAGCGTGGCTCAGCCTTAAAGCAGTGATCCATGGCTTTCTTGGCAATAAAAAAGCCACAAATTATGAAGAGCTCATTTCTAACATGCTTGATAATTTCAAACTCATGGTTTGCGGAATGTCCCTTAAAGTACATATGCTACATGCTCACTTAGACCACTTTAAAGATAACTTGGGGGCATATTCAGAAGAGCAAGGAGAACGCTTTCATCAAGACGTGATGAACTTTGAACAGCGTTATCAAGGACAATACAATGAGAACGTGATGGGTGACTACATTTGGAGTTTAATACGAGAATGTTCTTACTTACACAAAAGAAAAACCCAAAATGTTCATTTTTAAAGCTTTTTTCTGTTTATTTTATATATTTAGATATTTACCTATATTGTTCTTTCTAAATAAAAGTGATTAACATATAAATTAACTCTTCAATTCCCAGATTCACTTGAAGATTACAGATGCTTAATATTTTTTTTCTACCATATAGGTTTTTATTTTTAAATTCTAACACTATTATAGCAAAGTCAATTAGTAGTAGTTTCTAATTTATTTTTTCTGGCAACACTAACCAAAAGTCATTTGTCAAATTCATTCATTTGTTTCGCGCGTAATTGGAGCAGTGTGAGGTTGTGGGATTTCTTTCGATATAAAGTGAAACAAAAATGGATAGACCGTAAGTATTGTTTTCTTCTTATTACTTGTAATAAATGAATATATAAGCTATAATATAAAAGTATTTTACAATGAAAATAACTTATAGCATAATTGTTACAACTTAGGAAATATGCCGTGGCACCTGTGGGTGACACTGGGCAATATAATAATTCTATTGTTCTAAATTCATTGTAACTTATAACAAGACTATTGTTTACATTTGGGCTTATCGCTATGTGGTGATGTTGTTTGAGAACTTGTTTACGTATTACAGGTTGACATTAGATGAAATTGCCGCAGAGTTGGAGGCCGGGGAGGACCCAGGCAATATTATTTTATTTCCTCCTGATGATGGTGTGGTTACTGACGAAGAAAGCGGAGATGAAAATGAAGCTAATATTCTTCATCTTTCCAGTCGCATGCTTCGATCTCATATAGAACTTCAAAATAATTTACATGATCTGGAAGAAGGAGAAGAAATTATCGTACCTGCACCGAAGAAAAAAAAAGAAAAAAGACAATACTATAAAAAAATGGTATAGCGATGTTAGTAATACTTCTTTTACTACTTGCGGTAAAGGAAACTGTGATGAAGAAGTTTTTGCTAGCTCGCAGCAGGAGATGACTTGCGTCGAATGTTTCGAATTACTATATAGTGAAGATATAGTTAAATTCATAGCTGACATGAGCAATTTGTGTGCTTTACAGAGCTTTACACTCTAAATGTGACTGGTGATGCAATTAGAGTGAACATTGCAATACTGCTACTTACGGGATACTTGACGCCAAAGTACATGCGAATGTTCTGGGAAGTAAAAAGTGACCTATTAGCATCTAGCATTAGACGAAATAGATTTTTTGAAATTCAGCAATACCCTCACCTTTCAGACAGTACGTCTTTGCCGGCAAACGACAAATTTGCTAAAGTTCGAGAATATTTCACGAAACTAAACGTAAATTTTACTATAAATTTCAAAAAAGCTGGTTCTTCACACATTTCAATAGACGAAACTATAGTACCATACTTCGGAAGGCACGGTACGAAACAACATATCCACGGAAAACCAATAAGGTTCGGATACAAGCTCTGGTCCGCAGCTACTCGCCATGGATATTTAGTCAATTGTGAACCTTATCAGGGTGCGTCTGGCCCTGGCCTCAAAATGCAGTCTGATTTGGGCCTAGGAGCTGCTGTTATTTAAGAGCTCCATTCAAGATTACCAAATGAATTAGGACCATATAACTCATATTTTGATAATTTTTTTACTGGTTTACCATTACTAATGTATTTGCGAGAGCAGAATGTTGGGGGCACAGGTACTGTTCGGGAAAACCATGTGGAGAATTGTAGTTTACCAAACTCAAAGGACATGAAAAAAGAGCCAAGAGGGAAGCTGTGTCATAAAGCTTCTAAGGACATTATTGCAGCTAAGTGGCATGACAATATCATTTTCACCATTGCATCCAACTGCCATGGATTAGATCCTATCACAAAAGTAGATCGGATTGGATTTCTGAACAAAAAACGCGCAAAAATTCAAGTAAATTGCCCAGCCATCATCAAGATGTACAATAAGTACACGGGCGGTGTAGACCGTTTTGACGAAAACATTGACTCCATGAGGGTAGGTCTCCGCGGCAAAAAGTGGTGGTTCCCTCTTTTTGCTTTTGGCTTAGATGCAGCTTGCCAAAACGCATGGCTAATCAAAAGACAGTCGGAAAATAACTGGACCTACTGCGATTTCCGGCAAAATGTGGCAACCATCTACCTGCAAAAATATGGTAAGCCTCCGACCCGCAATTCTGCTTGTGGTGTTCCTGTGCAGATAAGAGTGCCTATCGAGGTGAGGAGTGCAAGAAGGGCTGACGATTACTCTAAAATCGATTGCTCTCAACGAAGGTGTGGATATTGTCACCAACGCACTAGAAAAATGTGTGTCAAATGTAATATCGGTTTGCATCTTAAGTGTTGGTATAGCTTTCACAATAAATAAGTATTATATTTTTCCATATAAATAAATATTATTATAAAAATTGACGTGTTATTCCTACCAAAAGAATAAAAAAAGAATTGCCTATCTTTCAGATTATTAACAAATATTAGTGCCCAGTGTCACCTGTAGGTGACCCCCCGTAATTAAATATGAGGGTAGTTTGTATATTTTTGTGTTTTCCAAACGTATCTAAGCTATTTTATTTTAAAAAAAATTTCCATTTTTACTAAGTTGGGCATGGGAATTGAAGAGTAAAAGTTCTTTTTCTTACTTTTGTATTCTACTGAATTCAAAAATTTAGATTTTCTTAAAATTTGAAATTTCGTTCTGGTTGCTTCAAAAGCAAACTTTATTAGATAAATTTTTTCCTTTTTTAGTTAGACATAATTAATCAAAATCAGCACCACAGAACTCAGACTCAAAAATCGTGTTAACAATAATTTTTGTTCACGACTCACATACAATATCGCGAGCTGATAATTTTTTGTAATAGTAAGATAGTTGTGACAATTAAAGTTAATAAAAAGAAAATCATCTGAGTTTAAATTTCACTGTAATAATAAAATCCCTGAACGATCCACGTCCTTTATCCTTAAAGAAACAACTTAGAATGATAGCAGCAAATATGTTGAACCAAGAGATAACGCAACGAATTTGAAGTTCTTTCACACCAACGAAAGAAATCATAATAACGAATTAATTTCATTCACATATCAACTACATAAAGGCTCAAGTTCCCCTTTAGCTATCATTATCAACCGGAACACTGCGTCAATATTAAAATAATACTTGGCGTGTTCTATCTTAAAAAATAATTTTGGGTTAGCAATTTATAGCTAGTGATATCTGCAACTATTCACACGTGCTACAAACGCGAATCCCACTCAGATTAAATACAAAAACCATGATGGTTATATGTTAATCTTGACAGAACATTTCGTGCACGTAAACAGGTATTAACCACAAATATAAATAACACATGATTCCAACAAAAATACCATAAGGGGAGCACTAAAAAAGAAACGAAAGCATCTCCACAACAGAGCATTATGTTAAGAGCCTTTTTCAATTACCCACGTCATTTAACTCTCAGGAGCTTAGGACTCCTTTTCTGAAGGGATATGAACACATTCCTAATATCCAGGCACAAGCCGGTGGATGCATCATTAAATATGAATACTACACTTGAGTACCATCCTGTCAAAGAGATAAGAGCAAAACAGAAAAAGAAAAACCCAAAACAATGTCATTATTTCTCATTTATGAAGTACTTGTGCATTTCGAGAGAATGAGCGTAACATGTCCTGTGGGAGGGCGTTTGTAAACGCATTAATTATGAGTGGAATTAAAAACAATATGAGACAATTTGATTCATTTACCAGACTAGAATATTTTCGTGGCTACAAGCCCGGTTCGTTAAATTTATATGAATTTAATTATTTTTCTGGATTAATTTCTACATTTTAATGAGTTTGGTTGGTAAATAAATTTTTCATTACAACAGGAAGTTCATTACAGCGCATTGTTTTCCTGTAGCTTAGCCAGAGTAGGGATTTCAATGTCGGTCCTCTTGGATAGCAGGGTCCCGATGTAAATTTCATATACCTTCGAGATTGATTGTTCAATATGGGAATGCTAGGTAAACGCGTAGGAATTGTGGTCGGATTTTTGTTTGTGTTTCGGATTATAAATTGAACCATCTCATCGATTCGATGTAGAATGATTTCGTCGTCCATTTTAGTTTGCAACCTGAACTACTGAAGCAATGAAGTAGTCAGGTGAGAAAATCATATATGTGTTCCAAATTTTGAATTGTGCATTTGGAGAGTTGACTACCTGAAAAGGATCATGGTGGTGAAACTATAAGTTCATGCAAATCAAGAACATGGAAAGATGCTAGTGAAACCCATTGGGAAATAATGACATAACGATTTTCATCGTTATTACACATAGTTCCACCATTAAGTTTTTGTTGACTTACAAGCCCATGTTCAAGACCAAGTCTATGGAAGATAAACATTAGCAAAATAAATGAATAAACTTCTTGTTGCTTACTCACAGACATTGATTCAAATGAATTCGAGATTTGCTTGCAAATTCATTGCCATGTAATAAATATTCCAACCCTAAATTAAGTTTAACCTGATCAAATAATTTAGCATGCAAAATGAATTCAGGGCACCTAGCGTAATTCAGCTTTGAGCTTGAACTCACTCTTCCTTGGTTTTCTCATTTGGCGATTCAATTTGAAAACCCACAACTTTCTTTATTCTTCCAAATTATTCCCATGTGGTTTTTTCCTATTCCTTTCCGGGTCCTTTTCGTTTGCTTTATTTTAATCCTCCTCTAATACTGGTGTGATTTTGCACCCTTCGTTCCACAAGTTCTACCACATTTTACGTAGGCGAAAGGAAATAAGTAAATAAGAAAAAACAAAAATACTGTGACCACAAATTGAGGGTTTTTTGTGGTAGGAAGGTGAAAGCTGTTTACGTCCTGAGTGTGGGACTCCCAGACGCAAAATGCTTTTGGACTACCCACTAAACACCTCCCTGTAAACTTGAGAACCTAGCCTGGAACCGTTTGACACATTACTTTGGGCTAGGTCTCGTGTTCCTTCGCCTAGAGGCGCCTTCGGATTATGGGAATCTCTTCTCTAACGGGAAGGACAGGAGAGGAAGGAAGTGCTAGAAAAGAGATCCATCCACCCTCGATGCCTCCCAACTCTCCAATAAAGCTTTTTTCAATATCAGCACTGCCCGAGCATATTGCGCTACGTGATTCCAATTGTCAACTGTTTTCAGCATTACTCCGACGATAGTTGCCGGAAAGAGCTCTCCAATTTCGCTGAGGATGTCCCCTCGCTGCTGTCTCCACCTTTTGCAGTAGAAGAATGTGTGACAGGCGTCATCCAACTCTCCTGCACAAAACACACAGTAAGGAGACCGTGCTCTGTCAATTTTGTACAGGTAGGATCGAAAACAACCACGGCCTCAGGTCAGGGATCAGACATACAGTCCACCTTCCCCTTGTTTCTTGCTCCCAGGAATGTTGCCAATCGCTGAGAGAGCGACGTCTCTCTTCCCTGGTGATCTCTTCTCTTCGATCTTCGCCTCTGCGCAGGTAAACACTTCTGCGCTCTCTCGCAAGGAGGGTGATGGGTATCACCCCTGCGATCACCAGCACTGCCGTCCCAGAGACCGTTCGATATGCGCATGAGATTCGCAATGCTCCTTGTCTCTGCACCTATGCCAACCGCTTCCGGTGTAACTCCCTGCTGAGAGCGTCACCCCACATTTCTGATCCATAGAGTAGAAGCGACTGCACAACGCTCATTAAGAGTCGTCTCCTTGATGTGGTGGGCCCCCCCTATATTGGCCATTAATCGGGTGAGTCACACGCGCTGCAGCCTTGTCAGCTGCTGCCCTGATTTGTTGGGAAAAACTCATCTTCGAGTCTTTCAGGACGCCCAGGTACTAATTTAGGACTAGATTTGAGCCTAGCGAGTAAGAACACAAGACAAACGAACAAAATAACAGAACGACTAAAACGCCGAAATTGCCATAAAATTTCGATCTACTGTAATGAGAGGGGCAACAAGATTCAGATAAGCTTCCAAACAATCGACCAAGTAGCTGCAGAGCTTCGATTGGCCAAAGTCAGTGTTGCCATCAAAATCCAAAAGAATAAAAAAGCGCTGGCATAGGTGAGATTCAAGTTGAACTTGTCAAATATGATAGCAACGGTATGTCAGTACGTCACCCATAAAGTGTTCCATCTCATTAACGATCGAGAGCAAACGCCGTGCCAGTGACGCCATGTTATTAATATATTCCCTTTCCCTAAAGAAGGTGTCAAGCAAAATTGCGAAAACTATAGAGGTTTATCATTATTTTGTACTGCAACTGAAGACGGTATATTAAAAGAAAACAGGATCACATCAGACGTCAAAAATATTATTGAGGAGAATTAATTTTTTGTAATTTTTTTTTATTTTTCCGCAATCGATTTTCGACCGTTATCGTTCGGTTTTCCTCAGTGATTATTTTGCTTAACCCGGACAGTTTACTAAGTCTAAGTCTAACTAAGTCCTTTATTACATTGTGGAGTATTCATAAATTTATACAAATGTACTTTGTTAAAATTCCTATTATGACATTTAGGGAAAAACTTAACTAATCAACTTAAAGAGTCAGGATCTGCAACGAGTGGCACCATTATTCATAAGCACGGTTTTTCTTTTCAAATCGCGAGGCTTTTTATTGCATCCATTTCTCTCTTATCTCTTGCCACTCGTATTGATGCTATGTCTTCCATTGTGATTTGGTGACCATTAGTTATGATGTGTTATGTTACTGATAATCTAAACTTGATCTCCTGGTGTTGTTTGCTGTTCTCTTTCGTCCAATGTAAACTACAGGGTGGCCCATATAAAATTTTAAATTTAAAAAGTCAATTAAAAAAACGGCTTGATATTTTTCAAGGGTTGAACATTCATTTGAAAGGTTCTTTTATGAAATTTATTTGTGGAAAACAATTTCGGACAAATGACCACCACGGCTGAGTTTACAGTAGCTCATCCAATCCACCCAATTTTGGAGTACTTTCTCGATGGTGTCAGGCCTTATGGCAGCAACAGAAGCTTGAATCTCGTACTTTAGATCTTGAATTGTTTTTGGATGGTTGGCGTAACATTAATCTTTAACAGCTCCCAAAGAAAATAGTCCAACGGCGTTAAATCGCAGCTTCTGGGAGGCCAATTCACACCACCTCTTATGCTGATGCAATTTTCGAAGATAGGGCGCAAAAGATTGAGTGTAGCGTTTGCTGTATGGCACGTAGCGCCGTCCTGCTGGAACCAAATGTTGTCCAAGTCTTCTACTTCAATTTGCTTTTCGGATAACATTGCACAATATCGCTCACCATTGATGGTTACGGCGGCTCATTCTTCATTTTCGAAGAAAAATGCGCCGATGATTCCACCAGACCAAAATCCGCACCATACAGTGACTCGTGCTGGGTGTATTGGCATCTCCACAATTACGTGCGGGTTTTCTGTGCCCCAAATGCTAAAATTCTGCTTGTTAACGTAACCACCGAGGTGGAAATGAGCCTCGTTCGAAAAGATGATTTTTCGGTAAAATTAACCATTCTCGATCAAACGATCTTCCGCCCAATCTGCGAACTGTAGACGGCTCGGATGGTCAAGTGGCTTCAGCTGCTGCGCCAATTGAACTTTATATAGCAAGCAAAATTCGTCGCAAAGTTGTTCGTGGAATGTTCAATTCTTGCGATCGACGAAAACTGCTTGTTGATCGACTTTTGAAAACTGCTCCCTAGTATTTGTTTTTTTTTTCCAGAGGCTATGGCTGCTTCCGGATTCATCGCTGACTTTTCGGCGCTGATTAATGTTTTTGTTATCCCTGCCTCGGTGATGTTTAATGCGCTTCCGGTCATTTGCTAATGATTTGAAGGAATGAATAGGGGAGAAGGAAATGCAATATATTCTCAACAATGAAAAATTTAATGAATTCATGTCAATGACCAAAGGAATCGGGAAGAAAATCAGAAGAACTCGAGAAAAAAGCTCAAGACTACTGAGCCCGGATCCTAGAAAGGCGTACTGGAAGGCAATTACATACTACGCAGGTGTACCAATAAACTACGAAATACCAAAGAATTGGACACAGTGGAATGCTTCCCCATTTTAAAAGACGTGCTTATGAATTAGGGTGCCGGTAATAACAACATCCTAGCTCTTTAATTGATTAGTTAAGTAATATCCGCAAATGTGGTTATAGGAATTGTAACAAAGTACAAATCAATAACCCTCTTGAGAAAATAAACATCAATGTAATGAAGAACTTATTATATAAGTAGTGTTTCCAGGTTAACAAAACCATCGCTGAGCAAGACCAAATGATACGATCCAAAAATCAATCACGGAAGAAGAAAACTTAGCACGCAAAATTGAAAGGTAGGCTTTTCTTTCATTTTCCAGAATCATTTTGAAAAGATGAAATCAAAAACAGACCGACCAACTCAAGACCAAATCAAGAAAGTACTTGAGAAATATTAACAAAGGTCAATATTAACGAATACCTAATTTTTGCAGACTTACAAAATAATCCTTCGCTAAATGAAAACAATTCATTTAGGCACCAAGCTACCGAAGAACGGCGAAGAAACAGACGAAGTGTTTTCAAGAAACCATGCCGCAAAAAAAGGTGTCAGAAATTAGAAAACTGCGGAAGCTGTAACGGGATGACCACGTGAAGTTTATGGATTGCTGACGGGTACCGAAAAAGGTTTTAAACGATAAGAAACAATTGAGGAAACCACGAAAACAGAGGTATGGTCTGACTATGCTGACAAAGGTAGTACCTTACTCTTTGAGTTCTGTAACCGGACGTGGTCAATACTCTGAGACGATTGAATCTTAAGACCGTATTCTTAGGGAAGAAGCCAACAAAACACATGTCTGACGTTGTCAAAACAGATAGTTCTTCACTGCTTGGGTTTTGAAACCCAAGGACGCGATCAGTGGACTAAGACAGTTGTGTACTGTTAGGGGGAAACCAAGACCCGAGAAAATTTGTAGTCCCACGAAGAAAAAGAAGAGTTGTAATCTATTTGGTCATACTTCTTCTTGCACAGATCTAAGCCAACATTATAAAATTCAGAAACAATACCGATCAACTACATAAGTCAAAGAAGCGTGGTCAAATCATAAAATTCCTTCATAAAACTACGAACTTTTAGCTACCGAAAAGAATCTTTATCTGCTTGCGTGAACCTCGTACCCAGAGATAAGGGCATTTAAGACAAAAAAATTAGGTCCGAAGCGTAAGTACAAAGCAACAAGAGGCCTCTCATGTGGGCTCTGGTGGAAAGAGAGTGAAAGCAAGCAACCGCAGGTTTGAACTTGCGTTTGCGTTTGCATTCCAACTCATGCTCTCTTATCAATATAATGAAAATTTTGACCTATACAAAACATTCTACTGACTTTGGGCCCCTTTTGGCATGCAAATTAATTGTATTCTTCCACAATCTCAGGTCTCAAACAAAGTTATTTACGTAAAATATGGGACTTTAGCACCCTCCAAAGAAAGCATGCTCAACTTGAATGCATCCAGTGATTTTTTTTCCAATACGTTTCTTCAATTAATCCTTTTGGAATTTTAAATTATGTAAGAAACGTTTTAATTCGCATTCAATTGATAAAACCATTCCGAACCATTTCCGCTCTCATAAACATTTATGGATGGAGTTCCTTCGTATTAAGTGGTTGTTTTAAGAGGACATACCAAAACATTTTCTGGGTTTTCCTACTTTTTTTATATTGCAGAATATCTTCAAAATTGTGAGTATCATTTTCTACGTTGTTTTCCATTTCCATCTATGCAAAACTGCTTGCAAAACGAACAGTACTCAATCTTTTCTTGTCTTTTTTATGCTTTTTTCGCATCCAACTGATTCATTCATTCCTACTGATTTTTCTTTTTTATCCTTTTTGTAATTTTTTAAATTCCTGAGATTATATCTAATTTCCTGAACTATATATAGAAGCTAGCTTTTTATGCTTTGGTTGCCTCTCTGCAAGGGCATAGATTGGTTTCGGTTTTTCCGAACGTTAGTTGTCATTCCTATATCCTGCTTTTATATAAGGAATCGATAGGTTTTTCGGTTTTTTTCATTATTTTTGTGTATATAACAACTAAAAGGTTTCAAAAAACAAAGCAAATCCAAAATATTTGTAAACAATAATCGAGTAGCTCAATACACGTATAGGGAATTTATTATTATTTATTTATTAACATGCGAAACCGGTAAACGTACCATATAAAAGTCACATACAATATTTTCTTTTGTACTCTTGCTCGAAGTTTTGCTTTTTTAATAAAAATATTGTTATCAAAGAATCGTAGTATATAAGGTGGAAAGATTCTCAATCTTGTTTCCTTGCATTCCTTCTTCAACATGTAACCATTCTATGCAATACCTAATAGCAGTGGAGTGCAGTACAACCGACAGATTATGTATAATCTAGTTCCAAAATGTAGCTATTTTACATTGATTCAACAACTAACGGAATCTGCCAATTGTTGTCCTAACTTACAAATACAATTCAGCTTTTGTTTAATTTTAAATTTTCCCAACATGAAAACCAAAATTTTGCTTCCATTGATTTCAAACTTTCGACACCGTCTATCCACCTCGAAATATTTGTATGTATCCTTTACAAACATCCACACGGAGCCAAGCTCTTGTCCCGTCAACAATGGAACGGTGTCTGTCCTGAATAAATAGATGCAACAGGCGTTCAAGCTTCAACATCATTTCGATTCAAACACGGAGATAATCTATGCAAACTTTCCATTTAAAGATATAGTTGAATACACTATGTAAATCGTAAGGTTCTGGATGCTTACTAAAACACTCTGCCTTCATTGAATTTCTTTCAACAAACCTGTTGCCATCCTTCTCTCCCCATTGTACGACGCCATCTTTCCCGTCTCCTGAAATCTTACACCGAAGGAAACACCCATTTATTGTTAAAGGATCGATTTCAGTACTACCACATTTCCCAGCCCAGGTGCAAAACCGAAAGCTTGATGGTCTCGATGACAGGCGATAATCATTGCCGTAAAACGCTGCTCCTGATAGAATGAAAATTTCAATTTGCATCCTGTCAGTCATGTTACCAATGACGAGAGAATTGTGTCGCTGAAGTCAGAAAATGATTCGCACTGTTTGCATATTTCGATGTAAATATTGATAGTAGATGATATCACCGTGCTGTAGTTTTCTGACATTTTACGGCTTATTGGAGGATCAAATAATGCATAAAATCATCAAATAGGACTGTTTATGCAGTTCAATGACTTTATTGTATGCGAAAAATAAATCAATTTATGTTTGCCGAGCAACCTGCAGGGCAATTATCTTTGTAAGTTTCACATTTGTCAAGGCAGAGTAAGACAGAACAACAAATTAAAACAATTATCCCAGGTGTCCACCAACAAACTATCTTACAAGACCTAGTCAACCTTTCCAGGACTTTAGAGGGAGTACAACAAGTATGTGGACCGTAAAATAAAAATAGGATTGCCGTATATCAAACGCCTTGACAGTTTTTACTCATAATTTTTAAGTAAAGTGGTCTGCATCCATTGCGAATTTCAGTGGAAGTTAGAAGTGGAACACAAACTACATCCCGAAGCACAATATCCTGCGACGATCTCGTACAACTTGACCCGCAAATAAAAGTTACCTGGGTTTAATGGCAGGGAAGAAGTCAACATTGCCTTGCAAGGAGAGAAATATATCTTAAGATATTGTAAATATATGTTAGTGTGAAAGTGTATCAGCAAGAAAGTTTCGAAATGATAAATGAGCTTTTGTTGTTTACAACATGACCCATTTTTTAGTGATTTGAAACGGAGCGAAAGGCAATATTTTCGGAACAACTTTCCGGGTATATACAGATTTTGTATTTCGCTCCGTCTAAGGGTATGAAATGATTTATTCCAGCGCGAGGAGACTATCAATGGCAGTTATTGTCTGTGACTTTAAGCCTCCAGAACTTGAGTTAATCGGCAAAAGGAGAATTCAACAATGCTCATCTGCGTGATAGTAAAGAATGTAAATGAAAAACCAAAAGGATATGGGCGATTCACCAGCTTACAAATCAAAGCACGTTTATGTCATCACCGGCATCCGCATATGGCTTCGAAATTTACATAAAATACATTTAATTTTATTTACCTGCGTATCGAGTTCGGGTCACAGACCACACCCATACATTCCCTCCACACTTAGACAATCGTTCATGACTATATACAGGCTCGTTCAGTAAATTTTTAGAGATATATAAGACTTCATATGCTTACGCGCTGATTATCCATGAAAAAAATTAGATATAGTTGCGGCTAATCCTTAATTGTTGAATAATAAGGTATAATAATAAGGTGCCTACCGCTCATATAGGTCTTTTACACGAGATCCATCATCGAAAAAATGTATTTAGTGGAAAATTGAGGGACTGGCATGTGATAAGAGTTGAATTTTTGAGGTATACAAAAACGATTTCGTTCGTGCTCGTTCGCAAAACAACAAATTGGCCGACAAAGCAGGTGACTCCAGCCAACAAAATGTACCTTCATATTACTGTTTACAATTATGTGTTTTTATTTGTTTTATTATTATATGTAATAAAAATGGCAGATCTTCCTCGGTCATTTTAATTTGAAAGATCATCAAATTCTTCTTCATCAAATGCTTCTTTCAATAAGACCAACATTGCACGAAGTATATGGCATGTCGCACCATCCAGTTTGAACCACAGGGCCCCTGCATAACAGCAAGTCTATTCCGTAACCAGAAAGTAATTGATCATAGCTTACCGTTGACAATTGAATGAAATATTGTTGCCAGCTGCATTTTTTAAGGAATGTCGACCACTAGCCCATAGAACACACCAAATAGTGACTTCCTCCGTATGTAACGGTGTTTGAACAACCGCCTGTGAATGTACACCACTCCAAATGTGGCGAATTTATTTATCATGCCTCATCGCTAAACAGCATTTTCTTATATTTCTTCCCGAGTCTCCACAGACATCGCATACACCGAATCTACGCGGTGCCCGATATTCCTTTGGCTTTAATTCCTTCATGAGTTGGATTTCGTGTGCCCACAAGTCAATATCCTTCTGCAAAATCTTGCATACTGTGGATGGGCACAGGTTCGAAACTTTGCTCTACACCTGTATGACGTCTGCACTGTATGACGTCTGGACGGATGTGAATGATCAGTGGGAGTAAACGTGGTGCAGAAACGTTCCATGGTTTTTCAAATTATTTGTTCTAATGGACAGTTGTGCCAGCCATTAAATAGACGGAGAATGCAATGGGTTTCCCGAACAGAACCCTTTATTTTGTTCGAAATAAATTTTGAAAATTTGTGGACGTTGCTCAGGCGTCAACCTGTTCATGATAAAATGACAAAAAAAACCAACCATAAAACGCGTGACAGTTGTCACACCATATGTAGCAATAAAAAGTTATCTCAACGAAAAGTTGTTAAAAAAAAGGTTTTAAAAACTGCAAATTCACCGTTTAAAAAAATAAAATTTGAAAAATACCTTAAAATTGGAAAGTTCTCCTTATGATTGTCACACACCCATTCAGTTCTTTTACCGAGTGTTGGATGAAATCAATCAGAATAGTGCAACAAAACGTTCTGTCTGCTTCATTAATAATTGCAAATCTGTTACTAATTGATACAGGTGCACCACAAAGTTAGAAGGTACAAGAGTGGTTCAAATCGTTCGCAATTTTTGGAGAGGAGAAAAATCAGTTTCATATAGTTTGTTTTAAACAAACTATATGATTATGAACAAATAGTTCGTCATGCAGTAGGAGAACCCTTCAATGAAATTTCCCAGTCTTGTTTTCCTTGCAGCATTCCGCATAAGCTTTTGTAGTGCAACGTAGTATTCTCTACTAAGTCTGACATCCTTTACTTTACAGTTGATAAAAACTCATTATGATCATTGTCGTCAGTCATAAAAATCATTGACTGTGAGTTTCCCAGGTAAGGCTGATTTTTCGAACGGGAGAGAGGGGGGGGCAGCCCTTTTTGTACTCCGACATAGAATCTTTTCTGAACTCAGCCTTGAAGGAGATAATCCAGACTACATCTTCAGACACTATGCGGTCCAAGATAGGGTTCTTATTTCGCAATAAAGAGAACCACAGAGTACATATAGAGAAAAACGCGATAGAACTCAACCACCGCTTGTGCTGGTCTTCCACCTCTGACTTGCCAAAATGTTCCTGTTAGATGTTGAAATAAGTCGCTACTAACACTTCCATCATTAAACCTTACAGAAACCATTATGAAAAGTTTCCCACTATAAGCGCTTGGATTCCTTTACTATAGGTAGGGCGGTTGAACAAAAAAGTCAACTAAGACCTCGTTCAAGATTCTTGAACGAGGTTTGCCTTGTTTGCCAATATTTTGGTTTTTCTCTGTTCTCTACAACCTTTTGGTTACTATAGAAACAGTTTTTGTTCAATCGAAAAAAAAACAGAAGATACGATCGATTCCTTTTTTAAAAGCAGGATACAATAGGCTAGCATGGTGATCTAACATCATGAACCCGGGTTGACTTTTGGCTCACACCTGATGGTAGTGCATTGCCAAACTAGACTGCCCAAACTTTTTACTTGTCTGTCAAAAAGTCTGTCAAAAATGTGAATTGGCATACAAGATCATTCGATTTGACACTTCTTGACTTTTTCTTGCGGGAAGTGTCAGAAACAAAGTTCTCTCCAGTGAACTAGCTTCGCCTTTTTACATTGAACACAACATTTTCTCGGAGATAAGTGCGATTTAAGGCACCATGCTCGAAAATCTCATGAACACATTTCGACCATAATATCGTCTTATTGGGTTTGCGCTGGTAAACTCCATTTTACAGGTAAATTTCATATATCAATGTTCAAAGTAAATAAAAATTGTGACGATACAACTCCTTTTTTATAAGCATATATTATCTATTATATTTTTCATGATAAAATTTATTTTCTTACCCCTTTAAAGCAACTTTTATTTAAAGCCATTTGATATGGATGACAAGAACGTAATAATCCTCAGAGATCGCTGCTTAATGTAAGAGCGATTTGTTGAAATTCTGTTCAGCTTGACACCAATAAAAGTCGTATACGGTGACTTGATTATTCTATATTATTCATAGAATAATCCAAAACAGAAACTAAAGGATCTGTGATATTTTGATAAACATAAATTGTGCAGGTTAACTCCAATTGGCTCAAGGATTAAAACGTCTCCTATCTGCATATTAACATTTTAGGGTCGCAAAGTTTTCAGAATATCATAAAATTAACATTTTTTATTCTAGCAAAAGGATACCTTGCATTCTTTCCACATTTGTGTCAGCCATATCAAGCATAAGCTTATGCAAAATAATTATTTGAAAATCCTCTTTTATCCTTAATTATATGAGAACTGTATATCTCTCCGATTTAAGTTTGAAAAAACATATTATACTCAAAGCTATATCCTTGCTTAGAGAAACGTACCCCGTAAAATATCATATACCTACACTTTTCTCTTATATAGTGCAGATGAACATGGACATGCCAACAAGTTTTCATTAGCATTTTGTGGGCGCAAAGGATATGTGTACCAATTAACAGTTTAAGTATCTTATGGTCATGGCTGAAAAATCGGTTGCTCTCACGGATACAAATGGTTGGAAATTCTTTCAAATATTTTCTTGTTTTTTTTTTTTTTTGTTTTGTTTGGGAGGTGAAGGCTATTTACGCCCTGAGTGTCGGACTCCCCCGCTACCGGACTACCGACTAAACACCTCCCCTGTCACACCGAGAACCTAACCTGGAACTATTTGTCACATTACTTCGGACTAGGCCTCATTAATCATCGCTTAGCGATGTCTTCAGGCTAAGAGAAATCTCTCTTTCTCCACGGATGGATAGGAAGGAATTGCGATTAGTTACTAAAATATTGCGTTACAGAGATGTCCCCTCCCTCGCCAAGCGGTCCATCATGCCCTTCTTTATAATAAGTACTGTCCGTACATAATGCGACACACAGTTCCAATTGTCCTTTGATTGCATCATTTTTGCCGTTAAATTTTCTGGGAAAATTACGCCAATTTTCTCCGAGAGATGTGAACGGAGTCTTGTGAATCTATTGCACGTAAAGAACGTATGGCAGGCGTCATCCGTCATCCCCGTCCAGAACACGCAAGTTGGGGATGGTGTCTTTCCCATCTTGTACAGGTTAGACTGAAAATACCCGTGACCACTGAGTAGTTGCGTCCGATAATAATCAGTCTCACCATGCATTCTGTAGAACCACGGCCCCAAGTCACTTATCAGCCGTGTGGTCCATCTGCCTCGCGTTTCGTTTTCCCATGTTTGCTGCCACAAGGTTAGGGTTCTTCTCCGTTCCTCTCGGCTGACGGTTTCTCTCGCCAACTCCCGCCTACGTAAGTATACACGTTTCCGTTCGTCTGCAAGAAACTTAATAGGAACCACCCTCGAGATTACCAGCACTGCAGGTTCAGAGACAGTGCGATATGCAGCGGCTATCCGCAAAGCTCCTTACCTCTGCACCTGTGCCAGACGCCTTCGGTGCGTTTTTTAACTAATTATGAGCTTTTGAGGCTGCAGTTACCGGGGGAGTCGCGCCTGGTTGGCTACGCAGATGATATAGCAGTGCTAGTCGCCGGACGTACTGTCGGACAGACGCAGCTCAAACTGGGTGCGGTAATACGTCGAGTGAGCGAGTGAATGACAGACCGTGGGCTTAGTCTAGCGCTGGAAAAGACCGAGGTTGTCGTCCTCACCAAGAAGCGGATCCGTTGTTTTATCCCGGTTCGGGTGGTGGAAATGATCATCGAGTCAAAAGAATCAATCAGATACCTTGGCTTGATGATTGACTTGAAGATGAGTTTTTTTCGAGCAGGTTAGAGCGGCAGCGGATAAGGCTTCCGTGCGAGTATCGGCTCTCAGTCGCGTTATGGCCAACACGCAGGGGCCAACCTCGAGCAAAAGACGTCTACTGATGAGTGCAATGGAGTCAGTGCTCTTGTATGGCTCCGAGGTTTGGGCTGACGCTCTTAGTAAATATTTTCTTTTTGACATATGTATATCCTTGTGAAAATAATGAAATCAAAGCAATCACGCGAATTTAATGAACATACTCTTATTTTTCCACGATCAGAGATAGAAACATTCTGCAGAAATTTTAAAAATGAACTAAATTATACTTTTGAAACTAAAATAAGTGACTTTGTCTTTTTTCATTTATTTCAACAAGTCAACTTCTATGACTGAGTTCCTATACGAGCATTATTCATTGTTATTGTCAACTTAACATATCCTAGAATCTTTTTTCATATTTTATTCACGCTGATTTTGAGCCTTTCACATTGAACTGAAATTTCATTATTCAATGTTGACAGGTATTCAAATTTGACAGGTTCCCTGTTCTCATACAGCGGTAAGTTTGCAATGGCCCACGTGGTTTGTTTATATCAATTTGATTTCCATTCGTTTTTTAAAGGGTATGAAATACTCGTAAAATCACCTGTAAACTTGCTCATATAGATACATAGACTTGGTTGGTTGGTACAAAAATTGCGCCATGTATCAAATGTCTTTGATTGGACAATGCACTTGATTCATAAACTCCGAACAGACACCAAAAGGCTTAACCTAGAAAACGCATACCTCGTGGCTCCAATTGTGAATTTCATATTGTGATTACTTATAACACTTTTTTATACCATAAAATTTTTGAAAACGACGGAAAAGTACAAATGGATTTTAAAACGAAAATTGAGGTTGAAAACCATTGGGAAAATGTGTCAAATTATATTTCCCCGACACATTTCATTAGTTTTCTGTTTTGAATTAACTGAAGAGTTTCAACAAGATCCTACAGTCACGCAGCAAAAGATTTACTTTTGTTTATAGGAAAATAATATACCAAGGAAACAAAAATTTTATAATTTGAGTTTAAAAAATTTTTAGCGGACACATTTGCTCTGCGTAAAGCAAAAAAGACCAATAGATCAGTTTATAATCGGTAACATTTGAATCAGAAAACCGAATCCTGCCTTTTGCAAACCTACATAGAATTTGTAGCAGCTCTGAAACTTAAGGCTGAGACAAAGCGAGCTTTAGATCGGGTTTCATAAAATAAAAGTGATATCATGCTATGCCTAAAACGAACTACATGATTTTTTTTAACGGGAAGAGCTTCAGTTTTATTGGGTTACCCATCGGAGCCACTATCTTCGTTCGTATGTATATCCTTTTTGGTCATTTACATTTACAAGCAGGGAGGCCATGCCAGGGTTGGCACAAGCTCTTATGGGGTTGAGTGCTCAGAGTCAGAATAGTGTTTATCGGAAACCTGTCTCAACAGAACCTATATCACCAACGTAATGGTGCAAAATTTGGAACGTTAAATTGAAGTCGTCGAAAACCATTATAATGATCCAAACCATTATATTTGCCAGTTCTAAGCAACGATTGCAGTTCCTTATCTAAAGCGTGGTCCAGGTTAAGTTAGGGTCCCTACTGGTTACCGGAGGAGGAGCCTTTAGGAGACCTATGGTTATGAAGCAGAAAGGAGTAACATGGTCTTCAAATCAGTAATGAAATAAAACGGCGTATAAATTTCCTCAGGAGGAATGGAGGAGAGATCGCAGAAGCAAAAGAAAACTGACCGGTTAAGAAATCAAATACATAACCAAATTTTCTTATTCCAAAACGAACAATGAAAGGGCTTTTTATAAAGCCTGGGACCTAGCTACAGTTTTTTTAACTGATTTGCTCATTAAAACATAACTATATATGGTTGTATAAGGTCCTTTTTTAATACGGAACTTTAAAATAAAATAAAATAGTAATAACTTGTTTTGGCTGCCCTATTGGTTTTATTCGAAAGATAATCCTCTTTTATTTGAATGAAATTTCGCACGCAGGAGGTCCAATTTTCGACTACTATAACCAGTAATTTGGGCCATCTCTCGCCACACGCGAGGTGAATTTTACCCTCCAAATGGTCAAGCGATTTCACAAATCCCCACAAGATAAAGTCCAGCGAAGTTGGGTCACAAGACAGAGTCAATCAGGCGAGTCAATTCCAAACCAGAAGGTTATTGGTCATGGCTCCATAGCGGTCACTTTTGACTGTAATGTTATTACCAGCATTATTTAAAGACATATGAAGGACACCAAACTGTAACTTTTTTCAGATGTAACGATGTTTGCACGACTGCCTGTAGTTGCTCATCACTCCAAGTGCAGCAGTTATGTCAATGGCTATTGACATAGACATTCAGCCAGAAATGAACATCACCGCTTAAAAAAAAATTTCATATGAAATTCAGAAACTGTATCTTTTTGTTTATGAGCCCATACACCGAATCTATGCTGTGTTCATTGGTCGTTCGGCTTTATTTTCTTCACGAGTTGTATTTTTTAAGCTCGCAAACCAAGATGTTCCCAAAAATTCCATAATGTCGATGGGCACAGGTTTAATTATTAAGCACGATGTCGAATGGACCGACTTGAGCCTTCATGGATACTTCGCTCTACAGCTGGTATGGTTTCTTTGAGACGTGTTTTCATTGAGAGTAAACGTGGTGCGGAAACAATCCATGGTCAATCGAATTAGTTGTTCTGATGAAAGACTGTGTCAGCCATAAGATTGACAGATGAATTTCTCGAACTGAACCTTTTTTTAATAAATCTAGACAGAAAATTTGCAGATGTCGCTCAAGTGTCAACTTTTTCATGATAAAGTGGCAAACAAAACTTTTCATAAAACGCATGACAGTAGTCATACCATATGAATCATCAAAAAGTGTTGCCAACTAAATGTTCTATCCCTCTAAAAAAAAACCCTTATTATCGAGAATTTTTTACCTGCACTGAATAATTCGACTGTTCATTCAATCAAGTTCAACACGTAGTATTTCGAATTTTTGAAGACGTTTGCATGATTTACTTAGCGGAGTAGAACTTTATTCCAACAAAAAAGACGGTTGCGAAAGCAGAAAGCGACCAGCAGCAATAGTTTAAGCCAATGACGCATTTTGGGAAATGACACAATTTTATGTTAACCTGCAATGTGTGCGTAGCTATTTGTACGTTTTCTTTTCTAAAGTACGAATTGAGTCAAACGAATTATCTTTTTGACGCAATCCAGTGGGATAAATCGAAAATAATATTGAACAAAGCTGGAAGGCACTTTAAAACAATGTTTCGTATCATGTGCTTAAAATTATTCGTTTTATTGATTATTTTGCCATACGTGAAATCGTTAGAAATCCGTTATCCATTGAATATTTATCGCAACAAGAGAATCACTTTTCTAAATACATTCGATCCGGTACTATTTATTCGACGTGACAAGATTCGCAAAAGAGCTATCTGCGATGATAATCCTTATCATATTCACTCATTTTTTTTCGTCAGACAAACTAACACAAAATAACTGGCAAAATCAATAAAAAGCAGCAAACAATTCACACGTTCCGCAGAAAAAATGGCAGCACCGTGGTCATAGGTGAACAAAATATTGTATTAATCAGAGTGTTATCAAGCAATTGAGTTTGCTCTCGGGATCACAATTCAAATATATTCGAATCATTCAACTCCTGTATTCCGGTTCACGGAGTGTTGGACATACTCGAGGTGATATGAACTGAATCCTTAAAATGGTCTCTACCCGACTAACTGCCACTCCACTGGAGCGACCATAATGCCACCTACTTGAATACAAAAGGAAATTATGCAACGAATAGACGGAAAGGATTTTCGATGAATAACAAAGAAGGATGCAATAGGTGCTATGCAGGTGCCATGATACTCAGTGTTGGCCATCGTACAAAAATACCATTAAAATCAGTGAAATTGACTATAAAAGGCAAATATCGAGTTCATAAAGTCAAATTTCAAGTATCTTTGCCCCCTGACTTTCCGTGTGCTTTCGTACTTCAATAGTTAGCTTATGGCTTCAAAACGTCCTGTTTGATATTCTTGTCGTTTATGACGTACTAAAAGGCCACGGGCAAAGGATCAATATTGTCGTCAGGTGTGCAGCTATAGGATATCAAATAGATTGTAAATCTCAATGTTCACTATGAATTCCAAATGGATTGTGGACTTATTAAATGAAATGACTCATGACTTTGGGGCCTGACTTCTTCTATTGACCGAAGGATACAGTACAAATCACTTGTGAAAATTAGCTCAAGGAAATTTCCATGGCAAAACAAATAAGGCCGAGTTAATCATCTCCAGCATTTAATGGATTATCAACCTTAGAGTCAATGTAATGCAAATAGTAAGGATTACACAGGTCGCATGTAATAGCGGCCCGAAGTCCTCAATGTAACTCGAAATCAATTTTGAGATGAAAATTTTATGAAAGTCAAGAACATTAAAAGACCACAAAATTCTCTCGATTAGACATAACCATTTTTCGAAATTTTTACTGAGTCTTGAGGACAACATAATAACTTTGATTCGAAATCGTCCTTAGAAATAACCGAAACAACTAGAGATAACTAGATTACAGATATTCTTTATGAATAGTAAACAATCAGTGTTATAACACTCAAAGTTCCAACAGTGACCAATTCCAACTTTTTGAAAATAAATTTCCCACCCTGATATTTGTAGGTAATTTGATGACACTTAGTTTGCATTTCAGGTAATCTTAATAACTAAACGTCAATCGCAATGTTATAGGAGGAGAAGGAAAAGAATTATGTCAATGATTCTGTTTTAAGCAATCAAAATTAAGAAATTTTAGGCAAATTTCACGAAAGTGTGTCAAACTAAGCACACCAAGCTAGATTAAATCAGAAAGAATAAATGACGGAAGGAGGCAAATACAACGTAACAATTTTAATATTGAAATTTGAAATATTAACTTAATTTACTTTAGAAAAGATGGTCGTTGTACTTTGTTGAAATATGTGTCATGTCCAAGAGTTAGAGCTCTAAAACCAAAATCCTGAATAAAGCTTCTGGACCTAAGGAATCCCTTGAAAATGTTACGACATTGATCGAGACGATGTTGGACGACGTGTTACATATAAGCACCAAATCGAATTCCTGCAGAATTACCAGGGCAATATCGTGCACTCTTGATTGGAAACTTTGATTTCTTCCTTATAACTCTGCTTTGCATATAAAACCCTTCAGTTTGCTTGACCCTGTCATCTGACTGAGGTCGCAACGATATTGTTGTAGTGAATGCTAAACAACTGGCACACTTGCTGGACAAATTCAGGCTCCAAGTATCAACCAGTTCAGAATGTGATAGGAGTTTTTGTGGAATTTTCCGGTATCACTCCCCATCGGCGTTCCACGGAGCTTATGCTGAGAAACATGCTTTCCTTATAGGATTTGCACAAGATATCTCTTACCCAAATTTGGTTTCATTCCTGCATTGTTTCTACCCTGATTCCTCTCACTTATGATTGTTTTTATGGTCTTCTTCTCCTTTTAGTAATACACTTGAGATACGGATGTTAACCATTCAATTTTTGACTTTGCTATCTTGAAAAACCTACAGGTTAAATGTTTTTCATGGAAGTCCATCAGCATATTTGTGCTCTCCGATCAACTTTTAAAACATTTTTTTGTCATTTTAATACACATTTCGTTTAATATAATTTGATTAAAAAAAATTTCAAACAAAATGTTTAGAACTTTTCTTTCTTAGAACATAGTCCCCTTTAGAAAGAAACACTTCTTCCAAACCTTCCTGCCATTTTTTACCCCTCCAAAACATAGGATTTGTCGAACTTTCCAATAAACGCCTCAGTCTCGGCGATGACTTCCTCGTTTGAGCTAAATTTTCTTTGAGCGATTTCTTCATGTAAGTGAACAAATACGAAGGTCGCAGGAAGCCAGATCGGGTAAATACGGGGGTACGGACCACAGTTCAGGCAGTTTGTTGGGTTGGTGGGTTGCATTGGATGCACTGGAGCATTGTCTAGTGATCGTTCTTCCTTTTTCTAAAAAATCCATGACCTTGATGATGATATCGTTCGCATCCCAAAAAATCGTCGCCATGACCTTTCCACACTTCTTTGGAGCAAAGTCATCGGAAGTCAATTCCATTGTTTTCATTATTGCTTAGTTTCGGATGTGTAATAATTAATCCAGATTTCATTAACTGTGACAATTCGACTCAAAAACTCCTTCGAATCTGGCTTCAATTGCTCCAAACACTGCTTCCAAGTTAACAGCCACATCTGCTTGTTGTCCACCGTGAGCACTCTGGGCACTCATCAGGCCGACAATTTTTCTATCACCAACTTATCATGTAACATGTTAAATGCACACTTACGGTCTCCGCTACTTCGCGCACTTTCGTTCATCCACCAGCGAGAATCATGTCGTAGAATTTGTGAATGAATCATGTCGTAGACTTTTTGAATGATTTCCTCGGTAACCACTTCTGCTGAGCGTCCAGGTCGCTCCTCATTAAACACGGAAGTTCGCCCACGTTCAAACTCGTTGAACCAATATCTAACGGGGTTCAAAGATGGCAAAGTGTCCCCATAAACAGCATCGAACTTTAATTTTATCTCGTCGCATTTTTTCCATCCAAAAACAAAATGCCAATTACCAAACGATACTGCTCTTTTTCCATCTTAACGAAAATCACGAAAGACGTCTTACCCGAATGGCTGCCAAATCCAAACTAACCTATCAATCAATCTGAAATTTGTTTTATCGTCGTTTGATAGGTCGCAGCACACGATCATAATACCAACTTCTCTCAGGAAAACCCTCTGTCGTCAAACGCGGGTACTTATTGAACCGATCCGTCCATTCTGCTAACAAAGATATACTTCTACGTATTTGTTTGTTGCTAGTGAAGACTTTGTAAAATATGTTTCTTTGAATTTTTCCGTTAATTGGCTGGAATTCTGTTTCCTTATTGTTTTGAATTTTATATGAGCAGGACAAGTCAACTCCGTTTTTAGCTGATCATTCATCTCTAAGTAGAATATTGCTTTCAGCTTTTGGGAATGTTATATAATGCCATTTTTCTAGCTGAAACATGTTGCAATTCAATCTAAATATTCGATGTGAAGAGCTTTCCTGTGTGTTTTCTCAGTGAAAACATTCATATTCGACTGATGGATAATATTAAAGAAAAAGTAAGGAAGGATGCAGCATGAAGCTTGTGGAGAGTTCAAGTTATTTTTTTGGATCCGCTTCCTTTTTGCTAGTGAACGATCGGTTAGAACAATGGGGGCTTTAGAATCGGCTTCCAAGAATCGGCTCTTCTTATACAGTAATAAATCTCCTAACTGATGAACAAATTTCTCATGGTTTAACTCTGCTTAGTATCAGCGTTGAAGGGTTTTTTTTGTCTGATCGCAATTGTGTTTATGACAGCCCCGTTAGAAATGTCCCATATTTTCACATGAAAAACATTTTTATTCTTATTTTGGTTTGGCACTAGTTTTATGAACTTTTATTAAAGGGTTCATCTGAATCTTCGACACCACCAAGTGTTGTTTCAAGTTGCAGCACCAGTTTTCGCATTTCCTCAAATTTCAATTTTTAACCGGTGTAGAACGATTCTCGAAATTATAAGTAAATAAAAAAATATAGAAATATTTAAGTTCGTTGAATTAACTTGCTGTTAACACACGGTAACTTATTTTTTTCATTTTCGGCATTTTCATCGAATGCCACTGTTTATATCAACAAAAAGTATTGTAAATCAACAACCACATACCTCGTTACAGAAACAGTAGTAAAATTCACAATGTCAAAAATATTTTGCGAAGGAAACGAGCAGGACTACAAAATTCGCAAAAAAGTCAAATGTATTTAAGTTAGACATTCATGATCAGAAAGCGGAGAGGCAAAATCCACCTCCGACAATAAGTTTTGTAATGTGCTGAACAGGGAATAGAGTCATCCAACATTCATCTCATAATGCTGAATGCGATTAGATAAACGTTGGACTGTTCCTTTTTCCAATTCCCTTCTGCGGCTAAAGTACGTAGTAATTGAGGTCGATGGGCCAGCGGATCAATTTCTGAGAAAAGGAGCGTCGATAGCAATCATAAGTCCCGACTTTTTTAGTGTTTCTTTCGTGGGGATACTAAAGTAATCCAAGATGGACAATACAGTAGGCTAGAAGGAACTCTTGCAATGCTTCAAACATCGAAATTTTTCCTACCCGACTAGCACATTAACAGGAGGAGATAGTGAAGGGTCATTGCTGGAATCATTGTAATGAATACTTGGAAGATTAGGGAAAAGAGCTTGAAAGTGAACAGTGAGCGAGCGCAGATGGAAACAAATGAAATTAAAATAAATGAACGAACTTTTTGACGACCCAAAGTTTCTCAAAATTGTGAAAAAAATGCGAAAGCTGCAATAAGATGACAGTTTGTTGCAGATAAATGAAAAACATATAACCAGGAAGGTACTCGCAGGTGAGGCTTAGAGAGTATGTCGGTGAAGCTATGAGAGAATGGAAACATCCAGTACCTACTGGTCAGACTCGGTTGACGGAAATAACACCCGTTTCTTACATTTTCTGACTTGAGGACGCAATCGTTGGACCAAGACTATTGTACGAGTGCCTTACTGGAGACCAAAATCTGAGAGGTGCTGTACTGTCATGACAATGACGGAAATAGAAGCCTTTTTAAATTTTTTTTTATTTAAAATAACTACCAAACAAATAACAATCCAACCAGAAAAAATCCATCAAGATGATAGTGCTAACCAATGTATGCCGTCCAAAAGCTTAGCACCTGGCGAGAATCGGCAAGGACTTTTTATTCTTTCAAATATGATGAAGATTGTCTGTACTGACCGATCCTTAAGTAGATTTCAGAATCTTATTTAGGTTCATTTAACTGGTTAAGGAATTTTAAATCCAAGAGCATGTCATATTGCAGGTTGTCGACCTTATTGGCTGGTATATCAAAACTGACAAGCTAGAAGATTTTGCACAAAAATAGGATCTTCTTTGATAATTGATTTGTATGTTCGGATTCCTTCGCCACTCAGTTTAAACTACATAAATTGATCATATAATATATCATATAACAAATATCATTTATCTGCTAATTAGTTGTTCATGCGCCATAACCGGGAAATTGGGAGGATGATTTTTATGTAACCAACTCATCGACATAGACAAAATTCTGCAAAAATACTGTAGGCGAAAACAAAACAATTCCTTACAAGAATGCAGCATCAGTTAATCATTAGCATTCCGATCCCGAAACACCGATTCACTTTATTGCCTCCCACAAATCCGTTTCAGTGCATCATTCTCCCAAAACGGATTTCGCATAAATTCAATCGATACAATCCCTCGAATCGCAAATAAATGCAATAGCAAAGTATAAACAACGAGCAGAGAATATTTTCCACTTGAGGCTAAGGATCACTACTTAAAATATTTATAGTCGTCCCGGATGTTTGCAATACACACCAAATACAAATGCCACACTACAATGCCACCAGTTTGTTGAGCTTATCGTGTGACACGTAGAAAACTAAAGTGTGCTTAGTGCCCGAATTTTATGAGAGGATTCCCGACATAAACACAAGATGTGGCTTGTCGATTGCGCTCCCCTTTCAGACATTTCTTCGCGCGAAGTCCTTTTAGTTGGGAAACCGAACCGTCCGTAGTCCATTGTTGTTTGCAGTACAGGAATTCCCGTGGAAGTTTTCCTCATCATTATGATCATAATTGTCGCTTTCCAAAATGTACTTCCAGTTGTCCCAAATGTCCTTTCCTCTCAATCCGGCGACGAAGCTAAAGAAATAGTTTTAAGCAAGTCTCCGTGAGCTACTCTTTAGCAGCTGCACTGCATTTAATGTTTGCTAGTGCACAAATTGGATGCCTGCTCTGCTGATATCCTTGATAACTTGTACTTGGTGGTTTTACTTATTGAACGACCGTTGCGACGGTTGGCGAGTTATTGGGGCGTTTGTTTCCATTACCTTAAATTACATTCCAACAAAAATAGCACGAATGTAAAGCCAGCAGAATGGAATTTTCATTGTTTGCGAACGTAAAATGTTGCACAGGTATTAGGGCACCCCCTTGTTGAACTAACATCACTTTTTTGTGTGAAGTATTATACTGAGCAACGGAAGTATGCCTGAGGGATACTCTGAACGTGCTAAGATTCCTAAAATATTCTGCAAGTTTGAGATACTCTTAAGGATTTGAGTATTTGCTTAGCACTTCGCCAGGCGAATTTGTTATCGATTTCGGCGGGAGTCGAGCGAAAACAGTAAGAGCTAGAAGATTCAACGTGAATAGTATTTGATTGTTCCGAAAAGTGCTTTTATTGAAATCAGAGCATTTCGGCTGGATGATACCTTAATATTTATTTGGTCATTGATCTGAAGACTATTGGATTATTCAAACAGTAGTGAAGTAATCGTTTTGACAAAATATGTCAATTAAACGTCGGAAAGTAAGTCTTTGGTTGTTATCAATTACTGTCTCAACTGAAGTAGCTATTAACCCTTGAGCTATACTGTTGTTTTTTTTTTTTTTTTGTTCAAAAAGCAATATATTTTCCTAAAAGCAACACATAAATCGGATTAACAAGAGTGCGCACAGCAGAATATTGAACTTGAGATATTTAACCATTTCAGTGCTAAGGATTTTGGTTATATTTAATTAAAATTGCGGTAATAAAATCCGATTAATTTATTACATATTACAATGTTAATTTTTGACAAACGATAAAAAAACAAGACTGAACGCTCGAACAACTCTCCCCCATCGAGCGCTTAACGCAGACTGACGCAATCGACGAAATAATGCAGTCGACGCATCGCACCGAAACGGTTAAGAAAGACATAGTCTGTTTTAAGAACCTGTGGAACGTTTAATTGTCAGAATCAGACAGCTTCTGAGAATAGATCAGAAAAGTTTTGTTTATAACTCTGCTTCCCAATGACAAACCTCTTCATTCGTTCCGTCACGCAGTTATGGAGGATTTTATAGTGAATAGACCACAAAACTCCAAAATTATGAGCCAGAATCACTGACTTGAGCAAACTTGAATGTAAAAGTGGCAGAGAGAGTGGCAAATGAACGTGTTAAAGCAATAGTTTCAATTAAATTAACTTAATTATTTTAGGGGACTATAGGACATTTAACGGAGTTACACAACAGTGAAATGAATGGGAGAAATCATCTGTTTTCTGGTGTAACCAGGGTTAATCGTTTAAACTAAGGATACACTGACAATTAATCTCGTGAAAAAATAGATTATTTAGTTTAAAAATAATATAAGAAAGTCGAAACTAAAGGAGAATTGTTCGAAAGTCAAAAGGTACATACGTACACATATTGTACGAAAGTATAACGTTTTGTTAAAAAAAAAAAAACAGGAAAAAAGCATGTAAATCAAAAGGGTGAGTATAAATAACAAGTTACCCTTAATTTGTGAAAAAGATCATTCGAACTACGCCTTAATTGGTCTCAAGCCAGGGTGTGGACCAGTTTTTTAAGAAAGAAAGGGAACCTCTGTATGTGTTTTATTGAGGAAATCTAAAGCGGTAAGAGGTAAGAGGTAAGAGGTTTGCTGGTAACATTTCTGCATTTCTGTTTACTGAATTTATTCATTAGAATTCAATTGATTTATTTGATTTGTTTATTTCACTTTAATCTTCGATCATGTAGGTTTGTCCTCCGATTGCCTATTTCATACCAATTCATTTTCATACTTCATCTTCCGGTTTCTTTCACACGTCAAAAATATTTGTAAGCAATCTGTAGATCAAAAACCACCCCTAATTAGTTGGGTTATGAGAAATTCGTCAGAAACTAAATCCTTCATAACACCAGAGACGACACAACAAGCGATAGACGGAGAAACTGAGAGAACAAGGACTGAGGTATTGCGGGCGCTGCATTAGATAACAAGCACACCTCAAGTGAAACGAATGCAGGATTCGCGTAGCGCTGGTAACAACCATGTTTGAATTTGCTCTCGATCACCTAGCTGTCGTAAAATCCTTCGGCAAAATTATGCAAGACAAGCGTTTTTGTACCCGGGTTATCTTCTGATCTTTAGTCTTGAAATAAGATGACTCTAACTGGTCTCAAGGCTCAAATTCTGTAGTGAATTGTTGCGCCGCAACACCACACAATAACTATTACTACATAAAGGTACCAAAACCTAAAAAAAATTAAATTTTTTTAGTAAAAAGCGAAAAATTTTAACAGTAGAATTGATAAAAGATCTCCAAACTCGAGTTCCAGCTAATTTTAAACTTATTAAAGCAGCAAATGAACGAGAAAATATATACAAAACTAAATATAAGTTTGTTTTATATTTATGAAATGAAATGGTATTTCTTAAATTCAAATTTTACCGCGCGTCGCTCGTAAAATTTATCGAGTACTGATTTGAATTGTGGCCGCTAGATGGACCAGTGATCGACCGATCGATTGATAGAAGGAGATAGAGAGTGAGCACATGGAAAAAGGTCGACGATAAAACTTGTGGTTAATAAAAATGAGAAGTTCGAACATTTATAAAAAATAGTGTATTAAAATGAAAATAGTCAATAAACGTTGAGTTGTCTTTTCTTTGTTCTCAGGTAAGATGTGAATTGGCTAAAAATTTTGTATTCTGATCATATAAACTGTTCATAAAACTGCCAATTAACTTTGTTTACAGAGAGACTGTTTTATATTTTATTGAAACTTGTGGCATATTTAAATCTCGATATTCGAAGTTTCTGCAACCCATCCTGTACTTGCCAAGCGTAACTTCTAACCAGCACTTACACTTTGCACCAATTTCTAATCTGACGGGATTGAGCAACGACTTTGAAGATGCATTGGTATTTGTAAGAGGACTGTGGGTAGTGCAAGGAGATGGTCATTAAGATTCTCTTAAAAATTTTATTCATACACAATGACTTACACATGCAATATGTCCCACTTACAAAACCATAAACAAGATCTAGAAGGGATTGTGTATTTGATTCGACATTCCGAATTAGTGGAAACGATGTTTACTTCTGGTATTTTTCACCATCCTTAACATTGGGGATAGATATAGATAGATATACATAGATTAGATATAGATAGATATACATATAGTAGATATACATAGATAGATATACGAGGTCTGTTCAAAAAGTACCCGGAATTTTCATTTTTTCAAAAAAATATTTATTTATTCGTCTACATCAATGTGGTCCCCTTCAATGTAGTCCCCCCCAGATATAATACACTAATGCCAGCGTTTTTTCCAATCTTCGAAGCACTTTTGATATTCACTTTTTGGTATGTCCTTGAGCACTCTCAGCGATTCGGCCTTTATTTCTTCAATCGAGGAAAAACGCCGTCCTTTCATGGGTCTCTTCAACTTTGGGAACAGGAAAAAGTCACACATAGCCATATCTGGTGAATATGGAGTTTAAGGTATTGTTTTTGGCCAAAAAATTACGAACAAGCAACGACGAGTTAGCAGGTGCGTTATCGTGATGCAAAAGCCATGAATTCTTTTTCCATAAATCGGGACGTTTTTTTCGGATTGCTTCACGCAAACGTCGCATAACTTCAAGGTAATACTCCTTATTCACCGTACGACCTTGTGGTAAGAACTCTTGATGCACTATGCCATTATAATCGAAGAAAATAGTAAGTAAAACCTTGACATTTGATCGAACTTGACGTGCTTTTTTCGCTCTTGGTGACGTTGAATGCTTCCAGGTGGACGATTGTGCTTTGGTTTCGACATCATAACCGTACACCCATGTTTCTTCACCAGTTATGACCCTTTCAAGCAAACTTGGATCGTCGTTGACGTCATTTAACAGCTCCTGAGCGATGTTCATGCAATTGTTTTTTTGGTAAAAATTCAGCAGTTTTGGAATTTATTTTGCTGCCAATCGTTTCACGCCCAAAACTTTTGAAAAAATGTTATGACATGAGCCAATTGATATGCCAACTTCATCAGCAACTTCTCTAATTGTTATTCGGCGATCATTTATAACCATTTTTTCCACTTTTTCCACATTTTCATCGATTATTGACGTGCTGGGTCGACCGGAGCGTTGGTCATCTTCAACGTCTTCGCGGCCATCTTGGAAACGCTTATACCACTCGTAAACACTTGTTTTTTTCATAGTAGACTCACCATAGGCTTTTTGTAACATTTCACACACTTTGTTACACTTTATTTCATTTTTTACGCAAAATTTAATACACATTCTTTGACTCTTCAATTCTTCCATTGTTTAAACAAGCAAAAATCGCCGAGCTCATAAAAACACGTCGAACCTTAGCGACTACCACAGACAAAGTAAACAGTGAATATGGCTGAAAATTTTGACAATCGGACTCTCCAGACCCGCGAAATTTAAAAATTCCGGGTACTTTTTGAACAGACCTCGTACATAGATCCTTTGGAAAAGGAAAACTGGTTATTTTGAAATCAATAAAACATCGCATGAATACTAAATTATTGCTCCAAAACATAGCTTTCTAATTTTATAAACAAACCTTTTTGGACAACTACAAAGTCAACGTTGGTTCCTTAATCAAGTAAGTAAAAAAAGTAAATCTGAGAACATGAAAAGGACGTTGCAGGAAGGTGTAACAATCAAGTAGTAAATGGGTCCACCGTCTTTCACAGCTTTTTAAAATTTTCGTCCTTCGACAAAAGATTTACTGATAATGAAGAGTATCGATATCGATAAAACCATAACAATCAATGCCATTGTTAGATCCAGGATACAATGTTTAAGATACCTTCTGAGAGATATCGGTCTCAACAAGACAAGAAGGATTTCGAGTCGTTAAATCCTTCGGAAACGAAGAATCGAGGGATTCCTATCTGTTGTGTCCCAACCTTTTCGGAAAAAATTCTGTGACTCAATCATGTTACAGCGAAAAATGTCTCAATAAATATAGAAAAATGAGAGATAAATAATAAATGATTCAAAAATTTTGAAACTTCGATTATAATTTATGAAATTGTTTCGTCACAAGGCCATAGACTCAAATATACTTTATTTCCCATGTGGCTTGTGATTCGTACAAAATTTCTTAGTGAGTTGTTTTTTTTTTTATTTGATCTCAAATGCATTTTGGTTTTTCGAAATGTTTTGAAATCTTTATTATCGGCAATGGTTGATGCACATCTTAGGTCACTCTTGTGTCTATTAAATTGTTCATTAGGAGCGAGTATAAAAGTTTGTCGTTCTGAGTCTGGAAGTAAATATAAAATTCTTCAAATATCCTCCGCGGTTTCTCGTGGTCCACGGATCAGAGTGCTTCTATTATAAGTGACTCTGCCATAACAATCCACCTGAAATCAAGCGAACGCAATGATTATGATGCCTTTAAGGGCGTCAGTCATGGATCTGGGAATGGTCAATTACCTACATCTACCTACCTTCATCTTGGTGGCCAATTCTCATTTGGGAGAGATAACCATACCTTCAAAGCATCCATGTGGTATGATGACTGATCAAGCGCTCTTCTGACATACGGGTGTTGGTTGATTCTTTATGAAGCAGGTCATCTAGAATTTGAATACCATTCGCTGAAGAGTCGACCTGGAAGTATCACCACGGCTACCCTTACATGAACGCAACGCCTGCATCGGTTGTACTTACAAACACTTATTTTTATTTCAAAAGAGTCATTTAAACGTGCTTCTCAATCGTGTTACTTGTCATGGTGATTTGGCATCAATGATTGAATAATAGACATCACATCGGACAGAGGCCACCACAAGAACATGGCCGCTGCATGATTTCGACGACGTCGAAAGTCCCACTTGAAAACCCCTCTTCAACGAAGGAAATCTGAATTGAACTTCTCGAAAACGAAAGCGTCAATTCACTTAAAATAAATAATTACAAATAAAGAACTACGTAATAAAGAAAGACATACGAATTTTTCATGTATCAAATAAAGAGAGCTTTGTAAGATAGAGAGCTTAGACATATAACGACATAAGTGAGCTTTCTGAGCTTAAACGTTTGTTTAAATGTTTTATCCGTTGTGAATGTGTATGTGAGTCATTGTGTAATTACATACAGATTTGTATGTAATTGTGTATGAAACCAAAATTTACTTGGAACAGCGCCATTCATTTAGTGAAACATAAACGTAAGATCTAGTGGATCCTCTGAGTTGATATGCTGTCGTTGAACATGTGTAAAAGTATATGTAAAGGAAAACGTGGTAAAGCTAAAAGTAAACGCTATCGGGACGGAAAATTCCTAGCTCGTCTGATAATTCTACCAGTTCCCACTAGTTAACACCAATTGGATTAAAAATTCATTGTGACTCATCTGAATCTAAGGAGCAAGAGTTCCTACAGAGCTAACGCAAGTCAGTCGAAATGTATCCTCAAAGCAACCTAGCAAGGATCGCAAGAACATCTGCGGCATCAGAATACGAATTTGAAATGTCTTGGTCTCCTCTAATTTAGGCGACCAGCTTAAGCCAACTCTAATAATTTAAACTGAAAAAATCCCCATATGAAGTGGCGACCAACGTTACACGCAAGCCAATAAACCCTTTAAAGTTACTTCCCATAAAACAATTAACAAAGTATCTACCATTCAATTATTGCCGCACAACATACCATCTAAATATCTTGAATTCTGGTAGAAACGCTCCTGTAATATTTTCTGAATCGATACTTTAACAGCTCATAAAAACCATTAAATTGCCTCCGAAGCTTTAAAACATTTTATGGCGTAAATTTAACGTAAATTTCACATATGTGCTACGTATGATTTTGAAATAATCAAACATTGATATGCACTACCATAAATGAGTCCTTCCTACTTATTATAACGTAATGTTTGGTATGTGTGTACAAGTTTGAAATTTACTTATTCATATATATCAGCGCGTGTTTATATCTCCATTAAATGGTCATACTTTATTCGACATTTTAAACGATTTAAGCTCCTTGATCCATGCCAACGAATGTGAACATTTTGTAGGAGTTTCGAAGAATCGAATATTTGCTTGTCCATGCACGTGTATATATGTGTGTGCATAGATTTATGAATATTCGAAATTTATTTGTCATGAAATAGATATTTGTTCCTTTCAAACGAAAGATTTATTACGAAATATAGAATATCAAAAACTGTGGGTTGATAATTTATCCATATTGTTATACTGTTTGCTCTCTTCCACATAAACCTGCAAATTATCTTCAGTTCATCCATTGCTTTGAAATTGATCGCAATAGATTAAATCAATTGTTTTGGCGGTCTGATCCTCAAACAAAAATAATCAATGATGAAAATATAAAGTGCCTACTCCAAATACAAATTAATGGATTCGCACGAGAATATTTTGTTACCAAACGAGACTGAAAATTCCAAAGAATTTGGTTTATTGATGAACATCAAAAGTTAATACGTCGATCCTTCATTATTTCCTTAAATCTCACTTTTGTTTTCTGCAGAAAATCTACAAAATAAGGAATTTAAAACTTTAATTTCGTTTGGTGCTACTTAAAAGTTAACCAATCTTATTCCTTTCTTTCTTATTGTCCTTAAGAATACATTTAGACTTTGAATTTAAAATAACAGCCAATTACAAGTGAAAGAAATAGGTGAATTTTATTTCTAGCCTTTTTCTAGCATGTAAAGGAAATCCCTCATCTTCGTGATGTTGTTGGACAGCGATTTTGCAAATTTTGCAGCATAAGACTGACAAAATTTTTTATCAGCCACACTCACTGTTTCAATTTGTCGTATGTAACAATTTTCTGTCTCAGTGCAAATTGAAACAATGCAAAAACTAAACAAGAACAAACATCATTAATTTATTTTCTAAACGAGCTCAAAATCATCATTTAAAATATAATAAAAGTCAACAAAATGTATGTTTCACCCTAAAAAATTTAGAACCAAAAGAAATGTTACCAAAGCATTTCAGTAACTAGACGAAGTCTACTCAAAAATCAGAAGAACTTTTTGAATCATATGATTCTTTCTGGCTGCAATGGAATCAACGTAAGTTCATTAAATTTACAATGATAAGGCAATGATAACGCTTTTCCTTTTCGATAGTGTATCCTTGTGTTTTACCCTCCTTGATTACTTTGCTACGAGGCAGTAGGCAGATATAAATATTCTTTCTTGCTCATTTATTCCACTTTTACCTATTCCTCCTACCTGTCATTACCTCCTCACCTTTTTCTCCACACATGTTAAAAAATATTCACCTTCAATAGCCAGTACACAATCCAATTTCGTCGAGCTCAAATATATATTGATTTCTAACAGCAACAATCCACGAAAAAAATATATAATGATTTCCACAGACGTACGTATGAATGTGAAGACTGCAAGAGGCGACAAAGATGATTGATCAAATAAATTACATCACGCAGTTTCGTAGTGTGGTGAATTGACAACAGACCTGAGCCCCAAACGACCTGGAACTGTATCTGATCTTTTGATCTTTTCAGAGACTCAGACTTCTTCAGAATGATCTGTGATATCATATAAATCCAGTCTGGGGGATGTAGTCGGGAGGTATAATAAAAGGATAATATCTGTGTGTAGGAGGTAATTGTAATATGTTCCGTTGCTAATAGATGTCTTGTTTTTTTGTTTCAAGGGAATCCGGCTGAATTTGCGGACAGTAATGAGGTCAAAGATATTTTTTTAAATGTGTCGGGCATTTTTAATGGCCGTCTACTCCGTCAGGAAAGTGCTAACAGTTTCAAGAGAACATCGTGTTTGAAACGTCTGGAAAAGATTTACAGCTTACAATTATAGATGAGAAATTGTGAACAACTATATACAAAACTTTTAAAAGCCGTGACTTGACTAACATTAAAACAAAAGGCCTATGTCTTAAAAACGATGGAGAATTTTCGAAGAGCTCTAAAGCAGAGAAGAAAGCATGTACTCTTGTAACTCACGCAAAATTAATTTTATGTTTACATTCTACTATTAATTATAATTTCTTAAGACTATGAACCGTATCTAATAATTACTCCAAAGCCTGGGACATTCTTCAAATTTATTAATACCTTAAAACATACTTTCAACTTTGTTACAAAAGACTTCTAAGTCCTTTGAATAGAATCCCATATACCATTCATTTAATCCTTCTTCCCGCTTGATTATACACAAACGTCTATTCATTTCGAATATTTTATCGCTTAATTGACACTACATGGAAAATCGATTATTGAACTCTTATGTTTATGATTATTCCTGCATTCGCTTTTCATCTGAATAGGTCTGCGGGGAAAAAATCACATCCCAAACGCCAATACTTGGTTTATTTCTACGAAAGGATATCGCCTCTGATGAAGACAACTCGATTGCCTAACGCTAAATCCTTTCCAAGCGAACGGTCAGTACTATCTGAATAGAATTCAAAGGATTCAGTTTATCGTTCGAGAGCTTTCATTACCGGAGCGTATGATTAATTTTCCTTTTGCTACTGCTATTCGATCTACCATTTCGGATCCGAGGTAGATTCTCCATACAAATGGCAAATTTTTTGTCAACTAAAGTCCAGCATTCGATATGGCTGTATCCAATGGTAGACAGAATAAAAAAGTGCGCATTCGTGTTCCAAGAAGAATGAGAGCACATTTGTTTTGCAAGCAAGCTGATGAAAGGTAGAATGACTCCAAAAAGGACGACATATCGCTACGAATATTTAATAAAATTCTTAATTGCTGAAGCAGTCGATGTTAAATTGTTTCGTAACTATTGATAACAAACATTATGGCTGGGAATGATTGTCTGCTGGGAAATTATCCTGCAAGTTGACGTGCTTCATATCACCGACAAAGAATTATACTTGTGCTTGTAAATGGAAAATACCATAACATTTTCTAGACTCGTACGTCCGCAGGGATCCATTTGTTTGCAAGATAAAAACCTAAACCAAAATTGTTATCGTCACCATTTTCATCTCAATCGAAGGATTGTGTTAATATGACTAATAATTTTTATCCTACATGAAAATGAAAAACCTAAATCAATACTACGCCTTATAAAATAGATAAGCGTTCCGATGTGTATGGTTTTATCAACAGATTTTTGAAAAAAACTATATTATTATTATAAGGAGATCTTATTATTAATGTTTGCTTACAGGTAAGCGAGGTAATATCTATAGTCAATCATCACTTCACATCTTGCAATGATCTACAATACTACACCTCCAGGAAAATTAACTTTCAATCAAAGCACGCTTTACCGAAACCGCAATATCCTTTTTCGTAGTTTAATCGTACACGCTGATGAACTGAATTGATGATGAATTGATGAACATTTCAAGGCGCAGCTCTCATTTCATAAACAAAACGATTGAAAAATCTTCTCCTTTCCTTAATCTTGTTACAAATATGTAAATCTGAATGGATAATTGATTTTATTGTAAGACGCCTCGCTTTGATCGACTAAGGCAGGTAGAATAAAACTTACAAATGGATTTCTAATTTCAGATCGATTAACGATTTGACTGTTATAATAGTTTCTATGGAATGAGGTGGAACCTGCACATTATCACTAGTAACTTTCTTTGACAGAGCTTACTCAGCGAATGGCAATAATCTTGAGTTCATGGAATTATGAACGAAAGAATTAATTAACCTCAGAGACCGTGGCCCAATCTAAAGAAAAGCGTAAGTACATATTGCGCTACCACTATCGAGTGGCGACCTGGAAGACGCCACCCACCCCAAACATACAGTAAATCTGTTGCGTTGCGGAAATTCGTATTAACCTATGACATTTCGTAGGACCAGGCCCTTATTGTGTTTAAGAAAACTAGCGATATTGTCGGCTTATCACAAGTTTTTCGGAAAAAAAGCGTCCATCGTGAGCGTGAGACAACTTGCCCAAATATATCACGTGAAACATAATGTGATCGCGAAAGTGATTGGATGGCAAGTGTTGGACGTAAAATGTTACTGTTCAGATAATATTCCGCTGATACTTATGAGCGAAACGTCATAGTAGCCGCGAAGTACGTGTGTCTCTTGACATAAATAACACCTTAATTTCATGGACTGGCTTTGTTGTAAAGAATGAGGAAGATGCTCAGATAAATATTTTTCATTCATTGAAATAATGATGAATGCATAAAATCTCACTTTTCGATAATGACATTTGCGAGATGGACACTTCATGTGCACCGTATGTAGATAATTAATAAAAACAAAGGTGAAAGGTTGCAGACTTATTAATACGTACCGCATCGGGTTTTACGAAAAAGTTTTAAGAAGAGTATGCTTAGAAGTTTTGAAGCCTTGATATTTAGGCAATTAAGTTTTTTCGTATTTTTATTGTTAGGATCAGCTTTATATTCTTGAAAAATTTATAAGGTTGAATATTAACCAAAGCGCTTTTGAATTTGACTTTGATGCAGCCTTGATATTACTGCTTATTTTGGCGGAAATTTCATTAATTTAAAAAAATTTGAAGAATTATATTTTACGCTGTTGTTAAATGAAAAAAATTTCAAACGCAAACTACCCTTAATCAGGCGAGCTACCTTATTGAGTAAAGTAAAATAACTGCAGATTACAGCGATAAAAAATGCTTTACCGCAAGAAATATGTTTACATACAAACACTAATACGCTATAAGACATATAATGAACAGAAATTATCTCAATTGCACCATAGCCTCCTCGCAAATGTACCCACCACTTTATTGTTGAAATTTAACAAGTTCCCGTGATAATTTTTTGGTGATTACTCATCATTGCCAAGCCATTCAGCCGAGTTATCACCATGGTACTTCGGAGCTAAGTTTTGATACGCCTTAAACTGCTGAAGGAGCTTTCTACGGTTCTATTGGTGCACGGAAAAGCTATTAAAATTTTAAAAGCTCCAGCGATTTCCGGGAAAAATGGCTTCGTGCCTTCTAGCACTTCTACAACGGTCAAATCAGTGGTATTGGGTTGGTTTTCGCACAATTTCTGCCACAAGTGATTTCATTTTTTATAGTTGGCAATTTATAAAATTCGCTGAAGGTTTCACAAGTTTCACTTAAATTTTTTAGGGACATGGTTTGCATTTGGGGTAGGGTGCAACTTTGATTATGCGAAAGCTGGAGTGTTGTCTTCAGCAACCCTCTTCTAGGGATCTAATAATGAAATCTAAGTACGGATTACCAAAGATCTCCTTCAAAACTCTGATGATCTGTCTGCTGGATGGAAATATTTTCTTCCAATCCGAGTTTTTATACTATGGCAGTAGCGTCTTACGAAACTTCATTTTGAAAAGTTTTAAAAGGCACTTAATGTGCTTCGAAGCCTTGACCATGACCAAAGCTACTGCCTGAAGTTCATTCATCACCGTTTCCATCAAAGCTGAGTATTTGGTTTTCAATAAAAAGCACATAATATAAGGATCTCTAGCAGCACCGGAATAGAGTTAAAGAGCGTGTTTCTGAGTCACACTATTGCCTTCGACTGAAAGGGTTTCTAATGCCTTCATTATTGCACAGAAGTTTTCTTTAAAAACTCTGAGGTTCTTGTGTTTCTTGCTCCAACGTATTTCACAGAGCTGCGAAATATTGGATATTAATTTTCTTCTCAAAATGGACTCCCGGAAAAATTCAATAATATCTTTGGTGGTTCCCACGGTGTAACGGATTTTAGGCAAAGCATTGAGATCATTATTTACTAAATTCAGTTTGTGTGACTAGAAAATTGACTTGCTAGAAAATCATCAGCTGCCTGTGCAATACATTTCACGTCAAGACCGTTTAGCTCCACGAACCCAACGAATACTTCTTCAAATGTATTGATTTCTTCACAAAACTATCGCAGACCAATGGATAAATGCTCTTTCCCAGATATTTCAGCTGTCTCGTCTGCCAATACACTGTAACCGTCTGCTAATTTCATTTTCATCTTTGATTTTGAATGTCAGCAGAACGATAACTCGCATTTTCTTCCCGTGTTCAATGTGTGACTTTAAAACCGCATCACCTGAACCAGTTTGAAGCTTGAACGAATCCTCCAGTACTCCTTCGCCATGATTTTTGCCTAGCAGTGCTAAATCGTGAGTCCCTCAAAATTGATGTTATAATTTTTCTGTTTTCTGAGATCAGATGCTGAGAGTAATTATTGAGTTGCACACCCACAGCGAAACCTTGAATAAATGACCAAGCACTTCAGATCGCTGCTATGAATGTGAGTTTTCGCATACTTTTTGCACCATTCGTGAATGTCCTTGAATTTGCAAAACGGGTTGACAATAAATGACCCCAGGACACCTCGGAACGAATTGGCATGTAGCGGAAACAAGGCACAATATTCCTTTTTGGCGGCGGGAATAAACAAGTCATGGCGGGTACGTCTCCAACCACGAAAAATTGAATTTTCGTTCAAATAAACACCGTCTTCTGCGAAGTTATAACTTTTGAAAGGCATCCTTTTTTTTCGAGTAACACTTTCTTTGTTTCAGGGGATAAAAGCGAGGCACGATCAATAAAATGACCAATATCATTTTGATTGCATTCATTTACCATAGAAAAACAGCATTGCTCCGGCTCGTCTTGTATTCCCGTAACAAAGCCACAATTTTGCGCGACGATTTCTGACCTCTTCTCTTGTGTGTCTTCATGTTGCTCGTCGGTGTCGCTTCCTCGTTCTTCGACCCTTTTTCTTTTAAGAGTTACTGGAAAACGGAACACGGAAAATCATGAAAATAGATCTCAGAAAGTAGTGATAATTGATCTTGGTCCTATTTGCAAAATACAAACCGCAAAACTTTCTTATGTCTATTATGATGGGAAAACGAAAAATAAGGCGATTGTCTGACGATACTCAAGGAAATATGAGAGAGAAAGAACATAATCGAATCGTTGACTGGGCGCTACTTCTCACTTGAAATTTTTTGTTAAGCTTTTCCTCGAGTTGTCGACAAGTATCCTAGAAGCGGAAGTGTTTACACGTGCCAATACTCGACTTTGTTTTGTGTCTCAATTCTGAAAAACAACTAAGTAATGCTGGAAACAAAATAATAACACATTCTCAGCAAGCAACCATTAACCTGGCAGAAAAGACTGAATAGCAGATGAATCGTACAGTACATCAATACTATAATACTGTAGCCCAGTCAAAAGTATGATTAGACTGACAGCTGTAGAATCGTCTCGAAAAATCACAGTATTTAGATTGCATTGTTTACACTGGAGAGAATAATGACATTTGCTTCATCTTCTATTCGTGCAGGAGATGTGACAGACACGATAGAGCTCTTACCAAAAAAGTGACAAGCCTCCGTCCACATCACTTAATTGAAGAGATACTGACATGGAGCTCAAAAATAGTAACACCTAGTGCTTTGTGCTCGGGAAGTGTAATTCTTTAAGAACGGAGGAGTTCTTGCCTTGCCAAAAGGGATTTCCAGAGAGGGGTAGCCTGAAGTAATGTGTGGTATGGTTCCAAACTAGGTTCTGGTTGCAAAGGGGTTAAATTTAGTTGGTGGTTCAGTTTTGGCAAAAGCCAGCAAAAATGCTGTGTTCATTTGCATTATCTACCTATTGTATTACATATCTATGACATGGCGCCGTACTGTGTATACTTTACAAATAGGATAGAATCCCCACTGTTTTGAATGAAAATTCCATCTTGAATTTCAAATCGATTTGTATAAATAATGTCAAATAATTCAATATCATATTTCCAATGACTTTTGATTTCGATGACAACTGCTAGAGTCTTAACTGCATAATTTTCTTTTGTATCGTAATGAAACATATAACATTAATTTCCTGAAATTATAATTTTATTTTTAGGGCAAGCGTGGTAACATGTGTAAATAATTACTTAAGTCATCAAAGCAATGGTCTTTAATATTTTATGTCATGGCAAACGTTTTCAAAATTTCGATGATGAAGCGCATTTTATCATGCTATTCTCATTGTAATTATAATTCCTCCTGTTGGTCGGAAAAGTGATAACGATAAAGTAATGTTCCGTTCGGAACATATATTTACAGGATATTGGATACAACTAATTATGGATGCAGGTATGCATGTAGTAAAATGTTGAGCTGAGCGTAACCATAACCCTTCAATCTTATTTTAAGGATTTCATATCGTACGACTTAAAATCTGCTTGTCACCATTGAGAAAAATCAACAAAATCGAAGTATACCCTATTAAATTAGATGATAATGTCACATATCTATTGTTATTTTACTTATCACACTAATTAAATTTTCTCAGATATCCCTTTCTGAATTCATCCGTTAGCTTATATATTTGCGGGTAGGGTGAAATGCATACATTCATATTGAGAGAACGCAAAATGATAAGAGGATAATTCCAAATGCCATAAACGAGCATGTTTGTTCCTTTAAGGCTCTTCCATCAAACTGAAAATGCTAAGATAATTGGCATGTAATTAGCTTGGGAAAAGATTGGATTGAAATGGAATAACAAGCGCTTGGAAAATTTGCTTATTCTTTAGGAAGTTGGCATGAGAGTAAATATTTGGATACATGTAAATCTGCAAGGAGGAATTTTCTGCAGGCTTAGCAACATAATAAGCTACTTTTCCCAAGGTTTTCTTTTGGAACGTGCATAATTTTATGAAATAATTTATACCGAACGATGTATACCGGGAAACGATGTACCCATGGGACATTAACAACATAGCAACAAAGATAACAAGAAAGGACCACTCTTACTTTCTACCACCCACACAATAAGAACGCTTTATTCCTGCTCCTCCTCCTCATACTACTACTTCTACTACTACTGCTACTACTACTACTACTACTACTACTACTACTACTACTACTACTACTACTACTACTACTACTACTACTACTGCTGCTGCTCCTGCTGCTGCTGCTGCTGCTGCTACTACTGCTGCTACTACTACTACTCCCATATGAGACACCAATAACAGTGTGTCGGCCGCGTCCTCCATTTAGAAATTTTCGAGAGAGATTCACTCTCTTCGTCAATTCAGTCCACCCACTCTTGCTCGGTTTCCGATGGATGTTGTATGTTTAGAACATTGTTCTAACATAAATGCAACTGACCTTAATAATTGGGAAAACTGAGAAAATCGTCTAATGCGTGAGCTGTTTTCTTCTATTCTATCCTACGTGTTCTTGCCTAGCCCTCTTGAATTTTTTGACGTACGTTTCTTGTTTGTTAGCACATGATCAACAGGATTTCTTCAACTTATATTAGGGCCCGTCAAAGGGTATTCTTGATATTTATGTGTACGCTGTATTTTGGATCAATTTATAGAGTAGCACACCTCTCGTTTAACTGGAGAGTTTTCTTATCGCATATTGGAGAATTAGATTTAAAAGCAGTGGAGCTAGGCCATCTCCTTGCTTAAGTCCAACCTCAGTGTCAAAGTCTGATGATTTGCGCAGCCTTCTTCTGCTGCAACCTTCATTACATTTTGGTCATGCAAATCAATTTTGTTGGGATGCATTTCTGCATATATTTCTTGCCAGCCATGAGCTGTCAGATACTTGCTTGGTACAAAATAGTTATTTTGTTCGTCTGTCATCGGTTTAACATGCTTACATTCAACAAAAGGCGAAACGACCACAAGACTGCACAACTGTGCGACTCGGCTTCAATTCCACCTTTCAATTACCCTACTTGGCTACATTTCGACCGAATTGGCAACAACAAAATCTCTCCACTCTCTTCCTGCTTTAAACTGGCTTGCGGCTGTCATCATGAAGCCGCAAAGTGAACTCACACCAAGGCTTGGTTAAAGTTTGTAATGTTGATAAAGCCAATATAGTCCATAATAAGTTGAAAACAATTTTTTACAGGTGAGAATAGACTATCTGGTCACGAGAACTGAGTAAACCGTCGGCTTGGGTTTTAAACGTTAGAAATAACTGTCAGTATATTTAGTTAGTACAGTTTATAGATAGTCAATAACGGTGCCAAACTGGAGGGTGCATATTGCTGTCCTAGTCAGGCGGGGACCGAAAAGTTAACATAAGGCTATGTTGTGACAATCATCAAGAATCAGGTTGAAAGAATTTTCATAACCATCATATTTGAAAGTAATATAACCGTTAAATGATGATGTCCTATCCATCCTAGTTTTGATTAACGAAGTAAACATACACTTACGATGTAAAATATATCCGTTTATTTTTTCTGTCATGTGTTTGATGGGTACGTCCATACATAGTTCGTTCCTGGACTTTTAACTTATGCTTTCTAGGATAGAGCCAAATTTGCTTTCAGAGCCTCAGCATAGTTCTTGGCAACTTAGGCTGTAAGGAGCTTTTATGTATAGAATATTTGTCAATGAAAAGTTGTGTTTTAAATACGTTTGACAAACGACATTAAATTTCATCACCACCACCGCGGTTTGAGTCACATTCAGCCCGAACGTCAAGAATGCTCGAGTAACCTATGTGGTTACTTACCGATTCAAATGCGGCAGTTTTATTTATTGACGTAGCCATTCAACAACAAGTGAGGCTCATCGCTAAACAAAATTTTCTTATGAAATTCGGGATCAACACAAATTGTTCTTGGGCCTATACATGGAATCTAGGCCATGTCAGGTGGTTGTCTAGCTTCAATTCACGCAGGAGTTGCATTTTGTAAGCCCGCAAATCAAGATCCTTCCGTCAAAACTTTCATAATGTGGATGGGCACAGGCTGAATGCACTCACTTGGGTCTTCATCGATACTACGCCCTACAGCTGCTATAGTTTCTCCATTACGCACTGTACAACGTATGGATGGATGCGTTGTATAAGTGAGAGTAAACGTGGTGCGGAAATGATCCATACTTAATGAATTTAATTGTTCTGATTGACGATTATGTCGGTCATAAAATTAGCAGAATGCGCGATGAGTTTCTCGAACGGAACCGTTCTCTTTCAAAATAAATCTGCGCTTTTTACAGATGTTGCTCAGATGTCAACCTATTCATGATCAAATATCCAACCAAACTAACCATAAAACGCCTGAGAACAGTCACACAATACGCAGCGTTAAAGGGTGTTGCCCACTTAAAGTTGTGTACCTCTTAGACTTGACTAGACTGGACTAGGTTAAAAACGTCATTCTGGAAGAAATATTGAATATTTTCATTAAAATTGAATGGACTTGATTGAACATTTTTCAACAACATATTTAAAAAAATTATTATCGAATCTCATATATTGACTCGTTTGCAGTAGATCGGAGTAGGTTACGTCTGATTTGAACACGCTCTCCAGCATACAAGCACCTTAAAATTCTCAGATTTTACTAGACTTTCCCAATTTTCAATAATGAGTGCTTCCTCGTGTCATATGTCCTTAATTGCCCAAAAATTTAGTATATGGAAACATTTATTTAACTACTCCAGGCTTTTATGCAGGATTTATCATTCCAGAAGCCAAGTTACAGTCGATATTTCATTGAAGTGATTATTATTTATCCATTCCTGTTCGAAACACTTTATGGGTTCAAAACAGTTTTGTATACTGAGCAAATAGTAAGTCCATGGTCCAATCTTCGCTCAACGATTTCTTTGTTTCTGTTATACGGCGCGAAAGGCTCTATGATCTCTCTCTTGCCTCTGTCTTCCGAAGAAGTTAGCAGCAACCAAAATCTGGAAGCAACAACTCCGTATGCTTTTTTGTATTGTTTGTTTTTATAGTCTTATCTTTGTAAGTCCAACATAGTTTTCATATACTCCATTTCACGCTTGAAATATTTCCATTCACTTTGCAAATGGGTATTTCTTGTTTGCATGCAATATTCTTAAGAGAATGTAATGGAAGCTTGAACATACTCTACATCTGCCTCGATATTAAAAATATTTATTATTATTCTCTCGATACAGAGAAGAGAAAACAAGTTCCATGAAGCCAATCTTTTCAAAATTTCAATAAAACTTTCATCATTGAAAGTGAATGCAAAGTTTCTTTGCATATTTGCATAGTCAGATATATTTTCCGACCTTTTTTGTGACTGCCCAAACTTTCCTCAGTGAAACTTTCATATTTTAAACTATCCGAAACTTTTTTGTCCTTCAAAGTTGAGCAGTCTCAGATCGGCACAAGTACATCTATTTATTTTAATTAAAACATACGTTCCTGCTGAACTCGCAACGCTAAGAATAATAGAAACCTTCGTAAATATAATTTCCTGTGCATGACACTGAAAACAACCGCATCCCTCTTCTCATTTTTCAACCCTTTGAGTATCACGCAGTCATTTTTATCGTGTGGCAGTATCATCATGCTGTCAACGCGTATGCCACAAATATGTGTACAATTTACAGCACATAGTATATCCTTGCGGATGCCAACAGCAGAGGATGAATGCAACAAGATGATTTATGTCCGTATACGACTGTTCACATGCTTTGACTTCCTCCCTGAATTCACGTTCAGGATATACGATGAAACTGATGGCAGTTTGCATATATTAAGTACTTTCAACAGATAATAGTTAGCGTCGGATCCTTCAGTTAAGTCCTCTTGGTAGCTGATGTGCTGTTCTACACACGGAAACTAGAATATAAGCTCTGGTGTGAATTTAAGCGTGAAAGCGTACACAAAATTAGATGAAGTTGTATGTGAACAAAACTAAAAATAATAGAAAATATTTAACTTAAAACTTTACATATGAACCTAATTGATCGCATTCATTACTTCTGTTAACTTTCAACTTTTTCTGTTAACTCGTAGTTAACGTGTTGAATAAAAGCAGATCGAATGGGTTTCAGGCAAAAATTGAATGGCACCAGTCAATCGATATTTTAGATCCTCAACAACTTCTGTAATGGTGATTCAATGATTCGCCAATACTATTTTCTTCAGTTTATCAATGTTACCGACTGTCGCTGATGTGCTCGGGCGTCCAGCACGGTGCTCGTAGTTCACATCTATTCGATCCTCTGGGAACATTTCTTACCACCGATAAACGTTGCTTTGATCCATGTCGGCTTCACCATATGCGACAATCAACATTCTCAATGCGTCTTCGCACTTAAAGTAATTTTCCACATAAAATTTGATACAGATTCTTTGATCCAGTTTTCCAGAATAAGATGAAAATTCAAAATGACTGAACTTGTCAGCATAAGTAAGGTTGGTACTTGCCGTAACAACATAACGTTACAAAAATACCGAAAATCCAATACACGTATCCCATAGAAATTCGAAATTCGCGATACTTTTTGGGCAAATACGATGCAATAAAAGCATACGATGGACTTCCTTAACTTGCTTTCCCTCAAAATGTTTGAACGATATATGTTTGGCAAAAACGTAATCTCCAAAAACTCGCCCAATGCTGCATTCTAAAAGGGTATGCATTCATGCGAGCAAAGCATAAATTCATTTTTCACCAGAGTTCACGACAATAAGCAAGATATAACGCATGACTTGTGCATCGCGCAAATTCATCCGGTCTATCATTCTAGTTCAAATAGTATTTGACTTTATTCTAGATTGCAAGAGAGGGGAAAACGATACATTGGAAGTCACTTCGGGAACTTACTTTCTCGCCTAAATACTACCTATACTACTCTCCTGTCTTTCTTGTCTTACTTCTCTGAAATAGCGGTAATATTGGTGTGGAGCAAGACCGTACGTAAACCTGTTAGCACATTGTAAGCACGAAACAAACTCCCAATCGGTATCCGGAATCAGTTCCTGAGATTCAACCAAAATAATTAAATTTTTTTCAGGATAGGAAAATTGTTTGTCATTACCGAAGAATCTCACTAACTTATGAATCAATTTAAAATAATCCTTAATTTAGTTCTACTTTTGTGCAACTTGTAGTCCTTGCTTAAAAAACCTCTCGCATGTTTCGAAGAATTATAATATCTTTGGCAGATATGCTGCTTTCTATTGCCTATGTTATACAGGTATTGAAACAATCAATTGCTTTATCTGGTTTAACTTTTAAAGTTGAACTAGATGGGGCCCCAATATTTCTACAAGGATTTCTTCTTCTGCTTTACATATTTCTTCATGTCTCAGAATTTGCTCTGTTCCTTCGATCCCTTCAAACAAAGAATTTAAATTTTCTTCTCTTATCCCGAATCCTCTTTTTGATTGATTTTGCAACCAATCTGCGATAGGTAAATTATCTACAGGATTTCATTTTTCCGTTTCTTGTGATAAAGCTCTTATTGTATGCCATAACTATTTCCAGGAAGATTGGTTTAAGTCAGATGAAGCAGACTCCCAGGTGATAATGAGAAAGAATGCAACATCCTTCAAATTCAATTCTTTAAGGCTCTGCGTTATGTCACCATCCTGAGATTTCACATAGATCAGCAATTTAATTTTATTGAAGGACTTTACCTTTTGGATAACATTTTGACCTGGGCGCGCGCTTCTTAAGAGGATACGAATGTTTTATTGGGCAACAGTCTCCAGAATAGACCACTCTCGTCTGCATTATAAATTTTGTCGGGAAGGAGACCCAGTTCCTCTACTTTGCCTTTAAAATACTGGATAAATGGTTCTTCTGCAGATTCGTCGCTTTTCACCCGATATGTTTAACAGACGAATACCGATTCGCTTTTCAAATTTATGCAGCCATCCATCGCGGGTGAGAGAATCATCTTTTTGGTATTTTTTTTTAAGTTCGATTACTTTAGCATTCAGAATTTCTCCAGATACAGGAGTGTGTTTAGATCGATGTTGCATCAACCACATGCAGGCTTTTTCCATCAATGGAGAATTGCCTACTCTTGATGTTTTACGCTCTTCTGGTCTAGCTTCCATCGTCTTCACGTTTGCTTTTTTTCTTAAGATCGTGTATAGTAGGAAGCTCAAAACCATATTTTTTGCCGATTTTAACATGTTTTCTCAGATATTTAACTTCTTTGAAATGTCAATTTTATCTTTCAAATATAGTATCTTGTGTTTCCATTTACTTCACATTTTTTAAAAAACAGGTAAATACGTACGCTTGTGCACGTGATAAGTTTTGAAATTAGACTGCTAGACGACGACGCGGAAATTGAGCGCATAGGCGTGGAGAGGCGAGGGATGTGGGAGCGGAGGGTGCTGGATTATTGGACGTACCGGTCTATTGGAGTACCGAATTAGTGAGATTCTACTGTATAGCATTAGAGGAGAAATCCTCTCTCAAGGTGTGGAGTGTTTTTGCTATCTTACTCAGTCGAAAGCCGCTCGGGAGTGTTCACCGTGTTGGTGGTTAAGCTATGGCTGGTAGACTCCAAACTCCACATACCCACACTTACACGACAACAAGTAAGTCGATGCGTAGCAAACATTTGTATTGAAGTTTTAGAGTTTATATGGGGCGTGCAAATCTTGTAAAATAAAGCGATATTGTCAAGAAATCGTTTGTTTTTCATAACAACAAACCCCAACATAAGAATAACGAGAATCGCAAATATCGCGAACATAAGAACCTTGCACAAAGTGTTTTGATGGAAAAATAGGCTATTTAGTAATAAAATGAATATGAAACATATATTTAAACTGCAAGTTTGTTGATCGATTTTTTATGGTTTTGTAGATGCTCAGTAGCCAATAAATTCGTTTGGTTTCAGATACCAACAGATCCTTCGACCAAATCCGGTCCAAGCCAAATTTTCAAAATAAAAGCTGTTCTCAGCTAAGTTCTCCATTATCGAAGGCATCAAAAACGCAAAATATTGCCTTTTTTGTAAATGAAAACATTTCTGCAATCGTGCTCACAAGGCTACCTTCATACACCTTTCAATTAAGTACGGGTAAACCTTCACTGAAATGTCCCAACAGCCTAGTTCAAATGTCAAGCAACGATCGATATGAAGCATCAAGCTGGTAATCAATTCCTGGTAACAACAGGAAACGGAGTAGAGAGTCCTCTCCACCTGACATGCTCTTTAGAGACCAGTTCAAGATGGCCAGGAACTCTGTGAAAGCATCAGCAAAAGCGGCAATACCAACAACATCCACGAATAGATATTCACTTCTTGCCAATTTTGACGACAGCGCTGTTCAAGGTGATACTGCTGATACTACGGACAAACTGAAAACGAAGGTGGGAGTACCACCAATAACTTTTACTGATTTACCAAAAAAAGCTGTTGATGCTATTATGAAAGAACTTAACATAGCATCATACTTAGTTAAACTAATGTCAATTGGTAGAAAGCTATTTCTTAAGAGTCTACAAAATTTTGATGACGTTGAAAAATTTTTAAAACTTAAAAATGATATGCCCTTGGAAGAACTACGCAAGATTCTTACATCAGTGCACAACATTGACGTCACCGACATTAAAAAGTTCAACCCGAAAATACAACATCTTAGCTGTGTATACTATTTGCTGTATGTACAGAGGGGAATGAAACTCAATGAACTACGTAAAATAAAAACTATATCTCACACAGTCGTAAACTGGAATTATCATTCAAGGAGAAATAATGGACCAACACAAGGTCGTAACTGCCAACGTTATGGCCACGGCTCAAGTCATTGCCACTTACCGGCAAGATGTTCCATCTGTGGTGGTGACCACAATTATTCAGTCTGTACGCTCACGGAGAAATATAGACAAAATTAAGTGCAGCAATTGTGGCGGTCCTCATAACTGTAACTCAACCAATTGCAAAAGCAAGAAAAAGTATATGGAGATTAATCAAAAGCTGTTGAATCGGGGAAATGTCAACAAAAACCAAACTGTTCGAAAATATAATATTTCAGATAACGTCGACGTTAACTTTCCCAGCTTACCAAGAACAGCAGCAAGTACAACGGCCACACAACTTAACGAAAAAGCTCCTACCAACTCCAACGGTTATAGTTCTTTATTCAAACCTAGACTACAACCTAAATCATCAAATTTTGAGAGTAGCGATCCTAATAATCTCTTTTCGCCAGAAGCACTCATTCAAATATCAGAAGAGCTGATACATAATCTGGCGATGTGCAGTACAAAAGCAGACCAGTATAATGTTATAGTTAAGCTAGCAGTTAAATTCGTTTATGACTAATGTTCTAAAAATATTATTTTGGAATGCACAGAGTGTTAAAAATAAAAATATTGAAGCTCTGGATTTCGCTATTAAGAACAAAATAGATGTATTTGCAATAAATGAAACGTGGCTAAGATCACATGACAAGCTTACACACCCATTATATAAAATATACAGAAATGACCGAGTAGGAAAAATTGGTGGCGGTGTAACCTTGGCCATTAGTAAGTCTTTAAAACACCATCAAATGCCTTCTATTGAGTCCTTGTAAATTGAAAATGTTGGGGTAATGATTGAAGCGATCAATATTAAAATCTACTCTGTATATTTCCCAGGAAGTAAGATCAATCCTGAAAAGATACGTAGCTTTGAGTGAGATCTCAAAAGATTTGCTAAAAATAACCAAGGGTATATACTATGTGGTGACTTAAATGCCAAACACCAACAGTGGAACTGCCATCGGTCAAACAAGCTTGGTAGAGCTCTACACAACATAATATCTAAAACTAACATCTTCTTGCACTCACCAGCCGAGCCAACATTTTATTCTTATAAGGGGGCTGGTTCAATATTAGACGTTGTTCTAAGTGATGGTCGATGTCATCTTTCAAAATGTTCAGTTCTCGAAGCCCTGTCCTCACCACATTTGCCCGTAACTTTTTCAATTAAAACAGACGATAAAGTGGAGAATCCCACACAAAACAATTTTTCTTACCAAGCCACAAATTCGGCAATGTTTCGACAGCTCATAAATGATAACATTAAGATAACTCAAATAATCCAGGTCTGATGAAAACAAAATCGAGAATTTTAATGATTCTATGTGGAAAGCAATCCAGTGCTGCACACCCAAAAAGAATCCTGACTACAAAGTTCTGAAACTGGATGCTGAAACGTACCAACTTATCCGTATGAGAAATTGTCTAAGAAGGCGCTGGCACAGACCCAGAGACATACAAATCAAAGTGGGAATCAATAGCTTAACAACTGCTATTCGTACCAAAACTGTCAAACTCCACAACCAGAATTGGAATTCCATGCTCGGTCAACTGAAATACAATTCTACCAAAATCTGGAGAATAAATAAAATATTCAAAAGAAATCAATTTCTTAATCCCCCACCGCTTGAGGGAAGCAATGGTGTAAAAGAATTTTCAAATCAAGGCAAAGCCGAGCTCCTTGCTGAAACATTTCTTAAACATCACAACGTCACCCAAAATATGAAAAACCAGCCAACTGGGCTGATGGTGATGCGAGCTCTAGACACAGTCCCATCAACTGCGTCCGTTCCCATGAACGATCGGATCAAGCCAGGGGAAGTGTTTAAAACTATCAATAAATTAAAAAACAATAAATTACCAGGCCATGATGGGATACCGACTATAGATCTGAAGAATCTCCCCAGAAAAGCGGTTATCCTACAACACTACATCTTTAATGCCTGCCTCAACATTGGCTACTTCCCCTCTACATGGAGGAATGCTTTAGTTATTTCGATCCCAAAATCAAATAAGGAACGTCACCTTCCAAACAACTATAGGCCAATAAGCCTCTTACCGACACTCGGCAAACTGCTGGAAAAATTAATTCTAGACTTGTTAAACAAATTTGTTGAAAATAGTGAAATTCTCCGTAATTTTCAGTTCGGTATTAGACATGGGCATTTAACCGAGCAACAATAATAGATGCCGTGAATGAAAAGGAGTCTACAGGAATGATATCACTTGATATCCAAAAGGCATTTCATACAGTATGGCATAATGGCTTCTATACAAGTTGGATCAACTTAAATTCCCTCCACACTTAGTTAACATAATCAGCTCATTCTTAAAGGACCGGAAATTGTTCGTTAAAATTCGAGACATCCTATCCCACTCTCATAGTATAGCTGCAGGAGTTCCCCAAGGCTCATGTCTAAGCCCACTACTTTCCAACATATATACCTCGGACATGCCTGTCCTGGATGCATGCAAACTAGCTACCTTTGCGGACGACAAGTGTTTTTATACATCTTCAATAGACCCCAATAAAATAATTAAAAGCTTAGAATTATTGCTTGAAAAAATGTACCGATATTACCATCGGTGGAAAATTAAAGTCAATATCTCCAAAACCAAAGCAATGTTCTTTACGAAGAAAAGAAAACTGAATCTTCTTCCTAACCGGAACATCAATTTCTTAGGTCAGGAAATAGTATGGTCAAACGAAATTTCATACCTTGGGCTTACTTTTGACAAAAAGCTGACATTAAAAAGCCATATTAAATCGACTATGACTAAAGTATCCAAGGCAATATTAGCACTAAATCCTCTGATGAAACGCAAATCACTGCTCAACCCAAGCAACGAAATCCTTATCGTCAAAATGGTGATTATGCCCATTATGATGTATGGAGCTCCTGCCTGGAGCTCATGTGCAAAATACCTAAAATCTCAACTTCAAGTTTCACAAAATCGATGCCCAAAAATGGCTCTTAGCAAACCTTTCTATTTCTCCACTGAAAAGCTACATAAACTTGCTGGAACACAAAGTATTGAACAACTCGCATTTAAAAGACGAAGTAAAATGTTAACCAGGGCTATCTACTCCCCCAATCCATTGATTTCGGCATTTCTAAATATTAGCGCACTATAGCAATCATGCTTTCTTAGTCTTTAGCTTATTTAATCTTAAGCTTATGTGGTTAGATATAAGGTATTTTAAGTTAGGCTAGGGTAGTTGTAAAGTGAAGTAAGGTTTATTTTGATTTATTGTTTTTTCCTTCAAATTTTAATTTAATAACACTCAATGAAGAAAAAGACACATAAGCTATGTTAAAATTTAAAGAATTAAGGTTGCAATGAATTAAATTCAGATCTCCAAAGGAAATTGTCAAATTATAAACACAGAGAAATATAAATAAAATAGTTTTGAAATTGAAATTGAATATTCCACGATTTCATAGCCTTATTTATTTGTAGCTAAATTTATTTGTGCCATTTGTCTGTCTGATATTCTGATATTACGTCTGAATATCTGACAATGAACGTATCATCTTGAAACAACCGAAGGCCGCTTAAACAACGAAACAAGTGTCTTGAGACGGACCAGAATTCTGTATTTTCGTCGGAATTTCGTGAAAACTGTCAAAAAACCACAGTTTTCGCAGTTTGATTTTCTCTTCGTTTCTTAGAACACACTGAAAAAAGTTATATGATAATATATCGTAGTCAAAACAAGTTTCAAAAACAGTTGCTCGCCATTGCGCAAGAGCTGTGCCTCAACGATTTAAATAAGCTGACAAACTACTTTCTTTCTAACTTCCTAACTTCGAACAAGGACCTTCAATATTTTCGTGAAAATATTTTTTGTAGTTGCAATGAACTTTTCTAAAATGAAAGTAAAGCCACTCACTCATTGGCTTCAGCTCAAATGATCCAGCTTATTGTCAAATCGAGTAACATACCTTATCAGGAAACAATGTATGTTTGTTTTTGAAAAAATGACCGGAGCATTCTAATCGGGTTAATTCAATGCACGCGGCCATTGCTTACTTCTATTATGTATCACACGATAATAAGACAAAGTATCACCAGATAGTTGCGCTTCCAGTATGGTCACTAGTTTTCTTGTTCATCCACCTCAGTGACTTGTAACATTTTCGGGATAAAATCACGACTCTCCCCTTCCATATCTCACCATTATAAATTCATCTCATTAATATAAAAAGGGTAAAAATGTGTTGACAGTGACTAAACACAAGCATCTGCGCCATTAACAAATACAATCAAACCAAATCCAGTGAACCTGCGGTAATTGTTGTCGTGCTTCAAATAATTTCAAACAAAATTTGAATGAAACTTTCTTTTCCTTGCAGTTCGAGAAGCGAAGGAAAGTTCCAAAGTGGTATGGAGTAATTTCGACGCAAGTTTTTATAGTGAAGTGAAGTGAAGTGAAGTGAACACGAAACTGCTGAATGCTTCTACACTGTTTGCTGTCAAAGCACTTTTCTACATTCCTTATTAATGTTTTTAATTATACAAATCAATCTGTTTAAATTGACGAAAATAAAGTAATCTAATGATTAATCAAAAACATTATTGAAAACACAACAGAAAGTTTTTCCTAAGCAAAAATAATTAAAAGAAATATGTAATTCCCAGTCATCAGCAAATCTCAGCAAGCTACCATTCCCTGCTTTTCAGTTACTTTAAGGGGTTACCCCCACTTGTAGCTCAACAAAAAAGCCTTTTTCACGATTTTTTTTAAAGAAAACTACAAAACTTTTTTAAACGATTATTATATCATCTTAAGGAATACATCTTGAAGAACTTTCAGTAATTTTTTTTTGCAAAATATTACATTGTTAAGTGGCAAATGGCCGCCAATGAAATAGTGTTTTTATTTATACGGTTTGCGGTGACCAACATTGCGGCGAAGTGGATCATCTGAAACCAAAAATGTGGATACATTTAGTTAAATATTAGTATAAACTATTCATTAATCGAAGGATTTAAAAAAATATTCATTTTTCACAAAATGGCGGACAGTCAAAGTTAATGGTTCGATTTTAACGAAAAAACAATTAAAGACTACATTTTTATGTATTAAATAAGCCTGCAAAATTTCAAGAAGATCGGTCCATTAGTGTTCGAGTAATCTTGGTCACCGACTTCAGAAATGCCATTTCGAGAAAAACGCGTTTAATGTTTTAATTTCAGTTTACACGAAGAAAATAATTTTTTTTGTAAACTTACATAGAGTCATCTATTCCGGGTCCATACAGAAGTACTTCCGCCGACGATGCCGCTTGCAAAACGGTAATTTGGTGTTGCCTTCGTAACATTCTTCCTTCACGAGTGCTCTCGGCCGCACGTCTCTCTGCCAGTGCAATCCGTGCTTCGTCCATTTTATCAGCATATCCGTGCGCGTTGTGTCCACAGCTCAGTCCGATTGAGTTCAAATAAAATAATAATGATTTTGAACCTTCGTTGAATAGTCCAACGGCAATATAAGCTGCTAAATTTACAACGATTGCTCCACTCGAGAGGATTTTTGGGCTGATTTTCCAAATAAGTTGATTGAAGCTTTCGTTGTTATTTTGATTGAAGCCACCGACACATCTTTCGAGTAAAGTTTCTTTACTCAGATCGTCGTATATAGGTCTAATAGCATCCAATGCATTTGATGGAAGTGGTCCGTAATCGTGTTGGAAAGCCTCGTTTCTCGCCTGAGCTCGTTGATATGAACACCACGATTCTTCACCGGTTGGACATCTCTGGTGTGGTTTTGCATCGGTTGCACTGTAATGATCGAAGGTCGCCCATATTGCCTCATGCATATCGTGAACAGAAGCAGAATGGCGTCGGATAGCAAGTCCATAGTACAAAGTGAGTTTGTCAATAAATTTTCCTGTCAGCTGTCCTTTACCACCAAGCTTTTTGTTTTTTTTTTTTACTAAATCACGAAGACGAGATCCCATACGATTTTGGACGTGTCCGATGCATTCTTTTTTTATAACTTCTACGTCGTCATAAGGATGAGACTTTAATAGCCCAGTGTACGTCTTCGAATCTCCGTCTCCAATATAGTTACGGTACAGGACATTATATTTTGCTATTGAACTCTTGAAGACTTCGATAATAGAGTCCACCTCCATTTTTCCCGAGGAGCCTTCGTGATTTGCACTGCGGTTATCTTCGTGTGTTTCGTACCATTGTTCGTATTCCGCATCATTTAGTTTATGTTTCCACGATTCACACATTTTACAATACGCACTTTTTACCACGAAATCAAGTTTAAGTTTAAAATCAAGTAATTGTAGTAGCCTATGACTGATGTAACTCCGAACAACGACGTATATCGTCGTTTCCTCCAGGATCCATCTCTGGAAACTGTTAATTTAGAAGTTGCATCTTCTGCTGCATTAGGTGTATTTTCAATTTCTTCTCGTACGGGTTTTTTAAATATTACACCTGCACATGTTTTCACAGACTCATAAATACTTTTTAAAATTATTGAATATGTATTCTCGGTAAGAAACCTTGGCATGTCCATAAGTCCGCAAAATGTTTGTGCTCCAGCCAATCCTATGCCGAGAACTCTCATAGTGAATATAAATCGACGATTTATTTCATACGAATGTGCCACAAAAGGAGAAGATGGTATCAAATTATCTGCACATGAGTCACATTTCACAACGACTTTGAAGCCTAGTCCTTTTGCATTTGCAGTTTCAAATTTAATATTTCCATTACACGTTTTGCACTTCACTAAACTTGAAATTGCAGCAAACACAATACAAAAGTTTTAGTTAACGATATTCAATATTCGGGCTTTGATTCACAGTCATATCAATATTATCTTTCAGTTTCTTCGCAGACGTGCTGAAAGTTTCAGTTTCCAATTCGGCCAGGTTTGGGTTAAAAATACCCTTCCTTTTTTTGGTCGAGATTTCCATAAATTTTCACTGCTTCTTGTTTCTCGCGAGCTTTTTTTCGATCCATTTTTAAATGTAAAATAAATAAAAACTGCGCTTATAATATTGTGAACGGCGGCAATAAATACATCTCATATAGTTGAACTTTCAAGCTACACTGACGAATTTAAACGATAAAAGGCAACGAAAATTCGTTTCTACAAATTCCAGTCTATTATATAAACGTTGTAAATGCCAGGTATACGACCATTGTCATCGAACAATCGACTGAAACCGTCGAGAGGGTCGAGATTAGCCGGTTGTTTACACAACGGATTCTTCTCTTTCAACGCTCATATCTCAGTCAATTTCGGTTGGATCGACTTGAAATTTCCAGGTCATATTCTTAAATACTTATACTTCAAAAAAAAAGCAATTAACAAAAAATCGATTTTTTCAAAGTCGCAAGTGGGGGTAACCCCTTAATACTTTCTTCTTATACTTCCTTACATCCAAGTGGTAAAGGAACTGGACGCATTGCCTTGGTAACTTGGTAAAGAATCCCATAAAAGTAATTTCGAATATTATCCTAACTAACTTTCTTAAATGCCAAAATAACATTGAATGCAATACTAATTATATTTAGTGCAAAAGTTTCCTCAGTCTTCGGAAAACTTTAAACAATCTTTTCTTTCATTGATTTGAGGGGTATATGAGCGAAGTATTTGAACGAACTCGTGGAAATTAGTTCCAATTTAACTGAAAAAGTTTTCCAAAAGAATAGTCCTTGACTGTTTTTCCGTTTCCGTTCAAAGTAACTTTCAACAAATGTTGATGATATTACTTCGGTAAGTATTTTCAATTTATTTTTTAATAGAAAGTTTTCATTTTAAGGATAAAGCTTTGATTTTATCAGCCACGCCATTGATGATGATACCAATAATGAAAAATGCATATCGACGCATAGGGACAAACAGTGAAGAGTTTCACCTCTGAGATTGAGAGAGATACTTTTGGTCGATCCTAATGCGAAAATAATTTACAAATACCCGAATACCTAAATCGACTCAACAATTGAAATAAAGAAATAAGAAGAAGTTGTTTAAGGTACATTAAATCTTTTGACAGGGATAAATTGTGTATGACAGATGTGAGGATTGACAAATCGGTGACATTTATGTATATTAAACTCGTAGGGTTGTAAAGTTTAGCATTCAATCAAAGCATGGCCCAGGTGATTGTACTCTAAGATTATGCGTTTGAGGGATTCATCCTTTCGGAGTATGTAAATTCCACAGTTTACGTTAATTTATCAACAGCACGCAGAAAATAGACTAGTTGTCTTGCAAAAACATGTTCGGAAATTAAAATAGCAACCGCTAAACGTGGTGGTCATGCACCAAAGTCATGTTAATATATAATACATGTATATACATGTTTATAAAAAAAATTATCAAGAAAATATTTTAATCAAGAAGATCTTTAAAAAATCGTATGATCGCTAAGCTACCTAAAGTATGAAATAAGACTCTCTTAAAAGCAAACTTTATAACTCATATTGACTAAAGAAAGACTATCTCTAACCAAAACTACACGTAAAGTTAAATTCAAAAGACTTTATGTAGGTCAATCTTAACTTTGATTAAAACGTAAATCTTGTTTCAAACATCAACTAGTAAAATCAAACTTAATAAAACAATTGAAGTAATCAAGACTTACTAAAACTTGATTTAAACATTGTGCTTCGGTGCACTTACAAGAAGCATTTAAACATAAAGCCCAGTGTACGATTTTTTTTCTATGTCACCAATCTGATAAATCTTCTCTTTTACATTATCCTAACCTTATAATCCTGATTTAACATGCTTCACTTGCCATTTCTTCACTTAGTTTCACTTCACAGCACATTGCGAAAGACTACCTTTACGCAAACATAGATGCATCCAACCATGTGGATAATAACCACATAGAGCTCCTTAGTTGTAGCAATACTATTTCAATACACAGAGTCATAACAAAAATAATCTGACGTGTTCATCAATTAACATAAAATGTTTTTAACGCTAGCGTTATAGAACACATCAAATGAATAAGTTCATCAAGAAGGCGGTACAACTCATAGTTAAATCGGTACAGCGTAAGTACATACAGTACTAACACTTCGAACAAAACAAACGACCTTGAAAACGGTACTTGACTCAAAATGAGTGGAACTTTATGTGGATTGGTAGATTTTCTCTCATTTTTGAAAACCACAAACCCCACTCAAAAAGGTCTCCCAAAACAAATATGACTCTGCTTGCCCTTTTGCTATCTTTATTTGAGAGAAGCCACGCGAGAGTGTCGTCACTGTAGTTACTCACACTATGGTACTTGTTGCGCCATAGTTCTCTGTAATATGACCAAGTAGTTTTCGAAACATTCGTTTCTTGGGAGTTTCTCTTGAAGCAAGTATATGAAGACCAAATAAAAATTATTTTCTTTTTCGACACCTTTTCTCATTACAAAGAAGATGTATTAGAAATTGAATTTGACGGTTGTGACGTCCCGCTGAACCTCGTCTTTCCGATTGCCATGTTCTACAATATGATATCGTATGTAGACAGATGAACGGCTTATTCCACACATGACGTGAGGAATGCCTTCAATTCTTCTAGATGGGCAGATATTCTCGGTGCTCTGGAATGTTGCAGGGTGCCGAAGTATTTGACGTGGATATTGAAGGAATACTTCAAAGACCGGAAGTTTTCAGGTCATCGAAATGACCCTGATGTCATCGAAATGACATCAGGGGTGTCTTGTCCATTCTTGGCCCGGACCTATGGAATGTCTCGTATGACGAGCATTATAAGTTGCAGCTGCCAGAGGAGTCAGGTTTGATTGGCTACGCAGATGACGTAGCAGTACTAGTTGCCGGACGTACTGTCGAACAGGCGCAACTCAAACTGGGTGCGATGATGCGTCGAGTGAGCGAGTGAAATTTATCCTAGAGTGAGTTTAGCCTAGCCTGGAAAGATCGTGGTTGTCATACTGACCAAGAAACATATCCCTCGTATTATTCCCGTCCGGGTCGGAGAAACAATCATCGAGTCAAAGGAATCAATTAAATACCTTGCCTTGCTGATTGACTCGTAGATGAGCTTCTTCGAGCAGTTTCGAGCATCCGCAGATAAGGCTGCTGCAGGAGTATCAGCTCCCAGCCGCCTTGTGCCCAAAACGGGGTTCCAACCTCGGTTAAGAGACGGCTACTTGTGAGTGCATGGATGTATGTCTCTTGTACGGCTCCGAAGTCTGGGCTGAAGCTCTTAGCAAGGAATAGTACTGAACGCGTCTCGCACAGAAATAGAGGCGAGGAGCTCTGCGGATTGCAGCTGCATATCGCACTGTCTCTGAACCGGCAGTGCTGGTTATCTCGAGGGTGGTCCCTGTTATGCTCCTTGCGGAAGAAGGAAAGCGAGCGTACTTACGTAAGGGGCAGTCGGCAAGAGAATTCGTCAGCCGAGAGGAAAGGAGAAGGACCCTAGCTCATCTGTGCCTTGGGGACGTGGCTCTTCAGAACGCATGGTGAGACTGATTATTATCTGACGCAACCACTCAGTGGGCACCAATATTTTACCTGAGTAAGATGGAAAAGGCACCATCCCCAGCTTGCTTGTTCTGTCCGGGGATGACAGATGACGCCTGCCACACGTTCTTTGCATGCGGAAGATGGACAAGACTTCGTTCGCATCTCTCGAAGAAAATAGGTGCGCTCGCACTAGAAAGCGTAACTGGGAAAATGAAATGTCAAAAGACAATTGGAACTGCGTGTCGCATTACATACGAATGGTTCTTCTTACGAAGAAGGGCATCATGGATCGCTTGGCGGTGCAGACGGAAGGGAGAACTCTCAGACGGCAATCTTCTTCCTTCTCATCTATCCATGCTGAAGGAGGGATTTCCCTTAGCCCGCAGGCGTCGCTAGGTGATGATTAATGAGTCCTAGTCCGAAGTAATGTGACAAACTGTTTCAGGCTAGGTTCTCGGTGTGACAGGGGAGGTGTTTAGTCGATAGTCCGATTGCCAGTGGGAGTCCGACACCCAGGGCGTAAATAGCCTTCACCTCCCAACCAAAAAAAAAAAAACAAAAAAAATTGGGATGGTTTTTAACCATCCCTAGTTTGTTTAACGGTCAACCCGTTAAACAAACTCCTCCCAAATTGTCGACGTCTGCGTAAACCATCTATTGTTTTGAGTTCATGTTCTGGGTACCGTTTGCGTCAACGGACAACACTCTTTTCTTAAGACATGCTTAAGGACTAGTTTGCGATAGTTTCATGCCAGAGGTTCTAGTGAACAAATTTTCAAACTAAAACAGATAACGTATCCCACGACCGAGATAAGAAGATATTATGCTTTAAATAGCAATGAATTTTTTGGGTTCCTTATTGCTAGCACCATGAATCTTTGCCTCTATATTTTTGAACTGTTTTATAGCGCAAGTTGCAGCACATTTGTAACGGATTTGCATATAATACTCGTGTATAATTAACCAATAGGTACCATCACAAAAGGCGAAAAAAGTGAGCTCATACTCAAAACATAAAAAATCATGGTGCAGCTAATTTCATAATTTCTTGTGAACATTGATGTTCGTCACTTATTCGTGAAAACTACTTCCCAAACGTTCACTAATACTGGTTTTTTTTTGCATTGATACGCTATCGACATATTCGATAATACCTTTCAGCGTAGTCTATTCAATCCCACTTACCTCTGCAGTAATATTATTTTTCTGCTTATCCCAAGAACTTTGCATTTCTGATCTTGGTTACTACCCGGTCTTTTAACGTAAACTTGCTTGTCAAATTCCGGAACGAAAAAGTGAAGTCTGTAGCAGCAGTGAGCAGTGAAGTCTGTATGCGTTATAATGCATAAAATTTCCCCCAATTCTAGAGATTAACAAGTTTCATTTTTCCTACATTTTCCTTCATACTTTTGGCCAGCCATATTTTGGGAGATCACCTTATGGTCTAATTTCACATTTCATTTGAGTTTGATGTTTGCGTAGTAGAGTTTCAAGGGTACAATACATTTTTTTTTACTTTTTACGTTATTTTTGTAGTATCCTTGACTAACTTTAATTTTTTGCTCAATGTCACACGACCCATCGAAGTAAATGGTAAGAATTCATCTAGCGAAATGGCATATAGATGACAGCAAATCAAAATGGCGTCTCTTATTAATCGACGCTTGTTTCGGTCCATCTTATTTGCCGGATCCTGTATAGTTGTTGAGTTTCTGATGTTTCTTTTGCTCTATTTCATTCGCAGTCTAAGTTTTTGATATGTAACAGTCATTTAATTTCTTTCTTTTTTTTCATAAAACCAACCTAGACCTAATCGTTTCGTTTTTGGCTTCTTCGTATTCCAGTTTCTTTTCAGGAATATACCCGCAATTCTTTTGGTCAAAATGCCTTAAAAGCAAAAAGGACTTACAACTGGCATTTGTCTGTTATTTCAAAAATTGTTTCCGATAACAGTATTCCTTAATCCATCACCTGAATACGCGTCTGATAGGAAATGAAAATCTCATACGAATTTATAGAAAAAAAATTTCAACACACTGAAAAGTCAAGCATACTGAAACTCGCTTATCGTTATAACCACCACTTCGTCCCTACCCTCTACAGCATTCCAATACAAGTTGAATATAAATAATTTAAAGCCTGTTGATGAAACTCTAAACTTTTGATTCCAATCGAAACTTTTCCTAGAAAAATTTGTATCTTTTCGCCTTCAGCTCATATCCTTTTAACTTCCAAACAAATATATGTATTTCGATTCTCCTTGGTACTTAATAGAGAGATATTTCTGCTATCAGTTTCATGCAGCTACACCAGCATAAATTCACCTTGGACGAGACGATGCCACTTCTAAGAATTATGAGCTTTTTTCGAGAACTTTCCTCGGTTTTTCCGAGCATAGGTAGAAAGTGAGTAAAAGACTTTTCCGTATGACTTCCAAACACCAAAAACGCACGAGTACGAGTATAGCGAATGTGAATGCTTGTAGTGAGACGAGTTTTTATTGATTATTTATTGAATTTATAAGAAAATATTGGCAACTTGAAAAGGATTGAAAGGTTTTTCGTGCAACTTAATTTCAATTGCATGAAACAGCAGCAAGTGAAGAAATTGGAACTTTTTAAATAGCATTGATTTCATCGTCCTTGTAACATTTCGTTTTCGTGTTTACAGCGTAACTTTAAATTGCAGGTCACTACCATATTTTATACTCAAGACACAATTTGAATTAATATGCCTAAAATGGTGATATTGGTGGGAACCTTTAATTGATTAAACTTTGCAACTATGCTCTGTATTCTATGTAAATATATGCCGACAAACTAAGTGCAAGTCTGAATCGTCTGAACATAACTCCTTACATTTCGACCATATTGTTATGTCACTATAACTATTCAGGCCCAGGCTTCCCACAATTCCAGACTCTCGTTGCCTACTCCACTGACCGCTTCCTACAGCTTTGAAATTTGAGCAATGATAATCTGTGTTTGCGCACAAAATCAAAAGTGAACAGGATGAATATTCGTTTCATTGATTATATCAAGAGAAGAATAATGCTCTGAGGATCCTTCACTTGCCTACTCTGATTGACCCTCGAAACTTCTTCTCGTTGTAAGCATTGAGGAAGAGCTTCAACGTTTTTAGCCTGAAAGTTATCTCCAAGTATTCTCTATCTTCACTTTCTTTTTGGGACCTATAAATAAAACTCATTTCAGTTGCACTAAAGGGTTCGAGTTCAATAAATGCTGTCCAAGCTCATTTTCTTGCTAATTGATTCACCTGCTCATTACTTTCGGTATCTGCTTGCCCGGCACGCAGTAGAGAATAACCCGGTTGAAAACTTCGAACCATTCTCTCCCATTTAACTTCGAACCATTCTCGATGCAATCACTGGTGATTTTACAGCATCTTGCTGTCAGATAGGAAAACTATTGTTGTACCTTGGTATATTCTGTCGATGCTAAGTTATACGCTTTCAGTGATGGCAGCAACTTCGGTAAGGAAGTCAGATACTTGACACACTTCCCATTGGTAAAGAATATTTTAAGCCACGATCAAATACTCCAGTTTATGTATTCTAAGATGTCTTAACACATCCGCAAAGCATCTTATCGCATTCTGCCTTCTGGGTCAACGAACCATTTCCTCTTGTCACTCAGATCTACCTGAAATTTGTTGTTAAAGCTGAACAATGCCATCATCTGATCATCTGATGATATTAATAGCACTTTTATTAATAAAATATTGATTTTTGTACCGAATTTGCAGATGAATCTCTATTCCTTCATGGAAATCACGCTGCACATATTTACATATGTTGTGCAGCATGGTTTCCAATAAGGAAGTTTAGGGCACCAATGATACAGACGCATGCCAAACGCTCTACACGATTGAGTGCAAACTTCGTCCTCCACTTTTAAATATCGTCTGCCTGAGCCACAGTTCCGCAAGTGATGATTGGTCTCACCATCATAATTTCATGATTTAGAGGATATTTTGTTAGGCTGGTTGTCTTCATGTTGTTTTAGAGGGCTCAGTCCATCGTTTTAAAAATAAACGAACCCAGGCTAATCGGTCGGCACGCTTTTGGATTAGTTGGATCAATCTTTCGCACCTTACAAAGAAATACTTCTATCGCCGGCCTCTGTGGTTTCGAAATGGCAAACTTCTTCTAATGAGGTGATCCGATGCAGATGAGGAAAGTCTAGCCTGTCCAAATAAGAACTGCAAACACCCCGTCTACTCGCTGCGATACCAGAGGCTGGAATGTGTTTGAAGCCCATCTTATACGAATACACATTTAAATCACAAAAACATCATTGACAACTCAATTAAAGAGATTTTTTCAGAACAGGTTTAACCGAGGAGCAATTAAGAAACGTAAGAATTCACTTATCTGTCAGTCTTAAAGTGTCACAATGTAGGGTTCTCGCTCGGGCATAGGAGCGTGGGATGGCTATTTTAACTTTCCACATTCCTTTTTAAGTTTAACTATCTCTGGGGCGAAAGTACAAGTACCTTTCTTTCTCGTAATATGTGTGTGCGTGGATAGATGGAATATTACCGACAGGATGAGGATAGGTATGTAATATTGAGCATACAAGGGTGCTGAAAAAACTGCAACCAACTTCAGACCGATATATCTGTCAAACCAATTATGACATCGTGCTCAAATTTATTCCAGTGACAGTTCATTTTATACATTTTTTAAAATTGTATTATATTATATTAGCGTACAAAAGCATTTTGGTCGGAGTTTTATAGAAAAAAAGTGATTCATGATGGAATTCAAACGTGATAATGTTATTGCTGTACATTTGGCTGGAAAATCACAAGTTGCTATCGTTAGAGCTTTCCAAAATTTAAGTGTGAATAAAGCTTTTGTTTCTCGTACCATCGCTTGTTATCGTGATTCTGGTAGTGTTGCCCGACGCCAAGGAAGTGGACGAAGTGGAACAATAACAGAAATGATTCAAAAAGTTAAGGCGAGAATCGAGCGAAAACCGCGTTGCAATGGTGCTAAAATGGCTCGTGACATGAACAAACCGCGAGAACGGATGCAACACATATTGAAAAATGAGCTTGGAATAAAGCCATTGAAGTTCCGAAAACGGTGCAAGCTCTTACCAATGCACAAAAAAGTTAGACTCGATAGAGCCAAAGAGTTGATTTGCTTGCACGAAAGAGGCCAGTTGCCGAATTGGGTTTTTTCTGATGAGAAACCATTCGTTATCCAACAGTTTGTAAACAATAAAAATTATCGGGTTTACTTGCCAGAGAGGTCAGCTGAAAGTTTACATAATTAATTGGTCACCAGAACTCTAGCGCCAGCCATGGTGATGGTGTGGGTCGCCAGAACGGTGATTGTCGCTCTCCGCTCGTATTCATCGACCGTGGGGTCAAAATAAATATTATCGAGAAAGGCTTTGGAGGGAGCACTGAAGCCGTGGGCACGTAAACATTTCATTCGTAGACCATTGACATTCGAACAGGACTCAGCACCATTCCACTCAGCGCGCGTTAACCAAGAATGGCTGAAAAACGAGGTTTCTCGCTTCATTTCTAGCACACAATGGCCGCTAAAATCTCCAGATGACAATCCGTTGGACTTTTGCGCCTGGGAAATTTGGATAGTAAGACAGGGGAGACATTTTGGAGAGTAAGGTTGACGCTAAATAATACCAAAATGTCGATTATCTCAAGAAAGCGCTACGCTTGGAATGGGCCAAAATACCACAAAGCCACTTTCGTGCAGAGTGCGATAGCCTCATTGACCGTTTGAAGGCCACAGTTCATGCCAAAGGTGGCCATTTTGAACAAAAATGAATTGAATCTAAAATTTGAAGTTATTTCCGACATTTTTCACTTTTCTTCCATAAAATTTTGAAAAAATGAAAAAACTATAGCGTTTTTGTAGCATTTTTTTTATCACCCGTGTAAAGTCACAGAGTAGCTACATACAGCGGTAACATTCTCGGGGAACTTCCTCTTGACAGAGATAGAAAAAGTATAAGAAATTGTTTATGGCTATTGCGATTTCACGTAAGGGTTTTGGAAAAAATATTCATTTTTTGCGAAAAATTTATAACAGGATTACTAAGGCAAATAAAGTTGCACTTATTCCGATCAAAACTATTATATCAGGATTTTTTGCGAAGTTTGACAGCTGTTTGTAATTACTATGACTAAGTCAATGCATAACAACCAAAAAGCGCTCACACTTTGAAAAAGCATAAGGTAGAAAGTCATAAAACACCTTGTGTAGCAAATAAAGTCAGCTTTGCCAGACAGATAACTTGATAATGAAACAGAACGTGATATCCAGTTTTCTGGGCTTAAATGTATGTGAAAATATTTTTTTTGGTATGATCGTAATTGGGAGCCATTGTGTATGGACACAAAATTTAAGAGATTGTGAACGCGTGATTTTATATATTCCAGATTTCAATAAATTGTCTGTTATTGCTGCTGAAAACCACTACTAACCTAGTCAATTTTAGTTTACTCTTCAAAAAGAGCGAAATCTGGTTGAAGTCGACTGATACTCTTATATTGAGTGCTTCTTGCATTGTAAATTTTGTCGATACAGGACATTTTAGCAACCTTCTATGTTTTTTACTGCGTTTATGATTGTTTGATTGGGATATTCATTTTAACTCGCGGTCTTTGAATGTAAATGGAAGAACTAGAACCCGGTGAATGATTGACAAGTATTCGGAGTCAATCTTCCAAAGTTTATTGATTTATACAAGACTCTAGCTTCAAAATTCTCTGTGTTAATGTCAACAAAGTATAAAAAAACAGCAATCTTGTTTTCTACTCAGTTTCGTTGGTAAAGGCATTGTACTGATGAAATCGAGTGAGAGATACCCAGGCTCATCCCATGCTCTTTATGTTTACCATCTTATCCACGTACACTTTCCAAAAACGCACTTTAATGTTTTAAGTTGTTAAATGCGGTTCTCGTTTAGCCACAAAGGTTTCGCCAATGAGCTGGAAAGGTAGCCCTTCAATGGTGCTCCTTTTAATTGCTTGTTGAAACCTCTTCTAAAGGTGAAGTAATTCTCTTTCGTGCCATGTTTGGGAAACCTGATCTATTATTATACTTTTTCTCTACATTGTGTGCAGTATTTTGCCTCAGACGCCGAATGTGATCATGGATTTGTAATCTTCAAATAATTCAATCGTTGGTTATAGGTGAGTTCTTTGTTGTTTGTCACAAACTGGGTTCAAACTGAATGACTGACTTTCTATTGATATTATTTTACTAATCTCGCTCTCTGATTCATGATTTGGGGAAGTCGCTTACCCTCTGCAGTAGCGCATTGGAGACCTTCTTGATGACAGGCTTGCACGCTCTACTAATCTGGTTCAATGACGCCCAAAAGATGCCCTTCTCAAGTTCATTGTTTGGTCCTTCTTTGATGTTATTCCTCATTCTATTGTCGTAGTTTTCCTCGTCCAAAATTACCAGTGCGTACTATGACACAATAAACAGATTTTGTTTTTTGTTGTTTTTCCATTTTAAAAATGCTATGTTTTTAATTTTTTGACAAATATATATTTCGGGAGTGAGTTGCTCCCTTCTTCAGTGTCAATTATTTTCTATAATTGACACTGAAGAAGGGAGCAACTCACTCCCGAAATATATATTTGTCAAAAAATTAAAAACATAGCATTTTTAAAATGGAAAAACAACAAAAAACAAAATCTAATCTAGAAGTGCTAAACACAGGACAACACACACAGTACAATAAACAGGTTTCTGTTTCTGTCCTTCTATCATTTTTTCTTGTCTATTATCATGTCTATTGTTTTGGTACTATGGGTTCGTTCCCTTCGGTAGTGCTTCCTACAATTTTTTAAGACGTCTGGTTCACTGAGGATGGAATAATTGAGTCCCACGTTGAGTAACCGCATTTGATGCTCCGATATGTGATGTTTGTTTTATGAGAAAATTATCCATTTGCTGGGTTCTATGGGGTCTTTTCCTGGCTTTTATTCTGTAAGTAAGTTATTGAATATGTTTTTTGTGGTTTTTTTCTCGCATTCTTCAGCTCCTTACCTTTTGTCTGAAAAAAAGGGTAATAAGTAATGTCGTGCCGTGATAGTCCAAGACGAATATTGCAGGCTTCCATCGTTGGTCTAGGTCTAGGTTCTCTCCAGTGCGTTCCATTCTTCATAGCTTTCTCTACCTGGTCAAATTAATTGCAACTGCTAGAAAAAAAGAGTATACCACCTAGATGATGCGATTGCTTTTAAGGATGTGTAGAATTTGCTTATTTCTCAAGTTATCTTGCGATTTTTAATAAACTTAAAAAGTGAAACGATCTTTTTTGAAGAACTTTAAGTTTCAATTTTGCAACTAACAAAATTTTCGTTCGTTTTGAATTCACCACACGTTTCAAATCAAATCACAATTTGCTTTCACGAATTTAGTACATCGTTCCAATAAATGTCACAAACACCATTAATACCGAACGCAGTCTCTGACACTGTGTGTTGCGAGCCCATTTGTCAACCAACCGAAAACGCGACCTGTCAATTCGCTGTCAGAGTCCTCTTTCGAATTAGCTGACTTAAGGATCACAAGACCGAAGAATAGAGTGGTCCGCTCCCTTGAATTGTTGAAATGGTCCTTAGTCAATTATGTGGTCGCATCAAGATTATACTCTTAGGACTTATTGGTGCCTTTCGTAGGGGTCTTTGCTGTTTTTCACGTCGACGGAAACCATCAGAAACGGAGTGTGAAATACTACAAAGTGTAAATGTTATCAGTGCCACCGGTAAAAGTTCACAAGTCCGGTCCAACCCAAAACATATTAACGAACTCCTGTTAATCATATGCATCTTTCAGGGTCTAGATAGAGATTGGAATTCATGGGATGACACACCGCGCACGGTGCAAGAACATATAGAGCAATATAGACAAAAGCTAGTTAGGCCGCCAACACCACCTGAACCTGAACCCGAACCGGATTTTTTCCAAGTAAATTATGCATTAAAATTATGCGTCCACATTGATAACGTTTTAACGCTGCCGATTACTCATCTTTATAGGACATGACGCCAGAAATCAAACCTCAAGCAAAGATTCTCGTTGCTACTAACACAGATCCAGCACAGACGGAATTTACCAGGCTAAAAGCAACCACTGACGTTCCCATTCCTATTGCTGTAAGTATTGCTTCTATCAAAAGTTCCATTCCCTCCCGGCTTTCATTTATGAATGAACTTATTTTATGCTACCCTTTAGGCTGACTTACAAGACTGGAGCGAAGAAGAGCCCGCTGGTTGGGAAGACTTCGACACGGAAACAGCTAACAAACTGATCAGAGAGAAACGGAAGGAGATGCGAGCGCAGAAACAGTCACGACAGATACATTTCGCCGAAAGGATAGGCACGCGAAATTCCTAGTATTAGAATTTAGATTAAGAAATATTTCGTGCAATTGCTATGGTTGCTCGCTGTAAAATAGCGCTTATTGTTATTGTTTACACGAATTATGTGAATATGTCAATCTTTTTAAAAGCTTTTTCGTTGTATTTTTGGGTGGTTTTAATACAAAGTAGTTTTATTCATAAGGTAACTTATGCAAATGTGTTTTAATTGAATGATTTTCGGCGAACACAATCCATTCTTGACATTATTGCATCTTAGCAGTTTTCCTAACGTCTTAAAACTAATTGCAAGAGCTTTAAACCTAAAGCAGTAACCAAAGTTAATCTTACCGGCACAAAAAATTATGGAACAATAACTGTGGAGATGCAGTGGCTTAACTAGGAAGGTGACAAAATCCCACGGGCCGCGACATCGGAAATAACCTAACTATTCAACAAAATTTAGTAAGATATAAATTTTATTTATGCACTGAAAATCAAGCTAAACACAACTAAAGACCATACATATTCAAATTAATCAAAACATTCGAGACAAAAGGATTTCAGTAATTTTAGAACGCAACCATTAGTTGCTTCGTTATTTGTCGCAGTACTTTGGTAGCGCAACCGATGTTTTGGACCCCATGATCCATACTCTTCTACCCTCGAAACCCCGCAAACACCCAGATGCGGGGTCTCGAGGGTAGAATCACTCGGTCGCGATTTAATCGAACACGCACCAAAGAAATTTTATCTGATAATTGATTCTAAGAAAAGCCATATAAATTGCGCGAATATAATTAAGAACCGAATTCCGTTAACGTAATCAATTTACAGAAACGTAAACAATGCCGTCCTGAGGAAATACATCTAACTTTGACATCTAAGTCAAACGACGTTCCATATCAAAGATTGTTGATTTGCAAATCTAACGCTTGCAAATCCAATTTGATTGACATTTGCAAATCTCATAAACACAATTCTCCCGATTGTGTTTACAATGGGAATCGCAATGGTCCCGCCAATTCTACGCGAGGCCAAATCAGCAATAAAAATATCGAAATTTGACATGTTGATGAAAGATGCGGAATTTGCGTGCTAAACCATATATAAACATTTGCTGCCTAGCGTAGCCTAGTACTAGCGATTGCGCTAAGAAACCTAAATGTTGTAAAATCTTAGAAGACTAGGTTAAAGTTTAAATTATAAATGTGCAAGTGACACTGTCACTTGTTTTATTTTCAGAGCCCATAACAGCGAGCTAGTGACGCTCAAGATTTCGGCATTTTGATAACCAAGAAAGTACTTTTTCGAGCTAGCATAACACGGTGTTCTTGGAATTCCGGATTTCTACTTTTTTAATCACCGAGGACCCTACTGCGCATTATTCGTTTGATTGTTATAACAATTGATCAATCGTTTTTTTGATTATTCGTAATTTTTGTTTTATCGAACCTGCGAATAGAAGCAAAATGAACTTGAATGTGAAAGTGTCATATCAACATGTCTAGCTCTAGAAAATGACTTAATATTGTAAGAATGATGACTTTACTAATGAAAAAGCGAGTGAATTGTGCTCCGTAAGTGAAGAATTTGAACACTAATAGCAGACGCAAACGATACAGTATAGTCGACGCAGTATGTTGAAATTAAGCTACAACATGACGATTATTAATGTTAGGGCACCATCCAAAGAATTTCCCGTGGGATGGTATAGTTACACCGCAGGCCAGATGCCTCGTTTGCTTCCGTTTTATACACTTCGTCTTAGTTTCACACATAGGATTCAATACCGACTCATTTAGTTGGCTGATATATCTACAGTTCTTCTTCTTTTATGACGTCTGTATGTATAAAAAGGTTTCCAACAAATGTTGCAATATGGCAAACGAGCCATAAAGATAAAATATAATTTTTGTGGTAGGTTTGTGTAGGCTATTCATGCCCCCACTGTGTGACTGTGAGACCTACTGAGCATCTCCTTTGTAAACCAGAGAAACTCACCTGGAACCACAACCTAGCAACCCCAAACCTGTATTTGACGAATTTATTCGAGCTAGTCCTCGTTTTCCTATGCTTACAGTCTACAGGACAGAAAAAGAGTAATAGCGAAGCTACTTCATCATCGCCGAGACCTCCTCCTTTTTGACTGTCAGCACTGCCTGCGCATAGTATGCTACGCAAAGCCATTTATTAATTGTTGTAAACCCCGACTGTAGTTTCCGGGAAGCCATTCAAGGAGCTATGCAGCCGTTTCTGGGAAGAGCTCTCCGTTTTCACCTTTTGCTAGCAAAAAATGTTGACGTCAACTAAATCCCCTAAGTAAAATATGCAACATCCATGTCCGCATAAAAGATGCGTGAAGCAGAAATCAGTTTCACCATGTAGTCGATTGAGCCGGCCATATGGTGAAGGATCAGAAATGTAGTACACCTTTCCTGTGTGTCTCGCTCGCAGAATTCACAATCGCTAAAAGAGTGTTGTCTATCTTCTCTGTTGTCTTCTCTTATGTTCCGGTATATGTTTCTGTGCTATCTAACAAGGCGCTGAGCATCAATTTTGTAGTCACCGTTCAATACGCGCTTGGAAGCCGTAAATATTTTTGTCTCTGCATCTATGATAACCGTTTTCAACTGCGTTATTGAGAGGATCGCCTCATAGAGTACAGAGGAAATTAAACATACAGAACAGCGCACAATAAGAGTCGGCTTTTGGATGCGGTTCCCATCCCCTATGTTGGCTATTAACCGAGTGTGTGCCCATAACACTCGCTGTAGCCTTGTCAACGGTTGTCCTGTTTCTCAGCGGGAAACTCATCTTCGAGTCTTCAATACGCGCAGGCATTTAATGGTTTTTTTAATGACATGTGCTTCCCAATTTCGATAGGCTTCATTACCAAGGACTCGAACACCACTTTGGTTTTCTCCATTGCCAGTCTGAACCCAAAACCCATCCAGTTTCTCGTTCGTCGCATTAGCATTAAGTCTGAGTTGCGCATGCTCGACTCTATGTCTTGCCATTAGCGCCGCTACATCAATCTCACATCCGATGGGGGTGACTCGTCCCCGGCTCAAGCCTCAGTAGCCTGCGATATGAGATGTTCCACAGGCCCGGTCGAAAAATGGCGCCATACGCGGTACCTGATGTAACCTTTATGCTACGACTAATTCTTCGACTAACGAAAAGGTTATAAAGTCAATTTAAAGCAACTTTGAAAACAGGATAAATTCGTAATCGAACCAGCCTACAAATTGATGCTTCCCAGACAAGCAATTGGCACCGGACGAGAAAAGCATGGACGCATACTGGAAATTACCTCAAGTTATTCTGTCTTTCATTCCCAGTAATATTCTGAATGCTCTTCCATGTTCAGCACGTTTATTATTAAGATAATAGCACTTCGATCATAAACAAAATATTCTTTTGTTTTTGTTGTAAAAGATAAGACCATTTTTTCATATTGTTTTTTGATAGATATATATTTTGATAATCAAAAAACAATAAAAAAAATTCCATTGAAAACAATAAAAATTCCACATTTCCATAAACACTATGAAGTTATTTAAACAACTGAGAGAAAATAATATTTCCTCTTATTTAGTATTATTAAGATATCAGCCACCAGTTCAGTGTATCATAAATAAATATGGAAATAAGTGATCATTTTAAATGTGTAGTTTAGGAGTGTAGGCACTCTTCGAAACTTATACTATATATTTCAATGATTTGAGCTAGTTTGTTACTTAAAATTCATATTTGGAAGCCATGGTACTAACCCAGGTTCCGCTTCGGTATAACCATTGTGTTCTGCACAAAAGTTTTCAAATATTTCATAGCGTCTGTTTTGGATTTCAATTATTTCACTCTATTCAAATTGATTTGTAGTCAGGATAAAACAAATAAAATACTCATAATATCGACATGGTTTCATGTTTATGCACACCCTGCTTTCATACAATTGCGTTAAAATCAATTGCAACACCTCATTCGTTAGATTCGGACAATTTTTACCGTCACGGTACAATAGCACAACATTTCAAACCAACCGATATTGAGTTTCCCGCCAAAAATATTCGCCGCATGTGCGCTTGTTTTTGTTTATCATTTACACAATGATCGTGCAGACTCGCATAAGTATTACAAAATAGAAACATTCGTGTCCATCCCACTTACTGCTATATTTACTGGCAAACAAAACCCAATATAAACGTCAACGTACGTCCCACCACCGTCCAATGTTTTCAATTGTACATTTTCTGTCTCTGATTTTCTGAATCCACCCTTTGCTGCTTATCTGTCCCACATCCCATTGGAATTTCAACGAATTGTCACTGGAAATCGTTAGCAGTCGTCTCTTGTCGACTGGAAGCAAGCGATCAACCGGCGCATTTTTGTGTGCACACTTGAGTTGACTTTTGTGGTCTCTACGCCATTTTCCGTGAAAAAATCTTATGATGGCTGAGGTGAGTGTTAAATTAAGCAAAAATACTTAGTTAATGTTGTCAAATGTGTTTGCAAGTTGTTGGGAACGTCGAGTGTGTGCTAAAATAATCGGGAAGTGATAAAATCGTCGCGAGATCAGGGTCCAGACGTCGCATGCTCGCCGTGGCAAAGAATTTTTCGCGTTTACATTTCATCATTGAGAATCGCGATCGTCTCTTGTTTATCGATTAAATTGTACATACGAGGACATCCGCTGTCCGTGCAACGTTCTAGTGCACGGGCTAGCAAGTTTTCAGCAAATATTCGTTGTTGAGAGTGGTGGTGTCAATTATGCAGACAATTGGAACTAATTGAAGAGGAAGTGAGCGATAAGGGATCCCGACGCACATTTGGCCAGCCCTGACCAAGCAGAATTCTCGACGTTGAGGAATTTGGCGAGAGATTCCCCCACAACAGCTCCCAGAAGTTTCAAGGACATTTGGGGAGAAGCAGGGTAGCCTCGATTTGTGGTACGAGACGGGACTTATCCGCAATGCGCATTTTCGTCCACACGAACGAAGATTTGGTGGCTCGAGTGCCGTGCAACCCTGATTGCCACCCACTGGACTGGAGCGAGGTGGCGGCTTGGCACCTTGCACCCCTTTGGGCATTGCAGAAATCGCGTGAAAGATTGCTGCAAATGGAGCGCGTTGATTTGACGACGACAAAACAAAATCCAAACGGCATTCGGGCGATTTGAAATAATTGCGTTGTTGCGGGAAGTTGTCTCGATTAAACTGATTGGTGCGGCTGCGGGTCGGATGTGGACTTGCACGTACGGTGCGGAGACTTGAGTGGTGCGGTCAGGTCGTCGCTTCCTCGTCGAATTCCGCGCGTTTTTCAAGCACAGCTGAAGAGGCGGGAACAGAGAGGTGAGAATAGCTCGTGACACGCGAGAACCATTCCAATGGGTGCTGGGGGCTGTGTGGCTGAGATTCCACTTGATAGTGGAACGGAAAAGCCAAAGATACGTGAAACGAAAACAACCTAAGTATCCGCCCGATGTCTTGACGCTCTGATTGGATAACTTTTGGCCGCGGTTGTTAGTGCTTGAGATGCGAAAGATAATTTTCTTCCCCACAGGCACAAGCGAAAACACCACAAACAGCAAATTTGATGGTGGAGAATTATTGATTGTCAGTCCAGTGGTATTCTATGGCTGACTAGAAAACCGAGTAGGTTTTCTGATTTGTGGTGTAGTGGTTGTAACCTTGCTCGGAATAATCAACGTCAGACCTGGCAGTTCATTCATAAAGTCTCCAGACATCAGTGGAACTATGCAGTGGTACGCATCGACTTGCTCGCCCGAAAGTGGGGCAGCGCAGTATGTGCACCTTTGCACCGAGTTTTATTGATCCATTTTTCGTCCACGTGTTCGACGAAGGAACTTACGCAATGTCATGCATGTTTACATGACTGCAAAGCGCTACCAAATCGATGGTGGTTACATGCTGGAAAGCAAAATCAATTTATGCAGGTTGGGATCTGTTGTGGGTTCTCGTCCGTGACATGTTTACTGCGCGCATAAGCTAATAAGCGAGACGACTTAGCTTTAAACGGCTGAAGATGCCATGCGCGTCGAGGAGGCACTCCGTTCAAACTGAAAAAAACATTGTTTTCGCGTTCTAGGATGCCTCATCTTTTCTAGCTAGAGTTGCTTTTATGCCCTGCTGTAATTTTTAGGGACGGGTAATTTGCTTAGAGTGCAAGCTCGAATATGAAGATTTATGCTGGTTGAACTCTAAATCTAGGCAGCCGGAAGCTTCAGTCAAGTTGTATAGACATTTTCGAAGATTGTTCAGGGAAGCCCCGAAATAACTATAGAGCAATGACAGTCCATAGTAATTTAATGCATATACTGTCATACAGTCAGTATGATTGTACATTCATTAAGTTACTGAGGACTGTAATACAGTAATAAAGTCGATTTCATTTTCCGAACTGAAGTCTGTAGCGCTGTGATATCATGATAAATGTTGATAGTATTCGTCGCCGTCAAAGCCCTACCTACAGTCTCAAACGTTGGACTGTGACTGGATGTCTCGTTGCCAGGTTTCTCGATCTTTAGAGTGCTTCCTCCTATTTGGAGTCCGTATAAATGCGCACTGTCTCCATCGATATAATCTGCAAAGCGTTCTTGAGGTTTCTTTACTGGAATTAATTTGTCTATCAAATGCTTTTTTGCTTGCTGATAGCCGTCCATGGCCACATCGTGTTCAGCCCACAAAACTAGGAACATTATGATTTTCAGGACGTTTGGCTTGTTAAATATCTCGCAAAATGTACAGTATATAATTCGTTTTTGGTTTCCATCTGGAGTTCCACCAAATATTCCGCATTTTAAACTTGTATAAGCGGAGCATCGTGTGAGTTTGAGTTCAGTTAGATCTGAATCAATCACACGGAGCCAAAAGCCTCGTTCGCGAGATGGATGCATTCGTCGGTTAATTATTATAATTTTATTCCCATGCCTTTTCAATCATGGGCCGATATATATAAGCTTGTGCAAAATTGTCTAAATATTCTGTTCTCGCTCGAACCAGTGGCTCTAGTTCGTTCTGGTTTTATTTTTATTAATACACCAACTGCACCAACTCTGTTGTACTTGAGGTTCAGTAAAATTTCTTTGCATATGGAAAGGAGTGACAAATAATGTTCTGCAGGAGTAACTATTTTTCTCGTGAAATCATGATTTCTACCTTCAGTGCCAAATTAAACAGAAGAGTTGACAGCCCGTCATCTTGCTTCTGTGCAACTCTTTTTTTTCGAAATTCTTACGTCAGGTTGTTGTTTATTCTGACATGACCTGTTTAGTACGACATTTTCATCCTATGCACTAAGATGAAAAAGTTAGAGTTTTTCTGAGCACACAGAATAGCCAAAGCCTCACCAAGTATCAGAGGGTGAAAAATGAAGACAAAAACTAACTGGTTGGCTGCGCGATTATCACGTTATATGGAGAAATGATCAAGCACAATGTCACAAATATAAAGAAGAAAAGTGGAATGTAGATGATTTGCTTAAACTAGATACTCATTTGATTTTCGACCGACTTCGTCACCGTGACTGACGGACTTTTGCTAAACACTCAGTGAACTCCGATTTATACTGGCGTATGCCTACTTGTATTTTCATTTCATTTTCCGAATAATTTTAGCTAAAAGGAATTTTTCTATGAGGGATTTACACAACAATTTATTAATTTATTTCAATCTGAATTTCGTCTTCGATTACGTGCCTATAATAAGCCTACAGAAGGCGGTGCATTAGATTAACCATATGAAAGAACTTGATCATTTTTTAATCGTTAGAGCATCCACACGTCATTTGTGGTGCAAAAATGAATGTAAAACTAAAAATGTTAACAAAGACTCTGCATATCTGTGATTATAAAAGAAGGAATAAGACGTGCTAATGTCTGCTACGAAGTACTACGGTGAAGCCACGATGAATGGGTCTAAACGGCTGGAACGACAAATATTATCGAGAGTATTTTCGAAGGTCTGCCATAAATCATGACCAATCAATTCTACCCTTGGCGTTCTTGCTAGCATACAATTTGTAAGAAGAATATTTAAAGCATCAAACCACATCAGAGAGTGATGCGAAATGAAATTAAAGAGAAGTGAAGAGAAAAATTAACCTCCACAAAATAGAAAACCGTCTATCCTGATGTATCGCACTGCATTTGAGGAACATCATAATGCCGAACTCATGAATCAATCACGTGCTTAAGCGAGCACACTCGGTCCGTAGCTTATCGTCCAAATGTGAAACATTCATAGTATTGAATATTATTGGTGAATTATTAATTGGTTATAGTACTGTTATGTGAACATACTTTTACTTTTACTTTTTTCTATTTTTGTAACATTAATTTCAAAGTGAGGTCAAAAACTTGGTTAGTATACTTTGCGCTTTTGGGTTTAAAGGTTGTCCTAGTGAGTCCAATAAGTTTTGCTGCGATGACCTTTATATCTGTTCGGAATGTTTTGTATAAGCTATCCTCATTGTCCTCATATCTCTAGATCTGTATTTAATTTGTTGACTAATGTTGAATTGAAAACTTCGAAGAAACAATGAGTTAAGTTAGCTTTTATTTCACATATACTTAACATAAGAAGATGAATACGGACTAGCTTCATAAGATAATCATCGGAATGGCAATTAGCACCCAGGAAACAAATTATATCAAGCAATCAGGATGATTGTGCCCGTTTGTAGATGCACTTATGTGGATACGAAGTCGATGGTACATGAGGTTTCCCAAAAGGTATTCCCAAAATAAATGCAGTTGCGGTAGTTGTTGAAGACTATGACCTCAATTTGTTCTTTTGTAAGTTTCCTTGTACCCGACTTTGGCTATTGAAATTGCCAAGAATGATTTTGATGTTTGCGGGGGCCAAGGAATTAAATGGTCTTTAGAGCTACCATGTAGAGGCGGAAGATAGGATTCAAAATCAGTTTCAAATAAGTATTTCTGGGGATAGGGTGTTCGATTATCCAAGAAATAACTCCGCTGCGAAACTTATACGGGAATCGAGCGCTTGGTTGTCTTTCAGCGTCTACTGTTGGATAAAGCTTACGTCCCCATGAGCATTTGAATCCCCGTATAGTGTTCAAATTACTAAATTGAATCACAGATCATCGATCCGATTGGCTTACAAAAGACAATTGTGCCCTAAGTTCCCAGAAAGCAAGTAGAGCCTCGCGCTCGCCATTCAAGACCCTTTTTAGTCAATATCGAACAATGCCAAATATTGGACAAGATTAGTAGGCATTATCCAATTGAGAACTTTTGCATTTTGTATTTTGATTGTATTATATTATTTAGTGTTAGCGTTTTTCCAATTGCTCTGTAGAAGTATTTTGGTCTACATTTTGTTTGGGTGAGAAAATATCTCGGCTTACCCCAGCCAATCATACCTGTCATCTCACTTCGAATCTTCTTTCTACCACCGGATTTCACTTTATTTCCTGTTCACTGTTCCTAGTGGTACTTTAATTGCTCTCTTTCGATCGGCGAGCGCAGCTCTAGCTAATTTATAGACTCTTTCGTTTCCGTTTACATGACTGTTGAGGGTCGCATGTTAATTTTCCTTCCTTTTAGTGAGCTACGGTTTTGTTTGGTAGCCTACAGTCCTATACCAGTTGTAAATTTTCGCAATAAAGCCGCATAAAACACCGTCAAACCCATTCAGAAAAACTGTATAATTAGATCGCCGTATTTATAATCACATCGTCCGAAAAGGCCAACTAACGATCGTGTAAGCAGCACATTATCAAAGTCCTGCGTTTGAATAATTAATTCAACATAATTAAGAAGAAAAAAAGCGATAATTTTTCAAAGAAATTTCCGGCCAAGGCAGGAATAGTTGGGAATGTTCAGCATGTCCAACCAGGGATTATTCCCTTCGCAGGGAATAATAATGCGAAGACTCTTTCTTATTTTGATGATTCGTGTCTTATACGCTTCCAAATTGTTTCCATCGTTGAAGCTTCTTTCTCAATGGTTTTCCATGTCAGTGTGTTCCAGCTGCGACGAATACAAACAATCGCTTTGAAATGCAGCCTGTGTTTGCCATTACGAAATGAAATGGAAATAATATTCAGAACAATATTATTCTGATCGCTACCATAAGCAGCATTCCATAGTATCCGTGAGAAATGGCTTAGTAATGTCAGGACTTGCAGTTCTTAACTATACCACGAACTATGAATTTGCTGTCTTGATGTGGTGAGAACAATTTATCCATGTTTCATCATTCTCTTTTAAAAAGTTATCATAAGTCTTAGTATTAGGACATTAGACGAAGTTTAAAAACAAACCTGATCGAACAGCACTGACCAGGCGACGAATAGCCAGAGACCAATCCATTCTCAACCAAAAAAAAAAGAAAGAAAACACTGAGTTGCACATCACTCTATACGAAGCCGAGTATGTGAACTCTCCATGTCACTTAAAAAAATTAAGATGAGCTGAAACAGCTCAAAGAAATAGAAATTATCAATTATAAACACATTTTTGGGCGTGCCAGCTTATCATCCTACGTAATCATTTTAATATTTATTTAAACCTTAACCATACTAGAGAATGAGTCACAGAACGATTTAAAGACAGAGAATTGTGTCAACGTATTTTCTGACGCCTTGATATCCGAAATGCTTTTCTGGCTGTCAATTGTTACTACGTAGATTATAGAAACGATGATTTCGAAAAGGTTCAGGAATTTTTCTTGACTACTTTGCAACAACTGCTACCAATGTAATGGAATGTAAACATAGAGTCCACACACGCCACATAACGTGCATTGAAAAAACATGAATTATAGTCGCTATGGAAACCGAAATGATTTTTGTTCTAACCGCTCGCTTTTCTTATTTTCAGACTTTGGGTGAGACTGTTCACTAGGGCCTAAACTAAGAAGAAAAATATTTTATAAAAAGTTCAATAAGGCAAAGCTGCTGAGAATAATAAATAGTATTTAATAGAAAATAACGAAATATTATAAACCACGTGATTGCATGAAAACAAATATTTAAACTTAAAAATATTAGAAAAGTATAATTTACATTCTGCATTGAAAAATATATTTTCCAAGGAGGTGTGTGTTTATTACTACCCCCAAAATCCTTATTTATTCTCTGAGAATCGTATTGTTATTCGGGTTTAAGCCCATTTTAATTATTGGCGAAGTAATAAATCGGTGAAACGTCATCCAAAGCGGAGGTGGAGTGTTGAAAATAGTTTGTCAATCAAGCCGGACATATTGACTGTTGAATACGAAGAAGAGCGGAAAAAAATTAGCGAATTGGTTGTCCTTAAGCTCAAGTTGTATCAACTTATGGCATCAGAAGAGGCAAATATGTTCGGTGACGTTTTCAAATCAGTTGATGGCGGTGAATTGCGTGAGGTGGCACTGGAGGAACCTTCTTGTTCTTTTTCGGATGGAAATGATCGAACCTGCATGATATGCAAGTGAGTAAAATTGTTTATTTGGATCATATGATGTGACTAAATGATATTGATGACATACTTCTAACACAATTGCAGGGGCCGGCTCAATTCTCCACGTGTACTTTCTTGTCTCCACGTCTTTTGTGAGTCTTGTATAGATAAGCTTCTGATTGACGAGACCGGCGATTCGAAGAAAGTTGATTGCATTATCGAGTGTCCAACTTGTAGTCAGGCGACAAAGGTGAGTTTCGATTTGTGTCTACAGAATATAATTTGAAATTTATTTAATCAATTGGAAGCCGACTGAGTTCCCGACTTGTATTTTTAAGTTTTTGTAGGATCGCATAGAGTAGGTAATAGGCAATGAGGCAATTTTACTATTTTATAGTAACTGCAGTTGACTCAGCCTCTGAACCAAGTCCGGCAATTTAAAAGGCATGAATTTCTAAAATAGTTCCCAGAATACTCTGTTAAAACAATAAGTCTTTGTCTTGTGCGTGACTGGAGATTGACCTGATCCAATCTTGGGAACCTTAGTTTGGTAAAATTGAACTGGAAAGCAATCAAATAAATGAACATAATACAGAGCTGTTTACAAGAAAATAAGTGTTTTCTTGTATATTACTTTCGCTCATTGTATTTATTACTTGCGTTCGTGTCCAAAGAGATAAAAAAAAGAGAATTCGCATCTTCTGATTTTCGACAATTTATCAAAGGCCATTGTAGCGATTGTAACGATTGCCGCCATGAACTATATTTTCTTTGTTTCGAAAAAAGGATCTCATCCAGATAACTTTTAAATAAAGAACAAAAAATAAGATTTCTCACTTGCCAAACTTCACGGCGAGTCTTATACTCAAAACCTAGGTTTTGGATTGTCCAATCGGGTGCACGTCAACCTTCAGAATATAATTTTGTCTTCGTTTCAAAGATGTTTTTCTCTTTTCTTCGTTCTTCTCTCTTATCTTAGTTTTTCTTCTATTAGTAAGTAGCTATCCTTGCTGTCTTTCACTGCGGGCCAACAATTCGAAATATGCCCTAGTGTCTTCCGCAAAATGGGAGAACTTGAACTTTTCATTCGTTTTTACGCGATTTTTTAGACGTCTTTCGAGGTCGTGAAGATCCCAGTGGGGACACTTAGTTTTCTTTTATGAAGTTCGACACAAGATCGAGGGTTCCACTCAATGACACGTAGAAGAACTTCTATATTTGAAGCACTAAAAGTCTTCAAATATTTTCAAAGATACTACTCCAGGTTAAGACGACAATTTCCATGCTCAATGTTCGAAGAACGTCACGAATTGAAGCAACATACACCCCGAACGCTGCAATCCAACAAACCGAAATGTTGTTACACTCCGTTTAATTTATTTATATGGCCAAGACCTGACTTGAATATTCATGGACTATACTAATGCTAATAAATACATATTCATGTCAGAGTTGTATTGTACAGCTTGAGTAATAGAACCTGCATTGGACAGTATTCCAAAAAGAGGAACTCGGAAAATCCTTCAAGGAATTTCAAGAAAACAATTTATTGCAGTTGGTCTTTGCAATGAAAGAGCTTATATTTCAACATACTGTTAGGTTATTCTCCTAGTTAGTTACCTCATATTCTCTGTTGACAAACGTTACTGAAATTTTGTTTTTTCTCTATCATTTATAAAAAAGGACCAAGAATTTATGTTTAATAAGAGTTTTCTTACAGATCGGTGCAAAGGGCGCCGCCTCGCTAACTTGCGATTATGTCTACACCAACATTCTTGATTTATCAACCATTGAACCAGGTATGTTGGTTTGTACCTCATGCAAAGGCAAAGAAAATGCAATTTCTCGCTGCAACGATTGCGCAAACATTCTTTGCGCTGGATGTGACAAAGCTCACAAGTTTATGCGTTGCTTCGAAAATCATGAGGTGGTGAAGCTTGATGACTTGCAAAAGTCAGCAGAGAAAGTGGCTATCCACAAGCCACTTTTTTGCAACATTCACACCAGTGAGAATCTTAAGTACTATTGTTTCAACTGCCATGTGCCGGTTTGCAACGATTGTCTTATTGCTGACCACAAGGGATCTGAACATCACTATGATCTGCTGACGAATGCGGAAAAAATCGTTCGAACTGATATTGAGAGTCTTATGAAGGAAGCTCGCAACAAGGTGAAGTACTGTGATACGGCGGCATCGAATTTAAGCACAGCATTGACGGAGTTGCAATCGCAACATGACACTGCACTAGATTTGATTGAGGAGTCGTACCGTAGCTTCAAAGCCGTTCTTGACAAGTGCCGTGAGTCGGCTTTGAAGGACCTTGCCAAACTCCATTCGGAGCGAGAACTGAAAATTATGGATTTATTGCACAATGTTGAGAAGAATGTGGAACGTATTGATGGAGTATGTAAATTTACAGCGCGTGTTTTAGATCATGCAAACGCAGCAGAATTCTTGAGCATGAAAAAAATAATCAGCAATCAACTGTTTAATTTGATAAATGCAACTCCGAAGGCCGACATTAACTACTCGTTGGAATTCGATTCTAAATTCGAGAAGTTTGAGCAACTTGCGTACGATACATTTGGCAAATTTCGCACGGAGTCGACGCCGCCCAGTCCTAAAGAAAGTACTCCACCCCCAACATTACCCGGTTTGCCACCCGTGCTGCGAACTATGAGCTCTAACAATTCACAGAGCGCATTGACAGGGTCGGTAACGGCGAGCAGTCCGATTTCTCTTCCAACATCGATGCAGTCTTCGTTTGACGGAGACATAAACGCACTTGGAACCGGCTTCATTCTACCAAACGTCCTTACTCCAGACTCTCCATCACAACCGCCAGTTCCAAACTCGATGTCGCCCGCCAACCCTCCAATGCCACCGCAATCACAAATGGTTGGTTCAAATATTCCATTCAACAGCATCGCGGAGTACAACCTACAGAGGCTCGCGAATCTAGCAGAAACCACTCAAGATATAACTGATGCCATCGTTTCAACGAACCAAAATGCACCTACTCAGCACATAACCCTAGCTGATCTTCTATCCGGAGACCAACGTGCTTTCAACAACTTCCAAGCGCTGGCGAAATTAGGGCTTAACAACAACGGTAAGTGCATGTCCTAGGAACGTTTGTTTTTGACCGGTTTTCATAGACTTTTCCGAAATACATTGGACACCACACTGTACACTGATCGAACAAGTTGGGGAACCAACAATATGATTATGCGGAAAATTGAGAGGCAGTTAAAATTTGAATTAAATATAACTGAAATGAAATCGGGCGGAGTCGAGGGAATTCCGGTCTTTTACAAATCGTTTTTGGAAATCGAAATATGCCTCGGTTGTTTATTTTGTTAATTTGACTCGTCACGTTTTCTTTCTTTCTTGCGAATTGTATACGATAAAACGTAGACTTTCATACAGATTTAACGGCAAATCATCTTTTGGGTCGTGGCCCTTCACCAGGCATCGACAGCCTTCTCAATGAGTTTGTTGGGCTCCCACCATCCACATCACCCATTACCTCGATACCGTCATTAGGTGATGAACTAAGTCTTCCAGGGTTCCCAACAATTGGCGTTCCTGGCAGAACGAAGGCGACACCGATGCAAATCCGGTGCAAATTTGGTTCGTTGGGAACATCGAAAGGTCAATTCAATTCGCCGCACGGCTTTTGTTTGGGAGTTGATGAGGAGATCATAGTGGCCGACACGAACAATCATCGAATCGAAGTATTTGAGAAGAATGGATCGTTCAAGTTTCAATTCGGTGTTCCTGGAAAGGAAGAGGGCCAACTGTGGTACCCACGGAAAGTGGCCGTAATGCACACAAATAGCAAATTTGTGGTTTGCGATCGAGGCAACGAGCGGTCGCGGATGCAAATTTTCTCGAAGAATGGTCATTTTATGAAAAAAATTGCAATTCGGTGAGATGGAAAGGTTTGTTCGGGAAGAGTTTGATCTAAACGTTAGTATGTTGCAGGTACATCGATATTGTGGCTGGTCTAGCAGTTACAGCGAAAGGGCAGATTGTAGCAGTCGACAGTGTTTCTCCTACAGTTTTTATCATTTCGGAAGATGGAGAATTAGTCCACTGGTTCGATTGCAGTGATTACATGCGTGAACCATCTGATATTGCAATTCGAGGTATGTTATCAATAAATCAAAGGCGTTTTTCATAAAAAATTTACTTTAAAATAAATTGAAAATTGAATTGACATCGAAATCTTTCTATTTTCTTCGTCTAGACAACGACTTTTACGTATGTGATTTTAAGGGACATTGCGTAGCGGTGTTTAAAGACGACGGAACTTTCCAGTATAGGATTGGTAATGAAAAAGTCACATGCTTTCCAAATGGTATTGATATATCAAACGCTGGTGATATTTTAATTGGAGACTCTCATGGTAATCGCTTCCATGTTGCATGTTTTTCGCGCGAAGGCATTTTGCAATCAGAATTCGAATGTCCACATGTCAAGGTAAGTAATTAAGAAAATAAGACGCCAAATTAATTTCATCTGCTAGGGGATGTATAAAAAACGATGGGAAGATAGTTAGTCCGTCGTAATTATTTATATTTTCTTTCGAGTATTTATGATAAGCAATGCAAAACTACAAGTATTGTTCATCATACTATTTAGGAAATATCCATGAGCTCCATAGGTGAAGTTTATTGAAATGTAATTGTATAAAAATAAAATGTTGCAAACCATTACAAAAAACTTAGTAGAAAAATAACCTGCAGCGATGTTTCTGGAGGACCAGCGTGAGCTTCGTGTAAAATTTTGCGATTATTTCGATAGTCGTATCGGGGAAAAAGAGTCGAAGCTTAAATTGATTTGATATGAAAAGATCCCAAAGAAAAGCGTTAACCGTTGTACGGAATATATTGCAATTCCATTTTTGAAAATATCACAGTTTTTTTTATAATATTTATCTTTTCCATGAGGTATCATTGATTCTATAAAAAAAGAGTTCAAATCTTCAGTTTCTGCATAAAAAGGAGAAACTGAAGATTCGATTTTACGTCGTGATCGGCGGTCGGTCCTCCTTATCGATTGACCTGCCAGTCATAACAATTCTACTTACATTCTACTCTTGCACAGAGAGAACTCAATTACAAAGAGAACCACCACTGTCGCCACTAGTAATTGAGCATTTAAGCTTGTTTTATAGAACTTTTCTTCAACTATGAAAAAGTGTTCAGTCGAGGATAGACGGCCAACATTCTTTAGCGAACACTTATCGAAGTTTTGTATATATTTTCACATCACAGGCTATGCTAAATCGAAGCTTAAAGCTTTATTAGAATTGGTTATCAGAAAATACTTCCACTATTAAGTATGGGTTGCATGTGACGAGGATTTGGGGATTTTTTTTTCGAAGACTGCAAAAGTTTGTATTTATATGACACAATTGAAATTTCAATCGGAAACGATAATATACAATCCTCAAAAAAGAAGTGTACTCAAATATGTGTGGCGTAATGTTATATTGAGTAAATCATCAACCTCTGACTCTGAACCCATGAAAATTCATTAGAGAGAGAGAGAGTAGAGGAAAACTGATTTTTCAAATTGCCCAAGATTTTATATAGATACTAACTTGAAAATAGGAAATTGTAGAGCCCTCACATCAGAAAAGTTCAGATAAAAATTCAAAGATTGTCCGTACATTCCCTTCGATATAAATATAAGAATATGGTTGAAATCTTCATAATGAAATAAAGATTTCATCTATGTCTCAATTTGACGTTAGACTTACTACTAATTGTCACGGAACGGAAACGTTCACATTTCGTCCCGAGTTCTTATTTCGCTATCGGTTAAATTTCGTAAAAATCAATGCTGGAATAATAAAAAATAAGTAAAACTACAAAAATGAAGAAAGTTTTAGATGTTACTAATAAGGAAACAAATTATGAGCAACCATTTTACGGATCACCATTCGTACCGTCGATTGCATTTAACAAAAGTCTCAATTTAGTTTCTAGTAACCCAACGTCCGGAAAATTCAAGCTTCTTTTTGTAAATAATGGAATCTAAACTTTGAAATATGAAAGAGGCACAAGAATTTTTGAGACTTTATAAAAGCAGAAAGTTCTAAGTGGATTCTGCCTTGATATATTTCAAAAACATTTTCTGTCGTTCCCGTGCAATAAATATTTGGTATTTTTTTTTATTGAACATGTTTCTGCAATTAGTCATCTTCAATCATCTACAAAATATAGGTCCGAAGTATAGCAATATCAAACCTTGGTGGAAGAATATGTAAACATTACATAACAGTATGATCCCTGCATCCCTCTTTGTTTTTTCCTTGTTGTTTCTAGTTAACGCGCAACCCTTTAAACACGAAATAAAAAACCAATTTTGAAAGAAAATAAAGAAGACTACTAGTTAAAGTTAAACTAGTCGGAGAAGACTAGAAAGATGATAAAAAATCGGTAAGGCATCAAAAAAAAAGTTCATGACTGCAAATGCTTCAATATGAACAGAATAGCAAAAATAAACTGCAATCAATACATAATTTAATGGGTGCCGATGCGGCTCTATATGCCTATCTTAAATTGAGAGCTCATGAACGCCACTACCATATGTGGTAAAAAATTAATCAAAATAATACTGGTGGCAGGCAGTGTAAGGACTGGACTACATGGAGGATGCACTTTCCCTTGCAAACAAAGCTCAAAAATTTTGCTACCTGCAGCAAACATCCCATATAAAATGTCATGATAGAATTCATTCAATTTTTTGCTGTGTCTTGCAATTCTTCGTGGCTAGCAAAAGTATCGCACAATAGAAGAAAAAGGTAATGGCAAGTTAAAAATGTATTTTTCCTTTTCAATTCTTAGCCTACTATTTTTTAAATCTTTAGTAAAACTTGAAAGAAAAGATTTGGGTCTGTGTCTCTCTTTGTTCGAGGAAAAAAATACTTTTGGAAGGAACCACATCGAACTCGAAAAAACTGTCTGTGCTCTAAATTAGGAACTATATATAAAAAATCGACTGATGAATGGAAAATAAATAAGAATTTTTAATAATACTATTTGTCGGGTATATATATACCCTAATGAAAAAATGGGATGGAAAGAAATAATAGTTAATGGAAGACACCTCTAATTTTAAGGATAGGTAATCCAACTCATTCCCATCGATGAATGGCATCTGTCGCAACAAGGCTATGTTTCTGTTTCTCTGTTTACGGGTCGATTGGCCAATTTTGCACTTTTTTATGTCACAGCATCGAGTCTTGCTGCGCTTCCGCTTTTAACGGCGAAGCTATTCATCTTTCATAAAAATCCGCGCCGCAGTTCTTCACAGTGCCGAAAAACTGCCCAACTAGCCCAAAAATGGACTAAAAAATTGGTTACCCAGAATAGAAAATCTCCAAGAGCCTTTCGAGATGTATTTTTGCTAGAGTATTAACATAACATATTATTTCGTTCTTTTTTCTTTTAATCAATATTGTACATTTCACTTGGAGTTTTGTTTTAATAGTTCTGTTGGATTTGTTCGCTTCTTTACTCTTTTATGTAGTGCAAATTTTTTCTGAAGTGTTGGGTTGTATATGCAAGATCTTTAAGATATGTAAGATTAGTTTTAGAAAGACAAAAGTGAATCGAAATCAGCTGTGGAATACTTGTGCGTATTAATAGTCTTTATGAAGAGATTTTTTCCAACAATACAGGGCAACAACTGAGAAATTTGCAGCTCGTGTACCGACTCGCACTCGAACGATGGGTGGCATCATAGGAAGGCCTCCATCAAGGACACGACGACTAATGAGCATCGTGAGGTCTGCACTAATCCATGGCTCAGTACTGTAGGGCGACGCTGTCAGCAAGAAATTGAACCGAAAGCGGTGGGTATATACGCAGAGACAAGGAACGTTGCGAAAAGCATTATCCATTATCGAAGTATGTTGGTAGACGGCGCTAGTGTGATACACATCGATTTTCTTTCAAGAGAACGCAGAAATATCTACCTGCGCAAAAGTGCAGACGACAGAGAAGAGACAAAGTTCTCTCAGCGAATGGCACAACTCGTGTGAGGTCAACAGAAGCTGATCGCCACGGACCTGCGAGAACTCTTGGAGAGATACTAAAAACACAACACAAAGTGTGCCAAAGAGTCGCTTAACAGGAGAGCATTATGGGGGTAGTCCAGGAAATTTGTTCACTTAGGAATCCCGCATTGATGATGTAAAGTCTCCACGTCCCTTCCACAAAAAGTGGTGTAAACATTGTCGAGAAAGCTCTTCACACTCACGCTTTAAAAAAAGCTGCATAAGCGTCTTCGATTTTTTTTTAAACCCAAGATGGTAATAAAATTGATTTAGTTAAATAGATTTATTCAAATACTACAACCAGTTCTGTTAGCTAATTCTTTTGTAGATCGGTGTCTTCCTTCATATACAGTCTGACAAGAGCGTGTACGGCAAAGCTCGGGAATGAATTGGGATAAAAAGTAGAAAAAAAATACACTCATTATACATGATATAGACAATGATGCTTTATTATTAATAACTTGTCCAGTCGCCTCCATTATCAATAATTGACTGGAGTCTTCGAGGCATACTTTCTACTAATTTTATTGCATAATCCAGGGACAAAGACCTCCAAATAAGTTCAATTTCACGAACTAATCGTTTTAAAGTCCAGATCTGCTTTTCTCGAAGCTTCAACTTCATGAGTCCCCAAACATTTTCTATTGGATTTGCATCCGGCGACTGTGATGGCCAATCTAGTACTTCAACGTCATTTTCTCGTTTCCACACTGTACAAAGATGACTCCGATGTTTCGGGTCATTGTCTTCTTGCAGTAGCCAATATATGTTTTTCCTTCTAAACCACTTTTGAACAGATGGTAATAAAGCCCTTTGATATATTTTGACCATTTTAGCTGCATTTAAATTACCTGTAAATATGTGCAAGGTACCAAATCCCTGTTTTGAAAAACAACCCCAAACGTGCACCTTAACCGGATGTTTGACGGTCCGCTGGATGAATTTATTGGCGTGGGTACACCAGGTATGAGTGACAGAAGAACGTGCCCAAAAAGAAGCTTCGTCCGAAAAAATTACATTGTCCCAATCCCGGTCCAAATTTCCCTGCGCCCAAGTGAGTCTCTTTTTAACATGATTTTCCGACAGTAGCGGTTTCTTTATTATGCTACGAAATTTTACATTATGAGCCAGTAAACGTCTTCTTATAGTATCACATGACACATTAAGGCCCTTTTTAAGCAAAACCGCTTGGCCACCACGTAACGATAGGCGAGAATTCTTCTCGAATACCCGTAAAATCATTTTGTCCTCCTTTTTCGTTGTTTTTTGCGTAGAGCCACGATTAGGCAGATCGTTGACATTTTTTACTTCAGAATAGCGTTTCACCCACTTACTAACAAATGTCTTTGACTTTTTCATGTATTTTGCAGCGGCTGTGTATGACATTTTGGGTCCTTTTGGATGCAAACACAAGAACACTGCTTCATAACGTGATGCGTACGTAACGCTCATGACGAAATACGTCCTTCTCTGACAAAGATCGAACGACAACTGAGATTCTATACATAAAGCATCTGAGGGGAAGGGGCTAGCAACATGCCCAATTCTCAACCAAGCTTCTAGCGGTACCTAAAAAAAGTTTTGCCGTACACGCTCTTGTCAAACAGACTGTATATTTATCTACTTTGTTCGCTCGCTTAACTCGCTCTTCTGAAGAGAGGGAAGTTCCCTCTTATTCGCGTGAAAAGTTCATGCCACATATGCAGCGATTAAGTATACTCATGTACGATTAACGAACGTGGTCTGGATTTTTTAAAAATTTAATTATGGCGTACTCATTCTCCATACTGAGATTTTAATAATTATTCAGAAATTAGTACAAAAGGCAGCGTGGGAAACTTGATACCACCCCAATCGCCTACCATTTGAATACACCTTGTAAAGTCAATCTTATCAGGCATCGGTTTTGGTGTCTACGTTGAGATGATAATAGAGAATGGACAGGCATGGCGGAAGTACTTTTTGTTATTGGGATCGTAGCAGAATAACCATTTCTAATTCTCGCAATCAAACGTAAAAAAGGAACCAGCTTTTATGACCATTATCTAGTGTCATGAAGTATGTGTAATAGCCGAAATAATCATTTTAATTCAACGAAAACGGACAAGGGCTAATTAGGATTCCCGACGATCTTGACAAAAGTGTCCAGTAATAAGTTTTTTTTGACTAATTTCACGTGACTTGCTTTAAGATTCGCCAAGTTATTGTTAATGTCGTCGTCATGCTTTCTACTTCTTTGAAGCATTGTAATCAGGAATGTAACAAGCGATTGTGATTTTTGATCGAAAATGTATTTCGTGAGGCGACTTGAATAATAATGGAAATTTGAAGAATTTTTAAAAGCTACTCCTTTGTTTTGATTCATTTCAATCTACACCAATTGAAACACTACTTCAAAACTAGTACAAAAGCATACTTGTATTGGCTTGGCAACTAAGTAATTACGCCATTTTTCATATGAATCAAACGCAAATTTTTAAATACAACAAATCAATTTTAATGAATGATATATTTTCCATTTTGTTGAATGACCTTTTACCATGCCTGGCAACTTCACATTGCCATGTTCGTAGAACCTCTGATCTTTATCGGCAAAAATCTGAACTAGGTTCGTTTCATTGCGCCATCACCATTAGAAGTTTTTCTATATACAGAATTTTGCATATGTCGAAATTAATGTGGCGAAGCGAGGCCACACCTTTACAGTGGATGTGAGTAACATCGACACTCTACCAAGCTTCAATTATTTTTGATGAGTTACACACTGATGTTTGTGGCCTAGCGTTGGTTCGGTCAAAGAACACATTTTCAGGACCAACTGGCCGTTCTTCGTTATATTTAATTTTTCCATTTGTTGCCAGAATACACTCGAACTGGCTGTTAGTTCATTGTCCGCAACGCTGAATACACTACTCCTTTGCTATCTAACCAAATTGACGGCAAAAACGCCTTTTGGTGTATATATCAGCTTTCGAAGTGGATGGTGCAAGCTAATAAAGTCTGCGGAGACATCCTTGTCGATTAATACGGAACCAATCGTATTTCATAGTCAGTGAAGATTAGTTTCTTAAAATGCTCGGAATCAGTTATGTCCTTACCTTTACGAAAATAACACAGTAAAACAAGACGGAAATACCCATTTCTGCAACCTACACTAATACACTGCTACACTAATACATTTCCATCACATACGCTCAATTTGCTTCTCTGAGTAAAACTTATAACTTATACTATTGACAAAAAACGTTAAAGATGTGACCAGAATTCAACGAAATCGACAATTACGTATTACGGAAATTTATATGGGTAGATTGTATGATCCAGAAATTGAATATTCAATATTTACGCTATAAGCTGTCTCGTCAGCGATGACGAGGCACGGTATAAACACAAATTTAAGTATTGCATGCGATTAACTTCAAAGAGAAATGTTAAGAACTTTCATATTTTAAACAACAGTTTTGCATTGCTTATCCATAATACTCGTAGTCTCCTCGCCTCATCCTATTGTTTGGAGCCATAAAATTCAATTATTTCATAATTTAGGTTTCTCGTTGCTGTGGTTTGAAAATAACATCTGAAGGCTATGTCGTAACTCTAGCCAAAAACAATCATCATGTTTTAGTGCTCAATACTCTTTATGTTCACTGATCGATAACGAAAGCAAAGAAAGCAAGAGCGCTCAAGACCAAATCATAAACACGGAATTTCGTTGAAGCGTAACTGATCCAAAATTCATTAAGTCCTTATCTACAAAAGCTTATACCACATACAGCTGGCAAGGAGAAGACGATGAAAAGGAAAAAAAAAGAAAGCAAAAAAATATTTTTTGATCTCTTTCGTGTTTTTTTATTATTTACACTTAAAGAAAACGAAAAAAGCAATGAAAAAAAAAACAAAAAAAAAATATTTTTCCTAGTTATTAGTAATGTTTCGCGTTTTACATTTTACATTTACATTTTACATTTTTTTCTTTTACATATACAATTTTATATAACAAGAGTGTTGACAAGATGCTGTTATATATATTCCTCTTTCCTTTTTATCAATTATTAATGTAAGGCTGGTTATCCAAGACAATTATTATGTTACTATTTTAATTAATTTTATTACATATTTTTCTTTAACGTGTTCTCTTTTTCAAATGCCACACACAATTTTTAGTTGTATTTCACCATGTATACATTTTTATAAACTTTATATATACACATACATTTAAAAACAACAAATGGAACACCCCTACTACAAAGGAGATGAACAAAAATCAGCTTTTACCTGATTTTGAGAAGAATAGAGCTTTATCGGGATTTTTTTTTATATTTAATTAATAAACAAGTCATTTTTGTATTTTTCTTAGATCTTAATATTTTTGTTATATAATTATTACTATGTGTTGCTATGCGAGTGTATGTTATATATATGGTTTTGTTAAACAAAACTTAATCGTGAATGTAGATAAACAAGCAAAGCAAAGCAATTTTGAGAATTAAGATTCGTAGTCAACGTTAATGAAGAGAACGGCGAAGACACATGAAGAAGAATTCTCCTTTGAATATATTTTCGTTTTGTTTTCTATCCTTTGTTTTGAATCTCTATTTAAAAAGATTTAAAAAAAAAGTTGTTAAATTATAACATTTATACACTTTACTTTCAGTCCTTTCTAATGTGATTAAAGTTTGATTTATTTGAAAATGATTTTGATAACTCAAATTAAAAAAAGAATGCAAAAAAAAAAACAAACAAAAAAAGAAAACTAAGATACTAGAAGAACAATAGTAGGAAGTGGAAAGTTAGCAGAAAACACCCTCTCGACATAAATCCCGCTTAAATTTGTTTATTTTTGTATAAGTATCTGGTGAGGCTGCTTTTATTGACTTGACTATTTCTGTAATCATAGAAAACGGCTTTAATGTGTAGTAAAAAATGGCTTATCCTCAATTCAATAATGAACAGCGCTCATGGCCATTACTTCTTAAAAAATGTAAAATAGGCGAATTCATTTCCTAAGCTTTCATCTTGTGTCTTGGTACTTTTCAATGAAATAGTGAATGAACAAGTAACGTGTGTAAACGATTGGGAATTGCAAAACATTTTTGAAAAGCTTTTATCAGGCTTGTTTGATTCTGTCTCGTTAATTTCATTTAGAATGTCGTTTGTGTTGAATTGAAATTGGAAAAGAAAGCATTTGATTCGAATGAAAATGTTTTGCAATGCTCTGGTAATCGCGAATAGAAATGCATAGAATTTCCAAGTGCAGTTTTAATAGAAATTTTCCTGACTTTTCTTTTTCAATTAATATGGATGCATTTAAAATTATTTTTTTTTTTCATTATAAGTGACGATAATTAAGCGACAAACACAAAAAATCGTAACAATATCCAAAGGTATATATTTGATGATATTTTTGCCTTAAAAAGTCTATAAAGTCTAAGCATATATTTAAATTGACCTAGTATTAACAAACAAATCTTACAACAACAAAAAAGAAACAAAAAAATTAGGTGTACGAATTTAGAGTGTGAACGTAGAAGGAAAAGGTGGATTTTTGCAATGGAATAAACTTTCTTAGTGTGAAAATGATAACGAAGCAAAAAAAAAATTCTAGACGAACAATCTTGAATCTCAAGAGAAAGTGGTGTATAAGTTCCTCACAGTTTGTTTTTCTGTAATATACGACTTATAATTTTATGTAACGAATCAGCCCTGATCTAGAATGTCGATACTGTTTTTCTCCTAATAATTAAATACAATAGATTTAAGTGAAAGCTTCAAGGTTTGTAGAAATGTTCGAGGTAGAAGACTAATCAAGACCAAGTTTTTGTAAGTGCAAGCTTTAAACATAAAATCGAAAATTTATTGGCACTCGGTATTCTATGGGTTGAGAATTGTCGTTTTACGTGTGCGCGCGCGCAGTCTTGGAAAGCATTTTTCATTCCGCTTTGACTGTCCTTTCATTCTGAATATGAGATGTTACGTATCAAAAGAAACATAAGAGTGAGTAGAGACGAATTATTCCTTTCATACGTTTGTATTATTTAATTGCTTGCAAACAATTTTGTTACCTGGTTTGGCATGCGGTGTATTTTACAACCGTCAAAGTTTCTAATGAATTGGACGATGGGTTTAAATCGACAGGCTTGAAAATATCGAAGATGTAACCTTTCCATATGTTTAAAGCAGTCCTTACCTATTGGCAAGAGCAAAGAATCGTCTACATCTACCTCCTAGACAAAAATATGCTTTCTCATACAAACTTACTTGATTTTTCTTTAAATATTACACATATCAAATAGTACGTCAATTTTCCGTAAGAAATAACAAAGTAATAAGAGCAGATAATAAATGAATACAATTCGATTTATTTTTGAAAAGAATATTTTCACTAATATTCGCTCGTTAGTGAAAAGATCAAGGAAAAGTAAATAGTGCCATTATGATTTAATTCGAAATACATGAATACGTTTTTAAGAATTACAACAGATTATTACGACATTGAAAAAACAACCCTAGCTCGTAAGACTTAAATGAATAAGTGTACATTCTTTTTTTTTTTTAATTTTGTTTAGAAATTAATCTGTTATGAAAATTGATAATGTATTTTCAACAAAGAATTCAAACTCAAAATGATAAAAAAATCATTAGAACGAATGAGAGATCTATACATCCATCTTCCCAATATTTTTACAAGTGAAACGTGCTTTTTACTTGATTGAATAACAATTTTTATATGAGATATATTTACATACATACATACAATAAAACGAAACAATACATATTTTTCCAAGTGGGTAAGATCTGACCAAGTCTAAAAGAAAAGAGAGTGAAAAACCGTAAATTGATACATGAATGAAAACTTACAAGCAATATTTACAACTCACGAAAAGAAAAAAAAAAGCATTATACGATTTTATGCAATTTCAAAAGATTTTTTCATTTTCGAGTTAATGGAATGGTTGTTACTTGATTTAGTATTAGATTTAATCATTGCCTTGTGGTGAAGACTAGTTTTTTCGTTTTAGTTATAAGATTTGAAATTTGTAAAATTGTTTCGATGGGATGGATCTTATCTACACGAATTCATTTTTGAACGACATTTTCATCAAGTAATATTTTACAAAAAACTGCTTAAAGTGCAAGTATTATGAAAGCCGAAGAATATTCTTGGATCGCAGTAACCGAATATATCGACGAACGAATACGATTTCAATTGGAGTAATAAATCGTTGAATCGTAAAATTTAACACAAATAATGGTCACTGCGTTCACGAAGATAGCAGTTCTTAGTGTAAATGAAGCGTAAGCGTCCGACGGAATTTCGGAATGGTTAATTCAATATACATCAAGTCGATATTCATTGTATGTATTTGAAATGTATATTGGCAATGGTTACTTAAAAGTAGTGTATTACGCGAACGTTACATGTGACAAGTGGCAAGCATATGTTTTCTTAATTTGCAAAGAGAAAGAAGAGGAGATTCTCATAAATATCGCAAAACAATGTGCGTATCATCAATTCTTTTTTCAAACTGTATCAATGTCAGATAGTTTACTTTCCAGAATAGAGATTGCTCCTTCCGCAAATCACTTTCACCCATCTGTTTTCGTCCACTGCCTGTTGATTCTACTTTATTCATGACCCAGAGGAGTTACATGGAAAAGTCTACTGTCTAAGCGTTTATGCAGATTACATACAATTCGATTGAAAATTCAAAATGTCTCATTAACTATTGTTCAGTCGTCTTCGATCTTTCTCCCTTCAAATCATTTGCCGACGAATGTGTCTTAATGTTATATGTTGCTGCTTTAAACTTTCGAAGTATGTGAAAATCCGTAGTAGGTAGGAATTGAATCCTTGCATATTGTTTCTTTTTTCTACCGGTCTCTGTAATTCTCTGTGAATTTCATTTGAATATTTTATGATTGGTGTGGTCACTGCGGTTTCACTCTAATGACGAAATTCTCTAACCCAATTTGTATGACTAGCCTCACGTATATTATATGCCCAGTATATTATCAAGTACGAACTGATCAGTCTTTCGAAGTCATATGTCTTGTGTTTCTGTAAATCGCAGGATTATTAAAATTATAAAGACTTCGAAGCCATCAGGATTCTTTCTTTTCTCAGTTACAAGATGCTTTCGTTTTTGAGAACCTGTGCATTTGCACACCTAATAAATTTTATCCGATCCTTTGCTGTTTTCATCTCGGATACAGGATGGACGTTCTAAAATTTTATCGGACAGTAACTGCTAAAGTAGCCATGGTTCGTCAGCATTGTGCGGCCGATGTTTCGGGCTTGCAACATTTTCCTTCACCTAAGTTTTAAAATGTTGAAGATATATTATGCTTTTCACTGATTTCACCTTATCCTTGTGTACAGCGTTACATATATTATCTGCACTTTTGTTGCAAGATTGATTTCCTTAATTTCCACAAAGCCTCCCGCATTGTAATACTTTTTTCGGCCTATTGAAAATTAAGTTTTCAAATACTAAACAAGATAGTATACTCAGCTCTGTATGATAGTGAATTACTCGGAATTACAGTATGTGTAGAAAACCCGTATGACGTAAATTTGAACTGAAAATCTACTATTTCGTAAAGTTAACCGGCAATGTTGACAGTGTTGCAGCGTACTTGCAGCATTAAATTCATACATTTCCACAAGGAATACTTCATTTTGAGTTCTCTCCTTTTACGTATGATCAACAATCTGAGGCAATCCAATGATGATTGATATTCGGACTTTTTGTAAAGTAGTTGTCAATTATATCACTTGTTTGCGCAAGTATAATAATTAATTTGAAAACTGTAAAAGCTTCATTTCAAATAACACTGTCATGTTCGAATGAAATCGTGTCAATCAAGGACACAGATCTATTCTAAACATAGATGATCGAATCAGTTCATTTTGGTATTCCGCCGTCGATGAAATTTAGGCAACCAATGAAATTGATGCATGAATTGAAATTTCTTTTTTTTTTATTTATCTCTATTGAATCGAGAGCTCAAGCTTATACGCTTCCAGAAGCTTCGTCCTTTGTATCGATCTGGTTATAGTTCTCCAATTTTTATAGCATTTGGGTTTTCTAGGACAACCGACGCCTTGCAATAACGGAAAGTCAATTTCTAATGTCGAAGCTGTCGAATACTTAGGGCCGATAGGCCTACCTTTCAGTGTTCAAATAAAATCCAAAGGAAAAGTTTTAGCTCAACAAACTTTACTAGTGAATTTGGTCATGAAATAATTCTTATCTAATTCATATTGTAATGTAATGGGCCTGTTCCAATCCCTGGGCAATATTTGGAGTCTTCATTGACTCTATTTCACGTCTTTGCCAGGAAGTGCGTTTCAGATTATTTCAAAATATTAGGAATTTTTACAAAGTGGAAGGTTCCTTCTCGATCTCTTTTCTCTGCTGGTGTGCTATCTATGCACTAGTTACGAGTAGGCATAATTTCAATAACCCATTGTTTCAAAACCTCTCAAACTATCGGACGTTTCCAAATATCTTTGTCAGGCTCCAGTTTGCTAAATGTACTATCATTAAAAAGATATTTTTGAAAAAGTAAATTCTTCGCTCGACACCAAGTTATAACTAGTACTCTTGTTTTGTACTGACTTAATTTTCTATTTGACCGTTGCACAACTGTATACATTGAGCGCGACATCATTATTTTGTATCTCGAAATAATCTTTAAAAAAAACTTCATTAAAATCTTTATATTAATTTGCAACTTTGAACACTCACGCGTCGATATCGCTCAAACAAAATGTTTATTATTCTCACCAAGACACCACATCCTAAACGAAAAGTTAAATTTTAATCCCTAGGGATTGACATGACGTAAACAAAAAGTACGGTGTTAGTACATTCGCAAGTAAATTCCATTTAATTAAGTCCTGAATGGATGAGTTGTTGATGATTAGGGTTACTAACACCTCTAAATTTTGCGCAAATGATTCTATCAGACTATAAAATATATATAATACCAATAATCGCCATTTCAATTTCAATTTGTTCATTAATTCTGTCTTATTTTCACAACTGGGCGTATTTGTTCATTGTGTTCCAACGTCGCAATTTAAACTTCTACAAACAATGGAACAAGTTAGATCTGCATTTTATTTCTTCTGAAATGGTAAGAATGGTCGGGACGTTAGAACATCAAAAAGTAACTGAATGCGTGTTTTTTCTGACGTCTTTCCTATAATGAGTGAAGAGTGGATTAAAGTGATTAGAGAATGACTTCAATCAGAAATTTTAATTTGATATGTTTCCTGAATTTCGTTCCCGCGGAAAGAAAAGATTCCTGGAAGGCTAGAAGGCATATTTAGTTCCCGTTTTATTCAATGATCCACATTTTTATTTCTTTTACTTTTTGTTAAGAAGAACTAAATTTGAGAACCAATGGCAATGTTCTAACTCTGAGTTAAAGTTTGCTTATAATCTACCGAGTCCTGTTTGAAATGTTCCAATAGTTCTTTCTTTCGTTCTTTCCAATAGTGCTTTCGTTGTCCTAGCATACCAGATTTTCAATGGTATGGATCGAAATACTAGGATGATTGGAAAGCTCCGATTTACTTAATGAAAATCAGGTCAACTGACTATTTGACGTTGCTGTCTTTTTCCATAGTTGTAATGTCTAGTATCCCTGTGCGACCACTTACTCACTCGATATAACAGAAATTGTGTAATAGATTTCAACTGTAGGTAACGCGAACTTTATGAAAATCTTCACTCATCTTACATATCTTGTCACGTCAACTTGCAATTAATAAATAAAAAACAAATGATAATCGACTATTTAGTAAACAATTGCTTCCTTTATGATGTTAATAAAAATAAATGTATAAAATTTTTCGATACAATGATATATGCTCCGAATTTTCTAATTTTCAAGTTTTCAATATAAATATTTTTTTCTTGTTTTGTTTTTAATTTCACAATTATCACTTTATAACGAGTAACAATTTGTTCATTTTTTAACTCTTATTTTGTCGGGAAAGTATGAAATTTTAACCATGCCTGTGATAATATATTCTTTGTTCATTTTATTTTTTCAATTCGGATTTGTATGAAAATGAAACGGTATAATGTACCAGTTATACATCTATATTTTCGTGTTATATATTAGTCAATCGCTTGTCGTTAAACCGCGTTCATTAATTTCTTTAATTTGGTTTATAGTTCTGTTTTTTTTTCGTATAAAGTATAAGAAAGGGATGATATCAAGCAATCAATTTTGGTTTAATAATTAAATTTAACTACACGCATAACATTTATATGCATACATAAACACTCAGACTATAAAAATATACCTTAACTAAATATATACGAAACGAATTTGAGGCTCAAACATGTATATGTTAATGATGAACATATTGTGTATTTAGTAAGTAGTAAGGATAACAGCAGTACAGGGCTTTTATTTTAAGTTCAACTGAATAATATTTGAAAACATGTGCATGAGACAACAGTAGAGGCTTGGATCGATCACCGAAGCAAAGAATTTTTCACGTAGCGAAAAAAATGTCAGTCCGTTTTTAAGATATATATCACTGGAAATAATTCCACCCCAATCCATTTAATTGTGTTGTTGTGTTGGTTCAACGTTTAAAATATAAAAACTAATTCTTCCTCGAACGTAAATGTTGTGAATATGTTTGTGATTCGAACTTTCAATGAATATCGAGTAGTGTTACAATTATATAGTTCTGTAGAAATCTATACTCTTGGAATAGATAAATCGGAAGTAATCGCTAGTCAATTCTCGCTTAAAATTTGCTTCATGTTGCCAACTGTCTAGAAATTTGAAAATTGACGATTTAACGTGTAGGGTTATTGTAAAGTGTTTATCCATATCCTGAGAGAATTTCTTCTATTTTGAAATTTAATGGACAATTAAAATAATAGACGGAGTTTGAAGGTTGTATTGAAGCATGTTGTTATTTTAGACAATTTATCTTGATGTAAACATTTTCTAATAAATAAAATACCAACCGTACTCGATTGTCTCATGCACGTGTCGGACTTTTGCTGGATAAGTGTTTTATCGGCGTGAAATTATTAGTTTAAATTTAATTTTTTTTTTACGTTTAACCTGTTCGAAAGCCATGTTTTACATATTTTTTTGAGTTTCTTTTTGTACTCGCATCCCGCTAAGCACTACGTCCTTCATCCAATAATCAATGGACTAATGAGATTTAGTACGATTTAAATTAGACAAAACTAATACTATATAGACATATGAGTAGATATGTGAAATCACCAATAATATTAAATCAATATCTAACATGACATTCTGTTAGGTACGCATTTTTAATGTTCATTTACACCCACAAATTTTTCGAATTGAAGTTGTAAATAAATTTCAATGCTCATTCGTAGTAGTAAAAATAATATTCAATCTATGTATCATACATATAATGTGGAGAAACGTTTTTTGGAACATCTATAATACAATTGCAATGCACAGAATTCTTCAACTATATAACTTAAAATATAAACAAAAGCAAGAGTAGCAAATTAAACGTGTGGCCACAACTAATTAACAAAGCAAAGCAAAAGAAACACAAGGACGCTGGCAATGATATGATATTTCAGCAGATATAATCAGAATGCGTTAGGATTGTGTATTTACATTTTTAAGAAAAGTTCTCTCCTCTTATTTTAAAATGTTTAAGCGGCTAACATATATCACTAACAAAATAATATATTTATTAAAAACAAACAAAAAAATGATTAAAGTTTAATAAAATCAAAACAAAAAAAAAACAATTAAACAATTACCATTGTATATTTACATTAAAGATGAAAATTTAAAAAAAATTGAGGTATTGTGATAGATTTTTTTTGATGATTTTACAAATTAAACCCAGTAGGACATGTACAAACTAAAAACAAAAAATAGATACTCCATATTGCCATTATTTTTATTGATAAATATACAACAAGAAAAAAAAACACGACAAAAATGCTTTTTATTTTTGGCGATTTAAATATAAAAAGTATATTATATATTAAAGTAAATATATATATTATAAATATATATACACTATATATTTATACAAAATTATATATGCGAAAATTAACGAGAAACCTATATACATATTTTACCTTTGCGCATGTGTAAAAATGTTCGAGACGATGGAATAATTAAAGACAGCGTCGATGTTTATTTGTATCATTAGCTAAAGCATTATAATCCTTAAATGCAATAAATTGCAGTCTTTATACGTATAAGTGCATATTGTTGAATGGCAAAATTGAATTAAAAGGAAAATGAAATTTCTAAATTGGAAATGTTTTGTCCAATGTCATCTGCAAAGAGGAAATTCATTCAACATGTTAATGATGGATATAGTTGTACAATGTTAATTATTTCTAAATGCTATTTAGGCTCAAAAACAAATTACACATAAAAAAAACAAAACAAAAAAATACGTCCGTCATATGCATTTCGAGCGACCAAAGTTGTCACTTTTTGTTCAATGGAAAATATATGTTTTTGGTTGTATTTTACTTATTTACGTATACATATATATTTGAATTTTATTTTCAATACCAGTGGTTTTTCTCGATGTTTGTGTCAACGGTGGGAATTTTGATAAAACAAAACAAGCTTTTCAAATCAGTTACACTTGGATGACTTTTGTAGCTGCGTAAATATGTTCACAGCTGTTCACGTTTCAATTTTCCCTGAAATATCCGAGGACTCACTTAATGGATAGTAGTTTCAAGGATAATAGTCAAATGCATGTCTCAGCCATAATCCGATCAAATCATTTACTATTCAATTTCAAAATCCTTGGGCATATCGTTAATCGAATTGTTAAATTTCTGCAAAAACGTTGGGCTGAGTTCCTCAAAACTTATCCGATTCATATCAGATTGAAAACGGGTACCAGAGTTACTTTAAATTATTTAGATTATAATATTACTCTGATATATGTTATCGGTTCCAGCTTTTCCAAATATTAGTGGTGAAGAGTAAATAAAAATATTTTAATATTTGATTGTTTGCCTGCCGAAATCAATTTCCATAACGAATCGTTTAGTCTTCGTAATGAACGACCACGCCTAAAACATCGTTTTCGTAAATATTCATAGAATGACAACAGCGACGATGTCTGAGTACTTTGCTTTAAAAATCAATATTTTCAAGTTGGTAAAATGTCAAGCAAATCCGTATAATAAATTTGTTTGCTGTGTCAAGAGACAGTTGATTAGAAAAAAAGTAAATTTTATGTTTTTAATCAAAGAAGATTTTTTTGATGAGCGGAGAAGCATGAAAATCCTATCTCTTTTCATTTAATATTTGAATTCATGGTGATTCAGAGAAATGTGTCCCCGAAAAAGCACGCAAAAAACCCTAAATCGTTTGAATTAAGCTAATTTCTTGAATTAATTTAATAGGAAAACATTTTTCGTAATTATATCAATGTGGAATTCGGTCATGCCTATTATAAATTATCGCGTGACGTCTTTCGTGCACTCTTGCAATTTGTCTGTATTCCACAGTAACCTGGAACCTGGGACATCCTTTTGTAGCTCGGTAAAAAACTTCAACCAACTTCAAGAACAAAGTTAAGTATATCTTGTAGTCTGTGGGAAATGGCCCTGTTGGATAATTTACCTAGAACACTGCCTCAAGGACGTTTTTATATATGGCACTCATATTCATAGCGAACCACCAGTACTAAACGTCAAGATTGCAAGCGTAAAGCGTATATAGCGCGTGTATTTTTTTGCCTGATTAATATAATTAGATTCAGAATTTAAAACGGAGATGAAATTAGCGACACATTTTCCAAGTTTTCTCTGACGACGTATGATTTCATGTGAAGTTTATACTGTAAAATCCCCATGAACCCACCTGAATGACTTGGTTTTTCTATTACATGGGAAATCTTCCAGTTTACTTACAAAATAATACGAATTGGTAATGATCTTCCAATGATTTGTTGTTTTACTGACTGACCTCGGAGCTCTACCACCAACGGCGGACCTTACCTGTCTGAATGATCCACCCCAAATTTTGGAGTCCAAGTTGCTTCACACCATCTTCGTCGATTGAATGGTCGAGCGATTTCGATGTTTCGCTACTGACTTTTGGTCCTCCCGTCATATTCCCTGTATGTCCCCGATAGTCATTCATAAGCTACAAGTGACAAGAGGCGAGATTTTATTTTTTTTTGCAGACTTTTGGCTGATCGAATATTTTCTATAACTCTGTTCATATCAGGTTCACCATTGGTCTACATCTCGATATGCTGCCATAATTCATTGTCGGACCCTTCTTTAGCGTTTCGAACTTTTATCAAATGCTTTTGCAATCTATGCTTGGCATCCATAGGATAATACAGAATATAGTATGAAGTTTATATGGAGCTACATAAAACCCAATTCGCGAAGCCGTACCAAATTGGTCTTACTAAACAAAAAACTTCACACATCTTCATATAAATTAACCATTTATTCTGCATCTCTTTTTGTTGTAGAACATTCAACATATTTTCTAAATCTCATTCATTTGTTTATTAGTCTAAATTCCACCATTTTACAGCAGTATTTTGTAAAGATTTCTTTCATTCATGCTTTCGAACTTTACTTTCACTGTTCCGTTCTGACTTCCTTTTTGTACTCCCAATATAGTAGTCATAAATATTGTACCGCATATCAAGTGCGCGACCTGTGACTTTCGCTCCTTGAGAAGTGAAATAATCTTCCTTATTCCTTCCTTAACAACTCTTTTCAACCCAATCTGAAAAAGAATAAAGAAGGATGTTGTTTTAATCTTCAGCCTTAGCGCTGGTGATCATTTTGAGGACTTGTAGGCGAGCTGGACCGTTCTTAATTTTTGTGAAGACGCGTTTCTGCTATATATACACGCTGTTGAGTTACAGTTAGCCACAACACATCCTCACGGAAAATTAGGCACGGTCTATTGGACCTAGAAGCACCCGAAATTAGTTACTACAATTTTTTTTTTTATTATAACCTCCCCTAAGTTCAACGACACAAAATTGTACCGGAGGACCCAACGTGTTTACTTGATCATTTCAAGACTACAGCAAGTGTAAAAATTATTCGAACAATTAAAAATAGATTGGGCTTTGTGGAAAATTTCCAATGTTCCCTTTTAACTATTTCATGTCTTTCGCTTCTAATTAGCTACGCAATACATCCAAGATGTAACGAAACGCTTCGTAGAGCATTTCCCATCAAAATCGATGTTGTCTTAATAAAATGCGGAAAGGGAAAAAGTATTCAATGAAGGAATACAAATCAAAAAAAAAAAACCACATTCAGACGTTACAACGTGCATGTACACATTTATTCCTAATTGTAAGTCCAAATGAGAAATATTAATCAAATTTAAGGCACTGTATTAAAATGGAACATAAAAAATTATAGAAGCATTTTTAAAACACAGAAGAAAAAATTTGTTATTTCTTTTTGGATGGCTGTTTATCATTAGGCATAAGAGTGAAAACATATACAAGTTATAAATTTTGTTTGATGGTAGGTGAGACAATACGTATTTATCAAATTTAACGTTAATGAAAAATTATGAAAATCTTAACATGTAGCTATGATATACAAGGCATTTCTGTATGACACGGAAAGCATAAATAAAAGAAAAACAGAAACACGATATAGAACCGCCACCTTGCCGGTTAGTGCTTATTGTATATGGCGAGCAAGTAAACGAAAAACTTGTCAAATAATTTCTAATTTGAAACAAGATCGATAACATCAATACACTTAGAACACATACGACCTACATTACAATATGATTCTCTCCAGATACATAGAAATAATACTCGACACAAAAACATATAAACCTTAGCGTGAGAAAAACTAGCGCATTTTCCACAATGTTAAATATAATAATAAAGAGAAAACACGTAATTGTAAAATACTTCTGCCTTCTATACAACAAAAGACAACAAAAAGTCAGTTCTTTGAATATTCTAGATTTTTACAAAGATGTTCTAAGATACAGCAACAGTTAAAATTATATAGCTAGTGTATAATAAACATTTACGGCGAGAATTCATGGAAAAAGTAACTAGGACAGAGAGCATGATATTTAGAACGATGCACTTCTCGATTTTTCCAACGTTATGATAATGACAATTTTAGAGTGGCTTTACGAATACCGTTTTGAGTACGCGCAAATTGTTTTTGTACATTGTAATTTTATGACCAATACTTTTTCACTATTTCAAAAGAGAACACCAACTACTTTAGACGTACTTGATATTTATTGTATTCTTAAAGTTACTCCCTGTGGCATATTAAACGCAAAATTTACTACTCTATGAAGAGAACCAAATAATTAGTGTTATGATACCGCTGCAAGGACATACATAGGTGTTTACTTTTCCCCCTCACAATAAGCAATTATTATATAAACTACAGTCATGTAAACCTATTTGTATTTACTATTCAGTGTTTAAACCAAACAAAAAAAGATTGAAAAAAAAAACATAAAACAATATTTGAAAAAAATCAACGAATGCGCAATGAAAATACAAAAAAAAAATATATTCATCATTTAGAACAGATAGAACATTATAGTATTGGTAGAAAACAAGCTTTGAAAATTGTCACGTATTTTTATACAAGCATATACTACTTGCAGAACTTACTATACTTATTAACTACTAAACAAAACTACTATCATATACATATAGAACTTCTGACTTATTGTATTGAAATTATGTTTGACGATAGAATGAATTAGCAGGACTAACACCTTCTACTATAATAAATTGAAAATAATGACGAAAAGCAATAATATACTTGTAAAGTGTAAAGAAAACAAAATATATTGTAGATTTTAAATGAAATCATTTATTTATTTGGTCGCATTATTTTTTTAAAGAGATATTTATACGTTTCCTTTCCTATTTTCAAACGAACTGTTTTCTTATACTTATTATTCTATTTGACAAAAAGGGCTTGCCTTTTAAGCTTTTTCTCGAATAATAAAATGAAAAATATTCAAATTATCATAAGGCGATAAAAGAAAGAAGTAAAAAAAAACCAAATATTTATTTAATAAATAAGCAAAATATATTTAAACATTAATTATATACATATTATTACATATACAATCATTGTAGATTATCCACGGTTGTGACATTTTACCTTTTTATTGTTGTAACGTAAACATTTTGAAGTGAAGAAAAGTGAAATTGGGATAGCTGTCCATAGAATTCTTTGAGTTTGATTTTGTTTTGTAGACATTTTCTTTATCTGTGTATCAATTGATATGTAAATAAATTACGTTGAAATTACATATTTATCTTGTTTTTATAATTTCATCTAGATTTAGTTTCGATAAATGTTTCAAAACGGAAAAATACTCATGAACTTTAAAGTTTCATCGGTAAATCAACGAAAGTGGATTTTATTGTGAGCCATTCAAGGAAGATTTTATGATTCAAATAATTTAACAGTCAAACAATCCAATTTATATGGCCCCTTCACAAAAACATTTTTTAAATAAAGATACTTGGAATCGCACGGGAAAATTTGAGTAAAAAGTATAAAGTAAAATATTCGTCCTGGATTTCACGGGTTATAAACTTAACAATTTAAATCACGACATATCCCTTTGTGTTATTCAAATTTTTCACGACGAAACTATTTTATTTATGAAATTTTTAACTATAACCTCCCTTTATCCCGTCCCGTTAGATATGGATGTAACAATAATTGGATTTAATCATACAGAATACTGAAATTTCAGTAGCTATTGTTATTTAAAAACAATAACAACAAACGGTTATACGTCCTTTCTCATATTCTCAATAAATTTCACGAATTTTAAGCAATTGGCTTTTGCTGCAGATAAATTACAGACTGTCGTTATCGTATAATTACACATATTTAGTCTCCTATGCGTCAAAGTTAGACGTGACAATCAACAAAGTATGCCAACTAGTTGTTGATCTGTAGTCAGCATACAAGAACCCCAACTTTTTCAAAATAACCCTTAAACACTTCCTTAGATTATCCTTATTTTTCTTAGAATCTTGGGTTTTGCATGAACTCAAGTTAGATCTTATAGCGAATTCTATTTCAAACCATACGTGATAAGGCGAACGAGAGAATTGGTGAAGAAGGATAGTTGTTTCGTAGAAGGAAGTTTTAGAAAAGTTGCCTTTAATGAATGTTTGCTTACCTTTCGCAGATGGTCTCGTGGTTAAAGTCTCTAAGTTTCATGTTATTATTTTCATATTAGTTATTATTTTATAATCCTTAAATTATTAAAATTGTTACCAATTATTGTGTTGATTGCGCTTTTGAGACCGTTTATCATAACCACGTTGTCAGCAGCGATTTATTTTATTTTTAAATAACATATTCAAGCCAAGTGATACCGTTAAAATCTTTCGAATTCAAATGAAAACGCAAACAATAAAATTCACTTGAAAGCCATAGATACAATAGTAAAAATAACAAAATATCCATATTATCAAGTTTTATGGTCTGAAATTTATTCTTATTCATATTATGCCTTGAAATATTTAGATCTGTTTTATTTCTGTCGAGTTTTTCCTTTTACTTTTCGCTAGTTTCATGCCATTTTTGCCGTGCATATTGGCAAAATTAATGCAAAACGAAAAAATAGATTGTCAATGCCCAAAAACATAGCGAAAATGTCTAAAATAATGAACTTTAAATACAGTAACATTTTATGTGAAGTATTAACAACAACAAAAAGTGAACTCAATTATAAAAATTATATATATATACATATTATATATATATATTATATACATACCCCTGTTGTAAGGCTTTCAATTCATATAGATGAACTTGTATTTCCATAGTTTGTAGGGTCGTATTTTGACATATCAAAACTAGCATTATGTAAATTCCAAATAAATTGATGAACTAAATAAAACTTAATCATGTTTTTCAATGAATGTAAAGTGTAAAAACTTAAATAATAAAATAAATCCAAAGGCCTCAATATGCCCTTTACATGCCGATTTGAGCAGAGAGTAAAGAAAAAAAACGAAGAGAGAGAAAAGAAAAACATTGAAATCTTTGTCAAGCTAAAGCACAACATGAACCTTAAATGTATTCAAAAAAAAAAAATAAAAAAAATACATATTTATGAATTGTACATGGATAATCTAGACTCATTGTTTAGTCTTTAAACAAATTGAAAACAAAAGCGAATCATTCAGAAGAGGAACTTCTCGTATTTACTGCAAATGATTTCAATTTTCTTACTAGCTCATATTAGTGTAGATATTGAAAAACTAACAAACAAAAATCAGCAAAAAAATGTTGTGTTAAAATGAATGTAGTAATTAAACGCTGAGTATTGTATTATATATCTTTGTAGGGATCGATAGTTATTGAAATTTATTGAAAGTCCTAAATCAACGGTTTACTGTGTCTTAGTCTATATTGTAACGAATTTAAAAGGTGAAAAAAAAAATGTTCGAAATTTGAAGAAAAAAAAAACAAAAAAAAAAACGATGTTAATTATATTTCAAATGTATGTGCGTACGTATTATTCATGATAATGCCCATCATGAATAGATTGATAACAAATCGCCGTTGGAATATGATCAATTACCCTTTTTGCATGTTATAGCCTATATACACATTTATATTTTTTCTGATGGTTTGAACATATTCCAGCGGCACTTTGGCATAGCTATTTCCTTCGTCCTGTGCATTCAATCAAATGTTTTTAAATGAACACTTATAAAAGTAGTTTTTAAATGGAATATTGCGAAGCTTAACCATAGTATTTCTTCATTGTTTTAAATGTATTTGATCGTGAAATTTACAATGAAACATTTTAAATGACGGTTTCGGGCTTCAACAATTAAGCGTACCTTTGTATTCGAAATTTAAATGATTATTACAGTTCGAATATAATTTATTTTATAAAAGATGAACTGAAATAATTTGCATATACCAAAATCAGCAAATTAGTTAATTTATTTATCATGTATCAATTACAAGTATTCTTTCTTATAATGACATGAATAAAAGCAAAACTGTTTCCTAGAAGAAAATATTTGTTTGTTTTTCACTATTCCTTTGTACCAACAGTTGGCGGTAAGTAATAAGATAAGTATTAAAAAATATAAACACCAATCAAAAATGTGAGTGTATTTACTACTTCAGATTTTCCCAATGCATGTGAGTCCCTGCTGAATGCATCGAGGACTCGTCTAGGTTGCGATTTTCAAAAAACCAAAATTAACCATTTTTTTCAATAGAAACAAATGAGATCTAATTTTTTTTTACATATGTTACCTGGTACTTTGGGTGTTCAAAAATATTTTTTCCTAGATTCTTGTGTGTTTTAATTTATAACAAACTTTTGAAAAAACATCAAAAAAATACTGCGGACGTGATTTCAGTGACTGGATCATCTGAAAAATAGAAACGCCAAATTAATCCTTGTTTAAGTGCCTATGACAGGTAACGGAAAGGTTTTTTTTGTCATTGAAACATAACGAAATGGCGGCCTTTTTTTTTAAAAACAATCTATTTTTGAAGTTCTAATATTGAGTGAAAATTAGAACATTTGATACCGATTATAATGGTTCCGCTATTACCTATAGCCATGTATGTGTGCAACAACATATTAAAAAGCCGGAGTGGTCGGTTGAATAGTTGGCGAATGAAAATTAATGCGCAGGAGAGCGAAACAATTTTGTTTCAGACCACGCTGCAAGGGGCAAGACTTGAAACGCAATTGGAAGGATTTCCATATAATGGCTGACGAGGGTAGTTCAAAGAGAGTTCCACATTAATCCTGTGTTCGATACCTCGGTGTTCATCTCGATCAATACCTGTACTATACAGATCATGTCAAAATGATGCTGAGTAAAGCGCAAAAAGTGAATCATGGCCCTTCGTCGACTCTTTCATTCTAAATACATTCTTCAAAAGGTTAAGGTTATCTGTTACAAGACCCTGGTTAGACCAATTTTGACATATGGATGTCAGATCTGGTACAATCAGAGTGCTAGTACGATGGAAAGATTAAGAGTTTTCGAAAGGAAATGTTCGTGCATGCATGCTTCGTGGTTTATACAGGAAGGCTAAGACAGATTGGAAACGCCATGTATCGAATCGGAAGATTTATCAAACTGCTAAAGTGACGAGAGTCTATATCTTCATATTGATACTTCTTCGCAATCATATCGCAAAATATATAACTGTGAGTGAAAATCCCTGGATTTCACAGCCATTCCATCCTACAGATGAGTATATTGGGACTTGCCACGCTACTGGCTTTGTTCCTCCAGAAGCATTCATGTATTTAGACATGAATCGATACATCTATGATTCCCACGGCGTTCCGATTATACAGGGTGGGCCATTTGAAGTGGAAGCATTTGTTTCTGAAAAAATATGTGAATATTTTTTTATTATTTATTTTTATTTCGATTATAATTTATTTTGGTTCAAGGAGATATGTTACAGCTATTTGTTGAAAATAATATCGCGTAAATGGCCACCTTTGGCCTTGAGTACAAAATGTGCCCTTTTTTCGGCGTTTTCCATCGTTTTGGCCAATGTATCCGTCGATATGGCGGCGATTTCACGTCGTATGTTGTCTCTAAGTTGAGCCATGGTCCTTGGTATAGCGTATACCTTGGATTTCAAATAGCCCCACAAAAAAAAGTCTGGTGGCGTCAAATCGGGTGATCTCGGGGGCCCGTCAAAATCATCGTTTTTCGATATAACTGGTCCGGGGAACAATGGTGGTAACAAATCGATTGTTAGTCGACCTGTATGGCATGTTGCACCGTCCTGTTGAAACCAGAAGCCATTCAAACCATTTACACGAACAATTGGCTTCACAAAATCATTTATCATGGCTCGATAACGTTCGCCATTAACAGTTTTCGTTGCTCCATCATCGTATTCGTAAAAATAGGGACCAATGATCATATCCGTACAAACACCACACCAAACTGTAACTTTTTTGTCGTATAGAGGCTGTTCTTCAATTAATTGAGGATTTTCAGTGGCATAGAACCGACAATTGTGCTTCTTAACGCTTCCATTTAATGTGAAATGTGACTCGTCTGACATGATGATTTTTCGCCAAAAAATGGCCTCGTTCTCGGCCATTTCGATAATCCATTTGGCATAATCGACGCGACGCAGATAATCACCTGGGTTCAGTTTATGTGCCATTTGAATTTTGTACGGAAACATCTTCAAATCGACACGAATAATGCGACGGAGCGTGGTCCGAGCGATGCCCAACTCCTTAGAACGATGACGAGACGATGTTGTCGGCTCCTCCTCAACACTGGCTCGTACGGCTTCAATATTTTCATCGGAACGTCTTGTTCGTTGTCTGGATGCATGACTGGCATTACTAACATTACCACAATTCACAAATTTGGCGTATACACGTCTTATAGTGTTATCACCGGGAGCACTTTTAACTTTATTTTTCGAACGAAACGCACGTTTGGTTTTCACAATTGAAAAGTTATTTTGAATGTAAAGCTGAACAATTTCAGCGCGTTCTTTTGGTGTGTACTGTTCCATGATAAAATTGTCTTGGAATGACGCTTCCAACGCGGTATGTCATTAGTCGATCTGACAATTCTGTCAAAAGTTATTCGGTTGCATGATGCTTCCATTTTAAATGGCCCACCCTTTATAAAAATTATATAGACGGGCCACCGATAAAAAGATTAAATATCCTCCGAATTTGAGTACACGAGACCAGCGATTCTTATGGAGATACTCATTTACTAAATTCGGAGTGACTGGTCGGGCTGAGGTGGAGCAGGCTAGGTATTGGTAGCTGAATGACAATGCCTTAATTATTCGTGTTTTTATTTTCTGTTTTTGAACTTTTTGGTTTTCGAGTTTCAGCTCAAGGTAGCTACATTTAGTGTTTTTGTCGTGTTAAAAATTAGCCATAGATTTCAATATTTAGTATAGATATATTATTAGGTATTATATTAGGCTTTAGAAATGTTTAACATTTAGGCTAGGAATATTGCTAGCATTACAATAGTATAAAATAAATTGTTTTGATTAGAATTAGGTTATAATATATTATTCGCAGGATAAAAGTTCACTGTTGTGTAAACATTATAATTGACTTTTGAATAGTGTTGGTTGGTTTTTTTTTCTCCTTTTTCCAATTGAAAAATAAGTAATAATTGTAACTACATTGCATTTGATATTGTTTTGTTTTTCCTTTCATTAGTAAATGATAATGTTTAGAATTAGAGAGCCATTTGAGCCATTAAGTTTCTTCGTATTTTTATTGTTTAGAATCAGCTTTATATTATTGAAAAATTTATAACGATGAATATTAAATAAAGCGCTTTTGTCTCGGTGATCGTGAGTAGGTTGAGTGATCGGTTGAGTAGTTTTTTTAAATTATTTCCGCCGGCTTCAACAACATGAATTCGAAATAATCGCAAAAATGTTTTTATTCAAGAAACGATGGATACCAATACACTGTACCATACGAAATTCTCTTCCTCTTTTTCATACTACTCCCGACTAGCTAATGGTGCATATCTGAGAACTATCCTGGCCTCTTTCAAAACCTCAGTACTGCGACGGTTCGCTACCTATACACGTTGTCGATCTCTAACATTATGTTAGCATGCCTATAGGAAGAATAACCTTCGTGATTGATTTGGCATTGATTTTCGTGTTCAAATGTAGTTGTTGCCTTCTAAAATGCTGGGCTACCTTGCGTCTGACTTCCTCTTAACCATATCAAAGTACAGATTGTAGGTAGTCCTTTCAGGATGCATGAATTTGTACTTCATCAGACATTTTCGAACTTGGAAATATTCCAATGATTCCAGGATACCATTGGGCTGCGTTGAATGCATTTTTGACACCAAGTGTCACCAGCAAAGCTTCCCGTACCTACTCACCACACCTATGAGAAGCGGGTATAGCACCCTTTTTTGATTCGTGCAGCATGGAAATGGAAGAGATATGTTGGAGAAAGCAGCCACACTTTCCTGGTCAATTTTCGAATTTCCGCAAGATCCAGGTGGGACCACAAAAGCTTGCCAGCTCCAGCAGATTCTGGCAGAACCATGGTACTTACCTGGAACATGCTTCACTAGAGCGGCGGGTTGTGTATGTTGGTGGCGGGAAGCATCCACGCAAACTTTAAATAAAATGCTCTGATGATCACTGGCGCTGTAGCCCTCTGGTACCTGACCCGTTACCCGTTGATCCCAAGGAGTCTGAAGCGTATATCATCTATGGTATAATTCCTACATACTTCAATGGCGGTAAGTAGCCATTTTGTTCACGACATAAACTTCTATACCGACTGCCATCTCAAAAGCTTGTTTTCCTCATTTCAAGCATGCCGTATTCATGATATTCTGTAATTCAGACAGCATTTTCTAGATCATTGGTTCGGAAGGATATGATGGCTTATAAAGTTTTTCGAAATGTTCCTCCGGGAATGAACGCTGTTGGGCATGCAGATCGCGAAGGAGTTCGTCAGGGTTTCAGGCAGGTGAGTTTTTGTCAAGATTTAATCAGTCAAATTACGTGTAATCAGTCAAATAACGTGAAATTAAACAAAAAGACTCTAAGGACTAACGAAGGTTATCTGGAACTCAAAAGAGAGTCATAACATTGCAGCCAATGCTATATGTAAGATTTGCTGAGAAAGGTAGATGCAACACACGAAAGGACGATGAAAGTCCAAGGGAAATGCATCGGCGAGAATCGCTAAAACTGCAATAAGTGTAATAAAATGGCATCCGATTGCTCTACGTAGGATTAATCAACATCATAAAACCAATCGAGATCTCCATGAGGAGTTATGAAGTTGGTGTGGAGTAAACCAGGTACTGCACTGAATAAAATAAATCTGTCATTGTCCGGGGGTGTATGGCTAGCAATGGGGCAGGTTATGTCTTATTTATTGAATCAACAAAGGATAAGAGAATTCAATTAGATGTACTTGGGGCGAAACAAAAGTGCAACAAAACGGGGATTCGAAAATGGCTTGTTGTTTTGTTCATGACAGTGACAACAAGCTCACTTCAGAAATTGATATGTTCTGGCTGCTTTACAACGTGCCAAAACAATCACGTTCACCTCCGCAATCACCAGTCTACAATCCCATTGAACACATATGGGATTTATTGGAGCGTCGAATCTCCCAAGCCACATATTTTTCAAAAAAAATCGGTGGAATGAAATAAAATTACGACTGAGGAGACATCAGTTCAATCTAAAAACGACTGAGAGCGATTATTCAGCGTAAAGGATATGATTTTTATGTTAAATGAATGTTGGATACATTTTTATATGTTTGTAAGCAAACTATTTCTGAAGTAATTTTCGTTGATATTTTATCTTTGCTATATTTTTTTCCCTTTTCCTGCAGTCTAGTAGGTTGTATTGGCGGCCATGGTGCTGTGCACATTAGCCAGCGTTCTCGATCTCAGTGCGCCTAGGCTGGTTTCCTGTTCGTGCCCCCTTAGGGTCACTGTTATGTGTTGTGGTGATCTAATTAGTTTGTTAGTATAAACATAGTTTGGTTGGTTAGAAGGATTACCCGTTTGGGAATGTTGTTTTGGTGAGCGTGAACTACTTGTGGGGATTGAGTAGTGGACGCTTACAGCTCTGCCTTGGCTTCCTCCAGGAAAATCTATTTCTTAAATTATCCAAGTACGAGCATTTGAAGATTTGATGATCTAATTGATCACGACTATTGCACCAAATGCAATGGTCGGATGTAGTTATGTTCGCTTTCTTCAGTCTTGTCTTGTTGTACGCTCTGTTTGTTAGTATTCTATTTATTTGCTTAGTGATATTGCTGTCTAAGTGGATGTAATGGAACAAAGGTTTTTTATCGAACAAGAGGTTGATTTTTAGCCAAGGGCAGTATTTTAAATTCTTCGTATTTTCCTTGTACTCCATCGTTGCTATAATCTTAATTCAATTGAAAAGCTGTCAAACATCTTCTGTCAAAGTTGTCATTTATTTAAACAAAGAATGAATGACAATATGAATATAAAGTTCGAATTTGTATTTCGAAAAATTATTACTCCTCAATCATCAGGTCCAACAGAGACCAAAAAACCATATCACTAGCCCAAAGAGGCCTTGAACGACAAACGCTGGTCAATGCTGTTATAGGAATGACCAATAAATCATCCTGAAAAAGGAAAAAGGAGAAGAAAAAAGAAAAATTATTTTTAAATCATTTTAAAGAAATTTTGCATGAGCACAGCTTGTACGTAAACTTTTTTTGACTAGTGTGCATCGTAACCGGTTTGAGAAATCTATAATATAGGAACGATTCAGAAGATTTGGAAAAATAATACAGCCAACATTACACTGCTCATTAAATATTATTTGCCAAGAATACAAAATATGATCCAAACTCAATAGAATAAAGGCAGTGGTGTAAAGAGTGCTTTGCGCAAATGTATTCTAGTAGGAAACAGTCCCAATGAGAAAGAACAAACCGAAGAAAGTTCGCAACTGGCCAATTTTCAATTCCCGCTTTGCTTTGCATTATATGTATAAAATTGAATTTGAATTCAAATTGGACATTCAAAATCATCCGAAGTTAGCATTTTCATAATTTTACCAAATCTTGTTTTTTTTTTAATTAATTGAAAAAGAAAAAGATATTAAAATTATTTTTCCACTTGGTAAAGCTGTTTTAATCAAATTGTTATCAGAGCGAAAACGGCACAGCTGACTTATGTCAAAGTCCTCATTCCAACATTGGTCCTTAATATGCGTTACGCGCTTCGCTTGCTTTTGGACAAACTTAATAAAGCAAAGCAAGTTAAGTCCGCACTGGGCTTCTATTTATTAATTTGAAACCGGAGCAAAATTCTAATCATAGTCCGACCTACGTTCGGAATCCTTACCGAACAGAGTTAACCTGCAAGCAGCCGTCAGTCAATGGTAGTAGACAAGGAAAATTGGCCTGAAGGCAACACTTCGATGCTATTGCTCTTAGCCTTCTCGTTTTCAAGTCGAACGCGGACTGGGTATAAATTTCCAAGCAAAAGTTGGATGATTTTATCTTTTCTTGTTATCCGAAATATTTTTGAGTGATGAAGGAAATCAGACATGTCCTTTTTGAATTCATATATAATTGTCAGAAAATAGAGCAGGAGAATAAAGATTGAATATATTTTTCCTTCTCAGAAGAATATATGCAGCATAACTTCGATTTTTCATTGTTTGTTTCATGGATTACGAATCCAGCCTTTAATCTGACGCAACTTTAAGGTTCGTATGGGATCTTAATGACGCACCATTACCTTGGTACTGAAGTGATCTTAGTAAAGATCCCTATGGGTTATATTTGGGTTTCATAGAATCCTATCATTAACACGATTATTTTGTAGAGGCAAAAATATTTGGACCTGAGATCTGGTATATTGCAAGCGAGCCCAATAACTGCAGCAGCGTTCTAATTTAAGATTATGGAAAACATTCAATATTCATTGTGTAGCTCTAACACATATCGAGTTTCTATCCTAGAATTATAAACAACCAGGACTATAAACACTTTATGCATTATATGACGTCTCCTCTCTTCTCTGCCTCAAAAAAAAGTTTCGAAATTATATACAAATTGCACCACATGTGCCAACACAACAATTGTTTATTGCAAGCAATATTGATCGCAACAATCAGAATAAAAATTTCTTACTTTTCGTTTTCTTCGCTTCAGGCGATATCAAACCAATGGCTTGTGCTTAAATGAAAACTTTCTGGCATATTTTCTCTTCCCATTAAACGGTGTTCATGAAAACTTGGAACCGTGTCAGCATTTCGACTACTTTTTTACTCTCCTTGTATCGTTGTGTTGTTTATACAATTCACGCTCTTGTGTGCGTTCATATGTGGTATATTCGTAGAGAATTTCACTGCTCAACCGCCTCCCAAATTAGCATCAGTGTGGAATTCTATAATCTAATTATAAATTGTTCGGCACACAATTTTCTTTCCCGCTTGAACAACATGCTTTCGAAATATGAAATGTATAGTCAATGCTTTCAAAATTTGCTCGAATTAGTTTTTCAAGTTTTTTTTTGTTTTAAATATAAATTGAGATCAGCTCCGAATTAAAATGGTACATTGCTGTTTTAACGTCAATCTGAAATAATGATATAGGATTCTCATAAGTTGTCCTCCGTCCTGATTTTCCCTACATTTTCATTGCTTCCTTTTTTCCAACAAGACAACATGAAGTTATTAGATTTTTTGACGTGAGTTCAACTAAGTTTTTAGTGTGATCAAATACACGAAGGTGTAGGGAAAAGTTTGCATTTATACCAGCTAATGTTAAGAAATAGACCAGCAAATTTGAAACTGTTTTGTCCTTTTTAAATTTGATTAAGAATTTTGGGGCTCCTGTTCCGCTTTTCATGATTCTTTGTGTCCGTTCTTTTTTTTATTGTTATTATTGTTAAAAGACCCTCTGAAAGTCTGAAAGACCCTTAAAAGTCACATTTGCTACGAAGCAAATACATATCAAACACAAAATATATGCTTACTTGTCCCTGAAAATGTTGATAGCCACTGGCACGGAAGAGCAGTAAATTAAAAAACTATAGTGCAGTTACTTTAAACATTTCTCTCATCAGCACCAAATAAACAACTCAACCAAGTAGGCATAGATTTGCATCGGAACAAGTCAATTAGAATGTTCCAGTACATTCTTAAATCGTCAGACAATATATATCAAGTGTTTTTGAAAGTAAGTAGAATAAAGGCTGAAATACAATAGCGCGAGACCGCGATACGAGAGCGGGACGACAGTATCGCAGCAAATGTCAAGCAGTTTTCGTAACATGCATTTGTATGCGACATCGTACAATGATTGCGATGCGTCGATGCGAGGCGGGAAATATTCGGGAAAACGAAAATTCATCGCAACGAGGTGCGTGACGTTTGTCAAATGCAATATGGCGCTTAAATAAAATTTGAAATTCAAACGCCTTAATTACTTTTTAAGTACTATGGTTATTTAAAATGAATTTTGAATGAAAATTTCATGCATCCTAGTTAAGGCTTTAATTTGCTAGACAAAGGAAAAATCCACATTCAAAACTTTTAAAAAATCAAAAACAATTTCATTTGAAACGTCAGCTATTTGACATTTGTCATATGAATATTATTGTTCCTCGAGCAACATATGTCATATGAACATTATTGTTAATCGCGAGCATTGTAAATTGAATGCGTTGCGTGACAACGAGTGAAAATCTCGTCGCGCTCACGTATCGTCGTCTCGCGGTATTGTATTTCGGCCTTAACCTTTCGGCCACCACGATAAAGGAAGACCTCTCTCTGCTTGCCTAAACAATTTACTACAAGTAAAGACATTTAAGAGAGACAAACTCACAACGAAAAATCACACCGAAGATGGTGCACCGCTGAATCAAGTATGTGGACGAAAAAAGAAAAGAAACTGGGAGCGACGGAAGTTCGTTCAGAAAACAAACAAGTAAGAAATCCACCCCTGTCGAAAAAATCATAATAAACAGCAACATACTAAAAATCTTCAAAATGGCTGTTCTAGAAGTTTCTCAATTGCCAAAGTGAATATATAAGCAGCGATCGGAAATGGAGCGGCGTTTAACCAATGTGTATGTTACAACGGACAGTCTCCGAACCATTTGAGGATTAAAAAAGACGAAATGTGAAAGTGGATACAATCAGCGATAAGCAAAAAGACCAGTACAAAGAATTGCATAAAATCTAAAAAGTAATCAGAGGTGATTTGCACAAAACACTTGAATTATGTTTAAATAATATTTCTCAATAAATGCTGGCGTGCACAAACTGTTATTGTACATAGTTGAGTTTTGTTTATTTTAAATGGAGTTTCAACTATGATATTATCGTAAAGGCTCTACGCCTCTCGGAGCACGGCATTTAAGGTTTCTCCTCCATTTTTCTCAAGCTTTTGACCATTTCCACTAAACCCTAGCAGCTTCGCACTGTCTTCATCCGTAGCATCCCCCACACGCTTTAAAGGTTTGCTACAGGTTTTCCCATCGTTACGCCTGTCATATAGCTTTTTTTGGCATCATCCAGCCCACTGAAGTTTCTGCAGGAATATTATTTTGAAAACATTTGTATCGTCAAATATTTCGTGCAACAGATTGTTACATCAGTTTCGACATCCACTTCTGTCTGCTTTGGCTCTTCTGACTCTTCTCGGAATTCTCCTTATGAACACATTCAGCAATTTTTCAATACTTGCGTAAGCGTTTATGCCTCGTTCCATTAAATTCGACTGTAGTATTTAAAACAAATATTAGAAACTTCCCTTCAAAAATCATTTTACTATTCCACCTTCCTTGATTTCCTTTTTTTTCCCAATCGAGGTGAAGTTATTGATCTTATTCTTCACTGAAATTCTCAAGTTAGCCGTTAAGCAGTGTTAGTGAGAATTGGGGAATTTGTGTTGAATGCTCATCAAACATTCTATGTTTCAATTTTTAATTTCAATTTTGTTTTCCACATTGTTTTCATCATATGGTCTGTTTTATTTTATTCAGGAAATGTCTTACGCCTTTACAAAAGATTTTCATCTAATTTCGTGTCTTGCATCAATTTCCTTATAATATAGCAAACTTGAATTTTTTTCTATCAATTCGCCTTCCGACTGAGATGTAAGTATATGTTCAAAAAGTTATAAAAATTATGCTCTATGCCATCGTAGATGATTTCGTCATTCCTAGTTTTATATCCAACGGAGGCAGTAAAACATTCTCTCAAGGAACGCAATTAAATAGAATATAATTTTAGTATTCAAAGAGGGCGCGTTTCGGCTATTTGTAACCATCATCAATTCGTTCAGATTTAATTGATAATTGACAATAGACAAGAATTCGGCTCAACAAAGTTTTGTTTTGAAAGGGCTCATGTCCAATTCCCAAATTTTACACCAGAACCCAAAACTGTCCCTCTTCACACAGATTCATTTTCTTCTGCGATATTTTTAATTTATTATTGGTGAATTTTAATGATATTGAAGCAGTTACTGCTTATTTCTATCAACACATTTTGGGTAAAGGGTTCATTCAAGGATTTTCAAAATCAACAAAAATATGGATAACGTTACTTAATAACGTTTACCTTAAATATACAGAATATATACGAAATAGCAAAATAAAGTTAACATTTTTAAACTAGGTGAATTAAAATTCAATTTTGCATTCCTCGCAAACTAAGACTCTTCCTCGTCCTTATCTTCTCTTCCTCTACTTATTGTTGGCCATGACAACAATAAATTGTAAAAACTTTTTCCTTCTTCAGTAGTATTGAAGGATTTGCCTATTGTCTTCTATTTTTGAGGCAATACTGTCATTCATCCCTGCAAACGCTTTTTAATTGCAAAGAAACTCCAATGTTGAGTTTCTTCTTGAATTTTAAGGTCCTCAGTATCAGCCTTTTCATTGTTGTTAAGCGCATCATTTGTCATCTCAAAGAAGTAGTAATCTGAGACCTTGAAACTTTCTTTTTCCATATTATTTCTTCTTCGCAATTCTGATTCTTTAACAGCGATAGTTTGTTTAAATCTTATTTAATCTATTAAAGTCCAAGATGATCGCATTATCCTCCAATAAAATTGCTTCAATATTGTCAGAACTTGCATTGATGAGATCTGCATACTACTATGGACTGTAGTTATGATCAACCCTTCGCGATTTCCTTTTAATTACTACAAACGCCCTGTCACAAGATACGAACCTGTGACCCCTCATAAGAAAATATTGCTTGATATATATATCCCTCAGTTCAAAATGTACAAGTAAAAATCGCAGTACTGTATGATTACGATTGCCCGGTCCAGCTATCAGAAAAAAACAATAATTTCTTTTGCTATTTAGTTATTCGTAGTCATTTCCTAATATCTGCATAGAGGGTCAATATAACTCAACATTGCAAACAGTCAGCCGACGTCTGTTTGCAAAAAGAAAGTATGAAAGTCGGTTTCCTCTTTGTCGGTTTCGAGATTTGTTTTTTACATCCCTTCGCTCCTGCAAAACAGTATCTTGTTGAACCTGATCGCACCTAAATATAAATATTGATAAAAATTGGACATTTGCCCATTCGAAGCGAACGATTCAATTTTTCACATCTGCTCAGGTTTTAGAAGGCATCCATTCTATCAGGAGCACACTTTACGAATCTCTTAACTCCTCTGCAATTGTGGAGACTATGACTCAAAACAATTACAGATGCGTTTTCATTGGTTGTCAAACGGCTGTCACACTCAAAAAGTAGCTTAAAACCGATGATTTTCTCATTTGTGATACTCAACGTTCTCACCACCCTCCATGTTTATATGATTCCAATGATCAATGATCATCACAAGCCAAGCAGACCCCCAAAAATGTAGTCACCAGATGTTCCAATTGCATCTGGTGCAAAAACACCCCATCCCAGCGAAACTTTTGCTGAACAACCTCGGGTAATCAAGAAAAAGTGTTTGTTGCTGTCCTCTTCCTGGCCACAAGCGTTCCAAGTTTTACCGGATTTGATTCATATTCGGTTGGCATGTCGGCCTGAAAAATTGTGGCCCGGTTCAGCTAAAGATCTCGCTTATCCTCCATGTGATCAATTCGTTTCGAGGCGAATGTCTTCTCGAAGGGTTTCGTCTGGTTCCCTTTCGGATGTTATTAGCACATTTTGATAGTGACTATTTTAAATACATTTTGATCACTTTTCCATTTCCCTTTTAACTTTCGTATCTACCAACCCATTAGATTTGTACTTTAACTTTTTAATTTTTACATTTTTTTAACTTAAATGTAATTTTGCTCGGGTTTTCCCAACCCTTAGAGCCTGCATACAATTTTACACTGTTTGGAATTTTACGCGATTCAAGGCTGTTGAGGTCGCTGATTACCGTTACTGTTGCCGCTATAATGGAAAATAATTGCAACAGGATAACTAAAGCATTGTTCAAGTTTTTGACTTCGTAGCTGATCCACTGGTTGTGGTAAAAGCGTAATGACTAGAGGGGATATCTACTCTACAGTCGTTGAAGTTCTCCAATGCGTCCTTTATTATTAGAGTGACGCTAACCAATCCCGTTTGGTTTTCGATTATAAAAGTTGGTGTGCTCCCTTCATTTCCTAAATAAGGTTAGCAAAATTTAAATAGTTCACTTTTTTTTGTTACACTTGGCAGTTTGTTGCACAATCACAACACCCATAGGCCGTGTCGTGATAACTCGTTTCCCCATATATGTTCAGCTTTAGCACAAAATTCATTAGCAGAAAGCATCAGATGGTCAAACTGGAGGTACACCGAGGCCAAAATCATCCTTTTGTTGCTCGTTTGCTCGATCACCGCCGTTGTTGAAATCATAGTCCTGAAATCTGATTTAATACTGCCATGTAAAACAACTGAGAGCTCTGCTTACCTAGCGGTAAGGTGTAAATTGTTTTCCCCTCACTCCAAATAACTTCCCGTTTTATAGGTAAGGTTCTTACCTCTAATCTAAATGCCCTATCTGATTGGTGTCTAAGTAGTTTGACAGTTAGGTACGTCCTGCACAGCAGGAGTGGAGTTTCTTTCTGTAAATGCCCTATCTGATTGGTGTCTAAGTAGTTTAACAGTTAGGTACGTGCTGCACAGCAGGAGTGGAGTTTCAATTTTCTGCCTCTTTGTCAAGAAGGCATCTAATGTAGTTTGCGTTGTCCTTTTGCATTTTGTTAGTAGTTGTTGATAAGTGGATAAAGCATCTATAACACCCCGTCTCACTTTTGAACTCCTGTCAAAGGTTGGACCATTTTCAACAAATTGGTCCATAATTTCAATTATAGTGGTCAAACTCCTTTATACAAATGCCATCGAAAATTCTTTTCGCTTTTCTTCGAAAAAACTACGTTCAATATTTTTGTTTTCTTCTAGCTCAGTTGATTGCTTGAGCTCGTCATTAGAAAGACTAACTGCTTTTTCTTGAGCTATTTCTTCGATGTCTTCCACATTTGCCTGATCTAAACCGGTTTGTTTCGCTAATTACACTTTTTCATCCATATCGACAGAGTATCCAATGTCTTCGCTCTTACTCAAATCTGGCCAAATGTTCTCCCATACTCCCTTCAAAGATTTTTCTGTTATATTTTTCCAAGAAAGGATTATGCTTTCTACAGCATTTATAATATTGTAGTTTTTCGAAAATTCTCTTATTGATTCCTTCTCTTCTCCGTCTGTTTTTTTAAACATCTGTTAAATGTTCGCCGCAAGTAATAAGTCTTAAAATTGGATAAAACGCCTTGGTCCATTGGTTGGATTAAGGCAGTTGTGTTAGACTGTACTGCATGTTGTTAAGTCTGATAAATTTTTTGGGTGGCGTTGAGCATTATCAATTAAAAGTAGAACTCATTGTGTTTTTTTATTTCGCAATAATGTTAACCAGACGGGCAGAGATGTTCAGTGAAGCAATCCTGGAAAATGTTCATAGTTATCTATGATTTTTTATTAGACTCCCAAATTACAGGTAAAGTTGATTTAGATATGCCTTTTATCGCTCTTTAGTTTTTGGAGTGGTAAACTAGTAGTGGTTTTAATTTAAATCTCGATCTCCGCTTGCGTTACCACCCACAAGTGTTCAACAATCTTTTGCAGCTTTAAATCCTGGTGCTCGTTTCTCTTCGGGGGATATAAATGTCCGTTTTGATATTCTTTTCCAAAACAGGCCTGTTTCATCAACATTGAAAGCCAATTCTGGGGGATGTTTTCCTTATTCAATTACTGTTTTTGATGTGGCTGGGAATTCAGTCGCCGCTTTCGAATCACCACTTGCTGCTTCTCCTGCAATCTTCATGTTGTGCAGTTTATTTCGATGTTTGAATCTATTAAACCATCCTCGACTAGCAACGAAAGTTTCACTTATGTTACTTGCCTCAACCTGAATGTGCTTAAAAATTCTTCTAGCTTTTTCCATTGTGATACTCGTAGATTGGCTTCAATCTTCAATCAATATAGACTGTTGTTTTTCCTTTTACTCCATAATGTTATTTCTAGAACGGGTAATTCAAGTTGCAGAGCTTGACGTAATTGTAGTTGCCGATGACAGTATTTTTCTTTATTCTTCAGAATTGTCCTTAATGTTGAAGTTACCAAATTCAATGCAGCACTAATTTGAGATTGAAGTTCACCAGAATCGAATCCTCTAATCACTTGCAAACCTAGCGCTGCGCACAGTTTCGGGGAATCTCCGTAGTGTTGCGAGCAATTTCGGGGAATCCTCGGGTTGAAATAAAAGAGCGCTAAACAGAAACAGCGCTAAACGATACAGCGTTAAGCGATTTTGAGGATAGTGATGTTCTATGTGGTCTCAACAACATGGAAATCGATTAGATGAATCAGGTTCAAGTGATAATGATTCGCTTGGCATAAGTCCGATAAAAAGAAAAAGGATTGCTGCTTTTTATTATTCAGTAATAGTGAAAGTGAAGTTGAACCTGAATCAGAAATTAATAAAGACTTTAAAGAGAATTTACCTAAAAATATCCTTATATCGACAGGACGTAAGAGTGGTGGATCTCATTTTCGTAGCGAAGAAATAAAAAAAAAACCTCCATATGGCATAACTAGACGAATGATTTTGATGTGAAATTAGTGCTATTGAGAGTGCTCCTATTAAGATTAAAATTAATAAGATTAATTTTGAATCTGGGAACGATCTGACTATAACATATGGAAAAGTATTTCTTATTACATTTCCCTGCTTTGATTCCCTATGTACCTACCTTGTTTGAGAGATACAGATTTTTGAAATATTTCGTGTCTAAATGAAATTCAAAATCCCACAAAAATAAACATAGAATCTCTAGGCACTAAATTTAGAGTAATAATTGTTTTCATAAAAGAATTTTCGATCTCGAAAGGTTTTTCGATTTTTCTTCTATAATTTCGAGAAACCAGCGACATGGGGCCTTCTAATATATGTATTAGCAGGTGCAAATACGGGCTTTATATAAACACCATTACCTTCTTATTGGTCTATTACCATCGACCCACTTAATTTTCCAGAACTACCGATAAGTACAAGAATTGTTTAACACTTGTCTAACAACTTTAACCACGTATACCTGTCACGACAGGATATATACAGTCTATACACTGATTGATATTAAACAAGTATCCAATAAGCAGAGAACTTCTAAGGACATATACTACTGTGTCCAAAAATCAAGGTGACATTTGAATTTAAACTGCGCGCGTCGAAGGATTTGGAGAATTATTTTTTTTAGGTTGGTAGTACTTAAAGTGACATCCATGTGAAATTTCCATGTCAAAATATTCATTAGTGTTTGAGATACGCGTCGTTTAAAAGTGAGTTTTTCGTGTTTTGCGATGTCGAAATTTGTTGAGCAAAGAATTCGCATTAAGTTTTGTTAACGCAATCAATTTTCTGCAGCGGATACGTTGAGGATGACGCAGAAAGCCTTTGGTGAAGAGGCTACGTTTTAAAAAATGTTTACAAGTGGTATAGTGAGTTCCAAGCCGGCCGTGAACGTGTTGAAGACGAAGAGCGTCCTGGGCAACCATCAACCTCAACCGACGAAGCTCACGTCCAACAAATCAAAGATTTGGTGTTGAAAAACCATCGATTAACAATTAGAGACCTTGCTGATGAGGTTGGCATATCGAAAGGCTCGGTCAATACCATTTTAAAGGATGTTTTGGGCCTCAAGCGCGTCACATCTCGACTGGTACCGAAAACATTGAGTTCTTTGGAAAAAAGGCGTCACGTTGAAGTGTGTGAAACGATGCTTTCTGGCTATCAGGATAAGATGGAACGCATTATAACTGGAGACGAGACTTGGGCCTATGCTTACGACCCCGAAACAACCGTTCAATCGAGCGAATATCGTGCCAAAGGGGAGCCGATACCAAAAAAATCGCGCCAAAGTCACTCAAAAATCAAGGTCATGTTGACTGTTTTCTTCGATTATCGTGGTGTTGTGCATTATGAATTCCTTCCGCCGAGCCAAACAGTCAACAAGGAATATTATTTGAACGCTATGCGGCGTTTGCGTAACGCTATCCGCGTTTCGGATATTCTTGGATAATTATTGGTTTTTACACCACGATAATGCACCATCCCATACTGCACTCGTAATTCGTGATCATTTCGCCAAAAACTCATCCCATATCGTTCCGCAATCACCGTATTCACCTGATCTGGCGCCGTGTGACTTCGATAGAGGAGATTCAAGCCGCAGCGAAGACGGAACTGGAGGCCATCGCGGAAAGTGACTACAATCAGTGTTTCGAAGATTGGAAAATCCGTTGGCATAAGTGCATTGCATCGGGAGGGGATTACTTTGAAGGGGATGAAATTGATTTGGAAGAATAAATAAAGAATTTTCAAAATAAATACAATACCACCTTATTTTTTGGACACAGTAGAACAACCTCACTGCAACAAATAAAAGTACCCGAAAAAGGTTTAGCAGTTAAGGCAGCAAAACCAAACTTAATATCAAAAATTTTGTTGCTTGCCGATCGAAAAATTTACTAGCCTTAGCGTGGGAGGATCAGCATGTTGTCTCCAGGAAGTAGATATGGCCCGTCGATAATGAAAATTATGACAAGAATTAAAAGTGGATAGAAGTCGTATTCCAAAGTAAATTAAGCAACAAATAGTTTGCGATTATAATTATAATTGATCGACTGAACCATATGCTGGAACACACTGTTTTGAACAGAAATCCATAGAATGGTGGAGGAAATTATTCTTTGAGGACTAGAAATGCACCGTTAATTTGTGTACTTAACTTGTCAACTTGTAAAAAGAAAATATTAAACCCATAAAGGAATCAATTTTTGTTCGCAGATTATACTTGTGGGAAACTGTAGACAAGGTGCGAAACGCTGGGGAAAACCCTCAGCATCAGAAGCTGAAAATTTATTAAATGATAAATTATATATACTTGTAGCAGATCCTTTAGGCAGGCATAATGATAACCTGATATGATCGCAAGCAATAAAAGATGGAAGGCGAACAAAACTACTACTACTACTACTAATTTTGTGAAACTTGCGACAGGGAAAATTTTTTTATGTAAGACATTGTTATATGTTTGTTGCGAAAACATAAATAACTTACATTGTTATTAACTAATATTCGTATTTGGAAAACGCATATTTTTTCTGAAAAATCGTTTTCAAAATATGATATGGAACTTACAATTACTTCATACATAACATATGGTATCAATACCAGAAAAATTAAATAATAGTTAGCGTAAAACAAACTGGGAAAACAATTATAGTGCGAAGGGTTAGAGTTAGGCGACCCTTAACTCTGTTCTCTTTGACGACGATGTGCTTGAGATATTTCATTGCATATTTGTTATTCACGGAACTTTCTAATCGCTAGAATTTTTTCACTTTTCTGTCGAAGGGATTCTTTTTAGGGCCGGTGAAACTTGATTTACCTTGTTAGATCTTACCAATTATATAGACGTAGTCTTTTACTGCTACCCTTAGTGTGTCGATTGTGGTGTCATGAAACGGCGTCCTCGCTTCGGTGTAAGGTCATTGTTTAGGTTTATTACTTGTTCACCAATTCGTTTCAGCCATTGAATTCATGTTCCACCTTTACGTTCTGGCTGATGCATCCATCTTGCAAGAAGATAACTTCCATTTAGCTTTTTTACCATATTTCATGCAATCTCTCTCAGTTCTATTAAATATAGACCAGTTGATGCACCATTCAATGTGGCGTGAACTTAAAGTATTTTTACGTTTCCCTCTTTCTTCCTTTTTTTAACTTCACCCTTGACCTATCTGAAGGGTTGCACTATCTTAGGGACCATAGGAATTAATAAGTCTGCTCGCCTTCTCAGGGTGCCTAACCAAGTTCTTTCTGTTGTGCATATCTAAATGAATTCTTTGTGTCACTGTGGTGATACGCTTTATTTATATCAACAAAAAACAATTGCAATTGTATTATGTACCTGTTTTTATGTGAATGATATGTTTGACTCTGTTATTATTCTCATTTAAAGACACCAATCGTATTGAATACTACTCACTAATCTCTATACTTTCAAAAGGGGGTTATCCTGTGACCATGACATTTGGCTAGCAAATAATGGAAAATTATCGTTTTCAGCGTCATGAATTTGCCACGGTTACTGATACTGATCAAATGTCTACCATTGCGTCCTTCTTTAACCCATGATCTGCTTTTCGCAGAGAAAGTCGATCGTTGGAATGTCTTAACATCACCTCTATATCCATAATTTTCCAGAAATCTGTAAATAGTTCTGCACGTCCGTTCGTTTTTAGATATTTTTTCAGGAAAAAAGACGATAAATGATACTATATCGTCCGGCAGCACACCTACATGAAATTCCTATATCTGGGGAATGGATTTTCGCCCAAAGATACCGAGGATATAGTACGCTGACGTGAAAGCATGGCCACATCGACTATCGCACTCCTTAGTTGTATGTGATGTATCTTGTAACTGTTTTCAATATAAACGTTTCCTAAAATGAAAGCTTCTCAATCTCGGACATCATAAGATTCATTTAGATGTCTTTGATTGTATGTTCGAGCATTTTTCCTCGACTGTGCTGAGCTGATTTGAGTTTGGTCCATCTGTTAGTTCAGTCGAACCGCAGCATTCGATCCGACGACGTCAGCTGCCGGACTACTTAAAAAATTAAATTTTTCTTTCCCTAGAGTAAGTGCTACTTCCTTCAGGAAGAATTTTCATAAGAAGTTTCCAATAAAGCATCTATCGTCTTCTGCAATAACGGATATTCACCATAAAAAAGGATTAATATCTAGTTATAATGGAGATTTCCTGCATTCTGCAATTGAATTTGTACTTTGGTTAACAATCGAGCGAAACATTAACGATCCTTAACAACTTCTTTCCTATTATTTATTTTGAACGCTTTATTTACAATCAAACTGCTTAACTAATATGCACAAAAGCAACTTCAATTTTGCATTGAGTGTTATGTATGCATCGGGTGAAAAAAGGAAAATGCTTTCGACATCAACGCGGACCTAAAGTTCCAACGCTAAAAAAGTTACAATGTGATAATAAAGAAACTGTGTTTAAAAGTGTTAAAAAGAAATTTTTCAAATGTGGTAAAGTGTTGTTAAAAGTTAGAGTTGCATATTTCTGTGTACGTCCATCTTTCTTTTGGGGGATGAAATCTTACTCGCGTGTCATTGGTGTAGTGTACGTAATATCTTCGCAATTCGTCCTACAAAAATGTTGGCTTTGGTTAAAAATAGACTAATTTGACCAATGAAAGAGAGAAACGATTTTCTGCAAGTGATATTTGATATGTTGTATGATTTAAGAGAATTTCTTGCTGAAGAATTTATAAAGCTAGACTTGCATTTGCGTTCTTATATCATATGGGTTTGCCAACTGGTTCTCCATAAGGGGATGATCATATGTTTGGAGAATATCTTATGGCTAAAATGCAAACGCTTTTAAATCTCATATGTGGTGCCTTAGTAACTTTTGGGGCGGTAACGAAATAAGAACTTCAAAAAATTTAACAGTGTTAGATATAATATAAATTAAATTCAAAATAGAAAAAACCATTATTAATATCATTATGAAAAAAAAAATGGTCAAGTAAACAGTAAACGACGGGCGCCAAATGAACTATTCTACACCAATAATTAGAAAATGATGTTTGGTCCTTTTTCGTACCGATACTAGCTTTATTCTATAAATAGAACTGTCTATCAGTTTTTATCCTAAGCAATGATTCATTTCGGGAATGTACAAATATTTTGCACATTAACACAAAATGGGATCACCCACCCCAACAAAGCTTGCTTGAAAACGGCGCTTTTGACAGGCAAACATATCCGTTTGTATTTGGCAATGTTTTAAATTTAGTACCGACTTCGCTAACCGAAGAAAAAAATATATTTTTAGAATTACTTTGTCAGCTATGAAGAAAAAAATGCACACCCGAAATATACCTGTTTTATTTTTGGCAATAATTCAACAATAGATGAAATTTCGTAATCAGCAGATCTCAGTGGGCGGAAATCGTATATTAAAAGGATTATGAGTGTGGATACATATAGATACACATTAAATCTATTAAATACATAATCTTCTTGAAAAATTAAAAATCTTACAAAAATTACTAATTTTTGAAATAGTTATCCTTTTTTACCAACATATCTAATAACATATGGTTGCCATGAGATCTACTAACGCTGAGAAAAGGTTTTGCCTAGGCCCAAAATGTATCTTCGTCTTTTTCTTAATACGGTTGACAGCGAGGTGTTGCTTCACTTCCTGGAGGCCATCAAATAAACTTATAACCATCAATTAACAATTGTATAACGAACCGTGAGATCCTAGTCAGTAAACGTGAGTGAAATGAGTAATACTCAAACAGATTAGCTTGGGCAATTCTTGGTCCTTATCAAATTGATTAAGGTGGATATTATTTCAATAAGAGTTACTACAGAGCAGCCGATGTTTTGTTGATCTTCACAGAACAGCCAACTGATGATTAGATGATGAATAATTTTGATCAATCTAATATTTTGCGTTTAAAAGTAAAGTGCGTAAGATCTTTCACTGGAATGGGTAATAATAGAGTATGGAAAAGTCCTTAATGGGAATACTCACTTTCTCATAATTTACCAAGTCACAACGAATTGCAATCAAAAGTCGATTAGTCTGTCGGACCAGGCCATATCGAACGATCCATTTGAAAAAAACAAACACAAAATTGCCAGCTTTCCAAGATTTCATCTTGCCATTTTCCTTGTTAATTTCTGGATATATGCTGAAAGATTATGGATAACAAGCCGACTCCCACAAGACATAAAATTCAGCCAAATTTAAGACAAGATACGCGAGGAGTTTGGTTTGCACACGCCAAATAATTTGTCTGTTGTAAATGTCCTACCCTTTATCGTAGTAGCATAATCAGGTTATTTTACTAATCTTACAGTAGTGGATGATGCTCGCTTAGACCTATTGTATCCCTTTGCTGATCTCATAAAAATTATACGTTGTATATACCAACTTAAGGGTACAATCTCAAAAATGGACCTCTAACAATATTAATAATTTATTAGGATGTTTTACTCATCATAACAATAATATTGACCGTTCCGACTACTGAAGGAGGCTCAAAACCAGTTGAAAACAGTCAACGAGGCGGAGATGAAAACTGTATGTTTGGCTGTCGAATTTCAAGTCTTCAGACGGATTGCTAACGATAATAATCATTTCGAATTGAAAAGAATTCAAAAGTGAAACCTAATCTCTTCCAAGATTATATTTCTTGGAATGGAAAAAATGTGAATATTCTTCAAAAATTGACTGCTTGTCCATTTTTGGCACATGTAGATATAAGTTTAAATGGGTTTTCAAAAGTTGCAAAGTATCTTCGAAAACGAAGATTGAGTACCATTTTAATTAGGTGTCTACGCGGACAATTTATGGGAAAACGAACATTTTTTAAAAGCAATGCACGATAAAATAACTGCAGGATAATGCAACTCCAGTCTTTCAGTGTTCAACTACAGTTGGGACCTTTTCGTAAAATAAAGATAAGATACTCCAGATATTCCGAAAGATGGTTGCATCCTTGAAATGCTTTGCAGAAACGACGGATATTGAGATGAGAATTAAAAACTATGGAAGAAATGATTTTCAAAAATATTCGATTTTTGTAACTAGTTTCCACAATACCACCATCTTATTTAAGTCAACACTAATCAGTCGAAAATAAATCCCAAATCATTCGAAAATCTCAGGATTAAGTTTCCTTTAACTCAACATCCATATTTCCAGCTGTGCGATTCAATTATCGTGCATGCAAATATTTGGACGCTTCGCCAGCGGACACCATCCATAGTCTTGCGCATATTGGAAAGAATAAACATCGAAATTTAATACGTCCTATGCGGGACGGAGTGCATCTATTTTTAAAAACTATTGGAATTAGACTAACACACATATTGCCCGTTTTGGCAACGCCACTTGATGAAATCCCGATCTCGTACAAGTGACTAAAGATATACAACATTTCGCAGACAACGTAACACGACTACTACGTAGGCGATTTCGCACACAGTTTCATAATATCAGAGGTGTGCATTCGATTTTTTTTTCTTTTCAAAAACATTTTCTAAATTCACTCGCACCCCCCACCCCCATGCCCAATCGCTTTTCATACTTGTAGATATACCGAAGTCGTATTCAAATAGAAACCAGACAACTCAGGGTGATCTAAAATTAGATTCAAATAATTTAACTTTTTTTTTTGACGCTTAGAGATTTTTTTAAGCATTTAATGGTTTTTAATGTTGTAATTAGAAAGTTTTACACAAAGCTTTTGTAATTTTCATATTTTATTAACGAATTATTCTCTTTTATTGCAGATTTAATTTTCTTAAACCATAAGCATGTCCGACGATGAGGAATACACGTAAGTATTACCACCCCCACTACCCTACCTAATGCAAATCAATGCACTTTTACTCTCACAAAAATGTTATCTCACGTTTACGATATCAATTGTGATATATTTTCTATGTTCACATTTCCTTCTGTTTCTTATTTTGTGAATTTATCCTCGTGTTTCGCACCCCGAAATCACACACGATTATTCGTTCTATTCAGTCCTTTTGTTTTTCTTTATGTCTGTTGTTTTTTGTACGTGTTTATTTCATGGCACCACGTTTTAAGTTTACAATATTATTAGCCAACAAATATTTGACTTTAAACTTCAATAATGTTACAAAATATTTTAATTTTCGTTCATAAGTTTACAATAATTTTAATTCTCGACTGGAAACATAAAGAAGGGAATGCTTTGAGGAGAGAAAATATCTGCATATGTAACAGAGCAATTCGTTTGCGCTGATTTAATAATCAAAAATGTAAACGACTAATTATTAATTTCAAATAAAAACCAAATGCAACATTATTAAGCACTTTAATAATTTTAGCTCTGAAGAAGAGGAGGAGGAGGAGGTCGCCGAACCCGTTGAGACGTAAGTTGTTGTGAAAAATAATCAGACCAATGAAGCATTGCAAATAATAATTATAATTTAGAAGAAAAAAAATAAAACAAAAATGCATACAAATGCTTGTCATATGCTACCAATAACTAGAAAATTTTAGTTTTTCTGTTTTTTTTTCATTTGACATTGTACAGTGAAGTGAGGAAAAATGTATAACGAAATTTACTCTTCGTCTCTCATTTTCTGTTGTTTCGATGTAGAAAAAGATGTTTATAGTCCATTTTGATTGATAGTGAATCTTGTTCCCAAGTATTTGATATTATGTATTTAGTAGAATGAAAATGTGAAGTAGAATCAACATTTTTTTTCTTTCAGATTGTAAAGAATAATCAAAATAAAATATGCAAATGTTAATGCTAGTTATGATGTAGTGACACAAACATTTAACACATTAAGTGTTTTGAAACGTATTGAATTTCTGCGAAATTTTCCATGTGTTATGCCCGAGCGCGAAACCTTTCAAGGGAATTTAAATAAAACCAACCAACCGTCGTTGCTATGAAAATGAATGTTCATTTAGTTTTCAACGCTGTTGAACCTTTTGCTGACACGAAAATTTAAATGGATGATGGGTGGTCTACAAAATGAAGTGACCACTCAGATACACAGCAGAACAAGTTGAAGTTCCAATTCTTTAATATCATTTGGGTTGATCATTATGAGCATGCTGAATATTTCAAGCAAAGCTGATGAAAGTCCTAGCTGAATTCTAAAATTCCATATTTTATTCATATTTATCCGTTATAAGGCGCAAGAGCAAATATTATACTAAACTTCAATCATTTAGATGAGTGAAGCTACCACCCCCCCATCCCCCCTCAGAATATTTTCTTATTTTATTTTATCGTCAAAAAGTTTGACATTATAGTTCGTTGATAGTTTTGATGCAACAATAGTTGAGCGATTCCGTTTCTGGTTTATTCAACCTCAGACAATTTGTGAAGTCTATATTTGAATTGTTTGATCTGATGGCAATCTTTCACTCCCGAAGTTGTAGAAGTTCAGTTGCTGACAGTATTTTTTCACCTTATGCTAACTTTGATGTCGTCAAAGATCTGATGCATACTGCTGGAGAATAATTGATAATGATAGAAATCATGATAGCGTTCACCACAACTTTTATCATTGGAGTAGCAACCTAAGACCAACCTTGACAAGCCTCTTGCTTGTGAAGGATCTGGTATCAGTTTCAACTGAATGCTCTCATCATTTCCGCAGTTTCGCTATTGGACGCTTTCGTCGAGTTCCATTCATTAAATTTCGTCCCTGTAGTCAGATTGTCTTCCATTCCTTGACATTCCGTATTTAGCGGGGTCGCTTACTTTTACAGATTTTAGTGGTGACAAGTAGACCGACTAAAATGTCTTCATTCTGTTCCAAAAACCCACAGTATATATCCTTGTTCTAATCGCTAACAGTTTAACACACATTCTCTAGAGCTATGCTTCTATTTCATATATTTCTACGGCTTATGAGCAAATAGTATGTACAAAGCTTGCGAAAGCCGCACTTACTCTTCGAGAGATAATGTCCTCTTCTATACGCTCTCTATGGGCAACTATGATATTTCTTGTCTTTCAAGTATTTCAAGGCGGGAGTCTTTCACTACATTCTTCCGTTTTTCAAGTAATCAATCAATAATCCTAATCGGTCATGTTTTTAAGGCTAGTTTTCATAAACTTTTTGCCTCATCTTCTGTATATTTTGGATCTACTTCTACCAGCCTTCTACCTTTAGCGACCAATTCCATATTTGCAGATCGGTTAAAACTGGCTACTTTTGTCACCATTGATGAGTTTCTTCTGCTCAGAGTATCGCAATGAACCACATTTACTGTTGTCAAAAATTCACTTCAGCATTCGACAAGTTTACGCTGTCCTTCCTTTTCTCAAACTTTTCTCATGAATCTTTCTTCTGACATAATCAATTTTTTCTGGCACAAAGCGTCATCATAGCTGGGTTACATGAAAAACAGATTTGACCGGATCAGGGTGCATCCGGACGTGGGACTAAAAAAGCATCAATTTTGTAACGGTTATTGCGGTGATCCTAAGGAAGATAACCATTTCAGTTCCTACGTCATTCGTTCCGATTAATGGTGGAAACCGTGAAAAATATCACCTTTGCCAACTTTCATTTTGGAATCGCTTGTTGAAAGAACTGAATCGTTACTCAGTACCTCCCGAGGATCTCAGTCAATACAAAGTGCATATTTTGAATGTCCATCTAAGCCCACCAATTAGGATTCTTTCAGAAAACTACGTTACAGCTCAGTAACGACTTCCTGATTCTTCTACTTGTAAATCCACCCATCGTGCATGTACCTAACCTTCGTTAGATGAATAAATTAATAAGGAGTTTCATGAGGATGATGTAGACTTGATAGGGACAAGATGAGACTCTAGAGTGCAAGAGCAGTTCGCTTTTCCCGACTAAATCCGTCTGCTTTCGATCGCATTCACTGATCAGTTGAGAAAATTTTACATTAGACATTTGCTTTGTAGGCATGATTCGCAAAAAGCCTTCAATCTCCAAATTAGCCAAATATTGAATTTTAATTATCCACATGATGCAAGATATAATACTACTTTTGTTAAAGTATACAGGCAGAGAATACATGCAGATATTGCGCCAGAGAATAATACCTTGTAGGAATTTATAATTTCTAGCTCCAAATCCGTCATTATCATAGTTTTTTTCAAGTGAATATCGCATCTGAAGTGTTCCTTGTTCAGAGACTTTATAATTCGGGATATACACAAGGATTTTGGGGGAAATGAATTGGAACCATATGATTGTATCTACCATAAAGTTTTCAAAACTGTCTCTAGAGTTCTTTACTAAGTTCTTCACTTCAAACTTTCGAGTATCTTTATAGTCGATGTTACTGTGCCTTGTTACCATGCATACATCCCCTAATTGACGTTATGTTCGTTTTATTATAGCTTGTGCAGTGTTCGGTAAAGCAGACAGTATTGTGCCTTATTAAGCTCGCCTAAAATCGCTCCGCTCTTGATTTGCTTCTAAAGAAACTCCATTATTGCTTGGCTTAAAGCCAAAGTAATACTGTAGATTCGCAGGACATTCCTTTTTAATATTTTAAAGCTTTCAAAGGTTCAATTTTTTCTATTTGAAAAGAAAAGTCAACATTGTTTACTTTTGCTAGTAAACTTGAGAATAGGATGGGGTATTAATTTGTACTTCTTTCACAATCCATGGAGTTGTGATTTCATAGCCGATAGAGGAAGCAATAATCAAAATAACACATATCATATATCCTCTGCAATCAAAATTACCTCTTAAATTTTTTTTATTTTAAAATACTGTCTTCGTTTCCCACAGAAAGTAAATTCAATGCGTTTCGAAACAATGGCAAAAAAACGCAGCTTGAATTAAAAAACAAAAAGAATTTTAACAAATAGATAAATGAAATATTTAAGCCTGTACTTACCACAACATTCTCGACAATACGAAAACGATGCGTAAATCGTATAACGATAGCATAATATTGATGCCATAACAACAATAACAACAAAAACAACAATAAAACGCTGTTTGACATACTCACATATAAATACACAATAACTATTATTTAAAATTTGTTTTCTTTTTTTCTAATTGCAGGAAGTAAGTGCCGTAGAAATGTCGTAGATGTTATTTTATTTTAATTTTTAACTTAGTCTAGTTTTGCTTTAGATTGTGCTAAGTGGGAATTTTCTTATACACACTGTAGTTGTTAGATACATTTGTTGGTAGTCGTTACCGTTTTCCTTTTTTTTTTTTGGTATTAGATTAGAAAAATTATTTTATTGATAATTTTAGTTAGAAAGAACAGGCGAATGTTCTTAACAACGAATGCCATCTGAAGTGTTTTCAAATGCAAACATGTTCAATTAGAATTGAAACAAACAATACCTCCAGTAGAACGCTAATGCTTGTAAAATTGATGTACATTTGTTATATATGTGTATAGAATTGCGAATATATACACATGTACATATTATATGAGAATACTCGGGTCTGGAACGGTTTATATTCTTGAAGTTATTGAAATTTCGATAGAAATCAACTTAATATGTTTGATCTCAGAAGCAAAATCGTTGTAACCTGTCCAAAAAGAGTATTCAATCAAAATTAACAACATAAAAACAGACAGTGTTCAGCTCATTTAGTAAACACAAACACTTAGGATCACACTACACGTATATGTTGATTTTCTGTACATAACCCTACCATAAGATCAAGTTTTGAGTGCTATCGATTATTGATTTTTTGGGGTTAATTTAGAATGGACAAGAAAAAATCGAAACTATATCTGATTCTTTTTTCAAATTCCTATTAAACTATGAAACCTAACAAAATCAAAATCAACAAACAACAAATTACCTACGAAAACATTTTGTTTGCCCATCATCTCATTTGACGGATGTTTTGTGAACTCGACATACCTACATTTCCACGCGTCCTTTTTTGCCCATCCATCACGACATATATGATGATCATGGTGATGATGATGTTTATTGGTGGTGATGATGATGATGATGATGATAATGATGATGTTGATGAACGAATCATGATGTGATCCAACGATTCCATGTCGCGTAGAACCACTGCTAAGGCCGAGTAAGTTCATGCCCGACGGGCTCAAACTGTGTTTAGATAAGGGCGTTTAATAAGTAACAAGCAAATCAATTATTAGTATTAAAAATACGTCTAAATAACTCTCAAGCGCTAAATGTTCAATTAATCAGTGAAATAACGATGTATGGAAAGTACTTGAATATTACTTCAATTAAAACTGCTTCGATCTATAGAATGTGTATAACAAACTCGTTGAGCCAAAATCGGTAGACGTAATAATACTACAATTAATTTTTCAACTAAAAACCCGAACAGAGATATACTATGCACAAATCATCCACATTTCCACAACAACAATTCTTCTAATATAATCCTATTACACTTCAACTTACTTTTGTTTTTCATACTCAACAGTTTTTGAAGAAATCTATTATGCATTTTTATTCAATATGTACGCCCACATGTCAATACCTAATATATTTTTACGAGTCATTTTGAAAACATATATTCCAAAATACGATTTTGTAATCAGCCCCGTCCATTATTAAACACAATTAATTGGAAACAAAACAACAACACGCTCAAAATAGTTTAGGTAGCATTAAAATGTAATACTAGAAAATGCTTATATTGATTCAATGTAGTTGCATTAAATAATCTTGATTGGAAGTAATTTGATGCAATCACTGCATATTCTCCATCCTAGACGGCATTTCAGATAAGCAAGCAAAGCATGTAATTTTTTATATGATTTCATTTTCAAATATCAGTCAGCAGAACATTATTAAAGCCTATGCTATAAACATGGAGAATGTGCGTTGCATTACTTACATTAATACTACTGCCATTGAAATGAATCAAAGAAGAACAATTTGGCAATAAAAATCCAACAAATCCACGCAAATAGTATTAGTAAGCACAAAATTGAAAAACAAACATTGATTACGAAAAATGACAAAAGTGCAAACGTATCTAGTTTCATTTCAAATACGTAATTCAACTTTAAGTCATGAAGAGAATTAACAGAATGAAACTAAATAATAACATCAATAAATAACCCATCAAGCTTATTGGAAATACGACAATATAAGAGTATTTACAAGGTCTTGGTTTTCAGGGCCATGAAAAAGTTATTAGTAATTTTTAGACACTTTTTACAATCATGCTTTGAATATTGTCAATGTAAAATAAATCGATAAATTCTGATGATTGCGAATGTTTGCATGCAATACTTCCATTTATTGTTCGTCCAAAAGCCTGTTAATGTTGTCTAGTTGATGTGCACCTTGTTATTATCCTTATTTACTAGAATACCACCCGTTGCTATTGTTAAGTCATTGAATGTACAATTGTTCGTGATCGTATTAAGCCAAACTAGAAAACAGAACAAAACACTATTTTTTGTACTTGTTACGCTCATGATTTCCAAACCTAATCGCTTTACATCTTTTTCAAAAACTAAAGAGGAGAAGGAGATCCAGAGTTCATCAAACGTCAAGATCAAAAACGTTCCGATCTCGATGAACAATTGAAGGAATACATTTCCGAATGGCGCAAACAACGTGCCCGGGAAGAGGATGAGCTCAAGCGTCTGAAGGAGAAGCAAGCCAAGCGTAAGGTCACCCGCGCTGAAGAAGAACGCAAAATGGCTCAACGCAAGAAGGAAGAGGAGGAGCGACGTGTTCGTGAAATTGAAGAAAAGAAACAGCGTGACATCGAAGAGAAGAGACAACGTCTCGAAGAAGCTGAACGTAAACGTCAAGCCATGGTCCAAGCCATGAAAGATAAGGACAAGAAGGGACCAAACTTCACGATTGCAAAGAAGGATCCTGGGGTGGTACTATACCGAACATACTTTAGAAAAAACCTCTTACGGTAAGGATTCTTTTTTCTCCACAGCTCGGTTTGTCATCAGCAGCGATGGAACGCAACAAAACCAAAGAACAGCTTGAAGAAGAGAAGAAAATCTCATTGTCGTTCCGTATTAAGCCTTTGGACATCGAAAATCTGAGCGAAGACAAGCTCCGTCAAAAAGCCCAAGAGTTGTGGGAAGCTATTGTCAAGTTGGAAACTGAGAAGTATGACTTGGAAGAGAGGCAAAAGCGTCAAGACTACGATGTGAGTACAAGGATTTCAGATGTCCGATGATATGTTGCTAAGCTGACTTGCGGACCATATTAATACTTCTTCAATTAATACCAATCAACTCCTCCCTTTAGCCTTAAAAAAATTTATTTACTTCAGAGCGTCATCATACTCTGATAACTTTCTATTCTAATCCAAAACTTATATTTTCGTGAAATTTAACCACATATATAGCATCTTATGGAAAACAGCCGGATAAACTACTTCACCATTCAAACTCGGCTGATTGAAGTCAATTAAAAGTAGCTTCGACTAATTGAATTTTCTCGCCTGACCCGACTTTATTTCTTCAACAAATTGTAATTACTAATTTACCCTTCTATTCCAGTTGAAAGAATTGAAAGAAAGACAAAAGCAACAGCTCAGGCACAAAGCCCTGAAAAAAGGCTTAGATCCCGAAGCTCTTACTGGAAAATACCCGGTAAGTAAAAACATTCATATAAGCTCGGCCAGTCAAATAATATTTCATCAATAAATCATTTTCTCCATTTGTAGCCAAAAATCCAAGTCGCCTCCAAATATGAACGACGTGTGGACACCCGTTCATATGATGACAAGAAGAAACTCTTTGAAGGTGTAAGTATCCTATATTCTCATCTGTTACAATAATTTAATGCTCAATGAAACAGAATGTAACTCTTTTTCTTTATTTATATTTTCTCCAAACAAATATTTCTGAAAAAAAAATATTTTCGTCGCATTCAAAATATTTCAAATTCTAAAATAAAGGGATACGATACTTTATATAAAGAAACAGTTGAGAAAACCTGGCAATCAAGACATGAACGATTCATGCAACGAACAAGAAGTAAGGGTTAATAAATGTATAAATATAATCGTCTTGTCTGTCAGCGTGCTGGTCATATTTTAAAATATGATTTGATAATTTCATACTACCTATTCGTTACTTGTTGCGTTTCGTCCTTTTCGATAATTTTCACGTTATATGTGACTTGTTAATAACAGAAAAGTAGTTCACATTTACTCGATAGAAAAAACATACACAACAAAATAAGATTAATATATTTATATACATCCTGCAATATTGCCGTCAATATTTGTGGCCATTTAATTCAGATGTCAGGATAGAAATTCGGGCATTTGCGAGAGCGGATCCTCAAATATTCGCGAGTTATTAGTCCGCACAAATATTCTGTCGGAAGAGTCTTTGAAACCAGACTCTCATGCTCGAATTACACTTTTCTCCTTTATTTTTCTTTTCAACTTCTGAGTTACAGGTGAAATTCATTTCTTGTTTTGAAAGTTTCGGGAGTTTGAGATGAAATTAATTTATTGTTTAAAGCGAGTTCAAAGCTATTATTATAGCTTATTATTATAAACATTCTCTGAACTCTCTGCTTACCAACATCCAACTTAAAAATCCTACGCGTTTATATTTACAAGTTTGTCATAAAAAATCCTTGTCATTCATCTCTAATGTGATTGATAAGCCAATTAAAAAAAACACAATCTGTTGCATATGAAACTACACCCGTTCAAATCACATATAAAACAAACTAAATAACTGTTTTCATTAACGTGCACGTTTATCATCCATCTGTTTGATGTTCTTTAGGGATTCGATGACCTCAACAAGGAGACCCTTGAAAAACTTTGGGTCGAAAAGAAAGACCAATTCGGTGGACGCCAAAAAAGTAAGAAATTCAAACATAATTTCATCCTAATACTTTGTAATGTAATAGTTTTCGATTTTTTTTTTGGTATCTAACAATTCATACATAATTTCCTGATAACAAATTTGAAACAGTCAAGAAAATTCACACTATATTCAACCGTTGCACTCATCCGTTCTTTTCGTATTCATTTTAGCCAAGCTACCAAAATGGTTCGGCGAACGACCTGGCAAGAAACCTGGAGATCCCGAAACACCAGAGGGTGAGGAAGATGTTAAGGCCGATGAAGACGTCGCCGAGGATGAGGAAGAGGTAGAAGAAGCTGTTGAAGAAGAGGAAGAAGAGGGCGAGGAAGAGGAAGAAGAGGAAGAGGAGGAGGAAGAAGAAGAAGAGGAGGAGGAAGAGGAGGAAGAAGAATAAATTCCCCCCCCCCCTTATCTTTATACTCTAGTTAAATCTTTCTCATACTTTGCCAACCATTCTTCGATCAACATCTTAAAAAAAACTTCTAATGCGGTTTTATGACTACTGATGATCAAGAATATACAGAACTGTAAAATAAAAACACCTCAAATAAAAATGATTCCTCTGTCTGAACACATACCGCTCGTGTCAGTTATCCAGTCTTAATTAAGTATCATCAGTTAATTATATTCGTTTCATTCTTTCATGTATTTTTATTTAAAGCAAAAAAAACTGAAAAATAAAGTAAATCTTTTATTATAATTAAGCCGAAACAAATATATAAATTATTGTAAATCTGCTTTTTTATCAAGCGAAATCGAGAGAATCCAAAAAAAAAAAACTCAAACGTAAACATAATAAAACGGAAAATAGAGAGGAAGGAACTGTCTTAATGTAAATAACCAGCCAATAAAACTCTAACAATTGGAGATTGTGCATCTGTTTCGGACAAATAATTTTTTTATTGGTGGAGGCATCAAGTCAATATTTACAGTTCAAAATTCACGCAACTTCTCTTGGAGCAAATAAATTCAACGATGGTTCCATTTCATCGTCCTCATCTTCGACTTCCATTTCATACAGGCGAATTTTGCGATAGTTATCGGACAAAATCGAGGCAACCTATAAAAAGAAAACTATTAGTGCAAGTGCAAGTTATATAATAGCAATCAAACGTCATCCGTGATGATAGATAGACCCTATAGAGGATTGACACATGGCTATGTTACAGGTACAAATGTGAAAATCTAACAGAAGAAAATTACGAACAAACAGCAACTCTGCGGCCAATATGTTGAATTTATTCTTAAAAATCGTGTATCATCGTACTTCTGGCTATATTTTGGATTTGTGTATTGGAAGTAATGCACTTCAAACATCACAGGTTTATTGTCATCGACCGATCAAGCAGACAAATCTTTGAAGAAAAAGAAAAAATCAATGGTCTACTTTGGTTGAATGCATCTCAATTATTCTTCGATAAGAAAGTAGCTTCCAAGATTGTTACTTATCTTGCAGATTTTTTGTTTCACACTTTTGTTTTGTTGTGCTTGCTGACAAACTAATGACTAAGGACTTAAAAATTCCAGTGTCTTAGCGTTCACCTTTCATTCTGGCCTACAGTGTCTCACTATTCACTCTCAATCCCATTTTTATGAAATATTCTGCGAGTGTGCAATGCACCGTGAAGATCCATAAAAGGCCTTTCACTTTCTATTGTCCATTTGAAGCTCATTTTGAAACTTTTTCCCGTCATAGACCTGGACAATGATCTTCAATGTTTGAAGCTCTGGAAGGTTTCTCTAAAGTTTATTGCAGTCTGTATCTACATTTTCCGGTGGGCACTTGTGTAGGTTGCATTAAATGTTCAGAGCCGATGAATGATGTCGAAACTCTCTCACTAGCTCATTAGCCTCGACTACTGCGTGCCTCGACACTCAGTAAGGATAATGATGCAGTTGCCATTCACCTTGTTGAGTGCATTACAGTAATGTAGAACAATCCTCAATGTATTCATCGATGATCCAATGCACTCCTATTACCGTTTTCCCAAACGTCTTGGTATCATCCGTATGCCATGGAATCGCATTCGGTCTCATGAATCACTATTTGAATTGAATGATCTATTCTTTCTTAACACTCAGCAAAGTGCAAAATTCAGAAAACTTGGACAATTTATCAAGCCGACATCCGATTGTTCGAAGCGTAATATGTGTTAATCCTGTGTTTGAAATGATTTATACAACTATTTTGCTTTGACTCTTTTCTGGTTTTCGAAGCAATAATGAAAGTCTTGCGACGCACTCGAATGTTTCAAAATATTCAAAACAATCAATTCAAAGTAGCAATAGCACCAACACTATCGGCACCAATACATTAGTCGTAGCCATACTATTGGGAGTGTTGGACAACCTCCCCACAGGAACCAAAACGAAGTGGTGAGGAAGACGTGAACAATGGCCCTACATGACCTAATAAACTAGTCAAAAAACTTTGTTTGATTTCTAAAACAACATAATCTCTTTGTTGCTATACCGCCCGCTGTGTTATTTTCAATATTTTTGTCCAGAGCTAATATTCCCTTTTAAAAATCTTCCACAAGGCTGTAAGAGAAATCTCTTGTTTTATTTTTATTATTCTTCCTTCACCCGAAGAAATAAATGAAAATCACTTACTTTCACAAGAAAACATTAAAATTATAACGAACATTGAAACCAACGTATATCATAGGCAGAAATGTCTCTGCAGTGATGATGAAGCCTCCTAAATAGAACAAAGGAAATGCATCCGCCAATAGGAATAAATAATAGTATGTGTAATCCTCGAACTCATATAAGCAACATACAATGCATCCACCGCAGGACAGAAATTCACAGATTTACATTGGTTTGCAATAGAATAAGTTCGAAAACATTTGGAAGCTCAAGGATATCATTTCTTGGAGAGCTTCTGGATTGAAATTTGTCAAGCACTAAACTAGTTTACACAAGAGAGATAACAGACATAACGCCGTCGTAATGGTCATACTACATGTCCTAATTGCTAAAGATTTGGATACACTCCGATACACTTTCACGTTCATGTTAAATTTGATGGGTTATGCATCATTTCTGTCTGCAGCAAAAAGGATAAAAATAAACATACCGTCTGTAGACGTATTAAATCTCTGCAATTCTCAGAAGAGATCCACCGAAATTTAAAGAAATAATGATCCATTTTTCCAAAACGAAAGCGGTAGGCTTAACTCCTTTCTCCGACAAGAAGGATCTGGAAAGAAGTAAGGAGGTTTGTCGTTGCTCATCAACTAAACCTGCATATCTGCAAAAAAAACTCTTGCACTAGGCATCAGAGTTTCACGTATTTTTCCCTACAAAGTATATCCGAAACCCCTTGAACCAGTCGGCGACATTTACTTCATAATAAAAGAGATAACAAATAAAATAGAGGTGAATAGCAAGAACAACAAGTTCTCCACGGCGACAACTAAAACTAACCCTAGGTCTAGGACAGGAAAGATTATTATAAGAATATTATAGGAAAGCTCTTTAATCAATTACGAAGATAGAGCATTTTTGACTAGCAGAACTGACTTCGAACAAGTTGAAAAGAACTACATACACTCTTGACAAAAAAAAGGCAACTGATACCCAATATAATTCTTAGCTGCCTATCGGGAAAAGCTAAAATTTCTTACAAAAAACTAAGAACAGCTTCAATTTGGGATAGTTGTACAAAGCTTGGAAGTCGGCGTCGTTTCTACGCCATGAACGGCTTATCCTAACAAGTGTGTGATAGTGTGTAATGAAAATTCCTTTATATATTTAATGATTTCAGTTTAATAAGGGCGTTCTGTTTGGATCTTCTGGATCTCTTGGATAATTGTCATTGTCATTCACGTTTTCGTTCTATTACAGGAGTTGCGTCAAGAGACTAAGAGCGTTGTTTTGGAGTTGGCAGAAAGCTGTTCTCTCATTAATTGAGTTTGCATCATAGTAATTTTCCAACGTACCTAATCTTCATCATTTGTTATTTGTGTATAATACGGTCATTGAGTTGGCAATGGTGTCGGGTTTCTGAGTGATTCTGCAGATTGTTGAATAGATAGAACCGGTCTTGTTGTTTGGTGTATATGATCGTAGATGTTCTCTGTACCTCGATGTTAGTTAACGCCTAGTTTTGCCATATATTAATTTGTATACGCCTCTATTATCGTACGTAGGTGTATTCGATTTTATTTTTTGAGTTTCCATTCCAAAATACTATGTTTTTATTTTGACAGATATATATTTCGGGAGCAAGTTGCACCCTTCTTCATTGTCAATTATTTTCTCTGTGTATTACCCAGTTTCTGTTTTAATTTGTTTCTTTTTGTTGGTTCTGACTGCCGGTTTTATTTTGTATTTTCTTAAGAAATTGTATTGTATTGCTTGTATTGGGCGATAACTTTGACGATTCTGTAGTTTTTCATGTGTGATTAATATCCCTCTATTGTGCTAAAACCCCCCCAGTAAATTGACGAGACATATATATATATAAATTTTTCAAATAAATATCGAATTTATAAAGTTCATTCAATGCACTCTTGGGATAATCTCGTCGATAGATGATTTAGTTTAATTCAGGCAAGATTCAAACATTATCCATCATAACGAATACTCAAAAAATGATCAAATCATTGACTGTATTTAACGAATAAAATATATCGAAACTAACAGCCATATACGATATTTTGATAATAGGTTCTTGGGCTGACGATTGACTACTCTAAAATTTATTCCCATTTTCCAGATTTGATTTTACATTAAAAACAGATTGCTCATCTATAAAAAATACATCCGACGATACTCTTTCGTAGTGGCAATTTGAACTGAACCACAAAAATCGCTTCAATCCTTTTCCAACAAACAATTATGGAAATCATCGTAATAATATAAAGTATTATGAAAAAATCTCTTTGAAAGCATTGAATATGGAGATTGTTAAAAAAAATATATGCAACAAAAGATGCAGTTAAATTAAATACAAAATACAATAGACAAACATAAGATTACTTCCTTGAGAGACCTCTTGCCTTGGGTTAGGAGTAATACGAGATTTCGCAAGATATAAATTAAATTTTATATCTAATTAAAAATTTATAAATAAGGTGGACGCGCAATGCCAACACAGACGATAGGAGTTAAGGTGGTAAATCACACCAACCTCCAAAAGCAAATAATTCAAGTAAATACGGAGCGTGATTGGCTCAGTTAAACTACACAACACACAACATTTGACATGATACAATTGATGAAAAGATTGAAAAGAAACAATTGATAGCTGGGTATAGGAAATGACTAGTACTTTATATTCCAAATTAAAAAACCTAAAAGAAAATGACGTTATGAATACCATATTTTCTAAATAGAGGGTTGAAACTGCGCCATTTGTATTTTCTACCTGTAGACGTTTTCACCAAAGCGTTCTACAACATTTGAATTATGATTAATAAACCTTAATGCCTCTATAGGAGATAATTTAAAGAACAAACGATGACACTACAAAGAAGTCTGTGCTAAAGATGTCAAAGAATCAATGCAATATATAAATTCTTAAATAAGATCTAAAATGGACCAGCATGCACATGAAGATTTTTAGGTGGCAATTATTCTAAACAATGACACAATTGTTGGAACTTTTAAATCAGAGAATCAGAGCTGGTTTAAAATTAACGCTGTAAGACTTTTTAGAGCTTTCCTAATTGTTGATTTAAAGTACACGCAGTAGCGATTTGATCAAAATAATGCTTGGCGTTTATTATTTGCGCGAAGAAGGCACTTATCACAGTTAAGTCCACTGGTAGCCCTGCATCAAAAATACAAATCCGCATATCGCTTGCACTAGTAGTATTTAAGTACGGTGCACGGTGATGCATCAGATCGTAATGCATCGATCCAAATTGATCACATTCTTGCCAAGTTTTTATGTTTCAAACAATAGCTATCATGCCTGGTACATTCACTATTGATCAGAAAAGACTTGTATACTTGTATATCTAAATTACTTTGAGCATGATCAATTGCCACACCACTTTCCAAAAAATCTTTAATTTAAGCTAACTCCTAAACCGCAGAACATTAGGTTATCTGTATATGGCATACGTGGTGAGTCGGTGCAGTATTGACGGTCATTTTGCTTCTCTGATACTATTCTTCGGCATTTGTCTGAAGGCATCTAGCACAAACAGATCACTCTGCTTTTTCATTTCCTAAAGCTGTTCTGCAAGTTGCATTTTCGAGTAACCTTCGATGCGCCCGTCGCATTTGTTTGAGACTTGAAGTGGCGCCCACGAACTGAGATTCTCTATTTCGGAAGCAAACACCATTTAAACATGAATATACTGCCTCATCAATATTAAGGAGAAGTCAAGTGCTAATAAAACCCAATAAAAGTCCCAAAAATCTCTACTCGCTACGTGCAAACTACCCTAACTACTATCTTTTTCAATTTCAGAAGTTTTTGGTAGATCAATTTTGCCATTTTCACTTACAACTTATAAGTGATTTATACCCTTGCTAAGCTAACTCAGCGAAGACTCATGGATGCGGAAGTTCTGATCAAATGTTTCGAGTACCTCGATAGTGAATTTAATATTTATAAAGAATTGTGGAAAGAGCTCAAGCTGGTTTCGAACACGCGTCCCTGCCGCTTCTCATCACGTGCCAACTCACAGGCTGGGACGCGTCGATTGGCACTACCAGCTTAGGTGGATGTCGACTGGTTATTTACTAGTTATGAATATTGCTCTACAGCTTTGAACTTTTTCCTATATTCCAAATTGCCTTTGGTCTGGCTTTATCAATTTCAGAAGTTTTTGGTAGATCAATTTTTCCATTTTCACTTACAACTTATAAATGATTTATACAATTGCTAAGCTAACTCAGCGACGACTCATGGGTGCGGAAGTTCTGATGAAATGTTTCGAGTACCTCGAAAAAAAAAAAAAAAGTTCAAACCTATAGAGCAATATTCATAACTAGTAAATAACCAGTCGACATCCACCTAAGCTGGTAGTGCCAATCGACGCGTCCCAGCCTGTGAGTTGGCACCTGATGAGAAGCGGCAGGGACGCGTGTTTGAAACCAGCTTGAGCTCTTTCCACAATTCTTTATAAATATTACTATCTTTTTGTTTAGACGACTGTTTAATCTACTACCCCACGGTGACGCTTGAATGTTCTGCTGCGGAATTATAAACGCCAGTTAATAAGCTTTGATTCACATCCAGTATGTAGGAAAAAACTGGCCAAAGTAAACATAAAAATAAACATTAAAAACCAAAAACGTACCTTTCGACTGCCGGATACTGCTATCCGTGTACAGCTAGTGCCATCAATAATCTTCGAAAAACATTCGGCATCAACAAATTCACATAGAACATTTGCCTGCTGAGTAATATCTATTTGCTCTGCGATTTCCTTCACTGTACCAATTGATAGCCATTTGCTTAGGTCCAATTGAACAAAGTAATCAACATGACGTCCTTCGAAAATTCCACGTAACAAAAGCGACAGCGTTTTGTTATTATATAACTGCATATCCTTAATTATTATATTATTCATATCTTCGTATTGGCATTGTCCGTTAGCAATTTGTATTTTCGAAATTTTCACTTCTTCTCTCGAACACATTTCGATCAATATCAACTGATTATTGCTTGACGTTACAATTAATACGTCCGGTGAAATATCGTTAGATATGAAAGCAGTATGAATTATTTCTTCTGGCGAACATATTGCTGAGCACTTGACTTTGAATTTCAGTTTGAAATTTTTACTAATCTCTTCGTTAGGTCGACGGAACACTTGGTTTATGTATTTTTTCATGTTTTTAAATTCTTGTATGAGCGAAAACGATCGGTGTGGTGGAATTATAATTGGGTTATCTTTCAAGCATTCATTTTCATTAAGAAATTCATCCCATTCACTTTCTTTGGCCAGTACTTGAAGATCGGCATCTTCTAAATACTGACCTACTTTTTCTAAATTAAATTTTCGTTTAACAACGCCTCCATCTTCTGCGAATCGTAGAAATGTAAAATATTATTTCAACTCATATTATGAGTCAATAAAAACTATTTTGACCAGCCCAAAAATTACCTTTTTCATGTATACAATCGTCAAAACTATCCAAGAATTCAGCCAAGTACATAATGTCTTGTTGAGAAAGGGACGAAACTTCCTCAGGAACATTTTCATCCATCAAACGAACAATTGCCGTATAAAGCCAACACCAAAATATCTTATAATCGCTCACAGATTGGGCAATTGTTTGTTGCAATTCAAATATTTTGAAGAGAAACGATCCTCCATTTCTTGTCGCTTCTTGCGCATCGTCCGGATCCAGTAAATGCTAAAAGTTCCAGTTCAAAAAACGTTCGCCTAAGTCATCTTACTTACTCTATATTTATAAGAATACAGACTAAGTCCACGCATTTGAAATAGATGGTATATTAAATTTGCAGTGGCACTGTGCAGCGGCCGTACAACCAGTTGCTGAATTGTTGAATAGCTTAATTCTATTGAGTTCCCAAGCTTTTTCAAACCTTTCTCCGTTAAGTCTCTGCAAATATAGAACTATGAGAAATAATGGGACGAGTAAATTGCGTATTGGGACGAGTTATTCACACTACCTGACAAGAAACTGTTCTAACGCTTCTGATGGGTATCCGAAAACTAATAACTCTAAAAAATCTGCTGATAGCGAACCTTCTGGCTGTGAGTTGGCATACTTTGTTAATTTATTGTCCATTTCGAGCAATGCCGTTTCCCAAGACTCAATAATGCATTGAATAGTTTCATTTATGTAACTGCAAGGTCAATTCAGTAATAGTCGTAGCAATACATTTTAAAATTTCTTGTCCTACTTACTTTATAATGTCAATGATTTTTCCGTATGCCACCGCCACTTTGAAAAGTGGCGCTGTATATCCCGATAAAATTGGATTTTCAAAAATAAGTAATTCCGAGACTCCATCATGAGATATGAAAACGAAAATTTCGTCATATTTCTTCCCCATTTGAACATCAACTACTTGCAAATTGTCGCCTGGAGTAACATAATCGCTTACTTTTATTGTTCCACAAGGTAACAATCCGAATACTGAGATCATTATCTGTCCCGTAACAGTGCTAACAATCAAAAAGTTTGGCGAATTCTTTTCAAACGTTTTTATGCAACAAAAGTCCGATTTACGTGATGTCGACGAGAATGAATTGAGATTTGGCAAATCTTCCAGATAGTCTTCGTCGCAAGGCTAGAATTGATTTGCATAGAGATAATTTTTTTACATGTTACCTGAAAACAAACCGCGCATTTATCTATTTTTGTTATTTCCGCCGGCTCATTTGTTTTCTTCCATTTTAAATTTTTGATTTCCGATTCGCATGTAAACGAATATATTTCATCTTCTTTCTCAATATCAAGTAGTGATACCTTTCCGTTACTGTAACCTAAAATCAAAGTTAGTAATTTCAATTTATTTAAATCTAAGTTAAATATTACCTGCCGCAATGACAACTTCACCCGGTTGCCACGAAAGTGCTTTTACCTTGACACCCTCTGCTAGTGATGGAAAAACTATCACTTTTTGCCAATTTAACCGCTGAATGATTATTTCTCCTTAAATTATAAATAAAATCAAATTCAAAGTGCTGTTTGCATTTGGTAGCATGAATATGAACTTTTGAAGATATCTCGACTTTGCTAATTCTGCATGGATTTATGCTTGTAAGACTTGAAATACAGGTGCGAGTTGAGAATGTGCCTCGGATACTAAATAGTGTCGCTAGAGCGCCAATTAATGCGTTTAGCCCATCTGCTTTACATCGCGACTAGCCACTTTTCATGGAACAGAATGAAAAGTTAGCTTCTCTGAAACGCGTCCATAGTTAGGGACGAATCCCCTAGTATAGGCTACTTAGAGCCCATAGCCGTATTGTAGCATTGTCCACTAGCATTCTAATTTGGTTGAGAAACGCGTTTTCGAGGATCTCAACGAGCTTAATTATTTTACTGTTTTCTTAGACTCGACTCTGGAGAACAGTTCGCACACACTCTATTTCTCGTTAATTTGATGTAGTATCATACCTAGCTTGAAATACGCTTGCTCAACTGTTTGAATTCTAAATATTTCAGTTTGTTCACTCAATTTCTTGCTTTCGCTTGAAGGATTTCCGCCCTTGCTGCATGGCATGAAATCTGTGTTTTCGACTTTGATGTATAAACACTTTGTACTCGGCATCAAACACAGACCGCATCAAGCCAGATATTATCTCCGGATTTTCAGAGTTATCAGTATTGCGAACGTTTGCCTACGCATTTATTCTAATACCTCTTCTGTTTAGGTCTTCAGGTATCTGATTGAGGCGTGAGTTCCTAAGCAAGTGCTGTTTATATGCAACCTAATGTTTTAGTGATCATATAACTTGCACACGAGTGCTGTCCCGTAATCAGATGGTGAGTGTGCTAGATTGAATCTGTAACCTACCTGACTATTTGCGTTGCGATATTGTGTACATATAAGCAGCATGTTAACCTTTTTCTCATTCGCGACGCCGCCAAGCTGTAGATTGCGCTGTAGTGGAATTGATTGGTGAGACCCGGATTATCGTCTGGTTGTTCCTTGCTTGGTGCATTCAGTTCACAGTTTTTGCGACATTATCCAGCTTTTCCGAGCACAATTCCTCCGATTTGCACATTATGCTGTGTGCTGCATTTCTGCACTTTCGTGCTTCAATATGGCCCTTAATGGTTTGGTGGAATATGTCCGAAAACAAGACAATTTTATAATCGAGTGGGGAACCTTCCTTCGTAATGTCATAACAATTATATAATCTGCAAAATTGGTGGAATAATAAGTAATTGTTGTGTAACCGTTTCAATTTTCTTCATGGATGTTTGCGATGGCCTTCTTTCGAGGTTAACGATCACAATCTTTCATCCTTTTCAGTTCGCAAAAGTCAACCTCTCTCTGAAGCCGTTGGACTCAGCAAGAGTGTGCCTAATGCTTTCTTCGAATTATACAGATACTTTCGCCAATTTTACAGCATACATTTTTATACTATACATTTCTACGATGGTGTATTCGTTTTGGACTCTTTCGGGTTTCACAGTCGTATTTAAGTGACACTTAGGAACAGAAACAGAAGTAAGAACAGAAAAAGGCTCAAACGTTGTGAATACATATATTATATTTTTTCATTTAGTTTCTTTTCGGCTTTGTCGTGTATTACTTTCTCTGGTAATTTAATTATATGTTTGATGTCATAATAACTTATTAGTTCAAGACGGTTTTCTTCAGGTTGATATGCAATTTGAAACGGTAAGAAATATTTTTCAATAAATTTTTAATAATCGAGGAAACATACGAGGAACTACGCAACTTCATTCGTAGATATTATTGTTTGTTTCACGAGATTCACGAGGAGTCATTTATTGGTTGCTTCTGGAGCGAAATCAAACGTGAAATGCGTAGCTTCACGAAGGCATGATAAGCACCCTCCATTAGTGGGTTGTCGCGGAATCATCTATCACCACGGCAATGCGACATGCGACAACTGAGATTAGCTTGGTACTTTTAGCTCACCTAATACATTTTTTTTTCATTCGTCACATACCGTCCTCCATTACTCCTTCATGAGGTACCAGTTTATTTCTTAAGAACTCCAGCTTTCGTTCTAGTAGGCGCGGCACTCAGCGATTCCTAACGGCACCCAAATCTAACACCAGCCATTTGGAGAGTCCGTAAATGGCTGTAATAAAATAAGTTCTGAATATCAGATATCAGTTGACCATCTAGCCACAGCTTCCAGGTTCCCGGGTTTAGTCTCAAGGATTATGGTGGCATATATCGAGAAAGCCTATTATGTTTCGATCTAAGATCTAAGTTCTAGCATTTTTACTCAGTGCAGGGCCACAGCGGAAACACCAACTGTTGTCTACTTAAATGAAACCAGAATTTGCAAAAAAAAAAATGTAGCATTACGGAGAACCGGAAACCTTTCTTAACCTGCTCACCATACAGGTGTAGTCTCTAAGATGAGCGACACATAACAGTAACACGGAAATATGCAAAACCGGTATGTAAGAGTTTTCTATTGCCAGGCTAATTATAGTCTGGACGAACACTAAGGAATTCTAGCTCTTCCGAAAGTTAGAAATTCCTATCAGCGACTGTTTAGAAGATTGCGCTGCACTTAGTCGTTTGATGAAGACTAATAGGCCGAAGCTAGGAACGCAAGTCAGATACTTTCCGCACACTTTTACATTCAAATAATTTTTTTATAATATATCATTAGGCGGCTTTTCGCTAGTTGTAGCTTTCTTATGATTGAAAAACATGAAAAATACTAGCAAGCGCCGCACTGCCAGTTAAGTATTTGCAGAAGAACTAATTCATAAGCCCAAAGAAACTTCTTTACTAATCTCGCGTATTTTCTTTTTATGAATGCAGAAGGAAGATATAGTTTGGGGTCAATGCGAGAAATGTGCTTAAAGCGTTCGTGATCTTTCCTAGAAGGTGTTTGATCGTCGTTTTGCTACGGTGATCACAACGGCTCCTACTTATACTACATTCATTACCGTCAGTCTAAGCCAAGTTTATGTGTTTGTAGGAGTTTTTGTTTAATTTCTTTTCATTGGTTTTCACTCGTATCCAGGGACCACGCTACGCTTACTTTCTTTCGGATTACTGCAGTGTTGAGTGCTAGCCTAAAGTTTATGCAAACTGTGATATTGAGCGGTTAGAATCCTGCGTGTGCATTTCCAATATACTAACGTCGCCAGTGCGTCATGGGTGTGCAGAGCGGAGGGAAGTTTGCCGATTCATCATTTTCGTGTCTCCTGTTCCCTTAAATTCAAATATTTTCGGCTAAATATTCAGATAAATTTATGATGGCAGCAGAGGTTTATTTTAACTTCGGTTCCGACATGTGTCGTAGAACCTCCGCCATAAATTGTGTTTTCACTCTCTCCGGGCCTACAATGTCGCATCGTTTTCCGTTCTTCCCTGGTCGGTAGACACAAGTTGCACTAGCAAGTGGTTAGTTAACATTAAGATTTGTGCACTAACACAATGGTTCGTTGATCTTGTCATGGGTTTTAATATGACAGATTATATTTAATGCAGCTGAAGGGACAGTTCTAAAGATGCCTTGGACGACTATTTTCAGGATCTTTTTTAATTTCTGAACGATTTTTTCCTTTTGTAGTATAATCTATAACAGAAACGCCACCTGGATACTTATTCGCTTCAAAACTGTGGATCTAATAGGCAAGTTTGGATTTTATTTACAAATCTCTTAATATTAAAAACTGTAGCCGTTCAATTTTCTGGCATCGCCTATATGAGGAGTTCACAAGAGCTTACTGTACAGAGTTTCTTCTATAATTAGAATCTGCTGATTTCAACACTCGGTGCACATACTCAGCAATGCACATACTGTTTTTTTTGGGTTTGTTTTTCAATTTGTTGGTACTCTCCCATTTTTATAATAAAAGCGCCAGATCCCCCAGTTCTGTATCAAGCCAGATATTGCCTCTGCAATTTTTCTACTAATCAGTTCTGTTTAGGTCGTTGGCTTCTGCTTGAATGACTTCCCAAGCAAGTGGTTTTTATATCCTTTCCAATGGGTTACCCATATCAAACACGCTCGCCTTGCTCGTCGCATCTTTTTAATGGCCAAACAGTGCGATATAATGGGCATGAGTATGTCGGATACCATTGGGCTCATAGTGCAAGATAAACTGCATGTACACTGTTCCTTCATGTTTTTCGTGTGCATGTTTCCTTCATCCGTTCACTTGCACCCAGTGAATACAGCAATGGACTTTCAAACATACAGAATTGATGATTCTATAGATATACAGAGCCACAGTATGAAATTGAATGATTGAAATATGTTCATATTATAATATGCTATAATTTATACGATAAAAATTAAAAACACATCTATTTTTTTACGATATTTGAATTTTGCGACGAATAAGATTTTAAGAAAATATAGATTTGTCTTAATGGCAAGCAAACTTAGATCCCTCGTTATCCTTCGTACCACATTAATCACTAACCTTTCTCATTGGCAATTGCAATCAAATCCATTTTATCACTCCATTCCATGACATCCACGCGTATCCCAATATTTTTTACACCGATTTGTTTCATAGGCATTCGAAACGCCATGGCTATATTTTGTTAATTTACTGTGTCTAAAGCTAGAATATATCCTGGCACTCTTTCGCGCCTACACAATTGTAACCGGCGTATTCGCGACTCTGACATTTCTCATCCAAACAAACAAACAGCTGATACAAGTTCCCTGTAAATAGGGGAACGTCCTATCAAATTGGACAGCTTTCACAACCAGAGGGCCACCAGCCATTAAGAGGATACTCAATGTATGTTTGTAAACTCTGCTTGACAATTTACATTCTAACCTAACTCGTGGGGGCGCGCTTCCGAATAAAACGTTTAGTGTTAAATACGCAAACCAAGGATTAGTTAGTTATCAGGAGTTTGCTTTTTAACGATACCTTCAGTAACACTCATCATGAAGGAAACTCCACTTTCAACATGTGAGAAGACTTTTGTGATTAAGGCCATCACTGAAAAGCTGGTAAACGTACTAACTCCGGTCAACAATGTAAATTTCTAATGTGAATATTTCAGCGTTTGGATGGCAGGAAGCTAGAGGAGTTCCGACCCGTAAAAATAAACTTCGGCCAGGAATGGGGTAGCGCGCATGTTAGTCTTGGCGAAACCCGAGTTCTGGCACAAGTATCCTGTGAGCTTGGACAACCAAAAGCAACACGACCGAACGAAGGATTGCTGTACATAAATGTCGAGCTGAGTCCTATGGCCGCGCTGCACTTCGAGGCTGGCAGAAGCTCTGAGGTGACTGTGCAGATCAATCGTATCCTCGAGAGAACGTTCAAAGACTCTCGCTGTGTCGACCTGGAGTCGTTGTGCGTTTCAGCCGAAGATAAAGTGTGGATTTTACGTGTCGATTTGAACGTTCTGAATCACGAGGGGAACATAATTGGTAATGAAAGTTTACTTACTGCAATCAACAATTTCCCAAACAAATAATAAATTTTCAAAGATTGTGCCTCGATGGCGGCCTTGTGTGCGTTAGCCCATTTCAAACATCCTGATGTAACGGTAACCGGTGAGGAAATCAAAATTCACACCTCGGCCGAGAAAGATCCCATTCCAGTTGTTCTTCATCACTATCCTGTGTGTGTATCGTATGCAACCTTTCAAAATGGGTAAGGAGCTTTGTTAGGATTGGGAATTAAGGTTGGCAGTTTTTTCTCGACAGCGAAGTCGCAATCGCCGATCCGACAGTGATTGAGGAGAGGTCGGCGGAGGCCAACATGGTTTTCGGTCTTAATTCGTATAGAGAACTTTGCTGTCTAAACTTGGGCGGCACCACACTAACTAGCTCGAATTTGTTGCTGCAATGTTCGCATCGAGCGGCAAATCGTGCAAAAGAAATAGTGGATCAAATAAAGGCTGCGCTCACCGAGGACTTAGAAAAGAGGTAGTAATTATTTTTAATATCGAAATTAGTGCTAGAAAAAGCTCAATTTTGACGTAAACTTTAGGTCGGCAGACGTTCCTGTTGGGTTCACAGAATGCCTGACGATGAATGCAATCAACTCCTTAGCACAGGATCGATTAAACTTAAAACTTAGAAGATTCAACTTTAACCTTGATGAAGACTTTAGGAATCCATCAAATGGTGAACCGATGAAAATTGAGGAGAATGGTTAGTTTCTGATAAATTTGGTAATTATTTGTTGAATTTATTTTCCAACGCATAGAGGAAGGACCTGAAGCCACTGAAATAGCTCAGAACACCGGCGTTTTAAGTTCAAACCAAAGCAACGTGAGATGGGTTCCAGAGGATTCTAGTGAAAGCGATGAGGATGAACAGTTTTACGAAAATGATGGAGGCGCTGCTGCCAATGACGATGATGATGAGGACAACTTTGACCAGGAAATGGAAAATTTAGCTGAGCAAACAGCGCATAAGCGTCAAAGCCAACCAATTAGCAAAGCAGCCAAACAAAAGCCTGTGCAAAAGAAAATAGGTAACTAACGGTTTATTCAATATTTCCTTTATTTATTCACAATTTAACAGTTGTGTCTCCAGGTCTTCTGCAGGATAAAGTAGAAAGTCTGCGTTTATTGAATGATTATTCTGGGTATAATGCACGTCAAACTTTTTTTTACAAGGTTTTTGTGTCCCCGTTTTCCATTCTGGAGCGCATCAGGCAAATCTATCTTTCTAAAAAAAATAACGTGGTGTCGCAGTTCCTCTTCGACAAGAAAATAGCTTCCCGAATTCTGTCTTTTGTGGAACAGTGCTTCGCAATTTTGGACCAGATGTACTGATGTTTCCTCCTCAAGATTGCAGAATCAGCACCTCTCGTTCGAGTATGCTTTGCCCCATGACGATCCCAGTAAGGATCATAAGCTTTCTCTTGTTAAGTCTGATGCACGCTTAAATTTCTTCTCGTCAAAAACGTCGATGAAAAGCCTCGACGGTTAAGACCTGGAAGTCCGCTCCAGAACCGTTTGCATTTCTGTCTTTTCTATAATCAAAATTCATTTCTGTTGAGTTAAAGACTTGAGGATCGATGCGTCTTCTCAATAGGGTCGGGCGGGGCAATTTTAAACAAAATTCCAATGTTTTGCATTGGTATCGTTCCCTACCCCTTGGTTGACTTTCAAGATGAAATTTTTTGAATTGTGTTCAAATTTACACCACCTGAATTGTAGGAATTAAAAAGTTCGATTCTATTTGTAAATTAGAAAATGCCCGTTTACATTTAGTCCAGTACGTTTTTAATGACCCCAGAGTCTAGGGGCCAAATAGAAAAAGTGACTTCATTCCGATGTTGAAGGAGAGACAACGGGTGGCAGGCACATTCATTCTAAATGTCCTAGACAGGCTTTGGTGACGTTAACATATGTTGCCAATTATCCCAAGTGGTAGTTTCCAATTACGACATTTAATTTAAGTTTCACGAAATATATATCATCTAGTTATCGAATATCAGTCAAGTTAACAAAAGGAAACTTTTAAATTTCTTTTGCGTTCACACTTCCTTGAGATTTGCAGACTGTTTTGCGTCCACATTTTTCGATATTTGTACTTGGCAGAATTGCTTTGACCTGCTCCACAATAATAAATTGAAATTTGCTTTTGGTTACTCCAATTTCATTCGACTGGGTTACATCATCAACCTGACACCCATAATGGAACCGAGTCTTTTGTCGGGAATCTCCAATTAATTCAACTAAAAGGTAAATTTCAGGTTGGATGTTAGCGTTAACCGGATCCACATAGGTCACCTCTCCCAACTGCTGGCTTTCGAGATCTTCAAGATAAGCATCAGGGCCTTCTTCATCGTCCGGTGCCAGATTTCTTAGATTTAGCTGTTCTTTCTCTCCCGTTTTCTTTTCTTTTTCTGTCGATTTCTTCAGTTTCTTTTGCACATGATTCGTGTCTGTATTCCCGCTTTTCTTTGCTTCCTTCCTTTTTGTTGGCATTTTCGTCTTCTTATTGTTTTCAGCTTTCTTCAACCTTTCAATAACAACATCAGTAGTAAGCACTTCTTCTTCTTCTCCATATGTGTGGTGTTTCAAGCGCGATTTGTTCCCGCTTTCTCGACAGGGGATGTAGAACCAACTGTTTGTCGTTTATCGCAACTGTTGTTTGAAGTATAAACTTCTTTGAAATGCTTTGTGAGAAAATCTCTTCTGAATTCTTACCTTTGCGAGAGATTCCTTCTGACTCCCTCGCTTTGGTAAGACTCAGATCTAGGACTACGTCGATATCATCATCAGAACGAATAATCTCATCAACTCTGGAAAATTCATTCTCTACAATCAGTTCCTTCATAGCTGTAATGCAATTTTCATTATCAGGGTTTTCGGATCTTGGTGAGTATTTCTCCGCATTCGGTAACACGCCAAATGATGAGGCTCATCAAACGGGGCTGAACAGCCGCACCTTTGTACACTATTCAGAGAAGGTAGGGTTTCACCCCCTGGGTGACACGAATGCTGGCACTGTATTTAATTCACGATCTGCTCCATCAGAGACACGTTGAAGCGTTTTCCGTTTTCTTCTATGTCTCCCAGGCGTGATGGAACACTTGCAAAAACAGTCTCGTCCACATTAAATGTGAGACTTCGTTGTCCTTCATATCAGTCTTTCGACCTTTAACTCGATTAATAATAAATTATTAACTATATCCTTTCAATAAGATCCCATATAACAAATTGAAATAGTTTTAATCGATTAATTTGCGTTTTTTAATGCGCTGGAGAGAAAAACGAACTCTTCAAACTTCGATAAACAGCTTTTTCCCCAACCTGACACTGACACTGAAAATCACGAGAACTCTCTTAAAGTCTTTCGAGTGTTGCCAAGTCGGCAACCTCCTACAATTAGTATCGTTTCCATTTACCCAACCTGTGTGCCTCGGCATTTAGTAGTGAGTAAGTCTATTTATTATCCGCACTCAACTTGTTGAGGGCATTGCATAACAATCTTAATCCATTTTCGATGTAATATGGCACCTGCTGTTTTATGTTTGGATCCTGTCTATGCTGAGTTGTGTGTGTAGAGCCATGGCATAGACCTAAGCCAAAAAGATATTGCCTAGTGGGGTAGTCCAATGGCTAGATGATGTCAAGAATGATGGAGTCATTTGCACGCATTGCCATGATCGATGATGAGGCCAATCCGAGAGAGTGCTTGCGCTAAAAAGACGTCCTCAAAACCATATATGTCAAGGAGTAGAACTTATGGTCTTCTGCGACGATGTGGTCTTTCAATCGTCAAGTAAATAAATCTCTTAGAGCTCATTGTAAGTGATATTAGCAATGTAACTGAACGTAACAATGTAACTGACACGAATCAAAGAGGTAGTGAACTATACGAGTTCATAATGAAATCAAACATGATTATCCACAACGTAGGGAATACACCTACGTTTGTCACTAGAGTACGCAAGGATGTACTAGATATTACTATCAGTAGTATGACTCTGGACTCCTTGGTTAAAAGATGGCATGTATCCGAGGAAACCTCCATGTCGGACCATAAAATTTTGAGGTATGACCTGGAGGAGCTGAGGATGAAGCCCATCATCCACCAGGAACTCAACACGCACTGATTGGGCATTGTACACCACCCGTTTGCGGGAAAATCTCCAGCATGTCTCTGTCAAAAGGACCCCCAAAAACCCTCTTGAACTTGAGTATGCTGTAGACGAAGTTAACAAGGCTATTGTGAATGCCTTTGAGGAAAGCTGTCCTGAACACGTCATAATGGGGAGCAAAGAACCCATATGGTGGAATGAAGGACTAGCCAAACTTAGAGTGGAGGTGCGGAAACTTCACAATAAGGCAAAACGTATCAACGATTGGGACGAATACAATAGAATTCTAACACACTATGGGAAAGAAATCCGAAGGGCAAAGCGCCACAGTTTCAGATCTTTTTGCGAGAATGTTAAAGAAACACCTTTGGCAGGTAGACTACACAAAGCCATGGCTAAGCAGGGAAATAACTTTAACATTGCACTAAGGAAAAGTGACGGCAGTTTCACGGAAAATGAAAAGGAGCGCACTCTCTTGCTCATAGAAACCCATTTCCCGGGAAGCGCTATAATAAATGAAGGGATTGACAAGATGGTACAAGAACGAAGACCAAACAGCTCGGAATGGAAGGAGGTTGCGACCACCTGTACGGAAAAACGTATAAGGCGGGCTTTAAACTTTTTCCAGCCCTTTAAATCACCGGTAGTAGATGGGGTGTATCCAGCCCTTATACAGAAGGGACAGAATCTGCTTATATCGCACCTGATACGCCTCTTTAGAAGTAGCCTGGCATTGGGATGTATGAAAGCCATGGAGGCAGGCGAAAGCGGTATTTATACCCAAAGTGAGCAGAACTGATAAAATTAATCCAAAGGCGTGCCGACCGATTATTTTCAAAACGATGGAGAAAGTGGTGGATAATTATATTAGGACAACTCGACCTATCAAAATACCCACTACATTCAAATCAACACGCATACAGGACGGGAAAATCAACAGACACCGCACTGTATGAGTTGACTAGTAGAATCAAAGAATCCTTAGAATACAAAGAGGTAGCACTAGGTGCATTCCTCGATATTGAAGGGGCCTCTGATAATACCAGCCATGATGCGGTAAAGAGGGCGCTAGTGAAAAGGGAGGCTAATCCTTTCCTTATTCGCTGACTGTCACTAGCGGGGCGAACCGTCGTATGTAAAGTGGGATCAAGCACCATCAACGTACGTACGGATCGTGGATGCCCACAAGGAGGTGTTCTTTCACCGCTACTATGGATTCTTGTGGCAGATGAAGTCTTAGTCAGACTGTCAGAAGCTGGGGTGATATGTCACGCGTATGCGGATGATATAGCAATTCTAACCAGAGGAAATTTCGAAGGGACACTGTGTGATATAATGCAGGGGGCACTTCGAATTGTGAACAGCTGGTGCCAGGAGATAGGTCTAAGGCTTAACCCCGATAAAACCACACTGGTGCTGTTCACAAGAAGAAGAAATATGGACCAACTTCGCACCATATATCTAAATGGAACTGAGATTGAGTATAAGAATGAAATTAAGTATCTCGGATTGCTGTTGGACGGCAAGCTCGGGTGGAACGGACACATTAAGGTAGTGTCTGCAAAGGCTGTCAAGGCTCTGATGGTGTGCAGAAACATGACAGGCAAGTCCTGGGGTAACCCGGGAATCCTGCGGTGGATGTACACCATGATAGTGAGACCAATCATCACCTATGGAGCGGTAGCCTGGGCAGACAAAATCCAAGAACACAAAACGAGGCTTGCACTCGATCGAGTTCAGCCTTTGGCATGTGTCTGTATCACCGGAGCCATAAAGTCATATCCCACGGCAGCTCTCCAGAAAATCTTAAACCTATCGCCACTTCATGTGGTGATAGAAACAGTAGCGACATCTACAATGTCAAAATTCTTCCATGAAGGAAGAGAAAATGACCTCAGAATTGGGCACAAGGACCACGCTAAACTAGCGAAGGTGTCCCCATTAATATATGCATATACGTCGGATCGCATGACGCCGACATTCAGCTTTCACAACAATTTTTGTGTAGTGCTGAGTGACAAGAGGGAATGGAGCGTTGAATCCGATATACACCTCATAAGACGGAATGCGATCAAGTGGTATACGGATGGTTCCAAGACATCTGTGGGAACGGGAATTGAAGTATTTGGGCCTGGCACCAAATACTACCAACCGATGGGAAGTATGCCAAGTATCTTCCTGGCTGAGGTTTATGCCATTTCTGTAAGCGCACGACTCAGCATAGACAGAGGATACAAAAGCAAAACTATAGCTATAATATCCGATAGCCAAGCAGCACTAAAACACTAGAATCCCCGGTGATTACATCGAGAATGGTTCTAGATTGTTACAATGCACTCAACAAATTGAGTGCGGACAGTAGGGTTACCCTATACTGGGTGCCGGGGCACGCAGGTATCGAGGGTAATGAGCAGGCGGACCAACTGGCGAGGAAAGGAGCATCGACAGCATTCATCCGTCCTGAACTCTTTGGCGCAATTGAAATGAATCTCATTCACAGGGCCCTAACGGAAAATGAGGATAGAGAATGCAATAGACGTCTATGACGAGAAGAAGTTTCGAGCGTGCATCGAAATGAATAAAAGAAAGCTAAGGGTCCTGACTGGGATGTTCACAGGACACTGCACACTAGGAGGGCATCTCAAAAGGATGGGCTTGACAGCGAATGATGAGTGCAGATTTTGCAATCTTGCGGAGGAGACACCAGTGCATCTGCTGGCACACTGCGACGCACTGTGCCGCAGGAGAAGAGACAGTTTGGGAAGCTGCTTCCTTGTCGAGGAGGATTTGGGACGCCTGAGGCCGAAGCTGATCATTGACTTTCTAAGGAAGATCGATCTGCTTGAGGCGCACAGGAAGCGGGGGCACAATAAACCTGTAAGGGTTGACGTGCACCATCCCCGACAGTAAATCAATCAACTGAACGTGAACATCTAAAATCCTTGGCCTCACCAATTTTGCATGAAGTATGTTCTGCCATCCAAGCACAAAAGCATTTCAAAGTGAAGGGCATAGATGAAATTCCAATTGATCTCATCAAATATGATGGCAAGAAAGCCATCCTTAAACTGAACCAACTCATTTGGGATCATAACCTAGGGTTTAAGCTTCCGTCGCTTTAACATTCCGAACCAGCTCATTTGGAATTGAAAAAAAGCCGCAAACTCAAGATTTAAGTTTTCATTGTCTACCCCTCAGTTCTTTGATTGTTAGGAGTGAGCATATCTGACAGTAAATTGTTCTAATCAGAAAAATCCTGTGATATTAACAATTTGAAAATACAAAAAATAATAGGATAAAAAGAATGAATTTTGATTCAATTAAATATCATAAAAAGGGAAAGCATTAGAAACTCGATTCGGGAACGAGTGAAACGCAGGAGAATTTAATTTTTTGGTTCACGAAACGAATTTTTCCCTTCTCTGATTAAATCACATAAACAAACTTTTCTTTATTGTTTGTCTCACTGAAATACTTTTCTCCAAGCGCCAAATGAAAATTAAAACAATAATAATTTTGACACGTCTTTACCATGCAAGCGCTAGCCCAGTGCTAACGTGTGGCGAGTGCGCCATTGGGGCCACTGGCGATTTCAGACGTTTTTTTGCTAATAACTACTGAACCTTAAGTCAAATTCATTAAATAATTATTTAATTTACTTATATCGAAATACATCGACTGCTGAAAAAAGGCTTTTCAGTAAATTTTCAGTTTTTTGTCGTGGCTTTTAATGTGTTAACACTGGACCATGAGAGAATTTTCAAATATGCAAATCGGCCGAAAATCGAAAACGATAAAATTGAAAATAAAAATCTTAAAATAAATTTATTCATTTCATTCATATTCTTACAAAAAACCGTTTAACATTTTATTTTCAATCTCTAACAGACGCTGATACGAGCGACAGTGAAGAGGAAATAACGACGGTCTTAGAATGAGATCCACTTAAAAGTTAGCACGATTTACCAATTTGTACAAATGGCGACCATCCATTACGGGTTTGAACAATATGATGCCGTTACAAAACATCGTTAAAAATCAATGTATCATTTGTATTAAAAAAAAACGTTTTTGTATATAATATACAAACTAAAATTCTAACTTCTAGCACTTGTTTTTCCTCTGGTCGCGAGGCTTCCACTATTCACAATACACAAACAAATATAGAATAAATGTAACACAATAATCAGCTTTAGAATTGCTGAAAAACTGAAATTTTAAATTAACTAACAATACAATTAAAAGAGAAAATTAATGACTGGTTTTCACGTGAGTTGAGAGCATTCGAAAAAGTGCAGTTCAGCGCTCAAGTCGTATCGTTGCCGACGCCATTCTTCTGATCCAGTTTGTTCGAATTGGATTTCACCATGTAAATGAAATACGTGATAATTTCCTTCTCCTTGATCGGGATCGTTTTGAAATGCTTCATTATAGTCTGAAACCAAACGGAAATTTATTTTTAGCTCGCGTACAAAAATTGTTCACTATAATCAACAAAAGAGTTTAAGAAGAAAAAAGCAACAATTTTCGCAATCGCTTCGTTTCATTGCTTACGAAATGGGATTTATGGTAGTGCTTATGGGCAATATTTCGCGGAAAACGTTCTTTGAAAATTAAAAATCGGCAATGTATCACTTTAGAAAAAAGGTTGACTTCATAGACTATCGGTAGTTGGAGAAATAAAACCAGTTGCATGGAATTAATTGTACGTTTTGAGAAATCAAGAGAATCTTAGATAAGAAATTTAAGATTCGCATGTATACATGGCAAGTTCGTGATGTATCCAGCAAAAAATGGACATGTGTGAGTTATCTCTCAGTCGGGATCCTTTCCTACCGACACAATATTCTTCTTCCTACACCAAATTTCCCTACAACACATCCTTTTCTTACTCACATCAGCCAGCTGAGCCTTGTTCATGTTGGGCCTTGTGGACACCTTGTAGTGGCGCTTATACCGTCTCAAAGTATTCACTTGCAGCTGATACAAGTCAACTTCTGGCAGATCTGTGTCTGTCTCGTTGCTATCCTCCTCGGAATCCTTACGCCGCCGTTTTGTCCTTGCGCATTGTATCCTGGTTTTATGGAATTCGCAAATGTAAATATGTTGCGCCTGAAATAGAACAAAGGATCCCTTTAACTAGACCGCACTAAACACCGCGAAAGGGGCCAACCTACATTTGGATCGTTACTCAATTTGAGTCTCCGCTGGGCGACTGTCTTTTGAATTCTTTTACTGTACGAAGCATTCCCCGCGGGATTCCTACATCGATCGCCGTCATCTATCAGACAACAAATCTGATCAGTTGGTCCGCGGGAATCCTCCTCGCCCGTACTAAAGCCGTTGTTCATTTCACTCCTCACGCGAATATCACTGTTGAAAATCGTGTTTTCTGCTAAAATTGTCACGCGTCAGACACAATACACAACCAAATCGGGCAGTTGTTACACCACCACGAAAATTGTCCACTAATTTTTGCTTCGCGATTGAAGGCCAAACGTATGACGTTGAATTATGAAATGTTGATTGCTTCACTGGTTCTTGTTGATTTTAGTAAAATACTTTAGTTTCACTTTCTAAGAATGGTTCGGGACAAGTATGCCGGCTATCTTCAAGTGGTTCTCATTCGACACTTTGCTGCTAATGGAATTTCGCGATCGAAAGTCTTCTACGTGCAACTTGACAAAAAATAACACAACTTTCGTTTTTGGCTTTGTGTGTGGGACGCACGCATACGGCAAGCGAAATACGGTTCGCAGGGCTGCCAGGCGTAAGTTGCCGGTAGTTGTCAAACGGGTATTTCGTTTCAAGTCGGATCATATGGTGGAACTAGCGATAATGGAACTGAGTCCGATTAGAACTTTTAAAGTGGGTTGAAATAGCATAAACTTTTAAATGCATAAACATTAAATATGAAGGAATTGCAAATGAAGTACTCCCTTGATTTTCCCATGCAAATGTGTGGTTAATATTTTCACCGGCTAGCAAAAAGAGACCAGTCCAGGTAGAGTCAAGAGATCAAAAGTCTCTTCGACATTTTAAAATATTTTAGTAATGCAAACATTAGAAAGGACTTGAACATTGAATCTGTCGAAAGTTAATACGCGATTGAATTCTCAAACCATTGCACATTACAAATTCTACCTTGGTAACTAACCATTAATGTATCCAAAGAGATGAAAAACCATACATTCATTTTAAAAGTTTATATGGCATGTACTGAAATATAAAAGGTGCAAAGTGGTCAAATGCACTGTCTCCCTAAACCTGCAGATTATTTCAAGAAATGGATTTACTATATTAAAGACAAATAACGTGAGAATCGCGGGCTTCAACAGACAACTTTAAATTAAATTGCTTACAATCTCATAGCAAGTAAACGATCGAATCGATCATGAACTTGGATCCTCATTTTTACGCACGTCAGAATGAAATACCAAGCTCATGCAGATATATAGACTCTATACATCGTAGTTAAAAACATAAATCATTTACTATTATTGACAGATGTTTGTTTCAATTATATTAATGTTAAAATTGTACTTTCATAAGCAGAATTGATGTTGAGTAATTCTCTATTTAACCTGTGAGCAAGCATTTTTGAAATTGTATTAGAAAAACTATTTGAAACAATCTATGCAATTTATTCACAAGATGTCTTATTTATAATTATAATCTTTACAAAATAACACAAGAGCATTGAAATAAAATCCTTTTAATTTTGTGATTCTTTTATTCTACTCGAAACCGATTTTTGACTGTAATCGTATGGTCTTATTATTAATATTCGGTCTCCTTAACTATATCCCTGAAAATGACTGCAAAATACGGTCAAAAGCCAGTTTCAAGTAAAATAAAAAGATCAAGAAATTAAAAAGAATCGTTTTCTTCCTATGCTCAAGATGTTTTATTCATTTTGTGTATATTCTTTTCATTCGTTAAGGACTATCCTTCGGTATTTGCTTAAAATTACCGAGCGATGAGTTTCGGAAAGTGATTTTATTTCGAGGAAATAGACATAGCTTACGTGATTTTATCAGCACCCCTAATCATTAGTATAGTACAATAAATATGGAGTTTGGGAGTTTTCTTGCGAGGAGAAGCCAAGTGTTGGAAGCTGTTTTTATATCCACAATGCCTTGCAGTTTGTTAACAAGGACGAGCGCCAGCCCATTCAAGCCAGCGTCACCTCCTTGGTCTGTCAAAGTCTAAATAAACAAAGGTGTATGACCTTTAACGGTTGGTCTTAAATGGGAAAGTTAGTATGCCATAACATCATTAAACTAATGTTACCTCATACTTTTGTCTTCAAAATATGGAAATCTTAACATATGAAAAATTTTTACCTTCTCCTAGTTCCATTGACCAATATCAGTGGTTTAAAATGTGTGAAAAATTGTGAACCTGTTAATTATGAAATTATAGTCCAACCTCAACTACCAATAAACGTGTTGCAAACCAGTGAATGAAAAAATCATTGTGATCGACATTTTTATGTGACAGCACTCGATTTCGACAATGAAGTGTTTAATTGAAAATTTTTGTTTTTTGATCCAGTTTTTCTTTGAATTTTGAAAGTGTTGCTGTCAATTTTTTACCATGATCTTTTGTGTTGAAGTAGATACCGTAATGCTTTTGTAGAGATTGCGAATCTTATCAAATGCTCCTTATGGAATCCATAAAAAAGTCATTAGTCAAATAGTCAGAATAATAAAATGGTTCTTGAAATAATAATAATTGAAATAATAATTGTTGACAATAACCGGAATTCATAGCCGAAAATCGCTTGGATTCCAAGTGAAAAGGACAATTACCTTATAACTTACTTCTTGCAATGAGATTTGTAATTCCACTCCACCAGAATCATTGGTTCTTAGTCCAAGGAATACGTGAAATCTCTGGTTTTATTCCGAGCAATTTTTAAAATCTTCACAGAAATTCAGAAGGTGTTTTCAAGATATTTTTTAAACCATTTCATTCAAATTTATGTACAAATGACTCGTAAATTTCGGACAACATGTTGAAATTTCACGGCATTTTATGATATCAAGGGGTCTTCTGACGTTTTACCAAAGATTTCTCTCGCAGGTTCGAGAAAACAATTTCAAAATGTGTTTTTTTTAACATAACACGAAGTATTTTTTAAAGGACACAAGATATATTACAACAAATTATATTACAAATAATTACATCACAATAAATATAGAACGCATAGTACATTGAAAATAAATATCTTTTCAAGGACTTCATTATTATCTCTATTTAAAAAATGTTTTAAAAAATCTACGGATAGATATCTCCACCGTCTATAACGGAAGCACCATGAAATTGCCTCAGTCTAATATGGAATATAAATTTTGGAAATAAATACTTCAGACTGCTTTCTGATGCCAATTTGGGAAATATATACCATAAAGGGCTAAATAGCATTAAGTTAGCCTTAGGTTATAAACGATTCATGCTTCTATTCTATAATTTCTAAAAGTTAGATATCTGTTGATTACATAGGTCTTCAAATAAAAAAAATCCATTAATGATTTATTGAGATTGGTGTCTGCATTCTGAACCTGCAAGCAGTTTTTGTTTTCTATCACATCAACAATTTTTCACAATATACGTTTCTGAAAACCACAATATATAATAATCGAATTTAAGCTATAGCACCATTTGTTTTGAAAAATTTCTCACTATCATGTATGAAATAAGTTTCGAGCTACTGCATCTGTTTTGCAGAAAAGAAATTTGAATACTTTTATGCTTCTTTGTGTACTTTTGTGAATCTTTTAATATTACGTTTAAACATTGATTTTTTATGGTTTTGAATACTGTCATTTTATTCTGATTATCCAAAGAATTGATTTTGTTTTAAGTTTTTAGTCAAGTATGCGTATCTGGAATTTGGGGTGTTTCCCGTATGAGTATCTTGTTGTGTTGAATCATAACATAATCAGTTACATAAACTAAATGTTTTGCATTGCATGTTATCAAGAAACATTGTACAATGATCGCAAAATAGAATAATGTTGCTTATGTTTGAAATCCCCATACGTTTAAGATAAGCGCATGATTCGCTTGCGCATTCTTTGAAATAGTCCCGCGTGAATCACCGACTATGCCTTCCGTTTTCGGATTTGAAGCTTTCAGCGAATTTTCAACAATAATTTTCTTATAATACTGCCATAACAGCCAAAGTATATTTCTTGACCAATCGTAGAACCGATAGAATAAAATTATGACTTTATCTAAACCGAAAATTTTGTGATTTTTCGCGGTAGACCGTTTTCATTTATTCCTCTTCATTATTTAGCGTTAGCGAAAGAAAATCTCTCCCGTACTTTAACTTGAATGGCAGTGGCAGTCCATTCGCGTGATTTCTCCAGTCTCCAGTGGACGTCGCTCGTTCAAAGTGAATCTATCAATTGCGTTCGGTGGAAGTGGCTGTGTTTGCTGCTCGTGTGCGTTATCGTTTCTTCGCTTTTTAGTTGAATCACACCTCTTCCGAGTGGAATTATCTGTTTTCTTGTGAACACTTAAGCCCCTGAATCCTTTTAATACCAGCTCCAGACCCGTCCGCATATATTTACGACTTTTTTTGCCAATTCCGTGAACAGCTCTGAAATTGCCACCCGGGAGTTCCCATTGACGGTCGGCAGTTCTCCAGCAGCGGTGCGTCCAGACCTCGCAAACGAAAAAAGTAGAAAGTGGTATTGAAAAATACTTGTGTGGCGGCTAATTAGTGATTGCTTTGAAGAAAACATTGGCAGAGTTCGTACAAGTGACTCCCGAAGCATCAAACGATTCGCGTGCAAGTGATATAAGAATAGAAAACGCATAAAAAATGGCATCAACACTTGGAACCTTATCGCCGGAGGAGCGAGCCGAAATTCAGGAAAAGTTTACAGAAGTAAGTAGCGCTACCATTGAAGATAAGTGGTAGTCACCATAATTGCATCTTCACTAGTGTGCAAGGAAAACATAGGGCGAGGCAATGGGGCGAGTAGAGCAAACGTGAACAGGAGCCAGGAGATGGCTGCGGGGCAAGCAGAAATCGGTTATGTGCGGGAGGACTTACTTATCTTCGAGTGGCGCAGCAGCAGTCCCGCCGTGGCTGTCAGCCGCATTCTCAGAGCATGAATCACACGCCCAAGTCTACTTTTTACTACACCTTGGAGCCGTGCCACTACAGCACACGCTGCTCAGACGTCTGGATCGCCTAGACTAGACGCAGCTTCTTTTTGCCGGTTTTCCGGCAACAACTCTTGCAGCAAGCGAGACTCCGCACTTGCACTAGTATCTCGTGTCATGTCCGTAGTCGGCTAATTCCTTCATAAACCCGAAATATGTTATAAGTCGATGTTCCATTGCAATTCCAACCGGATTCAGGTCACATTGCGCAGTCGACAGCGTTTCGAGTTCAAACGCGATTGGAATTTACAATATCCATTCGATGGAGCCTCCTCGCTTCGAGTGCGCTGAACGTACATTACATCATAACCTTGGGCTCAACGCCTTTTCTGTACTATTGCCGCTCATTAAAATCCAAGTCGGGCTCAAGTCAACTCTTGGTGGTAACAGGCAGTGACTTCATTGACGCGTTCATCTCCATCAAATCCACTCTTGATTCTTGGCTTGAAGAATCGAAGCTAAACCCGACGTACGTGGTGCGAAAGCTTGAAACTGTTTTCAAATTCTTATAACACAACGAATGTCTTGTCTTGTGCTGTCGAACAACTTTCCTTGTCGAGAAACTTGCATAATTGATGGATCCAATTTTGGTCTAATGGGTTCTGTCGTTTTGTCCTTGCCGTCACTCATTCTCTTAACACTCAATGCAGCCAAGAACGCTGGATAAGATCAGTTCCTAAATCGAATTGTGATTGATTTGAGGACGGCAACAGTTAAGGAATGATACTAATAGAAACAGGGAATGTCTAAAATCCTCAAAGCTCCTGATTACTAAAGTACTTACCCTTCATTGCAGTCCTAATAAGTCAAGAACGATTAGATTTTGCAGTGACCAATGGACAAAACTTCAGCAGCTCTCTCCAGCAATGCGGAAGAAACCATTCATCACCAAGCATGGCAAGATTAGAGTAAGAAGCAATCGAACAGCAAGAAATGTGGATTCAATATACAAATTAACAAATTTGATGGTAAACCCACAAACCATGCCACAAACAATCAGATATACATTGGATACGCTAGTGACAGTGGTTAGTTCCACTCCGATGCCCCAATCAGCAGTTTTTGTCATTGGACCACGATGCAGTTTTTAAAACAACACAACGCGTTCGTGAAGGATATTGAGCCCTTCAATATTCTTTTTGCATTAGGTGTGTTGAAATGTAGGAGTGTGAATCCAATCTACTTGATTTCTAAGGAAAGGAAACATAAATAACTTTGAAACTGCCATCAATATAATTTTGGTTTATGCTTTCATATTTTAAATAGCTTTGAATTTTTTTAAGGAGAGGTTTTTCATTTTGCAGATTATGTTCCATTCACTTTGCCGGCGAAATTTGTTCTCAAAAACATTTCCACATCGAATGAGAAAGACGAGAAAGCACATGAGTCTGAAGTTTGGATTGTTTCGAATAATAGTCACAATTTTTTTCAATTTTTGACTTTTAATGCTAGGGTATTGCTTGTTGTAGAATTGTTGGCTTTTGAGTATTTCAAATATACCAACTCCAAAAAATATCTACAGATACTGCAAATGAATTTCTGAACATACAAAGTTCACGCCCTTGATATCCCTAGTGGGTCGCTATCATTTGACGTTCATTCGAGGACTCGCTTGGTTCCACTCTACTTGCAAAGCTAAATTTTCATGAGACTGGACTTATTTGCGATGACAAATGTAATGGAATGGTGGAAGGAATTAACTTACAGAATCGATCATCACGCTCTTACCTTCCATGTTTTCATGTTCAGTCTTTCTGTCTTCTTGGCGTGCTTGAAATGAAATTTACAATAATTTCAAGGAACTCATTTAGTCAAGAATTAATCTAATGTGCCAATGCCGTAATCATCGTCTGCATCTAATTTGCGTGCACTGAAAATAATTTCCAAGTAGCCATTAGTGAACGCGTGGCTCGTCATTATTTGCAGAAAGCCCCGATTCGAAAGAGTACGACGCGAAATCATTTAGTCAGGGCCATTGTTAAAAAATACCAAGATTATGATGGCTCTTAGAGGTTCCATGACACGTTTCTTATTTTACACACAATCATCTTATTGTTGGCGGAGCGATCACAGCTTTTGCGATTGCTATCTTGGCTGACTGAGTACGATGCGGATTCGAAGAAGTATCCACGAAATAAGTAGGACTTTGAGCACTGGCAAACTCACAAGTTCGTAGTAAGCAAGCGTAAGTAATGAAAAGTGTTGTGCCATGCGAATTCCATTGGAAAATGTGTCTTGAGTTTACGTCGACGCCAACGCGGTCGCAAGACTGCTTCGCCGGCTATAGGCATTTAATTCTTTTGCCGGTTTTCCTCTTGCCGCCATCTCCTTCGACTTTTTGGATGGTTGTGTCGGCACTTGCATGGTGGCTCGGCTCGAAAGAAAGGTCTTCTATTATTTATTTATGAAGTTTTCCTTGATTCTTTTGTACGTAATCGTTTATATTTGCATTTTGATTAGAGCAACGTATGTAATAAATTTATTTCTATTTTCTTTACGCAAAAGAAAATTGCGTGTTTGATGCATCAGTAGATCCAACGTAGCTTTTCTTTCTTTTGAGCCTGATTTATGATTTGCATCATTATATTCACTTGTCTGAGTGTGCTATTGTTTATTTCGCAAAAACTTATTTGGCGACTCTAGAAGTAATTAATTACGCAAATCCCTGAGACTGAGAACTGAAGTTTATTATAGAACTTGGAAACCAATGAGAAACGAATGTTATCCAATATAAAGAAGGGAGTATATTCAATCAATGCAAGCTATGAATCTATACAAACATTCTTAAATGTGAATGCAACCACGACGAAAATCTGTATAAAAATTAAATTAAAATTCAATGGCACTACAAAAAAGACAAACTCTGGATGAAACATCTAGTTATCAACATTTCTTTGCGTTTATACCAATGTTCAAACTATGTTTTAAGAACCCTGACAAAATAAAGGTCTCTTAAGTTTGGATTATTTGACTTAAATTTTTTCGCATTTCAGACTTTTTGCACTCTACTTGATTTTCATTTCAATTACATATTAAAAGCATTTAATTACATATTAAAAGCAAATAGTCGAAATATTTGACAGCGATGCGAATTTCAGAAACTTAAAAAGTAATCGTTTTGAACGTTTATTCTTCGTGCTTAAAAACGTTCTTCAGTGATAATCTGAATAATAATTTTCAGAAAAGTGATTTATCAGTGCAATCTCTTTTCAATTCTATTGCTCCAATCCTTCATTAATTCGTTCAGTAATTTTTCTCTTTTAATATTTTTTTCTTTTGTTCTTTCAAAGAAAACGCTACTTTTTATTGTTATTTGTTTAATATTAAAGGTGTGCAAAATTTTAGCACCAATTAAGTAAAATTTAAAAATCCAGTAAAAATTTAAAATCAAATAAAATTTAAAAAGTTAAAGATTCTTCCATACAATTTATATTTTTTTTTTTTTGCTTGTCAGCTTGTTCAGTGTTGGGTCTCATAGCATTCATTTTTAAGCACTGTGACACTAGGTTTTGGCATAATATCGACTAACGTATGGATCCGTTGAACTGGAATATCCTTCCATGCAGTTTGCACAATATCTCGTAACTGCAACGTGTTCTTGAGTTATGCTTTGAATTGCTTTCTTGACGTCAATCCGTATTTGGTCCGAAGGCTGAGCCGTCCACTCCATAATTTGATGCTTATGCCCTGTGAAAATTTTTTCTGTTGATCTGCTTATGTTTTGGATCCTTATCCTGTTGCAAGACCCACTTATTAGGCATATTCCATTCACTATAAGGTATCATAATTTTTTGCATTATAGCAACATAAATTTTGGCGGTTATAAGGAGTTCAGTCCTATATAGAGGACTAGTTCGCGGTTTCCGGAATTTGTATCGTTGCAAACGCAAGGCTGTAGAATTTTCGCTTTCTGTTCTTATTAAATCGTTTAACTTAAATGAAATTCGAGTAGAATGCATAAAAAGTTAAAAATGCGAATAATGTCAAATTTTCTAAAAAGTATTTTAAAAAGTGAAGAAATTGGAGACCGTTGCGTCTGCATTAATGCAAATTTCTGACGGCTCTTCAATGTATATGCCGGTTTAAATTCCTGAATTTTTGGCTTCCGAACCTATGTTCTGCTTCTAGTACGAAATAAAACAACATTGACTCATCCGTCCATAAAACGTTACGCCATTTAGATGCCGGCCAATTCAAATGATCTGCAAATTTCTTTTGTTTTCAATTTTCCAAGTGAACCTTTTTCAACGGCAATTTCCAAAAACTTCTTGCAATTACTTGCATCATATTCCGTCTTATTGTTGACGTATCGACGCTTATATTGAGCTCTCCCTTCATTTTTGTAGAAGTTATATTGAGGTTTTTCATTACTAATCTTATAATGCATTGTTTATCACTCGGGGTCAACTTTTCTATTCTCCCACTCAGTGAACTTTTTTGGCATTTGAAATAATTTTTTTTAAGTTTTGTGTCAAAGTCTTACAGTGTCTACCGCATCCCATCTTGTTTGGAATTCGTCACACTTATCAGTAAACTATTTTTCGATATTTAAATTTCTTGCCTTCGAATATTTAAACGTGAAAAATATTTTGAAATACAACACCAGCAAAACTGTCAATTCAATGACACGGTTATATAGCACAAAGCTGTTATCAATAAGTATAACGAGAATCCTTGCGTATTTTAGCGATATACGATACGATACTACAAGCGATTTATTTCGATGTTTCCAACAGAAAAGTAAAATGCTTAAGAATTTTTGATTATTTACAAAAAAATAACACTTCAAGCCCTAAACATGGTAGAGCATTCAGAATAAAGTTTGTTTTCTCTTTCCCTAAAATAGGTTATTTAATAAATGAGAATCCTGGATCGCCGATACATTCTTTTGAGTTCGGAAGTTAAAATCCTGATTGAAGTAGTATATCAGTGTTTCCTGTACGCTTTTTTCAGAAGAAAACGTTTCTGAACGTATTTCCTCCACGCTTATATTCATAAATAAAGGTTGAAGTTGTTTGGTCAGAAAAAAAAACGTTACGAACAGGCAGTAGATTGTAAAGTAAATGTGACACCAGGCTTGCGAAAAAAAATTTATTTCCTCAACACACATCCAATCTAGGCCCTAGAAGACTTTTAAACGAGTCTTGTCAAACGAGTCACTGTTTTCTGACCACCATGTGTTGGTAATTCGTTATCTGTCCAAAGAACAGCCACGCCAAACAAATAGGAATCCATGCGAATGTAACCTGCTGAGATTGCAAGAAGAAGAAAGTACAGAACACTTCTTTTTAGTTTTTCCAAGCTGTCACAAAAGCAGTTGTTCGAAGTTTGCAACTTTTTTCCACTTTTTGAATTTTTCGTAGGTTATTTAACAGTGGTAACACAGACAGTGATTGTCCTTCTGAGTACAATCTTGGAACGTCTTCTTGTTATGTCATTCAGCTTTGTCGCATTCACCCTGACCGCGAGAATCTTGTTTTATCTTCTTCTATCGAATGGTCTTCAGTAATATAGATTAAGAAAAAATCGGCAAGAAAAAGTCAAGTGAGCAATGAATAGGGAAGAATTGTGATTAAATGTATGTCCAGAAAACTCGTGAGTTATGACTGGATTAGAAAATCATTGATAAATTTTGGGTGTTTGAAGTTTGCATAGTTGCAACCATATCGGTCTCGATTTCCATTTTTAATAGTTTTTCTTTTCAGTTAGTTTATCGACAAAAAGTGAAAAAAAGCGAGGCCTTTGAGTTTGCCGCCATGCAAACTTCTGACTCCTTGCGATAAGTCGGTTCAGGGCGATGTTTTGTTAGAGGTATTCATTGTGAACAAATAAGCATGTGAATCGTTAGCATTCAAATCTCAGCATCGCGTTGATAGTCAATCGTTTTTTAAGACAAGAGATGTTAGATCCACCTTAGAGTTTTGATCTTCTTGACGATATTAAAGCAATGATTCACCAGTTATGACCCAGCAAAATATTTTCATCTTCTTTGGAACGACCAAGCTTTCTCTGAGTAACCCTAACACGTCCCTCATCGGGCGTCGCACAAGTTTTGCAGCAATGCGCAATGATGCATCTTCAATGTCATATTCGCAGGATACCCAACTGATACTGTCAACAGTCCAACTGTTGACTGGCGATCAGCTGGAAAAATTTCATGACTACGATTCTTTACAACCCCACAGTAAGACATGGTGAACTAGCTAAATGTTTTAGTTGCAGATTTTCCAAGTTTAACAAAAAATTTCACAGCAGCCTGTTGCTCCTACAGGTCATTCTGACAAACGGAATGTCATACTTCACAACAAAATGCAAAGCTAATGACAACAGACAAATATATCTGTTATCGTTAGACGCCGTCTACCGATCAACAGCAGATCAGTAAAATCTAGCGACCCCAAGTGAATTGCGCCAGAATCAACTGGAACTTTCGTTCTATTAAATCTCGTACGTGATGTTTGAGAGGACTGGGAAGATTGTTGTTGGAAAATAATATTGTTTCCATATCAAAAAATAATCTCGCCTTTAAAAAAGTGAAATTTTATTTCTATTCTATTTAATTGATGCGCATTTTAGGTAGTCTTGAATAAAATAAATAATTTCCCTTTACAGAATATCCGATTCCTTTGACAAAATTTAGTTGATCGACAAGTCTATAAGTAGATTTGCAACTCTTGTTTATCGATTCGTTTTTATTATTCTGCATCAATTTTGCAACAATAAATTATGCGATCAATCATGAGAAATGATTTGGCAAATTTGAACCCAAAGTCCATTAATAAAGTGCAACTCGCCCATGGTATTCATTTTGGCCAATTGCATGTGATTTATCTTTAAAAGCTATGGACGATCGTTGGTTGTGTGAGAATTATTGCTATTTGAATTTTTTATCGAAATAATTCGAATGTGTTCCGAATTTGTGCATGTAATGACACAGATGAAGTTTTTGATGAAAAGCTCTACTGTTGCTGCCTGTGTAAATATGCGCCATACTGCGAAAGGTAATGCAATCTTATCAGCACAATAGTAGCGTGCATTCCTTTAATACAAAATCACGCTTTTCTGAAAAGAGGTCTGTCTTTGAACCTGAAAAATTACTTAACCAAAGTTGTTCAGCAGTGTTATAAATAAATTTCATTTTTCCCGATAACTTGTGAATGCATCCCCTCACGACAGGCATGGAAATAGATTTATTGATGTGCATTGGTACAGGCAAGTCAAATACTAAAATTACCATATTATTTAGATTTGTCTTCACTTCAACGGAATATACCCAGGAGATGGTATGTGAGTGCAGACCCCACGGCGCTTAGAAGCCGTTCAGTTGCAGAACTATTTATCTTTGGTATACGTTTCAACTGTAAGATAGGCCTACATACTTTATCTTGTGGCCTAGATGATAAACATTCTGTTCAGTTTAGGTGAATCATAGGGAAAAGTTTTGGGGACAAGTTTTGAAATTCATTTCGGATTTAAATTTGGAATTTCTGATTAGTAAGCAGAAACCCAAAATGTACACCATTACTACCACATTGTTTTAGCGTGCAGTGAGATGTGCCAAACAGGAATAAAAACAGTATTGAAGTATTTATTAATTATTAAATAATCATTATATCATATCTGAGGTCTGACTTAGCTTGACGTATTTGCTATTGATTATTGAATGTATCTTTTTTACTCAATGCAATGATTTACCTAATGTCTCCAGAATGGGAAATCTTAATCTGAAAGAGAAAATAACGGGCAAATATGAAAATAAGAATACAACCGAATTGAGCCATGAGCAGTAATTTTTTCGAGGTATATTGGATCTAAATTAGGAAATAATCGGTTATAAAATGTAAGCAATAAATAAAGCAATTTTAAATATATATTCTTATGAAGAGTAATGAGATGACATTCAACTCCCGCAATAGTAACATTGATCACAAAGTCAAATTCATTCAAACGTTCACTGCTGCCCTCAGTACTGGTTGAGAAGCAATCATAGAAAGGGGAATTGTTCAACGTAATGCAGGAAATTTCAGAAAAAAAATCACGTTTTTAAGGAACACGTTGACAAATTTCTTGGACTATTTCACAAAATACTTATGTCAACTCGCTGTCAAGATTGTCGAAGTACTCGAGAATATCTTCAAAAATGCAGATGTTTCGAAGAATATTTTTTTGCGCAACGTAATCACTTATTCTTTTATGTATGCCCTCCTCTGAATCTTTTTTGTAAAGTACAAAAAACCTATGTATTTGGCCACTTGAACAAAATACTAGAGAGCAAGCTCTGACTTGGATGTCAAACATCGATAAAGATGAATGCACTTGACCCGCCTTGTCTTCAGCTGTCTTCACTTTCATTGTCTAGTGCACATACAAACCCATTTACTATATATCGATGGCACAAACGTTTACTGTGAGACCTAGATTTTTAATGTTTTATAGGCAAATCATTTCAAAAACTAAGTGTAGACATGACGGTGATTTGATTAAAATCAAATTAGTATTCATCAAAAGAAAGATTTTAAGTAAAGCCTAAGCGTATTCTGAGGACTGCTTAAACTTATGTTTAAGCTTCTACTAAATTTCTTTTACTCCCAATATACATTTATCGGAAGCGAATAAACCTATTTAATTCATATACTTATATCTGCCCGTAAAAAACGCTTGAAAGATATGATAGGGTCTCAAGATACAGATAAAATCTCAAATACAAATCAGCATAATATTGAAGCATAGTTAAAAGGACAGGTTAAACGGCTTTGAGTTTAAGGAATTGGCTGTATTTGGACTTTGTTGGAACACAAGTAAATTACTTTCAATCCTCATTTCTCTCATCAACCATTCAGATTAACAGATTTTAACACCTTAACCTTAATTTTGTCGCCGTATTAACAGATGCCTAGACTTGCATCGTTGCAAATGCAATGGTCTCAAATATTTATTTCTTTTATGTTTATTTTTTTTTGGATAGTTGGACGGATATTTTTATGAACTTTGTTATCACAATTTCAACTCGTTTGCACTCTATAAGTTTTTCTTTCATTTCAGAATATATTGGAGAACGTTGCCTTTGCGACGATTCATATTTCAATCGCCTCGCATAAAGACGCTCTCTCGAACATTCAAAATGTTGGACCGAGTTACTTGTCTGACTAGTTCTGAACTTTGATTTGTTAATTGGTGACCTTTTGTCTATTATATATATACCTTATATCGTACTGCAGTGAAGTCCCTCTTATTTCCGCTTATATTTCACATTCTGTATTTCAACCGTCAGATTCCTGTACATACTTCGGTGTTATGACGGTGGGCCAATAAATCCTTAGAAAATAGCAATAAAACAATAATTTTTGAATTTGAGAAGTTTTTGGTAGATCAATTTTTCCATTTTCACTTACAACATTGTAAGTGATTTAGAATAATTTTTGGTAATTTTTTTTTTATTTTTCAACATATGCTCCTTGGAGCTCATTACATTTGGTAAAACGTTTCTTTAAATTTTTTGAACCCGTCAGAAAAAAAGATTTTGGAAGGTCCTTAAAATAAGCATTTGTTTGATCGAGGACTTCTTCATTAAAAAAAAAAAAACGTTGTCCAACGAGCCATTTTTTCAGGTTTGGGAATAGGAAAAAGTCGCTGGGGGCTAAATCTGGTGAATACGTTGGGTGGTCGACCAATTCGAACTTTAATTCTTCAATTTTAGAGGCAACCACCCTATTGCGTTTATTGCGGACTGTGAGCAAACGCGGCACCTAACTTGCCGAAATCTTTTTCATACCCAAATTTGAAATCCATGTAACATCAACTATCTCACTCAACTTTAATCTTCGGTCACTTAACACCATATCGTGGATATTATTGATCATTTCTTGCGTAGTCACCTCTACAGGGCGTCCTGAGCGTGGTTCATCCTTCGTTGATGTACGACCACGTTTAAATTCATTTAACCAGTTATAAATAGTTGCAAGTGAAGGAGCAGATGTGCCGTGAACTATGTCCAACTCATTTTTAATTTCTTTTGCTGTGAAGCCTTTTATATGAAAATTTTTAATAACATATCTAAACTCGTTTTATTTTCATTTTGGTACTCAAACAATTCCTTTTTTTTTCAATACACGAGAAACACACAACTCAACCAATCCGGCTGAAATTTCACCGCATACATAGTCGGTAGTGCCGCTGCATAAAAACGGACCGCTTATAGTGCTAGTCGCGCCATCTGTTTAATTTTCTAAGGACTTATTGACCTACCCTCGTATATTTCTTAAATTTCTGCTTTTTAACCGCCAATGGTATTCATAATTGCAACAAGTCCTTTTAAATTCTACACATAATTCCGTTGTAATAATCTTCTCGGGTCGCCACAGGCATGCATGAGCTGGTTTGGTTTTATTAAACGTAACACACATAAGTACTTAACATTTTCATGTCGTTTGTAGCCTCTTTGCTGAATTGGTTCCTAATTTTTTAATCTCTGTTTGAAGTGCGGCCTGTATCTCTTTTTTCTTGGCGCTGCAATACCGCCACGCACTCTCTTCTCAGTCCGGTCTAGTTCTCCGAAGCTCGGTTTGCTCGTGTTGTTAGTACGATCCTTAAAGTCTACCCGTTAGACTTCGCATTGAAGGTGCCCATAGGTGTTGATTCAGCCATGTGGTTTATAGAATGCGGCCTGTCCTTTAGTTATATCTTTTAAGATAGGGTAGAGTAACATTCATCATTAAAAGCAAGTTAGAAGAATCCCGAATCAGCAGCGAACGAAAATTTTTGGCATATGGAGTATGGAGTAGGAAGAGTTTAACTCTATAAACGAAACTGGAGTAATATGGTCTAAATTGTGATATGGCGTGAAGCACGAAAGTTTACCCTAGTAACCGAACAAAGTGAGTGAAACGGTGTCGGGAAGCAGATACATTGAGGAGTATGTAATATTTGTGATGTCAAAGGTCTTAAAAATAACAAGGCTCCAAAAGCTCCAGTTTTCTGATCATTTGCATTAACACCGCTGTGATTTGGGGTACGTTGGCTCTCCCTGCTTGTTCAGACCATGAGAGTTCCAATCCTCTGTCAAGGAAAGATGAGGGAGATTGAAGTATTGTAGTCGTTTGGTCTATAGTGAATTTTTTGGAATAGAAGTATAGAGACTTTTTTGGAATTGATCTTGATTGAAACTTGCTGGATTTTAAATTTCACAAACAAGCATTCGTAAATCTCGTAAATTGGAGCTGTTGATGGTGAAGAAGAAGCAGAAGATGTAGCGGTTGACAGCGTTGATGAATTCGAAGAGGACAGTGAAATTGATGAATACGATGAGTTGGTGAGTCGATAAGCTTGAAGATTCGATGGGTTGATTAGTTGAGCACAGAGGAAGTTGATCCTATGTTAGATGGTGAACTGAGCTATCAAACGACCTGACCTGAGACTGAAGTAAATGTACAAAAGATTTCCATTGGTTACACGATCGGATTGATATTTGTCCTAAGAACGATTAAGAACTCATCAAGTAAACCAAATAGAAATTGGAGCCATGGGTGGACTGAAAGGGGAATGAGAAAAGATGGATTATGACTGATGTAAATTGAAGTCGTACCTAGCAGAGATAATAGACTTGAAAACTTAGCAGAAGTTCATTTTATGAAGAAATGTTAAACAGAAAAATGGCAAGATATGAACTGAATGTACGCCTTTTTTGCAAAAACCACTGAAAAGCGAGGAAAATAAGATGACAATAAATAGAGTATACGATTGTAATTTTTAAAGCACAAAAAGCTCAGATCGAGTGTGAATGACAAAATCTTATGTTACCGGGGATGTCCAATATTCTAGGAAATCGAAAAGTTCATATCGCCATATCAACTATGTTGATTAGGTGGATGCGACACTCATATATTTGTTTATAGTGTTCATATTTGTTGTATATGAGGTGTCTTGTAATAAGTGGTAAATGCTGTGACCTTTGTAAACTTGAACCCTGAAGACTTGTGCTATAGGGCTCAGCCTGAAAATTCTAGGCTTCGGCTTGGTCTTAACGGCCTAAGAGGGGAACCACCCCACGTACCCGAGGTACTGAGAAGAGGCTATAAACTCCGTTTGTCTGAAACAAAAACAGAGTTTCTTCAGGCCTGTAGGAACGCGCTACCTGATGGAAGGCTAGAAAGTACAAGCGAGTATTGGCGTCACCAGAAAACTAATAATGAGCGGGAACTCATTATAGGAACAATGTTTCATCTCATGAGGGTGGTGTTTGGCATCACCCCTGTCTTAGGAGCAGTGACGTTAGACCGGATGATGGCAGTTGCTCACGTTAAACACTTCGATTTATTGTCATTTGCAGCGCATGTATGATTCTTGGATAGCAAAAAAGATATTTGATGGAACGCTGAATGATCAAGGCCAATTTTCAGACTTCGAAAGAGTTGCGCTAATTCAATCGTCGAAGACAATTGAAAAAATGCTGTTTGGGTTCGAGTATGTTCGACGTCATTTGGAAGGAACCGAGAAAAGCGGCAGGGCTTTAACGTTATCTTTCGTTATTATTTGAATCGAACATGGACCTCTTCTACGTATTCTCTTTGCGTTAATGCCGAGTAACTTTCAAATGAAGTTAAGATCACATTAAAATTCAACATAATTTGATAATTGCCTCAAAAACTCAAGGACACAAACGAATTCCGTCACTCAAACGGGGGAAACATGAAATTTCTTCATTTATTTTTCAGCTCTTAAAAGACATTGAACTTGAACATGTTAATAAATCAACACTTTTATTCCATCATTTCTCAATGCGCAGCATGAGATATCTTTAAAAGTATCAACATCCGCCACTCATCGACATTTTCAACTTAATCGCATTCAACGACCATGTTGCTAATCAATTAGCATTCCACTTTGGGCGCATGGAACGTACGTAAACAATCAATTGACGATGAAAAGATGTTGATAGTTCAATTTGGAGTATTATTAACAATGAAAAATGTATGTAAAGACAAAAATCAGTTAATTATAACTTTTACTTAGTTGATTGAATGAAAACCGATTTATTGCCCATCCGAAAGGTGAATGATCCGAATCGAAGCGAAAAGTAAAATTTCATTATCGAATCGATGTGGTTGGTGTTGGAGGCTTTGCCACCTATTACATGACTTTCCACACACGATCCACACAGTTGGAATGTATTAAATCATAGACACATGCATTCAATTATTTCACTTTCTATGGATCAATATGTCTGCGCTGCATTAAGCATGAAAATATTCCGGAGTAGCTTTTCCAACACGAACCTGATATGCACAAATGACTAAACTTGACCAAGAAACAAATCATTAAGTGTGTCAGCGATATCAACGCACTAGTCATTGATTACGAAGTACTAGGAGCCTTACGTGGATTAAAGGCGACGTGCTTTTACATATTGATGTTTTTACACATCTCCATATGGAAAAGTCGATCTATGAATCAACCAAACACTTGTGAATGCTAGTTTTCTTACACATATGTCCATATGACTTGAATAGGAGAGAAATGTGACTTACACAACACAAGACAGTACCGAGCGCTACACATCGATTATGTTTAGCCGGGAAGTTTGCATAGTGGTGTAAAAAAACGTGTGAATAATATTAATCGTCATTGCCGTTCACGTTAAAAATTGTCGTAGTTCATGGGAAGTTTGTTGTGATCCTCTATTATGCGATGATTAGCTGATCAACAGGGGTTGCTTATGCTTGAAGGGAGACTGACGGTCTGTAGTAGGCCGATATAATTATGTTAACTTCTAACACTTCATAAACTAGGATGTCCATTGCCATGCAATGGTGAGTGAAAAGTAACAAGAAGTGATAGAAGGGGAGGTGTAGTACATGTAGTTTCTGTATAACACGAGAAATATATAATAAATCTTGAGATCCACATTTATTTCAAGTATACGATATCAGAAGGATATTTGTAATATCTTTTCCGAATATAGCCAGTTGACCAATAACTTACAGAAAATTAACAAAATCGTATCTTCCTTTCATGGGTAGTTTTTTTCTTTTTTGATGAATCTAGGTTTTGGGAGTATATTACTGAATTCATAGGTTTCGTTACCAACACAAATCTCTCAGATCCAAGTGTGCGAATCGATGATTTTTCAAAATTTTATAGTCATCATATTACAATCCTTATGCAGTTTTGGTGTTAGCTTACTTTTCTTTGGTGCATAGTCAGTATCTAGCCTAGCGAAAAAACGTCTTTCCTCAAAATAAGAACATCAAATATGTCATGATGAATATAATACAGAGAGAAAGGGATAAACTTAAAATGCTTTTTTGATGTGTTTTTTTGCTTCGGGAATATTAAAAATATTCATAACATAGTTAAAAATTGTATAACACACTCTGGAAATATATTAAAAATAAGGATACCATTCTGTTACAAGATTAAGAAAGTAATTTAAAACAGAAGAAGTATTTCCAAAGGTCCGATCAAAGAAACGTAGATTGTCGGCAGACTCGAGTATGAGCAGAATATCATTGTTTATCAAAGATCAAACCTCTAGATCAAAATGAAATTTCAACACTCATTACAGAATTTTAATTGAAAAATCTATAATATCGAAAATAAAACCCCGGAAATCGGAACTGGTCCATAAACGTGAAATGAAAGTCTTTTGGTCTATCTAAGGGCTCTATAAAACCGGGAAAAAATGATGTCGACTTTAGACACCTCAATATTATTGAGTTTTCAAGATCGGTTCGTTTAATTGAAAGATTAATAGCTGGAGAATGTATGAACAAAAGCAATGAAAAAGTTCATACTGCCGCTGACTATTTTAAAATTAGGATCGATATTCATCTTGTCAATGTTAAGTAGTTCGGAAGACGAAGTGACTGACGAAGATACCGATAAATCACTGAGTAAAACAATACAGTAGGACGTTTGAAACATTTCTTTAAAAATTATTATGCATCATTTAAAAGCTTAAAAATACAGAATCGGAGATAAATAAAAACTCAATTGTCAAAATAAATCAAAATTCAATTGTCAAAATAAATCAATTTTTTGAAACTCCAATCCATGTAGATGGATTCTTTTTTGCAATAAAATTGCGTGAGGATCTCCCATATAAAATTGTGATATAAATGAAAATAAAATGGAATAGGAAGTAGGTTTATGGTTTTTTGAAGTTATAAATAATATATTTATGTAAAATGTTCTGTTATAATAGTATTTTGAACAATCAAATGAGTAGATAAGACTACAAGAATGAACCCAAACTGATTTCACACAAAAAGTTATTTGTAAAAATGCAAATTTCAACAAATTGCAGAATTTTAAACACACAAATAAATATTTCGTTAATTTCTGTAAGAAAATTAGTAAAAATTTTCTTAATCCTCATAAATAAATAACTCCAAATGATCGATACAAAGATCGTAACTGATATGTTACTACTATGGAAGGTTTCACTATACTTTCTTTACCTGAAAGTTAGAAACTTATTCTTATTACACTTCATACGCTCATTTGGTTAGAGCAATCGTTTACTCTTCACGACTGAAATGCGGAATGGTAGAATTAGTCAAAATACTGATTACAAGGGTACTTAGCAATAATGTGTACCATCGAATTTGTAACCTTATCATTTTTAGATCCTGTTTTTTGTAGCTTTTCCATTTTAAAAATGCTATGTTTTTTTAATTTTTGAACAAATATATATTTCGGGAGTGAGTTGCTCCCTTCTTCAGTGTCAGTTATTTTCTTCTTATCATTTTATTTACATTTGATCTTGAAATGAGTAGCTCTGACGCACCTCAATCAAACGTGTCTACGTTGATTTTTCGGCTTCGATTATTTTATTATCAAAGTGATTATAATTTTTTGAACCGACGGAGCAAAGTTTGAGGGGAGAAATACACCAAGAGTGGTCGATAATATTAATTTTTTTGTTTTTTCATTTTCTTGATGTATGAGATCTCAAGCATATTTTGTGAAAACGACAAATCAATATTTTCATAAATAAGCCCGTTGTATCCGGAATTGTGAAACTCGTTTTGAATGAATGAAGATTTGTTTTAATTCAAAACAAATAAATAAACAGCTATTTCGAAATTGATCTAAATAGTTCGTCAGTGTTTGTCTATTAGACTACAATGCCGACGTTGGCAGGAAGATTTGTTTGTCCTTGTTAATTAAATTAGGGAATCCCATTTCATGTGTGGATTATAATACATATATTTATAATACGCATTTATAATACACATTTATGGAGGTCTCTACAAAAAATCGAGGGGAAAAATCGTTAACATTGGTTTTTTTCTTTCACCATTCATCTTCAAAAATGGTGGCATCCCATTATTAAAAGTAATGAACGTGTAGGAAATATCGATTGGCTCAGGAGGGAACTTGTACACTGCGCGAGAAGACAAAACTCGCGTTGTCTCGCTACACCGCGAAAAACAGACGCAAGAAGGGCGAATACTACGCCGACAACAAAATTTTGATGCTATGAATATTCCGTTAACAGTAGAAGACGCACAAAATTAGACGGGTATCGAAAATTTCGTGTTATTCGACAAATTTTACGATTTATTCATTCTAAAATTTCGAAACACGTTTTTCGCAAAACTACTTTTTCAAAATCGGTGACCGAAATTTCTCAAAGACCACTGAACCGAATGCCTTGTTATTTGTTTTCTGGTTCTTCAATACAAACTTGCCTAGTAGGTATCATAGGATTTTGTTTTTTCATTACTTATTTTTTATTTTATAGGCCAAATAACTACTTTGGTCTAAAACCCACTTTGTATGTTCAAACGTTCGCATTTTTGTCGTAAATCGATATTTTGAAAATCGGCGATAATGTCAACTAGTTTATACTATCTTATTTGATAATTTATTTGTCTTTTTTTTTGAGAGGATTTTTTAAGGAACGTCAGTGGTTACCGTTAAAAACAATTTTTTTGTGGGCTCCAAGGATCAGATTCTTTTTTTTTTTTTTGATATTTTTAAATAAAACTAAATTAAATTTATTAAATGTGTTTTGCAATTATTTTATGTAGTTAAACTCCCACTCCCAAATTTCTAATAGTTTTCTCTGCAAAAATTCACAAAAATTACCTGTATATCCGGTTTCTAGGTGTTTATCTCCCCTTAATTAATAAGATGTTATGATCAAAAAACAACGGCAATTGCGTGGCACAATTTGTTTGGGTGATTCATCTTATAAAAAGGTGCATCTTTGTATGCATATCGTCGTGGAATAGTTCGCTTGCCTGGATAGGACCAGCGATTAACCTCAATTCCTCCATCTCCGTTACTACAAAAGACTTGAGTCAAAGTAATCTGACTACTAACCAGACTACGTTCTCTAGATGGAACGGGAGCTGTTTAGGAGGTAGCTCAGAAGGTTTGTGCTTCTTGGGGTCTAACACTTGAGATAAAACGCCTTTTCCTTCCAACATAAAAAAATTAATTAATTATATTTTTTTCCAATCTGAAAACAGTGGAATGCATGTTATCATTACTGAGGACGTATGATCAGTTTTGAATAGCAAGAGCCTTGTTTTTTAACTGTGAAAAACTTGAAAAATTTCAAAAAGCGTAACAATTAATGTTTAGTTAAAGTAAGGGAATTTATAAATGCTTGAATGGATATCATATTAATGGAAACATTTTCCATACATCAAGTCAATTCCCTGTTTACATTGAAAATTTGAAATTTTTAAGTCAAAATACTCTGAATCTTAGATAAGATTCAGAGTATTTTGAATAGCCAATAATATTTTTAACATTACAAAATAATTTTATTTATATAGCCTTATGGAATTCAACAATTTGTTTTATTGTACGTTATTTGTATTTATTTTAAAATAATTTGTCTTTACATAATTCATTTTAGTTTTTCTAATTATAATGCTCACTACATCACATTCAACTTTGGAATTATTTTATTATTATTAAAAATATAATTGAAAGAAATTTGTTGATTATTTGTTGATTTGTTGAGTTTATTATTTTGTTAAAGGATAGATAATTGAAGTAACTTTTAAATGAATATTTCAATGACAAGGTTCGATATAGAAGTTTCGATCGAATCGCTCCGTTCTCATGAGTCTGAATCATCGTTTTGAGGCTTTCCTCAGTTAATTTTGTTCTTTATTCTTATGTTTCACATCCATCGAAGCCTCAGTAGTCCCTTTTTATTCCTTATACGAACATAAATTGTTTAACATTGTTCCATACACTGTGCAGACTGGCTCAACAATCCTCTCAGCATTTTGCATTCATAGACATTAAAAGAAATCCATGGTGCTAGTCCAGGTTTTGCTTCTTGGCGAGTGTACGGTTTTAATGAATTGAAGAAATGTTGCATTCAATTATTCGTTTGTTGATTAAATTCATTATTCTCGAATATTGCCATCTGCAGAAGTTGGTTTCATAATTATCAACAGGACCATTTGCTATAAAGAATAGTTAACACGATTAATTATTTTACAATTCGTGCATATGTTAAGAGTTTCATTGATTAACTGCACCATAACAAGTTCAACGATACCAAAAAAGCAACTTCATCATTGAACGTTAGATGCAAGCGAAGAATTTATACGGTTTTCGGCAAATGTCCAAAATCTACCATTCACTGAAGAGAATGCCTCTTTTTGGCTTCTTTTCGTTTGAAAGACAAACGTTCTCAACCATTTCTTTGATCATTCACATTTGCTACGTACGTACGGTAAACAGTACAGATGAATGTGAATAAAGTTTGAAATATCATCAAAGAACCGTACAAGACGGTCGTGCCACAAATACATATGCTTGCTTGCTGCATGAGCTCTATTAATTGGAGCATATATGCTGCTTCGTGGCGAATTTCGTTGTAAAGTTACTTGCAAATTACTAACTTTCTTATTTGATTTTCACTGTGGCCACTATTTCCCAATCCAGAACACTACCCAGCTAAAATTCAAGTGTGCATATGTATTAAACCAACAGTCATGCATTATTTAAGTTGTTTCAGCAATATTTCGGCAAGCATGCATGTACAGGAACTCGTGGTTATTTGGAGATTGATTTCATTAGAAATTGTTCTGACAAAATTCGTAGATTTTTTTGTCTTGTTATTGATGAAGTGGAAGACTATGTTGAGGTTAATATCTCTTAATTTCTGATAGTCAATAATTTAAAATGTTAAAAGAATAGTTGAAACGGGAAAGAAATTTGAGAAATTTAAACTAAATACATTCACATGATAGTCGACCACCTCCCAGCCGATACTAGCAGCCAATTGAAGAACACTCAAGTTAAAAAAGTTGGAAGTAACTTTTTGAATCAGTCGTTACAACTTTTCAATTGACACCATGTTGCATAACTTTTCCCTTAAGCCCGTTCAGAATACCCTCAAATGTATCTTGTTTTACATGTTTCCAGTCGCGTCACCATCTGTTACAAGACAGTCAGCAAGGAAATCCCGAAAAGTGAGACATTTTCAACATAATGATACACGGAAATTAAAAGCAATGCCACATGATGCCCATAGTGACGTGATAACTCCACCTGTGTGAGTCATTCACCAAGGATGTACGAATACAAATTCTATCTTTATAGCATAAACCTCAAATTGATTCAATATTGACGCTACATTATTCAATGGTGAATCATTCAACATCGTGAACCTTGAAGAGTAAGTGCGCGACTACTACACACCCATCGCCTGGACTCAACAGAGTTTGTTGTTGCTGAAATTTTACACGTTTCAAATTACTGCTGAGAAAATCAATAATTTTGGCGAAACAAATGCACATGGTATTTGACGCGGTGTTCAATGACTTTGAGCTACGTGTTTTAGTCATCTCTTCACCTGTCTGATTTTTTTCCTCCTGATTTTATCTTATCGCTATTTACTCACTTGGAAATGTACACGCATATGTGTTTATTGTGTTATTTTGCCATTAAAATTTGTAATATATTTATTTAGTGTAGTTGCTTATAAGATTCTGTTCCCCGTGGAGGGATGCACCTATTGTCAGTAAGTTTGATGGGGCGTAAAGTTGCATTGTGAGCAATTTGGCCGTTACTGAAATATTATATTAGCACCATTCACGGTTTTTTGTTCGTCATTTTAGCACATATGGTTTTTGCTCGTTTATTTCCAAGTACTTGCTAGCAAAATACGAAGAAATAATTGAAAAATGAAGCAGTATTTGTCTTATCTTGGAAGTATGACATCAGCATGCAGTACCATCCATATAATAAATGCAAATAGCACCTAATATTTGACAAAAGATAATTATAATTGCAATAAGTGCCTTATATTACATGTAATAATACTTTTTACAGCTGATGTGATCTCTCACAAAAAAAAGGATTAACGTACGAAATAAAATAATTCAAATATTCTATTCCTATTTCAAATTATATATTCTATATTTTTCTATATTAGAAAATTAAAATTGTTATTGAATACAATGCTCTTTTTTGTTTCGTCCTCCGTCCTTGAAATAGCAAATTAACAAAAGTAAAGGTGCAATGTTTAATTCAATGAAATAACGATTTTTCAGAAGAAAAAAAATAGTATTATTTAATAATGATATTCAAGGAATGTTAATTTTATCTGTCCTTTATGTAACATAGCTGTAGTAGTTGAGTTGTGAATAAACCATTCAAAATGGTTTCGTTAGCCAATTAAAAACTTGCATTCATGATGCGACATCTCGTAGCATCTTTGAGGCCCAACAAAACTAAATTTACGCGAATAATTGAGTTAACCATTTCACCAATCTCACGAAATTTTGAATTGAATTGTACGCTTCTTCGAGATATTATTCCATAGTTTGTACTTTTTACTTTTAATTTTTTAACTTTCTAATGTTTTATCTTACGTCTTCAATTTATGCTTTATAATTACTTATTATTTTAACTCTATATTAGAATTCAATGCGCAATAAAGCAGAACTTGCAGCGTTTTTCAATTTACTATCATTTGATTTGACTGATATAGCAAGTAAAATGTCAATTTCTTCCATCACTTAGTTCAATTTTTATTGTCAAATGCAACAAAACAATGACTTGATAACGAGCTAAAAATGGATCAAGTAAGTCTAAACTCTGTTGAAAAATTGTTCAAACTATTAAGTATAAACCAACGATAAAGTAAAGACCTGTGTGCAGAGGATAAATTTTGAAAAATTGAATTTTAATTTTGGAATATTCACCAAAGTGTTAAGCAGGCAATGAAGAAGAACTTTGTCTTTGTTGCGAAAATAGAGCTGATAAGACTGTCGTGTTCAAAGGTGCAAAATAAGCCACCATTCAAACCAAAACGGCCAGAATGGACAATGAGAAGAAACCTGAGCTCAAATTTTACTTAAACACAATTCAAAAAAGATTCTCTCAATTGAAAATAAGCTCTCTCAAAAGAAGATAACTTGCTTTCAATGCATTCCACGGCTGTCAAAAAAAATTTGGAGTCTCATGTATTTGATCCAGCTATGACATTCAAAATCATCATGGAAAAGAGCATTTAAAAAAAACATAAAATAGCTTGCCTAAGGCCGAAAAAGATGAAAGTTTTAGTCGACTTTGTGACTATGTGTCCACTAGAAATTTTTGGAAATGATTTACTCCTGAACGTAAGCCGCGGCAGGGGACATAGTTTCGCGGTTGACTACAAAGTGGGTACAAATATTAACGCACATCGGTATTTTTTTTACCCATCTGATCGGATTCGGATTTTATGGTATCAAATCCTTTAGAATCTAGGATTTAGAATTTCTAGAATTCTAGAATTTAGAATATCTAGGATGAGAAATTTTTCATATTCTTGTGAAAAATTGGCTACAAGGATAATTTATTGTTTTCATCTTATCCACAAAGTGAGCTTCAAAATCCATGCAATCTATTTTCAAATTAATAAGCTGCGATGTTGCTCAGTTTGTCTAAATCGAAGAAAAGATCCTTCCATCTTTTATTGACATAAATAAAAAATGGAATAAAAGAAAAGTCGCTGTTTGAAGCGTCAAACTATTATATTAATTCTGCTACGTTCACGTTATGTGCACGATAAAAAGCTTTTTCATTCAACTACCAAAGACTGTATAGTATCCTTATAAAAAAAAAACTAAGTAAAAACTATAGACATATACAGATATATATGTATGTGTCCATATCGTTCCGCTAGTGATAACGCGGTAAAGATACTTTTCATTAAACACAAGTATATAAAGATAAAATTGTAAATTGAATTCAATATTGATAAGAAATTTTTGATCCCCTGATATTTGTATAAATGAAAAATTCATATCAATGGAAGCATTGTCCATCACAATTTCAACGAATAATTTGGTGTTTACAAATTTAATTTGGCTATTAAAAAATCAAACAAAGTTATCGCAATGAATTTTCGCTTCAAAATCATACCGCAAGAATTTTATGTTCATATTTGCCGCTGCATGGCGCGGTAGTGTATATATATATATATATATATATATAGAAATGGTGTGATGAGATAGCCAATTGAAAATAATTTTAAAGCTTCCAATTTGTTCCGCAACATACTCTTTATAAGGAAAAATAACCCTGTCATGCATAATTTGAAGTGAATCCTAAATCTCATCTACTTTTCATTCGAAACTATGATCGAGTTTCTCAAAGACTTAAGTTGTGCTTCAGGAATAAGAAAAATTCATACAAGGTTTCATCGGTTGAATAATGTTTGCTTGACAATATTCGCTGGCTTTTTGCGAAAAAGCCCAATCATATTTTCAAAATATATTTGAAATATATATGATTTTCAATTATATCCTTCTTTGGTGTTAGGATAGTGCGAACATCATGTACCAACTGGATCATTACCCAACCGATTTCCGATTCTCTCTGATTAAATTGAAAATTTACATGTTCGCTGTGTCCGATAGATGACACTCTTACTATGCTTTCGATTGGTCCAGTTTTAAGATTATTTTTGAACTTCAAGACCCACAATTTTAGCTCACCCTTCCAGGGCTGTCTTCATTCATGGAGTGCATCATTTTCATCGCTAGCAACTGCTTCCTTGCTAACCTTATGTCTTTGGAGGTAGTTTTTTTTTACGCTCTATAGCTTAACCTTTTGGATACCACGTGAAAAAACTCCTCAACCATATAACGTAGGGTTAGATTTACCCTATAAAATATTGTTTGTATTCTGTGCATGTTTGGAATAGTATATATTTTGGATTCAGTGGGATTCAGATTGCGACACGGAATATCTGTTCTCCTTACTGATCATCATGAACCTTGTAATCTAGAATCGTGCAGTTTAGAAACTTTCCCCCTCACAGATACTAAAGAAACTGAGCTGCAAGTCAGTGTAAAAGTAATATACAAATCGCAATATATCGGCAGCTAAGTCGTCTGGCCATAGAATCTTTATCGACTTCGTGGATACAATAGACAGCTAAACTTTTTTCGTTGAGAGCAGTAAGACACACGAGATGTACCGATAGCCTGGCTATCTTGTCTGCTTAATTTAAGCAGGATGCCTGTAAAAGAAAGAGCTTCCTCATGACTAGCTTGCAGCGCAGGCCATATGAGACCTTGTTCATCCCCCAGTGCTATGTTGTCAGCAGGATAAGATGCCTCGTCCTAGCTGTTCGGCGGTTGAGCATCTTGCCAATGCTTGTGACACGGCCTTCCTTGTACCGAATCAGAACAGCGATGGCTCTAAGCCTCTGACAATGCATCGATTATTTACAAGCAGACACTTACTATTTTCTTACCAGTATCATAGCGTAATAACATACAGCGATAACACTCCGACCAACGACTGATCTAACGGTATTCAACCGAATTCCGCAGAATTGTATTGGTGTTAGTAAAATTTTTATTTTTTCCTCGTATTTTGATCGTTTTGTTTATAAGCTAAATGAAAATAGATGGAGAAAATAGAGAAAAATAAAAAAAATTTACTAACACCAATGCAATTCTGCAGAATTTGGTTGAATACCGTTAGATGGGTCGTTTGTTCGAAGTGTTATCGCTGCATGTTATTACGCTATGCCAGTATAAAACACGAACGCAGTGTTGCGCATTTCAAGTCCTCAACACCGTATTACAGGTATGAGTCACCATTCGAAATGGTGTCAATAATATTCAAACGGATTAGTCTCTCTCTCTCGTTAGCATCCCCATTATTCATTTGCTCCTAGAATCTGGCTAAAGGATGTTTGATTCAACTGCTTTTACGTTAAAAACATTTATATATTTAAAAAATAGATAGTTATATTGAACAAAAATGAATATTGTTGTCAAAATTTTCAACTGATTGTGAATTTTTAATTGATCTTAATTTCTCTTTAATGTGATTAACTGAACAAAACTATTCTTTTACTGTTTGAGTTTCGGAAAATTGTAATTTTTCTTCTTTCGAATTCATTTTATTGATTCTATTTATCTTCTAAAACATGACTCCCTACTAGTTTTATGAGAATTCCATGGACGTATTTATAATAATAATTGATTATTCAATTTCGAAACATCTAAAAGCATTCGAATACTAAACAAGCGGAGGAGTAAAGTGTAAGAAATTGATTGATTGTATTGTTCATCTAATAAAAAAAAAATAGCTGAAATGTTCAGTACATTTAAATGCTAGTCCACATATGTTTGATATTTTCTTCATACAAAGACAGGGAATAAATCTAGTTTAAGGAGCGATTGTACAAGTAAGATAGTTGTTTTTAAGATTGACCATTAATTGCTGAGGCATTAAATTCAACTGGTAGACAACTCAGAAGATAGATGACGTATTTGAATTCCTTAATTGCATGATAATTTTCTCATAAATTGAAATTAAATGTGGATCCGAATGAAATGTGCTAACACTAGAAAGACTAACAGAGTCGACTGTTTTGAAATATGTGCTGCTGAATTGCAGCGAAATCGTACGTTCAATATTGTTTTTATGAATCTTGATATTTAGTAAAGTGCATGTTTATAAAACGTAAATGACACGTTCCTATTCATATTTAAAGATGCAATATGCTAGTTAGTTATTCAATCGGTTCCTTGAACATCATCCAGAGTTTCTAACTGTTTTACTAACACATTCCCGAAAATGATGTTGTCAATAGACTCTTAGGGGGACGGCTAAAGAAACGTAGAATTGGTTTGCTTAGTAATCTGCGAGACACCAACTTCAGCACATCACGCAGAGGGTTACAAACAATTTCTTCAGCATAAGGCGAGGGAAAGAGCGGACAAAAGTAAAAATCAGAGTTTATGTAAGCTTCTGCTGCGGAGGTTTTACTAGACGATCTCCACAAGCGGATTGAATGCAGTAGTCATCCACCCAACGTCCTGCCGCAGTATGCACTTCTATGTGTGGATATAATCTTAATCATATGAAATTCTTGTCTACGATTAAAATTGTTGGCAGATCTTACCATCTCCTCTCAATTGTTCTAAATGAAAACACAATAACTACTACGTCATAGTCAAAGGACTGCTCTCTCTCACCCTCGTACCAGACGAAATCTCTGTTTGGAGTTTTCTTCAAGTTTTGGACAATGAAATTTTATTGATTATGTTTTTAAAGGGCACATTGTATTTTGGTATGCATTTGGAATCATCTTGACTGATTCCATTAAAAATATAGCTAATAATTGCGAGAAGAACAGGCAAGGTGTCTATTTCCGGATAAGGGACTCTGTCAAACCAATCAGCAACCAGCAAGTGTAAAGCATCTGGGAAACATTTTTTTATATATATTTCTAATATAAGAACAAACTTATACTCCTGTCTAAATATAATGAAGGCAGAATCATGTTTTTCTCAGACATGCCTCTAATTTCCGAAAATTCCAGTGAGTCTAGGGCCAGAATTATGTCGCATTGAAACCTAGAAAACCAATTATCTGAATCAACAATCAGCCTGGAATCCATCTCCCATTCCCCAGAAAGCAAATGTTCTAACCTCTACACCCAATCATATTTACAAAAATAAGAATGTTTGAAAAACTTTCAAATTATGCATTGATTGATCAAACACTCAGAATTGTTTACAAAGCTACCTGAATACTTCTTTGTTCTAATCAATGTTATAAGTGCTATAAAATATTTTGATAAAACATTACTTTACTTAGTTGATTGTTCTATTGAACACTTGAAATTTTACAACATCTGTAATCGCCCGCATAACTTATCAAAAAGTATACGATAAGACATTAAAACATCAAAGAATAATGTTTCGACATTAGTTGGAAATTTCTCTCTGCACCGTTTGAATCGCGCTGAAAGTATTTACCCACGCGACTAAGTCCTTTTGTAGAAACAAAATGGATATTTTAAAAGTGAGACGTCACGAACTCCTTCCAGAATACAAAAAAGTCCTAGATGAAATTATACCACAAGTAAGCAAAGTGTAAAAATTATGAAACGTTATATAATTTTATTATAATATTAATTAACACCTGAATGAAACACACAATCGTACACGTATGACTTGTATTGCGTAATGTTCGTTACCGGAAAAATAGTCATGAAGCCTCGAATATTTCCCACTTTTGCGATAATTTTTAAATTGTACACATTTTTTTTGTTCACGCGTTAAAATCGTTCAAAATTATTGTGTCATATGTATGTCTGTATGTGTCGTATCGAATTGAACGTTTGAGTTTTTAGAATTTTTTATTTCATTGAAATAATATTTCAATTTATTCTTTTCGATTATACTTTCGCAGTGGAATGTGTGTTTTTTTTATCTTATCACAATGAACTGGTAGAGGAGGTGATGATGCACAATTAAAAAGTTATTTTTTCCATTGATGGTTCCACAAAAATTTATATAGCAGCCTAAAATGAATTAAAGAAAACAAAAAATTATTTATAACTATAAAAGATTGATTTTTTTTGTCGAAAGAAACGCAACTAACACGATGAGCAAAATATTATACTTCATGTCGATTGATAATTCGCAACTTCATGCGAAAAACATAAATCTCACGTTTAGATAATAATGTAATAATCACATAACGACCTGATAAAAAAACGAGTGTCCCACCCGCAATAATTATCATCGATTACACTTGGTAACAACAGGAAAATTGATAACTTTAACAATGTATAATACGTAGCCCAACAGGAATAGTATCTACTATAGGGAATGTAAATGTTTTCAAATTGACAGATTCAAAATTTGTATGGTAAAATATACTGACTTATAAGTAATACAAAATTTCACGAAATAGAGGGTCAAAAATAGAATTGACACTCAAAATCAATTTTCTTTCTCTAGATAGATTTCCTCTCTTCTAGATAGTAATTGAAGGATCAATCATTCATTATCTTTTTGATAATGAATGATTGAATGAGACAGTTCTAAACTGTGCTTCGACTTCAACGATGGAAAATTTCTTCCCTCAAAGTTCTTTTCATTTAGATCATTGCTTGCAGCTCATTCTCAACTGAATCGCGAATATTTTAACACCTTTGTCTAGCTTCCATCACAACATTCGCCCTGCAAAAGAAACAGCTTTTTTCAATTTGCTCACCTTTCTCCTCTTTGATATGCCTCGCGTGGCGTGCGAGTATTTCCGAGTAGCATTGCCCAGTTACTACAGCATTATTTTCTATTTTGTTAAAACGTTTTCTAGAAACAGCGTAAGCACTAAAACGAGAGTGGTTGAGACGGGAACGCATGACGAACAGAGGTAAGAATATCCCACAAAGCAAATAAAGCGAGCTTTGCAAGAAAGAGAGCTTGATATTAAACGATATAAGCGAGTTGTGAGATCTCTACGTGTGAAGGTAGTAGAATAATTCTTGCAGTGTAATAGTATGTGGGAGTCATTGTGAATGAATAAAAAAAAAGAAAGAGAATGTCAATTCGCATATCCGCATGTACGTCTTTATGTCCTATCTCAAGCAAGTTTTGCTTACAAATACCAATGCAACAGAAAACTAGAATCGAGTGCTATTGGAGTTTGTTATAAGTTGGTTAGCATTTTAATGGTCACGCAATGCTATTAGTCCTTGCTTCCACCATAGGAACAAGTGGCTAAAACTCCCAGCAACACTCGACTCGTCGCTGCTTCTAACTTGGAGCGAGCTTTTTCAGCATACTCTTGCGAATATTAGAACCGCCTAAACATGTAATGTAAGATATTCGAAATCTTTGCAGCTTTTCCGTTTGTAGCATGACGTTCACATGAGTCAGTTTTAAAGGCTATTACTTCCATAGTCAGTAGGATACATCAAAATTCTTCGTTGAAAATTGTATGAAAATTCCGCCTGCAAATATGATGTAGAAGCCTGAGTTGGATCTCTGTCAAGAATTATTTGACACCCACCGTTTCAACAATTCTTTCGACATAAGATCTTCACGAATGGGTTTAAAAATTTATTTCGATTTTATTCTATTTGTTTTTATAGCCGTCCAGAGTGCGTTTTAATTTGGCAATTCTTGTACCGTCATCGACTTTACTATATTTGGACTAGATATTCAAACCAACAGGATCTCGATAAAGCTGAGAATTTGATGTGTGGAGACTTTATAATAAAGTCCAGCAAGAACTGAATGAATCTGAGTTGCCACATATTGCAAAATTTTGGTTTGATTGTTTTGAGGGGTCTCTTTGCAGTACTTTTCTGAGCATAATCTTTTTTTTTCTTGATTAATTATTGTGTATAGCTTTCTTCAGATTTTCGATTCTTTTAACATTAAAAACACAGATTTTACTATAATCTCATTTCTATTGTTTTTCCGGTTACTACTCTTGCTTATATTCGTGCAATCATTCCTTTACTGCAATAAACTTCAATGTTATTCCCTGAACTCGTAATGAGCTTCATATTTTGACTCAGAGAGAATATTGTTTATTAAACTTTACTAAATTCTCTTTACTAAAATTTCCAAATTTCAAATAAATTAAATTCATATTTCGCACAAAAAGCATCTGCCAAATCATTAAATGAATTTCTGCCTATTTAGCAACTTTTCTTCATTAGCTGCTTTATTTAAAAAAAAATTTCAAAAAGGGCTGACAAAAGGTATTACTACTCATGTCAACTTCAAAATCAACCAAAAAAGAATATCAAAGCTTTGTACTAGAAAGGTCAATACCTAATAGTGTCATTCTATGAACAATATGATGCATCTTCGTCGCGCGTAACACAGAGCTTGAAAATAGTTAACACGGAAAAGGAAATATCCCTTTTTTAACACTTCTTACACATTAATTCATTTTGTAATAGAATAAGAATAATGAGTTGAATCGAGCGAGTCATCGAATTCATTTAGCTTTTGCCAATTCGATGGTGTAGTATTTGCAATATGTATATCCAGTTTTGCAGTGTGCCGATTACCACCAAATTTCCGTTTTGTACTTAACGAATGTTTGTAATTCTATGTGTCTTAAAATATTCAAATTATAGGGCAGGAAAACAACTTAAATGAGCGGTATCAGATATCGGCAATGGTCCCAAAATTTTTCCGAATTTTTATCATTGAACTGAAACATAGAACTAACAGAGTAAAAATTTTTAAAATTAAAAAAAAATGAAAAATTCCACATTGGTGCGTTTTGGTGCATTGGTCAAGATACCTTTGAGTGGGAAACTTCAAATGTGATATTTTCAGCTTGGGACTTTTTGTCATGACTACTTTCATGGGCCTTGTTCCCTTCGAAATCTGTTTAAGTGAACCCGTACCTTGCGTGAGGGGGTAGTACCAATTGTAAATCATGATTATAACTATAAAGTTATAATATTCTCAGCAAATTTTCCTTGCATGTGGAAGAAAGCAACGGTTGCACAATACCCAAAATTTTTTCCATGTTACACCTTTTAAGATTAAAATGGCGGCTGTAGAGCACGTCAAAGTCACTAGTATTTATCAAAGACGTTCCGCGGCCGGACGGGTTTCTCAGCCCCATCTGCATCTGGAACAATAAAAAAAAATTTCATAAGCTCCATGAGTTTTGCTAGTGAAGTACACACGATAATAGTTGAATATCGATTTTTCGCAAAATGGCGACCATTTAACAAAAACATTGCATTTTCGACCCAAAAAAATGACTTCAATTGCTTATAACTTTTTTTAAACAAAACCAATTGCTAAAATCGTGTGTACTTCACTAGATTATCATATCAAGAAGCTACAGTTATAACGGCAAATCAACCGGATGAAAACTGAAAGAGTTTCGTTTCCGGCAAACTTCAAAAATACACTTTCGAGATAAACGCGTTTAAAGTTTCAAAACCTTATAAAGTTGTGCATTTTCAAAATTTTACTATATACAAATTTTTTTACCTTTACTCTGCTATCCCAGCATCATACAGTTGGCCTTCCAAGACCGTGGATTTCTCCTCCTCGTCCTTTCTTGATGCTAAAAAGCCGCGTCTCGCCTCTTTTGCAACGTCGGAAATTGAGCGCTCAGCAGCCTTTATTCGCTCGGCGTCTGTTTCTAAGCAGAAATTGTAAAAATTAGGTCCTGCAGTCAATCCTAATGAGTCGTAGATGAGGAGAAGGCCCGACAGTCCATCATTAAATAAGATAACTTCGATATCCGTCGCGATATCGAGCACCGCCTTGCCGCTCGAAACATGTTTCGGCGCGATGGACCACACGACTGCATTGAACGATTTACTATAGTACTTTAACCTCAAATGCAGCGTTTAGTCGATCGAGTAAACAGAAACTCTCCTAGCGTCGTTTACGAAGGAACGTGCCCTATACAGTGTATATTAATTACTATATAGTATAAAGCGAGCAAATTTTACGTTTTTCGAGCATTGGAGTTGCTTCAAAAAATTGATTCTCAAAAATTTTCTGAAGAATATTTGTATTTGGACCTTTTTGATTTCAATTCTAGGGATGTCTTAGCATACTTTTAGCCAATAAAAAAAAATCAAAAAAAGAATTCACATAGGTATAACCCCTTAAATGGTATTTCGTGCAATCATTTCCGCCATTTCCTTTGGTATTATTATTATTATTTGTTAAATTCATCAATAGCGAATCAAGATTGACGAATTCACAGTTTAAATAAATTTTTTTTCGATTTGTTTAAGCTTTTACTCTCATTAAATATTAACAAATTAATCCATGGAAACGTTTAATGTTGCCAATTTGTATGCTTTCGTATGCTCTTGATTATGATTAGCAACGGTGCTGTTATGATTGCGCTTAGATAATACTGATCCGAATATATTTAGCCTTTTCTTCAAGCATTTCTTGCAATTTTCGGAAATAATCTTTAGCGAAACGATCGATGTAGGGGGTTATAATCATAAAATATTAGTTTTGTATATGCATTGAAAATTGAAATATCACAGCTGATCGCACCGCAGGGAGTATTCATATTGCGAATTAAATTTCCAAACTTAAGTGTAGAAACTGAAAGCATTGATAAATCGACATAAAATTTCAGCGAAGATGATTTCAACTGCATGAGTCAACATACATTTTCACTTATCACTAGATATGTTAATAAAACGAAACGACAAAGTTCATTTTAAATGGTCGAATTTTTCCAAAGAACATCTATGGCTTGTTTGTTCAAAAAAACTTCGTTTATGCATCTGATAAAATTTGTGATTATAACTAATGGCCTGAAATGGCACGTACATAGTGGTGCAAAAAACCCTTCTTTGATTCCAATATGATGCCTCTCTCAAGATCTATTTCTCTAAGGGCATAATTTTGAGCATTATCTCCATGTAGCAGTTGGTGACGTTCTAATGACACTTTGTTCAATTACACACTTACAGCAGATATTTTCACTTTCATGGATTATCTACAGCCCTTTCTGAAAGCCAGAGCACGTCCTCAAAGCAATAAAGACAAAGTCACAGGTGGACGTGCATGAAAAATTTTTTTAATATATATTTCTAATATCGCGATTATAATTCATAAGATTCAAACACTTAAAATCATTCGTTTCGAACGAGAAATGTTCAAAGACATTCATTCTCCAGTTCTGCTGTCGGCTACGTTTGTATAACTTTTGCGAAAGATACTTGAATTTCCAACTTTAAATGAAAGAAATTGTTTCAGAAAAATTCAAAGACTTTTGTATTTCCGTTTTTCTCATAAACTTTTTGCACTTGTTGGATTCCATCTTAAATATTTATCTTCCACGAATTTCTTTGACTAACAGTAACTAATATTTAACCTACGCATCTTATGTCAGTTGAAAAATTTTATAAAATATCGGTTTTATATTTTAAATTTTCAAATCAGTTATTGGAAAGGTGGTTTGAAAAATACGAATCTGGTTAAAACAAAAAATTTTCTCCGAAGTTATAAGAAAACAAAACGCAAAACTTGAGTTGTGTTGGTGTACGTTCTCAATTTCTATCGCAATAAAATTAAAATTTTAAAACAATTTCGCCTAAGGGAAAACATATACTTAAATGTTGTATTTAAAATTTGCTGAGATATGCTCGTCATCTCAGTCTCAATCTTCATGGCTTCAAAAGCTCGAACAAATCAGAAAGAAGTCGACAAACGCCTATTCTGCACACATGACAAAAACCATTTCAAAGCAATGAAAACACAAAAATCTTATTATTCGCCGAATTTCCGCGTTTACTACATACTGCGACCTAAATTATGTTTTCACAGCATAAGAAATTGCTGTAATGTTTTTCTTTTCGTTCTGTCTTCCTGTATAAAATCTGCTTGCTCGCTACGATAAATGACTATTAAATATTTCTAATCGATAAAAACCTACCGAGTTTTAAGCATTTTGCTGTCTCATTCTCGACCTGGTGTGGTTGGTGATGTATGGCTGCATAAAGTTTCCAGCCATGTGAACATCAATTTAATGCCTCACCTTTATTTGTTTTCGATCAAGATTTGATATGGTGTTTGAAGTTTGTCAGCGAGGTGCTTTGAGTGTTCTGATTCAGTTCAGAAACTGAATATTATTGTTGAAAATTTACCAGAAAATTACTTTATCTTCGAATTGATCTGACATTTTTTGATGGACATGATAGGTTCATGTTTTACAATGGATCTGAAATTTATCCTCAATAAGAAGCTTGCAGAGCATGCACTATTTTGAATGGGTGTCGATTTATTGCAATTTAATTCCAATTTAGCTTTCAACACATAGTAGTTTGAAAATTGTGATTTTTGCTTTATGGAAACCTCAGAAATATCGGAAGTATCGCAACGAGTGACTTCCGTCGGCAGAGCCTGAACAAAAGCTACTTTGTTCCTAGAACATTCACTCGAATAGATTTTTTGGCATTCGACAGCCGCTTACTCGCTGCAAATAGATATTAAGTTGCAAGTTTTTTTTTTGTGAGTACACGCCTTGATTAGGGCTAACCCCACAGTCTTTCTAGACAAAAGTATTATTTATCGTAAGACGCTTGAAACAAAATACTCAAAATCAAACATTTACTGAACTTTTTTTAGAAGTTGCATGTTTTTGTTTCCCTCAAAGTACTCTCCTACGCAACGCACGAACTTGTCTAAATAGTATTTTTGCTTGTTGAAATAACCCTGGTACGCTTGTTTTTTTTTTGTATTTGCCTCAATACTTAACAAAGGGGTGGGATTTGCCTCAATACTTAACATCAGCTTTGCCTTTCTTAGATTCCGGCATTTTGCGAAAGGTATAAATAAAAAATCTTACAGTATTTTAAACAATAATTTTTTTTGGAAATCATCCAATCTTACGGTGAAAATGTGAAAGAGTTAACAAGTATCCAGCGACGAAAAACTATACAGGATGCCAATTTCATTGAAATCATAAATACTTCATCCCGTTTCTAGATATGTTCACTTTGTGCATAAATTTTATTTCTTATCGCAATATATGCTTTAAGTAAGGGAAAAAACATTGGGATATTATTTAGGAATCTTAAAAATAAAAAATGGGTACCTGTTTTACAAGAAAGTCTAATATTTCGTATTCAAAAAACTTTTTTTTTTATTTTTTAAGAGGAAGATCTAATAAACTATATTATACAAATTCTTATCACGTTCCAATTGTAGGTTGAGGTTTTTATTTTGGAACAGACAGCTATTCCGAGGCCGATGTGGTCTCTTCTTCAGTCTTATGTCTATTTAAGTATAATTGGGCGAAATATAAGTTTCCCTTCATTATCCTCAAGCATTTTTCTATCGTGTTTATGGCATTAATTATGATCAGCTTAAGTATCTACCCTATTGCTTTTATTGTTGTTTTTTTCGAACTCAGTTTTATTTTTGGAAAAACAAAAAGCAATAGCCAAATGACAACCTTCTTCAAACAGAACAGGGAAATCAACCAGCGAGAAAAGGAACGGCTAGCCGTTACGTTGGACAAAAAAATGGCACAAATCCTCAAACCGTGGGACATATCAATATCAATTGCATGCAAAGACTGCCAAAAACCTACATAGGACAAACAAAGAGGCTGGTCATAACATAAGTTCAAGAGCATTTACGAGAAACTGGAATCAGAAAGAAACTCCCAAAAATCAGCGCATGTAAGATGGTGGTCGCGAAACACATAGTAGAATGCCAGCACAGCGTACAATGGAACGTTAAAAAAGCCACGACAAATAAATAGTTGGACGCATATGAAAAGATTTTCACACAGACAACAAAAGAGCAAAATCGCCTAAACACAGACACAGGAAATTGTGACACCAAACTGACGAGACTAGGCGCATCAAAATAACGTCAAAAAACGTAATTAGTGTAGACACAAGCTAAACACCATAAATAATCATAATTAATAGGTTTAAACATGGTCTTTACGATTTGATACCATAAACACGATAGAAAATTTTTAAGGCTAATGAAAGGAAACTTATAATTAATAGACAGTTTGGTTCATAAAAAAAAAAACTGAACCTAAAAGTGGAAAGTAATAAAAATATTTTTTTAATCTTTGAGAAGGTTGCAAACACCCGAATCAACAATTGGAAAACTATATTAGCTACGAAGAAGTTCATATTGAAAAAAATTGACAGTTTTCTTACAAATCTAAAGAATGTCGATAACTGATTGATCCTTCTATAGCTCTCACGATAGCCTTTACTTTACAGCTCTTTTCTTTTAACACTCTTTAAATTTTCTAAAATGCTCGGTTCGTTTTTCTTTATTTTTGACCCAATTACATGCTAAAGGGTTTCTATGTCATTCGATTTGGAACTGTTTCCTTGCCACGGTCATATCCATACCTTATCGCAACCTGCTCCTCAAATTGAGTGGTCTGGAAAAGATGAACCAACAAGAGTTTATTAGTAAGCAAACGTTTTTTGTAATTTTCTTAACAACTTACAGAACGAGCTCGATGTTCAGAAGTCGTATCATCTTGGAAGAGAGAAATAAATTCACCATCTATTAGATATGTTAGCTGGAACTATATCTTTCTCGATAATTATTTTCTTATGCACAGATCCTTAAAAAAGAATTATAGGCCCTATCAGTTATGCAGAATATATCTCCAAGCCACCACATAAGGGGAAAATTTAACTGTTGCATAGATACATTCTTCCGAAATATCTTTCATCCGTTCTGCGTCTTACTAGCAACTTTTCATCTGTTCTTATAAGATAAGACATGATTTTATCGTTCTTTCCACCGTGCAAGACGAGCTTGCCTTATCTATTTGTGCTAAAGCGACAAGTGCGAACGTAAATCCACCTTTTTATGTCTTGTTCTACAACTATGATCGTAGTTTTTTTGCTGATACCAATTGCTTTCCATAAGCCTTCAAGAGGCCTTCCTTTTTTGCTTAGTACCTTCTACCGCCTTTTTAAGGTGGGAGGCGTTGGGAAGAAGGGTGATCGAGGGCTTGGTCAAACACTAACGAATGAGATGGAGTGGTTTGATGGATCACAATGGAAATGGAAAGTCACAATTTTTCAATATTTGTCGCTTTCTGAGATATATGATGTCCTCAGATGATGCAGAATATCAATGTCGTTTATCTGATTCACTGGAGAACAAAATAGGAAATACTCGAAACGAACAACCCAGGAATCGGAATATCGTTACGATTTCATGGCCTTTAAACCATAATTCATCTCTTGTTATGATATTTGAGAAAAATTTCATCTTATGAACAATCAAGCAATATTTCAGATAGAAAATCTAGGAACAATAGACTTGTTGGTTGCCTATGATCAGACGCAAACACAAATCACGCACGAAAACGGCGTGTTTTCAAGATTCCACTGATGTCTCATATCCTTCAGCAAGTTGAGTGATGGTCAGACAATGATGTCTCCCCATAAGGGCATCGATTAGTCGACGAAAGGGGCGCCAGGTGACACGTTAAAAGAATATCTACTCCCCATAAAAAACCTATTGACATTTGATCAACCTAGTGAACGTTTCAGCCACAGATTTTTCAAGTTTAGTACACAAATTTCACAGTAAGTTTGTGCTCCTTCAGATCACTCATTCTGAAATAAAATAATAGACTAAAGATCGCGTAGCAGCAAATGTAGATATCTGTCATCGGACTACTAACAGCATGGACATTTTTTCACGTTTTTAAGTCCTTTTTTTGGTTGACTGGACAGCAAGCGGATACTCCTGGAATGAAATTAGAGCAGTGAAATCCAAAGATTCTGAAGTATTTGAAGTATGTATCAATGCAAACGCAGCGGTCTCAATATTTTTCATTTTTTAAATATTTTTTTTTGGTTGCTTCGAATGAAATGTTAGTATATCTTTCATAATTTTGAATTCTTTGCACCCTACAAGTTTTTAATTTCAGTCCCATCAACGATTAAAATGTTTTTTCATCGTTGTTTAAACGTTTCATTTCGTTTTGTTTCAACGAGCGGGAAAATTCCAGGTCGGAGCGCTTGCAACGATGCAAAATTCAGACCCCTGAATTCTGGGTATTCTATGAAAATACCATTTATTGGCAGTAATTAAAGATACTGTCAGAGTTAGCTACTTTTCCCCGACTGCAGACGAATTCACCAGTAATTTATTCATCTGCTTATACTAGAATATAGTATTAAAAATTGCGAAGAAAAAATTAAATATATTAGTTTTAAAATTTTTTCCACAAGCTCTTTTCAGAGCATGTAAAATCATCTAAAAAACCTTCAGTATGTTTAGATGTGAATTCAGAGCAAATCAATTATTCTATAAAACTAGGCTAAGCCTTGCACTTTATTTAGGTGAATAATTATTTCTATCAATTATCATTTAATGAACAACGCCCGATTAGACACAAGCGGGTTAGGAATAAACAAACAGGCAAAAGAAGAGCACAATTAAATAAACAGAAAAGCAAGGGGCCAAAGTCAAAATATTGAAAAGATGATAGTGTGCTATAATTAAAATTGCAAGAAGCGATAAGACCAACTAGTTTCTTATCAAAATTGTAGGCAATGCAATTAAAATGCTGTTCCAAGCTATCATCTATCAAGTATTCATACTTTTTTCGACTCCTGCAGAGATTGTTAAAACATGGCCATGATTTCAATAATGGTTGGATTTGATTACAATATTAAAAATGGAAAAAGGGCAGAGGCTCGGTTAGTTTTGTTCAGACAGTTTTATCAGTTTTTCTCAAAACGAAGCTTATCTGAAAACATAGGCGAACAGAAATATTCTAAAATAATATATACTGAAAAGCAGCATATACATGTATGTAATATTAATATGATTAAGCTCACTCTAAATTTAAAATTTTGTCCTGCTGGACTTAGTTTCTCCAATGAGACTTAGAACTCATTCTGCCATTGCTTCTGTATAATTCTAATTTATATGTTGGGTCTCCTTTAGTTATGGTTAATTATTTTTCAGTTTTCATAATATTTTGGGTCTCCTTTAGTTAATGTTAATTAATTTTCAGTTTTTTCTCAAACTAACTTTTAAGTAGTATTCAGGCTCTTTTGCGTTTTCGTCGTTATTGCATCAATGACGAAGCATTTATTTCAGCAATATTGAGTACACATTCTATCATGATTTCCTGATTGATTAATGTTTTTGGAAAGGTTCCTTTTACAATGTTAATCTCAAAGATATCCGGCAAATGAGAAAGCATTATTAGAACATGGTGGGGCCAAACTTTCCTTATCATTGAAGGAACAGTAGGTAGAAACTAGGGTCGTTGTGAGCTTCTTGGTGAGATGAAAGTTGAAAACCGAGATCAATTTTTTTGGGGCAAGCTATTGGTTCGTACGCCACAAGGACCCACGTACAATCTTAAACACAAATGTGAATACAAATTAAACAAATACGAAATGTGTTAGAATGCTGATTTGTCATTTAACAAAGTTTTTATTCTTTTCAAACAACAATGTCAAAGTAGTTCTTTTGGGCAGCTATAAACCGCCAAATTTGTTGTTCCAAATCTTTGTAGCAGCATCTTAAACTGGTATAGATTTTAACTAATCGATCAATGAACAGAATGGCAATCGGAGAACTGGAAAACTGTTCTGTCGTGGCTCACATTTTGTCCCAACTCTTATGCATGCCCAATTCGTCTGTTGAAATTTGATGTATGGTGAAAATTGTTTAAATTTAACTGTTCACGCTTCATCCGAATTGTTATGCGACGGTCTGATCTCACAAGAGGCCTCACATGTTAACCGAAATTGATTTTCAACGTGTTCTCGGCCTTCTTAAAATGATAATCAAATTTAAACCGAATCTTGATGGCACAATGTTGCTGAATTTCTAATATTCAACAACACACAAAAAAAACTTCACTAATAGCATTGCCAAAAATAATGCGTTCATTGTACAGAATCGAAATTTGAACTGAGACGGTTGAAGGGAGAAAACAAACCGTCCTAGCACAGACCGGTAGTCAAAACGTTGTCAGGTCACCAGGCCGATAGTCACAATCCTACCAGTGTTCCCAGTCGTTACTTTTCTCACACACTGGACTGTATAGTTGGATGCTGTGGGCATGGCGTAAGCAAATATAGCGCTAACACTTCGAAGAAACTCCCGCTCTAACGGTATTCCTCAAAAAAGTGGAAGTTTGTTTGGATTGGTAAATGTTCTCTTATTTTTCCGTAAAACGAGAAAACCCCACGCAAAACTTTTGAGTAAAAACGCAATACAAACATAAATTTACTTGAGTTTTTTCTATCCCTGTCTGCTGTAAGTATGAGGTTATTTCCGAGTTGATAACTTCCTGATAAAACAAAAGTAGTTAGGAACACTGAAAAAATTACAGTGCCATACAGCACCGAAGAAAATGTGCTAAGCAAGGAGCGAGCCCAGTACGACGATGACTTGGCCAATATGTAAAGCTTGCGCAAGATTGGATTAGCAATGTTCCATTTGTTACTTCGGAATGTCGAATCCTTTTCAGACTAGTCTTATAAAACGAGTCAGTGTTTTTCTCCCAATTGTAGAAATGTTGACTTTATTTGAATGCAAAAGTTGTCTGTATAAAAGTTGGAAGTTGACAACATTTTGAAATTTTCTACCTTTTCCTGTATGAGTTATGAGTGTGAATTAAATATAAGTGAATCACTTAACATTTTGATGAGAAGTTAGTTCATAATGAATACTCACATTCATTATTCATGTTTCCATTGTTCTTCAAAGCAATGTCTGAAAAATTGTGCATTCCAGATGTTTTTGCATGTTAATATAAAATAATTGTTTCTCACCATGGGAAAGTGTTGATGAAATTGTAATGAACGATCTGCGCAATCTTTCAAACTTTCATAAAAATAATGATCACTTTCTTAAGGAATCTACTATGATATTGGGAACATTATCCCAATCTTATTTATTTTATTTGCGTCAAGTAGAATTTTTGCTAGTTTATGATTTTGATTGGCATGCGCAATTGTTTTGTGCAAAGGATGATATTCTATCTTTTAAATGTACTTGTATGTAGCCTTATTGCGTAAGATGTAATTTAACTGACATGATCCGGACTCTGAGATTATACGAGTTTCTATATAATTACAAAAAAGAAGAAAATAAACTGAGCAGTACTTGCACACAATTCGCGTCAAACTTACTATGTAACACGTTAAATATGTAGATAAACAAATATAACAAATATGTAGATAACAAATATAACAAATATAATGTCTCAAAGAAGGTGTAGTAAATTACGGTTGCGATTTTAATTTCAATGAAGCAAACGAACTCTTTCATTTAAAATTTTTGTATTTACAAGCCTGAAAGTTTATCTAATCCATTTTTCGATATCATTGTTAAAATTTCAAATTCTTATATAATAGATAAAAGGCAATGACTAATCGACAACAAAAACATTATGTATTACGCATTATGGTCGAATGAATCACATTCCTGTAATAAAATCAAGTTTATAATTAAACCCAGCTTGCAAAAAAAACTTATGGTTTTACTTTTTTGAAATCTCTCCAGATTTAACAAAGTGCATTCTAAGCTCGGACGATACGAGTTTATCAGCTGTCTGCTTTTCCACTTAATCTTGACATTGCTATCTAAGGAATTTCCCCGAAGCGAATATCATTGTCGGGCAAGTCATATGAAATCATCCCCAACATTCAGTTTTATTTTATCTAGTATTGCATGTTGATTATCTATATGCATTTAGAATGTTGCAGTTCTCAAGGTCTGCTGATAGAGTGTACTTTGAAAGTTTCATCATTTATGCGTAATTCAATTGGATTCTCTATGGGAGTGCCACCTGGGTTACATCAGTATTTACTGGAATAGATTAAGTGCGATATCAATGAATTGGCGATTATGTTTTTAACAGCATTGAAAATAGCCGCCTATGAAGCTTATCTTTCATTAGATATCATACCACTGAATTCTTTGACGCAAGTATTATCTGCAAATATCGATCGATTTAGTCTCAAGCTTTTATGAGAGAATCTGATTATTCAATGGATCAACTGTTACTTAATTTCTTATTGAAAGAATGTGGAATAAAATAAAATAATTAAACCTATTTCTAGTAGATGAAAACATTGAATCACTATAAATTCACTATAATATCCAATTACCTATAACAAAACTATTAAGCTAGGAAGCTCTACTTCAGGCGTCTTACTCAGCGCACTTAGCTTCTGTTAATATTCTGAACAGTGCTGTGATACAAAGATGTGAAAAAATGTCCCAATTTGTGAAAACCACGCCAGTAAAAATCATCCGCTTTAGCTGGCGAACCATTCATTGATGTATTTTTTAAAGGTAGCCTAACTTAACTGATCTAGCCCAATATCATGAAGCACTTCCTTATTATACACCTGGCAGATGGTTTTCCATCGACGTATACATTTGTCAGAGCGCTTTCTTATTGTATACGGGACCCACACTTCAGCCTCCACTCATTAGCCGAGTCTACAACAAGAATTAGATCCAAGCGCTGACATATATGTATATATATAAATATATAATTATAAAACTTTTAATTCCAAATCGCAAATTATCATTTTTTATTTTATTCTCAATTTGGATGATTTCCATTAGAAGAATTATACTAATTTTAGTTTTTTCTCACTTTCAGATCGATAAAAATAATGATGGCTTCATTGAATTCAGTAATCTTAAAGAAGCTTTGGATCAGGTTGGCTTTAAGCTACCCGGCTATCAAGTTCGTGAAATGATTGTCGAATTCATGAGTAAGCAAAGAACATTAGAGTATGGCAAACTATCCTACAAAGAATTTGAAAATTTGTGTCTGGATTTGAAATCAAAAGATATTGGTCACACATTCAAAACTGTTGTATCGAAAAAAGAAAATCTTGAAACATTAGGTGGCATGTCAAGTATATCATCAGAAGGAACAACACACTCGGTGCGCCTTGAAGAACAACTGGCCTTCTCTGATTGGATTAACTCCAATCTTGGCCATGATCCAGATTTAAAACATTTACTTCCTATCGATCCAGAAGGGAAAGCGCTCTATCAAAAAATCAAAGATGGTATTCTACTATGCAAAATTATCAATCACTCGTGCCCAGATACAATTGACGAACGCGCTATCAACAAGAAGAATCTGACAGTTTACACGGAATTTGAGAATTTAACATTAGCTTTAGTTTCGTCACAAGCGATCGGATGCAACATCGTGAACATCGATGCTCACGATTTGGCCAAGGGCAAACCACATCTTGTGCTGGGACTCTTATGGCAGATCATTCGAATTGGTCTGTTTAGTCATATCACCTTGGACAGCTGTCCGGGGCTCGCGGGACTGCTGTTCGATGGCGAACATTTGGAAGACTTGATGAAATTATCACCGGAAGCGATACTTTTGCGTTGGGTCAATCATCATTTGGAGAAAGCGGGTATATCCAGACGATGCACAAACTTCCAAAGCGACATCGTCGACTCTGAAATTTACACACATTTGCTTAAACAAATAGCTCCAAACGAGGCGAACGTAAATATGGATGCCTTGAGGGTGAGTTAGTTACTAGTCTTATTGTTCTATGTTAAAAATATGAAACACAATGCATTCTGCTGAAGTTGATACTGCAGCGATTCAAACAAACAAACACATTCAAAATTAGTAAAGATACTTGGTACGGCTGATTTGAAGTGTACAACAAATTGCCTTGTTTTGCCGTCTCAAAAGATTAATTTCCTTGAGGTGCTACGTAGAATGCGGTCTAAGTACTTGCTACTGGAATATGAAATAGACGTTCCTTGACGCAATTTTACACTTAACGCCTTACAGATATATATTCAAAAGAAAATTTGATATGATCGTTGCACACTCAGCTTCTGCATTATAAGTTAACTTTCCAGAATTTACATATTGTATTGTATCTTCATGCTCGCTCATATCATCTGTTTCAATTGTTCTCGTTTTAGGAACGCGATCTTATAGCGCGGGCGGAAATTATGTTACAACAAGCCGCTAAATTGAATTGCCGCAGTTTCCTAACACCGCAAGATGTTGTGAACGGTGTCTATAAATTGAACTTAGCCTTTGTTGCAAATCTTTTCAACAATCATCCGGGCTTAGATAAACCGGAACAAATTGAAGGTCTTGAAACAATTGAAGAGACCCGAGAAGAAAAAAGTAAGTGTTATACATGGATAGAAACGTAGATGATCTTACCTTACAGCCAAGAACGAGATTTGTTGATGGGAATTTTCTTATGCTTCTTCATTGTTGAAGAGTGGATTTTTTTTATTTTGAATGTTTGCATTTTATTTTCATCTTAAATTCATTTTTCACAATTTATGTCTTAGTCCACATTGACAAAATTTTATCGAACATTTTCTATATTACTGATTAGATGAATGCCATTTATAAAGGTTACAAACACGGGTTGTTTAGTTGGGAAATTTTTCTTCAGCTTTCGCTTAATAGAAATAGAACGACTTTTACATCCTTTAAGATCCAGGTTCAACAAACGAACTGTTGAAATTTTTATGAGGATAAACTACTTTAAACCGTTTACACTTATCTAAACACATCCTCGACTTCTTTCTGGTGCCAGACAAGTAGGATTTTAGAAGATATTCAACATAGGAATATAATTGGAAATTTTTATAATTAACCATATTTTCACCATGAAAACCACACTTCTGTGCACGTTCTTGATCGGAGATGTTTTTCGGGATCTCAGATGAAAACTATATGATGATTTTGTATGGCAATACGTACGCAAAGTCTTATTATTGTTGGTCAAACAGTGCATATGAACCTGTGTGAAGTGCATATTGAACACATCTTGCAACCACAAGATGTGTTCAACAAATACGTTCATTAACGTTATGGTCCATGACATATGATCGCTAACAATGGATTGCTCCGTCCGTCGTACGTCGTTCAAATGTTACCACAACGTAGTGCATCTTTGATATTCTTTTCACAATCTCGTTACAAATATCACATAGCTCACAATCTTCCAGAAGCTCCTCTTGAATATTGAAGGCGAATTGTTCGCAAAATGTTGATAGTACGATGATGTGGGGCCACTTAGGATGAAGCAAAGTTTAAACTTTCGAATTCCTTTCGTTATTGAATTTAAATATAAAACAGTATAAAAAAAACGTATTTCGAACCCTATTTTAGCTTACTTATTTCTTCCTACAACTACTTATTTATATATGTAACGTTCAAACTTGGCAGAGTATCCGTTCATACCTTTTATACACTTTATTTAGTTAGATTTAGACTACTAATTAGGGAAATTTCATAAATCAAACATGAAGAATATCATCATCAAAGAAGAATACGAAAATAATTGACCAAGAGTAAGAATGCGGTATTTAGACCATTGTTAATTCTAATTGTTTCTTTGATTCTGTTAATATTCAGACTTTCTATTGTGTCGAGCGACCCTTGCGAATTGCTTTCAAATCCTACATCGTGATCCTACGGTCTGTCCAAAAGATGTGCTGATTTGATTTTTAGGTTTCCCTTTCTCTTTCTTCGTTACCCTTTTAGCCTATCACATCACGACTGCTATCGATCACTGTCACGATATAACACATATTGCAATCTTTGATGCTCGTCTCGATTTTTTTTTGATTTTGGTATCATTAATATGTCAATATCAGTCGTGTTGAATATATATAATTTTTTCTCTGTGTCTTATCTCCCTTGATAGTGGGATTGTCAGGATTTGGTGGATCATGGCAGAGTTGTAGCCTTTTGTCAACGTAGATTTTCTGTAAATGCTGAAATTGAACTCATCATTATTTCTGATTATCTTCATATCCAACAATGTGAAAGTTTTTTCGCTCAGCGTTTCATGATGAAATGTATAGTGTTGTTAACAGAGTTGATGTCAGCTAATGTTAGTTATAGTTAGTCCTTGCTTATTATTGCCAGCACATCTATGACATACCAGATCCTGAATCTAAGAAACACACCCAACACCGCACCCCACACCCTACTATAGTCATTCTTAGCCATCGGAGCGTTAATTCATCTGTATCGGCTACTGAAATAGAATAACAAAAAATCTATAATTGCAGCGAATATAACATTATTATTGTACTGATTGATACCTTTTCCACAATTCGTCAGTACCTTTCGAATACCCTTAAGCGAAGGTAAGTCTTGCATTTCTAATTTTTTGAGTTCAGAATATTACAACAGGCTTTCATCAGGCCTCTGCTTGGTAAATTTAAATTTTTTCGCCTACTTCAAGAACCATTTTGATTAGTTCTCAAAAAGATGCCTTACAAAGTGCAGCAGTTCCACAATTTTCGCAAACAAGGGAATGACGACTTTTCTTTAATTGTTTTTTATATTCGCACTCCAACAAACTGTTAAACCGTCTCCAAGAGAGAGCTCTCTTTCTCTCTCCCTCTCTCTTAAAGATTTGGTTCCCGTCCTAAATAGTGCTATTATTGCCTAATAATATACAAATAATAGAATATTCATTCATTTTGCTCCTTTACCAAAGTAATCTACATAGAGCAAAATCCTTGAAATGGCGATGGGCCGGTCACTTGGCGAGAATGACAGACGGCAGATGGATCACAAGAATAACTCACTGGTACCAAAGAGGAATAAAACGATCGGCACATCTTGGATGAGTATAGCTGAAAACAGACGGACTTGGAAAGCAATGAGTAGTCAGTATGTAAGGGAGGATGCACCATAACATGAAATACGGTTGAACAAGCTAAATGTGATGCTGACGATGATGACCATAGTAATATTAAAAATTCATCGATTTAATTACGTGGTCAAACAGCCAAATTTTTAATTTCCACTTACAAACATGCAAGATTCTGAGGAATCGATTAAATTTCTTGCAAAATTTCGATCAGCATATTTCCGTTTCAACACGACGTGCAGCCCTAAATTGTTAGAATTTCCGTCTTGTCGTGTTAATTAATCACAATGGTGGTATCAGCCGAGAGAAACGAGATAGTGTGTCATCGTCAAGTACCCAAATCTGCGAATTTTTCAACCATCCTTCTTAGTTGAGTTGCTTCTATACCCTTCACGTCCAACGCGACTCTGGCAGATGCGAAGAAATCAGCACTTAACGTTCCTTTGTTTTCCTAATTGGCATTTCGCTTCGTCTTTATTATTGATTACACATTTATTAAAGTAAACTCAAAAATCGAAAACTGTTTCGAAGAGACTCCGCGTAAAGAATACATCAACAATGTAGGCCAATATTCGCAATGAATGATTTTGAACGCGTGGCAGATATGTTAGGGAACAATCACCCAATAAATTGATTCCAGACAACGTTCTACGTGGAATGATAAGCAGCAAAAAGGGTCTCAATCAGTCGTACACAGTTGGTTAAGATTGAAGATAAAATTAAAGATTTTATGAGGAAATAAAGATTTGATGTATGAGGAAATAAATATTAGATGACATGGCTGTACATCTGAGGAAAATGTGGATCCCTCTGAAAACTAGAAAATATATACTGAAATAAATGCAAGCGTTGTACTTGATTAGAAATCAGTGAACATTTAATAGTAATTGAAATTTAAAAAATCTTGTCGTACGCAAATCAGCTAAGATACAATCGTCAAACTTCAACGGATGGGAAAAGAGATTAAAGTTGATGCTGTTCGCGTGTGGTACAGTTTTCAAAACCCTTGTCATTATTTTTCATCAATTTTTATGTTTAGATGCTCCCTACAAACAAAAAATTTTCTTCTGTACGTAGAAGGGTTTCGGTATATTTTATAGACATTAAATATTATGGGAAATCCTTTTGAGACGTTAAATGAGTTATATTTCAAATTATTCCTTATTAACGACATTTCCTTATCATTACAGCATATCGAAACTGGATGAATTCAATGGGTGTTTCGCCACACGTGAATTGGCTCTACTCTGATTTAGCTGATGGCATAGTAATTTTCCAACTGTTCGATATTATCAAACCAGGTATCGTTAATTGGAATCGAGTGCACAAACGATTTTCACATCTAAGGAAATTCATGGAGAAATTGGAAAATTGCAATTATGCTGTGGAGTTGGGCAAACAATTGAAATTTTCGCTGGTCGGAATTGCTGGTCAAGATCTGAATGATGGCAATGCAACATTGACATTAGGTAAGCCTTGTATTGGTCTATATATGAAGTTTTATATGTATTAACCATGGCGTATAACTTTTTACTTATAACAGCTTTAATTTGGCAATTGATGCGTGCGTACACTCTTTCGATTCTTTCACGGTTAGCCAACACTGGAAATCCAATAATTGAAAAGGAAATTACAGTCTGGGTGAATAAGAAATTGACGGAAGCCGGCAAAACAACTAGTCTGAAGAACTTCCAGGATTCAGTGATTGCTGACGGTAAAATTGTTATCGACTTAATTGATGCAATCAAACAAGGTAGCATAAACTATGATTTAGTGCGACCGGGTGGAAATGAAGAGGTGAGTGTTGATAATAAAGCAATCATTGCTTAAATGGCATAAATTGATTTGAAACAAAATTCAATTGAATTCACTTCAAAATTGAGGTTTAATTGAAAATATTTTAATTATTTGATAAATGTACCTAGTACAATACACCCAGAAAAAGCACGTTTCGATAAAGAAATTGTAATCCTAAAATAGTAGGACATAAACAAATCTTTTAAATATACTCAGCGTCCAATACTCACAGTTTTCAGTATACGAATAGATTAGCAACGATAAGCTATTGCTATATGCAAAGAAAAAGCATGTTAAAATTGGAAGGATCATACACTTTGCTAAACACCTTATTTATTGGTTCGTTATGATTGAGAGACTTGGATTGAATTAACAAAAAACATGTGGTACACACTAACTAAATAACAAGTTCTTAGTTGAATTGTAATAATATGAGTCGCAATGAAGATCTTAGAGAATTTCATTTGAAACATCGTTTGCAGTTCGTTGATGTACTGGATTATTCAAATACCTTCTATTCTTTAGTTTCTTCAAAATTTCCCCATTCTAAGTGCATTTTTGTAGTGGACGATTCAGGCCCCTGTTAAAAAAACCGACAATTTGGTATCGTAATATGTTTGCCACTCTTTTTCAAAACTCTTCAATATTAAAGCTCAAAGTTGGAATAAGGCCATAAATTATAGTCTTGTCCATTCACCTCCACCAGCAAAATTAAATATCTTATAGCGTGAATATCTCATCACGCTTCGTCATGAGTGTACCGTTCAACTCCTGTGTTGTGCTAGAGTATTTGGATTGCTCATCTGGAATCGGTCAGGAATTTGTACTAAATGTACACTGATTAATATGCTCTTTGAACCGCGTGCCTTCTTGTTTGTCTGATTTATATCATGATTATTATATTTTTTAGTCCCATTACCAACTGTTTTTGTTTTCGCGTTCGCTCCTTACTTGACCCAATTTGTAATCATGGTTGATCTACTACTATCACACCGTTCATATAATGTTTGTTTTCTCACTTCTGGGCATGTCAAAATCGAATGGATGGTAACTGCGCATTAAACTGCTGTTGGTTCCCGGGTTGATGATCGCTTAATTTTAAAGTCCAGTTCAATTAAATGTTAATATTAAATTTCATCCTGTCGATTTAGTTGGTTTGGACCACTGCTATAGTGTCTTCAATGTAACAATACCTCACTTTCGACATTATGCCTTCTGAGCTAATTGCTTTTCTACATTCGTCGTGAAAATTTTGTGAAATTGAATAGCCCAATCAAACTTCTCTAATGGATTTAATTGTTACGCAGCTTTTTATCTATCGACCAACTAATCACACCAAACCATTATTGAGACTATCTGTAAGGGCAGCCCTTAAACATTCTAGAAGTGTTCATCAACCCAAATACGGACAGTTTGTGAATTCACGAACTCATTACCAGATATGGTGAAAAAACTGATAGTTGAAAACGACTAAAACGCTAATTGAATTTGTTATACCTCCAAACCCGGATTTTTGCGGGAAATATGACAAGAGATTGCAAACGATAATCCGAGCTGTTAAGAACGGCGACCAATTCATATCCGCTGCTGTCGCTAATAATTGCTTCAATGAGGGCTGCATGTGGTGTATTTGGTCGCATATTAACCAACGTTTGTTAATGTTTGATTTTAAACTTGTAGCAAATTTTGCGATTATGTAATACCATAAGTTAGAATAACAGAAACCCATCGTAGAATGCCGATTTTCATTATACGGCTGAGTAGTGTGTAGGCATCAAGTCGGGCTAAAGCTTTCAATTAGGTAAATCAAACGATACTTAAAGGACACGTCAGTACAATCGTCGTATTTAATATTTATTGTTACATCGCTACAAGAAAAAGTACGTCGAATCGAATTCAGTTTAATTATCCTAAATGTAAAATAATTTCGTTCATACATACTGAGGCCAAGTTTACATTCTGTTTAAGGCTTTTTCTCCTTTCCAACCCTGTGTTCCATTGGATTGTTTTTCTATGTTCAAGGTGAATTGTTGACGTAGGAAAACGTGTACAAGTCTATCCCCAATTACATGGACGCCTTAAGATTCAAAGTTTTCAGCAAATTTGCGCGAAGTTAAGTAGATAATCGTAGTCGTAGTAGTAGGAGTAAATATCTTTCAGTTAAATTAAGGTTAAAGGAGTCAGTAGTTGTGTTCACCTGATGAAAATGCTTTGAATAATTTCACAGAACATTTGAGATAGCATCTCTAAAAGGGGTTTCTTTAGAATCAGATATTAGTTGTTTTGTTGCGACTATTGACGAAAAAAGCCCAGAATGGAGTTTTCACTGAAATGGAGTAGTTGATTTTATATATCAATGGTTGCGGTGGTGCAAGCGATGCGCACGTCATTCCCAAATTCTCGGTTGATATTATCCAAACAGTCAGTAGTTTTTGGCATTTCAAAACACTTTCTGGTTCGCGTATAAGCACCCGCCGATCTCCTTCAATCACAACTCGTAAAAGCTCCACGTCTTCTGATGTTTTTGCGTTCGTAGGTCAGCCAAAATGAGAACCAATACTTACTGACGTTTGGCCATGTTTACATCGCCTGTACCACTCTATTATTCTCGTTGTGCTGAAACACTCCTCTTTGAATGCCTTGTTGTTCATCTTATGCGAGCCAGATAAGCAAATGTTGATGCGAATTCGTGGATCTACTTTTCAGTCACTTTAAGCAATAAACAAATCCGACAAACACAAATTAGTCAATACAAATACATGCATGTTGTGTTCGAAATAAGGCGTCTTCAGGAAATATAGCTAAGCTCAATACTTTTGGGACAATGATCATATATTAGATTTTCACTGCTAAGGATTAGAGTTTTCACTTGTGAAAACGGGCGTCGAAAGCGCTTCGGATGTTACGGTAGAATGAATAACCATGGAAGCGGAAAGGATTATATAACTTTCTCGAAACAATCTTTGTGCACATGTCACACCTCAATAAATGCTCAAGTCTTTTGTGCTGCTTAGCAAAAATAGAAAAATTAAGGAAGTGCCAGACTGGTTTTTATCGAACAGTCTTCAAAAAACTTATAGTGCTGAACAATGAGTCAAAATGCAATACTAATTTTTTGGCCGACACATTTTAAGAGTTTGTTTATATTTCCTTATTTTTTGACTAAAACTTGATGTGTTGGTAAGGCAAAAAAGGAGGTAGTATGTAGCGTGATTCGAAAAACACGTTTTTATCAGATTGTTTTTATAGAGATTACGATCAGTGATTGGTATCTTCTAATTTGACAGGGCAGTCTGATCTAAAATGCAGTAAAAATGGTTTGGATTTGGTTGAAATTGAAGAACATTTTAAGGACATTTCAAAACAATGATCCTTTTGAACATTTAACACAATAGCGAATGTTAATTAGTTAAAGAATCTAAATGTATTCGTAATTTATTATTGTCTATTTAATATCTACATCGAATTGTTTTTTTTTTATCTTACAGGATAACCTTGCCAATGCAAAATATGCCATTTCAATGGCACGTAAAATCGGTGCACGTGTCTATGCCTTACCTGAAGATATCACCGAAGTCAAACCGAAAATGGTCATGACGGTGTTTGCGTGTCTGATGGCAATGGACTACATTCCAAACATGGACAGTGTACAAAATAATGTAAATAGTGAATAAGTGAATGGAAGTACTTTTAGTATAACATTTTAACTATAAGGTTATCTATAAATACTTTTGTAATTAATACAACTACAGTAAAAGACAAAAGAAAACAAAAAAAAAATGAGAAAAGGAAATAAGAAAAGTTGATGTTGTAAGTATCAAAGTTGATTTGGTAACAGTTCGTAATTCAGACGAGGAATGGTGAATGAAATTTGTCGCGTTAAGAAAAAAGCAGGAAAAAGTCGAAACAGTAAAAGGAAAAGCATGCAAAGTTTCTTTTCGCGTAGCTATTAAGTTGACAAAAGTGTGTAATTTTTGTTAAATTGTTCAAAGTATTGTTTATTTAAATTCAAATCTAATATATCTTAATAAAACTTGCTTGAAACATTTTCTAGATTAGCTCGATTTTAGACTTTTGTCGGTCAACGTAGTTAAATACAAATTTTCGATGAAAGAGTAATATTCCTGGGTAAAGTATCATGTTTTACCGCTCTATTTTGTCTGTTTTTAAACGAATGGGTTGTAGATCAAAAGCTTCTTTACTTTAGAAATGTATCAGAATTTAAAGACCATACTCGCAACGGTGGCTAGATAATTGAAAGAGTACATAAAAACGATAAAAATTAGATAGACACAATAATATACTTTCGCTCTAAATTTATTTCTTATCTAACCTATATTTTAGCGGTCACATGGTTAAACAACTGAATGGCCTGAGTATTTTATTTTCGGTCCATGAGAGAGACTATGATAAAAAAAGAAGAAAACAAGAAAGAAAACGACAAGAATGTAGTATTCCTTTTTACGCCAACGACGATTTTATAAAATCAAACTGAAAGTTTTCATAAAATGATTTCGCGTATCGTGCCATCACAAAATATTTAAAGAAAACAAAAAACTACAATACCTAATACAATGAATTTATTGTGCAATTTTATATGGAAAATTTTTTACAACGTCCATTATTTGACACTTGTTCGTGACTCGTGTCATCATTTTATATTAAACACTACCATATTAAAGACATTTCATCTTTCCAACCAAACATAATCCTTGCGTGATTTTTTTTTGTTTCTAAGACAAGCTAAGAGTATAATTGACTTTTATTAATTTTTTACACAAATCCATTATTTTTTTAGTTGTTTACATGCAAACTATGTAAAAGTGATGATGAGTTTACCATCGAATTCAATTGTACTTTATTTATATGACTAAAATAACGTATTAACGAAAGCAGAAATAAGGTTTAAATATCGGTGACTTCCAATCTGTAACGGAAATGTAAACACTAACAGAAAATCAGCATTGTCATTTTATAATGTAATAAAATATGCATTAAGCTTATAATAAAAAGAAATCTTTTAATTTATTAGGTTCATACATGTTTCCATTTGATTTTTAGGTTCTAGCGAGCGTTTATCCAGTAAGGGACATTTGTGATTCCAAGGAGAGAAGCGAAATCAGTATTTAAGGTTAAAGTAGATTGGAATGGCGCAACTAATTAAAAGACGTGCCGGTCATCTAGGTTAATTTCGTTTCTTTTCAAAACAGTGGAGAAAGCGGTGGATAATTAGACAAGACAAGAACGATCAACTCAATAACAACTGCACTACAATCTATTCAACAACTATGCAAGGCAGTGAAATAAACTGATACTGACTTGCTTGAGTTGACTCATATTTTGAGCAAACTAAAAATTCGTTTTTTTTATTTCTATCAAGACGTCACTCGATGTCTTCAAGTGGAACACACTGAGAGCATGACATTCTCAGCTGACGAAATTCAAAAACTTGATTCACACAATTTAGGGATCGGGGGGAAAATGTGAATACAGACCTCGAAGCCCCTAACGAGCGCTTGCGCAAACCGCAGGTGCAAAAAGCAACAAAACAACTTCATGGAATTGTAAACTAATGCTCATTAGATGACTGTAGGAACCCTTTTTGATGACTTAATGATTCAGAGGAAGAAAAAGACGGAATGCCGTTGCGTCTTACTCCTCGAGCACCAGCCAAGCACCAAAATTAATAGCAAAATAAAATTGAGTTTCAAAACCACTGCAAATGATTATTAACAACAATCAGCTAGCAAAACACATCAAAATGCACATTGAAACCTTTAAAACGAACCACCGCTGCAATTCTTGCGTCGAAGATTAACCGACTGAGATCCTCTATCCCGCTAAGTCCTTCGGACATGGGCGTGGGCACCGGCCTCTTAGCTCGACTCCCAGTACGCCTTCAAGCGAGAATACGAAGCGCCGGTCTTCAATCCCCGTAAGAATACTCGTTTACCCACTTCCGAGATTTGAGAGGGAGGAGAGCGTTGTATTAGTCTCCACATAGCACGTGACCTGTTACACTGTCTTACCAACCCGTTGTTGACCGCTACTAGATTGTTTAATACACTGTCGGATATCACATTCCACGCTACAAATTCTGTGCTTCAGTTCTGCAACATTTAACACAAATGGTTTCTGCTGAGCGTAGACTTTCCTCAATAAAACAAAAAGTAGCAATCGATTCCGTAATCCTGAAACCACTTTTTAATGGAGGTTATCGTGTGGATGAGTGCATCAACCTGCTGGAAGGTCATGTTTTCATCTTCTGTAAATGCTACAAATGGTAATAGATGTTCCTCTTGTAAAACCTGGTAATCAGCAGGACTAATTCTTCCATTTATGAAAGCTATTCTGCTCCGAAGACTTTTTATGAACTCTGCCGAAACTATAACTGATCCGCTTCTATGTGCTCTGCTTAAAATGATTTTTCGTTCCTTCCACAATTCGTGCCAGTATTTAGTGAAACCATCTGTTACATCAAGATAAAAAAAATTTCATTTCGCAGATCGCAGAATATCAAATGCTAGGTTTCTATATAAAATTTTCGGCGAGTTTTAGTTTTGCGTCAATTCTGGCGTCTGCAAACATTTTAATATTTGAATGTTATGGAGGACACTATCCATTTTCTAACGATTTCAATTGTTGCCTAGCAATTGTTTATGATGAAATTTCTGCGTTCGATAAATTCCTTGAAACTAAGCGTTTAACAGCCGTGGAAAACTTTGGCGGACGTTGAAAAGGCTTCTTTCTCCCATGATTTTCGATTACAAGCTTTAAAAAAATGTTAACTACGCTTTGCGACCTTTTAATTTCACTCATGATTTCTCTTTGAGTTTTTCCACAGTTCCTCAATAAAATTCTTTGCTCTTCTTCGACGTCACTTGAGTTTTCCTTGCGGCATTTTAATAATAAACAAACTTCTCAAGATTACTAAAATATGATACTTTTTCAAATTTTCTATCAAAAACACACTTCCAGATCTTCCAAGTATTAAAACTTTATATAAAAACCCAAAACCCACCACACAAAATGTCCTAGCCAACTCCTAACTGCGACTGAGTTCATAATGTATTTATTCACAGCTGCAAAACTGGTTTTCAGCGATTTTTAACCTTGAATTTAATGTGATTGTAAGAACGTGACATGTAGATAATTGAAACGATTTTCTCAGGTAACCCATATCACACGTTCAGGCATGAAAATTCATTTCCTAGAATAACTTTGGAAAAAATGTGAAAAACAGGATTGATTCTATTATTTTTCACATTTCTGTTTCTAATTTCTAACCGTGTAAAAAAAGGATGACAAAAGAGGAAAAACAAAATTTTCCACTTTTATTTAGCTCGGCGAGCTGATGATCTGACGGATTGCCGATCCTTCCGCTGTGGACGTTCGAACAATAAAAACAAATGGCGGTTGCCGAAAAATGCGTACGTATATTATTCTTGGTGATAGCGAAGAATGGTTCCTCCAGGAGTGCGAAAATTACATCATTAGAAGAATGCTAAGCCCTGCGAGCATGAAGATTGGGAATCTAATAACCCTTTGCGGACGGAGCCGCCCGACGAGCGAGCCTCGCTGTGGACGATAGGCATTGAAGCGCGCAATAAAGAGAATGTTCACGTCGCACGGTTGCGTTATAAAAACTAACGCACGAAGAATTACCAGACGAAATTCGGATTGAGTAAGTTTCAAAACAACCCAAAGAACTACACAAACGTTTCAGCTTACGGCATACATAAGCGAAATGCAGGGAAAACCTTTCAAGGTGTAACAAAATCAAACTGACAAATCAAGTCTAGTAATTAAAACCACTTCTGATAATTCATAGTTATAATCTTAATTTTATTTGATTTTTCTTAAAATAAAAGTTTACATAATTCTTCAAAGTACAATAGATTAGAAGTATGTATACTTATTTCTAAGAATTTTCAAAGCTTCGATTCTTCGTGGCATACTCTCTAATCAATCTTTGATTCATTCTTTTATCTCAAGCGCTCCACGTCATAATTTTTTAATATTTACTTTCAACACCTAGCGATTGGTGTTATTTTCTTTCCACACAAGCCACTACAGTTTATTCCATATATTTTCAATTGGATTCAAATCTGGTAAATTTCCTGGCCGTGATAGCAAATGATCATTTCTGACCGAAATGAGTTTCGTATTGATTTCTACGTGTGACATGGAGCACCATTTGATATAAATATTAATGAGGATCCCCAGAAGCCGCTTTTATCAAAATATGACTGTGCAACGAAGACTAAAATTTGTTTGTACTGGTCTTGCCGTATAGTTTCTTCGACAAAATACAGTCAACCTGGTCCGTTGTTTAACGTAATCCCTCCATATCCCATGACCGAAGGTGGATGTTTTATGGTTCTCTGGATGCATGACGAATCAATTTCCTACTCTGGACGTCTTAATCAGATCCGCCAGACTTTAGCGGCATTGAAGCGTTGATTAATTTATAGAAAATAAGATGTAAGGGTTTTTAATGTTGGAGAGCTCCGGAGCAATGTCGATATATACTCTTTTCCAGTATTCTATGCAGACTCACTAATAAATACCAGTCCTCTATTTTTCATTCTACTTTTCTTAACCGCGGTTTTTTCACCGGTCGTCAACATTGAAAACTGGCATCCTTCAATCTCAATCTTCAATCATTTTATTCAGTTCCTGCAAAAACGCCATCCAGTTGTCAGCAACGATTGACAACTGGTGACCTCCTGCTCCCCTGTTTATACTTTTCTGTCTCGCAAAGGGACCGAACCATCGTTGTTTTATGGGAAACTGATTAGGTAGTTCCAAGCAATAAACATTACTCCGCGGTATTCGTTTTTATGAGAAAAGGGCGGAGATAATTTAAGAAAGTGATGAAATTAGCAAGTGTTTGTAAATTGTTGGCCAGAGACTGCAAATAGGTAACATGTTCTGCAGGTGGGAGGAAAGGAAAATACTTGAAAAACATAAACGGGCCTTTGTGGATCTCATAGAAAAAAGGAACTGATAGCATTTTTAATAGAAAAGGATTCGCTCATGATTATATCAAATTCGCGATTGGTCGACTCCTAATTTCGCTAAAAAAAAAGACAAAATATTTAAATACGATAAATTAAATACATCGAATTCTTAAACAAAGCTGACAACAAGACAAGATTGAAGGCAACAAACAAAATTTTTTCCGACTATTGCAGTTGGTGCAAAAGCCGAGATGAATTCCAACACCGGATCTTCGAATGTTATAACTTTTAACAGTTTTGACTGCTCCAAGAAATTTTCTCGCTTGAGAAAACTTTCATATCCCAGAAAAAAACTGTATCTGACAATTGACCAAGTTTTTAGAAGAAGCTGAAGCAGAGCTTTAAAAGCCACAACTCACTCTCACCAACTTGTAACCAAAATAACATCTCAAAACCTGACGTCATGAATGAATCGACTCAGATATGTCAAGTCGTTGAGAAACCATTTAAATAATCCGTGCTAGCTGAGGCATGTGAATAATTTGCTAGTCGACGTGGCAAAACAATGAGCAACTCCCTCTCGTATCGAAGAATATTTTTGAGTATATGTGCTTATATATGCTATATGTGCTTGTCTTAATAATTATTACCCAGCACATCGTATCCTTGCAGCCTGTTTGGCAAGGAAGAATATAGATTGCTGATATCATTTAAGTCGATTCGCGCCCATGTTTCCGTAATGGCACTTTTCAGCTCATCTATTATTGTAAACTGCCATCCGTGAGCATGAACTGAAGATGCCAATTCATCCCTCCCCACGATTTCGATTATGTATAAAATCGGAGAACGTGCTGGCCCCAGAATCACGTTCAGATGTTGTTCCAATCATAACCTCTTGTCACAGTGGTGCTTGAAAAGAACGAGAGCCTGGAAAAACTGTCATTCAAACCTTTAAATCCCAGAGCAAGGTCGGACACAAGACAATGAAACGACATGGCGTAAACCCCTGACTACTACCCCACATGTGCATTCCTCACACAAAATTAGGGATACAACAAACGCTGTCGATAATAAGGACCATGCGGGACAGTTTGGTGTAGGCCCATCTTCATCCATACATCCAGAAAAAACACATCTGGAATTTCCGAAAAGATTTTGTTGTCAATGTTTCAAACTTTACTAAACCGAAAATTGAATATAGAAATCACAATCATTCTGTATATATTTCTTACATTCTACGACACAATTAAGATAAATCATTATATTTTTCTTTCTAATCATCAAACACTGGAATACATGATCGTACATGGTTAAGAAAGTCAAATTAATTGTTATTTTGCTACTTTAGTTAAAATATAGTTCTTTTTGTTCTACATTATCGACACCATTGTATTTTGGAAAAAATACCATTTGAAGTGGGAATATAACGTTCTATCCAGAAAAGGCCCCGTTTACGTAATTCCACATCCCGGCCTCGCCTTTACCACTCAGTGAGTGCTTAATTATCTCCGAATAGACATTTCATCCCATCACTCTTGCGTTGCTATTGGGTGTTGTATATTGAATTCATTAGAAAGAAAGGTCCATGTATTGTTTGTAGTTTGTTATGTTTAAAGGTTTGCGCGCATTCTTCGTTTTTGGTACCGAAAATTTATCATTTTTTCGGGCAACAAAGAACGCGTCACATTATGATAGGGTTCAAACCGATAAATAGGTGTCTTAGGCTTTATTGTCCAGCAATAAATTCTATTCCTAAAGATTGATCCAAACTCGCTTTAGGTGCTTTCCTCTTTTTGAGCTTCACTTGTAGAGGGCGATTTTAAATTTGCTGTACTGCCGTCTTGATTAGTTCCGATTGCGACGGCATTGGCCGTAGTATCTGCCGTTGTCGTAACACTTTGCTGTTGGCTGTCTGTTAAAACCTTCACGTAATATTCGCCAAAAACAGAGTAGTTATAGGTTAGGAGGCGTTTGAAGGCAGTAGATAAGCTTTCCAATTCCTCTTTGAAGTCAGTGTAACCAGGCGGTGGAGGTGGCATTCCCGTTTTGGAACGCAATACCAAACGGAAGTAGGTTTTCAATCGATTCCCTGTTTTGAGACAATTTATTAGGGCTTGGTTCCAGTATTACTTGATCGCGAAAAATCACTTACACATTAGATTTCGGACTGGAGAATCCTTCCGTGCAAGCTGCAGGATTTGAGTTTTTAATGTATTTTCAATAACCGCATCTAGTTGGGGTTGATTATCTTCTTGGAGACGGGTCTTTATCACAGTTTGAACGTGTAATGCAATATTTTCGATGGTTGTTTCCAAGTCGCTGTTGATGGGATAAGATGTATTGGATCGGTTGGACAGGCAGCCTTAGCAAATAGTTCTTACCTATTGTTTGCAATGTTTTGTAGAAGGACCTCTATTTCACGAGCAAGTGCACTTCGATTGTCAGCTCTTTGAGAAAATATTGGAATACTCGATGAAATCGCTATAGTACAAGCAGCCACACACAACCTTAAAGCACGACTAGAAAGCTTAAGTATACGATCTTTGTCGATTGAAAGGATTTCAGGGAACTCATTTTCCGTGTCCCAGTCTAATAGATCCATATATGCATGGAATATCACTTGATCTGGAGTATTCACAACACCGTTGCTATCTTGCGACCGACCTTGACTTCGTTTTAGCCAGTTCTCTGTTGCAGGAAAGCCAACTGAAAAGATAAAGTCATTGTCCTTAAACATGGAACATATATGGGTTAGAATTTCTGTTATTACATTTATAATACTCCAAGTACTCCTTGAATTTTTCTTTTTCGTATTCAACCGAATTAGCCACCAAATCGTTGCGCGCGAATTCCAACAAGCAATTTGCCATGTCAAGTTTCATCACTGTCATTGTTTCCAGGATGCCCCGGAAGGTATCAACAACATCGTCAATTTCTCGGAGCTTTCGCACCTCTTCGTCACGAATAGGAGCACATGACTTTGCCATTATTTCTATCACAAAATTTGCATACGACTTAAAATCTAAAACACCTTGTTCAGCCTGTTGTCGTATTACAGTTTCGTCAAGTATTTCGTTGATGTGATCCAGGAGACGTTTGTTGCTTGCAGGAATAATTTGGGGAAAACACTAAAGGAAAAATTTACAATTTCCAATTTAAAGTTGTTCCTTTACAAACTAGCTTTACCTCTTTTATATCGGCCAATAGTTGTATAGCATGATCGAATCCAGGTGGGTCTTGACTCAACTGTACACGCAGTACATCCCAGAACGCCTTGTGCATTACATCGCGAATTCGACGTTCTAAACTGTCTTCTGGTGGTTCATATGGCTTCAGTTTGAATTCCGGATTCAAAGCGATCTCATGGACTAGAGTCATATTTTGAATGTTCTTCACAACGTCAACAAGTTCGTCCATGGTAACAACTTTCGGGGGGCTTCCATCGCAACTCGGTAATATGAATCGCGTTTGCCTGGAGCACAGATTCAATATGAGATGGTTGAATTATTAAAATCGACTTGAAATTCAGGAACTCTTACCGATCAGAACTTTCACTATCGGTACGTTCACGAAGACTTGAAGTACCAGGTGATGAACTCAGAGCAGCATCATTGCCGTTACTTTCCGAGCCCGATCCAGAGGAATCCATTCTTCTGAAATACAAAAGCGATTCTGGTTAAATTTTAAGTATATCTTTTTGGCGATAAATTCGACACATTGCAATGATGCGCATACGAAACCTTCAAATCCAAATCTATCTGATAACGACATACACGAACAAGTCAGTGAACGATTACAGAATAATTGTCTTGACCTTACCTACCTAAATATGTCAAATGACATATGAACTATATGAACGACATGAGGTAGTTTTATGCATGAATTTGCATTTGTAATGTTAACGTTGAAATGGTGGATTTAATTGAGCAACTATTAACATGAAAATTGCAGATAAAGGTCACCGAAGCGTTCCCAAACCATTGCACCAGCTTTGATTTTAAGTCGAGACACCGAAAACAGGAAGTCCACAAACCATGACGGTTCGACGTAAAGCATTGCTTCATGATATAAGTGATTGCGTCAAGGAAAATTGATCTAATTCTTCATATGAGTGAATTTATATGTCATGATTTGGAGCAAAACAAACTCCAAACTTCCATTTTAAAATCTTTCGAATTTTCCTTAATAAAAAAATTGTAAATGTATAATGCCGGTAACTGTGTGAGAAACTCTAATCGATGTTTGTTGCATGTCTTCATATTTAAACGGGAAACTTTGAATGTAGAATGAAATTCTGGTAGGGTTTTAATCAGCTTATTGACTGGAGGTTGCTATCTTACTGCTTGTGTCTACATTCGAGGGTCCAAGACCAACCTTCAGCAAAGTTAAACTATGCCAGATCAACTCTTTGCCTTGAAATGCTAATTGCCCTGGTTGCAACAGTATTTTCTTCTGCGCTGAATACTCAAGTATCCAGTGGAAAACCAGCATCACCATATCACCAAGTTGAAGTTCTGTGTTGAGCTATATTTGACTGGAATCCGTAAATGTAAGTATCCTGTCCCATGTAAATAATGTTATCCCCAGAACGTTAAATCCTTTGCTAAATATCTTCTACATGTATTTATTGTACAGCCTCTACCATGCTTTTCTTATGAAATCTCCGTCGAAAGCTTCTCTGGACTTTCTGCGAACAAATCGAAATTGACGCAAAACGAAACGAAGTTTTGGGCTAAATTTCTCAAAAATACATGTATAAATTATTTAAAATCCTTCCAAAAGTAATGTTTGAAGTAATGGAAAATAATGGAGGATCGACCAAGTATTAGTGTTTAAATGAAGCAAATATCGTATCTTCAGTTTTTTGTATTATTTCTTTGATGATTTAATTAAGTTGAAATAAATTAGTGATGAAAGAAATAAATTATTTAGTTTAAAAGCGAAAAAACTAACACACTCAATATAGTATTAACAAAAACGTCCAACTAAGTTAAATAGCCGTTGCAAATATGTCGTGCACAAATAGTGACAACCCATGGGAAGTATGCCAAGTACTTTTCTGGATGAGGTTTTTGCAATCGATGTAACATACGGCCATCGCAACATGCGATCTTTCATTGCCATGATAGAAAACAACGCTTCGCCAACGGTTCGCCAACTTTGGCCGTTTTCAATCGAGTTAACTGCAATATTTGTCAGCATTGATCGATTCACCTCGAGGAAGGAGCCCGTAGTACACTTGACCTTTCCAGTCCCACCAAAATGCACAAAACCTTCTTAAAAAGAAGTCCAGGCTTTGCAACAGTTGAGGGTCTATTTTCTTTAGACCAAATGCTTTTTCGATGTACGCTTCGATGCAAAATTCAGGTTTTGTCTCTAATGACATGACTTCTTAATGAAAGGATTCATTTCATGTTGCTGAAGAAGAACGTAGAAACACGGTTCATAAGGCTGGATCTACGTCAATAGATGTGGCATCCAAATTGCATATCCCACCTTGAGTGCTTATGTACCGTTGGATTGGAAATGTTGAAGACATCCATTTTCTCACGCACACTATACCACGGTTTATCAGCGAATATAGGCTTGATATGGCCCATATCATCGTTGCTGGAAGTTCCCAGCGAACTTCATTTTTTAACTCGAAGTTGTAAGCCCTAAATTTTTTAACCCAATTGCGGACAGTCCTTATTGTCGTCGTACGACTGCCGTACACAGTACAAAACTCGTCTGCAGTATTTTTTACACTATTACCAGTTTTTGAGCAATGAAGTATAACATCCCGCAAATGCTTCTTTTCGCTCTCCACATTGAACTGTGCAGAAATATTTTCATGAGACTTTGTCACCAACGGAAATCATCCTGTGAAGGAGTTCTGGGACAACCGAAACCCACGCCCTAAACGGTTAAGAGATAGACATACACGTTTATATAAATAATGCAAATTCGAGTAATTCATAACGTGACGCAGAAGAAACTTATGGGACACCGCAATATATGACTTTATAGATGATGTGTACTGGTTGACCGCCAGTCGCAAGTATACTCCATACGGCAGTGTAAGCAAGTTGGCAACTATACTTCGAACTAAGATCCTAGTTCTCGCACTTTTGCGAAGTGTTAAGATGCACCGCAACCGCCACCCGCCGCCATGTTTATTGGAGCCTTTGTTGTTATTCGGTATAAGGAAGAAAGCCTCTTTGAAGTTGGTCTGTTGGACCTAGAGGGCTTCCGCAATTAGTTTTTTGCTTTGCATTGGAGTAAGTACTTCTAAAGTGGTTAATATTTATAAAATAATCTAACTAATAATAAATATTGATTAATATTAAATGAAAATAATTTTATAAACTTCTCACCTAGAATCTTGGACTTCACAAAACCGCGTTCACACTGCATTCAAACCCAAACAAGAAAAATTATCATTCGACTACATGCGACAGAGTTGTGCTCGTTCCACTTAGGACGAGGAGTAAATCGAAGTCTTCCAGCAGGAAATAATATTTACTATGCTAACCCCCCAATTCATGCACTCGTCCGTCTAAAACAAACACTTTTCTATTGTCAGCAAATTACATGCACACACCTAACGTCTACGGTTTGTAAGTTCACACTATCACCAAAATTTGTGTTGGTATCATACCTGGGCACCGAGTCAGCTGGCATTTTGATTTGTCGCGAATGAACCAGGCAAAGAGGACCAATTAGTTGCAATCGCAGTTGTCCTGTGGTCGTTTCAGGTTTTGAATTCAAACAAACTAAGAGTGTCGAAGCAATATATGGAGTAACATAAACGCTAATCGAAAACGTTGGAGCGGAGTGGACTCAATTTTCTGAAACACAATGAAGAATAGCCATTCAGCTTGGGATGTTTTTTATGGAAAGACAAGCTATAACTACTTAGAAAATAATAATAAATAAATTTAAAATCAGTCAACAATATCTACGAGGAAAATCGTGTCTATTGAAATATTTCTGTATACGCTTCGAGCGGATTTCGCTTATCAAAGTATCATTAAAATCGCTCAACGACTGTCGTCACCCCTGGAACAAACAAAAACTTGCAGCACCTGGAGCTGGGATTGGGGACCAGTTTCTTTGTTGCATGTGTGGCCGACGACAAGACCCACCTTAGCTGCGAGTCGCAATAGGGAGCAGTGACGGGGAGCAACTGGATGCCCGTGCGCCCACTGAGGTATGGTTTCGCCTTCCTTCCCGCCGCCTGCGGTCGCTTGGTTGCAATTTGAATTGATGCAAACAAAGAGCTTACTCACTCGTGTCCACCACTTTCTTCAATTGCTCACAAGTTAATTAGCGAAAATTTGTACGATTGCACTAGATGCAAGCTTTGGCCACTGGACTCCACACTCTCACCACAGCTGGCTCAAATGCCACCTTTTCCGCTTGTTATTGCACTCATGAAAATGCAAGATTGCGCCAACTCACTCACTAAAATAGATTTTCCTGAATTCGCGTCGGGAACTGGGTCAACCGCCATCCACTTGGCTAGGTCTTTTCACACAGCCAGAAACTATAACTTACGTCGGAGATTTCGTAATTTTCCAACGAAACTTTCGCCACCAAATTTTTGTAATTGCGCAATTTACAATTTGAACGCACACGAGTCGGATTCAGTGTGACCTTGTAGTAACACTTAATGAAAATGCCACCTAGTTGGTGCAACTTACACAGAAAACTTTCAGCGTTCAAAAGTTTGCGTTGAATTCTTTGTCGGTTTTGTCTTCGTCGATGATTCAGCAGGAACAAATTTAATTTTTCTAACGTCTTCGACGAACAATCAAGAAACTTCTACGCAAAACGTACAACCAACAATACGGAAAAATGTCAAACTAAGACTGATGTTGCTGAGCGAAACGGCATTAAAATAAATACACCACGCACACATGCTCATCAGTTTTATTTGGTAGTTTGTTCCGAATATTGTTTGTAAACAAAGAAAAGCAGCTGATTCGAGTTGAGAGCCAAATACATGTTGCAAAAGAGAGATGGACCAAGAGAGAAACATGTTGTTGAAGCTGTATAGAAACAATGGCGCGAACATAAGTTGAAACTCCTTTTACGGTCGATCGAAGAAAAAGCGTCCTTCGTGTAAGTACAGTTTAATAATTGATGAGTAGCTTGTCATGGTAACGTTGATGCTGTTTATGTGTTATATCCTTAAAAAGTTTCTTTGTTGTCTAGTGTATCTATATTATGGGTATGTACAAAAAGAAGGATAAAAGGACAAGTACGGAAGGAAATATACACTTAAAATTCTTCTGACAACTTGCATTTGGCTTTCGTGATCTGCAGTAATAGGAAAACGGAAATCTGAATATGAAAGGCAATAAATATTCCTGATTGATAAGAACGGAATACCAACATAGAAGGTACGTGCTGTTTGACAAAAAGTTCAGTTACAATGCTGCATATTTGTGAACATAAAAGAATATCTTTGACATATTCCAATATTGTTATACTTTATTAATTGCTATGCTTTCAAAAAGTCCTTAATTACAACCCAACAAAGCAAAAACAACACCTTTACACATTTGGCTATAGTAAATTGATATAGACAAGGGTTCAAAATTTAACTCTAATTCTAAGTCTCTGCACGCAAGTAAAAATGAATAACGTTTAAAATGAAAAATAATATATTGTCATTTAATATTTGGCGTTATTTCCATTGGATTTAATGACTCCTGCCAAATAGCTTTCAATGCACAAATTACGAAGTTGCTTCCAGTCCAATCAAATGTCAATCTTGCCGTGTTTGACCTTAAACTCCTCCCTTCTTCTCACGTGTTTTTGTCTTTGACTTTCCTATTTATTCCATAAATGTTGAATGGGATTTAAGTTGGGCGACTGTGGTGGACTGCGTTGGCTCGTCATACAGTAACTAAACTGTAACAATCATTGAGGTATGCTTTGGATCGTTGTTTTGCTGTAATATGAAATTGATATATTACTCTCCTGTTCCAAGAGCATTCCATTTTCACGTAAACTTAGTTTTGAAATGTTCCAAACCAAACAATTAAATTGCAACTTTCCAACCCATGAAAGCTCTACTCCTTCATATCACCGCCACCGTAATTAAAAGACGTAAATAGATTTTTAACGTTAGATTTTCGCATGACTTGACCACTTTCTATCCTACCCAAATATATTGTGCTTGGCATCGTTTGTCAGGAAGCGGAACAAATATTTAAGCAGGAAGGGATAAGGAGGCGAGTTAGTCGAAGCTAGACGCAATGGACGGTTTGCGACTCATGTGTCAAAATACGAATGAGACATTTTGCCGGGAATGCAAACTGTTGACAGGGAATAAAACTCATTGCAAACGAATGTTGGAGCGTTCGTTTTCGGATATTTTGACACTACTTGAGTGGTCATTTTGCTAGGCCAGAGCGTAGCTACCTACATCGTTAACATTCTCGGGTGACTTCTTAAGGCTGTGAATCTGCTTTCTTTCTCTTCAAAATTTTTCATACAGATTTTAGAAAATTTCAGGACGAAGTGTCGATACAAGCTTGGGAAACCGGGAACTTTATCTGGCGACGAAAAATGACATTGCTTCGGTGTTAACGCTCAGACAGAGATAGCAAAAGCACATTTGTATTTGGATTTTACACAAAAGCTTTGGAATGTTGCAAAAATAAGAGAGAATTTACTAATTCAAATATAATTTCATAGATTTTGGTTGAAAACTCTTGAATTGGTTGAAAACTTGGTTGAAATCGGGAGTTTGTCCGAATGATGCATCAATCGAATTTGCTATAAAAGAGTAAAAATGATTTAAACGATGCATTGGGTTTTGCAAACACATTGGTTTCACTCTGGGTAGCTTGGGTCCGCCGGGCCTTGCTTTGTGGGTCTCGAGGACGCGTTTCGGCTGCATACAGCCATCTTCAGCTCGTTCTCGAACGTTCTAAGTTCGCTTCAGCTCGTTCTTAGAACGAGCTGAAGATGGCTGTATGCAGCCGAAACGCGTCCTCGAGACCCACAAAGCAAGGCCCGGCGGACCCAAGCTACCCAGAGTTAATTTTGGCCTGCGGCAACACCAAATCGAACTTCACATTGGTTTCAGTTTCGAAGTAAATAATTCATTTTTATTCTTTATTTTTACTATTTTTTAATCACGATATTATTTAAATCCAATTATTACCAATTATTATATTATATTATTAATATTATTAATAATAATTATTATAATCCAACTATTATCTATGACTTATCTCCAACATTCTGGTAGTTTTTGTATCCTTCTCCTGTAGGCACCTTCCGCTTACCTTCAAGAAAGTTAGCTAGTCCTGTACGAGGATCCTTTTGAGTGTTGTATTCCCTGCCCTGCAGGTAGTTTCCCACGGACCGAAACGAGTGACAATCCGCTGGTGTAAGATCGGACGATATGGTGGCAGAGGTAAAATATCCTAGCCAATCTCAGCTAATTTCCATTGGATATCTTGAGCTACGTGCGGCCTCACATTATTGTGGTGAATGACTCCGGGAAGATTGACTAATTTCTTGGAAGTTTATCACACGTTGCTTGTTGAAGCTGCTTCAATCGCTTACAGTACATGTGCGCATTAATAGTTGGTTTCGTTCCAGTAGCTCTCGATAAATGACTCCTCGAGAATCCCACCAAAGGGGCAATAAGACCTTTCGCAGATGGGAGGCTGGTTTTGAAGTGGATGCTGATGATTCAAATCTTTTAAGTTCCACGTTATTATACAGGACCCGCTTTACACTTGCAGCAACTATATGTCGGAGAAATCATTAGTTAAGATGGAAAACAGAGCAGGATATTCGTTCATTCTTGTTCGTCGGGTACCCACGAATCCAACTTTACCACATAATCTCGTGAATGGATTTTCTATTTATAGTGGTTTGTAGGACCTGGAACATCTCCGATAATTCTGTGATGATCATCTTATACCCTCCTTGTATGAATTCCAATAGATCATCATGTGTTAACGCCTTGGACTCTTCTGATCGTGACTGATCTTAAAACGGTCGGTTTCCATTACGAAAGCAGTGAAACCACTCTCGACATCCTTGTTTTGTCACCACTTTTTCTCCATAAATTCTATTTATATTCCACTTAGGTTATGCTGCGTGGTGCCCAAGAGAAAGTTTTATAGTAAATATGGCCTAATATGCACTTTATCGGCTTCCATGTTAACATTACCACTTTTGCTTGAAAACTGACATGCAACGGTGATTTCTATTTATATTCGCGTTATTACAATTTTTAAAATGCTGCCGAAATGGGATCAAGGACTTGTCATTTACAGGTCAAAGAAAATCAATATTGAAAATCCAAAAATAACTTTTGCACACACCCAATATTTTAGGTGTGTGCAAAATACACACCAAATGGGTACACAAATTTACCATCTAATTAAAGCGATAAAGAGCATCGTTGTTGCATCACGCGCGTTTTTCTGGTCATAAACGAATGTCTATGTTCTATGTATGATGGTTGTTAGTTTTTGTGTCGATTTCCAAATTTTAAAAATCCTAAACCTTACATGACAATTTATATCTGCCGCATTGGTTAGTTTTAGTTAGTTAGTTTTTCACGATGTTTTTGGGTATGAGCGCGGGTTGTAACTAATATTTCTGGAAAAATTCAGTTTTCGCTTTTGAGCATTCGTTAGTGTGTTTTTCTATTGTCTCTTCTTTCTGTAGCTTGCCATAAGTTTGTTGATTTACTGTTCCTTATATTCGATGTTGTTAACAATACTGTATGTTTGAAGAAATCGGTTATGAAATTCATGAACATTGTGTAAAGTCTTCCTCCCATTCACCTGAACGCTGCTAATTGATGCTGCCCGGGATGTAGTCATGAAGGACGTTCATATCGTCCGTTGCAGTTGATTCCAAATAAATTTTGTGCTCCAAATATTTTTCATTCCATACTTTGATAAAGTCTATGCACGGGATTGAAAAATAAATGAGTAGACTTCTTTCTTTCTTTTCGACACTCTATATTCGGCAAGGTGTTCATCCTTATTCGTAAGCCCATTTTTCCGGGTTTTAAACAATGGAATGTCCAGAAGACTTAATAAGCATCTTCGACATTCAATTGTTTGACATCATTTAAGAGAAAATTGATGTCAAAAAGCATTCAGCTGCTCGGGAAGCAAGTGGCTTGACCGGCGAAATTATCGTTGGGGTGTCGGTTGCACAGATTTTTCTTTTAAATTCATGACGATGTTGATCTTAGTGATACGACATTGATGGAGAATTATGGATGCTGAAAATTTGACGGTTGCTTAAATGTCGTGAATTGGCTGTAATCATCTTCATTCAATGAATTTACAGCTAAGCAAGGCTGGCTGCCTTGCTTAATGTCTACTTTCATTAAGGACTCTATAATCCTCGTGTAGCCAAAGGATGAACGCTTCCTTGGCTCATATTCAAACCAACGAAGGAAATTGATTGTGCCGCGGTCTTGATATCGATTCATCTAGATAGAACCCATGCTAACCCTTCAGCGGATTTCCACTTACGCTTTTAAGTTCTCAGAATTAGAAAAGGATCGTTTGTATTTGAATGAACCTTGTTTGTTTGCATAAATCGATTCGAAGCAAACTTGGAGGTGCACATCTTTCTGAATTTATGTGTGAAGAAAGGGGGTTTGATACAATTTCGATAAATTCTATCGAAGGTGGCGAAGAGACTCCACTGAATATGGAATGCCCAATAGATATCATTTTTCGACTTTGCCTCATTATTAACAAGTATTTAGATAACTCATATATCAATAAGTCGTGCCATAGATAAAGCCTTGACGCCTGGCAATGCAATAATCTTCTTCAGCAATGCACTGCCGTTGCTTGGTAAACATCATAGGAAGCACCATATGAGAAAACATCAAATTAATGAAACAATTATCTATGACAAATTTCTCTTTGAACTATACACCCGTTCATATGGACATTTTCGACTCACCGAACAAAATACCTTACATGTAACAACCATTAAAACGAAGCAATGACTTCAGCTCATTTAAGCCCATAATATACAACGCAGTCCCCATCAAGAAAACTGACCAGAACGTACATCCACAGTTCTTGCAACTTGACAAAGAACGACATTAACTTATCCCAAAATGGTAAAAACACGTAGCTTCTACCTCAACTGCTTTCTTCAGAAACAGGTTGTATTCTTGTTTGCCATTCGTCATCCGATTGCAATTCATAATAAATCTGTTGACAATTTCTGTCGCGTTCATGGCATTTACGAAGCCATGCCAGTTCCAACAAATAAACTGCTAAAATGTTGCTAGCTACAATATTCTGTTTGCGACTTACCAATTGTTATGACTCACGTTTAGGGTTTTCACATAAATTTGGTGTTTAATGCGGTGAAAAACTCACTACAAACTACGATTTAGAATGAATTTATGAAATTTCAACGAGAAATTTTGTAAACACGCACCCCGACTGATCTTATTGATTTTTCGGCGAAACGTCCTAGCGACTACGATGTCTGTCAACAAAACACATGCAGTTCGGAGCATGCTGCGCATGTTTAGCATCTGTTCCGAAACAGCTGATAACGATGTCGTGCGTGCGTGTGTGCGTGTGGTTGCATTGTCGCCAAAGAGTATCAAGAAATTATGTTGATATCTAGGCAAAGCCGAATGTGAAATGTTGTTAGGAACTTCTAGCGCGTTTAGACGTTCATGATTGTTGCTGGAAAGTGTTGATGAGGAGAAGTTGTATGCAAACGGAGGTGCTGCCGTATACTGATTTTTTCGAAATGCAAAAAGCGATTATCCAGACACACAAAATAAACAGATTTCTTCCGAAAATATTCAATAAAAATTCACAGTTTCTGCTAGTATCGGTTTCCACAAGAAATGGCTTGTTAAAAGTTATTGCTAAATGATACTGAAGTATGACACTGATAATTTTTGTAAAAATGCTTTTTTTGTGGATTCTGTAATTTTGAACAATAACATATTAATGTGCTCAAACGCTAACGAACTATGAATTTAAGTGCCGTAAATTGTCAAACGTGCAGTGGAAGTCATAAAGAAATTTATTCCTTAGCGCAAGCGAAATGTTTGGCTCAACAATAAAAGCGTTAGAGAGAAAAAAGCAGGCGTTTATCAGCAATGCTGATCAAAATACGTGAACGAAGAGGCGAATTTACGAGAGCCCCCGAAGATGAACAAATACTCAATCTACTACTGGATACGGATCAAATACTAGATCTACTCAACAAGTGCAGGAATTAAAGCCGAACAACCCCCGGGCACGTCGTACGTTCGGTGTCTGAGCTCAAGAACAAATTGCTGCATACCCGAATTTCATAAGACAATTTTGTTTAGCGGTGAGGCTCATTTCTGGTTGAATGGCTACGTCAATAAATAAACGTTAAATAATCTTACAGCCAATAATGACCGGTATAGAGCCATAATCAATGACATTCTCGTGAAATGTTCCCTGGTTTCAACAGGATGACGCATCTAGCTCGTGCATATATTTGAAGAGTGATGAATAGGCGTTGCATTGAACATGGTTCGTTTCTTTTTGTTGATTTTGTGCATCTATAATAGTTCCCAGCGTTCAATGACATCTAAATCGTGGGCACAGTCTTCCTGTTTGACCACTTTTAGATCTTCGTTGTTATCTTGTGTTCAGTTTCTACAATATAATTTGCCATTATTGATTTCACCTCCAGTACTTTTGTTTCACTTTTTAATGTCTACTTTGCTCAGGTGCTCCTTGCAGCGTGTAATGGCTGAACGTCGATTTTTCCTTATAACATTTGTTGCACTTGGAGTAAGAGACTTTGTACACCCCACTTTGATTTTCTTGGCAAAGCGGGCACAGAACCGACTTGACTCCGCTTTGTAGTTGAAGCGGAGCTCCATGTGTCTTTGCTTTTTTGCTATTATCCTTTTGAAAGGTTTCCTGTTGTCGTCGTTGATTTTTGCCGTGTGCAAAATAATTTTTTTCTTCTTTATGTTCTTCATATGTTGAGCATTCGACGAATCATCGTACGGTAGGTGGCCATTCTTTGTCATTCTTTCCTAATGAATGGAAGAAAATTGCCGAAATCATCCATTGTATTTGTGTGGCTTTCCTGTGTTTTCCAAAGTTAAATATCCCATTGATACTGTATTGATATCCCATTGATACATAAGCCCATAAAAGTCTTTAATTTCGATCTTCCGTGTCCATAGTATACACAGTATTTTCATGCATTGAGTGTATAATATTCTAGGGTCTCTACAAGATTGTCCTTGCTCACAATCGGCAGGACGTCATCAACGTAATGGGTTCAAAACCCAGGTAACGTTCTTGAGTCTTTAAGTGTTATTTCAGGTTACATATGAACACCTCGCTGATAAGAGAAAGAGGGTGTTTCCAATTGCCACCCCGCCAGTAGCTTTGAAATATCGTTCTTGGAACAAACAAACATTTCGTTACATAAAATAATACGTAACTCCGTAAATTCCATCAATTTTTGCACTTCTCTTCTCAAAGCCTAATCTTGTTGCTTTCCGTTTGACAGGCCTAGTTTCAAATTGCCATCTCCTATGCTCGAACGCTAGAAAAAGTGCTTTCACATCGAAAGTTAAAATCTCATTACTTTTAATTCCTCTGCTATCTTGAAGTCGACCGACTATTTCTTCATTATTTTTGATTGCCTTTGGGCTGTGTTATTAGTGAGAATGCTATTTATACGATTCAGTAGCCATTTTGCTAGTTTGTGAGTCGGCAAATTCGCTGCTGCAAAATCTTCCCTTATCTCGTTTCCGTGTCGTATATAATATTATTAATATTAGAGAGGCAAAGTGGATTGAAGATGGCTCGAAGGGACGTTACATGATTCTGGGATACACAGTTCAGAGTAAGGTCCAAAATAAGTTTTTCATATGTATGCAATATTTTAAACGCATTTTTCTCGAAACAATTTTTTTCGAACTGGTGATCACTGCACCTTGAGAACGGCTTCACGGATCTGTATTGATTTCCGAGAACTTATTTAACATTTAGTATCCTCCAGATAATTTTAATTATTATTCAATATTTAACACCCGGATAACAATTTTTTTCTGCTGAAAATGTGAGAAAAATTTCGATTGAATAATAAGTATTTAATTTCAACATTCGCCATTTTTCGAAATAGTAAAAACCTTTCACATCCCTCCGTCCATCCAGGTCATTCATTATGATTTCATTCATGGTTTCATCACTTTGCAAAAAAATGTTTCTTTTTCAACATGATTCGGATACGTGAGAGGGTATGTGTTGACGTTAAAAATATTCTTCTACGAGAACGTCTTCTGAACCTTTAACATTTTAACAGCAATTAAAATTTAATAGGATTTCAGTTAAAGTTTAATATGATTTAGGCAACGGGTGTGGCAAAAGGTTTGGCGGAAAGCACTTCAAAACTATAAATCAAGAAAACACTCGTCGAAATTATTATATATGAAATTAAATTAAATCAATGAAAACGCTCATGAAAATGCAAAATTCATCACAGCTCTCTCACTACAACCGTCGCTTGCCGTTTGTAAATTTGTTAAATGGCCTCGAGCAATTCATTACTTATATACACTCGTACATGCAAGAATGATTTTCGATATGTAAACACTTTTCAATTAAAATTGAAACAATGCTTTTATAAAGTTCCCGGCCTTTCACCTGTGTGTGCAAATACCACAAAACATATGAACACTTCTCACCCCTAACTAATTTTCCGGTGAATGGCATAGTTCCTCGCCCACACTACAATACTTTTCACGTGGACACCGACTAGCAATGACAGATTTGAAACAATTGAAACATACAAGCATAGTCTATAAGTAAAGCTCACCAAATTTGTTGAGTGCATGCATTTTCTTCTTATCAATTTTCAACCCTCTGGCCCCAATCCCCCCATTTTTACAATTTCTCTTTTATGCTACATGCGTGAAGAATTTCCCCAATTTGTCGCGCAAGTTTCCCAGTATGATGATAAGTTTTTCAGTTAGCTCCATTGGGGCTGGAAAATCATTTGACCAGTTTCTAGGTAGATACGTTCGTGAAAAGACGGAAAAGGAAAAACGGTCCGCGGAAAATAGTGAGTTTTCCCATTTGCAATATAACTGGGTCCAGTGTTCTTTTCTGGTTCATTGTGAAAAGTGAATGTGCTGTGCAACAGAAAAGCTATTTGCATTATGTTTAAATAAATTTGATAAGCAAATACGTTTTACAATAAAATGTGATATGTTTTAGTGACGAAAATAGGTATCAATTGAATGAAAAACGGGAAAACGTACTACCCGTGTGTGGTGTGAAATATGCTGGTAAGCGCCATTTTGAAAGAAAAGTTCTCATGGATACAAAGAAACATTGTGCAGGCATTTAAAGTTTTTATTTAGCTAATAATCAAAAGAAATATTGAATTATTTGCTGTTGTGTTTGAACAGTATTCTGGATAGTTCATCAAACCAGGTAACTTGTTAGGGTTTTTCAAATGACCTTGTTGCGTGTGAAAACTTTTATCGATTTTCCCCGAGGCTTCGTAATCTTCAAACATACCAAAGGGTTTGATTCATCGTTGTTTTTATTAATACCAGTCAGGAAAAATCTCGATATTGTGAGTATGTCTGGATTCCTTCAATTTTAGTACAAAAATTTTTCCAGCAAATTAAATAATTGTACGAAGGACTCACATCAGGTCCTCCAGCACATGAAAAAAGTGGTCCCAAATGCGTTGACCGAAATCTCTTAAAAAATCAATTATACATATATATAAAATTGCTATTTGGAATCAGGTAAAATTACTTATTCCTTCTTATTTGTTTCTAATTTATGTTTAAATTTCATTACTTTCCAATTTGTGTAAATTTATGTCTCAAGGACGTAGCACAAAGCCCTTGAGCTACATATCCATCATCTCCAGTTGTATCCTCCCTGATTTAGTTCATTAACAAAGAATAGATAAAACCATCACTGCTTCTGGGCTCCATAAGAAAAATGATAGAACTCCTGAAAGGGAAAATAATAAGGGGAAATTGGGAAATGGAAATAAGCTAAACAGGAAAATGTGTAAGCAAGTGGCAGACAAACTAGTGGTGGATCCTTTGAGACAAACGATTTTTTTTCGCTTGTATATGCTTATGAATTTGTCTACTTATATGATACACAACATGCACACATGGTTCCAAGGATGACATGATGAGATAACTATTGCGAAATTGATGTCCTTCTTGTCGTCTCATAGGCGGAATGACGTGTTAAATTTCATACTATGTTTTTGAAATAGGCACAATATGGTTTGAGTTATTTATTGCCTACAAGGATAGATAATTTCAAGTATGCTTTTTCACAATGATGTTGAGGATGCTTTTAATGGTTAGAAGGTTAACATGGGTAAGTTTACCCATGAGTTTATATGTGTCTGGTAATTAAGAACATTGCAGGCCGTCCATTAGATGGCAATTATCTAAATTAGTCCTTATGTTATTGTGTATTTCAATATCAGCTGTTGGTTAAAGTATAATTTGTTATCGGCGCTCCTTTTATGGATTCATAATTATCGTTCATATGGTTACGTTGTTTTCGGCCTAATACAATATACTTGAAAAATTTGCATTCGTGGTCATAATATAAATAATCAACAAGTATATTTTGAAATATTCATGTGGCCCCTTGCTTTTTTTTATGCCGTAGACAGACAATGCTAAATGCGTTCGATTTTTCCAATCACATGCGTTCTATTGCTTGTGTTTTTCATTGAATAAATAATTATATCATATCTTTAAGTTGTCTCTAACATTCTGAGAGTTGTAACCTCAGTCATTAGTTGAAATCATCACTATTGCACTCGAAACGATCCCTTATTCGTAAGATATTCGCCAGGTACACGCGAAGACAATTATCTGTATCTTACTGTTTTCGCGCAGAAATCGAGCGCGAGCAGAATAAGTCCTAACTAGGATCTACGTAGGTACTTGTCGCGGGGAATCAACCGGATCTTCACAAATAATAGCCGCCAGGTCGTTTTCGTGATAGCCGCCGCTAGTCTTTTCGTTTCATTTTCGCTTTCATGCTTTGAAGAAAAAGAAGCTACTAAGAGCTGAAGCTTAGTGCTGAAGGTCATGAAGGCTCTGAGATTCCAACTTTCCAAGAGGTAGAATAACTAAGTTGGTAGATGTTAGTATCTTCTCTTTAGTATATAATAGCTCACAACGGCCAAGTTACACCTAAAAGGCTATTTAATCTACGTAGGAAATGAAAGTGAAGCTTTTTAACCCCTATCCCTTGGACAACTCAAATCTTTGACTTCCGTCCTCATGCAATTAGCCATTGTTCCCCATAGCAAAGAAGATTGTCTAATCTCGGGTACGTGGAAGCAGGCTTTTGCTCAGTTAGACAACGAAAGATTAGCCCTGAACTAAATAGCTCCCTACGTAATATTGCATGGCGTCTATTTGTTGGTTGATGCCACGCGGGAAGTGCTAATGTACATTCTGCCTGGATGCTTTTACAATGGAAAACCGTCAAATCCAAAAGATTGTATTCGCTTGCCTCTTAATAGAGACTAGTACACAGCCATTTTTCGCCACAATCCAATCGGGCTGCCTTTTGAAATTGAGAATTCCGTTACGGTTTACTTGATCAAACTGAGTAGCCTTTCAACTATTGCTGAATCTACCAACTATCTTGCGCAAAATGATCCTTTTCAGGAAAATAAAAAGTCCTTACATTCAAATTTTTAAACCGTTTTCTCTATACGGTTGAGATGACAGAGAGCATTACTTAATTTCTTGGCATAAGACACCATTCTAACCGCCGTTTCTATCTAAACGTCTTGCCTATAATGCTCCAACTTTTTTGCACCCAACTGTTTGCAAGCTCTAGGAACATCTTTCTTGACGTCATCTTCAAGGATATTCCAAGTGATAAGTGGTTATCACTAGATCAGGGATGTGATGACACATTCTTCGCCGGTGATTGTGAATCGTTCGCCTGCGTTTTATTGGTGAGCCACGATATCTATAAGAACTTCTAGGTGTTTTAGGGAGGCATTAAACATCTCCATCAGGAAGTAAATGTGAATTATGGCAAAAATCGAGTACCGCGCCGTCAATAAGTTCCATTCAAAGCAAGGAAAGTAAGTTGAAACCAAATTGAGAGAGATAGCATTCGTTTACGGGGGCTCTTGTCCGAGTAAAATCATGGCTTACATATAGCCCAGTCTCTTTGAAAATGGGAGAAACTCACTTGAAGACCTGAATCGTCGGCCTGAACCGTCGATGGAAGTGACTACCCCGGAAATGATTCAAAAAGCCGAGAAGTTAGTATTGGAAGATGCTAGACTAAACAGACTCCCCCACAGAAATGATCGCTGTAGAATGTTCCCGCTCGCTTTGGACCTTTTTAGGGAAGACAAATATGGACTATTGAATCGAATTGTTACTGGAGACGAAACTTGGGTTCATCGTTGTAGACCTGGTTAGACTCCAGGACTATCAATATGGCACGTCACCACCAAAGAAGTTTAAAATCATAGCTACATTCTTTTGCGACTCAGGAGGGTTCCTGTTGTCAGATCACATAGTTAAAGGTGTTTCCATAACTAGAGAATGTTACGCTTCAATCATAGAGAGGTTAAAAGAACATATAAAAAAACATAAATGGGAAAATTTACCAAGGGTGTCCGCTCCTTATACTACTACGTGCCAGTTCACAAGTGCCGTGTTTCGTTGGCTGCCCTGTGCAAGGTGGGCTTCAATATTTTGTATTGCCCACCCACAACAGTGATGATTAACTGTTTCCAAATCTTTAAAAACAACTACTTACGTGGGAAAAAATTTTCAAGCAATGAAACAGACGATACATTTGTTCATGAAGGTATAAGCTAATTGGAAGATCTGAGAAACTTTTTGTAGTTGCAGATGAATATATCGAAAAAAAATTAATTCTGTAATTTTATTCGCACTTCGTAGCGTCCATTAAGCGAACTTAAAAACGCCTCCTCGACGTTTTACTTTTCAGTCAGTTTGTGGTGGATTTATGAGTCAAATGAAATCAGTACGACAATTGGCCTTGCACCGACTTAAGGACGGGAAGTTCGAAGAATGTGCCCTTAAGGATAACTGAACTAACTGTTTCCTTATGGTTAAATTTCCGGCTAATTCAAAGTCCAATAAGTTGATGGCTACGGAATTCGCCCGAAAACAAACTACGTTACTTAAACATCAACTAAAATCACGTTACCATGAGAAAGCACTCGGAACAGGGTTCTTCTTCGTCTAGCGCAACAATTTAAAGGAACTAATGCGGTCAACTGTGCCAGCAATCCTCACCATCCAAGATCTGTCCGTCTTGCTGGACACGGCAAATAGGTGAATGTAGATTCGAACTTTGCAAGCAAGTACGAGCTCGCGCGTTCGTACCTTTCATATCGGGAATTGTGTGCACGCTATGTGTCGTGCGTTACGTTTTCTGACGAGACTGTGGGCATCATAACTTCAAAAATTCACGCGTTTGCAACGTTCCAACGCCACAGTGCAAACCTACTCCTACCTGTCTTCCTTCCACTTAAATTCACGTATCACAAACACGAAACCATTCGCTGCACTCCCAGTCGGGAACTGTTTCGGTAACAGAAATTCCCCTCACCACGTGTTTGTCCGTGCGTTTCGACATCAAGTGTCATTTTTCGTCTTCTAATTTTTTGCTGAAGACCAGTGTCGTCTGTAGGATGCGTTCCATCTCTCACGTGTTCAATCTTGCCATGCAAAGACGCCACAATTGAGGTGGGTCGCAATAAGTTTTTTAATGAAATCTTATGAGTTCCGATTGTTTTCAAAATAAGAAAAATTTTTTTTCAAATTTGAAAAAAATGTTTTGTAATGTGTTTCGTTGTTTACTCCCATCGTGAATAGTATATTTTTGTGCAACAGGTTGATGTTCCTAAATATTTTGCTATTATATCTTTTTTACGTTTGAAAACATTTTCGACATAATGGATTCATAATTTAGATAAGTTTAACTCATAAGGAGTAACAGTCGATTTTCGATCAATGCGTGCAACTACTGCTGTACTGCAAACCCTCTTTCTCCAGGCAAACTCGCACATTCCGTATAATTCGTAATAGTACCCAAACTTTGTCAATCAACTGTCAAATCATACTGTCTAGATCAAGCACGTCGGAACTGTTTCATGTATCATTTCTATAGTTAGACCTTTCACTTAATTCTTTGACAAATTCAAAAGCACAGGTTGATTTAATTGTGTACGACAAGGGCTTGAGAGTGCATCTCTGGCACAACATGGGATTTATTTTTGATGCCCTACTGTAAAATCTTATTTTTGAATATTTGTCGGTTATACTCTTATTCTCGGAATCGAATTTCATGGGGATAACAATTCATTCAGAAAACACACGTGTAATTATTACGAGAACAATTTGACACGATTTAATAACTTTGTTGAAATAATCACCGAGCTGAAGTTAATTATTTTACGCAAGAATCGGTGGTTTGTATTTATTTATAGGATTGGCTCCCAGGAGATACTTTATGAAACGGATCACACACTCTTGTTTCGTAATCCGCTTCCATTGAAATTCATCGCAGTTATATTAGATAATTTTACGTAATCAGCAAAATGCTTCTTTTGGGAAAGTTTTCTTGTTTTCCCATGTCTTTGACTCTCTTCATACAAAACCTCGAATAAAAATCAACATAAGTTGACATAAGAGGAATAAAACTTATTTTCGCTTATTTGTTTGATAACGAATGTTAATTGGATACTTGAGTATTTCTTCCAGGACAAAATGCTGTCAAAGAATTATTTCCATTGAATAACTGCTGGATGGATAGAAGATAAGGCATTACCTGTCTGACATAGCCCTTAGACATTCTGAAGGAGCGTTTAATTGCGCGCGATATATTACACTTGAGTTTCGAAGTGGAGACGTAACGTTCGATAATCATTAAAGGAATACTTGTCCATAATTTGACGACTTACATTCATCCTCATATAAGTGGATGTTACCGAGAATATTCTTACTTAATGTTTTCATGAAAGTCGGAATTATTCAATAAAACAAGCAGCTTTTGTTGAAATTAGTTTTTATAGAATTTGAACCTCAGAATAAGAGTTTTCAGCATACGAAGTTACATAATTGGGTCATTATAATAACATACTAATTATGAAAATATTTAGATTTTAACTGCCGTTTTAATGCAGGATATTGATTAAAAGTAAAGCATGTACTTAATAAATTCAACTGCGAAGACCGCTTTCATTATTTTTAGGAGGAAATACATGAATTAATTTAATTTTGGTAGATCAATTTTTCCATTTTCACTTACAACATTGTAAGTGATTTATACCCTTGGTAAGCTAGCTCAGCGATCACTCATGGGTGCGGAAGTTCTGATAAAATTTATCGAATAACTCAAAAGTGAATTGTATATTTGGAAGTGAAGGTGGAATGAAGTGGAACCTGATGAGAAGCGGCAGGGACGGGTGTTCGAAATCAGCTTGAGCTCTTTCCACCTCCGTTTCCAAATATGGATGAATTTACTATGAATACCCCGCTGGGTGCATCCTTATTGCTGCGACTGCTGGTTGAAGATTGTGGAGAATTAAGATGGATTATAGTCGATAATTATGGTATAGTCGTGGTAATTTACAATGTGAGATCGTTGGCAGTGGATTCAATAAGCAATGATGACTCTTCAAACTAAACACTTGTATTTTTGAGCTATAAGCATATGATTTCTATAAATCATCCTATAAAAAGCTTTTGCAGTTGGTGATTGACAGATTAGCTATCAAAAGATCGTCGTAAATAATTGTGTATCAATAGATATCTCCTCTTTTAACCAAAATCCATTATTAACGCGTATGGAATTCCTTGTCAGGTATTTTGAAGAAGGCGTCGTCTACCCCCGACTCTAAACAAACCAGTTAAAGGACAGGCAAAAATATCTCTTCATGTCCGTTTTTTAGAGTTAAGAAGTAAACCAGCATTTCTTATTCATTTATATTCAATTTCTTGCTCATTTTCAAATTGAAAAAACCTGCCCAGCTATAATTTAGGAAGTATGGGCGAAAGTCAATCCAAACCATCGATTTGTTTTTTTTTGGGTTGGGGAATCCATCGATTAAAAAAACTTAAGCTGCTGATAGATCTTTCAGCGACTGATAAATAGTAATGCTAGTTTTTGCATCTGAGTGAATTTTTGTTCAGTCTATTTTTTATAATATATTTAATCTTAAACTTAGTTTCGTTATTTCAAAACGTTTCCTACATACAGTGTTAGTTGATCATAAAAGTATGTTGCAGTTTCATGGGCTGTTTCGTGGGCGTGTTTCATTTTCAGAGGCTGTAGAAATCAGTACAGGATTTTGCACAAAATTACTTTTGCACTTGAATATTTTGAATTTTTTGAATTTTTTTTGAATTCCTATCATTTCCATTCTTTAGGTGTAAAAATTAAAGCGTCAACAATTTCCTTTTTTATCAGTAAAATCCTCTCTTATAACTTATATATTTCTCTCGATGTAAAACGGAAAGCAAAGTCTGTGATAACACATTTATCTCGTTCTAATAGTCAACTTTTCGTTACAAGCATTTTTCAAAGAACTCATGAAGCTAACTTTACACCATTAATAAGGCTCTGTACCGGCTGACATTCGACGCCGCATTTCGAGGTGTTACGATTTGTAGCGAGAAGAGAGATGCGTATTAGCATTCTCTTCAATTTTTGAAAACAAACATTTTAAGCTCAATAAGCATTACGATCTCGATCCTTATCTCTATCACTTTCATTGTTACAGGGTGTTCTTATGTCACCATGTGTGTGATTTCTCACCTTTTATTGGTTACGCTATAGTGCTCAAGGCTCGTCGTATAAGGTATTTGAACTTTTTAGCGAAAATCAGTTCAAACTGAATCGTCATCAATGATCTTTATGGTTTGACGTTTGTATAGTGTAAATATCATTTCTTTTGTCAATTCTCGTCCCTTTTCTGGATTGATTTCTGTTATCTAACTAACTAGTCGTATTGCATCCATACCGTAAATATAAGCAGCGTTAGCATTCACCAAAATATGCGAAGAAAAATTATGATCGGTAAATTTCTTTTGAATTTGGGTTTAACAAAATTATTCCTTCTCAAAGCTCTAAAAATATTCGTGCTATATGTGCTCTTTCAAGTTGGTACAGCTGTGCTCTAGTTACGATGTCGTACAGCTTCGAGTCGATCGTTTTCCAATCAGCGGCTCATCTGAAACAATACCCCTACCATCAATTGAATAAACATTTTTGATCTATTGTGGCGAGGCTTTTTTTCTTGTAAAAAAAATCGAAATATATCTTCTTCTGTATTTTTACAACTACCAGGTGTGCAAGTTGAAAATGTCGTTTTCTTCATGAAAAATTCGCAACTATTTAAGAACAATGGCAAAAAAAATTTTTATTCAAAGTATTGGCCCTCGCTTTTTACACATTTTATCCATTTCTCGGGCAATTTATGGATACCATTACAAAAAAAAGTTTTAACTTTCATTGATATCCATTCATCGAGCCATTTTTGTAGATTCTCGAAAGTCTTGAAGTGTTGTTCAGCCAGTGCGTGTCCCATCGATGAGAAGAGGCGATAATCACAAACGCCAGGTCTGGTAAATACGGCGAGTGGGCAAGGAGTTCCCAACCAAGCGAGGAAATCGTTTTTTTGACCACTTTGGCTGAATGTGCAGGAGCGTTGTCATCCTTCAGAATGACTTTTTGGTTGTCCTGGCGTTACCAATGATTTCTTACGTTTGGGATTCCCAAAATATATCCATTTTTTATCGCCAGTTACAACCCGATGGAATAAACCCTTTCTTACGTGTCTTAAATGCAGCATTTCGCACACAGTTTTTCGTCTTTCCATCTGTCGTTCGTTCAGTTTGTGTGGAACCCATTTTCCAATCTTTTGAATCTTTCACATGGCTTTCAGGCGTCTTCGTCCAATAATGCTTGTAATTCGCCGTCTTCAAATGTTTTTGGTGGATTTTCACGTGATTTGTCAATAACATTTAAATTGCCACTTTTAAAACGTTGAGTGCTCAAATGCTATATATTTGGCTCAAAATTTGACATGTTTAACACGTAAAAGAAGTATGCTTCTAATTCGTAACCAACTAAACGAATATAATGTTTTGTGGCGAGCAGTCTTACCAACAAAATGGCGCTTTGGGTTCGACGGGTTACTTCAATAGGTTTCATGCGCCATCTTTTGCCAACAAAAAAATTTTAAACTTGCGCACCTGGTATTTGTTGTATCGTTCCACCAAGGGCCTTAGATCATCAATAAACAGATTTGTTTCGCAGAATTATTATTTTGGTGTCATCAGGCAACGGTGGCTTTAGAATCATTTGGAATGCTGAGAATGAGGAAATAATGCGAAGACATTCCAATTTTTCAACAATTGATAAGTTATCGTTTAAATTCATATAAAGTTTCGTATGAGTTTTCGATATATTCCATCTTCTGTATAAATTTTCGATAAATGTCAGATTTCTTATAATTATCAAAAGATGTTTCTCTAGGTATTGAGCGGACAGACATCTGACAAAAACATTTAGCTTATTTGCATAATTTGACACATTGTGCTTCCCAAAATATTTTGCTATACAAGCAAAGTTTGACATATTCATTAGCTGAACGAAAAAATTATTTCAGCCTCATTTAATGCTTTTTGAAATGCGGGTTAACAAGGCACGATACTGATATATCATCTAGTAAATTTTTCATTGCATGAAGAATGGTCATTTCAGCATTGAAGAGAATCCCTTCTCTGGGCAACCAAAAAACTAGAGGCAAAGAATTGGAGCACTTCTCGATGAAGATCCACACTAAACGATGGAGGCATTTCTCCATGAAAGTCCTATCAAATGCACAAAGAACTTGCTGATACATTGGGAAGGATTCAAAAAGCAATTTAATTCCGATTAAAATTCCTTCAAAATGATTTTAAATTGCTGGACATTGGACAGTTTTTCTCTTTTGAACAGCTGATTCATAGATGAAAAAGGTTATAACTGGAATGAGAAATGAATCTTCCATCATGATCGCAAGAAAACAGTTTTAATGCTTTTTCCTGTCAATAGTTGCCATCGACTTTTATCACTTAACATAGTTCTACTAATACATCAACGCCAAAGTCGAATATGCAGAATGATGCTGCAAATAGCCGTTGATATATTTAACTATACCTATCATTTTTTGGAAATAGTTTCTTCCGAGTCCTTGTTATTCTGTAGGGTCCAATTTAATTTAATTGTTTTGCAAACTGATTTTCCAATGATTTCAAGATAGCAAAAATGTTGCTTGAAGCTTGATTCTGGAACCAGTTGGTCTTGAAGATAGGACACTTCATTCGAAGTCCGCGTGACCTTATTGGGCATAGCAAAACTTCAAAGCCGCTTTCTAAAGATTGAGAATCAGATTCAGATTGAGATTCAGGGCTACAGATTAAGCCCAAAAGAATTTAATAGAAGTGGATAATTCACGTGAGCGACCAGATCTTAAGATTATCGAGTTGAACGTAATTATTGAATGGAATGGCAACTGTGGCGAAATTAAAAATTTCCACTCGTAATTTGTTGCGTTATTAAATCAAGAAGGAAAGCAGAGCAAAAGATCACATTTATAATAAATATTTATTACTTTGTGTTCCTTCCTTTCGTCGACGGCTAAAGCCAATGAACTTATCAACTCCATTGGTGTGAGGATTCTAATGTGAACCTGGAACAATTTGCGAAAGATCATTGGCCTTTAATTCGGCAATTAGCAATTTTCATCTCAAGTAAGTTTCATAATCAATTAAATGAATATGAAACGAATTAATAATTCATGAGAACAATCTTAAACAATAAATCTGGGAATAATTGTGGAGTTTGAGAATGTTTTGTTGCTCCAAATTGTTACAGTTTACCTTACACCCACACAATTTCGAAATTCTAATGAAATTAATTGAAATCTCCTATCAAGTAGGAATTAAAAGTATTCTAAAGAACGCGTGGGAAATTTCAGTAATGAATGATTGCTGTTTTAGTTAAATCCTTGCTGAGTGCGTCATTCAGTGTACGTGTTTTTATTGACCCCATTGACGTTCGATTAATTATTATTACAGGTAATGCTTACGCAATAGGACTTGCTTACAACATTGGTGACAACATCAAGACAATATGGCTGAACAACAAAGACAGTCATTGTGTCCCCGTTTAATTGACTATTTAACGATAGTCGGATCAAGGGGAAACCCTGTCGCGAGGGGAAATTCAGGCAATGGGAATCCTCCGGTGCAGGTAATTGAAAGAATTCCTTGAAATTTTTACCTCATTACATGCTTTATCTGCAAGATACCGGAGCTACTGCGAAGGTATCCACCGACAGATCATAAGGACTTTCCACTGCCTTTGGATATGTCTTATTTCTGCCAGCCTGAAGGATGCATTAGTGTGGGACCTCGTCGGACAAGCTCTGCTGTCCGAGATGCATCATCGTTCGTTTTCGCTTTGACTGATAAAGATTCTGGTAAGTTGAGCCGAAAATGAGATCATATGCTATATATTCAATGGATGAACATGCGAATGTTATATTTATTCTTTTAGGAAAAACACGTTATGGAATTTGTGTAAACTTCTATCGTCCAATTGAAAAGCACGTGCCCGGTGTGAGTGGTGCCCCAAGTGGAGCCCGTGGTCGTCGTAGCTCAGCATTTCGGCGTGAATCATGGCGCAAAAGTATGGAGCGAAGTTCAGATTCAGCATTTAGCAGGCAAGTGAAAGAAGGATTGTGCATTATCGAGCGCAGAAGGCATTTCTCGAGTTTTTAGTTTTGGTGTCCTCAATAGCTTTGGCATTTTAACTTCTTCCAGCGACTACAGGAGTAATGTAGCGCCTAGTGATTCGGATCGAGATTGTCCTAGTCGACGCGATTCTGATCCACCGCCGCAGTACTATCATCAGCAGCAGGGTGCAGGATCCCAAATGCAAATGCAGCAAGGTCAACAAGTGCAATATCAGCAACAGCAGCCACCTCGATTGGGTGTTATCGCGCCAAGTGCAGATTCCGAGTCGGGAGGCAGTCACTCGCCTTCACCTCGTGCGAGGAAGAGGACAAAGGTTCGGAATCAGTCCTTGACGTCGCTATGTATTGTATCGCATCATCCTTTCTTCACGACGTTTCGAGAATGTTTGTTTATATTGAAAAAGCTTATTGATGCCTGCAATGAATCTTCGAGTCCCAAACGGGTGGGAGCCTCGAAACAATCAGGACGGTAAATATCGAATTACCTATTTGCAATGATATTAAGTCAAATCCTTCATGATTCTAGAGACAATGTTTGGACCGTGTTAGCTAATCACGTAACTGATGCGACTCCATCAATAGTGTTGCATGATGTCAAAGAAATAGAAACATGGATTTTACGTCTTTTATCCGCTCCAGTTCCTGTGCCTGGTTCAACAAGAGTAGAAGTATGAATTCCTATAAACATATCTGAATGCATGATTGAGCACTTCTCATTTGTCTTGTAATTACAGTTAGAAATTCTATCACCTTCGGTTCACGAGCCACTGCTGTTCGCTCTCCCGGACCACACTAGATTTTCCCTAGTAGATTTCCCACTGCATTTGCCTTTAGAATTATTAGGAGTGGATACATGCCTTAAAGTGTTAACACTGATTCTTCTAGAAAATAAAGTTTTGTTCCAGTCGCGTGACTACAATGCATTATCCATGTCAGTGATGGCGTTCGTGACAATGATATATCCACTGGAGTATATGTTCCCTGTGATTCCACTACTTCCAACATGTATGAATTGTGCAGAACAACTATTACTCGCACCGACACCTTTTGTTATTGGTGCACCAGCATCGTTTCTTATGTACAAAAAGAATTTCAGGTACGTTGAATTTGCTGTTGCCATTTTCAAGGCAGCTGGGCGAGGCTCTAAACGCATGTCTTTATTATCGGTGTTGTGGAAAGGGAGTAGGTACGTTTTTTAAGAAGAATAATAGCATCGCGTGGTTACTAAGAAGTGGTAGAAGTTAAGAACTCCGTAGAGTTTGCTGGAAAATTTTATATTGAATTAAAAATTGCAATTTAAAAATAATTTCATTTTTTATAAAAAAATAATTGCAGGTTGCCAGATGATATTTGGCTAGTAGACTTAGACTCAAATAAGTTAACAGCGCCAACTGGAGGTGCTGAGGAAATACCTCAACTTCCCGAACCCGAAGGGACAATACTAAAAAATCACTTACGCCAGGTAATTTTCGATTCAAATTCATTAAATACCGACACTTCTATGTTTGCTATCTTCAAAATCTTCCTTAATTGATGTTTTCAATCGTTGGCACTTTTCTAAATCACGTCTGTGCACTTGAATCAAAATCATACTGCCATGATACAAACATTCTCTCCTATTGTGAACACAAATCAATGATGAAGCTGTGTCCATTGTTTCTATCATTTAACTTATGAGTTTGATCGTGTGGCTTTCTAGTAATTTTCAAAACATAAAAATGTATATATCTGTATGTTTTTTCCTGATCTGTTCGCCAGCAGATTTATATGGTTCGTAAACGCTTTAATTTGGAATCATTAAGAATCATAATTTCGAAGCCAATTTATAAGAGTACAAATTTAATATCTTGATACCACATTTTAAACATTTTAACACACATTTTCCTTCTACTTTCATCGATATGTCGCTTTCATCTAACTTATCAATCAATCAAACTAAAAAAAATACAAAACATAAAACAGGCAATGCAACTGATGGACCAGGCGGGAGTAGGTGTAAATATTTTTTTAATTCATTTCTCGCATTCGTATTTGAGAATTTTTTAAATTTTGGTTTCGATGTTCGTATTTGAAGAATACTGCATAGTGCAATACTAACAAAATATACAAAGCTCTAAAACTTGCATGCATGCTATTATTGTTTAAAGGATGTAAATCCTATTCTATCTCTATGAAACTTTCTATAACTCTGCTATTCAGTATTCTATTTGTAACATATCTTTCGGCTTCATAGCCAAATCAAATTTTGCACGGTTTTAGTTTTTTGTCAAAATGTAATCGCTAGTAATTTGATTTTCAAAAATTTAAAAAAAAAATATTTAATTGGGTATTTGATTAAAATGTAATTATCCAAAATTTTCGAACGGGTATTTCGAATAAAATGAGAAATTCACATTATGTAAAAATTGCAAGTATGCAAGTTATCAAAATCTACACTTTGAAACAAATATTTAATTTTTCATTATCATAACATTTCGCATAAATTAATTGAGTAGAATATTGGACTTGGTATTTTTATCTTAACGTTGAAATGCAGACGCAAGATCTATACTATGAATGATGCTTTTTTGGATTGGGCATTTGCCGCCACAAAATTGTATATTAAATTGAAAGTTAACCATTCAACGTTACTGAATTTAGAATTCAAATTGTGTTCCTAAATTGTCAGCCAAAACTCTAATTCGCATCTGCATTGAACGATATTTGCTGTGTTCGCTTGTTAAAAAAAAATGAAATAATATTTAGTGTAAATCTAATTAATTCTTCTTCTCTTCCCACTATTTTGTTTCACTTAATAAAAAGGCGTTAAGCTCGATGTCATCGGGAAATCCAGCTGCTTCACAACAACTACTACCTTCTATAAGAGACAGCTTACAGCAACCTCCAGTTCTAAAGTAAGTTAGTATAAACTAGCACAAAGGGAAAAACTGGCGTGTTTTTCAGTAATTTTTTTCTGAGATGCTTTTCGATGTTCGAATGATTTCTTTTAGAATATTATTTCATGTTTTTTAAATTTATGCAAATGTTTTTATTTATATTTCCTCAGTTTTTAAGAAATTTAGATTAAGATTAAAGAGAAGAAATCTTTGGTCCATGGTGGACAGATAACTTATAGATTTGTAGGTCGTGATTTTTAAAGCGAGGGCTCTTGCATCGTGAAATTCAGAAGATGCTTCTTGTTTCCTTGGGGGTAGAAATTTGTTGATGATGACGTACTTAATGTAATGATATTTTTTCGTTATTTTTGAAACAATGTTTATGAGCATTTGAATAGTGAATGCGAATCAAAACAAAACATGTACTTGAATCATAGGAAGCAAATATTGTAATGTTTTGTACAATAGTTCGGATCCCAACATTTTTGCCAGTTCACTTATAATACCTATGGGTATTTATATGTAAGTATTGGAGAATTTGTGTCAATGCACGTAAATTTCTAGAAAATGCGGACAAAAATTTGAGTTTAAAACAACTCTTTATCTTATATCTCCGAGTTCGTCATCTTTTGATGAAATGTACGAGTCGAAACATCTGCTCATTTCTTTAAAACATTGAAAATGCTGGCTAGCCAGGTCGTTATCAGAGTAAATTAAAGCGTTTTCAAACAGCTCTGCGTTATTCTAAATGATGCTGCTAATTCCTGTTGACTTTTACTTAAGTCTTCACTAAGTAATGCCTTCAATTCAGCATCTCCAATAACTTTCTTCCTTCCTCCAAAACGCCGTTCTTCGACAACAAACATACCGCAAATAAATATGGGCCTATCCGGGATACGTTGTGACATTACCTTTACTATGAGCACTTGCGAGCATTCGATCTGCCTCAGCTGTGGTTGTTGTGAAAATTAAAAAAATCAAAACCTTCCGCAAATGACGAGAATTGGGTTTGAAATTTATTATCGAGAATAGCTTCAAAGTCCTAGATTTTTTCAGGTGTTACGTTAACCTTCGCCGGATACCCAGTCTCTGCTTGTGTTTCAATATCTTGGTTATAATTTTGTTAATTGGACTGTAGTTGCACGTCAGACTTGGTCATTATTTTCTTCGTGAATATTTTTGAAAAGCTTTGGCTCAGGGTTGGGATAAATTAGACTATAAAAATTCCCTCTAATTCTTCAGTCTATCGGTATAAGGATTCTCACCTCATGTTTTCAGTTTAATTTATTTTTCAGCGGTTTTGGCCTTTTGTGCCACAAGGTAATATTCCATTAGCTGTTGTACAGCTATTGATGCTGTTCCTGACACAACTAAAGTTAGGTTTCTTTCAAATTTCTGTTGTTTTTTGAGAATTTTTTTCAAATGTTTTCGTGTTTTACTTTTTTTCAATCACTACTAAGCCCGTTATTTGCGATATTTATAATAATTTTTTAAAATCATTTAAACTGATCTATAAAACGATAATAAATTGTTATTTCATTATTTTCAGTGTGTCCTCATCGAAACTTCCTCTACAGGATCCACATTCAGCGCAAGCAAGTCAACGAAGCTCATTTTCAACTCAAGGAGGCGGTTCATCGCGACAACCTAGTCCCATGGCTCCACCTGTGGTGAACCCATTTATCTACGGCAATGATATCGACTCTGTAGATGTAGCCACGCGTGTTGCAATGGTATTTGTAGTTTGTAGCATTAGGCAGTAGCTTCAATATGAAACAATTATATTCCCCACTCTCAGGTTCGGTTTTTCAACTCACAAAACACTTTGGCAAACTTCACTGAACATACACGAACACTACGACTGTATCCACGACCTGTAGTCGCGTTCCAAATAAATAGTTTTCTCAGGTCACGACCGCGTGCCTCAAATTTCTTGAATAAATTCGCTCGAACTCAAGCGGTTGAGTTTCTAGCTGAATGGTCTCTCACACCAACAAATGTTGCCTTCCTAAGGATACAAACTGGTGTTTTGGATCCCATGCAAATTGGCGATAAGCCAAAATGGTTTGCACACACATTAACACCGATAAGATTCTCCGTTTGGGATGATGGCAGTTCGATTAATGGAGCGTTGCGTCTTCTGCAACAAATGGACAAGCAAGCCACCGATGAGAGTGGTTCTGACTCGGAGGGTGCTGAGAGCACAAGTTCATCATATTCGTCGTTGAGTGATTTTGTATCAGAAATGGTCTCATCTGATCTGTCGCCATCTATACACGATGTTTTTGGTACCCATCATCAGCACATTACTCCGCAAGTAATTTGAATAGATAGGTTACTAATGGATTTTGGGAAATATTATTGAATATTTTTAGACTATGTCATCGAATCTAGATCCGAAATTAGTTTATCATCCACCTACAAACTTACAGTTTCCAGAAGGAACACTTCCGTCTTCCAAAGAAGAGGTGGAAAGGGCGGATTCTCCGCAATCCACGTCTTCTAGTCGTTCAGACTTAAGTTCACCCAGCTTTAATCGAGATTCAGAATTCGAGTATCCGCCAAAGGATAAGCTGCAACAACCACAAGCTGTTCATCCGGAAAAGTCGTTCGGAAACGAGATTCCAGCTCCTACATTGCCAGCAGCCGCTACCACGACAGCGAGTAGTTTCGAAAACGAATCGGATTCGAATTCAACTGCAACTGGGAAGACGATTGTTTCTGGCCAGAATGCAACTGATAACCGAGACAAAAAAACACCGGTGAGGACAATTTTTAATTATTAATATGTAAGCCTGACATTGGTTTGCTTAGGCCCCACCAATAAGTCCTGGACTGGTCCGACAACCAAGTGTAGGCAACGTTTTGGCTAGGACAACCAGTTCGGGTTCAAGTACAGGTAGTCCAACAGTTCATTCAGGATCCGGTACTCAACGCCAAGGATCACAAAGCTCATTGTTTGAGCACTTTGCGTCGCATGCGAAAGAACTTGTGCGTGAAACAACACGTCAAAGCAGTCAAGAAGGACTTTTGGCGCAGGTGGACAAGGTTAGTTTGACCATTGCCAATACAAGAGCAAATCATTTCTTGCCTTACTTAAACAAAGCAAAACTTTAAAACTGTCAAGTCTAATTTGAACAAATCAATTTTTTTTTGTTTCCGACTTAAAATTCCTTTAATTTAGTTTTCTGTCCTATTAAAACTTATTTCCGATTAGATTAAAGATCATGCAAGGGGAAAAATTATAGAAGAAGAGGAAAAGTTTCTAGCACCTTTGGAGCAGGTTTGTATTTGTTTTTGTCAAGGGCTGCTAAGAATTAGTTCAACGAATTAACATAAATTTGTTCGATGTTGTAGTTCAGTTAGAGGGAATTTAAGGGACACTAAGATTCTGGCTTGCACTAAATTTCAGCAATAATTTGAAATTTAGCTTGGTTTTTTAAGGAATTATTTTAGAGGACTTTAAAGCATTGGGGTCACGAACTACAACATCTTTGAGCTTGAAATATTTCACATTTGACATTAATTCTCTAATATCCTAGTTTTCGTATTTCACGTAGAATTCACGACTTTTCTCTTTTTGGTTGATGATTATTGTTTGTTGTAGACTAGATTTTGTTGCAAGCTTTATACAGCATTAACTTTATTAACTTAAAATATATTACTATATTGAAGTAAGGTCATTCTAAAACAGGTGTCACTGGTTTCAAAATTTTCGTGGAGGAATAACCTCTTGCATTAAATTTTTATTATGTGTGAAAATTATACCTCACAATTGATTAAAACCCAAACTATGCATTTTATAGAAAAACTTTATTCAGAAATTTCTCATATATCTCATCTTGCATGTATTTTATACAGAAAGAAGAAATTCTTCTTAGTTTGAAAGTGGAAAGGTCTCAAGTCCTCTTAAACAAAACTTACTACTCATTCTTGTTAGTATTCCTTATATATGTCAGCAGATCTTATGTAATTTTGCTTACAAAGAAGTTTTGGGGCTGAGTATTTTACAGCAAGATTTTTAACCGAAGAGTTTTACATTTTCCTATCAAATCAAAAACCGGAAAAATGATAAAGATATACAATTCAAAACTGAAAAAGAACAGTCAACATGAACACATTTTCTAGTCCCATTGTGTGACAAGATTATAGTGGCACAGTTCTAAAAAACATACACAAATACAACGACCTCACTCAATTCCCATGAATTAAAGCAACTTCTTCAACGAACTCAATAACATACATATAGAGGGTAGCTGGCAACAACGTGATTAACAAACTGATCGTATACTTCAGGAAGAGAAAAGAACAGGACGCACTAAAGGACCGCATTAAATTACATAGACAAGGATACATACAAATTGGTAAACGTTTCCGAGAAATTCAAATTACATCTCGCGTTCAATACCAACAATATCATTGAAAACGAACTGAGATCAAAACTTTATAGTTCGTCCTCTTGCGAAACAGCGGTAATTATATATAACTGACATGTAAGAACTGTGACATGATATACGACGCGGAAACTAAGAACCAGAAACAAAGTCCTATTGTCTATGGTACTATGACACCGGCCAGCGTTGAACGATCCTTATGATTCTAGTCGTAATGTCTGCTCTGCTGTCACTGTCAATCAATCTTCTCTGCCTAAAGAAAGGTACAAAGGTTTTCAAAGAGATTAATGACGTTACCGTATTCGTGTAAAACCCTGTAGTTATGTTATGTTATGTTATCGTTGTATTTGGACCATTGAAATATCTGGTTATTCATTGTGTCCGTGCCGTAGCAGAACTTGCATGTATCGGAGCTAGCTTTCGGTGCAGATAATTGTGAGATCTGTTAGTTGACAATCTGTTAATGATCTTGATACATTTGGGAGGAAGTTTTCTCTTATGAAACAAAGCTCTGTTATCGTTTTTGATGGGATGTGCTTCCGTCCAAATACATGGTTTGAAGATTTTAGTACCCTCATGTATAATCGCCTGCCAGTTATCCAGTAACGTCTTATTGTGGTTTCCACCGCCATACTATCAACCTTAACAACTGCCCGGATGGCCTGCTGCCCTGGCATCTCCTAGAAAGTTAAAGTTTAGATGAGAATTATCCCGCAATAAATTCCAGTTGTACAACCCACCTACCGTCAAATTTTTCGTTGGATACTTAAGGACCATATTGTAGACAGCGAAGATCACGACTTGGTCATTATGGGATTTTTCTTAAGGCTGATAAAATGGCATATAGTTGCGCCTCTGGAGTAATGACCGCGCTACGAAGGCTAAATGCTTGGGAGCTGTTCGGGTTCACTGTGGTTTTTGGCCGCATCAGTCACGAGTACTAGTGTTTTCTGAGCTGTTAATTTCAAATGAAAATGTGGTAGAAAGTTTTTTTTTGGTTTTGAGTCTGGGTTGCTAGCATTATCAAAAGGGGTTGATATTGTAGGAAACGGTTATTTTACGGTTGGGCGGTCTATAGCTGTTGTATGAGGGATTGATCCTGTATGTAAGTGGTTCCTGTATTTTGTATGGCTATACCTAGTCTTTACCTCTTTCAGTTTTCATCAGTCAACTGAATGTTTTTGCTATTGATAAGCTTGTCTTCTTCTTTCGTTTAACTTGGGAACTTTCAATAGCGTAAAGAATAAGGGTAGTAGCTCTGGCCAGTGTTTTGGTATCTTACCTATAATCTTCCCTATGTTGTAATAAAAAAATAGAAAAAATATGCTGGAGCATGTGCAAAAGTGACTCGGCACATCACCCTGTGAGATGTCACATGTGATCTCTGCTATAGCCTCGTCTAAGCGGAGGACTCTGCGGTTGTATAGAATCGTGAGCCATTGTAAGTAGAATCTTGATATCTTGAGTTTTAACAGGGTTCTTCTGAGTTGATGTACATCTGATTTTTCGTGGTCAAATTATGCCAATTATGATTGCTAATTTGATATGTTTCGTGGTTCTGTTGGCTAATATCTGAAAGAGTGCGTAAAAGCAGGTTATGGTTGATTTGCTCTTTGCGTAAGCAATGTGATGAGTGCTAAGATATCTTTCTGTTGTATGAGCTTACAGGTTCTGTATTAGCTTGTTAATTGATTTTATTTGAACACTTAGAAGTGAGATGGACATAAATTTGCAGGTACAATCCTGGATCTGACCTTAGGATTGGTTGGCATTATGAATGGCTTTAAACATATGTTGCATATGTTCATTGTTAATATTATGAGGTCCAGTTGCCGTGAATCTTATTTTTCGGCAAATAGACATTCACGCTCCTCTGGTCTGGATGTAGGTCATCATCGAGGGAGGCTATGAAATGCGTTTGTTTAACTAATGTTTGATGCTGTTTCAATTTTATATGCTCTAGAAACTGTGTTGCCGGTTCCTCATTGAAGAAGTTTTGTGGTTGGAGTTTCTTATCATGCCTGGTGTACTTGATGAAGTTCCAGATAGGTTTAATGTTACTTGATTCACCAATTCCTTGCGCTTTGGCTAAGCAGCATTTCTGTTTCACTATCCTAGTACTTATTTCTCTACTCCTTGCAAAGCTCATTTGGCAGTTGACTATATTTCTCGTTCTGTGATAACTTGAGAGAAAGACTATGGACTTTGAAGAGAACTTATAGCTCTGTTTCATTGTGTGCCGCTCTGTATTCTCGCTTTCAACATCGCTCTTTAAGGTCCTTCGACAAGGTACTCCGTCGGATGTCTTGCAGAATGTTCTTGACAATTTTGTGATGGTTATGTGGCCTGCGAGGCGATGGGTATAGAGAACTTTAAAATTCTAAAGTTTCGTGCTATTTAAGATCCTTCCACTCGATATTAGCTATGTTCATATTCATGACTGTGACATCTGGTGCTGAACGTAACCATTTCCCATTCTTGTCCAGGTTTACTGAAAATATATATGCCTGTACAAATATAAAACTGTAGGTTTTAGGGTCCCAGATTTTCAGCTTTATGTTTTTGACAGCGGCATTTGCTTCAATTGCAAAGTCGGAACCTTTCATTCTGTTGTATCCTTACCATTTATTTTTTATATGAGAATGACTTTTGGGTCATTGTCTTTTGCATTCGACCCTGCTAATATCGAACTAATGCAAAGCAATAGTTATTTGGAATCCATCTAATTATTGTTCGTTTTATTTCCAAAACATATGTTATTGTTTTTGTGTTATATTTTTTGGAATACAGAGCTGAGAAAAATTTTCAGTGTAGTTTTCCATCTGATTATTTTCAAAAAAAAAAAAAAAACAACAACGCAAATCTGTCTTTTTATTTAAATAAACGTATATTTATTGCGGGAGCAATTGTGCTACTTTTTATGTAGAAACACTGAAAAAGGTAGCACTATTACCTCCGAAATATGTACGTTTATTTGAATAAAAACTAATTTGCAATTTATTGCAAAATTACGAAATGGAAGACGAAATAAACAGAAATGTTTTGTTTTTCCTTTTTGATTAAGTGCGCGGTTCACTTTTCATCGAAGTTTTCATCTAAGAACTCTCCAACTTCGCGGTTAACTTCCTCTCTTGCAATATTAGGCATTTATACTCTATTTTCGAACGTCCGGAGAACGTTGTTAGTGTTTCACCATTTTCAAAGCACGGTGTTTGTTTTAATTCACAATTATTTTTGAAATGTAGTGCAGCATCACGCTATTGATGTAGATTTTGTTAATTTGGGTCATCGATTAGTCGAAACAAAAACATTGGATTTGAGAGATTTTGTAAAGTATCTGTAAAACTGGAAGCTCTTGATGAGACTGTAATCATTATATTACACAAAATAATTTGCTATACCATCTATGAGTTTATAGACACATGAACATATCTATCACAATCTTTCTTTTATTTTTAGTAACTTATTATTTTTTGAAGTTACTTTTTAGAAAGCCTGATTTTGACTTCAACATAATTATTTACTGATTATTAAAAAAAAGATATATTTACATATCAATATAAGCAATACACAAAAATATCGTCATTTAGTATCACTTAGTCTAGCATATAAGACCTGTTTCAAACAGAAAAAACCATTTTTGTTTCTATTTTTTAATTCAGCTGACATTGCATGCTAAAAAGGCAGCGGAGGAAGCGTCAAAACAAGCGATAGAGGTTTCAAAGCAAGCAGCCGGTGTCAGCAAAAATACTTTGGAGGATCTGACCTATGTTGGAAAATCGACTTTAGGTGATCTAAGTAGTAAAGCTAAAGAAGCAGCCACCAAAAAAGGTCTGATGAAAAACAATGAACAGCAACAGCAAGCTGGGGCGACTGGGAATACTTTGGCCACACAAAAGCAGGGTGGAATTATTCAGGGAACGGGAAGAGATTTCTTCTCGTCGATTGGAACGGATTTGAATGGCATTGCCTCGTCTACGTCGACAATGTTCTCCGATTTATTTGGCGGTAAAAGTAAGTTTTCAAATAATTGTTCTTCAAATCGATTCCTGAGGTAATGCTTTTCCATAATCACATGCTCTGAATTTCGACAGGCAAACAGCAAAAGACTCAGCAACAAATCGCAAATGTTAAAGCGCAGCAAGCAAAGTCTGGACTTTCTTTTGATCCTTTCCCCGGTAGAAAAGCACTCGTTGAGAGATCAACGCTGATCCGACATGCCGCACCAAAACAAACTCAGGAAGAACTCCAGCGACAGCAGAACCAAGAGCGGTCTCATAGCAACAGCGAGAATCAAGCGTTCTTGAAGGACGTCGTGAATCAAGTATTAGCTGGTGAAGGAGTTGGCTGGCTGAAGTTGAACAGATTGAGAAAACTAATGGAGGATGAGTCATATCGAACATTAGTGTTGGGGAAATTGAATCGGACATTGGACAGGAAAATAGCACCAGATGATCATATAGATGATGTGGTAAGAATCACATATGTGACATAAGAAATTCTTCATATTAAAATTGTGGTTAAATTCCTTACAAAACAGTGCGTATCGAAGCCGGTGTGGAAAGGAATACTTAAATGTGTCCAAGCTGCAGCTTCTGGGTTGGATCATACTTATTCGAATTTTGGATTAGGCGGAATGGCATCGGTTTTTCAATTGATGGAAATCGCTCATACACACTACTGGAGTCGTGAAATTCATGATGCACCTAGTGATCTGTCAGCAAGTCTGTTATCTAGTCAGGCCGTGAGTCCTACCGATAGTCGTGAGAATTTGCGATCACCGCCATCGCCAAACGATTTTATGACAACAAGCTGTGTTGACTGGTCGCCCGGTGGACATCAGACTCGAAAAGGATCGTTTAATGTAGAGAAAGCAGCATTACAACGAAGACCATCAGCGTCTGCTGAACCACATGAATCACATCAATCAACAACAGAGATGTTTAAGGATATGTTGACACAGAAGAGGAACATGCTGTTGAGCAAGTTGACATCTTTTGATTCTGAGGTGAGAAGTTGTTTTAATGTTGGACAATATATTCGATTACAAAAATACCATTGTATGGTTCTATGAGATTATTCATTATGTGGGTTGGACAATTGCACTATTATAACGACTTATGATCTATTTATTTTTTTGGCTAGTGAAATTTAACGATGCGCTCTAAAAGTTATGAACTTGTTGTGCAGAGAAGGGTTAGAAAAAGAAATTAAATACGGTATTACTGGCTAGCGTGATTATGCCTTTTTTCGCATTCTTCAATATTGCTAGGTTAAGCGCAAAAGTATATATGAGGCTTCTTTTTCGGTTTTCAGTTGCTCCAAGCATTGCCGTGAGATCCTTGAAGATGTTTTTGGCTCCATTTACTATTAGTTTTATTACGTTTAGTATTATAAAGTACAAAACTTAATCTTTTTGGAACTGTCTGATTTTCCGTTAAATTTACTTGAAAAGAATGTAGATAGCTTGTCACATACTTCGTTTGTCAAAAATTGTCGTTTAGATTCACAAGTGAATATTTCTTTATTCACATGAAGAATATTATTCTATTTTACTTCAGTTCTATTATTCTTCAAGAAGAATATTTTTGAGCTTAATGTCTAGTTTGGCTGATGAGATATTTCGAGACTATAACATAACATCTTTCTTCTTGCAATGGAACAGCATAGAAGCGACTACTAAGAATATTATAATGATAGCAATAAACCCCTTTAAATGATCCTTTTAGTTGAAGTAACTATGCGTCGATTCATCATAAACTTATTAGTGGCTGACATTTAGTGTAGTTGAAAGCTGTAGCTGTTTTGCTGTTGAAATTATTCCTCGAAAGTGTCACGAGTAAAGTATTTTTGTGGGATTTTGAATGGTATCCCGTCTGTTTTGAATAATATTCCCCGAGGATCTTTGTTTGGAAGATATCATAGTGTTCAAAGACGTTGCGAGACAGTTGAACCATAACACAAGCAGCTGGAAACAAAAGGTTCGATGATCCGAAATTTAGTGTTGATGTTGTCTGATTTACTGTAGGTCGAGAGGACAATTATTTATATTTTAATTTTAATTATTTATATGCAGAGTGCTATTTGGTTTCTGATGGTACCCAGCGATGGACTTTTTCAAGCATTTCTAGAATAAATAAATGATGAGATGTGGCCCAAGAATACACCCTTTATAAGTTAATACACGCTTATGGCGAAAAGGTATTTTCGCTTATAGACTTTCAATAACTTGGTATGACAGTTTGTTGAAAATCTAGATCATTTTTAACATATTGCGAGCGATATGGACCGGGGAGACTTTTCTGTTAAAATTTTCTGATACTGTCCAATGTTTTGATAGTATCACACGGTTATGATTTCAGGAATGTCACTTTCCTTTACACTTTCGCAAGGTTTCGTCTAGTGCAAAGCTCATGTTTTAGTGTGAATGGTTAGGAAGGATTGAAAGGTTCTACTAATTTCAATAAAGATTTTGCCGTTTTTGGTATTCTTAAGTTTTTAATTTCTGACTTCTTCGGGAACTATCTTTGAACTTCTCTATAGTAGTGTTGAAAATTTTATGCATGAAGTCTTTGATCAGTGTAATCCGTTTTGATACCCTTGGCGCAGGGTTCAAATAGATAGGTAGGTGCTTTTTATGGCGTGTATTAATTTGTGCTGGATATATCATGATGCCTTTTCCTCAACTTCATTTCAACATGCTTTACTTTCGTCTTCTATAATGAAATTCTATGTAAAAATCCAAACATGCATTTTGTGTATATGTGTTTGTGTGTAATTGTTTAGGGAACTGTGCATGGGTCGTCTGGTGCTCTATCAGTGGCTAGCGACGTTCAACAAGCATACCATAGCGGCCCACTTATACCCTCAATAAGTTGCCGTTCAACTGTTTCCGACACTGAATATGAAAATGTAAGTATGTCTACAGGACTTTGACTGGTGTTTTCAGCAAATGATTGGTGCGAAAATACTCAAAACCTACAACATTGAAAGAAGTACTTTTGGAAAGGTATTTTTGCATAAGTTGTTGCATAAATGTAGGTATGAGCATTTATTTTGTATTTCCTTTTTATATTAAATCATGTTAATCCTTTTAAAAAAGAACAAAAAACCGTATATGCTCTTTTAAGTTATACCCTGAATCGTAAATGGATACAAATATTCCAGATAAATACAAAGGATAATAAAAACCGCAGCAGTAGTTTGTGGTCAGGGAAGTCTGCATTAAGTGCTGGGTTCCGGTACACCGGAGGACACTTAATCAACGCCTCATCTTCGCCATCACCTGATTCCCCGCGCGTGTATTTGTTTGAAGGCTTGCTCGGCAAGGATCGTCTTATGTTGTGGGATCAAATGCAATTTTGGGAAGACGCATTCTTAGATGCCGTGAGTCAAGAGCGTGATATGATTGGAATGGATCAAGTTGTAAGATATTGAATGCAGTTGGGAATATGCAAAACAAATATCGTGATCCGTTTCATAGGGTCCTGGAGAAATGATGGAAAGGTACAAATCGTTGAGTGAATCAGAAAGGAAACGTTTAGAGCATGATGAGGATCGCCTGCTATCCACTATGCTATTCAATTTGACTGCTATTCTTGTGATGTTGAATGTTAACAAGGAAGAAATTAAGCGCAAAGTACGAAGACTGCTTGGCAAAAGTCACATAGGTTTGGTTTATTCGCAGGAAGTGCATAATTTAGTGGACCAAATACAGAATTTAGTAAGCTATCAGTGTATTTGAGTGAAGTGAAGAAACACTTATATTAATTTGTGACTTTTTTTCAGAATGGAAATGATATCGACTTGAAACCCCTGGGATCTAGACTTTTGCACCGACAAAGTTTCAGCATCTATCAAGGAGTTGATGCTAGTGGACCACTAAGATTTATGGAAGTACGTGATGATGGTTTGGTTTTGCGATCCGTGAATGGTACTATTGTAGAACGGTGGTGGTTTGAGAGGCTCGTCAATATGACATATTCTCCAAAAACGAGAGTTTTGTGCTTGTGGCGCAGAAATGGTGGTCAAACACAATTGCATAAGTACTATACGAAGAAGGTGAGTTATGATTAGGTTTTATATAGACATATTTTGTGATCGTATTAGATTTATTACGTTGGTGGAAGAGCTTCAGTGACCAACAAAACCAACGTTTGGTTTCAAAATAGAAACAGTCCGAAACGTGTGCAAGCAGTTCGGTTATTATATTTTCGGCAAAATCAGGCGTTGGGGGGGACGGAGGGCAGATTCAAATTTATCACGTTGAATTTGTTGTAAAGATTTGATAGTATAACATGAATCAACAGTGTCTGATGGCTTTGAATATAAAGGCGCTTACTTTGGTTTAGAGGGCCTTACTGAAATTGAAGAAGACTCGGTAAAAATCGTCAAGAAAAGGTAAAATTGATTCGGTAAAATTGGCCAAATTCGAAAACAGATAACAATTTCTTGAGATACCAATTAAAAATAAAGATAAGAATAAAGTTTGTACACGATAAGTCCCGGCAATTCTTGCAACGCTTTGGAGACGCGTTCGCGTATGTTGTTCATGTGAGTTTTAAGGTTTTGAAAAGAAAGGGAATTAACTGCGAACCACATTGTTTCTGGTGACGAAACTTGTCGTTAGCATTGATTGGCCAAAGCCTAGCATAAGCAAAAAATAGTGCGCATACTCCAGAGCGACTTCTGGAAAGAAGAGGTAGAAAAAGCAAGAGTAGATTTATATTTGGATTATATTTTTATCCAAACGGTGTGTATTATTCTCGTCTAATGGAATAATGTGCAAAAAATTTATTAATAAAATTACAATTCTACTTATTTTGGTTGAAGTCCGTTAGATGGAAAGATTGTTAGTAATATCTACGCTGCTGTTTGGTTACCTCATGAAAAAGGGTTCAATCGATCAGAAAGATCACAGCGAAAATTGCTTGACTTTCAAAGTAAGGTATTGTCTCGATTGAACATAAAGTGCGTGATAAAAAAAAAAGAAAATTAAAATTGAAAAACAGCTTCTGTGGAGAGTACAATTCAAAAAAGTTGTCTTGCTACTGCATGAAAACGTCATTTTGGGATGGTTGCCATTATTTTATATCAGTTGAAACCGTTTTAATCTGGTGTCATAGTGTCATTCAGTGTCATAGTGGTTTCCGAAACAAATAATTTTTTTCGACCGTATAAGCAAGTTATTTGATAGATATGAAAAATAAGAATATACTGAAAATTCGTTTAAATCTAACTTATTGACCTTCCCTCATACATAATAAGGGGATGAGGTAATTTGAAATTCATATAGAAATTTGGAAATATATAAATATAAATAATATAATATAATAAATCGAATACATTTAAAATATTTAACTTCTATTTACTTTTTACATTCCAGTGCAAAGAATTGTATGTTTGTATTAAAAATGCAATCGAAAGAAGTGGTATGCCACCAAATGTGCCGGAGCTAGGAGGTGAGTTTCCGGTGCAAGATATGACCACAGGTGAAGGAGGTTTGCTGCAAGTCTGCCTTGAAGGAGTTGGTTTGTTGTTTGCCAATAGCAAGGTAGGGACTAATATTCTATTTATAATAATATAGCCAGAAATCTTGCATTATTAACTCTATTATTTTCATAGTGGTAATCATAGCTTTAAGAAAATGAGGAATTAGAATATTAACTAAATTTATCATAACTGTCGTCTCGATATTTAAAGCATCTCTCAATCTAAAGCTGCTTTATATTGAGAATTTTGGTTTCATTGGAGAAAATCAATTTCAATTATTCAGTTTTGTTTGTTCTTCGATGCACTCTGGCAGGAATGGACAATTAATACGATTTGAATTCCAAAGTAGAACAAAGATGTATGTTCTGGCAACGTTTAAGCCTCAAAATCGTTGTTCCTTGCTGCTAGACTGAGTCAAATATGAGCGTCCGTATGGCTACGTAAAGCATTGATTCGATAGAAAAATGATTAAAAAAGTCTCATTTCTTTAACTGTAAATATTCGTTAATAAGGTTAATACGAATAATTAAAAAAAAACTTCTAACTATTTTGATAAATTAAAACAAGGACCCTCTCAACGTGATGAAATTAGTTGATAATTATCAAAAGACTACTTTCCTTAGATTCGAAACTATTGCCTAACTTTCTATTCATCCTTTTTATCTAAAGTTTCCGATTTTATTTGCGAATTTTCCTTTTAACTCAAAAAGACGTGTATCTTAGTCAAAGATTTGTTTGCGGTCTAATTGCAAACCACTCTATTGCTAGCGGTTAAAGTATGGGCAAGAAATTATTCATTTACAGATTTCAAAACAAAACAATCTGAAAAATTTTTTTTTAGATTTGGATAAGTAAAAGTACATTTTAGAAATGTCCTAGACAAGCCAATCTCACTCCTATAGTTACATTCACGTGGCCATATATGTATTTAATTGGTAATTGCAGAGTGAAATAGTTTATGATGATACGTTAAAATCACGTATTAGAAATATTTTATCAACTGAGCGAAACCTATAATACAAACACACATACATGATAGAGCGTAATAGAATAATAGAAATTTTAACTCTATTTTTTTCTTATCGAACTTCTTTTGATTAGCATGTGATTTTTTTGATTATTTTATGAGTTTCTGATTCGTATCGATATCTGAATTTTGACAATAATTGACGTACTATATTAATATTCGTAAATACTTAAAATCATCTTTATTATCTCTGTATCTCTTGTCACATATGAATAACATATGTATGTGCAATTTATATGAATTTTTTCCTCTATATATAATCGTGATATCAGAGAATCATGTATTGAATGAATAATGTTTATCACGCATATCAACGTGCTTTCAGGATATTTTCGTCGACAGAAAAGAAAATGTTTACTTAATATGTCCCAAATTGAATGTTAGGGTCCTGTAAATGTTGGTTAAAGGATTAGTCAATTGGGCGAAACAAAAAATGTAAATGGGTCGAAACATAGATCTGATTAATTCGCATTCAAGTATCAAAAATTTCCTTTGTCCATATAACTGAAAAATGGGCTCGATCAAACAGCATTTCATTTGATTGAACCCAATTTTTTAATGATATTTATCCAATATTAAATTTTTTGTGAGTAAAACATGTTGATATTATAATTTCAATTCCGACTTATTCCTTGTTGAGCTTGCTGAGAAATATTTATGCGATGTTTTAACATTTCTGCGTAAATACAATATAATGTTAAAACATAAAAGTCATACACATCTAAACTTGTTGCCTAGTATCACATTAACATCCACTGTAACTTTATTAGACTTTTTTTAAATGCCCATTGCATGGCTTATTGGCACTGGCACTCCTCATTTGGTTTGATAAGTAAGCATTGAAGGTCAATTAATTCTATTGGAATTAATTTAAAAGTGTATTTTTATGTGCTATAATATCATATCGCTGTTAGTCATTCAGCCTTCAGAATGCAGCAAAAATCGTTCAATGACAAACATCTTACATTCTAACATCAAAAGCAAATCAAAGATCCTCAACGATTGCAACGATCGAAACATTTGATAGTGTCAATCAACAAATACTGACATTGAAATCAAGAAATTTCGAGTTCGTAACTTACTCCTACAATATCTTCATTAACAGTTGCAAAATCAGAACCAGAAAGATTCAAATCCAAGGATTTCCAGTACACCGCAACGCAACCATCTTGGCCCTCTGCTGTTTTCGAAGTCCTCAGATCATTTTGAAGTGTTATCGGTATTCCTTATCTTTTCTATTCTAAGATCTTCAGCTGTCTCCAGTTTGTCTCATCCTAAAAAGTCACATTGTTTCTCTAAAATAAAATTAATTCTCTGTTAGGATGCTCGAGCATTAATCTAATTAATTAACTCCGGAAAATCTTCCCTTCCTAAATGTTAGTCTTGACCAGTAATGACTGCCTTAGCAACTTAATTCTTTCGACGCGGTTTTTGAGTAGTAATGTTAAATTTTTTGGTTGAATGAGAATATTTCTATGAAAATCAGAGCAACAGTAATAGGGTGGTTTAGGGTGGCAGCAAACCATTGTACCATCTGGGACGTTATATGGTACAAACAGGTGCAAATAATATAACCGTCTCATAACACAAATCGTTGAAGAAGAATATTATTGAAAAACAGAAGGAAGCATTTAGTGAAAAAAAAAGTTTTTACATAACGTCCACGTATGTTTTGGTGCAAAGCATATATTGTTTTTTCTGGTCATTTTTTAGAGCGCTAAAGTTGATACAACAACATCTGATAAGTCCCTCAGCGGAGAGATTCATTTCCTTGGGACTGCAAGTTTGTGGTGCACGGCTTGGTTCTATTTATTGATGAATGATGGTGCTTTGTGGGCCTTACTTGCCATTGTACCATCTGGGACGTTATATGGTACAAACAGGTGCAAATAATATAACCGTCTCATAACACAAATCGTTGAAGAAGAATATTATTGAAAAACAGAAGGAAGCATTTAGTGAAAAAAAAAGTTTTTACATAACGTCCACGTATGTTTTGGTGCAAAGCATATATTGTTTTTTCTGGTCATTTTTTAGAGCGCTATTTATTGTTGTTGTAAGTTGATACAACAACATCTGATAAGTCCCTCAGCGGAGAGATTCATTTCCTTGGGACTGCAAGTTTGTGGTGCACGGCTTGGTTCTATTTATTGATGAATGATGGTGCTTTGTGGGCCTTACTTGAACAATGCTTTAGCTAGGATAGTTTAAAATGATTAGAATGGCATCTTGTTTTGGTTGAAGTCGTTATAAACTGTCATCTTGATCAAAGTGTCAAAAACTTTTCACTGCTTATTGGGTTTTAGATCGCTCTTTCTCGTAGAAGGGTTTGATACATTCATTTGTATATTAGATTATGCACATCACTTTGTATGTGCATAGCCTAATTGGCTTCGCACTTCTCGTCGGGAGAAATATATTGATATCCGATTCGCCAGATTTAGAAACGAAGTCGTTGCTACATGTTTCATTACGGGCAAGTGTAGCGTTTTTATGAAAACTATCAGGAACAATATCCTGACGGCACTATACGTCATAACGTACTCACATCGAGGGAACTCAGTGAGGTTTTTTTTCAAGCTAGACCGGGCTTATAAAGGACTCATATCGGTTGACTATTATGTATTGTGAATGAATTAGCTGCATAAATTGGCAGTGCATGCACTACATGAATTAGCAGTGATAAGATGATAGTACACAACAATATCGCCGAAAATTTAGCGATGCGGAAGAACCGTTTTGAAGACTCGGCGAACGGCTAAAAGCACAAGTTAGGGTCTGATTAGGTAGCCCTCCTGTAATGTATTTAAGAAGAGCCCGGATTCTGGCGAACGTAATTGCAGGAGACGAACGCTGGTTTTTCGAATACGACGGGATAACAAACTACCAAATGGCAGATTGCGGCCTCACTTCGTCTAAAAGAGGATTGTATGAGCAATCGGGAAAGACTGAGGGCCACGCCATCGTTCTGTTTGGTTCTGAGACTAAGAAGACTGGAGAAGTTTGTCAACCGGATGAAGCTTGAACGGCTACTCTTAGGGACCTGCTTGGAATCCGCATACCAGACAGCCCTCAGGCCACGGAAAAGCCGGTGGCAAAAGTGTGTCGGCGCTCAAGAGATTCACTTTGAAGAATTTCAAGGTTTTGAATCAATATAATAAATACGTATGTCTTTTCGACACTTTTCTGGATACGTATTATGCAAACTGTGTACTTCCTTGGCAATCTCATTCACTTGCTCAACTGTTTCGTCGACTGAATATTCGGAAGACTAAATAGTATCTTTCTTCGTATTTTCATTGCTCTAATTTCATTACTATATCAGCGCTTCTTTTGACAATTTGTTCCAAGCATACTTTTAAGTTGTGTAATTGTGTATTGCATAATTAAAGTCATGTAAAATAAGTCATATAGATAACAACGGTTGGAGGCTTATATCCTAGTTTAAAGATTGATGTTTAGACAATCTAATTACTTTATTATTTTTATTATCTAAAATATTCAAAATTCGATTTTATTTTAATGTTTGTACAATTTGGGGCAGTCAATTAAGGAAACATTAAAATGTGTTAATGGGAAGAGAACTCCGTTTTGAGAAATTTCTTAGTATAACAGAAAGTATCCAGTGAGCACGCAATACATATTATATTTCTAAGTGTTTAAATATTTTCATATTTTTTAATCAAATTCGTCAACATTGAATGGTGTGGTTTAATGTCATAATCTTCTGTATCGAAGTACCTTACAATAATTGGATATATATATATTTTGTTATACAAATCTCTGTAACTTCCACACATTATCCACTGATAATTGGTTCTGATATATTTTTTGTTTGGTTAATTTTTTTGGTTTAGTTTTCATTGAATAACTTCTATATCAACAAGTCGATATCATCATATAATATACCAATATGCTAGTGAATGTACTGAATGCTATTTTATATATCTTATACTCGTATTTATACAATCCAAGTTATCTACTCCAAAAACTTATTCTACTTTATACTAATTTCATTGTGTTTTATTATTGCGTTGTCCTTGTGTTTGCCTATTTATCGATAATTTTCGGAAATTGAAAAATAAAACAATATTTTTTCTTGAAGTATCTTTTTCCCGTTTCGCAGTCGACTTCTCTTCTGTTTGATGTTTTGTCTTTTCAAAATTGATTTCATGTTTCGAATTGTGTTTAATCGAGGATAATAATGATCATGACATTAATTTATTTCAAAATCAAGTATTTCGTGAGTGGTATTGCAATGAATTTGTTGACAACTTTCTTTAAAGGAAACAAACGATTTATGTATGTAGCAAGAGAAAAAAGGAAAATATGAGCAAACCAATCGAATATTGTTTATTTGAATCCTTGAAATAGTACAATCACAATGAAGAATCAAGTAAACTTCTTTGATTTTCAGAAAATGAGAAAAAGCTAAATGAAAACGCCATTTCTAAATTGGTGACTTTTGAGATGGTCCTTGTGTACATTCGCTACAAAATTTTAATCTTTTTGTTTTGTTTTGGGTTTTCGTGTTTGAGTTCAACTTTGTTTAGTTTCTTTAGTTGTGTTTCACTGAAATCTTTTCAATGTACATAATTATGGTTGCGTTCTAGAATGTGTTTTGTGTTATTGATTTTCTGTGGATTTTCATTTTGAGTTTTTTACTTTGCCGTTTGCAAGAGAGCATTCACATTTTAAGTAATAGGATATTTAATTGGATAAATATAATAGAGAAATTTTGAAAAAGAAAAGAGAAAGAGAGAGAGAGAAAAGAAAAGAAAAGGATAATGTGCAAAGCTAGCCAAATGGTTGGAGGAAGATAATTAGCATTTTTATTTGTTGATACAGCATAGATTCTTTCTTTTCTATATGTTAAGTGGTAGTGCGAAAAATTTTGCTTGAAAAAATTCAACTTAAAAACGAACTAAAACATCAAACGAAGCTATTTCTAGAAGACTAATAAATATCAAAATGTGTATTTTTTCGCGTATCGCTGCTCGCTCGCCGTCTTTGGATTGATTGGTCTTCTTCCTCTCCACAAATACTGTGCTTGTGCTTAAACTTCTACCTCCACAATAAAATAACAATATAAAGGACTTTGAGGTATAAACGTTGAAATTTTTTTATAAAAAAAAAAAACAAAACAAAAAACAAAAACAAATCCATTAGAATTTTATTGTTACATTTATATAATTGCATAAAAGACATTCACACATTCACTACTATTTGTTTTAAATTGTTTTATATGCGCCTGTAACTAGAAAAATTGAGAGCTATATTGGCCTAGACTGCAATTTTGAACATGTTGATGCTGTTTCGTTTTGCCATGATTTCATCAATTTTCTGTTGGATTTAGAGCTTTGAATAAAACAATTAAAACAAATAAGCAACAAAATGTAAATTTTTTTCATAATTGTTCACTCTCATGTAAAGTGAATTGTTTGATTTTCCTTAAACGAGAGATGTTCCTTAAATGGAAAACGTTATGAATAAATACAGAAAAAACCACATTTGCCACACAATCCTTTTGTGAAGTTCCAAAACAATTTTTATATGTATTTATGGATGATGCATTCGAACAGTGAATATGGTTAAGGCACACTCTGAAATCAAACAACAAAACATTCGTTTCAGTTTATATGTTTTGAATTTTCAGTTGAATTGCTTGTGTAGAGTTTCAGTAGAGATTTTTCCGGCAATGTAGATGAGTAGTTGACAACCCCTAGTTGAACCCCCGCCACTTCTCTCAACTCCATTCATTTACGACCGCAATGGCGAACATTCCTTCTGTGTCTCCTGGTTTGTTTGGTACACTAAAATATTAGTAAGCTGGCATGTTGTTTATTGATGCGTTACAATTAGCGAAATTGAACGAACATCTTGCGTTGTTGACTTTGGTTTCCAAATGATTTTGTTGATTTTGTTTTATTTAACGAACAAGTACTTTCGCAAATCCGGCAAAAGGATGTATAACGTCATCTTCCTGAACTGGAAACGACGCGTCGACTGCTTACAAGAGTTATGAATTGATCCTAGGCTAGAAAATCGTTCCAATGTGTTCAAGTACATCCACACGTTAACAAAAACAAATATTAACGCAACATTAAAATCAAACTAAATAGTTTTAACTGCAATCCATCCTAGATAAAAATATTTTAAACAAGAACAATGAAACAAAGTGAATTAAGACCATCTCACAAGTGCTATTTAGAAATTCCAAATGCTTGCTTTGAGTTCTTTTTCAGTTTTCGATTGTTCTCAAGATTGATAGTTCTGAAACTATTAGCTCCTGATTTTCAACTGATTTTCGTTTGTCTTTTGAGTTTTGTTCCTTTAGTATCACTAAGTGTTCTTAGAATGATATACTCGAATGAATAACCACAACCAAGTTGTTGCAAAAGAACTGTTTCGTTTCGGTTGATTTTTTGTTTTGAATCCTTTTACAGTCTTAGACGCTATTCTGTTTTCCTGTGTCTATAGTGGAACGCTTTCGCTTCAATTTGCAATGAAAATACATAGTATAAGTATTATTTTAATCGCCCTCCGAAATGACTAACCTACTTGCTATGACTTAAGGATTGAAAAGCTTATTAGATGCTTGTACACTTATTTTCAAATGTCTGCCTGAAGAGCCTCGCAATTAGCACAAAATGAAGCTCGATACTAAGCTGCCGAATGACACACGCTAGATATGCTAGTTATAATTTCAGTTATGGAGTTATAATTCACATGACCTAGATAACGTTTCGCATAGTTTGTTTTGTCTGGTTAAAATTAGTCGCAATATTAGAAATATTTTTATCTTGCCAAGAAAACAAGCATGCACTCATTTTGATTTATTGTACCTACCTATACTACACACGAAATGACTTTTCCACATGAAAAAGACAGAACAATTTCATGCAACAATTAGTTTTGAAGTTAATGAAGTTTCCATGTATTACAACGATTTGAAATTTTCCGATTTGTTGCTATAACTTGTGTAATGTTTCTCTTTTAGTTTTTCGTTCGTTTGGACCATATACGCAAGTGCTTCACATTGAAAGGAGGAATTTTCGTCCTGGAGGAGTATAGTAAGTAGTTTTCAGCAAAGATACATTTTTCATTAAATATTTTAGCCATTCATTCAATGACTTTATATATAAACTTTACACTAGAAGAGAAAAATTACTTTATATTAGTGGATGTTGTAAGGATACTGAAGGCATTGCTTGAATTAGCAACAGATGACAAAGGGGGTGACTGAAACCAGGTTATTTTTTTCTCTTAATTTTTGTTTTTTTAAATTTAAGCTATTCATTTTACGTAACAACAAAAAAAAACGCAATAAATAATAGGTTAAAATCATTTTTCCTTTCTATTCTTTAGAAAAATAGGTAAAATCATATTTTCCTTGTGGGCATTGTAAGGACACAAAAAGTCTTTCTTAAAACAACTGCTTAAGTGGGGTGATGTCGGCAAGTTAAGCTAGGTTGCTTTTTTCCCGTCGCAAAATCCGTTTTACGGTGGCATTTTCGTGACCCCCCAAGTACGTTTTTGTCATCGTAGCCCGGGAAGTGCTATTTTAAAGATACCTGAAGCTCGTCGAAAAGGAAATTAGTAGATCTCTGAATTTATAAATTTTACAGGAATTAAAATGAATGTATGTTATATAATTTTGTATACATTTTATTGTCAAGAGACATGTCCTTTTCTAATTTTTTTCCAATTCTTTCTATCTTATCGTGCGCCTTATTTTCGTGGATGAATCTGTTTATGATAAACTGCACTGTACCGCCACTCAATCCAACCGTATGACAAATTCTTCTGTGTGAATAACCATTTTTGAAGTGACTGAGAACATGTTCTTGTTGTTGAATTGTCGTATGTGGTCCCATTTGTCAAAACACACGGGTCTGCACGATCTTCTTGGAAACACCAGCATGACTGATCTTGATTACGTTATCAATATAATGATCAACAAATGGAAAAAGAAATAACAGTTGCATTGCGACATAACGGTTCATTGCAGAGTTTCAAAGAATTTGGTCGAAATAAATTGCGAAAAATTTTTGCTAACTTTGATTTTGATATTCCATTTTTATTTGTCTTAAAATATTTAAAATAATGTAAAAATACAAATAAAGTCATACCTGATGAGTTTAAACTTTACCCCAGTTAACTGGGCTTAGAAAATTTTGATATCTTGTTCAGTTTAGTTTTTTTAGGCAGTCAAAGTATTTCCTACGTGCTGGTCGGAATCAGTTGTGCAACTGAATATTCAAATCTATTTTGTTATGTTTTTTGTGAAAAGGGTCATTGGAAGAGGGCTATTTACATTATTTTGGATTTGCGGCATAAATCTCTCTTCCTCTACATTACATACATTTGCGGCATAAATCCAGTTGAAAATTGGGTTCCCCACAGGACTTGTAATAACTGTAGATTGGTCCTCAGTTTCTGGTATACAGTTCTTTGTATGCCCCGATCTTTACTTGGGTACCTGCACAGGAAAAGTTACTGAATATGCAACTGAGCTGTTGATATGCAGTTGTTGCTTTACTCAGCGTAGATTAAACATGAGTTGAGCAGCGCATAAGTGAATAAAATATTTTGTGCTATGGTTAGGTTGCATCTATTATCATTTCACAGTTATTGATGACGTTTTTAAATGGTGGTCTTCTGCGAGACTCTTGAAATCGCCCTCGGATTTACATCAGTTCCAATTTTCTCATGTTGATATTGAACCTTAATCGCTAAGAGTAACCATGCAGTCGAGATACGTAGCGTTATAGTTTTAGAATTACAAATCGGGAATTATGCGCGTAATGGTAAACAATCAGGTCAATCAGGTTAACGTAAGGGTTGACCAAAGGGTGGTTGTTGTATTTCTGATACCAGATATATCAGCGATAGAAAAATTGGAAAGAGTTGGCCCCAATACGGACATCTGTGGAACGCCAATTTAAGTGGAAATTTCACGGAGTTTACTCCAATTATTCCTCAGCAATTGAATACCTTTGTTTACAAGCTGGATAGAATTTCCACCAGATGACTGAGTACTCTGAGTTCGATGGGTCTATAAACACTTGGTTTAAGCTGTGGCGTGCTTTTGCTGTCCGGTTTTTTTCCACCGTTGAGTGGCTTTACAATCAAACAGTCACAATCAAGTTGGAATTAATCTCTTGCTTTCAATGCTTAAGAAGAGTCCAGATTGAATGGTTCTTTTTCAAGAACTGTAGGATTTCACATTGACCAGAAAGTTTTAAAACAGAATTATTTTTGCTGTGTCACGAACGGGGAAAATAACCTATAAAGCAGTTATTTTTTTTATCATATTGTAAATAAGTTAAAGAGCCTACGTTTAGGGCGAAAGCGCTGCACTAAAGCGTTCGCTCCTGAAGTAGCTCGCCTTAGCCGGTCCTGGATTTTTTTTTGTTTTATTGATGATGGAAATATTAGACCATTTGGTAGACGTCGTTGTATGCTTTTATGCATTGCCCACCGTATTTAGTTTGTCTTGATATAAGCATGTGGGTCTCGTTCTCAGTGCTTTACGCTTTAGCTGCGATATTTTTTTTTGGGGAAGGTGTTTCTAGATGAAATTTCGAGGTATTTAATGTATAGAAATAGTGTCAGTTGAAGAAGATACAATGCTGTTCAAATCTCCTGTGTTACTATCAGTCACAGGGATAGTAAAATTACGGGCATTCTCTTTGTTAAGAAACATACTCAACTTCTAGTCGCCATCTGCTGCAAAGCGTTGCCAGTTTACCTTCTTATATGATAAACAAAGTTTTTGAGATAGGATTCCAAGAATCGTCGTCCGTTTTTTCACTTCAAGCGAAAGTGCACCAGTCCATATCTACACTCTGTTTAAGGAGGTTTTATGCTTACTACACACAAAAAACTGGCCTATTTTTAAGAATTTATCACAAGGTCTCAAGGTCCCAAAATGTTCCAAGGAGTAGATATTAGTTTAATTTAATAAATAAACGAAAAAAGAAAAATTTTATTGAATTTTTATCATTATATTTTACAAAATGGCGGCTTTCCAGTAGCTGTTTTGAAAAATTCGCATAAAACGCTGACAATGCTCCTAAAGCGAGAAATGATCTGACACAAAAAATAAAGAAAATGTTTTATTCAGTAAACCATCGCTATCGTGTTAACCAAAATTGTCGAGATATATGAAATAAAAACAAAATGGCGGACGCTTACAAATAATTCTTTAAATTCGAGTTTTTTGTGATTCTGGGAAGTATAAAAATATGAATATTTTGATACGCCCGATTCGCATACGATAACAGTACATGCGTACAATAAGTGGCAAATCGGGCCAGTAGTTGCGAAGAAATCAGTGTTGCGGCACGAAAAAAATCGTCAAAAAGCTCATTCGCATGCATTATATTATTTCCCAGCTTCGCTATGTAGTCCTTGGGAGCATCTGAACTGCCATGGTTTGCTTTGTATATGCGTGGGCTATAGCGATTGTGGTTAATTCATGCGTTATGGGACCAATGTGGATGCGTATGGTCTCCACTTTTATCAAAATTGGTCTAAATCCTTGCAATTTCAACAATGTTTTTACCATTGAATGTATGCTTAGGAGCTTTTTGAACCACACGCAAATGTTAAACGTTTCGTTTTAACCTTGCGTGAGACACTTAATCATCGTTTTAATAGGTCGTCCTTAGTGTAATCTTCATGTATGATGATCTTTAAAATTTTTGGGACTTCTGCAGAGAGTTCAGGGGGCTGCCTTTATTGTTTCCAAGAATTTTGAGCTTCGCATTGTCGAGACTTTTATTAAAAAATATAACAAAATGCAGATGACGAAAGCACAATTAATGTTCAATATATCTGTTAGTCACATTGTTAAAAATCTGTAATAGGATTGTTTCAATAATAAGAAATACTGGTCTTATATGTATGGAGATAAGGATGAGGGAGTTCTCTGGATGATGTAGTGGATCCTCAACCGTAGAATACTCACCTCTGGTGCAGCTGATGTCGAGATTGCACTCAACTGGTGTCAATGATATTTGATTTTATTGTTTTGATTCCGGATTATTAGCTTGCTTAGCTGTGGAAATAATCAAGATCAAGCGTGATTCTGACCAGATCACCTATTCCCTTGTACCTTTAATTTTGTATAGAGGTGGCACTTACACGCCTCACGGCCTTCTGTAGTGAACTGTTGCCCCTAATTAAACAAAATGGAGGAGGGCGCTATGAAGAGGACAAACAAACCTTAATCCTGAGTGACGTAATTTTTGTTTTTGTTTTGGTTATTGATCCTTTTCTGAACAGCTGTTAAATTCAAAAGTTGGTTAATTCAATTGAATTTTATCACAGTTTAATTCAATTCATTTTTTTTCTACTTTCCTCAGATCCAAAGACAAGGCAACTGCTTCAACGCAAATACAAATCAACGATGGTAAGTTACGATTTTAAATTTTCAATTTAAAAGCATGAGTTTTTAATATTATTTTATCGTAGCGTTATGCAAGTCTTTCAGCAAATTAGTGCATATTTTGAGATCTAACAGTATGAGTATTGTGTTTAATTTGTTTGAAGCCATTTTCTATATTTCAGAGTATTTCTATCGCACTTTGACCTTTTCGCTGTTCTATTTGACTTTGTTGCATTCACAATCTTTTCTCACACACAATAAATACTAACATTTCAATTGGTTTATTACGTTGATAAAGCGGATACAACATATAATTAACATGAGAAAACTGTTTGGGTTCAAATCAAAAAAAAAAAAATAAGTTTTTCTGTGTTTTTATTTATCGAGCACCGAAATTTAATTAATCCTTCATAAACACGTAACCAATCGTTAAGTCGCAATAAATTTTCATCCTTTTATTTGCTATCGAAATTCAAACCAAAAATTACGTTGACGAATTATTTATAATTTTTCTTTTTCTCTCCTTTTTATTTTGAACATCTTTTTAAAGGCGCCTGAAGCTGTATTAAGCCTTCATAGATTGTTTTCTATTCGTTTGGCACAAAAATTAGAGGACGATATAATGAAATCCATACCCAACGATAAAGCCATAACACAACAAAAGTGTGATACTGTCCTAGTACAACCGATAACATTAGACAATTGCATAGTTACAGAACCACAAGGCAATTAATAAAATTCAAATTTTAACTAGTTTCTTCTCCAATTTGGCCTGCTTGTTATTGACGCTTAATATCTAGATATTGTTCACGAATGAATCTAGGAAGTACTTATAGTTGATAAGAACATCAAAGTAAAACTACAGTAACAAATAACAAATAACTACAACGACAGCGACATGTGCTTGCATGACCTAGTTGTATGTGTGCCACTTGCGGCCACACCTTTCATATTCTTCTTACCTGTCTTCTGTGTCGGCTTTATTTGTTGTGTTATTGAAAAGTTGCAAAGCAAAGCCATATGTAAATGTAAGTGCTGTTTCAATTGAAAAGGACGACATTGAATTTGCAGTCTTTGTAGAGCGAATACTTTGAAATGCATGAGATGTTGAGAATTGAAAATTACTGCTGAGTTTTCTACAAGAAATATGTTCCTGATACACTCTATAATAGTTTTTCTTTCGCTCCTAACCAAATGAAGTTTAAATTTCAAATTAGCTGCTAAAATACTGCTATAAGTTCAATGTTGTCAATTCTGAAGATAAGCTTCCATTATATTTGAACTTAAACAACATTTTTGATTTATTTCATATCAACGTCCTCATCATTGAAAAGGCGGATCAAATATGCTATTCGGTTTTGTGCGTATTTTCGTATATGGCAGCAGGACAGAATCGGAAGAAGAGTGCTCAATCAACTCCAAGTCATAACTCGCAGCAGGATGGTCAGCAAAAGACGAATACATCGCAGCATCAAACTGCAACAACGAAAGTGCATGCAGTACAACCAGCTCAGAAGCAACCAACGCAACCATTACCACAACAACAACAAACAAAGTTGCAGACTGTCACCGTTAAGCAGACTGTGCAACCTCAACCCCCAACCACCACAACAACCATTGTCCAGCCTCCTGCGAAAGCTACCACAGTACCTGTGTCGCAACAACAACCAATATCATCTCCTCATCAGCAACAACCACCTCAACCACGCTCGCCTCATCTTCCTTCTAGAGCAAGTCTGCAGCAGAGCATTTCAGTTACCTCTTCCGGCGAACCGCAGCAGCCACCGCCGAAAGTACCTCAAATTCCTCCTCGGGTGCCATCCCAAGGATCGGTCGATGTTAAGCCGAGAGGTCCTCCGCCAGCAATTCCACCGCGAACTGGTTCGATTGTGGTCACTAGAGCCGGGTCAGTCCAGGCCTCATCGTCTGGTCCAACAACTACCAGCGCAACAATATCCAAACAACCCTTGACACGACAAGCTTCAGCCAATTCCATCCCACCTCAGTTTACACCGCAACCACCACCACCTTTTGTAATACCACAAAGACGTAGTTCGTTGAGTCGACAAAGCTCTGTATCGAGCAGCACTGGCAGTACAACTGGTAGAAACGGAGGAGCCGGGTCCTTTGGATCTGGTAGCGGACCGGGTTCACCATCTCAAAATCGAAAACACTGACAACGGCATTCTTTGTTCGATTGGGACGGTGAACAAAGGGTTTGTTCGACATATTGCTTACCCTGGCTGTAAGGAGTGAGTTTAGTGAGATGACTGAAATTGTATTATAGCGCACACAAATCACCAAGGAGACTTGTGAAGAGAAACAATAATTATGGATAAGGCAAGGGTAGTTGGTTAGTTTAGTCAGTTGTTGACAGTTTGCAGGAGAAAACCAGGGTGATACCAGTGACTACCGAACATAGAAACTGGCATGTCTGGACGCAAGTTGCAAATATATGTAAAAGCTATCTAGCAAAAGATCAAATAATAGGGGTCAAAAGTAAAATCAAATAGGCACCCCTTTTGCTATTTGCGCGTTTTATGCAAGCTATTTCCACTGTTTCTTCCAGTAACAAAAAAAAAATTTTTTTGGCTGGGCTAAAAGCTTGACAAACATACATAAACTTAAGAAAAACTTGTAGTCGATAAGTTGACGTCGCAGTTTTGTTGAGATCATCTAGATAATGACTGAGGTATTTCAAGTTGTTTTCTATTTCAGGAGCACTCCGCCCGTCTTTTAGTTTCCAATGATCTTATTTTGGACGTTTCGTTGATTTGGAAAACAAGAACACTTAGTTTTTATTAATTAAACACGGAAATAATATGTTGAACTATGGTTGAGAACACTATATTTACTTGATGAGTCCTCACATTTTCATATCTCCCATGATGTACTAAATATAATATCTTTTGAATTCCTAAAATTTGATCGAAAGATTCGAGGACATAGAGTTTTTAATTTTGCGGAAACATACAGCTACGCATCACATTTCTGTAAGATAAGGTTTTTGGGTCGGTCAAATGAGACTCAAGAAAATTATCTGGTTTGCCGCCTTTATCAAATCTCAAACATGCCCCACTACTTCCATCACAAATTTTCTTTTTTTGCATTCCTACTTGGAATATATTCGGGAACCATCAATTCTGGAATGAAATCCTGAATACTGTTTTTTTATTCTTGTCAGTTCGATTAAATTAGTTTCTCCTAACCCTACGGTCTGTTAAAAGAGAAGAGGGATTTTTTTTTTCAAAAATATTAATTTCTATATCAATGTCTATTTTGTTCCCTCCAAAGTAATCTTCATCAGATATTATACACTTGCGCCAATATTTTGTTCAATTCTTGAAGTACTTTAAAAGGTAATTTTTTGTGACCTTGTTCAACTTCTCCTTCAACGCGCTTTTTTGGCTTTGGCTTGTGCGCCAGGTTCTATTGGGATGGTTGAGCTTTGGTTTCCACGTCATAACCATAAACTCGTGATTCGTCAACAGTTACGACCCTTTGGAGTAAATTTGGGTGGTCATGGAAGACAGCTTCTAATTCAGCAATTTTGAAATGAACTTCGGGCAACCCGTCGCAAGCACAATTTATTGCTGAAAATCAGATGACACGAACCAATCGATATGTTTAGATCCTCAGCAACTGCGCTAACGATGATTAGACGATTGGCCAATACAATTTTTTTTACTTTATCAATGTTTTCGTCTCTTGTTGATGCGCTCGGGTGTCCCGCACGTTATTCGTCGTTCACATCTCCTCCGCCATCTGAGAACATTTTGTACCATTGAAAAACGTTGCTTTCGTTAAAGGAAGCTTCGCCATATGCGGTAGGTAATGTTTGAAATGCGTCTGCGCACTTAAAGTTTTTTTAAGCTCAAAATTTGATACAGATTCTATGATCCATTTTTTTCGGAATCGACAAGAAATCAAAGTCAACCTAAAATACGTCAAAGCAAAATAACTGTCGAAAATTAACTGAATATTCAAAATGGCTGAACTTGTCAGCATAAGTGAACGACAGGGGTACCATGATAACACCACAAAATACGGAAAATCGAATCTACGCGGAATGCCATCCTTATTCAAAGATGTTAATAGATCTGAATTCACCCTTGTTCAAAGGATTCATGGGACCGGGCCCCCGCGGAAGTTCAAAATTCGCGATACTTTTTGAACAGACCGTGACCGACTTCAATAATTTGGCCCAATATCTGACCTTATTTTACAAAATAGATTTTTTATAATAGATATACGTTTGACGTAATAACGCAATAATGAAAATTGAATGCTCAATTTGGTCAGTTCATTCATTCTCTGAAATAAGGAAATATCTCAGCTCACATTTGATTTGGTCGAAACATTTTTTAAGCAAATATTTGAGTCGCCTTTGCTCAAGAATATAAACTTAATATCGATGAATATTTAAATTTATGTAATGAAAAAGAAAGTAATAAACGGAACAAAATGAACTAAACCACCTAGCGATGATGGATTTACACACATGGAAAATGAGGAAATATCACTTAGAAAATATAATTTTGTCCAAAATTTGTTTGTGCCTTATTGATTCTCTTGAAAAATAATAAACAAAAAGAACTATAGTATGTATAAAATGAAAGACTATGCTTACGTACGAAACGAGAAAAAAAACAGGAAGGAAAATAAACCAAATGAATTGAACCTAGTTACCAAATCTTGGTTAAGATAATTCAGATAATCATTACATATTTGAAGCTAAAATATCAACTGAAAAATTCAAAAACAAAATATATAAATAATATTGTCCACATATGATTGCAGATATATTGAAATTTTAATAATAAATTGTAATTTATATTAGCTAGACGTATCCGAGGAAAGCTTGATCAAATGCTTTTTGTTTTTGTTAAACTTGATTTACTTAAAATTAGAATCTAATAAAAGAAAAATATAGAATTAAATAAACAATAAGAGGTCCTTAGCTATTGAAAATTATATAATTTCTTCGATTATTATGTGAAGCGCAACCATTTTAATGATCCCTTTCTAGTTTCTTCCTCACACTTTAATTAAAAACCCAAAGTCGTTCGCCTATTCATCATCCGCGTAGTCATGGCGCTACAGCCCCTTTCCGGCCTCCCGTATGCAGCACACTTGCTCCGCGTTTTTATGGTTGTTCATTGCTTCATGGTTATTCACAGCAAAAAAAGCAACCATAACGTTTTATGTGCCCGCAGCGAGCTTATAGGTCTCTTCCTATGTAGTACACTCTCAAGGAATCATTTCAATCATTTATATTTTGTATTTCTACAACGCTATACTAGATTTCTTGGTCCTTTTGATTTGAGACAAACCAGTAACCCGTCCGATCCTTTTTTTCTCACTCTGCGAACTTTGAGAGCCAATCAAGACCAATGTAACATCCATTACGATTAGTCATAGTAGGATTAAAAATTTTATCATCACTCGAGGACATCTGTAGTTTGTAATTATATGTTGGGAAAAGGTTTCATGTGATTGCCTGCCGCCATTAGATCTCACTTCACTGTCTCAGACAAAATTAAATCACGTTTTAATCAACGCTCTTTACTATAGTCCTGACGTGAACAATTATTACGTATATATAATGCGGAACCCAACTCTTATCCAAGAGAAGTTGATTGTGATGCAATAATTTGTGTCTTTCCCTTCAGCACAAAGACGCAAATCGCAAAGGTATATATCTATAATACCTTCCGAAATCTTTCCACTGAAATAAACACATCTACCAAGCTACGCTCCTCAGGCTTCTCAATCTTGTAGGAAGTTGTAATCAACTAACATAGGTAACGCTACCCTGGGAACTTCAGGTCAGACGACTGTAAAGTTTGTTAAGTTCAAATAAACAAACACTTTGAATTTAGTATCTTAAAGCAATTTCTTGTGCCCATCCTTCAGGGCTCGCGGGGATGCATTCCTCGAAAATCCAAGATATCTAAGTAATCTCAATCCTACAGGCTATTAGTAGTCGGTATAAGATGCGTTAAAGAAGAAAGACACATTTGACCTGGAGGACTGTTAACAAAGTGGAAAAGAACTGCCTGAAAATTATTCTTTCTTTGGCTTTTTCAGTTCTTCAATTTTCCAACGTACTGTTGATGGGAGTAACAAGCAAAAACTGAGCATGTTATGTTGCCAATTGACGGAGATGGCAGAACCTCGTCAGCAGAATCCTCCACGAAATCTACTTAGTCAACAAAATACCAAATCCTTAAGAAATCTCTAAAAGGGTTTTAGATTAAAATCAAACTTTTGGAATACCCAAATCAAGATGAACATCGTATATATGATACTCCTTAAACCATCTTGTCAACAATCTTCTCTTGTTAGAGCTTTACGAGCCCGATTACTTCTAAGCTCAGATCACATAAGCCAATTTATCTTCACAGGGAAACATTTCTGTAATTGGAAAGCCTGTGGACTATGGACTGTCTGTGAACAATTTTCAAAACAATCGAAGGTACATCTTCTCATTGTTATACCTCAGCCTGTGCTGAGAATGCACTGCGCACTAGTGGACGACTTGGCAGAACAACACGTTCATATGAGTATTCTCAGAGAAGATTCAGAGAACGCATTCAGGGAAGATGGGTGTGTCAAACGTGGAACAGACTAACAACTGAAATATTCAATATTCTGCTCAATTCAAGCTCTTCTGAAATATCCAAGGCGTCGAGGCAAGGCGTAGACACGCCGCTTTTTACAGTTGCATGCTTGAAGGCGTTGACTGCATACCATAACCTTGAAAGATAACTCTTTGTGAGTACCGATTCCATCATTTTTGCTTGTGTCAACAACTTGTGCATGTTGCTGTTTGCTGTGTCTCCTGTACAGTGGTTTTTTGGCCTTTAAACAGCATCAAGAGATATTCAGTACTGAGATATATTGTACATATATCTAAGAACGTTAACAATAAACCAATAGTAATGTACTTATAGACGGCTCGGCTACAAAGAAGAGTGTCTGCTGAAATGTACTCCCTGTTTAGTCGGGTTCTATCACTAAATGCTATAGCCTTTCTGACAAACCATGAATGTCTAACAAGTCAAAATATCCAATGTGGGCGGTTTTCTATTGCGCGGTGCCTGAAACCTTTACTCTACTTTAGATCGATTCAGGACAGGAGAGTCCTCCTGTGTGGCCATGCGTCGTATTTCATTCTACGGAAGGCTCGTCCGATAAGTGCTTCGTATACAGAGGCCATTCTGCATCTAACTTATACCCCTTGTTTTGTTTAGAACAACAGATATTGCGTTCCTGTCACGACGCACGTTATAATCCTTTACCCGAGGGTTATCAAAATTATTTTCAAAACAGCGTATTCTGTATTCCTTATATCCAGATATTTTATGATGTCTACGTGTCTTCTGTCATCGCAGCACAAGTGGCAACAGAATAAAGCCCTTGGTGCCAAAATGTTAGAAATATTCTTCTGGGTTCCAATCAAAGTGTTGATATACTAAAAACATTCAAAAGGACGTTGATAACAAGTTTTAAGTCAACACCTGAGATGCAGTTGTTTTCGATCCGGTAATTATTGGCGTTCTGCACTTTCGACCACATCCCAGTCAGCGTTTCCAAATCAAAAACAAAAATTCAAACTCTTGTGGAGTCCCAGCAAGTTCCGAAACAGCACCTACAATGATTCAGCCAGGACAGTCTCATCAATATGTGTGGGGATGTCAGTTACCTATCTTGCCTTTCCTTTCCAACACGTGGTTCAAGTAAACAATGTGCTTGTCCAATGGAAAAATGCTTCAACCCCAATCGATGCAGAGTCTCTTCGGAGACGAATTCAGATAGAATAGGGAACCCTAAAATTTTGAAAGTAAATGATAGCTTTTTTTAATAAAAATGATATTTTTTTGAATTCATTGGTTCTCTCTTCTTTGTGTATCTATCTTTGAAGAAACTAATTCAAACTGCTCTAGGATTGACCTATCTTTGTTTTAACAAGCAAAGGGCCATCAATATCTAACGGGATTCAACCAAAAGAAGTACAATTTTCTGTGGATTGATAAATTCACTTTCATTATTGCGCTAAACTGGAATACACTTTGCGTAAAAATGCAATATAAACATAAATCGACTTATGCTCTCGCTATCTCTTTCTGCTATAATCTTTCAAGGAGTATTCTTGCTGCTTGTGCTACGAAATGGTTGAGCGCTACTTACCCTTCGCGTGTGACCCGTTCTGTTTATATAGAGCCAATACCAAAGTGCTTGTACGTTGTTTTGACTTTGTATTAGGTCATTGGAAATGATTGTTTTCCAATGGTGTGTATTTTTTTTAAATTTTTCTTTTGGATTCAATTATTTCACTGTTTAAAAAAAGGTTTTATTAAGTTTTCATACGCTTCCTGCCATAAATACATACATATCCTCATTAAAGTACCTTTGCATTGTAAATGAAAATGTTTGAATAATTTATCCTCGTTATCCTGGAGGAGGTAAGAATGTGTATAGTATTCGAGTCATTGTAAAATGAATTGTGAAGCATGTTTTGTTGCTGGTTCAGTTGTCTCAGGAAGAATGGAAGTTTGTTCCCTTTGAAAGAATCGTTTCCCAGTTTTATTTGCCCCAAATGCATTTTAGCGACAAAATTTCACTTCTAATTGTTTTTTCAAATTGGATAAACTTTCAGAACAGGAAGTCAAAATTAAAAGCAATATTAAAAGTATATTTGATAATTACTTACTGTGAAACAAATACAAAATACACGAAAATTTCCTTGAAAGCTATTTCAAATCACTGTTCCTATATGAACCAAACAAACTCGAAATAAAGCAAATTCATTTCAGTGTTTGACTCGAAAGAAATTAAATATTCACATACATTACATTTCCAAATGTATTTTTACTCTGAATAAAGCCATATGTGCATATTTACTGTATTCTATTACATTCATCAACATGTGTGTCAAAAAAAGGAAAACTCTTATTCAGGAACACGATTGTATGTATTGTAGTTAGACAAAGAATAATTATTGATAGTTCGAATATTGTAGTATAGAAAAATGAATTAATGAAATCAAACAATGAAAACGTTTATATGTGTTGAAATTTAAGCAAAGCATAAAAGCCGTTTAAATGCATTAGCATCATTGCATTATGCAATTTAAGTCTGTAAATTGTTCAAATGGAAAATGCAAAAGTTAGATTGAAGCGTGTAGCAACTAATAATAACAATACGCTTCTTACTTGTTCATGATGATAATAAAAAATGGAAAAAAAAGTTTATAATTGAGAATGGTTAACTTAAACGAGAAAGCAAATAAAGAAAGTGATTAGAAAATGTTGTATTTAATTGTTTCGATGTACTCCGTGTTTCGCCCGGCAAGTTATTGGTCCCCGTTTGTGTCTTTACGTTTGTTTCTTTATATTTGAATCATGGTTTTGGTCTCAGGCCTGAACCCCGATAGACAACAATGAAAATCACATAGTGAGGAAAAGAAATTTAATAAAACTTTATTTAAATATGTTCATCATCGGTTTTTATAAAATTATTGATTTAAATTAGACACAAAATTTATGAATTATAATGACATCAATATTTCCTCACATGATGAGACAACTGTTTTGTTCATTTGAACATCAATTTTTCATCCTTTTAACACTCTCTTAAATATTATAATATTTGAGATATTCAATGGTGTAAACATGATGATATTTTTTACAAGATAGTTGTGATCATTCAATGAATGCATTTGATATATTATTTTTATTATTTATATTATATTTATTATTAAAATTTCTATCATATATTACCATCATCTAATGATTTGAATATGATAGAAATATGAAGGCAATTGTATCTGTATATTTTTAAAATTTTCAAAAAAGACGATAAAAAATATAGGTCTACCTGACGGATTATCAATACTATTGGATTATAATTCTAGCCAACTTAAAGTTTCTCAGAGGACTCTATTCCCGCTTCCTACATGGCGATCCATCGTCACTCTTCGGTCAAGTTCGGATGTTTTCGGACTTATTCCATCATGGCGTCAGCGTCGGCGTCTGTTTTTCCGAGAAGACGCCATATTGCCATATTTGAAAATATTCTAGACGCGTCTGAACGTGAACACAACATTTTTGAGTGATTGTGTGTCTCTAAGTTCATCATTTGTTTTATTTCAAATAAATACATCGTAGAATTAAATTCGATTAGTGCGTTAGTGGTGATATACGCGTATCAATGTCCAATACGTTGGCGGAAAATTTCACGTGGACTGGCAAATCAAATGGATCACCAAAAAGACGTTTTTATAACACAAAATTAGCCAAGATTTTTCACAGTAAGAACATTGTACTGCTATACTTGAAATTATGACATTGTAATACATACATAAATCAAAAATATATAATTTTTTACAGGAGCTGCTAAAAAAGTGAGGAGACTTGGACAATTCACCAGAAGTGAATTTATTGAAAGTTTTCAGGAAATATTAAGATCATATAAACAAACTGCAAGGAACGCCCGTATATCGAATAGTCGAGGTCAACGTAACAGAAGAATGGAAGATGAAGAGGAACTTTTTCCCGATGACGATGATATGGTTGATGATGATGTATGAAGAAAATATGAATACTCTTAATAGACGTAGTTGATAAGTTCACATCTCAAAATTATGCTTGTTAATGCACGTATTAATATATATATATATATATTTATATCATCGTTATATTATCATATCTTTAAAATAATATTATGGATATTTCTTATGTTAATTATATTATGATCTCTATTTATACCAAACATTATAATCATTAATATTAGCATTAAACATTAGGAATTATTTAGTAATTAGTAATTAATAAATGCATCGTTTTGTAATAAAAATATTGAATAAGTTTATAATAAACTTAATAATTTGAAAAAATAATAATGAAATAATAATTCCAAATAAAACCTCAATACACACACTTATTCACATATATATGTATATATAGGCCCAGGTATAGGGGTATGGGTTTTTTTATGATCCTCATGGCATGACGCTTCCGTGAGGTACATATGACAGAAAACAATGACTCATATTGTGATCTGGAATTGTCGTAAATCCTCGTTAAAAGAAAACCTGAAAATCGTGATTTAAATTTTAAAAATAATTTAGTTAATATTTTTCATCAAATGTATGAATCAATATTTACATCACTTTTCTCATTCTTGCTGAGTCAAGTATTTTCATTAAAATAAATATCTTATGATGGGTCATAAGAAACACAGTATTGATGCATAAAATGATTATCATTTACACAAATTTGCGTTCAATATGATGTATATCTGTCTATCGGGGAATCGTCCTGTTTACAACATACCTGCGCGTGTTTGTCACATTCAAAGCTATCCATGTGTGGTCATTGTGGAACACCACATAATTAGGTTTTTTCAGGTCTGGGCAACCTCATCCCCTAGATCTCTTACATCACCATGATCTTTAATAATTGTATGAACAGCGGATACTTCTCTATTGCCTATAAATAGTCTGTTTTAGTTTTTGTTGCCAGGAGCGGTGCAACCGCGGACATAATAAATTTAGGAGAACTTCAATTTTTTCTTACACTGCAAATTCAATATTCGATATGATTCGTGCATAACTCATATCGAATGTTGCCGTCTAGAAGGAGCCTAAAAGGAGCCTGGAAGAAGCTTGGCTTGTCTGAAATGCACTCCCCAAGGAGACCGTCACTGCCGAGCACCCGCATTATCGTGGGAAACTCGTATCGTGGTTTTTTACCTTTAAAAAGTTCTGCAAAGGGAGAAACAATTGATAATCGGAGGGTCTCGAGCAGCATGTTGTCTGGCATTATCATGATGCAATATGACGTGCTTCCTATAGAACATCGCCGGCCTATTTTCTCTTATTGTGTTATTTAAATCGTCCATTTGCTTACAGTATTTCTCGGAATTAGGTATTCATTCGGTTTCAAAGCTCGTAATGTGTTGGTCCACGCATTTTCCACCATATACACAACGTTCTCTTGTTCAGGATCTGGCTCGGCTTAGAAGTGGAGGGGGGGGGGGACGGCTGTCCGGGCTCGCAATATGCTCTTTTCATTACGATGTTTTCGTATATAATCCATTTTTCATCACCAGTTATTATCCGTTCCAAGAAAGGTTCGATTTTGTACCGAGCAAGCAGAGATGTGTACATGACGACTCGATCATGCAAATGTTTCTTACTTAACTGATAAGGCACCCATCTAGAATATTTATAGACCATTCCTCCATTCCAAATATGGTCGGAAATGGTTTGTTGAGTTCAGCTTCATTGCAATTCTCCGATGTTATCAAAAAGGAATCTTGCTCTCTCATAGTCTTGATTATGTCGTCATCGAATAAATATGGTCGTCACTCATGTCAAAATCACTTACATTTTCAAACCTCTTCTGCACGTTCTATTACAAACTGCATCTGCACCGAAAACTGTCACTAAATTTCGACACGCTTCTATAGCATTAAATAGCATATATAGTTTCTATTTCTTCCTGCTTGGAATTTGTACAAAATACAATGGCGTAAATGAACCTACCGGTACCCATACTTTGAGGATCGTGTCTCACTTAATAATGACATGAGACATCTTTGTATCATTTTTTTTTAGTGTACGTTCGTGTCAAAGTTTCGTTCGTGTATTCTTTCATACATGGTTGTTGTAGTGCTGCTTGTTCTGGTATATCTGGGAGACCTCAGCGAAGATCTTGTAAATATGTTAGGTGGTGGACTAGCGAGCTAGCAGTGAAACGACGGGATCTTCGTCATGCTAGGAAAAGATTTCAGAAAGCTCGATATCGACAAGCAACTTCTGCTCACGCATGTAGAGTAGAATATTAAAGATTAATGAAGGAATATCGAGGGTTGCTCACAAAATCCAAGATAGAGCATTGGAAACGTTTTGTAAGTGATAACGCTAATCCTGATGGCGTAGGCTTATAAGGTGTGTCGGAGTAGGAATCGCAGAGTTGTATTTCGGGGCCTCGCATTGGTGAGAATGCGACACCGACGTGGTCGGACTGTGCTGATGCTTTACTTGGGGAATTCTTTTCTCGTGCAGGAGAATAAATGCCGCATTTGGAGGATACCGTGGGGCAAAGTTCATCTTTGCCCTTACAGCGTTCGGAGATAGATGCGAGCGTTAAGAGGTTGCGCATTCGTAAGGCGCCTGGATGGGATGGTATAACTAGCGAGATGCTTAAGGGTATCGGGAAGGTTGTACCAGACTATATAGAATGTTTCCAGGGAAAGTGTTTCTAGCTTGGTTCCTTTCCCGAGGCTTTTAAGCGTGCGAAGGTAGTTGTGTTGTTGAAGTCGGATACCATAGAGGATCCTTGCGGTCTTACAGGGGTATCTCACTTCTCCCAACGCTTGGTAAAGTGTTGGAGAGAGTGATGATACAAAGACTTGAGCAGGAACTTGCTGAACCGTTATGTGATCGGCAGTACGATTTCCGTGCGGGGCGTTGCACTTATGATGCGTGGCTGTATGTCTCAGATGCAGCTGTTAGAAGTAATAATAGATATGTTCTTGGCGTCTTTGTCGATTTCAAAGGTGCATTTGATTATTTTAATTGGTCCGCGGTAGTAGAGAAATTAGCAGAAGTTGGATGTAGAGATCATGGGCTTTGGGGGAGCTACTTCTCCAGTAGAATTGCTTTTGTGCAGGGTTTGTGGGATTATGTGGAAGTAAGTGTTAGTAGGGATTGTCCACAGGGGTCGAAAGCAGGTCCGTATATATGGAACCTTGTTACGGATGAACTGTTGATTCAGCTGTCTAGGTTGTGTCAAGTGTGTGCATATGCTGATGATCTATTGCTGCTTGTTGAGGGTCGGAGTCGTTTCGAGTTAGAGGTGAAGGGGACTCAGTATATGCAGGTTGTGTCTGCATGGTGTAAAAAGGTAGGTGTCACAGTTTCCACAGAGAAGACCGCAATGATGTTGCTTAAGGGTAGCCTTAGTGGTAATCGGCCCACTAAGATCGTGTTGAATGAAAGAACCCTTGGGTAAAGGACCTCTGTGAGATACTTGGGCATATGGGTTGGTGAGAGACTTTTTTTCTGGAAGCACATTAAAATGTTGAAGGAAAGATTGTTTCAGCTTGCATGTATGATTCGTCGTGTGTCTAGGTGTGAGTGGGGGCTTGGAAAACGTGTGCTTAGAGACATTTATGATGGCCTATTTGTTGCTTGTGCAACATATGGGGCGTCTGTGTTGTTCAAGTGCATGAGTCAAGCTACGGGTCGGCATGAAGAGTTGTGTCAGAGTTCGTGTCGTTTGCGAAGAGGTATTCCCGTGGGAGAACATGAGTGGCTTAGGGGATCTAGTCCTTCTACATTGACTAAGAAAGAACTAGATGATATGTTGGTGGAGGGGATGGTTTCTACCTGGCAAGATAGGTGGAATGAGAGTTCCAAGGGAAGGTTAATATATGTCTTTGTGCCTGATGTTATGTTTGCTAAGCTGAATCCGTGTCTTGATTTTTGTTGGGAGTTGGGTTTCCTTTTAACCGGTCATAGTAGCCTTAACGCTTGGCTGTTTCGACGTGGACTGTCGTCAGTTACGAGTTGTGTACTGTGTGGGTCAAATTTTGAGTCTTGGCGACATGTTCTGTTTGAGTGTTCTGCGTATAATTCTTTACGGTGTCAATATAGTATTAATTCGTTAAAATGTCTTGCTGATGTACGTGACGTGTTCGGTTGTGAAGAGTTTGTGAGGAGTTTGAATGAGTTTGCTCGTGCTGCGTTCAAAGTGAGACTGTGGCCGCTCGAGGTAGTATAGGTTGCGCTTTCTGTGAGTTCTGTTTTAAAGTTCTATATTGATGGTGATGGATAGGGTAGGGCAGTATAGTTGATGTTTAATTTATTAAAAGTGTTTGTGAAAAGTAATTCATTAAAAGTAGGTGGTAGTACAAAAGTATGACAGGTAACTGTTATCCCCCACAAAGGTGAGGAGCCTAATTTTGGCGTAACGTGGTAGTTGTGGTTTTTGAGTGTACTAAGAAGTGGTTTAACATGTACCAGGTATGTGTTGTCTTAGCCTGTATGATCAGCTTCGACCTGGGACCTCTTCCATGTGAGGAGGGGCGTTGGAGGACGCTTAATTTAACTCTGTCAATGTTGACTGTGAGGTTTGGCCCTCGAGGCAGGTACTCACGTAAAACTCTTCGACTTTATGTACGTTCGTGTAAATGCAATAATAGAGAGAGCTTCCTCTAGACAATCTGGTCGGAGAAATGCTGAAAACTTTTGACAAATTGACCTGTGTGGCACATTGTGGTTTGGTCTGGTAGCATGCGCTACTAGGAGTCCCACACTGCGGGCGTAAATTGCCTTCACCCCCAAACAAAAAAAAGCAACGATAAAAAAAGATAGTCATATATATCTCAAACCAACATATATGTGCATATGGATTAAAAACTGAAGTGACACGCTCTGACAGAACTTTCTGGGTGATCTAATATTTCTTACCTGTTACTTAGCCACTGAGCTTTCTATTTTCCGTTTTGTCGATACCCTCACGGCACATATTGGTAAAGCTTGCATCGTTTACATTGACAACATAGTGACTCTTGTAAAGGATGAAGAGTAACATTTCTAAAATCCAACTGAAGTACCCATAATGGAAATAAATCCCCAAAAATCTGGACCTCAGATATTCGTTGCTATGTCAGGGTACTACCGCCGTTTCATTCGCAACTGCGCTTGTTTGTCAAACCCCTGAAATCCCTTCTCCCGAAAACCTGCTATCAAAATAAACTAATGCACCTCGACGACGCAGTTGTGAACGCATTAAACAAATAATGAAGGTTCCCTGTATGCGATAAAATTGTTTTCAGGCATCCGAATTTCGGAAAAGAATGCGAGCTTAGAATTGACGCCAAAAAATACGCAATTGGTGCTGTACTGTCACAGTTCGTGAGATCAGCAACGTTTCCGTCAAGAACACTGAACAGCACAGAAAAGATTTTCGCTACAGATGACAAAGAGATTCTCGCTTTCATTCAGTTACCATTCGCTCTATGACTCGAAAAGAGCAAAGTGATGAAAGTTCTTCTTACAACTTGATCCCGATGGTCGAAATACCACTGAATGCATTCAGAAATTCATTGGTCGTCACGATAAGCGACAAGGATAGCTATCAGATTCTCAGTCCTTTCAACAATTGTAGGAGGCATGTCTTCATCAAACATATGTAAAACAAACAAGATATCATTGATATCTTTAAAAGATGCTTTAACCCAAACACGATCAATGAGCACAATCTACCGAAGACGAGGTTATTGGTTAAGGTTTAGGAAGTATATTCTTTTTACTGTCAAAATTGCAGGATGACATGTACTCGAAGAATCGTTGTGGACATAACTTGCAAAATGGTACAAGAGAGTAGGATTCTGCTAGTATATCACAGAGCCCGCCACAATTCCGAAGAGAAAAGGCTCCAACTATTTGAAAACTGCTATTTGCCCAAGACGTGAACCGATGTATGGTTATAAGTAGTTAGAAAAAGGCAGACCCCGTCCTAATCCACATTTCAATCCTACTTCTTTGCCAAACTACCCATATCATACTACACATATTGATCGCTTTTCGTCAGAAAACCACCGGGTTCTTAGTGTCGTGTATAAATTTAAAAAGTTTGTTCAGTCGAAAATATTCCTATCCAAACCCTTCGAGGCTATTAAACTACCACTACGAGGCATCTTCTTTTCTGAATTCTTGAAAATATCTTTATCGACAGCGAACGTGCGTTGCAATCCACAACACTAAAATCAATGATGAAAGATGAGTGATAAATCACAACAAGAACGACACCACATTTAAGAGTGAAGTGGACGGACAAGTTGAAGGTTTCACTCAACTCTTATTGAAATCATGCGATGCTCGAAGAAGGACTTCGCTACTCGTAGTTTTGAAGAACTTAGATCTTCTGGCTAGAGCCGCCAACGAATATAACTTTATTGTCCATTCAAACAATCCACAAACAAAAACTGAAAGAAGTTTTCTTTGAAAGAAAACCAAGACTAAGCCCGGCGGAGTTCAAGAGAGGCAACTGTCTAATATAAATCAATCAAATAGGAAACACTAGAAAGTCCTCCAATACCATAACGAAACAAGATGACAACTTATGAAGAACGACACAGAGCAAGTTATTTACATCTCCCTCATGGTTACCCGCCATGACGTGGCGAGGGGGCCCACTAACTCTAATGAACCCAGCGGCTACACTGCAAGAGACCTTCGGATCCAACCTAGCAAGTACACAAAGGGCGAGAAGTGAAGCAAAGAGGTAACCAAATTTAAAAAATATGGAAGTACAAGCAGAAGAAGCACCCCTCAGTACCCGGCATACGAGGGGGAGAAATCTCCGGGGACCAGACAACTGGCGTGACGGCACCAAGCACCAGTTCCCCAGAGCTATTGCGCCAGAAATGTACGCTGAGGGAGCAGGGCGTGCATTTAACGAGTGACTGCAACAAAACAAGCGCAATGGCAGCTACTGCACCCACTGGGAAGACGGGAGCATCAGCCAGAACGCTAAGAAGAAAGGCGCAAAGGAAACTGAAGCGTCAAAACACAATCGGGGAGAAGAGCTTCCCAACGAACCCTGGCACAAGCCAAAAAGCGGCAGCCAACCAAGGGAAACCTAGGAAATTGGCTGCTGCTGCCACGGAAGCTGTATAACCAACCGCAAAGGAAAAGATTAAAACCGGGCCTAAGCGGATGAGATCGGATGACAGCAACCAAGGCACTGGTAAAAAGAAACGGAGGGTAAGCCACGAACCCCAAACTCTGGCGAGGAAGTCCTATCGGGACGCCGCAACCGATGCACTAACGGTAGCGGTGATAGACTACCTCAATGAAACTGGTAAGATTCAAGAGGATCAACTCGCGAAGCTGCAAATCGAAGGAACCGAAGAAGAAGAAATCGAAGAAGGACCTCTTCGAGCACTAACGCAGCAAACCAGAAAAAATCCCAACATTCAGAGGAATGAAACCAACAGCAGGCCATCTGACTGTAACCTGTAGCGACGAGCAGTCTCTAGAATATCTAAAGACTGCAGTTGCCAAGGTAAACATCACCCTGAACGAGGAGTTTAGAGTCGTCCCCATAAAGGAGGTACCGCGGTTATGCACCGTCAAGATATTTATACCCGAAACGAAGCAGACATCGCAGGAAGCCTTCGAGACGCTTAAACTACAAAATACGGAGTATGAAACGGAAAGGTGGCATCTCTTCGTGGAGAAAGAACTCGCCAACAAAGGCATGGTCCTGGTACTGGGCATGCGAAAAGAAGACGTCAACACTATAAGGGGAAAAAACGGACGACTGAGTTTTGGTTTCACGCAGGTGACTGCCAAAGCAAAGGTAACCGAGCCCTTGGAGCAAAAGCGAAAAGTCAATGCGGGTGACCTAAGCAAATCTGCACCACAGCAGGGCGGCAACAGCCAACCTGCTTAAGCATCTAGCAGATGGGAACTCCGACATAGCACTGATACAAGAGCCTTACCAACTTAATGGAAAGATACTTGGAGTCAGTGCAAAACAATTTAAAATCTTTGCCACAAGCTTGGAAAATAAAATCCGTAGCTGCATTATATGTCGGAAGGAAATTAATTTAATTTTTCTACCGCAGTTCAGCAACATGGATCTTACATCAGCAGTGTTCGACGGAAGGGACGCGCAGGTAACGCTGGCCTCGGCATACCTACCGTTTGACGCTCCGATGCCGACCACCGAATTCCGCACCCTATCGGAGCATATACGGGGGAAGCGGGCCATCATCGGATGCGATGCAAACGCGCAACACGAACTCTGGGGAAGCACCAAGTCCAACGAAAGAGGTGAGCAGTTAGTCAATTACTTCATAACTACTAACCTAAACTTAGCAAATAAGGGTAACACACAGACTTTTATAACGAAAAATAGAGCGGAAGTGATTGACGTCACTCTAATCACAACAGAGGCATTGGAGGATCTGCACGGCTGTAGAGTATGTGACTCACCTAGCCTGTCGGACCACCAATGGATCACCTTTCAAGTGAGAAGAGGCGAGAAGACCCCATTGATCTTCTGCAATCCTAGGAAAGCGGATTCGGACGGCTACACCAACACTACTAAAAGATATATAGGTTCACACCAGTCAAACCCATTGAGAAGTCGAAAGGACATCGACATTGAAGTGGGATACATCACAAGTATACTGGTCGATAGTTTCAGTGAAATGTGTCCAACCACTACCGTTAAACAAAAAAAATTAAGTTGGTGGAACAAAGAACTGGAAGAGATCAGAAAAAATACTCAAAGATTATTCAGAATAGCGCAGAATCTTTTTTGCAGCAATATTGAGGAAGGAAATGAGACATCTAGGCTTAAGCAGGGCTCTGAAAAGAGAACCACATGTGGACAAGATGTTCCAAAAGTAGGACAGATCGTGGACAACAAATAGCATATACCGTCTCAGGCTCCTACTAAACCAACACTTTTCGGGCTCAACGGATGAGGAGACAGAACAATTAAACAACGTGACTCAAGCTTGATGGCCGTGTCGATCAAAGTCTGGCACGAACGACTCGCTCATCAAAATGTCAAGTATGTGAGGGACATACTGAAGAGGAAAGGCATAAAATACATTGATGACTGGAATGACTATGTATGCACAGGGTGCTCGTATGGCAAGTTACACAGATCCTCGCACCCAAACAACCCCAAGACAGCCCAGCAGCCGTTAGATCTCGTACACGTCGACACCGGCGAGATGAACATCCCGTCATTGGGAGGAGTAAAGTACTGGCTCATGTTCAAGAACGATTTCACTTACTACCGAACCTGTTACTTTATGAAGACGAAAAGTGAAGCACCAGAGAAGATCGAATGTTATTTGAGACTTGTTGAAAACCAGCTAGGGAGGAGAGTGAAAAGTCTAAGGTCTGACAACGACACCGAACTGAAGAATGCAAAAACCAAACAGATGATGGACAAGTTGGGAATTTTCCAGCACACACGCCAGAGTAGAACGGCAGGAGTGAGAGAGAAATGAGAACGATTGTCGAGGCAGCCAGGACAGCAATACACATGAACGAGTTAGACGAGAAACTGTGGGCAGAAGCAATGAACCATGCGATCTTCACGATCAACCAGACTGGAACCAGCAACGTACCAAACAAAAGTCCAGCAGAACTTTGGTTCGGAAGGAAAATGAAGATTGAGAAGCTGCGACCCTTTGGATGCGAATGTTACGTGCTGACACAGAAACAGAAAAGGGGCAAGATGGATAGAAAATCAGAAAAGGGAATTCTGGTTGGCTATGATATTGATTCACCCTGTTACCGGGTTTATCTGAAAGAGAAAAGAGAAATTATCAGCTCAGATAATGTGATCTTCGACAAGGAAAAGATGAGACTGAGGCAAGGTACTGAACTTGAGACACTAGCACCAGAGGACATACCTGAGAAGCATGAAGAAAGCAGCACCGAGACAGACGAAGAAGACGAAGACTGGGGAATTGGAGAAAACGCTGAGGAGCCGAGTGACAACGAGAAGGAGACACCAGCGCCAGGAGAAGAGTCAGAAAAGAGAGTTTTGCGAGATCGTCGGACTCTGCAACCGCCACCGAAACTGAGAGACTGTGTGCTTGACTCGCGTCGTGGAGGAAAGAGTGCCAGAGTAGCCATGATTGGTGAAACGGAGGACATCCCGGTGAGTGAGGCGCTTAGAGACAAGAAGTGGAGACAAACGATCCAGGAGGAATACGATTCGCTGATGGAAATGAAAACTTGGAAGCTGGTGGACTGTCCAGAAGGTGCGAAACCTGTCGTTGGGTACTTCGAGAGAAGGCGGACGGGAGATTCAAGGCCAGACTAGTGGCAAGGGGCTTTGAACAGAAGGAGGGAGTGGACTACACGGAGACTTTCAGCCCAGTAGCCCGTCATGCATCGATTCGCCTACTCCCAAGTCACGCAGCGTCGGAGAAAATGAAGTTGGTATCGTTCGATGTGAAAACGGCTTTCTTGTATGGGAACTTAGAGCAGGACATCTATATGCACCAGCCTGAAGGTTTCGACGACGGAACCAAGAAAGTCTGCAAGCTAAACAAGAGTCTCTACGGACTCAAACAAGCTCCGAGGATGTGGAATGAGAGGGTCACCACTCACTTTGAGAAGAAGATAGGCTTGATCAACACAGATGACGACCCGTGTATATACTATAACAAGGACAAGAGCATGATGCTCTCACTCTCCGTGGATGATGGATTGGTAGTCGGCAAAGATGAAGAAGAAATATACAAACTCTTAGACGAGATAAGCAAGGTATTCGAGATAACATTCAGCAAGATAGTACAATACAAGTTAACGTATTTGGGCATGGAAATCAAGATCGACCAGAACGGTATCTGCGTGAGTCAGCCTCGCTATACGGAGAAGATTTTGAAAAAGATGAAACTCGAGCAGTGCAATCCAACATCCACATCCACTGAGCTAGGAATGATCAACCACAAGACAGACTTCAAGAACGACGAGGCACTCCCAGCGAACAACAACTATCGCGAGGCGATAGGAAGTTTATTGTACTTAGCTACAATAACCAGGCCAGACATAAGCTTCGCCGTGAACTACCTCAGTCGATTCTGCAACAAGCCCATGAGGAGCCATCAGTCGATGGTGAAACGTGTTTTCCAGTACCTGAGAGGGACCACGACAGTCGGAATTCATTTTGGAGGAGACAAGACACTCGTGGCCTACACCGATTCAGACTTTGGAGGAGACTCTGAGACAGGACAGTCAACGAGTGGAGTTTTAGTGATGAGATTAGGGCCAGTGATCTGGTATTCACAATAGCAGCGTCTGATAGCAACTTCAACCGCCGAAGCTGAGTACCGAGCAGCAGTGTCAGTGATTGACGACGTGTGCTGGATCACACGAATCGCACTGGAACTTGGCATTCTAGAAGCTGAGCAGCCGATCACCCTGTACGTCGACAACATGTCAGCCATACACATGCTACAGAATACAAACGAAGGAAAGACGAGCAGAGGAAAGAAGCATATCGAAATACCACGAAAGTACATCCAGCAACACGTTGGCAACACTGTGGCACTGCAACATGTCGAGAGCAGCAAACAGATCGCAGACATCCTCACCAAGCCACTCAACAGAAGAATTTTTGAGACGCTCCGCTGTAAATTGATCAAGGAGGAGTGTTGAGATTTGATCAATTAACAGCTGATCTAACCCCACTTAACCTCGACCCTATCCTTACATTACACCAATCATTTGTTTGACCAAGCTAAGTTGGCAGTAGTTAAGTAGTTAGTTGACAACTTCATGTGCCAGTGTACAAAAAAAAAGCGAAACTAAAATCAGCGACAAGAAAACGTGCTCAAGAGTTGTACCTTTTAATTTAGTTTAATAAAGTCAACTTTCTGTAAACTCTGGACTCTACTTTTGTAGACTTTGAGAAGCCCAAATCCACTCAATCATAACCAACACACAACTGGTGCAGGGTTGTAGGCAGGCTCTCAAAACCGCAACAACTCGATTAAATGTAAAACTGACACATGGGTCCCTGGACACAGCGGTGTAGAGGGAAACAAAAGAGCGGATGAGCTAGCGAGAGCTGGATCAGCCGACCAAAATGCCACTAGAATAGACACAATTAAAGTGCCACTAGCAACGGTAAAAAGGGAACTAGACGAAATCCTCTGGAAAGAGACCGATACGGCTTGGAATGACAGGAACGATTTCAGGATAAGCCGAGCACTTTGGCCTCAACCTAATCAAATGAGGAAAAAACAACTCCTAAGGAAAACCCGAAATGGCGTTAGAACATTGGTGGCAGTATAAACGGGCCATAATCTTCTAGGTCAACACGCCAAACGAATAGGAATCCAAACGGATGATACTTGCCGAGCTTGCGGCGAGGAGGAAGAAAGTACAGAACACTTCCTCCTAGACTGCCCGACAAACGCCTTACTTGGCTGAGGTGTACTGGCGCAACAGAATTGGAACACTTGGCGACCACAGAGCTGGGGGAACTCCTTGACTTCTGTAGGACGACAGGATGGACCATCTGTAAACAATAGTACTACACATAGGGAGCTAAGGGCCCAGTTCTGGCCTATGCTAAATTCCAGCAAGTGGACCCCAGTACAATAATAATAATAAAAAGTTATTTACATAAAAACACACACGAATAGGCTCAAAATTACTACCACGATAGTATTACTATCACGAGGAGCGAGAAAATGTTTAATTTTTTTTTTGATTTTGTAAGGGTACAAACTGATTGACAGCAGGTGAACGCAGACTTTTACTAGCATATGTACGATAAGAGGCGCGTGAAATAGGGTGAAAATAGGAAACTTCACGCTCGTATGTCGTATCTGGTACATTTTTTCTCATTTTTATGGCAGTCTGATTGAGCAGAGGTGCCTCCAAAATATAACCCATGCCCTTAAAGCACGAATGGAAATCAAATTGACAAAAAACCTTTGATGTTGACATTGCATGACATTGCAAAGTAACAAAATCAAGTTGTGTGGGAACAGGGCACCTGTTCAAAGACAAACGATGCTTTGAAATTTAATTAAAAACACTTTCACATACCGTATTTATAACATCTTTTATTCTTTCTTGTATTTTTCATAGAGTTTTACAAAATATCACATTTTAAGCTTTTTTTTCAAAATTTATTCCTACTAAGATGAATTTCCAACGGTTGCACTTTGATTCCTAACCATTCTCATCAACTGGCTCTTGTCCTCTAATGTCAAGAGTGTGGAGAAACATGAAGTGGAAATAAACGAAAATTTCATGTGCACTAAATTGAAAATTCTTTACAGGTTCTGTTCATCAAGTACATACACATACATATTTATAGATAATGATCGCATACTCGTCAAATTCTAGGACGCTTCGAATGAACGGTCGAATGCATCCTGTAGAACATTTACATATAATATTGGGAATTCGAATACTGCAATTGAATGTGCTCAATTTTCGAGTTTAAGTGTTTTTCTTTTTACACATTATGGAAATTTTTACAATAAGATTGTAGAAAATTTATGCTGGATGATAATATTTGAATTTTTCACGTATCTGTTGTTTGGGTTTTTCTTGTGTCTTACCTGACGACAGTCAGTCCTTTTGGTTCTAAGTGTTGTTACGATTTGAAGTGCTAATTAGATTTCGTTCGTTTAAATATAGTTTATAAATTATTCACGTATGATTAGTCGAATGTACATTAAGAATCTGAATTCCGTATATATTTTTACTTTAAAATTACTTTCGAATTTGTTTTCAAATAATTAGATTTATGCTTTATTATTACGTAGAGTATGTACAAAAACTACGTCTTAAAATTTATACATATATTCAATAAAATTTAGTTTTGCCTTTCTTTTATTTATAATAATTATCTGAATAATTGCAGTTTTCCAATATATAGAATATATTTCATAATAAATTGATTTTTATAGATTATATATATATTTCATATTTCAATAATTCAATTGATTATCTCTTCTAATCTACGATGTTTTTTGTTTTTGTTTTCAAATTATTTTGCATTTTGATTTCCTCCTTTTACGAGAGAAGAATTTTCGAGTTGAATATAGGCAACCTTGCAGGTGATGAAGAAACAATTTCGAAATATTCCATTTGCATTCGATCGTGTTGGGTTGTTTGTTTGTTTGTTTGTATGTTTTTCTAGAATGAAAATAAATTTTTGTTTAGTTCATTTGCCTGTTGTGAAGTTTTGAGAATCATTTGAAACTAATTCAAGATTAAAATGTTAGTGGAATGATGTTTAGAATTGCAAAGTGAATTACCAATACTTCAACAATGTTTAAATGTCTCGCAGACATTTAATTTTCATCCGAATTTTGTAGGAGTTGATGCTTGTATTGAACTATGTAATGTATTGCAGTCTTTGGATGATATTCCTGCAACGAGTAACGATACTGGACTTAGTTTTTGGATAGTTAAAAATATGAGTCAATCAAAACAAGTGCTATCAATGGGTTGTTTTTAAATTGATAGAAATAATTATAATATAAATTATTACATACAATACATACTCATCAGGTAAATATATTCAGATCTAATACAAGGAAGAAAAAAAGAAAACGTTATGTCTTATGCTGATAAATTATTCTCTGCGTTTTATAAAGCACTGCGAATCGAGGCATATGGTTTCAAAAATTCAGTTTTCGAATAGATTCCCAACACTCCGATCCAGGTGGAAGTGATGGAGGCATGGTCAAAAAGCACAATCTATCTTATCCACAAGAAGCAAGTTGTAAAGTTAAAACTAAAGAGTTATATCCCTACTTTATAAGTCTTACAAAACGTTGACAAAAACATAAGAACCTACGCTGATATGACTATTGTCAGATACCAAGGAGATGATCGATTATACAAGTCAACAGTGGTTTTGGTGCCAAGAAGCTGTATACCCTATACTACTACATTTATAGACCCTATACTAATTACATTTATAGCAAAAATATTGCTGAATTGAACGGAAAAAATTATTTTTACACCAAAAACAACATTTATTAAATTCTTATGTACATAAAAACTTTCTTTTAAGCGATTTTCCTGAATGAAGTGTAGCAGGGCAATCACGTTGCATCCCCCCGCAATAGTTTGCCATCATATGCCGATCCAAGCGATAACAAAAGATTCCAAACAGGCGCCCGAAAAGCAAGAAGGCACGAAACACAGTGCAATGCCAAAAAAGACCAGGAACAAGCAGCGCAGGGATGCTTTACTGATCAGACCTGCAGAAGGGAGAACTTACGCCGAGGTCCTCAAGGAAATCAGGCTAAATGTGGAACCCGAAAAAAACGGTGTCTGTATACGAACAGTAAGAGCGACCAGAACAAGCGGTCTCCTCGTAGAACTCGGAGCGGAATTCACCGGTTCGAGAGCGCTGTCAAGGACCTCCTGGACTCTAAAGCTGTTATCTCGACTTTGCAGCCAATGGCCTCTTTGGAAATAAGAGACCTTGACTGCATTGCGGATGCCAAAGAAGTAGAAGATTCCATTAGGTTAATTCTTCCTACGGCAGAGAGCTTTAGGGTAAGGCTAACGCCTATCAACCCTAGAGGACAAAGGGCGGCAATAATAGACATCCCAGAGAAAGACGCTGTGCAACTCATGGCCAAGGAGAAAATTAAAATCGGTTGGGTTGTGTGCAGCATACGTCGGAGGGTAGCCCTAACTCGATGCTACAAGTGCCTTAACTTCGGACACATCTCCTTAAACTGCAAGGGGCCATATCCAAGCAAACTGTGCTACAGGTGTGGCACTTCCGGCCATAAAGCGAAAGACTGCCCAAACGAACCCAGTTGCATCTTGTGCAAAGATAAGGGACAGAAGTCTGAAGATCTGACTCATATTCCAGGAAGTGGTAGGTGCCAGGAGTTCAAAGAGGCACTAAGCAAGAAAAGAGCAAAGACATGATCCAAGTCCTGCAAATCAACCTACACCGTAGCTCAACCGCACAAGATTTACTAGACCAGGTTGCAAGAATGAAAAAAGTAGACTTGTTGCTGATATCTGAGCAACACCACAACTAAGAGGAAGCTGGATGGTATTGTGATCGATCCGGCACCGCCGCCATCTGGGTACGTGATAGGGCTCTACCCACAGCTCGGACTTGCTCCAGCGGAAATGGCTTCGTGCTCATTGGTGCACCCATTTGACATTCATAAGCGTCTATTTCACGCCGAATGAGTCAATTTCATGTTTTCAGAGCAGGCTCGATGAACTGGAGGAAGCTGTCTCGAGCACAGAAGGCCGAATCCTTGTTGGCGGTGACTTTAACGCCAAAGCGATAGAATGGGGAATGCCTCTGTCAGACTCGAGAGGAAAAAGAATCCTAGAAATGGCGGCTAGGAGGCAACTTGTCGGAGTCCTTAGTGCCTAGGATACACAGGTGGAGGGTACTGGAGGACTACTCGGCGAGCGTACATTCTTTCGCAATTAGCGACTGTGCTACTCGACGCGTAGCAACCCAACCCTCAACTGTAGGTTGGAATATATTTAAAATAGATGTCGACGCGTTCGCTGCAGCTCTTATGAGAGGTGAACTCCACCATGAGGCTCATCAAGAATGCGTGCGACTACTCTATGCTCAGGCGACTGCTCTATGTCCAGGCGACGGCCTCGACACAATAAGCCTGCTGTATACTGGTGGTCGGCAGAAATCGCCGAAAAGCGGAGAGAATGTCATAAACTCCGCCGCGAATCTCAACGTTTAAGAAACCGAGACGAGTCACACTCCCGAACGCTGGCATACAGGTCGGCTAGAAAAGTTCTCCGTAGCTTAATTAACGAAATCAAGGCTCGCTGCTGGCGGAACCTAGTTGAGGACATCGACAGAGACCCGTGGGGGCTGGGTTACAAGCTTGCCATGCGGAAATTAGGAGCTGCAGGGTCTCCTCTGTGTCCTTGAAACGGAAAAAATGGACGAGATTGTTCGAGCGCTCTTCCCTATGCATCCTATTCGTCCCGATGATGCAGATGTTGAATGTCCCGGAGAATGCCCACTTTTTACCGCCATCAAGCTGGATGATGCGGTGAAAGCCTTAAAATCAAAAAAGGCCCCAGGGCCAGACGGTATACCAGCGGAAGTGATACAGCTTGCACATCAACTTTGTCCTGACAAGCTGCTCACCACTTTCAATGCCTGTTTGCAGCAGGGCGCGTTTCCAAATTGCTGGAAAGAAGCGAGGCTCGTGCTGATCCGAGCAACCAAAAGAAACTCGGGAAAGCCGAGCAACCATCTTCATATCGGCCCCTATGTATGCTGAACGCCGCTGGGAAGGTGCTCGAGAGGCTCATTAGAGAAAAACTTGGAAAAGCCATTCGAACTGCCGGGGATCTGTACGGCTTCAGGGCTGGTCGATCCACAATTGGTGCAATAGCAGAGGTAGTGAGCGCGGTCCAGCAGGCAGAAGCCCACAATCATTAATCGAGACGAATAGTACTGCTCATAACTCTAGATGTGAGAAATGGCTTCAACTCTGCTAGATGGACAGATATTCTTGGTGCTCTGGAATATTTCAGGGTGCTGAGGTATCTGATGCGGATATTGAAGGACTACCTCAAAAATCGGAAACTCATCTATGACTCTTTGGGAGGCCGGCGAAGAATTGATTTGACATCAGGGGTCGCGCAAGGTTCCGTTCTGAGCCCGGACCTCTGGAATGTCTCGTACGATGAGCTTTTGAGGCTGCCGTTACCGGGGGAGTCGCGCCTGGTTGGCTACGCAGATAACGAAGCAGTACTAGTCGCCGGACATACTGTCGGACAGACGCAGCTCAAACTGGATGCGGTAATACGCCGAGTGAGCGTGTGGATGACAGACCGTGGGCTTAGCCTAGCGCTGGAAAAGACCGAGGTTGTCGTCCTCACAAAGAAGCGAATCCCTCGTGTTATGCCGGTTCGTGTAGGGGAAATGATCATCGAGTCAAAAGAATCAATCAGATACCTTGGCTTGATGATTTACTCGAAGATGAGTTTTTTCGAGCAGGTTCAAGCGTCAGCAGATAAGGCGGGTATCGGCGCTAAACCGCATTATGGCCAACACGCAGGGGCCAACCTCGAGGAAAAGACGTCTACTGATGAGTGCAATGGAGTCAGTGCTCTTGTATGGCTCCGAGGTTTGGGCTGACGCTCTTAGAAAAGAGACGTACCGAAGGCGTCTGGCACAGGTGCAGAGGCAAGGAGCTTTGCGGATAGCCGCTGGATACAGAACTGTCTCTGAACCTGGAAATAAAGAAAATTTAGTTAGAAAACTAAAACCGTTTGCTTAGAAAGGGCTCAAAGGTCGGATCGATGGCACCTAGCACTCACACAATCGAAGGAAATTGTCGTAATTTAAAAAAAAATCTTTTACCTGTCACTACCTGTCACTAGCCGGCATTCATACTCATTCTCTTTTCACGATTTTCCCGAAATATGAAAAATAAAAACTGAATGGTTGGAACAAAACATCCTTTTCAATTTCGTATGTAAGTCGATTCCAAACGAAATGAAACGGTAGTAAAACAGGACGACAAAGGAAGAAGTAAGTAACTGAACGATTTTTTCTTTGTTTGCAACAAATATATTTCGTGACGGTGAAGGTAATTATAAATATCCAATGATTGCCATATGTCCCACAAAGTTAATAAGGATACAACATGCAAATGCCTGGTGGAGCTATGTTCGATGCTTTGAATATATGTGATGTGAATTCGAGTCCAAAGCTGTATTGAGCGCAACATTACTCAGTGCTCATTAAAAGTATCTTCTGTCGAAACTTTCAATTTCTACGAATTATCCCTAACGTTTGCTTGTCTCCATGCAACAACAATATAAACGTAGAAAATGCGAACAATAATAACTAAAAGTTAATAAAACTTTTTGCATGGTTTCCAAGAGTAAAATGTCATGTTTAAAAGGAAATAAGGAAACAACTTCAGTTTCCACGAAAACTCACAGTTACCCCGAAAATCACCAAACTTCAAGATAGCACAATGTCTCATATTTATTGATAACTCACGAATGGAACTCATCCTTAAAATCGTCGATTCTCATGGGCATATATACGTTGTTTTATTCCACCGCAACTTTTAACTTTAAGGTTCTTCTTATCAAATAATCTACAATTTCTAGGAAGTTGCCATGATTCGAAGCACTCCTGCCGTATATTGAATTTGAAAGATTTGGACATTATGAAAGATTTCCTATCAATAAAAAAAAGACTAAGATCCTGGGTCGTTCTTGGCTTCAATTTCATTCGTAAACATTTCGAACCACACAATATCGAGACCCGACGTTTCCTATCTTTTATCTGACTGAAAAGCAGAGAAGCAAAGGGACCAAAGAGAAGAGAAAGCAGCAGAGTTAAATGACGGCAGAAAACAGCGGAAGAAATCCTTTTGCTTCGAGTGCGCTCTGTTTCTCTCTTTCGTTCTTCCGTTCTTCCTATGTTGTGCTCATGCCGACCGAGTCATTCTTTCTTGTCATAGTTGCCGCCAATTCATGTCCTCGTCAAAGGCAAATGAATTGTCCCCATTGTTGCTTGCTGACGATTACAAAACCCCAAAAAGCTCGCCGACTGACATTCACCAAAGACCAGGATCAAGGCGGGAAGCGAAAAGGAAAAGGCGTTTCCAATAATAGCAAAGAAAGGTTCGGGGATGGCGGTGTTCTCTCTATAGCACGGAAGTTTCTGGGAATTATCCGAAATTTGAATTATTCATTTGGATATCAATTTCGATGACCCCCTCATGTACACTTTTACGTGTGCTAAAATATAGCCCGGAGGATTACATTCAGGAGAGATTGATGATGGCGTCAGCTTTTCTTTAATGTCAAGCCATATTGTTGCCAGTGTATTCGCTTCTTATCTGGAATATGTGCGAAGGACGAACGGGCTTGCAATGGGGGTATTGAAATGCTACGGTTTTGTATAGAGCTCCATCTCGGTATAGAATCCTGGGGACGTTTTCTGGTGACGATGACAAAAATTGATAGGTGTCATCGTTTCAGGTTAGCCGAAGCAGACGTCTTATAATGGTTGGTCGTTTTTGCCGCTATAACCTTAGAATATGTTACAACTAGAATCCACTTTTCTCTATTGCGTTAAGCATTCAGGTATTCGTGTGATGCAATTTAGTGGCCGCGAAGTGGTCCCAACTACAAGGGGGGCAGCATTTTCGCTTTATTTGTGTTTGAAAAATTGGGGTAGAGTTTGGATGAGTGTCCTATTAATTTGATGCTTTGTATTCATTTTGAAGATGCATGAGTTTGAACTTCAATGGCATGGTTTTTAAGAGTTTTTTTGGAATCCTATGGAATTTGAAAATAACTCTGTTCAGTCATGAGCCTGCACCGTACCCTCTGGATGTCGCTTTAATTTGCTTTAATAATGCCATCCTGGGAATTTCCTCCGCAACACCAGTATTTTCTTTTCTCTCGCTGCGAACCTTATCTCGTTTTTCCTTTGATTCGAGCACCCTCCAATTATTTCACCCTTTTTCCACGTGCTTAAATATTTAGGCACATTCCTCAAACGTAATGTTTCACCTATACATTATCGCGCATTATCGACTGCCATCTTAACACCGTCAATTTTTCCTATTTAATTCTCCAGAAAATGTGCTTTGTATCACCTCCGCCGGCACATATACAACGTCTTATGCCTCGCCTACAATCGACACGCTACCACCTCACGCACAAAGGATACCAGAGTGCCAAAAGGAATATGTATATATAAATATATATAGATTTATATATAGATCTTACAAATGTGCCGGCTTATTGTTGAGAAATTGATTTGAGGATTTGATTGATGTTAACAAATAACGGCTAATTTGTCGCGAGCTCATGGGAAAGGGACCACCAGTCAGTTGAGTTCGACAATAGCAAGGACAAAGACGAAGAGCGGGGGGAGGCGGGCTACGACAATGAGTCCTATTGTGCAAAAGAAAAAAAAAATGACGATGGGGGCTACAAACGGATTTGACAAGGCTATTTATTTCGGCAAGTGACGATGATTATGCTGGAATGTATGGGAGAAGGTTTTCCTTTTTATTTTTTAAGTAGGTTCGCAAGACGAAGAAACGGAAATAAATTGTTTGGAGATCGCGTAAAAAGGCGAGTAAATATTTAGAATCATTTAAAGTGAAAAATGCTTAGGAAAGTTTTGTGCAACCAGTAATGAATTCAGTCTTTAGTCCTTGTCACTGGCAACGGCTGGTCTTCGACTAGCCGTTGCTTTTTTAAGATTATGCAAGAAGAGCGTCTCCAAGCACTCAAATATAATTATTCTCTGGGAATATTGAATATTGAAATGGGGATCAAACGAAACTAAAAATAAAACAAGCAGCATTTGTCATGCTATAAAAAACAATAATTGTTGGCTTTTCATATACGTTAATTGTGAGAAGACTGGAAAATTTTCGAATGACAGAAGTAGTTCGTGGCTTTTTTTCGAAAAAATTCAAACACGGCATTTATCAAAATAAACAGATGCCGTTCCTTTCCTATCGGTAATCTTTTGCAACTTTTTGAATAGAACTAGTAGGAAACTGGACTGTCAGTAGATGATGTTTGGGTTTCGTCAGTAAATCTAGACGATCTTGACAGGATGTTTATACGTGAACTTAGGTTAGAATTTCATTGAAATAACAAAGCAGCCTCCTCCTCTTCTCAATGAGAAGTTTCCTTACCACATTGTCTAGAGGTAGGCTAAACATCAAGCTCAGTGGGTCAAGGCATGTCCCTACTTCTGTCCAAGATGTCAGCCAGCTGATTGTTTCTTCGGGTGTGTAATGTTGTGTTGTCATTTTGCTCAGATGAATGCGCTGAGATGCCAAAATCAAGCATGGTTTGGTACAATATGTTCTCATCAATACTGTTGTCTACTTCATCGAACTCTTTGAAATGCCTGAACCATCCGTCGGTTGTCGAGATTTCAGATAGGCTATATGATGTGCTTCAAAATGTCAAACCGCATCTGATCCTCGCCATGGACATTGAGGACATGTTGTAAAGGTGGGCAATGATGCAGCAAACTGAATATAGTGCTGAACACTAATGCTGGTGCAATGTTGCCCGAACAAATCTGTTTTAGTTTTAAAGAGTGAGAGAAGACCAGTGAACCCGATAGGTAGCCCTAGGACAGCGAGAGGAAAATGCAGTTCACAGCGAATTTGATGCTAAATGCAAAAAAATTAAGCCAGAATAAATTTCGACCCTGCGTAAGATAATCAAATGACAGAAGGGCCTAGAAGTTAAGGGATACACAAAAGTACAAGTAAGGAGCGTCTGCCAAATGTTGGAATGACTGAAAAGCATCTGACCACGAAAATAACTCCAAAGGTTCCACTTGCAGCTAATCGAATTTGCTTACAGGATCAATTTGCACAAATTCGTAGATTCAAAATCCGGGTATCGATACTAATCTCAATATTTATATATCGATAATATCGAGTAAGCCTTAAAAATGAAAATTACTTAGACTTGAAAAACTTCTGATTTTGATGGAATCTCGAGGAGAAACGAAGAGCCTTAGTCGATCAATGAAAGAGTGTCTATGCAACTCATGGAATTAGGCAGGCTTGAAGTCCATAGAGCCACTACTGTAGTTAGAAAATTGGAATTGGTTTTATGAAGCGAACGTTTAAATGTGCAGACCACATAGGTGGTCTGAAGAAATGGCTAGTTGGAAAATGTTAGGCCAAACCGTAGCACATCCACCTTCCGTGGATTTAAGCCTGGTTTCGTAGTGATACTGCGTTTTACGTTGTTGTACAGGACGTACGTTGTATCTCCAGTAAACATCCATCGACGGAATCCTTAACTAGTTTGATGAGCAACAAATGGGAAACACAGCACAGAGCATCAAAGTTCATGGAGCATCCAACTTTACCACATACCCCAGCGCATGGGTTTTTTTTTGACCTGGAACCTCTCTGATAGTTCTGCGAGGGTAATCTTATCGCTTCATTGTTTGACTTCCAATGGATCACCATTTGTCACCATTTGCATGCTCCTGATCGTGACTGATATTCAAATTATCGCCCTCCACTACAAAAGCGTTGAAACCATTGCTTCATCAGTTAGCCCCTCTTTCTCGACTCAAGCAAATATTTACCACACATAGCTCGCAGGAACGAAAAAGTTCCAAAACCTTTAATGAAAGCAATACAGCTAGTTTATGCTTGTACCCACACTAACTAAATAGTATTTGTTTCAACTCTGCGGTCATCCTTGAAGTGTGACAAAATCTCTCATTGCTGTACGACCCAATCTATCCTTGTAGTTCGACTTTATCTCAAGACAAGAAAATTGTTATTGCAACGTTCTGTTTGCTACATGCACCAAAAAGGATTACATTCTGGAAAACATTTTATAATCCTCATCGCCATATGCATAAAAATTACCTTAACTACATGATTTAAACTTCCGAAATAACACAGACATATTTCATGCTTTTAAGTCACTTGAATACTGATCACATTACTAAAGTGGGATTAAACTTTCCGAAGGCGATCTTAGCTTAAATCCTGCTCGGTAATCCGTGGTCCTACTCAATGCATAGCTCATTTACTTCCATAATCCTTGCATAAGCAAAGCATTCATTTAGAGCATGCTAAACAAGTCTATAACATAACCACATTCCCTCCCAAAAAAACCACTTATGTTTGTGTGTATCTTAAACCTCTGTGACATGTTGAGACTCATTTACTTCATAAGCGACCGGGCATAGCCTCCTGGCTGCGTCCGAAGGAACAAGGTGTAAATAAAAAGCTGTTAGCTTTTAATACGATTTCGCTTATCGCCAAGTCCGAATCAGAATGTACGCAAGTCACGAAAGGTTCCATTTAAGTGTAATGGAATTATAACATTTATGAAATTAAATAACCACCCTCGCCCATATCCCGCCACCAAACATTCTAATCCGTCCTCGTCCTTCGTGCTTATGCACTTTGCCACTTATTTTGGTTGGCCGAAGAAATGGGGAGAACATGAAAGCGTTTCAGCAGTAAAAATTATGCTGTAAGACCAATTTCTTATGTTCCTCAATCTGATGCAAATCCAGGCAACGATAACGAACGCCATATTGGCGTCGTTGTCATCATTTTCGTCCCTTTTATAATCCAACTTTCGGAGGAACTTTAACGAACTTTAATTCTTCATTCGTTTGTCGAGCAAAACATCAACAAGGATATACATATTTGCTACAGACAATTATCGTAAAGTACTCGCGAGTTCGCGATGTTGGCGAAGATGATGGCGATAGAAGTTTGGAAAACATTAAAAAAAATGAATGGGAACCCAAAAGAGGATTCGGAACGATGAAATCATAACTTTGGAAATGACAAGACATAACAAAAGCAACTAAGAGTGGTAACAACGAGAATAGTATTTAGCAGGAATTGTTTGCTATATGGATGGTAGGGATGATGAAATGGCTAGATATGTTATAATATGTTGCCGTGAACGATACTTTATTTTTAAGGATGCACTAAAAAGTTGTTATGGATTTTAAAATAATGTAATTTGAAGGTGGAACTTGGACTTTATCGTAATTCATCTTATGTCTCGGTTACAACAATTTGTGAATGTTGTAATGCTTAATTATGATGGCTGCTCATTACTTCATCTGATCTTCGAGAGTTTTTTTTAAATTTAACGTTGATTTCAGCATAGCAACTATGATCCTCTTTATTATGAATGAAATAATTTCACTCGCTGGTTAAGCAAGGAGTAATTTTTTAAAATAATTTCTTTTTCGGCTGGGTGGTGAAGAGTGTTTATGCCCTGAAGGTCGGACCCCAATGACAACCACGTCCTCTATCTCACCGAGAATCAAACCTGTCACATTACTTCGGAATGGGCTTCAATGATCTCACCTAGCGATGCCTTCAGGTTAACGAAACCTATATTTCAGTAGGGATGGATGGATTGAAATGAAAGGATTGCTGTCAGAGAGACCCCTTTCCTTCATGATGCTCTATGTTTTTTTGAAAAAGCACGCCTTTTTTCTCGAAGAGATGTGGGAGGAACCTGCTCCATCTTCCACATGTGAAAACGCCGAACTGGGCCACCAACTTTCCCCTTTCCCATCTTATACCGGTAAGACTGAAAATATCCGAGCCCACTGAGTAGTTTTGCACCAGAACAACGACCGGTGGTTATTCATAAGTCGGGTCGTCCACCTGCTTCTGCATCATAGGGTCTTCTTCTTTCCTCTCGGCTAAAAATTTCTCTGACGAACCTCTACGTAAGTAGACTTGCCCTCATTTTTCAGCATATAGCAAAAGGGGCTACCGTCGCGATAACCGTCCCCGCCGATTTATAATAGTAATAATAATATTAATGACTGGTAACGCAACCGAGTATCTAAGCATGGGTCCTTCAAGACGTGTTAGAGCCACTTTCATCTGAGATCCAAAGTTGATGAAAAGGCGATTTGTTCTATATCACGCATGACTTAAATTATTATCTTATGAATTACGTATTGCAGCCTGGCACAAAATTCATGAATGCATATGCCGGTCATAATCACCAGGTAGTGCATCAAAAGGGTTACTTTTTACCGCCCGCCTAGACTTCTTGCATCCCCACTCCAGACACCAATAATAAACAGGATGTGTTTCAGTAGAATAAAGCAACTTTTAGTAGGTGTTCCCCGGTGTCCAAAAAACTACGAATTAGGAACTTTATAGCTTTTAAGAAATATCACTAAATTATCTCATGGAGAGATGAAACATAAAAATTTTCCACGGCTCCCACACATACTAGAAAATGCAAAAGCACCGTATCGGGTTGATTTCCTAAGACACTGGGATAGCAGAAAGGACAAATATTCGTTTAGAGATCCTGGAACTGCCAAAACGATTTGAATCAGCGTGGAAATTACGTACAGAGTTTTTGGGGAATAAGTCTTGGACCGCCAAAACAATCGACAGGAGGCTGAATGAGATGGGTTTATGACATCGCTCGTTTACATAAAGCCGCCTTTCAACAAAAGTATGCGGCGATCTCATCTTGCATGGTGCATACCACGAGAAAATTAGTCCCTTGACGAGTGCAAGAAAATATTTTGGAGATGTATATCCAAATGGCGATTTTTTTTTCTGGGGTAGGGAGGTAAAGGCTATTTACGCCCTGAGTGTCGGACTCCCAGTGGACCTACTGGACTACCGACTAAACACCTCCCCTGTCAACCGGAGCGCCTAGCCTGGAACCGTTTGACACATTACTTCGGGCTAGGCCTCCCAATTTTAAGCTTTTGGCGCCTTCGGGTTACAGGGATTCCTTCCGCAGTTGGATGGAAAAGAGGAGGAGGGATGCTAGAGAAGGAAACCCTCGACCCTCGACGCCTCCAGCCGATCAAGTATGCCTTTTTTCGTTATTAAGATTATCCGAGCGTAATGTGCCACGTGATTCCATTTGTCAAATGATTTCAGCATCTCTTCGACTAGGCTATCTGGATCGAGCTCTCCCACTCCCAGAAAGTATGACAGGCGTCATCCTTCACACCAATGTAGAATATGCAATCTGGAGACCGTGACTTACCTATCTTGTGCAGGCAAGACTGAAAACAACCGTGTCCACTCAGTAGCTGGGTCAGGAAGAAATCAGTCTCACCATGCGTTCGACTGAGCCACGATCTCAAGTCTTTGATGAGCCGAGCGGTCCATCTTCCTTTTAGCTCACGTTCCCATGATTGTTGCCATTCGTCGAGAGTGCATCGTTTTTCATCGCGAGCAACTTTTTCTTTATTACCCTCGTGCCTTCGGAGGTAGACTCTATTGCGCTCTCTAGCAAAGAGAGCGATTGGTATCACCCCTGCAATTACCAACACGGCTGGCTCAGAGACTGTACGGTATGCTGATGCAATCCGCAGTGCTCCTTGTCTCTGCACCTGTGCCAGCTGTTTTTGGTGCAGTTCCTTGTTGAGAGCTTCACACCATCAATGGCGATTAAGCTGTTCCCTTAGTGCTGGAATCAAATGTACCCTGCCATATTTCGTACGGATTGTAATTCTCTTTTGATCATACTCTGCATACTATTCCATACATGATACAACCACTTCCGTGCAGTATATTTTTTCCTAAAGTGTACCCAAATTTGATGGATATCGGAGGAATCTTAACAAGACATGTAGCTACTATATACTATCGAATTGCACCAGATGCCATTAAGCATCGATTGTCAGAGCAATCCAATCAAAAATTTTAGTAGAAGAATTAAATTCGTTGTTTACGTGAACTTTAACTCGTGAAACATTGATTCCAACTTCTATTTGACGTGAGTAAAAATAAACTCATGCAGCAAATAGTGACAAAAATAAGAAGAGGCCATTTATTCTGCCTAATATATTCACATTTTTCAATGAAAACGTAGATTTTTGACTCGGAGATCCTGAAGCTATTAAATATACCTTCGGAGCGGAAAGATAGTCTAGACTTCTCAAATACCAAGAGTGATGATGATGTTGCCAAAATAAGGCAATACTTGGTAGAAATTGTCAATAGTCAATAGTCAATAACAATATAATCACGTTCTCAGTGATTACAAAATCCATTTATCACCTAACTAGTATGCATCACCTGGCTCTACGAACACTGATACTCCCTAGGTTAAACATATACACGGGTCAGTCATCAGACCCTCAGCGAAGTACTTCACGGGTCAATCATCAGAAATTTCCACCCAATCTTCGGATGAATAAGGAATCTGAGTAAGCCCTACCGTGAGTGAGTAAGAGCTATCGACACTTTCTCTCTGAATAAATTCGAGAAAATTTGTCTGTTCCTAGACTTCAACAACTCGATTAAAGTAACTTCAAGAGATCCTGGACATTACCGTCTCCATAAGGTAAGACCAATACCAGAAAGCTTCAAAAAAATATGCTAGACAATACATAATAGGGAGGCATTGTCCATTGACGGAGAAATGTGTGTCTCGAAAGCAACAAATCCTGCGGCAATATCTTCTGAATAAGAATCAGGGATTAGCGTACGATTTCGACATTTACTGAACTGAGTGAACTGAGATACTCTAATAATTCTGATTTGGGTGCAAGTGGTAAAACTTTAATAATTTTAACCTGTGTCGAGGATTTACCCTTACGCAGATTCGAGGGAGACGGACAGCAGAGAGGGAGTCGCCCTCGAGAACGGAAATCTTACGATGAGAAGGAGGCCTACGCGGCACATCCCTGATCTGAGACCGTGGGAAAATTGAGGGCATGGCGAGATTGACTTTTGATCCTGCTTTTCAGCAAGCATGGATGTTTTCAGACGTACTTGTTAAAGAATGCTCAGTTACGAACCCTTGACTGCAGATTTTGACAAGGAGAGGGAGACGACGCTTGCCACGCATTTTTTTCATGTAAAAAATGGGGCAGACTGGAACGAGACTTGCACAAGACAACAGAAGAGCTCACCCCTGAATAGCATAATCGAGGTGATGTCCGGATCGGTTGACAAAGGAAACAACGTGGCACATTATCTTCGGGCAGTCTTGAAAGATAAACAGTCACAGCTGCCGAGGGCGTCGAAGTTGGAGGATTACTTGCCTAGCAATCCCTCTGCCCCCCTCCTACTAGAGAATGGATCCTTGAACTTGAAGGCGCCTAACAGCACAGCAAAACATAGCCTGTCCCGGGCAGTATAGTCACTCGCGAGCAGGGAAGTCCCACTCTCCGTGCACAAATGGATTCATCGAGTCAATAATGAAGCCAGTGGAAGACCTCGAATCACGTCGCCCCAAAAAAAGAATCGTCAAGTGAAATCAAACGCCAAAACAGTGCTGAATTGTCTTTTCCATGTGAGATGAGTTGTATAGTCAGAGTTTCTTCCACTGGGTCAGGCAGTTTACCAGGGATTCTACCCAAAAGGCGGACGAGACCTGGAGACATAACATCTAGGCCCCATCCCTCTCACTCGCCCAATCTTGTCACCCTGTATCTTTGTTCATTTGTTTATCAAAAAAGATGCGGGATGCCAACGATTTCGTGTATAACGGAAGACAGCGTATAAAAGGCGCCCCTGTGATATCCTTGAGAGTCAAAATGAAGTTCTCGTTGAGAAAATGCTGTTAGCAAAAAACCTGTCCAATTGTGTTATGGGCAGAAACAAGATCAATCCTGGTGTACTTCCCAGGAACTACTTTTACTTCTTATTCATTACAAAAAAAAAAGAAACAGCTCCTTTCCTTGCGTTGAGTGCTTCCACGAAGAGCGTGACAAACTATCGAAATATCATCATAAAGCAACCTCAACCCTGCAACATGCGCATACAAACAATTTATCAAAGCATTACAATGCCGGGAAGAGGGTCGTTGCAACAACATTAACCAAACATTTTGCGAAAAGTCTACTACAAACCCTGAACTGCAAAACACTGAAATATAAAGTAAAGAAAATGGATGGAAAAGTTACGGTGCACATACAAAAGTAAAGGACGAGATCTAGAAGGCGGAATCATAATGCAAACACTTCGTCTTAACTTTTTAAGAAAATATTTTCGTTGCCATTATGCAAATTTAATTTTCAACGACAGGAAGCAGTCGAAAGAAGCTCCTGGAAAAAGGCGAATATGAAAACATTCTCAATATAAACTGCCGGCGGTTTCGGCGAAGAAGAACAAAATGGAAATATACCTTCCATTTGCCAGCTCCTCCACTACCATCATCGCCACCAGCTCCAACTCGCATGCCTCCCTGTCGCTATCATCACTTCCTTTAGAATCATGTCTTCCTCATAAAAGACCTCCTTTGCCTTCATCAACTATTTCCCGCGGACAATTCAACGAGATTACAAAACCAGCGAAAATCTGGGAGACGCATCAAATTTTTTCTTCGTCCTTGTTGTCGCCGGGCGAAACTTCGCGTATATTTTTATCGTTGGCAAGTAATTGAAGCGTCTGCGAGGGATCAATGGTTGATAGAAAATATCAAATAAATGGAATTGCTGTTTTTGAATAACAAAATATTTTCGTTGAGCAGTTAATAGCGATGACGACGGCGATGATGTCGGCGAGAAAGTTGAGAAAACATTATCCGTGGCATGAGGGTGTAATTGGAAAGCGGGCGAAGCAAGCAAGCAGGGACCTACTTCTATGCATGGGTTCATTTTGAAAAAGTTAGTGAAGACATAGCTAAAATCAACAAGTCGAACTAGTGAGCGCTGGATAGCAGTGGAGTGAGGCGCCTTTCCAGTGAGAAAGATTTCCTGCTCAAAAATTTGGATGTTTGTTTTGTAATCGAGTTCGGGAACACATGCGACGCCTTGAGTGCCTTTAATTGCATTTCAACTCAGCTATATCTTTCACACTACGCACGCTTGTTGACGTACTTGGATAATGTCTCAGCACTAACGATAATCAACCTATTCACCTGAAAACACAATCCGTGTTGAACATGTTAATGAAAACCACAAACTCGTCGATGGCATCATACGCAATTAGAGGTGACAGAGCGCGGTGTTGAGATACTGCGACGGCCTTCCTCCCAAGCAAACGAAACCATCCTCTGAAATCTAATACCGTTGAAGTGTGGATAGTGTACTGAGTCCCCCTGAAATAACATATATGTCGGCAATCACATGTGGACGCACACGTCTTGGATATGTTTGGGTGAGAGTGAATGAGTTCAGATCGAAGGAATCTTGGGGGAAGCCGATGGTGCGTGTGTGTACCAGAGGATGAATGCATCATTCCGGGATGCATGTCACATTCCGCGCTTTGACTTTCAAAGCAAAAATGACTGCTCATTAGTTAACAAAATTGTCGCCGAATGCCAGGAATATCCGTGCCGGCTGATTCTATTTTATGCTTCGACATGTGCCACTCATCAGGGAGGAGGATTTCAATCGGACGGAATTTCACTTGGTCGGAACGCCTGAGGCGCAGTTGAGCTGATAAGACGAGACACGAGCAATGCGGCATTAGTCCTTTGGCGCGGAGGCTTGCAATGGGAGCTGAGCAAAATCCTTGCGTGAATGAAGACACTGAGATAGGAGGTAATCGAAATAAAATTGTCTTACTCTTGGAGGAATTTACCAAATGAGTACATATATCACTTTCAAGACTTCATCGACAGCATTGGTTTTATCCTGACAGAGACACTAAGACTCTGTAGAGACCAAAGTTTCATATCAGGCTGTTTTTGATTTGACAAGGAAGTAATGGGTAGATTTGTAGACGTAACTCACCAGGACGATATCTAGTTTCTTCCGTATCTGACGACTGACGCTACTGCATCACTGCTTTATTGTCCAAAAATGTTTCTTCGGTTTCGTGCCGACCGACACCGAGCGCTGCGAGTCGGAACACCTTCGTCCAAAATTAAATGGTGACGAAGCTGCGGATGACGAGGATGTCATCATGCAACCAATTGTCGTGTGATCGTCCGAATTCAGGCTTCCCTTCGTCGACGTTGACGATGATGATCGACAGCTGCGCATGTGAGGGAGGGTTGTGGTTGTCGCTCCAGCATTTGCATGTGTTGGCGGGATCATCACAGCACCTGTTTTGTAATATCTAAGGCTTTCATTATAACTAGCACCACTACTACTACCACTGCCACTGAATCCACTATCCAGATCGCCTTCATCGAATTCGGGATTGATGCAGGTATGATCCTTCAGTTCGATTGACGTCAGCGTACTTGACAGATTCTCCATACTACTACTGGTGCAATGGGGCGCAGGTCCAGCTTTATCGGACGCGGACGAAGGGCTTATATCGGGTGGAGTGGACGGCATAATTAGAGCTTCTAGGGACAAGTTCAGTTCATCCAGTACTCGGAAATGATTGTGCTGAACCCTTCGCAATTCCTCCTTCACAACCGCCGAATTGACGGAGACTATCCGATTATCGGAAAGGACTTTCCTAATTTTTTGATCGTTCACTTCTTCGTAGAGGTTTTCTTGTGTTCCGTATCGAGTTGTATAGGTATGTCGTTCCTCCGACGTTGAAGGCATCGCTGTCCTCGATCGAAAGCTTTTCGCTAGCAGTGCTCGTATTGAATTTCGCGGAGGACTTTTCGAAGGTCCCGGCGCAGGGACTATCGACGGTGCAGGTTCTTTATGGGGTGTTGGAATGTTTGTATGGCACTTGGCAGCACCGGGTTCATAGTAAGCGTACGAATAGACATGATTGTTAGGCGTTTGCATTGTGTTGAAGTCCATTTTATGGGCCGGCTCAAAGCGTTCCATTGTTGCTGCTATATTTTTTCGTGACCATTTCACCTAAAATGGATACAAAGAAAAAATTACAATTATTTGAATTTATCAATGGTTTACACAACTGGATTGAAAATTTCTTATCTGTTGTTTGATAAAAGTTAGGAGTAGGTTTAAAATTCACTCAAAAATAATGTAACTAATAATGTAACGAGAATCAGGGTGGGAAATGTACACACCATCGTCTGACATCAGCTTGAATTTAGAGAAATTTCGGCAAGGTTGATTGCACGTCTGTTTATCGATGAACACAAAAATGGGAGAGTTGAAGTTTGTCCAAAGGTTTTCGCTCATTTTCAAGGTGGAGGGCGGACTATCTTGCAACGCATTGTGACGTGCGACGAAACGTGGGTTCACCACTACACTCCCGAATCGAAAAAGGCTGGTATGAAGTTGAGAAGAAACGGGGCGCCAGGACCCTCAAAAATCAATATACGCTTATCAACCGGAAAGGTTATGCAATTGTTTTTTTGGAATCCTCAAGGAATTTTACTCATTGATTTTGTTCACGGTTGTCGCCCATTCAATGCTGCTTACTATTTGACCAAGTTCAAGCCGCATATCCGTCAAAAAGGCGCAGTCAGCCCATCCGTGGTGTCTTGCGTTTGCACCACAATGCTTTTGGCCTTAACAACTCGAATATTGGCTGAAATAGAATGGACTGCGCTTGAAGTTCAATCTGTTCAAGCCTTGAATAGACTGCCTGCAGCCACGAATTTTCACAATGTGATTTCCATATGCTGAGGCCTCTCAAGGGGGCACTTGGAGGGAAGCAAAGAAACAACAAATAGAGGTGTACGTTTGTATGCTTGTACGCCATTGGTTGGATATCCGCCCGAAGCATTCTTTCAAAACTTACCTGTTCGATGGTAAAAATGCATCACGAAGGAGGAGCCACAACAATACAAAAGGAAAAGAAACGAATGTACTTGAACTGGAAAACATTTTGGCAGCGGAAGCATACGCCAAAAAATCCTATTAAACGATGAAAGACGTTCGCATAAATCGTTGCCAATCCCCGAATTAATAGAGAGTACAAAAAATGTCCGCTGGAGCAAAATCACAAAAACGTGTAACGAAGTTTGCCTCATAAACCAAAGAGTTTGCAAAAGGCATACAAAGTAGGATGGAACAAATGGTGCAGATAGTTCTCGCATGGTGTATTACACTCACTTCTCCCTAATATCAATCGTTGATCTTATTAAGAACAATCTTCTGCTGATGTGATAGTCCAGATGTGACAGATGTACCTGAAAACAAGAGAACAAGAAGCCTTTCAAGCGGTACTGGTCAATGAGACCCTTATACAGGCATCCGATACAGCCAGAAACTTCGAATGGTAGTCAGCGAAATGATAAACAAAATCATTCAGATACAATCCACAGGAAACGCCATTTTATATGATCTGCCAAATTCAAAATCTGATACGGAGGAGGATTCAAATATGCAGACCGGTTTAGAGCTCTACCATAACAAGACTGACCAACGGGCTCGCATATATAATACGTGATCAGGTCAATAGGAAAAATCATCTTGTATAGATTCTGGTTTTTCGTTGTTCGTTTTTGGAGAGCGAATGAATATTTTTCTTTTAAATTAAGACCTTAGCCTCACAAATTTATAGACCAAGCGACATGTTGTGCGTTAGGGATAGAGAGATTGAAAAGGATCTGAGATTGCACAGGAAGAGGCAAAAGCCTCTTATTCCCTACACCCGATTCTCTGGGGAGGAAACAACATTTTATTGGAGCAGAGTTGTGATAAAGAAGGGGATATTGTAGAAACAATAAAACCAGTTAGAGAAATTGATCAATCAATTTGGCTTTTTTTTTGCGTCAGGACACAGTCCGACACTCATATGAGATTCACCTACCTCAGGAACTCAAAGTTAATGACCATAGACAACGCCGTTTGTTTGCTGGCTGGGTTTTTGGAGCTTTAAGGAAGAGAAACTCTATTATTATAATCATCTTCAGCAACACGATGCCTCTGGATATATGACGATGTCAACAAGCATAATAGCTGTGTGTGTAAAATTTGGGCATCCTCAAAGGGCTGACAAACCAAGACAGCTTTGACGATTAGTTGACCAGATGGACCACAATTCAAATGAAATGTATATATCAAATTGTGTAAACGAAGATGTAAATACATCTCAAGAAAAATCTCCAGAGAATTGAAAGGACGTTCAACAGTTCCTGAAGAATTTTCCTGAAATTTCCCGATTTTTCAATTAAAACTATGCAATTTATGCTTTCGGTGTGGCGAAGAGGAATATTAGATGATGCATGGATCAACCCTTGTCAAAAGCAATTTCGGAGCAACTTTGGTGCAAAGGCCAACATTTAACTGCAAACATGATATGTAATTTTGGTTCTTTGAGAGTTTTCAGAGAATTTCCAGCAACATTTACTTCCCATCCTGAAGTTTCCACATGGAGGTAAGAGTTTTCGTTTGTTTCTCTTTCAGATGGTATTTTCCCAAGTTGGGTTTTCCGGATTTTTTTTTCGCCGATGACCGTTATATTTTCTGGGTTGTTCAAATGATATTCGATTTATTCCATTTCAATCTAATATGATCTAAGTTTCCCAATGGTAAAGGTTTCCATAAAAGTTAAATTGAAGGTAAAGGAGAAAAGAAAAGAAAAGATTGGAGAATAAAATTCTCGATTAACATCTTGAGTGTCCTGGAGGTTGTATTACATTTGAGAAAAAATAAGTTTTGCTTAAGAGTTATGTATCAAATCCTACCGCATGTATCAAATCGCTAAGCGCAAGCCCTTAAAATTTGACATTTCTTCTTTAATATAACTTCTGGTTTTGATATTTTTGTCCTGTGGATAAAACTAAAATCAAACTTCGGTTTGACTTTTATTCGCATATTGGTGGAAAAGAGTAGATTTGGATACAAATATGGGTACAGCGGGTACAAATAAACACCTTGCACAGAGAGCTTTTTTGAACCAAGAGACATATGGTGGGGGTTTTCAACACTAGGTTTAATTCAATCGACCGATATCGGTGATATCTTCTTTTCTCACGGCATACTTCCTGAAATAATTTGACTGATGGAAAAGTTGCAACCCTATGAATTTGGTTGGTCCTAGTGGAAGCCCCAACAAAATGAAGTCATTTCCCTCGTCGTTGTCCAACGTATCAGATGACCATAAGTTTTTAATAAAGATTTATCGTATTATAGCTTCATCTAAACGATAACAATCAAGTTTCCTACTATGCTTCCAAGTGATGAAAATACTAACAAAATCAATCATCAACCGCATAAAAAAGCAAGAACAAAACGAAAAAAAATAAAACAAAAACCTTCTTCCCAAGATACCAAATCCCTCGATACATACCTGCTGTTCCACCTCCAACTTATGATTACTTCTTCGACTATGTCCACGTCGTCGACGTTCACTGAAAGCGTCATTCGTCGGATAATTGACCACAACATTATCCTGGACACAGAATTCTATACTATCGATATCGTCCGGGAAGATAATCTCACCCCGTGCATCTAACGCTACGGCTGTATGCGAATGTTGGTGGGTGTGAGGTGAGTCCTTCCCTATCACATGATGATGTTTCATTGGCATTGTGGCATGATGCGACGAAGGATAATTGGATGGTGGTGAAAAATTCACAAAAGTTGGCGACGGTGGTCGTGCTGAATATTTGCTAGTTGGATACATTGTTGCCTGATGCGATTCCACTTCTTCCGCTAGAATTTCACTGTTCTGTGGCCCACAAGGACGACGATAATAACAATGCAATCGATGAGATAAGAACGATTGTGTTTGTGCAATGAGAAGAAGAGGAAAAAAAGAGGGTACTATTTTTATTTTTTGGTCCTGATGGCCGATCTACTGCTTGCGAACCCTCTTCTGGTCTTATGCAATCATGTTGCGACTCCTGGCCGAGATGATAGTCGTGGTAACGAAAACAACCTCTTTTTGTATTTGCGTTGAGGCCATATCTGTAAATAGAGATTAGGACGGAAATCCATTAATCAGTATTAGAACAAAGTGTGTGTATGTGCAGATATGCCAACGATTGGACAGGATCGGGTAGGCTAGAATGTGGAGAAATTGGGTGGGCGGCAGTTTTGTCGAGCATTTGTAAAGGGAGGGCGAGTGAGCTTGTATTGTCCATTGAAAATCCTATGCTCAAACGACTATCTATAAGAGTATTAATAGGAAATTGGAAATCTCCGTGAATATCTAGTTATGAGGGATTTATTGGGTGTTGTCGAACTAGATCTCCATTCAGAGTTTGAAAAAAGTTGGCGGAACAACAAAAAAAACATGCCTTCTTTTCTATAGTCCAACTATATATAGACTATAATCCAACAAATGGTATTGCATTATAATTTAAAATTACTATTTTCAATTATAAATTATTTTATGATGCACCCTAAAGAAACAGCAAAGTTCTCAGACTAATATAATGTATGGTAGACTCACTGCAATCGAGTCTTTCCTATAAGTATTCGCGGGTATATTAACACATTTAGGACCGGTCACGAGTTTTCTTGTGTTGCTTTTCAGGCGTAAGTCAGGAAAGAGCCCGTATATTTCACACGCTGTCATTAGACGTCACATGCTTTGATACATTGTCTCCAGTTTGTGTTCTGTAACTTCAATATACAATACATTAAATTTGATGTTAATGTCTCGATCTTTCGAAAATCTAACAAGGACAACTTATGACTCCTCTTTGTCTCATTCACGATCTGATTGGTGTAAACCGAGCAGATCTTGCTACGGAGAACAGTATAAAAGGACCAACAAAATTAATACAACTTCGTTTCAGCAAGAGCGTTGCTTGACACGTTGCATTGCATTTTGGAGATTCCAATAGGCTTGGTCTTGAAGTTCTTTGCTCATTAAAAAAAAGTCTCCTTCAGAAAAACTAACGAACGAAGTTGAAATATTTTCGTTCTTGAAATATTTTTCGGTTCGTTTTTGACGATAATTCATCAGACCTTCCTTATGGGAAAGAAAATGCGTATGACTCTTTTAAAAATTGCAAGATCGATTCCAATGAAAGTCACAATATTATGCCTGCGAAGAAGAATAAGTTGATCCTGACCCTGATGACTATATTGTTAATTTTCGGTCTGGAATTGACACACCATCACGCTCACAAATGCCTAAAGACCATCCTTGGGTCACTACATTTCCATCTCAGTGTGACTCTTTAGCCTCTACGAGCAACATATTTGTTGGTGAGGAATTATTTGATATGTTTTGCCAGGATTTTTGTGTTTTGCGAGGTGTTTTGCATCTGAAACAATAGAACCGCAATGAAACGCAAAACGCAACCCAGAATACTCAAGTGGTCATCGGCTTCATATGCAAGATGGGGACACTGCTGATGAGAAAAATTGGAGCCAAAAATCCTTTCAGTTCGTGGACCCTGGCTTGGGATATTTACCAAAATATTACCATATTTATCAAATTAATCATTATACTAATACAATGGTTGCTGAATTGCTGCCCCGAGAAAAAAAAACAAAGAGTATGCGGGACTATTAGGGAGGGCAGAGGCTTACCACCAAGTTTGAAAATAAAGACATCAACGATGAAGAAAGGTGTCATAATGTTTTCTGAAAAAGGTGATATTAATGTCCTCCCATAGCAAGACAGGCGGATTACCAGAATGATCTCGACCATTCATGACACTTCTTTCACTTTTCTCTGTTCTGACAACTAGAAACACATAGAGAAACGGGAGAGAACATTTTCAAACCTCTCTAACCACATGAAATATTCTCATTCTGAGAATAACTATAAAAAAGACAAAAAAAGTAGTCCTTTAGCGTAAAAACTGTGGACTGTTCGTTCGTAGTATACAATGAAGTCAATCCACTCAAAAAAAGAAATACGAATAATTTCCGATTTCGTTGGCAGGGCAGTGGATAACAGACGGCGATAATGAGGAAGGCATCAGAACGAAATGTGTTAAACCCTTCCAGTAGCGGTGCAGGGAGCACTAAGTACAGTGTCCAAGAACAGTTTTCAGGTGTTATGAATCCGTATCAATCAACTTGCATTGTAGCGGATGAAAAAAAATATTCAGTGAGACCTTGCAGAGTTTCTGTCGCCTATAGAAGACAAAGCGAATCAAGACATACAGCGGTTCAGATTTGACATACCAGTATACACAACACTAATGTCATTCTTTCTTTCACAAAAACTCTGTATATTCTTTCTAGTGGACGCAATGAGTCGCCTAATGTTTCAGCAAAGCTGGCTCTGTGGGCCTGTGACCAACTTGAAATTTATAAGGAATTTGCTAAAAAAAAAACATCATTTCGGACAAGGCACATCTCCGTCTAGGCGGGTACATTTTGGGATCGAAAAATCCATAAGAATATTTGAAGAAGCCAATGCATCCTTTGAGTTATCTGTTTGGTCGTGTTACTGTTCGAATTGTGGTGTGGTGGGCATTTTTTCGTGGCCATATCTTGAAGATACTGATTTGGATGACCCGCAGTGCATCAACAATAGATGACCGCATTATCAGTCGATATGGTGACGTGAATGGGTTGCCAAGGAGCTATACTTGGACTCCTTTGGATTTTTATTTGTGGGGGAGGGGCCTTGAAGGCAAGTGGTATCTAATAGTACAATCTAAAATGAGCTCAGGAATTTCACCGAGTAAATGAAACCTTGAGGCATCACATTTCAAAAGAGGTGAGCGCATTGCAATAAGTACGGTATCAAAATTTGGGCTAAAGCTTTCAGTCAAAACTTGTCGCGGGAACAAGTGATGCAGGTACAGTGGAAATTGCTATATGCGTTACCGAAGAAATTTTCGCCATGGTGCTTGTTGTTGAAACAAGAAGTAGGGTTTACCTGCATAGGAAGAAAGAGATTAGGAGGCCATTTAACGTGTAGAGAGATGGAGGTCCGTTCCTCTATGAAAACAAGTTCACGTGACCGTATCAAGAGGCAGGTTGACTGCGTATCTCGTCAGTAAAATGGGGTCGTTGCTTAACCCAAACCACAATAAGACTTGTTACAAGCAAACACAGTTGCTCAGCGGACACAGGTATTTCTGTGGTGCAGGGAGATAAAGGGGATCCGTCTCTTATTCCTTTCCATTTCATCTGCTCTCCCTCCTCTCACGAAAGGAATCCCTAGGATGAGACTAAAGAGGCCGAGTTCGAAGCAGTGTGACAAACAGTTCCTAGTGTGGTTCTCAATGTGACAGTGGAGGTTTAGCCCGTTATCCAGTTGCTTTATACCACTGACCGACACTTATGGCGTAAATGGGCCTTCACTACCAACCACAACCACAAGATAAAAATGACTGATTTAGGAGGAAATTGTATGTTGTCAACGGATGGTGTATGATTTTAAAATTGGAGACATAGTTAGTGTTCTCTGTGACCTTCGTGATCGCGTCTCAAACACAATTTTGACGATTGAGTACTGTACACAGTCGTGCTGAATTGAAGATGACGCGCACGACTCCCATTTGAATGAAATCATTTTCCATAAGTAACCGAAGATAGTGCTTTCAATCCAAAAATGAACTCGTAAAAATATTATTCGTTTTTTTTTAATTGAATTTATTAGTTTAAACTTTTTAGGGGACAACACTCTATATATTAGATTTTGTAAGGTTTTTTTTTCTCTTCAAAGAGAAAAATGTTTCACGCACGATCCACTATTAAAACGTGCTAGAAACTTCGATGAAATTTACTATTCAATAACATTTTATAATAATTATAGTCAGATACCTTTTTAACAAAACCTACAGCCAATCATAATACACAACTCTAAAAATTCCATAGAAATTCCTATTTTAAGAAAACAAGTTATAATTATTACCTGTAATAAGGGTTTTTTTTTCTAGTTTGACGGTTTATTGTGTTAAAATTTGCTATAAATTCATGTTTCAATGTATTTTTTTTCCATCTTTCTGGTAACAAACGGATTCATCATCGAAAGAACAACTCAGCTTTTGAGGCTACCCACGAATCCATCCAATTTTGGAGTTCTTCAAAAGAGGGAAGGGCTGTTTCTCAAGGGCATGTGTGATCGACGAAAACAAATAGTAGTCGGAAGGAGCAATGTCCGTGCCTCACGGCGGGTGGGATATGACTTCCCATTAAAGCATTTGAAGGTATGTTTTGACTTGTCTTGCGACATGTGGTCGAGCATTGTCATGCTGAAGAACAACTTTATCAATTGTAGTCGGTAGAGTTATCCTGGGATTTTTTCACCTAGTTTTAACGGTTCATAGTACACCACGCTCAATTGGTCCCACCAAATACAGAGCATGACCTTGCCATCGTGAATATTCGACTTTAGCATCGATTTCGGCGTATGGCCGGGCGTCCCGTACGAATTTTATCGCTTGAAGTTATTGTAATAAACCAATTTTTCATAACCCGTTACAATACGAAGCAAAAATTCCATTTCTTTTTGCCGTTGGAGCAGCTGTTCCCAAGTGAAAAAAAGTCGTTCGACGTCAATTCACACGGCACTCAATATCCTAGCTTCTAGATCATTCCCATGGCTTTTAAGCGAACGGATATGACTTGTTGAGTCACTTCCAATACATCTGCGAGTTGTTCTTCCAATAGAGCCTCCAGTTAAGCATCCTCAAGCTTTTCTGGTCGTCCTACGCACTCTTAGTCATCGCTATTAAAATCACCACTTCTAAAACGTCGAAACCAGTACTCATAAGTAGAATTCGATAGAGCATGATCTCCATAGGCTTCCTGCAGGACACGACGACTTTCATCTGCAGATTTCTTTAAATGAAAGCAAAGAAGTAATATTTCCCACAAATTATATTTTGTTGGCATAAAAAATGACATATTCGGAGCACAGAAAAATTATGTTGTTTACACTTCTGAGAAATGACATAATGAAAAAGAAAACCTTATGATGAGGCTTCAAAATGAAGTTGGTTGCAATATTGTCCGATTCGATTTAATGTCATTGACGCCATCTCTTGGAAATCCTTTAAAACTTTTTTTTACAGGTAATATTAACCGCCGTTTGATTCATACCTAACATGCATCGTTTGATACAATTCCAAAAGTTTAGCAACAATGATTGAAAAATGTTGATGTAAGAATGTGAAAGTTTGAACAAGCATGTGCGGTCCCAGGCGTAAGTCTTACAGATTTTTCTGCGGCCTTTTGTGAAAATCAACGGATTTCCTGATTTTCCATTTGAAATTCAAAAATTTTAACCAAGAAACTACAAGCCAGCTGAACTAAATAGTGAAAGCCTCTATCGATCGTACTGTTATGCGAGGATATGCTTAAAGGATTTCTAGCACACAGCCGGTTTTTTTTTGCTGTAAATGGAGAAAATCTTCTGTGTAAAGTCTTAGAAGCTCTGCGTCAAGCCAGAAATGTCCTGGGCTATGGAGACCATACTTTACAAATTAAAAGTATGGGTGGTTAATGTCTGGCGAATGTGAAGCGTATGACAGTTTTGTGTTGGGAAGTTGCTTCAGTGTGAACGATATTTTAATTTGGTGGTGATTCCATCTGAAAACCCAATCATTGTCTTGGCGCGTAATTTTGAGTAGCTGAACATACCAATGCTTTATATTTTTATGAAAATCGAACTACATGGTTTGATGTATTGTTCAGGTATGCGTTTCGGCCGTGTGCTATCTTGAGTGTCTGGTTTTCGCAACAGAGAAACAGATGAAAATAGAAAAATTGCTAGCTCCACTTAATCCTCTCCACGTGATAAATCAATATTGCAAAGGGCTTTCATTCCCTCATTCGGTTCACGACTTTGTCTAGACTTTCCTATTTACATAATTTGTAAGGCATTCTTTTTTTTCTTCTTAATATTCAAGCTGAGCACTATCATAAATAAAAGGTCCTTAGCTTGATTTGCTCAATAATCAAATCAGTATCCTTATCATCCTTTAAACTTCGTTTGTTGCAAACAACTAGCACAAATTGGTAACACCAATCAAACCCACCCTTCCATAATTGAAGTGACAGTTTTATCGTACACCCCCTGTGTCTTGTCTTATCGACGTGCTTCTAGCAATAGTTGTTGTTGTTGTTGTTTTATATCTCGAACGGTTCACCCTCATCGAAACGCCAAAGTAACAAATCAATCATATCTGAAGCGAAACTAATGGCATGTCAAATGTACTGCTACCACCCCCTTATAAGAATAAACAAGCAATGCTTGGCGCGCAGTTAAGGGAGGTTAGTGGTGATGGTGGTGGTTTGTAAGGCGCACAAGAGATTGTGTTATTGCCAGACGATTAATACAAGGATTTCAGTCTAAATATTATAAATCAACGCAAGACGCATAGTGAATGTCTACCAAGCAAGGATAGCCGACGTAGTTCTGGTCCGGTTTCAAAAAAGGATGCTTACGCAAAAGGAGGGAAGAAATTTGTTTAGGATATCCAAAGTGAAATATTCCCGCCAGCCTGTTATCGACGACCTTCAATACTTAAAATAATTATACGCAATCGATAACGACGAGTTTCCTTTTTTAGCATTCAAGCGGAGACGACTGATTAGGCACGGTTGACTATTAATAGATTATGGAGCTTTGAAGTATTTAATGTTATTTTAAATTGATAGTTTTTCCCTGTGGCGCGAGGGTTCAGCAGTGATGAATTCAATTAAATTATATTGGATTATGGAGGTTATGAATTTTTCTTATTGCAGATGTCGATCGATTGGCATAATAAAATGGACAGCAGAAAGAAATAAATAGATCTTTGGGATAGTGAAAATGTTTCCTTTTGGACTACGTTAGATTGCATTGCTTCTGGCTGGAAAGTTAATTGGAAAAACATGTTGATTTTTCTTTATCTTCATTTTCTCAATGCTTTTCTCGGACAATTTTCGGGTTTCTTCCAACACTTTTTGATGAGGTTATATACTTCATAGGTATTATACTTCAATAAATGTGAAACTGTCTCTAAAATAGAAAATAGCGTTGTACCTCGAATTTTATGAGTAGACAAGTACGAATTAGCAAGAAACTTTTTTACTGGGGCGAATGAAGATAAAAACCATTATCCGAAACCGGCCAAGAGAATCCACTGAATGCCCTACAGCAAAAAGTAAACAGGATACCATATCATACTGTCTTTTCGCCGACTGAGTGTTTGCAAGGGAGCTATATTGACCCTTTTTGCAGTATGTAGCAAACCACGACGGAGAATTTTCGAAGTTTTGTGTCGCAAAATGAAAAACATGAATGGAACTGTTGCGATCCACTGAAGTGGACAAGCAAAGAACTGTCGAGGCCGTACAAGTACATGGCGGCGCTTTCGCGTCTTAAAGAACATTCAAAAAATACAACTTCTAGATGTAAATAAGGGCAAATGAGCAAGTTGAATTGATATTCGATAATTGTGACATTCATATTTGAATTAATGTTTCTGGTATTGGAGTGTCAGTGTAACTAGTTGTTGTAGATACCTTCCGGGATATTATTAAAGTAAAGCAGGACTCTGACTACGTGTATTTTTTGGTTTCGAAACCTGGTGACTCTTGTTCGGTAGTGAGCTGTTGCGCCGCAACAACAAGAACGCAAGTTAACCAATTTTCGTTCGACATCACGTGCAAAGACTTGAGGGAATATTTTGGGAAGGTACACTATCGTTGAGCTCATCACCATTTGTGATGGTGTGGTTGCGGCGACGGCCGATGTCCGCTTTATTCTGCTGTTTTTGGACCGTGGCATAACGGTGAATGTCAAAGTTTACCGCGGAGTTCTGAATGCTCTAAAGCAGTCCAAACAGACCGTCCTGCTTGGATGTTCCAACAGGACTCTGCAACTTCGCACAAAGCACGCGTCAAACGGGCATGACTGCGTGAAAACGTTTCAGACTTAATTTCAGCCGAACAAAGGCCTCCACGGTTTCCGGATTCGAATCCCCTGGACTTTTCCATTTGTGGCATTTTGCAGGCAACGGTCGGAGCAAAAAAATACCGCTGTGTTAATGCGCTTAAGACAGCGCTTCTCCGGGAGTCCGCCAAGATTCCAGCCCTTCACATTATTGCAGCATGCGAATATTTTTTCGAACGTTTGAGAGCCATCGAAAACATGAATTGATTCACGGATGTTTGACGTTCTTCGACATTTAAAAATTTGTTAAATTTCACAACTAACTTTCCGAAACACAATGTTTTGGAAAGTTTCAGTTCAATAGGGCGACTCCGTATATACGGATTCAATGTTGGAAATAAGTATTAAATCCTTAACCCTAAATCCAATAAATCTTTTAAAATCTTAAGTTCAATTTCAGACTTCCGATATTCAAAATAATCCTCAAATCTCATTCTTTCTAAGAATTTCCGTAAAGACTTATGTCTTAATTTCCATTGGACTGGAAGTATTTTAAACGCTGAAGGTAGAGCGCTGTTTAATGCAAACTTAACTCGAGGTTGGCTGCTGATTAGCGAAATTCTGAATTTTGAAATATCTTAAATCCTCCGCGTATTTCGTCGTGTTCCGCTATTTAATCCATCATTTATTTGAAAATATTTGGCTTAACTTAGCCACGAAAAAAACAAATCCTCTCGAGCACCTCTAAGAAATTCATTACCCCATGGAATTCCTGCACGGGGTCGGACCATTTCTCAATTCACGACAAGCTTTCAAATCATTTGGTAATCGTTCCAAACATAACGAAGGTCAATTATCACAAAGTGTGTCTGATTGACCACATGAAGGCGATTGCATAAAAACGACATGTGAATATTTTAACGTCCAAGAACAATACCCAGTGGAAATAATTCTCTTGGGGTGTATTATTCAGCGATCAATTAAGATCTCCAACACAAAACAAATGACAGACGTTTCTATCTGGCAGAGATGTTGAAACTGCAGAAGAAAAACAAAAAAGGCACCAAGTCCTCGAGAGTTTGTTTAATGATTTCAGTGCCTAGTCAAAGGTGTTTCCACTCACTAGAAATCGAAATGGGTTTGGGATCTGGAGATTGCTGAGGTGGCTGCCCAGATCACATCGAAGGAACTCACCTTGGCACACAAACTCTTTTGATTGCTTCAATAATTGTCCGGTAAATTTATTCAAAGTGTCACGTCAATGTGAGGTAAGCACTTGAAAAACAATTTCGAATATTTTTTCACGCTCAGTTTCGCTGGCGTTTCTTTTATTTTTATCTCCATTTAATTGTGGAGATGTTTATGTCCGATCGAGACATCACCTTTGGCTGTAGATGAAAGGCTACCTCTTTGACAGCCCGAAAGATGCTGGTGGAGGATTGTAGATACTTTGCGGTGTGGATTTTTTCCTCCTTGTCTCCTCTCTTTTTTGCTCGCTCAAGCGAGCAAGTGTGCATTGGCGTCGATTACGAAAAATCTCAATATTATTCATGAAATGCTATCCCCGCTCAATTGTGTTTGCGAGTGATGTAATTCAGTCAGTCAATCATTGCTTCAATTGCCTTCGATCAGATTTCACACTCCAATTTATGCAGTGACAGCATCAGCGTTAGATACAAATCTACGCCAAAGTTCCATCTTACATCCCCAGGATTGATAAGTGCTGGGCTGAGTGTGCTACGACATTGTATGGTTCCACATACCGAGCCGGGTGTTTAGATTTCAAAAATGAGTCCATCGAATCTAAGTGGTGGAAGGAAGCACAATTAAATGGGCTCAGGCTACGGCCAAGATGGTTTTGTGGTCGGATTTCCATAACAAACGAAGTACTTATAACTAATTAAGACCTAGAAATTCCAAAGTCTAGAGCTCAGTGGCGTCGCGTCCTCGTACTTACTTTTGCTTCCGAACACAAAGAACACGCTGCACTAACACCCAACAAGGTGTAGATCCTCTGACACTCGAAATCTATTCATCATCCAAACTCACATCGGACGCGTTACGCATTTATTGTATAACATTCTCAATGAACCTATTAATAAGCCTCGAGCACACCATGGTGGTATGTATCACATACGGTCTATTGGTGGAAGCGGGCATACGTTACAAAACGCAGGACAGGAGATGGCAGAGCCAAGGATCCATCGCGCGTCATTGGCAGCCAAAGTGCTAATACTAGCGCTGATTATAAAGGCGGCATTGGCCTCTCCAAGATCCCACTTGAAAATCACTTGAACGGGCCAGATGTATTTGATTTATGAGTCCAGTCATGGAAATGGAAAGCCCTCATTTTGAATTATGACAAAATAAAGGGGTTAATAATAATCAACATCTCCGTCACTAATTCCTTCGGTAGACCGACCCTTCGTTCATCCGTTCCGTTTCCTACGCAAGCGAACACTCTACCACTATCACACATTTGCTCCATTCTAATCTGCGGTGTGAAAAAAGGGAGATTTATTTGAATTTCTTCATGTATGGCGGGTGATTGATGGATTTATGGGATGTAGAGTATGCATGGGTATCAGGACAATAACATAAATCCGATTGATGATGTTAATGATAATATTAAATTGCGGTGAAGAAAGATTTTCGTGAACTTTTGATTAACGTTTTCAGGTCCCTAATCAGGAATGTGGCGATAAAACCATAAACAATTTGAGATTATGTTGTTTTGAATACGGATTGTAGTGATTCCTATCGCTTGGATTTAGTTGGTTTTGAAACGACTTCATCTGGAAGTGTGTGAAACCAATTTTTAGATGTCAAACTCAACAAATGACCTATACCATCTCCAGTAACTTATCAGATTTGGAAAACTTGGTCTTTTGAAAAGTAACTAAGACTCTTACAAAACAAAATATTAACATATAATAATAAAAATAACATAAAATAACAAAATACATCTTATAAATTATTTAACTCATTCAAAATAGTTTCTTTGCTTTACAACTTTTTCAGCGATAAGTTCGAAAGTGAACTGAATTTTTAGGGGTCTCCCATTTTAGGGTTTCAATGTCGACATAGCACTTTCTATTCAATTACAAACACCAGCCTCTCGATTTGCACGGTACTCGAATTACACGATTTCGCTTTTACACGGGTTTACAGGGATTATATATAAATTATTTAAATACCCTTTAAAATCGAATTTTCATCGTTTTTTTGTTATTGTCATATTTTTATTGTTTTAAGGATTCTTTATTATTCGACAAGTTTTTTTGTTGGGAGGAATCCTCCTGCAATAAGGTATTCACAATCATCTTTAGGTAGAAGGGGTTGGTAGTTAGTTGTTAGTTTTAAATTATAGACAATTCTAGGAATTTTTCATTTTTCTGAGGACGGCATATCAAAGGAACGAAAACGGGAAAAAGTGGATTTAAAGACGCCAATTTCAAGGTAGTTTCCACAGTGAAACTGTGCGCATCCATCGTATAGGGTAGTGAAACAAACCATACTTCAAATGATTTTGAATTGGAAAATTGATAGATCTAAGGATCACGTATAAAACGTCGTTTAGAAAATTTGAAGAAATTCATGGGCCACAGGAGTAGAGTGCCGTAATAGGCATGAAATGGTGGAAACTCAAAGTTCAAGTGCATCAACCAAAAAAAAAATAAAAGCGTCGAAATATATCCCAAATGTTGCCAAAGATTGATATAGATTCTATAATTTTAAAGATTTGACTGTGTTTAAGGATATAATTCGAATATGTGAAGTGCAAAATATGTGGAGGAACTGTTACCTTCTAATCAGAAAGTACCAGAGGGTTTGGTTTCCAAATACTAGTAAACTTTGAATCATGATGAGAAACAGCTTTGAAACCTTCATTTCTAAACAAAGGTTCGACGTATGAAGAAAAGCGTTTTACTATTATAATGAGGGACTAGATTGGAGGGTTGCAAGAAATTTTGTGGAGATATGGATTGTCTTCCACCAGTCACACAAGCAACATATGATGGTCATGTGGAAAAATACGGTAAGTGTTTTAGAAGTGTTTGATGCTACATGTCATCGAGGTGTGCAAGAGGAAAAGGAAGCGTTGATTCAAAAAGTTGTTGAAGACGCTTCCAAATTAACAGTTTCAGGTGACGGCACCTTAAAAAACGACAAGTGACAGTTCGTGGTAAGGCGTTGCTTTAATTATTGGATGAGAAACTCGGAAAGTCAAAGATTGTCTAGTAAAATCTAGTTGTCGTTAACATGTGAAACGTCCAATAGAGAGAAAAATGGCGTTGAATACGAGGATGGAAAGAGTATCAGAATACTTGCCTAGCTCATCACCAGTGTTCAGCTGGCTAAACAGAAATTGATCCTCTTATGGATATACTCCAAATATCACTTCAAAAAAAATGGAGTTATTTATAGCAAGTGTACTGGCGACGACGACTCGCAAAAGATAAAGAACTTTAAGCTGCTGATTCTCATGGTGAAAATGAGCTTCTTAATAAAGAGGAATGTCACATTCAGAAACGACTTCGAAAATTGAAAAAAGACAGGAAAAGGTCTATTAAACCACTGTGTAACAACAGTCTTCGATACTCTCAACACGTTAGACACCCTTTTAGGACGAAAGGATCGCCGTTCTGCGAAAGGAGCGAACATAACCAGAATTCCTCCTGCGGAACGGAAAAATAAAAATGCCACCCGTGGTTATATCTGCTGAAAAAAGCTAATATAACCCAGGAAAAGAGGACTCCAGGTAAGTACTAAATATTTATTTTCTTAGTGAAAATTTCCTTTACTTTATCACAGGCCTTATAGTGGCCTATAACACTCAAACGTCAAACGTCCTATTCAGTGTTAGAAGTAAACATGAATTTTCTGACCTAAAGAATAAAAAAAAATTCCTTTTAATTTTAATTAGAAAATTCGAACAAAACTAAAAGCGGAAAATTAAAAGGAAAACTTTCTTTTTATTTTTTAGGTTAAAGAGAATAAGATATAAGATAAGATAATAAGATAAGATAAAATCAATCACAAATCATGAATTTAGATCATTGTGCCGCAGCGGATTTTGAAAAGTGAACAATGGCGACGCCACCGAACGTAAATGTAAAGTTTGTCTAGCAAAAAGTCCAATTTTTATAAAATGAGTAGGTGCAGAATCCTCTAGCACTGTCAAAAATAAAAATTATTGTTCTCCCTTCACGACAACGTAACATTAAATTTTTGATATTACTGTACACGGAATCCTAAGGATTTGTAATATCAGGTTTCCTTTTGATTTAAATGTACATTTAGATGTACTCTACTTTCAGAACTTCACCTTGTGAAGTTTAGTCTGACTACACCTCAGACGAAGACTGGGTTTTTCGTCCAGGCAGTTCAATTTGACATCGCTTCCTTGCTTTTCGAAATGCTTTGTTTCGCAGTACTTTCTTCAACCCTTTTCCAAGTACCAGTGGACAGCGATTTGGGAGAAATAGATATGAATGCATCTGACTGATGAAAAATTTGTGTTCGCTTCCTTAATTAAACGATATTGGACTGGAAGATTTTGAAAAAAACGGGTGATGGGAAGCGGATTTGACAGATGAACAAATAATTCAAGCTATGATCAACAAAGATCGAGAACACGACATGGAATGTGATTCAAAACAGGCATATGGCGACACTTTAAGGTATGCTAACGCAAGCCGTGACTTTGACCTGGTATCACTATATGCTGAACAGCACCAATTATTCACAGCAGTGATCGTACTTTTTATGAAGTGTGGCATAACCACGTGGTCACAAAACCAATGGAAGGTAGAAAAGCAAAGAAATTAACAGACTTTTTCGTTAATCGACCTTGGTCTGATCACGTATGGGTCTGTTAAAATAACATCTGCTGTTGTAAAAGGTAGTATCATGCAATCCCTCAAAGTCTAAGAAAGATTGGTATGATAAATATATCCAGATCCTTGGGACTAGACAGAAACGCTCTCATGATTGGTTGACAATAAACGCAAAGCAGCGCTTACACTAAAGAAAGGACATACAAATGCTCAAACGTACAACAACCAAAGCAAGGAAACCATACCCTACCTGGACTCTAATTATATATTTCGATTTTGAGCTGTAAGCACAAGCTTTTTTCCTAAATTTCATTTATTCGATGGTAAACAGCGGGAGAGTGAGTCCAATACCCTTGTTTCGGGAAAACCGCTCTACGGTATGCTGTGAAAATTATAGGCTCAAACTCATTTTTTCCAAAGTTGTTCTAGGAATTGAATGTTCTTGCTTGAACATGTTGGCCTATCTCAGAAAACCGTTTGAATTAAGTTGTCTGAAGTTTGCATCGTTGCGAACGCAACGCTGTCAACTTTTCTCACTATTTCTTTTCAGTTATAATTAAACTAAAATGAAAACCTAGAAGAATGTACAAAATTCAAAAAATTGAATAAAATTCAATAAAGTTTAGCGTCAAAGTATTCATTCAGAAAGTAACAAAATTGGAGACCGTTGTATTTGCAACGATCCAAACTTCAGACACCTTTCAATTATCTGCCAGTCTCGTTCTCTTAACCTGTTTCGTTATTTCTAGTTCAAGGTTAAAAATCGCTGAAGACTAGTTGCGCAGCTGTGAATAATTATAAACTCAATTGTAATTCAGAGTTTGCTAGGACATTTTGTATGGTAGATTTTGAGTTTATGTACAGTTTTAATACTTGGAAGTTCTGGAAGAGTCTTTTTACAGGAAATATGAAAAGAGTGTGGTTTTGTAGATACCTAAAAAGTTTGTTCTTTCTTTAAATGCCTCGAGGAAAACGTCGTGACATTCAAAAGCAAAAAATTATTGATTTGAAGACTGTAAATAAACGCAAGGAGAAATCGCATGTAAAATTAAAATGTCGCAAAGTATAATTCAAAATTTTGTGAAGCTGAAAATCGAAAATTATGGGAGAAAAAAGTTATCTGGACATCCGCCAAAATATTCGCATGCTGTTAAACGCTTAGTTTCAAGGGAATTATTGAGCATAGGAGCATCATTATCACAATATTGATAGACGTTTGAACTTGGACTGTGATCCTAGTTTAGTGAGGAAATGAATAGCGTAATCGAACACGTTCATGTTTCAGAAACGTTCGCGGAAGGCAAAATTGTCGAAACGACACATTGATGCAAGACAGGAATTCACCGAAAATTGGACCGGATGGTTTTAATTATTACTGGTCAGATTTGCGGAAGGAAAGTAAAATAATCTCCAGAGGGGCACATGGGGCCGGATCTGTAATGGTTTGGGCAGCATTCAAAAGAAGTTTTCGGAGCGGAATAGCTTTCATAAATAGAATTAGTGCTCTTGATTATCAGTCGTTACTACAGAAATATCTTTTAACCTTTTGTGGCACTTTGAGAAGATGCCAACGTTTTCTTCCAGCAGGATAATGCACCCATCTACACAGGAACCTCCACCAAAAAGAGGTTTTAGGATTATGCAATCGAATTGCTACCATGGCCAGCGTTAAGTCTCGACCGGAAGCCTAAGGAAAATTTGTGGGGATTTTGGCTGAGGAGAGTCTAGGCCCAGGTGAAACCATCTGCAAATGTTGCAGAGCTGAAACAGAGAATAATTTAAGCGTGGAATGAGATATTCGACCGTGAATTAAATAGACAACAGCCCTCCGACTTCATTAAAGGGAAACTTACCCAGTATTAAATAAAAACAAATCCAATATTGTACTGGGTTTAATGTTTTTCACAGAATTTAATCTGAATTTTTATGCTTTCATGTTTCTTTGAAATTTCCTTAAGTGAAGATCAATCAGGACAATATACAGTTATTGTATATAAAATCATGTTTTTACAGGAGAACCAAAGATATGTTTAAATCTATAATTTTTTGCAGCACTGTATAGTAATTATCAAGATCATTCTGTTTACGTAAGTAGTATGTACTTCCTGCTAGAAAATTTTCAAAATACTATTCTTAATTCTTGAAAGTATAAACGGATATGCCTCACATTTACAAATCTCGACTCAAATGTAGACGCATGAGAGATTTGCGTGCTTCCAAATTGATTAAGGCTAAGAAGTTTTAGCTCAATTTTCTGAGTTTCGAAACTGCTACAGGTCTTTTAGAGTAACTCTCTTTAACTGAAGAAGAAAGTGAAAGTGAACACGATGGAAACGATCTGTAATAAATTACTTCCGATTTGGCAAATACTAAATAACACATCAAATGCTTCCTCCCTCTGCAACTATTGCCTACATCAACTACATCAACGCCGTCTCGCCGACAACAATCAGTTACAAATGTCAACTGTCGAAATGCGTGTCCTTACTATTTCTTGCAATTCACTTTGGCGAAAAGTTAACCATGTCAACCACAACATCTACCACACAAATCACATAACGAAATTCCTCACATACCTTTGGCAAACAACAATAGATGTACACAGTGCCGAGGAACTTTGAAAGCTAAGACACCATTATGTGAAAACCCAAAAAATGTTTTCTAAGGAGCCACTTAAGTCCTGTTGTCAGACACACAATCGTACGCATTTGAGGTGCTCTCATCCGTCCCACGGACCCCAGAAGAGCAGCAATAACAACAGCCCCAGACTTGTCCCACTTTGTCCTGCCAAAGTTCATACATAGTTTGCTCGGGCAGGACGAATAAACGCGCCCCCGACAGCAGAGAGGGTATCAAAGATGTTGATGGTGTGCAGAAAAAGAAACCAAAAAACACCAGAAATGAGGAAATGAAGAAAAAATAAAATATGTCACACAACTAGACTGTCTTCAGGTTGTAATGTGCGTGTTCCTGAAATACCATGGAGCTGTTCCACTCCTGCTCGGAGGATGAATTTGAACTTGTGTCGCCCAGCTCTATCCCTTTCCGTTGGCTTGAAAAAAATTCCCACTGCCACATTCTCGTAGGGTCCTTTGAATGATGGCCTCTTAATTTATTTCGTTAAAGAAATTTTTGCTTCGGTCTCCGCCATCATCGAGAGTATTCCGCTTTCACTTAAGCCCATTAGGAAATAGTTTTCGATGGGTTGGTGATAAATATATGAGCACACGTAAACTACGTACGAGCGACTGAATGGGGTATGTGAGTATATTTTATTATTTTCGGGATAAATAAAGACGATGTTGGACCATGTGAAGACGACTAACGAAGTGGTTGATTGTAATTAAGAGTTTTTGCCGTGATACGAGACAACATTGGAATGAGTCTCGGGGTAATGAGGTTAGTGTTGATGCTTTATGTGCTGAGAGATAAATGAATGGGACAGGAATGTATGGATGTAAACATGTAATTAATCAGTTCTATTAAAAGATATTATCTTTTGCGAGACGCATCTTTTCTTTTTTTGTTGGCTGAGACACATATTGTAGGCACATCTGTGCACACATGTCGGAATAACACGCGACAGTTCCAGGGCAGTCACAGAAAAGGATCAATTTGCATTGCCTTGTAATCGTAGGCTTGAGTCAGAGGTATCGGGGATTGAAAATTAAAATCCTTTTTGATTGTTTTGGGCATGTTTTGCACTCAGTTGTTGCGATTATATCATAGGAATATTGACGTAAGACTGAAAAAAGAAATTGGATTATTTACAACTAAACAGGACGAATTTCGCACACATTTAAATGATTTGAAGAAAAACCGAGTAGGGACAGGAGAACTGAGTCCATGGAATATTGAGTTCAGCGTGATTCACCACCGATAACGACGATTGAATTTCCCTGGACTTTTTATTGACAGGGCGTCCCAGAGACGCGCCAAAACTATAAGATGTTAACTTCTTCATAGTATTGTTAGTTCAATGACAAGTTTACCCAATAGAAGTTTAAAAAGAGGGATCTAAGAGCCAAATAATAACATATGCCGCGAGGCATGAGATCCAACCGAAACAATGCTGGTTATTTTTTAAGTGTCTTTCAAGCCGAAGTGTTTAATGTGGGCATCTGCCGGTAAACTCTGATTTCAAGATCTGCACAGACGGGGATGAAACATTTTGTCAACCCCCACCAATGATCTGAAACAAATTTCGGTCTTGGGTCCCAGCTTTGTTTAGGCTATCTGGATTGCGAAACACCACGTATGTAGGGTCTCTCCCCCCATATGATTGAGGAGACTAAAGCGCAGCTCAGACTTATCAGACCCCATTACGCGGATACCGACGAGAAATTGAAATGTCTTGGTGTGCTTTTCAATCACCTTTCGAAGTGCTTTACGAATTATCTCAAGCCAAAGCAGTTTGATATATTTCGCGAAGCAAAAGGGGTGTGGCACTGTCTCATATCAACTTATTGGGTGAGGAACCAGAAATATCCAACGGAAGTGAGTGAAAAAGTTTATACTTGTCAATAATATACTGAAACCCTGAATTTTCATCCTAGTACGAAGCACGATTTCGAGAGCTGTTTCTACCATTACTTCGGTCCTCCTTTTTCCCTCCATACCCTGTTTTTTCTCGTCAGAGGATACCTTCATATCAAAGGTAACTCTATTATCAAATATATTTAACAATATCATCTTCATCAAATGGGATCTTCTTAAATCGCTTCATTATGGACAATAAGGTCCAGGATATTCTCACATGCAACCTCTCCATTTCCTCTGCGCTGATTAACCACCCGCACATAATATACGAATTAGTTACGCTTGTCTAATAAAGTCATCATCTTGGTAACAAAATGAAAATCTTATCACCAAATGAAAAGTTCCAACCAAAGCCTAAACAATTTGCCACTTGAGAAGACGGTTTGTTAGGTGGCGCCTGTCGCCCCGAACATAAGAGGCAATCAGAAGGCGAGGCTTTACTATTTTTATGGGTAAGATTGGAAATACCCGTGCCTGCTGAATAGCTGTGCATCCTCGATCAAATAATAGCTCTCAGTAATCACAGGATATTTATTCCGTATTCTCTAGGAACAGCTTTCCCTATGCAAGGAGACTTTCCTTCATTCTTCAGCAAGAAACACTACGGCAATCACTCTCGTGGTAAGGCGCGGTGTGGCCGCAATTCACAATATTTCTCGCCTTTTCACCCGCGTCTGTTACTTTTGATTCAACATTTGAAGAGAACGTGACCAAACATTGGAGCCTGGCAGGAACACTGTGCACATCAGTAGGCATCGTTTACTTGAGATTGGTCTCCAATGGAGGGCGATATTCCTACACCAACTTTGTCCAACGTCGCGCTGATTATTTCAAAGCAACTCATCTTCAAATATATCATCCGGCTAAGTTATTCGATTCAAATGACCTGAAGATCATTTCTCCTTTCTATAGTAGACAAGAATAACTCATGCTCGAAGGTTGCCCTTCCTATAGGCGACTAATAATCTGCACAGCTGGTTAAACGCGAATTATCTGGTGACTGTAGCTCCAAAAACTTATTTAACGAGAAATTTTATAGACGTGAGGCCAGCTTCAGCCCATTCTCATGAGAGTTAGGTGATCGCTCAATTTCAATTAGACACTTTGGGAATCTGGCAATTCGCCCAGCGGAACGAAAAATAATTTGTAGTCCTAGGGTCAAAATTAGAATATTTAGCTTTGACTAGTGGTTATGTGCTTCTGCCCATTTCAGGATCGCCCAGTCCCAAATAAAAATTACTGGAAATAGTACTAATCCCCCTTGCAAGCGGGATGACTTCTTACCGAGTCTCTTTCTGATTAGTTTCGTGAGGATTTTGACATACACAAAGTCTGTATATGAAGTCAGCCTCAGGTTCTCAATGTAGTCCCTCAACATCCGCATTAGATACTTCGGCAATCTGGAAGATGCCAGGACGCCAAAAATAAAAGTCCCTGTAGCGGAATTGAGAGGATTCCTCTCGTCGGGCGTCACGTTATTGGGATCTTTGACCTTCTGGACCGTTCCCCAAACTATGAAAGTGCCACTCTGGGATTGCTCAGCTTTGAGGTCGTAATATTCAGAAAAGAGATCTCCTGAGGCTCGGATGGCCTCTTCGCTGAACTTGTCTCGCGTTCACCCAGCGGTGTTTAGCATCGACAACTTGCTTTGAAAACCAAACAACCGAATCTATCGTTTTTTATTTGATGACTTTTGACATACTTTTGGTTGATACGCAAAGCTGGATTTTTCGAATTTCAAAGCATATTTTTCCAACTTCAAATTATAAGGTTGAGTTGTCATCTTTTTATAATAGTTGATATATATGCATGTATACATTCTTATACTTATTATAGTTTGTGGACTACTTGATATTCGCGTCCCTCAACCAGTCTTTAAAGGAACCCTTTAGACACCAGACAGTGTATGAGTTTAGTTTTTATGACCCGCAGGATAATTTAGGCCTGAGTGTAAAGAAAGAGGATATTGAATTCCTTAACCTTCATGCATGATAACGTCCCGAAGAATAATGGAGAGAATATGATCGGGAGATACTATATACACCGCATATATTGCAGCCAAAATCCTTGGCTTAGAATCCTGTGGTCATCTTGCAAATGCTCTTGGCAAGCGACAAAAAAAAGGAATCTAACGAGCAAGTTATGAAGGGAGCGATAGAGAATTCAAATTAAGAACGTCTGTGACTGGAAACATTGTGAATCAATTGCCGGAAAGACTGAAGGCAATAATTAAGGCGAAAATATTAATTGTCGCCAATTATTTCCAAAACTTATAAAACTTCTTTAATTTGATTCGGCTATTTTGCCTTTTCAAAGAAGTCGAACGAAGGTTTTTGTGTCTCGCGAAAGAGAATCCTGTTCAAATACATTCGGCAAGGGTAAGCTACTGCTGAATAAATACTAAAGAAATAAGAATCGGACCAAGTTTATTTTTATTTCTGGTATTTTGTCCTACGCAAACTGCCTCCCTGTACACCGAAAACTTAAAATCAACTCACAAATTGATTAGCAAACATTCACCTGCACACTAAATATTTGTTCAAATTACTCAAATTTTGTTGACTTACCACCAAAGTAGCACCAGTATTGATGTCGATTCCATGTGGAATGCCTCACACAAACACGATGAAGGGGTGTCTTGCGATTGCCTTTGATCTATCTACCTGCAAGAGAAAGAAGAAAAAGGACACTGAGTAAACAATTTCACGAAAACAACCCAAATTAGTAGAAGTTTAAGCTGGAGGGCGGCGACATACACCTTTCGCGACCATAGGCAGAAAAAAATAGCTGTGAGCTGTGGGAATAATACATTCCGGCGCACATACGTGATCATATGTGTATTTTCTTCTACATGCGAAAACAACGCCTCTATTGTCGAGAGCCTGGTATTATTATTTTTCAATTATTGAAATTGTAAATCTCAGTGGAGGTGAACATGGATTTCCATACATGTGAAGAGCCTCTTGCGTTCCGTCAAAGGTGAAGCGAATTGTAAGGGTTGGTTGTTTGTGGGATTATTTTTGCTTCGATATTTTTACAACATGGGTTAATTTTTCTGAAGGGTTCCCCCTGGACTCAGCTTTAGCGTGGTATTTTACTTCGTAAGTAAATGCTTTTCGGGTGTTGGGCCAGGACTTGTTTACGTAACTACCTGCAAGCGATTCAAAGGGAAGTATATCTCTGAAAGGATTATCTCATTAAAATATTTGGCGCAGGTTGATTTTTATTACTGGGCCCAGGGTACTCGTTAATTTAATAGCTGAGCTTCTGTGTTAAGTACAGCAATGGGGCCGCCACACATTAAGGAAATGGTCGGGAGCCGTAAAATCTTGGACTGCTTCGCTTGCCACCAGGAACTTTAACGTGCAACCAATTAACGTGAACGCAATTGACAAGCAGCTCGCATATCCTATGCTCTATCGGAGCCTGCAACCCTAAAATTATCAATGCTTGTTTAAATGTTTGTTCATCGTGTGTATACATTCAGCAAACAAACTTGATAGGTTCCGACTAGGAGGACTAACGCCGTACCGCCAACGAAGCAAGCAGCCAGGTAGGAATTTATTACTCCTGTAAAATGAACGAACGAAAAATAACAATTTACGGTAGTAACTTATGGAGTATTTGAATTCCCTTCGTTCTCATATATGGTAAAAAATGCTCCTTACGAGAAAACCCAAGACAGCCAACGACGTTCGGCTATTACCCTTCTGCCGAGCGTGTACATGATTGTCGGATTGGTCTGGCGGCTAGCACTCAAAGGTGTAATATGATGGAATGGGACATATCCTGGACGTCTTGGTCGTAGTCATTCCTCAAGTCCAATGTGCACCATGAGCCCAAAATAACGTTCAAGTGGAAAAGGTTCAGCGCATAAATAATGTCCAATTTAATGGATTCGTACGAAGCTGACAAACCCACCAAAGAAAGTGTAATGCAAGTGAAAGGGAGAATAAATAGGACGACGAGCAGAGGAAACTAGAGGTCATAGAGGATATTACAATATCAATTACTGCGTTCCAAACCGATTATCAAGGCTTTACGGAAATAGGATTATGTGTGTGCTGGTATTGGAAAACCAGTTGGTGTACTAAATAGCGAATTTATCAGTGTTTTGGAGTACTGAGCTCAGAACTGAATAATTCAGGATGTTTTGAATAAGCTTTTGCTTTAACGTAACTTCAATCCATCTTTGACGTCCTTTCAGAAAACTTCTTGCTGGAATTGTTCAACTAAATCGAGAATATCCAGGATTTCACATTGATCTACTTTTAAAAGTTCCCAAAGATTCCGATATGACATAATCTATTGGATTTCACAAATGTTTCACTGATATTACGTTGTCAACCACGTCAGATTAACATTTAGTGCAGATTAACATTTCATTACACATACATCAGCAGCTTGTCTTCAAACTCTTTACAGAGAGCCAGCGAAATCGTTTCAACAACCAAAATTAAGCGTTCGCTGTCAGTCATCTAATCGTTCTTCCTTCAAATCTTCTTATCCTTATCGCAAATATTTAAATTCCTTCCTGGAAAAGATGCTTTCATGCTCCAAGTTTTTCGATACTTGAATAAGTTTATTTCCTGCTTAGAATATCCAAGTTAACCGAAATTTCCGTAACTTTTTCAACCGTCAGCTTTCAGCTTTGCAGACTTCATCGACCTGCGCCTTTTTGAAAAGGACGAGTCCCGTGTTGTTGTTGTTTTATTTTTGTTCGAGGAAAAAATTTGAAATTAAATTTTCAGTTATCGAATTTGTTAAATTAATCTTCAGTTGTTTGCTCTGCAATAGATATGAGCAATGACCTTGGGCAATGCTTTTCCAGCTTTTTGGAACCAAGACGAGCAAGCAAGGAGATCGGAATGTTTTTTCTTGACTTCAATGAAAATTTTACGTTTATCTTTTACAAAGTTTGGGAAATGTTATCCAAGAGTATAGTTCGAGAAACTGTGGGATGTTGGATCAGATTTCTTTGCAGAGAAAATGTTTTTCTTATTATTTTGGCTTTTTGTGATAATAAGGTTTTAAATTGAAAACGAATATGTCATGAAACTTTTGAGAAGTCACTTCGAATCGAACTGAGTACAATATAGAAACCGTAAACCAATTTAACTCCTTTTTTAACCTCCTTAACCAATTGATACTTTCACTTTTCGGGATATGGTGATGGCATAACGTAAGTACGTATAGCAGGAACACTCTCGGGCATCTTCTCTCAGACAGAGATAGAAAATGCACAAGTAGAGTTTCATTTGTATTGCGATTTTTGCAAGTGATAAGTGAATCCTAAACAGGATTGCTATAGAAATAGTTTAAATAGAGCTCAAAGTACCAATAGGAGTAGAAGTGGGAATGAGGCGTCTACTTTTAAAGTTTTCAAGTTCGGCAGGATTCGTATAAAGAAGATGAACGCCCGGATAGGGTTTTGCCAGTATTTTGCCGATGATCACAGTGGTTATAGCTGGAATGGCCCGCACTCAAACGCTGGACATTTGCACAAAGTCGCCATAGGTAAGCACACTGATCTTGTTAGACTTAGCGTTTATTATGCATCGAGAAGAACTATACGAAAAGCTGCAAAACCCAAAGAGGATTAAGAATTAGTCGGGTCAATAGATGCACTTAGTTTGCAGATAAAGCTAGGCATCACATTTATGTTTTTTTTAAATATATGCAGAACTACTGATATGGAGAAGACCTTTCGAGGAGCTCGAACGCGAATATGTGGGTCAGATGGTACAGATAAGTGAACTCTATAGAAAGATGGACTTGGATGACATGATTCTATTGACCATCTTCTTACTAATCATCCCATACTAATGTAACCATTGAAGATTCGTTGCTCCATGGGCTTCTACTACAAAATTTTCAGTGAAACCTTCGTTGCGTTGTCAAGCAGGTGAATATTTCTTAGCAAAGAGGTTGAACTGACCTGTGCCCTAGAATAAAGAATTATTATGTATCGAAAATACAGCAATTGTATGCAACATACACAGAGGTCTTTCAAGCGCGGTTGTTGATATGTAGACCCTGAAGTCTGACTGGTTTCTATCTTCATGACTGGGAACCAAATTCAGGTCCTTGTCCTACAATGAATTTCTCTGCACTAAATCAAGTTGAATTTCAACAACCTTAATATTAGGGACGCATTCACTGAGGAAGCTCAAAAAAGTTTGGTCCATACAATTGATGCTTTGAGAAGAATCTGACAATTCCACTAGTGGCACAGTGAGACAATAGGGGTTCATACTGAATGAAGTCACGCTTTACAGTGTAAAAAAGGCTGTCTTAGAGGAGGGTTCTCATTGAGTTGGTTCACTTCACCAAACAGTGATAATCAGCGTTGCGAAAGACGCGTGAAGTCATTTCCGGCACGTCCCACGTACTACACCCAAATGTATTGGCTTCCTTCGGGGAAGCCTTCATTCTTTCCTGTTAAAGATTGATATTATACAAGGATAAAGAATGAAAGGCGACTGACGAGCAAATTTGAAGGTATGCCAAGTTACAGATAATGTTACTCCCCATAGGTGAGTATTGAAGGAGAGAAATGCAATGTTGTTGGGAAACTTGTTTTCCTATAAACCCAGAAATTACATTGAGGTAACATCAGTTGCATGTTCCAACCAAGAAAAACTTGTCTAAGCAGTCCAAGCGTATAATTTTGAGTGGTCGCAGAGAAGAAATCTTTGATGTCTATATTAAGGGTTAAACGATTTTTTTGATTGCACCTTAACCATAAATTAAAAATGAATATTTTGTTATTAACTCTTTTGTTCAAATTCAAGATAATCTTACGTACAAAAGAAACCCTTTTGGGGTTTTAATTTCACGTGAGGCAATCATGAGTTGTCCTGACTACTGCATGGAAACTTTTTGAGGTGACTTGTTGCTCACCGCTATTCCTGGCTGAATTATCAATGCTTTTTTATGAAAATATAGCAGAATATTCTTAGGATAATGCTTAGCAATACTAAAAAAATATTAGAATAAATTAATAAACAAGGTGCTCTGTAGTAAATTACAAGAGGATGCGTTTTTTTGGTATCTCTGATACTTGTCGCCGCTTAAGGGAAAACGTGAAAAAGGTACATTTCAATTGACAGTAATACAAGATAGCCAGCAGCCACTCGCATGGCACTGTTTCTAGCAAGCTCCGCGTGGAGGATATATGAATAGAACTGTTGCCAACCGTTGTTTCAACCAATAATCCAGTCAAATTTGTGCCAATGATACTGGACACCAACTCGTCTCGCTAATAATTGTGTTCAAACGTTGAAAAAGTTGCCAAAGTGAAAGAAGATTGAGGGAAACAGAAATTAGATCGCGATCTCGAGGCGAGGTAAGGGGGCGAAAAATAAGGAAATGACCAGGAGTGAGGGCCTCGAAATCAGATGGATCAGAAGCCGGAAGATATAAGAGGCGAGGGTTGAGAATCGCTTCTACTTGGGTGATCACAGTGAGAAGCTCCTCATAACTGAGTCGTTGTTCCCCAATAATCCACACTAGATGATGTTCGGCGGACTTAAGCGCGGCCTCCGAAAGACCCCCAAAGTGAGGACTAACCGGCGGAATGAATCACCAGTCCGTACCAGAAGAAGAAGCGTCATCATATAGACATTGCTGATGTTGAGGAGCTGACAACAAACGTCTTAAGTCTCCGAGATGAGTGCTTGCTCCGACAAAATACGTGCCATTAACCGAAAAGATGACAAAGTGATTGCCTCTACGGGCAACGCAACGACGGTAAGCAGCAATAACAGAGGGCGTGGAGAGTACAGATGCCAGTTCCAGAAGAAAAACCTTGGTGGCAAAACAGTCGCGGCTCACCGCAATCTCGCACTCCAGATTGTCCAGCATAATCGTCCAGCATAATCGATTCTGGTGGTCGTGTAGGCGGCAGTTGAGGATACTAGCTCAAGAGGAAGATTGCCCATCAGCTGAATGAGGGGTCGAGGTTTACTGATGAAGCACCGTTTGCATTGACGCAGACGATGATGAACTACATTCTGTCCATCGAGTGTCCAGAATCGACGGCGGATGAATGAGTGGCGGAACGAGTGAGTTGCCCTAGCGTAAAGGAGCCGCTGATGAGCATCGTCAATAATTAGAGTGGTCAGGTGATTCCCTTCTGCAAGAAGAACAGGATGCTTATGCTGGTAAGGCTGGAGAGATGAATAGAGACACCTACCCACACGTATGCCCTGTTTTCATCCATGAATAGATGAAGCGTCATAATCAGGCGATGCCGAGATGATAGTTCCTGGACTTTCACAATTTCCTCGGCAAAATGTTTCGCTTGGACCAGACGAATTGCGCAGCATTGTACCTAGGAAATTGTGGAACTCCAGAAACCATCCATCCAAGACAGAGGCGGAAGGCAAATTTTATTAATAATCACAACTAATGGCGGTATAGAACTCGGTTCTCAGCCCTGTGCTAGCACAGGACAAATGTGGCAGGAACGCACTTGTGCAAATGATTCCTGTTGCTGAAGCGCTGTTGCTGAGTTGCTGAAGAGACTTTTTCTTAGAACATGTAGTTGACGGATATAAGTGTGTGGTGACGTTTTACTTTTCTCAATTTTTACGGGAGCATAAATAAGTTCATTCTCTATAGAACTGGAAAGGGTAGAATCCCTTTTTGTACATTCTGGCAAACAAATTTTTTATCCACATGAGATCTGTCACAAATTTTAAATGTATGCCATTTTCAGAGTGCGCTTGTTACCATGACCAGTGAATTCAACCTCAATTCGACCATCGAATCAATGTTGAAACAGAATTTTTTTTATTCGATTTAAAGGCGGAAACGAGACCAGTATTGAACTGTTTGCATATAGAAAGTTGTGTCAGGACACGAAATCCATTAGGCCCTCTGAAGTTATATGGAAGCTGCGTTCTCTGGATGGGTTTCTTAATAAAACTTATACATAGGTGGGTCCGAGCCTCATACTGCCAGCTCTCTGAAGACATGAAGTCTCATTGTTTGGAGTTATTTTAAATTGGATCATCTGCATCACTTTGTTTTGGAGGAGGCATTAACCATGATCTCGGTAGTGTCAGCTTGAAGAATACTTTTCATTTTTCTTTTCCGTAATACCTTCAGGCTTTCACTATTATAGATCAATACAATATTATAGATCGATAAAGCGATACTACATTTACAATGCAGAATTACAATAGAATACTACGATAAACAATAGAACATTAAAAAAACAATCTACAATAGAATACTACATTTACAATGTTGACTCCTTCACTTTCTTAACTTATCACTCAAAACTACTATCCGAATAATTATTCTTCATATTTGAACGTACTTAATCCTCCGCAGACCTATTTTTCATCTAATTCTGCTGGCTTACTTTAATTAGCTCGAAGATTCACCGAATAATTCATTCGAGGAGGGATTAAGGACATGCTCGAGTCCCATCATGTTTTTCTCTGTTTAAATTTAGCTTACATCCGGAATACATAACTACACAAATCATCAGAATTTCAAATGTTTTCAGACAAACATTCATATTTGTAGCAAATTATATAGAATACATTCGTTAAGGAAACTCCACACAGATCCTTGAGAGTACAACGTTAACAAACTTTGATGTATTACGTACTATCATTAATATGTTATCAAAAATGTACATTCATAAATCTCTTGGAAATCTCCACGCACACACACACACACACTCCTTAGGGATTCAGCTCGACGGTATATCCGAGGATTGCGAATTCACGGTGCACTCAGTGAGCACTGGTCCCTGCTGCCAGCCCAGAATGGAAGCCGAAACCTGGCAAAGGTGTTTCTTTGCCACCTGTCCGGAGTATTTTGCCCAAGAACACATGGTCGTCGTATCTGTGCCGGAGTATCTACGGACCAGTGGATCGACTGTATCTTTTGCCTTGTGCCTTTCGGTATTTTGTTTTCATACCTGAGAGATATGCGAGACAGACAGATGCTTTAATCTATGATAATCCCATCAATGGCATGTAGGCATGTAGGTAGTTGGAGTGTAATGTTACATATGAGTAAACGGCTGATCCGCACTAGTCGAAATGTTCTCAAGTTGTTCGGGGTCCCGTTTCTCGGTCGATACTTTTCCAAACGTGTCCTCTCGTCTGTTACAAGGGTCAAATTCGTCTACCTTTTTTCGAGCGCTTCCTCCGACTAGGGCCACACGAAAAGGCGTGGATCTGTTCTCTTGGGAGCCGGAGCTATTCACACATGTGTGAGAATGTGAAGTAGAACCTGCTTGGCTAGGGATAGTCCAGCCGGCTAACTTTCTTGGAAGAATTTTAATTTATGAGTCGGCAATGTTTGTTCTTTCTTCGGCGATTCGTGCAGTTTGAATTGGACGGCGTGCGTGTGTTTGTTCCTTTCAGGGCTGATTTGTTTTGATCGTTCACATTATCGAATAATTTATCTGCCCCGGGATGGACGCACAGACGGACGCACGGTCCCATACCAATGAGAAAAACCATCCCAAACGCATCATATCTTTTGCCGTGTTGAACGCGTCGCGGTTCGAGTGAAAGGTGCGTGTCGAATTTCGATTGTTCCATTTAAGGGATCGACTTCAATTTAAATATGATTTGTGTTAGAGCCCTTTCTCCATGGTCGCGGTGGAATTGTTGTAACAGGTTGCACTTTATTCGCTGGAACTGAGGTTAAATATTCATTTTTAATGTTGATAGTCTTTATTTGTTGGACGATTATTAAGTCGGCATAAATTATATTTGAAATTTATTGCCGTTGGACTGTTGTTATGCTGATGCTTCTTTGTCTGCAAAGTGGCGAGGAAATATTTAAGCAAGTATAGAGAAGCAACGGCAGCGGGGGAAGACCTCCTCGTAGGTTTAGGTTCTATTTAAAATTCATAATTGCGGCACTAGGACATGAGTGTAATGTTAAGGGGAACATATGCAAGCATTAAATTGAAGTACTTGTAAGAGATACCGACTAAGGTTGAACGCAACACGTCCGTTAGGCAACAGCGTGGGTCCTGCCAGAAGTGTTTTGTAATGCCTCCATTTATTGTTTGAATTAGTTTCTGGCAGATGATTAAATCGCACTTAGTACAAAACTCGCACTTTGTACAACTCAAAAATTTTTCAGAAAGAGCTATTTCATAGTAAAGGGACGTTTCTTTCAAGCTTTTGCATGATGGAGGCCAAGACATTTTCGATTTTCAGTTAGAGTTGTCCGATTTGGGCTTCTGTTTTCTGATAAGTTCACTTTTGGCAGTCGGGAACAAGTTTTCCTTCTTATATTCTATCATCGAAAGAGCATTGAGGTGGTTGGTAAAGAGTAAAACCCATCCAAAACATTTCTTTGAGAAACAACCCCCTTGATGCTCCTTGATTAGATGCCTGACTGTTGGGATAGAACACCCCTTGAATGACTTCAAACCAAAACCAGAAACTTGATCAGTAAGGACTCTATTACTCCAGTTAAGATCGATCGTTTTCGTGTACGCAAGCTAGTTTTCCAGTAACATGTTTTTGTGACAGCAGTTGTTTTCCCAACGTCCTTAGCCATTTCAAATTATCTTTCATATAATGTTCTCGAATCGCCAGACCCTACTATGTCGCATTCCTTTCAAGCAAGGACAAACATTTCTGTAAAAAATGGGTCTTTTGTGGTTCTGCTGGATGAGTGGAAGGAAAAAAAATTCGTCGTTCTGCAGACGACAGCAACAATTTTAATCGGAATGGACATGTGATTTGCTTGGAACAAATTCAGGCATAGTCTAGTACAGGAACCGGACCTAGGATCTCCACATACGGAAGAGTACGACTGGGCTTCCGCTCAGCAAAATGCTTCAGAGAGTCTTTCCGATTCGGCCACCGTAAACTAAGTCGGCAAGCAAATAAGACATAAAATTAAAATGAGCTTTCAAAAATTGTTGAAGCAGCATTTGAGGAAGAGCTAAGAAGGAGGAACAAAAGACCCGACGAAAGACACACGCGGCTTACAAGCTTTTTAATCAAAGATGCAGCCAGATTAAAAAACTTTACAAAAAAAAAAAAAAAACAAAGGAGGCAAAAACAACATATTTTATACAATAAAAATATTCTAAAACTCGAGAGAACCACAAAAAATAAAAATATTAGAGTCAAACAACTCACGTGAGGTTACAAACCCTAAAAAAGGTTATGTGAACAGAAGGTGTTCGATACCAAAGCTAAGCTCAATTTTTCGAACCCTGACACAGGTGAACCAGCCCGTGCGTGACAAGCATTCTATGAGCAAGATAAAAAACAGGACAATATCATCCCTTGATAAAGGGGACCTAGTGACATTGGTTGAAAATGCATGCCGATAAAATTAAGACTTGCAGACTTGCTTAGCAACAAATTGGCAGACCAGATCTTTTGAAAAAATATTAGGGACATTGCATCCATGTGTTTCAGATCGATCTCGATTTTTTAAGCTTGTGCTAAGCATGAAACTCCCTTTCCGCTTGGACATTGTTTTATATGGACACAATCTTTAGCGTTAGTCACAAATTGACTGTCCGTCATCGTGTAGAGTCTGCAACATCAATATTCAAAGGAGACGCATGCCGGAGATAAGTTCCTTAGAGTGTGTGGTGGAACAATATCGGAATCATTCACTGAAAATCACCACCTCTTGGTTAAAAGGTTAAAACAGCGACATATGGTCAACAACTCAACAGACCTCAACAGAAAGGCAAGTCTAGTTGACTCTTCCTGTTCAATAGTTAAAAAGCAGCATTTCATCAGGATAAGGAACGACCGCATGTGGTGTGTCCTACAATGAGCTTAAAATAATAAGTTTTCTCACATCCTCCATACTCCGAAAACGCGACTTCTAAGAACTACCACTTTTACTGTTATCTGCGAAAAAAAATCAACTGGAAAGGAATTCGCCGACGACAGGGCATCAGAACACCATTCAAGAACAAGAAACATAAAAAAATTGTAAAACAATAATAAAAAACATAGCACCCAGTGGAGTAGAAGGACACTGCACCCAAAATGGGCTTTATCCATTTTTTTAGTATATTTTCGATTGTTTGAGCTATTTTCTCAGTAGCAACTTTGATTTAATGTTTCAATTTGTCATTTGTCATCGGCGTTTCGCTTGATTATGCGATTTTTGAAAACAGTGCGCAAAAATGCAATGCGATTTCACTCCGTTGGACTTATTTGTGGGACATCCGGACGCGTTTGAGGATTTTAAACGTAAATTGGAATTTTCCCAAAGAGGAAAGAAAAAGAAAATCGAAAATGCCCAATAAAAACTGATCGAATAGGGAATTGCAAGGGTATTGCATCGGGTTTCAACCTTTCTTTCAAAGTCGACTTTGAAACAATATTCGTTAGTTTTTTTTTATAGCCCATTCAAATTCCAAATCTTAAATGACCTTAAATGTATAAGCAAATAGGATGCTTCGTCAAGGTCATTGCGAGGCTCCCGAGTTTTCAGTGGCTATGATTATGGCAACTAGTTCTCTGGTTATTCAGATGTATTCTAATTAAGGTTATCATGACCCCATGATAATCTTAATCCGGACCAACCTTTTAAAATTCCTTTTTTCTTTGCGATCACTCCACCCCGCCAAACAGAATAAAGGATTAGACATTTCAGATAACTCTTGTATGGAAGACAAAGTCATAATGGAGACATTGCAACGAAGAAAAGCATTTCAAAACTGTCAGTACGATACCCTTTGGAATATGGATGATGATGAATAAGTTGATGATTACAACCTCCTTTTGTCAGTCTGTTTGGAGTGATGTCATTAGTCACCAGCACTTCTTTCTCCCGGTCGTTCCCTTAACTGCCTACTAGGTTAATTGAATTGTTTCATTGATTATCCTGAAAAGACAATGTAAGAAAAGCGACTAGCATACTGCTCTCAATTCAAATTGCAATTTTTGACCTCTATACAAACAGCCCTTATTAATTGATGACGTTTGATGAGCGGAATGACACTTTTGACGCGCGGGATGGTGTATGGAGATGCAGATCTTACGCAAAGTAACATTAACGTAGGTAATGCCTTTGATAGGAGTTATGCATCGAGTTCATTGAGCTTGTTACGATAATGAGAACCAGAATCTCGGATTTTCAGTAACATGCCGGATCATAACGTTAAAAGGAATCGAAACTCGGTACCATAAGGTTTTGACCCTCGAACTATTGATATCAAGTCGGATTTTAATCTTGAAAGGTTGTGTAACTCGATACAATGAGATCCGGACAATCGGACTTTTGACATCAAGCCGGATCATAGCCTTATAAGGATCTAAAACTCAATACAATAAGGTCCAGACCTTCGGACTTTTAAGGAACATGCCAGATCATAATCTGAAACAAATTTCTTCCTATGCATTGATTCATCCACAATGACTGAATTGTCTGAGACTCTTATATGACAACTTTGCTTAATGACGTATCCTCAGAGGTGAAAATGAGCTTCATCTGAAAAGATAGTTCTCCGGCAAAAATGCTCATCTTCGATCAAACGGTCTTCGGTCTATTGAGCAAACCAAAAACGCATCGATGACGACACTTGACACTTCACATGGGTTGTTTTTCGAGTTTTATGAACTCGCTTTACGAATCGATTCGCGAACGACGTTTTTTTTTCACATCCTTTCTGTCAAATTTTTCTTCGCAAAATTTCTTACAGTTTGAGTAGAAGATTCAGCAATTTGGAATTTTTTTTTAAATTTCCATTTTTTCAAGCGAAAAGCGAACCATTTTCTAAATGCGAAACATAAAAAAAACCACCTGTCACATCGGAAATGTCATGAAACCCTTCCAAGCTCAAAATAATCTATAGTTCCAATTCAAAACGTTAGATGGCCAAGCATGCAGTAAGGTGGCGATCACAACCACGTTTTGTTAGTCTGTTATGATTGATGTCGTTAGTCACCACCAAGAAAAGTTTGCAAATTTTATCCTTACTGCATGAAGGGATCACTGAAATCTTTATTTGGTTAACTCAACTCAACTTTCTTTGGTTCTGCAGATACGACCTTAAAAGTGCAACCGAGAGCGATATGTCGTTTCGGCTTTGTTACCTTTTTTCAGGCAATATTGAAGCAAAATTCACGTTCATCAAGAAAAGGTATAGCAGATCACATTGCAAGGAGTTAAAGTGAAGGAAAGGAGAAGATTGCCTGTCAGCAGGAAAAACCAGGGTAAGTCAGAAAACTAGGTGTAAGGGTGCCCGACAAACTCAGTGAAAGGAAGAAAGAACATCTTATATCAATTGCCACAAGTATGTTCTCGTGGGTAAGAATTCGGGGATTTTGAAACAAGATTGTCACATACGATAACAAAATGGAAGACAGTGGCTTGATAAGGATCAATTTTATTGTGTGTATGACAGAACTGTCAAAGAATAATCCATAACGAGTTATTCAAAAGCTTCGAGTTCAAAAATTGAACTGTTAATAGATAAAACCCAGTCTTGGGGTTAGAACCTTGGTTCTACCTCATGACGGTCCCAAGCCCGTGTAAATAGGGAGGGAGGAAGGGAGTGGAGTTGTGTATTGGATGAAGTTGACGGAAAGCTGATTAGGGAATCTGAAAGGTGGACCTGACGCCTAAGAAGACATTGTCCAGATGTTGTGTGTCGGATGAAGTTGATGGAAAGCTGAGTGGGGAAACTGAAAGGTGAACCTGACGCCTAAGAAGACGTTGTCCAGATGTGCTTGAGAAATTGCTGAAATTGGAGACTGACGGACTGTTGAACTGTTTTTGTTATATACGTCTTGCCGAATTGATGAACCTGTTGAACTTAGATGAAGAGCCGCGATGTAAAGGAGGTGCATATTGGAAGGATGAAGCGACAAAAGTACCGAAGACGTCACTGCAGGCTATTTCGGCTCTTGCCGCCAAGGTGAATGAGGGAAAGCTAGTGGAAGGAGTAAAAAGGAAGGAAAAAAGAGGAAAGAGGAAGGAGGTACTAGAGACTGATGACTTGATGACCCTGGTGACTGACGTATATGCTGGAATGCTGATATGCTGCACAGTTGAACTGTTGTACTGAAGACCGATGACTAGTTGACAAAGGCAGTTATGATAGATAGAAGATGCATGACGATCGAGGTAGAATTGATCGAAGTTGGGAATGGTCGACCAAAACGAGTACTTATAACGTCGCCAAGGTGGGCGTACCGAGGGAAAGAGTCTTTGGGAGCGGAACCGATGGAGAGAGATCTGCTGAGAGTACTCGATGTATTGAAGCTATGATGATGAAGACTGAACTGAGAAACTGATTCACTGATTGTGTATTGTGCTCTGAATTGATAATAAAGCATTGATCTATATGCTGATAAGGTGATGTTTGAGAAGAAGAAGAAGAGGAAGAAAAATGTTTGTCGAAGAATTAAAAGTGAAGTTATGTGTCAAGTTGGTAGTGGTTGTGTACCGAGAAAGAATGACAGATGACTAGAAGACTATATGTTACGAACTAGATGTCCTGTTTGATGTACACTGAGTGGCGGTCATTGCGAGACTAGTACACTGCTTTGATTTGTTGTCTAAATGCTGATAAATAGTGCTCGATATTATATGTGCATATATGTTGCAGCTGTGGTTAACCCGGACCCTATAGACTTGTGTTATAAGACTCCGAGTGACGCAGGGGGGCTGATGGTTTAAACTTCGGTTTGTTCCATCCAGTCTTTGGGGAGTACCGACCCCACGTACCTGACGTGTGAGGAAGAGTTATCAGTCCCGTGCACCTGGAGCAAAAACTGAGAGTTTTTCTCGGTCTGTAGAGAAGCGCAACCTGATCAGAAGTTATCTGTACCACGGGTTGGGGGAGCCCATGACAGGTTACTGTCATCCCCCTACACGGTTGAGAGTAGAGCTGAGCACACACCAGTTGTGTTCGGGTACCCAGGAAGCTTTAAATGAATTGGGACCTAGTACTGAAACTTGTTTCAGATCTTAGGGATGGTGGTTGACACATTGTTTCAACCCTGTCGTAGTGACCGTGGGTTTGGGCCTTCTCGAGGCAGGTATCCACGTAAATCACGACGACTTCTTGTGAATAGATAAGGTCAGCCATTGCACAGCGTGCAAGAGAAACTTCATGAAAGGCGTACTGTACTCACCCTTCAATCGTGCAGTCGTCATTCTTTTACAAGACAATGCGCGACCACATACGGCAAGGGTGACTCAAGAGATAATTTTTGAACTTAGATGATCTGTTTTGCCACATCCATCTAACTCCCAGGACCTTTTTCTACTCCTTTCAAAACTTTTTGAATGGAATAGCCTTCATTTCTCGAGGGGAAATCTGGAAGGTTGTCGAAAATTAGCCCGCTCCAAACCAATCACAATTTTTAAGGAAGGAATTGATAAACTGCCAAAAAGACTGGAAAAAATTATAGACAATACTGCTTGCTGAACTAGTTAAAGTATAGTAACCATAAAGTATAGTATATAAAGTATAGTAACTATAAAACTAACTATAACTATAGTAAGTACATAAAGTATAGTAACACTGATAAAAGTATAGTATAGAGTAAGTATAATTTTGTTATTTCATGAGAGCTAAATAAATGTTTGACAAAAAACAAATGTTCCTTATGACTCAACCTAATATGTCAAAACAGACGTCTGGGTAGAATAAGATTTGGGTTTTCCTTAGACAGATTTTCATGTTTTTTTATATCCTATAAATAAGTGTCATGCAAATGTGATTGTAGCCTTTTGTCCTGCATAAAGTTCAGATGGTTGTCAGCGGTCGAAGATGGGGATAACTTATGCCTTCTAGTTCCATTTAAATAACACTTTCAATGTATAAATTAAACGGACAGGCCATCTTGTTCTTGAGTGAAAGGCGTTGATGCTTTTTTTTCTCATGGAAACACTAAGCTTGCCAGTGAGTATAATGAAAATAGAATTTGTTGATTTTTGATTGCTACGTAGGCAATAAACAAATTATCGTTTTATCATAGTCGTAACGTGGTTAGCCATAATTAATTATGACCACTATTTATGGTGATGTGCCCAATAGAAAAAGGGGTCACAGTCACAAAAGTTAATTCGAATAACAAATCTAACGTCTTCCAGCAAAGATCAGCTCTTCATTAGAAGTCATTCATTCCTTGAATCATTATTAAATAACTTGACGCGCTCCGACTTCAAAGTCAACCAAACGAATATAAAAATTTATTTTATTGCCGTGGCTAATCCGCTCGTAAAAACGAAGATTTTAATCCTTAATAGGGAAACGTTGAATATAAATCACACAATACATAAATTCCCAACAAAAGCTTCTAATAAATTCATACTTTCCTCGATTTATCACAAAATGTCCATGAGTGGATTTATTCGTTGGTCTTTCATATCCCATAGCCATCCCGGAGAATCAACAGTGCAAGGAGCATTGATATTGATGATTACGACAATGGCTACAACGACAACGATCATGATGATGATGATGATGATGATGCTGATGATTACGACAATGACGGGGCTGATGGTGATGACCACGGAAGCCCTGTTGAATATCTCTCTCAGCATTGTTTAATTCGTAACAGACAAAATACCACACAATTACAGCCTACCTTCGCCGGTTGAACGAACCTACGTTTGATGTAGGTACACATACGCATCGCGTACGAGATGGACCCGCAATTGAAGAACAACGAAACGATTTCAAGAACTACAAGAAGTATCTTGGTATGTTTCGAAATCTCAGGAAATTGGAGCTGCTGTGCCGTGGAGGTTAGACATAGGTTAGATAGGCGACCCATGGTTTTGTTGGAAGATGTAATCGTAAGTGTTTGCGTGCAGGGTGAATGAGAACGGTTTCTGAATAGTTCCAAGATATGGCACTTATCCTTCAAAAGATAACCAAGAAAGTTGTTCGACATTGGTTTGCTAAAGTATGTATTTGTATAAGGACACCGATGTTGGGTGCCAATTTAATGGTTGAACCTTGCAGTCATTTCCAGCTATCAGAGGAGACCCGTGTGCGAATGTAGTTTAAGAGATAAGTTCGCAAAGCAGAGATCAAGTTGACCAGGTTCTAATACGTCCTGCTGTAGCCAGCGATTTTGGAGCGGTATCAAACGATTGTTTCCAAGTCACCCTGTAGATTCTATCAAGCATGTGACTAAATACTCTCTTTTACATTACCTCGTCCACCTTACCTTGACTGGGCTCAACAATTAAGTCGAACCTCGAGTGCCGAATGGTCTTAACATTACTCACTTTTTCTTGGCTTTTTTTCTGTTAATTTCAATTTCATTGCACAGCACTCCTCGCATCATAAGCTCGCCCGCCTATGGTCTACGGCTCTATGCAACCAGCATGGCTCATACTTGCACAACAATAGCAACAACCTCGTCTTAATAATTTTGGTCAGCTGAAACCCGAAATTAAATTGGGCCTTTATTATAGTTTGGTCACCCCGCGTCTGGTCAATCCTCTTTCAATGTGTGTGATTCGGTCAATATAAACCGCTTAACTTTTCCATTCTTCTTATTGTTTGGCTGCGGCTTGCAGAAGAGATGTGTTCTTGTAAAGGTGTTAGAAGGCAATGGCGTGATGGCCTAACAGCTCCAACAGGGTCGTCGACGAGCTTTTTTTCTATCCTCCTCCTCGCAAGTATTCATTCCCGTTCTGAAAGTATCTTTTTCGATTTCATCACTTACAAGTGCTTTACCGAAAAGGTAGAGAACACCTCAAGCGAAACCTCTTTCACTGGAGTACATTTTCGGAACACTGCTCAACCAACCTTAACTATTTCTAAAAGCCTGAAAACGCTCCAAACCGCGAAAAACATCTTGCTGATTCCTCTCCAACCTAATGTAAATTTAATTAATGATTTATTGCCTGGAATAATTTATGACAGCATTCCAGCGTAAAACACAGCCGTCGCCAGGTGAAAAAAAGCGTTTCGAGGTGAAGAGTTGATTTGGGCAGACAATATATGGCGCGATTTGGCTACCAAACTTATTCATACCTCTGGGAATTCTGGAATTTCGGATTTGGTAAATTGATTCGCGATGGATGCTTCAGTGATTTGGTATCGTTTTGTTGTTGTTGTTGTTGCTGTTGTGCTTCAACTGTCTGCGCAGTGCTTTTGTTTTCTCACTTTTATCGAAAAATAGTTGGGCGGCTTAGATCAACGGCTGCCAGCCATTTTTTAATTCATGGCCGTGCTCGGATGGATCTTTTTTTTTTGTTGGAAGCTGATCCGACCAGAACGATTGTCTTTGTTTAGCGAGAGGTCTTTTTGTTGCCGAGAACCAGAGTCTAGAATGCGCCTTTGGAAAATTGAATAAAGGCATTTTTTCGTAGGATTTATTTCTTTATAATTTCGGTTGAGTGAAATCTTTTCAAGTGGCCAATTTGTCGATTAAAGCGGTTGGGCATTTTATTTGTGCATCGACACTAGGCGGTATCTCATTAAATTTTCAATGGAAAAAAACTTTAGAGAATTCTCAGTTTTATAATCGGGGTTTAATTCTTTTCCTGTTCTTTTTGCGTTTCCATATTATTGTTATTTTCAACGGTAGAAGGATACCTTTAATGATTTTCTTTTATTTTATGCTGTGAAAGTGAACAAAGTGGTTAATATGAAACTACTACGCGGAGGTATCGAAGGGTCTTTAATTTAATTAATTGCATGAATTGGAGCAAAATTCGTTTATAACTAAACGTACTCACATTTCATACCTAATCGAACCATGAGTCGTCAAAAGACCGCTTCGAATAAACATATTTATCTTAGAGATTTTAGGATTTTCTCAATAAAAACCTTTTATGGATTTTCAACAAATTTTTACAAATTGTTCTAAGCGCGTATTTTTTAACATTTTATAAAAATTTTGTTAGTTTTATTGGCTTTGCAATATCTTATTTGCCCAGATTTCCGTCCAGAAGCATCTGTAGCAGTGTTTACCATATTTTTCTTCTCTTTTTTTTTTAAAGAATTCTGTGCTTAGCTGTCTTTCTTTCTGAAATTCGGTGCCTAGCTCTTCTCCGAATTGAAATAAAAATGATTACCTTTCACTCGTCATTTCTTTACTTAAAATCCAAGCCATTATCCCAGCTAAATCTTTATAGAAAGATATTCAAAAATGTCTATAAAGGCTATCATTGACATTTAGATTTCACACTTTATCCTCTGCCCATTTAATTGTTTGCATCTACACCAAGTTTTGTGCTATAAAGCCTAAAAGACTGCATTGAACTACCTATCAATGCTCTTTGATTGCTCTCAGTTTTATAAATTAAAAGAATAAAATCATTCGATTTGGAAATATTTGTTTAGAAATGTTTTGTACTATCCTTTGGCTGTCTCCCTATTTTCTTAGCTCTCTTTCATTTCTGCGGAAAGCTCCCATAAGCGTAGTCTTTTGCTAGAGGGTTAGTCGCTAAAGACGCGCTTGTTAAAAAATTGCCAACTGTTATATTTCTCGCAGGTCCTATATATGGTTCTGCTAATTTTTTCAGTTTGTTGGGCATGTATCGAGCATATCTACAACGTCCTTTTGTGTGAAACAATTGTTCATCTATAGCAAGATATGCTCCAGGCTTATAACAGTTTTGACTGTTTTTGATAAATGTTTAACAAACTTCAGAGATCGAAGCGAACTTATCGTTTTGTAAGCTTTCGTTTCCTTGATTTGAGTTGTCAAACCGAATAAATCTCATGATTTCTGCGAAGTCATATCGGCTCATAGATGTCGCGGAAAATGACGGACCCAATTTCGTGTTCTATGAATAGAAGTCCAATAAATTCATGTAATTTTGCAATGGATAAATTTTATTTCGTCTTTAACACTTGAAATGCCTCTGGTTCCGTATATCGCTCAATCGCAATATCATCAATAATCTAGGAAAACGCTGTCGGAACTCTGCTCTTTATTATATTTCCTTTAGCGCATGCATTCGGTCCTGATATTTCCTTGAAAATATTATAAATAGGTGCTCATCTTCTGTCGAATAAATCACAATTATTTTGTGCTGTATCAATATCAAAAACTTCTTGATCTGCCAACCAATCCTGAAGAATGTCCTTTTGGGCAGGCAGTGTTCTTTCATTCTTTCATCCTGCACAGCCCGCCTTTTAAAATTTGCGTAGTTTAACGCAAATAGATACAGGTGGTACGCCAAATTACTCATACAACTGATCATATGAGAAGGGTAATATAGAAGAGCAGTGTAGATTTATGGACAAATTTGGACCTTAGAATGGGAAAGCAGGGATTGATAAGCCTTATTTGCATTTGCGGGGTGTCCAATAACGTCTTTTTTGGAAATATTTTTATTTACGTTGGCTCCACGATGAACGAAGATTTCAACATCTTCAAATGTAGAAATGGTTTGGTCGCACTGGTGGCACTCTTGCGAGTGTAAGTCATATACAATTAGGTAGACCAATTCGTTTTACTTCAAATTCCAGTCTTAAAACTACTCCTTTGACATCTGAGACTGGTTGCCATATTATTGACATCTTCAGAATACGCTGTGTATTGCGTGGACTTGAACATGAGAGTACCAGAGGTTTCAGCTGTCGTCAATCTGATGACGTGTTTCAGAGCAATATTGTGGAGCATTGGGGCAAGTCTATTTCCTTGGTTCAAGCCTAATTCTATCGTGCAGCTGACTGTTTTGAGCCTTGTGAATTCGATCATGCGGACAAGTTTTGTCACGACACCAAACTCCAGCATTATTTTGTACAACTGTCGATACTGCTTGAAATCTACATAGATTTTGTATACGTCGATGATATATTCCTAACCCCTGATATATCATGGAGAAGAAAATTGAATAGGGAGAGACCAAGGATAGAACCCTGCGGGATCCCAAAGTGTAGTGAGATTTGAAGAGAGGTTCCATGTTTTTATTTGCGAGGTTCTATTTGATAGGAAACTATAAATAATTTTTAGTAAAGCTACTCGACATGAACACATTTCCAACATGAACTAGAGCTCGTTGATCTACAGTCGAATGCTTTTATAAGGTAAAGAGCGCATGCCACTGTGCACTTTTTTCGCTGTAGATGATTTTGTGATGCATCAGCTTTATTGCTTGCTCTGTGGACCGTTCGGGCTCAAATCAAAACCGAAAATTTGTAGTCACGGAAAAGATGAAGTTATTAAAGCTTCGGAGAATTATCTGTTGTAAGATTTAACACAGATTAGATAATGAGGAAATCAGCCGGACATTGGTCATTCTACCCGTGCAGTTGGGCTTTGGTATAGGAATCAGTCTGCAATCTTTCCATGTTTGGGGGACGTAACCGTTGTTGAAGCAACGAGTCTGGAGAGAGGAGACAAATTCGCTTCACTTTTTGGGGACTTTGTTTGGGATTATTTCGGAATCATGAGACAGCTCGTTATTTAGTGAACTAAAGATATCTTCAACTTCGTTTTTCGAACTAAAAAGACGCAAAAACTGAATGGTTTGGAGAAGTCGTTTTATTTGAGCTAGAGAATTTGGTAAGGTAATTCATATGCTTCAGTTGCAAGCTGAACCTTGGTTTTGATCTTTTTGTTGAGAGGAGTGACTGACGGCTCCAGTGAGTTCCACAGAAGTGAGGTGACTTACGGCTCCACTATAGGTGCCTGAAGTATCCCTTTGAAGCGCCAATCTTATCCGAAGGAGCATTGAAAACATCATTGCCGTGTAGTACAGAATCTTCATCAAGGTTTAGAGTTTCATTTGGAACTCTGATGCCCCGTGGTTTTTTCTATGGTTTGAAATACATCTGACGAAGGTCTCAGTGATCTTAAGTGGTGTTTACGAGGGTCGTTTGTCCCTGGCCCAAATGACAAAACGTGATTTCACGAAAAAGTTTTTGCTGTCGCTAGGTAGATGGCACTTTCGAACGGTCTCATGAATTTTTTCAGGTTTCTGTAGGTAACAGTTTGTTTTTGGCAGCCATTCTAAGTTGACGTGTCACGCGAATCGTCAACGATGGAGCACGTCCAGTACCGAGCGGTCATAAGATTTTTTTATTTAAAAGGTTTAACGCCGGCCGAGATAAAAGTCGAACTCGATCCCGTGTATGGTGAAGCCTCGCCCTCATATGCAACAGTAAAATTTTGGGTTGCTGAATTCAAACGCGGACGTACGAGTGTTCTTGACGAGGAGCGTTCCGGGCGGCCAAAAAGTGTGTTGACGGACAAAAACGTTGAAAAAGTGCACGATTTAGTTATGAGTGACCGTCGACTTAAAGTGCGTGACATAGCTAAGTCCATAGGCATCTCAACTGAACGGGTGCATCACATCCTAACAGTTGATTTGGACATGAAAAAATTAACTGCGCGTTGGGTGCCGCGCCTGCTCACAGTAGACCAGAGACGCACCCGAGTCGTGACTTCAATGGCGTCTCTCGAACTCTACCGTAACAATCCTGACGATTTCTTGAGGCGTTTCGTTACTGGTGATGAAACGTGGGTCCATCACTATACTCCGGAGATGAAACGACAGTCGATGCAGTGGACTAAGAAAGAAGAACCGGCTCCAAAGAAGGCAAAGACGGTCCAATCGGCGGGGAAAGTGATGGCCACCATTTTCTGGGATAGTAAGGGGATTATTCTGATCGATTACTTGGAAGAGAGGAAAACCATTAACGGGGAATATTACGCAAAACTTTTGGGCCGTTTGGACCAGGCAATCAAAAAGGAACGTCCTGGTTTGAAGAAAAAGAAGATCTTGTTCCACCACGACAACGCCCCTGTCCACACCTGCGCGGTTTCCATGTCCAAATTACACGATTTGCGGTATGAGATCGTTGACCACCCACCTTATTCGCCCGACTTGGCCCCATGTGATTTTTTTTTTGTTCCCCAAATTGAAAACTCACCTCGGTGGACAAAAATTTTCATCGAACCAAGAGGTGAAAGACGCCGTTTCCCAATTTTTTGCAGACTGTGGCAAAAATTTCTTTTTGAACGGTATGAAAGGACTTGAGAAGCGTTGGACCAAATGTATTAACCTCCAGGGAGATTATGTTGAAAAATAAAACAAAATTTTCCGGAAAAAATGCTTTTTTTACTTGGGCCAGGGACTTATCAAACTACCCTCGTATAGTCATTACTTACATCGTACTTGATGTGCTTGTAGATTTTACAGGAAATCCCATAACCTTTGGTTTATACGATTGTTGAAAATTCGTTTAAATCATTGAAACATATGTTTGTTTGGTGATTTGCTGAGTCAGACACCAATATAGCGAGCGAGGGGTTTTCTGAAACGGGGCATGTAAGTCGAAACACTCAATCAAGGACCATATTATTGTTGATATATGTGTCCTTTTCAGCTTTTGATAGGATCTCATTTTCCGGTGGCTAAACTAAAATCAGGCCATATATATTTTTCAGGAAGTGTAACCAATCTATTGAAGTGTATGGTTTGTAGTGACGTTGGCAAGTCTGAGGGTTATATTCAAGTGCAGACCGTAGTGGTCAGACAGTGAAACAAATGTGGAATATGTATATGGGCATTTGGGATCGGAGAATAGATCGTATGAAATTATAAAATTGTCCGACATTGAGCGACCTCTCGGCAATGCTGGGACTCCTGTATTCACAACTGTTGCTGAGAGGAATGGATTCGTTTGGAGCCATTTAAAAAGGGCTTTCCCATTTGAGATTTTAATGGAATCAACCCCAATGCTCATGTCTGGCATTCAGGGTCCCATTTAATCAGAAATGAGCCAGTGCATGACGTTGCTACAACTATCTGATTGAGGGAAGTAGCGATTACAGTACTTAGATTACATGGAAAATATAGGGAACTAAATAAGTTTTTCGCTGGAGCTCCGTTGAGTCGTTCAGTGCAGAGTATCGCTAAGGTACAAGAGGAGCTGCCTCATTCGAAGGATATTTGATTGGGAACTCGATCATCGCTACAAATTATGGATGTGCCTCTGTCAGCATCATTACGCAGCACGTTGTAACTATCCACGTGCACTTAGTGGTGAGGTTTAAGGAGAGTCTCGTTCAAAAGAAGGATGCCGCAGGTCAAGAATTTTATCAAGTCAGCTACGAATAGTCGCTTGTCAAGAGAAATTATGTTATTAATATTAAGGGAAAGAATAATCAGCCTACTTCCCACCATAGAGACTAAAATAGAAATTCAAGAGAGCCATTGGCTTATATTAGTTGGGTTTCTCCTGGCTCATCTTTATCGGGCGTGGATTCAAATCCCGATATGCCGAGCCAGTCGTTTGTTATTCGGTGTAGGTTTTCCATGTGATTAAGTCTCGGTGGTATCTGTGGTACTCAAGGGATATTCCCGAATGAGAAGCAGTAGAAGTGGTGGAGGAGATATGATGTGGGGTATCTGATGAATGGGATGCGGTATGAACTCAGGATTAAAGACCGCTTTTTTGTTTTGATCTCCCTAACTCTTTCCACACATCGCTTTCTTTACGAACATCCGGAAAAGTTTGCTGCATGACCATATGTTTAGCAGATTGTACAGAATGGAGCCAAATCAGGTTTCTTCATTGTTTTTTGGGGACATTCCTGCGACATGTGCGCATCCCCGCACGCTATACAACGAGGGTCGAAGCCACAGTTGGAGGTACGTGTCCAAATCGCTGGCAACGGTAGCACTGTACAAGGTCGCTCCCTTTAGGGCGTTCCCAGTGAGCCCGTTTGTGTAACATGTATCGCAATTTTATCAGTGCGTTATTGTCTTCTTCCGAGGAGACAGTAATTCGGAATAAGTCAAGGTATAGTTTATTCGATCTCGATCACGATGTTGTTAGCGGAGACACAGCTTCGATTATCACCTCAGAAAGTTGGCTTTTAATGTCCTTACGGACAAAATCTGCCCCAAAGTCTGAGTCTATACCTCTTAATATTACTATGTACTTTTTTTCTTTGGGGTGAAGGAATACCCTACAGTTGAGGTAGTTTTGATTAGATTAAGGGCATGCTTATGTGCTTCGAGATTGTCCACTGCGATTTTCAACCGAGCGTTTGGCACTCTCGTGATTCGGTAACCTAATCAAGGATCGTCTACTTCCATGTGTCGGTCTAAAATATCTTTCAGTACTTTCTGCTTGAACGTACTCTGCATAGATCGGAGGGTACCATCCTTTTTATGTTGATGAGTTGTTAAATGTTTTGCCATTTGGCTCATTGTATGATTTTATGACCATATCCTCAAGGGGTTAACATTGGGAGCAATTACCTTGACTGGATACCGGAGCTTTTTCGGTCGGTTTCTGTTTCTGGTAGCCTGCATCACGTTAGATGGTAGTTCCTTCTGGCCCGCTTTGGCTCTTGGTTGATCGATCAATGAATCTGCCGGCCTACACAATATTGTCCATTTTCCTGTTTGATCCTCGGACGCAATGCAAAGTTGATTGTAATTCCTTCTTTAGGTACTGAAATCAGATCTTAAGTGATATTTTCTTTTTGAATATTTTCGTCTAAATGAACGAAACGCACGGTAAAAGGAAAATAGAAGATGCGAAAAATGAATGGTGGAATGATCAGGTGAAAAATAGCATTTTATCGATATGCCGATTTGATTTCACAGTGACGAATTGCTGATTTGAATAAATTTCTAAATTTCATCTCTATACAGTCTACCAATTCTTGTTTAAACTTAGATTGTTAATTTCATTTGCCTTAAGCCATCAGGTTATCAGAAGCCATCAAGCTTCAATTTATAAAAAAGTGTGAGAAAATAAATGTTAATGCAATCATTTTGTACTTTCCACGTTTCCCATTCACGCAGCTAACAAAAAAGGGCACCAACTACACACTTTTAAGTCAGAAGATCTCAGCCTTGGTAACCAAGTCCACCACAATTCTCACTATCGTGCCTAGAAGATCCACGTATGTGTCAACAAATATATGACGATCATGATCATGTTCTGCTAGTGTCCAATGGTAATGTTGATGACCACAAAACCAGTTGGCAGCTCAACGAGTTAACTCACCGCAGAAGAAATGTTGAAACCACATCGAAATGGCTCCGTTTTAATTAGGGAACCGATCAAAGTCTTTTAACTTACAACAGCAAGTTACCTTTTGTCGTGAACTCGATGTTTGCTCAGATCTCGAGTCTGCCGCTGCGTCATCGTCAGAGTCATCATGCAAGAGGGACCATCGAGGTGCCAGCTTACTAGCCTGCTTCCCTTTCTGCCTGCCAGCTAGCCAGCCTGCTGAAAGACATCCGCGCAGCCATCCAGTTCAGTGATCATATCCAACACTAAGACGATGATTGCGTTTCGACTCCAAGTAACAACGAAGACACATGATTTTGTGGGGACCTCAATGGCCACCATTCCAAGTAGTTGGAAGTTTATGACTCGGCAGCGCAGTGGCAAACATTTTACGACATGACATTCTTTCGGAATTGTTGCTTCGACGCAGCAAAACCAGGAATGCATTAAGCAACCTCATATATTATGAGAGTTCTAAAAAAGTTGGATTTTATAGACATGTTCGCTGGCCCGAATCGCGGGACTCCATTCGTAGGATATGAGCACTTAAGAGTCGATTGAAATTGTATCAGATAAGAAAATTGGAAAAAAATTCAAGAAAATCATGTTCAACTCATTGAGCAACAATCTCGGCAAGATAATGGAAGATTATAGATTTGTAAGCATTTAATTTTAGGATTGCATTGGATAAATAATGTAATGGTGATGTTCGCTCGGCAGCATGAAACAGGAAGTGGAACAACCAAAGTAACGCTGGTGGGTTGGACCGAGGCGCGATGTGGACTCTGAGGAACTTCTTTTAAGCTTCTTTGAGCTGAATGTAACTTCCAAGTCGGCATATCACCATTACAGTATTTCAACCTGAATTCCTCACTCTTCATTACTCGTCTTCCAAAGCACCATAGACCACACACGCGGACTATTTAGCTCCCGTCGTGTGAACTACGCTCTAAAATCGACGTTCAAAATCCCATAAAGTAAGATTTGAATGAATATTGCATTAAAATTCATTCGTTGCCTTTGTCGTCCTCTCTATTTAATATTCCAAAGCACAAAAGTTTAGTCAACACAATCTCAACCTTATCTTGTTACTATACATATTATAATCGCGTCCGCTCCGCCTTGTCCCCGAAAGAAAAAAAGCCCCCAAAGGAAAATTATCGATTCTTCCGACATAACGAACACAAAAAATAAATAAATAAATAAAACGATGAAGAAATGAAAAAAAATATGAAGTCAAGCAAGGACGGAGGCCCACAAAAATAAACTGGAGCACTTTTAATTTGAATTTTAAAGCAAACAAAGTTCTTATTTGATTCTTTTCCAATTCAATCTCGAGTAGTTGGAAATCGTTTGTGTTTTTCTATTCGCGCTGCGGGCAGAACGTTTACTCCGGCCGCGACTTTACCGCAATTTTATTCAAATCTATGCAAATATATTTGATAAGATGATTGATAAAAAAAAGTCGTCGTTTGTAATGCAACATATAATTTCCTGTGTTTGGATATTGAGTATTGCGCTCCGATAAAGAAATTAAAGTCGAAGGAGGAAGCGTTGGGAATGAAACAGTCATTGTTGTGTTGTACTGAACTTGATACTATCGCAAAGTTGTTGTTGTTGTTGTTGTTGTTGTTTCTGTTTTTTTCCTTAAGACTACAAGCCGAGGAGTCATCAATTACTCTTGATTTATGTTAAGTATGTTTTGGGTAGTTTCTTGCTTTTTATTGAATAATTGAGTCATTCAGTCATATTAATATAGATATCGGTTCTGAATAATTCTCGAAAAAAGTTTGTTGTGAAAATATTTTTTCTTGATAAGAAATTCCGGGAAACGCTTTCGGCTTTTTCGTATTCTGGGGGAAAATTTTATTTACAAAGTAAAGCATTTGCTGATTAGAAACTCTGGAGTTATTGTTGCTATTAAATTCATTGGAAAATTGAGCTTAAATTCTTCTGTAATAACCTCTTTGGACCCGGCGTATGTTTTCTTACTTTTGCGGTCACCACTAAAGTGACATTTTCACCACCACCGTACCAAAACGCTACAAAGATCGACAGCGACTCTAGTGTTTATGATATTGACAGGTTAACTGTCCGCGCTCTGGAGTGAAATTGTTCCATATCTCCAGTTATGTCTTTGCTTTGAATTGGAATATTTGGAGTTCGAAATGTATAAATATATATTTAATAATATTAATACTCTACTGAAAGCGTTGTTTTAAACACACAGTGACATTGACAGATTATAATATTTGACATGATATTATGGACATTTGAAATATAAAGTTCAAAGCAGTCTCTCATTGGATTTTGCAAAATTGATGGATCCTCCGATTTTCTCTTCGTTTTATGTACACGAGCAAATACTGACGGTGAGTTGGGGAAAATATTAGAAGGTGGTGACAATGAAGCAGAAACAAATTTGTCGATGACGTTGTATTATTGTATTATGACGACAGACCGGCAGATCCTGATTTTTTAACCAAGTGGAATTGATATATTGATAATTGATAATTGATAATTGAACTCACCGTTGCCGAAGCACAAGGTAAACAATAAATGATCCTTTCGATGAAGACACTACATATGAGGGTATGTCCATAATTTCGCCGAATGGAGGGGTAGAACAGTAACTCGTTGTCAGTATTAATAGCAAGCTTTATCTTAACCAGATCAGTAATCCCTAAACTATCGCCAATCAAACATCGCAATCTGCAAGTAAGTGTGAATTGTGAGGAAAATGACTACCGCTCCGTCATTCGGTTCCATACCAAACTGGGAAAGTCAGTTAAAACCACACTGGAAGTGATGGCCGTACGTTTGCTGAGACTCCTGTTCGTGTAAAACCACAGTTTTTGGTTTACAAGTGGCACACCCTCTTTGAACATGACAGGGGCTCACTTGAAGACGACCTGGACGACCGATCAAAGTGATTACCCGGGAAATGATTTAAAATGGCGGAAAATTAATACAGGAAGAAACTACACTAAAGTAAAAGCAGTAAAACAATTTAGCTCAGAAACAAAACCTCCTATGCGTTTTTGGACTTTTGTAGTGATGACAAGAATGGAGTATTGAATTGAATTGGTACTGGAAACGGAAAGTCAAACCAGGAATATTTAAAATGGCACGAAAAGGACACATGACTACCTAAGAAATTGAATGTTCTGTTTATTGAATATCTTATCAACAAACGGAAGAGATAGGGAAACTTATTGGAATTTACTAGGTGACAAGCATCATTAAATTTCCATCATAAGAATGTTGCTGGAAACGCGACCCTATTTTTAAACCTTCCAGTGATGCACACAATTAAATTATTGTCAAATCGTCTCGTGTTAATAATACTTTGCGGACATTTTGAAGATATAACGGTGGAAAGAGAAGTAAATGATCATTTGTATAAGGTCAAACCCATTGCAGACATTGTAATGTGAAAATGCAGGAAACAACCAACCCCAAAAGACTGCGTTTCGCATGAATCAATGGTGCCTTTTCAAGGCCACAAGTACTGTCGTATAACGCAATAACTAATGGCGAATATGTTTGTAAATACAAAGCACATACTATTCACGATCTCAAAATGTCTATGAATAAGGATAATGCTGGATAAGCCCGGAAGTGTTGTCGTTGAGCAGTGTGAAGAAATTTTGAACCAAGGAAGAATATTAATTGCAGGCAACTCGTACACAAGTATACCATTAGCTGAATCCCTGCTTACTCGCAATGCCTTTCCTTGCGATATATCTCCAACAACTTCTGCAACAGCTGTTATTTTCAAAACACAAGGAGCTTAATAGAGGAGAGCATATCGCGGCTCAGCAGAGCTCAGCGTAACAGTTTCAAAATAAAAGCTAGCCACCGTGAGGAAAAGCCTATGACTACTAGGAGCAATGAGAGAATAAAGTCAACTATGATTTTGGAATATAAGAACCAAAAAAGGAAGCGATCTTTCCGATGAGTTAACCAGTTTGTTATTTATTCAGTTACTCTTCAATCCGTAAAAGTCTTACATGGTAGACGAAGGTTGCTATTTTTAATCGTTACTGTATGTCCTGCCAAGTCCTCATTAAATACGAGACCTTCTCCACACGTCCAAAGCTATGGCTAAGCAAAGTATGACTAAGCAGATCATTTAATGTCTGTGGAAGACTGGCTATTGACCATATCTGTTATGCTGACAGAATACCTGTTATAATAATTCTGCACAATTCTGGCCAAAATAGCCCATAGCCCTGAACAACAAGGGAGACCAATTGCACTGATACCAACCGTTGTGTACCGACTATTTGAGGTGAATATTTGAATAAGAGCTGTGGCGAAAAAGGTGAACAAGAAATGACAGATGCGAGGAATGTGTGAGAAATGGTATTTGTGCATAAGGAATTACGTCAACATTTGTGCAATGCTACTTAGAAAAAAATAACGAAGCAACGTCGTTAACAACATGCTGTGTTCCCACATTTGGGGTGGAAATTAAGTTGGTACCCAACTTATTGGCTATTGGTCTTGGCTCTATATAAACTCCTTAGTATCTCACGAAAAGTGAATCTTTATTGTAAATTTAACCAAAACATTCCAACCAGATATGGAACTGCTCAACGAAACACTACTAAAATTTACCCACCATTTTGCTTTGCTTAACAGTATCTGCCTATTGGGAGTGATCAAGTACCAAATTCTGTGAAGTGATTCGGATAACTGCAATGTTATCTCGCGACCATTTTTCTGATGAACAAATAATCCTTGACCACATTGACAGTTTTTGCACCCTAGCCACACTAAATATGGGTGGCACCATTAGGAAAAAAAACTCATTGCTCATAATACATACAAGGGAACCTAATAAGTTCAAGAAAATTATTTCTAGCAGGGTTTTTGATAAGGATACCAACCATGACTCCATCCTCCTAGGCGAGAGCCTGAATGTGAGAAACGAAGAGTGGGCCGTTGAGTCCGAAATTTAAATGGCGGTGCACATTAAGTTCGGACCTATAAAAAAATTGGTAAACGCTATGCTGTTCATAAAACGAATGCTGTCAAACATTTGCTATGAAACCATAAAGCGCAAAATTACAAAAATGAACCATTTATGCCATACATAGCTTCTGAGGTAATATTTCCTGGAAAATGCATGCGCTGGACCCTCATTTCGGTTTCTTTCCGTCAAATTTGGGTGCTCTGAGTGACATTTCCTTAATAAAGAAGCGCTGTCAAGGGAGGCGGCATCCAGAAATGCTAGCGTATTATTTTTAGATACTCAGAGATGATCTACCAAGTGCCAAATATTCATGAAAGAATATAAGTATTTATTGCATATAAAGCAGTAATTTTTCTAAGTGCCCTAAAAAATTAATCTCATTATGATAATTTATCCTCTTCAATGAATCAATCTTGAGTGCGTAGTTTGTAAGACTTTTCAATCGTAAGGACTTAAAAAGGAATCCATTGTGTACTACACTGTCTTCATCGTAATGTTATTTAATCATGATACAATACACTTAGCATTCAAATACATACCACCCTATAATTTTGACTCCCTTGTTTAATATCAATGTATCTCTCTCCTGGCTTTTTTCAGATTCTCAATCTCAGGTTGCCTCTCTGAAAAATAAAAAAGATAAAGATTAAAAAAAACCAAACGATGATAAATAAAAAAGGGAAGCATGTAGTACAACTTTAAGTCACTTAATCAAACGGATGAATGATTACGGCCAGGAACGCAAAGTGAACAAGGGTTGTGGGAGAGGGTTCGCTCTCGACATTGTTCTACTCGCACACTCAATAAATTCATTCATAGTCATCTCATGAACTCATTCCATTTTCATATTTGTTCATTCATCCAATAGAACGCAGACTATGAGTCGCTTGTTCTCTCGCGTTCTAATGCCGCCTATGACTAGGAAAGCCTCTATCGATTTCAGTGTAGCATAAACAGGACATCGGACTTGTGTACACTCTTCATCAACTACATCCTTTCCATCCCATGCACCGATTCTTGTTTTTTTCACCGAGGGTCTAATAGACATATGAGGGAGCAACAGAAACGCTGGGAAGGGTGCTCAGTGTTTCAGAGTATGCATAGGCGAGTTCTATGAGAAAACCAACTTCATCTGCGAATAGTATAATAGTAAAAAAGGAAACAAATTAAGAAGCTTCAAGTTTTAAAGTGAAGTATTGTTTCGCTTTCATAACTGACGTTCATGTATCCTTTGAATGACAAATGCACAAAGAGATTGATAAAGCAATGCATGATTAAGTTCCTGCAGAAAGGAATGCCTAAATAATCATAAGCAACAAGATCTGAATAATCAAAAATTAATTTTCAGGACCTAATGCCGTCAGGAAACAGTTTTATCACATCTAAAATGTTGAATTTATTGGCGATGTACGTAGACAAGAATATTGGACAAGACAGATGAGAAAGGAGGCGACAATTCACTTCTTATCTGAGCAACGCGCTACCGAACCACTGCTATACGTTGTAGTCGAACCATCTATGAGATGACTATAAAAGTCTGCATGTTGTGTGTTATGTGTCCTAAATTTAGAAATTTATTGCCAGACTCAATTGAACCAGAACTAATCTGAGCTATTGATGCAGGCTGGGGTGGTGGGAAGCGAAGACTTGATTCGAATTTATTCACTCCCCATATCCAGTAATGGTTTCGGTCCGTCCTTTTATATACCCATCCCAGTTCAACCTATTCAGCACCACATATCCCTTTGATAACAACACATGGTCAAGTGTTTTTAGTGACCCGGTGGCATTAGGCTGATCTTGGAATATGGCGAACAAAGTGCTCTCTGGCCGTCGTCGCCACTATTGGGTTGAATCCTATAATCCTAAATTCAATTTCAGGGTAGCAAGCGAATTTTTTTTCCGTCCCGTTCAGCTCTTCTGTTTCGACCGAGACCGTTGATGATAATTCCGAAGTTGATCCGGCTTTTCGTCTCTCAAAAGGCATTAGATGTATTTAGCGTTCAAAGGACATCCGAGCGCCTTAATTGAGCGCGAACAGAGAGATAATTAACGAACGAATGTGAAGTGTGGCTACTAGAATATATGGACATGTGCTCCAGGGTGACTTGTGCCCGTGTACTCTTTGGAAATAATTGAGAAATATCCTGTCGTGTGCATGTAGAATGGGGTCGGCATTATGCCAGCGTTCTATTAAATGTTCAACTACTCGAAAGTATCCGTTTATTATTTCGTTTGATTTGGGTAATTCAATCAATGTGTTGTTCGATTTGATCGATATTGTGATATTTGAAATGGTTTTGCATAAAATTACGTCATTGCTCGTAGTTAAAAACGTGTATACACATATGTGCATTTGTTTTAGTATTGCAGGATACGTAAGGTTATTATTGCCAAAGTCGTTTTTAAAGGAGTTCATTCTTATTTTTGAAATTTACTGTTTGCAGTGCTTACATAACCTATCTGGGATGTTAAGTCGGGTCCGAATAATGTCGGAGTTTACAATAAATATCGAATAGTTTATGCAAATCTGAGGTTTATGACACATTTTAATGTTTTTGAAAGATAATTTTTCCAATTAATATACCAAAAGGAAATATCAAAAAATAAAACGTTTAAAACTTTAGCTCTTTATTACTTAGGAGACGAAAAAGTGGAAGAAGCAAAATTTCTAAAACATAAATCAATTGCAATCTACACATGAAATTCTCAATAAACACTTACGGCGGTAAATAGATTAGAAACATGTCAACTTCAACGCTATTTTTTTTAAGGAGAGTTTCTTGACTGATGAGTTTCATTAAGGAACAGATATTAACAGAAGATACACAAGCATGATAACAAAGAATGGCTCCCAGTCAACGTTAATCTGGGACTCTATTTTCGAGGCCTTCTCTTGGAATTCGTATTTGTGTTGGAGTCACAAAATCAATATGAAGGAGCTGGACGATTATTTCGCATTTGAAACCCATTCAAAGGAAAAGGAGTTTTTTTCCTAATGCTGAATTTAAGTTCTGAATAAGAACTTAGCGCTTAGTAAAAACACTATAACCAGGATCTTAGTTCAAAGCACGTGGATGAAACTCGCCATATACTATCGTTAGTGGGTTCCTTGCGTTTGGTTTTATAAACTTTAACCCTGTTGAGAAAATTCATGTACCACGAGTGGGTAGTAAGCTTGTATGAATGAACAAATTTACTGGCATATGAAGTATCGCGGTGGCTAGTGATGGATAAGGGTAGCGTTGCAGTGTTAGCAATAGACGGATTCAGTATCGATCAGCTATAAAATTAGAGATCCTCAATTTGATCCTCTGTCCTCAGCCGTTAAAGGTATCCAAATTCGTTTTTCGGTTCTAGGAAACTGAATGAAAAAGGATATTTGAGAACAATGAATTTTTTCAGAAAACCGAACTAATTAAACCATTGCGAAATTTTTCCGTATTTGGAGTTGGAGTACATGGTCAAAAGATTCACAAAATTGGAAGCGAGACCTTTTTAAGGCAAAGAATCAGGAACGGCTCTTGAGTCTTGGCAGGGATGAAAACTCTGGACGGATTGAATCGAAGCAAATAATGTGAGCTTCTAAAGTGGAATTCATAATCAAAACGTTGAAAGGTTTGGATGGGAATATCTGGAAGGGTAAGGCTTGAGAAAAGCAGTAGAGCCTTGGACAAGGACCGAAACACTAGATGGATATATACCTATATAAAAAAAATAGTGTGAAGTAGCTTCAACTTTTAAATTTTAAGCTTTAATCAAAAAGATTGGATGATGGTTGAAAGAGCTGGGAGTGAGACATATTGAATGTCAGGATTCGCAACGGTTGACATGCACGATCTACGTTCTTCGTGACTTGGGGTTGGAATATCGGATTTTGACCTTCAGAGCAGTGTTTCCAGACTTGTCTGAGTATGGTAGATTTGACACTTCTGATCCATTCTGAATCATTCTGAATCTTCTGATTCGTTTGAAATCCATTGTCATGAAATAGCTCGTACAATGAATTCTAGTCCATATGCTGGGCATGAGAGAAACAGATAATGTTTGTCGTGGATTTTCTTGGATCAGGAAAGAAATGCTGTCAATTGATGAATTTCCTGAATTTTATTACATTGAATATTAACAATTTGATTATGAATTAAATCACAACCGAAACACTTTTCAAATAAGCATGCATTGAAGAAAAAACGAATATGCTTATTAGTACCAGGAGAACAACCATAATACTTAGTGATCCATATCTGATGATGAAACCTGGAGAAGGGAGAATATTTCTTAATACAGTTTATCATCATTTATCGAATATAATTCCTAAAAAAGTTTTCCTATTTTTTTTGAAGATCGAGTGGAAAGTTTTCTTTGCATGGTCTCCTATCTTTGCTCTGATTTTTGTGTCCAGTTCAGCTCATGGAGTATTAAGTTTTTAATTTATTTTAAAGAAATCTTCAAGCTTGCAACAGGGAATTACATTAGATAAGAGAGAACGACGCAAAATGGAACTTATAGGTTATGAAAGCTACTCTCTTCGGTAGTGATCAAGAAAGGATTTATTTGCTGTTCCCAGGGGACCGTAAAAAAGCGATTGGGGAAAATGGAAAATAAAATTCATAGTGCAAAAGGAAATCTTATTGGTAGAATCGTTTATTTAATGACAGTTTTAACGAATATACGACATTGTGATAACATATAGAATATACGTACTTCGTAAATGTTCTATTATAATTATTGCCCAATAAACAGAAATCAATACAACAAATCTACAGCAGAATTACTTTTTATTTGTTCCTAAAGACAGCAGTGGTTTCATTAAGGAGTTAGGCTAACAGTGTTTGACAGGAAAGCATAATTTTAATGGAATAATTTGTCAAAAAAATGGCTGTTTCACAGGGTTTCTCAGACAATTCTCTCTGTATTGGAAGGGTTGAGCTACTATACGTTTTGAATTTCGGCGAAAAACACTTTATTCAGACTCTTACACATGTGTCGGTGGAATTTTGGTGAGGGGGTGAATGGCATCACCAGGGGTTGAAGGATAAGAATCTTTACGTAAATATCTCGAAAGTTGTCAAGAAAGTCTTGTCTTGGGTCTTGGTAGCAGTTATTACATTCAACAGGATGATAATCACAAGCATAAGACTTATCGCCCCCCCCCTTCCTCATCACACCCCCACCGACTACCTCTGGGATGGTCTGAAAATAAGGAAACAACAGCATACCATCTCAACCAGGGCACAACCTCGAGATTTTTTTAAAAGTAGAATGAGAATAATTTCCACTGATTACGCAAGAAACGGATTCTTTCGATCCTGATCGTCTGAATACCGTTATTTAGCCCAAGGGGTTTGCACCCTTGATTGATTGATTGATTACTGTCGGGGATAGTGCACGTCAACCCTTACAAGTTTATTGTGCCCCCGCTTCCGGTGCGCCTAGAGCGCCTCAAGCAGATCGATCTTCCTCAAAAAGTCAATGATTTGCTTCGGCCTCAGGCGTCCCAAATCCTCCTCGACCTCCTCGGTGTCTCCGCAAGATCACAAAATCTGCACTCATCATTCGCTCTCAAGCCCATATTTTTGAGATGCCCTCCGAGTGTGCAGTGCCCCGTGAACATCCCAGTCAGGACCCTTAGCTTTCTTTTATTCATTTCGATGCTCCATTCCCTCTTGTCACTCAGCACTACACGGAAATTGTTGTGAACGTTGAAAGTCGACGTCATGCGATCCGACGGTGCATATATGAAAGGGGACACCTTCGCTAGTTTAGCGTGGTCCTTGTGCCCAATTATGAGGCCATTTTCTCTTCCATTCTTGATTCTTGCCATTGTAGATTTCGCTACTGTTTCTATCACCAAATGAAGTGGCGATAGGTTTAAGATTTTCTGGAGAGCTGCCGTGGGACATGACTTTATAGCTCCGGTGATACAGACTCATGCGAAACGCTGAACTCGATCGAGTGCAAGCCTCGTCTTGTGTTCTTGGATTTTGTCTGCCCAGGCACCCTTGCACCCTTAATAATAAATTAAATTAAATTCTCAAGTTAACCTTTCTGTGATTTTCCTTTCTCTCTTCCATTCAATTTTTCATGAATTTCTTGTTAATTTGTTTTTGCTTCGGATATAAATGTTATTTTGTGGATTTCGGTTGTTTATTTAACATTTGTGTGTTTTGTTTTTTTTTCATAAATTGTTTTTTTTTTCAACCAAAACGTCATATTTAAGGGATTTAGATCCTACGTCGCAAATACATTTTACCGCCAATGTGTGTTGAAATTAAAAGGAAGAAAATAAAATTAAGCAGAAAATTAATAGGAAGCATTTTATCTCTTTGCTTAATTCAGTGATACTGAAGCAATGCATATCTAAAATTTTAATTCCAAATTTATTTTTGCTATGCAAATGAATTCAAACTTCTCAACAGCAGCCCCACTAATGTGAGCCATCTGTATTTGAGTGACCCAGATACATTTTCCTTTCACAAAATGCGGTGGGTCTTCTAAAGACGAAACGCAACTGAAGTTCAGCAATCATAATTTGACAGCAAATGAATAATCGTATTGAAATACGAGATGGCGTCCTCTACCCTCAAGAATTTTGTACGAGTTTAAGGATTTTGTCGGCAACAAATAGTTGTCTTTATTTTAATGAGATAATGAATCTAATAATTAAAATATTACCGAAATTTTTGAAAATCCAACGCCCAACACAGACGAGTTAAAAAAAAGTCCGGTGACATATACACCTATACAGTGGTTGAAAAATATATTCGGACACTTACAAATATGAAAAATTTGGTTTACTTTCTGGTAGCTCATGAATGTTATCTACGAAATATAAATCAGATTTCAATATTCATACTATCAGCTTATTTGAAAGCTACAAATCGCACATATACATTCATCCAAGGGCAAGAAAATAATGAAAAACTTTGAAAATTCACACATTTGGATACCACACTACATAAATACGGAAAATAAAATACAATTCAGTCTTGTGATTTAATATTTAATATTTTATTGAGAATCCTTTTTGCTGTATTACTGGTTTCAGGGGAGATGTACGCCTTTAAATGGAAAAAAAAACAATTTTCAGGTTATGATTGATTCTGAATCTATGAAATATCTTGATTACAATGATATATAACACTTGGGTAGTATCGGCTCTGGTGGTTGGGTAGTTCCGGTTGGAAAAAAAAACTAAAGTTATCCTTTCACATTCTACCAACACAAAATCACACTTGTGTCAATGCCCTTCACTGGCCCTGAACTCTACACCTGCTAATTATGTTTATATGTAGTACTTATATTCAATCTAACTGTAATTTTGTTATTCAGGTTGGCTAACCTGTTTTCTTGAATATTGTCAGCTGTAATACTGCAGATGCTTCGCTATGTGCATTACAATGTTTGTTTACAGTACAATGTTTGACGCTGTTTATGTTTGGGAATTATAAGTTGATTTTGTGACTGAATTCATTTTATTATGCCTAGATCCACAAAATTATGCTGGAAAAGAGGTATCCGTGGTACTCAGGATAAAAAAATAAACCCCAAGATATTAGTTTGCGCAGTTCAAGTGACAGTAATGGTGATTGTGAAGGTAGTTTGTTGAGGACAGATGAGGCAGCTAAGCCTACTCCTCCATCTGCATCAAGAAGAAAGATTGTTGGGGCTTCAGAAGGAGATGAAATGAATTAATCGTCCATTTACAACAATGTCATTGTAAGTTTAGACATAATTACTCAAACATTATTGAATTCTACATGTTGCAAACTGTGCAAAAGTGAAAACACTTTGGGCCTACTAGAGGAAACTAATGACAGACAAGGCCTATCTTGTAAATTATCAATTCTTTGTAGTCATTGTCAAAATATGTATTCTTTTTGGACTTCACACAAAGCAAATTCATACTATGATGTAAATTTGAAATGTGTCAATGGACTTCGGTCTATCGGAAAGGGATCCGTGGCTGGTAGAACACTTTTTGCGATGCTTGACCTGCCGACACCTCCTGCACGGTTTGAGCGATACAATCGGTTGTTTGCAAAGAGTCTAGAAAAGGATGCTACTCAATACATGTTGGAAGCAACAGAAGAAGCAGTTGCCCATAATATTACTGAAGAAGGTCAAACACGTAGAGACAAAAGTATTGAACTTGACGGCACATGAACGCACAAAAACGAGGCTTCTCGTCACTAAATGGTGTTATGACTGTGTCTAATTTTGACACAAGCAAGATAATAGAGCTTTAGGTGTTGAGTAAATACGGTCATGTATGTAGTACTAGTAAAGGCAAGGCCAAGCCCCATTTTTGTAAAAAAAAAAACTATGAGGAAAATATGGAAACCATATGAAAAAGATTTCCAAATGGAAAAGTTGTAGTGTGTTGGTCACGTACAAAAGCGCATGGGAGGGGGGGGGGGTAGACTTCGAAGGTTACGACGGGACATGAAAGGGCAGAAGTTGAGTGACGGACTCATAATTGGTGAGAAATCAGGGAGGCTGACTGATAGTGCAATAGATTCTTTGCAAAATTGTTATGGTCATGCCAGTACACGCAACACTGATGATTTGCAAAAAATTTAAAAAAGGAGTTTGGGTGACGTTCTTACACAAAATGTCTACAGATGAAAAACCTCAACACGAGCTGTGCGATGTGGAGTGGTGTAGTTTTAAACAATTCCAAAAGGAAGGACAAGTTTATAAGCATAAACATTCATTAGACCAGGCTATATGTGACATTATAAAACCAACATTCAAGGGTTTGTCAAACCCTGACCTGTTGCGAAAATGCATACACGGGCAGACTCAAAATATGAACGAGAGTTGTCATTCAGTTCTATGTTCCAGAATACCTAAAATTAACTTTGTAGGGATCTCCACTTTAATATTTGGCACATATGATGCTGTGGTAACATATAACAATGGAAACATGGGTAGAATCAAAGTGCTCAATGAACTATGTGTTAAAGTTGGAAGTAACAGTGTCAATACTTTCCGAAATATCGACAGTGTTCGAGTGGAGAAAGCGGACTACGCAGCAAGACCAAGTTTAGAAGAAAAAGGTCAAGAATGGTAAATAAAAACCTACTGGTTGCAGAAGAAGAACAAGAAAAGGATTATGAAGCGTTTACTTACAATCAATATATGTTGTAAGTAAACGTTTTTTGTTTCACGGTTTACCAAAAACCGTGTTTTTTACGTAAATGTTCCTATATCTTAGAAAGTATTCAAGGAAACTTGATTAGAATACATTGCTATATACTCCCTACCAGAATCATCTCAATTGCACAGATAGAAAAAAAAATTTAAAAATATTTTCCAAAAAATTTAAAGAGAAAAAACTGGTTTTATTAAAAATTTATAAAAATTTTTATACAAATTTTTCTGAGGGGGCATCTTTATCAACATGTCTTAAACATATGGTAAAAATTTCATTTACCTAACTTTTATAGTTCCTGAGGAAAAGGTACATGAAATTTATGAAATTAAATAAAATTAAAATTATTAATTTATAAAATGTAGGTCCTATGGCCGTACATCCCTCCTGCCAAAAGTAATTATCTACCGGAGTTTCAGAGTTATAGAACATTACAGGTCTTTTGTTTGGAATTGCTATCCTGATAGAACGAGAACTCGTCTGATAGTCTCAACTTTTCAGTGGTTTCCATCAAAGTCAATTTCAAAGTTCAAATAGTATAAGCCATAAGCTCCTCTATAATGTGAAGATTTCTAGGTTTTGCTATCGATATTGTACCCCAACACTTTCTTGACAGTCGCGATACACTTCACTACACTGTCTCCAGATACATATATGAACGTCCTTTTGACCGGAAAACGTTAAACTTTCTTTCGACCGTAAAAATTAGTTTATTCCAAAATATGAATTCTTCGTGTTTATAATCATTTGCGAAAATGATTTTTTTGGGAGTTGCATGTTTCTTCCTAGCAACTCGGCCATTGCAGTTGTGCTTTCCCAATATACTGGCTGATGATTTCTGGGTGACAGGATTTCAAAAGAGCTTTCACTGCTTCAGCAGTAAGTTTTGGTGCACTGAGGTGGGGTCGGTTGTTATTTTGGCATTAAAACATTCAAATTCCATATCTTTTTCATATACCACATTTATAAGTTGCTTAAATATAAATAAAATTTTTCATATTTGTAAGTGTCGCATTATAAGTTTGAGCTGAAACAGCGAAATATCCTTCCTTACAAAATTTTAACTTCGCTGATAGATAATTTGAAAAGCGACAATTTACCAATGCAACTTTCTTCTAATTCTAGGTGGGATTCGGTGGGAATAAATTGGATTTTCCAAACAGCTTAACTGGAAAATTTCCCGTTATGATACCCGTTATGTAAAAAATTTCCATTATGATACCATAATGTTGATAGTAGAGCGAACATAGTGGGATTGGTGATCTGGGATGGTGAATTTTCCCGAAGTGAAAATTTTTGAATGCGGTTCTCTGCGTTTCGGAATAGACGTTAATGCGTGAACGAACTATTCTACCAGAAAGACTCCAAAATCATCGCAAGAGACCGCAGAATCACGAGAGACAATTGTCACATTAAAAACATTCAAAATTTTTGAGAAATTGTGAAAGTCAAAATAAATTTTGAAAAAAGCGCATAAACTTGATTCGAAAATTAGCTCAACTCATTTCTCACCTTGGTTTTCCCCTTTCGACCCAACATAAAAAGGCAATGCTAGCAATTACGGAAAGTTATAACACAAATGTACTAAATCCTGCGTTTTGTTGATCCCATTCTACGTAATCGCTTACATTCATTTCGTTCGTGCACGAAACGCCGAAACGCAACGCAAAAACGATCTTAATCTAATTTTTCTGATGATTTTTTCTCATTCAATTTCTCATCCTCGAAGTATCTGTGGCCTGTAGTGTGTATCTCATCGCATTTCAGCGAGATTACTTTCAATAAAATATCATCCTATTGTGCAATAGATGGATGGTGTCTGTATTTGAACGCGTACTTGCTTATAAAATTTTTTTTTTCGTTGATTTAATGAGCCTGAATTTCTTCAACAAATTGAAATCCACTCCAGCTTACACATTGTACGCACTCATATCTGCAGTTTACCTTCATAAGATATCTTTTTCTTTCACAACAACTTCTGGCTTTTTTGGCTCTGCTGCGTTGCTATCGTAACATATACCGAAGACTGAATAGATCCTAAGTATCTTAGCATGAGCCAAAGCTGCTTTCTTATGCGTCTTTGAACATATTCATGTGTTATATTTCCGCTACTTGGGATTAAAGTCATTTGCAGATATTTATTAGATAATTCATTGATTGCAGATCGGTTTTTTCTTGCGCGTTTTTAAGCTTCGACCCAATTTGAAATTCTTCTAATCGCGCCGCCAATGCCACCACCTCGCCTTGTGTTGATAAATTGCTTGGAATCTTAAGACGTGAATGGCTGAAATTGAACTGGAAGAAAGTAAAGTTTGAAGTGAAAGCGGACCAAAAAGAGTGTGTGGCGCGGATTGTTTTCATTAAAGTTATGAACTTTTATAACGATCTTTATCTGATCATTTCCATTTAGAATGGATGTTTGTTTTCGAATGTCGTGTTTGTTGTCGAAACAAGATGAGGTCGTTGGTTGATGAGGTCGATTCTCTAAAGATGATGGCTTTCGATACGAGGAGCGAGAAAATAAGGTAGATCGGATACCGTACGAAGCGAAAGAAGTTACTATTAGTTGACTGTGCTGACATGCTGTTTATGCTCGACATACATATATGCTGTGGCGATTGGAGTCGGTGAAAATGGCTCACGGAGCTCTATTGTTTGCTTTTATCTTGCCGCTGGCTTTGCATGAATAAAACAATCAGTTTGGTGACTCAATGTATCTGAAATCCATCAACACTTACAACATTGACCGAAAAGTTCTTGTTTGTGGTGCAACAAATGCATTAATCATGATTGATGATTGAATTTTAGAGTGCGTTGTAAAATCTGATTTCTTCAAGTCCGCAGAAGGAATTGATGCAATTAAATTCCAAAGTTTTATGACTGCTTTTCAGCCATTCACTCGGAATCGCTGATTCATTTCTGATTATCTGGCGACTGGTTGTACTGATCCGTGAATTAACAACACAGCAGAAACAGAACGATACCATATCTGTCGGCGCATATTTAAGCGAAACACAACGATGCTATATCATATGGAATGCACTCATATCGAAATAGTCAAAGTGTCGCTAATTGAATCCAAACATCTTGCTGAGTTGTTCCGTAGCACACTCTAAGTTTCTGCTTTGGTTCTGTTCTGTGAACAATTTTGTGACCTCAAATTCAGGCCTGGCAAATGGAATCATAAAAATTCTGTGTTTAGAGATTTCACTTTTTCTGCAAACATCGTACTAAATATATTCTATGTTAAGAAACAGTCAAGATATATACAAGCTATAGTCAAGGTCCAGGAGGTTGCTCATGTTTGCCAATAAACGTATAACACGCCATAGTTCGATCTCTATGGAGAAGGGCTTACGCCATCTCGGACAACACATCGCAGACATTTAAGGACTGCACTAACTTATCTCCTAGTATTCACTGATACCTCCAAACTAGCCTGAACATGAGCGTACCCCAAACAGACAGTAATTCTGCTACCACTTCTTACAACACAAATATGAACAATGGGCAATTATTGGTTTCGAATCAATTTATGATTTTTTATCACTAATTTTTTGAAACTCAATGTAAACAAAACCACCATTACTATCAATGACTATGTCTCTAACATTCAAAAGTTTGCTTGTCCTGTACGAAGATCTTCCTCAGTGTTGTATTTCTTTCCTTTCAGGTAGTTGTCAAGTGACCGAAACAAGTGATAATCCGTTGGAAGGAAGTATCGTGTGAATGGGGTAAAAGTTTCCAGCCAATCTCCGTTAATTTTCGCTTGGTAACTGCAGCTGTATGCGGCCTCGGATTGTCGTACCGAAAGACTTCTCGGCGACGATTAACTGACATGGATCTCGATTTGCTTGTTAAAACTGTTTTAATATCTCCTGTCAACCATGCATTTTGCAGGTGTTGCCATATTGAAAATGTAATGGTGATTTCTTTTCATAGTCTCTATGATTAGATTACTGCTGCCGAAATGGGGTAAATGCTTTACGATGGAGAGTTCAAAGAAAATCCATATGGGAAAACACGAAAAAAAAACTTTAGCACGCACACAATATTTTTCAGATATCTGAAGTTTGCAACGTTGTAAACGTAACGGACTCAATTTTTTTTTTTGACTTGTGGATTTATTGCGGTCATTGGACTGAAATGAATGACTTGTAGAGTGGACAAAGTTCAAAATGAAATGTTTATAATTATTAACAAAATTTAACAGCGCAATTAACCAAAACAAAGGCTCGATGAGTGAAAACATTTGAGACCGTTGCATTTTCTGTAAGATCTCGGTCTCTGTTTCCAGAGACCTGCAAAAACCACGATCCAATTTTCGCATCGTTGTTATAAATAGTTACATGCAAATGGACTGTGAAATTTGTCGCGTCTCCGGTCAAAGATCGTTACGTGTTACGAAAACGAACCTTTGAAATTCCACCACCTCACCCTCTCATATCCGTTCAGGTAAAAGCACGAGGAAAACCAGTACACGAGAGGACGAGAAAAAGGTGGAACGAGGATGACAGTAACGATTCCGTAGTGGTACTAAGGAAGACACTACCAGCTAAGCGATCCGACGCAAAGCTCTATCACCACCAAGTGATGATGATTCAAAGTGGTGTAGAATACACCTTTTTGCATTCCAACTTTCGCAGTGCTTAAACCTTTGAGACCTCCAACTCGTGAAATATAACATCGAGCTCATAGTTATATCGAATTTGCCCTTGGTCCACTTCTCTTTTCGTTGCATCAATCCGCTTCAGGATACATGGGTGAGGAGTCTGTTTCATTGTCCACATCTGAGCATAGATTTTATCACGACTTTGAATGATTGACACCTTGTTTTCCAGTGTCCGCAGCGATTTTCCTTGCGACTTTGATAGTTTTTTTTAATGAGTTGTAGCTCCTTTTATTTGGTTTCATTGTTTAATTCCTTGAATTGCGTTGGACATCAGGAGTTCGTTCAACTCCTTTGGATGGATTGACATTCTGTGTGCGCTTGAAAACTCATTCAAAGTACTAAAATATTTTATACGTATACTTCGGAATTATCTAAAGAATTTCAGTCTCATCTACGACACGGCTCAAGAGCAATGGAGGATACTAGTAGCATCCGGTGCATCCCAAGTTCCCCTCCTCAGTTCAGACTCTTGCAACATCTCCTGCAACGGCATCTTCTGGTCAGACTCGAAAACCGTGAAGTGCACCAAGTAAGGATGCTGCATAATCCTTGGCTGCCAACCCCATGGATTAAGCCTAGCGCTAAAGGAAATTGAAGTGCTCATCTTGACAATAGAGGACCTCTATAGTGAGAACGATCAGTGTTACGGATACATGAGTAGAGCCGAAACTATCAGTTAAATACCTAGGCTTGACTAGACTAGTTGACACTAAGCTGGGATTTCAGGACACAGTCGGGCAACGGAAAAGGAGGTCACGGTAGGGATCTCGACTTTGACGACGAATGTCATACAATCTACGCTTCTATATTATGTAGGGGTGTAGAGCGAAGCCCTCAATAAGGAGCTGCTCCGAAAACGGCCTGTCAGATGTAGAGACCAGGAGCACTGTGCAGCAGCATACCAGATTGTGTCAGTGACACCGACGATGTCAGAAAATGTCAGCAGTGTAGACAATTGCACGGGTGATTGTGTCTGCAGAGTTAACTTAAGCTTTAAACTTTTTATACATGGATTGACGTTCTTTGACACGATAATCAATTTTATTTGTATACAATGTGGTCGGTAAAGCAAATTCCATTTTATATTGCATCTAACGTTAGCCAATATTGTTGAAAAAATCAGATAGATTGTCGAATCCTGCGGGAACCTTCATGATAAATTTTTTTTTGTATGCTCTTTCTAAAAACTTTATTACCGCTATCCAAGAAAACTATGATAAAGGAAAGATTCGTGTTCGATGAAAATGATGGTTTGTGAGTGCTCTTTTTGCACGCCAGGCTATGTGAGAGCCTTTAACTGATTCAAACGCTGTTAAGTTCAAGATAGACATAGTAATCCCATTAGTAATCCCCCAAACTTTAGGGGTAAAGCACTGTCTGTCTATTTAAAACGATGCGTAGTAGTTGTAAAATTAACAGATTTGTATCTTTTTGGGCAAATGAAGAGATCAAAGGCTATTACGACAAGAAGTTAATAAAGTTTTAAACGGAATTACCATCCTCCGCTTTTACTTTTCATGGCAAACAGGACATATCATAAAAGTACATTAAACCAGAGCCACTCTCTAAATAATGCTTTAAAAAAATCCCTAATTTCGTCATGTATCTCTTTGAATGTCTCCAAAAGGAATGATAATCATGATGTTCCAAAAAGTTAACATTACTTCAAATTCCACGAAATATTCCCCTGTAACACTGAAGACATTTGACGAAATTGTCATTATTTGAATGCTCATTTCATTCTTTTCAAACGTAAGTCAAAAGGAACGAAAAAATAAGATAACGCCAATAACAACAAATACTCCGAAAAAAAAAGATATATTCGTCATGGTCGTCAAAGGATTCATATTTCATGATATTGCCTGAAGAAAATCGTGCACATTAACACAAATGTGCTCGTTTCTGAGAGGCTGACAGTGAGCATTTTCTTTATTTTTTCTTTCTTGTCCATGCTAACATTCAATGAACTCGAACTTTTTTCGTGTCCTTGTGCATAGTTTAGTCGATAGAAAAACTTGGCTGAGACGTTTTCCCGTATATGTATGTATAAGCAGGATGTACGCGCGTATATAAGCTGACAGAATAAACTGAAAAACCAGCCGTACAAGGATTCAAATTTCGTGGCTAGGTGAAATTCTTACAAGGAGTCTTCCGAGTGCTGATGTTTCTTTGGTGGTTTTTATATTCGCAGCGCCAGCGATAGCAGCGACGGTGGTAGTGGTGTGTAGCACTTTACGTAAACGATATATGAGCGCTAACGGTGGCCATAAGACAATTTTTTTTGTTGCTACATTACATAATTCAGTAGCAGGTATAGTTGTTGTCGTGGTTCCTTCTAGGGTTTCGTGTTTTTTTTTTTCTTACGCTTCACACGAAAAACAGCAGCAATTTACTTGAATTTCCTGCGTGGGAAAACGTTTCGTTCATGATCATTTTATATAAGTATGTGAAGAGTTGCTGTTGGGTCGTTTTAAAGGGAAATTTATTGTAAATGTTTACCATACGTGTGCATTAATGTATGTAACCAGTATGTTGATTCAATGGGAATACTTTTACGCGTTTGGAAATAAAATTGTTGTCTGTTTGAGAGCTCCATAGAAATTGTCATATTTTGTAGTTGTCAACAAAGTTCCTGAAGACTGCTCTCTTAATTTGTTTTGCACTCAACAGAAGTTTCATTCGATATTAACCTTCTTTTATATTTCTTGAATTTAATGAACAGCGGTTTCACGCTCTGAAAAGCCTATTTTCGTTCCCCGATTTTCGGTCCTTTTTTGCTTTTAGTCTTCACCTTTACGGCTCAGTATAAAGGCAAAGATTTTACATTGTCCTAGTTAAACAGAGCAAGTGTAAAACCAAGGTAATATACATAAGTCAAATGAGCCATTTTCTGTGAAACTGTGATAAATACAAGACTACTCCCAGACCCACCCATACCATCGTTGTAATAGCAACTATCAACCAACTGAAGTTTAAATATTTACCCCCCATTTCGCATATATGCCAGATTCATGGATGACAAAGGACTGCGGATCATGAATCACATACAATAATTTTGCGACCGACGAGAACGTCAACGACGATGGTCATCAGCCTGTCTTTTAAAGGGATCAATAAATTCGACCTTATCGATGGTTTCTCTGTTTTGTCGTGAAGTATGTTAAAGTCTGCAAGTAGACTTTAGAGTACAATCAAAAAGAAAAACTCACAAAAACATGTTTCTCTTTATCAGCCCAGCAACTTTTCAACCTACTCTGGTATAGCAATATTTGATTCAATCTTCGGACATAAGAACATTCACATTGCCTGGGTCTCTACTATCATGCTAGTCATGGTTCTAGTCAGGATCTGGATGACTTTTCGCGGATTTAACTTATACTACATGAAGCCAAAATGACTGTCCTTAAGAGGAAAAGAATCAAGAGTGCACGAATGGTTGTCACTCGGAAAGGTCTAGTTGTCCCAACTGGGGTTGAAGTACTAAAGCTTGCCGATTCAGTCAAATCGGGGCAATTGCTTACAAGTTTGCTGGAGCATACACTTACAAATCTCAATCGACTTGTGACCAACGAAGGAAGACATTCATCAGCTTGAAGCTGAATCACGATGAACGCCATACAAAATCGTTCTACTTTATGAAAAAGAAATATGAGGCAATTCTTTTATCAAAGAAATACGAGTGCAGTGTTACTGAGCAACAGCAGGCGTAGATGCAAATACGTTAAGCGCTACGGATAGTATCCGAATAACGAATAGGGTCTGATTTAATAATGTTCGTATTCGCAGGAATGATATCGATCTCTCCCTACAGGAGTGGGCATCGGAGCGAAAGACGACAGAGAGGCATCGCTTTATCCAAAGCTGAATAAGTTTTTTGGAAGAGCTGATCTCTTTCTCTTGATACTGCTTTGCATGTCTTTGTAGGTTAAATTGAGCGAAATCCACTTGGAAGCTGTGTCCAGTGGCGTGAGTGGAGGTGCTAGTTATCCAAATCTTCGACAAGATTTTAAAAGCCCTCATTTTATTTCCTTGGAAAATATATTACTCAGCGAACGGTTAACATGCCCTTTGCAACGGTCGCCAGCCATGATCCAGCGTAAATTTCGCTTATAAACGATAAAATTCCAAGTTTCATTAGGGTCCCATAGTAAGATGCTAACTTTTTATACTTTAGACACCCTTTATCGTCATAAACCTCTGTCCGTGCTTTTCTTAGGTCCAGCTCCACACTCCTTTTCGCTATGTGATGTGGATTCAACACGGTTGGCTATATCTGAAGCAGGCCATATCTAAATCTCCTGATCAATCTTTCTTTTAATACTGATTATATCGATCGAAATGCTTAGCAGCTGGATGATACAAGTCCTTAAACTTGATACCAAAAGGGAAAACTTGTTGACGTGATTTACAACCGTCATGATAATGCTAATATAGTGGGCCGACCTAGTCAACACGCAGTATTGCCAATGGTAATGTGGCCTCTCTCGTCCGAAAAAACCATATGTCAGTGGTTTTCTTCCGCTTTTCCGTTATGCTGTGAAACCCTACGGATCGCATTTGAACACCAAATGAATTTGTTGGTAATTCCAGGAGAGATACCTGTCGCTCAAAAACAAAAACGAGAGGTAGACTCTCTCTCACAAGGAACTTCTTCGACAAGTTTTAGCTTTACCAAGCGTCAAAATGATTTTCTGTAGTCAAACACATGTGTCAAACACATTTCGGGGATTCATTACCTTCGGCGTCTTCTTATTTTAGTTTTTTTTCCAAGCACTGTTCACATTTTCAAGTTTATTGAGACATGAGGTAGACATAGTTAGTAACTTTATTTTTGAAAAGGTTTGTGGGTCGATACCGTAGTTTCCGGTCTATCATTTGAGTGTTATCCTTTCTTTCTGAAAAGAAGTTCAAAATATCACTATGCATGAGCAATTAAGTGCCTTTCTGTACTTCAAATTTCTTCTCATCGTCTTTCTGTACTACGTACCTGTAGGATATCTAGTATAGAAAGATGATGCCTCCTCTACATTCTGAAAATGCTCCTCTACATCTCTGGAATGATCAAAATCATTTTGGACATTTAAGACATGGGCTGAAAAGTTTTTGGACTGGAATTGAATTGGACTGGATTCGTAAACGAATTTTCACTTAGCGTAATGATCTCCCAACATTTTTATACTTTTCTTAAAGTGGTTCGCGCCAAATTCTTCAAAATAGACACTTGTTCCATACTAGAGCTCCTCATTTGAGTAAAATCTCTTCGCACTGAGCCAATTTTTCAACCAGAGAAACAGAAAATAGTCACAGAAGACTCCATCAGCCAAATACGTCGTGTTCACCCGCTTCGTAACATAATTCCTTCGACTTAGCAAAATGAGGTGGAGCCTTGACTTGGTGAACAAGATTTTTTTTCTTCCTATATAAGGTCGTTTAGACTTGATCCCGTTTCCAATCGATCTAATAATGTACAATTATATGATTTGTTGATTCTTTTTTCATGTTGAGGATAGTCTATGAAGATTACCACGTGCATACCAAAAATGTCTGGCTAGAACCTTGCGAGCTGATTATTGCATCTTCAGGCGCTTTCTATCGCTTTCACCGGGCAATAAGCATTCCATCGACTGCTGATTGGACTTAGGTGTTTCATAAAGAATCTATGTATCATCCATTGTCACAACTCGTTTAAAATATTCCTTTTTATTGTGGTGAAAGATCTCCGAATTTCGTTTTGAAAGATCAACACGTTTTTCTTTCTAGTAAATTATTTCGCATGTGTTGTATATGAATGATGTGTGTGTATGAATGATGTGTCCAACGACACTCTCCTTGAAATCACTCTCCTTCAAATTATTTTTGCGATCATGCAACAAACGATCTCCGTCTTTTTGATGTTTCCCGAAGTTACTGCCTCATTCGGTGTTATCGGTCGCATGGCGTCACTGCTGCTCGCACGGTCACAATGCATTTCGGCAAACCAATATTTACTTGTAGTGAGACAAATGTATTTTAACATTTATAAAGCCATGCCTTTGTTCGCACCGTATCGCCCATTTTAAAAACAACGTTTATTGCAACATGAAATTTAATTCTAGACATTATGACCGAAAATTCAGTGCTAGCATTACTTCGAACGCAGTAACTTGAAAATGAGTAAACCAAATGTCATGAAATTTTGACAGGATCTAGGTTAACGTTGGTACCCAAGAGCAGTTTTGGATTTATGGCGCCATCTCTATGTCAGTAGTGTACGTGTCAGTAGCGTAAATTAGACATAAATTTCGATAAATGAAATTATTTCACGCATTTCGTTTGAAAAGTTTAAAAAATTATGAGATCTACCGAATCGACTAGTGTAACGACCTACACTATGTCGTCCTTTTGCTACTAATTTGTCGACAGTTTGTTATTTCTATTCGAACAAGAATTCACGTACGTATCGATGCCTTGGGCGCAAGACAAATGAGGTCTAGTACGAAATGTGTCCTTGCCAGAGTTTTTCAGACTGAGCCATGATGGCCTTAAGTGGATAACATAGAATCGTTGATCTGCTGAGCGTGTGTCCTACGATTCACAAAAGAAAATCATTAATCGGAAAAAGTTTGCAGGCTCAAAGAAAACTCGAGGCACATTCTTTTGAAGGATTGGTTGCAACTAATTATTCAGAGTTATATTTCAGCGATTACTCTATGGTGGTGTATGTAGTTTCTGCTATGGTTCAGAATGTTGCTACTCGTGTCTGAACTCTTTTGCCACATATGGTGAGGTTAGCTCAGATACTCGATTGTATCTGCTGTATTTGCGTGGTCTTATTTTTTGCGTAAAAGATTGTATATTAAACATTCGCATTAGATACTGTCATCCTTATCGACTCTGCAACCTTTTTCATCACCATAGTTCATTAGACACTTTAATTTCAATGAATTCAAACCCTAGAACGACTCTGTCTTAATTGGTGCCGGATGCGCTGTGTTAATAGAAAAAGAGTGGTTCAGGATTCCTCTTACATAGGCGTTTATTGAATGAACCTAAACCGTGGGTATTTATGCACAAGGACAAATGCGCAAAAACAAAGCCAACCGAGGTCAATCCACAATTCTCAGCGAAATCTATTTACATTTTCACATTGCAATTCAATATTTACCACAATTAATTTAATGCTCTGATGAAACCGTTCAGCCTTTATGTTTATTTAAAATGTTTTTCGACAAAGGCAAATATTTATTTGCATTATTATCCTGTTTGTCTCGTATTTGCACATTGTTTGCGTTTACAAGCAAATATGATTGCATGCAGATTAACTAGGTAGCGAGTAAAAGCGAATCTCCAATTCGTTTGTGTTAAACGTAATTATTTATAACTTTAACCCCTAATTGAATTTAAGTAGTTGAATTAATAGTTGTAAATTACAACAGCACTTTGCACTTGAATAAATGAAACGCCATTCGGCAGGACTGTGTTTGGCAGGGCAAATTTAATTGATTTGAATATTTAAATACCAAAAAAAAACTCTTTATTTTTACTAATTATCCACCCCATTCACCTTGCTGATTGCACCCTAGTCACCCCCTCTCACATTACAGACGCATCTGCCGTGCAAATGTCACGGATATTGAAATGATCCTGGAATCATTGGCCAGCATGTATATATCGGAGCAGAAATTAGTCCATTTCATTAGGCGTAGATGTTCAATCAACAAAATTAAGTTCATACATGCATGATATGTGTGCGTAGGGGAGGCTGAGGTTGAGGCTGAAATATTTAGTCGCGCATGCAAGTTTGTTTACCGAGAGTCGGTGCTGCTAGCGATTGATACATTTCACCCTCTCTATTCTGCCAATGGGGATGATGATCATGATGATGATGATGACGATGTTGTCCACCAATTTGGGTGAAAGTAACCCAACAACGGCAGCAGCAATGCCTCACTACGGTTTCCTATTCATGATGAGATGTAATGAATAAATCAAATAATGACCTATTGCGTTGCAAGTTTCCGGAAATCGAGAATAAATATCCTTGCGAGATGGGGTCATGCAGGAGCGGCAAGAAAAAATTTAATATCATTAGCCGTCAACGTACGGACTTTCCCATCCTTGCGTAATGTTGGTAAGATAGAATTTTATGGATATTTTCAGGGGTTGAAAAAAAAAGAATTCGCTTGGTTTAAATATAAAAAAGATAACATGTTTAAAGGACTTTTCGCAGGGAACATGATAAGTAATTAATTTCAGCCTTGAATACAAGCTTCGGTGCATGCATAAGTTGGAACGATTGAATGAATTCAGTTTCCAAATTGGATATTTTCAATAGATTTCTAGCGCTCATATTTCATTGCAAATGTACATCGCGTATGTAGTGAAGTTATTATAAAGGGAAAGGAAGCCTAACTTATGGACGGTCTCCCTCAGGGCATATATCCTTCAGCTTCTTATTCAGAGAATCCATGTTGGCTCTTGGCAATGGTATCGGTTAGTCCCATGTCAAATTTGGTTCTTTGATTTAAAGTCCAAAGTGAAAAACACAAAATATTTTCTGTTTTTCCTCATGTTTACATGATTATAAAATTTATGCACCAAATTAACCCGTTTGCGTCCGCCGTGCCCAACCGAGGACTCTTCTTCAATTAACCACAACTTTTCAACATTACTAATAGTTTTTATAATTGAGATGCATACTAGCCGAGAAAAAGTGAATTTTAAAGGAAATTGCTAGTAATTTAACTCACAATACTCAAAATGAGCTATTTGCATTTCTTTATCAAAAATGTTTCTCCGAGTGGAAGACATGCACCTCGCTATATTACTGGAGGAATTTATACTCCAGTAACGAGTAACTTACGAACGCGTAACTTACGCGTCAAAAATTCGTTATTTGAAATACAATTTCCTTTTGAACTAGGCCACTTTGACGGAGGGGTCTAGAGGCTTTATTCTGGCTAAACAGATCAAGTTTTTTGTATAGTCTGGTCTATTATCTTTAGATATATTAATGATTAAAATTGCGCTTGTGTTTCTCAACCAATTTGGCCTATGACCGAAAAGTTTCGCTATAGGAGCTACAGCAATTAATTACTGATCCATCGCAAAGGATGTCCACAGTGTTTGCAACAGGTGATACCAATCCAAGACATTCGCTTTGAGCGAGATCTGAGACTAACAGAAGAAGTAGACTGTTATATAACTTCATCACTGAAAACAATATTCCATGGTGACAGAATTGACGTATCATTGTCAGTGTAAAAATTGACATTTCTCCAAACTGCATGTTTTCAGGTTCGGAGCACTGTAAAGAGTGGGAAGAGATAATCAATATTACCGTTATGGGATGTATCGAGGGCGTTAGGGTAGACAATTCTTTCACCTCAACTAGATACAATACATTCTTAACATTGGGAAAGAAGCAACAGAGCATTTCACGGTGTCCTTAATAGATGATTCACAAAGCATTTTTAGTGCTCAAATGCAGAGAACAAATATTTAATGTTAACGTCAAAACCGTTGGAAAACTTAGAAAGATAGACACCCCTAGCTAGGGGAGTCGCCTAGAGACTCGTGCCCAACAAAACACATAAAAAAGTCAGATTCTAGCTCTTGGAATGAGGATATAGTAAACGTCCGAAATCCAACAAGGGAATGAGCTCGCAATCTGCCATAGACCCTTGCACTGCAAAAACAGTCACTCAAAGATTGCTTGCACGGTGCCAATCTCTAAAGAGTGCCGAATATTCAACTAGATTTAGCATTATTTCTGACAAAGAAAATATCATTTTTTTCCCAAAAAAAGATCGACGACACTTGGACAAAATCAAAATACCTCTTGCTTGGAGGGCATACTACCGGTTATGCCGCAGAAGTAAGGCGAATTGATGGCGACTATAAAATAACGTGCTTTAATCCTTGCGAAGCATCATCCAAAATTCATCGCAACATTGGGCCAACTGAGCAACGAACTGCTAACGGCTTCGAACTTATCGGTTCAATATCTTCCGTCCTCAAAAGGCTTTACTGCCTTGCAGACAGAAGGATAGAAAATAGAAAATCGCGTTAAGGTGTCAACAAGACGTCATTGAGAAGCTCATTCCAACAAAAAATGGTTGTCTAGACCAACCCTCTTTTGTTATGGCACTTGCTTTGTGGCCTGCTGAGATTAAGAGCTACATCACAAAAAACGTATGAAGTGTGTAGCGAACTACCGCTTGAGGGATTAAGGATTGCAATTCATTCTCACGGATTCTTTTAACATACTGTTCAATCTTTTTCCCATGGCTCTATAAATAAAAAAAATCGCGTAATAAAGTGGACTTCATATAATGAAGCCAGAGTGCTGGCTAGCAAACCTCTACAGCTGAGAGTTGCCCTAAACAAGAGAGAGAATCGACCCCGAAGGCAAACGAACACACGATCCCGAAACTAAACTGAAGTAAACACTTTGGCTTTCACTTCCCAGAGCAAACTTGAAAACCCGTGAATTGTTAGAGGGTTGTTACATACAAAATTTTTACTGATGGTTCGATTATGTAAGGCAGAGTTGGACCGACGGTCTCTTCAGCTTGTTTTAATAAATTGATCCTTCTCTGCGGTCGGCAACATGGAGTTATGTACGATCATAAGCAGGATGAAGAACTGATTAGATAATTCTGAGGCCTTAATGCCTCTTTTACGGAACAGATAGATATTGCCTTGAGGTCATAAAATGAGAAATTTCTTCTCACAAATTCTCTGGCTTTATTAAATGAACTGTCAACAAAAGCAGGAACTATAAATTATAGCACCAGAATGGGCGAACTCGTTTGCAAAGCATCACAAGTGTCAGTATTTGCAACTGACAAATGTGGTTCATATAGCCAAGACGGACAATACGCAGAATACCTTATGCTGCAGGAATGTGAAACAAGAAGACCCGTCGATCACTTGAAATTCAAAATATAATATAGTGTTAGAATTCTACAGATTGTTGAACGGGATGCAGTATTGAAACTTGATTTTCACCAACTTTTTAATACAAATTGTGTATGGCACGCCCTAATAGCGAATTGACATTAAAAATCATCAAAAAATTGGAAGGTTTACGTAGCCATTTGACATTCCGATTTCTTGGAAACATTTGTCTCCGGAACTTTTCCTCCAACATGCCGGTTTTCTGGACAGATGAAAACCGGGTTGTTGGAAATAAACGTTCTTTACGTTTATTCACTTTATACCCACTGTTTTTATTACGTTCAAAATTATTTAATTTGTGTCAGAAATATTCTGTAAGAAATGTCTTAAATTTGCATCGTTGCAAACGCAACTATCCCTAATTTTGTCAATTTTTGAATGTTTTTGCAATCCATTAGGTTTTTATTTGAGTTTGCAAATCTACTTAAAACTAACAGTGAACAATTTGTCCAAAATCTTTGTTGTAGCATATTCCTACAGCATTCGTCATTTCAATTTAGTTGGTATACAAGAAAAAAAAAATATCGAGAGCTGCAAAGACCACACCAAACGCTGATTATCTGTAACGAAGGAAGCTTTGCAGTTTTGCTTATTCACGAACCCATTGAGGTAGACATGCCGTTCTTTCGATGGGATCAGTTTCTTCCCGAAATCCGAATCACTTGTTTACTACTCGAACAGAGAAACTCAAATTTCCCCCCAAAATCCGACTTACAGCTACAATACAATTCGCTAGGTGAGCGTTTCGACAAATCACAAAATTTCGCTCATCTGCAACTAAACAAATTTCCTCAAATTTCGTGCTGAGGCGATTGAGCTTTCGATTGATCGATTACGTGGACCATTTAGATCATCCTCGTTAATGCATGAAAACGGACGCGAAAGTGAACACTCATTTCGACCATAAATTCTCATAATTTCAACGTAGTGCTGGATCGTCAATATTTCCACCATTATAAGCCAGCCAAACGGTACTGAGCACACCGGTCAAAGGTTGAGTTTCAACTTTAAATCAATGTAACCATTACGGTAGTTGGAAGTTCGAACGGACAAAGTGGTAAACTTTGAAAAAAATAAGGAATTAACTTAAGTTCGGTTCATGGAGCTACATGGCGACAATGGCTACCAAAACATTGATTTTGACCAGAAAAAGGATATGAAATATACTATGCCCGTCATTCGCCATGGAAACGCCAATTGTACTCGAATATCCGATTTCTTATACGATGTCATCATTTCCCGGAAAGCCCATTAAATTGACCAGAATACAAGCAAGACTCATTTTCCGAATATTTGAGGAATTCCACACAAACAAATACCAACTGGATCCAACAAAGAAGTTGGCCTCAGTCTAAGCGGTATAACATCAGGAGGAATTCTGCTTTCGAGTATAACTCCCGAACGCTTTCAGTCAGAATCAACAATGTCATTCGCATTTATTTATGTAGGAACATGCTTCCTTAATATTCCAGTATACAAACCGAACAATCTAATTTAAGGCTTCCACCAACATTCTCGGTCGTCGACGCTAGTTCGTATGCGTAGTATATGTGACCAAACTTTTGCGGAGGAATTGCTCCAGAGCCCAGACGTTCTATTAATCATAATTTGCTGCAAGGAAATTCATTTGGCACATTGTTTGCATGCAAGGAAGCCAGAGGGAAGCTTGTGAGCGCTGGGAGTGTTTTCATTATTGTGATCGTGTATAGGTTAAGGACTGCTATTGCGTTAGCAATTGCGTGTTCTGTATTAATCAAGCCGAACGAACAGTTTCCCAGCACTTGGTCTATTAAATCGACAAGGAACCTGTGCTGAATGCTACAAATTGAATGAATGCTTGAATGAAACAACTCACATACGTACGGAATTCGGCTAATGCCTTTGGAGCATGTTGCTACAAGCCAGGGTCCCTACCCAACTATCCAAGTCCTGCTCCTAATAGCATTCAAGGAGTCTCACTTTAAAGACGAGCCATCCAACTAATGGATAATGTCGTTTATCGTCAAATTACGCTTGCAAGTCATTTTTCGGGAAAATCGTCCTTAACTTAACCCCATTGCGACCGGCACTGGTCCCATTTCAGCTATCTTTATTATTTGCGTCAACCATGATTTGCATATTTGAGCCATTGTGCGGGAGACGGCTCTCGGTCCTGGCCCGGAGCAGCGCGGCCGAAGGACCAAGGACGAAGGGACGACAGCGGCGAGAATGTGTTGATGCATGCAAAAAACACATTATGGTGATTGCACATTTGGAATGAATGTGAACACCCTAAGTAAAAGTATTTGGTGGGTATGTCGATGCCAGCACTGATATGCGGGAAAAAATTGATGGTTGGCCGCTGATAAAATCGCATACATTATAGTGTGACTAATTAAATTCCTCCGCTTAATGATAGTGTTGAGAAAAATGCTGTCGAGATGTTTGTTCGCGGCGGGCCTGGGGCTGGGAAATTTTACGGTTCCGATTGGACACGAACAGGAAAGCCCTCTTTAATTGTGGCAAATCCGTCATTTTCCCGCAGAAGTGGGCTAATCAGGCATTGCACAGACGAACTTGTTAATCATGCCTGATGCCGCGAACCTGACGCGTTTCGCGCGTTGGACTCGAAAACCTCGTCAGGCATGACAACACTCGCTACACTGATTTAATCTCCGCTTATTTGCCAAGCTCGCGGCCTCCTTCGGGACAAAAAACCTCCAGTCACTGCTTGACATTCAGCAAACAAACGCGCGATAACAATCGCCACGTCCGAAGAAATTAAATGGAAACGATTTTCGAGATTTCAAGTTTTTGCGTCAGAGCCATGAAATGTAAAATTAATGATGGGAAACGAACGAGAATTCCATTCCGTTTTGCCAACATGACAAAACACATAATTGCATATTTGTCAGGATAATTAATAACAGCGACCCGGAGCATTGCGACAACTTGCACATTTGCTAGCGTTCGTTCGTTAAACAAATGATAAATTCCAGCGAACCGAGACCGAAAACAATAGAATTCAGCGCGCCGTTATAAAATGGCGTGAAAACAAATGCGAAATCGTAAACAATTGTCGACAATTCAGTCAAGTGTGAGATCGTGACAATTTCCTGAGAAATTATCTTGTCACATGGAGCCCGGCAAGGAGCGTGCGACAGGGGACGCTTCCATTCATCATGAAAACACTCGAGAAACTATCAAACATTTCCCCGCGCATTTCAAATGTGTCCACATACGAATGCCAAAAATGGCTCCAAGTAATTCAATAGCAGCCGGCACTTATTTTCTAGGCAGCGGAGTTCGGACATGGCTCCAAGATGGAGATTAAATTGCAATCGTACCTTCACTCGGAAGCTTCAAAAATTGGATTTCTGTGAAGAATGCCGGGAAAAGGTCTCAACACGGGTTGGAAAATCGCTTGTTTTTGCTGCGACATACAATTGCGATTCGAGCATTGTTTAGGAATTCGTAAAGTGAAACGAAATTCAATCTTGGCTAATTCTGTGAAATTGGAAAAGCACAAAAGATCAAACAACCACGGCATCGGAGTCCACAATGAAAATTAAATGAAAAACAATGGGAGCAGTTTCGTAGCGAACTATTGAATCAGAGAAAGGTTTCGTAATTGACAAGCGTTTTGCGGGAATTGTCCTTTGAAGTAATTAGAAAATGAATTCAAGCTTGAACTGAACATTCAAGGAATCCAGGATATGATCTAACTAGTGCAGGGCGAGATGCGAATCGAGTAAAAATGCGAAAGACAACATTCGACGCATAGTACTCGGACTGTATGCAATAGCAAACACAGTATCAGATAGCTCAGGACGGGACGTTCAATAAGTCCTTAGAAAATCCTAAAGATTGCGACCGTTCTACCGATAATGGCTTTTCTTTTTAGGAGGAGCATTACCACGCATTAACCTCATATAGCCTAACACTATTTCGCGCGATTAGGCAGTTCCCCAAAAAATTGGGAGCATCATTTTTCCCGTGTCTTTTGTGCTTGACTCTCTTATTAGCTTCGTTACTAACCAAAACAATGCAATTCATATGTCAGAGGGCTGCAGTCAATGGTCGGGGTACAATTTGCAGCCCGTTCGCCGAAAGTTTAGTATAAGTGTACAAAGATTAGATGGAAAAGTATAGTGGGTAAATTTAATAATTGGTCACAGGTTAATGAGGGTACGCTAGGATAATAAATAAAATGCAGAAATAAATTAAATATTTTTTAAACTGCTGTGTTTATTACCAAAATATTAAGAACTTTGCAATCTAAGTAACACACAATAGTGATAAGGAAATCAAAACTGTATCATTTATCGTTACGTTAGGACTCAAATTTTCTCCGAAATCTCCTTCTGTGCAAGTCCAGGATATCATTTCCACTGACAGTACACTCTTCTGTTTATGCCTGAATGTGACAGTCAATTCAAAAGTGAATTATATAAGATTTTTTTGGATATTTTTGGAGTTTCATAACAATTTTTCGAAAAATGAGTCGCAAAGGAAAAAAATCTAGTTTCGAAGAACTAAAATGAGTGATTTTTTATTTTAAGACCGGACAGACAAAGAGTTGCTTTTTGTCCTACGTAACGAAGTTCCGTCCATCCCGTCTGTTTCTTTGTTTCCGCTGTTCGGCGTGCGCTATCTCCGCTGTGTGGTTTCGTCCACTTTTCCCCTAAAATCTTCTTTAAAAATAAAGATATCTCGAAAAAAGACGACACGTAGGCGAAACGCGGTACCAAGTGGGGTGAGATGACATTTCAACTGTGTTTGGTAAACAAATTGGCAAATTATTCGATTATTTTGGGTTTTTATTGGATTATTTTATCAAATTATGAAGGAAGCTCCCGTGGTATGGAGATACAAGGTTCAAAAACTTTGATAAGCTTCACAATGCCAAATTTTTTTTCCACATTGGTGACGAGAACTGCAAGTCTTTTCGCCGACCTTTCCGGTGTGAATCCTAAATTTTTCCAAAAAAATTTTTCGTACAAAAGCTGCAGTGCGTGTGAGATGTACGCAAACGCATGATTCGGAGTCTCAAAGATGTCAAAAAATGTTGACACAGATAAGCAAACTTAAAAGAGCTGAAGAGAAGAAAAACCTAGAACAAGAGCAGAAGGAAAAAGCAGAAGAGAACGAAACAACATCAAAGGTAAAAAATCTTGACAAAAAATGGATGCATCAGTCTCAACAGCAGTGATAATCGTCGATTTGACGGTAAAAGTCACGGAGAAAATGTCAATCAATTATATTATCTTTTTTCATCCCGGCAGATGAAGTTTTGCAACCCAGACTGGTGCAAGTAGTGGCAGGCTCAATCCAAAAATAAAGAGTTCTGTCACAATCCAGTTCAAAATCCGAAAATACAAAAGTAATAAAATCAAGTGTTTGAAAAATTAACTAACGCATGAACGTACTTGATGGCTGAAAAGAAACACGCAAAACAACAATGAGTATTGCAACAAGACTCTTTGGGCCATCCTGCCAAAACATACGTTTGTTGGCAAGGATGTTTTACCAAGGCCATTTGTCTCTTTTGAAAGTATCTAGATCATAGGCTGCCAAGTTTGACATGGCAGTCTACAATTATGTGCTGCATAAGGACGAAGAGAGAATCTTGATAGCTGAGAAGGTGACGCAGATAGCTACACGGGAAGGGAGGTTCGAGAGCAAAAACCCAAACACACGGAACAGCAAGACTATATTCATGAGGAAACATGTTTCTTGGTTCCAGGAATTGCAGGATTATTAATTATAAGCAAGAAAAAAAATCAACGTTCGTTAAGAAATGAGTAGAAATAGCGCAAACAGTTTGAATTCTCTGATATGACGGACAGTTAATCTTAGGATTGATTCGAGTGATTTTCATGAAATTCCACGCATTTTCTGATAAGACTGTCTTACATATCAGAAATCAGAAATTAGTGTTTCAAATAGCCGCCATTTATTTTTTGTACGAAATTTTTATTATGGTGGTAGACTTGTCAGAGAAACCTTTCTCTGTAAAGCCTCATTGGAGTTTCTTGACTCAGATGCGCTTTGCTGGAGATAACCTGGCCGTCATGGGGAAAGTGGTCACGACTTTGGCACTCTTTATAAAATTGTTGAAAAAATGATGAATTGCCGTGGATTCTTGTGTAAGACAGTCTTTTTAAAAAACACGCAGTATTTCATGAAATTGTTGAAAAATGACAAATATAACAATAACTATTTTTTCATTGGTTTTTTGGACATGTAATTCAAACTGGTATCTTTTGCACACAAAAAAAATGTTATACCCATCTCGCCCTTTGTTCTTTGTTATACCCTTCTTATCCTCTGTTTACGATACCTGAACTTTCTAGAGTTGGACACATAGGTCTTTTCTTTACTAACTCGAAAGGAAACGCTATCTTAAGTCGGTTCGGAAATTCTTATCTATAATTTCGCATTAATAACTATCTTAGCGCAAAAAATACTTATAAAAATGTAAAAAAAACGTACTTTACTGACTTCATTTAATTGGAACTCCCAGTTTTTTAATTGTGCTCCCAGTGCTTAAGTCTTTTTATTGTCCCTCCGCGAATTTACTAGCCAAGAAAAAGAATTTCGACAAGCAACTCCTGCCAATATTTTTCAGTTGAGAAGAATTTCGCCAATCGATTACTCCGCCAATATTCGCCAGCCGAGATGAATTAAGCAAAAAAGATACTAACATCCCTTTCTATTTAACGGAACCCCATTCTGTCAAACAGATTCAGACTCCACTGCGAGAATACTCTAAACCACGTCGCAAATCCAATCAATGCGTATCTCAAGGGCGAGAAGGTTAAGACAGACCGAAGGCTAATTGTCTCTAATTTGATAAGTTCTCAAGATTTGACAAGTCCGGCGCCGAGAAAAATGAAAAATACATAAAATATTTACAAAATAAGCCAGAAAAAGAAAAAAAAAACTGAAAAAGTCATGGATATTTCAAAAAAATTTCAGAAAAGATTTGTTTTTGCCTGATTGTGTTATTCTACAGTATCAGACACCTGAACACAAACATGTAACGAATCCGTCAAAACTCACATGAAATACTTGACAAACGAGTCAAGACTGATTACAATCTATTCAGCGAATCTGAGGATCAACTGTCCGTAGTGTGACAAAATGTCAATGCGATATTATCACACTTAAAGCCCTTTTTGCGTGTTACTTACTACTTTTCCTTGAAAGTATGCAACTGCGCATTAATCGGCTATAGTCTACACAGAACTTATTTAGATAAACTTCCTGGACTGTCAGAATCTGTCTCTGTGCCAAACAACCTTATTTTATCGCCGACCTTGCTAGTTTTTTAGCGATCCAAATTCATTTTGCGTCCTTTTTCCTTAAGGAATATATTTTGAAGCGCATACTAATTAGAAGAATTTAGAGTTTCCACGAATTCAGCTCTTCTTAAATGTCAAAAACTTCTTTGCTGAAAACGTGTGTCTCAGGGGGGAGGAGGTTTTTATCCACAGAGTTTCGCTAGAAGATTCCATCTTACTATTGGTATTTTTTCCCAAAGAATGTAGAAACAAATCCTGACTGCTCCTTGTTTCGAAGACTGATTTCAAACGTTTTTCAAAACAACGTTTGAACCGGGTTTATGTTAAAATGCGACTTTCTTCGCTTGTACTGTCGTGAAATTAGATTAGCACAAATTCGACTTTTCGTATTGCATTACCATATCGGTTGAAATCTAATGACAAAATCCTTTTTATCCCTATTTGCTCTTGAAACAGAGTTTGGATAGCGTCGAACAACAAGGCAATAATTTGTTAACACATGCTTCCCTTTTTTTCGAGTCATATCTGTAGTTTTAACGGATACCGGTATTCTGTATATCCCTGTATTGGATATCGGATCTTTAGGATCCTATATATGCCGGTATCCTTTATACACCTTCAACAGAATCTGAATAGCGTCGATCAAAGAGGAGAGCGTTTACGTTAGTGGTATTTTTTAGCGAGGGCAGTACCGGTTGCCCAATTTTAACGTGTTTTAAACGACAGTCTAAATTCTTCCTTTCTCAGCGTCATTTCCCTTTTCACCAGTTTTCTTATCTCCTTCTTCTTGTTCTTTATTTTTTCCTGAAAATTTCTTTAGTTTTTCGAATTAATAAAATTTGAAAAATGACGAAACGTGTGTTTTTCGATGTTAACGTGTCTGGATGATGGTCTCTCCATACAGGTAACGATTTAAAATCTTATTCATAGTTTTTTCTTGCCCTGGTCTCCACGTAGAAACACGAAAACGCCCAAATTGTCTAAAAGCCACTTAAGCGTTCTCTTTAAAGCCAATGCACTGGCTCAATCTGCACCGTCTTTCAAAAGGTTTTCAGTGCCCAAACGTCTTATTTGCCATATTCTGTGCTTAATGACTTTTGACTTTTTCCAAGAACTCAGTTAAAGGAAAATTAGATACGAGTCTGTTAAATGTGTGAAAGAAAATGCGGCAGACAGCCTAGAAGAGCTAACAGATGAAGAATTCCAGCACTGTTTTGAGCGATAGAAAGTTCAAAAGGGGCGTTGTAAAAATAAAAAGGGATGTATACTGCAGATGATGAATAAGATAAAATGTATTAACGTCTGGTACTCTTATCGGACAATACTATACGCAGATTTGATTTCCTTCAGGCTCAATTCAGTATATCTTAATGAGGAATGCTAAATTAAAAAAGATATGGTTTACCGTCTCTCTTTCTCACCGTAGCTGTCAGTTACTGTAGAAATCATTGTTGCGATTCCCAGATAGTCAGGCATGCGCGGCCACAAAAAAAATGGCTGGTATCGACTATTACCATAGTGGTGATCACGGCGTGATTACATTGTGTCCCCATATGTTAGTGCCATAAGGGTTCTGTTACGGCCGATGTTGAAGTATTGAAGGTATCTTCATCTCATTTTGGCTGATGCTTTCATTTTCTTGTTAAAAGTGTCCAGTATTGCGAGTGGACGCTTTGACGTATCTACCACGGCTGGTTGCTCGAGATCCTGCCTTCTCCTCGGGAGCCTACCGGCCCGCAGATTCCGTGCGATTCTGGTATGTCCTTCGGAGTGGATCCTTGTCAATCTTGTCAGATAGAAACTCTGTAGTGTCCATCGATATTTTCAAATCGATTTGGAATTTATATTATTATAGACTACAGACTTAACTGCGGATCCGAGAACATCAGAAACTTTTTAGCCTTTTTCCCGAATAACTAGGTAGCCTTGCTGCTAACTTCATCGCAAATACCGCTTCCTTGATGGTGTTACATTGGTGAGGTATTATGAATCAAATGCTTATCATCAACTCAGATGAGGAAACTCCTAAACCCACTATATTATCTGTTTTCGAGCTATCTGTGTACACATCTGTCAAATTCCATGAATGAGCATCACTTTTCGTCCTTAAACTTCAAAATGTAACCGAATATCTCTTATCAAACATTTGTGCTGAGCTTATATTGTACAGTCAGTTTATGTAAGCTCTGGAAAGTCAGGATTGCAATGTCTGTTCAGACGGATTATGAGCTGCTCTGAGAAACAGGTCTTCATCACCAGTCTCTGTCTACAGGATATTCTTTGTACAGTGCTTTCAGAAACAAAGCCAGGTTGATATTTATGGATTTTAAGGAGATCACTTTGTTTAGAGCCCACTAACAGCCCAAAAGTCCATAGAGAACAATGAGCTTCATGATTCTCTTGTGAACGGAGAGCCTGGTTCCACCCTGCTCGAGAATTTTTAACACAAGTAGAAAATAGTCATTGCCTTTTTGGCCTTGAACCCAATATTGCACTTCTATGACTGTAAATTATCCAGGACAATGCTAAAGAATGGATCTTCAAGGTTCACTTTTCACCAGCTGTCATTGGTAGTATTAAGCGCGGAACGCGGATAACTGTCAGCTTGTGAACGATGCAAGAAGGGAATATTGAAAAGTCGATAAAAGTACTTCGAATTGCTTTCTAGTTTTCCGAATTATATTTCCCAAAAAAGTCAGATAAGATCAAATGGATTGAGACACATGTTGAAAGTGTTAAATATGGCCAAAGGATAACCAATATTCGTGTAAAATTCGAAATCGTACGACAGTTAAGTTAAATTAAAGCGTAGGTTCTGCTTATTTTGAATGCAGTACAATTTTGGGAACTTGTGGGCTGCGAGAAGATTAAACTTTTAAAACTAAACCGTTGGGAATCCTTAGAACTATTGCTTAACTTTGAATTTTGTACTGAATTTTTTAATGTTGGGAAAGATCGCGGGTCATGAACCATCAACTTTAATTAAATTCATTGAGTTATCACTTCCTGTCAGGAAATCTTGGTTTGTTTCTATACAACACATGATAAATATTCTTTTATAAGAATAAACGCACCTTTATGAAAAAAATCAGGCCTTAGAAATATTTCTCGATGTATTTTCGCAATAATATTTGGTTACAGATTTAAGAAGCTGAATTTTTGAGGAAGTAGGAGGTAAGTAGTTGTCAAAGAACTATCGCTTTGTTCCGACCTCACACCGTCAGCGATCCTTTATCGCCCTGTTTCCCTGCTAAAGTGTGAGAAATTCTCTGGCTTTCAGTCTTATTCTCTTGTCATCTCGAAGAATTTAGGCTAATCGTATTTTCTGAAAGTGACACTTATTCACATTTCCTCGATCCAAAACATTTTTATAGATTTAGAAAAGGCAATTAATCTTTCCAACGACAAGAGCTCCTCGTCAATCCCACTATTCACTCGCACTATACGAAAGGGGAAGAAATACTTTATTCATCCCGGAAATTTCCTCTCTTTGATGATATAATAGAAGCTCGTCTGACTTTGATACCCTGAGACACTCCTACTAGTTTTTTGTTGACCTACTCGAATCAGTCCGCCAGTCATTTGGAAATAAAGAAGTGAAAGAAGAAGAAAAAAACACTGTAACGCTTCACTTGCACACCATAGTCCCTAAACTATTCAACTATTCAGCTCGATAGGCCTGGAGACACCCTTGAAACCTTCTTAATGACTATTTTGTCAGAAGCATATTTATATCATGACAATAATTAATGTCTGTCACTCGCCCTGCACAAGGACTCAACCTACGGCATGCATGCATATTTTACTATTTAGTTATGACACATTTGGAAATTTATGATGATGACATAGGCATATTTTTACTTTTTACTATGAAGTTGCATGTAATAGGGTTGGAAATAATTTAACGTTTTGTTCAGTGTTTTAATCCTTGATGAGCGGAGACCAAACCGCATGATAAAAATGAAACAGGCTGCTGTTCCCGATAACGCGCAGCTGTTGAACGATGTATTAATACGAATTGGAAATGAAATGAAGGCATATCCCGCGAGCATTTGATTGCCCAAGCGTGCTTCGTTGTCCTGGACACTGATCATGACATTACAAGTAATACTCGAACTTCGTTATCATTACCATTACGTCACAATCTGCCCAGAATATATTACCGACTTTTTTCGCACACACAATGGGCATTTAGAACCAAATCATCAAAAACTCGAAAATTGTTTTCGCGGAGTAAATACTCCCATTTTATTTGAAGGATCAAACGCGTAATATTTCACGAAATATTTTGAAATTTTACTGCGACTTTTGTGTCGGTTTTGGGAGCAGCATTGACTTGCTTTCACTCATCCCCCCAAAAATTATACAATATAATTTTTCTCCTAAACTAATTAAAATTTTCATCAAAAAAAAAAGGAGCCTTCCATAAGAAGGATGTTCATAGCATACCGTGCGGTGATTGATGAAGACCACGTCACTGGCAGACTACCTGTAATGAAAAAAGGAAAACTTATCAGAATTCAAAGCGATACTCGCGTATTAAATTTATAATGAGGCAATTTTTGCTGAATTATGGTGCGATGAACTACGGGAAGTTTTCCTGGTTCAATGGAAAATTTTTTTCTTTTCTACTTTGTTGTGTATCAGAGTGAATAGTACGTAGTACAACCGTGTAGTAGTAAAAGCGGCAGCTGTACAACTATTACTCCTTTCTATTCTCCTACCCTTGTTAGGCCTATTGATCGGTTCCACACGTCCTACATGCCACACATCACATACGTTGAATGCATTCACTCTTCTCGAACAGTAAACACCAAAGATCGATACGGTTACCTGACACGTTTCATTACATTTCACCCGGGGATCCGGCCGGGCGTCTTGCAGTAATGAGAACCGCCACCTGTTGTCCTCCAATCAACCGTGTCAGGAGATAAGTTTAAAGCAATTACTCCTAGCGATGACACCATACTACAGTCACACATGTATCTATTCTGTAAGGGTGTAACTACCCTTCAGGCGCTAGTCAGCTATCTAGCAGACAATACGTGATGCTGACACTTTTCAACCGTGACTTTAAATATAGGAGGGTGGCATAATTTGACCTTTTGCGCTGCCAGCAACGAGATTTTTCCCATTTTTGTCATTTTCCTTTACAAGCTTGATTTTCGTTAAGACACAGAACTGGAAACCATGTACATGCGAGTATTCTAAATATTGTGCATGGCTGAGAAGAGAATGCCAGATGCCTTGTACTCGAGCTTATTTTTATTTTCCGGATTGACGGCAGAAAAGCGGAATTTACTCTTACGTTCTGAACAGCACGGCAAGGATGTCGTGTGGAGGCTGGTTGCCTCGGGCAGCATCTGTTGAGGAATTTAATACCTTTAATATTGATTTTAAAACGATGCCACCTGTTTCAGGTGAAGGCTCGAATGAATTCGTAGCATAGAGGTAGGACATTATTTCACGGATGAGCTCCCTGTTGTTACTTTTGAATTGGGGAAAAAGGATATTCGCCGAGAAGTTCGGCATGTTTAGATGATATTGCGAATGTATTTATTCTGGAATGCTAATGAGTTTTTATTTTTATCACAGAATGCCATTTGGCGCTTCTCTCAGACCAATGTACGTTACTCGACACAAACACTTTTCCGCATTGAATTTATCTTTTGTTTCGCTCCAAAATGTTTCTTTGTTTTTTCCGTGAATTTCGGCTTCGAAGCAGCAATAAATTTCGGATGCAATCAGCTGTGGAAAATTCGGAATTGTTGCGAAGGCGTTGATTTCATATTTCTAATAACTTTTTAGTCCTGCGGTCCTGTATGATTCGAATTCCGCAATCATCTCGAAAGTCTTGTTTTAATCCAGTTTATCGGTTGGAATAAGTCTTCTTACATTGACTTGGGAAAAAGTATTGCTCAGTACAGTATTTATCAGGACACTCTTCCTGGATTGTGTCAAACTGCATACGGTGCTTCTAACCAAGTTTTCGGTCACTGGACATTTTTCAAAATCTTTTCATTATACACTCAACATTGTGAGGATCACTTAGTGTAAATTTCGAAGTGTTTTTATTGCCGAAATATTTGATGGAAGATTGTATTGCCATTATTACCAAATATCGTGGTACAATACTCCAAGCTAGGAATTATGTTAAGCATACGAAGATATCAAGGATCATATCCAACGAATTTCACGAACAACGAATTTCCCGAACTGCGAAATTCACAAATCACCAAATTTCACGGCCCAAACGTGAAACTTCTCAGACGGCATACCAATCCAAGTAATCAGGAATAGTAGCGAGTTAATTTCCAAATTCGTGAATATAATATCCAAGAATTGCCTAACCATCAGTTTCTAGCGGCTGGAAAATTCAGTGACTTATACCGATCCCAAAATCACATTGTAATAGTGACTTTCCTATCTTGACAAAATACTGATAAGGTCTTGAAGCAACCTTCTCAATTAACCTCAATGCTGCATTCAAATTTGCATTTTAAGGTAAGGCTTCTACGGAATATTTATGACATATATATTTAGTAGTAACGGTGCTATGAAATAACTGGTGGATTACGACGAAAAGAGTGCATTTTCACTTAGGCTTGGTCCAGTATGAATTGAGGGCATGGCATGTAAATTAAAGAAGATGCAAAGACTGTCCTGTCGCCATATTTCATATTCTCATCAGCTTCCACTCCGATCGGCAAGCAATATCTCTTATAGACCAACCAGCCCGTCCAATAGCCAAAATGTCGGGAGTGCCCTAAGGCTCAATTTAGGGACCTACTTTTTATCATTTTTTTCTGTATGATGCCCCCCAAAAATAACTTCAATTCTTCCACCACCGACAATAACTCGCCACATAATAGGCAAGTCTAATCATGCATACAGACGATGTTTTGACCACGGCAAGGCACCCTGGACCCCCTTGTTCAAACATAAGATCCCAGAAAGATTTGGCAGACGCGGCAATAATGAAACCCATTTACTTCAGGAAACCTAGCGAGAACGGACACTATGCTGCACCGATAAAGCAAGAATATAAGCCGGAACATAAATGGAGAACCTATCACGCAAAAGGAAAATACCAAAAACACCTTAACAATAGAAAGAAAGTTAGTCCACGCACAAAGACAGTCAAACAAAAAGTAAAAAACGCAACATCATTAGTAGCACCACTTGTCTTATCCAACACAGTTCAAACTCCTGTCAAAAACCTAAGGCACAAGGTGTAAGGCACAAGGTGTAAGGCACTTATCCTTCTTATCCTTATCCACAAACATGGAAATCCACATACTGGCGCTATTTGTTAAAATAAAGTACTTTACAACGAAACAGAGGATTGGAGCCAATTGTGATTGATTGCCAATTGATTATATGATGAAAACAAGCAGAATAACATTACTGCATAGGCGCTCCCACCCTCTGGCTAGCATCTGGAACTGATTTGCAGAGCAACCGGGTTCCGACAAAAATCCGAAATTTCAGTTCCTTGAACAAAATCATACCGAAAATAAAGAAACCTGCATTTTAGGTGAATGTTACTAAGCGTACTTCCTGTGGTACAGAAAGACTGCACCACCCTTAAAATCAGACATGCGAAAACGACGACAATGACAAATCTGTGATAGATAAAAATATCGAGAAAAATATTTGAGGAAAAATGTAACACAATGCACATAAAAATATAAATTAAATTTTACCAGACTAAGCAATGTAGAGATCAATTAAGATATATGTTAAGCTGATACAAATGGGTTCAGTTTTAATACGACAAGTCAAAAATTAAATACTACTGGTAGTAGTAATTCTCTGCAAAGTTGTTAGGTACCACCGAAAGGTGATACTGACCTAATGAAATGCTGGTGCATGTAAGATTTCAAAAGGAAGTAGTTCGCGTCCATTGGATCGATATAAAGATAAACTTCAGCATCCACCATAATAATAGTGAATTATAATGGGCCACTTTCATGCCGTCATTTCGGAGTGATATATCTTGTGAATATTTTGACATCCTTTCGCTTGCAATATAAAAATTCAAAGAGGTTATTTCAATATTTTAGTCATTATTCACGTAAGAGGAACTAAATATATCAGCCATAGCATAATCCCCACAGCGTGGATCTGCGGCCAAACCATAATGCTATAAACAAAACCCGAATTTTTAAAGCCACTTCAGCAGTTCGTGACAAAGAGAAACGGACATACAGAATCCAAGTTAATTCCTTTTAAATCATTCAACAGCTAATTTTGAAGCCATGCCTTCAATCTAACGACTTCAAAAGTTGTTGGCAAACCGTCAAAATCGAAATCTTCGAAATCGATCACGGTTCATTGGGTCAATTCGAGTAGAATCTTTGAAACTTTTTTGAGGTTCTCAGCGCGCCTCAGCCACTGTTGTTTGTGATTTGTTAGTCATATGTATAAGCTGGGTTCACAACGTTTATGATCGATCAAAATCAGCCAGCAATTATTGCTGGAGCCATTGATAAAAAGAGATAACTTTGTTGCGCCCAAAAAGCAACCTGTGCTACTGTATGATGGACAATTGTTTCACTCATGTGGCCAGAAATATACATTTCTTGCAAATACCAATATTCGGGGAGGATTCTCACTATTCCTTGATAAAAGTTTTTTCTGATCCATCAGTACATCTGATATTAGTTCTCCCAAAATGGCTTTATCATATCCGTGGAAAGCAGTTGATGATCCTCTCCGAAAGTATTCAAACATATTTAAAATAAATAAATACTGTGTAATATTATACTGTGTAATATTGTGTGTTACTTTCACATAGGCAAATGTTCCATGTGAGACTACTAACAGTGGAGTAGAACAGGTAAATTTGTTGGAGACGTTACCATATGCTGGCAACTAATGACAATCGAGGTGGGTGAAGTTTAGATCGTTGCAAACGTAACGCTGTCAACTTTTTATAAATTTTCGTTTTGGTTATTTGATTAAACTGAAACGAAAACCCAGTAGAGTTCAAATTAATCATAAATACGAATATAATTTATTAAAATTTCAAGTCAAATTTTCAAAAAAGCATTAAAAAAGTAAAAGAAATTTGAGACCGTTGCGTTTTTAACGATGCAAACTTCAGACACCCTGACAATCGGTATAGTTGTATGTTTGTGGCTGCTTGTTTCCTTCCTTATCCTTCCAATATATTTTTTATCCAAAATAATGACGGAACCTAAAGATCCAAAAATTGGAACCTAGATCCAAAAATTTGAAAATTTTTAGGATCCCACTGAGAGATTGCCGAGAAAATCTCCAGTGACACTACTCAGGGGAGAAGAGAAAGGAAGAAATGAAAAATGTCCGGTCATGCTTTTCTGTCGTGGGCTCGCCCGCGTGTATTTAGTAAGGCCAGATCGGTGTTATTTATTGTGAATTATTGAAATCTTCGCATGCGAATGAACAGACCGCTGCACCAAATAAGTTTATATTGTAAATGTGAGCAGCGGCATGAAGAAGTGATTCTACAGCATAACAACGCGCTCTCATGTAGACAAGCCCGTTAAAACCTGCCCGGTAAGGCTTGAAAAGGAAGAACAACCCCACTTGTCATATTCCATTGGATATTGGGGACTGTCCGATTATGAGTTGTTTCGTTGGATACCATATGGACTCACTTCTCAGCAGTTTCGCTCATATGAAGACACCAAAAATGGCTTGATTCCTGGATAGCCTTAAAAGATGGACAATTCTACCGTGACGATATTCTAGCTCTCCTAGAGGGATGGCAACGGGTTGCATCTATTGACGGGCAGGACTTTGAATTCACATGAAAAAGTTAACAAAAACCGGGTTGTAAAGTTTACCATATTAGTGATGAACATTACCAACTGAAGGATCTAATGTCATTTAAAGTTGAAAAACATTTTTCCGAAAAAGCACGGCAGACCTTCGAGATAATCTACTCTTAGAAGGCAAATCAGGTGTAAAAATTGAATTAATTTGATAAAAACAAATTACCATTCTTGACGACAGTATCAAATCGATACTGTTATGTAATCGAATCTCAAACCAATCGTCCTTTTACCTGCAATTGTTGTACAACTTCTGATAAATGTTCAAATCACACAAACTTTCATCGGTTTCATTCCATCAAGCCCAACAACATCTTTCATTTCTATTCTTCATAACTTCGTACAAAGATTTCGTCGCTTTGCAAACAAATTTTTCAATAAACTTCATTACCAAAAGCAAGTCATTATGACGAGACCAAAAAAATGAACCCTCAATTGAATAAATGGTGGGTGCGGAAAAACAAACGTCTACGAATGTAATACAACTTAATTACCCCGAAGCATTTCATTCAAAAGCCAAAGTGTGTCCATAGCCGATACCCTGAAGGCCAGTGCTGGTAGGGGGATTCCGGCCTGAATTAAGCCGGGCAACAGTTATCCATTTCGGGGTCAATTAATCTACAAGTAGGATCCTAATCGTCGTCGTGGTCGCGGTGCCTAGTAAAGCGAAACCAATACCCAAGTTGACAGGTTGACGATGAAAAATTGACAACGATTAATAATTCTTGACAACATCGTCCATCGATGGACCATCAGTTCGGGAATGGGATGCGGGTTCCATTTCATCTGACCATTCGCCGGTTCACGTCCCTCCTACCAAAGCAATTGGAATGGTAAATTGGTTCGCGGTTATTCGCGACCCGTAGTTAATGTCCGGTCGTTTCCTGCAAATCGGATCTATTAGACTTAGTTACCGTTCGATTCAAATCAGATGAATCGATTGCTTCGCTGGAATACCCCCGAAATGTTCAACGGCCAAAGGATTAAGTCGGCTGGACTGGGCGTCGAGGCTGGCGAGCCTGGAACGCAGCCATCGCTCCCGAAAGGTGGACAAACCACCAGCGAAACAAAATTAATTAAGTCTTGCCTAACAACAAGTACTAGGGGCTGCTGCTAATTTCGGGGGGTGGTGAGGGAGAGTGATAAGGGGCGGTTGTTTGCGATATGATGTACCCACTCGACCTGGCGAACTCATTTGTTGCAATAATTGGGGATAATTAGGTGGGTTGGTTGTGGAGGATTCAATCCGTAGGCTGAAGGCTCTTCACATACCTTCCAATGTTCCGCGCTGGTGGCGGTCCAGCTCGATATTGCAGAGGTTCTGAATATGATGAATCACTTTATTCATTAACAAATTGATGACCTGGGCGGTCAACAGGCATCACAATGGCCTGTAATGAGCGCGAAGACGCGCGATGTGTGGAGCGGTCTGCCGGCCCTAGCCCAGCATCTTCACGAATCTTTTATGTCTTCCACATATCACCCATCCGAATGCAGCATTCAAATCTTCTGCCATTACTTTTTGTGCGTTGTTTGGACGCTCCTTCCTCCAGGCTGTTTAAAATGCAGCCAATTATGGCGTTCTACTTGCACTAATGAAGAAACCCAAAATAGAAATCGATCTCATGGCGGCCTCACCTCCGCAACGAGCTTTCGCTCCGCCAACGGAGCCCCCAACAAAAAAATTCCCGAAATAAGATTCAATTATTCGAAAACTAGTAATTTGGGATTTGAATGCATGATTTGGGGTTTCGCCTTCAGCCATTACACTTACTTTATATTCAATAAGCAACAATCGATGCGAGACTCGCCTTGTGAACAATTTAGCACGCGAGCCTCCATTAATTTCTTGATACCTTGATGCCATCATTAAGTTCGCGGAGCTTAACATTTTCGGGAAAACAGGTGGAGGACGGCGATGGCGAACGGCGCGACCAAGAATAGGCCAGAGGAGCCTAGCACACTCGCAGAATGCTAGAAGTGCTAATTCCACACAATAATGAAAGGCTGAACTGCTTTTTTTTATCCTTTTTTGTTTTTTGGTCACTGGGGTAAAAGACTATTAATCAATTGTTTAGCAACTTACTACAGAGATTTCGCTAATTATGGTTGGAAATAATATTCGAAAATTGGCGGCTTTTAAATGGTTTTGAAAAAAATTTGTCGGGCGAGGTGTAAGCGCAACAATTACATCATTCGATCCCAAATACTATTGAGTTGTTGCTTTTGCTGTTGATGGTGTGTGGTTTGCAACAAACTCCAATTTTCGATTCCCACATTTGAATATCTCGTTTTGTTGCTGGTAATTGTTGTTAAATGAATGGTGCAAGTATCGTATGTGCGGTACCAGTGGATTTGTTTTGAAAGTGATTAATGGTTTACCATTTTTCAGCTAAATTAAAAGATTGGATTGCCTTTCAGCAAAGTAGATGAAATGTTATGGGCCAAGCTTTCCCATTATGGGAATTAGTCGAAACCCACTCGGGCGTGCCTTTACCCGTCCAAATCAGGCTAGAAATGTTGTAATGCATAAATGTATTGTTTTTTGTGTCGTTTCTATTCATCATCAAGAAAAATATTCAAGAAACTCATTTAAATTTTCGATCTATGAATAAGTAAGAATGGAGTTTCTCATGGGTCTCGTTTCTTTGTAAACTCAAAACCGATGCGCGAAGGCAACGGCTTGAGGAACAAATCAATTTCATGAGAAACCTTCATGGGCACAAAGTTTATCGTAGTCAAGAGTTTAGTTAACATGACTACCGACTATTTTTCGCAATGATTAATTTTCGAAATAAAAAACCTGCAAAGCGATCCTAACAGCCATTCTTCTGCACTTGGAGGGTGGAGTATATTTACGCACAGAGTTTAAGGTTCCCATTTGCACACAATTCTTGGACTACCCGCAAAACATCGTCCCTATCATCTACAGAACGTAGCCTAGAGCCGTTTGTCAGACAACCTCGAGCTAGGCCTCATTTGTCTCGACTGATAGTGCCGTCGAGTTAGGGAAAACACTTCAGGTGAAAAGGATGCAGGGTATATGCCTTACTGTGGAAGTAAGCTCTATGTCTTCTGTTTACTACAACATTTCGTTATAAGCGGAACTACTCCAGCGTATGTGAAACACAGTTCCATTTATCCTTTCATCCTGGCGTTTCAACCGCCAATCTATCCGTAGTAAGCTCGCCTAATAACAATGCGGTTTCGAAACAAACCCTTACTTAGTTTTCGTGTGTAAAAAGGATGTGACACACATCCTATATAATTTCCTGGCCATAAAAGCTAGGGAGAGACCCAGACTTCCTAATCTCGTTCAAGGAAAATTAAAAAATATCCGCATACGCTGCGACAAGTAATAATCTGTCGGGCCTTGCCTTTGGGTGACTAACTACTCTAATTAACTAACTAGACGCACAGCGTACTTGCTTGAAATTACATTTACCTATCTTATTTGACGTGGAATCACAGTCCTTTACCAATCTTCACAGGAAACGCGTTCTCTATCCTCGTTCACATACAAAGCTAAATCCTCTAACGTCTTGCACCAAAACCTCAAACTCGCGATAATCAACACCACTTGCTCAGAGCTCAGGTGCAGGGCTCCTTTCGCCCTTGCACTAAACTTCAGTTCTGCATAGGGGCTTAACCTAAGCATGATCATTAGTAGGCGTGTTTTCTCGACACTGACTCCCCGGTGTTGGTTGTCGGACGACTGAATGCCAATACTGAACTCGCTGCCTTCAATCATAGGCACAGCTACTTACCAACTAATATAATTCTGTCACTCAATAGAAGAGAACCCTTTGACCAAAGAGGGTGTAATTAAATTAACTTATGGATGTAGCTATGTTGACGTAAGGATCAGGGCATACTATAACACATATTAGGACATACTATAAAACATACTATTACACAGGATTTCGTGAGCGTATAAGGGACCATCATAAAAGGATATAGAAGCTGGACGCATCACCTGAGTTGGGTAAAACAACTTCACTAAGCTCAAGGACAATTCGATGCAATGACAGCAGATAAAGGGCGCCGGAGTATTATCCATCCCTGCACACTTTTTTACCGCGTCATGGTAGAAGGCTGAGTTTCGCATCGTTGCAAACGCAGCGGTTTCCAATTTTTTTTGCCCTCTTCCTTTCCTCTTCTTAGACGGCGGAATGCAGTTGCTTCAATTACCCCACATATTGTACCTCTACACCCTTTCATCTTTCTCGCAGGAGCAAAAAATATGTGATATAAGCCGAATTCAGTTGCGAACTGCAGATTTCAAAGCACTGCGCCGAGGGGCAGGATATTTATTGCAGTGAAGAGCGATGATTGACCTCATGGAAATTCGACGAAATGATCTAGACGATTTTTAATTTTTCCTTGGCCAGTATTTGTCCAGCAGGAGTGAGTGCGACCTTTGGTATTCGAGAATCGGTAAACGGTAAGCAATCGGTAAGAATTGTCTGACGGTGTCACCGGTTTCTTTGGCTTCTTCTTTCATATTTAAGGAGACGATTTGTTGAAACTGTGAGATTGATTGACATCTGGAGGTTATTGATCAAAGATTTGAGATCGGTTCTGTCAATTTTTGGCCGTTATAAAGATCCAAAATAAAAAATTATGGATCGAATTTTTACTGCAGATTAAAACTGGATTATAGTTCTCGGACATAACAAAATCCATAAAGTGACATAAACCATACTACCTCCCTTAAAAAGTTCAAATCGTTTCAATCGGTCGAAAAATTTATTGCGACGTTTTTGGGGTCCGGAATGTATCCTCCGATTGATTATAAGGAATGTTTTTTTTTTATTGATTATAAGGATTATAAGGAATGTCATATACCGATCAACTACGGAATCGAGGCTGGGTCACCAACCCATCGCAGTTGGGAGCGTAAATTGACAGTGGCACTCTGGCTGAGAGTCGCGAAAACCTGAGCAGAAGTTTAATCTGTAAAACGAGTTGAGGGGAGCCCATGACAAATTACTTTCACCCCCTTTACGGCGAGGAACCTATCCTGGCTGAAACGTAGCGGTTTGTGTTCTGCGATTAGGCTAGCTAGGAGATTAACGCACTAACCAGTGTATGACGGGTTCTCAGCTGGGATTACTGTAACCTTATCCTTTGGATGACGGGCGTTTGTTGACGCACAATTCCACCCCGTCTGTAAAGACCGTGATGTTAGGCCTATTCGTGGCAGGTATTTACGTTAATCACTTCAACTTTTTACCGATCAACAACTACGCTTTGGTGTGAGTTCGCCTTGCGGCTTGATCATGATAGACCCAAGGCTGTGCAAAGTGGGAGGAGAAGGGAGAAAGTTTGTTGTTTCCAATAAGGTCGAAACGAAGCAAAGTAGGGTAATCGAAAGGTGCACTGGAAGCCAAGTTGTGGTGGTTTGGTCCTCTGTAGAATGTGAGAATGTTGTACCAACGACAGGCGAACTGAAGTGCCGGTGTATGTTGTACGATGGCATGAAGTATTGATAAACCCAAGGAGTTTAGAGTGGAATAATGAAGGAGTGTAGAAGGAATTTATAAAGATTACCGTTGTGAGAGACAGACTGAAATCATTACCGAAAAAGTAGCCAATGCGGGTTCTAAAACGCTGAGAACAAGGGCGTATTAAGGAAGAAAGAAACAAAGGACAGATAAATAAAGACCGAAGAACTGTCTAACTAAGGACAGAGAACACGATGAACAATCACTCCCAAAATAAAGTTAAATGGGTAATGACTCTTTTCGCGTCAAAACAGCAATTAAAGCCTGCATAACAATTGCACTACGCGTTTTCGAACCGTTTTGAAAATTAAAAAATTAGGACTCTTTAGATTCCTCTCGATCTTTGTTACGAGAAACAAGTCAAATGGCCATCTTTTTAAACTGCAGGGCGGCTTGGGCAGGATTGCCACACTGTTTTAGGCTAGTTATTAGGTAATAATGAGAGTCGTTTAGGACGCGGCGTTGCCATGGTGAAGACGCTAACATTTAACAGACTTGACCTTTACAATGCAATGCATGGTACTTTTGGGAACATCAGACTCGTCTGCCGTAATTTTAATGCTCAATGTGGCGATCTGAGTCAAGCATGTCCCTTACTTCCTTCATAATGTTTGTCGTTGTCGGCAAATGGCGGTCGTCTAGGATGATTTTCGCCTTCCGCATCCTCTCTGTCATTCCTTAGTATTTTCTGCCAGCGATCGGAACAATTATTAAGCGAAAGGAACACTAATAGCTAACTTCGATTTGTGGGTAGGACTTCCAAAAGGCAACATGTGAGCGAGCATTATCATGAAGGAGAATCATTTTTTCGTGTCTTAAGTGGTCAAGAGCGAGCCTTGTTTTTCCTTGAGTGCACGGCTCAATCTCATAACTTGAGTTCAGAAGGGAAGTCCTGAAATCTTTCGTCCATTTGCAACTTATCATACAAGGCACTCACCAAATCTCACCAAATACTCGACATAGGGTTTTTCCTGTTCAATATTCAAACTTGAAGCACGCAAACCGGGTTTCTATGATTTTGTAATCATTGAATTTACTTGGTCAATCTATTTAACTAAAGATACCCTATTTGTGGTTGGTAGGCAGGACCTCACGTGTGCACTTTCGTTCGTTTTGATTGCACGGAATGGGCATATGTAAGGTCCTGTCCTTCGTAACGTTTAAACTATCGTTTGTGCATTCAACGTTTCTCACGTTCTCTCTCATTCTCTCGTTTTCTCACGTTCACGGTTTGAAACCATGTGAAATACTCTTGATGAGCCAATCTAAACCAGGCCCAAATTTATTTCGCGTCCGTCACAACTGTTCGTCCATCCTTTATTATGTGGCTTCGATACGACTTCGGGCTTGTGTTCCGATCTTCATCCTGGACCCAAATATCTCTTTTCACTCGCATTCGCAAAACCATTGACACTGAATTAGGCCATCCCTCGGCCCTAACAAAAGTAAAATGTAAAAAGTACAATAAAAAATTAACAGAAATGGCTTTTCGACTCGATAATGTGCATCAATTCAATTTGCACTCCCAATATTAATTTATCAAAGTGTATTTTGAAAAGAACCGTTCCTAGGTCCTTTTTTTATTTCCTTTAAAAATAATTTTCACCACTTTGGTTCAAAGCCTTGCAAATCAACATGCATCTCAGTATTTTTCGCATAAAATGAACTCAGAATTTCTCGAGAAAATCCTTGTTTGTTAAGGAGCAATGAAATGTCCAATAGCTCGAAGGAAATCCGACTGCGGTAAATGCAAGCTATGTTGATTAAAATTCGGTTTAATTTGAGCAGTTTTTGGATAAAAGGACTTTTGTTTTGTGCAGTTGAAAGATTTTTAGCCTTTCTACTACCATTTTTTAGTACCAATCGAGAAAAAAGCATGAAAATTGTCCAATTTCGTAAATCCAAACAGAAAGCATTCAATTCTCAACGGTTGAAACCAAAAACGTCCATTTACCAACCACATAATATGCCTCTTTTATTCTTATCCTAACAATCGTGAATCTTTCAACACTATTGATTCAGAGGAAATTAAAATAGTCTTCCATTCTGCCTGCTTAATTTTTTATTGGCTCTTATTCCCTTGATTTTTCTATCACCATCAGATAGTGCTACTAGACAGACGATTCTCATCCCATGGCAGATCCTGCTAGACTGAAATCGAAGCACATGGCCCGTTCACTTGCAAGGAGCCCTGCACAGACGATAGATATTCAACTACACCTGAGCATATCATTAATAAATTATATGTTCCCAGTCGTAATAGCATATGTGAACATAATTGAATTCATTGTCTAGGGGGCCGTAACGTTCATGCCTTTTGTATGTCCTGTTCCCTTGTACTGAATGTGTCTCTCAACTTGCGTATTCGTGCGTATGTGCACCGACTGAACTATTGAAGACATTCCGAAACACGTAGTACACACTTGGCACTACTCTTGCTTCCTTGTCAGACGTCGTCCTGGGCTATCTATCGGAACTAGTTGCTATCTGGAATTATGCTCCTAAGTTTTGGTTCAGGCTCCGAATAGAGAGGATACACGTGACTCTGAATTAAGAGAGTGACAATAGCCGCTCAGGTGCTGTGCTTCCACACTTCTTATCCTACCCGGCAGCCATCCTTCCAGGCTACGTACCAAACTTGTCCCAAAGACGTACGGCACACGTAATACGATTCCGGAAAAGGACGATGCCGGGGCTGCGACGCTAGGAAGTTGCCTCGTGTCTATTATGGAAATTTAGTGGTTATTTAATAAGGAATTAGATTGGCTGGGAATACTGTCAATTTACCAAGTTAACCTCCAATTGACTCCTCGTAAATACCTGGCTCGGTTCTATCGTAGGTAAACGAAGACCGATCCTGTGTGATATTTGATTTTAAGATTTGTGCCGATGTGATTAGGGTTGGATGGGGGTAAGGTTGTTGATGGTATTCGATTGTTGAACTCTGTTATTGTTACTGTTATTGGGGAGCGAATGTGAATAAGGAAAGCCGAATGGGAATTGTATTTATTTTATATCTGGTAATTGCATGATTTTGTGGTTAGGCGTGGAGTAATCCCTTCCGCATCATCAAGATTTAATAGTGATGAGATAATAAATTGAGCAGGAATATCCATGATATGAATAGATCATGAATGTACCTAAGAACATTTCCTCGGATTTCGAAAACGTTTCAGTTTGATTAGGCAACTGCGTTTGTTACGTCTTTTTCGACACTGTAGGTTTGTTTTTTTATCAGGATATTTTTATGTCATTTCCATTTCCAGTCGAAATAAGAACAACTTTAGAGCCAGTCATTGGTTTCGTTTAAGTGAGTTGCTAACTTTTGGTCAAGTTTTCCTTCAATGTTACTAAGGATACGGAAAATTTCGTCCACAGTTTTTATTTTCTTGTTCTGTAAGCCTGCAACTGGCAGCATTTTCAATTATTTTTTAGAATTTTTTCATGAAAGTCTTGTGGATAGTTGAGTGTGTTTGAGGAATTTTGTTGGTGGAAAGGAATAAAAAAAAAGTTGTTTTACTCCCGAAGGGCAAGAGTTTTACACTTTAGTGATTATTCGATTCTTGTAGAGCTTCAAAATTTGATATCAGTCGCAATAAGTGGTTAGAATAAACGACTCTCATGAAAATATCACAGTTTCAGGATTAGTATAGCATTAATTAGTATCATTTCAGGATAATCGATTAAAACAACTATTTTTAATTCCGTTGAAGTGCAAGGACAAATGGAAATAAAAAATCGGTTAGTTAAAAAAAAAATTCAACACTATCTTCGCTGAAGGGTGATTCGCTTTTCGAGACTCGAGGTAAGCTCGCTTGGTTGACTTTGGTCTTGAGGATGAAGCAGGCTCTAGTGAACTGATGAATTTTGAAGACGAAGAATTTGAAGAACTGCTTCATGATGATATGATGTTAGACATTCAGACGGTAGTTTAACTGACAGAATCCTAACTAGTGGATGCAAGTTTAGAAACGTCTGAGAGTATTAGAAACGGACGAAGGGCCAGGACAATGGTCGTCGTATAACTCAGATTCGAGACGCGTCGAACAACACGTGAGCTGCTCCTTCAATGGCAAACGGACAAGCAAAATTTGGAAAACTTCTTGCACCGTATCGTTGAAAGCTGGACACCATAAATTTACTAATGAAAAGTCGCCGGACAAGTCTGAATAATCATCAACATCGTTCGTAAAGCCAAATCGATCTGCCAATTTTTATTGTCCGTTTTTTGGTGAGAACAGCAGGATGCGATCTATTATAGGATCCTAAAACCAGATGAAGGTGCCGAAGGTGACGAAGGAAGGAACATAACATACAGAAGTTAATGCTTTTGAGCTGATCTTTAAAGCGAAATCGGCCAATGTGTTAGCAAGGACATACAAGAAGACTTTGTTATATAATAACGCAAAACTAGTGAAAACCTACTCGGAAACACTGAAATGGGAAGTCCCGCTCCATTCTCTGTTGTTATTGAATATATCCCTGCCCTATTTTTGCTCACAAACATGCACTGCCATTAGTTAATGATTAAGGTTGGTGTTAGACTTAAGAAAATGTGAAGACGAAGAATCAGAGGATAAACAAAGTAGAAGATCCCATATAAAGTCCCAGATGCCAAAACCAAACAAAGCAGAATTAATAGAAAAGGATTAACTGTCCTCGTCAAAAGCTCAAATATTCCTTACGACAAGCAATCTGCGGCGAAAATGTCAAATATTTTAGCTTTATATATAACTTCGAGATAATGGTGTTGGATGCACGACTTCGTCGTCTTATTTCAAGTTTTCCAGTTTCTCCGAAGAAAAAACACTGCTTGTGAAGAAGAGTAACCAAAGGAAAAAATTTGTGAATTTAAAAAATTTGTGCTTGTGAAGAAGAGTAACCGATGATGGAGTGAAACAAAAGCTACATGGGATGTTTTCAACTAAGATTGATTTGAAAACTACTATAATGAAAGTGACATCGTTTTCTGGGAAAAAGAAACGTGAACGTAATTAAAACCAAAAAGGATCACGGTTCCAGTGGTTCGTTTATATGTGAGGGCTATCATTAGTGAAGCTAATTGAAACTTCTTCAGTATCTCAGCAAAATCTTGTGTAAAGAGTGTTTTCTAATACTCTAAGTAACGCTCAAGGACCATAAACTTTTGAAAAAGATACACATAGGCAATAAGTCCTAACAACTTGCATTGCTCTACCTGGGGAGGCAATTAAGATAGTTGTGCTGAACTGTCAAATTACATTGAACTGACGTGATTAATACCAGATAGAGATTCTTCTGAAGATCTTTTACAAGCAAAAACACAAAGCTGCCCCTCGAAATTGGTGGAGGCTTTTGTCAGCTTCTGGTAAAACGTTCGCACTGTCTAGCCCTTAGTTGGTAGTCGGTCATAGCTGGCCAGAATATGTACCAATCTTTAAAGCAGTGTTACATATTGTGATATATATCTCAAGCTTGATTTTGCCAAATTCAAAAAAAAAAATTGCCCAATTCAGCCAAAAGTTTTGAATGGAATAGAAAAGACGTTTTGCGATCTCTTCTCGATATTGGATTTATGTGGCAGTTGAGGCTATCTGGGACGGTGCTTAGATAATTTTACTGACTCTTTAGTTAAGGATTTTGACTAACTTTCTCCATTAGCTCAAAGGTGGTGACTGCTTGCTCTTAGCAAACGTGAATAGTTTAAGCGGTTTGGCGCGGAGTTTGTTTGTTGCTGTTGTCATTTCTATGCGTTTAACCCAAAGTATTTGGTTATTTGATATGAAGACATTTACCTGAGAATATAGGCATTGCGTTATCACAGCAAGTCACAACCATTATTCATGTGTATGGCACGTCCTTGAGGATGACATTCAAAGTAAGTGCTTTACATAGTGGTAGATTACTTGTTGTTGTGATGAACCTTTCTGTATGTGTTTTCTCGACACTTTTCGCACCTGAAAATATTCATTGTCAGCCTCGGCCGTCAATTGTGAGAGCGCCTTGATACATACGATCCTTGTCAGAGTTTATTCCTTGCATTTGAAGTATATTTCGATGGGTTCAAAAAACTCGTCTACTTTCATCGCCCACTCTTTGGTATAGGCATGTTGTGCTTTGTGGAGGTGCTTTTTCTCTGATGTGACCGATACTCTTTTCAAAGTTTTCAATATGAAGGACGCAATAGGCCGCAGGCTTTTCAACTTATTGGCAGTTCTCGGTAGGAAATTCCATCAGAATTTTCCTCAAATCTACTGAGACTTCTTGCGCTTGAGACAACATTTTAATGTTTCCATGAAGAAAAGAATAACAACATTTATTCGTTTTTGCAATTTTTTTTTATTGTTCCCATCCGACTTTGGTGTTTTGTGTTGTTACAAGAGGATTACAGGCATCCAAACTTGGGTTGTCTGATAAACACTGAGGAATTTTCCCCGATTCACTCGAAAAACAGCAACACATCCTGGTGTACGAGAAAGCAAGAGTTAAGTATTATTAAGTCCTTCCTCGCTGTTGCAGGTCCTGCAATCATTTATATTCTTCTACAAGCATAGTGGGTTAGAATTTTGGGGCAATTAGCGAGTGTTTTCTTATTGGGAGCATAAAACAAGGTTATATCTGTTTTGAAAGTGGGTCATAGCTTGTTTTGTGTCGTTACCAAGTGGGGACACATATATTGGTAGGCACAATTACAAAATGTTCAAAAGAGTTTTTTGATGTTTAACGAACCGAATGATTATGCTTATGAAAAAAATATGTACCAGACACTTTTCATTGTTTCTTTGATATTTCAAACATTTTGGCGATATTCTTGATAGCATCTGATTTGCCTCCTCAATTGCAATCATCGTGTGTGGTATTTTCCTCACCAATGAACAACGCTCCCTCTTTGTTCTTTTAATTTTTCGATAGAAACGCACAAATCAATTAATCAACCGCAAAGCACTTAACCATCCGAATCAAACGAGCACAATCATATTTCTAATTAAAACCCATATAAAAACGTTTATGCTCCACATTTCATAACCATTTTCCCACGCACATCCATCAGCCGCAGCATTCCATCCGTCCATCTATCTTTTAATGTTTCCAAATCAAATAACACTTAAAAACTTCAGAACAATTAATCTCTTCATCGTTTCAACATTTCATCGTCATTGAGACAATAAAGCATAAAATTAATTAGAAATTATGTATTTACACAAAGTACACCATATATGAGAATAATCTCGTGCAGGCGTGTATGAAAGTCGGTTCAGGTTCACATTATTCTCACATATGATAAACACACTCCGTGCATTGGCTCCTTCGACTACAACAGCATTAGACATTTGTGTTTGTGTTCTGGTCGCTCCCTTACCGGAGTAGGGAGTATACTTGCTATGGCTTTGCTGCACTGGAGCGGGTACAAGACCGAATCAAATGAATGGAAAACGCAAACATAACAAACTTTTTCTCACTCGACGCGTAATAATTGAAATTTTAAAGACTTTTCCTATTGCTCTTTTATTTGACTTGTTGTTAACAAAACGGAAAGCCATGAAATGTTATTGTTGTGCTGAACCTCTCAACTTGGAATTTATACACTTTAGTGGTGCCTTATGCCGTGGTACGGCACAGGATACTACAGCCAAGTGCGCTCGCCTCCATAAACTCATGTTCAACGCTTTGTACCAACTTAAATGGCGAGCAAGTCATGAAGAAAATTGAAAATGAAAATTTCATTGATTGATGTGAATAAAATGGAAATATACGTTACACTTTATTCTGATCAGAGTGTGAGTGTGTGTGTGTGTGTGTGGTCGGCAGCATTCATGTTTTCACGAGCGAGCGGTAAAGTTTCCCATGTAATTCCTGGCAATACACAAAAAAAGTCGCCGCGAAGAGTTAAAGACAAGAAAACTTCCGAAATTTTCCAAGCATATAAATGAAAAGTATTTAAAATTCAAAAAGTCAAAGATGCGAATTTCATGATTATCCGTTTAATCTGCCCAGCGAATTTCCGAGAATCCTCAAGAACTTGAAAAGTATGTTTAATCGCCAAAAGTTGTTGCTTAACTTCTGGGTTATCTGTGTCAAGGCAGGACTGGGTTAAGGAAGCCAAGTGCGTACGCTTTGTTATTTTTGTAAGAATGAAATGAATGTATAGTGGGAGTAAACGATATTGAGTTGAATAATCAAGATTCTTCTATTTTACGGCTGACGGCTCCTTTCGTTCTAACCCAAACACGAAAAAAGGAGAATTTCCAGGAAGCCCATTTTGTTAATCAACATTTGAATTAGTAATTCCAGTGAACAAACCCCTCACGCATATTATTTTAGATGAAATAAAATAAGGACGATAGCGATTTATGTTAAATACTTTGAGTATTGTGGACCACTGTTGACAAAAGCTTCAAGACGGTTCTTGAAATCTGTCATTCTATGATGTTTTATTTCAAAAAGGATGCTCCGGAGATAATAGTTATACCCTCTACAGTGTGGTTGCTTGCGAATACGGACAGTTTTGACCTCATATTGAGATCATATCGAACATAATACGTAAACGATTTTAATTAAATTTCTTACTAGTTACGTAAGATAAGGTTTTACAGCCTATAATAATTATCTTTATCGGATCACAGCCCATGTTTCCAAAGGCTTTATCTTGTCAACATTCCAGGTGAATTTCGTATTAACACAACATATAAATTCTTTTAAAACAAATGAACGAACCATGTGTCGCAGTAAGAAACAACCTTTACTAAAGAACTCAAATTTTCTTGGGTGACAATAGGTGACAAAAGTATTTAGACAGTTGATATTTTTGTCAATGAAACGCTGTGGCTGGAAATGTTGATAGCAATTCAGTTTATCATATCCTGAAATATTATATTAGTTCAAATATTTAGAATATAAAATTAACCACAAAAAAAAATATTTCAACAGGATAAATTCAAATTAATATAAACAAAATTTAACTCCGTTTTTAACGCGAAAATATATTTACAGAGTGATGTTAATTGGGACAGGAAGTTCCTGAATGCTTAATTCCAACATAGTATTCAATCCTGACTAGTGAAGTGTGCATGCATGAATGTTTGAATACGATACAATGAGTCGAAAATCAAAAGAGACCATTTTAGCTGAACAGAAAATTACTTTAAGTTTTCGCGCACAAGGAAAATATTAAGTGAAATCGGGGAAATAATGAATAGTACCCGATAACCTGTTGCTGAAGATTTTCGAGACGGTGGAACGACATAAACATGTTGAAAATAAAGTGTGATGTGGACGACCAAAGCAACTATCAGATAAAGAGGAAGGGTTTGTTCTTAAAAACTATTAGGAAAGACCCACATAAAACGTTTGCAGTGATAGCATCAAAGTCAAAAAAAAATTTTTTATATGAAAGACTGTAAAATCTTGAAGGATTCGAAATATTCTACGCAGCGCTAGTTGCAATGCGAGACGATCTAGACCAAACTCTTTCAAACTTACAAGCAAAAGACGCTCATGACAGTTGAGGCTAGTTCGCAAAAGATTTCAAAGACAAAAATAAACTTTTCGAATCAAATTTTGTCTTCAGATGATAGCAAATTTTAATTATTTTTTTTCGTGCGATGGACGCATATAAGTGAAGCTAAAGCCCGAAACTAAAATGGATATCAAAAATATGGTACCTGATGTAAAGCATGGTGGCGTCAGAACAATAATGTGGACTTGTGTGGCAGCTTCCTTCGTTGGCGATTTTTTTCTCATAGTACAAATAATCGATAAAATAAGGTTATTTAAATATATCAAAACAAAACCTTGAAAAATTGCCAAAAATTTGGGTCTCGGACACGCTTTCCATTTCAAAGAATAAGCTGAAGAACTCAAGTAAACCGCGGGTTTCGTTCTGAGATCCAGTGTGAGTAACATTCCACAAATGTTAATGACACCGCCCCAATCGCCTGAGTCCGATCGAGCATTAATCAGATTTCCTCAAGGGAAAGATCAGAAAAAATAGCCGCAAAAACAATGATCTCTACTCTTCACGTTTTTGAACTTTGTCGTAGAAGACTAAAATACATTCACAACACATGTGCGTTTAATACAAAAGGACATGTCATGCAACGCGAATTCTATTATAAAAGGAAGTATATTCCACCAAATGTGTGCCCAGGGAAAACTGCTGTATAGTCAGCGGTATTCCTGTAAAAAATCGAATCCAATTCTTTTGACCCTTTCTACATGTTGCGGCAAAATACCAGCTTGGTATTTCTTACCTTCAAATAAAAGAACAAACCTAAGGATACACTAAAAATGCATATTCTTAAGTTTTCTCATCTGTTTGCTTGTCCAGAGCGCGTCTTAACATCAAAAATACGGCGCCAGGGACATTTTGAGGTGGTTGCATATATCGCTCTCATTGACCACTTTTGCACTACACATGTCACATGTCAAAGCTGTCACTATTACCTTCAGCCCTCTTTCTGTCATATGTGAACTTCCATTGTTATTTTTGAATTTTTTCAATGCACTTTTCAGCAAAACAGTACATTCTAAGGACTAAGAACAGTGGTAGAATTGTTTCGATAAACATATTGTAGACATTCTGAGGACTAAGCATACTGGTAAAGATTTATTATGAAGAATCCGTCGAAATACAGTCGCGACTTGCTAAGTCCTGTATGTTGACATGCTGGAGCATTTTCATCAATAACTGTAGAAAGTAGAGGTAGTAAGTGGTAGTAGGGTGAGTAGAAGTGTGGGCATCTTCCAGGTACCACCATGATCGGTTTTCAGCAGTCCTAGTCCAAGTCCTAGTCCTTGTTGTGTCTGACTTAGCGACAGCATTTCATATAAATTTACCTGGATTCATGCTTTAGTTTCAGCAATGAACCACAAAATTTACTGAAGAGCAAGAGTAATTTTCGCGAAAAGGTTCGTTATGCCCCATTTACATCGGCAGTCTTAGTAAGCCTAGCATTTCATATGTATTTATAATAACATTTTCAGGTCACGGGGACATTGAAAAATTTTGACATTTAAAAAAAAGCGCAGGAATGGTACTTCGGCTTCATTCTGCGGCACTGTCAAACGAACAGGTACTTCGATCCCTGCAAAATCGGGCTAAGAACAGAATCTATGCATCTCTCCGTTGCATGAAACACAAGACCACATTTACTTATCCAAACAAAGGAACATTAGTACTATGGAAACTCTGTTGCTTCACTACCAATTAAGACCTGGCTTTAAGCTGAGTTTTTTTTAGAGTGAATACGAAAAATGGCGGATTATGTTGCAAGTAGGGTTTCGGCTACAAGTTTAGCAGAGGCCATTGTAGAAATTGAAGTTCAACAAAAAATGGCGACTTTTGATGTATGACAACATGGCTGCACTTCTATTCAGATTGGGGGTATGAATCGAAGTTTTCATGAAGGAGCTGAACCAAAATTGGCTGGCACGTTGGTGAGAACTTACAAAGTTGAGAAGCACAGCAACTTGCCTTAACATACAGGAGTGATGATGTCAGAAATATGTATAGCCCTCCTTGACAAGCAGCTCAAAAGAATCTTATTACGTTTTCTATGGTCGAGTGGTGTATGCGGCATAGAGAAATAATAAAAAAAAGGAGCAAGCACGATTTCATGAGGATTTGTTATGATCGAATGAAGTTTTAATTATAATTTTAATTTGTATTCATAATATTTTAAGTCAAAAGAAAACCATACGAAATGAAATAGACCTAAGGTTCGAATTAAAATGTAAACATTTGTAATTAGATTTAGTTATTTAGTAATATTTAGATAAATAATATTACTGAAAAAAATTCTCAGAACATAACCAAGCTGTCATTCATTTGAATTCACACATCGCTTGGGAGAAATTTGCGGTAAATATACTTTGGATGTTGGTTGTGTTTAGCTACATTTAAGAAAGGTAGAGATCAGTACCCGAGAATGCAAGAAAAAGTAAAGACAAAGTTTAAAGAGAAGAAGAAAAGGTTAAAGACAAAGTTAAAGAAAAAGTAAAGACAAAGTTAAAGAAAAAGTAAAGACAAAGTTAAAGAAACAAGCAAAGACAAAGTTAAAGAAACAAGCAAAGACAAAGAAAAACTTAAAGTAGAAAAGTAGTAAAGCAGAAGAAAAGGAAGGTTTAAAAATAATGAAGAACTAGAAAAAGTTACAGATTTTAATATAGTGGAGAAAAAGAATTTCTTCTGTTAATTAAATAAGTTCAAAGATATTTGTATAGTGAAGAAAAGAAGAAGCATCGTTGACCTGTTTCTATTGCCAATTGGAAATCAGTTGTAACGACCTGGAAGGATTCGGTAATTGTTTGGTCGCTATTTGATTTGTGTTAAAAATTGTGTACTATGATATGTGATAAAAGGATATAGATAATTGTGCTGAGCGCGAACTCTTTTATATGCATATAGTACAATATAAGCAAAAAAGTTTCTATGAATCTATCTAGTAGACAAATTGAAGTGTTTATGTGCTTTCCAAAGTATAAAGATTAGCACTACATTCGCCCAATTCATTAATAAAAAAATAAAGAAAGAAGAAGAAAAAGGTAAAGAAGACGCTAAGGAGCAGATTCGCAGAAATCAGGAAATCGGAAGGCAACGAAATTGGCGATTTTCAGATGCACCTGCAGACATTACGTGACAAATTCTGCGATGTCGTCGAAGACAAGATCGCTGACATCCGTGGCAACGAATTAAGGGAATTGGAGAGGACAGAATCGAGACATTTACCTAAGTATATGTAGGTAACAATTGATTGATTTAATTACATTATTCTTTTTGAGATAATTAATTTAATGAAATATAAAAAATATAAAAAGATGAAGCGGTAAGACCTTAATTGTGTATGTGTGTGGCGACGTATGTGTAAGTGGAATTATCCGGGCGTTATTATTTATGGTTCAGTCTTGTGTCCTTTCATAAATCCATTCAAAAAGTAACTCCCTTCGGCCACCTTTATGCGGCCTTTGTATTTTCAAATCGTTATCATCTTTCTAATCATTTTCCTTTTTCGCTGCAGTTGCGACTTATTACAACATTATTAATTTTATTTTGTTTATTGTTATTTCAACACAACCTTCTCTCTAATAACCCTATTCCCCTTACCTTATCATTTTCTGATTTTATTTCATTTTATTCTCTGTTGAAAATGCTCAACAATCTACATCTGATGACACAAGGGTAGCAAGGAAGCGCAGGGTAGCAATGAAAAATTACGGCCTGTGTGCGCGATCTAAGCAAAAAAAAAGGATCACACTATACACCAATGATCTGAAACCCTGAATCAGTGGCTAGCATGGTGAGATTGATATGCACTTCATCCAGCTATTGGCCAGTCACGAATGATTTCATTGTTGCACAACTGTAGATTATGGACATGCTATGGTCTTCACATTATCCTTACCAGCGAAAAGAATCTTTCATTTTCTTTTAAGGTGACAGCTCTATGAACTTTTGAACAAACACGTTTTTAAAGTTTAAGTCCATGAAACGGTCTTGAATTTTTCACTTTGCATTTTTAATTTTTTTGGGATTTTTGTTGTACCGAAATTTTTCGAATAGGTGTATAAATACGAAATGCGAATTTTTTCTGCTTGAAATATGCATTTATTTGAATAAGAGAACGAATGAATTCAATAATCAAAGTATTGGCTATCGTTAGCTACGATTTTTTTTCCATCTTTCTGTGAATTGATGGATTCCGTCCCAGTATCACTTCTCATTTTTTGAGGCTGACCACTCATCAAGCCAATTTTTAGCTTCGTCGTAAGAATGGAAGTGCTGAATGGAAGTGATCGAAACAAGTAGTAGTCAGAAGGAGCCAAGTCTGGTGAATACGGCGGGTGGGGCAGAACTTCCCAATTAATTTTACCCAAGTAGTTCTGGACAGGTATTGCAACATTCGGCCGAGCATTGTCATGTTGAAAAATGACTTTATCATGTCTTTGGTGAAATTCTGGTGGTTTTTCCTTAAGTGCGCGGTTCAATTTGATCAGTTGTTGTCGGTAACGTTCGCCAGTAATAATCTCACCAGGTTTCAGCAGTTCGTTATACAAAGGTCCCTTACTATCCCACCAAATACACAGCAAAGTCTTCTTTCCATGAATATTTCGAACTGGTTGTGATGTTGATGGCTGGCCTGGGTCTACCCACGATTTTTTCCGCTTAGGATTGTCGAAATAAATCCACTTTTCATCGCCAGTAACAATCCGATGCAAGAAACCGTTTTTTTTTGTGTATCTGTTTTTTGTGTCTGGCAAGCAAAATTTCACAAATGGTTTTTCGCCTTTCGATGTATCTTTCTTTCAATTGATACGGCACCCATTTTCCAGCTTTTTGGGCTTTCCCATGGCTTTTAAACGAGGCGAAATGGCTGCCTGAGTAACTTCCAACGCTTCTGCCAACTGTTTTTTAGTTTCTTCTTCTTCTTCAGTTTCTTTCTTCTTGTCTTCATCCAATAATGCTTGCAAATCTGTATCTTTGATTTTTTTGGTGGTTTTCCACGGTCTTTGTTGCTGACATCTTTTAAACCATCGTTCATAAGTGTCTTGGCTTGGGGCATGTTCACCATATGCTTCCACTAAGAATCGATAAGTTTCTGCTGCCTTTTTTTCAAGTGAAAGAAGGTTATTAGACTTCCCCGCAAAACCTCTTTTTCTGGCTAGTAATTCAACATTTTTGAAGTGAAAAAAAAAACTATGTTGTTTGTACAATCAAAACTTATAACATACTGGAACTAGTTGACAGATGTTTACCCTCCAAAATGTCATATTAGTTATCTCCGACACAAACCATATGTAATGGTTATGCCATCTGTTAGTAAAATCCACATTTCATATTTATACACCTAACAAATCATTTATCTCTTTTGCATTATTTGCACTCTACTAGTTTTCTATTGCAAATGAATCACAGAAAACAGTCAAAAATTGAGAAAAAATCGAGACCAGAGTCTTTGCAATGATGACAGACACTGAGAAAATTGGGGAGCTCCACACGGACAGCTTGGTGGGCAGATCTTAAAATAATTGACAAAAGGAACCGGGAAACACTTTACGCATGGTCAATCTCAGAAACCAAGAAGAGTACAATTGATGAGCTGGAAAATCGGGCAGAGAAGCGCCTTCCGTAGCGATCCTTAATCCGCAGGGAAAGGAGACGGATTTCCGGGTCTGAGGTTAGGAGTCAACCCGTTCTAGGCTGCGTTTGTTCAAAGGCTTCTTTTGTTCTAGGCTGCGGAAAGTTCAAAATTTGGTATGGGGTGGTTTAAAGTAATGGTCTGAAGTATGCACCGTTGTTAAACACAATTGTGTCATTTTTCTCAATATATGTTTCTGACAGATTATTATGCCGAAAACAAACCTCGTAGACTGCGAAAAATTCAAAAATTCGAAGAAAATTTTCCGGAATTTCAGGTCAAATTATCCGAAAAACTACGAAAAAATTAGGTCGGGTTGTTTGGAACGATGCAAACTTCACTTCTTTATAAATAAACGCTTGTTAATTTCCGACATGCACACATTCATAAGCTGCACTATTGTTAATTAGTAAATTCCTGTATTCACTTTGCTGCAAGCTATCAAACTCGGAGATGGATGACAAATGATAACAATTAATCATTAAAAAGTGAAAAGTTCAGCAAATTAAATTCAGCGATAAAGAAATATTTCTCAAGTAATTGTTCATTATCAATAGACCATTAATATGTTATCATTGGAAACAGAAGCGACTTATCGACAATTTCCCAGCATGTAGGCGTTCTCCGTTTTTTCAAGCGCATTCTTACATATAAACAATAATTTTAAACAATAATATTTTTACTGATGATGAAAATATGAAGAATTGCTCACTTTCTCACTACTTTTGGTTCTTGCGAACAATCAAAATGGAGCGAAGCATCGAAAGCGTGCAAATTTGCATAATTCAAGCTTAATTGGCTCGTACAGTGCATGAAGTGTATCTTCAGCGAAAGATAAAGATATTTTCGCTCGTCGATTTGCATTAAACGAAAGCAAAGACTTCAGCATGGAAAGTTCTTGGGGATTTTAACGCTTATCTGCTATTTACCAATAACCCAGTTCGCCTATTTGTACGCAGTTTTGCCTGCTTACTCAGAACCAATGACTAATTAGTCGCGATCGCTGCATTCGCAATGCATCATTGCGAATGGATTTTCACTGTAAATCACATACGTGATTGGAATGCCATGGATGACACGTTTTGCTTGTACAATGGGTGATTCGCATGATGAACGGAAAATGTGCAAGCCATACCTGGGCGCTCCCGTGGTCTAACCTACCTGGACGGCATCGATCATGAATTTTTTGCAACATGAAATTAATTTAAAAAAAAGGAAAAACCAAAGTAAAAAATGAAGAAAGGCGTGTCCGCTCGCTTCGGCCAATATTGCATTTTTGATTATCGATGTTCAGTTTAAATCAAAAATCAAATGATTATTACTTCGTACCTGCACAAAAGATGTTTTTGAGCATAGAGAAGAGAAATTGTTGCTATTCCAATCCAATTTTGAAATCTAGGCGAACATCTATCGGACCCAATCATGCAGCGTATTCAAATCGACCGAATCCGGTTCGCATGCGTATAAAACTAATCATATGTCTGACTTTGTGTTTTGAAATACGATCTTAATTGGGAGTATCTAATTTGAATTGGTATTTGCTCGGCCGGAGGATCATCTGCTGAACGGTTTTTGTTCTGCTTTCTCGCATCTCGCGACTACCAAAAAAAGGGCCAATGATCTTGCAAAACTGTTAAGGCAATCTATCTTATCTATCTTTTAATTGTGAGCCATAAATCTCACGCACGTTTAATTTGGTTGCGGTGATTTATTCACATGGTGGATATGGCGATAGGTTGTATTCAATTCGAAAGCTAAGATAAACGGCTATGAGTGAATTATGTAAATTTCCTTTTAATTATTCGCGGTAACTCCGCTTGATTGGATTTCACAATGAAGTATCACATTTCAACGCTTAACTTGCATGTGAGCTAACATGGAGACTTGGAACTCAAATCATCCTGAGCGTTAGCGCATATGTTCCGTACTTGTGAATGCAAGTATGCTTATTATATTCCGAGATGCTTTGCGTATAAATTTCAAGTCGACAGATTGTTGAACGCACGGAGCATAACTTTAATATTTTATGTGACAGAACGACCTTCGCGTGTCAAACGCCCACCTAGGATTGAAATTGCGGAATTTTTATACACTCCATATGGAAATGGATTTGATGATTCTGCCAGTGAAAGATACACACCGGGGAATATCTGATAAAGTATCTATTTTGCATTGCTTTACTAACAATCTCCATATCGTTTTCTATGATCTAACGTTCGAATATTTGAATAAACATGGGAAAACTTCTCCAAGGACGTTTGGCTTCATTGAATACATGACGATTTTATCATGTGCTCAGAAGCAGCCTGTGCAAATTGATTTCATCCTTGTAAGGGTTTTCTTAGAACGTAGAGTATTATTTTAAAGTTGCTCATATTATCTTGCCGATGGCCTTATGGCTACTAAAAGATTTATCGGCACTGGGCGCGTGTATCAATTCGATGTGTATCCAATATTTAGCATTATATTGACCTGGGAACAGATACATTCATTTTGCCGCCCTACAGTCACACTTGAACATTTGCTAGATAAGGTGGCATTTAATCGAATATGAAGCTCTTGTAGCATGATAATAATTGGAAGCAAGGATGGCCTTCTGAGTAATAAGCCTAAAGGAGCTGCTAGTCGAAAATAACTGGAAAAAGGTAAAACATTGGTTAAGGATAAGCGTTGCATTATATACGTTCTTAGCAATCCAACGAATTGTACTACGCGACTGCATTTAAGGCGATAATTATGTGCATCTAATACTCACAATGTAGCAACAAAAAAATTAATTTTCCTGTGCTCAAGATTATCATAGGAATTTTATACTAACGATTCTTCGATATGATAGTTGAATGCGTTAATTGAATTTGCAGGATATCATCCGGACATGAAGAAAACACGGATAGCTCGGATGATACCAACTTCTGACACCTAATCATAACCACCCTATCATAAGCTTAAAAACTGCAATTTTCATCTTATTTATAAGTCGTCAACGTATTTGTTATGAAATTTCGTTGCATATCGTTTCTACGTAAATCCTCTATCATAAACAGAAAATCTGTGATATTTGAATCCTTACGAATGCAGCGGTCTTGAGTTTTCTACACTTTTTGACTTTATCCTGAATGATAGCACTCATGTTCTTTGATATTTTATGCAAAAATTTGAATTTATTTTATTCTACTAGTCCAATCTTATTTTCAGTCCAATCAGCGATAAGAGTCAGTTGCATGTGCAACGATGCAAACTTTGGGCAACTCTATAGTATCATCTAAACTGTCTGAAAAAATGTCTGAAGATTGTAACGCAACGGACTGAGTTTTATCACCCTTTTGATATGAAAACTGATAGGATGCAAATAATTTAAAATCGTGGAGAGTTTTGAACAACTTCAGTCCAATTACCCAAAAACATTCAAAAAGAGAAAAAAAAATTTTTCTTTTGATTCGTCTGTGAAAACTGCTATGGCGTTCAATTACAACTTGATTATCATAATTTGCAATTCTTTGCACAATATTCAACTTAATCATTTGAAAAAACACCAACTAGCTAGAAAAACTCACTATTTTATTCAAAAACTCGCCTGACATACAAAAGTTGGTCAAAAAATTCGAGGAACAATGACATTGTCAAAGGAATGTCATATTTTGTCCGGACTAGTTTTGACATTCATTTTTGAGTAGAACTATCCAATTTGATATCATATAAAATTTATATATAAATTGATATATAAATATAAATTGATATTGATATTTAAATAATATAAAATTTATGTACAAATATATAATTTATCTATAAATAAATTTATTATAAAATTTATAATCAGGGGTTTATCCATTCAAACACAATTCAAGCAACAATTGAACCCAGAAGGAAACTTAATAACATGACTAAAGTTTTGGTTTGCGCAGGCAGCACGTTCCTCACTTTAGGAACGAAATTTTGCCTGTTTAAAAAAACAAACAGCTTTCCAATTCCTGTCGAGCAAAATCATGAATGTAGCGGAATATTCTATTTTTACAAAGTCCTTTTTCATGCTGAAATCGTGGATTACATATATTACAAATATTCAGGTCAGACAATGGTGTGAGTCAAAACGGTTCGAGGCAGTGCGACGTGCATTTCTCTGATTATGTCGAAAAACGTCAAAAAACTTGAAGAATCGTTTTGGAATATGCTCGTTGAAAGAAGAAAATGCTTGTTAGAATGATCAATTTTCCACACAATAATCTTAGCATATGGAAGGTTCTCCTAAAGTTGGTACCAAGCATTCTCACGACACATCAAAAGCAGTTTCGTGTTGAATGTAGGCGCGGACCTTCGGTTCTCGGGAACCGTAACCAAGCATGCAGTTCTAAACCGAATTGAGACTGGATAAGTCCTCTGTGTTCATCATTACGAACTTAAGTCAAAACAAAGCTCTCCTACAGTTGCAAAACTCCTAATATGCCCCGTCAACTGGGAAACGACTATCCATTGATTTCTGGAATATAGAAGGACTCGTTGTTATTAACTCCAACAAACGAGTATCATTATCACTGCAGTGTACAACACTGAGCTACTCAAATATACTCAAATAGACAGAGAGAAAGAAAACGCTGAGAATAATAACTCTAGGCACAACGCACCCGTTCATAAGTTGAACGCTCAAATGGCTCCTGTACAAAGAGTTAGATTACAAGCTTTTATCGGTTGTGTTAAGGAGGTGGAAGTACCATAAGTTCCGAAAGACCCCATGTGATGACGCCTTTTTACACCCTAAGGACGCGCAAGGTTTCTGCCCTATAACCCTTCGATCAACTTGAGATTTACGTTATGAGCATGACTTTGGGCTGGGCCTTGTGTTTCTATGCCTACAATCTCTTTCCGATGAGGGTAGAAATGAGGGCGAACGAATTACTTGAGATCTCTCCTTCACCGTTGTCTCTTTGGATGTCATAAGTTTTCATTTTCAGTTCTGTTTCTTTCAGTCACCTTTCGGTTTTTTTTTGGATAGTCCGGATTAAATTTCTGTACTTCCTTTTCATTATTCGATACTACTGAGTCTGTCTTAGTTCTTTACTTCATCTTCGACAAATATCAAAAAGTCAACATATTCTAAGCCGTTGTGTTTGCAACGATACGAACCTCGGGCACTTTCCTTGCAACAAAGGCATACTTCTTTGTCTGTTGACACTTTTATATGCCTTTTTTAACTGTCAGCGGTACTCAAACGTCATATGTCATGACATCTTGTTGTTGGGAACATTTTGCCCGTACCCGGGAAGAGTAAATTTTCAAGTGATCACCACACTGCTTGTTCCATCTTTTACAATCAAAAATTGTGTGACATTGTGTGACATGTGACGAATTTTATGCATGTAAGTGTGGAAACATTCATGTCCATTCTGAAGCTGGGTCAAGAAGAAATCAGTCAGGTGAGGGAACATACGTTCAATCCGTCGCGGTCCCAGGACAATTTCCAATCGCTGAGAGGTAAAGTCAAGGTTTCTGTAAACGTTTTTGCGCTCTATAGCGAGGAGGGACTTTAGATATTACCCTTGCGATTATCCGTCCCGAAAACCGTCCGCTATGCGCAAGAAATTCAAAACGATCTTTGTCTCTACACTTGTACAAGCCGGTTTTGTTGAAACTCCTTGCTCAGAGCGTCGACGGAAAGTCCAGGTTCATACTATCGAACCGACTGAAACAACTGCTTTAAAAACCTTGGGAACCTTGGGAAACTTAGAGGCCATATTAAGTTTCAAATGTTTATGATGTTTTTCCAAAAACAAAAAGTGTTTTCGAGAGAAGACCATTTAACATCTTGTTGAAAAATGTTTCCTAATACAAGAGCTGAACTTCATTCTCTCACGTTGCACTCCCACACTCACTACTCATTGTCAAAACCAAGATATTTTCCAAATAACACAATAGACTCCTTTTTATCATTCAAACGTACCTCCAATCGCTTATTATGACAGATCTATTTTACAATCTAATTTTGTTGGTTTTGTTTGATTGTTAATTTTTTTGGATTCAAAAAAGCTTGCGCTGTTGCTTTCAACTTTTTGAAATAGGGTGTTCCTTGATTAGGCGAATTTCGGAGATAACAATGTTTTAGCACAGCAACAAAGAAGAGGGATGAAGCATTATATACAAAACTGTATGGAGTTCTATGTTAAATCGAAGTCCTTATTCGAACTTGAAATTTACAAAGTTATATTCAAAGCTCAGCCATTATGTCCTGCTAGACAGTGGTTAGATTGCGTACCGTATAAACAGCGGATCTTGGTTTCGGGTAGCAACGAGTCACTTTCGATTTGGCAGTCGACCTATATGTGTACTAAGGTATTTTGGAGGTAAAAATTAAGCCCTAAAGTCATTCTCACGCAATAGCGTCTTTGTGTTAGTCTGGTCTTGAACTGAGATGGCTTTTTTATAGGACGCGTATTGTATTATTATAATTATTATATTTATTTCTATGATAATAAATTCTATTCACTACAATTATTACTACCTAACGAAACTGTTTAGCGTGCATGTGTTTTTTCAGTTTTAATTGCATTAGTTGTGAAAGTCACGTTCTACACTCTTGTATCTATCCAATAGAAGAAGCGGGGTCACTCTCTCTCTCTTCCTCGAAACCATAGTGGGAAAGACGTTGACATCTAAAGTCAAATGGATCTGCGTATCAAATGAAGATCGGATGGTTTTTTTGTTGAAGAATTGTATAATCGAATGTTTGTCGGTGCAGAGTCACGGCTGGTCTCTTATTAATCAGTCAGTAATTCCTCACTCTTCCATCGGTTCCTACTGAAATAGGTATTCCCCTAACCCGTAGGCGTTAAGCGAAACTAAAGAGGCCTTGTCTAATTCGAATTTTTTCCCTATTTAGAAAACTGTTTGTATTTATTTGACAGTGAACTTTCTATTATACAGAGTGATTGTGATGATAACTTATTGTATTTTTTATATTTTATACTTTACATACATTTTAAATACGAGGTCGATAAACACGTCAAGAACTGCGGTCAAGAACTGTCAACTGTGGAACCAAATGAATTCTTAGACCAACCTCAGTCATCTGCATTGGAGGGGTTTTCTCGGGAAAATGGGGCTGTAAGTGCATCGAAAGCTTAAACATAAAAAGGAAAGAAAGTTTGCATCTTTATAAGCGCAAAGGTCTAACATTTATTCACTTAAAAAATAAAAATTTATTATTTGGCTGAAATTTTTATAAGTAAATTATTAAATTTCTTAATAATTTTTGATTTTAATTTTTGCAGTTCAACCATCGACAAAAGTCAATAATATTGTGACCGTTGAATTTGCATCGATGCAAACTTCAATTACCTCCGTGTATACCAAACCTATTTCCATCAGGACATTGCCAGGTACGGTTTTACGCTTGCTTTTAAAGTCGCACTTCAATGACTTGATTAAGAGGTCTCACAGCGTCTGTCGTACTCCAAGGACGTTTTCCTAACCAATTGATATTTGTTTCGGTTAGTGCCCTTAAAAGCTAACTTAGCAATTTTTTCAAGTCCGAATTGATGGAACAATTCTCTCAATTGCGGACAAATAGGAACAAGATAAAAAAAGTTGGTCGAGAGGGGGGAAGTTATTCTAAACAGTAACAGTGGATACGTTATTTATTGATAGCTTAGCTTAGTATTATCAATTGTTTTTCAGAAGACGCTGGCATTAATATTTCGGAAACACAAATATTGACAAGGACAACGTCGACACTGATGATAGATATTCGAAAAAAAAATGCGAAAAATCATTTAAACTGTTTGATACAATTTATCCCAAGGTAGAAACTTGACAGGTAGGGTTCCGAGCGTTTGGTCTCTAAAGATATACTAAGACCAATGACAATTTTTCAAAGCAGAATGAAAAGAACATTAAAAAAACAATAAATGAGTTACAACGAAAAAATGATGGGCGTTCAGAGTTCACCGTCAAGGATGGGTTTGAGATACGCTAGTTCCCAGGAATCTCTACGATAAGAGGTAGTATTGTATCAAGATGTTGATTGAACTCGATTTTTATTGAATTTGTTGTCAAGAACCTAAAACAAATGCTGGTTCAACTAGGAAGCAAAGGCAAACTTGAAAAAACATTGAAAGAAGAAGAAGAAGTCAAATGAAAGAATTTGGAAAGTAAAAAACATTGTAACGAAAAACAATTAGTAAGATAATAAGTGAAAATAAACATTTATTACTGGCAAGGGTCGTATCTTGCGAAAGATCTCCTTTTGTTATAAGAATCGTTTAAACTCTTTCGGAATCTTCTGATGACCTGTGTAAAAACTAACAAAGGTTTCAAGGTTTTTGGTGTCCACATCGTTGGTGATCTCTCAGTTTTTCAATTTGATTTTTCATTATTGACAATGTGAAAATTGAAATGAAAACCTAATAGAGTGCAAAAAATCCAATTCAGGATTAAAATTTACAAAAATTTCAAACTCTTCAATCAAATTTCAAATTCATCCAAAAACTCAACACCTCCCTTTTCATAGGTCTTAAGCCAATAAATGTTAACCATGGGTTTTTATTTATAAAGGCGTTTAATTTGCCGATTTTGTGATATCCTTTGAAAATGTTAACGATAGTTGTTAAAAGATTGAAAATAACAAATTGTTACAATTTCCATACATATCAACACTTTCAGGTTTTCATACTTTTTTCAAATATGATTCAACACCTCAACATTGAAGTGCAATCATACGTGTTTATTTTGCACGACACGTTTGCCGAAGAACAAACTATTTAACACACGCCCAAAACTTCCATAAAAGTAAATTTCATTGCCCGAGGCTCTGCTCCGAAATCTTAAGTACACAAGACGTGTAGCCTACAATAATTATTATTCTACTCAACTCCGGGGAAATGTCAAGGTAATTAGATATTCAGTAATAAAAGGGAAAGGCCTATCTAACCCTGGTTAGGCTTAAGCAATGATTCGATCAGCATTGCAACTAACTAGAAACCTTACGCACAGTCTTTTCTCTAGCAAATCCCTGATGAACATCCAATCCTAATTGATTTCCCCCGAAATTACTGGGTGGACTAATCAGAAAGTCATTTTTCGAAGCTTTAGTTAAAAATAATGCTAAACCAAATCCAAAAGGCTTAAAACTTACCGTTAAAATGCGATCAGAACATCCAATCCGGCAAAGCGATGAAAGTGTTCTTTAATTCCCTCCTTAAGCCTGCGGAAGCAATCCTTAACGATGCAGAGTATTCTTCAGCTTCCGCTTGCTTCCTGCCTCGTCGATGCTTTTGCGTTCACCAAAGGACCAAATGAAAAAAGACAGTAACAAAACAGCCACCAAGCAAGTTTTCACAGGGCCGACAAAAGTCGAAGGATTAATCTTAGTATCAGTGGCAAAGAAGTATAATTTTGCAGGACATCAAAACAGTCCAGTCTACTCCGGAAAATTGAACAGCCCACACAGGAAGGAGAAATGGCACCGGGAGTAGGATATGGGAGGAAACGTGGCGGAGGCAGGGGACAGCAGTAGTAAATCGAGCGTAAGGATGTGACAAGAGTAAAACAGAAGATGAACTGAAAAATCACAGGCGAACAATAATTTCCTGGCTAGCAAGCCCGGAGTCGACTAGGAATCACCGAATTGAGAGTGTAGTGTCTAGTAATCCGATTATGAAGAGGAATTTATGGTGGAGGGTGGCACGTTTCCGCACTCTATTCGAAGTGGAAGCTTGCGGGAGGACAAATAAATAGCGGACAAACTGACTACCAACTGACTTTGTTTGGGTTGGATCTGGATCCTGGATGAGAGTAGTCGGACGTGGAATGTCTTCAATCCGTTTGCTTGCAGGAGCAGAGTATTCGAATACAATTTACATTCTTTGATATCTCATTGGAATTCATACGGATTTCATGTTGATCTGGCGAACGTGATAACCAGCGCCCAACGTGGGTCCTTCTTTATCGAATCGAGTTGAACTGCACGTTTGGTACACAGGAATATTCAATTTTTCACAGGGCCATAAACTCATCAATAGGAAATACTCCAATCATTCAATTTTCCCCGAATTCACTCACTCAAGCGAACTTCACTCGCGCTACCAACGAACGAGTTTCCTAACACTTTGTCCCGAAATCACTCCAGCGAAGGCTCTGAGGAGAATAATTTATTTCCATTCCTGTTGGCACAATAAATGCTTCCACTTGTCACGCAAGAGTAAAAGATATTAAAGCAATTACACCCGACACTATTTATTTTACTTTTCACAAGGAAACTGATTTTTTATTTAAGGATTATTCGATCGACCTTGTCATGGCCACAATAAGCAATCTATGCACTGCTACGAATTTACTCTAGCATCCGAAGTACATGCTTCATTGAATTCCTTCAATACTCGTCTTCAGACGCGCATTCCTTCTTCACTAAGGCCTTAGATCCTTCAATCCAACACCTTAACACTACGACCGCCCGTGTTGAACTGATGAAAAGTTGTTCAACCAGTTCCTTGAACAGCATAGATGGATTGTAGTACTTCGCCCTCCCCGTCCCTTCCCAACCCCTTCACAAGCAGCGCAGATGCAGTTCTTCGACCAAGTCTCAAGAATCTCAAAGTATCTTCGCCGTCTTGGACTCGGCCGCAGATTGCCCGCGAAAGATACTCGCAGGGGAACGTGCTGCTGGCGACGGGCTGTAGCGGCCCGAACCATGTCTTTGGAGCCAAACTGAATTTCATAGTTTACGCCGGATCCAAGAATTGCAGGCAACTTCACTCCACTTGCCAGTGCCGTGCCTTCGCCGAATTTCCACAGGAGCTGTTGGGGCAACCGAATCGAAAATCCGCGATGAATACGTTATTCCGACTACACGCACTCCCTGCCGAGCTCTCGGAATGCGCAAGTCAACAGCCACGAACTGGAGTGCGAACAAGAGTGTTTGCGGAGGGTGTAGGACGAGCGAGGGAAATTCGCAAGAAGCAGCAGTCGATACGCTACCACCATCTCAACAAGTCCCGTTCGAGCTCCTTTCGTCCTCAACATTCTCGCCATCATATATCTCTCGGCATTACAGCAATTTCCATATCTTGCACATGGAAGAGCTGTTCGCATTTTTTCCTTCTGTTTCTTGCGTGGAAACTCCCAGCCAGGATCAAATTCCTCGAGGCGTTTCGCTGCTTCAATGCTATCCTCAGAAAAATTCCTTCAGGGGTGTACGCATTAAATTAATTACTTTAGTCGCGTTTTATGACTTGATTAGCAAACAAAGCGTGGCGTGTGGATGGGACTGCGATGGGGCGTCAAAGTGGAGAACACGCGTCGCTACTGGAATGCTGCAGATTGTTTTTCATTGCGGTCGAGAGTGGAGCAATAATTAGCGCGAGCAGGTCCTTGACGAATTTCAATTCATTTGAATGGGAAATTAAGAAAAACGTTATAAGTGTCCTTCTTGCTGGTCTTTATTTAGTCGGGAATAAAGCGAAATGGAAATCGTTTGGTTGACTGAGCGTGCATCGTTTCGCTTGGCTACAAAGATTACAAGTAACAGTTTTACCGCGAAACGCTTAATACGACTGAAGAAGAGCGGAGTTAGTCTTCTAATTAATTTTATTTTTAATTAAAATAAAATCTAATAAAACTTACGGGAAGCTAGTTTTGAATATGCACCAAAATAATTTCCCATAGCAACTCGTTTGTATCCTCTCAAATTTTGAAAGATTCGAACAGAAACAAGTAGGCAGAATCTCACAGAGCCGAAAAATAAGAAATTCTTCGGAATGAGTCACATCCTTACAGTGGCATATTGTTCGTCAAGGGAATTTCTTTGTTTGCTGGTCAACGAAATCATAGCGTCATCATAGAGCCTCGCTAGTGCCCAGAAAATGACTACATAAGGATTAGACTGCAAGCTGATAACGTAAAAATGCTTCGCCTGCTTAAAGTAGGAAAACTAACGAGATACCTCTGTATCCTTTCCTTTGTTTTCCGTCTGTTAGATGTTTTATTTTTCTTGTTATTTTTACAAAGTAAAATTGTTAAATTGACAAAGGAAGTGGACAGAAAAGCCGAAACAAATGCATAAAGCGATGCATTTATGAGGGGAGACTATAGGACTAAATCACATCTCAACCAGAGTCTTAAAATGGTTCAACAACTACCGCCCGGTAAAGTCTTCAACGTATTAACGTTTCACAGAACAAGGATGAATTATTATAAAGCTAAAATATGGCTTGGTTGTTCCACATGAAGCCCTTTATGCATGCTGCGATACTACGAGCAAAGCTCATCAGGGTGTGATCGAGATAATTCAAACCCGTAAGGATTTATCTCTCCATGACGACGATTCTAGGGCTGGAAGACCTGTTACTCTTTTAATTCTGGAAGTAGTGAATACACATCTGCTAAGGTGAGCCACACAAGCCAGAAAAATATTGTCCTACTTTTGACGCGAAGGCGAGGATCTCTTTTAACTGCCTGCAAGCCTCTGGGGTAAAAGGGTCGAATTATTCCTGGTCTCTTAATTAGCTATAGTGAAACTCGGAACTGTATAGTCTCTCATGATAGATAGTGGGGAATCCCTTCTCTACACGTTCATTATAGGTGAGGAATTGCTCGAAGTAAAGCCAGGGTCTTTCAACACATTACAGAGAAGGAGCCGGTAGTCCCAGTCACAGCATAAATGGTTGAGAATGTACTGATCAATCGAAAAAAGTTCCAAACCCTGATGGTATCTCCGCTAAGATATTTCGATATGTCGATTATTTTTGGCGTAATTTCTTATGTGCTGATCAGCAAGGGAAGGATGCGTCCTATAGAAATTCATAAAGGCAATACTCAGAAACAGAGATTATTAATTTATGTGGGCGGTCCGATAAGTAGTGAGCCTCATGGGTCATATCCTGCATGAAAATATTGGCATGAGAAAGCTGTTGGCGCGATCAACAACAAGTGTAACCGTGAGACAACTTCAAAGCAGCACTGGAATCAATTCAAGCGCAATCCAAAGGCGTTCCTGCATCGTTTCGTGACCGTCAACGAACCATGGCTTTACTGGTATACACTAGACCAAGGATTAGTCGAAACAGAGAACTTCAACTGGCAAACTTGCTCCAAAAAGGTGAAGACTGTCCTTTCTTCCAAAAAAGTTTTCTAGGATTGACAACGTGTGATCTGCATCGGCTACGTGGAGAAGGGTAAAACGGCCACAGGGCTCTACTATGCTATGATTAGACAATGCTATGAAATTGTAGAGAAAAGCCTTATTTGGCGTCATCCGTGCCCGCCACGGAGCAGACGAATGAACTGCTACCCTATTAACATTGTTCTCCAGATTTGGCCCGTGCGACTTCTTCTGGTTTCCAAACTTGAAAAGTCACTCACCTGGCAGGAATTTGAGTAGAATGAGGAGGTCGTCACGGCCATGGGGGCCTACTCTGCCGATTTCAAGAAAGCGTATTTTTTAGACGGATTAAAGAAGTTGGAGCATGGCTGGGTCATGTGTATGTTCTCAAGTATTAAGCTAAGAGGAGACTATAATCAGGAACAAATTGCCATTTCTCCAACATGTTCGTGTTTTTTTTCTAAGCTAAGTACTTCCCCGACGGAAAAAGTTTCACTTTCGTTCAAAATATGGTCAGCTGACACTTGTCACATCAGGTGTTACATGGATCTCAAACAGCTGAGTGTTCTGTCAATCAAGTGCTTTCGGTAAATCTAATGCAATGGAGGAAATTCGTGCATTAAAAGAAGCTTTCAGAAAGGGCTGAGGTGATATGCTGACAAAGAATAAGATCTCTAAGATTTCGAATTAAGAACGGACATTCTGGGGAATGATTTAGTGGAGTCGACGGTTTTTTGGGTTGCGAATTGAAATGGATTAGAGAAGTACCAGGAACTTTGATGATTGAAGTGGGAACATTCATCAGCTGTTATTAATTGCGTTTAATATGAATTCAGAATTTTACTTATTTACCAACTAACTTTCACCTGCTTACAGACTTGCGAAATTGAAATAAAAGTTACGAAATTCCAATAAATCCGACCCGCGTTTCCTGTAAACGTTTATTGCCCCAACTTAGTGTTTTTGCTGAGTTAATTTTAGTTGTCTGCTTTTTGGTAGAGTTATTTTTTCAGATTATAGTTACGTCTGTCGATCTATTGTGTAGTTGTATACATGTAGTTGTATACACGTGTTGTAGAAAACACGTCAATAAACCTGTATCGTACAGTCACATATTTGTCAATTCGCGGATATGATTTTCAACCTGATTTTTTCTAACGGAATATTTCATCATTTCACTTGGATACTTTGCAGATATTCCACTAATAGACTCTCTCATCCTAAACATCGCCATCCTTGTTAACCGTTGATTTATCCTTCTGTCAATGAAATTTCTCCTTTCTGGTTCATTCCATTGAACTCCTTCGATAACGCCATACAAAGACAGTTCCAAGATACACTTTCATCACCCATCAATAAATTTTAACAAAGTGTCCCCTGGCTGTAATATATCCTACCGCAAGAATAGCAATTTAATCCGAGCAAAAGTAGAAGGCCATTTCGAGGACCATCATAGCAAAAAGGCAATAAACTCCATGGAAACCACAGTTAGTTGCTTCGGGCTAACAAGTGTGTCCTTTCTGTCGATATAGAATGGTTGACAGCAGCGGCGTGAAGAGACGCGAAGGACGATAGGAGAGCGCAATGAACATCATCCGTAATGGAATCATGGACAGATGGACTGTTCAGATGATTGGGTGGACAGCATGCAGACATTCTTACATATGTACGTTCCAAAATATACGAGTATCGAATGGAATCATACAAAATGTTGCATCGCGTTTTGCCAAGGATGAAATGAATACGCCTCGCACGAAAACAAAGTACAATCTTTTCGCCAGATTTATTTAGGTTACTTCCACTTGGTGTGGCATGGCAAGCCGTGAGCGTTCCGAAAGAGGTTGAGAGTGAAGGATACGGATCGAGTCACATGCCGCTCTCAGGAGAGATGCCAGTTCCAGATGAACAAACAGACCGGAGACAAGGCATTGAGGCAGGATGTATAACTAGCAATAAACCTGTCAATTATTTTCTTGTTCTTTCAATAAACGTTGGGTGAATTTATTTTCGAAATATAATTGACGTCCAGGTATGAGCTATGCCAGGCCAAGTGGAAAAATGTTTCGGGCAGGATTTTAACTCTTGTATTGGAGCGGAATTCTGGTTGGTAATGTTTTTGATGACATGTAATCCGCTGTCATAGAAAATATGCTTTTATATGTGAGGATCGCATATGTTTGCAATTTAGTGTTTGGATTTCGCTGGTTGATGAATTTCAGAGGGGAGAGTTTGGAAGTGTGATTTGAGGCTATCATATTTTTCGTTAGGATTAATACTTTGTTAGTACTAACAAAAGCTAATAAGTTAACTGCGAACCAACTTCTAAATAAATTGAGTTTTGAGGAGCTTTTTTAGCTTTTTTTGATAGCAAAGGCAAATGATGCATTGCGAGAATCTAACGGATGAGAATCACAGCGATTTGATTCAGCTACTGCAAGGTTTTTATTTAGTAGACCGTAAATTCGAGGGAGGTTCGAGAAATACTTAGCCTACAAAAAACTAATAAATTTTTTGAAAAAATGGTTATTTATTTCTCATAATAGTCTCCTCTTTAGCTTGATACACTTGACCGAACAATGCCCCATCTCCTTTAACCCGTCTGACAGGAACATGTTTCTTAAGCTCTGCAAAGCAGGCCACAGTAGTGGTGACAACCTCCACATTGGACTCAAATTTCTGCCCGGCGAGTATTTTTTTCTTCGAGTTTTCAAGGGGTTACATGGGTTTACTCCGGCGAAAAAAGGTTTATTTTCAACAATTTTTTAATACATAAATAATAAAATATTTCGTTCAAACTTTGTACAGTCTTAAATATACATTTGAAGAATAATTTTGTTAATTTTCAAAGAAAAATTTTTAAAACTCCGCCATTGGGACGTCATTTCCCATGACGCTTCGGGAAAAAGGTGTGTCCGCGTTGTCAGCAGAACTCATGAAATGATCGTCTAAAGTGAAAAAAAATTCTTGTTTTAGTTAAGAGCATAAACTAGAACTTGGACGAAGGAAAAAAAAAGAAGTGAAAACTGCATTTTTGGCAGACATTTCTGCGAAGAAATGCAATTTTGGTCAAATTTGCTCTACATATTTTGTTTTTTAAATAGTTTTAATTTAAAGAAAAAATAATCCTTCGTCAAAATTGTTGAGAATTGTTTCTCAAATACCATCTAGATAAAATAAAATTTCATCTAGATCGGTTGAGTAGTTTTCGAGAACTTTTGACAACCGATTTTGAAAACACAGTTTCGAGAAAAACGTGCTTAAAGTTTTAAGTAACAATAAATCTGGGGAAAAAAAATTTTTTTAACCAACATTGAATCGTCGATTTCTGGGCAATAAAGTAAACAACCTGCAGCAGCTGCAATGTCCAGTACATCCTCTTGCTCCTGTCTATGACGAATCCTAGCTTCGCGAGTCTCGCTTGCAGATTTTTTCTCAGCTGCGCACACACGATTTTCATCAGCATTTCGGGCATATTCGTGGGAATTTCGGCCAAGTTTCAAACCCATACCATGCATAAATGGTAATAAAGCTGATGTTCCTTCATTAAAAGTGCAAGCAAAGACTAATGCAGCAATATTAACGATTTTTGAACCAGCAGGAAGTATTTTTGGAGTAATCTTCCAGATTAACTGGTTCAAGCTTTCATTATTATTTTGTGTGAAAGCACCAACACACCGCGCCAGAAGTTCACCCTTACTGAAGTCTTCATAGATAAGTTTCATTGTAGTCAAAACATCATCTGCGAATGCAGTATAATCATATTTGAATGATGAAATAGTGTTTGTAGCTGATGCTCGCTACCAGGCGCACCAGGAGTCTGGACCTTTTGGGCAATTTCCATGCTGAGGATATTTGCGTGTAGAGCTGTAGTGGTAATAAGTAGCCCATATAGCATCTTTCATTTTTTCAACTGACTTACAATTTCTTCTTATTGCCAAACCATAATAAGTAGTCAATTTATCCAATATTCGAATAACAAATATGAACCGGCATCAGGCATCAGACATTTTTCCGATTTTTCTATGCTAAAATATATTTCGAATCACATCGTTCACATGCTACCACATTTTGAATCCCAGACCGAATTTCAAGCATTGTTCAAACTCCAATTTTCCATTACACAATTTTTCTTCATCTTTATTTTTAATAATGTTAAAACACCGCACAAAAGATGAGAGTGTTGAAAAAACTAAGGCAAAGTCTATAATTGAATATTGGAGCGTGTCTTCCTGTGGCACGAGCTGTTTATCGTCACTTTTTAATTTTTTTGCCGACGTGCTTGTGAAGAAATCATTAATTTTTGGATTTTTAAGGATTGAATGACTGTCTCCTTTTCCTTGGCCTATCTTTTCTACGAGCGCCGTCATTTAACTGAGTTTTCGAAAGTTTAGACATTTTTAAATAAATTTCACAACAGACACTTTGGATAACCTCAAATTAACCTCGTGATAGAAGAAGTAATTTCCAACTGAAGTATTTCGAACTAGTTGCTCTTAGAACGTCAAAACAATAGACAATAAAAACAAACAATGGCGCTCGGGGCCTAGCTGACCTCGAACGCGCACCTTCACAAAGCTGTATCTCCGAAACTATTATTCGGATCGACCTGAAAATTAACGACAATATTCTCGAAAGGATGTAAAAAGAAATAAGACAATAAAAAATTGATTTTTTTGAAACTGTGAAACCCATGTAACCTCTTAATCAAAGTTTTTTTTTTAATTATGGAGCTAAATCTGGAGAACAAGGTGGCGGCTCGTGGCCCGATTCGACAATTTTTGCCGTGTGGACGGCGGATATGTTAGCTGATGCAATGATAGGTGGAAAAGCAGTTTTTATTTGCCATATGAGTTCTATTATTCTGCGATTTGGCCTCAAATCGGCTGAATTATTCGGCATAGAAGAGCCCTGTGACAGTTTTGTCCTTCTCCAGGTTGACGATGCAGATAACAAGTTGTGAATCCCAAAAAATGGTGGTCATCTCCATTCCGACCGAGACGACAGTCTTCAGTTTCTTCAGAACACGTTCGTGGGGTGAAGTCCAATGTGTCAACTGTTCTTTGGTACCAGTAGACGCATGTTTTGACGGCGATCACGAAACAACGCAGAAACTCCTTTTGTGCCTATATAATAGCATTTTATGCAGGATACGACACATGTGGCCAAATGAGTTGCCTATTGTCTCAGCTATCTCGCTCACTTTCAATCGGCGGGCTGTCAATAGGACATTGTGCATTTTTGTCATTATCATCAGTTGCAACTTTTTTGGGGCCACCTTGCCGGGGCTCATCACGAACCGACGTGCGACCGTGCTGAAACTCGGTAAGCCAGAGCATCACAGCATCACAAGCACACAACATCCAAGTGCCCTTTGATTTCGCCGCGTGATTTCCCTTCCAAAAGCAAGAATCGAATCACTGACCGATATTGCTCTTTCTCCATTTTTCTGAAGTCCGTGGAAACGTTCAGTTGCGCACGTGGTCAAAACAAAATTACTTGTCCTAAATTGCTAAAATTTTGACAGTAGTCGTCTTCGACATGATGGTGAATTAATGTAGCGATAGTGGCGCTATCGAGCGGTGAGGCTAAAGACATATCGTTAGCGTCCTCGTAGTGTCGCATTGAGTTAGAGTACTCTGTTTAGAGCTTCAAGAAATTCGCACTATGTCACCGAAGATATGCCTGCATATCCGAGCAGACCAATTACAATCGCTTAATTAACATGAAAGTTTCTTCATAATTAGGACAATGTTTATAATTTAACTTTAATTCGAAAATCTATTTGTCAACAGAAAAATAAATCCACACATCGATCTTGAAATTGAAAATAAGTCATAAGGCTGGTTCCGTTTCCGAATCAAAGTGCTCCTTAAGATGCAATAAATATCTGAGTGAATTCGGTCACGCTACTATCCTAAATCTTGAAACCTGAATTATATTTGAAATTTATTTCCACGAAATTCAATACTTAACACATTTTATTTTTAGAAATCCGAGCCGATCAACTTTTCACCGATAAAAATTCATTTGGTTTTCATCATTTCCATAAGCGGAGAAAGAAAAGATGAGTAGGTTTCGGCGAAAGACGAAGAGCCTCCTTGGCCGTGCAACTGACTAACTTGCGATGTATTGTAGGGGGTCCAAACCGGGTACACCCCATCCGGTTGTGAGGCCTCAGCATGACAACGGCCGGACGCCTCAATACACCATTGATCTTACAACACGCCATGGATTAGCTACCACTCTTCAAATTTATTCATAATCGTTTGTTTATTTCTCTGCGCGTCGTCTAATCCCCGAGCATTTGAATTAATTAGAGCCATTAGATAAGTCCACGCACGGAGGACCACAGCAGCAGCAACAGTGGAATGGCATGAATTTAAAATATGTCACCTGTTCAAGGTGGGATGAGTTGGACTGGGCCGCGATAGTCATCGAGGCAGTCACAATATCTTTTTTGATCGACAGCCAAAAGATACTTCTTCGACTGGTAGATACCTGGACGGTGCGTGTTCTAGGCGCTGTTTGCGTAGGCTCCGCTTGAGTCTTTTTTGGCGGAACTATTAGTATGGGCATTAGTGTAATTGGAAGAGTTTCCAGTGCAGCGTTTACCAACCGAGCCTCCACCGTCTCCAAGAGTTACTTGAACCTGGTCCCAGTACTCGTGGTCAGGCCGAAAAAAATTCAACTTACGAATGCGAAGAGGCCTCTTGTAATTTATGTATCAGTTTCATCTTATTTTCCAACTATGTATGCAGGTATTAAGATCAATCTAGATAAATGGTTAACGTTCCATTGAATGATAAGTTCATGTAGTGTTTCACACGTGATTAGTTCACGCGGAGTTCATTAACTGCCAGTTGTACGATTCGGGTCCGGGTATTTCCATAAATTTGCCGTTGGGATTTGAATTTAATGACTGGGCTATCAGAGGTGAAAGAATTGGACATATCATTAAATGTTGACTAACAATCCAATTTATTTGGTGCAATTTCTACTGGGTGCCACGGTTTAAGGAGGGCAGTTAAATATTATAGGATTTAAGCCACCACCACAGTTTCAAGGATCATAAATTTGTCTTTCTAAATAAGATTTTTTGTATTAGCCACTTAATTGAACCCAGGATTGAAATTTTTGTTTTTAATATACCGTTATCATAGTCTGTACGAAAATTTTTTGGTGTTAGTGTATACTTTGTTGTATCTGCAGAGGGCGCTTAAATGACTGCGTGACAAAAGAATTCCCAATGCTCACCAGTACATCTCGAAATGGAAGCAAATTAATTTGAAAGAAATTAAAAACAAGACGAAAAATTTCAATGCGATTTTAGAAAGGGAAGTGAAAGTGGAAGTATTCCAGGTGATAGGCAAGAAAAAGGATGAAGTTCGAAAAAAGTTAAAAAACGAAAGATTTCATTGTCTTCTTTAGATTTTCCGAATTCATTTACCATTTTTTGATAAAAATTTGTCGGAAAAGTGGTGAATCATCATACATGAAAGCGCGATGAACAAATCACACTTAGTTTCATCAATGGCAGCTCAGTGCGTCCTGCGATCGACTAGCAGCCAATTGAAAATGAAGTCTTTTCGAGAAGGGAAAAGACGCTTTTGAAATTTTGGTAGGCTCGACTAATTGAAGATGGAATGAAAATAATGTTCGATTACTTACAATTGCTCAATCGGTGACCCCTGAATCTTGGTGTTCAATACAGGTTAGTCTCGGCTTTTCTCTGATGCAACTCTTTTTTACAAAACATTTTCGTTTGATGTCGCTTGACTATTATTTCTGCGATTGAATTCCGCTGGTTATTTCCACTCTGTGTTGATTTACTAGAAACATATTAAAAGTTGCAAATGTATCATTAAAAGTGGCAAATGACCATCATTGCAAATAGTATATGGCATCTGGACTCCAATTTAAACAACTTCTTTGCTAAAAATAACCGTAACGTGTGCTTTGGGATTGTCGCTAATAGTGTTTCATTGTAAAATTTTTATTTTTGTTTACAATATCTTTTGACAAATTTTATAGGTTACGTCAGACGTCAATTAAGACATCACTGTTTGACATCCCACAAAAAAAAGAGTTTTTTATTAATTTTGACAACTTATTTACACTATTTACAACTTCTTATATGAAAGAATAGAGTAACGGCATTAAATGTTCTTTTATCCACGTTGACTCCAAATACTTTTCTCTACTTATCATACTTAATCTCTGCTCTACTTATCATCTGATTATCATTTCATTGTCATTTGATTATCATCTCTATTATTATCAGCACTTCATTACCGACACTCTAAGAGCGCGGGATATTTAAAATAAAGAGGATAAATTTTCTTTCCATGTACTGCCACACAGATACCGAGTGATTTCTACTTACTGCTATAGCTTTTGCATGTCCTTACTATTACTATTATTACTGCTTTTGTTACTTTTACTACTTCTTTTTCTACTACTTTTACTTCTACAGTCAGTACTCAAAATTTTTTTTAAAACTGCCTCCGTTCTTAGAGTGATTTCATGTTTATTCGGAGGTTATCCTTTGAGCCTCCAGAGATTTACAACACTCTACACTGCTGCACTTGTGCTGTAGTGTGTTATCAGGTGAAATATAATGATAATGAGAGTAGGATCTCAGTCGAAGTTCATGAAGTTTCTCTTTTGTTGTCGTTCGACTTAGGTTGACATATACTATATTTTTCTTTTTCCTGCACATCCCTTTGGAATTTCTGTTTTCCAGTCATTGACTATTGTTTTTCATTAACCACGTGCAGAGATATATATTCTATATAGTTGAGAGAAGAAAGCATCCGCTTACGGAGTCGGAGTCTCTCTATTCTTTAGATTTTGAGTGATCACTGATGAGATCACTTTTGAGTGATTCCATGTCCATTCATAAGCTGAATAAAGTGGCAATCGGTCTCACCATGCACTTAACTCAACTACGCGCTCAGGTAAGGAATAAGGCATCCATGTTTCAGGTTCCTTCCCTGTCGCATTCTCAGGGCTGCTGTCGATAACTGAAGGAGCTTTGTCTCAACACTTATTCGACTTAATCTTCGGCGTGTTCTCTCCTGCGCCGGTAAGTATTTAGTCACTCGCTAGCCAAGAAGACGCTGGATATAACTCTTACGTTCACCAACACTTCCGCCGTAGTGACCGTCCGATATGCTACAGGACCTCGCACAACTCTTTTTTCAGTCGTTTTCTGTTCGCACTGTTTTCGGTAGGAAGTCATATTCAAACTCTTTGTTTGGAGCGTGGCTCGGCAGTCTGCAGCAGGAGTCATCTACTTGAAGCGTGTTGTCCGCATATGTTGGCCATTATTCGAGTCAGTATGTTTACATGCACCCCAGCCTTGTTAATTAGCATTTCCCTGATTTGTTACGAAAAACTCAGGTCCGAATCTACCCCCGGATACTTCGCTTTCTGTTTTAGATTGCGCTAAACAAGTGCTTCCCCAACATTGATAGGTCTCATACTACATTTCGGTTTTTTCGCGTGCTAACTGGATCCCGCGAGCAAATATACGGTACCGCACACGCGACATTAGCTTATCTGGTGTGGATTGCGTATGATAGGCTATGGGTGTCGCGATTTGCATCCCGGCATCCACATAGCCAATCAAGCTTGATTCATCTGGCAGCTCAAGTCTCAGTGCTCCGTCATAGGGAATATTGCACAGCTCCATGCTGAGGTCCTTACGGAGCACTTGATATGACCTTCACCCTTCCTGTACCTTCTTTAATGTCAAAAAGTGGGCTGTAACCCTTCAAATAGTTTCTCTGAAACTTATTCACTCAAAACTTTTCCTGCCGAGTGTGATACACACCGTAAGTTGTATGTAGTTGGATGTTTCAGATTCAGATCAACACGATCCTCTTCACTTTACTAGAAAGAGAGAAAATGTAAAAGTGAAATACTTTCTGCAACTTTTTATCTACAATCCAACCGGCTCACGCAATATTTGTTACTTTCATCGACAAGGCTTCTTCCTTGAGTTTCCTCCTAAGGAAAATTGGATTTTCCTGACCGAAATTACATAGTGAATTGTCTCAACGGGCTCGAGTTGGATAAGGGGCTGCGCAGAGCTTTTAGCCCATGCCTCGTGGATCTCTGTTTTCATTATTGATCAGCACTCGCTTTACTATTGTTGATGAGTCTGCGAAGGCCTTTGCTTTCTGACTTTAAAATTCATTCTCATTTCGCAAATGCCTCTTTTGAAGTGCATCTTTGTTGGGACTCTCGTTAGGGTATACGAGGTTTGTTCAAAAAGTATCGCGAATTTCATGTTTTTTCAAGAATTATTTATTTATTCATGAATACTTTGTCTCCTTCAGAGGAATCCCCGTCAGACATTTTACATTTGTGATAACGTTTTTTCCAATCTTCGAAGCATTTTGAAAAATCATTTTTTGTGATCTTGCTCAGCTCCTCCTTCGATTCCGTCTTCATCTCCTCAATCGTGGCGTAGCGTCGTCCTTTCATGGGCCTCTTCAGTTTCAGGAACAAGAAAAAGTCACAGCGGGCCAGGTCTGGGGAATACGGTGGCTGCGGTCATATTAGAGTGTTGTTTTTGGCCAAAAATTCGCGCACAAGTAACGTAGTGTGAGCAGGGGCGTTATCATGGTGCAAAAGCCAATGGATTGCTTCTCGCAAATTGCGCATAACTTGAAGGTAATATTCCTTATTGACCGTTCTACCCTGCGCCAAGAGCTCATAATGCACAACGTCCCTGCAATCGAAGAAAACTGTCAGCAAAACCTTCACATTCGACAGAGCTTGGCGTGCTTTTTTCGGTCCCTCTGAGAACATTTTGTACCACCGATGAACGTTGCTTTTGTCCAAAGTAGCTTCGCCGTATGCAACAGTCAACATTCTGAATGCATCCGCGCACTTCAAGTTGTTCTTCATACAAAATTTAATACAAATGCTTTGATCCATTTTTTGGGATAGACGAAAATCGAAGACAAGCTTAAACACGTCCACGCACAATAACTTTCAAAAACTGACTGGACATTCAAAATGGCCGGAATTGTCAACATAAGTGAGGGTCATGAGTACCAACCTAACGCCACCAAAAGATCAAAAATCGAAGATACGTAGCCCGCGAAAATTCAAAATTCGTGATACTTTTTGAACAAACCTCGTATGATACTTTCTTCGCTTTCTAGCAATTTCCGGTTAATAAATGAATTTCAGGTTAATGGAAGCTTGCTGATTGAGGCATGCCCCATTCGACCGTGGTAGCATTGAAGTTGCCTCCGATGTAGCCCTCTATACTCGAAACAACATCCTCCAAATCATTGTGTTTGGGTTGAAAAGATGACAACAATTTACTCATCCTTATGTATATACTAGAGAGTGTCGTATCTGAAAAACGGACCAAAACGAAACAAACTTCTCGTCCCTGGCTTTGCACTTGCAAGTAAGTGCTGTACCGTATCAAATTGGTGGCAGTATTGGAATCGTCTGGAAATCAGGCTTATGAAATTCTCGCTAGCTTGCCTTTCTCACGCAAACTGTTCAAACAGATCTTTGGCGATTGTGCTCCGATAATTTGAAGGAAACAGTTCATTGCCGTAGCGATCCCGCCTTGGTTAGGGGTTTTTTGAAAACCCAACACTTTCCTGCACGTCCTGACGTCTGGTTATTCACCAGAATCAGCATCAGGGCAATTTCGGGATTCAGCAAAAGCGCAAGGCAAAGGATTCGGCAAAGGACTTCTGTTTTGTGGATTCCTTCCATTTATGCTTCGCCTTGTCATAATTGTTCCACAAGGAGCTCTGGTCGGTCTCGTTATATGCGTGTGCAGTAATAACGTATCCGAGCTACTTAAAACTCAGGAAAGGAACTGCTCTCTACCGTTTTCGGCATATAACCCACTCTATTCTAATTTTAAACTTCCTTATGAACTGTTCAGATTCCCTCTCTCTGAAGTCAACGATGGTCATGCAATGCACCTTCTTATTTAGTTTTCTCAACCTAATTTTTGTCTCAACTAGTACGAGATAAAATTTTTGAAAAATGTTTTCTATTTTGGGCGAACTTGTAACGAAGTTCATATTGCTCATTTCGAGTGTGACCATAAGCTCGAGTGAGGCTGCAGTAACTTTCGCTCTGAAGAAATTTTAAACTTCGTCATAGAGCATGTCTTAGTTGATTGGGTCTAGTCCAAAGAAGGCCACTTTGCTGAGTTTATCGTACAGATCCGTTTGCAGTATGGGTGTCTTCGGGTTTTTCACACCTCACATTTCTGGCAAGACATTTGCGTAGGAGCTTAAAGCAGCTTAGTTAGATTTTGAAATTTCAGTCGCTACTGATACCAGTTGAAGGGCAAACATGGGTCTCAATAGGTACAGCGAACATGATTGGGACTAACCACAATAATGCTTCTACATATTAGCTCTAAACTTTCAAACCTTATGAGTTGGACGGTAACAACTAGAAACAGGATTTTGGAAATGATTAAAGCGTGATGACCGGAATTCAACTAAGAGACCTCAAAATGGTAACCAATCGTCATACTTATTCGATCACGCGAACCAAGTTTGGAAACAAATATGTGTTTGGCGTCATGGTATGATGCTCAAAGGAAACTCCAAGCCTGGGGAATTTTATGGACTCCAAAATTCGGCTCTCAAAAATCGATCGGAAAGGAAGACTTATTGTGACTTTCCGGGTCCAAAACACACGCAATGGGAAAATGTGGCGAACCGATAGGAACCTATAAGCCCATAGATAAGGGCATAACAAGTGTATATGGTTCAGATAGTTGATTTATAAACCGAAAATACCTGCAACCGAAAACATGTAGGTGAAAAAGTAGAGTAGCATATTCTGGCTTGATCAGTTCAACCTTCATGTATTGTGATCTGCAATTAGCAAAATAGATGCAGAAGTATAAAATGGATCCAGGAAGTTAGAAAGAATGTATCCTCTTTGAAATAATTAACCTTAATAACATAAGTGACGCCTTGAGCTGAACAAACTATGCTGGATGTGGAGTTATTTAATGTTTCATTTAAAAGCCAAGTTAATGAAACAAATCAAATCGTCCTTCTGCAATTATGCTGACTTTCCAACCATTTTCTGGACTAATTCCAGTTTCGTGCTCATTTGTATTCATCAGCCCGCCCGCTGGAAGTTGTGAATCACGTAGATGATATCCATAGATCACGTCCGTAACACTATGGTGCCATTCATCCTCCGAAAACAAACCAGATGATGATACCGCTTTGGACACCATTCTAGAGATTCAGGACAATTAAGGATGACCACCTTACATGTTAGGCATTTGGATTTCGGCGTTGTTAAATGATGATGGTTTGAACCCTGGCCTCAACCCAAATCTGCATTTCCAAGGTTGAGATTTTGACCAAATAAAAATCAGCTACTCAGATCATCATCAAAAATTACTTTACAGATGAAAAGAATTTTCGGTAAAAAATCTCAGACGCTCAAATGCTTCCTGAGTCTAAACAAAAGTTTAGTCACGAGGCCTTAAACAGAAGGAAGTTTTTATTTAATTCACAATAAATCTGATTCATACAGTGATCTGGGCATGAAGCAGCAATTCCTGAAGAGTTCTCCGATCTGGCCAACATGTCTAATTCCATTACTGAATAAGTGCACTGTATATGAAAGCAATGCGCTGGTGTATTACAAGTTTTGCTTTATTCCGTGTTTATATTTGGAAACAAATGTGGAAAGAGCTCAAGCTGGTTTCGAACACGCGTCCCTGCCGCTTCTCATCAGATGCGTCCCGGCCTGTGAGTTGGCATCTTTCTATTACGAATGATTTAACGTTGAATCCTTTCTTGTATAACTCTCGTATTAGATTTCTTGTATAGGTTCTAGTTGTATAAACTGGAGCGAGGAGTAGATGTGGCGCTGCTCCTTTTTCCAGCCATTGCATGAAGTCACTGAATTTAACTACGAGCTGTTATTTTATTAATATAAAATGATTCGCGTGGCACATGCTATAACTTCCCTTTTCTTACCCATTTCTTCATCAATTAAACAGATTTTATGGGTTCAAAGGATGTTTTGGATTTAAATAAAGACTTTTTTGTCAACGACTCAATTTATTTTATGTGAAATGTAGCAACGTGGGTGTACTACCGGATAGTCTGAATTTTTTCTAGTTTATGGCTATTGTTCATCATGCAATTTGATCTAGTTTTACAAATCTTTCACGCACGTTTTCAGTTCAATTTGATGATTTCGATATTTTCCACTATCGATAGAACGTGACATATGGAAAATGTTCGCTAGCTCGCATTGAAGGCCACCCAGCCCGACCCCATTTCGTGATAAAGGTGACAGAAAGCCGTTTATGCTAATCAAAATGCAAATGCCTTCCATAATTGTCGGCTGTTGAGGCTCTGTTTGGTGTCACGTCGATAAAACGGTGACAGAGCGATGAAAAATCGTCTTCATTATTGTTGACAAGTCGTTTACATCCACTCGTCCGTCCATCCATCCCGAAAGGTAGCCTTAAACGTACGGCCGGAACTGAAGATGCCGCCCAAGGTGGAGCGTGATAAGCGTTCGCACTTAACATCATCGAAATTACCCAATTAACATAAATACCGTGACGCAGGCGCGGGTCACATATGTCGCGTTGGAACCGTGCGCACCAAGCACACATATCGCCATTAGCTCGTCTGAAGGACGCCTACGCGAGAACCGTGGATAGACAAACCACGGAATCTTATCCCATCCGCAACTGTATCGACGGTGCCAACAAGTAGGAGGCCATCTTCGGATTCGCGTGGATACTCATTATGAGCCGTGTTGGCTGTTCGCTGGATTCGGAACACGTATCGCACCTCCTATCATCTCCTCTCTTAATCAAACAACAGCGGGTACAACCCAAATTGATGTGGTTTAGGTGGAAACCGCAACAAGTTACAGGTTACGATAAAGAAACCCATTCTGGAGACCAGAGTGTTGCGAGCTCACATGCTATAATGAGCCCCAACCTCAGGTATGCAGCACAAACACGTTCTCGTATCAATGTCTTACAGCCATGCGAGTGAAATCCCCCAATTTGCATCTATGCGGAAGTAAACCAACGGATATGTGAAGTGCTAAGTCTCTGTCGTACGTATCCTTGCTAAACTTGAGGATTGAGTGCATTCCAGATCGATGAGTAGTTTAAGTGCTATCAATTTCTTGCATTCTATGTTCATGCATGATGTCGCGCTTCCCACATCACCCGTGCGTTATTTCGTTTTCCAAATATGCCACCGCCAAATTTACAATTGTGTTCAGCAAACAAAATAAAATCTGCAACTTAGCGCTGCTGCACGAGTCCTTTGCCAATGAACACAACGAGAATGTGAATCGCATTGTTAGGCATCGTTCACTCACGTTAGGCACAGATGTTTCACTCACAAAAGGAGTATCCCGATATCGTATGCTAACTACCCTGACATGTTCATCCACTGCACCATATAAAATCCTGTGCTAAATCACTTTGGCTGCGTCTTCGACGTCCCCTCGCGGAAGACTCGCGATGGTGAGGAGTGGATATCCTTGCCAGCGTGGTTAGCTAAACGTTACCTGGCCGCATAATTGGCGTCTCTTGAGCGTCAGGGGGCCGCTTCGTTAGTTGCCGCAACTTTCTAGGCCGTTTCGTAAATCTTTTGAGACCCCCGACCTGTATGTGAAGTTGTCAGAAACACATCCAACTGGGATCGGGGCTCCTCTGGCGCTAATGAAATATTGCACGATTTTATTTTCATTACGTCGCGTCACCCCGTGTGGTTCTCGCGGATATGGGAGGAATGCGATATGACAGCTTGTACAGGCAAATATTGTGAAATTGTAATAATTTATGTCGGGGTTGAAGGAGCAACATCGATACGAGGAGGCTGTTTGGGCAGTTTCAACGCGAACGTATGTGGGCATGAAACTTGCATCATTTGCGTGGAGGATAACGAAAGCAATTAGAGATAAACATGCAAACTAACGAAGGACTGCATGGATGGAGATAATTTCAAAGCTACGTACTTTGTTTGGTTGGATGAAATCCTTAAACGGAAATTGCTAAGAAATTGCTCAAATTAAGAATACTTTCTTTAGATTTCTTTAACTTTGCTAAAATTTACACCAATGTATGTTGAATATCTTAAAATAAGTTGAGTTATGGTAAGTGCTTTATTGGCTGCTTCATTGCTAAACTACAGAAACGCTGCCCAAATTGAATGCGACTTTACTTTTCGCGAATTCAACCATTCGCAGAAATTGTTCTGTTAGGATCAGAATTCATTATTCGCGAACCAAAGACTGGTCTGTTCACGTATATTAACATCGCGACGCGGGAAATACCCGTTTTTGCCCGAGCAGCGAGTTATACATGCTCGACTATGATTCGGCAGAAATACTTGGAGCAATCTCTCAAGCTAACAGGATTCAATGGAAATAAGTAAAATTTTATTTGTATTGGTGAAATTTTCCTCGTTATTTCGTTCTCTCAACTCTCAAATCTTTTGAGTGAAAACACGATACAAATAAAAACGCACTGTTGCTTTCGCCATCTCTTTCTGCTAGAAAGCGCTCAGGAGTGTTCTTGCTGTTTTGTGCTGACGCTAGGTTCGCAACATTCAGTGAATGCTCTACTCAAAAGAAAGCTACTGTTTTGTTGTTACTACTATTCCCTTTAACGATAAAAGATATAGATTGGGAAACAATATTACGAATTACTTTGGTTTTTTTTAGGATTTGTGGCGCAACTGTGCAGGTACAAAAACTTTGAAAAGCTAAAGGAAAGGCAAACAATCCGGGATTGTTTTGCATAGTAGGCGAATATCGTGAAAAATATGCATATTCAAACTATAAAAAAGAAACGAGATTGATTCTGCAGCAGCTCGGAATAAATTTATAAATTAATTCAAATTCGTTTCATTTGTATGATAATTCCTTACCATTTCAATTTAATTATGATTCTGGGCATTAGACCGCCCCCGAATTTTTAGCATTAGCCGCACATTTTTGCAGGCCTAAACAAGGTCCAAAAAGCCCAAAACGAGAAATTATGCGCTCAACAAATTATTCTTTCTTTAATTGTTATTTGATGGTTGCACGAGCTGTGTGGAATATCCAGCTGTTCTGTTGAAACCAGAGGCATCCTGTATTAAAGAAAGTGGATTCCGGAACGAGAAAGTCAATGATTGACTCCAAAGCGGTCTTCGTTGACAGTAATGTTGTTCCCGGCAGCTTTTCTGAAATATGGATCAATCATTTAATGACGATGTTTGGACAACTGCCTTCAGTTGTTCATCACTCCAAATGCAGAAAATTTGTATCTTGACGCAGCCATACAACCAGCGCTCAGCAACTCTAGGGATGATACACCGAATTTTAGCCGTCACGGCTTCAGTTCCTGCACGCATTGGATTTTCATAGCCTAATAATGAAGATCCCTCCACAAAATCTTCCAAAATGTTGACAGGCACAGGTTTGAGCATGATGTCAAATAGACTTACTTGCGTTTTCATCGATACTGCGGTTTGGTGCGGTTTCTTCGTTAAGCACGATACGCCATTAGGTAGATGCGTCTTATCAGTGTCATAAAATTTGGTGCGGAAGTGATCCATGGTTAAGAGAATTAAATTTTCTGACGGCCGAAACAATCTGCACAATTTGCAGACGTTGCTCAGGCATCATAATAAAATGACAAGCCAAACTAACCAAAAAACGCATGACAGCTGTCACACAGTACGTAACATTGAAAAGTTTTGACAACTTAAAGTTCTCGACGTGGGTATCAGATTAAACCTTTCAGAGAAAGAGAAATTTGAAGGGTTAACAAAGGGACTGCAACCGAACCCTATACTAAGCAATAAGTTGCAGCCTACTCAGGATAAGAGGGAAGCATTTTTTGCCCCCAATGTAGTCATTTGGTCAACTGTCGCAGCTACGGGTAAAACCATACTCAAATAAATGCATTGAATTTGGGATAGTTTTAGTAGTTAGAGAACTTACCTTCAGGGGCTTAGCTCGATAAACACTTGTAACAGCGATATTTGAATTTGTATTTCAACCGATCGGTTCGAAAGCTTGCTAGAGTTTAAAAATGACATCCTTTTACGACAAGTTTCAGTTGAGAAAAGAGGAAAAAGTCAAAAGAACACAAATTCTTCTATCATCTCCAGAAGATCATTCCACACGTTTCTTCGATTTTTCTTGTGTGGAATTGTAACATGGCACAATTTAGTCACAAATCTTAAGCATGCCAACTTCGTCTGTTAACATTCGATTTATGGTGGAAGTATTTTTAAACGATGGTCTGGTCTCCGAACGTTTGCGTCATTTTTTAAAGTTGAAAGGTTTCCTGCGCGAGGATAATTTTGAACGACTTTTCAACCTTCCAAATAGGTTTTATGCCAGCAGCTCCTGAGAAACGATGTACCCAATAGGCCTGTTTCAACTTAACGCATGACAGCTGTCACACCATACGTAGGAAAATATGCGTTGCCAAACTGAAGTTCTATACCTCTAAAAAACTGGCTTTATTACCCCAATCCTTTTTCGAATAAAGAAAGTCTCTCTATCTATCGGAAACTTTCTATTGAAATGGACAAAGGCATGGATAGTTTTTAAATTTCATGACAATGGATAGTAGACCTAGGGGCCTAATGCGTGTATGGTAGCAATGTATCACCTGTAGCATGGTTATTCACTGTTCTATGTTGGTTATGTGGAAAAATTTTTCAAGCTCGAATTGAATAATTTTTTTTATCAATAATTTATTTAAACTTTATCTAATGAGTTATAACCATTTGATAACGTTCACCTCTAACGTTCTGCAAGTTTCTGTCACCTGCAAAAGTCTTCTCTCATATCCTCGAAAAAATTTGCTAGACCTGTACGAAGATTCTCTGCAGTATTCTGTTCTCTGCATTCACTTATCCAAGGACCAAAACAAGTGATAACCCAGCGGAGCAAGAGCAGGAGAATATGATTGGTAGATTTAAAGTTCCCAGCCAATTTCTGTATTGAATTTGCATCCTTATGCGTGTCTTGCATTGCCGTGGTGAAACATGGGTGACTCCACAACGATTAATTTATGCAGGACACTTATCACGCTTTATTTGTCGAAGCCAATCCAATTGCTGCCAGTACAAGTCCACATTTAACGTTTGAAATCGTTCGAAAAGCTTCCGATGGTTGAATTCTCGAGAACCCACCAAACAGAAAATAAGATCTTCCCTGGATGTAAGCCTAGTTTTGAAGTGAATGCTGGTGATTCACTTTTTTGGGTTGATTGAACTTTTTTATTTCAATTGTCAGTTTCAACCATCAAAGATATTCTTCATCAGTTTGACGAGCAAGATAGGAAACACAGCAGATCATTGGTTTTTCCATTTTTCTTCGCAATAGTTCGCGAGGCACCAAGCATCAAACTTCACCACATATCCTAGTGCATGGACTCTCCTCTCGCTCCAATCATCTGACTGAACTCTCAAAAAATTTGAAGCTAATTAGACCTAGACTTATTCAAAAAGTGCATGTGAATGTTTTTGCAGGCTGGAAGTCAGTCTCTCTCGAAACACGCTCCAGGTATTCCGCAGTGAAAAGCTTTAAGGCAGACATGAATACGCTCCTTTACAGTTGCTTTTTCGAATGCTGAATGCACTACATGCAGTATTGACCTGATTTACTTGAAGGTTAACTCGAAGATTTTACCTTGTTTTGTTGAAAAATACGTTCTTTATGGGGTTCTCATGAATATCCTTCCGATTTCGCTTTGAATCTCGACCAGAGTGCATCAGACAACAGCTAAAAAAGACTTTATCAATGTTTTCTTTGATGATCCTCATCTTCTCGATAATCCTTTTTATAGATATCCTCCTTCTTCTGGAAAAATTGATGAATGCTTAGACACCTTGAAAGCTCATCATCAAAGATATCTATTGAGAATATGATTGTATCTTCACTGATCAAACGAGGATGGCATTTGAGGATGCAACAATAATTTTGATAGATCAATTATGTCATATCTCAGCTACTAGAGTACAAAAAAGAATCACTGATACTCAAGTGCCTCCCCTCCGACTCTTTACATTTTAGGAAGTACTTATTCCGGAAGGATCGATGTGAAATCAAGGATTTCTGTTGTGATGACGATGAAGCATCTTTTTTATTTCTTCGTTTTGCGGCATAGTGCGAGAAAACATATACATAGCCAAATCACATTTATGACTAAAATCTGCTCTTATCCTTTATAGCTGTATATTGGAACCAAGCATGTCTTATTAGCTAGTTCATAGACTTCTGAGAAATTCTTGTTGATTTCTAAAAATCGTGGAGGAAATTTGTGCGCTAGAGCAAACTTTACAATATCTCCATGTTCTGGTTAATTTTTCATAATATTTTTACCTTATCTACCTATAATGCCCCTTAACAAGCACATAAAATTATTCAGAAAATGTCAGAATTGTCAAAACCGGTAGAGTCCTTAAATTATTTAATATTTTAGGTGAACCAATTCAATGGAATTCCTCATGTAACCTTTAAATCAGACTAATCAATGTTTCAGTTTATAACATCATTTTCTCTGTGCACAATTTAATGAACCAAAAACTGTTGCATTGTGTCTGTGATGTTGATATTGATGGTCCTATCATCACTAGCAGTTCGGCTTTTATTGCTGCTACCCATTCCAGCCTCGAGGACACGAACGAAGACAAGGATGAGCGAGTGGATGATACTGGAAACGGCGATGATGACGACGACGATGATGATGATGCCACCACGCTAACGATAATCCTCCATGAAAAGAAATTGAGGTAATTCGGTGAGTTTGTGTACTTTCCCAAGGATAATAGAAGGACATGAGCGGTTCACTTGCCTGTTTGGCGCTCGTTGTTGTGAGGACTCGATGCGACCCTAGAAGCAAATCTGTCGAGAACATGCACAAACCATTCAACTAACCAACCATCGTACCGAACATTCATTGTGGTAGCTGCGATCTAGTTTATCTGCACATAACTCCGCTTGTTTTTCCTTTCCTTTCCTTTCTTCGCCTTGTACGAGCATCTTAATACAGTCTTTCTACTCTATTTTGTTTTTTGCCTGATATATACGCTTGTTTGTTCGGTGGTTTGTAGTAGGAGACAAAGAAAATGTAGGGAAATAATGCTATTGTTACGTCTCAAGATAATAGAATCCTGATGTAATAATACACGAGATGAAGCAAAGTATAACTAAAGTGATGCGTCTCTATCCTGTTCGCAAAAAATCGACGATGAGTTCGGAAAATGCCACTGATGGTTACTCACTATTACTCAGTGTTTCATTTTCAGTGCTTTCAAACTGATTCTTGCTTTCCAGCATTTTCCTTTTATCAGAAAGTGCCTGCAAACAGTTAATCTGCTCTTTAGCCTAGCATAAACGCAGACTGTACGCATCCTGAGAATCAGCCGTAGCACATATCATCAATGATAAGAATGCCCAAGCATGAAAGGTGAGAAAGAAGGAAGACATATTACCAATCGTTCACGGCCGAAGGATTCGAATTTCAGTGTTCTGTACCAGTTGGGTAAAGCATCCTGTCATGGCAAACATAATCTGCCGAGCTTAAGTTGTCAGAGTGAATGTGCTACCGACTTGTTTGCTCTGTTTTCGGAATGTCGCCTGACAAGTGAAAGCATATTGTGACACGAGATATTGATAAATAAAAGGAGATGATGCGACAATAATTCTTTTCAGCGAAACTCTACCCCATCCAGGGCACACACATTTGCGCGTGTGTATCAAAACCTACGACCACCAATGCTAGGATATACCTACGTACATAATGCGCAGAGTTATTCAATCGCCATCTAATAGTAACGCATGATGAATAGATCCGAGCATTATCCTTTCAGGATTTTGTACTTTGTGTCATCACTTTCTAATTGAACTCATTTAATTATTGATGACGTGTGGTGGCGCCCGATATTCTGTCGCAATATAAATCTGTCTGTTTAGTCGAAACTATGCATTGGGGTTCAAAGGATGAGGGTTGATTTTAGTCCTGGGACCGTTTCATCACGTTGCATCGGGAAATGTGATTTTCGTGCAATGATCCGGTAACCGCTCCGCAAACTCTGTTAGTGAATGGAAACAATCGAATGAATTTCGACGGAAATAAGAAAATATCCACAAACTTTCACAAACGTAGAGTGTGCAAATTTACTTTGGTATTGAAATCAGGCCTATGAAAACATACAGAAATTTCGAGATTAAATTCCAGAATTTCGAAAATATAAGGCAAACAATGGCGAAAAATAATTCAGCTCTGGGTAGCGCTTGGCATGCTCGTCTTCTAGACATCAAGCCTTTGCGATTGACAGCCTCAAGTTCAAGTGCGATTGACAGCCTTGATGGAATAGGGTCGGTTACTTTAGGGTGGATGAAGGCCTAGCGCCAAAACTATACACCTCCAGCTCAGTTATTGAATTGAGGAAAGAGAGGGCCACGGGATGTCAATGCACAACAAAGTCACTGCTGATAATTCGCGTATTGTGGTACAAACGTTAGAGATAAAACTCTTTATTTATTTATTTAACTATTTATTACGAAGAAACAAAGGACGTTCTAAAAAATTTTCAGGATATTCTTTTCCTAGGCGGGTTAAAAATTAATTGTTTCAAATGTTTATATCTTCAATCTTGAAGGTTTATTGGATACAAGTTCGTTGATTCATTGTCACACATAAAAATGTAGATTTAGGCAAAATTTCTGCAATCCCCGCTTGTTTTTTGTTTTTACTGAGGAGTAAATCGAAATAAAGTAACGTTATATTACTTTTTATCTGTGATTACATATTTTTTCGTCCATCCCCTTTTTTAAATAATGGCAAAAACTGATTCCTTTATGGTGAACATTATTTTTGAAACGTTGCTTGTAGCCGCTGGATTCATATTCAAAATGAGCATTTGCATATGAATACGCATAAAACTTTAAGTTGGCAACACTTTTTGGTGCTACGTATGATGTGACAGTTGTCATGCGTTTCATTGTTAGTTTGGTTTGCCGTGTTGTCGTGGATAATTTGACGTCTGAGCAACGTCTACAATTTGTGCAGATTTATTTCGAAAAATCAAACTGTTCTGTTTGAGAAAGTCATCACTGGGGTGACGAATGCCCGCGCCTTCTTCGTTGAGGTATCACAGCAAACTTATGCGTTTGTTTCTGGCAGATGCAATTAATTGATTTGCAAGGAGGATCCTGAATGCAGCAGAGTCGCGAGTTCCCTGTCAGTTGCCTGTGATGTCGCAAGGTCAGCGTAGTTGATTCGGGCTCCCGCTTCTTCGATGGGTAGTTACGTCATAACATTGCAATGTGCAATCAATGTGTTGGCATCGAAAAAGACCGATGCCGACACAAGAATATGTAAATTATTATTTGAAGCGATGAATGTAAGAATAGGAATTTTATTGTTCACGACCTTTTTTCTATAATACATTACGTGTCATAAAAGTAGAACCTATAGGTTAGAATACAAGTTTTGTAAAACGACACGAGTAGTTTAAAACAGTAAACAAGATAGTTTGTTAGCAAGTAAAAACTAGCTACAAAAGGACTAGTAATCATAGATTTAAGCGCAGTTGCTTTTCAAAATAAAAAGGATGAACACAGCCGAAAACTTGTGAATAGAACTGCGCGGTAACTTATCAGCCTCGATGTTGCTTTTGGCAGAGATGTGCTGTATTCTGGTCACAAACTGGCTGATAAAATCAAGATGTCGTGCTTGTAGCAGCCTTCTCGAATTTTTGGTGGAATGTGAAAGTCAATGGCTTGTGATCAGTGTAAACCGTGAATTCTCGGGCGTCAAGCATGTGTCGAAAAAATTGATGGCTACGTAGACAGCGAGCAGTTCTCTGGATTCTGGGAGAACTGGGAGAGATTCTTCGAGAACATCGTCAAGGTAGATGAAAACAGATAACAGGCCTCGGACTACTTCCGAGGTGAACCGTTTAAATGTTTGTCTTGCAATAAAAATTCGTATAATCCAAACGGTGTTGTTATCGCGGTCTTGTTCACGTCCTCCTCGGTGACGGGAAGCCGATTTTTGAAAAAAACTTGTTGCCGTGAAGTCTTGGATATACCGTATCGGGTACCTGTACGTTATATTACGCGTGTTAGTGCGCCGTAATCTCTGCAAGGAAGCCGATCACTATCCTGCTTCGGAACCATGTGTAAAGGTGTGGACCAACACCTGAATGATGGGCGAGTCGTTTCGAGTTTGATCTTTGTATCGAATTCCTTTCGAGGTCTGCTTGCTGTTGGTGGTCCAGGAGTTGTTTTGATGTAATGTCTTGCATTGTGGTGTGTCTCCAATTCCCCTAGTATTTTATGGCACGTTGCGTCACCTAAGACTACTTTTTTGTTTGGGACATATCCAGGAGACATTTCGTTGGTTCGTCGATAAGTTTGGCGTTTCTCCGTTAGTTAGGAGTAGTCCATAAGATGCCAAGAGATCTACTCCGATTGATGGTTTCGAGTCGTTGACAACTACGCAATTCCCTGGAAATGACCGTCGTTGGTCAAAGTCGAGTGTTAACGCCTTCAGGCCATTGCCATGGTAGATCTGTTGGCAGTCGTTTTTTTGAGTGGACCATGCATTACTGACAGCGAGAAAACGCATAGATTGGCGCCGGTATCGACATGGAAATATTTGTTGGATACTCGGTCTCTGATGCCCAGATGGCGTGTTTTTTGGCTGTAATCGCTCACCAGCATTATAAATTTTGGTCGTTTCCTCCGAATTTTTGGTGGAACCAATAGATGTTTTCATTTGAACGATTTAGAGCTCACGGCGTGTACGAAGTTCTAGCATGCAGAGGCAGACTTATTGAAAGCTGTACAATCTGGCTGAACATTTTCCCTCCGAAGGAACACAAGTCCCGTAAAAACTCCGATGGCTTGCAATCGTCCAAGGTAGCCTTCTCAAGATGTTCACGAGTCCTTTTATCCTACATGGTACTGAACCGCTTAGTGAGCTTATCCTTGAGTTTACTGTATGGCAAGTCTTCTGGTAGGTTTATGATGGCGTCCATTACCTCGATGGTGTAGTGGAGATTAGGAGCAGATATCGCATGATTTAACTTCATGATCTCACGTTTTATGTTAACTGTAGCAAAGTTCCCTTCTATGATCGCAAACCGTAGCGTTGGTTCCGTTGGCATTAACGGGGGTAGTCTGACGGGTATCTAGTTCGTCAACTGTTCTGGCCCATTGATCGGTATTTCTGGGTTGACGGCTTGGCTGATCTACACCAAATTATACCAGTTCAGATCACGTCGGGGTCACCAGTCATAGATGGTTGCTGGGGAAATCAAAAATCGAGAGGTTTAAAATAAGTTTTTTATTTGATGGCTCATTTTCATTTGATTACGCTGGTGGCGAGCGACTTTCATTTATATACCCTAGCGTAGATAAGGTTGGAAGGAATTTAGCATCGCGCCAGTTATTCTTCGGCAACGATTGTTACGTGCGGTATTTTTTTGGAGTGATCTCACATTGCGGACTGAACGGCAGGAGGGAATTTCATGGCTCCTGCCTGGTGTTACTTTCCTTTCCCGTCTTCCTGGGTTTCCTAAAGGGCTTTTCCGACTTCTCATTATCTATTGCAGAAACTGTTATATGGGCTGAAAAACCTTTGTCCTGGTGATAAAAGAATGTCATTTTTGGGGCATGAACCATTTTTTTTTCAAACATACTATCCGTTTGGATTAATGCAAAACGTGTCACGATCGTCCAACAATTCGATTCTTTCTTATAGTGAAAACCGTTAAGTCCCTCGAAATAGGTATTTGTTTCATACTTGAGCTCCTCATTTGGAAGAAATCTCTTCCAGGTGAGCAACATTTGTAAAACCAGGAAACAGGCAAGAATTTCAGAAGTTTTTGTTAGATCAATTTTTCCATTTTCACTTACAACATTGTAAGTGATTTATACCCTTGCTAAGCTAACTCAGCGAAGACTCATGGGTGCGGAAGTTCTGATCAAATTTTGTCGAATATCTCGAAAGTGAATTAATATTTTAGAAAGATGGAAGGAGGTCAAGCTGATTTCGAACACGCATCCCTGCCGCTTCTCGTCAGGTGCCAACACACAGGCCGGGACGCATCGATTGGCACTACCAGCTTAGGTGGATGTTGACTGGTTATTTACTAGTTATGAACATTGCTCTACAGCTTTGACAGCTTTGGCCTGTGAGTTGACACCTGACGAGAAGCGGCAGGGATGCGTGTTCGAAACCAGCTTGAGCTCTTTCCGTCTTTCTAAAATATAAAGGCAAGAATTGTTTTGAGCGAACTCAGCTGAATACAACGGGCGTTTAACCATTTATCGGTCGTATCACGAGAAGAAAAAGCTGGGCGTTGACTTGGTGAAACGTGATTCATTCCTTACTAAAGATAATCCATGAAGATTATACCATGTTGATCCCAAAAATTACTGCCTAGAAACTTGCCATCTGGGTTTTGGGTGCTTCCTACGTCTTTCACAAGGTAATTACCATTCCGCTGACTGTTGATTGGACTTAGCCGTACAGTTATGAATTCATGCCATCGTTACAAACCTAAATCCATGGTTTGTAACGACCTTTATCCAGGGTTGCAACCTGGATTTAGGTTGCAATGACGTTTTTCCCAAACACTTTCAAGTTTTGTGGTGTTAGGCATAACCTTTTCGTGACCATTCAACGATTGCATAGTCAATATATCGAGGCTAATCGTAGTAATGTGTTTCGTATTTGAGAGCAATGACGTCTTTCCAAAACCTTTTCGAATCATTTGGTGTTCATCCCATCATGCTCCTGATTGTTGAAAAGGTCTACTGACTTTTCGCGACTCTTTTGTGTTTTGACATTTGTATTTTGACATATTTTTGATGTCAGAAATTTGTCCGGAACTCAGTATCCACCTGGGCAGACCTGGTATGAAGAGATGGCAAGGGTCTTTTATGAAACCGTAGGTGCCCACGGTTTTCTTAGTTGTATAATTAGAGAAAACTGTCAAATTTCGTGTTGCACTTTCGTAAATTGGACCTCAAATGGGTTAATATAAAATCTGTATTGTGTAAGAATGTCATTTCGTTGCTTTTACACAGCCTTGAACAGTAGCCATAAATGTGTTGCGGAGATATTGAAGATTAACTCCATCGAAGCAGAATACAGCATTATCTTCAGGTTAGTTTTGTTGCACCTGAACATGGTCTAACAAGATCTAGCATTAACACTACCGAAGACAAGCGAGTAGAAACACGAACAAATACACATGTTTGGTGCTTAATTTTATCAAAAAATTTTCAGAATCAAGACCAACATATTGTAAAAAATTAATAAAATATGCTAGCATACAAATCTCTAACTTTACTTTCAAAAAACCAAAAAATAAGATATTGATTTTGATTTATTGCCGTATCTAAATAAATAAATGCACAATATCAAATGGATGCGAACCGGATATCGAAATGATATACCGATCTGGTTTCTAGAGCACATTAAAGCTGAACGTGGCCTTAAATTATTATCATTTGGTGGTAATTGTGATGATTATGGATTATGGATCTAATTTGCTTCCACCAACCATGGGCCACGATTGCCATGGGCCACAACCATGGGCACGATTTTTTCACTAACAGTTTGAAATAAGATCTTTCCTGTGTGAACGTTAACGCAAGAAAATATTCGCCAAATGCATTTTCACTACTTCTATCCTTATTTCTTTCCATTTTATTAAAAGCCATTATTTGTTCTTTTTCAGACTCCTGCGGCAGTTCAGAATAGCATTGCATGCTCCCACTATAGCCGGGCAAAAATGTAGAAAGTGTAGGTTAAGAAATGATTCCATTAAACTTTCATCCGGTTCATAAAACTGCTTCCTGATTTATTAGTAAGCATTTCCCGGACAGAAAAAGAAATCTAGTCCTTCATCGTCCATCATGATGATACGTTTACAATGTGAATTGCGGAGCGCGAGGACGAAAATGCGCAAGCTGTGTATTGTTACAGCAGATTGAAAAATGAGAGTGAAACTTTTTTCGGAGCGTGCTGCGGAAACTGTGGATCATTCTTACGGAGGAATTGCATCCATAAAATGCAGGTTGGGACACATTTCGTTCACCAGGGATCATTGTAGTCAGCAACGATGAGTAATGTATTCGGACTGCTTCGGGGGAGAACTTTCAATTTCTCTTCTCATTGATTGCTTCGTCCCCCCCCCCACTTTTTCCAGAACCGTATTTGCTTTCCTTCCTCGTTCAAATTTAACCAAGGAGCACTCAAATATGAAGAATAAATATAAAAGAGCAAATAATTTGGTAGTTAGTCAATCAATATAAGAAATACTTAAAGCGAATCCTATGTCTCGTGACCCGAATTTCTCAAATTTTCTCACTTCCTTACAGACGAAAGCTTCCGTCATTCCGGCAGCAACATCATTAAATTTAAATGCAATCAAATTCCATGTAAATATTCATTCTTACTCTCCTCCTTATCTCAATTCGACTTGAAATCTAGTCAACGTGAATAATTAAGATATTTTCCCACGAAACCATTTTCTTACAACAAACAGGACATTGTGCAATATTCGACGAACCAGGCGGAACGATGAGTGTAGCGTTGTTTCCCTGTTTCCGTGGTTGTGTCGTTATGTTAGTAATTTCGAGGTCAATTTGATCTAATCTAGCCCATCCAGCCCGAGCAGGACGAAATGCCTTGCCGCCACCTCAGCTTGCCTTATCACTGATTGTTGGCTTAATGTGATGCCGGCTCTCCTCAAGAGCTGATGTTTATTTTTACCTGATGGCTGCAGGCAATCGGTCTAATTCATCTCGAGGGAAATTCACGCTACTGTTTCCTGTTCTTTTACCTCGTTCATCGTTATGAAGCTGCTGCTGTGCTGCTACCGGGATCGGTCCAGCTATTACGCCAGGAAGAAGTTATAGAAAATTTGTTTACTTATTAGAAATTCCTTTCCGAGCAACTTGTTCAGAATGGAACAGATCAAATGGGCCATGTTGGTTTTCACTGATACGGTCAGTCTTTATGCGGGAGGTGTGGCGGCAGATGAACAATGAAGTTTGAGACAGTTGGGTTTGAGGAAAATGAAGTAGCAGCGCAGGACACAGAAATGTTTGTAAAGGTTCTCTTCAGAAGATAAGGTAAAATAACATTAAAAAAAAAAAATCCATTAATTATATTGCAATCACAACTATTATTTGCATATTGTCCTTTATACAATTTCCTTTTCCTTGAAAGACTTTGTCAAATATTTTCGATCCGGATGAGAATATTCCCAAAATTTCAACTTTCATCAATTAACTTTAACTGTCATCTTTCATTCATATTTCCGTTGGTAACTTACCCATTTCCAAATTATTTTCAGGGCAGGTTTTAAAGGATTTAACAGTCATACAAATCGGACATGAAGTCATGTGGTTTAACGTGGACACCTGCCGTAATGGCATAATTCCACGGTCTCCATACACGGGGTTGAAACAATGTGTCAACCACCATCCCCAAGATCCGAAACATGTTTCAGCCCTAGGTCCCAATTTATTCAAAGCTACCTGAATTCCCGAACACAACTGGTGAATGCTTACCATTACTCTCTAGCCTTTGAAACCACAACCATAACGTTTCAGTCAAGAATAGGCTCCTCACAGTGTGGGGGGCTGACAGTAACCTGTCATAGGCGTTCCCTCAAACCGTAGTTCAGATAACCTCTGATCAGGTTGCGCTTCTCTACACTTATATAATTCGGACATATGAGATTCCACGAAACCAAGAACAAACCAATGACAAACGTTTCTTACAAAGTAATGAGAAAATAGTTTCAGTGTAACTGCTTGCTGAATTGTGAAACTTCAAATATCGCACTAGAGTCGAAATCTTATGCATCCCAGCGGCCCCTGAGGAAATTGAAATTGCGTCGAAACAGCTGTTGTCTATTTTTTGGTTATGGATCCCTAAAGACACTTTCGTTTAATTTTGGCCGTAATAAATCCGATGGGGTTTTTCCGTGTGAATTTCAGTCGATTGGGTAATCGATGTTCGTAGCCTTTCACCACGGTCATTGTCTTCAGAAAATTATAGAATTATGTGATTTTAGCAGAAATTCAGCTTGTCTCGAAGATTCTTTTACGAAAGTAAAGGTTTATGTGTTTTTTCTAGGCTTGATGGCCCCAGGTAGTGGACGGAATGAATCACTATACGGTTTGCCTGCGCATAATTTTAGTGGCCTCCAGCGAGCTTTAAGGCGGTTTTGTCACTGTATTCGTCCTCACTCCTGGTTTTTTTGTTACTGCACGGTTTTTTATTTCGTTTTTACCAACATCCACTCCTTCTGTCTATATCCCACGTTCCCTTCCTCGACGTTGTCCCATTTTTTTTCAAGGTGTCTTTGTTGACCCTGAGCACTCTACATATGCCGCTTCACTTGCACCCCAATATGTTTTTGAGTTCGACTCCTTAACGTTAGCGTTGCATAAAAATCCTAACTCTATCCAATGAAAATTTGCGAGGTTTTTAGGGCGTATACAAAAGATCCTTACAACTTAGCTCTCTCGATAAGTTTGGCGCTGTCACTTGAAGCAAGAATATTCGAATGATTATTTATTAAAATTTATATTTTCAGATCACTTTTTACAAATTAATCAAAAAAATTTTATAAATTAATTATTATTAATTATCAATTAAATAAATAATGAAATTAAAATTAAATTAAAACTAAATTTATTATTAATTAATTAAAAAAATTGTTTAATAAATTAAAAAATACCAAAGTAAGTTCGGGCCGGCATATTTCACTTTTCGTTCGGCGTTCCTTAAAAATATTCTTCGAATTTTCGTACATCGTTTTGTCTACTCTTTTTGGAAATTAATTAAAACTAAGTCAAGATCTATGTTTAAAAAAATTTAAATTGGGTGTCAAATATTTTAAAGATAATTCGTTCTGGATGAATTTATTCTTGTTGGTTTTTTATGTCGAAGGTCAGAAACATTTGCGCCACCCTGTTTACTATGGATAATATTGTTATTATTATCAGTGTCTGTGCAAAATATTCCGGATGCTAATACCGTGGGTGACAACCATTTCAGGTACAGGAGCATAGCGTAAGCACAAATAGGTATAACACTCTCGAGTGACTTTTCTAAGAGAGAGATGGAAATATTATTGATAGATATTCTATTTAATTGTAATACGTTTGACACGAATATTATTGTTTTACGTAAAAATGTGAACAAATAGACCAATCCTAATAAAATTTCTCCTCTCTTCCTTTAACTGAATGTCGTTACATCAGGAGTTTGTTTGAAGTATCAGCGCTGTATGTATTGGGTGGTTGCAATGAAAGTGTCGGTTTAAGGATGATTCATCTGCATACCTCTTTATTCCAGACCATCAGGTCATTTTCCCAGAGTCCGTATACCTACGTGAAAAGGGATGTTGAAGGTCGAGTGTGATTCAAATGTATCAAGTCTTTTGGAAAATATTGAAGTGTAAAGATGGTCGGTGAAACTTTAAAAGTAAGGTGTGCTCTCTACTATAAGTTCAAATTACGAACAAATACAGCAACGGCTGCCCACAGGATATATGACGTATTTGGAGACGATATTGTGTCAGAATGTACAGCTCAAAGAACGTTTGCCCGATTCCGCACTGGGGACTACAGCCTTGAAGACGACGATCATCCTGGAGCGATGTCTTGGATAAATGACACGGAGCTCCTTGCCGACATAGAGGACAATCCCTGCCAAACTTTGCATGAATTAAGTGTAAGGTTTAACGTTGGCAAAAGCACCATTGACGTCCAGGAAAGAAACGACGGCTTGATCAGTGAGCTGTTCATCAACTTACCGACAGCAACAAACGTATAGGGATCTGTACTGCGCTGTTTTTACGCAATGAATGGGAGGCGTTTTTGAATTGAGTGATAACTTGCGATGAAAAATGGATTATGTATGACAATCGCCGATGCACGTGTCAGTGGTTTTCGCCAGACGATCCTCTTTTAACTGTCCCAAGGCCAAGCCTTCATCAGCGGAAGACCGTGTAGTGTATATGGGGGCATCACACATGCATCGTGTGGTATCAACTGCTGGAACCTGGCCAATGCATTAAGGCTGAAGTGTACAGTCAGCAATTAGGAGAAGTTCATCAGGAATTGCGAGGTACGCATGCAGCGCTCGTGAATAGGAGAGGAGTCTTGTTCCTCCAGGACAACGCACGACCACATACAGCAGCATTCACCAGGGACACCATTGAGGCAATTGGCTGGGAAACTTTACCACATCCACCATATTCGCCCGACATTTCGCCATCAGATTTTCATCTTTTCCCGGCGACGGATAACTTCATGCGAGGACGACAATTCATCAACTGGGAGGACTTAGAAATAGCATTACGAAATTTCTTCGATGGGCAAGACATTATCAAACAGGAATGTATTGGAATCATAGATTCCAATGGTAACTATTTTCTAGATTTAATATATTACCTAATATGTAAAAAATTTACATGTTTTACTATGTCCAAAACCGATAATTTCAATGTAACGTTACGCTACATCGAAAGTTTGTTAAAAAAATTAGCACTGGTCAGTAGTTACCTATATGTTGCCATTTGAGACCCTACTTCTTTGCATCTTCTCTTCAGCATCTTTTTGGAAGGATTCTTGGCAGATGTTCTTCTCGTTTATTTTTAAACTTCATAGGAGCTGGGTCTAAGACGACTCACGGCTCAACACTCTAGTCGGCTATTGCGACAAAAAAAAACTCTTTACTGCTGATAAGTAGTGATACAAGATACCATTTCCACGCGGGATATATATCACGTATTTAGAATTAGGTGACCTTTCCATGTTTATTGATCTGATAAAAGTCATTCAATCGATCAAGTCACCGAGTTCAAAGAAAAACTCATGCGAATGAGATTGAGGTTGAAGAAGACATGCATCATGATAACTAGTAGACAGTGGTCAAACTACGTTTTGCAGAATAAAATGAAGTCGTACCCTTTGAAGTGAGATAACCTCCTGGTAAAAGAATTATTTAAGATAATAAATAGGTAAATAGGTAAATTCAATCAGGTATCACAGATATTTAAAAAAACTACGCAATATCCTTTGAGATATTATATACCTGTCTACGGTTGCAAATCGTGGATACTCACAGAATGTGTTCGAGATGAAACTACTGAAAGAAATGAAATACTGAGACTCCTTTGAAAAACCTTTGATTTCGAAAAGAATGATCACTGATACTATCAGTGTCAGTTGAATCGAAATCAGCAGGGATATACATGGGCACCCCGATGAGTTTTTCTCAAAAAGACAACAGCGCGTGTAAAGACACTCACTCGATTAATGGCCAAAATAGGGACCCATCACGTCAAGGGGACGAATCCTAATGGGCGATTCCACTCCATGGATCAGAACTATGAGGCGACGCTCTCAGCAAGGAGTTACAAGAATTACAGGAGTTGCACACCTGCAGAGACAGGAGCGTAGTCTCTGGGACGGCAGTGCTTGTAATCGCAGGGGTGATACCAATCGCCCTCCTTGAAAGAGAGATAACAAAGAGAGAAACAACAAAAAAGAAACATAGAGAGAAACAACAAAGAAGAGGTTACCAAGGAAGAGAGACAACACTTTCTCAGCGATTCACTTCAGTGCTAGGAGTACACACAAAGTAACACAAAGGGAAAGTGGACTGCGTGCCTGATCCCTGACCTGATTCCTGAACTGATTCCTTAATCCATTGTATGGTGGGGCCGATTGCGGCTTCACCGAGCTCTTAAGCGGGCATTGATGTTTTCGATTTTACCTGGGTAAGATTGAAAGGTCACAGTCTCCTAACTGCATGTTTCCTGCAGGAGAGGTTTGCAAATGAAGTATGTGTGACAGGATACTTCATTTGCAAAAAAATAGAGTAAGCAGCGCGGTGACCTCTCCGGTTAAATTGGAGAGTTCTGCTCGGAAACTATGGTCATGGAAATGCTGAAAACAGTTGACAGTTGGAATTGCGTGACACCATATGGTCGGGTAGTGCTGACACATAAAAAAGCCTTACTGGAGCTTTAGGAGGCGTCGGGGATGGAAGGATCTCTTTTCTAGCATTTCATTCTGGCTGAAGAAGGTATTTCAGTTGTCTGAAGACGCCTCTAGGCGTAGGACCACGAGGTCTAGGCTAAAGTAGTGTGCCATATGGTTCTAGATTAGGTTCACTGGTTGACATGGAAGTTTACTAAGTCGTGTAGAAGCATTGAAAACATACAGCGCTAAAGAGCGAACAAATTCCGAATCTAGCGACATTCGACTGAAATAAATGGAATTATAATTGTAATAGTAGATTTGTACAAATTCATCGCATACAAATATCATTCGACTTGTGCCTCTTCTATATCTGTCGGAGAGTACTCGTGCAAGAGCATTAGTGCTGCAGCTACGATGATGCATTCCCTCTTAGCATTAGATGAAGTCCTTTATTGAGACTTTTGTTTTACATATATGTCTTAACTTACTTTATATATTTACAATTCATTTGACAGCGACTCTATAATCAACGTCATTTTTTATGGACACGCGGATTGAGTCCATACGTCGAAATGTAAATTTTCTATCGTTTGGTTCTTTCGTCGTTAACAAAACGAAACTTAAAAATAACAACACATAACCTATTCTCTCTTCTCGCTCTCTTCTCAGTTTTAAAACAGTCCAACTTTCTAAAGAGGGCATACTTCCATCCGACCTATTCTCCCGGGTATGAAGAAGTATTTGGAAACTCGTAGTTTAGGAATCAATTCATTTTAACCCCTACAGGCAATGTCTGCCCATGTGTGGTAGAAATCCGGTTTCAATGGGCTATGTATGGGTTCAGGATAGGGTTGATATTTCAGAATTCTGAGTGGTGTGATGTAGTGAGGGTGTTTGGGGGAAGGATTGTTGTTCGATTTTCTCTCAACAATCTTATCTTGCTCGTTTTGATCATACATTGCAAAATGGGAATGTTTGTCTCCTTATGGAGTGTTTGATTTTTATAATGTTTGATGTTTGGATGTCAGTATTTTCAAACACATTTTCGAAGTATCCTTCTTTCAAAAATTTCGATTAAAGTTTTCAACAGGATGTGGGGAACAGGAGAGGTAAAGCTAATGTCTTTCATAGAGATTGCTCTGTTGGTCGCCGTGCACTATAAATATTGTCATCCATATTTCATGTTTGGTTGCACCTGGCCTTTTCCTGCTAGTCCTTCTGCTTGATCTTTCAGGGCATCTAGATCAGAACCACACCAGAGATGGCCTCTTGTTACACAGCTGCCGGAATGTTTGAATTATAGATTGATTGTAGAACTCTATAATCAAATGAAAAACAGACGAATTGCTTTAATTGCCACGAAATTGCTTTTGTTAATAAAGTACCTCCTGTTTTTTTTTATTTGAATATGATTTTGGGCATGCGCTATGAATAGAGTGGGGAAGTCCAAACGAGAAGGCAAATTTCAGACAAACGAGAAGCCCAAAAATTAACAACATAACAGCTGTAGAGCGGAGAATCGTTGAAGACCCAATTGAGTCCATTTGACATGTGCTCAACAATTACACCTGTGACCATTCAAATTATGGAAGACCTTCCGAAAAGATCTTGGTTTGCGGGCTTGCAAAACCCAACCCTTGCAGTAGTTGAAACCGAAGGATCGAGCACGACGTAGATTTGGTGTATGTTATGATAAAAAAAAACGAGAATTTTGAATTTTGAATTGCCGCACTTATCAAATCGGTCAATTTTTTACATCTCCACTTTGGCAACTCTTTCGTTGGTGTTATGTAAAATTTTGATGCACATGGATAAGTATTCAAGTGGCAGTTATACGAAGAAGTCGAAAGATTATTGTACGCAAAAGCAGCGAACCAAAATTCGTCAAACGTCATTACTGATGACGAACAACAGTCCGGAAGATGCTTTGAAAATCAGCCAAAACCGGAGCAAGAGCGCCAAAGTCGGTCCAAAATCAAAGTTTTGCTGACGGTTTTCTTCTATATTCGTAGTGTGGTGCCCTGCCAATTCCTTCCGAAGGGCCAAGCGGTCAATAAAGAATAATATTTAGGCGTTATGCTTGAAGCCATCCGCGAAAAAAGGCCCGATTTGTGGAAGAACAATTCATGGATTTTACACCACGATAATGCGCCATCTCATACGGCCTTAATTAGTTCGGTATTCTTGGTCAAAATTTCGACCAACGTCATCAGCCAAGACCCGTACTGTCCAGTCGTGGTGCCGTGTGACTTTCTTCTATTTCGCAAACTCAAATTTTTATTAGGTTGAACACTTTTTGAGACCATAGAGGCCAAAAATAAGAATTCTCTGCGTGAACTGAAGGCCATACCTTTGGTGACCTATAAAAAATGTATGGAAAATCACATCAACCGTAGGCATGCATTTTTGCCGCAGGAGGAGAGTAGTAACAGGATGATAAAGAAATTCATTACAAGTTGAAGTTTTGCGTATTATTTTTGAATTCCCGTTATTTTTCGATCATAAGTGGTATGTGCCAAAAAAAATTGTCGCTGTTCCCGAATTTGAAAAGGAAATTTTGTTTGACTATGAGGGTTATTTCTGGTTGAATGGCTCCATCAACAAACAAACCGGCCACATTTGGAGTAATGAGCAACAACAGGTGGTTGTTCAAACACTGTTACATCCGGAGAAAGCCATGGGCCGATGGATTCATTGGTCCATATATTTTCAAAAATGCTGCTGGGAATAACATTACAGTCGATGGTAACTGCTATGGAGCCAAGATAAATGACTTTCTCGTTCGTGCTGTGTACTGGCCTGCAGGATCTTAATATTTAACACCGCTGGACTATTTCTTGTAGGAATACATCAAATCACTCGTGTACGCCGACAAGGCTGAGACACTTGACCATTTGGAGGACAAAGTTCTTTGCGTTATTGGCGAAATACATAGATCGCTTCTTCATAACGCACGGCAAGCCGTTTGGATGTGTCATCAGTAAAACAAATTGTGGTGCGGAAATGATCCATGGTTAATCGAATTAATTGTTCTGGTGAACGTTTAAATCGGCCAGAAAATTAACGGAGTGCGTAATGAGTTTCTCGAACAGAACCGTTTGTTTTTTCTAAATAAATTTCCACAATCAAGACACGTTCCTCAGGCGTGAGCCTATTTTTGATCAAATGGCAAATCAAATTAACCACGAAACACATGATAGCTGTCACACCACACATAGCGTTTAAAGGTGTTGCCAACTTAAAGTTCTAGACCAATGAAAACGCATCCATTGTAATTCTTATGCATGCCTTCGTCGTATCGAATCCGAAAACTCTAAGGCGAAAGTGAAGCATAATATAACATAATGAAAACGGAGCACCGGAAGAAATAGAAGAACCCAGAACTGGATTGGATTTTTAACATTTGTGCAAGAATATCAGGTATCTGATATTCTAGCAAAATGGGGTAGTAGAATGGGGTTAAACTCAGATGGTCCTCCAACACGATATGCAAATTTTATTGTTACTCATGGCGTTCAAACATAAAATAATTATGCCTTACCTACTAGGTTTCCACTTCCATATTTTAATTGAAATTTGGGAATTTTTCTTTCAAATTATTGGAATAAACATATGGATTCTGTAACCGAAATCGTACTAGTTATTACTGTTTTATTTTAGATCAGTTTTCATCTATGTTGAGAAGTTTTTGTTGTAATTGTCGAATTTATTGATATAACAAAACCTACAATACATTACCAAACCAGCATATCATGCAGACTATGTTCATTTGTGTGTGTAATTGGACTTGCTGACGTCAAATAATTGGAAACATTTGCAGATAATTGAATCTTTCGAAATTCATCTCAAAACAGATTTTTCCCACTATGTAAGGAAAAATGTAAACAAAAAATCCATTTCGGATTTCAACCCAAAATCTCAATCGCCGTGCCGTCCCTGTTTATCATATTTCTTGCACAACTGTAAAATCTAATCTTAAGAACAATATGGAAAAAAGAAAAGCTTCGGGGCCAATGTGCGGTTGAAAGAAATGGTTTTGGACGCGAAGTCGACATTGTCTTTCGGTACCACGGCTACAATCTGTAGGTAGAAGCACGTATGGGATTACGTACGTATGTTTGGATGTTTGTATTTTTGACCTTTGGTGGTAGATGGGCATGTCAGGCTTGGCTGGTAACATATTCAAGCCGTGGAATGTTGCGAATTCATGAGGCCGCTCCACTGCTCAAGTTTAGCTTACCGCATCTCCTCATCTTCTTCCTGCAGTAAAATAAACAATAAATTGAAGAGATAACATTGGGATCATCGTTTCACCGATGTCATACAGTTCCATGTCGGATGTCTTGTGTCTTGAGTCACAACACAAGTCAAATCAGTGGAAATCTTCCAGCCCAAGTGTTGCCGACTGGATTGCGGCCAAAGCTTAGTCATGTAATCCGAATTACTGCGAATTCCATCAGGATCCCATAACGTTTTGCCATGATTCACTTATGGTTTTTGCGAAAGGTATTTGAAGTTATTTCTTAGATAAGAGATCGAAGGATTTGTAAATAAGGTAAAACTGAAATTTATACCACAGATCCTGTGGATATATAATATATATGTTTGTTTTTAGTCTAAAGGTCCGGCTAAGTATTTCCACGTAGAGTCGCTTGTCATAAGGACGACAGCCCCGTTGCGCCGAAAGAGCAGGCACAAAGAGCCATTTCTAAGCATCCAACGAATACCACAATAGAAAAACATGCCAAGGAAAATTGCTGAGACCGTGCTGCTGCTGAAGCAGAAACGCTATCGCATCATTTCGTATACAATGAATCTGAAGCGAATCAAAACACATGGCGAAATGGATTCGGGAACATACGTAAATGCTTCTCAAGGTGCACGAGCCTGGCGAGATGCAGGCCAAGGAGGCGGTGGCTGGAGTTGGCAAGAGGAAGCTCAAGAATGGGCGAACGGAATGGCAATGCTACACGGGAACAGATTACCGAGACAGAGATTATGTCCGCTGATAACATTCTTTAGGCAGCAAATCGCTTTGTCTTGAAGCGATTCCGGGATCTTCGAGCTCCTTCTCCTTCTGCATCTTTCTCGCCCAGCTCACGAAACTGTGCCTACGCTGTTCCGGGAAAGCATGTGCAGTGATTCACTTGGCTCAAATTGCTTGAATTTAAATAGTTGAGCCTAGCAAAGAAGTATCCATCCTTATCCTATCAAACACTTCTTGCCACACCGAAAGACACTGCGAACGTAAGAGTTCGATCCAAAAAGTATTTTAGGGTTATGTCCGCGTTAACACAGCGAGGGGGCAATATTGTTTTCCCCATAAGTTACGAGACAGAGTTGGTGAAATCAGGAAACGATTTCCCATCAATTAGTTGAATTGTCGGAAATCTTGAGTGACGAATTGTCAAGTGAAAAAAAGAGGTTTTAGAGATACATCGACGGATATGGAAGGATTCCCTTGATACGCACTTTGTAAATTGGATAAAGTTGTGAACCAGGAAGTGGTTACACGAGTGTACTTACTTTATGCTGACTACAAAGTGGATGAGATGACTATGATAAGCTTTGCAGCAGCGAATGCGTGTAGAATAGTTCGAATGCATTAAATAACAGTCGGCTGCCAGCTATCCTAGCTCAATGGATTATGTCAATCTTTATTCGTTCACTAAGGCAGGTGAAGTAAAGGAGTTAAGACTGTGAAAATCCTTTAATTTGTAAAATTGAAGTTGCTTCTTTTTTGCGTTAACAGCGCACACCATTGCTTGGCCGACGGATTTTGAAACAAAAGAATCAAAGAAATGGTTTTGGAGATGGGAGACAGATCAGGATTCAGTGAAACCAGCTTGCAATGTCACACTTTTGATGGACGGAACATAATTTATAGGATATTTATATCGGCTACAACTTGCAATCATCTTCAGAATGTTCCCATCTGAATAATACATTTGTTTTGGAAACATGTAATTCGCTTTAATATTACCTCATGGCTACCAGGTATGATATATCCAGATGATTAATTTGAGTAGAACTTATATTGAACCTTTGAATGAACCTTTGGATGAACGTTTCAGGGTCCATCCGAGGTAGGCACAGTGTGAGGAGTGAAGCAGAAATAAAAAAAAGCATCTACAATACCCGGATAACAAGAGTAAGAACTTTAGAGGAGCATCAGTTATCTCCAGAGGAGCACCAGAGCTCTTGGGCCAGGAACGTACGCTTAGAAAGCAAGGCGTAATTTGGACGAGCGACTGCAACAAGATAAGCGCAATGTGTCAGCTATCACAGGAAGCAGGAGCAAGAATGTTATTAAAAAAGGGGCAGAGAAAATAGTGGGATCAAAGCATTAATCGGGAAAAGAGACTTCAAGCATACCTTGGCCAAGAAGTGAGAGCCAACTCCCGGAAACCTGAGGATCAGGATTTAGAAAACGGGACCTAGGACACTAGACTGAAACCAAGAAACTAAGGAAACTGTACCGTCTTCTGTAAAGGTGAACAGTAAAACCGAAGAGAGTATACGCGAAAAGGGAAGGATGCTAAATCCCGACGCCCAAATCAAGTGAGGAAGTCTGATACAGACGCTTCAGTCGATGTATAAACGATAGCGGCGACAAAATACCTCTAATTAATAGTTAAGATCCAGGAGGATTAACTCACAATGACTGACCTGAACAAGGAAAACTTCAAAAATCTTGCCGCCTGAAAATGTTTACTGTGCGGAGGATGAAAATGACATCTGGTGGAGGACTGTACTGACGAACAATTTCAAGGGTAACTTTTGATTGAATTCACCAAGATACGCTCTATCCTGAATAAGAAGTTTGTGATGGGCCCATAAACAAGGTTTCATGGAAATCCTGCGTCAAATTAAAAATAAAATCGTATAAATATAAATACATAAAAATAAAAACCTAGCAAACCGACTGAGCTTTTTCGAAGAAATCAATTAAAAGCCTGATCTTCGCAGACATTAATGTGATAGCCATCTGTGGGTTTCCTAAGTAGCATACTGAAGCCGACTGCGCTTGGTCTGTCGGGCTCTTGCGGTGGAGGTCACTGCCCGTGCTAGACCGATTTTTTCTTATAGAAACATATCACATCATGGGAAAAGGGAGACAGAGGAAGGCATCCGATGACAATTTTGACTGTGATACAACTGCAAAGAACAACTTATGTCAAAGTTGTTAGTTAATAAACATCAAAGATCTCATTTGCCACTCGCAATCTTACCATCCTCGTTCTAGAGCACGAGCCAGCGATCGTCAAATAAACGTCATAGCATAAAATCTGAAAATTGTCACACCTAGCAGCAACGTTTGGATACTATTAACATCGGTTGGAGTTAGTCTCCCATGTTTGGTCATTATTCGACTGATTGCCGAGACTCCTGCTGCGGCCTTGATTGCCGTTGCCTTGATTTGCTCCGAGAAACTCAGCTTAGAGTCTATCAGCAAGCCCAGATACTTAACTGATAGTTTCGACTCTACTAATGTGTCCCTGGCTCAGAGCATTCTTACTCTGGGGATCCTCTTCTTGGTCAGGATGACCACTTCGGTTTTCTCTCACGCCACGTTAAGCCCGTGACTTTCCGCATCAGATATCCTGAAACTTGGAAATGCTTTTCCAGGGCTTCCAGAATATCCGTCCATCTAGCGGAGTTGAAAGCATTCTTTATGTCCAGCGTCACTAGAAGGACTACCCGACGGTTGGATCGACTGCGTGCCTCCGCCTGTTGGACCGCACTCACCACCCCCGCGACTGGATCTATAGTGGAACGTCCCGTTCTGAAACCATACTGCCTTGGAGAAAGATTCCCAGTAGCGTGGATAATGTTAGCGAGTCTTCCCTTTATCAGTTTCTCGAGCACCTTCCCGGCAGTGTCTAGCATCCATAGCGGTCGGTATGCTGACGGCAACTGGGGATTTTCCTTCCCCTTCTTACCGTCTTCCAACACTCAGGGCAAACGCCTTCCCGCAAGAAGGCACTAAACATACTGAGCAGCAAGTTAGGGCAAGAATGATAGGCCAGTTGCAGTACCTCAGCTGGAATATCGTCGGGCCCGGAGCCTTCTTCGCCTTCATGGAGAAAACTGCTAGTTCCAGTTCGTTTCTCGTGAAGAGTGGACAGTCTGATGTTGTATCCCTGTTGGCGGCATCAACACGGACGGGATGCTGGGGAAAAATTGTCCATACTATCTCGTCCATCGTGTCCGCTTCAAGTACGCAGGGGGGCCGTAGAGCACCGAGCTTCCGCATAACTAGTTTATAACCCAAGCCCCACGGGTCCCTGATCACGTCTTCGACGCGATTCTGCCAACAACGGGCCTTACTCCTGTTGATCAGTTTACGAAGGCATTTTCTGGCCGATCGATATACTGCCATTCTGGTGCATGCCTCGTCCTGGCTTCGCGCTCGTTCAGCTTCTCACCGGAGTTTGTGACACTCCCTTCGTTGTTCAGCTATTTCATTGGACCACCAGTACACTGGAGGCTTTCCGTGTCGAGGTTTAGAGGCGGGGCATAGATGACTTACAAGCGGAGATGGTGGTACTCATTATGGAGTTCACCATGTCTTCACACACTTCTCCACGTCCATCCTCTCAGTATTCCACACGAAGGTGGAACGCTGTGTCTAGGAGTTTAGGAACGTTGTCGCGGATCTCGAATGCTATGTACTGATGATCACTGACCGAATAGTTCTCTAGAACTCTCCAATTGTGTGTCATAGAGGAGAGGATTGACTGCGTCCGTAACGCAGTCAATGTCCCTGATTTCGAGGGTGGCCATTGGTTCAAGTAAAGCTACTGTTGCCTTTTCGCCTAGAGCCTTTTTGACTGCATGCCGAAATGAGTCATTATTTGTTGTCTCAGGTCCAAATTCTACAAGGAGGCCACCAGATTTGGTTGGCCGGACGGTTCTGATTGCAGTTTGAGTGTCATCGGGTCTTACAGCTCCCTTGATTTCCCGCAAAACGTCTGCGTAACTTCTCCCATCCGTCGGTTTGACCAGCAGTGCATGCCTTAGGGTTTTGCGGCGTGGCTTGCTTCGTGGTTCTTGTTTCTTGTTTGGGGATCTTTTTCTTTGTCCTCAGGAAGGAGCTGATCATTGGTGACTTATTCAAGGAGGAGCCTTCTGGACGCTTTTTTGATGGCCTTGGTTGCCACCACCTGAAGTCCATCATTCGACGTAACCTGTCTGTTCGCTGCTTCGTACTTCCACCTTTTGTCTCGGTCCCCTTGGATTGGGCTACTGGCAACTCTTTTGGTAGCGCTATGCGTGGGAATAACTTGATTTTCGACCAAGGTACTCTCTTCCTCTGCTTTAAGCCATTTGCGTCTGTAGTGTCCGATTCGGTATAAGAGCTCTACGAGCTATAAAATACCGTCCCTAATGTCCTTGCTTATGTTTTTCTGCGTATTGCAGGAAGCTTTTATCTTTTTAACTATGTTTCCTGCCTTACGCATGAGGCGCTCTTCTTCGTGCCGATCCAATGCAATGAAATTGTCCTGCGCCTGGTTTTGATGCGGACTTTTTTTGTTTGCGTTAGGATCTAGAGCTCTGATGGCATCAGAAGCAGTGTCAGTGGCAGCATCGCGTCGGATCATGATCTGAATATCATCGGTGGTTTCTCCCTCCGTGTGTTTCCCAGGCATTAGTTGCTCATGCTTTTCCCCTTGTCTTACGGGACGTTCCGGCGTGCGCATTGTTTTTTTGCTGCGTCCGAATGCCGCCAGTATTTCTGGTTGGTAGAAGCTCTCTGCCTTTTTGTGTTGGTTCGTCCGTTTGTGGTCTGGGTTTGGTTGTTTGCTCGATGTTTTTGATTTTGTTTCAGTTGGTATTAATTTGTAAGGCATCATGCTAAAAGGGTCCCCCCTCGGAGCCGCTATCTCCACTCGTATGTGTAGTCACCTAAATGGTCCCATGGGTGTCTGTGCGAAGCAAGGAGGCCATGCGAGGCTTGGCACCAGTCCTTATGGGGACAGGTGCTCAGAGCCAGACCAGCGCTAATCGGGGGTTCGTCTCAACCGAACCTACACCACCAACTTAGTGGTGCGAGCTTCGAACGTACTCCGAGGCCTGCCAAGGTTTTACCGGGACGGAGACGGTACGATACTTGTATTGGAGCCGTTCGCGCTCGAGTTTCACCTCGGTGGTACTTGGTCCAAAATATCGTGTTCGCCAGCCCAAGTGCGCCAATTGGACCTCGTTGGTCGGATCGTTTTTCCAGAGTCGTTTTCCAATGGAGAGGGCTCGCAGCGAGCTCCAGGTCCTCGGGTACGTGGGGGCGACACTCGCCAAACAATACTGGCTTCTAGTGGCTTTGTTGTAGTGTTTCTTACCTGAAATTTAATTTCAGGTTTCTCACTCAAATTGGATTTTTTATACTCCGTGACTAGGACATACCAATTTTGTGATAATTAGTACTGTAAAGTAATTTAATCGAATATCGTCCTCGCCTCCTGTTACGATTTAAGTCCGATTTATTTAATTACAACATTAAATGGTAAGTTTTTCAAATAATTTTGAATAAAATTGGAACAGTTCTTCACAGTGTCTGTTTCACGTTTTTCGCGCATCTTTTCCGCCCCATCCTTGTTAAATGTCAATCGACAGGACATGGATCTATGAATGAATTTCTGTTGGACATAATATCGGTCGACGTCTATATGTTAATATTTGGTCTGGTAATTGCTTTTAATCTGTTCGGTTGCCATATGTAAATCCTCTTTGCACAAGCATTTGTTGAAACCGAAATTGTTACTGCCGCATTCTATCTTTGATTCCTCCCGTTGCGCGCTCGACGCTCCAAACATGTGTCCTGCATACAGGGATCAAGAGAGTACTGTTGCTATCTCTGCGAACACTTACATACGAGTAGTTTGCTAGTTAATTGACTAGCCTATCTGCTTAATTCCAGAACATTTTCAACCACAGACTGTGTAAACATTCGCGGAGACATGCATATAGGATAATTGGAATTTAATGATGGCCGGCTATTAGATAATATTTACATATAGTATGTCTGGAACGAGCTCAATCAATTCCAATGATGTTCTGTCAGTCGTCCAGACTGATGGATTCATTATTGATGGAATTTGTCGTTATCAAATGTTAATATGATAATTTGAACAAACATTAGATGTTGGGATATGTTTAGGGATTTGCCTATCAATGGCATTTTTTGCCTGCAGCGTATGAGACTTAGGACGTAAATGCTAGAACAAAAGGATCTCAAATGTAATCAAGTGTGGAATCAATATCCTATCAGCTCATAGAATGAATAAAGAAAGAATTTCAGTTTTTAAATTCCTGAAAGCTATCAAGATGACAAAGTTCGAAGCATCTGACTATATTTGATACGATTCCTTATTAATTTTTGCCATCGAGAAGATATGGCAAAGTTAATTCCCTAATTTATAATTAAAATTTGAACTATATACTGCGGTGAAATGGTGCCATTATGGGTACGATTGTTACACCCGCACTGTTTTCAGATAATTCAATTTTGGCACAATTTAATGGCGTGTCATCCACACCATCTCATTTTTCCTGAACAGCATACATAGCAATGAAAAACGGACAAGAACAAATCTTAGTCGAACGAAAGCTGCCGATCAGTACACTCGTGTTAGCAGCCGTTGTGTTTTTCTGCGAATTGTCATTGTCTGTAAATAAAGGTGATGCAAAAAGGTTGAAAACTAGGCTTTGCAGGGATGTTATTTCAACGGCTAATAAATTTGGAGCTTGAATCAGAAAGCGTTTGAAACTCGCAAAGTACAGGCTTAAGAGTGCGGCGATAGTGTTTGATTATATCAACGACGTCCTCCAGTTCGCCAATCCCGTTTTTGATATCCTTGTTGACATTTTTATGGACGTTCGTTGCGTTTCTCAGTACGCAATAAGATTGCGTTTATGTTTCTTGTTAGCCATTCTTCTTCACTTGGGCCGGCGGGTATTTTCGTGATCAAGTTTTCCTCAGATGACGTTTTCAGTGTACGGTCAGCAAGAGGGTCTTGTAACTGTTGAGCATCCTTTTTCGCTCTCCACGATGTTCGGCTTGTAACTTTCGACAACGGCCGGAGAATGGCACTTGGGAGTGTAGCCTGTACCTAATACGGTTCTTGTATAATTCGCTCCTTGAGCAGGAGGCCAAGCGCTAATGCCAAGCGGCCGATGGAAGTTTGCTTGTACGATGATCTCCCCTGTTACACCGGGAACCTAGCCTGGAACTGTTTGTCACATTACTTCGGACTAGGCCTCTTAATTCTTCCCTACCGGCACCTTCAGATTGGAGAGATCACTCCCTCAGCAGGGGTTGACAGAAAGGAGAGGGATTACTGAGAGAGTGAGCCCTCCTCCGTCTGCGCCGACTGGCGTTCGACGATGTCCTTCTTCATAGTGAGAACCGCCTGAGCGTAGTGCAACACACAGTTTCATTTGCCTTTACACACCAGCATCTTCTCCACCAGGGTATCTGGAGAGGTCTCCCCTATTCTCTCCCTGAGATGTACACGCTGTCTGACCCACCGTTCGCATGTGAAGAAGGTGTGGCAAGCATCCTCTGCAATCTCCGGGAAAACGTGAATTTCCCATTTTGTGCAGGTAAGACTGAAAACACCCGTGTCCGCTGAGAAGCTATGTTAGGTAGTAATCAGTCTCGCCATGCTTTCGGTTGAGCTACGGCTACAGGTCCCTGATTAGGCGCGCGGCCCACCTGCCCCGTGTTTCATTTACCCACCCTTCCTGCCACAGAGTGAGAGTCCTTCTTCTCTCCCCGCGTGAAGCAGCCTCTCTACCTTCTTTTCTCCTGCACAGGTAGAACCTCCTCCGTTCCTTAGCAAAGATCACAATAGGTGTCGTACCCGCGATGACCAGCACTGTCAGAGACAGTGTGGTATGCCGACGTAACCCGCAGAACACCTCGTCTTTGCACGTGCATCAGTCGCTTCCGGTACAACTCCTTACTAAGAGCTTCAGCCCTAACCTCGGAGCCGTATAGCAGCACCGACTCCACTGCGCTCATCAGTAGGCGTCTCCTGGTCACGACAGGTCCCCCAAAGTTGGTCATTAGACGGCTGAGTGCTGATACTCCATCTGTAGCCTTGTTCGCTGACGCTCTGATTTGATCGAAGAAGCTCATCTCCGAGTCAATCATAATGCCAAGGTATTTGATCGTCTTCTTGGACTCGATGGTCTCTTCGCCAATCCGGATGGGTATAACTCTGGGGATCTGCTTTTTGGTCAGAATGACGACCTAGGTTTTTTCCAGCGCTAAGCTGAACCCACGGTCTGTCACCCACTCGCTCACTCGACGCATTATCATACCTAGTCTGAGTTGCGCTCGCTCGACAGTGCGTCCGGCGACCAATGTCGCTACGTAGTCAGCATCGCCAATCCAACGCGACTCATCCGGTAAGGGTAGCCTCTATACTTCGTCGTACGCGACATTCCATAGGTCTGGGCCGAGAACGGAACCTTGCGCCACCCCGGATCTTACGTCCATTCTTCGCCGACCCCCTAATGTGTCATAGACGAGCTTGCGGTCTTTGAGGTAATCCCTCAATATCCGCACTAGATACCTCGGCACTCTGAAAGATTCCAGAGCACTGAGAATATCTATCCACCTAGCGGAATTGAAGGCGTTCCTTACGTCAAGCGTCACGAGTAATAGTATGCGCTTTGAGTAGTGATTGCCGGCTTCTGCCCGCTGAACCGCGTTCACCACTTCTATAATTGCGCCAATCGTGAATCGCCCCGCCCTTAAGCCGTTTTGCTAAGGAGACAGATCGCCTGCGGCTCGGATGGCCTCCCCGAGTCTCTCTCTGATGAGCTTCTCGAGTACTTTCCCGGCGGCGTTCAGCATACATAGGGGCCGATGTGCAGATGGTAGCTCCGGATTCTCCTTCCCCTTGCTGATCATTACGTTCAACATGTCAGGGCAAAGATGGTACACAAGCTGTAACACTTCTGCTGAGCTGTCTTCTGGTCCCGTCGCCTTTCGCATTTTTAATGTGAGCATCGTGTGGTCCAGCTCCTTCGCAGTGAAAAGTGGGCAGTCAACAGGACTTTCGTCGCATGGCGCATCGGAACGGACGGGGTGCAGAGGGAAAAATGCCCGGACAACCTCGTCCATTCTCTCTGCGTCAAGCACACAGGGCGTCCTTGAGGTTCCGAGCTTCCGCATGACCAGCTTATAACCCAGGTCCCACGGGTCTCTGTTGATGTCCTTAATGAGGTTTTGCCAACAGCGAGCCTTGTTTTCAAGGTAGTATCCTTGGGGGAATAATAATAATAAATCAAAATCATTCATAATTCCTTTATCAGGATTAAACTACGTCTAGCATGGGACTGTACAATGACAGAAAATGCAATAGCTAAGGAAAACTGCTTGTCAGCATTATGCTAATAATTTAACTGCCGAATTTGTGCCGCTCACCGTCCGACAAATCCTTTAGCTGTTCAATCATCGCTACTAATACACTATTAATAAGCAAGAATGGCAAATTTTCTGCCCGAATATACATTGCTCTGAAAGGATTAAGCATAATCCATGGGATATAAATCGGTTGAATTCCATAGTCCGCTCACAGTCGGTAGCTTTATGTGTCTCGCAACGGACCATGTAAGCTTCTCCGGATCTCAGTCATTTAAATCGCTGTCATCATCCTAACCTCAAAGTGCCGTTACACAGCATTACCATAGCACACCCTTAACGTACAGCCCGCAAGCCATTATCCTTTGCCACGGATCCGGCAGATGTGTCGCGATAGCATCGTACATTTCCATTGCCACTTCCCGCCTCGCACCAACTTGCACGTCCATAGTTTCGCCGAATACAAATGGCCAATCGTTTGCGATTAAGAGTGAGAAGTGGCGGGAAATTCCCAACCGCCACCATTTCAGCGTGACTTTGCTCACGACCAAGCCTACATAACCTCACATCCAGGGCGATTATTCTGGGCCATTTGGATTCCAGATAAATCAACGCTTTAATTGTTGCAAGGGCCTAATAACGATGACAATTCTGTGTATTTCCGAGCGGCAGATCAATCGTGGCTTTTGTTGTACTGCAGATTAATTATAATGCCCGTCGACTAACGGGCCCGTGTTGGCTTCGCGGAAGGAAGATGGCGGGAGGCGACGAATATAGTACCAACGATACGATGTCGTTCCGCTGATATGGAACGTGGAGGCTCGGGGATTTTAATCGAAATCAATCAAGCTGAAAAAGGTCTTGATTGAGGCTGTCGAAACTATTTGATGAGGCGGCTTATGCGCCTTCCAGATGAGAATAGGAGGGACCCGGACTTAGATATTACCATGCTTCGCTTATTCTAAGATGGACCGGGAGATATTAACGAATTTTTATTGTCATTAAATCCATTACGTATTCATAACATCAAACGAGCGTTGAAATATTTCGAAAAGAACCCTCAATCGATAAAAAATTTATTGGCTTTAAATGCTTAATTTATCAATTCATGTTTAAATTGGATGAAATGACAGATTGCAGCCGATTTGACTTTGAAGGATATAATTCAATACGAGACTTGCTCCTTAGAACCTCCCAACAAAATGCCACGCATCATTCTTGAAATTTATTCTTTGAAATGCGTTCACATTTCAGTTGGTTGCTGGCATGTTTTCTGGAATACATCTGGGAAATTTTTGGATTTATCCAGGGAAGAAACAGATGTGGATGAAATGTATATGCTCAACGTGTGCAGCTTAATTTAACGTATTGTCTTTCGAACCTCTGCTTTCCAAGACAGTATGAGGATAAGTTCCGAAAATTTGCTTTTCTTGATTCTAACCTTTGTGGATACAAAGTCTGAGTTTTTTCGCAGTAAGTGTTCAGTCTTTCACAACGAAATTTGTATTTTTAGGAGCAATATCAATTACGATTCCGCTGAGGAGACAACAGGAATTTTCCTTTTTACTAAATTCCTCAGATACAGTTTGCGAATGCATAACATAATGAGCCTGAGATTTACCTAAACGAGTGTTGGGTGGTTCAGTTTCAATTAAATTTTTGGGAACGTCCTTTCAAATCAAATTCCAAGGACAGCTTGTCTGACTCGACTCTAGACTATGAGTTAATGTCCATATTTCATTTTTAAGATTGAAAATTAAATGTACAATGTATTGTGTTTTATATCCGCCGGACAATGCTCTGCTGTAAGGACGCGTTTCGCCTATTTGTAGACAACTTCAACTCGTTCTGATTAGTCTGTAATGCAGTTCGTCCTTATGCATATTAAGCTTTTTATCACAGAGACGCAATGACAGGTTTAGGGTTGTTATTAGTCGTGACGGAGGGGAGGTTAAATGAAACGTAATGGAGTTGTTATGTTTGGGTCTTTTTGGGCTCGTAGAAATATCAGTGACTGCTTCCTCGCTTTTGCCTTTCCTAAAACTGATCGTCAGGCGTTGGTTAATAAGATCGGCATGCGTTTTTCCACATGTGAATGTTAAGGCTATTCAGTAGGCTGTATCATGGTCTTTTCTTTTGATTGTGGAGTAATGTCACCGAATTGGAGTAATGTCATCGCGCTTGAAGTTCAAACGAGATGTCCAATTTTCAACTAATCTGACCAATAATTGGGACTGTTTTTCTACAATAATGCGGCATATGTTATCTTCCTAACGGTCAAGCGTCTCGGGCCTATCAGCGTAGAGTGCTTTGACGGCAAGCCGTGGGAAATCGCAAGATCTTGTAGGTCAGTTCGCATGTCGAAAACGAGAATTTATGCGATCGTCGAATGCTTCTTTCAAAGTGGCTCGTGGCTACACGAGCTGTATAGCATCTTGCGCCATCCTGTTGACACCATGGGTCCTCTTTGTTATGTCGAGCCAATATCAAGCACCTCTGGTTACTCATCACTCCAAATGCGGCAGTTTTGTTCATTAACGTTGTTACGTATTCCGATGTGAGGCGACATTAAACAAAAAAAAAAAATAAATATAAATAAATGAATAAATATATAATAAAACAATTAATTTTGAACATAGCAATTAATTGTTTTTGTTACGTTTTTTTATATGTATCCATATTTTTAACTTAAAAAAAATCATACGTGATGAAATAGAAGTAAGAATAAAATAAAAACATTTATAGTTAGATTTAGGTATTAAGTAATATTTAGTTAAATAATGTTAGTAACAAACAAAATAAAAAAAAATCTCAGTAAAAATAAAATGTCAGGAAAAAGTTTCAGAAAAAAAATATTCCCAGTACTAAAAAAAACTAAAAAAAAAACCAAAAAAATTTCTTGGAAGTTATTTGGGATGTAATTTTCTTTTGATATGATTCACTGGGTTGTTGTGTCCATATCGCTATAAAAAGAATAGAAATTGTGAGGTATAGGACAATCAATCAATAAAAGTGACAATCAATGGATAGAAGCATCAATAGAAGTATCAACGTATAAGACGAGCAATGGATAGAAGTATCAATAAAGTATCAATAGAAGTACCAAGGTATCGGAATATCAATGGATAGAAGAAGCTGTTTTTTTAGCCCCGGAAGTCCTCGAATCGCCAAATCACTAGGCCAAAGAGAACCATAAGGTCGATACCAAGAAGTTAGTAAGCAGGCAGCAGAGGTGTTCAGGACGCAGCGCAGCGAAATTCCTTGACGTCCCGCAATCAAGCAGAAATGGTCAGAGGCAGCACAGCCGAAGGAAGTGAAGTTTCGAATCTAATTTGAGGTGGAGATTCGTGCTAGAGGAAGCAGTGGTGGTCAGAATCAGTGCAGCACAATTCACAGGTGGTCAGAATCAGCGCAGCACAATTCACAGGTGGTTTGATCCTTTTTATTTATTTATTAATCTAATAAGAAGGAGTAAGCTCTTTCTCTGTGTGCATGTGTGTGTACGAATGTGACATGGAAGGATCAGGGCATAAATAATGTCCTAAGACCCCCACGCTCGCGCGGTGAGCTAGTCGGTTAACAAAAAAACTTTCTTCGGCCGCCATTATGCGGCCTTTGTATTTTCAAATAGCCCTGTCTCTTTAAACTTGTTCCTTTCGTTTGCTGCAGGTGCGACCTATCGGTTGTCCAATATTTGTTTTATTATTAATTATACATTTATTATTTTATTATTTTTTTGAAAATCCATCACATGGCGCCCAGAGTGGGGCCCAATATTAATTTTATTATTAATTATATATTTATTATTATTTTTTTGCAAATACATCACAACGTAGTCATTGAACAAGAAATGGCTTCAAAGGCTTCATTTTTAAACAAAATTATCTCATGGAATTCGGGATTTACAGCAATTTGTTCTGGGCTCATACAAGCCGCTCATACAATACATTGGGTATGCCGTGCCCAATGGTCTTTCAGCTTCAATTCCTACACGAAATCTATTTAATAAGCCCGCAAACGAAGATGCTACCGTAAAATCTTCCGTAATGTGGTTGAACACATGTTTAATTATTGAGCACATGTCCAGCAGACTCACTTGGGTCTTCTTCGCTACTACCCTCCACGACTGTCATGGTTTCGTCATAACACACTGCAACATCTGGATGAATGTGTTTTATCAGTGAGAGTAAACATGGTGCTGATACGATCCATGGTTAATCGCATTAATTGATCTGATTGCCCATTAAGTCGGCCAGAAATCGAGGTAATGTGCGATAATTATCTCGAACATAACCGTTTTTTTTCGAACTGAACGTTGCGCTGACGTCAATCATGCCAAAAATAAAATGGCCAACCCAACTAACTATAATGACAGCATGAAAGCTGTCACTCCATACGAAGCACTAAAAGCGTTGCCAACTGAAAGTTCTATATCCTTTTAAAATACCCTTTAGAAAATGAATCATAAACTGATCAAGCACATTTTTGATATTTATGCTGTGGAGTGAGTTACAAGATGGATTAATTGCTTTCAGTAGGACTTGGAGATTGATTGGTTCATGTTGGTGCCCGTTACCACCCGCTACCTACATGTTCTAAGGACTCGTTAGATATTATGTGGCCTCTGTTAGATCCTTTTTTTTTATTTATGTCACAAAGGGCTCCTATAAATGTCTTTGCAATAATTTCTGTCATGGTAGTAACCAAGGCGCTAGTTTATAACCCAAGCAAACCAAAACCAATCTCTTCCTATTTTGGATATGCTTTATAATTTTTCGGGTTCATTATAGATAAACTTGACAGTAAATTTGCGTTGTGCCCTTAAGTTTTCATTAGTAGTTTTCGATGGAAAGGCTCCTCGATCAAATCTTTGGCGCAGTTTAGGTTCCTAGTTTCGAAAGCTGCCATTGGTCCAAGCTAGTTTCACATAGCGTTTTTGTCCAGAAAGTTGTTAACCGTGTAGTAGAATGTATCATTCTTTCTTGTGTACCCACTGCTCCTGATTGTATAAATAGGTTAACAGGTCGTGAAAGCCAGATGCTTTCAACAACGGTTGTGATGTTCTTCGGTTTGACAGCTTCTTCCTTTCTATAAATTGAATATTTGGCAATGTATAGCGCTTATTTATTCTGTCTTTTTCAAAAAAATTGTTATCTCAAAACAATTGGGACTGCCCTTACTTGAGAGTAAGGGAGCTACTATTACTCGAAATTTACATATTAAAAAATTTTTTTTAATGATATTTCCAGTAATTGTTTTTAGTTTTGTTATTATAAGTTATTTAAGTAAAATTACGAAGAGATTAACTTTTCCTTTTCGGATCCTATCTGGAAGGATCCTTGTTTTTCTTGTTCTGGAATTTTATTATAATCGTTATAAGAAAAAGGGGTCCTTTGATATCTCTTCGTTTTGTTTTCGCCGATTTTCCTAGCTGTCCTTGAATGCCGCAAGTATCTCCTTAGCTGCACTCCAACGGGAGCTTAAGGGGGTCTGGACTCTGTTGTCTAGAATTCCAAGTCCGTTGACTTTTTGCCTTGTTTTTTGGTTGTTGTTGGTATTGATTAAGAAAAAGCTTTATGAAACTGCGATATTTTTTTGGAGCTGGTTTTCTTTTCCACATGTATAATGGTCCTTTGGTGATCCTTGTAAAGCTTGGAGTCTATGCGGTAGTTTGAACCAGCTCTCATGGTGTTGTTCCAGGGACAAGAACTCAGAACGCTTGCTTGGCTTCGTCTGAATTAAACCTAGGCCATGAGTAAATTGGTCATACTTCGAACTTATCCCGGACGGAATTTATCCTTGACGTTCGTCTTGAAGTCATTTGCTCATGAATCTTAAATGTAGCATTTGTATGTTAGTTCGTCTAAAGAACACACTCAGGATGTTTTTATTCTTGGGTTTTCATAGCTCAATCGAATACCCAATTGAAGGTTTTTCCTAAGTTAGGCCATGCCATTTTCTTGCGTGAGTCATTTGGTGTAAGTTTTTCTGCAGCTGCCATGTTACGCCCGTATTTTTATGATGGCAAGGACCCTGTCTCAAATGATTTTTACAGTATGTAATGGAAACTTTTTCATTTGCGTTGGTCGAAAGCGTTACTGCCATTTTTGCTTGAAAAATTGATAAAAAAATCGTTTCTAAGAAGTTGCATTCCGACTAAAGCTAATATGCATATTGGCTTCGAGACATATATGTCCTTAGACTAGAATACAATAATGACTTTATTAAGGCAACTCAATGAACCATGTAAATGCTGGCAGAGCCACAAAGTAAGCAGCACATAATATTAGGGCGTTGAGGCAGAAAATCAACGAGAATTTAATCCTATGTGAATTTTAGAGTATGAACTAGTAAAGGATATGCTGCCAATTGAATAGGCAATGTGCAATCATGTACTTGTAGCTTTGCTGGACTGCCTCGGGGATTGTGTGATGGGATCCTACAGTCCTCTAAATTTCGCTCAATGATATGTCTGTTTCGTTTTAATGCGATTACTCCGAAGTAAGAGCGATGACAATCATCAGGATTTTCGTTTCAGCATATGATTCCACAATGCAAATTCGAATTTAATTTTCTGAATTTCGCGTCCTCGGCGCTAAACTCGAATCCATACAGGAGACATTACGCCATATAAATTTAATTATCTATTAAATGCAATTAGAATGAGGAGACTTAAGAGCGACCTAATTAGCACCCAACAAATCATTATGGGTGTTGGTTTGCACACATCGTCAATCCCACATGGCCTTCCCACTCGGTGTCTTCGGAAATTATGTGTAATACGAGATGCTGGTGCCCCGCAGGATAATATGTGATATTTCATCAGCTGCTCCATTATCACGTTGCGCTCCACCTCTCGCCCGCGCGGATCGCTCGGCAAATCAAATGACGACGCCACACTTGCGATGCTGTTGCTCCCCTTCCTGAGTTCACATTGTTGTCCTGTCGACAAGAAGTGAAGAGCGAAACATTGTACCGAAACGAAAAAGTTTTTAATTTAACTTTTGCGGCACGGAACTTTGTTACTTCTGATCCACTTCTCGTGTTCCTGCTGTGCCCGTCCTCGATAGTGGCGACGAACATGATAAAGTTTCTTCTTAGATGGCAGCGTGTACAGCTCCTTGTTCTCCTCTGGGGTCGAGAGGAGGAAATTAAAATGTAAACATTGCCAGGATACACTCACTTGCACTAAGGGGAGCAGCTCGATTTGAAGAGCGGACAGGGTGCAGGATTTTCGCTGGAGGGTGTTGGAGGCATGTGGTGGAACGGGACACGAACGAACAATATATGCAATTGAACTTTTCAACGTCTACGGTCATATTGTACAAAAACTGATATAATGGAGCTGTTAAAGTTTAATGCACTACCCCCTCAGCCAGATCGTGCAAAACCCACATACGCTAGTTTGGTACAATTTTATCCAAACTCTAATTGGGTCAAATCCGCCGTTTCAGCTGGAGGTTAACAGCTTTCCAGGACTCGTGCTGAGGTAATGGTCGGTGGTTTTAGCGGAAGTTTCTACGAGGAATTAATAATTTCATGCTGTAAGATTCCTGCAACGTCCCCGAGTCAAAGTGATGCAGGGTAATTGTTTGCAATATGGGTTATGCATGCTTCTTCGCGTAAGTTTCGTCAGGGGCTTTGTAAAAATTGCCAGGCGATAACAGACAAGAAACTTTATGATGGAGTAGTTAAACCAATTTAAGGGTTGTACTGAATGACTCGTGAAGTTGCTCATGGGGAGTGAGTGATGAGCATCGCGTGAGTATAACACTACCCTGAATCAACTATTTTCGAAAATGCAAGTAAAAAGTATTTCGAAAATGCAAGCAAGTTGATGATGTCCTGTGAACGGTGGTTTAGCCTTCCATCCAACCAAAGATAACACAGCCTCAGACATTGTTCATTACAATTTGTTTAATACAACAATCCAGGATTAAACGCGCTCCCATCAAAACTCACTCCAAAGCCGATGAAAAATTATTCACTTTATATAATTAGATAAAACATCTTCAGTCAATCCAACCTTCCCGTCCCACGTGCTCCTGGACTGTGTTCAACTTAACGTATAAAATACGACTCTTCCTCTCGAGCCTGACTCCTTGGCATTCTCAAGTTACTTAATCCATCTTTCAGATGAAATTAGAACAATTAAATAAACCGTGAAAATACTGACACTGCCATAAAGTAAGCAACCCACAAGATTAGAACGTCCTGGCAAAACACTTTGGAAAGGATGAATTTTACAGTGTGCCTAATTGAACTGATAAAGTGTTCGCTGCCATTTGAACGGGCTAAGTGGGCCTGCTTGCAAAAGGACCTTATTCCTTTCCGCTTCAGCTTCTCGCCGACTTGTATTGAATTACTGTTATCTGGAGACCGAAAAGGAAGCAAATGTTTTATCGAGAAGTTTGTTTCGCAAGTTTATCAGTTTTGTATCTTTTGCGTGGTCTGTTGCGTTTTGCGAAGTTTATGCTTTGAGTGGCCTCACCATTGGTATTTTATCGTGGGAAGGGCATCGAAAAGGTTGGTACGTGTGAAAGGCGATGCTGGCGGGTTATTGGAAATAGGATGCTCATTTTCGGTTTTTCGGCCTGTATTTATTTGTTCAATTTCTAATTTATGAATTTATTTTGCTATTCGGAAATTTATTGGATCAATTTTATATTCATGTTCACGATTGTGTAAACGAGTTCAGCGTTTATGATTGGAATGGACTTGAAAACCTCTTTCATCGAGAAGGAATGACGTATTTCGGGCAAAATTGAAATGGTTACAACGAGAATTTTTATTGAGTTATTCGATAAAAATAGTCTTGAGAGTTGTTGATTGAAAGGGAATTTGTAAATTCAACTGGAACGACGGTTGTGGCTAAGAAGAGTGAGAATGCGAATTGTCATTGGTACACAAAGTTTCGATAATTACTGACCGATTTCGCGTAAGGAGGGTAAGATTCGCGTTTTTCCAGAAATTAAGGAAAAATAATTTCATTTCGCTATTTATTTCTCCAAAGGAAACTTTGACACCCATCTGAGCTAGTAGTCAGAAATACGAGGCCGAATGTCCCTGCAATTTGTGATGCTTGAAACCGGATACTGCCGCGTTAAAGGCTTCTACTACACTATTCGGATTTTTTTTTCATTGACGAGGTTGATTTTTACGTTTTAACAATGTTTAGACAACGTTAAAAAACGAAACGAAAAACAAAAAAAAACAACAACAACAAATAACGAAATAAAAAAATAAAAATTATTGAAAAAAGGACTACAACCAAAGTAATGAAAAATTGTTACTTGATGAAATCTTTGCACCATTTAGGTCATTTGGACAATTCACATCTAAAACTCCAAATGTTGGCAAGAATTCTGATATTTTTGAATTTCCGAAAATGGCAAATTGCAGACATAAATTGTTCAGCAGACGTGAAATATTTGTGGTTTCTGCAATATTTGAAGGAAAAATTTAATTACTTAGAATTAATCAAATATTAATAATGAATCAATATGCCCATAATTTCTTATTCAGTTGACGGTTTCACTTCCTATTTTCCTGACAATTTATTTTCTCTCTATCCTAGCTTCAAAAAACTTGCATTCATTGATACAGCTTTAGTAATTTTAATTATGTATAATCGCCATTACCTCCCTTTAGATATTCCTTTACTTGTGATTTGCGATGAGCATTTCGCATGGTTTTCACACTGCTTGTTAACAAAATAATAGTTTTCACTTTCGTATTGAAAATAAACAGAAAACCTCGGATCACAAGGCAGCAATAGTTATTTGGTCTTTCTTTTCTGCTGTCAGTAATCATGCGGTTAACACAGAAGAAGAGACAAACTAGCAAAATCAGTTTCAAAGAGTCCTTAATCAAAACATAGCAAACGTTAATATAGAAAATAAAATCGAATATAATAATTGAATAAGATGACTTCATTCCATTCCAAAAAAGTAATGGAAATGTTCCCCTAATCTGGAGAAAGTGTCAGGATAAGTTTAGAACGATAATACCAATTGAGATTTCATTCGATTCTCCGCCATGCGTTGATAGCTTTTCGTTTCTATATGACTTTACAATACATACAGACCCCTCCTTCATTTTCAAAACTTTCATCAGTTATTGTCCTGGACAGGCAGTGTAGCAATATATTTGCGCCACAGTTCTAAAATGTCACATTACATCCTATGCACCCTTCAAGAGAATCAAACACTTTAACAACATCATTTAATGATCTACACAATGCTGTGGAAGAGGACATTGGCTTCGTGACCAAATCACCTTCCCTTACGAGGGAAGCTTAAAGTTACCATACCAAGTGGACAATTTTCCTCCTCTGGGCTATGACTTAAAGGAAGTCTGCATTAGCTATGACTTCAGCGGTCGTCTTAAATACATACCACAAAAACCTCAATTCGAATGCCAATGTTGAGCGCCATGATCCAAACCTCATACATGAGGCTCCCTATTATTACAGACGGAACGATCACCAGTTCTGGGAAGCAAATGTTCATCTTAAGGTAGAGGACTCGTACGTCTGAGATGTCAGTTGACTCATTGGTAGATGGTGAGCTCGCCTTTCACGTCAGATGGTAATACACAGTCTTAAAAACGCGCCTTAGATCCCTCCCAATTTTATTTTCTCGTTTTTGTTGTTTAATCTTTGACTGATTCTAATTTGATCTCTTACTGCTGTGTTCTTCCTTTAAATGTAATGCCTTCTTGATGTTTTCCTTCATGCCTGCCTGCTGCACACTCAGAGTTTTCGAAGAGAGTTTTTCTCAGTGTTTTCGAAGTATCAGCTATATTTATCAATGTTTCCTTATCAGGTTTCACGCAATCCGCAACATAGTCCTTGTTTGTTTATTTCCTCCTTCCTTTAAAAACATTTTCGCTACGCCATCTGCGAATTACCTAATTAAAATACGTTGACATCTTGGAGACCGGGATAGTTACTGACATTGGCTAATTGCTTGTGTTATTACTTTTATACAGAAATCGAACAATTCATGTTGTTGTTGGGCGTGACAGTGACAGTCTTAAGGTCTATCACACATTTATCACAAACACAATCTTGGCTTGTGGATAGGCCCATAATCCTAAAAAATGGTAATGAGAATATGTTCATATAATTTCATTTCAGTTCTAAAGGCTCGGCAAAAAAACCAACGGAATTTTATCACTTGTTCAAACACCCCACCCACATCCTTGTAAATATGGGTACTTATTTCACAATTGATATGATTTATCAGGAAGATTTCCTGAAAATCTACAAAATCTTAACATAAAATTGTTGGTCCCACTTAAAGTTAGGAGGACTCTGGGCTCCTGAATATTAAAAAGGATATCGCATAGCCATAGTCACCTTGATTGAGAAATAAGCCGGGCAAGTAGGATGAGGGTGAGTTTTTTGCACTATGCAGACCAGCTCCGTCGCACTGTTGTCGCGGTAACTGCCATACGATACATGGATGCAAACGGCCTGATACGGGCTCTCTGCGCTAGAAGAATAGACAAAATGGATGGAAAAGCCTCATATAACTTAAATATATTATTGGAATAGAGAAGTGACGCATCTTCGAAAAAGCCCTAAACAAGAACAAAAGTAATGAGCTGCATCCCGCAGATAAAGTTACATCGGAACACGAGCGTTCAATACTTGCGTGAGCAGTTCGCAGGAGGTAGGAAAGGGTCGAATCATTTACTGTTCTGCGAGCAGCACAGAATCAAAAATTCATCCGCATGGTATCCTGATGAATCTGGTATTTGTGGCGCTAGGGTGAAAAGAAGTTTTCATCTGAAAGTTCAGGACTGTGAACGACATATCAATTCCTCTGGGTTCAGATTTTCATGATATTCTTTGGAATATTCAACCCGAAATCAAAAGAAACAAAAATTTGGGTTCAATTAGTGTTCGATTCCTTAGGAGAAACAGAAGTTAGGCAGTCATAGTTTTTTCGGGAGTTGCACTTTATGCTAGGGAAATTCAGTGAGATATACCTTACTCAAATGTTGCAGATGACAGCTGGACAGAGAAACGTCACTTAGAACATGACAGATGATGATAACAGACCCCCTTGCTCCGTGTTGGTGCGATTCCGGGGATGATATTCGCCTCAAAGTCCCTAGAAAGTGACACAAACTCCAATGAGAAACAGGATAATATATGCATCTTAGAGGAAGTATATGGATCGGTCACAAAAAACGTATCAGCGCTGAAAATCAGAAATAAGTCGTTGCTGTGTGCTTTTCGTGAACTATGTTAAAATTAACCGTTGGAGTTAAGGCTGTACCCTAGATTTGTGGTATCTCTATTTTTGCAGGCACTTTGTATTCACAAAACGTCACAAAGGTCTTCTTTCATCTAGAAACCATGTCCATGTTGAAACTGTTGACGGAGAAACACTAGCAAACTGGGCGATCTCTGCGAGAAAAGATCTGAAACTAGCAGTTCTCTTCATGAAGTCTCTAGAATCAGACAATATACACTGCTAAAATATTTAAATTGTTTTATCGCTTTTGAAATGCTGAACTGCCTATTATGCATAACAAATACGGCCGGAAAAGTAATATTGGGACGCATCAAGGAAATGTTATCACAAGAGGTCAATGCTCCTGGAGAAACAGTTGTTCCAATCCCCGAGTTGTCATCCTGCTGACAATGAAAATAAAGTGAAGTTCTGTGAAGTTCTAGAATATTGAATACACAACAATACACAATTTGATCACAATTTGATCGATGGCACGATACAAGGATGATGGAACGTGCTAGTCCTATCATCATTGTCCAGATCTGAGAAGAGTGAAAACAAGGTATGGTTCAGGTATGGATTCGAAGCTTATATTCTGAGAGTACACGAATCTATTGCCTGCTGAGATCACACCGGAGATCTTGGCTTTTAATTCAGGGTTGGTTGCGCTTGGGGCCGCAAGTGTCTAGTCGCAATACACGTCTAGTTCATTTCCGACGTCCTGGAGCCTGTGACTATATTTGGAACATAGATATGGAACGCAGATCTCAGCGAAGAGATAGCTGGTAAGAAGACGGATTTACTATGGATTTTATCAGCCCACGGGGCAGTTCCTCATTTGGTGGTTTAGGCCATACTAAGAATAGTCTATAGGCATTAGTCTCTGTAGATGTTGACGTTAATCGAAGGAATTACATACAGAAAGCAGTCGCCAACAGCGGGGATGCGAGACTGAGCTCAACTGAAAATGAATGGAGCTACTTATCAACGATTCCAGACTGTAAACTGCTTCAAAACATTGCGAATCGCAATCTTCCTGACCCAGCTTATAACCGGACCCGAATATTCCCAGTCTTGCATGCAAAGTATTCCTATGTTACGGTCTAGGATTCGCATATTCTGCACTGTAGCGAGCAGCACATAGTGTGTATACTCTATGGCGCATGTCACAGCTTCACACAATTTAAAAGATTTTAAAAAAATCGAAAGGAGCTGTCGAATGTTTGGGAGAGGGCCACTGACGCTCAACCAGCAACCAGAGTTCAAGAGATGCTGATATCAGTTGAAGAATGGAACCGGGTTGTACATTACGCTCGGACTATCCTGTCAACATAGACGGGTAAAATGAATCAGTGAAGACTTTGAGAAGGAGGTTCTGTGACCTGTAACAGAAAAATTGGAAGGGCCAACCTAAAGTAAAGTGTCAAACGGACCCAGACTTAGTTTACCAGTTGACAGGAGATGTGTTCAGTCAGTCGGTAGTCTAAATTCTTAAAGTCAGTGGGAGCATCAAAGTTGAGGTGTAAACAATGTGTACATATGGCAGGACGATAGGAGTGGACTCCAAAAAAGTTCCTGCAATCACGGCACCGGTGCAACGAGTTTAGTGAAATAAGTTAGTTTTTATCGAAGTACTGATCCGTATCAATCGATATCAGTCTGTATTTGCCAATTTAAGCATATCTTAAGATTCAATGAAGAACTCAATTTCCGTGTTTTTGGGGAAGAGTTGATTGTCACATCCTTAGGATGGATCAATAAACTTTTACAGATGGTGAATGAAAGCCACATTTAACTGATTGAGAACAATTTATGCTGTGCAGGATAACACATTAAATATGCTTATCGTTTGCTGAATGTTAATTTTAATTTGAACCTGCTTAGATATTGTGAATGACGTGATTCCCTGAAATCAATTACGTCTGCCATTAAATGATGAGCAATATTGAGGTTCTCGTGTTAGACATGATTATAAATCTAGAATTAGGTCATTTGTGAAAAAGCAATGTTCATTCAAGGATGTTTTTCATTTTTTTCAAACATAAATTGAACGCAAGAACAACTTGGCGTTTGGTTGCTAATATTTGAAAATTATGCAGACAAAATTACTTCAAAGCAGATCGAAAAACTTAGATAATGTAGTGCAGGACGACCTACTGGCAAGATTCCAATTACAATATGCTTTCCGCTGCCATCGAGCTTAATTTGATGGTGAGATATACACAAAGATATCTCCAGCATCACAAAATAACAACTTTTCACCCAGCAAACCCAAAGGTCACAAAAACCTCTCTAAGATTTCACCTGGCCTTTTCGGCTCCTTTATTTGGTACTGCTCGCGCTTAACATTGTCTTTGGTGCAGAATGAAAAAAAAAAAACAGAAAAAACAGAAAGGAAGAAAACGAAAACACGAAAACGAACGACGATAACGATAAGGCGAAAAGTTATTTTTCCGTTGTCGTCGTTGTACAATTGTTCTTATCAAGTCAATTAGAATATCTGCGAATTGCCGATGGAAATCTTTGAAATTGACTTGGAGGAGTTCCCAATGAATGTCGCACGCGAATTCAACCATGGAGGTGGGCATAAATAACCCTTGAGAGAGTTGCTACAGCGTTTATAGCACTCAAGCTGGCTGGGACGGATGGAGGCAGGACAGAGGAATCGTGGCGAGAAACAACCACGAAATGAGATTTCATCGATATGAATGTCAAGATTGCCTCTGGATGTGAACGGGAAAAATTGTGAACTGTGCGGGGTCAGAGCAAGAGCCGCACATCCCGATCCAGAGCCAGAGTCAAAGAAGTCCATCCCTTCCTCCTTCCGAACAAAGAAATATCGCTGGAAAACAAAAGAACTAACAAGAAGACTTACCGCAATTATGGCTACACTTTTAGTAAGTTATTGCATCCGGTCATAAATTTCGAATAGAAATCGTTTCAGCAGTTGATTTTACATGCACTTGGGGTTGGGAAAGTTTTGGATATGTGGAAACGCCACACGCTTCAGGAAAGTGTTAAGGGGATCGCAAAGGCAACAATTGCAGCTGATGCAGAAGTGGCGTCGACCATTACATTCGTTGCGGAGCGATGTTAAATTTACGGCACGAATTCGAATGATAGTCGCAAGGACTTCTCAGGGGGCGCGATGGAAGAGGATGGGGAGGCTCCTGCCCATTACTATTAGTTCTACTCATGTTTTCTACACGTCAGGACTTACGATCCGGTTTCCCATTAAAGCATGCCACAAGCCACCCTTAAATGAAATCGGGAGAAATTGTACCAAATGAAAATGCCCTGCAAAACGGGATGTGGTGGAAGCGCTGTAGGTCGGTTCTTTGGCTCAGCAGGACGGGAACAGCATTCGCGGCGGCTTGGCATTGACAACAGCTAATTTGCATGCAGATCTTGTCTACATGCGTTAGTTTATTGCACAGCCAAGGAGCCGTTGTCGCGAATGAAAATTCTTTTGTCTTCCTAATCAGATTGAAGGGAGATTTATGCGCAAGATGAGAATTTGCACTTTCCATCGCGTCTCCGGGAAAACGGCGCAATGAGTGGAAATTGCAAAAAGATACCAACAAGTCATTGCTTGATGCCGGTGTGAAGTCATGCAATTGAGTGGGATGCCAAACCATGAATTATTTTAGGGATTCTGGAGGATTATGAACGTCTGAGACGTTTTACGCAAATATTTTCGTATCCGATGTTGGTAATTTCAAGTTCAATGTTTCCAATTTGCTGTGGCGAAACAACGAAACTGATTTTTTCGTGATGTTTGATATACTGTACTGAATGCGGTATTAGTGTTGTTTGGGATTCGTGATATGATTCTATGATGCAATTTTGCACTGCTCCTGAGATTTCCAAAATTAGCTCTCAAGCAGCGCATTCCAAAGGAATTTTTAATGTTCAGATTAATCAAGCAAATCCTTTTTTAGAAGTTTCTTGTTAAAGCAAAATGCGTGATTCAGATGTCCATAATTTTGCCTTTCTCTTACTCAATCTTTAGTCTTGAGTATTTAGTCTTTAGTATCAATAAGTTTAGTATCAATTTTCTTCCTCGTGAGTAACTCATAATGTATACAACAATTGCCGGGTTATTGTCGAATACCGATATATCGTTTTTCCACATTCCGCATTACAGAATGCAACGTTCTTGGTGTGCGATTTTTCGTAGTCAAGTCTACTACGAGGTACGTCCAGAAATTAAGTGCACTCAATTTATGTAGGGTTCAAAACAAAAAATTAATTAAACAAAAACATACTTGGTTACACTTGTACATATGTAAGTTATTTTTCGACGTAGTTACCATCCCTCTCGATGCAAGTGGTGAGCCGCGGGATCAATTTTTTGATGCTTGCCTCGAAGAAGTCTCCTGCCAGCTTTTTCGCCCACTTCTCCACCTCCCCCTTTACCTCCTCGTCCGTTAAAAACTTGTTCCCACCCATGTGCACCTTAAGAGAAGTGAAGAGATGGAAATCTGAAGGGGCCAAGTCAGGGGAATACGGGGGGTGATTCAAAACGTCCCATCCAAAAGAGTCCAGGAGTTGCTTTGTGGCGTTGGCCGTGTGAGGTTTGGCATTGTCGTGCAGCAGGCAGACTCCCTTCGTTAGCATGCCCCTCCTTTTATTCTGAATCGCCCTTTTCAGTTTTTTTAGCGTCTCACAGTATCTTGGCGCGTTGATGGTCTCCCCGTGAGGCAGATATTCAATCAATATTATGCCTTTATGGTCCCAAAACACGGATGCCATGATTTTTTTGGCTGAAATTGTGGTTTTGAATTTCTTGGCGGAGGGTGACAAGGTGTGACGCCATTGTTGAGACTGCCTCTTAGTTTCAGGCGTGTAGTGGGCAACCCAAGTTTCGTCTGCAGTAACAATAGAGTAGAGAAAATCATCGCCTTCAAGTTCGTAGCGTTCCAAAAACTCTTTGGAGCTCTGCACTCGATTCAACTTGTGCTGTTCTGTCAGCTGTTTTGGGACCCACCTCGCAGACAATTTCCGATATCTGAGAGTTTTTGTGATTGTTTCGTGTATCAGGGATCTGGAGAGTTGCGGAAACATCGCAGAAAGTTCATCTAACGTCGATCTGCGATCGTCACGGCCCGCAATCTCTTTCCAAAAGTTCATCAGTCACAATTGAAGGTCTTCCGCTTATCTGATCGTCATGCATGGAAGTACGGCCATTTTTAAACTCGCAACACCACTTGAACACACTCGTCCGATTCATAGCTTTATTACCGTAAACAGTTTTCACCTCATTATAAATTTCAACCGGAGCTTTTCCCTTCGCAACGAGGTAGCGAATGACGGCGCGAATTTCGCACTTGGCGGGAGATACGATCGACATTTTTCGCAAGAGATGCTACTGCGTCAAGAGTTTTCAACACACTAACCTCGGATTGGTCTCGTTTTGAAGGGGAGGGGTCAGGCTACGCGGCAGTGTTGCCAATGTTGAAATGTCGGAAAAGAATTCCCTACAACTGTTAGTGTACTAGTACACTTACTTTCTGGACGTGCCTGGTAGTACCGCAACCAGAATTGGGTCATTAGAGATAAAACTGTTGAAATGGCGTAAAGAGGAAAATTGCAAAATACCGCCCTATTTTTCAATAGTTTTTTGACGCCCTGAAAGGGGGGGGGGGTGGAAATATTTTGGTGAAATTCTGCTTGTGGCACTAGTTGGTACGATTACGAAAAAATCTAGACCAAGAACGTTGCATTCTGTAATGTGGAAGCTGAGAAAAACTTTCATCCGCTCAGAAAAACGTCGTTTTGAGAAAAATGCATTTCAAGGTTTTTTACGTTTTTTCATCTTTATTTCATCAAATACATATATAAAAAAAAATTTTCGGTTAAAAATTAACTAATCTGCGATTCCTGGTCCATATAACCGTCCTTCCGTGCCTTCGTAGGCCTGTTCCTGTAGTTATTTTGCATTTTTCTTCAAAGTTCGTCCTTCTTTGCTCGCATTTTTAATTCTGCTTGTCGGCTATTTTGATGCGTTGGTTGTCTTTGAAAATTGAAAAGTTGTACGCGTTAGTTCCTATTTTGATGCCCATAATTTCCATCATTTTCAAAATGGGCATACGACCTTCGTTGAAGACTTATACGGCAATGTGACAGTTAATTTCAAGGACATTTTTTCCGTGAAAATTGTGTTTAGGAACAATTGCCCATAATTTTACGTACTACCACCAAGGCAGCGTTCCAATAATTCGTCATTGGTGAGTTTTACGTAGACTTCTTTGACGAGATCCCGAATTTCAGGATTGAGAGCTGGTCTATGAGAATAAGTTATATTATTCGTCTTGGGTTTTAGATAGCCCCACCAGCTTTCATCGCAATGATCGTGTTGTGGCGCAGCATCGGATGATATGGAATGGTAATAACCAGCCGAAATTTCGTGGATCAAGGCCTTTTGAGAATCGGGATGTCAATAATTTTTTCATCGTGTTACCCGTTAGATCATTATACTTTTCAAGTTTGGGCGGCGGTGGAGTTTGGGTTCAATTTTTTTCGTCTCGTTTTTTTTTTGGTTGTTTAACTTTTGCCGGAGATTCTTTTTCTTTTTCCATATTTTTCATTAACTCATTTTCATTAACTCAAATACTTTTCATTTTCTCTCGGTGAATGTTTTTTAACCTCCGTCAAATACCGATACATGCGTTTGTCGACATGCAAAACGCACTCAAGTTTTTTTACATAGTACTCGGAACCGTAAGGATTTGCTGCTACTAGATTTGAATATGTCTTCGCATCGCCGTCCCCAATATTGTATAAATATCTGCCATCATGTAATTTTAATGATCTTTTGAAGATTTAAATCACTCCCTGCACCTCCATCCCCACTGAACTACCGTGGTAATTTGCGGTGCAAGTTTCTTTGTGTTCAAACTCATACCAGTCTTTGAATTCAACCTTATTCATCTCTAATCGTCGACACTCGCAGGATTTGCACAATTTAGAAGAGACAAAATAATCCAACACCTTTTTATTACACCGAATACTTTCCTATAACTGTAGTAACGCCGAGAAGCGAGGGGAATCCTCGCTTTGACCAAGTTCCATCACTGGAAGCAGTGAAATCGTTTTCTGGCAGCACGTGATTTTTATTCGACTCTCTTTCTTCGTCACCTGCTTTTTTTAGAACAAGGTTGGCAACAGTGGATGTTGCAGTTTCTACTATCCCATTCATTACTTTATACTAAAAACTGGGGTTCAATACGTCACAAATATCCATTAGAGAACAAAAAAGTTGCAGTCCATTCAGACCCACGCCAATCAATGGCAGGATGAAAATTATTCTCCTATTGATTTCGTATGCATTATGCACGACAAGATGGAATTATATTTTCTTCGTCGCAAGAACATTTCAAAACTAACCTGAAAACAAGACCTCGTATACTCGTTCTGCAAAATTGTATATCACCGTTGCATTTTTTACACTTCACATAGCTCGATAGCGTGTCAAATAGCGTGAACGACAATAAAACATAGAAACTTGATCGATCTTCGGATACCTCAAACGAACCAGAAGAAAGCAATTTCTTTGCTGACGAACTTAAATGTGAAGTATCATCTTCAATTGTATGTTGATTGCCTTTAAATTTGGCTTTTTTATAACTTCGAGTTGCTTTAGTACGATGTTCACCGGATTTTCTCTTCCATATTGTTTTTTATAAATGAACAGAACAACACACCTCGACGACAACAAAATTTATACTGATCAGTCGAAAAATGAAAAAATAATGGTTATAGTACGCAGGTATATAAAAAACAACAATGAGAAGAAACAAGAACAAACCGATCGACGCCAGCTGCGCGCAAGAAGGGCGCGCGCTATGTATATATACATATATACATATATATCTCGGGAAAGACAATTGTTTCTAAAAAATATTTTACACAGGCATACTTGACATTATTAAGAACACAATTAGCTAAAAAAAAATCGAAATTTGTTATAACATTTTTTTGCATGTTGTTCCTAGAATATGAATCCTAGAATATGAATTCATAGTCTTCTTCTTGTCTTTCATAGTCTTCATAGTCTTCATCCCTCAAGGACGCTGAGGGATGAATTTATCAATTGTTCCTTGGTGCCGTATAGCTTGGAGAAGTTTCTGTATATTCTGGCCTTTCATCGTCCCGTAGCTCAGTAAGATTGCGAACCGCATCCTATAGCAAAGACATTTTTGAAATTATAAAATTTGCAAACTTAAAGGTAAGTTTTGAGTAAATACATGTTTCAGCTTTTTATCGTTGGAAATTCTCTGATTCATCCAACCTAGGAAGAAATCTTTAATTTGCGCTCCACCGGCACTAACAATTTTGTCAAACTCATCTTGGTATGAGTCATAAACTCATTTCCAGATGCTTCCGATTCAACGGAAATATCCTGATTTGTCAATTCACGTCGTCGGGACATTTTAAATGCAGCAAAACTATAGTGTAAAAACACTTAAAGTCAGGAAATGTATGTTTTCATGATCGAAACATTCAAATATACCAATAAATAGTACCTTTTAATTGCGTTAGTGGTAATGCTTTTGAAACCTTTGAAAGAGGATGTTACAACTAAAATTTGTTTGAAGAAAAGAAAAATTGAAATTGGTTATAATTGGATTCCCCGCACGCATTACAATCTCCACTTGCACGCATTCACATATGGCCCTAAGCAGATCAGCACGTGGTGGAACTGTGTATGAAAGCTTGCGATTTTATCTGGCCGCGTGCGAATAGTGTCCGAGAAAATTTCAGACATCGTCGGGTTATCGCAAGGATTTCTTCGTTTTTCTTCGTTTTGTCTTCGAAGGAGACAATCGCTTGGAAGGAGGTACAACGATGCAGAACGTAAGGTGAATTGCGCGGCGTATCCTGGATCTGCGAACATGAGGTAATCGGGGGCATCGCAAGACTGACTCTTTCCTGATCCAGCTTTTCAGCCGGAATGAAGTCGAAGTGTTTAACGTGAGTACCTGCCACCATTAGGCCTTACCTCATGGTCTCAAAGACTGGGTTGATTTAATGCGTCAACCAGCGCACCTCATTGAAATAATGAGGTTCCAGTTGTCAAAATCTAAGAAACCCAAGCTACACTGGTTGGTACTCAAAAACTACTTTCCAGCCACATCGCAAACCACAAGACATCACGTTTCAGCCAGGACAGGCTCCTCACCGTGTAGGGGGGGGGTGACAGTAACCTGTCATGGGCCTCCCCCTAACCCGTGGTACAGATCAAACCTTTGCTCAGGTTTTCGCAGAACATAGACTTGTTCAACTACCAATTTACGTTCCTACATCGAAGGGTTGGTGGCCCCGTAATCCCAGGACAATAATACAATAACGACAGTAGGACTGGAGAAGACATAGAACAGGAATAACATTGGGCTTAGGACACATAACGATGACAATATTTAGGGACTATTAGTCAGCAACAGAGCCTGCATTTTCTCGCGTAGCAGAGTGCTGCAGTCGTAATTGGAAGGCTTCACGCGTGAACCCGTTGATCTTTTGAAAGGCCTCTTCGTCCAGCAATGCATCCCCGACATCTTGTGGGGTCCTCAAAGTATTAATACCCCGCGCAATACGTAGGCCTGCATATGCCTGACAGTCCAACAAAACATGCTGCCAAGTCTCACTCTCAGCACCACATAACAAACATCCACGTTGATTACCAATACCACGACTACACAACCATTCATTCAAACTACCATGTCCAGTTAGTAAATACCCTAACTCCAAACAGAAATCACAACTCGCCATCTTCATTGCAGTCATCACATCCGGTAGGAACTGATACGTGGTACGCCCCTCCGCACATTCGCTCCACCTGGATTGCCATTCAGCAATCAAGTCCTCTTGCATAATTCCCCGAATGGCGGCCCGACTTAGTCCATTAGGATCCGTACCACGTAGCCATTGATGTTCTGTCACAGGGAAGCCCTTCCGCAATCTGTAAATCAGTCCTCGGCGGATGATTTCCAGATCCAGTGGCGGGACCCCCATTAGGACCTGCATAGCACTGGTGGAGACTGTGCGACAAACCCGCAGGGATGCAATAAGCATCGCTCGTTGACCACGCGCAATTAGCATCCTGCCAGTAGTACTCATGACACTCTCAAGAAGTATAGGAGAGCCATACGTCGCTACTGCAACAAATAGCCCATAATACACTTTCTTGAGAGCTTCCCGGCGCAAACCCCAGTCCTTTCTGCAAATCCTCCGCAACATTGAGCCTAGCTGCTTGAGGCGTTCTTTCAACCACCAAAAATCAGCAAATCAGAAGGTCAGCATCTCGCCCACACGAAATCCCAAGTATGTGACTAAAGTCACATACTTGAGAGCACGTCCTTCATATCTTACCCATGGAGGGCGACTCGGATTGAGTACTCCTTTCAGGAGCATCATTGAAGATTTATCGACTGAGACGGTCAGTCCTACCCTCCCACACCATCCCTCTACTATGGCCATGCATTAGCAGCATTCTCTAACTGCCTACGACTATTGCCCTCCACCAGCACAAGCCAATCATCCGCATACGCACACACATAACTAACATTCATTATTTCTTTCAGCAGGTCATCCATTACTAGGTTCCAAATAAATGGTACAGCAATGGATCCCTGCGGGCAACCCTTCCCAACAGACACATTAATACTATCACAGACTCCCTGAACAAACGCCGATCTTCCAGAAAAATAGCTTTTCCAGAGGCCCAACTCTTTGCACCACACCGACACCAGTTTCGCCAAAATGGCAGGCCAGCTAAGGTTATCGAACGCGCCTTTAAAATCCAGAAATAAGCCCAGGACATATTTATGTTGACTTGCTCGCACCTTGGAGAGGACATCAAGCCATGTGTCGCTAGTTCAACGCTTCTCGCGGAAGCCATACTGCCTATCCGACAAGGAGTCGGAACCAAGTCTTTCGACTCGCTCCATCACTTTATCAAGTGATGGAAGCAAAGAAATGTCCCGATACGACCCAGGGAGGGTTGGATCCTTTTCCGGCGATTTAAGCAGTATAACTACTTGGGTACGCTTATAGCCCATCGGGAAGGAGCCTAGTTGAAAACACCTACTCAGTAGACACTGGGCATAGTCTGGTATGGCTCGTCAGATGCTTCTACACATCTCGCCAGTCATACCATCCTATCCAGGTGATTTCCGACACCGTAGTCTACTACACACTCATCTATCTCCCATCGCTGAAGAGGTGTAGATGCATCTTGCCCTTCAGCACTGACAACATGAGGTGTCTCAGTTTTCGCTGCCCGAAATAAACTCCTCAGCAAATACTCTACACAGTTCACCCATGTGGGTGCCGAGTTGCCATCAATTCGTACTCCATGGAATTGCCGCTTGTCACTATCTCCACGACAGAACCTATACGCCTTCCTCCATGGGTCATCAGCATTTTCACTAACAAAGCATTGCCAGTGCCTCTCTTTGGCTAGAGCAACCATTTTATGGTATTCTTTAACCAAACTCTTGTAATCCGATCTTAGCTGATTCACCAATTCTGACTTATGATATCTGGCCTTCTGGAATTGCCTTCGAGCACGCATTACTTCTGCGCGTTTATTAGAAAGTTCCACCGACCACCATGCCACTCGTGCTTTTGCTGGTTTGCTCTTTTTGCGAAACAGCTTGTTATTTACTCTCACATAGCACCCAAGTAGATGTGCTATCATTTCACTGATGCTAAGAGTACTGAAGTCAGTGATGGACAGCGCTTCAGTGTATTCCTGCACCAGAGCTTTATAACAAACCCCATTGGGCTCGGACCCATGGCTCCAGGACCGTCTAGCTGGTTGGCGAGTAGCCACCCTCTCATTAGAGGTCATACTGATCTTAATGATGTTATGATCACTCGTCCCCCAACCAGGTACCAGTCTCCAATCAAACTGCAAAGCACTCATGGCTGCACTATTAGTACATGTAACATCTATGTCACTACCCCCCATTGGCCCATCAAACGTAGACAGTTCACATGGTACATTCAAAATACATAAGTCACGCACAAGTATTAAATCAGTTAGCTTTTCCCCATGGCGTATAGCAACCGAGCGAGTCTTCCGCGTGGAAGACTTGCTGTGCCACACCGGGGAATCAGCATTAGCTTCCATTCCAAGGATACAGGGTTTGCTACCAATTAGTGGTAGAACTCGATTCAGGTATTCTAAGTAGGGCTCAATGGGACTACCATACTCACAATAAACACTCACAATGAACAATTCACCGAAACTACCCTTCAGCCAAACATAAACGCCATACTCGTCTGTAAGATCAGGCATCAGCATGCTGGCGACATTATTATCAGACACAACTACGGCAGACTTGGCACCAACTGATTTATGTATAAATCTTTCGCCTTTTCAGCCGGAATGGGCTCGGTGGGTATTAATCTTGCAAGATTGCTAAACCACTAACTCTGGACTGCAGATTTTGCTCATGAGAGGAAAACGACGCTTGCCATACATTTTTGTATGCAAAATATAAGACAGGCTACGACAGGACCCACAAAGAAACTGGAGAGCTCACCCCGGATAGCCTAAATGCGATGATGCATGGATCACTTCACGAGAGGAAGCACGAGGCTGTTTGTGTTCGGGGAGTACTGGAAGATAAAATGAACTCACAGCAGCCGAAAGCGTTGGAATTGCAGGATCATATGTTTAGCGATACGTCGTTCTCGCGCCCTTACAGCTAGAAGGGGATCCGCCGCGTTAAATCATCTAAAAAGGCAGCTGGCTCGAAATAATAGGCCCGAAATAATGGGTCAAATTTCACTGACACACTTCACTTGACACATTTCAATAATGGGTCAATGGGAAGGTGTTCACTGAGTCCCCACACTCCGTTTGTAAATGTTTTCAAATCCCAACCACAAAAAACAGTGTGTTGAAGAAACTTATGTAGTTATCGCAAAAGTTATCGAAGTAAAATCTTTATAAGTTCTTTACGTTTCGCTTGCACTCATTTCCGGTACGTCAAAGTAGCCGCGAAATGGGTTCCCTGGACTGGTCCGAAAATCTGGTTGAAAAGGGTATAAGAAAGTAAAATTGGTGCTATGGGCATTTCAATTTGGTCTTTAATGCGGCACAAATAGGCTCCTTTGGCCACCAATGGTATGGTACCTTAGTTAAACTGAATAAAAAAATCTCCTGAAGCCTCGGTGCACTTATATCTAGGAGTCACAAAATCCCCAAGGATGATCTTTTTCTACTTTGTCTAGGCCTTGTGTATATTCCCCAATATATTTGCATGCAACCTCAATTTCTCAGTCTTGTTCCCAACAGATTCGCTGGTGTGCCACGGTTGTCCGAAAATCACTTACCCAAAAATAAGTTCTAGATATTGCATTCGCTTTGCCTGATGACTGGCACAGACGTCGCCGTTTGAATTAGTTTTTGACGTAATAATGATATCAACATTACAAAAACTTCTCACATTTTTTGGACGCTGAGGTTTGTGAAAATTGTGAAGAGCCTGTCCAAGTCGAATTGTCCGTCCCAGGCATAGTTAGCACCGTCACATTTTAGGATAAGTGTCCAATATCCTGTTCGGTTTAAAACTGTCCGAAGCTGAAAGCTAACTATGTTGTAAAATAAATAGATGTAGGTCTTCAAAACTCTTCTCTTTTTCTGTATCCTTTGTTATATACATATTTCATTACCGCACATATTTCATTACCGAAGAGCGTGATTTTATGCAGTTTTCAGTAACTGATGCCAGTAAACAAAAAATCTGAGCAGCTCCCTTCGTCTTTTCCACCGGCCTTAGGAAATTACGGTGCTTTTGATGACAGAAATCACGTGTTTTTCTTGGCCACTTTGACGTTTGACCTTCATTAGTGCGAACGAAACGGAAACAGATCATAAACATTTTACTGGGATCACTCAAAACGCACTCACATTCACTTTAATTTCTTTTTGACGATTGTTTGACTTTTCGTTTTTGCGAAAAAAATAGTGATAACCCGCCGATATCGCTAATTTCTTCTGACAATACCAGCATGTGGCCATAAACGTACACCCGTACACACTTTTTCGCGGCGAGTTACCTTATTTGTAACTATGTGTTTATAGGTACGAGTGAGGGCTTTCAGTGATTCACCCGAACTATTCGCAGTAAATTTTGTACGAATCCCTCCTTAAAATTACCCAACATGTTTTCATGGAATAACCTTGTCCGGTTTCATACTTTTGCTTCAACAGATCTCAACAATGTCGATATTCGGTCGATATTTTTTCTCAATGTTCGGATGTATTTGAGGAAAGGTTTCTCAAATTAAAGAGGATTCTATTTTATATGACATGAGGCACTGTGAAGGCTCCAGAATACCATTAAAATTTTATTGTAGCGCAGGAATTCTCTACAAAACGTGAGCTGTGAGGCGTATTGAATCCACTTCATTACAAGACTGGTACCTTTAGTCTACCGAGAAGGTGATCTGATCATGAGGTACCTTTCAACCCTGAGTGGGTTGACATAGCGACACCAGAAATACAAATTCAAATATCACTGTTACCAAAGGGACTCGAACCTGACAAGGGTTGCAAAGAGGTTGACTACTTTGACTTCTATATCAGCCTGAGTGCCCTGCGGCTGTCGAGGAACTGTTTTCTCAGTTTTGACGAAAATCTTGCATAAGCGTCTTTAAAAATTAAAAACTTGGCTAGCGTGGCGTGGCCCGTGGCTAGCATTCCTAGTGGCCGATAAGCAGATGGTGACTCGGAACTACTCTTTCGCTAGCGGATCACCACGTTTCGCTCTAACTTCCAGCACTCAAGCAACAACCCTCCGGCCACGCATACATTCAACGTGTTGAAAAGCAGGGCGGCGGAAATATGAAGACTATCTTCAATTGCATTTCATCTTACTTGGAATACCATCAGGTCTTGGAGCTTTTGTGTCCTTCATAGACAAAACTGCCTACTCTGGTTCCCTTTTCGTGGAAAGAGGCATTCCCATCGATATTTTTTCGTAAATTTCATCGATGAAACTTCAACAGAAATCTATCATTTAAATTTTGGAAAATTCGATGCAATTTTTTCGCCGATCCCAAAATATTATCTATTATTCGGCTTGTGGGTGCCACATGAATTAAATGCTCTGTTATTTAATAAATAAATTTTGTCTTGGCTCACATAAGGTCCTGCGAAGGAACTAAGACTTTTTCACCATCTGCTCGGTATTATGAATAGAAAATGAACTTCTGTGGATTAAAAAATGTCTTCAGCTGACGGCACGAAACAAAGGCAGACAATGAAAGTTTAAAATAAACACTTGTAGGGTCAGTCGGACATCGTATTGTTCCTTTAAAGTTGCCATTAGTTTTCCTAGCTAAAAATTAAGAACAGATAAAATTTGAAATGTTATGCAATTCCTCCAACTGCTGAAAGTTTCTCTAGACAAACACTATCAGCGCGAAACGATCAAATAAATCCTTGTCGAGAAATGGGTTTTCAAGCGAACTGAAAAACTTGAGTTCTTCAATTCAAAACTTATTTCACACTTAATTTTGAAATTTTTAATTATGTTATGGTTTTGTGCATTCCACGTTGGGTGCCCGTGCTGCATTTCCCATGCCCAATTTCACCCTTTCTTCCTCGCTGAGAGGGAACTCAATTGTTAATAGTTGGCTGCAAATAACCACTGTACTGAACAATTCCGCTTAAATTATTTCCAAGTGTAAATAAGTCTGGGAACAATTCGTCGACCGAAAGGCGAAAGCTGCTGCAACTCTTGTGCTGTTGCACTGAGTTGTTGCACGTTGCATACCGTGGTCTTTCAACCATGCCGAAACATTTAATTAAAGTCGCTGTTGTTGTTTCCAAAGATATTCAACTCAAGTTAAGCGCAGGAATGGACTCTTATCAGATGGGTTTTGAACGATGAATACGTCGAGGATTTTTCATGTGTTTCCGTGGCAACCTGATGGATTTGCGGCGTTTTGTAGCATTTACATGTTCATTAATTAACACGCGTCATGTAGAAATTTGCACCAAAACAACGTGATAGCATATGTATGTGTGGTATGATAAACAACTCATTGAGAAGAATAACAATTAACGTAATTTGATCCCACATATCACATTGCCAGTAATAACAAGGAAAAAAAAAATTGCTGCAACCATTCGCGAAGCAGACACTCACTTTCCAACACTCGATACTTTCACTACAGTATCGACTCACGCATCAACCCAAAGCAATACTTACAAAAGGATATTGCGGAGCCTGCTGCGAAGTTTTCCACGGAACGGTGATTAACAATCTTCGCCCTAAGCGAATGAATGCTATTACGCTAAGTTTATACAAATTTCAAATTACTTTGTTAATGTGCGGGTGAGCGCAACGTGAAACTGTTTTCCGCGAAAATTACGGATAACGCACGCTGCTTCCACAAATCCTTTTGGGTTGGGTTGAAAAGTTATCCATCTGGTAAATGTTGTTCCGCTGGCATGAGACAGAACTAGCATGTCACGTTATAGTCGGAAAAGAAATTTCAGGAGTTGTCTTGAGACCACCAGAACAATTTCTTATAGTCATCGTTTGTTGCGTCCTTATTTGATTCAGTTTCGTCTCACCATGTGTCATGCAAAATGAAGAGCACGAGAAAATGTTGTTTAGAACAAACATTTACACGCTCTGTAGTTTTCTTTCGACGAAGTCCTGTTAAATTGACATCAAAATAATAATTTTGATAAAATACTCAAGATGCCAAGTGTTACCAGGATCTGCTCTAGTAAAAATTATTTTCAAGCTCGCCTAAGTCATAAGTCATAAGTTATGAGGCATTTGGTAGGATAATCAGATAATCTTTGAAAATGTGCATTCCAGCGTCGTTTGCACATCAATTTTATCCTACTTATTCATTAAAATGCAGCAAAGCATATCGATTCATTGAAAAGTCAGAAAAAGCTGCTCCTTACGATCCTTGAATCCGGTTATGTGGGAAACCTGCGGAGGAATATTAGAATGATTTCCGAATGACTTCATAAACTTGTTGAGGTGACATGAGATGAGTGAGCCTTTCTGTCTTGGGAAAAAGTTATAGAGGAAGAAGTGTGATACCGAATCACCATATTTGATGACGAGAATTAATCAAACCTTATTCTGCTAACCAAAATGAAATATATAAGGATTCTTGCTCAGCCGATGGCAGGCTGATTTATTATCAGTAACGAACTAAGTTCTATGGCTTTCAAAATAAGATACTTAACACGGATGAATGTCAAATTTGAGGATACGCATAGCTTTTGGACCAAAACCGACTCACATCTTCTAGTGGTAAATGTTTGTAATATCCCTGGGAAGTGAATCGAAGAGCCGGTAAATTATTTTGTGGTGAAGCGGATAGTCTATTTACGCCCTGCGTGTAAGACTCTCAGAAGCGCAATGGTTCTGGACTATCCCCCTAAAAATCTTGCCTGTCAACATTGGAACCGTTTGACACATTATTTCAGGCTGATCGCGTAAGTTAAGATACAAGGATATGTTTCTTCGTTGCTTTATTGTTTACAAATGACTACACTTACGATCTAAAAATTTACATTGGCTTACTATCTATCTAAAATTTATTATACATTATGTAGAGTGATTAAATGAAAGGGTTTTACCGAGCCTGGTGTTATATGGTGAGAGAAAATGTAAGGATTTTCACTGTCTGGTATTTTAATTGCCTTTTATGACTCGGGATAATGATTCTTTGTTTTTGATAATTAAGACAGCGAAACCATTTGGGTTTTCGCTCATGACAGAATTCAAGATTTGGGTTGAGTTGTGATAAAAAAAAGTCTATGTCGTAACTGCGTGTTCCTGCGCCTACTGGCACTTACACATAAAGGAAATCCTTACTCTAGGAGGACCAAAGCTAGTGAAAGAGAGTGCAAGTAAACAGATATTTCCATCGCTGACTAGTTAAGAAAGCCCGAGCACAATATGGTCGCGATTCCCTTCGTCAAACGTTGAAAGAGTTTCCTCTACTACAGCTTTCGGAAAAAGTTCACTGCTTACCTCATTTTTGGCAAGTGAAAAAATTGTGGCATGCATCATCTACCTGCCCTATGCAAAAAATGCAAAATTTGGCACGTGACCCACCAAATATGTGTAACCAAGTTCAGAAATACCCATGCTCGCCCAAGAGCTGGATAAAGTAGAAATCATTCTACCAATGCATTCGATTGAGTCACATCGTCAGATCAAGGATCATATGTGCAGTCCACCTTCGTTCATGGACTGGCGGCGCGTTCCAAGTTCGGTTGCCATTCGCCTAGATAGTGTATCTGTGTTCCCAAGCGACTGTTTCTCTGTTTGCCTTTCTTAAGATTTGGTAAATAGTTTTGCACTTTTTAACGAGGAGAGCGGGAAGCATCATTTTTTTTAACACTAACACTGTTGTCTAGGAGACCATTCGATATGCGCATACGATTTGCAACGATCTCATCCCTACACTAATACAAACTGTTTTCGTCGTAACTCCTTGATCAGAGTGCCCACTCTTATTATTTCAGACCCACAAATTCTGCCTCATATGAGTCGTCTTCTTTATGCGAAGCAGTGCCTTTTTTGGCATTAACTGAGTGTTGTGCAATGACAACCTCCTGCCTTGTCAATTGTCGCCCTGATTTGCCCGGAAAACTCATTTTCTAGTCTATCAAGACGCTAAGGTATTTTTGTGGTAGTTTTGATCCAATCAAACCAAATATTGATAGACCTTACTCGAGGTATTCGCTTTTTTGTCAGGATGACTACATTGATTTTTTGCAGTATAGGCCTGAATCCGCGAGCATCCAATGTTTTGATTCCAAGTTGCTCATGTTTGATAGTGCGTCCAGCGACTACTGCTGCTACATGCTCGACATCGTTCGCAATGAAGCATGGAGTCTGCTTCGCAGCTGGGCTCCTACAAATAGTCCTTGAGAAATCACATCAAGCATTCTGGTACATCACAACGATTTGCAAGCGCTTCTAAAAATGTTTAACCCATTTTCCACAGAGTTCAGAGTATGAAACAGGACAACGCCTCATGTGGAACTTCCTAGACGCATGGAAGTTCCACAGCAGAATCCCACCCACTATTTTTCCAATTGTAGCAATCTGAGCTGATACTGCCTTAAGGATATATGCAAGCGAAAATCGAGTCAGCAATTGTTTGTCGTGTCTAGCATATACGGCGGGCAGCATGCAGTTGGTGACTAGACTTGCTGAGAACCACAAGTCGTGCCATCATCCATCAGTTCGGAAACACCTCACAGGCTTGTGTTGAACGTGTTGAGAAGCAAAGAGAGGCGAAAGTTGAAGATCATCTGGAATCCCATCAAGTCCTGCAGCTTTGTGAAAAGTTAACTTTCTACTTGTATTTTATCGTGAATGACCTCAAAGTGAGTCGGATACGTAGGCAAACGACCCGCGCAATTTAGTTCTTCAGCATGCAGACTTCCACACGCCAAGTTTCCGCGTCACTAATTTATAGCCTTGAATCTTTGGAACCCTGTTTCACACCAGGTCTTGCGGCCGTCCTTGAATGAACCTTCCGTCCCGCGAAAGGGATTCGTGCCACACTATCGAGCATAATTCTCCACTAAGTACAACTATAACATTTGGAAATATACAGAAAAATAGAGCGAAAATACAGCCACATTCGGAAGGATACCACATTCATCCGGGAGTCACTACAGCGAAAATATACAACATTGAAACGGGAAAGCGATGTTTTTGTGGTAGGGAGGTAAAGACTGTGTGTCCAGACTCCATGCTCATGGACTCAATGCTCATGGACTATCCACTAAATACCTCTTTTGTGAACCTGAGATCAGAGCCTATATCATTTCTTGACCACACAAATTGAAAATCAAACCATAAACGGGCAGATAAGTCAGACAAGTCGGGCAGTCAAAGGGTTGACAAGTTAAACCATTATTCTTCGAAAACAGAAACGGGTTACCACGAATGATGCCAGGTGAATCACCTCAGAAATTCATAAAGAAAGGACATGCATATTCACTGTCTCAGCATTCCATTCCTGAATACCCGAGAACATTAAAGCACCTTGTCGGGCAGCAATAATACAACATTGTCTGTCATCAGGAACCTTTCTCATAAAACCAACCATCCCAACACATCCGTTTCCGAGCCGACAACACTTGCGACCATGTACCTTAAACAATATCGTGCGACCTTCTTGGCATACGTCGGCAGGATAATAAAATTGTCGGTCAATTTATTTCAGCAACTATCAAATTTATTAGATGTGAATCGTAGACAAATAAATAAACGCACCCCCGGCACCCGTTTTCCGGATAAGTATCATAGCATATCTTAGCTCCAAGTCGAAGGACGAGCGCAAGGAGGTGCGTTACGTTCAGATTCCACATGTTCGAAACAAAAAAAATTTAGTGGGTGGTATTTACAGACAGCAGTTGGGCTAAAAGTATTCCTACCCCGAAGGCACATCAGGCCTCATAAAGCAATTCTCAGGTCTTTGTTTAAAAGTGACTTACGGCGGCGAGGTCCTCTTCAAATCCTTTTGGGCTCACTCTGACTTTCGTAGATAATGTGCGTGTAAATTTCACAAAGTTATGTTTGTCTTTTATAGCATTTTCCGAAAATTTCACGGAAAAGTTGAAAAGTTTGACTGTCGTCATCGCTGGCGTTCGACGTCTGAGAGACGTTTACGGTGCAGGACTCATTGCTAACATGTAGGCTGCCAGATGCTTTTGAAAGGTGTGTACATTTAATATGAAATGTGGCCAAGGGATGTGGACCCGACATTTCAGGCTGTTGAAAGCGAAGTGAAATGAAACGCAGGACGCTTTGGCCTTTGGTTGATTTTGTGGGTATTCTAAGCTATCTGTCCGGTAGATTGTTTATGATTGATGCCAAATATTTGGATGATATTATGATTTAGCTTCGGTTGAAAGGGTTAAAATTAAAATAAACTGAATTTGAGGGTTTTTGAATTATTCATGGGGGAAGTATATATTGTAAACATAAGTCTGAAATTGCAAAGGGATAGGGTCGTAACCACTGTTTTTTGTTTTAAATGTTTTCTTTAGTTGTGCAAAAATGCTATCGGGTATATGAATGCGTATACCAGTATTAATAATGAAAGAAATGTTTTCGTGCTGCTTTCGCGTAAATTTCTTTTGGTTCGGCGATCACTTTCCATAACTTATTTGTATGCTCTGATAAATAATCCTTCATATCAGCATAGGACTAAGAGTTTCATGCACTCAACGTTATTGCTTCCTCTCGTTGTACGATAAATCTTAGGTTGATTATTCCGCACTGTCTACAGCTCCTTCGTGGTTGCATATATGCCGCCCGGTGGTCGTTACCAGCAGATTACATACTTGCCATCCCCCTTAACCCAACGCAATGTTGAAATACAGTTGCGAGTTTTTGTTGGTTTCCAGTCAGGATGAATGCAAAGTCTTAAGAACGTGTAAAGACTGCCCTCTAACTGCCGGGATTGCACACCTATTAGCTTTTTAGGGGCTGCCGATAGGATTAACGCGGCCGTTACGAGCCAACCCTCGAGGGTTAAGCGTAAACTTGAGCACATAATTCATTTATGGTTTTCTGCACATCGGTTAACACTACACGTTGCCTGTTGACCATGCATGAGCTTTATGTACTCCTTCGCCACCATGTGGACGTGTGCACTTTATTACGAAGTCTGATGTAATAGGTTCGTTGTTCCAATGTTGTAATCTTGTTATTTTTATGATGAATCGCTGAGAGGATAAGAAAAAATTCATATACACAATTTATGATTATTTTCGAGTCATGTTCAAGAGCAATGCATTGGTCTGAGAGTGCAAGTAACATGATTGTACTCTCAAAAGATAAGGGTAGTAGGGGGTGGACAAATAAATTCTGATTTTCTTAAGTCCTGCTGACATCAAATTTTAGGCTGCGTTTAGTATAGCTATCAATACAGTCGGTCGGGTTGCAGAATCAGCTATAACTGCTCTGGTGCTATTGATATTACCATAGGGCGGGGCCTGAATTTAAGACATTGTTCGCCAGGATTCTGGTTCATTTTAACATGCAACAAATAACAGTAGCAAATATGTGTGATTCTTCCAATTGAATAATTGAACTATTTTAGGGATACATCCGGGTAACCATAAGAATTCATCCCACATCCATGGATTTCCTTCACGGCGTACATGTGGAATAGATTTTCCATCTGGGATCCATTAAAGGTTTTCGAACCGAAAGAGAAAAAAATATTAAACCTACGGAATCAGTACTGGAATCAAATGCTCCAGAGCTTAGATTTCAACTCAAGGGGACTATGGCGCTTAAATGAAATTTTCAGTGCAGTGTAGAAAGTCAAATGATGGAAACGATGAACCTTAAGGCCTTCATTCCGGGAACTACCTGTTCAGAATTGGCGTTGTAAGCGACATCCCACTAGAGATAGATGTAGAGGATTTCATCAAAATATCAACTTCGTGCAATAAGAACGGAGACACACTTGAGGATATTAAAATTGTTGATGCTCAAAGACTGAGTACACGGGACAGGAAGGTTCCCACGAAGTTCATAATGACAAACACTTTGAAAATCAAGTTTACGGAGAACACTCTACCTGACTCGATAAAGACAGCTTACGTCATTAATAAAGTGGACTATTTCAAGTTCCGGCCCAGACAGTGCCAAAGATGTGGTAGGCTCGGCCACTCTGCAGCTATATTCAAAGACAAAAACAAGACCTGCCTCAAGTGTGGTGAGCAGGACTGCGAGGATAAATGTAGGAAAAGTCAATGCCTGTTATGTAAAGATACTGACCATAATGCCCTGGACCAGAAATGTCCAAAATGGCGCACGTATAAGCACGAGGTAGAGATTAGCTCAATACTAAATTTTACAAAAAGAGATGCGAGACAGATAATGAAAAGTAATAGATATGCTGAACTTGACATACAGGAGCTTTCTAATGCTGATTTTACGCAACTATCAAACAAAAAAGGCAAGAACTTGAGGAATCCGCTTCATGATGGTAACAAAAGCATAACAAGAAACACGTCTGCGAAAGTAGTGGCGATTCAACCAGCCTACAAGCCAGCACTCGAAACCCTGTACTCAACTGCAGAAAAAGTAATAACAACAATCGAATCTATTAAAAACAATCCACACAAATCATCTGAGATTGAGAAGACCCTTAACCAACTCATGGGTCAAATACAAAAACTTGATGACAACGAAAAAGAAAATGTACAAATATATCCCAACACGCTGAAAGGATGGACAAACACCACCTCTAGCAAATCAACAAAGAGAGTGGGAAAGCCAACACTCAGGACAAAACTCAAACAAAGAAAATAATAACATGAAGAAAAAAGGAAATATAGATACGCAGACAACAACCACGATCAAGATACTGCAACTCAGCATTCAAAGTCTACAAAAACACAAGGATAATCTAGAATTCTAGATAATCTAGAATTGCATTATTACAGGATGTACTAGGTAGCTATGACACAAACCACTTCAGACAGTTTACTAGAGGCCATAAATAACGCTATAAACACATGTCAAATTCCGGATAAACTAAGAAATATCAGGATAGCCCCTGATCTCAAACCCGACAAAGACCCGCTGGACATTAAAATCTATAGACCCATCTCCTTACTTAGTGTACCAATTAAAATCGCTAACAGCCTGATCAGAAACAGAATTGTGAAGCACATAGAAGACAACAATCTCCTATCCAGAAATTGCAACGCATAGAGACAAAATTAAAACGAGACCCATCAAAATAGCAATAGTAATGGACCTTGCTAACGCATATGAAGGAGTTGATTTAAACATACTAAGGTTAAAGCTAACAGAAGCACAAGTACCTCACCAGTACATAAGATGGATAATAAATCTATACAGGAAAAGAGATCTAACACTAAACGGACAAGCGAGCAGCATCAACAACGGACTCCCACAAGGCGATGTTCTAAGTCCCACTCTCTTCAACTTGTATACAAGCAAATTAGCCAAGCAGCATTGCCAAGAATAACACCACCGTGCTACAATATGCAGATGACTTCCTGATCTTAGAAGAAGGTACAAATGAAACAGGCACCATAATATCTTTACAAAATAAAGTCAACCCATTTGTCAGAATATGCCAACGTCTCAAACTTGAGGTCAATCCTAACAAAACCCAAGCAATAATCTTCAAAAAAGGCCATAAACCAGCACTACTGCTCAGAATTGGAGACAACCCAATAAATTGGCAAAACTACATCAAATACCTAGGCCAACACATATATAGATACAAAAAACAAAGAAATGAGGAAGAATTTTAACAGTCCAACAGGAATTATAGAACTATTATCAGTATCATAAACAAACCAACGAATAACTTCAGTCCCAACATAGCCTTAAATCTCTACAAAACACTCGTCAAATCCCAAATAGAATACGGAATCACCACAGTAGCTCACGCCAAAGCTCACCTTTTTAAAAGAATAGGTAATATAAAGGCCAAGGCTATTAGAAACTGCTTAGGACTACCTCCATCCAACCATCGGTGTGGATAACAATTTCACTTCCAGATGTGGAATCCTGCACCGTTTCCCACGCTTCTCTGGTCGGTATACTGATCTTATATGGAACCGTTGTGTCCTTTATCGGTTGGCTTCTGTCCAGCTCTCTTTTACTTGACGGGGCCATTCTCTCCATTTATTTCAAAATGCATACGTGCCTCGTTTGTGGGTGGTTAGATAACCCATACGTGGATTTTAATCTGATGCTTGCAAGTGATGCCTCTTTGAAGATGAATTTGTCGAGTGGCATGAGATTAAGCATTATCTCCATTGCAGCAGTTGGCGTAGTCTTAATGGCACCTGTGATGCCAAGGCAGGCTATTCGCTGGATCTTCTCTAGCTCTTTTGCAATGGTTTTCTATTGTAGTGCCTGCCACCAAACCAATGCCCCGTAGGTGGTTATAGCCCTCACTACTGTTGTGTAGATCCAGTGGGCAATTTTGGGTTTTATTCCCCAGGTTTTCGCCACTAGTCTTTTCATTGTGAAGAGCGGGGGTGAAAATGTCTCCGGTTTACGGCGCTTTGTGTAAAGCAAAAACTCGGTTTTGTCGGCAAGTGGTGTGGTGATACTATGTCGGTCTATTTGTTGTCCACCTTTTCTGTCGTCTTCCTTTTGTAACATCGTGTCCACATGTAGTTCTCTTTTTAGAGCCCTGCTTAGCCTAGATGTCTCGTTTCCTCCCTCATTATTGCTGCAAAAAAGATTCCAGGATTTCCTTTTCTCTCTTCTTACAGCTGTTTTAAAAATTTTCAGATTTCGCTTATAGTCCTCCCAATCCGTACCTCAGTTTGTGAGGCGAGCTATTCTGAATAGACTTTGAGTATTTTTCCTGATCACTTCCAGTTCTCTGTTCCACCAGCTTACCTGTTTTTGTTTGACGGTAGTGATTAGACACATTTCACTGAAACTATCGCCTCGTATACTTCTGTTGTAGCGCACTTCATTGTCGATGTCCTTTCGACTTTTCAATGGATTTGCCTGGTGTGAACCTATTAATCTTTTAGTAGAGTTGGTGTAGCTGTCCCAATCCGCTCTTCTAGGATTGCAGTAGACCAATGGGGTCTTCTCACCTCTTCTCACTTGAAAGGTGATCCATTGTTGGTCCGACAGGCTAGGTGAGTCACATACTCTACAGCCGTGCAGGTCCTCGAATGCCTCTGTTGTGATTAGAGTGACGCCAATCACTTCCGGTCTATTTTTCGTTATAAAAGTCGATGTGTTACCCTTATTTGCTAAGTTGAGGTTAGTAGTTATTTAGTAATTGACTAACTTTCGTTGGACTTGGTGCTTCCCCAGAGTTCGTGTTGCGCGTTCGCATCGCATCCGAGTAAGGTCTGCTTCCCCTGTACATGCTCCGATCGAGTGCGAAATTAGGTGGTCGGCATTGGAGCGTCAAACGTTACCTGCCCGTCCCTTCCGTCGAACACCGCTGATGTTAGGTCCATGTTGCTGAACTGCGGTAGAAAAATTAAATTATTTCCATCTGACATATAATGCAGCTACGGATTTTATTTACCCCGCTTGTGGCAAAGATTTTAAATTGTTTTGCAGTGATTCCGAGTGTCTTTCGATTAATTTGGTAAGGCTCTTGTATTAGTGTTATGTCGGCGTTCCCATCTGCTAGATGCTTAAGCAGGTTGGCTGTTGCCGCCCTGCTGTGGTGCAGATTTGCTTGGGTCACCCGAATTGGGTTTTTGCTTTTGCTCCAAGGGCTCGGTTTCTTTGGCTTTGGCCAAAACTCATTCGTCTGTTTTTGTCCCTTAGAGTGTTGACGTCTTCTTTTCACATGCCCAGTACCAGGACCATGACTTTGTTGGCGACTTCTTTCTCCGCGAAGATATGCAACCTTTCCGTTTCATACCCCGTACTCTGTAGTTTAAGCGTCTCGAATGCTTCCTGCGGTGTCTGCTCCGTTTCGGGGAAAAATACCTTGACGGTGCATAACCGCAGTACCTCCTTTATGGGGACGACTCTAAACTTCGAGGGTGGTGTTTACCTTGGCAACTGCTGTCTTTAGATATTCTAGAGACTGCTCGTCGCTACAGGTTACAACCAGATGGCATGCTGTCGGTTTTATTCCTGTGAATGTTGGAATTTTGTCTGGTTAGCTGCGAAAGTGGTCGAAGAGGTCCTTCTTCAGGGTGGCTTGCAGCTTCGCGAGTTGGTCTTCCTGGATCTCACCTGTCTCATTGAGGTAGTCTATCACCGCTACCGTAAGTGCATCGGTTGCGTTGTCCTGATAGGACATCCTCGCCAGAGTTTGGGGTTTGGGGCTTACCCTTCGTTCCTTATTACCAGTGCCTTGGTAATTAGATCTTATCCGCTTAGGTCCGGTTTTAATTTTTTCCTTTGCGGTTGCTTATACAGCTTTCTTGGCAGCAGCAGCCAATTTCCTAGGTTTTTCTTGGTTGGCTGCCGCTTTTTGGCTTGTGCCAGGGTTCGTTGGGAAGCTCTTTTCCCCGATTGTGTTTTGACGCTTCAGTTTCCTTTGCGCCTTTCTTCTTAGCGTTCTGGCTGATGCTCCCGTCTTCCCAGTGGGTGCAGTAGCTGCAATTGCGCTTGTTTTGTTGCAGTCACTCGTCAAATGCACTCCCTGCTCCCTCAGCGTACATTTCTGGCCCAATAGCTCTGGGCAACTGGTACTTGGTGCCGTCACGCCAGTTGTCCGGTCCGTGGAGATTTCTCCCCCTCGTATGCCGGATACTGAGGGTGCTTCTTCTTCTTGTACTTCCAAATTTTTCAAATTTAGTTACCTCTTTGCTTCACTTCTCGCCCTTGGATCCGAAGGTCTCCTGCAGTGTAGCCGCTGGGTTTATTGGAGTTAGTAGGCCCCCTCGCCACGTCAAGGCGGGTAACCATGAGGGGGATGGTTGAAACAATGGGACCCGTTTTATCGCCCAGTCTATCGCAGAGTCATTCGTATTCTTATTCGAAATTTTGCGGAGTCATTCGTATTCTTATTTTCATATAATTCAGACCTAAGAAACTCACATCTTCGTTTGTTCTTTAGAAATCAATTTTCCGTTTCCGCAACATTGGCTGTTTGCGATGGTAGTTGCCACTGGATCTCATCATTATTCTTATTTATATGTTCCTATTTCTCCTCTAAGCAGTTATCATGTAGTAATGAAATTTTAGCAGCAGAACTTTTATAGTATCTGCTGAGTAGTCTTTGCAAAAATTTAGGGTTCTATAAACATTTCTTCGTTGCTCTTTTGTCAAATCGACATCCTATCATATCAAATTTAATGAGCACATTAAATTTGACGCGATAGGATTAAATTTGGGAAATCATTTAATGTGCTGGTGCTTAAGATGACTTAGGAAATCACTTCCTCAGAAGCCTACCAACTATATTAAGTCGCCTTAAGCTCGTTACCGAATGGGCTGCCCCAAACAAAAAATCCAATTCGCCCAAAGATAACTCTCCCGAAAGGCTGAAATGGTCCAGGAATTATATTCAATCTTCCGAGAGTCATAATAAACAGACTTTATAGTCATGAAACATTTCGTTTGGAGAGCTTTCAACTGTTCCAACGTAAACAATCATCCACTAATTTCAGCTTTTATATTTCTGTTTATACATTTGCGTTGTTGTTTATTTTGTACAATAAAATGCTGACTGGTAACATGATGAACAGAAAGTTGCCTTTAGGTGTTTCACTTTTGATCGTAAATGCTGAGGAGCGTGCATAAAGAGGCATTAGATATTATTGTTATTATTACTCTCATTTAGACAAATAAGCTAAACCATCCCAAGGATGGGATGGATGCGAGGCTGGCGTGTGAAACGTGAGAACTGATGCAGAGGAAGCACACACAACAAAATAGAATATGCAACTGGTACTAGTAAATCAACATGAGAAGTCCTATCTTGAGGGCAGAGTCGGTGCTTAATTCAATTTACTTCAAGCAGGACTCTGCCATCCATTACGTGTTTTATGCGGGGTCGAGGCTTTCGGGGAAGTATGCACTGCAAATACTTAACGCAGTTTGCAATTCAAATGGCAGGAATAGAACCAGCAGGAGCTTATTTTCGTGGCTAAACATTATTATTTATTCTTCACTTCATGCAACAGCATTGTTCGTTACCCTCTTTGAATGGGTCCAACAGGGATTCCGAGTATCAACCTACAATTCAGCGCAAATCGAATGATAATCAAGTTGATAGGATGAATAAATTCAATATAAATGCATAAATGATGCTTTCGTTTTTTGTGAACTCAATCATTTCAGCCAATTGGCACATATTCAACAATAAACTCACCCTCACTGCTTCCAACGCTGCTTTGTGTTACGAGTAATTGAATCCCCGACAAACATATATTTGGCACACATCATTAAAGCCATACATACACACACATCCTTGCCTATCTTGCAGTCCCAGCAGCAGCAGCAGCAGAGACGGATGATTTTGAAGCAATAAAAAGATCCGCCCGCTTCTTTTTGACTTTCAGCAAACGTTGGCATATTTACTCCAGCCCTTGTTCGCTCGAAAAATACAAGGACCAACGAGAGGACCTGTCGAAGATAGAGCTGCCGTCCAAAATGTGAAGGAGCGATTCTTATGTGTCCCGAAAAGTGCATTATCATCGATATTAAGAGCCACACAACAATAGGTCGCAAATTGATAAAACTACTCAAACCCTCAGGCTACTGTCAACGACCGAAACTGGAATTCGGGTGGTTTAAATACGGAATGTGGCGCAAAAAAAAAGAGAAAAATAAAAAAGAAAAAAAAGCATCGAACAAGCGCGAGACGAAGAGGGAAACTTTTCATTTTCTTTTGCAGTGCTCGACTCCTTCTTGAAAGTAGCATGACAACGATGTTGACGATGACAACAAAAGGACAAGGAGAAGAATCTTTTTTTCCCTATCGATTTATTGTTAGAGATTTCGTTGTTCATCTTCTTGTGAGACATGAAGTCAAGTCCTTCGTTATGAGAAGGTCCTGATATCCCTTAAGACTTTCGAAAAGTTCATTTCTGCGTGGCATTTTCGTGTAAGGGAGTAAAAGTTACTAGTAAATGTGTTTTTGTTATAGTGCAAAGAAGTTTGAAAATAAGTCATTTTCAGTTGTCTGAACTCGCTAAGATGGATGTTGATCTAAACTGAAGGGTTCCTATTAGCAAACGACGCGAAGTCCTTTAACAAATAATTCAAGCGAGAATATAACGGTAGTTTGGATCACCATAAGTTGCGCATTATTCTTATAATTTATGTATAATTGTTTTCACCAAACCGCAGAAGGCCTCCGCGTTGAAAAAGCAAAACGGCGAATAATATTACATGAGTTCTGAATCATGGGCCACGAAGGCACAACCTGCTGTCTTTGAAGCTGATACCAATTCCGCATCACTTTCAACTGTATGTCGGTTTGCACGAAACTTTCGTTTTTGACCAACCGGGATGAATATTACGGGACTTGCTTCTATTTCTACCACTCATTGCGAAAAATGAACAACTGATGAACAAACCGATGCTCCAAATCGAACTGTTTGTCACCATCTTGGGTATGTAACTGAGATATAACCAACTGTTTAATCACGTTAGTATCGTTAATCTCGTTCTAAATGTAACTCTCTCTCTCTCACTCTCTCTCTGTGTGTTTGCTTCTTTACATGTGTAAGCCTACGTGTGCATATTGTTACCCATTCTGTTGTGTTCTTAATAAAGCGCTCAAAACAATACGTCCTTTAGCCGCTCTAACTTTACAATGACTTCGAATATTGGGAAATCTGTTTAGGAGAACTTTTTATACAGGTTTGGGAATGAGTTTTATTATTGAAAAATAAATAAAATTCGATTCTTTGAACGCAATACATAGAATGAAGCGAAAAATTAAACTCAAGACTCAAACGAGGAAAAATATTCTACCCCGACAAAACCTAACCGAAGGATGGGAGACTACAAAGGAAACTCCAAATTTGAAAATGTGGATTTGTGTCAAAAAGGGCGTCGAAAAGGACGAGATCGAATGTACTCCTCGGATGCAACGCCAGCAATGCCTATCACCCTGTAGTTCCCATTCTTAGGTCCGGCTTTGTGCACAGACTAAAAAAACGCTTCACATCTACAAATTATTAATCAACTCGTTGCTGCTGTTTAGAGGTGGAAGTAAGGACCTTGACAAAGAACTCCGAAAAGACAATTGACATATTATGTTTAGGGAAAAAGAGAGAAAGTTCGATGATAAGTTCTATGAATCATTTGGCGAATCACATGTAGCAACCTGCGAAAAGCTACGCGAACTGGAATGGGCGGGATGTGTCGAAAAATTGGAAGAAAACCGGCTGCCAAAAAGGGCATTCAAGTGAAGATCGCAAGGCTGACGTCAAGCAGAAAGACCGAAGATTCGAAGGGAAGACATGATAAATACTGAAAATCGATGATTGTTAGGGGTGATCACCTGGAGAAAAAAATCACAGAGCCCTAACGATTGGAGATGGTTAATCCTGACGGTCAAATCCCACCTTGGGGTGTCGCGCAATTGTTACTTTCAACATAAACCCTTTCTTCGAAACATAAGTGAAGTTAGATTTGTGACAATAAGACACTAGACAAAAAGTCAAGCTAGACTTTTGAGTGACGTGACGTTATTGTAAGACTGATCCTCTTAGACCAAATCTCCACAAGAATAGCATCTGCCGAGCCTGTGCGGAAGACGAGGAAAGTATCCAACACTTTTTCATAGATTGTTCGAGCCTAGCCTACAAAAGGGGGAACACCAATTAACACTTGTGGGTCACAAAGATAGACGGCCTCGACACAAAATAATCAGACGCGAGGAGCTTAGATCCGATGCTTTATTTCTAACTAAATATATAATATTATTTATACGTCAAATAAATAACAAAATATAGTAAAAAAGTCTTCTTTTGCACTGAACCGTCCATATGTTACTGAGTTGAAAGAAAAACTTTATTTTCTTATTTCTAGTCAATTGTGGAAGGTTTAATTTTATGTTGATAGAATTTCTAGAACACGTCTCTTCTGGAAGAATTGCAGCCAGCTGTAAAACTAGATTCGTGGTAAATAAAGTTGGCATCCATTTTCTTTTAACTGTCCAAAATTTCCAGCAAGGACAAACGAGGTGTTATGAGGTATAACGTCGCAAGGTATTGGGCTTGGGAATAAGTTCCCGCCGTTGGTAGACAGATGTCCTTACAGATACAACTTGTGGGGATAATTAACTTGTTATATTTAAATAATATACACAAATTAACGTAAACCACTAATTTATTACAACTGTATATAAAAACAATGTCAAACACAAATTCGTTAGAGATTTACCACTGGAGGACTGATCTCGACGATGGTTGGAGGAAGAAGAAAAGAATCGCAACGTCTTTGTTACGATTTTAGCGCAGCGGTGGCGAGCTCTCAAACTTGGTGTTATTTGGGGTCGCCATACGCTACAAACTTTAGTGTCGGCTGTTGTAGTGTTCTTGGAATTGAAAATTGTATGAGTAGGTTCACGAACGCAGTAGTCAATATTCCTTCAAAGCGTGAGCATTGTTTTTTTTTTCGTGTTGAAAATGTCGACTTTCATACCGAAAAAGCTGCATTTGCTGGAAGTGTTAGTTCATTATTTGATTCTCAGGAAAGGAAACTTATCGTATGATACTCGATGCTTATGGTTATTATGCTTCATCTGATACGATTTACAAAGAGTTGTTTTGGCGTTCTAAAAAGAGTGATTTTGACGTGACTGATACAGATCATGAAGGGGCACCGAAAAAGTTTGAAGATTCACAACTACGGGAATTGTTGGATGAAGATTCAAGTCGAAGCCTGGAAGAATTGTCGCAGGAGTTAAATGTTAACAGAGCTACGGTCGGTAAGCGCTTGGACGCCATGCGAATGATCCACAAAGCTGGAACTTGGGTGCTGCATCAACAGAGAGAGAGGGACATCGAACAACGTTTGGTGACTTGCACGATGCTTCTACAACGACCGAAATAGAAAGGGTTTCATGCATCAAATTGTGACAGGGGATCAGAAATGGATGTACTACGACCACCCTAAGTGACTAAAACATCGGGTAATGCTAGGTGAATCAGATCCATCAACGCCAAAACGGAATATTCACGGTTCCAAGGTCGTATTGTGCATCTGGTGGGACCACAGTGGCGTCATTCATTACGAAACTCTGAAGCCATCAGAAATAATCACTGGGAATGTGTACGGATGGCAACTCATCCGTCTGAATCGAGCTCTGAAGGAAAAACGGCCAGAATGGAATGACAGACATGACAAGCTGATTCAGGACGATGCAAGGCCACACGTCGCCAAGCCGGTCAAAACATATTTGCAAGGTGTGAATCGGGAAATCTCGCCCCACCCGCCATATTTCCCAGACTTTGCTCCTTCGGACTTCTATTTGTTTCGCTCCATGCGATCGGCCCTCACTGGAGAACGATTTAGTTCTTATGAAGCCATCAAAAAATGGCTCGATGACTGAATCGAATCGAAGGATGGGGTTTTTTCCGCCAAGGAATCCATCTACTACCAGAAAGATGGGAGGTCATAGCTTCAAATGGTGCACAATTTGAATGACGTGGCTGTATTCTTTAATGTTGAAATAAACTAAATACTTTGTCAAAGAAACGACGGCAACTTATACCTATACCCAATTAGATTTCTGGAATCGACGCGGCCTTAATTATTGGTTACGAGTCAATGGATTCCGCTGATTGAATTTGGTTGATTCCTAGTTCGAAACGGTCCTTGAGTGGTGAAAGGTGGAATAGTTCCAGCGATAGCAATTTAATTTAACGGCGAACTTTCACAGCATTTCTCCGATCATGTTGAAGGTGTTTGTTATTAAAGGCTATCGGTTGAGTTAATTGCAGTAAAATATCTGTTGCTCTCGATGCATGACCAAAGACCTCGCCATTCAATTACTCAAGCCGAGGAAAACCCTCAATTCCAATCGGATTCCTGGCAACTTTTCATTCGCCAGCATGCATTGTTTTACGCAAGAACGAGCAGATAATGGCGGATAGTTCATAATACTTACTCCGTGCTGCAAGGCGTCTTTGGCCACTTTGAGCAAATAGAAACTGACATAAGTACGAGTTATTTGAGAGTGTTGCCTTCTAAACATGGATGTTGCAATTATTCAGCATTAAGTCTGCGTCGAGTTCTTGGCGTGACGCGATTTTATTTCGTCTTTCCTGCAAGCGCATTAAGTGAAATGTTACCTCCGGTATCCGTGCAGGCGAGGTAACCTCTTGGAACTTGTTTGGTTATTAACCCATGCATTTTCGTTATCGCTGCCTCCTTGCTCTGCTCGAGTATGTGCTTGCAATCAAGACGCCATTAACGGCCATTATAATCTTCTTATTGTGGGTAGTTGTTTGTACAGAGGGATTTACCTGAGCTCATATGGTAACCTGCATGCTTCTGCACCTCTCGGATCGGTCGTTGCTGGCGCTGGTTGATAGGTGACAACGCGACTATTACGAGCGTGTTCATTGCGTAATGTACTGCCACGACATTCACACTGAAACTGAAAGTTAATGCCACATACGAGCTCAGCGCCGTGCCAGCTATCCCAAGTGCTCATTTTCAAGAAAAAAGCGTGAAAACGTTCCTCCCCGAAGCACACAACACTAGTATGGCACGTTCTTCGACGAACCAAGACAACGCAGCCAGGACTTAATAAACATTCATTTAACCGCGTCTTATTTATGGGGAAACAGAAGCGACATGTTTCCAGGTGAAGCGTGATTAAAGTTTGCGTAGAATGAGTGCATAACGCTCGCGGTCTCGCCATACACGTACGTCTTGGAAGTGGGAAATCGCTGACAATGTTGAAATCTTACGCTCGAAGGACACATGCAACAGATTAAGAACATCAGATTTTCTTACACGACATGTCGGTCACATTATTCTTTCCTTTAGCAAACAAATAGCTTACACTAACCAGGACCAAATTATTTATGAACTCATGGTTGCAGCAGAAGATTGAAGTCTTGCGTTTGTCTTACGAATTTCTGATGCAGACTTCAAATATGCGCTCATGATTTCTATGAAACATTACCATACTAACTTGCTACGCCATTCCATTAACACGGATTGCCATTTTCATATGAGTTAACCTCCATCGTAGACATTTTTATGACCTTCAGCTTGAAAAGGGTTATAATGAACATGTTACTATACGAGGCGCAATAATAAAAGACATGAGTATTTGTTTCCTGCGAAAAATCTCTATCTATTAATGAGCAGTCAATATTCCTGCAAATATTCATGTACTTGTGATAAAGCTTCTTGCGCACCTTATAGACGCTTGGCCCTAATTTGAGCTCCCGGGTAGATACGACATATCAAATTGAAATATTTATGCAATGCTTAATGTAGTCCTTACCTAATATAACGATCGAACATGTTTGTTCTCTCGTTCCATTTTGTATCTTCTGTTGAAATTTTATCCTATTCAATGCATCTTTATCTTTCTCTATTCATTTCTAGGTGTCAAAGCATTTTTAAGACATATGTCGAGACTGATAAGAACTCGCTGTGCTTGAAAATGCACTCCGATTTGAGGAAACTGTTCACACATTCGTAAGAGACGGGACGTTCAATATATTGGACATGCGTATCGAATGATCTTATTTACCTTCATCCTTCTTCTGAACCAAATCTCTTTTATTTCACATTTTTAGGTATTTTCTATTTTATTTATTTAATCAAATCCGTGAAAATGAGTCAGACTATGCTTAATCGTCGAAAAAAAAGCAAAAAGAAGGAAACTGAATTGAAATTCACTTTGTTTGATGAGAGTAATAAAATTAATTTTTGTCTTTCTTCAATCAAAGTTTGACCTTGCACTTCTTGCAAGTGATGAAGGATTTTCACAAACATTTGTAGTTTTTACTTATTGTGGTAATTTTGGACTTGAGAAATAGAAAAGATGAAGGATCGTGTCTGTTTGCACCTCTTCTGCTTTCATGGTTTGATGCGCTTTCTCCATTCTAACCGGCGAAACGCAAGAAGTATCACTGGACTCACCTGAGTCCTCTTTCGACGAGGCGTTGGAGCCTGTAACTGCCGAGGTCTTCGTTGAAGAGTCCGTTGAGGATGGTTGGTGACCATAGCGGCGCTTCTGTACCTCACATTCACTGCGTGCGTTAGTTTACCACTGAATGAGGACATTGGTCATTTCCACGCGGAACGCCATCGAATTCGAAGTACATTTGCTGGGCAGGAGGCCTTCATGCAGTCACTTCTGTAGTGCATCACAGCCGTAATGATAGCCAGATCGAAGAATCAATAATGACTCGCACAGTCCATTATAAAGTTCGTATGTTAATTCGATAGCACAGGATCATTTGGATCACAGTGTTTGTACTTCATCAGCATGATTGACTTCGATGTATTCATGCTTCTGTTTGTACCAGCGTTGTGTCTGTCTTCGACGCCGATTCCAACGAAATTAGAAGCCAAATTGACAGCCGTCTGTGTAACCAAGGAGTGCAAATTAATGGTTTTTGTTTGCTGAAGCCGTGCTTGTTATTGGATCTTCGCCCTAAATCCACCTGAGATCATCACCCTCACATGGTCAACGAATAATCCACCTGAGGACGACTACATGTGCCGGAAATACAGCGGACATCAATTTCTACTATTGCAATGTTTGCACACTATTATTCACATTCCAGCTACTATCGCACATTCCATACTACGCAAGCAATATTTTAGAATATAAATTGTAATTCTGGAAAAGTTGCCTCAGTTTTGAAAAAGTATTTAGGATCTTATCCTGATGAAAAAATTTTGTTCGATAAATAAAACTTAGTTTTTTTTAATAATAGATCAAAAGGATCTATAACTCGGTCTCGTCCAGCAATCGTTTTGGCGTCATGAAGGGGTGGGTTGGCGTATCAATTGACGCGAATTGTTCCAGCAGCATTGGTTTGCCAATTTCTTTAAATGTCAAACAATAGGAACGACGGCAAAAAGATCATAAGCTTCCTTCGGAATCGGTTTCGCCAATTCAAGAACGATAGTCGAGCTACCGCCGATCGTTTTCACCAGGATCTCGTTCATTGGTGTTTTTTAACATTGGTAAACAAGCGTCATACAGCGTCCCACTCTTTTCACACAGGTAATACTTTTTGATTCTCCATGGGCAGGTCTTTTCTCTGACGTATTGCTTTGCGCAAAACTTTCCTTTCAAGGAAATGATCTGTTCATTAATACAGAGATTGTCTTCAATATCTAACTCAAACAGTCGGTTTCGATTCGGTTCATGATTAGTCGAACTTTATATGATCCTTTCCTTGCATGTCAGAGCCCCACCATTGTTGTTGGCACCATACAAGCGTTGACAAAGAGCGTAAAGTCGATTGGCTGCCATGTTTTTGTCAAAAGATGAAAGCTACATCGCCGATTGAGAAACATTTTCATTAAAATAAGTATCGCAGGAATTAGTATCGCATGGTGTTAATTTGCTGATGCCAACAAAGTTGAACAGAGATTTGTTCTTATAAAAATGGAAGGCAAAATAGACACAATGAACGAACCTTGCAGAATAATATACAAGTCGGTGCAGAAAGCTACATTAGTATAAAATTCTTGGTCGCCATGGCAGATGGAAAAAGAGTTACAATGTCATTCACATTGACGTCACATAGATCGATAGATAGAGGTGCCTGAAGTTTGCATCGTTGCGAACACAACGGTGTCCAATTTATTCACTTTATCAATGTTTTTTGATACAAAGATTTAAAAAGAGTCGGTCAAATACAAGTTTCTTTTTAAAAATGCGATAAAATGAACAAAAATCAAATCTTTTTTTTATATTTTCGCTTGATTCGCAAGAAGATTAGTTCGTTGTGAAACTAACGGGAAGATTTGGGCTGCCACGGCTGGCGTAACAGAAGGCCATCCTCTGAGCCCAATTTTAAAAGACATTATTTCGGGTTTCGGGCCCTATCTGAGCATTGGTTTGTTGAATATGCAATATAAATGTTTGAACGGTTTGTGGATTTTCAAATAATATCAATCTTCCACAGCGTCTCATAAAAAAAAAGAAGTCCAACAATATCAAATCGCAGTTTCGAGGCGGGCTATTGACATCGCCAAGGCGGCTGATTACACGATTTCCCAATTTTGTTCGCAATAAATCGATTGTTTCATGAGCATGGCGTGCAATCTTGTTGAAAAGTCCAAATCCCTAATCTCGGCCACAAAAATACTATGGTTATAATGCCTCTGTAGCACTCCCCGTTGACCGATAAAGCATTTCCAGCCTCATTTTCAAAGAAAAACGGTCCAATGTCAGCAGTACTACAGAATGTACAACACACTGTCACTCGCTGAAGATGCATTGGCTTCTCGACAATCAGGTTTGAGCTTTCCGAGCCCCAGGTGCGCCATACGACAACGTACAATGATTGCGATGCGTCGATGCGAGGCGAGAAATATTCGGGAAATCGAAAATTCCTCGCAACGAGGTGCGTTGACATTTGTCAGATGCTATATGACGCTTAAATGAAATTTGAAATTCGAACGCCTTAATTCCTTTTTCAGTACTAGGGTTATTCTGAATGAATTTTGAATGAAAATTTCGTGCATCCTTGTTGTGGCTATTATTCTTCAAACGAAGGAAAATTCCAAATTCAAAACTTTTAAAAAATCAAAAACAAATGCAAGCAAATTTCATTTAAAACGTCATTAATTTGACATTTGTCAGATGAACATTATCCTTCCTCGCATCGCGTGCATTGTAAATCGAATCCGTTGCCCGATGATGAGCGAGAATCGCATCGCGCTCACGCATCGCCGTCACGCAGTAGTGTATTTTGGCTTTCATTTTGATCTTGTAACAAATAATCCCAGGTCTTTGTAAAATTCTTATCAGGCTCCTGCAACTAATGTCGAGTTGCTGCGATCGATGGCAAGTTAATGTTCTCGGATTGAGTCGAACACTTTTGGCCACAGCAGCCACTTTCTCCGGGGTTCTAACCATACAAGTACAGGGAACTTGAGTATTGTCCACAAGCATGCCTATCTCACGAACTTTCTTCACAAATTTGCATACAGTAGGTGCAGTGAGTGCCTCGGTTCTGCCAAACCTTATTTTTCAATAAAACGCACTGTTCGGCAACACAGCGCTCAAAATATCGCTTTGAAAATAAGATTTTGATATTTTCCAACGTTGTTCAAGCGTTAAACGATTCATTTTGTACCACGGAAGGTTAACGCTGACTCACTATCATAATTTCGAGCGAAACAACTGTCAGTGTCAAAATATTGGATAATCTGAAAAGTATTGAGCCTTTTTTGTCACTAGATGGTGTTCGTTGTCATATATCGGGCAATACTAATCAGATTGAGTCGAACTGACATGTGTTTGAAAGGTGATATTCTAGTCTACAATTTTTATATGGACAGTTTTGTTTTTCGTCATTTGTAACAAAAGTTGTATTCATTTAAAAACAAGTAAAATTTCTGAAAAAATTCGTTATATTTTACAATATCACTACGATCATGATGAGAATGCATCGCAGGCTCGTGGAAAAATTTGTATTGTCTACGGTCATGACACTTTATCAAAAGCCACAGCCAAGAGATGGTTTGCTCGCCTTCGTTGAGGAAATTTTAATGTCAAAGATGCACCTCCCTCAGGTCGATCAATCACTGAAAAAGTCGATGAAATCTTACGAAAAATTTAAGAAGACCGACACATAAGCAGCCATGACATTACTAAGCAACTGAATATATCAAACAAATCATTACGGGCGATAAAAAATGGGTAAGATACGAGGATGTCGTTCGAAAAAGATCGTGGTCAAGAATAGGCGAATCATCACAAACGACTTCAAAGCCAGGATTGATACCAAATAAGATTATGCTGTGTGTATGGTGGGATTGGAAGGGAATTGTTTATCATGAGGTGCTAGAACACTCGATTCGGCTCTGTACTGTGAGCAGTTAACCAGATTGCTACAAGCAATTCAGAAAAACCGGCCAGAATTGATGAATAGAAAGGGCGTTGTCTTCCATCATGCCAATACCAGGCCACACACATTTTTGATAACCCGGCAAAAATTGACAGAGCTTTGCAGGGAAGTTTTGAGGCATCCACCGTACAGTCCAAACCTTGCACCATCAGACTACCATTTGTTTCGGTGTCCATAAAACTTTCTTAATGAAAAGAAATTCACTTAAAAAATTAACTGTGAAAATCACTTGTTGAAGTTTTTCAACGATAAACCACAGAGTTCTACACAGATGGAATAATGGCTCTACCCAAAAAATGGCTAAAGATCATGGATAATAATGGACAATATGTACTTAAATAAAATCCATTTTAAATAAAAGAAATATTCAATCGAAAAATGACATTAAAAGGCTCAATACTTTATAGACTTACCAATACATGTGATTTAAAAAGAATCTACTATATGGCCAACCCTGAATATGAGACTTTTGTGCATGATTTTCATTTCCTGATATGATTTTGCCTAATATTTGACAGTGACAGATTGTCAACAAGATATTTTGTGGATATGGTCAATAGCAATGCTCGACGTAATATGAGATTAGGCCTGTGAGTTGGCACCTGACAAGAAGCGGCAGGGGCGCGTTTTCGAAACCAGCTTGAGGTCTTCCCATCTCTCTTTCAATATAATTAAATTACTTTTTTTCTAATTAAGCCTTAGCTCGTAAGGATTTTTTTGGATCAGGTAATCCTTAAACACAACATATTCTAATTAAATTCTACGTAATTATTTGTATAAAGCGCTTGAATCAAATGAAGGTAGTAAGCTGTGTACAGTATTTTGATTGCCCTTTGATTCGAATGTCATGGAAACTGAAGTTAAAGATGTGAGGGCCGAGTATTGACCATTACGGAACACCACAGCGGATGTTGACAGTATTGAATTGCAAGTTCACTTTAGTCGTTTGGTCTAAGAAGTTCGCAATATTGCGTGTCAGTGGAGAGCGCAGTGTTTTATTAGGAGTTTGTACAAAATAGCCTGACCTGACACGAACTCGATTGCTTACTCTAGGTTAAATTAGAACGGATACTTTTTCCTTTTTAGACCCGTTGAAATTTAGTCATGTAAAAGGAGGCTTTACAGACTTTTCGTTTGCACATTGTGTTATAACTTAAAATGTTGAGCTGGTACTAGAGCTAAGTGGTGTATTTGAAGGCGAATGGGGTGATATTCTCCAGCTTTTACTTAAGGTAGAGAGAAAAGATATTGCTTTTAACTTTTTTAGGTCTCCGTTGGCCATTTTTTCGGTATGGGGAGTGCAATGCTGCTTTTAAAACATAGACCAAGGACATATTGTTAATTGATTTTTAACGATGATTAAAAATTGTGCATTAAAAAATCGTTTGAGCATTTCTAGACTATGCAATTTGGGAAACTACTCGGCTTTTTAGGGTTGAAAGAAGGGAGACTTGCAAATAAACGTTTGATTCGCTCGTTTGAGAGTTCAGAAGCTCTTTTGACCAGCAAGAAGGACGGCCTCTCCCTCTATAGATGAGCATAATGAAGCGAGTGGCCCATTCTATCCCATTGTTAAACATTCTATCGTTAATTGTGAACCTGACAGTTTTAGGGTGCATAAGGCATTTATCTCCATGAATACGTTAGAGGAGGGCTGATAGCTTGTCTTCGAATGCTTTTTCAATTTCAGTGTGTATATTTTCCTTTAAAATAACTCAAGACAGCTTATTTGAGGATACTATGGCAATAGAGTCCTCTCTCTGCCCCTGGTTGGGACACGCCGTCCGTGGTTGGGGAACTCTGCCCCTGGTTGCCAAATTTGTTGCAACCTGGCTTTAATTAGAATCGTCCTTTGTGTGGGGGAAAAAGTTACCGTATTTTGAGAAAAGAGGCTGTATAACTGGTTCGCGTATATCCAGGGAACACAGCAAGAAGGTGATGGAATAGAATTAGTCGGGCAGCTTTTCTTCAAAGTTTTATCGGTCCAAGGGTGATTGGGTGAGTGCTTGGGGTATAGGTATCCTTACACCAGAAAGAACCACAGCAATTAGTAAGGCATGATGGGCTGGTGGTGCCGGGTACTAGTGAACTTATGGACTGAACCATTTCAGCACCACTAATTATTCCTTTACGCAAAGTGAAGACTATTTGGTCTAGTTTAGATGCTACGGCAGATCTTGTGTCACCTGGGATGTAGTGTGACCCGAGCTTGACTTTGCGGTTATGAAGAGTATAATAGAGGTTTCCGCACATAACAGGATAATGTTATAATTTAAGGTATCGTACAGGATAATGTCATGATTTGACAGTCTTGATTTAACAGTCTTTGACAGACTTGGTAGATGGAAACTTTGATAGTTCAATCAAAGACGTGACTCACGTGGTCTCATTGTTGAATGGGACGGTCTTACATATTCCAAATTTTGAGTTAGCTTGGCAGCATAGCTGGGAAGTTCTTCTTTTCTAGTCCGATTGAAAGCAATGCATAGATGAAATATGTCAGTGTTTGCGGACGTTGGTAATCCTAATGTCCCCAATAGATGTTTCACCCAGAAGCCAGTTTCGTCACTGCAAAATATGGTAAAAATAAGTTTCCCTCTGGATATAGGATGCATTAATCAGTGGAGATCGGTGTCAAACGTCAGAGGAGCAAATAAATACTAAATAAATAATTAAGGAGACTTAAAAAGCAGTTTTCGTACGACTGAAATAAAAGAAAATGATTCAGTTGACACTAAGATATCAGGAGAAAATTTGGTCTGAATCTCAACCGCTAGCTTTTGTGAGATAATCAATATCTATTTAATATATGAGATAGTGAAAAGGGTGTTTTACTACACGTGAAACAATTCTTCACATGAATCCGCCTGATTCCTGATTATTAATGATTCCTTTGATTTCGACAGTAATTCAACGAATGCGCAAGTGAAGCAATTATTCTTATGGCAGAAATCGAAAATCAGTTTTTATCTTGAATCACCTCAAAAGACGATATAACTTTTTGACATGGAATCCCTATATCTCCTTAAATGAGAGAAAAATGGCCTAGTAGGAATAGTAAGAAAAATAATAATTCGGGATTTTTTGAATATAATCGTTCATGTGATTCAGGACAAATGCGTTTTGATGCATTTTAAGCAAATAAACGACTTCTTTATGTTTTTTGTTAATATTTGCTCCCTGTACGTCTGACCTACTACAATATTTAGATTCCGATGGAAATTGTATTAATGGTTGATATGTAAGCCGTCGAGGCTGGATGAAGTGACCTCGAACTTTCCCTGTGAAGATGAATCCTGGAAACATTTGTAGAAAGCCAACTGGTATCATCCTCATTCCAACTGACTCATTTTTTCTGTTACGAAAATTAGATGCAATGTCACGTTGAGCTAATAACTTGAATATTCATCAAACCACATAACATTGATGAAGACAATGTATGCCATGGCCAAGAAAGCAATGTCGACTCCGTGAAAGAAGCTTCATATTTGCATTTAAATCTTCAGCTACCACATGCCGCACCAGCTATGAATCTTGAGATTATCTTCTTATAACATCTACGGACTCCGTATTTTAAGAATTCGAATCATAGAAAAAAGTAAATAAGACTCGTTCTGAAAATCATTACGAAACAAATGTATACACGATACGTATATGAGTTGGCAAACAACTGCAACTTGTTTCTTGGGAGCAGGAGAAGTCCTTTCGAAAATACTTGGATTCATCCATTTCAGACGAACTTTCCGAGCGTCACAAAACTGCCGATTCAAGATGAATATTGAAATCAAAAATTGATTTGGTAGCTTTTGATTGAATTTTACAACTCATTCACGTCATTTTCGATTGTTTGAAGTTCTGGAAATGATTTCGGTTACGTCTTCGGAGTTGAAGTTTTTAAGAGGACCAAGGTTTGCACATGAACACAAACAGTCACTGAGTATACAGTGAATATAAATCGAGCAACACATATCAATAAAGAAATATATTCAAAAGTAGATCAAATAATCTTCTAGCGTCATATTAGTATTTAAAATCGATCATAGAATGAGGAGGAAAAACAATTAATCCTCTTGACTTGAAAGATCGGTTAAAAAAATCCTTTGAATTAACCCGCCAGCATTTACGCATTCTTGTTGATTCATTGACTCGTCATTTTGGCAGGACTAAGGTCATAAACGTTACAACATGTATGTTCTCTGCAAAGGAATATTACTTTTCTTGGCTTGTGTCCTCCTCGAGTCCTTCAAAGCTAGCACCAATAATATGATTTCACCTTGGGAAGGCAGGAGTCCCTGGTTCGTGGCGTCAATGGGAATAACATGACGGGAATATTTAGCATTCGTGGTAACTTTAATTCTTATTCTTTTTGTTACACTGTTTCCTGACTAATGCTGTATTTGGCTCTAATATTTAAGCTTTATTCTGAAAGTTTGCGCTTTTTGTGCGTTTTTGTCGCATTTAAAAACTCTGTTGAATTTGTCTAAAAAACGTAACTTAAAACATAGAAAAAATTGAGAGCGGGTGCAATTAGAAAAAAAAATCAAATACTGAACACAATCCTTATTTGGTACAAATGTAATTTCCAAAAATATTCAAACACTCAAATATCATACAAACAATTATCGTACTCTATATGTAACACAGGCTAAGCAATAAGTGGAACCCGGATTCTTTGTACCCCATAAATGCAAGATCAATAGTTTTGACCACATTTTTTTGGTCCGTTTGTAATAAATCAGTGAAAATTCGTTTTTTTTCATTATTACTCAACACCTATACTACACATTTGCGTGTAAAGCAACACCTCTCGTTGTTCAAAACAAATTCCTACTCCACCTTGATTGATATTTTTTGATATTTAAACTCTGAAGGTGCAACACTTCTGTTGAAGTGAATCAATGATTTCTCATGTCACTGAAGACTCTTGTTTTTACCCCCTTTTTTATTCAACTTTAATACTTCTGGTATTTTTCTCATTCAAACTTTTCAAATAATCAATTGGTAATATTTACTGGCAATGTATGTAAAGCGTCCATCCCAGTATTATTCGAAATTTAGATTTAGAAACTTGGAAATACGATGCCAGTTTCTTGAAATAAATAAAATGTTAAAATAAACGTTTTAAAACCACATGCACGTATTTCAGCAGTAATAAAATCTACACTACTTCCGAGCATATCATTAGATTTCATAGAGCAAAACATTTCTTGATCGGGACATCTGTCATATCTGTAAGACCGTTCTTAGCAGAAGGATAAACTTCTAGAGCCAGATCAGTGTGCAGACACTGAACTCGCTTCTATCATTGCAAACAAAAAATCCCACGCAAAATCTATGTTAAGCATGCAAAACCAAGTAACGCATCATTTTATACTGGGCCTTTGGCTGGAATCAATTTAGCAAATAGATCCTTCCTCAGTTCCGGATGGTTTGACCAAAGATTCTGAGCATATTCTGGAAAATGATCGCGGAAATTACGGTGATGATTTTGAACCACGTCATGAAAAATGAATTTCTGGAGACCTGAAAAAATGACAACCGGATCTTTACTAACTAGCAATAATGTGATGACGGTAGTAGAAATGTCAATCTGAGTCATTTAAGGCGGCTTTAAGTTGTTTTTTCAAAATCCTCATTGGAGAGATTTAGTTCATAATGGACAAAGTATGCATCATTGACCAAACATAATATCGTTACTAATAACTCATGACAGAAACCAAGTACAATCGGTTGAGCATTTAATCTGCATAAACATTTTTCTACTTTGTTTGAGTTGAACAACTTTAGGTCGATATTGATAATAGTTTCATACGAGTCACTGGGATCCTTGCGCCTGTATAAGTCTTTGGCCACATCCTAATACCCATCCTATATGGACGTACCCTATTTAAACTCTGAATTCGGACCGCCCCAACTAGACTTCCGACTGAACACGCCATCCTGTAGTACTGAAAACCTAGCCTGGAATTGTTTGTCATATTACTTCGGACCAGAACATTTTGGTTTCGCTTAGTAGCACCTTCATGTTGGGGAAATCCATTTTTCAGCAGCGGTTGATAGAAAGGAGATAAATTACTGCCAAAGACATTCCCCTCCCGTTTGTGCGACCAGATGTACCATAATGTCCGTTGTTATAAGAAGAACAAGTTCGCACAGAGACACTCAACCCAAATTGTCCTTAGATGTCAACATCTTTCCCATTATGCTGTATGATCACACCTTTTTTCTCGAACTAAGGCATACTGTATGCAAAAAGATGTAGCAGGCGTCATTTGTGATTCCCGGGCAAAGCAAGCAAACAGGTATTCATCTGTACGAGGTGGGCATATTCCCCCTTTTATGCAGGTAAGAATGAAATTACCAGTGCCTAGGTATAATCAGTCTCACAATAATTTTTTCACAACTACAGCACCAGGTCCTTGGTGATTCGTGCAATCTACATTGCCTGCCCTTTGCGATCCTGCTTCAAAGCTGGGGTACTTCTCCTTTCCTCTTAGCTAACAAGTTTTCTTTCCAACCACTACTTACGTAAGAGATTCGCTCGTCTTCAATCTTCAGCAAGTAGCACAAAGGGCAACACTCTCACGGGTGCCAACATCGCGGCTCAAAGACAGCTGAAGTTGCTATGAAGCTGCTATCTGCGAAGCTCCTTTCCTCTGTACATGTACGAAACGCTCTTGGAACATCTAAAATACTAAGAACGTCATTTCTGAAGCCGTACTTGTCCACTTTTCCCACTCTCCAAAACACATATACATATAATCTAAGCTTCAAAAATCCCCGTTAACTTTCTTGAAGAGGTTTTCAAAATTTACGACTCTTTCTTTCACATATATGCCAACGTTCAGGCATATGATTAATCTCGAAGCCTTGAACTTTGGGCTTCACCACGATGCCCAAATTTCTCTTTCCGCACGCACGAATCCACACGCAGACATGATGTGACTCATGGTGGAGTTTAACAAACTTCCCTAGTTTTGGTTATGGTCCTCGTCATGGTTTCTCCTGTCACGCGAACCCCGACGAACGTGAGACACCCATCTTAACAATGTTTCAACATACAGCTTAAGGTTGGGTTTCTCCGTGTTGAGCAGCACGCTCGACAATTTAGATGTCAAGCGTGCTGCTTGCAATGTTGCCTGGTTTGGTCACTTTTACCGTCTGTATGCAGGTCAGGCTTGACTTTTCCCTGATTTCCTTGAGGACATCAGTGTAAGTCCTCCCGTCTGCCGGCTTAATTCCCTACGATGCTTGCGCCTGTTCTTTTAAGGCCTCAGGGGGTTTGCACCTTGGTGGTTTTCAAGCGTTTCTTTGATTATTTCCTCCACCCTCACACGCTGCAGTTTTTACATCTTTCTGCTTCGCTATGCAGCGTACCAGGTGGAAGTCACAGGAGAACACACGCATGTCAAGAATTGGAGAGACATCTGAGAGATCTGTCTGTTCTCCTTGGCCGCTTAACTTTTATCTTTATTTTTAACTTTTTTTCCTTCTGCATCTGTTGGCTGCATGCCGCCCTTTTGCTATTTATGAAGGTAGCAATAGTTTGGGTGTAGGGTCTTGTATTTTTGGATATTTTCTTGAGCTCTTTCCAGTTTTGGACGTTTGTTGCGTGCCACATAAACTTTAAGACCACGCTTTTATTACTTGTAGGCGGGCTTTCTCCACCGCAGTCAATGGTTATTTTCGTAGACAGCTCGTCCTCTGTTGACGTTTATGGTACAATGTGAGCTCGAGGGTCTGGTAGCGGCATTATTTTTTTCGATTCACACTGAGTATGGTATGTGACTTTCAACAGGCTCTGGAGAATGACACTTAGGGTTGATGGCTACGATTCTCAACACCTCCCCTGCGCTTCTTTAATTATTTGCTACGACGTTGCCTTGATTAGAAGGAGTGGTGTCGACAAGCGTCCTTGTCGCAAATCCAAAGCCGCTAGTGGAAATTGTTTTGCCCGTTGTCCTCTCGGAGCTACCTCTGGGTAGGCTGACATACTATTTTGGAAAGGGGTACCCAGCAGTTTGGGCCTGAGAACGAATATGCTTTCCTGGATGACATTTTCACTTGTAGCTGTTGATTGTTCAGTAACCAAATGTTCCACCACTGAAAAATCCCTGGCAACTTATCCCCTGCCAGATTGCCGAAGAGAAGCCTACATGACGTTCCGGTTCTCGTTGATTCTATTTTCATCATAAGATTTGAATGGGTTCTTGTAGTGACTCGGTTACGGGTCGAAAAAATCCAATACCAATATTAATCTACAGTTGTTTTTTCTACTTTTGTCTGAGAGAAGTGGAACGAGAGTGTTCAAAAAAAAATATATACCCAATTAATTAGTTTATTGCAGGAGTATCCCAGATGCTAGGTGGAGACATTGAATTCTTTTAAATTTTCGATTCATACAAAAAAGTCATTGCAAACCGGCCAAACAACCTTGTGGTTTAATTTCCAAGCTCTCTATCTTGCAAAGCTCGCTTTACTCATAACATTGGGTATGTGTATTTTTTTCTTTCAAATGCCCTTCCGAAGTTTAAGTGCTTTATAATAGTTAAGCTATTGCATCATGTGGATTCCCGTTCCAAATGAAGTACTATGAATTAATCGGTGCTGGAAGTGGGGCTCTTTCCTATTTTTTTATTTCTTCGGCAAGTGAATCGGTGAGTTCACATGAGATATCTTTTTGGTTTTTCTAACTATAAAAAAAGAAATAAGGTGTAATCGCAGCAAATATCAGCTATGTGCTTTGCTTACCATGAGTTGGTTGTGGCAAAAATACCCTCCCCCCTGTCCCCCTCCCCCCCGTTCATCAGAAAGGTGCCATTGCCGCCCAGAGGGCAGTGTTTTTTATCGGTCGAACGTATCATGTGTGCCGCATTTTTAATTACCCGCTTATCTTCGGTAAATAAATAAAATTGATTGCACTAAAGCCTCCCAAATAATAAAGATAACGAATTATCTAAAAGGATAAATAAGCAAGGATTGCAATTTCTTATTTGCTTTTTTAAAATCAATCTACTGTACCAGGCGTTACAATTTTAACAAGCAAAGTGTGCCATTTTCATAACACCCTTGATTCTATGAAGTGATGAAAGGGAGAAATCGAAATCCGAAATATAATCAGTTCGAGTTTGGCTATCCTGGGGAACAGACAGAACCAATTATTTGGCTTAATGGCTAATCGAATTCCTCTGCGAAACTACAACTGCTGATTCTGGATTTAGGATGTTTGGAAAATTTGCAAGGCATGATTAACAATACTTCATTTCTTCTTCCCTAGGACGTTTAGCTCGACTAATCATTTTAATAACGTAAGGACAATGTCATTTTCGAGTGTGCATCAATATTTTCGTATTTTGTTGTTGATTTTACAGAGCCAACCGTGGACAAGCTATTATCCAGCAAATCTAGCCAGCGACTTTGGATTAATCAAGAGATACAGATCAAGATACAAAACGAGATGGGATTCGAATCCCCACAAGATTTCATAAACGGTAGGTCCTGTAAGAATCCTCAAGAAAAATGCAGCGAACAGGGGCGTCCGGTACTAAAGGCCAACATTGATAGAACTTTTCATGGAACAGCCTGTTGTCAAATTAAGCCATCAAATTGAGTATCCTTAGCCGAGGAGATGCTAAAATATGTCTTGAAAATACGGGATCTCAAATTTAACCCTCAGAAGTTGAAAATTATTACTGGGAATATTTACACTGAGCTGCTGGAGATGAACTGGAAAACGCACGATCTGGAATGGCTGCCGTTAAATTTTTGTTACTTTTTGTTTCCAATTTCCAATTTGGAATACACTTTTTAAGAAAATCAACCCCAATTTTAAAAATTTGTAAGATCTTAAAACGTCATCTGGACACAAATATAAATTAAAGGTCTTTAAATTGAAGGTCTTTCACTTCGCGTCTATGCTCGATATTTGACAGATTGTAACAAGAAATTTTCGTTTGCCCGTTGTGGGAAAAGGATTTACCTTGATAAGGTTTCATGCGTTTTGCGAGATTTATCACTGGATGGCAACGAAATTACTATTTACCCATTGCTAAATCAATTCGTTCAACTCTTTGATTATAAGAGGGAAAGGTTTTGCAACAGGAAGATCAGAAGTATAAACAATACTAAATTTTTTTTAACGTCTCTTGGGTTGAATAATTATTTGTTTGAATTTTAAAGTGCATTTGAAATCCTTTGGGATAAAGAGGAAAGGAATGCATCTGATGTTCACAAAATGCCGAATAACAAAGTTAGTGCAATTCATTCAAACAAAGGTTTTAAAACATACAAACGTACAGAAAAACATACAAAAATAAAGTTTGCAGACTGGAATTTGCAACAGCATAATTTAGGAAGTCTGTCAACTTCTGGAAGAGCGTTCTACAGACGGGTGCATCAGCGTTAGATGGATCATGAGCCAAAGAATATCGTACCACTCTTCCTTCCAAAAACTGATATGTTTAAGTCTGCTGATCGTTTCCTGTGCCACTTTTAATGCTTCCACTAATTGCCGTTGAGTTTGAGTTGGGTCACTATTCAATAACTCCTGCAATTCCTTCTCGTTGCATTTTTGTGGGCCAGCAAAGCACTCCCTATCTTTCACATGGAAATTACCAATTTTGAATTGTCGAAACCATGTCGCACATGTCCTAATTAATGGAACGTGTCCACCATATATTTTTACGAACAAACGATGACTTGAACAGCTGTTTTCCTGCTTTCTTGCGATTGATTCCGAAGAAGTGTCAAAATGAAGATGTCGTCAACAGTCTGATAAATTCTTTTGTATTATGATTTTAAAACGTCTCAGACTTTCTGTGCAGATCAGTGCATGCACAAGACATTTATTTTCAAAAACACAATGCTTTCAGTGTACTAGCACTCTGGTTGTACAAGTTGTTACATCCCTATGTCAAAATTGGGCCTTGGAACAGTTAAATATGACCTTTTGGTCAATGTATCTTGAATGAAGGAGTCGTCAAAGGGGCGTGACTACTGTTTGTGCCATATGGAGCATGCTTTCACAGGTTCAGTACAGTACAGATACTTATCGATATGAGCGCTGAGATATGGAACACAGGATTTATGCGGAACTAATCTTGCCAACTATAATTTACAAATCCTTCAATTTAAGTTTGAGGCAACTGAAACGTGAAAAACGTGAAGCCCACTTCAAGCCTGTGCGAAATAAATTTGTTTTTCACTTCAGTATAGTCGAATGCCTGGCATTGAAACTTAACTGGCAATTCGACATCAGATCATAACACCCGATGTGGGCGTTTCATGCTTGATTCAGTATCGCTTTACGAATGCAAGTCTGCATGTTGGTTGGGGAATGGCTTTTAGGGCAAGAAGATTCCTTTTTAATCTTATTTAGTTCTTTGATATTTCACCAAATATAGTTCTTCGATATATTCCAGTGATTGGTTTTCGGTCTTTTTTGTCATTTTAAATCATATTTGAAACAATTTATATTTTCCAAACCAATGGAAAACGACCAAAGTGTTCAAATGTTAAAAAAGGAGAAGGATGTTACATGCTCCAATAATTATCGCCCAATTTGTTTCCTGTTTAAACGTCAACAAGGAATTCGGTGTTATACTATGTAAGGAACTAAAGGCTTTAATTTTAAAATATATCAGCTCATATTTCATATTTCTGATTACCAATTTAGAATCCAAGCCATGCATTCGATTATACATTCGATCGTGAAATCAACCTCAGGTATCTGTCAACTAAACAAATAGTAATGCATTTCAGCTTGATACGGAGAAACCCTTCGGTACGGTTTCATGGAATGGACTTATTTTTAAGCTCCTTGAGAACAAGTTACCCGGACATCTTGTTGAAATCTGATTCATTATTCGTAATCTGATTTATTTATTTATAATCTCTTAAACCACGTTTTCGCCCGACATCTCTGGTACATTTATTCTTCAAATTAGGAGCTAGATTTCTGAAATTAATCACTTTATTTTGATCATAGCCCAAACAAAAAACTATCGTTAATGTCGACGAAGCTAGGTGTAAGGACTTCTCGTGTACTGATAGAAAGAGGAAAAAGAAAACGTTCGGATAATTTTAAAAACGAATTTATTTCAGCGTTTCAATGCTTAGACTAACACTATAATAACTTAAATCTATCTATTTAAACATATTCGAACATAATAGGTTACGTCTATATTATTAACATATTTTATTAGCCTACGTCTGGTCTAAATCCTTTTATTAGGGTATTTCTGACACGCCTGAGCGTCTAGATGTAATCTCAGAGAAATTCATTGCAAATGTTATTTGCACCTTCTATTACTTGAAAACACCCCGGACCTACATGATCCTTTTCTTAGGGTTTATGGTAGGTCTGAGCGTCTAGAAGGAATCACCCGCACGTCCTACACAGATAACGTAATTACGTATACGGGGTCGTAATTTAAAATCGACATTACTTATCGAAATTTTATCCGACACCGCTACCACACTCAATGGCACCCGCGCCACTAAACTTGGAGCTACTGACGAGCTCTCTGCTGCGTGCAGAAGTGGTAAACCTAACAACTTATCAACTCACCACCGCTTCACAGGTCTCATTTCGTTAGTTCAATTTTCAAGAGGATTTTTCGAGGTTTTTCCCTTAAATAATATTCAAATTTATGTGATTTTGAGTTTATTGTCCGATTATGTTAATGCTTAAAATTAAATTCAGGTCTTAGTTGAGGTTAAAATTCACTTGATAAAACCTTATATGACTTTGGCTAAAAATCCATACGCCAACACTCATCATACGTAAAAGACGATTACGGAGAGACTGATAGTTTTAGATAGATAAGATACTTTATTAAACATTTTGAAGTACAATGCGCAAATTTCAAAAGGATCAAAAAGTTTTCACAGAGAATTTTTAAGTCTCGAATTTATTGAAAATGTTCACATTGTCAGGCGCATCGCCTAAAAAAGGGGGATCTGCTTTGTTATCCTTTAATTAATAAAAGACTCTTGTCTGCATTTGAGTAGGTGCGACGAGGCATGTAAATTCTATAGGCACTGTAATCTCGATTTCCTTTCCTATCGCCAAAGGAATTCGGAATGCTACGTTCTTTTCCATGTTCTCAAGAACTTGACTGACTACGAAACAGTCGAACTCTGACTTTGGGCTCTGTGGCTTATCATTCTTCGGCATTTCATGCTTAATGTTGGGAGCCATTGCATCGTTATGATGATTTGCTAAGTTTTTTATCCTTCCATTGTCATCGTGACTTATTTTTGAAGAAAATCGTTTTATCGACTCCTGAAATATTGAAAAGAAAGAACAACATTCTCAATTTCCTTGTTGAGTAAATCTACTTACATGATTGTGACTTTGGTTAAAAATATTTTTCAAGATGAATTCAGCCCTAGGAAGAGGTTTAGTTCGCATGATACGAAGCATTTTGAAAATTTAGATTGAATTTTCTTAGCCAGGGATCAAAATTCAAACAGAAGTTGGAGACTTAGTTGCAAAAACACTAACAAAAACTTGTGAATTTAAATATAATTAAAAGTGTAAAACAATAGCCTGCAGCGGGCTGTAGATTAGCAATATTATGAATGATATTTTAGTTTTTTAAGATTATATACAAAAAGCTCACTTTGATTGTCGATCAAAAATTATATTGTATGTTTTTAAATATTGAATAGAGTGTTTCGACCATTGTCATTGATTTAACCTTCTTTTTACGATCGGTGGAAAGACAACTATCAAATTCTGAAATCCCTGAAACCATCGCTAGAACTATCTTGTTAGCAACGCTTACAATAACGCATGAAAACTCTGAAGACTGAACAAAATTCTGGAACGTACCAGCAACATAATCGCCTGAAGGCTAATCAAAAAATGACGATAGTATCCGGATTCATTGTTGTGAAGGTAAAGCAGACCTATTTGTCAGTAGGTTTTACTAGTTTCACAGTATCTCCCCTAGGATGAGGAACAGTATCACCCCTACGATGAGGAACCGTATCAGTATCTGTATGACCCTAAAAATAGCAGTGGTGGAATCAATAATATCCTCCATAATTTTCAGCTTGACTTCAGACATGGGTCAGAGCATTAGCTATTGCGACAAACGCAATCAAACAGCGCTGAATACAAAAAAGCTGCGATAGACACGCTGGTCATCGATATTGAAAAAACTTTTGAATCCAATAGGCATGACGTTTCTTTGCACAAGCTCAAAGAATTCAATACCCTACCGTACTGGCACAATCTGGTTTTATCCATCCTGAAAGAAGGACGAAGAAAAGTGTCCCCACTCGTGCGCCACATGGCACGCGTCTCTGGCTCAAATTTTTAAAATTTATATCGACATACCCTCAGGCAAAACTAGTAGCGTTGGAGGACGATACCTGCTCCTACACTTCTGGCACCAACTCTAATTTGATCATGTTCAACATAGGGGAAACGCTGAACTTACCTTATGATCAAAATAAACCAGAATTTTAAATTTTGAATTGCCGCGCTTATCCAATCGATAATTTTTTTTCTCAATGTTGGCAATACTGTCATTGGTGCTATCTCAAATTTTGACGAGCATCGTACGATTAGTCTTCAATAGGTGACTATACGAAGAAGTCGAAAAATTGTTGTGTGGTGACTTTTATAATGGATGAAAAATTAGAAGAACGTGCGTGCCTAAAATTGTGTGGGAAAAATTAACCGAACGAATCGTATCCCGCGGCCGAGAGAGCCTAGGGCACGATAAAAATAAAGAGATTGCTGAGCATCTCGTCTGGATCAGCTGAATACATTTTAAACGTGAAACAAATACATGAAGCGCGTCGCTTCACGGCTGGTCAAAAAAGCTGAATTCCTACAAAAACAGCGTCGTATTGATGTGGCCAGAGAGATGATTTCCAACGCAGGCAGCGGCCAAAAATTCATCAAACGCATCATTACTGGTGAGAAAACATGGGCTTATGAATTTGATATGCCGACGGAAAAACAATCATCCGAATAGTGCTTCGGCAATGAGCCAAAACCGAAGAGAGAGACCTAAAGTTGGTCTAAAATTAAAGTTTTGCTGACGGCTTTCTTCGATATTCATGGTGTCGTGCACTGTGAATCCCTTCTGGAGGGCCAAATGGTCAATAAAGAATACAATTTAGGCGATATGCATCGTTTGCGTGAAGCTATTTGCAAAAAGCTATTTACACCACGATAATGCGCTATCTCATTCTCATAAATATTAAAAATAATAATAAAATTCAAAAATCTCACAAAGAATTAACTGTCCGAGTTCTTTTTTGACATGAATTTTGGCTGCATTTCGACTTTTTATATTTTTAATAATCACAAAATAGAGTTATGTTTTCAATGTTCTTATTTTTCGTAAGTTAATAATATAGAGCTAAAAAAATAAATTTTGTTTTTTTTCTTTCTAAAATACATTCTTCTGCCGTTTGTTCTCTTTTCAAGTGTAAATGGGTGTGTGTCCGACTTCTTTATTGAGCCACTGTATCTGGTGTTTATATCAATAACGAAGAAGGAATAGCTTATACGCTGGAACAAATATGACAATTGCGGAAAGAAATGTGCCTGGAAGAAACAAAGAAGTAACTATCGCTACGAAGGTAACATAGACCCGAGACATACAGTGCTGTGCAAAAGTCTTCGTACAGCATTGAAATAAAAATAGTTTTTAAATTTCAAAAAATAGAACAAAGATAGTTCAAATTATCCTCATATATTTACAAGCTACACATATACCAAAAGTAATTAAATAAACATAAAACAATATTTCAGCATTTATAATAAAATACAACAAAAAGTTCATTATAAGTACTCAAAATTGCTGTGCAAATGTCTTCGTACAATAGGAAAATGAAAAATGTGTTCTCTCAATCTTAAAATCTAGTACTTATTAGGGTATCCTTTTGCATTTATAACAGCACTTAATCTTCGGCGTATTGACTGAACTAATTTTTTTGTAAATTCTCCCGTTATTTTTCCCCACTCGGTCATCAATGCTTTTTTCAAATCCGATTTGTTGCATATGGCATATTTTCGTACATTTTTTTCAAGTTTGGCCATTAATACTCGATCGGATTGAGATCCGGTGATGGAGCAGGTGTCTCCAACAAATGGGGAACAGTTAATGTGAGCCATTGCCGCACAATATATGTCGCATGTTTTGGATCTCGATCTTGTTGAAAGTAATAGTTCCCTTGAAAACCACTTGCACTGGCACTTTGCGTCAAATTGTCTTTCAAAATTGACAAATAACGGTACTGATCCATTCTTTCATCAATAAATACAAGTCGCGCCACTCCGGATGCCGACATAGATCCCCACACCATGACATTACCGCCGCCATGCTTCACAGTTGCTTTCAGATTTTTTGCCTCCATTTCTTCTCCACTTTTTCTCTACACTAATTTTCGCCCATCTGATTGGAAAATATTAAATTTAGATTCGTCTGAGAAAATTACCGTTTCCCAGAACGAATTTTCAGAACTCAAATATTTTTTCGCAAATTCAACACGTTTGGCTCGATTCACTGCACTAATGTATGGCTTCTTCTTAGGAATCCGCACGTTATAGCCGGCACGGTACAAAGCTCGGCGAACTGTTGATGGATCAGCGTGCTTTCCGAAATCGCGTTGAAGTGTATTTGCAATTTCTGGTGATGTTAAAAAAAGATTTGTCTTTACCTGACGAACTACACTAGCTTCCACTCTCGCCGTTAACTTTTTAGGTCGACCACTTCTCACTTTATTTTGAGTTCTACCTCCTTCTGTGTAACGCTTAATTATATACTGAACTGTGGAACGACTTCTTTTTACAGTTTTTCCGATTTCACTAATAGATTTGCCGTCTTTATACAAATTAATAATAATTTCCCTTACAGAGACACTGGTTTCTTTACGTTCTCCGTTTGTATCCATTTTGCGAAGTAACTTGTCAGGTAGCGAAAACTAAACTTAATTGCATGAATTATTTTGTAGACAAATAACGGATTGACAACGGATTTTTTACGATTAAACATGTTATGATAGGACTAGATTCCATTATTATGGAAAGCATAGGCAGTGTACGAAGATTTTTCACAGCAATTTTGAGTACTTATAATGAACTTTTTGTTGTATTTTATTTTAAATGCTGAAATATTGTTTTTTGTTTATTTAATTACTTTTCGTATATATGTAGCTTGTAAATATATAAGGAGAATTTGAACTATCTTTGTTCCATTTTTTGAAATTTAAAAACTATTTTTATTTCAGTGCTGTACGAGGACTTTTGCACAGCACTGTATATGAAACTAGAACGAAAGCTAGAATTTGAGAGGCATCACTTTTGAGAGCAAGGGTAAAATGAACAGAGTGTCTCTCCAAACACTCCAAAACAAGACAACTTCGCATATTACAGCAAATGGAGGGAATAGTCTCTTCCAGTAAATCCAACCAGTAGTGGATAGATCGAACTCAGAAATTCCAATGAATGACTTCAGCATATAATAAGACATATATAAGACAAAGGATATCTTCTAAACTCGTGACAGTAAATAGAGTGGAGACTTTTCTTTTCTTTTCTTTTCTTTCATATGTTGTAGACACTACCTTCTTGATGAAATCCATAAGAGTAACAGAATTTACCACAGTCCTAAATTTCTCACAAACATGAAACTAAATGACTTCACTGTAAGTTGCATTGCGAAATAAATAGGACCAGTCAACCGTAACAGCAACAAATTAAAAGGACGAAAAATTGGTTGTCGAATTAAATTCTCGGCTTCGTGGTCCTTAATGACATTTTTACGTACGAAGTATGTGAGAAAAGTTATGAGACAGTTTTTATTTTGAAACATGAACCAAAGTTTTCATTCTTCTCTAACAACAATGTGATCCCTTTCAAAGCCATACACCAACGAAGTCGCTGTTCTCACTCGCTTGGTAGCAGGTAGCAGCGCTGGTCCAGCCTTCACATTGTGCGGCTTTTAACTGGTCGGTTACCGTTTTCGAATGTTCTCCGGAAATTCAAAATGACATCCTTTCATAATATGTTTTAATTTTCGTCGGAAAAGTAACGAGAGCTCAAATAGAATGAATAAAATTAAGTTAAAAGTTGCACTTGTTCGCAATGTCTGGCCTCGCACATGCAAATCTTTCACGTGCCCGTATCGTCTGTTAAAATTTGGTATACGGTTTAAATTTAACAGTTGACTCATCATTCATATCGCTAAATGACGGTCTGATTTCACAAGAGCCCTCACTATCAACGTTAATGTCAGTTTTTGAAGTTGAAGATCTCGCTGAGCGAGATTGATCCTCAACGTGTTCTACACCATCCAATGATAAGCAGTGTTCCCCATAGGACTGTGACTCGCGGATTCATCAAGTTTAACAGATAACCTGATCGTTCTGATCAACAAAAACCCAAATTCGTGAATGATGCCGTCAAAATAATGTGTATGTTGTATGGAGTTAAAGCTGGGACTGAGAAGGCGGAAGCGATAAATAAATTGGTCTAGCACAGGCCGGTAGACACAACGTTGCTAGATCGGCTGCAGTGTTGCTATTCTTTGTGTGTGTGTGTTTCCACACACCTCGGTTACCTCAACTTCTCAATAAACAATACTTCACAGTAACAATAAATCACTCTCAAATATCAAGCTCTTTTCATAAAAGGCGAAAAATAGCAAGCGAAACTTGCATATCTGCAATAAAACGAAACAATACTGAGATTCAATACGAACTCCATGATTAAAATATATAATTGAAAACGAAAAATTAAAAAATTAAAATTATTCACTCACTAAAATTGTTATTCCTTCTCGATAATTATGCAAAATTTTGGAATTGGTGTGAATGGATGTATATCAAGAAATATATAGAGGATAGATGGAAAAACTTTCCCCGTTGACGGAGCAAGTTAAAAGTAGCTCAGGAGGATCAGTAGTTATTGGGCAAATTACATCAATATATTATTCCTTAGCCAACCATGAAAGTATAGAGAATGGAACAAGATTTCAAATGAAATACGAATTTGGAAATAACTGTTTTAATGATTTGGATTTCCCTACAATCTTGACAAAAATTTTACAAATTTTATCTAGAATCGTATTTTCAATTTGTTTTTATTTTGTTTACAAAAAGAGAAATATGTTTCAGCATAGTCCGATGGAAAATTCAACATGATCATCGATCTCATGTTTATGGTGTCACATCTTTTATCTTTATTTTTGAAGGATCGGTCGCCACAAAACAGCGAATCGGAATTTTTAACGAGATGTCGGCATCGATTTTGGCGTATGGTTTAGACGTTGGTGAGTGTTCGGGTTGTGGCTTCCCTCCCGAGGTGTCGTGTCCACCAGGTTGTCCACCCGATTGTCCTGTGTGTCCTTCTGTCTGTCCTTCTGTCTGTCCTTCTGTCTGTCCTGTCTGTCCTTCTATCTGTCCTCCTATATGTCCGCCTGTCTGTCCGCCTGCCTGTTCTACCTGTCCACCAGTTTGACCTATCGTCTCAACTCCCGTTGGTCCATCCTGTTGACTTCTTTGCTGTTTTCCAGAGTGTGCTTCAAATGCATCTCCTGATTTTCTTCTAGATTGTTCTCCTGCTTGCAAGGCCATCACCATTGATGAAGAACCGTCCCCGCATTTAACCGGAGTTGTTCCTATTGATGTCAAATCCATTAATTCATCACAATATATACTCCCTTTATTAAGGTTTGATGATAAATTTTTTTTTCTAAACTGGCAATTTTCGCGATAACGACGACAAAGACTCGTTATATGTTCGCTACATTGGCGAGAAAGACTTCTCCTATCGAATAAAACGAATCTATCCAATGCATTTTTCTGGAAACGAAGTAGTTTAGTTATTATTTTGGATACTCCTATGCTTCCTTACATAAATACAGCTCTGCTGAATAATCCTTCTGTACATGTGATATTTAAGAAGAGAGTCTTTGACTAAAATGAGCGACATTTTCACTAGCAATAATAAAATACTTGTAAATTTATTAAGTCACAAGACTGTTAAAAGAATTAAATATTTATTTTAACTTAAAAATTTATTTTAAAATATATGCACGCTCTCAAAACGTATGATAAAATGATTGACGGATTGCTTGTTTCATATCTAAAAAAATCGGGTAACTTGGATATTTTGATAAACGTATGATATAGTAAGTTTTTAACACAAATATTATGAATTTATTTCAAAATAAAGTTTTCACAAAGAATTTGAATGCCTTGGAACAAGCGTTATGCCGCCTTATTCTCCCAAATAGGAATTTTTAACACGAAAGCCGACCATTACAATAGAGATTCCTCTTCAAAAAGCAACTCCGTTCCAATGAGTGTTAAGAAAGGCTCTTCAGTTCTTAACCACATATACAGAGAAACTAAAAGGAATGGATAAGAAAAGGTTGGAATAAAAAATGTCAAATAAAAAAAATATGGTGTCGACTCGGGAACTCTGATAGAAAATAAAGTATCCACACACAGTGGCCCAAAAAAGAAGTCTCTGGAGCCACCAAAAAACTTATAAATAAGAACATCGAATGACAGATAGGGTGGAATCAAACCATTAGCCGAAAGAACAATCGAGTGTTGAGTCGTGTAACTTCAAATTTGTAGATCAAATAGTTCAACCTACTTCAGAAAGGTTTTTATGTGCTAGGCTTGGAAAACATATTACATCAGTGCTGAACAAAGGCTCTTGGAAACGAATGTGACCGACAGCTTCAAAACGAGGACTTGGAAAGTGGACAAACACAGCAGTGATGCCAATTACTACTCATAGAGAGGTATTTTAGTGGGCAATATTATAAAGGAGATCCTTGACAGAAAAATACTTGCCCGACTAAAATGCACGACATGATATTTACAGGTAGCTCAGAGGATCCCAAAAATTAAATCTTAATTCTTCTCCGTTTTATTCCCGGACCGAGTCCTGCATCAGACTAAGGACACATAACGGACGGTATGTGGGCAGGGGTCCGGGATTTCTCTTCCCGTTGCCGAGTCGTGCCACTTTCGTTCGTTTTGGAAAAATCCTTCCCAGTAGCCAGATGTTATATGAGTTGAACAGCAAGTCAGAACAGCAGTGCCCGAGCTGGAATATCAGCTGAATCTGAGGCTTTCTTGGTTTTCAATAAAAGGACTTCCTCTTTGGATTCTGACTCTGTGAATCAATCGATTTCTACTTTATTTTGCACAGCGTGAACACAGGCGACGCGGGTTGGTTAGAGGACGTTTGCATTCCAGGCCCCTGGTTTATTATTCATAATGCGCACTTGATCTTGCCAGTTGATATTGCGAGCAGTGATCTTCAGCGGCTTCAGTCGATAACAAGTACACTAGGGGCATGCTGCGCCGGGATTTTGGAACAGGTATAGAAGCGTTACTAGCAGTCATGATGATGCTCAAAGTAAAGTTCACCACGGCTTTAGCTGCTAGTTTTGCGATCCCCTGTGAATCTTCCAGCAGGGCCGCCCCTGCGTGAGTACCTCAACAACCCTCTCAACGTCCATCCTCACAACAAGCTGCTAGTTTTGCGATCCCCTGTGAATCTTCCAGCGGGGCCGCCCCTGCGTGAGTACCTCAACAACCCTCTCAACGTCCATCTTCACAAAAAGCGCTGCTTTCGCCGGTATTTCTAGTACTCCTTTTCCGCACCAATGAGTTTGAAGTATTCCAAATTCGATTGATTTAGCGTTGTAGTTGCAACGTGCACAAAACAGTGGCCCAAAGCATTAAGTTTGGTTTGGGAAGATTCTGCCGGGAGAAATACACTAAAGAAGATGGTTCCTGAACATCGAAACCACCCGAAACTGTCCCACCTTCCCAAGACCTTTGCCCGAATTATGGTGTTGCTCACTCAACTGCAAAACGCATTCCTGAGGTTTCGTGTCCCTCGCAGATTACGCAAGCAAGTGTTTGGTGGTTGTAATACGGCGACGGTTTACCTGCACAATACCGATCACCAAAGTTTCGGTTTCGCGTTGGCTAGGTTTTCGTCCCATTCCTGATATTTTCCTGATCCCAAAATTCTTCCAAAAAAAAATTCCAAAATTTTTTGGATCAGCATCTCTGCAAGCGATCCATTTTATATCCATCCATTTTACATCCTTCGCTGTTATGTCTCATTTACTCACATTTGTAGCATAACGAACTTGTTTCATATCCTTTGCATCTCTGTGTGGGGTGACCATAGCGAATGCATTTAGGACATTGAAGAGGCGCTTCTTTTTGCGCATCTTGTTTATGACCCACCAAAGTCTTACTTTGTCATTACTCGTAAATTATTCAGCGTCCTTTTCAGTCCGGTCAATGCTTGCCATACGTTGTGCTCTGTTGTTTTCTCGTATCAGCCTCGGCTTAATCCTTCTCACATCCTTCTCTCCTTCTACATCGGCAGTCCCAGTCATTGTCCCTCATTTCTATCAGTGCCATCGGCTCGAGTGAGGACATAGTAGTGCTTTTATCGAGGTTCTTCGTAACTGCGTTATAGAATGCTTATCGTCCCAAATTTGATAAGTATGTGTCCTGAACGAGTTATTCGTACTGTTTCCACAGCAGTTTTTGTGTCCTCGCGTCTGATTTTTCCCCTGGCATCCCACAGCGCTGTTGCGTAGGATCGACTGCCTTGAGGTTTCACGAGAAGTGCCCTCTGAAGTTTTTCAAACATCTTAAACTAAACATCAAACATCCTAACCTAACTAAAAAAGTTAAATTTCATCATCTTCAAAAATATCAGCAGCCAGATGTTATTGAGATGTTATTGCAGAAGTTCATTGGTGTGTATATAGATATTTTCTTCAGATAAGTTCTTCTTCAAATATTTTTGATTAGATATAAACACATTAGGTATTAGCTGGTGATTCCGTTGCTTCCACAAATTTGAAATTTCCAAATAAAGTGGATTAAAATCTTCTCCAGCCACCCATAGAACCATAGTCGATACACAAGGTTCGCATCACAGGCCCATGCTGTTCTTGTAAATGGTGCAATGTATAATATCGAGCATGCTGCGCGGAGCATATATTTCCATGTTCGAGTGCTCTCAGTGTGAAGTGGATGCAATCATGCAAGCATGTACGGCTCCAAAATAAAATGTAGGTGTAAACATCAATTTGGTGTCCCTGGGACTGTCATGTAGACACAGAATCGAAGAAAATGAGAAAACAAAAAAAAAGTACTTCGGCTCCAGTAAATTTCAATTTTACACTGGCAACCTTCCGAATGAAATATTGTTTGATGTTTTTGGTAATTTTCTCATATGGGGGCTCAATGAATTTTCGATTGCTCCGACAGTGATGCATGAAATAAAGGTGAGATACATGGCTGTAAGCGAACTAAAGTCATGTTTCGAAATGCAGGTCACGCAACATTTCTGCACATTGTGATGCTATTTGCATTGCCGAGTTTCATTTGAATGGCGGAAAGTTACCAGCTCATGCTTTTCTTTGAGGTCAGCTCTCGTTCGCTGTAATTGAAACTTAGTCCGGCTAGACTGCGATCAGCTTTGAAGTTGACACGTCTGAACTTTAAGCCGCATGAGCGTTTTTAATCCTGCAGAAGATTTCAAAATCGTTACCAACCTAACATTAGCCTGACGCATCCAATGCTCCAATGAACTTTACGCTTATCCCTCAAAGGATGTGTGTTTGCAGACTAATTCAATGCCACTTCAAATAATTCTATTATCCCATATCAAATTATATAGCCAAAATAAATCGTGGTATCGCCTTACCTTCGGCGACTCGTGAACACATTGAATTCATTTTCTGCAAAATGCACCACACTTGGCATCAAAGCTGCTTTACATTAAATAATCGTGTGTACACGATGGCCTTCATTCACCTTTGAATATCTCAAATTACACTAAAATTACCGACAAAAGTTCATTTGTCGGCAGTGCGGCAACTATTAGCCGTCAAAGGAACCACCCGTGGAGAATGGAGAGACCCAATTCAGTCCCGAGAAGAACAAAAACAGCGAAAACGAACAAAAAATCAATTAGCGGCTTTAAGTTCCTCACGAGGGTCCTTTTGACATGAAAGCGAATACATAAGTGATATAGAATTAAGTTGGATTAAGCGTAAGGGAGTGTACATGCATGTACTTATGAATTAGTTGTAAATTGAATTAAACAAAGCTCATTTGGGCAGTTCAGTGGATCGTATACGGTTGCATTGAAATATTTTTCGGGAAGGACTTAGCACAAAGGAAATACAAGGATATTTATAGTTTAAACTGGACATTTTCACAACCAAATTATCCCACCTATTTGAATCTTTTGCTAATATGTTGAAGCTTCTGCACAACCCAAAGCAAAAAATAGGACCTACGTGCAAGGGAAATTGCAGTGATCCATCTTGTGATCTAACGTTTTAGTACATATTTAGTCAATAAGTCCGGGTTTACGACGATATGAGTTTTTCCGGTGTGAACATTGAAAAACCATAACCAAAAACAACCATACTTTATCCTTGAATAGAAAAATAAGTCGAAAAATTGACTGTCAAGTTCTATGGTGGAGAATGATGACTTTGATGTCAGCAAGGGCTCAAATTTCAGTGCCCGAGCTAATTACAAATTATTGCATACGCATATGCGAGGAGACAGCTTTACCAGGTTAAGCTAATTTTCAAAAAAATTCGAAAATTTCCTAAATTAATTTTGACAAAGTTATCGAACCATCATGCGTAGTCGAATATAATACAAGTATGGCAGGTATCAGAAATAAGACCAATTATAAGAATGCATTCGTGTTTAAAGAAAAATCGTAAGTGGTTCCCAAAAAATTGCGTTTCATCTAATAGACACGGCGGTATTCAATCATCAAACCTCTTCTACGCAGTCAAGTCAATTGTGGAACCTAGTCAGGCAATTTCCAATTTAGTTTGCTTCCTTCCACATTTAGTGCAAGTGAAAAATTGTGCAAATTTTTGTGGAGAATATTCCGGCAACAGAATTACAGAAGCGTCCTACAAAATGGTGCAAAGTTTGGTGTAAACGCAAAATAAGAAAAGAAACAGGCGCGTAATACTTCACTTCAGTTGAACTCGTTTAGCCAGGGCTGTAAATCTGAGGCTGTATATTAAAACAGTCGATCATGTGAACTTAGAATACACAAAACCACTAGAGTTTTGTAGATGTACCTTAGTTTTGAATAGTCAGCTAAAATCCAGTCAAGACCTATCCAGTTTTCTTTAACCAATCAAAGCACAAAAAACAGGAGCACGATTTGGATTATGATTTCATTCCAAAGCAGAGAAATATTATAGGGAGAAAGGGTAAGTTAATTAAATTTAAATACTTAACAAAACACCGGAAAACACCACCGGGTTAACCAAAGGGTATTTGTCAAGTATTCAGTGGATCGACTAGAGAATACCTACTCGAGTGTCCCTCAAAAATGCCCAAAAGAGCACACGTCGCAGTGCCGATCGTAACACCACCGGGAAGACCATTAAAGTATTGCCTAGGAGATGTGTTTGTGTCTTACGAATTAAGTTTCGGCGTTCGCCACTTGTCTCCTTGTATAGTACTCGCATTTCATCAAATTGTTTCACCGGAAGGACAAAATCACGCACTCAAGATGGCGCACCACCAACGAGGATTCGACCATCCGTGCTTGAGACCGCTTCGTCGAACTTCCTCTGAAAGGATAAGATTGGCTCATTAGGCGTGACCTAGACACCGACAAATGCCTAATCTGCATAAAGCCATAACCGCTGAAGCAGCCCTGAACTGCGAGGAGAAAAGCTTCCCGCATCCAGATAGTGACTTTGACGGATCGGTCAGATTACCATTCAGCTTCCATGTTTGATGTTGACCAGATATCAACACTGGACCGGTTTCTTTCTTTCTCTTCCCTTCGCAATCTGATAAATCTAATAATCACATTTTTCGAACAGGTTGCTTCCATCTGGCCCCTTGCAGTTCAAAGAAATTTTTCTGAAGCTAAGGGCCATATATCCTACCCTTCGGCGAATTCTGCACATAACCCAACCGGATTTGAGTATCTTCTTGGCCAGGAGTTGTATTGCAACATTCTCTGTGATGTCTAATAGTGTGACACTTTGCCTTCTCGGATTGGTGTTAACCTTCCCCTAAAGTTGTCCACTGTAGGGAGACTATGTTTAATGAACTCTCCTACTTATTTTTCTACTCTCCTACTTCATTCGCAATACAATCAATGTCTTTTATTTCCAAAGAGGCCATTGAGCATAATGTCGAGATAACAGTTTTGGAGCCCAGGAGGTCCTTGACGGCAGTAGATCATCCCTACTGTGCTGATGACTGCTGCCAGGGACCAGGACATCGAAGTCACTAGTTTGGATGGTATTTCGAATACTATAGGCTTCTATTCTTTCTGAAGTTTAGCTCTAAGCCTTTGTCTGTTTTTTATTTATGGGTTTTTCCTCCAATCTATTCCGAAAATGTTCTATTGGGTTGAAGTACAGGCGATCGTGGTGGACATTTTAGTTTCTTGGGTTGTTTTGTTGGAAACTGAGTCCGCGAGCAGAGTCCCAAATTCGTTCTGCGGATGTACAGGTTATTCTTAATAAAATTACATTTTATTACCGCCGCCTTGCTTAACAGTGAGAACTATATTCTTAGAATTTCATTTCTCGTTAACTTTGCCGGAAACTCTTCCCTTGCAATTTGATTCAAATATTTTGAATCTACTTTCTCGATTCCAAAAATTCCCGTGCGTATTTTGGTGCATTTGTACAGGACCTCTTCTTGCTCTTGTATTTTAAACTCAACGGTTTCTTCTTACGTTTTCGGCCATGGAAATTATTATGTCCCCGTAGGACATTTCTAATGGTTCACCTCTTACCTTTTACCTCTATTCTGACCTCATCGGCTATTTAAGGTGCGTCTTTTCGAGAATTTTCTTTTTTTCAGACTGCTGACCGCCACATTAATTCGCATAATATTTATCGCCGTTCTGGACGGAGCTTGCTTAACAATATTTTGGGTTCTCCATATTGCTTTACAACGTGTTGGACACCTGACTTTGGCCCACTAATTACTTTCGGAATTTCACGCGTCAACTTCCCTTCGCCAAAAAGCTTTAAGAACGTATTTTCAAAAACTTCCTTACACATGGAAGACATGGATTTTCTGAACTTGAAACAAATCTGCACGCGACTGTAACTACACTGGCTATATTGTATGATAAATGATGGATTTATTGCCTTCTTGAACTCATTCTTCATCAGCTTGTGCCAAGCGATGTTGCCATTTTTTCGTACGGAGATATTTTTGATGCAATATTTTGTACAATTAAGTAAATTAAATTACTGTATTATTTCATTCTTTAAAAATATAGTAATTCATCATTAATTTTAATGGACTTATTGTAACAAAAGAGTTGTACAAAATATAGAAATCATCGAAAAAAAAACTATTGGGTTGTATGAGACATATTATTAAAAATCAAAGAAAAGCAGCGTTGTACGAAGACTGTTTTGTGTAACTGTATGCTTAACAACTGAACAACTAAAGTTCGTTTAGTTCTTAGCATAGAAAATTGTCAAAATTTCTTTATTGGTGCTTGCTTCTGCCGGGGCCGGTTTCGTTGTGTCCAAGGGCGGGTTCCGGACCTATGAAACCATCTTCAAGATTAATGTGCTAAGTTTGGTTTCAACCCTCCAAAACGCGTCCACGAAAACAAGGCTCAGTGAACCCAATAGAATTTTTTTCTGAAAACCTTATAGTCCTCTTAGATCAAACTGAGTAAAGATGTGGGGAAAACCACCTACTCCTTGAATTTGTATTAAATTGTAGAAAAAAATACATGCTTTAGGCTTGTAATTCAGTATTGCCTTCTTCATTGTCAAAATATTACAGCGTCAATATTCGACCAAACGAAAGTCCTTTTTGTTCTGCCGATAATTGAAGAAACATTTTTGCAGCACCATTTAAAAACTTTTTACAATACAAACAAACAACTGGAGACAACTTTGGGTAAAATTGTCAATGACAAAGGCTGCCTATTTGAAATAAAAGCATTCCACCGTCGTGGCAATTAACTGAATCCTCACTTCACGAGTCAATAGCAAAGCAAAATACAACCAGGATAACAATGGCATCTGATATTGTACGGACCAAGAATGACGGGGAAAAAATTTATTCAAAAACAAAACAAGAACGCTTTTGAAGAAAAAAATCAAAAAAAAAAGGACAAAACAACTGGCGCGACTAAATAAAACGATAAAAGAGTTTGAATCCTTGCGGCCACCGCCACCAATCACATTTGGCTTCTAGCGACTCAGTTGGAAATAAAAATGGGGTCGGTCGATTTGAGCGAGGGACAAATGACAACTAGCCCTACCGTTGTTCCTTTAGAAAGGCTCGTAGATTGCAACTCACTCTCGAACAAAAATGCGGATGCGAGCAAAGCAATGTCTGGCGATAGACAGAGTGTAATATAAGGAACGTCGAATTGCTTTCGGTCTCCGATAAAAGAAAATAAACTGTCGACAGGAAAAAACGGTGTATAAAGAGGCAGCAACGCTCTGGTTATTGTCCTGCACAATTCGAAAGGAATTTGGTATTTTATAACAGTGGAATACGTAGTCGGAGGTGTTATGCGAAATCGTCCTACGAATGTTTTTGATGCAAAGATTTTTGTTTTTCAAAAATGCAGGCAACAAAAGTTTCCGATATTCTCATACACAGTCCATTCATAGTTGGATGCAATACTTGTGCTTAATGTCCTTGCTAGAGATTTGTGTGCATCATAAGCAAGTATGGAATCCTGACACTGCGTTGGTAGCCTCGTCACTGCATTGACCTACATACTTGGTAAATAATTCCACTCCTGAGAAGAATCTGTCATTGCAACAATACACAACAAAAGGATCAACTTCAGTATCCTTTATCATTGAAAATGCGGTCTCATGGTTTCATCTTGAATTACACGAAAGATTTAAGTTCGTATGCAAATAATGTAAGTACATGTTTGTACCAGACTCGCAAAATGACCGTGTCAATTCTTCTTCATATTCTAGACAGCTCAAAAAACCAGCAGTAGTCCCATTTTACACAAACCATTGGGTCACTTTTCCTTCGAGAAAAAAATTGTGGTTTTCCTTCCCTTAATTGTGGGCAATAATATATTGATGCAATGACGTGACTTTAAGCAAGGATAACAAATAAGTAAAGGCTCTTTTGCATCTATTGTAATAAGTACCGACCTTTGACGTTATTGCAAGTATTTGTTTCAGTGTCGAGTCAAAGTGCATTTGCAGAGTGCTTTCATTCGATACTCCAGCAAGCACTTCCACAGGACTCGAGTCTAACGTTTGCAACTTGAAACAGAAAATTAGTTACACTTTCAGGAAGAGATGAATTGCTTTTCGATTCATCAAATGGAAACGTATTTTGTTGAAAAATAGTAATTTGCCTGTATAAGTCATACTTTTTGTTTGTTTGAACCTTTTTCGATCGATTCGATGGGGACTGTGGAAAGTGGCATTCCAAAATAGTTAATCATAGAAATTAATTGCAATGTCAAAGGGGGATCAAAGCATAAGTATTAGTAGTAGTAGTAGTAGTAGAAGTAGTAGTAGTAGTAGTAGTAGTAGTAGTAGTAGTAGCAGTAGTAGCAAAAGTAGTAGTAGTAGTAGTACTAGTAGCAGTAGTAGTACTGGTATTAGTAGTAGTGGTGGTAGTAGGAGTAGTAGGAGTAGTAGGAGCAGTAGCCGTAACAGTAGCAGTATTAGGCTAAATTGCGCATAGATTCCATTCCTAGCGTCTTATTCCTTGAAATTATTCCCTGTGTCAGCCATGAGAGGACCACTAACACCTCCGCAGCAATCTTCTCCTTCGTTGCCCTGGCTTGGTCGAAGAAGCTCATTTGCGAATCGATCAACAAACAAAAAAACTTCGACTTTTTCGTCATTACACCAATCGCTAAGGGAACAAACTTAGAGATATACTTCTTGGCCAGCACTATGACCTAATTTTTTTCAGAACTGGTAGTCTACGGACTCACTCGACGCTGTATCGTAACCTTTTCCATTTGTGCTTCGCCGACAATGTGACTGGCAAGAAATCATGGTACGTTATTTCCATAGTTAATAAAATATGATTCACCATGTCACTGTTTCCTTATAAGGTTGGCATAATAGGAATTACAAAGGGCAAAGGGGTTTACCTACCAGACAGTCTCTGAGTTAGCGTTGTTGGCAAGAGCACCCATCACGCTCTGTGTCAGAGTATTTAGACAATCTACCTCCGATGCTTTAGTCGAAAGGAAGATGAACCACGTCACTCATCAAGCTCTCAAAGCTTAGTGAGACTGTGTTCAACCTAACCCTGCTTTTAAGCGGGTTTATGTTATCTACATAAGATTGATAAGTCACGGTCTCCAGATAGTATATTCTGCTTTGGTGAGAAAGATGCTGCCTGTCATACTTTGTATTCATGCACAATATGGGACAGAATGCGCGATGATCTTGCCGAAAAAGTACAGCTGAATACTTCTATCAAAAAGATGCTTTAATCGGTTCACAAATGGAGCCAAGTTATAAATTACGGTTGGGCAGTCCTAATAACTAAAAAGGGCATAGTTGATCTTATGGAATCGTCGTGGGAGGATTGATCACTTGTCTAGTCATCCTCCTCTTCTTTCACCACTCACTAGAGAACGGATTCCTGTAATCCGAAAATGCAATAAGATGTAGAACAGGCGAGCGGAATACGAAGTAATATGTCAACCGGTTCCAGACCAAGCACTTCAAATGACAGTGGAGGTATAGTCAGTAGTTCAGCTGGGATTGTTCTACTAAGAGTCAGACACTGAAGGTTCAGGCAGCCTCTACTTTCACACCCACAAAAAGTTTCTAAGAAGGTGTAGGACTTTGAATTAACACTATCTTCAGACCAATTCTGCACTAACTTAAGAAAAAGCCGTAGATGAGCTTTCTATGCCCAATTAAGTCACTTGGTAATTATGTTGATAGCTTGAAACTCTGAAAGAGTTCAGAGAGCTGATATAATCCTTAGTCCTTCCGGAATTCAAAGCATAATACGCAACAACGTTATAAGAAAAAAGAAACCTTTCAGTGGTAATTTCCCGCTTCTGCGTGCTTTCATCCTTCTTCTTCATCCTTCATGCTTCTTAAATTGCACCGATAATAGATCATCCAGTCCTTAAGCCATACTACCTAGTACCTGTATCCTCTATGGCTCAAATACCCTTTTCAAATCTCTTCACACCTGATAAAATTCCCGAGCAATTTCCTACACATGCTTAGCACGCATGAGGACCTGAATGAAGAAAGAAAATTTCTCTTCTCCTTCTATACGCTGCTAGACACAAGCCTTTTTTCATTGAAGTATTCTGGCAATGTTTATTCAGGTTATTTGATTTGATTAGGTGTTAAATGTACTGAAAAGCACACCAGTTCAAAGATGGTAAACTCCTTTCAGCATAGTATTGGCTTCTGGACTGTCATCCGTTCCATTGACTTTATCCTTGTAAAAAAATATTCGTTGCTACATCTAGCTCCTTTGATTTGACGAGCAGGCAATCAATGGAGTTTTGTGTTCAGGTGACAGGATCGGATGATATTCTAAAAATCAACCAGGCAAAGTAAAGTTAAAGTAAAGTTAACCAGCACCAACTTCCAAAAAATACGCCACACATTCATCAATTCTTCACTTAACTCTTAACTAATTCTTAACTTAACTAATTCACTTAACTCTTCTCTATACCATAATCCAAGGTGTTGGGATAACATACTCACCTGTTTTCACCTTTCTTCCGTAAAGCTCTATCTGTTCCGCCAGGTCCCATTAGGTTGGATTGGAAGTCATCTGAAAAAGTAACTCTATTCCATTCCTCATTCGTACAATGTTAATGTTGAAGCCCACATTCTCAGCGCTGCTATCACTAGGCGGGTGAAATAACTATTGACCATTGGAGTTGTACAGTTTCTTCTACCCCTACCACTTTTCCGCGTTAAGCTTCCTCTGTTGCAATCATTTCTACAAAAATATTTCCACTGTTTACTGAAAAAAAGCAACTAACTCCTTACCCCCTCCTCGGGAGGGCTCCATCAGGCCCTAGCTTGTATCACCTTCCTCTTCCTGGAATAATCGATCGACAGAACAAAGGATTCGCCCAATATATTGCACGCTACATTTACTCGCAACATATTCACAGGATGCTTTACTTGCGACAGAGGCTGCACTGACCTAGTCGTTTACAATTTGGAATTAAGTGTGCGACAACAATACTGTGACAATAAGGATGAACCTTTGACTTCGGCAAATCCTGTGGACTTCCCTGTCGATTAGAATTCTCTTCTCAGGCAGTGGTTGCGTTACACAATTTTTGAAGAGGTCTACGATGGTGACCTAGATTGCAAGGGTTAAACTCGTCCTGAAATCGTTTGTATTTGAAAGAATTAGGCTGATGTCTTATGCAACCTGCTCGGCTTCTGCAACACAATCAATGTATCTTTTTTCCAAAAAGGCTATAGGCTATAGAAACTACACCACAGCTATTGACCTTAGTTTTCCGACTTAATAGTATATTCCTATTTGTGCTGTTTAGAATCCTGCATTAGTCATTTGCACTGCCCCAACGCCAACTCCTGATTCTTTAGACTCCCCAATTCTCGTGAATAATTTTCTATGATTTTTCTCGACTGTTGGCTTTATAAATTAGGCATCTGCGCTGCTTTTGGTTAATCGATTTCTCTAGTTTCGCGCCTTTTAAGCGAGGACTTGCACTTTTCTTTAGATTTTTCCGATTGAGCCTTCTTCACTTTATTTAAGCGTTTTTGAGCGTATTAAGTCGAAGACATCATTGGGTTCTTCTCCTTGGCTAAGAGCTGTTGACTGGGGTGGTTTTCTCTTTCCGATGACACAGCTATTCAGGAACATTCCTTTTGGCTTTTGTGATTGGAAAGTCATTGGAAACCTTGCTGGCTCTGTCCGTGCTCTTTCTGCTTGTTTTCAACACTCAAATAACTTAAGATTCTGAAGACCGCATTTTCGAGCTCTTCTATCTCATTTTAAATGTCCTTATGGCGTTTTCCAGGCAATCCTTGCGTTTTTTATAATTTTTAGAACCTTAGATGTTCAGCGTTAGCTGCTTTTGACTTTTCTGCAAGACTGTTTTCTTGACCAAAACAGATGCGTATGAAGCATGCTGATCGCTTTTCGTTGACGAGGGGTTTGGATGTTGGGCGTTATGCTGATAATGACTATCCACATTGTCAGGAATATGGTTACTTGAGTTAATGGTTCTGTTACCCATGCTGCAGATGCACTTCTACACGATTTTGTTTCAGTACATTGCTTTGATTGGCTGCTTTTGGCCAGCGGAAACCTGGACAGAAATAGTCTTTTGAGCTCGAAGCGTTATTCAACATGGTCAGCATTCGAGAGAGACTTGTGCAACCTCTGCTTTCTTCCAGCTATGTGTTAATTTTGTTGATTTCCATGCAAGGATCGCAGACGATTTTGAACATACGAGGTCTATTCAAAAAGTATCACGAATTTTCCGTTTTCCCTAAAGTTACTTTTATTCATCATTATTATACACTTGTGCCAACGTTTTTTGCAATTTTCAAAGCAGTTCAAGAACTCATTTGTTATTCTTGTTCAGCTCCCTTCAATGGCTTCTTTATCTTTAAATCTTGGTGTAGCGTCGTCCTTAAATGGGCCTAGTTAGATTCTGAGTCAAGAAAAACTCACAGGCGGACAATTTTTGGCCGCAAATTCACGCGTATGTAACTGTGTTTGAGCAGGGACGTTATCGTGGTGCAAAAGCTTATTTATATACTTCCACAAACTTGAGCGTTTCTAAAAAACTGCTTCGCGAAAATTGTGCATTACTTGCAAGTAATGTTCCTGATTGGCCATTTTACTCTGCAGCAAGAAATCATGACGCACCGCGTTCCCGCAATAGACAAAATCTGTAAGCAAAACCAAAAATAAAAATACGTACGCGCACTTAAAATTTTTTTCGCGTAAAATACGATACACGTTCTTTGATCCTTTTGTTGGAATCGACAAAAATCGAAGACAAGCCAAAACATGTGCAAGCAAAAAAGCTGACAAAAAATAGTTGAAAATTCAAAATGGCCAAACTTGTCAGCACAAGTGATGGAGTTGAGTACCAACATGGAGTCACAAAAATGTAGAAAATCGAATATTTGTAGGCCGCGAAAATTCAAAATTCGCAATAATGTTTGAACTGGCTTCGTATTTGCCCGCCTCCACGGATGGATTGTTTAGTGTCTCCGAATCTTTAGTAGCACTATGTTTCACGAGTGAAGAATATCTTGGCGACTTATATCCAACTTATTTGCTGTAACTAGTAATCGACTCTGGAACCAAACTCTTTGCACCCCTTGTTTTTCTCCAGTTTCAATTATGTGTTTCATTATTTGGGGCTTCAGATGATGCAACGTTCCTGTAAGATAGGAGAACGCGTAGCTGAGGTTCCAAAATTCAGTCATCACATCTTCCTTCCTTCAAAATGAAGTTCACAAGGAGTAATGGGATCGATTGCAATACAGAAAGTACACAATTAGCTTCTGGATATCCAAAATTCTTTCGATATTCGAATTTCTGGACCTAATCCTTTTTTCTCAGTTCCCTCTTTCAATTTTTCAAGGACAAGTGTTATCAAAACATGTTAAGTGGAATGTATTCCGGATTCCTCCAGAAGACGAATGGCAATCGAGAAATTTTCGAATTGTGACCTCATTTCTACACTTTCCAGACCACTGAAGAGCAGATGAACGTATGGAAGGAAGAACCCAAGCCAAAGAGTAGACAACCTATGTTAATCTGTGATGTAAATGCCTGGCGTGGTTTGACTAGTAGAAGCAGAAACGAAGGAAGACACGTTGAAGGTGATTAATTACAAGCCGTTCGGGATCATCCCGATTACGACTATCATTAATCTCTGTTTGATTTTAATAAACTCAACACAGACAACAAATTGAGTCTTTGATGCTATTGTTCGAAACCCATCTTGCGCGATTTGTCGCCGAGTCGTGAGGCGCGAAGTGATTCAATTGAATGGTTAATGAACCTCAGACGTAGGTTGGAGGTGGGTTGGAGTCGTAGCTGCGAGAAGAAATTCATTTGGGAAATTGATTTCCGTCGTGATGTGACTCCTTCCACGCGATAAACCTGAAGCGCATTTGAAATTCCATAGAAGACAAATCGTTTGGGTGTGTTGTGCGAGGAGTCAGGACAAAGAAATTCTGGTTGGCCAGGCATAGGATGTTGTTATAAACTCTCCCAGGCATACTATTTCATTGGTCAGGTGCCGTCCATCCATATTATTTTCATAAAGGACCAACGAACTGAACTACTGCGAAAGCTGAAATGCACAAATCACACAAAACACAGCCTTGCGAGCCTGCAATACATTTCGTAGTTCCAATGCACGTCAAGCCTAGGAGCCCATATTAAAATTTTATCGCATTATACTCGGTTGTACGGCTCACAATGCTTTATCCTTATTTCAATAGTAAGTCCTTGACAAAGAGATGTTAGTTGAGCTCGCAAAATATTGATATGAGATTATTCTATTTGGATGGAAATTCATATAACAAACCCCCCCGACAGCATTTAGGAATGTTGTTTTATTTTCTTTTTAAATTCAGGACAATCGGATCAAGCCACGTCTAATTTTCAGCTCATGAACTCAATGCTTTTCCAAAACTTTCCTATTCAGGCATGCATCGTATGAATTCAGTGTGCCGACAAGATAACATCAATTTTCGCACTTAAATCTTTTAAGCCTATTTGGCTGGAATCCTTTTCTGGGTCCTGGCGTATTTTTATTAGGACTGAAGGAAAAACTTCAATACTAAATCGCCGAACTTTTCACGATTTTCATTGCGATAACGTCAATATAGTTATATTCGTAATTCTGCTCATTTCCACCTCTTCATATTGAAGTACACGAGTAGGATTCGCGAGGAGAGAGCAAACTTTTCAACTTTTTGCACTGCCTATCGGTTTAAAACTGCCCTAAACTCTTTAGTGCTCGGGGGAAGGATTATGGGGTGCTGAAAAACATTTCGTTTTTTTTTTTGTTTTTTTTTGAAAGAATGGTGATTTTTCTTTGGAACTCGCAAGCATAGTATTTGCAGCGTAATTTAATGAGAATATTCAATGGCAAAGACCGGTATTCATTGTTTAACTTTGTTTTAAATTTCAATTTCAAATTCTCATTTGGCTCATGAAAATGTTGTCTTAAAATAGTATTTCATACTTTTCACGTCCTATGAGTAGGCACCAAATAAAATATATAAACCCTAAACAGATTTTGCCACAGACTGTGGTCCACTCCATTCGAACAAATCTGCGATATCGTAGTTGCCCTCAGCGTAGCTTGTAGGTCTACTCGGAAAAGGATGAGAAAGAAAACATGCCTCAATGCATTTCACGTTAAAAATAACGCGAGAATGCATTATAAAAATGGTACTCGTCCTTAAACTAAAATATTTTATGGATGATGGTTGTAATAAAGTGGGCAAAACAGGAATAAAAAACAGCAAACTACTTCGTTGCCTGCATCAGTCCAACAGCATCTCTTAGTTGTGAACGTTCAAGTGCTCCACCTGCACATGAATATCCTGGCACATGAGTACATGCATCGCCAGGTATGATCGCCGGAGAAAAATTTAATTTTTTTTGCAGGTCTCAGATTAAATACGGCAAATCCTGTGGCTTGGGCAATAGCTTTGCGGCTACACCATGCGGGATTTTATCGTTGTCGATAATAAAGCGCAGCCATGTCAGCACAACCCGATTGCATCGCCATTGAACTGATCGGATTGTGAAAATTGAAACGTCTCGTCCTGTGGCCGTTGCGGATGATAGGGAAAAATTGAATGACACCCAAGTAACAGCTCTGATACTTAAAGTATCCTTATGTCGTGGCACGGGTATTGTGGTCGTCGAGATGATGGTAGCTAATCAGCAGGAGTTGCAATTCCTACGGAGTGTACCTGGGCCACAATGAACCCACCGACTGGAAGTTTATTGGCGTTGAAATTGAATCGGGGAATGGAAATTCAAGTTCTTTTCAATCTTTACATGTTTTTCCAATCAACTTTTCTTTGCATTTACTGAAAAATAAGTTTCTATTAACCACATTGTATATGTTCAATTTATGCTGAGCATGCTTTATTTCGTGAGTGCAGTGCAAAGTTTTTCCATACTTACAAGTAAATTATGGAATAGTTTTAATGGGGAAAACATACCCTTGTTATCCATAGTTTTCCTCGAAGTAATCCACAGAGAGAAGTGAGGATTTTCCAGGATTTACATCTTTATTTATATGAACATTAACTCTCACGGTTCAGTACTACTCGTCTTCAACAATAAAAACTTCTTGGATCCTATTGGTCCTTGTTTCGCATTTAACTGCTATGTTTCTGAAGAAAATAAAGGAAATCATAAATTAACGCTCTTTATTGATATTGAAATATAGGAAGATTGCATAATTTAGCACCTGATTTTCAGGGCAAACTCGACTTTATTGTATGCCAAAGCATCGGTGACTTTATTTGGTTGCGGGAGAGAGAGAACTTGCACTTACTGCGAGAATATTTTCCCAAAATTTCAAGTCGATCCGAGCGAAATTCTCAAAGTTATCGAAGTTGTTGGTCTCCGCTCCTTCAAACTGTACTTCTGACAGCTACGGTCGCTCACAACTCCAGAGTACAGCTGATGGGCGGAGCTGTATCAGGCATGGGCTTAGCAGGCTGTCATGAGTTTTGCGCTCTCATGGATTCAGCGAAGAATTTTTTTTAAAAAGACATCTTCATTTGACGTTTAGTCTTTCTTCTCCTTTCCGCTGCAAACGAAAAAATGCAAACTGTGAAAACTTTATATTGAAGCCTAGAACAGAGGATTGTGTTTTTGTTCTGGCGAGGTATTGAAAACAAATATAGTAGTATTAGTAGTTGTTATTTCATGAAATTACCAAAAAGGATAGCTTACGATTGTTCAAGTTATCGATGAGAAAAAAGTTGTGTTACCCTCTAACTTCATGGTTCCGTGTTAGGTTACGGTTCTAATAAATAAATAAGGGTTGGAAGGGATCGACCCCTGCGAAACCTGCGAGCATTTTTTCAATAGTGACTTTCTCACGAACAGAATAGGTCTTTTGACGATATTTGATAAACGTTTCAAAAATTTTACGGATGGAATCTTTTGGGAATTTTTGACAAGTAATGCGATACGGAGGGAATCAATTATATTGTTTGAGTTATAGTCGAGTAATGAGGTATTCAAAACGAAGACAATTTATTAGGAACTTGAACTGTCTGATACTCATTCACCGTGCAATATTTCTTATGTTTTCATTTTTTTTACCGTATAGTCTCCTACCAGGTATAACAAGCCATTGAACGTCTTCACTTCCGTGATACCTCTGAACTTTGCGAACTTCTGTCTGGAGAACTAATCCTAAAAATTGTTAGAGTATTGACTCATGCATGTCACAATTAACTGAAGCAAGTCATCGCCGAAAAAAATTCTAGTTCTCTGGGCCGTACGTTCAACGGTGTTCATTCATCGATTTAGTCAACTTGTCTCTCCTTTATGCAAATACCACGTTTTCTTCAGAATCATAAGTCCCAGCGTAAGGCTCATCATCGGAACCCTGCCCTGAACAATTTCCTGCAGGTAGAGTTGGTAAAATTCTGGTAGAAAGTCAACCCTATTGATGGGTTGAAATTCTGGTTCCAGTGAGCCCGACGGGTTTGGATTATTCTGATGTCCCTAGTTGAGTAAAAATAAAGAACTATATTCTTAGTTCAAATTATAGCGACCAAGCTTGTTGGGGTACCACCTCGAATCGTTGCAACTCAGCTGCTGAACTACAGCTCTGGCAGTATATTAAGTTTACATGATGTATTAGGTGTATAAATATGAAATGCGGATTTTACTAACAGATGGCTTAACCATTACATATGGTTTGTGTCAGAGATAACTAAAATGGCATTTTGGAGGGTAAATATCTGTCAACTAATTCCAGTATGTCATAAGTTTTGATTGTACAATCAACATAGTTTTTTTTCGCTTCAAAAATATCGAATTACGTGCCAGAAAAAGAGGTTTTGCGGGCAAGTCTAATAACCTTCTTTCATTTGAAGAAATCGGCAGCAGAAACTTATTGATTGTTAGTGGAAGCATATGGTGAACATGCCCCAAGCCAAGATACTTGTGAACGATGGTTTACAAGATTTAAACGTGGCGATTTTGATGTCAGCAACAAAGACCGTGGAAAACCACCGAAAAAAAATCGAAGTACACATTTGCAAGCATTATTGGATGAAGACAACATACAAACTGAAAAACAGTTGGCAGAAGCGTTAAAAGTCACTCTACGTTTAAAAGCCATGGAAAAGATCGAAAAAGCTGGAAAATGGGTGCCGTATCAATTGAAAGAAAGAGACATCGAAAGGCGAAAAACCATTTGTGAAATTTGGCTTGCCAGACAGAAAAAAAAATGGTTTTTTGCATCGGATTGTCACTGACGATGAAAAGTGGATTTATTTCGACAATCCCAAGCGGAAATAATCATGGGTAGACCCAGGCCAGCCATCAACATCACAACCAGTTCGAAATATTCATGGAAAGAAGATTTTGCTGTGTATTTGGTGGGATAGTAAGGGACCTATGTATTACGAACTGCTGAAACCTGGTGAGACTATTAGTGGCGAACCTTACCGACAACTGATCAAATTGAACCGCGCACTTAAGAAAAAACGACCAAAATTTCACCAAAGACATGATAAAGTTATTTTCAACATGACAATGCTCGGCCGCATGTTGCAATACCTGTCCAGAACTACTTGGGAAACATTAATTGGGAAGTTCTGCCCCACCCGCTGTATTCACCAGACTTGGCTCTTTCTGACTACTACTTGTTTCGACCGATGCAGCACGGACTTTCGGAACAGCACTTCCTATCTTACGAAGAAGTTAAAAATTGGCTTGATGAGTGGTTAGCCTCAAAAATGAGAAGTGGTACTGGGAGGGAATCCATCAATTGACAGAAAGATGGGAAAAAGTTGCTGTGGTGCGTAAGGGTGTGGTTGTCCCTAACAGCGTCAGAAATTGCTGAATTTGGCGTTTACTAATTTGAATAGAAGCAGAGACCCTAATGAACACTGAGATGGCGCCGATCCCGGTAATATTTTGATAAAGGCATATGGAAATATGTGGACTCTCGGCTGATCTGATTTTCATATTTGTAGCCACTAAAGAGAAAATACGTTGAAGAGCATTTGTATGCTGATGGGATATATCCTTTATACGACCAATAAATCAAATCAAAATACTGCAATAATCCATTAAACTCTATTAAGTTTAATATAGTGCAACTAAAGCCACCTACAAGAAGGCTCCTATGGTTCCGTATTCCACTGCGACTCTTGCAAGTTTAAGCGTTCAAAGAGGAAAAGTTCCTGGAGCCAACTTGCTGCTGAACAATCAGCTTCTAGAAAAACTATTCACTATTGAAAGCAAATTTAAATTCTTGAAAACGCTGTGGAGGAAGGTAATATGAATTTTATGTGTATTATCTTGGTTCGCATGAAAAATGGAATAACGTTTGATTCAACTCAGAGTGTCTTTGCATGAAGCTTCGTGCATAGGAACTCATAGCAGATGGTCTGTAAATATATATAAAAGGTTCCACAAGTCAAACAAGCCATCTATAAATCACCTAGCGCATGCCAGTATAGCTACATCGGTCAATCAGGATGTAGGATAAGTACAAGCTTTCGCGAACATATAAGGGACTACATTATAGCCCGACGCAACAAAAAAACTCAACTTTGCGAACCACATGACTGACAGCAAATGTATGCGAACACACACTAGAAATTGGGAAAATTGTAAAATAGTAAAATAGAACGGCGAAATATACAAAAATACAGAAATATACAAACAAAAAACATTGGACACGACTCACTTGGATATAATCTTTGACATTACAAAAACAAGGCCCACCCTGCATAATGACAGCAAACAAAGAAGCGTGGGATCAAATCACGGGACTCCCTGGATACGGAAAAATCACATACTTTTACTAATTTGGACCTACAAATAAGGACACTGACGATCGATAAACTCAGAACTAAATCACAAACCGAAACGCGTCTGTAAAGTTACAAGAAAACAGACGGGCAATGACAGAAATTTGTTTACAAATCCTAAAATTTGCGACGACTTTGGTCGCAATGACATCGTTTGACCACGTCCGCTGCCACTGCTTTATGGCACAGTGGAGTAGCAATTGAATATGGTGAGTAAAGAGAGAGTCGACAGTAAGAAATACACTCGAAATACCAACTAAGAAACGCTAATAGTCAAACTCTTTCACCGTCCAGTTCATCGGAGAGAGAAAGAGAGAGAGAGACAGAAAGAGAGAGAGAGAGAGGCAAGAATACCGCGTGTAGCAAATAAAGAGAGCTTTAGTTAGTAGAGAGCTTAGAAATTACGACGCAGATGCGTGGAGAAATCGCGATGGTTTGCTTCTTAAGCTTAACTATACGTGAGAACAATTTTTCCCGGAGTAAAATTACATGTAAGTCATTCTTAATGTCATGACTTTTATGAAAATTGATAGTCAGTAGAGCGCATTCAAAAGATCCAGCTATTATCATTATTATGATGAATCAGTTACATTGTAGTCCTGAGACTACTTAGGATCGAGACCTATATCACATTTCAGGCACTTGAACTTCAACTTCGTAGTACCATGCTTATGGGAGCAATCCAATATTCTTGGATAATTCCCATAAGCACGTACCAATGATCGTCCATAACACCTTGTAGTAAATAAGGATTTGGCTGGCTTTTACCCTTGGCGCGGTGTAGTACAAGCTTCGGGCCAGATATATTCTGAACCCAAACAAGGACTCTTTTCTTTATTGGGTCCATTTTTCCTGGCAAGTAACTAACCGTTGGGTCGCGACAAATCCAAAAATAAGGCAAATATCGGCCCCCACCATTTTTTGTTCGCATTCTCGTCCGAAGATTCGCAATAGCTTGACCAAACATTGTGGTCATTCCAGCGATACACAATTACATCGTCAGATGTTCTCTAGTCACTTTAGCCTCGTTCCTCTCGCTGGAATTTTTTTACATCTTTTAAAGGACAATTCTTATCACGGAATGGCGTTGTCAATGTAAAAAAAAAATATGTCTAACTTTCGATCAAAGACCAAACGAAGCGGAACGAAACTTGTTTCAGCCCAGTATAGTGGTGGGTCGCACGACTGAAGCGACGTTTGTACCTCTTTAAATGGATAAATATCCCTAATATACGGCCGTATGACGCACGAGGGTGGTCTGATAAGTTTCGGACCTTAAAATGATACAAGACAATTTTCTCAAAATTTTTTTTATATTTTTCTACATAGTCTCCTTGTAATTCCACACAATTCTACCAGCAATGCTCCTATCTCTTTAAACCGTCTGCGTAGTATTCGGCGCTATTCTCTGTTCATGGAGGTGATTACTTCCTCGTCTAACGAAAATGTCTATCCATGGAGCGCAGGCTTTAGATAAGGGCACGAAAGTAGTCCCTTGGGGCTAAATCTAGTGAGAAAGGCAAATGGTCAAGCAGTTTAAACCAGAATTCGCGGATTTTCGCCATGGCACCCACAGAGACTTGAGATGGCATGTTGTCTTGGAAACATGATTTTTTGTTTCTGCCAATGTGGTCGTTTTTTCGCAATTTGTGCCTTCAGCTTGGCAAGTAATGATGCGTAATATGGTTCTGTAATGGTTTTTCTTTTCTCAAGATAATCGATTGAGATAACTCCATGACTATCCAAAAAACAGTCGCCATCAGTTTTCCAGCCGAACAAGCAATTTTCGCTTTGTTCGGAGCCGGTTCTACCTTTGCAGTTCACTATTTTGACTGTATTTCTTCTTTGGGAGTAAAATGGTGTATCCAAGTTTCATCTACAGCACTACATCGGCGCAAAAACTCCGATTTATTTCACGTTAACTACGCCAAAAGAGAGTTGGAAATGTTCATTTGAACACGTTGTTGGTCTAACGCGAGCAACCGCGCGGACAGCTTTCTCTTGCCTAACTCTTGATGTTAAATGTGACTTGGACATTTTATATGTTCTTTCGACATTTTCATAACCTCTGGTATCTCTTTCACTTTAGTTCACTTTCGGGAGTCGTCTAACACCATTTGATGAACATTAGCAGTGTGATCGTCAGTAGTCGCAGTTTTTGGACGTCCCAAACGTTCATCACTTCCCAAGCTCTTACGGATACGGCGCATTGCCTTTCAAAAACAAAAATTTAGTAACAGCTCTAGACTCAGTTTTTTTTCGTTTTCAGAAAAATACTCACATCAACTCTCTCGAACGACTTTCAACTAAAAACTGCTCGTCCGAAATGGATGAAAATTTGATGAGTAACTGTCAAAAGATTCACAATTACATTTACTAGCATTTGTTGATGAGTGCCGCCATCTTTACGTTGTGGTTGAAAAATTTTCAGAGCAACCTCGCATAACCCTAAGTAAGTGACTCTCAAAGAAATCGTGTAAAACTCAGCTATCTGTCAAGAAACACAACTTGTTATCAGAAAATCGATGTAGTGAGTGTTTACTTCTTGATACATTCTAGAACAAAAATTTTTTTTTAAAAAAGAAAGAAAAAATAATGACTTAGCATTCAAAGTATCAATTTTTTATTAATAGAATTGCACGACGCGTTTCGCTGAACTGGTCAGCATTATCAAGTGCAGTGACAGTGTGGAGCTTAAGCATACCTTATATACTATCAATGGACAAAAAATTTTTCCTTAATTAATTATGTTAATGCCTCAAATAAGGTCGACCTGAAAATATTTGTTTGGTCATTAAGGACAGTAAAATTGTTATTCTTAAGGTGTTTATGGATCTCTAATGATTCTAAAATATTAAGTTTATGAGACTTAGGTAGATTGTGGAGTATTTTTAAGTTGTCAACAGATGGGAATTTATGATTGGTTTCTAAGAAGTGATTTGCTACGTTTGAATTGGTTTTTTGATGAATGTAGCATTTAAAATGTTCATTAAACCTAACCTTAAAGGATCTACCTGTTTGGCCTATATACCCGCTATTACATTCCTCACATGTAATTTTATAGACTCCTGATTTATCAAATTTTTCCGTTGATTGTTTGGCGTTGTAAAAAATTGTGGATAGTTTTTGGCTCGGCTTGAAGGCAATTTGTATACTATCACTAGCCAAAATTCGAGATATATTATTGGATATTGCACCAAAATATGAAAGGGTTACATATTTTCTATGAATGGTTTCGTCCGTTTTCGGGTAAATTTTATGAATTGTATCTTCCTTATCTTTTTTATTGATAAGCTAATCAATTATTTGTGTCGAAAAACCATTATTCCTTGCTATTTTTTTGATGGTAAATATTTCGGCATTCCAATGTTCCATAGAAAGCGGTATAGAAAAAGCACGATTAACCATAGATCTATAAGCCGATATTTTATGGGACCAGGGGTGGCATGAGTCGGCTGGAATTGTTGCATCCGAGAAGGTAGGCTTTCTAAAAATGTTGAACTCAAGGTTGTTAGAATGGTTTCTGGTGATGGTCAAGTCGAGAAAATTAATTTTTCTATAATTTTCTTGCTCTACTGTAAAGGAAATTGATGGGTGTATTTTGTTGCAGAAGTTTAGAAGCTGGGTGAGTTGGTCATTATTTCCAACAAAACCAATAAGGATATCATCAACGTATCTATACCAGAAACTGACATGTCTTGCAAATTTAGATTTTAAAATAGTTCCCTCCATATTGTCCATAAAAAGTTCTGCCATAAGTGGACTTAGAGGGGAACCCATAGCTAATCCTTTTTCTTGTTTATAGAAGGTGTTTTCAAATTGGAAATAGTTTTCTTTCAGACAAAATTCTAGCAAAGTGCTAATTTCCTTTTCTACCACAGGGTCTATGTTACTGGAGGCCAAAAGATTCTTGGCTATATTCAAAGAATCTTTATAGGGAATATTCGAAAACATGTTCGTGACATCAAATGAGATAAGGGAGCAGTTATTTGGAATATTATGTTTGACTAACTTGTTGACCAGGTCTACAGAGTTTTTTACGCTATTAGACGCATTGAAGTTAGTGGCGTCTTTGAAGAGTTTATTAGTTGCTATTGCTATTTTTCTCAAAGGGCTGTTTACAAATGAGACAACTGGCCTAATGGGGTTGTTTTCTTTGTGTATTTTCACCAGGCCGTAGAGTTTTGGGGCTATCGGGTTCATATTTACCAGTCGAAATTTGTCATTTTCTGAAAAAATGTGTTTGGTGGTTCTTAAAATATCTTTAAGTGAAGTTTGGATTTTATTTGTAGGGTCCTTTTTCAGAATGCGAAGATTTTCTTTCCCTATAAAATCCCGGATTTTTTGATGATAGTTGGCTTTTTCAATGATGACAGTGGAGTTGCCTTTATCCGCTTTCGTAACTATCAAATCTTTGGTTTTAATTTTCTGTGAAATTGATTTAATGGTAGAGGATAGGTTCGTACCGGGGTTTGGGGGAACATTTTTTATTAAATTCTTTATTTTCTCTTTTTTTAAAATGGAGTCTGGTTGGTTATACAATGCTACCTCAGCCTCTGCAATAAGGGTTTCTTTTATATTTTTTAGGTTGTTATTAGGATTATATTTTGGGCCTTTACTCAGGAGATTTATCTCTGTTTTTGAGAAATTAGTCTGTGATAAGTTAATGACACGATTAAAAAATTTTTCGGTTCGTACAGGGTACACCTCCCTCGCCCCCTGTACGAACCGAAAAATTTTTTAATCGTGTCATTAACTTATCACAGACTAATTTCTCAAAAACAGAGATAAATCTCCTGAGTAAAGGCCCAAAATATAATCCTAATAACAACCTAAAAAATATAAAAGAAACCCTTATTGCAGAGGCTGAGGTAGCATTGTATAACCAACCAGACTCCATTTAAAAAAAGAGAAAATAAAGAATTTAATAAAAAATGTTCCCCCAAACCCCGGTACGAACCTATCCTCTACCATTAAATCAATTTCACAGAAAATTAAAACCAAAGATTTGATAGTTACGAAAGCGGATAAAGGCAACTCCACTGTCATCATTGAAAAAGCCAACTATCATCAAAAAATCCGGGATTTTATAGGGAAAGAAAATCTTCGCATTCTGAAAAAGGACCCTACAAATAAAATCCAAACTTCACTTAAAGATATTTTAAGAACCACCAAACACATTTTTTCAGAAAATGACAAATTTCGACTGGTAAATATGAACCCGATAGCCCCAAAACTCTACGGCCTGGTGAAAATACACAAAGAAAACAACCCCATTAGGCCAGTTGTCTCATTTGTAAACAGCCCTTTGAGAAAAATAGCAATAGCAACTAATAAACTCTTCAAAGACGCCACTAACTTCAATGCGTCTAATAGCGTAAAAAACTCTGTAGACCTGGTCAACAAGTTAGTCAAACATAATATTCCAAATAACTGCTCCCTTATCTCATTTGATGTCACGAACATGTTTTCGAATATTCCCTATAAAGATTCTTTGAATATAGCCAAGAATCTTTTGGCCTCCAGTAACATAGACCCTGTGGTAGAAAAGGAAATTAGCACTTTGCTAGAATTTTGTCTGAAAGAAAACTATTTCCAATTTGAAAACACCTTCTATAAACAAGAAAAAGGATTAGCTATGGGTTCCCCTCTAAGTCCACTTATGGCAGAACTTTTTATGGACAATATGGAGGGAACTATTTTAAAATCTAAATTTGCAAGACATGTCAGTTTCTGGTATAGATACGTTGATGATATCCTTATTGGTTTTGTTGGAAATAATGACCAACTCACCCAGCTTCTAAACTTCTGCAACAAAATACACCCATCAATTTCCTTTACAGTAGAGCAAGAAAATTATAGAAAAATTAATTTTCTCGACTTGACCATCACCAGAAACCATTCTAACAACCTTGAGTTCAACATTTTTAGAAAGCCTACCTTCTCGGATGCAACAATTCCAGCCGACTCATGCCACCCCTGGTCCCATAAAATATCGGCTTATAGATCTATGGTTAATCGTGCTTTTTCTATACCGCTTTCTATGGAACATTGGAATGCCGAAATATTTACCATCAAAAAAATAGCAAGGAATAATGGTTTTTCGACACAAATAATTGATCAGCTTATCAATAAAAAAGATAAGGAAGATACAATTCATAAAATTTACCCGAAAACGGACGAAACCATTCATAGAAAATATGTAACCCTTTCATATTTTGGTGCAATATCCAATAATATATCTCGAATTTTGGCTAGTGATAGTATACAAATTGCCTTCAAGCCGAGCCAAAAACTATCCACAATTTTTTACAACGCCAAACAATCAACGGAAAAATTTGATAAATCAGGAGTCTATAAAATTACATGTGAGGAATGTAATAGCGGGTATATAGGCCAAACAGGTAGATCCTTTAAGGTTAGGTTTAATGAACATTTTAAATGCTACATTCATCAAAAAACCAATTCAAACGTAGCAAATCACTTCTTAGAAACCAATCATAAATTCCCATCTGTTGACAACTTAAAAATACTCCACAATCTACCTAAGTCTCATAAACTTAATATTTTAGAATCATTAGAGATCCATAAACACCTTAAGAATAACAATTTTACTGTCCTTAATGACCAAACAAATATTTTCAGGTCGACCTTATTTGAGGCATTAACATAATTAATTAAGGAAAAATTTTTTGTCCATTGATAGTATATAAGGTATGCTTAAGCTCCACACTGTCACTGCACTTGATAATGCTGACCAGTTCAGCGAAACGCGTCGTGCAATTCTATTAATAAAAAATTGATACTTTGAATGCTAAGTCATTATTTTTTCTTTCTTTTTTAAAAAAAATTTTTGTTACAACTTGTTATGTTGTGCCAGATATATTTGAAAAAAGAACTAATCAAGGAAAGAAGAAAAGCTTTCAAAATATGTATTAGGAGAACTGGAAAGTAAGAAACCGAAATTTTGTAAGATGTTTATCTATGAAAAGTTGACAAAAAAACTTTTCCTGAAATAGCAGATTTCATTGCATACTTCACATCATAGCGTTCTTCTTTCTCTTTTAACCTATCGGAATGTTTAAACCCTACTTATAATTCTCACTGTGCTTTGCAAGGATCTGCTATAACTTAGTGCATGATCTATTGACAAGCCTGGTAAAAAGTTGAGTGCCTCGAATCAGTGAATTCAGTTAACCAGCAAACTATACAAATCGCAGGACTTTTGCGTGGCCAAAGTAGCAGCCATACTCGTCCAATTCTTCGGAAGACATAAAATTAAAGGGATCAATCATTTGTGTTATGCCAGAATTGCATTCTTCATTTTCCTTCCACTGTCAAATTAATAATTAAACAAAGGTCACTTAACCAAATCTGGCTCATGCCATTCTTCGTTCCAAATATCATGTTACCAGTTCGCCGATTAAATTTATGTCCGATGAACGAATGAACGCAAGGAATCTTCGCCATTTTTGGCCGTGGTATTCTCCTCTTTGCCGGATTTAATTTGACATTGCTCTTATGATGGCTGCTGCGGCCCAGTGTCATGTTGCGTGGATCTTGGGATTTTAAAATCGAATGTACACTTTATCCGTGTCCATGTCCAACAAAACTCATATGTGTCTCTTCCGCAGTTTCGCGGCTTGCATGCCAGTCCATTTGGAGTTTCTTGGGTTGCATGGGCTGCGCGGTTGCTCAGCGCTCTTGGTTGATTGGTGGCCTTAATTAAGCAGCCTTCTGTATCATGTCATTCAGTGATTTATTACTGAATTTCAGAGGTCTGTCTTTAACTGACTCAAACTCAACTCTTCGAGTTAATATCCAACATGTCAATGTTTTGTTGTGTTTCACATACGAATGAGTATGTGGATGATTTCTTTTTTCCACCAAAATGCTGGTCAAGAGCTGGAGCACTGGTTGAATCACATTCGCCGTGGGCTTGGGCATTCGTACGCTCTGCTAAAGTTTAAGGATTTCGTTAATTGGAATTTGTGGTAGAACAGAATGAAGTCGGCATCAATGATTCAGAAAATTAACAATAGAGCAGAGAAGTGTTTCGCAAAAGAGGTGCAACTGAGTGAGAACGTGCAAGCTTGTCTGATACTTCGCGCAGCGATTTGCTATATAGGATTTATTTGTGTTCTATGAGTTTGTTATTATTTAATTTAGGAAACAAGCACATCAAATCACTGCTAAACATTCATTACGTACATTGTTATCAAAGATTTGTATATAATATTTTAACTAGAGCAGGAGCCATGCCGCGTAATTCAGCTACCCTGCAGTTCCTTCCATTATTCCCTGCAACAGACTTCACCCCAAATCCTCGTTGCCTGCTTTGCCTTGCGTCTTAATGGTTTTGCGTGTTCTCCGGTATGTTGCAACTTAAAACACATCTTAAGAAGGAGTTAAAAGCGAGATAATGGCGCGTAATTTAAATTTCCATAAGAATGAGCTAAGACGCCCATTCGTTCTTTTTACCGCATGCCGCGTTATGGTAATCTCGCGCTTTGGACCATTCTTTCAATGCAGCAGGAACTCAAAAGAAAAATCATGCAATCCTCATTCACCGATGTCAGGTGTGTGGGTTCGGAAAACGAGAGGAGCAACGACGAAATCTATTAGCCTTTATTTAACATAACCAGTCAACATATAACGTTTAATTGATATGGGATCCAGAATAAATGCTTGCGTACAATAAATATTATGAAATTTAGCCGGTCCTAATTCATTTTAAGGTGAGCTCCTCCTTTCTGGGAAACGTGCACAAAGCACGAGTCTGCTGATTATTTCGGGGCACTCATCCTCGCCGTTTTATCGTTGTACGATAATGAGATTCATGGCGATGATGTATATTGGGAATGTTTAATGAAAGTCATGGAATTAAGCTCCATTGTGGCTGCGATTTGGCTTCGGTAATTGACGTTAATCAATTTACATTTTCAGTGATTAGGTCTTTGAGTAGGTTTATAGGAAAGCATTAATAAATGGCTAACTAGAAGCGAGAAGTGGAGAGAAAACAGCGAAGGAGAGAATGAAGGGGGGCAGTGCCAGAAATTCCATCTACACATCTCATTCCACTTTTCTATTGGCGGATAAAATAGTATTTGACTATGAATTCAGCCGAGATTTCTGTACACGGAAATTGTAGTAAAATAGCTCCCGTCCTTTCAAATTTTTTTCTGGCCTGAATTGCAGTCCTACCATTTTTGTTGGATAAGTTCATTTTTCACTTTACGACTGTGTCTCTCTAAGATTATAATGAAGTAAAGCTGGAATACCGCTGGGTGGCTCAGCTATTTTATATTAGAACATAAGTTTTAGTAGTTTGTACAAAAGGATCAATTGAAAAGACAGAAAGTCTTAAAGGTTTTAGCCGCAATGGTTTCAACGTAGTACTTGAGCTTTTGTATTTGAAAAACTATATAAGGCTTGTCCCACATATATCGAGCCGGTCTTAAATCTCCCCGCCACAATGTACAAACACTCTCTACCGGGTACCAAAATAGGTACAGGTGGTGTTATGGGCCCCCATTTAGTTTTGTTGTAATAAGTTCAGAAACAAATATAACTTCACCCATTCCTTTAACAGCAAAGCACAGCGTAATAAGTTTTTCACTTGTCTAATGTGTTTTGTCCAGTGAAATTATGACTTCTCAATTTAGAAAGAAAATTGAAATTTAATACACTATTCATAATATTCCATATGTGACAGTGATATGAGCTCCATAGTAATAAAATTGAATATTATTTTATTATATTATGATCATTATTATACACATACTCTACCTTGTGAGGGATGGAAAATACATTTCCAATAAAGAAAAAGGAGTGTTACTTGAATCGTCCAAACTATATTTTCTGTTTTGCATTACACTGACATCACACACATAGTTTTGATAATAGACATCCTGCGCACTCATTATGTGCTCTCATTTCGCAGACAAGGCACTGCATCCAAATTTCGCCTCGTTCGTCTTCAGAAAATAGTGATACGCAAAACAAGCAGCGTCACATTCTCCAGGGGTTCCCACTCCCATTTCCAGCTCTGAAAAGTGTGTCAGACAGCTCCAAACCACCAAACTTAAGATGTCTTTTACTGGATCGCGTTTTGGAGTGTTCACATTTTTTTCAAAAATTAACTTAATGCTTTTTAGCATCCTTCCGCAGAACTGTCTTCTTTACATTTGTTGTTCTTTTCTTAGTTTTTTGTTTTAACATTTCTTTGAATAATGAAGATGTTATCAATGTAGCTTTGCAAGATTTTGGCCACTTATTTGTCATTTGCTTTTTGGGCCTTAAGCACAGGCCAAATATCGTTTGGAGGGACAATATTTTGCACAGGATGCGATGCACATACACCAGAGGTTCCTACTTCCGCTAAATCTTTCGCACTTTCCTGCATCCATTGAATGTTAGAATCTGAATCTTGAATGAGGAGTGGACCTGCTTTAACACATATTACTTCAGAACGTTGTGGAGCACGAATTGTGCCCAAATCTTTTTCTTCACTCATTGACTTTTTGCCCTTACTTTTTTTTAAGTATTTCTAGGTCAAGGTGATAGTCAGTTGAGGGAGCAATTATATTCCTGAATCCATTTGCTTTTATTGTTCCAGTTTGGCAAATTCAATACGCTTTCCAAAATAACTCATAAATGTCATATGGCCCAACAGGTCTTCACTGTGGAGCAAACACTGTCGAATGGCTTCACTGTAGTGCAATCTCAAAGTACCAATAAAGATTTTATCAAGTGGCTGAAGCTTATACGACGTGTCGGGTGGTAAATTAGGCGCTAGCTCAATAATTTCAATATTTTTGACATGGGAATACCATCTACAACTAAAAGCACCGGGTCCTCCTTGGTTGGTTTGGTTTTTTCGATAAAATGCTTGAGCAATTCAGTGAATAAATTAGACTGAAACCATCCGGAAGGATGACATATGGCAATTCAACCTGGCGAAGCTCCTTTCATGCAAGCATCTGTCACATTTTTGCGAGGGAAAATTAATAGTTGCGGAACAAACGTTCCCCCGGCACTAAAACAACATACCACAGTTACTAAGGATCTACTTTCAGCTGAACTTAATGTGCCAACTTGTCGTTGCCCTTTGAGTCCAATGACACGTGGACTTTTAAACTGAACAACAGAAATTCCAGTCTCATCCACTTTGAACACTCAGCTTTCAGAAGGTCAAAAAACGCAAAGACAGCTTCCTTACTGTATCCATTTGCTCTGAAAAAGATGTAGCTTTGGGTTTCAGTATTGACAAAATATTCTTATGGCGACTCATAAAATGAAAAAACCGCTCTCTACCTGCTTGTCCTGATGTGAATGGATGCCGTATTCCATTTGTTTTCACAGAGCTCGTAACATATACGACGAACATCTTGCCTATCAAGTACGTGGAACTTACTTTTCATCATAACTTCATATTCAACTAATTTAGTTTCAAGTGCGTCATACATGATCAGCTTACGTCTTCATTTAAGTCCTGCTTTTGATGGCGAAGCATCACCACAATCGAGTCTCTGACGGGTAGCGCGTTTTACGTTCAATTGTTTTGCTGCTGATTTTAAGGCCGAAATACAATACTGCGAGACTGCGATGCGAGAGCGCGACGAGAGTCTCGCAGCAAATGTCAAGCAGTTTTCGTAACATGCATTTGTATACGACATTGTACAATGATTTCGATGCGTCGATGCGAGGCGAACAATGTTCAGTAAAACGAAAATTCCTCGCAACGAGGTTCGTGACGTTTATCAGATGCGCCTTAATTACTTTTTAAGTACGAGGGTTATTCAGAATGAAAATTGCGTGCATCCTTGGTGAGGCTATTATTTGCCAAACGAAGAAAAATTCCAAATTCAAATTTTTAAGAATCAAAAACAATTTTAATCAAATTTCATTTGAAACGTCACCAATTTGACATCTGTCATATGAACATTATTTCTCCTCGCATCGCATGCATTGTAAATTGAATGCGTTGCGCGACGACAAGGGAGAATCGCATCGTCATCACGCAGTATTGTATCTGGGCCTTTAGTCTCATTTCATTATGTCTTACGGCCGAGATAGTATTCGCCATACTACTTTGACTATATAGCTTTCTCTTGTTCCACATTTTCTTTGCGCTGAGCACTTTTCTTCGCATCTGTGAAAATCAAGGAAGAGAAATCTGTAATGTACACAATATGAGCTCTGTCCACTTGGGGGCTCATATAACGAACACGCTTGTGGGCCCATATTAGAACACACTCTATTTGGCGAAAAATTAGCAATCCGTGCTGTTGCCGGGAGCAAATTTTAACCTTGATCACCGTTTTGTCGTCCTTAGGTACTCCTGATTAGCACCTATTAATTATGAATTAATAGAATATAAATTCAAATAGAATAGATAGTGAATAAAAATTCAAGCAAATGTGAAGTAAATATTCACCTTATAAACTTTCCTTCGCAGCGAAAAAGAAAAACAATGTATAGCGCACACCATTCACATATAAACTAAATCAAATCGCTAAAGAGCAAAACCCAAGAGCTGCCATTATAGATTTCGACTATTTACTCGAGTCTGCGCAGCTTACTTCAAACGATATGCATGGGGCTCATATTACATACAGGGTCCATATTAGTACCTTTACCTGTACATACAAGAACTTTCCAGGACCTATTCAATGCCGCAGTTATTCTCCAGACGCTTTCCAGTATTGATTTACGTCGACTTTTTCATGTTTGTTCGTTTCTTATTGCTACAAATGACAAAAAAGTTGATCAAGGATCAAACGACAAACGAGCGAAAGACTAGCTCTGAAATAATTGATATAATGAACAATGCATTTAGAGAGCAGTGGATGAGAGAAGAGAGAACAAGACAGTGGTATAAAAGTTAAAGTCAGTTAAAGATGGCCATACGTCAGTTCGCAGTTATTCTCGCACTGACCAACTTTCTAGCGCAAAAACATTAGAAAAAATTCAAGCATGTCGTCGAAGACGATCGTCGGTTGACTGTATCAGAACTAGAAAGTGATATTGAAAAACCAAAAGTTACTGTTTGGAGATTTTTCACCGAGAATTTTGGAATGATTCACATGTATGCGAAATTAATCCCGAAATTCCCAACGGTAGAGTACTAGAATTATCGCTTTGAAACCGCTCAGAACAGCTTGGAAATGGTCTCTATTAACAAAATATACTCAAAAAGATTATTATTCGTGATTAACAATGGGTTGACGGCTCTGATTCAGAAATAAAGCTACAGTCTTCACAGTGGAAACATTCTGAAATGATATGACGGTGCTGTTTCTTTGATAATGAAAGTGTTGTGCTGTTCAACGAGTTTGCTCCGAGAGTTCAAAACGATTACTGAAGAATATTACGTTGAAGTATTTTAAAGGTTGCGTGGTGTAGTAAGATAAAAACTGCCACAATATTGGTCAAATGATCATTGGTTGTTTCAACACGACAATGCTAGAGCACATTCTTCAATTCTTATGTATTAATAATCGACAAATTCTCATGCTGTACAGGCTTTTCAGCCTCCGCATGGCTGCGTCTTATGGCTCTCCCCCTCATCCCTTCCAAAAATGTCGCTTAAAACGCGTCGGTTTGACGACAAAGAAACGGTTGAAACTAATGCAATGAATGCGCAGGAGGAAACTAGCCTGAAACAAGCCAGGAAAACTTCAGGTAGTGACACGCCGCTGCGAGCGTGTTGTTTATGTCCTTCAACAAATGGGGACTACATAGAAGTATGCTGTTCAGCGGGTGCTATAGAATAATACCTGGACAGAGATATGATGGCTGGCCCAATTCTTTTGAGACAAACCTAGTATAATACTTCGTTTAGTAACTCCAGTCTTTCAAATTGGGACGTCTCTTAAGTAGACATGATTGGTGTTCTGGGTAGGAACACCGAGTTTCTACCTGTCCTTCTACAGATACCAAGGAAGCCCCACAGAAATGCGATCGCCAAGCGCTCCAGTTTTGTCATATTAGTACTCCTCAGCAATGTGATGCGTTTATTGACCTGACTTGGTCAACCTGTAAGGAGGTTTTTTGTACTTTCCTCAACCTTGCTACAAGTTTGCATATGTCATACGTTTGGGTTCCCTTTCGTTTTGCCAATCAATGTACCTATCCCTTTTCAGATGGTTTTGTCCAATTCCCATTTTACTGTTGCAAGTGGTACTTTGCTCGTACCTGTTCTCCTTGAATTTCGGTCGTCTGATCCTGATCTTGGTAATCATCCACTATATTATTTTCCTCTACCCTGCTGTCTCCTGAGACCCATGTCAGTGTTATAGTGACTAGGATTGTTTCGGCTTTTAGGAACTGTCTGCAGACTTGCGCTAGTTGCACGCCCACTTGCTGTCCGAGAGTTTTTGAGAGTATTCCTCCCAAAAATCTGTCTATTACCACTTTTACTGCAAATATATCTATTATATATTACTGTATATATAATATACAGGAAAACTATTGTAGGGCTCTCAAGTTTGAAACTTCGATTGAGTTTCAGATGATCTTCAAAGGAGATTCTGGTTCCCGGTACAGATCCGTTTTGGAGTCATCGGTGTTGATCAGGAATCCACTCTTCTCTGATCTATGCATTAATCCTGAAACCGATTGGATGATCAGATTGTGGTTTCACTTCAAATATAAGCTCCTGTACCGTATTTCGTTCTTCTCTACTTGGTGTGTAGATTGTATTCGTGGTCGTTGTGTCCATCACCAGTGGAATTTCGAACTACCCAGCTCATTTTCACTCGATGGGGCCAGTCGTTCGATTTGTTTAAAAATTCAGTAGTGTCCTGTTTAGCGGTTTTTCGATAGTATATTAGTTGATTTTTATATGATGGTCGCATGACTTTTCATTGCAAGGTGCGCCGCAGTAGCTCTCTGTTTGACTGCTCCTATGTGTGCAGTCAAAGAGATTACTGCTAGGTTTTACAGCCATGTTAATCGAATTTATTGTTTTACATCGAATAATGGGGTGGATATGTCTCCAGTTCTTTGTTTAAAACCTATGCTCCGTTTTTTCGGCATTGATGCGCAGTTTAACTTGGGCAAATCGAAAAGAAGTGAGAGTACGGTCTGCATAAGGCCTGATTTGGATTCCGAGAACCTTCTACTGATCCGGATCAAAATATTCCCGCATTTGCTCTCGTTCTCAAGCCCTCCCTGTTTATTTATAGTCCGGACCCTTGCAAGTGTTTACTATGACATTCTGTAGTGTATTTCTTGTAGTCTTTTTCTCAAAGATCACACCGTTATCGTCTAGAATTTTCCTTTTGGTTAGTAGTTATGTCATCCATTTGATTCGATGTGAACATTTTCCATATTTTTAAAGGCTCTGTTTATCATCTTTGAAGGTAAACGTACTGGTTGGGACCAAGCCCGTGATATTTTCGGTGCTTTATTTGTACTCACTATGGTACGCTAAGTTGAAAGGTTAACAATAAATTGCTTTATAATGGCTGATTTTAGCCGGCTTTGGTATGGAAACGATTTTAACTTCTCTCTAGTCGAAAGGGACACATGTCTTGGATAGAGACGCTCTGAACCCCTTTCACTTTCCCTTTCAACGACGGCGGCTCAGCTGACGGAGGAAGCTCTAACGTTGTGGCAGGTGGTACAATGATTGCGTTGAGTGCATCACACGGATGTTTGTGCGCTGACATAGAAGGAAATGCAATTCTGTCAATTGTAGAGTTGACAGACCAAAATTGCTGAAGGATGTTTGAGCATCGCTTCCTGGGTAGGCAGAGTTAGAAACTGCTTGATAGAATGATCCTAGGAGGATCTCTGTAGAAGTGTTCAGTTCGCGAGGAGACTCTTCTACAGAACTTTGGAACGAATGGTCTTGTGTTTGACCTCTGTAGAGGAGATTTGCCTCGGATGAGACTCCTCTAAAGACCTAGAAATAGATTGGTCTGCGTGGAGATCTTCTGTCAGCGTGGTAGAAACTCTAGCTTGCGTGGAGGCTCATCACAACAAGGAAGTTGTGAGGTGTCGTCCTTAATTTAATTGCTGGCAATGATTATCCAAACACTGTTATGAATTAAAGACACAAAGGAAGTCACTGTTTTCACAGCTACGGCACTTAAATCACTGCGCGAAGGTGAATCACAATAAACTGGCAAAAGAACGGTCAGAAGGAAGAGATGTTTCCGCGATGGACTCTTGTCTAAGACTGACTCTGTTAGTCTTAAGGAGAAAAGGTTTCAGTACAAAACAAAAAGGAAAATTGTGGGAGAAGGGGTTTTTTGGTGGTGGACATATTCCAGATGGGTTGAAGTAGTTGCACGTGTGAGAATTGCATGTTTTCCACACATGGACTGCCAGGCGTCTTGGCTTGGTTTTATGGCCGTGAGAAAATGAAATTTTGGGATGGATTTTTCTATATACGAAAAGGGTATTTGTTGAAAGGGTATTTGTTTACGGAGGATTCGCTTACCTCTATATACGAGCTGTTTTTATGATTTCAATAGCCCGTATTATTGGGATTTCTTTTCTTTTCTTTGTGGATACACTTTAGATAGAGATTCTTGGTATATAGTTTGACGGTCCTAACGGCCTGTTAGATATCTTGTTCGTTTAATATTTATTTAAGGGAGGAAGGAGTGCAATAAGGAGTCACGATGGTTGTTCATTATATCTCCTCATCCGTTGAGCCCAAAAAATGCTGGATTAAAAGCAGCTCGAGACTTTCTAATTGGTTTTTCAGTCCCACTTTGAAACACCATGTCCATTTGTTGATCCTTTTCATATTTCTACTTAGCCTAGATGTCTCGTTTGCTCCTTAAATGTTGCAGGACAAAAAATTCGAAATTTCCTTTCCTCGTTTGTCACAGCTGGTTGGAATATTTCGCTTGTAATCCGCCAATCCGATATACGTCAGATATAATGATTTCTGCTAAGTCATCCTCTCCTAGGATTTCTGGTTTTCGGCGTTGAAAAATTTATCCAGATTTTAAATTATTATACAGGTAGGGACCGGGAAAGGCGAATCTAAGCGACATATGGGAACGTTTTCGCGAATAAATCTGTTAGGCAAAGTTGGAAATAAGTCTGGTTTAACGTAGTTCACTTTTGTAATATGAATTTTCTGTCCATTTGGAATATTCTGGAATCAAATAGAATGCTCCTGAAGGCTTCCCTACATTCTGAAATGTTTTACAAGTTTCAAAGAAGGCGTTCCTCACTGCTGTTATATTTTCAAAGAATGTTCTTGAATGGGAAAGTGAGTATCGAATCAAAATAGGAAACTATCTATTAACTAGTTTCTGTATTTTAACTGCATGTGCTTTGAACACTCATTTACTGACATAATAATAACAGTTATTACATATTCGATAAGGATACAACTTGGAGCGAAGTATTTCCATTCAATGGCAAGATTATTTAGATGATTAATGGCAGTTCCAAGTCTAACACCTTATTCCTTGATATAATGGATGATAAATCCAAATTTGATGAAATTGGAAAGTTTTAGAATGGTGACTGAATTCAAAGGCAGACTATCTACTAAGTTGAAAATAAATCATTCGTTATAAACAAACGTTTTAATTCTTATCACATATCTACATTTGATATTATATTATCAAATATCTACAAGGTACGATTTCTTTAATTCGACTTTTCTCTTTTTGCCAAAAAATAAAACCATTCCTGGCAAATGGAGCGCATTAAGAAAAGATTTTTCTCTGGACTATTTTGTATTTTGGCACGAATCTACATCTTACAATCTTATCGCGAAAATTCTACTCTAATTTTCACCACGATTTTTTCTCGTCATTATTATCGTCATTTACGCTCCACGAACAATCATCTTGAGAGATTCTTCCTGCAAATCTTAATGCTTCTCGGGATTAAGATAGACAAAAAGTAAAAAAGAAGGAGGCGGATAGCGTCACAGTTACAAAATACAATGCAACATTTCTACATAGTTAACCTCAAAAGCTCGGGATGCAGGGAAAATCTTTAAGGAAAAACTTGTTCTCAAATTACATCCAAATACAGTATTAATCTGTGGAATGAAGAAATAAAACGAGTCCAACAAATGAAATTGCAATGAGATGGCCTATACGTGTATCAAAGTAGACATATATGCTAAACGGCAAAGTAGAAAGAACTGATGAACTAGCAAAAGATCTCAGACAAAACTGAACTCTGACAATAAACAAGATGAACTGAAATGCTTAACATGTGTTACCAACTTTGAATGAATTTTGAAAATATTTTTTTAAGGCCTATCATTAAAAGTCTAGAAATAAGGGAGTCGAAGGTTTCCTGTAATTTTCTGTAGCTTTAATATACTTCAGTGTTGCAATACTATCTAATAAAGGAGGAAGCAAAAGCGAGAAAGGCAACTTAAAGGCAATAATAAGTCAAAAGGCAACAAGTGACAAAATAAAAAAAAATTCAGAGGATATAAGTTGAAACCAAAGGTCAGAAAGATAAGGGTCAAGATTCTTCTCAAGCCGATCGGGATAATTTATTCAACTGTGTCACAGGAAGAACACGCATGTATATACCTGGATTTAAAAGGGCTATCTCCTCTTTAGTTTTCCACTCCGTATTGTTTCTTTGGTTTAAGAGGTGTCTGTATTGGCATATTCATTTTTGTTTCCAACTGACTCTGATGCAGAAGCTTGCTGTTAGCTTTTGTAACGAGGGTGTACCACACTTCATGTAGTACACGATAAAGGGCCAATCTTCACGCAGTACAAGATAGGTCCCTTGGTTCAGAAGGATTGGCTGATAGGTCCAATAAGTATTCCCGAAATGCTCTGTAATATTCGGTTCTTCAAAGTTGGAAGTTTTCGTAGATTGTGATATTTTTTCAAAAAAATAAAATGATAATAATTTATATAAATAATAATAATATAATGATATATTTTGGCAACCCATAGGTCGCACCTGCAGCGAAAGAAAGGAACAAGGTTATAGAGACAGGGTTATTTGAAAATACAAAGGCCGCATAATGAACGAAGAAAGTTACTTTTAACCGACTGGCTCAGCGCGCGGGCTTGGGGGCTGTAGGACATTATTTAAGCCCTGATCTTTCCATGTCACACACTCACTCACAGAGAAAAAGCTTACTCCTTCGTATAAGATAAAATTAATAAATAAATAGAAATGATCAAATAAATCAGTAATTATAAAATATTTTATTGCGTGAATTGTGCTGCGCTGATTCTGACCACATCTGCTTCCTCTAGCACGAATCTCCACCTCAGCTCGGTTTCGAGACTTCACTTCCTGCCGCTGCGCTAAGTCTGACCACCTCTGGTTCCTCTGGCACGAACCTCAACCTCAGCTTGGGTTCGGGACTTGAATGAATTCCACTGCTCTACCCCTGATCATTTTTGCTTCCTCCAACATGAACCTCCACCTCACGTTGGTTTTGGGACTCCACTTACTTTTGCTGCGCTACCTTTGATCACTTCTGCTTCCTCTAGCACGAATCTCCGTCTCAGCTTGGTTTCGAGATTTCACTTGGTTCTGCTGTGCTACCTCTGACCACCTCTACTTGATTGTGGGACGTGAAATAATTCCGCTGCGCTGTGTCTGCTTACTATACCTCTGCTGCCTGCTTACTATCTTCTTGGCCTCGATCTTAATTTACTCTTGGGCTTTGTGATTTTGAGCTTCGAGGACTTTTGGGGCTAAACACTTCAAACGGCTTCCTGATTCTCTTTATGTTTATTTTCCATCTTCTATCCATTGATATTTCCCTTGATTCACAATTTCTTTTCTTCTTATAGCGATATGTACACAACAACCAAGTGAATCATATTAATAGAAAATTTCATCCCAAATAAATTCCAAAAATTTTGTTTTTCCTACAGGGAATTTTGTTTTCTGAGAATTTTTTCTGGCATTTTATTTTTACTGAGACTTTTTTGTATGTTTTTGTTTTTTACTAATATTATTTAACTAAATATTACTTAATACCTAAATCTAACTATAAGTGATTTAATTTTAATTTTATTCTTGGTTCTATTTCATCTCGTGTGATTTTCTTTTAACTTAAAAATATGGGTACATATAAAAAACTTGACCAAAACAATTAATTGTTATATTCAAAGTTAATTGTTATTTTATTTATTCATTCATTTATTTATACATATAAATTTTTTTTGCTTGTTTAATGTCGCCAAAACATCGGTTAGTTATGTTATGCAACCAGTTATGGTTGTTTTGGAACTGACAGTCATCGGTTGGACTTCAGATTCAAAATGTTATAATGGCTTGCGCCAGTCTTTTGACGCATAGCCTTTTTTCCGGGAATGTTGTTGCTTGTCTTTGAGTGATGTGAAGAATTTCCCTTCAGTTTTCAATGATTAAGTTAATTCCTGAGTAGAGAAAGCGGATACGTTTTTGTCTTGCAGGTTCCTGGCGTCGGAAACCACAGCATTGCTGCTTTGAAACAAAGTTCATTACAGATTATTCCCATAAATATGTTTTCGGTGTCGAGTTGAATAGTTAGATACATCTCTGTTGTAGAAAGAATACACCACTGCTGTAGATTTAGGTTTATTCCTGCAACGAATTATCTATTACTCGAATTCTTGCATGGATTTTCTTCTGGTGTTCATTGCCTTACTTCCTTTGCATCAATCACTGCGATCAATTTCCACTAAAGTTTGCCCGCTAAAGATTTTTATAGGTATTAGAAAGTCATTGAACTCTGTATAGCATAGTGGCCGAATTATTGGGTATGGGAATAAGTTCCCACCGTTGGTAGACAGATGTTCTTACAGATATTATTTTAGTGTCTGCTGTGGTAGTGTTCTTGGAATTGGCAGTTGTATGCGTAGGCTTACGAACGCAGTAGTTGACGTTCCTTCAAAGAGTGAACACCGTTTTTTTGTCGCGTTGAAAATGTTGACTTTCATGTCGAAAAAGATGCATTTGCGGAAAGTCTTAGTTGATTATTTCATTCTCAAGAAAAGTGCTCCGGAAATTTATCGTATATTACTCGATGTTTACGGTGATCATGCTCCATCTGAGACGACTTGAGTGGTTTCAGCGTATTATAAGTGGTGATTTTGACGTGACTGATTAAGATCGTAGAAGGGGCACCGAAAAATTTTGAAGATGCTGGATTCAAAGTCTAGAAGAATTGTCGCAGGAGTTAAATGTGGACAGATCGCCCGTCGGTAAACGCTTTCACGCTATGCGAATAATCCAAAAAGCTGGGACTTAAGTGCCGCATCAGCTGGGAGAGCGTTTGGTGACTTGCATGATGCTTCTTCAACGACAAAATAGAAAGGGTTTCATGCATCGAATTACGACAGGGAATGAGAAATGGATGTGACCAAAGTGACTAAGTGACTGACTAACTAAAGACTAAGTGACCAGAACATAGGTTAATGCTAGGTGAACGAGGTCCATCGACGCCAAAACGGAATATTCACGGTTTCAAGGTCTTGTTGTGCATCTGATGGGAAGACAGTTACGTCATCTATTACGAACTCCTGAAACCATCTGAAACAATCACTGGGGATGGTTCCGACGGCAACTCATCCGTCTGTATCGAGCTTTGAAGGAAAAGCGGCCAGAATCGAATGACAGACATGACAAGCTAATTTTGCTGCATGACAATGCAAGGCCACATGTAGCCAAACCGGTCAGAAAATAATTAAGAGCTGTGAATTGGGAAATCTTGCCCCACCCGCCGTATTTCCCAGACATTGCTCCTTCGGATTTCCATTTGTTCCACTCCATGCAATCAGCCCTCACTGAACAACGATTTACTTCTTACGAAGGCATTAAAATGGCTCGATGACAGGATCGAATCGAAAGATGGAGATTTTTTCCGTCGAGGAATCCATCTAATACCAGATAGATGGGAGAAGTTCACAGCTTCTAATGGTTCATGCTTTGAATAACGTGACTGTTTTCTTTAATGTTGAAATAAACTTAAATCTTTCTCGAAAAAACTGCGGAAACGTATTCACATACCCAATACTTAGTAAATATTAATAACTCCATCCTGTACTAATGATAAAATCTGGCTTAAAAAACAGGAAAACTCATCTGCTTTTCGAAGTATACCAGCTGATATGCCCCAGGGGTCTAAGTTCGTTACTTTTTAATACATATATGGACGGCGGATATACCTTCCCAGAAGCATTGACAGCGTCCCAGGATCCTACAAGATTATTGCGAATTTAGAAAAGTTACCTCAATATTTTGTATCAATAGAACATCAAAATTTCACAATATTTAGAAAATTAGAAAAATGTCGCTAAAATTACGGCGATCTTCTTCACAACGAAAAGGAAACTCACCTTGTTACCTACTTTAGGGGTGAATTTCTGGGGTGACAAAAATAGCTTATTCAGGAATTGCTCTGGACGATAAATCTCTGAACTTTCAAAATAATATCAAAACGACATTTAATTTGATTTGGTCGACAAGGTTTTTATAATATTGTTATCGTTATTGAAGGATGCGAAAATCTAAGGCTGATAAAAGGAACGAAATTGATATTATTATAGGCTTAAAATTGGAAAATCTATGTGTAACCTTATATAGAGCCCTTGCTTAGAGTTAATGTAAACTTTTAATAAAAGGCAATATAGATAGTTACGCTTAGTTATGTGAATAAAGGGTGAATTGAAACATCGATCCCTATTTTAAGCTTGATTGTACTTCAAAAAGGAGGAAATGAATATTTCAAAGAAAACCAAAGCGATTAAATGGTTTGGAATTTTTAACTTGAGTCTTCATTTCGATAGAATGAGTTTCTTTTGATTTTGGGTTCTATGAGACCACATTAAATATGAAACAAAAAGAAAGCATAAGACCACAACTAGAGTACTAGAGTACTAGTACTATAGTACTAGAAATATATAAAAAACATGAGAGCTTGGCTCTTTAGGAAGTCCTTTAGTATGTCTCGCCTCCATCGTAATGGATTTTTTAAACGAGTCTTGCAGGTTTGTAGACGAAGCATTTTCACGCTTTTTTTCTAAAGAATTTACGCAGCGATTACAGTATTTCGATTCTACCTTTTGGATGCTAAAACACCAAAAGGTGTTTTTTGGTATCCAAGGCAATCACTACCTCCATTGAATTTCAGCTATTTGTTAATAATTTGATGTATGGCTGAAGGATCAAAATAATTTTTGTACCGCGGCCCCCGAGAAAATTTCCATGCAATAGAACTTTTGGAAAATTTATTATGAACTTGGAGAACAGAAGGTCCGATTTCAGCTTCTATGTGGGGAAACTAGCGCTGCTTTTTGGATCTTCGGGCTTTCCGCAAAGTGCAAACAGAAAGCATCGAAACACTATGAAAACATCCTGACCTTTCAAGGTTCTATCAAAATTAGTTAAATTTTGTCTGCATTGATTTTTTTTGTCATTTTTCGTTTAACAAGAAAATTTCTCTCATAGGTTTTCGACAAATTAACGCACACATGTGTATCCTATTGCTTTAAACTATGTTTTTGGCTGCAATGTTGTGTGAACACAAGAAAGAAAAGAAAACAATAGAGAAAGGACAAAGCAAAATTAGGATTTGGATCGGTTGTATACGTTTGATAACGTATCGAACCTCATTAATTCATTGTTGAGTTCAATTGAAATTCTTAGTTTTCCACTTCCTAACCCGATCGCGTTAGCTACAAAGCATCTTTGCAAACAAGCTTTTCATGAACCAACATCGTCACTTGGGTTGAGAGCAGTCTTAAGGCGCAGCATAAGCAAAATAAGTGCTCACACTCCTACATGGCTTTTTGAGGAAAGAGATAGAAAAAGAATTATTTGAATCACAATCTACTGAGAGAACATTTACTAGTTCAAATAAAACTTTCTTATACTGCGATCTTTGTCCAGAATATCATTCTGGGTCGTGTCCTTACAAAAAGGACCCGTTACCGTTAAATGAAGAGTTTTTTTCGAAGTGTTATCTCTATTATCTTATGATTAGGTTTTGCTTCTGGTGCTTAACGTTTTTTATGAATTCCAATTACCTTTCTCACTTTTTTTATACTCCTAACTTACGTGCTGCCGTCTATAACTTTTCAATGTCCTTCATGTGATCGAGACCTAATTCGTATAGTGAAAACATATTTTGTTTGAAATTCTTGTCTACGGCACAAGTTTAGACATGAGTACGGAAAAGGTGTTCCGCCGTATTCAACAGTCGTAAGATGGTATGCAAAGATCCAACCTGGATGTTTGATCTCTGGCGTGTGACAGTACGCTGGCTGTAATTGCTTTTTTATTTGCTATGTTTACTTTTATTATAAGTACACATAATCTTTGACCTGATTTTTTGGTACTGAGGAAGTTATCCGCACGTTGGGTAGAATGAGTAGAATGCAGAATGCCTCCGGACGCGAAAAGGCAAATCCGACTCAAGATCTCGAAGAGCTCATTGTAATGATTTCAAAGCTTTTGAGCTCAATTCATGACAGTCGATGAAAGATGGCTTCACCATCACGATCCTGCAATAGAATGACATCCGATGGCATGTGGAAAAGAATCATCTCCAATTTCAAAGAAATTCAAGATAAAATCGCCTGCCACTAAGTTCTTAGACACTTTATTTGGGACAGCCTAGGGGTTATAATGATTGAATACCCCGACCATGGAGCCACTATAGCAGAAACTGCGAATGCAAATCATGTATAAAAATTACATTAGGAAATTCGTAAAAAGCGCAGGGACAAACTCCTCAGAAAAGTTCTATTTCATCAAGATTACGCACACAAATCTGCAGTAGCCACGTTAGCAATCTAAGATGCAGGCTTCGAAATCCTCGAATATTCCACACATTCACCAGAATTAGCTACTAGTAATATTTCTTTATTTCCTAGAGTGGGAAATATTTAAGAGGGGAAAAATTAAAATATGGTTGGGATGTGGTAGCAGCTGTCAGAGATTTTTTAAGTGTCCAAGAAAAAGATTTTTTAATGCGGGAATACTAACTCTAAAAAGAAGATATTTAAAACGTATTAACCTAAAGTGCAACTGTTTGGAAAAATAAAAATATATTTTACCTAATATTTTTCAGCATAGTCATTACGTTTACGAACTCACTACGAAAATTCCTCATGTCCCTGATGCATTCAAAATGAATTTTCTAACCAACCAGCTTGAACACTCGTTTAAGAGCTCAATAGCCTCTTTTTGGTGGAAAGGATCATGAAGAATGGAGGCTTTGGTGAAGAAGTTGAGGCTATCACTTGAACTATCATTTTCATAAAAGTCTCAAGCTGGTAGGTAGGACTTTACTGATCAGGAATAAGCCTGGCTACCTTTACCGAGCAAGAAATTCGGTAGATGTGGTGGACTACAGGAAACTCAGTAACGAGCTTCGGATGGCGAAATTTGTCTTTTGCTCCTGAATCACGACACGTGCGATCACTAATCGATTTTTTTGGCTTTGTTGAGGCATGAATTCGTGCTGCTTAAAGTGTTATGTGCTATTCGCGAACTTTTTTCAAGTCCCATCAAGAATTGTCCTGTCTCGGAATTTGGTACAGTTCTTAAGCTCTTCATATTTAGTTCTAAAAATATTTGGTTGATTTTCTGTACTTTTGTATTTTATGCAATCCATTGGTGTCCTTCTACAGACAAGATGGACGGCATAGTGCAGGCGCTTTTTCTAACTCATCCTGTCCGTGTTGATGCTGCCCACGAGGTAGACTCAGGCGAATGTCCATCGTTCACTAAAACTGAGTTGGGGGATGCGGTGCTTTCTATGAAACCTCGAAAGGCACCAGGACCAGACGACATTCCAACCAAGGTGCTACAAATGGTTTTGCACATTTGCCCTGATTTGCTACTCAATGTGTTTAACGCTTGCCTTAGAGAAGGTGTATTCCCATCTCGCTGGAAGGTGGCGAGGCTCACATTGATCAGCAAGGGAAAAGGGGACCCCGGGCTGCCATCTACATACCGCCCGCTTTGTATGCTGTTCACAGCCGGGAAAGTGTTCGAAAAGCTCATCAAGAGAAGACTCACTGACGCAATTCGTGTCTGCTCTATGACACGCAAGATGGGCGGCGCAGTATGGAGAGAACGTCTGGTGTAGCGCAAGGCTCCATACTGGGACCAGACTTGTGGAACGCCTCATACGACGGACTATTGAGGCTTGAGCTGCCAGATGAGTCGCGCTTAGTCGGCTATACAGATGATATAGCAGCACTGGTCGCCGGACGCACAGTCGAACATGCGCAGCGCAGACCGGGAATGCTAATGCGTCAAGTGAGGGAATGGATGACCACCCGCGGGTTCAGTTTGGCACTAGAGAAAACCGAGGTGGTCATTCTCACGAAGAAAAGAATTTCCACGGTAATTCCTTTGCAGATCGGCGATGCGACTGTTGAGTCTAAGCTTGCAATAAAATATTTGGGACTAGTGATCGATTCCAAAATGAGCTTTTCGGAACAGATCAGGGCAACGGCGAAAAATGCCGCGATAGGCATCTCAGCTCTAAGTCGGCTAATGTGCAACATCGGTGGGCCCACACCGAGCAAACGCCGACTTCTTATGAGTGCTGTACAGTCAGTGCTACTGTACGGCTCTGAGGTTTGGGCCGGAGCTCTCAGTAAGGAGCTGTACCGAAAGCGCTTGGCCCAGGTACAGAGACGAGCAGCTTTGCGGGTTGCGTCTGCATACCGCACTGTCTCTGAGTCGGCGGTGCTGGTGATCGCAGGAGAGATACCCATCGCCCTCCTTGTTAGAGAAAGACGGAGAATTTATGACCGAAAAGTGGAGGGCTCAAGATATGCTGTCAACCGAGAAGAGAGGCAGCGCATAATACTCGAGTGGCAGCAGTCCTGGGAAGGCGACTCTAATGGCCGCTGGACTGCCCATCTTATAGGAGACGTGGGATCGTGGCTAAATCGAAGGCATGGTGAGACTGATTATTACCTTACCCAGCTTCTTAGCGGGCATGGGTATTTTCACTCTTACTTGCACAAGATTGGTAAATCACGGTCCCCAGACTGCATTTTCTGCCCCGGGGAAAGGAATGACGCATGTCACACCTTCTTCAACTGTAGAAGGTGGAACAGGAAGCGGCAGGACTTGTGGGAGGTGATGGGAGATTTTTCTCCAGACAGAAATGCTGAAAAGTTTCGACAAATGGACGTATGTGGCACATTACTCTCGGGCAATACTTACTGCCAAAAAATGTACAATGGATAACCTTGGGCGCGGGGTCTAGGGGGTCTCCTTTCCAGCAGTCCTCCTCCATCCTGCCCCCTCTCGCTGGGGGGAGATTTCTCTGGGCTGACGGCGCCCTAGGGCGAAGTAAAAAAAGGTCTAGCCCGAAGTAATGTGTCAAACGGTTCCAGGCTAGAGTCTCTTGATAGGGGGGGGGGGGTGTTTAGTGGGTAGTCTGCTAGCATGCGCTGCTAGGAGTCCCACACTCCAGGCGTAAATTGCCTTCACTCCCCAACCCAAAAAAAAAAAAAAATTAGTGTCCTTCTGTCGGTCGATTTCTTAACACTGTTGTCATCGACTCTAACTTCTTTTAAGTTAACAGGCATTGGCTGAGAAGAACCGGGCCTGACGCGAAGATGGCGCTAACGTTATTGCATTCATCTCACCTACAGTTAATACGATGTTTTTGGAATAGCTGTTAAAATTTCATGACATTCTATTCATTAGTTTATGAGTTGTTGTGCTAAAAGTGACGCGACTTTTGTTGTTTTCAAATCAATCGATCAAAAACAATTTCGTGTTTTAATTTGACAATGTTTTTTGATGGGAAAAAATACAATTTGAGGTTTTGAAGAGGCTAATATCGAATCCGCTACATCAGAAACAACAATAAAACGTTGATTTGTTTCACGAGTATTTGTCTATGAGATAGCTCTGCTCAATGAAGGTTCCGCATTTGCTCAGTGTTCATCAAAAACAACAAAGTGGCGACAATTCTGAGCAGTTTTTGTCCGTATTTAAACGTAAGAATCTGGAATTTTGGCATCGATATGTGACAATGGATGAAATATGGATCTATTATTACACCTAAGAATCAACAAGATCGTTATCTGAGTGAATAGCAACTGATAATAATAGTGAATAGCAACACAAAAATCAGCTGGAAAAGTTATGGCCTCGGTATGTTCGGCCTCAACTACTTTGAGAAGGGAAATACCATCAACAGTGAATATAATATAGCATTATACGACCGTTTAAAGGCTGAAATCCAAAAAATGTGTGCCTACGGCATAGAAAAAAATTTTGCTTTTTCGAAACAACCCACCGTGCCACAAGTCAATCAAAACAATGGCAAACTACTACTAGGGTAAACTGAATTTAACTTTTAACCGCATCCAGCATATTGTCAGATTTGGCTCACAGCAACTACTGATTTTTCGCAGAACTATAATAGATAATATAATAGATAAAAGATAATAGAGGTTATCACTGAAACTAAGGCCCATTTTGAGGCAAAGGATAAATTGTTTTACAAAAGCGGTATTGAAATGTTAGAGCGGCGCTGGAAGAATTGTGTTCCTCTTGATGGAGATTATATCGATGAGTAAATGCAACGAGAAGAACCTGGTTTTCTTTTTTAGGCGCGTGAGATTTAAGGCCACTGGTCACATCCTCCATTCGATTCGATGCGAATATTTCCCGTATTTTTAAAGGCTCCCTGGATATCAATGAAGGACGCTTATATGCAATAGTCAGTATAACGAGTCATTTCTATTCAGCTAACAGCTGCATGAAGGGGCACAGGATACTATTTCTAGGTTGCACAGCAGAGCATCCCAGAAGGTGTGCGTATTAGTATGACTGCGATATTCACGATTCCTTGAATATACCCATCCACCAGGCATAGCTTTCAGCTTAAAAATCGTTCATTTGGTAGGTTGTTCATGCATTACTCTATTGTGACTAGTTTTCACGGACTTCGGTATGATTTGATAACTATTTGAGTACCTCATCAGTCGAAAGGGGCACATGCTTTGGATAGAAAGACTCCGAAACTTTTGACCAAGATCCGTGTAGTTTTTTTTTTCTTTTTTGGGAGGTGAAGGCTATTTACGCCCTGAATATCGGACTCCCCCGCTACCGGACTACCGACTAAACACCTCCCCTGTCACACCGAGAACCTAGCCTGGAACTGTTTGTCACATTACTTCGGACTAGGCCTCATTAATCATCGCTTAGCGGTGTCTTCAGGCTATGGGAAATCTCTCTTTCTCCACGAATGGATAGGAAGGAATTGCGATTAGAGAGAATTGCTGTTACAGAGATCTCCCTTCTCTCGCCAAGCGATCCATCATGCCCTTCTTTATAATAAGTACTGTCCGTACGTAATGTGACACACAGTTCCAATTGTCCTTTGATTTCATCATTTTTCCCGTTACATTCTGGGGAAATTACGCCAATTTTCTCCGAGAGTCTTGTGAATCTATTACACGTAAAGAACGTATGGCAGGCGTCATCCCCGGGCAGAACACGCAAGTTGGGGATGGTGTCTTTCCCATCTTATACATGTAAGACTGAAAATACCCGTGACCACTGAGTAGTTGCGTCAGATAATAATCAGTCTCACCATGCATTCTGTGGAACCACGGCCCCAAGTCACTTATCAGCCGTGCGGTCCACCTGCCTCGCTTTTCGTTTTCCCATGTTTGCTGCCATAAGATAAGGGTTCTTCTCCGTTCCTCTCGACTGACGGTTTCTCTCGCCGACTCCCGCCTACGTAAGTATACACGTTTCCGTTCGTCTGCAAGTAACTTAATAAACTTAATAGCACTGCAGCTTCAGAGACTGTGCGGTATGCAGCGGCTATCCGCAAAGCTCCTTGCCTCTGCACCTGTGCCGGACGCCTTCGATGCGTCTCTTAACTAAGAGCGTCAGCCTAAACCTAGGAGCCATACAAGAGCACTGACTCCATTGCACTCATCAGTAGACGTCTTTTGATCGAGGTTGGTCCCCGCGTGATGGCCATAAGGCGACTGAGAGCTGATACTCGCACAGAAACCTTATCCGCTGACGCTCGAACGTGCTCGAAAAAACTCATCTTCGAGTCAATCATCAAGCCAAGGTATCTGATTGATTCTTTCGACTCGATGATCATTTCCCCCAGCCGAACCGGGATAACACGAGGGATCCGTTTCTTGGTGAGGATGACAACCTCGGTCTTTTCCAGCGCTAGGCTAAGCCCACGGTCTGTCATCCACTCGCTCACTCGGGGTATTACCGCACACAGTTTGAGCTGCGTCTGTCCGACAGTACGTCCGGCGACTAGTACTGCTACGTCATCTGCGTAACCAACTAGGCGCAACTCCCCCGGTAACTGCAGCCTCAAAGGCTCATCGTACGAGACATTCCAGAGGTCCGGGCCCAGAACGGAACCTTGCACCACCCCCTGATGTCAAATCAATTCTTTCGCTGGCCTCCCAATGTGTCATAGATGAGTTTCCGGTTTTTGAGGTAGTCCTTCAATATCCGCATCAGATACTTTGCTGCCCTGAAATATTTCAGAGCACCAAGAATATCTGTCCATATAGCAGAGTTGAAGGCATTTCTCACATCTAGTGTTATGAGCAGTACTATTCGTCTCGAGTAAGGATTGTGGACTTCTGCCTGCTGGACCGCACTCATGACCTCTGCTATTGCACCGATCGTGGATCGATCAGCCCTGAAGCCATACTGCTGAGGAGACAGATCCCCGACAGTTCGGATGGCCTCTCCAAGTCTTTCTCTAATGAGCCTCTCGAGCACCTTCGCAGCGGCGTTCAGCATACATAGGGGCCGATATGAAGATGGTTGCTCTGCGCTCCCCTTCCCCTTGTGGATCAGCACGAGCCTCGCCTCTTTCCAGCAATTTAGAAACACGCCCTAATGCAAACAGGCATTGAAAGTGGTGAGCAGCTTATCAGGACAAAGTTGATGTGCAAGCTGTATCACTTCCGCTGGTATACCGTCTAGCCCTGGGTCCTTTTTCGATTTTAAGGCTTTCACTGCATCAACCAGCTCGATGGCAGTAAAAAGTGAGCATTCTCCGGGACATTCAACATCTGCGTTATCGGGACGAATAGGATGCATAGGGAAGAGCGCTCGAACAATCTCGTCCATTTTTTCCGTTTCAAGGACACAGGGCCTCCTTGCAGCTCCTAATTTCCGCATGGCAAGCTTGTAACCCAGCCCTCACGGGTCTCTGTCGATGTCCTCAACTAGGTTGCGCCAGCAGCGAGCCTTGATTTCGTTAATTAACCTACGGAGAACTTTTCTAGCCGGCCTGTATGCCAGCGTTCGGGAGTGTGACTCGTCTCGATTTCTTAAACGTTGAGATTCGCGGTGGAGTTTGTGACATTCTCTCCGCTTTTCGGCGATTTCTGCTGACCACCAGTATACAGCAGGCTTATTGTGTCGAGGCCGTCGCCTGGGCATAGAACAGTCGAGCACATTCTTGATGAGCCTCATGGTGGAGTTCACCATGTTTTCAGCTGCGGCGAACGCGTCGACATCTATTTTAGATATATTCCAACCTACAGTTTAGGGTTGGGTTGCTACGCGTCGAGTAGCACAGGCGCCAATTGCGAAAGCAATGTACTGATGATCGCTCGCCGTGTAGTCCTCCAGTACCCTCCATCTGTGTATCCTAGGCACTAAGGACTCCGAAGCAAATGTCACATTCGGAATAGTTCCCAAGCAGCCTCCCCGTCGAAATGTTGGTGTGTTCCCAACGTTCATGATGACAATTTGCCTCCTAGCCGCCATTTCTAGGATTCTTTTTCCTCTCCGGTCTGGAAGAGGCATTCCCCATTCTATCACCTTGGCGTTAAAGTCACCGCCAACAAGGATTCGGCCTCCCGTGCTCGAGACAGCTTCCTCCAGTTCATCGAGCCTGCTCTGAAAACATGAAATTGACTCATTCGGCGTGAAATACACGCTTATGAAAGTCAAATCAGCGTACCCAATGAGCACGAAGCCATTTCCGCTGGAGAAAGTCCGAGCTGTGGGTAGAGTCCTATCACGTACCCAGATGGCGGTGGTGCCGGATCGATCACAATACCATCCAGCTTCCTCTTTGTTGTGGTGTTGCTCAGATATCAGCAACAAGTCTACTTTTCTCTCTCTTGCAACCTGGTCTAGTAAATCTTGTACGGTTGAGCTACGGTGTATATTGATTTGCAGGACTTGGATCATGTCTTTGCTCTTTTCTTACTTAGTGCCTCTTTGAACTCCTGGCACCTACCACTTCCTGGAATATAAGGCAGATCTTCAGACTTCTGTCCCTTATCTTTGCACAAGATGCAACTGGGTTCGTTTGGGCAGTCTTTCGCCTTATGGCCGGAAGTGCCACACCAGTAGCACAGTTTGCTTGGATCTGGCCCCTTGCAGTTCAAGGAGATGTGTCCGAAGTTAATTGCGCTGTGTTTCGTGCCTTATTGCTTTTCGGGCGCCTGTGTGGAATCTTTTGTTATCGCTCGGTGAATCTTCTTCGCAACCTTCTGTTGCGATTTAGAGCGCACCAATTGAAAGCCATCATTTTTCTCTCCCCTTGACTGATGTCTCCAGTCTCGACTGTTATCGGCCCCTTCTCCCTTTTCCTTCGATCAGGTTTAAGTGGGCTACATGCCGCCCTTTTGCCTTTTACGAGGGGAGTAGCATTTTCGGTGAAGGGAGTTTGATTTTCTGGAACTTTCTTAAGCTCTTTCAATTCACTCTCCGCCCGTAGCCACCTGCGGCGATAGTGCTGGATCCTATCGACTAGGTCCTCCAATTCGTCAATCCCATTTTTGATTTCCTTGTTGACATTTTTTTGGACATTTGTTGAATTTCTCATCACATTTATTATAGCGCTTATGTTCCTTGTAAGACGCTCTTCCTCACTTCTGTCAGCGGCTATTTTCATTATCAGGTCATCCTCAAGCGAAGTTCTCGATATACTGTCAGCAGGAGGGTCTTGTTGTTGTTGAGCATCATTGTTTTCGCCTTCCACGTTGTTCAGTGTATGTCTTTTGATGGCCCCTGGAGAATGGCACTTCGGATCAATGACTCCACTGCCCGAATCTTCCACTACGCTTCTGGTATCGTTCACTCCATCGCCTTGTTTAGGAGGAATGTTGTGGACAAGCACCTTTTTCGCTGTTGCAAAGCGTTCGATGGAGGTTTGCTTGCACGATGTTTTCTCGCTATCTTGGCTAAACTTGGCTACTCTTTGAGGCGGAGTTCGCATTAGTTTTGGCCTTCGGGCGAACATGCTTGCGTCGTTGATTTTTTCACTTGTAATTTTTGATTCTTCAGTGGTCAAGTGTTCCACCACTGAAAAATGCCCTGGCGACTTATCCCCAGTATGAATGCTGGAGAGAAGTCCGCATGAGGTCGAGGCTCCCTCACACGTCGGGGTGTATATCCCCACTCCTAATTTATTATTTTCGTTGTCACTCATCATATATTTTTTTGGTGGGTACTTTTAGTGACTTGATCACGCGTCTGGATTACGGGCAACCTCGTCAAGCCCCCCACCACGGCAAGGTAGCACCCATGGGGGGGAAGATCCATGTTATTAGTATATCTGTTCTCTCCTTTGCTTTACAATTTGTTCAAGGAGGGAATGAAGTATGGCTAGGACGTTGGTTACCGATTATATCTCTTCATGCGTTGAGAGTAATGCAATCTTTACGTTTGTCAGCCATTGGTAGACCAAAGTTCATCCCTACGTTACATGAACCGGTCACTTTCGAGTTTGCGATTACATGGTTCAACTTTGTGCAAGTGCTCGCTTTGATCAAGGCTTCAATTGACATGGTCATTCCATCAAACTGGAGAATGCTAAGCTCCTTGGACGGTAAGAACTCGCTTCGATCGACACGTGGATTGGCTCGTTCTTTCCATCCAAATGGAGTGGATTGAGCTCATGAACCGAGGCCAAAGTATCGACGCTAGTGAGTCTTATTAAAAAAGCTATTATTCTATTAATGATAGAAAAGCCGGAGGGAATGACACCCTACCAACAATCTTGTTGTCTTGAATTGAAGGGAGCGTGCAACGGAACCCTTTCTATTTCTTTGAAACGAAACTCTTCGAAATGCATTCACTTGGATTTGCTTTTGCTAGGATGAGGGACAAATGTATTCTCATATATTTTATTCATTGTGATGCTAGCAATTATTTATTATTTAGATCCTTCAACTTATGTGCATTCATTTTAGATCTATTCCGCGCTAGTTAGACATCGTAAATATCTTCTGTAAAAAAACTTTCTGTTGGATAGCACAGACCCAACTCGCAAGTTCATCGTCCTAAATTTCACTATATCTGCCAACCCTCTTCTGGGAGCCATCATCTTTAGTCTCTGTGTTTGTCATTCAGCCGTGATATTTTTGTCGAGAATGTGAAAGAAGACCTGGATCACAAACCAAACTGAAACCACTGAAACGGTACGTGGAGTAACGAAAACGATGAAATTGCATTCCCAACCTATCCCTAGCCAGTGCTCAATCACAAATTCGTGACCTTTCTTCAGCATCGCTAAAGAAAGGTAGGGCAGATGAGGTTCAACCTCGTGGTCGCTGCATACATCGTCTTGAATCTTTCCTTTCACGTTATTGCTGCTGCTGCTCGTCTGCACGCTATTTATTCGGTCCAGATTATAGAAAATCAAATGATGCTGTTCCACGAGAGAAAGAAGTCTTAAAAACCCAGTAAATAAACAAAAATAAATAAGACATTGAATAAAGTATCCAAAGAAGAAAAGGCAATTTCTGCAGGGTGCTTGCTTGGATGCCTGGTTAGCCCCAGGCACAATGGATAGTTCGATGGTCTAAAAAAAGAATCTCAATGGACTTAGAGGGATACAATGTTGCACCGCAATTTGATATTGTTTTTTATAGAGAAAATTGAAGATTCCAGGTTCGATTTGGTTGGGTGTATGGTCAAGCATGAAATGCCGCCATTACATGTGTCAGATTTAAAACACATTTATTGGCTTGCAATGTTGCATTGAAACATTTTCAAATCGATTGCTGTTGCACTGGGCACAGGAAAGGAGTGCGCTGTGGAACATGTCTTAAAAGATTAAATTGTCGTGATGAGTATGTCGTATTAATTTAAGGCAACTATGATTTATCCTCGCACAGATACATTCTGCTCGGATTGGTGCAATTGGAAGGATGCATTCAAACGAACAGTGGCGTCGTGGACGCAATGACTGTAGTAATATTTCGAAATTAGTTGGTTTGAATTCAACAGCGAACAGTATTTGTGATTCCTTATAGCATTGTAACATGCATGTGCTGTAGTAAGAGCACTAGTAGCAAAAGGTAGAAACGGTTGAAGCTCGAAGGAAGCAAATCAACTTTTCAGAACTGGCCTCCTGCTGGAAGGGCCTCGCAAGCTTCCTGGTGATAGCATGCATAAATGATTAGCGAAACACTATCAAAGACTTTATGGCTTGCATACAACAGTCGGTTTTATCTTGACCAATTCAAGCGTAGTCTAGTTATCAATGTTCTCGCAATTTGATCTGATATACGATATGTAAGTAGTTAAAACCCTTTTCAATAAACGTTTCGCATCGCTTTTGATAAATCTTGCAAAGTGTCTTCGTATCAAGTAGCGAACGTGCGTCAAAGCAACATTGTTGCAAAATCCAGCTGCAGCGTTCAAATCAGGACCCGTCAACTAAATTTTTGAGTTCGGAGCTGAAATGAATAACCAGCTAGACAAATTTCTAAGTTTTTGTAAAATCGTCGGGCGGTGCTTACTGTTCTAAGGATAAAACAGGCGACATGCCTTATTGTGATCTGTATACTTTAGGATATTTTAGCTAAAAAGAAAATAAGATCAATTACTTCTGCGATCGTTTATATGCAGTTATCTGTTAACTTTCCCAGTGTTGCATCTGTTCCTTGAGTATGGTTAGGTGCCTGGCGTTTATTACGTCCTTTTTTATATCTTAAATTTTATGCATTTCTCCTTATCATATCGCATATTCCACCTTTTATTCAACGGTAGAAATTATGTTAGCTATTGACACTATTGCAATCCTCTTCATCAGGATCCAAATCGAGACATATTTTTTATTCAAAAAAAGTTCTCCCGAATCCATATTGGCTTCAGTTTTCAGAACACTATCGAAATTTCGTATTAGGCCCAAACAAAGGTCAAAGATTAAACTGTCTTATATTGTATATAAAATTTTTGGATGCGTGCAAACGTTTCATGGATTTCTTATGAAATATTTTTTTTAACCACTCATTTAGTTAAAATTAATTAAACATATTAATACCAGAATTCTGGATGACTTATCTTCAACATCCTGCAAGTTGCTGTATCTCTCTCATGTTTAAATTTTCCCGTTTACCCCAGAAAAACGTTGATAACCCTTCACGAAGATCCTCTTAAGTATTGTATTCCCTTCCTGCAGGAGATTCACCAGGAAGTGAAATAAGTGACAATCTGTTGGGAAAAGATCGGATGAGTATGATGAAGGGATTAAACGTTCCCAGCCAAGCTTGGTGGGAATCGAATGTGGTCTCGCATTATAGTGATGAAAGATAACTCCAGAACGATTCACTAACGCAGGACGCTTATCACCTATTGCTTGATGAAGATCCTCCATTTGCTGACAGTAATAGTCCACGTTTAATCCAGATGCTTCCAGTAAATGTCCTCTCGTTAATCTCACCACACAGTCAGCAAGACTTTTCGTGGATGAAAGCCTGGTTTTCAGTAAGTCCTGGTGATTTAACTCTTTTGGAAGCTAGCCGGTATACTTTCACGCTGTTGTACTAAACTCACTTCTGATTTCCAGTAACCTTCTGTCCGCGAAATCTTTGATTAATTTGATACCTGAAGATGAGACACAGCAGACCATTCTGTCTTCCTCGTTTCTTTACGAATGGTTTTTGGGTTCCAAAGCACCTAAATTTGTGACATCAAGCATGGGTCTTTATCTTTATTGTGATTCTTTGGTCCTGGAACCTCTGCGACTATTCTTCTATCGTCATCTTATCACCTCTATCTATGTTGTCCAATAGATCAAAATCAATCCGTGGATCGTCCTGATCGGAACTGATTTTCAAACAATCTACGTCTGTTACGAAAGCACTGAAATAGCTGTTGGCATGGTCGTTCTTTTAGCACGTATTCTCAATGAATTTTGTTTATATTCCAATGAACGACCGCTGTGCGGTATTTATGATCAAACTCATGATTTCTCTTTCGTGATGCACTCGTCATTTCCCGGTATACTCGCGATAATGAAACTAACTAAAATCACCTGCTGCTAAAAGGGGATCAAGGATTCATAATTTACGGTAGAAAGAAAATCCATATGGAACTACTGAAAAAATTTTGCGTGAAACCAAAGTTTTGACCTCCTTCATAAAAGCATTCCAGCTATACCACGTTCTCTGTGAAAATCACTTCTATTGTCCTTTTTCTGAATTCAGTACCCACATATGTATAGTTGTAACCAAGCTGTTCGCTTAGGATTTCCGTCTCGTATCGATTTTGCTTCTAGCTTTAAAGTGAGTCTTTTTCCATGTCCTTTTTCCATCTTTTTCCATGGAGGCCCTTAAAAATTGTTGTTCTTTATCGAATGTAAGAATATATCGTCCTTTTTCCTTTTATGACTTTCACAATGTCACTAGGTCCACCCATATCTCGAGGAAAGGTTTGGTTTCTCAGAACCATAAAAATACTAGTTTGTTGTTCTCTTTTTATGGAAGTTTATCTATACAGAGTGCGTACGGTATTTGAGGACAACTTGAGAGTAAAATTAATCAGCTTGTATTTTTAACAAAATGTAATGAAATTTCAGGAATTTGTTATACAACGTTAAATTAATATATGGCTATAAAGTTTTCAATAAAATCGCCATTAGCAGCAATAACATCTTCGATCCGGGTCCGGAAACGATTACATACCCGAATCAAATGCTTCTTGTTCATATTGACCATAACGGCATTAATAGCAGTCTTCAGCAAAGACGTGGTATTATGAGGACGCTTCTTGGTCTCACACTGAACTACGCCCCATACGTAATAATCCAAAGGATTAAGGTCTGGGGAGCTAGGTGGCCATAGGTTCGGTGTTATGTGGTCATGAAAATTTTCAGCCATCCCATCTTGTGTCGCCATCGCTTTATGTGAAGGAGCAGAGTCTTGTTGATAAATGCATGGTCTGCCTCCGCTTACATTGTCTATCCAGGTTTTCACTACCGTCTCCAAAACCTCGATGTTTGCAGCAGAATTCACTCGAAGTCCTTGAGTAAAAAAGTGTGGTGGCATAACATGTCCTTCGTTGCTGACAACACCTAAAACCATAACAGTGGCAGGAAATTATGCTGTGCATAAGTACAGGAACCTCCGTAGGATTTGAACATTGCCATCTGTCAATTCTGCGATTGGTCTTTTGATCTTGGTCAAAATTTTTTCGTCGGAATAAAACCATACATTGTGGGCGCCTCAGGGTGTTTGATTTTGTTTAAAAGACGTTTTGATCGGAGACATGACCGTGAACATGTCGTAGACGACATGAACTGTCCTCTACGCATCACGTAAGACTTATACCGAAGGTCTTCGTGGACAACTCTTCGAATAAGGCGCTCAGAAACATGAAGCTAACTCGCAAGGACCCTCATTGATTTTGAAAAGTCCTCGTCTATGATCGCTTGCACTTGCTCTAAAAATTCTGCAGATCGCACAGTGTCAGAACGTTTCCTGATGCTTCCGATTCACGGCGAACCTTATGCACGATTGAACGGGCGCAATTAAGAAAATTAGAGATCTCTAAATCTGTACGGCTCGCACATATAGCGACGATGACAGCATGTCTCTTCCACCATTTCTTATCTGAAAAGAAAAAAAAAAAATAAAAAAAAAATTCGCGAAGTTATAGTCACATTCATGCATGTCCTCAAATACCGTACGCACCCTGTATAATCGTCGTCTAGTAGAATATTCATCCGGAATCGATTGAAGAGAGGTCATTGAGGGGATTCTCGTTTGGATTCTGAAGCAATCAAATTCATGGGAAACACTGAAACCTTAGATTTTTCGTGTACCCTTCCACAATGTGTTGAATTAGTAGTTACGCAGGATTGCTTCTCTCTGTGTGTTGTTTTCAATATTTAAACTCTAACTTGATTCCTGCACAGACCAACCCAACGCCGGTGATAACAATACAATCACGTGGGACTATAAGCGATCGTTCAATCTCGAAGAGAACAGCCATATCCTATTCCTTGGTGGTTCTCTGGCGATTCAAAAGAGTGTTTGGAGTAGTTTCACGTTCTCCCTACGAGAATGGGTGTTCAACCGCCCCTATCTGCAGTATCGCTACGAATTGTTCTCGGTAAAGACAAGACGGGCTACTGGTTTCAAGAAGATTTGCTGAAGCATTTTAATGTCAAATTCATATTCGATTAAAAAAGTTTTAAAAATTGCCTGTTCCCTTACTCGCCTTTACTATGAAAACGAAAATCTGCTTAACCGGGAGCATTGGTATTGTGTCGTGCGTGTCATGGCCCTACGTAATAATAGGTCTGGACGACTTCACTCGTACCTCAACAGAACTAACACGAATCTTACGCATTTAACATGCGTGATAAGGAGTTTGTCCGTCCAAGTAAGAATCGAGCATGATTGCAATTAGGAACCAATGAATGCCATGGATATTCTGGGCTTCTTCAGCGTGGTCAAAGTTGCAGCTGAGCTTACTCATATAACTCCGCGAGTAATTTTATGGGGAAAAAATATGAATCCAAATAAACTTGTACTAGCAACATCCGGAACAGTTAGTATTGATGCACGATGAAGTTCACCACTAGCCACCCCAATTTCTCACTGTTTTTCAGAACGTTGAAGGCAAAGATCTTATGTATGGTAAAAATGGATGACACGATTTGACAGGGACTGTGAACTAAATGATCTTAATTATAATTTGATTTCACCAGAAGCCCATTGATGTCATAATTTTTTCATTAATGTTAAAATCTTTACATGTATTTCACACTAGACTGGAGATATCCAGTTAAGATGGCAATACGACGCAGTCTCCAGATTCTAGACACGTTAATTGACTCAGATCAATGCGCGATCTCCTGCAGTGAGTCTTAGGAGGTAACTTAGGTTCCCATTAATCCCGAAACTGACCTCCGGTCGCAAAGAATCTAAGACTAGTCTACCACCAACAAGACCAGCAAACACCAACTTAGAAGATTTCTGACTGGAGGAAGAGTTGACCCTGAGGGAAAAATTCGATGCCATACTCCCAAGATTTTTCCTCTTGAGGTCGATACGAAACCGACTCGAGCAAACTTCGTGGTCGTTGCGATTTCTACGTAAGTAATCTCAACAAGAATGGATCGTTTGGAGCAAGGACATAAAATGGAATGATCAGAAGATCTGATCTATATCGAAGCAAGACAAACTGAGAAACTTGGAGATTATGAAAGTTGCCAATGATCAATACCTTAAGAAATTAACACAGAAAACTCAATTGAACTGCAAATCTACCACCACCCGATCTATTTCCTTTTTTAACATCGCCCCAAGAGTGTAATCGTTGTCTTATTACTTCGCAATGATTGAGTTACGATATGATTCATAGCACCAAAGAAAGGGATAATAAAGATGCAATTCAAGGAGTACACGAGAGAAGTGGAAAACGCAGCAAGAAAACGAGGTTCTCCAATGAAGGCAAGGACATGCATTAAGCGTACAGTTCCTAGCGATACTTCTCAGGGATGCATTCGAATGGGACAACGTAGGAGTGCTGAAGCGGGTCAGATGATTATCGAACATAAATGCCCGCTTCCATTATTTCCAAAGTGTCCATTGTTTGGAAATAATGAAAGTGGGTTAAAGTGGGTAGTAATCAAGACGTTAACGTGAAGAAATAATATAGACATGAACGAAGATACAGCGAACTATCTATCGAATATAATTTATATGATAAGTGAGAATAGGGTGTTAGTGGTACCCAGAACATAGTTGCAGTTGCACCTCAGGCGACCGCACTCCCTTCGAAAGAGCAAAGGTAAATCTGCCGATAATCGATCGATTTGTCGGGTGGCTGGAGGCCTTAACTATCAATATCACAGCAATAGCAATATCATAGCGCACACAGTTGCAAATTTTTATACAACAAAACCACTCGCACGGAGCCTGATCCTCCTGCCACAAATAGAATGGTAGAGAGATTGCACAGAACCTAACAGGTTCTGAAGTCTTACCAATCATATTATTGAGAATAAGAACTGCTGTCGAATTGGATCTCAGAGCTTAATGAGCCACGATACTATACGGCGTAATGTTACCAATGACAGGAAAATACTTTTTCGACAAGAATCCTGGCAGCGCTACCCTAATTTCTGTCGAAACATTTAGGGAAGGTAGTTAGCGGCTTAAAACCTCGTGTGTCACACTCGACCGAAAAAAGGTATGTTCATATTTAATGACTTTCACGTTTTACACGGGACCCGAGAAAGTAACCCACTCATTTGGCGATAACTTAATTTTCATTCGATTCCCCTCATTTCCATCAACATGAAAGAATGCAAAATATCGACGGAAAGGTGAAGACCGGCATTAACAACACAACACGATGAGCATGAGCGCATATCAACATCATGACAACCAAAATTCAAAATGTTTTGCTGGACCCCGAAAGAAAATTCAATTCGCAAAAAAAGAATAAATTTTTACGTTTCCGTTCTGTAGGTGACATAAGGTGATAAAAACAAACAACCAAAAAAATAAAACAAATAAATAAAATAATACAAAAGTGAATAGTTATAACTAGTAAAAATAACCAGTCGACATCCACCTAAGCTGGTTGTGCCAATCGATGCGTCCCGGCCTGTGAGTTGGCACCTGACGAGAAGTGGCAAGGACGCGAGTTAAATATCCATTTCAGAGACCAACAAATGAAACCAAATAATCAGTTACAACTGGATAAGTGTATCCAATTTCATGACCATATTTGGTCACATAAATGATCACATTCCGATGATATTAATTAACCAATAGGAACTAAGCATAGCGATAACAAAACATTATAAAAGAAACCATAGACTAAAGACCCTCACCTTTTTTATCTGGGAAGTAAACCACAATAAAACCGAAGATTGTCAATAAAGAATATATTCCAAATATAATTGATTATATATTTTTTTATCATATTCGAGGACGACAAATCTTAATTCGCGTGTTCGAAACCAGCTTGAGCTCTTTCCACCTTTCTCAACATTAAATATGTTTTCATATTATTATTTTTAAAAATAATTAACAAAATGTCACAAATATCAGCTGCAAACAAATATTCACTCATTTGGACAGGGATCCTGTAGAGATCAAACAGCGACACCAGCGCAACAAAGTATTAAATGCTGCAGCTGGAGATAAAGCAGATCAATTGTTATTTTTTGGATCCAATTGTTCAAGCGAGTAGGCGTCCCAGTCAACGTACCTTATATTTTTTTCCACATTATTTAATATAAGTTTGTCACGTTTGAAATATACGTTTTTATCCAAAAATAAAAAAACAACTTCCTTTTAATTTTATGTTTTTTTTATTTACCTTGCAAAATCGATTTTGGACCGTGATCCTTCGGTCTTCATCAGCAATCGCTGATGGGTTTTTCTTTATATTTAGCAAAACAATTTTACGAAAATGGAAGCAATTACAAATACGTTTATATCGTTAACATATGCATTTCACTGCGCATCTTGCACAAGACAATATACAGTTGTAGCGACATTTAAACCGTCAAGTTTAAAGCGCTACATGGATCGGTACAACCATCGAACAACAATATGAAAATCGGCTAGTACAAAACAAAGTCATCTGTCAGAAACTCTCTCTTGCCATCAAACAGCCATCCTTGTATTATCTGTTATTTTTGTCTGCCAAATAAAATTTTATTTTAATTGTATCCGTTTTAGAAGTTTCACATAGCCCGACAGATCTCCTACACAGTTTCTGCACCCGCGACATCTCTATGCCTGCGTGCGAATTGGTTTTACAAATCTGCCGATGATCCTTCGGCAGCACATGTGTGGTGCAGTGTCCATAGTTTGAATCGAAACTGTGTAACCTTTTGGAACGCCATTGTTAACTGAATTGGCTCGTGAGTCTCGGAATTGGTTTCCTTGACTTTAGATAAAAAGAAGGAATAAATGCCAGCGTAATTGCAAACCATTGCTAAATACCACGAAAATTTTCATGTGACAGCTAAGAAGATCCACATCGGTAACCCGTTGAACTTGCAATCACTGTTCAACCTTATTTGCTTGGACCATAAATATCTGGTAAATGATTCAAATTAAAGGTTAAAAATTCTTTGCAAACGTATGGAAACGAATAGTTCTTCATGAGCCATTTTCCTTATTAAATTTTTTAAACCGCAAACTCAAGAAACAATTGTTATCAACATGTCTGCTGAAATTCTTCTAATTTTGAACTCATTTTCAAAAAGCATGTCGATCCCATTGACGGTTCTTTAAGCATTAAATTTTGAAATAACTTCAACTGAATCATTTCCATAAATCCAGACATCGTCTTTGCTCGAATGTTAACAAATTTCACACTTGTAAAGTGAATCCAGTGACAGAAAACATTGTTAATAAAATGTCCTTTCAATAAACATATTACTGGATGTGTCCACGTTATGGTAGTCCAGCATCACGGTCCTCAACTGAACTTATTAATTCGCATTGTGACCCGGTCGAGTGCCTTTTACTAGCACTCTACACCGTTTAATCACCGTTGATGGAAATTTTCATAAATTGAATTTTTCCCGGAAACTACCGCCAAAGAACGATTATTTTCCATAATTGAATGGATTACGGGTTTCGCGGAAACGTTCGCCCATTTTCATACGTGACGGGTGCTAGCTTTTTCGGCACCCGTAGGCTTTTCGCGTCGCCTTTTTCAAAATGTGGTAATATGCTGAAATGACGGAAAAGCCACACTTCGCTGATTAACGCTGTTTTTTTTTTATGGAAAATGCAGTTTTTAATTGTCAATTTAACTGTTTTCCTTTTGGTTAGCATCGGCCCAGTGTATGTTTTTCACGTTGTTTTTTCGACGAAATGAAATTTCAGTATTCACGGACGGTTTCCTCGAAAGAAGTGGAGTTTTCGTTTTCGTAATAAACGCACCGGAAAAAAGGTACAACGAAAAATAACCCTTCCTTTATTTATATCACAATCTCCGAAACGTCTGGGGTTGCTGCCGGATATGCTGACTAAGCAAATCATCCTGCAGCTTTGTTTGACAAAGAATGCGGCGGATTCAATACGCTGGATCCAATTTCTACAAATTAATTTTTTTTTTTTTGAAAACTTTTGTATTCGCAACAAAACCGATTACTTAAATAAATCCGAATAACATGTTCCGGCTGCCAAATCGATTTTCCAATACGTTACCAGAGCGGACTCGAATCCAGGCGTATTACAGCGAAATGCCAGACTATTAGAATTGCATGTACAAGCCAAACCATTCCGACCAGCTATCTAGATGTCAACATATTACAGAGTATTTGTAATACGCAAGGACGAATCCGGCTACCATACAAGTAAGCGCTTATCTTCGGACAATCATCTTGGTATTCATGCCGGGGATTTTTATCATGTGACCCCATCAGGACGAATGAATCTGAAATCTCTAACATCTCCTGAAGAGATCGGGTAATCCCGGTTAACCCGTGTTCTATGGTCACACTACGAACACTCGGGTATAGAGACGTTGAGTTGGATTTTAACATAAATAGGAAATATCATTTCGAGGAGATTTTCATTTTGGATTGAAGATAACGGCGTGAAAAACACGAGCGCTCCCAAGCGATGCGACAATGTCATTCCGATGGAGTCGAGTGGAGTGGAGTGGAGTGGTGTGTCCTCAATTTTATGCTATTTGCCATCCAATGCCATTGTGTTTGGAAAGTATGGAAATCGGAAGGAGATTTCTATCTAAATTGTGCGATATCATAAAGTTTTAATGTTGGGTAATGAGTGTTTGATAGTGGCAAAGGATGAAGCTGCAATTTTATGGGACCCGTCATGATGTAACAGGAATCTGATAAAACATAACAGCTCTGCACGTCTATAAACAAAAGCACTCAATGTTTGGTGTCATGAATCAGAACTATGTGCGAATTATAATCATGTGTGTGAATACAACGCCTGCAGCAGAACGTTATGATTCCTTGAATGTGGCTGAGGATAGCGAATTGATTCGACAAGGAAATTTATGTCAGGACAAATACGCATTGGAGATATTCAAGGAAAACTCCTCATCCGTGTGAAAATATTATCAAATTCAGATATTTTTCAAGCTTCTTAGGTTATTTTGGGCATGTTAACTTCTAGATGATACATTTTTGGATTCATTTAAGATGGTGTATCTGCACGAGCGTTAATCTTAGTTGGAACTTGCACTTGATATACCGAATAGGAGCTCCTAGTCACCTGGGAAGATTTCATATTGCTTGCAAGTGGAATCTCAAATCTGACAACTTGACCGAATTTTAAGGTTTTCGCCGACAAGGTTTTCAATAATCAAAATCTATTCAAAATATCTTCAGATATTTATCATGTAGTCTAAGCAATCGTCTTCAAAGGCTGTTTTTGACCACCCGGCTTGTGGAATGGAATATGTTCGCAACTAATGAACATTCGCGTAGTCAAAATCAACAAAATCATTTGAATGAAAGTTTAAACCTCTGAAGTTAGAACAGACTCGACTACTCCTTCTCTATCATTTCAGGGTAAAAAAAACGCATGGACTCCTATTTTGAAGAAGAAAGGAAGGAAAAATTACCTAGGGCGACAATAATTCGAACAATATGAATGGACTTTCATCGTAGATCTTGGTTGCATTTCATGCACTCAATACTGTCAGGATGACGTTTGATCCACTTTTTACCTTGACGATTTTATAAATCCTTCGGTTCCCACACTAGATACCCTTTTTACCCAAAAAGGCTTTTATTTAACTGACAGAAGCAACTAACTCAACATTGATACTCGATTGACAAGTGTTTCTTATATAACACTTCCTAAGAAAATCCGTCAAAACGATTGGTAGGCCTGATACATACTCACTTTGAAAAGTCAATTCATTCAAACCTTAGTCTGTTTTGAACAATATCAGAACAATGTATAGCAATATAAACACGATAGATTAGTCACGAGTCAAAGTCGTTTTTTGATGTTTTGATAATCAGGGGAATGATAATAATACGAGGTTTGCTCAAAAAGTATCGCGAATTTCATGTTTTTTCAAGAATTGTTATTTATTCATGAATATCCATTTTGTCCCCTTCAAAGTAATCTCCGTCAGACATTATACTCTTGTGATAACGTTTTTTCCAATCCTCGAAGCATTTTGAAAAATCATTTATTGTGATCCAGTTCAACTCCTCCTTCGATGCCGTCTTTATCTCCTCAATCGTGGCGTAGCGTCGTCTTTTCATGGGCCTCTTCAGTTTCGGGAACAAGAAAAGGTCACAGGGGGCCAGGTCTGGGAAATACGGTGGCTGCGGCATTATTAGAGTGTTGTTTTTGGCAAAAAATTCGAGCACAAGTAACGATGTGTGAGCAGCGGCGTTATCATGGTGCAAAAGCCAATGTTTGTTCTTCCACAAATCCGGGCGTTTCTGGCGGATTGCTTCTCGCAAATTGTGCATTACTTGAAGGTAATATTCCTTATTGACCGTTCTACCTCATAATGCACCACGCCCCTGCAATCGAAGAAAACTGTCAGCAAAACCTTCACATTCAACCGAACTTGGCGTGCTTTTTTCGGTCCTTCTGAGAACATTTTGTACCACCGATAAACGTTGCTTTTGTCCAAATTAGCTTCGCCGTATACAACAGTCAACATTTTGAATACATCCGCGCACTTTAAGTTGTTCTTCACACAAAATTTAATACAAATTCTTTGATCCATTTTTTGGGATAGACGTAAATCGAAGACAAGCTAAAACACGTCCACGCACAATAACTGTCAAAAACTGATTGGACATTCAAAACGGCCGGAATTGTCAACATAAGTGAGGGTCATGAGTACTAAAATAACGCCACCAAAAGTTCGAAAATCGAACATTTGTAGCCCGCGAAAATTCAAAATTCGCGATACTTTTTGAATAAACCTCGTACAGGCGATACAGCGTTATTTATAAATTATATTGAACAGTTTTACGACAAATCATCAATTGCTCAAAAACATCAATTGCCAACCAAAACTTAATGCTGGAATTTCGAGGCGTATTTGGCACATATTGCGTAAGCTTGCAAGGTCCTTTGGCAGCAAATTGCCACCACCCACTGTGATATTTTGATGTGGCTTATAATAGGCGTGGCTGTTAATAATAAATATGGTCCATGTTTCGAATATTAGTGCAAATTAATCTGATTTTAATCTTCCGGATTGTTGGCTTTTCAATCTCCAAATTAAATAATCGATAAACCTATATCCGTACATTGTACCTCGCAAGAAAGGATGTCCTTACTTTTCAACCATATTTTACACCATGAAGACTATGCTACGCGACTATGCTATGCTATGCTACGTTTGTTTTTTTGCAAAACTTAATAGGCCGCAGTTTCAGTGTCATCTTTTATATGTTTCATAATCTTAGTGTCAATTTGACAGCCCTGGTTAGCGTTGCCAGTAGAACATGCGATATCCTTGAGTATCATATGACCGGGCGCCCAAACCCTAAATTTTTCTACTTTCGGTTTTATTCATTGTATCACGACAGCTGCAATTTCAAATTATTTTATAAAGTTTCGGGATGTGAATCGAATATTTGGCCACTCATCCTCAGTGTCAGAGCGAAGGATAATTCGTATCGTGACATGTTCGAATAATTTCACGTAAACAAGTATCAATAACCAGTACACCGATAATTCTCGAAGCGGAACTAGGCATAGAAAGTGGACTAGCAATCAGCAAACTTTAACCAAAAACTGGACTAGCAATCAGCTGACTTGAGACAAGATTTGTGTGAGCTAAGCCGAAAGCTTAACCTTCAAATTAAATGTTTCGGAGAAAGGATGGATGAAGTGGATGAAAGGGTAAGCAAAGTAGAAACGGTGCGGGAAGAGATTGAAAGAATAAAGGAAGACATAAAGCAATCCAAAGTAACGATAGCGAGCAACCCGAGCCCGATATCGAGTACTGCCAGTATCTCAACAAGAACAAATGACTTGGAGCATTTACAGAACCCAGTTTGAAGCGAGCGATTCTTGCTCTGAGAGGTCCAGCTTCTGAAATTCTGCAAACTGTCCTCGTCGAGTCGCAGTCAAACTCCAACGCGATCATGAACACATTCGACATGAGATACGGAGATAATCACCTTAAGCAAATCTATAGCTCGCAGCTACGCAACCAGATGCAGAAACCAGGCAAAAACCAGGGTATTGAAAGACTTGCACTATTGGCTTACCTGGCATGCGACTTAGATCATCGAGATGATGTGGCAACGGAAGCATTTGTTAGTGCGTTGCAGGACAGGGATATGCCACAAGCTGTCCGTCTACTCGAAAAACACTCAGTAAAGGACGCACTAGCCTATTGTCTGAATTTCGAAGCCCCCAAAACAACCGCTCGTAACACAGTCAGGATCCGGGAGATAACAAGAGAATGCAGATATAAGCGGGACGAGCAAGCAGTCAAAGGTGTATGTTTAACCTACGTGCTAGAGTTGTGGTACACGAGGGCGTTTACAATGGGACTGCAAGCAGCGAAAAACACTAACCTGTTGCTCAGGGTATACCGTTAGACGCAAACGCTGACCAGAGTTAGAGCTTGGAAATAAGGCCCCCGTAATTCATGAGTCAGGGAACCGAATTGAAACGAACTTCGTAGGACAAAGGTGGGTTAAAATGATGGAAAGACCACCAACATATAACTACAAAATCCTCCATCGGAAAGGAGGAGTGCATGGGAATGCCAACGCTTTATCCCGTCGCCCATGTCCAGCGGCTTGTGAACATTACCGACGATCTGAAGAAAAAGAACAAGGTGTGGATATGCGTGTAATAGCAACAGAAGTCGACAAGGGTTGGAAGCAGTAGGAACTCTGGGACGCTCAGCTAACCGACGATGATATTGGACCATTGTTGGTATAAAGAGCCAGCAGGACGTCCCGAATGGAAGGACGTATCATCATGTGGCACAGTGATATAAAGCTATTGGGCTCAATGGAACTCCCTTGAGGTTGACGATGGAGTTCTTATACGAAAATGGGAAACGGCAGACAACACTTTATATAGGATGCAAATTGACTTTCTAAGAGTCGGGTCTAAGGAGTACTAAAAGAGATGCATGAAGAAACATCGGGAAGTCACCTTGGGATGAGACAGATCCTGACAAAGATGCGAGAAAGATTCTCCTGGCTCCACGCTCGAGAAGACGTTGTTGGGTGGTGTCGTAAATGCACAATATGCGCTTCCGTTAAAGTCCCAAATCGAAGAACGAGACGGCAAATGCAGACCTATAACGTGGGGGTATCGTTCGAAAAAATAGCTGTGGATATCGCAGGACCCGATCCCGGTGTTTATTCGATGTGGTTGATTGCTTCAGTAAGTGGCCAGAAGTATACCCGATTCCTAACCAGGAAGCAACTAATGTAGCGGAGCAAATCGTTCCACAATGAGTCAGTAGATATGGCGTACCCCATTAACTACATTCAGACCAAGGCTGAAACTTTTAGTCAGAAGTTTTTGCCGAAATGTGTGAGCTGCTGGGAATACGAAAAACACGGATAACACCACTTCATCCCCAGTCCGATGGTTCGAATAATTTCACGTACCACTGTAGTCGTTTAAGAGCATTCTCGATGCGGTAATAGGCATAACTTACACACATTGCGTGCATTGTGGAAGGTTCCGGATTGGTTAAAACATGTATAAAAGTGACTACAGCGAGCGGCGAAGAGAAGTCTTGTTGATTAAGCGACAGTGCACGCGCATATTAGTGCGATAGTGAGTCCAATCATACGCGAATTTTCAAATAGCGAGTGAATGTGATGTTAATGAAAGTAATAAATTAACATATTAAAGTAAAAGTGACAACTAATAAAAGTGAAGTAGTAATTAAGTGAAAATAATTGTGGAGTGTTAGTGAAATGTATTTATAGAATAAATTATCAAACAACTACTTTAAATTGGTTTGTGTGTTTTTATTTCACTTTTGCGAACATTTGCGAAGCAAACAGGTCGCGCATCTGATAAAGCGCAACAGTATTCTTTACTTGTTACGACGCACCTTCACCAAGTTTTCCCTTCACCCTCCGAAGATCCTTACAACTCTCAAGTACCAGTTCAGTACGTTCAGAATATTCATTGTAATCTTCCAGCAACAGTCCATGTTGATCTCCTTCGGAGGTACCCTCAGAACAATGTTCACTAATATGATAATTTTGATTTTTTGGATTTCTCCTAGAAGCTTTGGTACACCAACTTATCCATTCTCACTTACCACTTTGTAAGTGACTTATACCATTGCAGCTAACTTAGCGAAGACTCTAGGGTGCGAAAGCTTAGATCCGTTTTGTTGAATAATGAATTTTAATGAGGTTAAATTTTGTTTTGATACAAAACGACTCATCCATATCATTACACTGGAAATGTTATTTTCACATACATTCCAGCTCAGAAAGCGAACGATCGCAGTTCCTGCACTCACCTAAGCCGTTCAATTTTCAAGCTCTCTTTCTTGAAAAGCTCGCTTTATTTGCTGTATGGGGTTTTCGTACTCCTTTCCTTTGTGATGCTTCTCCGGACTTCTAGTGCTTTTAGTGTTTATGCTATGAGCTGGGTAGAGACGCAGGAACCGTTGAGTATCTCAATAGTAAAGTTGAGTAGCAGAAAGGACGCTGTTTCAAATTGACAAACGGGTCTTAACTAAGGATTTTTGTAGGTGAAAATTATACTACTTACATTGAGGAAAACCCTAATTTCACTTGTTAGATAGTTTCGAGGGAAAGTTGCGTTGTACATCCTGAACTCCTGAACTATTTTAGAAAATTCACCAATTACTTTCTTCTGCACCCACTTGCCCTATTACCATGAAATGCTTCAACTAACCGAAAAACGGTCAAAATAGTTCAAGGATTCAAAAACTTTGGTAAAAGTAATTCCATTCAACATGAGTAGTCTCTTTATGATTTAAATTCTTGTAATTTAGAATTGATTTTTAACAAACCAGACTAATGATTTTCCAACTTTGCAATTCAGCTTTGCAAAAAATCTGCAGGAGTAACCGAAATGTATTTTCAAGAAAATAATCACGGCTGATTTCAACCAATTTTTTTCATTTTCACAACTGCATTAAGCGCCATTGAACATCTCTTTAAATTCACAACGCCAAAGTTGTGAGCTTGTGCATTCCCGGGGCACATCGTACATGAACACATTTTCCTTCCATCTGAAGATCCTCTCGAAAAATTTTCCTATACAGCAAATCCAATAAACTAAAGTTCACCCTAAAAGAGGAAGTAATATCCGTGCAGGATATAAAATTGCTCTTCGTGCACTTTGTGCATCCTGTTTTGGGAATTTTATTCGCCTTATGCTGGCCCATTCAAGGTAGGATATCTCGGTGGGTGGCGATGATAGTGGTAAGGGTGTTTGTCTACTGGAAGATACCAGCATGGAAAAGTGGAGTTAGGTTAAGCTAAGACTCCTGGCGACGCATTGGTATGATAATAGACGGAGAAAGTACCATTGACATGAAATTACTATGCAGGAATTCCGGGACGCCCAAAATTAAGCCTGTTTATGACCAACACAAGTAACGCTTCTAGAAACGATGGCTCCAATTATGCAAAGACATTATTATTATGGCTTTTTTATTAACGACATATCTGCGGATAACACGCGTAACACTATTCCTTGTATTGGGAATCCGAAATTCGTTTCTTCAAATACGGGTTGCCAGTTCTTCAATTCATCTATTCATCACAGCGAAAATTGATAGCGTGCTCAATGTTCTCTTTATCCTTCAACATAAAAAAGATGAGAGGCTACACATTAAAGGATAACCGCTCAAAGCATCATTTTATTTGGACCAGATGTCCAACTGGCAACACGTTTTAGGATGAAAATGGTCATTTGCTGGCATGAACGCAATAAAAATTCAATAAGCAGCTTGTCAGGGCAGTTTTCGAGATTCGTTCCGTCCTGCGATGGATCTATACTTACATTGACTCAGATGTGTGTCTGTGAGACCTGAGAATAAGTAGGTATGCCGAGATACAGCCATTGCGACCGTGCGCCATTCCGAACAGGCTGCCTTGTAACGGTGCAGGAGCTAAAATCCTCGCTGCCTAGCTAAACTTCTTGCTGGCCAGGCGAATCCGTTTATCAGTCACATCACGTGCTGGACGTCATTCAAGGGAAAATTATTACTCCACGAAAATAAATATTAATCCGCCATCAAGAGTGGAATCTTCTTTTGCGGTCCTTGGCTTCGCCTCTCGGCATCACGACTTTCCTCAGATTCCAGTTCATATCCAAACTATTTTCACGTAATCGACCGTTTACAGTTGTAAATCAAATGATGGTTTTTCTTCCCACTGCACGAGAAATGTTTTAGTTTCAAGATGCTCCTTGGGTGCAAAGCAGCGCGGGAAAAATTTTAAATGGCATCTTAAAGAGCAGAACAAAAGAGTTCTCTACGTTTGGTATCACCTCGTCCGAAAAAAATTCTCCAACAAATTTCAGTTTTCCTGGCTTAAAACTAAGTCGACGTTATCATTGGGCGGAAAAGTCTATCCTGTGATATGCTAGCGCTTAAAAACCTGCCATCATTCGGCTCGTGTAAAGTGGTGGCCACTCATAATTGATATTTAGGACGAACAAAAAATAAATGAGAGCAATTTCTCAACACTTCCGGAAAAAACGTGATATCACGAAAACGAAATTCGATGCTATGCCGCCTCATTCATGGATGCCATCGTATGTTGGCCATAGTGAATAGCGTCCACATCTCTAACATCTATGCCGAGAATGTTCATTTTTCCATTAGTTGCTTTCAGTGTCCTCTTCTCCTGGCCATGTTCGAATATCTCCGTGGCGCTGCTGATGCCTCTGTAGTATTTGGAGCAGGATCCAAAAATTGAATTGGCTTTTTTTGAATGGCAAGCACGGCCCGGGTGGATCGATGCAATCGAGTTGGAGCGGAAAATGCACGACACCAATGGACCACGACATTGATAAATCCTCAATTACGAACCAGCATTTCGGAACCTCCAGCTGGTAATTGAGTAAGTCAGGATTTATTAGGTCATACGATTTTCAGCTAGGAGTCACCAAATCCGTGCGGAAATTGAGAGAAATGCTTTTATTTGCATATGTCTAAGTTTGATTTGCATTTTTGTGTCGATTCGTGTGGGAATAACTCTTTGCTGATGATGCATCCTGTCTGCTTGTAGCCTCTTTCCATCTTCTTTGAGAAACGTTTCCACTGAGAGAAAGCATTCAACTCCGTGACATTGCCTTGTTCGAATTGTTGAAGAAGGTTTCTCACCTCATGATGAAAATTGCACTCTTTAATCATTTTCGCAGACTTCTTTGCGAACGCTCGAGTGCTCAATGAAAGATTCACCACCACTAATTCCATTACCCATGCAATGAATTTTGACACGTCGTTTCCAGCTTTTAGAGGTTTTTCATTACAGCCATCGTCTCGGTGGCTGGAAACAAAATGTTGTTGTGATTTTACGACCACTACCAACCCCCGAACCCAACAACCAAACCAAATGGCAATGAATATTGTCAAATATCGGTTTTAAAGCTTCCCAAAGGATTTCATTTCGTTACATTACATTATATGTGGTTGGAAGGGACAGGAGCAGTGGCATTTCGTTTACATTCGAGCAGCCCAAAACGTATGATGATGCGAGGAAGGAGCATTATTTATTTATGGTTGAGACGTGATAGTAAGACGTGTTTTGTCCCAAGCGAATACTTTACATTCTGCAAAAGGATTTGCATCGATCTGTCCGGAACACGCATGAAATGTAAGCGATGAAATGAATGAAACTTTCAGTATATCGATAAGTTTGCATTATTCTGAAATTAGAAGATAACCCGGAAAATCTCCCATTTCTGTACTGCAATGATGTGTAGATTCCATTGAGAGGCATTCGAACACACACTTGTACTTATTACTTGGTTGGAGACGTGAGCGTGTTCTTTGCCGAGGAATGGCATTAAGGAGGCCTTTAGTAAGTTGGTAGCCTAGTTCGGAAAATTTGTAGAGATTCAGAAAATAGCCGCCAATAGAGCACAATTTCAATGGCGGGAATACAACGAAATGAGCAAGAAGTTTCCAGGAATACAAGACGAAATCTGGAACAGTTTTAATGGACTCACTCGATTTTCCCTTGGGAGTCTTACGTTAAAAAGCCAACATGAAGATATTAACAAATTTGGAAAATTTTTCTGTTACTTAATTACTGAAACTTAATCTATGACATAATCAATATTATCATCTTAGTCTTGTCTACATCGCGCTGCTAATTATTGCATCTTTCTCCTGCAGAATTCTTCTCCCTAATCCTGGAGCAAGTCTGCGAGTTTTGCACGAAGATTCTCTTCATTGTAGTAATTTCAACCCTGCAGGTAGTTGTCATGCGACCGAAACAAGTGAAAAACCGTTGAGGAAAATGGAGGGAATAAGCTGGACGGGGTAAAAGTTTCCAGCCAATTTCGGTTACTTTACCCAGGGTACCTACATCGGTATGTGATCTTGCATTGTCGCCGTTGACTTAGTGACAAATGACGAATGAAGGACGCTTATCACATACGTATCTGAAGTTACGTTTCGTTCCAGACCTACCTACCTACCTTCAAATTACTCCACAAGAATCCCTCCAGATATCCAATAAGAATTTCCGTAGGTGTAAGCCTGGTTTTCAAACTGCCCGGCGTCGTTTTGCGTTTTTATTTCTCGTAAACATCCGTCGCGTACCACCCGGGGAACCCCTTCATTAGTTTGGTGTCCAAAGATGCGAAATACTGGATGCTCTTCTGAATTCATTGTTTCTTTGCGAAAGATCGCGGGTTATCTAAGCATCCAACTTAACCACATAGTCTAGCGCGTGGATACTTTCCTTTATAGTGGTTGTATGGACCTGGAACCTCTCCGATAATTCTGCGATCGTCTATCACCTTTTCGTATAACTTCCAATCAATCACTATCTGTCACCTCCTTGTGCCGTTCTGAGCGTGACTGATTTTCAAACTGCTGCTCTCCATTGCCAAAGCCAACAGTGGAATTACTGTTGACACACTCGTTCTGTTAACACGTGTTCTCCATAGATCCTGCTTGTATTCCGATGAGCCTCCGCGGTGCGAAGACCAAGATCAAACTGCCTGATATGCACTTTATCAGCTCCCATGATAATTGTACTAGTTTTGTTTGAATACTATAGTGTAAATGCAACGGCAACGTTGCCGTTGTGAGATTTCAATAATGTGATGAGATTTCCATAGTACTCCCTGCCGTCGAAATAGGATCATCACTGGGCTTATCACTTACAGTATAAAGGAAAATTCATAAAGAATACGTCCTTTTTCGTAACTCCGGACAAGACGATATCCGGACTAGAGATGGGCATTTGTCAATATTACTTTTTTGTTTTAGTATTTCAAGGAAACAAAATTGAATGAAGCTGTCGAATTCTTCAAAGCGAATAGATTGAAATTAGATACATACAGTGTGTTTTTCAGAGAGGTATAGAAGTTTGAAATGAAATAAACTTCAGATAAATTATTTTAATTGCCATGAAGTTCATTCAATTGGAAAGATATATCTCTGCCATTTTCAATCCATGAGCACCACGGCTGGCACGCAGGAAGTTGTCAAGTAATCGAAAATTTGGCTCTCGCTTCTCAAATTTTCGATTACTCTATCCAATAATTCGGATCGTTTCTCGCCAATAACGTGGCGAATGTGATCGTCCAAATCTTCAAGCGTCTCGGGCTACTGGGCATAGATTTTTCAGGCTCCAAAATGAGAAATAATGCCCTCATCTAATGCTTTTTTCAATACGTCGATGGTTGCACGAGCTTTAAGGCACATCGCACCATTTTGTTGAAACCAGAGATCTCCTGTATTAAAGCAAGTGGATTCTGGAACGAGAAAATCATTGATCAAGACTCTAAAGGGGTCTCCATTGACTTTTATGTTGTTCTCAGCAGCTTTTTTGAAGACATATCGACAAATAAGGCCATCGACTCATAAAGCAAAGAAAACAGTATCTTACTGCGGACGTAACGGCATTTGGACAATCGTTTGTGGTTGCTCATCACTCCCAATCAGTTGGTTTCGTTTGATGACGAAACCACCATTCAACCAAAAACGAGCTTCGTCGCTAACACTATTTTCTTATGGAATTCGGAATCTGTAGCAATATGTTCTTTGGCCCAAATACCAAACCTAGTCTGGGCTTCGTTGAGCATCAGTTCCTCCACCAGTTGTACTTTGTCTAGCCGCAAACAAAAAACCTTCCACATGTTTTATCGTTGAACACGATGTTGAATGGACTCACATGGGTCTTTGATACTGCACTCTACCGATGCAATTTTTACTTCATTACACACTGTACGACGTCTGGATGGATGCGAATTATCAGTGAGAAAAAGCGTGTAGTGGAAACGAGCCATGGTTAATCGAGTTCGTTGCACTGATGGACGATTATGTTGGCAATAAAATTGATAGAGTACGCGATGAGTTTCCCGAACTGAACCATTTTTTCGAAATAAATCTGCACGATTTTCAGACATTGCTCGGACGTCAACTGATTTATGATAAAATGACAAATCAAACTTACCATAAAACGCGTGACAGCTGTCATATCATGCATAGCATTTAAACATCTCAAGACTTCAGCTTGGTGGTATTTAAGTCCTCACGTTGACGGTCATGAAATTAGTAAATATTAGCATTGGGTTGAATTTATGGTTGTTCTTTATGAAAATCAAAACGAAGTACTCGGAGCAACAAGGTCAGCGCCAACCCATAAACCATAGAAATTAAAATATTTGTTTCCCTCTGCCAAATCAATGACATGAAATCTCTCACCTTAAAATTCCAAGCATCCTATGCGTAACCCTTTCTACATTTATCAAACAATTGATTCCTTTCAGAAAATCCAAAGAGGATACTCACCATATTGTCAACGGGTTTGGTGAAATGACGTACACAGTGCGAAATTTCTATAATTCAACGAAAAGCTTGAAACAAGAAGACGAAGATGAAGCCGAAGAAGATATTACACCGCCAGGAGTTAAATCTTAGATTTCAGGGAGCATATTAGGAAAATCGTTATTCAGGTCTCGTGTTGTTGAAATCAAACCGATAAATCGTAAATCTTTCACTTTTCACGTGTCTGAGTGGTGGGAGGCTGGTAGCGCCGAATAAGATGCCTTCACTCGAAGGCAACGAAGTTCAAGATGTTTTCCCGTAAGACAAGAACAGTATGTAGTAGTTGCCCGTAACCCTCGATGTAAATGCATGCTTAGTAAGTAGATAGGAAAATCATGGATGCTTGTGCATATGTGTGGAACAAATACATCCTAGAATGAGAAATCAAGCCTTGAAACAATAGAGCAAATATATGTGGAGGAGCTTATCCGTGATCCCCCACAGTGTTTTCTTTTTTCTCTTTATTTTTTTTTCTTTGTTTTTTTGTGCAGAATACGTGACGGATTTAACTTAAGGTTTGTTAGGATGCTTATGTGCTCTGACAAATGAATATCTTTCGTAAATTCTAAATGCATGGGGGTAAGAAAATAATGTGGAATGCTTTTGCAAGGCGGATATGTGTTTGTAAATTTAAAATAATACAAAATGACATCGAGATTTCACTAGGACATATTTTTTGAAGACTATGAATTCATTTAAAGCAAGCATTCAATTTTACTTAAATTTTCTTTTGAAACCCCCAATTAATACGTGTGTAGTAAGAAATGCTCTACAATTTGCATTAAGTTGACTAATCAGATTCTCTAATCTTGTGTTTTCAAGGACATCTCATGCCGTGGATTGTGATAGAACAAATTTAGTCTAATCTGGCTTGTGAGGACTTCTGAGTCCGCCTATTTATTTTGTTTTTCAATTTGATAAATTGTTATTGATACCAATCAAATTGATCCACTTTTTTGTTGGTTGTAAATATATTTATAATTCTAAACTAAATGAGTGAATACATAAGAATTATTTGCGAATTCCATTTTGGAATCAAAATTTCTCGGTTGAGGTATTCGAATAAATAGTCCAATTTTCAATTTTAGTTGAAATAAGTAAAGCTCTGTCTTGCCAGGTTATACTATACGTTGGAGCGACCAGTCATTAGAAAGACAATTATCCACGTAGGTATGCTGATATGTCCAATTTCAGCGTTTTCAAATGAATTTCCAAAACTTTTACTAAATAAGGGTGATCATTTTCCTGCAAAAAATAACTTGTCAATTCCAGATTCGTATTTTTCCTGTATTTTTCGTATTACCCATCATTTTCGTCATTTTCGATAATTTAACCATAAAAATTTGGCATTGGTGTTGGTATACGAAGGGCGAACGAGTCTTCCTCAAAAATTAATTTTTCTTGTATTTAGGAAAAAAATTGGCTTTATTGTCTTTTATCTACACAGTTTTCTTCTTTTTCTTCCTTCGAAATGGAAGTTTTTTCATGCAATTTTCGAGGAATGACTCCGAAGTCCAACCGATTGGGCACAAACTTTTCGTTCTGTTGATTGTTCCGAAAATGCTGTCTTCTGTGCGCTCCCTTGAAAGACCCAAATCTATGGAAATCACATGCTGAAAGTTTGAGTCGCTGTTGTGAGGGTGTTCAAGCGCCTTCAATTTAATTTCAGGTAATTTTTGGGTTGCTAAGGGTGCAGGTAGCCATCTGGAATTGTCATTCAGAAGCAGGACGTAGCAGATGAGTTGACATCGTCTTTTTGACCGATATGCGCCTGGAATCTGGTCAAAACGGCCGTGAATGTAGGCAGCGTTTTTGAGCAATGGCTGCAACAAATCAATGAATATAACTCCAGAGTCCCAAAAAACCGATGGCATAACCGCCCCGGCTAACAAGCGTGTTATAGCTATTGATGGTATTGGCGCCGCCTTTCTTCTCCACTCTATACCAGACCTCTTAGATTCAGGAGTGTAGTGATGAACCCACGTCACGTACTTTGGGCGAAGAATACGCGTACGCGTACTTTGCAAGAAAGTCTGCCCTTCATCTTCCAAAAGAGCAAGAAGCCTCTGACAAACTTCAAGTCTCGCATTTTTGTATTCTCTGGTAAGCATGGAATCCACCTCATCGAGAAATTCTGAAATTCACGATGGTCTTGGAAGATGGTGTGTACAGTCCCAACACCGATTCACATTTCCTTATTGATTTCTGCAGGAGTTTCGTGACGATTCCTTGCAATAAGTTTGCGGACAAATGGACTTTTGTCAGGTGAAATTCTGGAGATGGCGCGTCACGCTTGTCAGTTTTTCATGCCCTTCTTTAAATTTAGCACACCACTTTAAAAGTACATTCTCCCCAAACTATTCATGCAATTCCTTCAATGAAAAATTTTATTAAGATGCGTTGCGCAACCAAGGGACGAACTTCTCTTTCGATCATTTTGAGGAAAACTAAAGAAACGGTTCAAGCTGCCGATTTGGCCACAAGTCATTTAAAGAGGTCCCTCGCACACTTCCCGAAGCATCGTCCACCTCAACCACAGTTTTTAAGCCCGGAGAAGCGAGTCACTAGTTTACATTTGTATGTCCCTCGTATTAGTCCCAGAATCAGCGGTACCTTCCTCTTGGGCTTTCTTTCACAATCAGACGTAAGAAACTTTCTCTACGTGACTTTTGTAAGAATTGTTCACGAGAAGATTTTTCAGCTTTGAAGGTCTCTCGACTTGGTTTTTGATGCACCCATGTGCTGTTCATAATGTTCATGTGCTTTCCATAGACTTCAATGACATAGAAGCTGCTTGTTGATTCATATTGAACAGTTCAACAGACTGATCTTGTGCTTCAATGGGATTTTCACTAAGTACTTAATCCCATTCTTTCTCTTCACATTTTCATTTATCTATTTTAATTCCTATAGTATTCACTAGGTCTCTAAAGACTAATTTGGAACCAAAAAAGCTTTATTTTTCGGCGAGTCGTATCGATTATCATGTCTTGTACTTTGCTTTTCTTTAATGGCGATATTGCGCACTTTTGTAAATCTCGGATCTGGTCTTTTCAATTTACGAAAAAATCAATTCTTCTTTGTCAAAGTCCTCTTCCTCAAGCATCTCCCAGTACTTCCCCAGATTTCAGGTTCGGCTTAAAGGTTTCTCTAAGATAATTTTCAATTGATAATAAGGTCTGAAACATCACTTTGAAGCTTTCCTGCAAAAGTAAAACTTGTTCCTGACTCTTCTTCAGATATGATTCCATCTTCTTGTCAGAAGTCCAAACTTTTAAGGGTTTTCGTAGGCTATGTGCTCCCTTCCGTGAGTTGTGACCGTACTATTCAGTTTAACTTGCACGATTTGTATTGTAATCTTTTGCCCTTTGTATTCCGCATGTATTCAAAACGTGTAACAGCAGAAAAAAGCGTGATGCGGAAAGACTTTAACAAAGACATTCATTTACATCCAACGAAAATCGAAAAACAAAAGAAAATCACAGAATTTAAAATATTACCATGAGAACGTCGAATATATTTATTTTAATCTCAGGTAATCTGGTTTCGAAAAATAGCATAATGCGTATAAGGACAACAAAGTAACACACGTCAGATAAAGGACTTAGTTATTGCTTGGGTGATGTTTTTTGCTTTGCGTTTCTGTGCTTGTGAGATTTATAGCGTTGACTTTTGGGGGGGTTTATTCTTCACCTATTTGCATCATCGTAACATTGTTTGGATTCTTTGGTTACTTCTTGAGCTCGCAAAGTGATAATCAACGTCGTTGACGTATTTCGGCATTTTTTCTCTACTTGTGTTTCTATTGTCAAAATGGCGTAAGCCCAAGCATTCCACACATTTAGCCTAGGTACTACAGTTGCCGGAGTGGAGGCAATGGTTGTTTATTGTTTTGACAAAGAGCCTTTTATCTGCCGAACAATTTAACAGACTATAATTTTATACTACTATAAACTATAATTTCTGACTCGTTTCTTGTGAGACGAATTTTCAAAAGTTCTAAATTGTCCGATTAAAATTTTAAGTCCAAATCATAAGAAAGAAATCCGCGAGTCTTCAAATTTCACGGGCTATTCCTTCTTTATAGTGACCATGCAGATCAGATCAGTCTGAATTCTTCTACTGCGAGTCCATAGACATCACAAATCAGAACGCATGAGTTTCTTTTCTTTCGGAAGATAGTAGATATGATATTGCCAATTATAGTTCGTCTTTCGTTGATTCTGTGATGATTAATTTGTCAAGCCAAACAGACCCATTTGGCTCTTAGAATTTTAAGGGTAGTGACAGTTCTGTATATTTCTATAGTCTCATAAGTAGTATTTTTGAGCCACCAAGGAATTCGGTTGCGGACGCTATGGTTCTCAGAGCAAGAAAAGCGCCTCTTTATTCGAAAAGTAAAAAAAATCCTGAGACCGAATTAAGCTCCGAAATTGATCTACTCCCGTGATTAATTTCGGAGCTCTTAATTGGGCAAATGGGGCAGGTAAGACATGCAACCCCCCGAACTGCACGTCGCGTGTTTTAAGATGCTGGATATCATGGTCGTAATAGGGTATACGGATGGTTCCAAAACATTTGAGGGAAGAGAAACTGGAGTATTTGGGTCTGGCACCAAATACTGCCAACCGATGGGAAGTATGCCGAGTATCTTTCTAGCTCAGGTCTATGCCATCGCTCTAAGCACACAACAGCGTGGACAGAGGATACAAAGGCAAAACCATAGCTATAATTTTCAATAGTCAAGCAACCTTAAAACCACTAGAATCCCTGAATCCCCCTGGAATGAATTTCATTCACAGCGCCCTTAAAGTAATTGAGGATAAAGAATGCAATAGACTCTGGAATGGACTTCCAGGGCTTCGAAATATCCAAGTTCCTCGACGTTTATGACGAGAAAAAGTTTCGAGCGTGCATCGAAATGAATAAAAGAAAGCTAAGGGTCTTGACTTGGATCTTCACGGGGCACTGCAACTTCGGACGGCATCTCCAAAGGATGGGCTTGGCAGCGAATGATGAGTGCAGATTCTGCAATCTTGCGGAGGAGACACCGGTGCATTTGCTGGCACACTGCGACACACAGTCCCGCAGGAGGGGAGACAATGTAGGATGCTGCTTCCTTGTCGAGTAGGAAAACCAATCGAGGAAAGTGATTACAATTCGTGAAAGAACATTTTCACCATGAAGAAGCTTTTTGGAATACAGTTGTCTTTTCCGACGAAAGAAAATGTAACATGCATCAAATGGAACAGAAAAAGGTTGGAGGAAAGTCAATGAAGAGTAAAATCCTTCAAAAACGACTGGAACTGTAAAGCATGCTGGAGGATCGGCAATAATTTGGGCATCTATGGCAGCATCAGTAGTCGGAAATTTGTGCATTATTGACTCTATAATGGATCGATGTTTGTATATTAACATCCTTAAGGAAAACCTGCATGTAAATTGAATTACTACGAAATTGGAGGATGGGCGATTTACCTTCCAACAAGATAATGACGATAATGTTCGTCAAGGAATGGTTGTTATACAAGGTGTCTCAATAGAAATTTTGTATTTAGTGGATCGATTAAAAAAAAGTAAGCCGTATATAGAAAAAATGTTTATTATATTATTAAAATGCACTTTTTGGGGATTTATTTCCTAAAAATAATATCGTCTAAATGTAGACCCTCGCGTTTTCAGCACTCATTTAATCAAACAGTAAAATTATTTATGACGTCTCGGCAGGTGGACTCAGGGATGACTTCCATTTTATGTCGGATATTTTCTTTCAAATGCGCCAGTGAAGTCGGTTTATCGGCGTAAACTTTAGATTTAAGATAACCAAATAGGAAAAAGTCCAGAAGGGTTAAATCTGGACTGCGCGGAGGCCAATTTATGTCACCTCTCCGGGAGAGCAATTTGCCTGAGAAAATTTCACAAACACGTGGCAGAGACATATTGGACGTTTGTGAAGTTGCTCCGTCCTGTTGGAACCATGTTCTTTGGTTATAGCTAAGAAAGTTTTGCAGTTTAGATACCAAGAAGTTGTGTAACATCTCCACATAACGCTCTGCATTCACTGTAACTGCTCGCCCCCTTTCGTCTTCAAAAAAGTAAGGGTCGATAATTCATCGCGCCGATATCGCAGCCCATACGGTCACTTTAGGCGAATGTAGGGGTTTCTGATGTTTGCGTTTCGGATTCGTTGCACTCCAGTAGCGGCAGTTCTGCTTATTTACGTGGCCATTAAGATGAAAATGAGCTTCATCCGAAAACAAAATGTTAGTAAACGTTGAAAATCGCTCAATCACCTGATTTAAGAAATTAAGCCTCTGACTGGAATCTTGGGGCTTTAATTCTTGCACCAATTGAATTTTGTAGGGGTGCAGCTTTAGATCTTTGTGCGTAATGCGATGTAATGATGATCTATGCGCATTTAAAGCACTTGCGCGCTTCCGAATTGAAAGGTTCGGGTCGTCACGAACAGACTGATTAACATTCTCCACGTTTTCTACCATTCTTGATGACCTATGTTGCCCGGATTTCTATTTATCCAGCGTTGTACCAGTCTCTTTAAACTTTTTAACCCAATTTCGAATGAGAGGAATGCTTGGTGTATCATTTAAGTGGTGAAAACCCCGAATACTGCAGAATTTTCTACGCGCTACTGTTGCCGAATCGCCGTTTTTTTAAAACTCCCGCACGCACAACGCGCGGTCTGCTCCCGAGAAACGCTCCATAGCAACTGAATTCCCAAGAGCCAGTCTACCGATTGACATAACCCCCGCGCCCCTCGGATACGTTGCATTCACGCAGTAAGCTAAATAAATATAAAATTTCTTTTGAGACACCTTGTACAATGTTTTGAAGCACATGAAAATCTCACTGCAATATGTGTGAGAATATCTTAATCGGCAGATAAGGAAGCTTGTGATATTTCGATCACAAGCTTCGATAATCGAATTCTGATTCGAGCCTTGTAAGAAGAATGGTCTTAAATTAGACGAAATATCTACCTGAATTTAGTAAACTCGGTGTCTTCACGAATGAAAGCTTTTGTTATAGCAAAAGGATACCCTGCCAAGCACCAGCAACATAAGTTTCATTCAAACATTGTGGAACAGGTCCATTTAATTCTTACTGTAGACTTCCTTTAAATTTTCTATAATTTTAAGTTATTCCCAGATACTTTATTATATTTCTCATTTTGTTATGACTATTATTTATTCTCGGAGAGAGGTTCTTATTCGTTATAAAAATGTAATTTATTGGTTTTTTTTAAATAATAAAGCATGATAATAAAAGAAAATTAAACTCATTATTTTGTGTCCACTTACCTTTATGTCTCACTGCATGTACTGAATTTTACAAAGAAGAAATACTCACCGAATCTTCCATGGGTCTCTATTTTCGGTATCTGAACCACGAGCAACACTGTTATCAGGAACACGACAAAGAGATCTTTTAATGGAATCTAAAAGAAGATTAAAAGCATGCATTCAAAAAATTGGAGTTTATTAGTGGAAAATTCCGAATATGCTTTGGTAAGCACATCCGCCGTGAACAACCAATAAATCCTTAACAGTTTATTGATAATCTGCTCAGAAGGTTTTTTTGGAAGTTTGGTATTTTAGCTCTATAGGTTCCATATTCGAAATAACCTAAATGATAACTTTGCTATTGGAATTAATTATTTTCGCACATCCCGGAGGTACACACCATTTTGAAACAACCCTAAAACCTTTATATCATGCAAAACTATTCCATTTTTTGCATTGTTTTCATTTATCCGATTGTGGAATACTCAATATCTGCAATTGGACTTCCGCGGAGCTTGCTCGCAATAACATTAAATCCTTATCAAATATTACAAATAAATCAAATTTATCTGAATGCTTTCTCATAGCAACTACATTATTAATTGGAAACAATCTCTCGAAATTTCATTCTGTACTAGTTTTTATTTGAATTCATTTCCGTAAAACTATCTCGTCCGAATGATATCATCTCCCCGGGCATGATATCAGTTGCGTGCCACAAACCCTAACCATTAACACTTTTTCCTTCATGTCGACAACCCAAAAATGACCATTCGCCATTTATAGTATCTTTGAGGCAATTCATTATATTGGCGGCTTATTTCCCGACAAAAAGGCGTTCGGGACCACTCTCATAAATATCTTGGTTTCAATCAGAAAGAAATGACTAACACTTTTGTTTTCCAAAACAGATCGATCGCCGCGGTAATATAGCAACAGAAAATTAGAGGAAAAACTGCTTCGCTATCGCGTTTCTACCCAAACCTCATCTAAAGATACACAGTCGTTGCGGTCACATGAGCCTGAAAATTGCTTGTGTGTGTAAGGCACCTGTTATTATTTATCAATTTTCAACAAATGACTACTCTGGCGACAGCAACAATTCCATCCATGGCCAGGTAAACCTGCGACCACCAATTAGCGATGTTTTGGTTGACTGTATCTTGGACAAATTCAATAGAAACTGTGGCGTGTCGAATAGAAGATAAAAACTTGGAAACTTCTCACTATGTTATTTGTGTCTAAGTACGAGAACGAGATGGTACGAGCACGAAGGGAAAAGTGAATCTAAAGAAGGATACGCTGAGTGAACGTCATGAGAACATGTTGATATCTATCCTTGTTCAAAATAAAAAACGAAATACAAAAATATATTTTACCCGCCGAATCCGTTGTTCCTTTTTATAAACATTGTCACGATGACATGCCGACAAGCAACAAATTCAACAACATCCTTTATGGCACTCACTGTAAACTGATAATAGCCCGATAAGGATTATCTTCTCTAGATTTAGTTACCTATGTGGTTGGTTTGGTGGAAAAGACAAAACCTGTTGCTATAGACACGCTCGCGTGACAATCTGGCAAAACCATTATGGTTTATGGTTGTTTGTGTAATCCAATACTTGTCCCACATCCTTACGTACATGCACACAAGTTCAGATAACTAGGTCAAGCTTTGTGATTAGTAGATACTCATCAGGTTGTCCCAGATTAACATACGTTTCGAGTTTGCTCAATTTTGTTCTAATTCACTCTTAATCATTACTTTAAGTTTTCATCCTAGTTTAAAGGGCCGAAAATTATAAAACTCTTGAGAATTTTTCGCAGTCCCTAAATTAAAGACCGATTTAATTCTTTTCAAGACATCACAAAAACGCTGTTGAGATATGTTTAAAAAAAATCTCTTTTTTGACGACATTGATATAGCCCCATAAAAAAGAATGATTTGACGGAGACGCAGGTAAGGAAGATTTGCAAGGAACACAAACTTCAAGAAGATTTAGATTTTGCATGGCAGTGGCTATTGGGTATACTAGAAATATTAATTTTTACACTCAGACTACTCTGGAGATGATTCAAAATGTCGAAAAATTAATATTGGAAGATGCTAGACGAAAAACAAATAGCTTGCAGTAATGGCTGGAGTATCGGATACGATAATTTTAAACATTCTTCAAGATACCTTGGCATGACAACGTCCAGCACTAGATGGATACCGAAAATGCTCATGCTGCGTCAGAAACAACACCGCGTAGAGGGTTGTCACGCAGTTCAAGACATCCGTAGTGAAAAAGAAAGGACTAACCTCTGGTTCGTGATTATAGCCTGAGCCCAAACAGGACAATGCAGTGGCATCAAAATAGTACATCACCACCCAAGAAGTTTAACCGTTTTAGTGGTAAGCAATTTTTGCAAGATTGCATGAAAATCGCGGAACACATTTTGATTTTTTAAATGAAAAAATAAATATAAATAAAATAAATATAAAATAAATAATAAATAATTAAACAAAATATAAAATAAAACACTCTCATTTAAATTAAAATAAAACACTCACATTTAGACAAATATCAATCAATTAAATAATTCTTTTTGTATTATAAAGAAAAAAAAGTCAATTGTGGTTGTGAATAAGAAAAAATAAACATAAAACTGTTTTATTTTATTTTGAAAATTAAAGTTTATTAAAATATAAGTTAAAGTTTATTGATCTTCTCTTATGATCAGCGCGTAAAGGATCATTGTGATTAGGGGGAGATCACTGACTTCTACATGAAAAATTTATGCATAACAACTGTGTTTTCGCGCACAAAATCACTTGATCTCGCCCTATTTGTGCTCGTTGATTGAATTGTCCTCGTTGATTGTATTTTTGGATGAAGATGGTTGTGTTGGCACGCTGTTTTTATGATTCATCCACTCTTTGTCGATACCGTCAATAATTTTCGGTGTGAATTGGAGCCGGCTCAATTTTTTTCTGTAGTGTTGAAAACATACAAAATATAAGATATCAGCATCATTCTTCCAAAAATGGTGAATACTACTTTTTCCCAATATTTTAGGGTTCTTCGCTCGTCTAAATATGCGTATAACATTTTGTCACACTCGCCCATATGTCCCATGTATTTGTTGTAATCGTCAATCATGCTTGGTTTCGTCTTTTCGTATTCGAAACTACGTTTCCTTTTGATTATGAATTTTAAGAATGAAGGAACTTTGTATTTTAAGCTCCTTTGAAGCAAAAAAAAAAGCCAAACAATATTTACAAATCGAGTCACACAACATCCAAAATTTGATCCCCCATTTATGGTGTTTTTGTTTGGGATGTATTGTTTTATGGCAGGCTGACGCTGAAATACAGTACTTACATGTTTTACAAGCATATCAAACCTGCCACATGGACCATAATTCAAATAATAACATATGGTCAATCAAGTTAAAAAACTATGAAATCAGTTGAATCTTTTCACTTGAAAACATTGTCCGAAACCGTGTGGTATAAGTCGGGAACCTTCTATCCAATAACTATCAATTGTTGTCCTTCTCGTGATCCCCATTTCGTGTAAGGTTGCCATAAAGGTTTTTATTTCGTATATTGTTATTATCAATTGTATTGTTATTGTCAAGAATTATTCAAAACAATGTGCAAGGCAAAACTGGGCAGTGGATCGATTTGTTCCCCTTCCGATGGTTTAAAGCAGTGACATGGTAAAATATAAATTGAAATACAGTGTAAACTCCACGTAACGTCACTCGATTTAACGACAAACTCTCTAAAGCGTCGAAATCAATCGACTTTGGTTGGTTTAGCTTGTCTACCATACAATGATACACTCTACATAGCATCACACCCACTCTCAATAACGACGACAATTGAGTAATAAAAAGTACCGTTTAAGTTGCTAAAATTAGTAAAAACTGCGCAGCTGCGTAAGGTTTTTTTGTTATAAATAATAAACTATACTGTAATAATAAGTATAAAATAATAAACTAAATAATAAACTATACAATAAACTATACTGTCGGCATCATGCATAGCGAACTTTCTAAGAAATTCATTCTTTTGTTTACAAATTCAGATTGCTTGCACGTGTAGACTGTTTTTGACCATGACTAATAAGTAGGAGTCATGAATCATGTATACCTTATCTATGTATCATTATACCTAGTTGCTTACAAACTTTCAAGCTGTAAACATGGCTAGTAAAAGAAAATCACTGTGTGTTGACGAAAAAGTTTTACTGATACGCGCAATAGAAACGGGAGAGAAGATAAGTGATGTTGGCAAACGCTTTGGATTTAGTCACTCTACCGTGTCTACAATATGGAAAAACAAAGAAAAAATTCTCCAAGCTGAGAGCGAGGGGAAATCTTCCAAAAAATTAAAGAGACCTAAATACGAAAATTTGGATCAAGCTATACTATCATGGTTACACCGGCAGCGCCAGAATAATATGAATAACTTGGTTTAACTTCTTTCAAAGCATCAGAAGGATGACTCGGAAAATTCAAGCAACGTCATCATATCAACTATGGTAAAATAAGTGGGGAAGCACGAAGTGTTGATGCGAATATGACTCACGATTGGATTAATAGAGTGTGGTCAAAATTCACAGAAAAATACGCCCCAAGTGACATTTTCAATGCTGATGAATCAGAAATTTTCTATAAGTTGACCCCAGATAAAACCCTGAAAATTAAAGGCGAAAAGTGTGTGGGAGGAAAGCTTTCCAAGGAACGTATTACGGCGCTTGTGGCTGCTAATATGGATGGCACAGAAAAAAAAGCTAATGGTAATAGGCAAATCGAAAAATTCGCGCTGTCTTGAGAACATTAAAAAATTGCCAGTGACGTATAAAGCTTCTTATATCGTATATCAGCTTCGATGCCCAGTCAACTTTTTGAAGAAGAAGTGCGAAAGTGGGATGCAGAATTAAAGGGACGAAAAAACTTACTTCTTGTTGACAACTGCCCTGCCCACCCGTTTATATCAAACCTTCTAAACATAGAGTTGGCATTCCTTCCTTAAAATACGACTAGTGTCCTACAGCCAATGGACCAGAGTGTGATCAAAAGCCTCAAGGGTCACTACAGAAGGAAATTATTGATGGAGCTAGTTGAGTCTGAGGGTAAAACTTGTGTTAACATGCTGCATGCAGTAAATTTTTTTATCTAAAGCCTGGGAAAAAGTGACACGCACAACTATACAGCACTCTTTTCGACATGCTAGACTTTGCACCAATTCTACGAGTGATGAGGTGGAAACAGAATCTGAGTTTGTTCGTCGTCACTATCTATTATTAACTGAGTGGATTCAACAATTTAACACGGCAGGAAATACGGTAAATCTTCAAACCTACATCGAAGTAGACGACTGCCTGCTTACCACGGCTTCACTCACAGACAAAGAAATTTTTGATTCAGTGAGAAAAACTGAGGATCAAGAGCAAGGAGATGAAGATGAAACAGATGAGCCTGAGCCTCCGCCGAGCATTAAAGAAGCTCTGAAAGCAGCTAAATTATTGGAAAATTATTTCTTTTATCACCAGGATGCCTCAATATCGCAAGATATGAATTAAATAAGTCAAAAAATACAACAAAATTACTGGCCCAGCAAAAGACGTCAGACAAAAATCACAGACTATACGCAATAGCATAAGATTCTTTTTTATGTACATAACTACTAACACTACTCTGAAATAAACTTTTTATTTTTCTAATTCTGATTTTTCTTCTCTCCATTTAACGACAACTCCTTATAACGGCATAAAATGCACAGTCCCTTCAGTGTCGTTATATAGAGGTTACACTGTATGTTATGGATGTGGTGCACATCTAAGTCTAGGAGTCTCGAAACAATCATTTATTTCAGAAGTTTTTGGTAGATCAATTTTTCCATTTTCACTTATAACATTGTAAGTGATTTATACCCTTGCTAAGCTAACTCAGCGAACCTTTCTTTCCACCTTTCTCAAAATCATTTGTTGCTTTAGAAAACACTTTTGTCGGAGGAATATTGGTAAAAGTTGGTGTTTCTTCTGTTTCTGAAGATGAGATACAAGACTCACTTTCAATCCTCAATATTTTTCTTTGATGCTTTATAATAATGCTATCATTACTACTTGTATCTCTTCTTTCATCACCCTTAGAACCACTAGACATAACTTATAACGAACTAACGTCCGAAATAAGAGCACAAGACAATACTATTTATTAAAATAATATACAGAAACGGTAAAAAGTTATTTTGAAATGTCGCAGAATACACTCTCGCTACAAATTACGCGTGAAGTTAGATTACGTTCACTCTCGCGGAGCACCAAAAACAAACTGAAACACGCAGTGCAACGCGGCGTTGCGGGTTTCGAGACAAATGATCGCGGCGCGTAGTCTTTCAAAACTCAGAAGGGATCCTTTTAACGAATTCCAAAGATAAAAGCGTCTCTATAACCCGTGAATGCATCGATTCAATAACAGAGAAGTTGAAAAAATGTGCAAAGGGAAAAGAAAGTAGAAAATTGACCAAAGGTATTCTCCTTCTACATGACAGCGCAGCTGTTCACAAGTGCCGTGTTTCGTTGGCTGTCCGAGATTATTAATGCTCAAAATGGTTCTGTTGAATCTGAATCGCCTGAAAATACAGAAGTTAAACCTGTTCCCGATGCACCGACATTCACAAACGATACTATATTTTAACAGATAGCAATTCTCTCTGGAGTGACATTGGATTCTAGCTAAACAGAACTTAAAAGCCATGCGAGTCCTCTTGATCTTGATAACAATGGCAATTAGTTAGGCTTATTAGAATTAAAAATCGCCGAATTCAATGCTTATACGACCCAGCTTATTCAAAGCCATGCTAAGAAAGGAAAAGGACATACGTCATATTTATCAAAAACTATATAAGAGAAGCCTATTCATCTAATTGCAGCCAGCATACTAGATAAAATTACATGCGTACACCAGAGCTGCAAATGCTGCTTAGTGTCATCGGGTTGTCCTCCAGATACTTCCTAGATTAACTGACGCTGAAATTGGGCTTTGTTATTGCCCTCAGGACCCGTGGAAATTTTTTTTGAGGTATTGGATTGCCATGTCCATACTGCTGTATAACTCACACAAAGCCTATCAAATTTTTTAACTGAGAGTGGCATTGATGTGAAAGATTTTTATGGACCAAGATATGTCAACGGCAGCAATATGAGCGGAAAATACAGCGGCTAATAAGCACGTACTAAGTAAATAAACAAGTATGCAGAATAAATTCTCTGTCTTGCAAACTCATTAAATTTGATTGCTATTTGCGTTACAGACTGCTTGATAGGAGCATCAATTTTCTTCGATTTCATTGAAAACGTACATACATGTTTTCCCGCTTCATCTTACGGATTGGGTCGAACACCTTAAGTACAGAAAAAATTTCTTTTTTGAAAATGTTCTCGGGCGCAGTCCAAGTTGGTGCTACGCAGTGGGCAGTCCAAGTTGGTGCTACGAAGGCCCTTTGATGTAGGTTTACTAGTATCAAAAAATTTTGGAAGAAATTTCCAATAACGTGGATCAAAAGGCAGAGTGACGGAATTCTAAAACGTTTACAAGCGACTAATGCTTCGCTGTAGTTGAATGATCTTTATTTTAACACTGGATCTACCCTTTATGAATTCATACGTGGGTACGTCCAAGCAATTCACATTTTTAGATTTTGCGACCCCCAAAATTTGGCTGACTGTGAGGAATATCAACAAAAGACGTCCAGATGAAGAAAGTGGAATACAAAATACGACCATTATATTGGCTTAACTACACCCGACGATTTTGTTTTGAAATCAAACCCCACGACAATGCTGCGAAATTCAAGTGTTTATTGTCATAATTGGTAACGTTCTGACTGCTTTCGCTAAACGTATGAAATTATGGTACAAGAAGCACGAGACCTTGAAACTGCAGTTTTACCAGCTTTTGTAAAATAATTCTGAAGGACCTTGTGTGCTTAATGTGTATATTGCGGATTTATTTGTCTCTCATGATCACCATTCGTATTGGTGAACGTTCTTTCTCAACACTTAAACGTGTTGAGAATGAGCTAGGGAGCACGGTTAGCCAAGAACGTGTTCATCTTCAGTTTGATCAGTACTGAATACGATTTACTAAGAAAAATCGATATGAATAGTATTATTTTTAAATTATTAAACATTTAAATTTGTTCATATTAAGCCCAGAAAAGTTTTTTTTTGTTAATATTTGTAACAGTTTGTTTTGCCCTCGGAACGTTCCGTCGTTACCCATCACTTGCTTCGTTTCGTCCACAGACACGTTTCGGTGGAGCGAAATCTTTGGTGTTATCTTCGGTATTTGTAACAGATCTGTTTCATTTAAATCCATAAACTTTCTAACCGTACTCAAGCAAGACAAGCGCCCTTTGATAGGATTTGCTACAGGCCACACGCTGGCTCAATTTGGCACTGACAGTACTGTCAGTGTGTTCTGTCAGACAGTGACGACCTTTAAAAAAGCTCTCCAAACTCTGCAAAGTAGAGCCTTACGGGTGATTTGCCGAGTTTTATGGTATGTTCGGAACACAAACATACGCAAAGACTTACGTATTGACCCAGTTGCAAAATACATTACAGACAGATCACTGAAACTATATGCAATAAGAGCAATTACAATCCTTAAAATTCCAACTAAGGAAAATTTAAATATTTATCCAAGCCTCCGAATTATAATAAACGACTGATGAGACATGAGTGTCGTGTTAGGAGGTGCCAACCGTACAACATTCACAGAAAGGAATGGAGCATGAGTGCTAATCGCACAAGCTCCGCCTAATTCATTCGACAAGTTATGAGAAACTTGTCCTGGTTAGTCCACATCAGAAGAATAATAAAAGAAGTGTCAGAAAATTTCTGTACATTCATGTGCAAAGTACTAAACCATGAGTCAATGGAATCGTTTAAAAGATACCTAGAACTTTTCGAACTTGAACATGAACTTTTTGATCATAAAATCAAGTGCCGCCGGTCACATGTTGCCTCAAATTAACCAGTAGGGGTTACGTTCAAGTCACCTTTTTAGCGAATGACTAGTTTCAGCTTTGAACCCAATTTCCAATCACATTGTCAAACGAATTATCAAGCCATAGCTAGAATAACAGTCAAATTACTGATTTTTGATTCATCACATAGATGAAATTGGTTTTTTCCTTTGAATTTTTCAATTTAGAATCCCATATTTTTATCCACGAAATCCAAGAAATCTTGGACTTTAAAACATACAATTGACCCAACAAAATGGTTCCTGTGTGTAAAAGTCTGGAGCGCCACTGCTAATAATAACCTGCTCGATTTAAAATTAGATTCATAAGTCTGACTTCAAAAATCGACAGGATCAACTTAATGTCATCATTAATATTTCAATTAAGTTTCTGTATGGCCAAGCGGCTTAAAGTGGTAACTTGGAATGCACAAAGCCTTAAAAATAAGTTTATTGAAGCATTCGATTTTGCGCTCAGAAGCGACATCGACGTCTTCATAATTACGGAAACATTGTTTAGACCACACGACAAAATCAAGCACGCCCATTATGAAATTTACAGGCGTGACCGCCAAGACAACATTGGCGGGGGCGTGGCAATAGCCGTTAAGAAATCCATCCCACATTCCCCTCTCCCATCCTTCAATTCCTGCTCGATCGAAAACATTGGGATAATGTTAGCTGGATCCAACGTTGAGCTTTACGGTGTATACTTTCCTGGAACGAAACTCTCCAAGGAAAAAATCACTAATCTGAGAAGTGATCTAGTGCGTTTCTGTAGGGCGCATAGCAAATTCCTTCTTTGTGGGGACTTGAACGCTCAGCACACGCATTGGAATTGCAGACGCAACAACCAACAACAACAACCAGACGCAACGATACTCTGGGTAGCTTGGGTCCGCCGGGCCTTGCTTTGTGGGTCTCGAGGACGCGTTTCGGCTGCATACAGCCATCTTCAGCTCGTTCTGAGAACGAGCTGAAGATGGCTGTATGAGACCCACAAAGCAAGGCCCGGCGGACCCAAGCTACCCAGAGTTAATTTTGGCCTGCGGCAACACCAAAACGAACTTCATATTCTACGATATGCTACGAGATAACATCTTGTTTAATCACCATCCTCCAGAACCGACCTTCTATTCCCCTCACGGTATCGGATCTACTCTCGACTTTGCCTTGGGAGATGTAAACGTCTGCCCCTCGGAACCCACTGTCTTACAAGCGCTTTCTTCTCCCCACCTTCCCGTGATGTTCTCATTAGAAGCAGCAACAAATTCGTCACATATGTTGAAACGGTTCTACTGCTTCAAAAAAGCTAACTGGTGCGTATTCCGGACAATCATAAATGACCAAACTTCTTTAGCTCTAGACACACTGAGTTCCCGAAATTCAGCGGGGAAAAATTGTTCAGCGAATAGAGGAACTCAAAAACACCATTTGGAGAGCAATCGATTGTAGTGTACCAAAATATAGCAGAAAAGTCCACACTAATGAACTCAATGAGGAAACTTACAAGCTGATTCGAGCACGTAATTCTCTACGACGCCAGTGGCAGAGAAATCGTGACGCCTCTTTGAAAACTGGCGTAAACTCTTTAACGCGAGCTATCAAGGCCTAAATGAAGCTCCTTCGAAACAACCGCTGGAATAACCTACTCACCAACCTTGACTTCAATGCACGGAAAGTCTGGAAGTTGACTAAAAATTTAAAACGTAAACATCATGATCTTCCATATGCTCTGAACGACGAAAATGGTAGCCAGATACACTCTAACGAAGGGAAAGCAGAGTTACTTGCTGATAAGTTCCACAAACACCATAATATCTCCCATAGAATAAGCAACAACATGGCAAAAGTGATAGTAGCTAAGTCACTATTATCCATTGAAAACACCGCAATTTTACCTCCCGGTGCTCTAATAAAACCGAAACATTTAATCGAGCTAATAAAGAGGCTAAAAAAAAGGTAAGGCCCCTGGAATTGACGGAATACCCAATACGGCCATCAAGAATCTTCGCAAGAAAGCGATCGTGCTCATTTGCCATATTTTCAACGCCTGCCTGAAAATGCCATACTTTCCAAGCTGCTGGAAACACGCTGGCATAATACCAGTCCTGAAGCCCGGTAAAGACCCGCCTGACCCTAACAACTACCGACCAATAAGCTTACTGTCGGCGCTTGGCAAACTGTTCGAGAAACTAATCTTGAAAAGGTTGACGGATTACATCGAAAAAAATGACATCCTCCCTCACTTCCAGTTTGGATTCAGACATGGATATTCCACAGAACACCAACTGCTACGTGTCTCCAAGGACATAAAAGCAGCACTAACTGGAAAACAGTCGCTGGGCCTACTGACCATTGACATTGAAAAGGCGTTTGATACCGTGTGGCATAATGGCCTAACTCACAAACTCAAAGAATGTAGTACTCCCCTTTACCTGCTGAAACTAATCGCATCCTTCTTGAGTGACAGAACATACCACGTGAAAGTTCGAGGAGCAACATCCGCTTCCAAAACTGCCCCTGCTGGTGTTCCACAAAGCTCATACCTGAGTCCGACACTATACATTATATACACGTCTGACATTCCTGTGAGCCTAAATTGCAAATGAACCGCTTTTGCGGATGACATTTGTCTGTACACCACTGGAAGTAATCCTATCCAGATAATCTCCAATCTAGAAGAAATGCTAGAAAAAATTTATCAATCCTTCTACAGGTGGAAAATCAAAATAAATGTCAACAAGACTGCAGCAATATATTTCAGTAGAAAACGTAAGCCCACCATACTGCCAAACAGACCCATCAACTTTTTAGGCCAAATGATTCCCTGGTCTGAAGAACTGACCTATTTGGGTCTAAATCTAGATAGGAAACTCACATTTAAAAACCACATCGAGCACATCAGTTCTAAGGCATTCAAGTCGGTTCTGTCCCTATATCCGTTGCTCAATCGAAAGTCACACATGAGTTTGCGCAATAAAATCCTCATCCTGAAAATGCGCATACAACCCATAATTACCTACGGAGCTCCTACTTGGTACCAATGCGCTAAATACCTTAAAGCTAAGCTTCAAGTCACCCAAAATCGTTATTTGAAAATGGCGCTAAACAAACCATACTATTACTCCTCTAGATTACTACACCAAAAAGCCAATATTTCCCATATCAGCAAACTCGCGGAATCACGTGGAGTTAATCTAATCAAAAAAGCCGTATACTCCCCTCATCCCCTCATCCAATCTCTTAGAGATATTTAAAAGCCAAGAATAAGTGTCCTCAACCATGGATCTGCCTAGAATAAGTAGTTTATATTTTAGGTCATAATTATTATAAGATAAAGTTAGTTATAAGTTAGATGTAAGCCTAGTAGTGGTTTTTGTCAATTATCCTCTCGAACTAGATACTAGTACTTTTAAAGATAAATTATCATGAACTTGAATAAAATTTATGTTAGAATTGTTGTAATGAAGTCTCCTTCAAATCTCTAGACATAAGAAATCAACAGTTAAAACTCTGTAAATAAGGCATATCAATAAAGAATTATTATATAAAAACAAAAACAAAAAAGTCTGACTTCATTGCAGAAAGAATTATTTATTCATTTATACAACAATATCAGCAATGATTCCCAAACTAACAAGCAAAGATACTTTCTCCACGCCAAACACGAACCATATCTGCTCTCTGCTATAAAGTAGAGCTAATTTGTTTCGAAAACTATTCAAAACTTTCCCATAGTGGCGCATTTAATCTCAAAGAACAAATTAACTCATCGTTAAAAGAAGTCCTCAATCACCTCTCATCATTCTCCTTATGCAATGAGCATCCTAGCAAAGTGGTTCATCAAAACTTCCAGAACTAAAAGCAAAATTGACGGAAGACAAACAAATAAAGGCAACTCACAAAATACACCCCAATTGCTTTCCTTTTGCATTCTAATCGGCTCTGAAGTTTCGCTTCGCCACTAAAAAGCTGTTTCGCGTAAATACACAAACATAACTCACATTTCTTGCATTCATCAACTCGGCAAAGATGTCTAGACAAGATATGACAAAATAATGCCATCTTCTTAAAACTTCAAGGATAAGACGACGTTGCCTGCTTGCCTCGTCTTGTTTTGCTTCCTTACTTTCTTTGCTTTCGCATCGTCCTACAAACAAACATGCATGCACACAACGGCACGCATCGTTAGCTGATTATGCAACCGAACGCTGCCAAATTATAATTTTAGTCGCAAGTTCATGAAAATTCGCATCCCTGTCGCAACCGCACTAACTTGCAACTCCTTGCATTCTGAAGATGGGTCTACATGCGTCCTAAGATGTGTTGACAATTTTCCATGCTTGGCTGCCAATGGGGCAAAAACGAACAGCGGAAACGTCGACTAAAGTATCCGCGGAAAATATTGTAAGAAACTTCTTGTAAGTAAGCAATGAGAGCGCGGGCAAAGGGATGCTTTCGAATGCAATTAAGAGTGTGCAAGACATGCAAAAATGAAAATTTCCAAATGAAAAATGGAAATATGTGTGAGGTCTTTTCATCATTAGTCGGATAAGATTTATGACAGCGTCAAAAGTTTCGTATGATACACAGCAGCCAATGTGACGCGAAGCAGGATATGGAAATTCTATTGCAAAAGAAAACTTATTAAGACTTTGCAACCAAATGCAACGAATTTCTTCGAAGCTTTGTGAATTAAACTCAGCCACGAGGCCACAGATTTGTGTCATAAGGAGATGGAAGTTTCTTTAATTTGATGAATTTGAAATTTAGTAGTTACGTGGTTATGCTGACTACGTCCCTGATGAGTGGTAGACAAATTACTGTGTTAATTTGTATCCCTTACTTCACCCAAAATAAATTTTCGAACGACGAAAAAATAATTAGCATACAGGATATGAGTTCTAGAGGTTGTTCTACATGGGAAGTAAAGGATATTTTGATGTGCTTCCTGATTTCAGATATGATAAAAATTCAGTACATCTAGTTGGTGTTATAAACCTAATTATGAAGGATTCTACCAGTAGCATTCACAGCAACTGTCTTCTGACACACATACAAGTGTGATACAATCTGAGCATGTGGTCCTTGAGCAGTATGTTGTTTTGGTCAGTAGAACTAATTTGCATCATGCTACAAAAAATTAAAGATTTTCAATTAAACGAAAAACGTGTCCCATTATAAAATTTCTTGTCGTATGATACCAAAATTATGATTATTAGTTTCATTGAAATTATGATAATTATGAGGATTAGTGTGCCGAGATAGTCGACTTTCGAAAAAGACAATATTCGAATGCGAAAAAGGGATAGCAATTGGAATTCAGCGAAAATGAGTGGATTTTTCGAAAAGAGCGAAGCAGTTCGACCATTCTTTTGCGCAATAAGACTACATACGGATGTGTCCTTAACTTCCTTTGTATTTCTCATTCCGATTTACTAGCAGTTATTATGATGCACCTATCACAATATATTCACCATTAAAAGATTTTATTAAGGCTGATCACCGTTTGGCGTCATTGCTTACGTATTAAATGTCAAATCTAAAGAGGCCTTAGCGTATTAAAAGCCAAACCTAAAGATTCGCCACTGAACATCATCTCAGCGGATAGACAGTAATAAAAGGGACGAAAATCTACTAAAAGGAAGTTTTGCCCATGGAAAATAAATCAGGTAATTCAACGTTCTCTATTTTCAGGATACTTTAACATGTGAAATACAACAAGTCCAGCATACTCTTGACTAGGCGAACCAGCTGAAGAACTAAAAACCTCGTTTAAAACTCCTACGTGAGCAGCATAACATCTTAAAACTAAATTTAAATCAACATCTTTTGGCTTGGTCCAAATCCAACAAAGGTGAAGGATTTCGAAGGATTGATCCAAGAAACCGCTGGATTACTTCATGTTAAAGACCTCAACCATTCCTGGCTGGCAGTTCTCTTTGGATGAAAGTCTCCGGATCCCGATGTTATTCATTGTTTGCACTGTTTGCACTGTCGTATTTTGCAACTCACAGGATCCACAAGTACAGGAAATACTACACATGGCAATGTGCAAACAATGTTGGTGATGACTGAAACATCGCTCGCCGCATAAAAAGTACAAAAAAATCTAAGAGGTGTGAGAGGAAGACAGTGAGTTTCGCAATGATACAGGAGATCTGGCAACATTATATTTACTAGCCTGTGCTGAACCAGTTTTTTCATTCTCTCCACTTTCTGAGTCCGACTTTCGATTCCATTCAGTAAAGGCCCAGATACAACACTGCGTAACAGCGATGCGTAAGCGCGAGACGCAACGCATTCAATTTACAATATACGCGATGCAAGGAAGAATAATTTGACATATGACAAATGTCAAATTGGTGACGTTTGTAGATGAAGTTCGCTGGAAATTGTTTTTAAGCAAAATTTATTTCGGATTGAATAAAAACTGTGTTTCGTGAGAACTGTGCTTTTAAGGGTAGTTTAAAAACAAAACAGTATACCAAATTTTTCAGGAAAATATGAGAGCTTTTTAACATTTTTTGTACGCTACGTAACGTGCCTAGCATTATTAAGGCGACAGTGCTCCTCCACAAGTTTTTGATGCTAAACGTATGTGCTCACTGCTCTGCTAATTATGAAGATAATTTGGATAATGAAGAGATTGTTCCTGGTATTTGCGGAAACGATAGCGAAACTGTTTCCTTATCAAAGATTTTATCTTCATTTTTCAAGGGGAGCATACAATTGCGGGCCAATTTGTCCAATCATTTCAAACTAACATTTTATGCATTCCCTAAATTTCTTTCGTGCACTTTATATACTGATCTTTAATAGATCGCCCAACTAGGCTGCATATTTTTTCTCAAATAGAAATAAAATAAATTAATTTTATCTTTTAAACTAACCATCAACCTTCATTTGCTCGGCAATTTCTTTCCAAGCTTTATCCTTCTACTCAATGTTGCGGTAAATACACTCCCTTTTATCGTAGAGACCTACTTTATATTTGACCAAGTCGATTAACATGTCCGCTTGGTTGCTGTTAAATTTCATAATTTTTTACTTTTTAATTTATTTGTTAAGATATTGTCATATATATTATATTTATTCATGTATAATATTTGAGACGTAACTTCCTCTGATGCTTAGTACACGACTTCTATAGCCCCTGGTTAGCATCGCATCCTTTAAGACTTTTTGTTTTTACTAATTATTTGGCGTTTTTAAACCTGAATAATTGGCTTTCCTTTTCCTTTAACGTCATAACAGAACAAAAAGAAAATCGAGCAAAAGTGTGCGTAGATGTTCTTGAGATCATGCTCAACGACCAAGAACTGATTCTTGTGTCCTACTCCCGAAATTATACCTGTCTGAAATGTCATTTTGAAATTCTGGATAAGATTCAAAACGCTGTCAGTGAATGGTTAACTGCCGTACCTGTAGAAGACTTCCAGCGCTGTCACAGAAAATGGAAAAAATAATCTTCCCTGAAGGGAAGGGGATCTTGTTGTTGATCGGAAAATATATAGATATCATTGAAAATTTTTGTGAATGAAAAATCAGTCTCATTACTTTCCTCACACTAAAAAGGTCGTCAGGTATTATGACATTCACGAAGCTGCCATTCATGACCAGTGACATTACATGCCCTTCCATATGCAAATTCAAATTTTGCAAATAACAATATTTTGCATCACATACCCATTTTCTGATCAAATGAAAATAACTACAAAAGTACCTGAGGCCGAACTTCTCTTGAAAGCGTGGTCAGACTGATATCTACCTGACACTCCTTCTGAGGAGAGCATAATTTTTTGCCTTATTTTTGTCTTATCGTTAAAAAATGTAACTTGCCGGCGTCCTGCTTCATAATGTTGTGTTGTAAAGAAGGATGGAGCCTACCACACAAAACTTTTAAGTGCAAGATATGGGACAGGAGAAGAAGAGATGACATCCTTCACGAAATCGACAAGGTTTCGAGACAGGCAGTTCAAAAAGATGTTCAGTTTGTTTGATCAATGACAACTGTAATAATAACATATGGATGATTTGAATGTTTAGTCGATGGAGAGTGCTTCTACTAGACTTACTTCTTTCTCTCACTGTCCGAGCTTCGAAAAGGGTCCTGTAGCTTGTTATTGTCTAGCGGTCGTAACGTAAGCACAAAAAAGTAAGTATTCCGCTTGAGAGTTCCTATTAGAAAGAGATATAAAAGGAATTGTTGCTCAACTACAATTTAGAATGTAATATTCTTGTTTAGCAAAAAAAAATGAGGGAAACTTTTCCAAGACAAAACAAATTCTACTAATTTTGATTGGAGCTATTGAGATCTCGAGTTTGCTCTCATGGTTCTCGGTTTCAAGGTGACATGCTAACGCAACCTTTATCGTGAGCAAAAAACAAGGCGTATTCCGAAATAATGTGTCAAACCATTTCGGGCTGAGCTGTCAGGTTGACAGTCAACAATTATAGCGGGTGATTGAATAGGGTTTTACAGCTCCAAGTATTACAATCCAGACGTGAAATGTTTGCGACTCCCTACGACAAAACTTTCTCTAGCATGTCTGTTTCAGATACTTGTGGTGTTTCTTTGTTAAACAGGAGTTTGCCGAAAAAGCCTTTGTAATGTGCCAAATATTGTAGATTTTCCTTATTTTCAATTGTTTGCATTTATCTTTTTTCATGATGAAAGTTCGAATGTAATAATTTTGCGAGGGCTTACATTGACCGGAACCATTAGAATATAGGTACTATGCAATAGTAAACTCCAAAATTTATTACAATTGGAAAGAATTGAGAAAGTTTGAGGGACTGAACGCTGGAATTATATGCGAAGGAAAAACCAGAATCGAAATATGTTGAAATTGAACCTGGTCGTATTTTTTCTGTTCAATTGCGACTACATTAGTCAGAGCAGCATGCGTAGAATGTTCAAAGCTTTGCTTGCTAAATCTCAATATTTTTTCTCAAATTTTACCGCTTGTGTTATTAGGGACAAAACTATCTCTGAAAAATTTCTAATAATATCATACGATAAGTATCCGCGATTCGGATCAAAAGGAGCTAATATCTCATTCATTCTTGCCTTATTTTCCCAATTTTTACTCAAAGGTGTGATGAATTATCATACCAGTAATTTTACAAACAACAGGACACAAAATTCATTGAAATCCGTGCAGTAGATACAGAGAATAACCTACGGGCAATTGGAAAAACTTTGTTTCCTTAACAACGAGTTTAACCCTAAAATGCATTTTGTATCATAAATGATACATACTGGAAAAATCAATATTGATCGGCATAGAATATCACTTTCATCACAACGCTAATTTCATCATATTTGGTGGCTCCAAATGGCTCCAACCATTTTGCATCAGACTGTAAAGAGAAATGCGACAATGATAACGGCACTTCTGATTTTACGAAGAAGTGACACTTAGGAGCTCATCAGTGGTTTTGGTCGTGCTTGTTTGATGTTGTTTAGGTGTTCGCAATCGACCCTAAGTTTTGAAAAAAAAATAATATTTGTGAATATATCCCGATTGTGTCAGTCGTGCTTCCATAAGAAAAAAAGCAGTGCTTTTGATGTAAGTGGGAATTTTGTGGTATGTTACAAATATGTTACAGTGGTCGTTGCTTTATATTTAGAATGAACCCAGGTGAAAACGAAAGGCCCCTGAAGCCGCATGAGCTGCAGTTTATAATTGACAATTGCGATGTTAGCGAAGATGAATTTGATCATTCTGAAGATGAAGAAAACTTCGATATCGAAAACATTCCAAGTGTTTTTGATTATGAATTGTAAAAGGAAGTAAATGTGACTGAAAATGAACATCTAAATCAAGAATATGATGAACGTGAATTGCAAAATTATAAAGATTCTTTCAAAAATACAATTTGGAAGAAAAAAACCTTATATTAAATGAAGAGCAAAAGCAGTTCAGAGGAGACAGTAATCTGCCTTTGTCGGTATCGACATTAGAAAGTCCCTACGATTATTTCCGATACTTCTTTGATGATGAATTGATCAAAGTTTTCGAACTTAGCGGAATTTCGATTTGAAGTTGCAGAATGCTTGTGCAAATCTCACTGCGTAGTTACACCTAAACGAGGTAGACCAAGTCTGGTCAATATCGAGAATGAAATTCAGGCGAAAAAATTGAGAGGACCAACGAGCTACATCCCCCCGAAACCAATACGTACTGATAATATAGGACATTGGTGCCATTACACCGAAAGTAGAAACAGATGCAAAATGCCAGGGTGCAAAAAGCTTACATATGTAATTTGTGAAAAGTGCGGAGTTGCTCTTTGTTTCAATAAAGGAAACAATTGTATTAAATATTTCCACCAATAAATTTTTATTGCCCCACTAAGAAGGCCTAAATTTGAGTTTTTTATTTACAATGTTAGAACATAACTAATGATTTATTTATTTTTTCATAATTGAATGAAGATTATAATAAATGTTGTGATACTTATTACTAGAGAAAAAGAACTGAATTACTTTTTTCAATACCAAAATAAGAATAACAATAAACTGTACTGCATAAATCGACTTGAACTTTCTATTTTTAATACTACCCCCAAAGGTCAAAGTATCATTTCTGATACATACAGGAAAAATCGAATTTTCAGGACATTAGGACATAATTGATTTTTTTATTATTTTTCCCGAATTTTACATGTTAGAATACATAGCTGTGATTTTTTTCGCTCAAAACAAAAAAATGGTGGATTTTAGGGTTAAAGGTTTTGTACTTTCATTTCATTTTGTATTGTATTTCTTTTTGTCTTGAATATTCAATAATAAATGAAAACCAATCTTCCCCATATGAAATTCTTCAACCTACTGTCCATGGACCATATAATGATTTACTTGAATCTACTCAATTTCGTCATTCCGTTTTCACGACAATCTCTTTATTCTCCGCCTGGCATTTCCTGTCATTGATAAAACTTCTCTGGCTCTTAATTCTGTCCATATACGTAAGCAGCAACTTTTATAGGGCAGCATTCAGGCCCCTACATCCTTAGAAGTGTCATAGGACCTTTGTTAAAAGTGTTAATTAATGTTAATGGTATTTTTTACCTACATTCAATTCTACCTTTTTCAACTCTTATTTTTATCTGTTCAATCCTTCAAACCTTTTTAATATTCGCCTCTCGATCAGTGGCTTCTCCACATTTCTGACGCACTGTACCTTTTTAAAGTCCTTTCGGTCAAGTCTCCCTACAGATTGGACACTGAAAATTTTGCTAGAGGGCCTTAAATCCCCGCTAACTATGTAATGAGCACACTTTGGTACACATGAACCCAAGGAGTACCTTTGTAATGGCTTCAACGATGTTCCAGATGCTCGCTTCTGAAATAAGTACCAATATCATACCAAATCAAAACTTATGCAGACTTTGAAGAAACAAAACTATCTAAAAGTTTATTCGCATTTTTTCTTACCGCGGTTGAAACGCCAACCTTCGAGGTGAAACCATTCTTACACCAAGTGTCATTTCCCGTCGCCGTCGAGTTTTCCGTGAACGCCTGCATTTTTCTGGTAGATATTAGCCACTGAGGTTTTTGGAGCGAGTTTTTTCTTTAAATACTACTACGAAAATCTTCACAAATACTTATTTGTTTTTAAGTACAACTTCAGGCTCAGGACATTGTCAAAAGTAATACCAATAATATCAATGGATAATACAAAAATGAGAAGCGAAAATTATTTGAATTAGATTTTTTGAAAAGTTTTTATACTGTGGAAGCACTTTAAGGAAATTTGGTCGGGCTGACTCAGTTTCGTTAAGCAACCTGTCAAGTTGACAGTTGATGAAATCCTGCAGGGGCAGAAATATTAGTTCAAATATTGAAAGTTTAGTCCAGTTTAGTCCAGATGGAAGACCGTAGAAACAACGAAACAGTAACTTTATCAATGATCCTGGAAACATAGACGCTAGACTGCATTAAAATCGCACTTAATCGGCCAAGGTCCAAGCAGAGATATGAAAAGGGTAATTCACGCCACCTCAGTTGGGTTTTTCTTTCATAAATACAGACAAAGGTTCCAAGTCAGGTAGTTAAACTGACTTAGGTTCCAAGTCAGCTTGTTAAACGTTTCGGTCATAACTCATTAGAAACCAGCAAATGTTAATATCTGATAAAATGCGAATAATAATCTGGACGTCCAAATATTACTCTTCCTTCTCAGACCGGGAGCGTCTCAAGGACCATCAAGATACTGTCTTGGCAAGCATTATTAGAGAGCTCTTTATTCGAATTGCATCAGAGTGTTTCACCCTAACTTTATAAAGCTTTCCGTGAGCATTTCCGTATGTCCATCATGCGACATTTTCTCGTTGTAGTTCTACTTGGTTTCAGGTTATGGATACTTCTGATTTGTCGGAAATTTTCCACAGAGAGTTCAATTTTCGAAAATCTTTGTGAGGAGGACCATGAGGCACATTTTTAAAACTAGACAAATTGGTTTTAACCAATAACGGTACACATAATAATGCTTCCAGTATCACTCAATAATCTACCACATTCGTCTGTGTTTTCGAGCAATCGAGCTATTGATTAGTGTCCTTTATCCTAGTTCATACAACGAGATACTCATTTCCAATCATTATTTGATGTCTCCAATGACTCACAACGTAACCATTCTCTAGAAGTTCTCCTTGGTTGCATTAAAACCGCTTCAATCGCTTAGCCACAAAAGTTTCTTTGAAATTGCGGAAATTCGATATGCATTCATTTTCGATACTCATCTACTTCTTCCTTTTCACATAATTCCCCCGTCACATGTGCAGGCATATACACTTAATGCTCACCAGGTTAATTAGGCGAATTCGACTCCCATATCACATAAGGCTCGGCTTCCTTTGATAGTGAGTAGCAAGCCAGAGTGGGTTCTAGTGACGGTGGCGTCGAAGGCTTGAGCAAATACAAAAGCAACCTCGACGCCAACAACGAGAGAAGCCATAAATGATGGTTGTAAAAGGTCGTGCAGGATGGAGTTTTTCGATTGCAAGCCAGCCCAACCCTTCCTTCTTTTGTGTTTAGTAGTGCAAATTTGATACCTCTCTAGTTTGATGACATAATCAATTTTATTGAGTTCACAGTAAGGACGTGAAGTTTTCGGAACCGGGAAAATGACAGAAAAACAACTCCTTATAAGTGTGGGTTGTGGTTACAAGAACGCAAATAAATCGATAGTATTCAATACTTTGTAAGTGTAAAGTTGCTAGTAGACGCCTCTCGAAACCCTTTTAAGGAATGTTAAGTACTGTCATGTGCGCTTTATAGCCATTTGATTTAGAACAGATCCCGCAATTTCACTCTTCACTGTACTTACTCCTATCATCCTGTTCAACTACCGTACAATGGTTATTTCAATCGTCACATCACCAGACGCCATATTGTCGCTCGGGATTCAAAGGATATCAATTGTAATTAACCCTTTTGCGTTTACATTCGTTTTACCTTTTGTTTTTTGTGCGTTGCCTTCAAGAAGGGAGAATCTCAAAATAATGGAACGAAAAAAAATAGCTTCAACAAGAATAAATGGCGAAGGATCGTATTATGCCTTGCATTACTTTGTCTTTGAGATCACGTTTTGTTTGAACCGTTGCGAAATGCTTATTCCTCCTTCGTGTTGAGGACTCGCTGCAAGCCCGGCCCCTGTTGTAAATGTTGACAGGATTGCACTTAGCTTTTGAGCCTTCTCATCGTCGTGATTGTGATTGGTTGACATGGACGGGATAGCGACGCCATAATGTGGCCGTAACATTATGTAACCTTTTCTCAAGAGGATATCGTATTGTTTTGAAAAATCATCATATTTTTCAACATGGAGTCAGTCGTTCTTGCATCATTGTCCTGCTGAAAGCTTATCATGCCAATTATGCCAAGTGAATGGAATGAGTAGCAAATAAAAAGCATCATATCTTTGAGAATTTTACCAGGATGCACTCAAACTGGAATGGCATGTCCTTGAAGGAAATGCTGTTTACATTTCATAATTGTAAAGATGCGTTGAATGAATGAATTTTTAATGCTGCATAAAAAACAAAACTGACCTGAAAGATATAATCAGTTGCTTTTATTCACTGATTGAAACATAATTTTCTAAGCGTATTTCTGCAATTTTTCAAACTTCAAGCCATACAATTAGATAATCTGCATAGTTCGCATTTCTTCAAGTCTCGTTTTTGATAAATAAAACTTCAGTACAAAATACCAGATATGATTTGGTTGCCCCCCAAACCAACTGAAAAGTGCAGCACTAGAATTCGCGGAATCGCTGAAGTTGAAACAACGTTTTGACACTTCTTCAAGATTGTTTGCAAGATTTCGGTTTGTCTGGAAGACTTGACAGCAGGAATAATACTTCTGTACGGAATTTTTAGCCACTAGCACCATCAGGGCTACGGCTTTTCATAAAACCGAAGTTCAACGGTTCTAAAAGTGTGTAAAATACAAATTTTCGCCCGAAAAAATTGCAATCGAACCCTTCAAATCAATTAAAACCCTGTAAAAGTTGTGCTGTGACAGAAGAGGATAACAACTATCACAAGCTGAGATAGGGGAAGGAATACAAAATTCTGGAATACCTCAAAACGCAGCTGCAAAAATCTAAATGTCAACCACTGGACCAATAACAGGCATATGAATTAACTTGTGCATACCAAAAAAGCCAATATATATCGGCCAATCAGGACGTAAGGTAAGAACAAGATTTAACGAGCAGATAATGCGACAACAGACGAATCATAAATGAACAATCAAGCTCTCATACAAACACAATCTTCTAGCAACTGAACAACAATTTTACAAAAAAACACCACGCCGCACACTGACAGCAAACAAAGGATCGCGAGACCAAATCAAGGAGCTCCATCAATATAAAAAATTTACAGGGTTTTTCCCGCATGCTTAAAAAAAGCAAAAACTACCATTTAGAAGAATCGCTACCGGCTTAAGTAAACGACTGGCTTATAAAAAGCGAAACCTAAGACCGAAAAACTCAGGACGAAACCTTACACCGAAGATGGCACACCTTTGGAACGTGTATGTTGTGATGTATTTCCAACAAAATAAAAAAAAAACATAAATAATTAATAATATAATTATTGATTGTCGCAGCCGATAGGTCGCACCTGCAGCGATAAAAAGAACAAGATAAAAAGACATGTTATTTGAAAAAGCTAAGGCCGCATAATGGCGGCTGGAGGAAGTTACTTTGACCCGACTAGCTCACTAGGGAGTGAGGGATTTGGGACATTATGAAAGCCCTGATCCTTCCACGTCACGCACACGGAAAATTCTAATTGATTCATTAAAAAAAATTTGATTGGAGATAACGTAAATAAATAGAAGTAATTAAATAAAAGCAAATAAAAATAAAATATTCAATTTACATGAATTCTGAGCACTTCTGCTGCCTCTAACACGAATCTCCACCTCAGCTTGATTTCGGGACTTCAATGATATTCTTCTGCGCTGATTCTGAACACTTCTGCTTGATTTCGGGACTTCACTTGAGCGTATGAATTCTGTTGCACTAATCCTGACCACCTCTGGTTAATTTCCAACACGAATGTGCATGGAAACTCATGGATTCTATATTTATCGATACTTCACAATTCTGGATTATTCTCTATTTAACGATACTTCACAATTGTGGATTATTTTAATTACTCAACATTTTACTCTCCTTCTTATAGCTAGTTGTTCACAACAAACAAGCGAATCATATCGACTGAAAATTTTTCTCAAAAGCATTTCAAGAACTTTTTTTTTTTTTTTTCTACTGAGAATTTCTTTTTCTGACAGTTTTTTTATCGAGACTTTTTTTCCTTGTTTTTGGTTTTATGTCGCCTACGCAACGGAATACGTAAACATTTGTACGATACAAGGAAATAGACTGGGAACGACGGAACTTCTTTCGTAGGACAAAAAACAACTTTTCAATTTGTGTCCGACAAAACCGCGAAGATAGGATACAACTGAAGGAGTATTACTTTTCTCTGTGCTAGGAGATTTGCCGGTGGGTACATTCCCCCAATGTTAATCTATCTCAGAATGAGGATCGCCCCGACCCTGGGAAAGATTGGCCCACTTGAAGCTTTTTATAAGTCCTCAGCCAATGGATGGGTCAATGAAGACCATTTTCTTAACTGGCTCAAGCACTTTACCAATCATGATGTTTCATGCTGTCTATACCACCTCATACTTCACACCGTTCACATCACATTCAATATGTCGTTTTGAGGAGCATCGAAAGCTCCATTTAGTAGAAACAGCGACAATTTTTATGAAGAGATAACATCTTATGATATACCTTCCTAGGAAACATGAAATGAGCATATTTCCGATAAATCCCAATATCTTTTCAGATAAAGACATTGTAAACATCTGAAGTCCTTCAATAGCCTGTTAGCTGAAAGCCTTTTACATTTCCCGTTGTGTAGGCAGCATGAAGAAATAATACAAAAATAAATGTAAGATAGCATGCACATTAAGCATGCATTAAGTTTTGTTTAATATTTTAACTTGCAATTATAATATTTTAAGTGAAATGAAAATCATGCGAAATAAAATAGAACTAAGACTAGAATTAAAATGAAAGCATTTGTGATTAGATTTAGTTACGTGGTAATATTCAGATGAATAATATAAAACAAACAAAAAAAGGCTCAGTAACAAAAAGTCTCAGTAAAAAAAACAACTAAATTCTCGGAACGTTTACCACAAATTTTCAATCAATATAACTCATTTCTTTATTGTCAATAACTAGGTATAAGAAGGAGAAAATATAAATGTAAAGGAAAAGACAAGAAGGAAAGTTGATAGAAGGAAGAAAAGTGACAGAGCTTGTTTGGGAGTTTTGATGCATCCACCGTATAGTCCAGATCTTGCAGTATGATACTATCATTTATTTTGGTATCTGAAAAACTTCCTTAATGAAAAGAAATTCACTTCAAAAAGGGACTGTGAAAATCACTTGGCCAAGTTTTTCGCCGACAAACCACAAAAGTCCTACACAGATGGAATAATGGGTCTACTCAAAAAATAGCAAAAGGTCGTAGATAAAAATGGACAATATGTACTTAAATAAAATCCATTTTAAAAAAATGAAATATTCAAACGAAAAATTACTAAAAAAGGCTCAATACTTTTTAGACTTATCAGTATTTACTTACTTGTATTGCATGATTATATTTGGATTTGTAGTTTTATATATATTTGTTTGAAATGAAGCACGAAGATTTTTCTGTGTATGTGTGTGATATGCAAGGATCAGGGCTTTCATATTGTCTTAAAAATCCCACGCCCAAGTGGTGAGCTAGTCGTTTAAAAGTGACTTTCTTCGGCCGTTATTATGCGGCCTTTGTATTTTCAAATATCCCTGTCTTTCTAACATTGTTCCTTCTTCGCTGCAGGTGCGACCTATCGGTTGTCCCAATAATAATAATGAATATTATGTTATTTTTTCATAATTACACTTTTCTGTTTTTTGTTTTGTTTTTTTGAAATGCAGAACCTAGCACCCAATATATGGGGCCAATCTATTTTTTTTCATAACTGTAGTGTTTTGGTTTTCTTTGAAAATATATAACAAGCCCTAGTAGTGGCCCCAGATTCTGTCGACTCTATTTGTTTGGCTCTATATACGTACCAACTGATATTGTTGAGGTGAAACAAGATAATCCTCTTCCAAGGACATACTAACTATGTCCCACAATTCCTGAAACAGCAACTATCATTGTTTCGAGTATGCAATGCCATAAACATCTAGTCAAGTCAAGTCAAAAGCGCTTTATTTATTATTCATCGTTATCAATTTTTTAAGAATATAAAGCAGTTCTAAACAATAAAAATACGAAAAAACTTAATGGCCCAAATGGCTCTCTAAATTTGAACATTCTCATTTACTAATAGAAACAACAAAAACAACAATATCAAATTCGATTTAATTAAAAAATTTTCTTATTTTAACATTCAATTGGAAAAAGGAGAAAAAACCAACCAACATATTCAAAAAATCAATTATGTTTACACAACATCATAGTGATCTCTTATCTTACGCCTAATATATTATACCTAATACTAATATATTATATAGAAGGTATCGACTCTTGTCAGTTTAGCAGTTTGATAAATCTTCCTATTCGATGTATAGTGTTTCCAATCCGTCTCAGGCTTCCTGTATAAACCAGTACATGCACGAAGACACTTCCTTACGAAAACTCTCAATTTTTCAATTGTACTAGCACTCTGGTTGAACTAGATCTGGCACCCATATGTCAAAATTGGTCTAACTAGAGTCTTGTAACAAATAACTTTGACCTTTTGATGGATGTATTCGGAATGAAAGAGTCGACGAAGGGCCATGACTACTTTTTGTGCTTTACTCAGCATCATTTTGATATGATCTATATTGTACAGGTATTGATCGAGATGAACACCGAGGTATCGAACACAGGATTTATGTGGAATCCTCTCTGAACTACCCTCGCCTACCATAATATGGAAATTCTTCAAATTACGTTTAAAGTCCTGGCTGGCCCCTTGAAGCGTGGTCCGAAACAAAATTGTTTCGCACTTTTGCGCATTAATTTTCATTCGCCAACTATCAGTATGGAGCTGCACATCATTAAACATTCTTTGGAGGTTGCTCTGGACTATTGAAGCTTTTCGGTCTGCTGTATAAATGATCAAATCATCAGCAAACGCTACCAATGATCGTGTTGGTGAGACATTAAAATCAAAGCCATTCAGTAGTTTGCGAATGAATATTGAAAATAGCAAAGGCGCAGTAATTGTACCCTGTTGTAGACCATTCAAGACCTTGAAGTCGCGCATTGTCGTCAGAATTCCATCAGTTACAACGAATGATTTTCCGTATAACATACTGGAGATCATGGCAACAAGGTGTCTTGGGAACTTGTCCTGAAGGAGTGTGAAAATTAATCCATCTAACCACACGGTATCAAACGTTTTCTCCATGTCAATGAGACACGCTCCAACACATTCTTTATGATTTAGCTTCCGACAGATGTCTGAGGTCACTTTCGCTATCGCATGTATGGTCGAATGCCTGGCACGGAAACCAAATTGGCAATTCGGCATCAACTTATACTTGTTAATGTGAGCGTTTAAAGCTTTATTTAGTAATACTTCGAAGATCTTCCTGATGTTAGGCAGCAAGCTGATTGGGCGATAGCTTTTAGGGCACGAAGATTCTTTTCCTTTTTTTAAGATTGGAAAAACCTTAGCCTTTTTCCACCAATTTGGGAAATATAAATTGCTCAACATGTTGTTGAACAATATGCAATAGTTTCTTATCGCAATATCAGGCAAATGCCGGAGAACTATATTCGGAATACCGTCAATACCACATGATTTTTTGTTGTTTATCCCGTCAAATATAAAGCGCAAGTCTCCATAACTGACAAAATAATCAACAAGATTTAAGCTCGGTATTAGGTCAGATGTTAATGTCTCATTGAAATGAAGAATTGGCTCACCATGTAGCCTTGACTTGAAGTTGGAAACTTCTGCTTCGACAACATCAGAAAATATTTGATTTCCTCTCGCAGGAGTTGGTAGATGAACCAATTCGAAATGTGTTCCAATCAGGGCAAGTTTCTGTAATCCATCACAAATAATCCTGTTTCCGTTTCTATCCGGAGTCGTACTATCAATTTCGATACCAGCCCTATCAAGCAGATTTAATTCATCACCAGTGACTCCAAGATTCGATACCTTCACACGAGACCACTTACGGAATAAACTATTCACTTTTGTGAAAACGCCATCTGGGTCCTGTGGGCTAATACCCCTCAGTTTTTCCGCCCATTGATTGTTGACCTCACTCCTGAAATATGAACGGATTAAGTTCCGAACATTTTTCAGGTGTAATTTCAGCAAAGTCAACGAGAGATGGTTGTAGTCCAAAAATCGCCGATAAATATTGTTGACGAGTGTGAGAGCCATCAACATCTAGGAACGTGCCAAGTATCAAAAATTTCAGCCGGATGCCTGAGACAGGTCCTGATTCTAACCAAAAACAAGGAGGAAAAGAACAGCACGCAATTATTTTGACTTTAAAACTAATCAAACATAGTTTGGTGGAGAGAGAATCAAAAGCAAGGCTAAAGCTGATCAAAGTAAAGAAAGTCAGTGGTAAGAAAAATACAAGTAGAGCTACAAAAGGACAAGATGCGAAAGAATATTCTGCAAAAATCGAATTATACTTTGACGTTAGACGTGAACACGGATCAGTCATGTCAGAATAATGGAGACAACCATGCAAAAGGCTCAGGTAACATTATCTTAGAGAATTTAGGCGCGACAACAGAAAATAGTATGGCTTGTGGATCTTGGACTCATGTCCACCTTACTGAGTGCAACTCCGCTTGCATTTCGATGTACGACATGTGTTGATCAGACTAGTCCACATGCTGATGTTGACAATGGGGATCGAACCTTTTTTTTGAAGCCTCTACGGTTACAAGATGTGTAAGCCAAATCAGTGATCAAAGTAGACCTCGACTGAAAGTTAAGCAACTAAAGGTCTTATATTATAAGGGCATAACAATAAATGCTTGATTAATCGATTTTGATTTATTTCAATTCTTGTTTCAGTGATCCTCATCACCTACGTCTCCCCCATAATGAAGGTTGTTGAGCGCGAATGATTAAGGATAAAAATAACTGCTAACGTCGTAGACGTGCCATGTGTCAATATAAATTCAAATTGAGTACCTAATTCACTCATCCATGCAAATGAATACCATCTGAGCCAATTGTTTTTAAGAGTAGGTTGCGTTCGACTCCATTCAGTATTATTAGCCTTGAACATTCTCCAGCAGGACTCGTAAAAAGCCATTGCTCGTTCCTAAAAATTTTTTTAGATACGATCACGTCAAACATAAAACCATGCATATTTTTCCTATCAGCATATTCTGCAAATTGCCGCCTATCAATGCATTTTTTATTTACTGTGTAGGTCTCGCCGCCTCGCATCCTTTATTGACTCGGTGCTACGCTCAAAAAACAATCCAAAGTAAATGTATTGGCGATAATAACGACGCGATGATTCAGTTTCATTTTCATTGCATGAACGAGCATAAAAAATACATGCGAGGTGTAAATTCGACGAATGAGCTGAGTGGCAACATTCTAAGTGTGTGACAGGATGCAGGCGGAGAGTTTTTAATGAAATTTTATGGGGACTATTCGATATTATTGTTCAATGACGGTTGCAAGTTTTATGAACAATAGCGATTTTGTGACCCCACACAAATGCGTTTTTTATGGAACTGTCTCGATTTCAGTCCTGGTTCGTTGCATTATTGCTCAACTGTCATATATCCAATAGCTCAAAGTGTTACAAATTTTTATGCGTTTTTACGGATATGAGCAAACCGTCCGCATTGGATCTGCCGCCCGCCTACATACACTCACATATCTGATGAGGCGAATGTGAGAATGGATAATGTGGGCTATGAAAATGCGGAAATGCCGTAAAGGGGTTTCCATGGAAAACGTCTTCATATGCTCCCGGACCGAACATCTGGAGGTGTTCGATGGGGGATTTTATAGATTTCCCTTCCAAACGCATTTCAATTGGAAAATACAATTCGACGGCGATACCGTAAACAAGCCGAGATTGAAGGCGCCGCGCTGGCTTTTTCGATTCCATCTAGAATCAACATCTTCATTTGTATCTCGGAATCAGAATCACGTCGGTTTAATATTCATCTCAGATTCAATTTACTGCATTCGTGCTCCAGTCGAAGATGAATGATGGCTCCACTATTGCTGTTAATGGTACTGTTAGAAAGTCGTTAAACAAAAGCCCGAGCATGTGATAATACCCCTCGCTTGATTTAGGACTTTTGATAAATCGTAAACGCGAAACATTGTGGTGCAGTCTCCGTTAGCCGCGAGCCTCGCGAGTGGGCCATCATAATTAGAACCACACACCTGTGGACCTGTGAGTAATCGACATTCATACACATACATGCCATTTCATTCACCTTAAAAAATAATAAAATTAGAATCTCGACCCAAACAAAAAGATGGACAGCCCGCATAAAGGTAGCGAAAATCCATTCCACTGTCCGCAAGGCACCATCTCATTAAGAACCATCCAATTGGCCGATAAGATCTAATTGGATGATTGCTTTGGAGATTTTCGTCAATGGTTCGACCAACCTGTCCATTTTCTCTTTTAATTGGCACTCAACTCCATTAAAGACCGGGCGGCCACATACTAGACCATTAACCCCATTATCCGATGCCCTGCCAATGTTAGATGGATCCCTATTTGCCAGTTTTTTGAATTTTTTATGATGCTGAGAAGCAAACACACACGGAGCACTGGACTTGGTCCAATGGATGCCTTTCGGATTATGTGAGGTCGTAAAAATTCCAGCATTTACCCATACGTGAAAGGTGAGAGGGAGCACCTGAGGGCAGTGACGTTGGAATTGGGAAGCCGGCGAGCTGACCTTGGATGAGGCATAAACTACCAAAGAGCTTTTTGCGTGTGACACCAACAGGAAAATTTAATCCGAGGGTTTTCCTTCACTATGCACTAGATGTGGTTAGCACCGTAATTTCTACTCCATTCTTTGCGATACACTTCTGCCCGGATGAGAAATGTATGGCCGTGCATATGTTTAAGCGCGGAAAAGTTAATTTTCCCATAGGAAAATTTCAGCTTGCGATACGTTCTCTTCACTAAATTAAGTCATTGCATTTTCACCCTCTCACACTTCCGTGCATTCGCTTTAATTCTGTTGCTTCAGAAGCAACTTCTTGGAGTAGTTGCTTCTCTTTCTGCACACTGCATCCTAGGAGTATTCGAGCTAGTTAACAGTAATGCTATGACTACGAACCATCGCTCGCGAAGTTACGTATTTAATTCGTCATTTACTACATACTTCCAACCAAGTTGCATTCAACATTCGCTTACATTGAATAATCTCTTGATCCTTGAGCCCACTTTTTGTCTCCTCCCCTTCACTATGCACAGTTTCAACGTCTAGATATTTAGGACTTCCTCTGCCTTTTTTATGAAGTCTGTGGATTTCTTATCTTCGATACCATACACACGTAAACTGGCCTTCTGGACAATTGAAGTTACTTCTATTGATAGCTTCCGTTTTTGCTTAGCATCCTTCCAAGTACTCTAACTTCATATTTTGTGGTACCTTCTGCGCAACTAGCTCATGACCTTGTTTAATTCCTTCTACCGATTTTACAAGATGACAGCATGTCACTTTTTCCCTAGAAGGGGTTGCGGTTGTATAGATTATCGATCTTACGCTAAGTTTTGTATTTTCAGCATGGGATAAGGACAGTTCAAGTGATTTTTCTATTTGTTTATAACACGACCATGCATTTTTGGTGTGGGCTTGTTTCGACTTTATGTAGCCGTGTCTGTAGTCTGTCATGTTGCATCTATTTCCCTTCTCTTTCAAATGGAATGAAAATTACGGCAACGCAAAGCTGAATGCATTCAAGCTCTCAAAAATCAAGAGGACCAGAAAGGAAGAAGGAAAATCAGAAGAAGATAAAAGAAAGAACGCTCAAAACTACTCAACCCAGAATCGGAAAGCGGGTACTGGAAGGCAGTTATTTACTACTCCGAAGAAGTCACAGGTAAATTAACAAGTAGTGTACAAGATATTCAGTCCATACGAAAAATCGAATTAAGTCCAACAAAGGACTAAACTAAACTAATTTGTCCAACTAAGGACAAACGGTATCAATATGAGTTACCAGGAATAAACCGGAGCACATCAAAAAAATTAGCAGACAAAGCACACATTAAAAGGATGGTCTTCCTTTTATTTTTTAAGTGGTCGTCCTCCAGTTCAATCTTTAAATATTTCAATAGGATAAAAGCCTTGAACCTAGCGATTACTCAGGCGAGAAGTATGTATAGTAATGCGGGTCCTAGTCCGTGAACAATTGTGCCAAACGAATATGGTATTTGGAAGCCCAATTATATCTAGAAAGACGCAATTGGTGGAAGTGTAATTCAGATTCACATTTTTCGTTACTTTTCTCCATTTGCCACATAACCACCGAGACCGTGGTATATGCTGCAGGGAATTTTCTTGTGATTTTAGTCTAGGTATCTTATAAGTTTTGCGGTCGATTCGATTTTTTTCTATCAGCGACCATTATTTCAAAAATTTACTATGAAATTATATGATATTTTACATTTTTCCAAGGATAATTGCAAGTTGGCACAATAAGTGTATACTCGCTCCATAGGTTGTCCGTTTACTATATTATGCTCTAACAGCCCTTGCTCCTTTGATTTAGGGAGCCTACGGACTGTTGTATCTACCCTTGCCAGTCTTACTTTCCATGGACTCGCTTACTTTTGTCTATTTTTTGTTATTCAGAGATAACGCTTTCGGTTTTTGTACCTGAAATATATTGGGGTTTCCATTAGGTACAGAAATCCCATCTTTATATGAACGCATCTTTAAACGTTTTTAATGAATTGTCAATGTCAAGACTTTATTAACATTCAACATTTTCATCATAGTAAAGTTAACGTGTCAGAAAAGTTTAGAAATAACTAAAAATTACAATCGAGATTCTGAGTCACTACTGATCGCAACTTTCAGAGCTCTTACTCTAATTTTCGGCGGTAGTAATCATCTAACTCTACAGGCTGTGCGTGCTATAGCGAATAAGTTCGGACCCAAATTTCCACTATTGGATATTCCGGTGCAAAACGACGTCGTACCGCTCGAAGCGAAATATCGCAGCCGTAAGTTCATCGATTCAAAATGACTAAATCAGTCGATTCCACGTCGTTATCAAGAATTGGTCATCGCTCAAACGACATTGTGGCGTATTTTGTGAAAAGCTATTGGCCGGCATGCTCAAAAGATCAGATTGACTCAAGAACTAAAGCCATTTGATCATTCGAAACTCCGAAACTTCTCCAATTGGGCTTTGGCAAGTCTTGAATAAAATGAAGAATTTCGTCGAAAAATCATCTTCAGCGATGCAGTTCATTTCTGGCTCAATGGCTTTGTGAATAAACAAAATATGCATTATTGGTCCGCAACAAATCCACATATGCGTCTTGAGACACCGTTGTGTGCGCAACGATTTACTGTTTGGTACAGTATTCACGCCGGCGTTGTGATTCCGCCATATTTTTTCGTAGACGAAAGCGACCATTATGTTACCGTCAATGGAGAGCGCAATCGCGTTATGTGGGAAAATTATTTGCAGCCGGAAATGGATGAAGTTAACATCGACCATATGTGGTTTCCACAAGATGGTGGCACTAGCGCAACAGAAAGAACAAGAAAGAACAAAAGAAAGAACAGTCACAGGAGAGTACTATGCAGTGTTATAAGACAAACTGAACGACAAAATAGTGAAAAAACGGTCCCATATGGTGGAGAAGAAAGTTCTGCTTTACTATCACGATAATGCACCGTCACACACGTCCTTGACGCGATGGCCTAAATGGACCAATTACGAAACAAATTGGTTGTTTATCCACCGTATTCTCTAGACTTGGACCCAAGCGACTATTATCTGTACCCGAACCTCAAGCGGTGGCTCCTGAGAAAGAGGTTTAGGTCGAATGAGGAAGTCTTTGCGGAAACCGCGGCGTATTTCGAAGGCTTGAACGTTTCGCATTACCGAAAAGGCATCGAAACGTTGGAATATCGCTGTACTAAGTGTTTCGCCCTCGAAGGTAACTTTGTTGAGGATTAAATATAATTTTGCCCAAAAAACTCTTGTTTTCATTAAAAATCCTGACACTTTTCAGCCCATGTACTAGCATCCTTCGTGCAACCTTTAACCACACTGTCGAGCCTCTGCAACAGGCACAATCTATGGTCGCTCTCAATTAAGTTGTAAAAATTTAATTGAATTTACAGCAATCCAACATCTGAGATTCCTTCCGCACTTATTCATGTATGCACACGTAATTTAGATGCATAGATAGTCATGTATATGCCAAAACGGTGGTAATTTCATTCAACGATAATTTCAGTATTTATTTTGATAACTACGCAAGGCACTAAATTTACTATCTCCTGACCTGGAATCTTCATAGTGCTTATTAATGTACTCTCGCCGTCTAAGATGTCTTAAAACAATTCCCGGAAACCGTCCGTCATAAAAGTCAAAATTTTTTGTCTTGAAACGCCCGAAAAATGACTTTTTCAGTTTGTTAAACTATTCATAACATAATTGATGGCTGACGGTCACAGTCAGTAGTCATCGTCAGTTGGTAGCAATAGTTAAATAGTTAAATGACTCTAACGCCTTTTTGCTTCGACGAAGAAGTTGCGGATGTCTACGTACCACACCCACCGCAAGCCAGGCACCGTGGGGAAATTGAAAATGGAAAAAAATAGTAAAAAATAGTCGTAAAACGATCAGAACATTTCTCATTTTCATTCGAATGCAATAATGGGCATTATTTGGTGGCACTACACACTCATTCCATAAATAAGTCATCATTGATTGCAGGAGCCATTCCGTTTAGTGTGTATTGTTCTCCTGATTGAGTTGTTATCATTAAAGGTTTGCGTAAGTGCTTCCGTGGGAAGTGACCTTTTCCAGGATCACAAGTGCAATCAATCGAAAACGTGGAGGAGATGGTTCTCAGTTATTATTAGCAGCAAGCAAAATAAACTGAAGCTGGAGTAGGTTTCACTTGATATCATTGAATATGCCATTGGATTTTAGCTGTTCCTTTTAACGTTCTCTGTCGGTTTAGAAGGATCAATAGAAATTCATGAGATACATTTATGTTTGAGTGAACGAGACTTGGGACATGGCTATTGGATTAACAAACTTTAGTTTTGAGAAAAAAAAATAAAATGCAGAAGGTAGCTCTGAAAGTGGAACTTAAAAAGTCCAACCACAGTTGTGAAACTCGTTGGATTAGGCGTGGCCTGCACACGCAATTCATTGACCAATATTACTGCCTGACATACTTGCGGGATATGATGTTTCAACAGCTTATGGAGAGAAGGGTAAATGAGGTTGTCTTTCAACCAAACACGTGCTCACACCACTAATAGTATTCTTAAGAAAAACACATTATGAATGCCAAAATAAAGAACCAAAGCAAACAAACTAGACGCTAGGGTAAACGCTCCGATGAGTCTATGAGATGCACTAAAGCGCTAAGTCTCCTTCAGGCACGAGGTTACAGATAAGTCAGTACGTCATTATAGAGTCGTAGAACACTTGGCCGCCAAAGTGAATCTAAGAAACTCACCAACATGGTATCCTGACGAATCCGGTACAGCCGCCATCTGGGTTCGGAACAGTGCTCACCTACAAGTGCAGGATCGGCGGCGAGGAGATGGTTTCGTTTTAGTTCGGTGTTCGGGAACTACACTCTTCAGTGTATACCTAACTCCAAACGAATCGTTGCCGTCCTTTCAACTTAGACTCAATGCTTTGGAGGACGCTGTTTCGAGTATTGAGGGCCATGTGCTCGTCAGAGGTGACTTCAACGCAAAGGGAATCGATTGGGGCATGCCCCAGTCGGACGCTCGGGGCAAACGGATCGTGGACATGGTAGCACGAACTGGGCTCGGCGTACTGAACACGGGCCACAACCCTACTTTCCGTCGATGGGGTTGCCATACCTGATGTGACATTCGCCTCGGAGTGCCTAGCACAATCAGTTAAAAATTGGAGAGTGCTAGAGGATTACTCGGCCAGTGATCACCAGTACATAGCTCTGGAGATCCATCACGGTGCTTCCCGAAGACCACGCGCTTGTTCTTCTGCGCTCCAGTGAAATACTGAGAAAGCGGATATTGAGAAGTTTGTTGAAATGCTTCTGGCACGATGACCGCTGTCGGAAGCAACGCTAGAGGACGGAGAACCTGCGACAAGAGATGTCGTTAGCTCAGCTATGAGAATCATAGTTGAAAAAATCTTACTTCAGGTGTCGCTCAGGGCTCTATCCTTGGCCCGGACCTGTGGAACATTTCTTACGATGGACTCCTGCAGCTTGAATTGCCGGATGAGTCACGTTTGATCGGCTTTGCGGACGATGTCGCGGCGCTGGTCGCTGGACGCACAGTAGACCTTGCGCAACTCAGACTCAATACGTTAATGCGGAGGGTAATGGACTAGATGATCGCTCACGGATTCAAGCTGGCACTGGGAAAAACCGAATTGGTCACCGTAACGAAGAAAAGAATCCTAAGAGTACGGCCTATCAGTAAAGGGGACGAGCTGGTCGAATCGATATCAGCAGTAATATACCTGGGCGCCCTGATAGGCTCGAAGAAGAGGAGTTTTTCCAACAAATCAGGGCAGCAGCTGACAAAGCTGCAGCGCGTGTTACGGCACTCACCCGATTAATGGCCAACATAGGGGGGGCCCACCACATCAAGAAGATGACTCTTAATGAGCGTTGTGCAGTCGCTTCTACTCTACGGATCAGAACTGTGGAGCGACCCTCTCAGCAAGGAGTTCCACCAGAAGTGGTTGGCCCAGGTGCAGAGACAAGCACATACCGCATGCGCATACCAAAGCGGCAGTGCTGGTAATCGCAGGGGTGATACCCATCACCCTCCTCTGCGAGAGAGCGCAGAAGTATTTACCGAAGATCGAAGAGAAGAGATCACCAGGGAAGAGAGACGTCGCTCTCTCAGCGATTGGCAACAGTTCTGGGAGCAAGAAACAAGGGGAAGGTGTACTGCACGTTTGATCCCTGACCTGAGGCCGTGGTTCCGATTGAATGGTGAGACCGATTTCTACTTGACCCAGCTCTGAAGCGGGCACGGTTGTTTTCGGTCCTACCTGTACAAAATTGACAGAGCACGGTCTCCTAACTGTGCGTTTTATGCAGGAGAACCGGATGACGCCTGTCACACATTCTTCTACTGCAAAAGGTGGAGCCAGCAGCGAGGGTCCTACTCAGCGACATTGGAGAGCTCTGTCCGGAAACAATCGTCGGAATTGGAATCGCGTGGCGCAATCTGCTCGAGCAGTGTTGATATTGAAAAAAGCTTTATTGTAGCGCCGGGAGGCATCGGGAATGGATGGATCCCTTCTCTAGCACTTCCTTCCTCTCCCGTCCTTCTCGTTAGTGAAGAGATTCCCATAATCTGAAGGCGCTTCTAGGCGTAGGAACACGAGGCCTAGCCCGAAGTAATGTGTCAAACGGTTCCAGGCTAGGTTCTCAGGTTGACAGGCGAGGTGTTTAGTGGGTAGTCCAAAAGCATTTTGCGTCTGGGAGTCCCACACTCAGGGCGTAAACAGCCTTCACCTCCCTACCACAAAAAAAAGTGAATCTAAGCCAAGGCTTGTGCCTTGGCTTACGGATTGGAACCGTCAGAAGCCCATGGACAACCATGCATATGAAAAGATGGACATTAAAAGCATGCATAATTCCTGTGCACTTCAAAAATATGATTTTAAGTCTAAAAGGTAATAAGGTTTTCAGGAGCACTTTTTCAAAGAGTGGATCTTACACCGAACCACCGCATACCACATTTTCAGAGCTGCCTCAATGAAGTTGGGGAACTTGCGTCAAAATTGGATAGTCGGATCATACTTGAATATGACTTCACTACTCATGTAGTTGGAAGAGTATACTCCATTGCGAATTCAGATGACTTATCCTCGAAACGGCGGCTATGATTAGACATATCATCATGACCGTTGTAACCACAACACATTTTCGCCTGAAATGATGAACGGGAACTCCTGTGGATTTCACGTACACTCCTTTTATTTTAACAAACTAAACTCCTTTTATTTTTGATTGAGATAAAAAGACTGATGCAGAGCTACTCAGTAGAGCGATCTTGACTACTATTAAATACTAACTGCCTAACTTCTGTCGGCCAAATTCTCGGTCTATCCCAGATACAAGATAAGTTTGATCTAGACTAAAGATAAAATAACGATTGCGGCGAGATTTGCGCTCCTATACTTTCTTTTCCTTAAGTGTTTGACGGAGAAACTCAGGTAGCTGCTTGCGGCTCGTGAATGCGGTTTTCGGCTGCATACTTCACCTTCTGATTGTGACAGTAGTTTTCGTAGTACTTCTTGCTGAAGCACTAAACAAAGCCTACTTACGTAAGTGTGCGGAGGTAGCTGGAGGAAGACACTGATTATTAAATAGAGAACATGGTGGCACTGGTTATCATTTGTTATCATCTTATTGGTATGAGTTTCTTCTAGTCTTATCAGTATAAGTTGGAAAAGTCATGTCTCCCTAATAAGGTACTTGTTTTGCTCGGGGTCCACAGACAGAATTGCCATTTCTTCTTCATAGTCGAATTGTCGATCATATTTTAAACGAACAAGAGAATGGGAAGAGTTCAGGCCAGTTTAGTGCAAAGGATATTGTAATTGCCAGGCAAATATAACCCTCTCTGTCACATTATCAAGGAGCGGGTCTTCTTACAAAAAGGACCACCTTAGACTGCTTATCAGCACAGATATAAAAGTTATCTTCTCTTCTACTTCTTCCTCTTGCAACTATCGTGAAAGATGTTTTTGAAGTGCTGACGAAAGCATCCGCTGCTCCGTATAGAAAGTATCTTTCAAACTGGCTCTGGAACCGTGGCTCAACGAGTCTGAATTCTTTTAGCATGAAGTAATGAGACATAAAGTTCCAGAATAGATCCGCGGTTTGCCGGGTAACTTGTTGAGAATGTGGTGCTGTTGGCTTAAGGCGTTGGAAGGAGTACAAACAGCCTTCACCTCACCAAGAAAAATATTTTATAATATGCTTTTACTTACATTATTGCTAACCATAATTGAATCATTAATTTGAGTGACCCCATAAGTCAAGCAAATCCAGTTTTGAGAAACTGGGTATGCTTTGTTCTTCTAAAAAGATGCGTGTTGCATTAAGGTCCGAGATATGTAGCTTTGACTTTCATAACAAGGAAGTCGCATTTTTGACACGTATCTTTATGCAGGTGATGAAAACGTAAAATTATTCCTAAACATTTTTCTAAATATTTATTAGCTGAGATTATTCTTTTCGCAATTGATGACATATAAGTTGTTCATTTTTATTAAGTTCAAATCAGAATTCAGTTGTTTTCGGGTTAGATTATTTGAACGCGTGCAATAACTTTCATAGGGTGGAAAACTTTTTATATGATCTTCTGTGATCCACTAGTTTTTTATCACTCATTTTGCAAGATTCTTTCATTTTTCATGAAAGTCTTTTCCTGTCTTTATTTCTTTTACTTTCCTTGTCTTCTGATCATTATTTTCAAAATTTTTTTATTCGAAAATTGGTAACGTCATCTTCGTCATTCCCCGAATCACTTAACTCCAATATTCCATTCCTTTTCTAAGCCTGTGACAATCTTGAATCAATATTACATAAATGACTTTCCTTATCCGATTCATCATATGGACTCAATTTTCTAATATGGATGGGGTTTATTTCTGTTCTGAAAAAAAATGCCAGTCTTCTTGCAAAACATGTTGTTATTCTATCTTCCCACCATCACTATCAGACCAAATTGACATATTATTGTCTTTTTAATAGGCATGTGAACTAATAGTAAGAAATATGTTTAATTTATGATTAACGCAAGACATCGATTGTCTGCTTCAATAACTATTATATTTAAATAATACTCACATAACATCCAATAAATTAGAAACACAAACCAAACAGTCGAACTGACAAAAGAAAACTAAGCAAAATTACAGGAATAATTCCGTTATCATGGATTTCACCAGCGGAATGTTACCGTTATCATGCTGACGATGTTGTTCTTGATGGCGCATTGTTGTCAGTGCACATTGAAATCATTGTGATCAATAATAATTGCAAGCTGAGCGTCCCAGCCTGTGAGTTGGCACCTGACGAGAAGCGGCAGGGACGCGTGTTCGAAACCAGCTTGAGCTCTTTCCACCTTGCTTTCTAAGTGCAAACAGAAAGTTTTTACTTACAGTTACTAGGAAATTACTTATTCCATTTTGAAAAAAAAAATTGATTTGTAAATGATTTGCATATGTGATTGCTGCCATAATTTTTACTCTTTTTTTATAAAGTAAAGCATTTTTTTAAGTAATTAAAAGATTATGCCAGTACTCTTTTAATTACTTTATAAAAATCGTACCCCACTGAATGTCGAGGATTAGAAATATGGAGAGAAGGTGTGCGTTTCTTAGTAAAACCACCCTAACTATTTTTTTTAAAAAAAAGGACTTTTACTTCTGTAAAAAACATCATATAGACAAAATAAAACGAATTACTAAAGTTTCCTATTTCATAAATCGATTTTACGTGACTTATTTCTTTGATTAGTTTTCATTCCGTCACATAAATAGAAAGGCTCAACCTTCAATAAAGATTTTCGTTTTGAAAAAATTAAGCTTACAAAAAAAGCCCATTTTATGCCTTTTTAAAGATAAAGCAGTTAGCGTTTGCATGGGTCGCCGAACTTTGAGTGCGAGTGACTAAGTGTAATAATTAAATTTTGATATAGTCAGACTGTCTCGGTCATGAATTGGATTGGATTCAAGAAGGAGCTACACTTGAGGGTCAAGTACTTCATGCATGTTACATTATTGTATTCCAAACTATCATTTCATTGTTATTACTATTTTATATTGTTCTATCTTAAACGAAACTTCGCGTCAAGCAATGCTTTTATTGATTTCCCTTTATATCTATAAAATTTTACAGCTTTCTCCATCATTAGACATCATATCGAAAAATCCATTTGCCAACAAACAAAACGCATCCTTAAGATTACTTCAACCACATTCCTGTTTACTGTTTCCCTTATTACATACTCCACTAGTCTACAAACGTCTAAACATGTTCACATATTTAAAAATTGTTATCTGTCGTCCAATATCCATGGCGAAACTAATATTAAACAGGACAGCGATAAAAACAATGTGCTCCTGCGTTAGTCCAAATGACGCTTGTGTCTATTTGCTCCTGAACGGCTGAAGCACAACGAAGGAGGAGAGCAATCCTCTCGTTGTGGCTAGGAGACATTAGGTTTGCATGACTCTCTAAAATTGCATGTAACGAAAACTGAATATGATTCCGCTCTCCATATGTTTAGTCAAATAAATTTGATGACAGTGTGTATGGTGCGGATAGTGCGGTGAGACACATGTGTAAACGTTAGAGGATATCGTGTGCATGGTTTCAAGAACTCATAAATCTCATGAATTTTTGAAGCAGTGTGGACTTGCTTATGCATCGCTAACTAAATTGTCAGACAATAAAAAAAACTTCTGATTGTTGAATTAATGCAAACACAAAATACTAAAATTCTAAATGATCGTTTTCGATTGAGATAGTGTCATTGTCAGCAATTATGTCATGGTTAATAAAATCTTTACGTTTTATTTTCTACTATCCGATTATCAGATTCTCGGTCACACTTTGTACGAAACCCCCGCATATTCCTCTATAGCGAACAATTCCAATCGCTATCCTACGTATGAGCCATCCAGACGGAGAGCAGTAATATCAAGGATAAAAGTTCATATATCCCATTAAGGATGAAACACCAAGTGGGGTATTGTGTATTAGATGCAGAAGCCACAATGCTGCATCGTAAATTACACTGACGGCAATATGGTAACATGGACGTCCTGCTCCTCATATCTACCCTCAAACTGCACAGCAAAGGCGATGGTTGTGTGTTGTATATGTTAGAGCCATCCAAAGAAAAATTGGAAATGTTGCAAACCTTTATGAGATTGCTCTTGAATTGGTTAAAAGTTGCAAAAAAAATGTGAAAATTGGACTTGATATTTAGAAATGTGCTGGACGCGGATGTGGTTTTAACCACTAACTTGATATGCATGATTGCAGGTGAGCCCTTTGTGAAAAGCTCATATCCTTGATTCCATCCAAAACTATTCAGCTGTCACCAAAAACGCATTTCGCATTGTTTAAAATCCTTCTTTATTTCCACTGACTCATCGTATTTCCCAGCTACCCCGAGATGTTCACCAACAATTTTGAGCTCAACTCTTGTTCGTAGTGGCTAATAGTTTCAGCTTAGACACTTGACTTCTCCCATCCAACAAGGTCCTTTAACCAAATTTTACTACCCGAACTTTTCATGTTGAACTCATTTTTGAACAAACATGTTCTGGTAACAGTCATAAAATCATACAGAGTAAAAGTATTTGCCTTGATAAACTCATCCTGGATAACTATGGCTCACTCGCTCATCCACTTCACTTTCTTGAGCAACATTCGTTACGACTCTCGCGCGTTCATTATTCATTCACACAATCACTTCGAAACATTATTGTTGTCACCCTTGTGGTCATAAAATCTAATGAAGCGTTCACGAATTTAATGTTTTATCTAATTAGTGACGAGAATAATCGTCAGACCGCACATTGCCAATTAATTTTGTTGCTTTCGATTTCAATCTCCGCTACAACAACAAAGCAAGCTGCGACGCCACGCCATTTTGACTCAGGCCACTCCGCTCTTGCCGTTCTATGTACACTTCCATTTGTAACGGTTGCGATGCGTGTTAACACAAATGAAAAAGGGACGAAAATTAAAAATGATGAAAGATTTCCTCTTCTCATAACTGCATTGATTTATGAATAGGTTTATGTGAATGCTGAGGATAGTAACGATTAGTATGTGTGTAAATCGGTTTTACTGCTGAAGATACTTCCATAATGAGAATTCATGGCTCCGCCTTGGACATAAGCCTTGGCTTATGCCCAAACTGGCCTTGTTTCGCAATGAACAAGTGTTTTAATGTCATCTTGGATTGGGAGGATATGTTTAGTGTTTTCCTAGCACCGATTCATATTGATATTATTTTACTGCGAATGGGGAATGGCTGCTTATTCGTTTTCATCGTCGGGTATGGTTGTCAATATTTGAAAATGGTTCGTCCGAATTAATTAAGATTGACTTCTTGAACGGGGTTTTTACATATATTATGGGGCCAACCATGAGTTGAAGACATACTAAGAGCTCAACTGTGAAAGTTAAATTGTTGGACAAATTTGGTTGAACTGGTGGGTTTTGGTTCGGGTGGGTGGATTCTCTCGGTTTGGTCCATTCTTGAAAACAAAATCTCACTAATTGGCTAAGAAATGTTCTCTGACAAATAGAAAAGAATGCATCCTTTGCCACAATACTTAGCCAATTTATATTGGCAATGAAAATAGCATTATTCGTACAATGAAATAAGCCCCAAAAATTCTAAACATATTTAGTTTTAAGACTTACTTCATTTCAGAAAAAGAGTCCGTTCAGCAAACTTAGTATAAATAACAAAAACTTACATTTCTCCCCTCGATATCGTTAAATGAAGATCGTCGCTTTAAGATAGACTAATTGGTTCGGTGAATATATAAGATTTCTCCCAAAAGTTACCACAGCTACCTTCATATCATGTGTGTACAAGCCACCTGTGTTATTTTCTAACCAATTGTAAGACTGCGGAAGCTGTAATATGCTGGCCATATGAATCGTGCGAAAGAAAAACGAAAATCTAAAAAGGAAAACTGATGGGTGGACAGCAGTGGAGAACCGAAGGAAACGCTGGCCTGACTCTGATGACGTAACCAGTTCATCGCAGCTCGGATTTTGAAATTGGAGGACGCGGTTATTGGACCAAGACAGTAGGAGGCGATGGTTGCAGGCAACGAAACCCCGAGAGAAGCTGTAGTGCTCAGAAGCAGAAGTTATTTTCAAACCATCCCGTGAGTCACATCCTTCAAAGTCGACAGTACTTCAATGAGCACTACAATTTTCGGAATTGTCTTCAATGTGTTCATTGTATTAGTTTCAACCATATAGAAAAAAATTATCATTCGTGCTGTAAATTAATGGGTGAAAATTTCGTTATCTATAGACACAAACATTACAATATTTCCTTGCTATTATTCAAGCATATGATTTGTTTTGATGCGCATTTTAGTATTCAAATACTAATAAACAATATTTTGTCCTTAAATACATTATTTACGATTCAAATTACGAAAATCATATCATCATTAAGTGTCCCAATATCAAAAAATTTGTGCTACACGTGGACACAGGAGAATCGACTTAACTGGAATGTTAACTCCACACGAACATCATTTCCCGAAGAGTGAAGCCCCGCGCATTCCACACGATTTTGACAGATGCTCGACTTCAGATTTAATTTGCTCCAGCCGTTTAAGTATGGGAAAATTTCAATCTTACGCTAATATCAAGGCTACACCAAACTAATCAAATATGTTTAAATCAATAATTCCGTTGGAAATGTCATCAATGAGCATATCTTTATGCTTCATTAAAATTAGAAATGCTCAATATAAGCGTTTTCACATTTTTAATTAACGTTGACTGAGTACAGCGCATGGTTCAGCCACCGATTTCATTAAAAATAACATCATTCGTGTAATATGTGTGACTATCCCTCCACATGAATTCTATCTGATGTGTTTTCGCTCTGTCAAATTAGAAACCGAAGGTAGCCGACGATTTTGCAAAATCTACATGTTGATATTATCATAGCGTAAGAACAAACGCTATGTTTACGCTATGATATTATTTTTACATTTCGTGAATGATGAATGTTTTTGATTTGCAAATTATATGTTCTAATTAGTCACTTAACTTTTTTGTGAACGCGTCGGTAATAACATCGATGGGTTTAGTCATGGATTGAATTTCAAGGCAGATATATGCCCTACAACAAAACATGTAAAATAAATGCATTTTCCAGCTGTTTTTAGTGATTTATGAACGGTTTTCGTATTTTTGCGAATGATTGGATACACATTGTGAATGTTAAGTGCATGTTCTGATAATCACATGGAAAACATTATAACTTCGCTAGAATTTTGGATATCATGTTGCATGTGACACGAATGGCAGGAACGAATGGAACCCAACATTTTAGAAGCTGATGAGGAAAAAACCAAGATAAGTTTATGTTTTTTCTTTGATGCCAAATAGTTTATCAAATAAGTCAGTTTTGTATTTTGCAGACGTCCTTTATTTCACAGTTTTGGATAATCAAAAGCGAATAGCCTGTTCTCGGCAATTCGGGAACGGCGTAACCTTTCTTGCAGTTACAATATCTTTCTTGATTGTGGCGGATTTTCACAGACACTTTCTTTTATAATTCGAACGCCAATTTCTACCTTTCTACAATACAATTGCTTTCTTTTTCTTTTACTCTTTCAAGTTTCTCCTCATTACTAAGTTTTGACAGTTCTAAAATTTGAGGTTGATGTTGATGATTGACGTCGGCTCATGAACACGGGCAGGCCCTCCCTATATCGTATACCTCTCTGGTTTCAACCCTCTCTTTGACATCAAACCGATATTTTAGAAAGTTGGAAAGAGCATCCGAACACGCATCCCTGCCGCTTCTCGTCAGGTGCCAACTCACAGGCCGGGACGCATCGATTGGCACTACCAGCTTAGGTGCATGCACCTGACGAGAAGCGGCAGGGATGCGTGTTCGAAACCAGCTTGAGCTCTTTCCATCTTTCTAAAATATTAATTCACTTTCGAGATATTCGACAAAATTTGATCAGAACTTCCGCACCCATGAGTCTTCGCTGAGTTAGATATGCAAGGATATAAATCACTTACAATGTTGTAAGTGAAAATGGAAAAATTGATCTACCAAAAAAAAAACTTCTGAAATCAAACCGATGTTCTTCGAGCGGCATTTTGAATATGAGAAAGAGCCGGAGGTCACTGCGGGCTATGTCGAGACAACGAAGTCTTACGATTCAATACTTCAATGTAGTAAACGCTAATTAAATGTAGGGCATACTTCAGAAATCGTTTGACGTCTCGGAATGTTTTCGTGTTGCATACCACTGTCATAAAACAAGTTTACAATTCGGGCCAACATTTAGACCAGAACAGATGGGAACGATTCTTAGCTTTATTTGATGTCCTGAACTCAGATCGTTAATCCGTGTCAAGATTATTGAAATTTCGCATGTTGGTAGTACTGCGCTCTGATAACATCTGTAACTGGCTCCGTAGCATTAACCAACATTGGAAATTTGTTTTTTGCTTTAAAACGTATGAAAATGCAAAAACAACGTTGTAAAGTATATTTTTGTTAAGTTTGCGGATGTATTTTGCTCGCAAGAAGTTCACAAATCATGACAAATGCGGAATCAATACAAAAATCCGTCGGAATCAATACAAATAAACTAGCACAGTATGATTTTGACGAAGTTCAAATACACTGAATGTCAATGGAAAAATGAATTAATTTTTTCTTGATTTTCTTCAAATCGATTTGTGCAATTCGGAATCACAAAATTTTGCTGTTTTTGCGTCTATGGAACAGCCGGGCAATTGATGATCATTATGTGAAGAAGGTATGGTGAAGTCGCACCCATTATACTCATTATGAGCCAGGACAACGAAAAATATCCTCTGTACCACCTTTGAAAATTATTGCCACCTCTTCACATTAAATCTTTCCTTGTTAAGAACTATGTCAGAGTGCTCAATAACGAAGAAGAAGCTATCCAGTGACTTATCCAGTAGTTTCCAAAACTGTCATACAGAAAAATTCAAGTGGAAATACTTGTCAGAGCTGATATTCGAAAACTTATGGCTAACTCGAAGTTTCCAGGAAGTTTACAATTTGGATTCAAAAACATTAATTAAAGACATTAAAGATTACCCCTATTATATTTTAGTAAATGCCACTTGACAATTTAATAATCATTTTAAAATTTAATATCATTACCATAATCAAAAACGTCCTGAGTCTTGTCCAATCGTTTAATGCGATTTCCGCTAACACACACCGAGAATGCCGTGACTTCCGCGAAACACTTCAGCGTATGCCCCTGATTGCTATTGTAACATTGAAGCAATTCTTCCTTAAAATTCCCACAAGGAGACACTCGGTTTGACAGAGGTGCATCAGCAAATGTATTTTGAACTTGCGCGTATGTCGTCTGAAACTCATTTTCCATTATGGTATTGGATTTATGCAGAACATTTTCGATACTCTGTACATTTTCCCGCCAGGATTCCTCATTCTGGTTATCATGCTCCTGCAATTTTCTATGGTTATTAATTTTGGCTGGTGGAATTGTTGAACTACTTACTTGTATTCGATTCTCGGATCCGTCTATGGAAAGTGGTCGTGGATTGGCAGGCTTTTCACTGCTTTTCCCACTTTTTCCTGAGGAGATTATAATTTTGAGTTGTTATATTTTGCATAAAAGCAAACATCAAATACCTTTCCCAAATTTTTCAAAAATTCTTTTTCTGACATCTTCCGTTACAAGGATGTTAAGACCAGGGTCATTATCATTTTCGAAAGTTACTGTTCGTTTTTCGTCGGATTGAACCAACCCCATTTATTTTTACCTAATTTGTCGTCAAAGCGAACCAATGCAATAACCCAATCACCAATTGTTTCATATACAAAATGAAAAAAAACTAGTTTTATCAAGGTCTTCATTTGACGTTTCAGTGACATTATGACAGATTATTTTGAACTACAGAAGCAGCCGAACGGCACACTGTATGTTAGTACAACAGAATGTAGCGTGATGGTAAATTATTTGCAAAAGGTGGAAAAGGAATAAATGAGATACAATGGGCACTGGTTGTGTACTTTTGACAACTCAATTTTTGTTAGAGCCGAATTCATTAAATTTTATATTGCATCCCCATTTTTTAACATCGCTATTGAGTCAGCGACTGAGTCATTTTAGCTAAAACTAGTCGGGGACATTTATGCCAAATTAGGAAAAAAAAGTTCCTGTAGAACTGGGTTTTCAACAATCTTTTGAATTGAAAAACTTAATGAATTTACAGTCACGTAATTCATTGACAGTAGGGGGAAAATGACAACATAAGAAATAATTGTTATTGTTATTATGACGTAACCGCTCACACCTTTACTCGCGAATTGCTTCTGTTATTGCTTCTCGAAACCAAAGGTAAAAAAGAGGATATTTCGGTCTGAATAACGCTTGACCTTAGTTGTTACCATGAAGGAATATATTAAAGCTACGTGGGCTGATACTCCGAGACGGGGAACACAATTGCACATATTACTGTCACTAGTGGGATTGAAACCCAGCATCTGTTACAAAGACTTTGAGTATTGTATCTGCGATACCCTCCAGAGCGCGAAACGTACTTAAAAATCAAATTACTAAATTAAAAAGTAAAAAAAGGAGAGAGCAACCTGAGTTGAGATTAAAACGCTAAAGGTCATATTCAATGATTATTCTCATTCATGTCTTCGTGAAGGGTACACTGTTAAAACAAGATTGCAAGCATCGATTTTATCAAACTTTGCTTCAGGACTATCAAATTTCATCTCCGTGCATTTTGCATCTACTTCCTAAAATGAAGTAGAACACACTTCCGATACCCAATTATTTCAATGATTTCACGAATTCCGTCAATATTTTCGTCGGTTCGGCCCGTGGACAGACAACCAAAGCAAGGTTTGTCGTCGATAAGGATTTCACCATTTTCGAAATGGGAATACCACTCAAGCAATTGAGTTCTCGTAATAGCATCATCTTTGTATGTAAGCCCATTTTCAACACTTCAAGTGTTTCTGTGCCAGTTTTTCCGAGTAAAAGGCCAAACTTTAAGGCCGTGTACTGTTCACAAGAATCTGTCATCAACAATGTCTGTCCTTTGTTTGACATCCTGTTTGATATCGTTTGGCATCAGTGAAGAACTTAGATTCATATGGATCTGCGCAGCTGGTTATGTCCATCTTCTTCGTCTTCATCTTTTCTTTATTGTCAAAGCTCTGCTTGGTGACTTCACTATGCGATAGGATTCAGTGCGCCGAGTAATCACCTGTAGTTTATCCTGAAAAGTGGTTTAGACTGACTAGACTCTAGCAGTTGCAAAATCAAGAACGTGGTCCTCTATCGACTCATCAACTTTTTTTTTTTGAATGATCAAGCTTGAGTTGGAAAAGCTCTGGAATTTCAAATGTTATGACAGCAACCGTCTTGTTAAGGTAATTGATTAAAAACACAACACATCGATTGGCAAAACAATGTGTTATAAGCCATTCTATATGATGATTTACAAAACTGCAACAAGAATGACGCCTTTGTCGCGAGTCGCTCTTGCGGTAACACATTCCGTCTCCATTACCAGGAGTGTTAGTGGAAATTTGCCAGTTTTACTCATAGATGTCGCTAGAGATATGTTTACATTTCTATGATTTGGCATCTATGTGGCATCTTTTCTATTGACATTAACCTTAAAAAATAAACAAGTTACAATCTGCCAAAATAATGACTTCATAGTTGTTTACCTCAGTGAATATGTCGAGTTTCGTTCCAAGTAAATCGCGTTTGCGGCATTCGTTGCATTCCATATCCCATCAAAAGAAAAAAGCAATTGAAGCTTTTCGGTTGCTGGTAGAAACTTATGGTGAACATACTCCAGTGATTAAAACATGTGAGACATGGTTTTGCCAATTTAAAAGTGGAGATTTCGAATTAACAGATAATGAACATCCTGGTGCAGCGAAAATTTTCGAAGATGGGGAATTGCAGACGTTATTGAATGAAGACCCAACCCTATTGCAACAACAATTCGAGTAATTTGCCAACGTTTCAAAGCCATGGCAAACATCCAAAGTACGAAAAATGGGTACCACACCGACTGAACGATAGACACATGGAAAATCAAAAAACCATCTGTGAAGTGCTGCTTCAAAGGTTCGAAAGGAAATCTTTCCTGCATCAAATTGTTACGGGGAACGAAAAATGGATTTATTTTGAGAACCTGAAGTGGAATAATCATGGCTTCTCATCACGGCCCATCGACTCCAAGGCCAAATCACTTAGGCCGTAAGACAATGCCCTTTGTTGGTGGGACCAGTGAGGTGTGGTGTACTTCGAGTTATTAAAACCTGGTGAGACGGTTAAGACGGATCGCAACCGACAACAAATTATTAGTTTGAATGATGCGTTGATCGAAAAACGGCCGGAATGGGCCCGAAAACATGGCAAAGTTATCCTAGAACATGACAACGCAACGTCTCATACCGCTAAAGTGGTGAAGAACACTCTAAAAGCATTGAATTGGGAAATATTATCACACCCTCGGTCTGACTATCACCTTTTCGCATCGATGGGACACTCACTCGCAGAGCAAGGAGTCGAAAAATGACTTGTCCAATGATTTGCCTCGAAAGAGAAAAAGATTTTTTTGGAATGGTATCCATGATTTACCTGAAAGATGGGCAAAATGTGTAGAATGAATAGAATATAAATAATAGAATAAAATGTGTAGAAAAAATGTTTGATATTACCTTGAGAATTAAGGGTTTTCTTTATTGAAAAAACCAGCAACTTCACACCCCTAGGATATCCACCATGCGCTATATAAGGAGTAATTTATTTTTTATTTATTTTGTGTTTTGCATTATAAGTATTTTCCCTTCATTCATATTAATATAAACCGTCTTCAAAATGCAAAAAGGTAAATACAAATTTCGTCGACCGTCATTCAAAAATCAGTAAGGAAAATGGGTTAAAACTTTCCCGGGTTAGTTCGAAATTAGTGCGGGAACGACGCATGATTATTATTAGCTATCAGATTGAGAAAATAAACATAGTACTAGAGATTCAGCTGAACATCAAAATTAATAAACTGTTGGCTTTTCGCAGAATCAATTCCAATGTTAATTATGCAAAAAGCACACAACCTAGGCCAAAAGTACACACAATAATCCGTATGTGTCCTCCGCTGTTTTCGATTACCTTTCAGTTAAAATTAATTTATCAAGGTACAATGCCATTGTTATTATTAATATTCTCCACGTAATCCCATATTTAATTAAATAGAATGTAATCAAGTCAAATTTACTTAAATTTTAAATCGCATTAAACTCGACCCACATTCGGCGTCCATTTCAAAATAAATCACATAAAAACCGTTGACAAAGCAAATTACCATTACTCACAACTGACCGTAATTTACTCAAATCGCAATGAAATGAGTGCATTTTAATGGATCTGTCATTCTACGTGCCATTTTTGTGCAATCGCAACGAGTCCTGCCTGCCCGAAATCCACCCAGGAATCGGCCGAAACATTTCGTGACATCCATTAAGATAAAAGCAATGTTAAATTAGTAGCGGGCGTTTTCAGTTTTCTGTTTTTTTCCCTTTTATTTATTTATTTATTTATATTTTTTTTTTGTTTTTTTTTTTTGTTTTTTCCTTTCATAGCCCGAGGATATATAAGAGCACCGATAAAAATGTATGGCAGATCATTCTGGTGACAGTAACGAAAATATTTCAGGTTTTTTTTCAGCGCGAGGACATGTTTGCATTTGTAATGCATATGGAAGTATAACCCTCGCTTCATAGGCTAAGCTTCATGGTGTGAGTCTTCATAACAACAACTTCGATTCCGTCCATTTAGGAGAAGGATTAGCCGTTTTAGCAGACATACTAAAATGAACCTGCAAGTCTACTGGGACAGAAAATTACAGGCCATGTACACATGCCGTAGATTTTTGTGCAAGTTGAATGGACCTAGAATTTTGGGAAAAAATGTTGGCAATAGACCTCCACAAAGTTGAAGAGCATTTCAACGTAAAGGAGCTATCTCGGGATGTGTGTAAAAATGCTTGCAATATCGAACTCTTGCTGCACTCACGATGCAGGAATCGCATTTCCACACAAACATCTTCTACAACACATGTTTCGCAAATATCTTTGAATTTTTTCTTCATGCACTTTCCAAAGGCAGCTAAAGGATCTAATTGAAAACCAGACAACATGAATTCGACAGCATTCTGGATGTCCATTTGGAAGTTAATCGGGCGCACTCAGGCGGCAGTCAATCAATTTGACTTGAACGATTCTCGGATCATGCTTTTCTGCATCCTTAATCCTTTCGTGGTTGTGGTTCGAATGGAAGCAGCGTTGAAAAGTCTAACCAAACGGATAAAGCGAATTCGTGTCACGTCCGGTTGAAATGGAACGTCATGCATTTTCTCTCTAATCGAATCGCCATCAAACAATATGCGGGAAGTAAGCTTCCACGACGGCAGGCATTGAGCGAAAGGCCTCAAGCACAGCCTACAAAAATGATCCCGTTCCTTATGCCAGGACACTGATTTGATGGTGTGATGCCATTAAATTAATTTGTATACCCCAAAATGCTATCTGGATGTCATTTAGTGTGGGGCTGTTAAGCGACGAAATTTTCGCTTGCCAAGTGAATGTGGAAGGATATTCGCTGTTTTGGAATAAATGAGCCTTGAATCTCCGTTATCGCTTCGTTTCCCGCTCATTACGATAAGATGGTATATTTTAACGCCAACACAGCACTCAGGAACATATTCGAAAGCTACCCAGAGATAGGGATTAGGAGAGCTTGAATAAATGGAGTCAAATGCAATTTCATTACGCATTATAAATTCTGTTCTACTTGCTCTGCTTCAGACAAAATTTAAAGACTGTAGATTTGGCACGTGCATTAGATAATGGAGAATTTAATGGACTTATCTTGTCTAAAAGAGCTGCGAAAATTAAGCTATCCATTTCCTTTATTCTACATTACACAGACTTTTGTTTTAAACAAGTGGGTGATTTATTGTCGACATACGAAGGGTTAATTTTTCAATAATCCTGAGCGCGTTTTATTTTGACTCATCCCATTCTACTCCCAAGGACGATTTACCCAATACATTTTCTTTAGTGACCAGCTCAAAATATACCCGAAAAATTGAAGCCCTGAACTCAGCAAAATTCGTTAGTCTGATTCACTCCTGAAACGAGAAGGATATTCTTATTGATTGTCAGTTTCAAATTAACTTGGTATGAAATTGATATGATTCGACTGAAGCGTCGGTTTGCACACAGACGATATTTTCAACACAAATTCTATTCAGTTGAAAGTAATGATAGGTGGACACCGAGTTCCAGCATTGGCGAGGAGCCTCTTATTTTCGAACCGAAGAAACTTTCAAATACCAAAAGGGCGAAAAAATGTTTCGTGGCTTAGCAACATATTAATCAGTAGCAGGTATGAAAGCAGTATGGACTTTCGTCATTTTTAAGGCAACTTAGGAAGATTTTGCAGAAGCAAATGACTTATCTATTAAAAGAATCTTCCTCTTTATAATGTGGAAATAATTTGAACAAAGCCTGTTAGGCAAGTGCTATTCGCACTCTATCAAAGTTTTAGAATCCTTCCAGGTGTACTTTGTTAAGACTTCTGATAATTGATGTGACGCCCGCATTCTTCTCGGCTTTCATATCGTGTGTTATTTATTTTTAAATACAATTCCTTTTCAAATGGGAGCTATTATTGATTTCGCAACAATGGCCGGAGCACCCAACAGTTTTGTATCAACTTCACTGCAGTTATTTTGGTTATTGTTTTTTGACTACTTCAAAAAATTTATTAAACCATGTTTTTAACAAAGCTTAAATAAAACTCGTTTCTACTCAAAATCTTCCCAAAACTCTGAAGATTAGTGCCCGACTCGGGCTGTTATGCCATTACCGATGACGACTGATGTCTTTGCAATAAGACTTCGTTCTATTCGGTAAAATACACTAAGCATGCATATCAAAGAAATCAAGTAGAATAACTAAAGTCAAAAAAGCCCTTCTTAGAGAACGAAATTCTTATTATACTAATTTTTGAAAACTACAAGGATGCTGTTCTAAGGACTCCATGTTTGTGCACGGCATACGACAAATGCGACTACTGAGGTTTGTGGTAAATTTTTGTATTTTTCTTTTGTGAGCGTGAGGTCTGTGGAAATTAGTCAAAACAAGACAAATTACGCACTTTTCCATTCTGCGGTTAATTCGTCTTGAGTAGTTTCTACATGATTGAAATCAATATCCTGGAGAAAGTGAGATCAGATAATAGGGCAGATTGTTGCTGGATGCGGCTTGTATCCCCTCAATCAGTGGTGAAAGGAACAACAAAGATCTTCACACACGAAAGATACTCCTAACGGTGAAATGTTAAAGTCATTTGGATATGTTTCAAGTTGCTGCTTCAGAAATATTCGAAACAGGCGAGGTGAGGTTGACTTACATCAGGCATGGTATCTTGTAATGAGCTTCTATCAAACCCGAGCTTCTATCTAAAACACATGACAGCCACTGGTTTCTGAATTTCAATAATTTGCAGTATGGAATAATTATTCCAACATTATTGTATTTGCGGCTCAAGCGTCCGCCAGAGAACTTGGCCACTGGTGGAGGTTAGGGAGAACTTCTTTCAAAACCTACGCTACACAAAAAGCTGAGTTTTTCGAATCAAACTTGAATTTAAAATTTCCCCAGAATCTATCAACCCAGCTAGGTGTACTTCAGTTCAACATAGGAACTGAAATTTAAAAAATCACTGTGACCATAGGGACACTGTATTCAACGGGCACCCGTGTCACAGAAGGAATACAAATCGCCATCTGTCAGTTGCTTTGTGGTATCACAACAATCGTTTAATCGGTGGGTAAACATGATTTTCTATATAAAAAAGGCCGTGCATCACATCCTTGAAACGCTGCAACAATGTCGAATATTTTCGAAAATTCTGATAGGACCTTTTTATAAATCACTGGAGCAATCACACACGGTATAACTTCTAGTTCCCTATGCCACTCATGCAAAACGCGGAACTTCCCCAGGTGATCTTTCAAGAAAAAGGAGAGTAATATGGTTCTTTTCATATGATTCTAGGAATCAATTTCATGGGTAACTTGCAGAGCTTTCAAGCTGGATGGAATACAACTTTTGTTCAAAATTTAAAATTGAATTGGATTCCCTCAATTCATCGGTTGCATCTTATCTCATCATTACTCAGTTAATCAGAATCTACCTTACTTAGTTCAACAGTTTGGGCGTCAAATAGAAATCATATGAGTGAGACCAAACACCTTCTGATTGAAAAGCGAAGAAGTCAGGATCTACTTTTTCAGGAGCAGAAACTCGCGACCGCAACAGCTCTAGCCACCAAATTGTGAGGATTATACTCAAAAAAATTATGAAAAGAGTTGGAGATACTGGACGCGTCACCATATTTTTCGTAAATTTTCAACAGAATCTCTTCTTTTTGGAACAAACCTAGTATTCTCAACCAAAAATTCCATCATAATACATAACATGAATCACAGTGATATCAATCTGGATGCAAGACAATAATTCTTTCTCAGGAGAAAGTAAATCGATAGAACAACTCACACTGTTCTACAATTTCAGAAGGAATTCCGCTCAATGAAAGAATTTTCCTTGATGGACCACATTGTAAATTAGACCTGTCTGACGTTCGGATCTGGTCCTTTAGGCAAATTCTTTGACAATGAAAATTCTTCGAAAAAAATGACAAAATAGTTGAGTATGAGTTTTCTACTGCCGAATAAGGCTTGATTGATTAAAAGATTGGTTACGTCGGAGATATAATACACGTCAACTGTTTTATGTTTACTTTAGCCCCATTTTAAGTGTGACTAGAGCGTCTCAAGCAAATCGATGTCTCTGAGAAAGTTAATGATCGTTTGTGGCTTCGGGCGTCCCAATTCCTTTTCGACTAGGAATCAGCTTCCTAGGTTTTCTCTTCTTCTGCTGGGCAGTGAGGCGCAGAAGCTACACATCTCCGAATCTGCGCTCACCAAAAAGGGCCCGAGCTTTTTTCGAAATGTTTTCCCCAGTAAGGATTTAGCTTTCTCTAATTTATTACAATATATGCCCAAAAAATCTTCTTGGCTGACTTCGAGGAAAATCTTCAACATTCAAAGCCAAGGAAACCTACTTCAGAGCCTGCTGCATTCTCATTTTCCTTAGGTCCCTGTCAATACAATTGACAGGTTACAAAACCTATGGACGCTGTCAAAGCTCCTTTTCTCGCTAATTAATGAGCCTACTCTCCACTCTCAATACCGGCTCGCCTTAGCATCTAGTATAGGATAACACTCTTGACCACAGTCAATCTGTTGAGTGCATTGATACAATCTTGAATTATTCTCTATGTAATCACCAGAGACCCTAGTGTCTTGAAAGCTTGGTTAGTAGGGAAGGAAGTTAAAGTTTTACCTTTGTATTCTTTCTTTATGCTGAGTTGTGCTACAACAGCGATGGCTTGAACCTCAGTTCGAAAGATTCTTGGTATATGTACTTTTCATCGGTTGGGAGTATTTGATGCCCAGTCATTAATTATCAATGTTAATCTGTCAATCCCTGCCCTGTCGATCCCTGTCAATTTAAATGTCTTAGGACCATCTGTATACTCTCTATTCGCATTTGGTCTAATGAGATGCAGGTTGCATTCAAAGCTCCATTCTCATTTGACTTGATTTGCCACCGTTTCTTGCAATGTGATGCTTTTTACAATTAATTAAAAGCGAAGAGTTGAAGCAACTCCTAAGTAAACTCAAAATAATTGAGTTTTGCATAATTGCATTGCATAATGGCTCATTGTCCAATAAGAAAATCGATCAACAATAATCCTGAAGTGGCGAGACATCGATTTGGAATTAGAAAGTATTCGTTTGATGTAATAGAGCGAAAGATTTCAAGTATTTTATCCGTCAATATTAAAGACCAATTAAACTACACTCTCGGATTGAATCCATGACCTGATATCTTCCAGTTTATCCAACCTGTATCGTTCTTGATCTTGCCTGCATCCATCATGGAATTGCCTTCTCCAGGACGAAAACCGAATGCTAGTAAAAAATTTGAAAATTCGCAAGTTAGAGTGCTAGTTCGCTCTATATGCGATACTTCCTGACGATCTAGCATATCTTCGTTCATGTCAACCCTGCTTGACCATAAGGAGTCGCGTGATTCCATTCTACAATCGTTCTAAGCATTTTTTTCAACTAAAGTTTCCAGGAAGAGCTGTCAAGTGTCACTGAATAGATCACCAGACTACTGACTTCATTCATCGTCTACCTCCTTTTTGCAAGACATGCATTTGGCCCACGGTCCACCAAAGTACCATATGGAACCATACTGTTTGAATTTGATGCATATTAAATTGGAAACATACAAATCCAGTCAAGAGCTAGGACGAATAAAAACCAGTCTTATCGTAGGCTCTATTAAGCATCGGCATCAGGTTAGACACCAGACGTGCGGTCCACCTACTTTCTGTGTTACACTTCCAGGACTGTAACTACTTGGTGAGAAAGCATTGTCTCTCTTCTTTGGTGACCTCTTCTCTGTTTATTTTTCCTCCTATGCAGTTATTTTTTGACAATCTTTAGCAAGAAGAGCGGAAAGTTACATTTCTGTAATCAGAAACACTGCTGTCGCAAATACGATATCTTAAGGTAATTAGCGACGATCCTTGTCTTTACTCCTGAGTAACATCCGCTTCTGCGCCTTCGGTGTAACTCATTGCTAAGAGCGTCATCCCACAGAGTAAAACATTGTGCATTACGTTCTGTCAAACATCTCTTTTGGAGTTAGCTTTTTCATTTAGTAAGTCTCTCATGTTGACAATTAACGGTTACACCTGTCCTTTGGCATGCTAGACTTTACTTCCTCGAAGGAACTCGATAAGTCCAGACTAAAGTTTTACCAATATTAGAAGGTCTCGTTTTGGGTATCCGTTTCTTTGCCGAATGACAGCTTCGGCCTTATCAAAACTACGCATAGCGATTATTGGGACACTCACACACTCTATAAGCAGCTTTCATACGAGTCGTGCATACATGACAGTCAACCCAGAATAATGGGATCTCGTAGGCCTAAGTAGTCCATCAAAATAGAAAGGTTCAGTAGTCCGTCAAAGGTTCTCTACACTGTGATGTCACAGGTATGGACTCAATACAATAAAATTTTGCAGCGTTGTGTGAGGGAACGAATTGTAGTCTTTACTGAAACAAGCATCTGATACGAATGGGTATACGCATAGTTTTATTAGAGGAACCGAATTGGAGTATTCAGGCTTGGCTCGAAGTATGCCCTACCGATAGAAAGTATACCAAGTACTTTTCTGGGCTTAGGTGGGTCTATGTATCTGCTATGAAACCATGAAATGAAGACCTCAAAATTTGAGCAGAACACAACTAGAGTAAAACTGGAACTTTACTTTCCGAGAGTCGGACAGTCTTGAAGGCGTCAGAGCCAATGTTGAATAATAGAGATTAATTCAAGATTGTTACAAATGACTTAACAAGGTGAGTTAAGGCGTTAGGTTTATCCTTTGCTGTATGCCGCGGCTCGCAGGAATTGGGGTCTTGAGTTAGCGGACAAACTGGCAGGAAAAGCAGCTTCGGCAGAAATCAGTACATCTGAAACTATCAGTAGAACTGAAGGGAATTCTGCTGACAGAAGAGCGAAGAAAAGTTATAGATAGGCAGGCTGAGAAATCTTCAATGGCTTTGAACGTCGGAACGTTCCCTTGAAGTCTATGACGAAAAGAAGTCTCGAGCTTGTATTGGTGTACACAAAAATGTAAAGGTTCTAATTTAGATCTTCATGGGATTTTGTACATTCGGAGGAATATGCGAAGGCTTGGGGTTGGACCCGGGCTGTTTTGGTCTACAAAGCGAAGGTTGAGTGCCAATTCTATAAGTCAATGATGAAAATACAACCACGCCATTAATCTGTGGGGCATGATCCTGCGGGATAAAACGAGGGCATTTGCTTTTTGAATGAGGAGTTCAGATACTTTAACCAAAAGTAGATCACAAAGTCATAAAGTTGTTTAGGACAATAGTTCTAGATGTGCTGCTTCAGGTGTAATGGACGCTAGGACACAATCAATTTCTGAAATTCGACTTGCACACAATCAATTAATCACACTAACATCTAAAATAAATGGCAAGTTCTATTGATAATCGTTGAGTTCTTCGGAACTCAGGCTTTTATCTCAAGTATTTGTGAAAGTCAGTATGTAACTACTGAATCAGTGTGATTACTGTCCAATGAAGTCATTGGAATACTGATCCTCAATCTGATCTGACTGATCCTCAGTCTCACTAAGTAGCAATTTTCTATTTGTGTTTCTGATCTATCAGTATCATCCCATATAGCTGTGATAGTTTCTTTTAAGGAAAATTTTAACACCAAGCGATTTGACCACAACGCTTTTTCGTATACTTTCGTCTTGGACTGGAGCAGCTCCAACCGGGGAGCTCATCAAGGCAGTCAAGCGGACCAGATCACATTCTCGTATACATTTGATCCAGGTGGGAACAGTTTCAAATAGAACCGAAATAGAACAGTTTCAATAGAACCCAAGGCCTATATTTTGATCCAGCTGTTGCGCCACAACAACTATGTATTCATGTACAAAATCTTAGCAATTTTAAAAAGGATAATGTTTAGTTTACTAATAAACATTGGATCAGGAAAATTCGAATCTTACGTTAGTTAGGGAGTGCTAATACGTTTTCGGTTGACGCTAATGATTTCGGTGGATCATGCAGTTGGCTATGATTGCGGTGGTTTTGAATTTCAGATTCTTATTTCGAAATATTGTTCAAACCACAGCCCTCCACTCGAAAACCAAAGTCTAATCACTGAAGCGCATAATGATAGCAGGGAAGTATCAGCAATCGTATTACCACCCAATCGAACAGAAGTGCATTTTCGTCCTCAAATTACCGACTTTTTCCTGTACCTATGAACCCTTTCTGTATCAATGAATGTTTTTCAACACAAGAAATTTGTCCACAACAGGGTTGTCTGGTGAAAGACACTATCTGGAACCCTGCAACACTTCACTAGAATTAAAATCTTCACGCTCAAGTCGGTACCGATCCTGATCCAGTATTGAACTTTCAGCCAAGGAGTTCTGTATGATTCAGAGGAAGATCATGTTATTGCCCAATGGCTTTCCCCTTCCTATTCATCATTTGGCGGAAAATCTACACAGTCGATACTCAACCCAGTCTACGGTTCTTCATCCTTACAAGAAAAAAACAGCTTCAGGGAGCTGCTTCATCGATATTTATCTATAAATCAACTTCTTGGCATTTCTGCATATGTCGAAACTTTCGCTGTTCCAACAGCAGTAGACCATGTGTTTGCAGCCCGATTTATTTGGATCAGGGAAGTACTACAGCAGCATCTTTCAAATAAGATAAAAGGTTCGTTCGAAACAAATGAGTTAGCAAAACTGTCACCTTTCACTATGCTCCTTCGGCTTAAGGTCAAGGCTGCCATCATGTTCGTGGTAACCTTCGAAATCAACACATCCACTGTTTTCGAGAATCATACACGTATTCAACCTGAACAATTCCCTCTATCGACCTTGATCGTTTCAGGCTCATCTCATCGAAAATTTCATTAGGAATAAAACCGATCTTACATCCTTAAGTTTTACCAGATTTTGGGTGGACGATGACCAGTCCGACCATTCATACCTCAAATATGTCACATGAACTCGATTTCGATGCAATTATGTTCACCGGAACTTGGACCAGCCATAGTGATATAAGTGGGTACATTATAGAAAGGGTAACACCCTCCCCAAGATTACCTCAGACATCACCATCGAAACCTGGGAACCTGGGCGAATCCGTTTTTACTGCGAGAGTAGAATGTGTCTCTAGACGTTGAAAATCTTGGCGATTGTGATTGATTACAGCTTAAACGACTTCTGGTAGCATACAAAAGACTCAAACGCAGGCAAAGAACCAGTACCAAAGTAGTAATTGTAGCGCGAATTTGACAGGAGCAGACAAAGACCAGAAAAGCCTCTCTAAGGGGCTATACCAGTGTAACGCATAAAAAATAAGGCGATTTACGTGAATTTTCTCAAAAGAAAGTACTCGATAGAATTTTTCGAACTTTTTGGACATAATATGGTATATTTTCAGCTTTATTTTTAGATTTTTTTTTAACAAAAATATTGATAAATAACGGAGTTACGTGCTGTCTTCGGAGGTGCCAAAAAAAGTTCCCCAACTGCTGACATGATTCCGGACGAATGAGTAGCTGAAATAAAACAGCACATAAAGGTAATTAAAGTAGACGGTTTTCCCTACATAATGACCCACAATTTTCGAAAAATATCAAAAACAAACAAAATGGCGTAATTCTGAAGAAAGTGTCGAATTTTGGGGTAAGACATGGTAGCTTTTTTAATGCCAAATTTACAATTTTCAACCAATCAAAAAGATCGTAGGTCATTTTACAGTAAATATATTCAAAAATACTCAGTTTCAATTTGCAGTCGAACGGTCAATTTCTCGTTGAGTTATGATGTCAGCAATTTTGAAAAATGGCGTTTTGAGAAAAACGCGTTTAAAGTTTCAACTATCGACTTTTGCTAGATAAAATTATATTTACCATAAAAAGTGCTAATCTGCTTTGCCTGGCCCATACAATACCCCTTCTTCTTCCTCGAAAAATGCCTGCTGAGAGGCTAATGCTTGTCTCCGGTCTGTTCGTCCCTCTTTTGAGGACACCGCGTGACGTATCTCCGCCTGCTTGATTTGGCTGTCATCTCTTTGAACTGCATATTCTTCCGCAATAGGGCCGACAACCACGCCCATTACTTCTATCATTTTAAGGAACTGCTAGGAAATTATCGAGGTCAATCGTTTTCACCCCGCTGTGAACGTCCTTTGGAGCAAAGTGCCTTAGCAACCCATTATAACTTTCGGTATTGTTTTGTGTGTTTCCTGCTTTGCATCGCTCAGCAATTCCCTTGAACTAAAATCAGTATAAATTGGTTTCAAAGCTTCCGTAACATCCTTGTCAAGCGGTAAATAACCGTGCTTGAAATTTCCTCCAGCTCCAGTCTATTCTTTGGGATAATGTACCTACACGCTAACTCCGAATCTCCGTCTATAGGCAGGTGGAGCAGTTTATACCTGTGAACGGTCGCTCTTTGGAACACTGCCATTCAAAAACTATTCAAGATACGACCTTGCCGCTTTCACAGGATTTTTTTTTTTGTAAAGTACAAACTATCGAATAAGCCAAAAACAAAAAACGATTTTATGAAAGTGTCACACTGGTATAGCCCCTTGATGTGAATCTATGGAACATAAAAACCAAACCTTAGCTATCTCCCAGAAATGGGAAATTCATATTTCCCATTCCTGTTTTGTGGCATATTGGAGACTGGAATCATGAATCCATGAAGCATCATCTGGAAAAGAAATCTTGGTTTTCGTTTAATGCCCTTCCTTCCACTTCGATTCATTTGTGATTGACAGAAACAGCGATCACGAAATGGTACTTTAAGAGTTCTGTAAGAAGTAGCCACGGTGAGTTTACTGGTTGATCCTTAACATTCCCTGTAAGGATCTACACCGGCGCTGGCTTCTGAGTACGCATACCTCCCAGGAATTATGAACTTGGACCAAAGCTGTGGGGAATCACGGGAAAGGAAGAACAAGAAGAACTATGCTGTGCAATTACCTAGCTTACACCCAAATGAAATTGAAGTCATTTAGAGGACTAACCTTCAGCGATTCAAACGAGTCCTATGTCCATGTCATATGAAATACATTATAAAGTTCGGGATGGCCCATTGAGTCGAGCCTGGAAATCATTGATGTAGCAAATACTGTTGAACATTAATGGAGAAGGTGAAATGGTATCGTTAGGGAGTCTTTAAGGATATGTGCGATACCCCAAAGTAAGCTTAACAAACGTCTTCAGTCAGAATCTTAGTAGTTCCACTTTCAGAAAAAGGTTTCTCAATGTATTAACCCTACATGAATTCTTAAATTTCCTTGGGTCCCCTTTTACTCTCTCCTCACGCGCCCTATTCTACTCATTCCACATATTTTGCCTTCTAATGAGGGAATATTACCGCAGGGAAGAAACTTTTGCGATACGAATTTCGTTGATATGATGGCCAACCCGATAATTTAAATGTTTTTTGCAAAGTATGATGGTAGAATTGCTCTGCTAGAATTCGGGACTTATTGAAACGTATATGATTTGGGATTTCTATAAAATGATATGTATTTGTGACATCCGCTACATCAAGTTAGACGCAGACATTTGTAACGATGTACAAAGATTTCTTACGTTAGACATGTTTGCTTTAATACAAACGCTTCTCGATACTCACAAACGACCTTTCCAAACAGGATTTACATGCTCGCTGCTGCCGTCCGAAATTCCTTTAGAGCATATTGAACCATTGATAGCATCTTTCGCTTGAATCCTGTTTATTAAATTAAGAATTCAGGTAAAGTCTGCAATGCGACTAGCAAATGAAGAAGCCAAATTTTTAATCATCCGCGAACTAACATATGAAACGTATTAATGCATTCGCTAAGACAGCTGCTCTAATTGCCGATCGATTTCGATATTGTTTTCGATTAATAAATACCGCGTTTTATTATTGATCCCACATCAACAGATTACTGTGCGAGATAATGGAATAATTCCTTGAAAAGTTTGGCATTGAAGCTTAACCTTGCAAGCTGCTAATTAGCGACGAGGCCCATCTCTAAATCTTAGTATCGCCAACGGTTATTTCGTTATAATTCATTGACGGTTCCTGATCTTATCAAAAATTTAATAATAATTTATTACGAATTCGCTGCCATAATGGCTTTCATCCAAAACATTTAAGTCCGAGAAATATTTCTCAAAAACAAATTTTATTATTTTCCTTCCAGCGCATATGCATAAACAAAAGAATTTATGGGAAAGAACCATCAGCCAGGCATTGTATACCGGCAACAGCTCCCAGTTATGGACGAAAAAAGGAGGAACTTGGTTTGGAGATGAAGCAGCAGCAGCAGCACCATCACCAGAAGATTGATTAACGAGAAATCAAGAGGAGGAAAAGACGCTCAGGGAAAAAAAGATTCTTTACTTTTGTTTCAAGACTTCGCTTGGATTATTGTCACACAGACATTATAAAATCTTGGGAAAAGAAGATTTACCGGCTCGGGGTTGAATGGTCAGTCAGTATATTGTGAATGCAGGGGATTAATGGTTACTGAACGATACGCGCTCGAGTATCTCTGCAAAGTACTCTCAGGTACTTTTGCTTTGTGTTATCTTATTTCGAGTTTTATGGGCTCTACCTTTGATAAGCCGTTAAGTGGCCTTTTACGGATTTCGCTCAGACGAGCCTCTCGTAAAATGTTATATTACAATGGTTGCGTTCTGGCCATGATAAATAAAATATTCTGTCTCTAAATGCTGCTCAATGCATTTCAATTTAAGACGACTGAATTGTTTTCAAGATAGTCACTAAGCAACTTACTGGCGATGCTAAGAAATTTGAGACTGTTTTCTCGTGAGTTCTATATAAAATGTCTAGACTTGATAGGTCTTTTGAAAGACATCCATTGAAAACTTCCGCCCTTCCAATATCGTGAGCAGTGGCCCCTCAAAAATCGCCAACGACTGCCAACTTTTTTGTAAATCATTTCAATCGATTTATTATGGCGAAGATAAAAGGATAACAGACAAATTTGTTGTCTATGAGAACTTTGAAACTCAGCGCGTAGCTGGAAAATAAACCGCGAAAATAGTATTCCGAAGAGTTCTATCGAACCGTGTGGACCCAGAATCTGCACTTATGGTCTAGACACAGAACTAGGTATTCATTTTTCTGGAATCAAGATGGAATAGACATTAATTTATCAATAAAACCACTTTATTGTTCTTCTAAGTAATTTTTCAAACCGATTATCCGTTCAAACCAATTGTCAAAACATTTTTTCACTCCGTATGATGAACGTCGGAAACATGACTTTCGAACGCTTCAACAGCTTCTTCGGGCATCGCAAATCCATAATGCGCAGATTAGTTTTGAGAAACAAGAACTCGTTGGGCGCCAAATTAAGACTGTACGACTGATGACTACTTATTTCGATTTTTCGCCGATGAAAGAGTCAGTAGTTCGACGGAAAATGTGTGAAATCGCTGTGAGATTCCCACAATGTTTGGTGACATCTCACTACACCAAACTCTTCGACCAAATAAACCAAAGAATTTATTTACCAAACAAAGTTGACCGTTCCACCTTGCTCTAGTAAAACTGTTTCCACATGATCAGATACTTCAAAAAAAAGGCGACGATTTGCTTCGCCGCGGTTCTTGCACGCGCAGCTTTTACGTTGTCTGAAGTTCACATCGTTAGAAACGGAACGGTCTCCAAGCTTTTCACTTTTTGAATGTTTTTTTGGATAGCTTGACTTAAGTTTTTAAATTTTTGTTTAACTTAAATTTTTGGTAAATTTTATTCGCATGCTTGAAGTTTTCAAATTCAATGGTTTCAATGGGTGGTTGCATTGAAAGTGTCGGTTAAGGGATGACTCATCTGTATACCTCTTCATTCCAGAACGTCAGGTCATTTTCCCGGAATCCGTATACCTACGTGAAAAGGGATGTCGATTATAAAAGGATTATAAAAAGTCGAGTGTGATTTAAGTGTCTTTTGGAAAATATTGAAGTGTAAAGCTGGTCAGTGAAACTGTAAAAGTAAGGGAGGCTCTCTACTACAAGTTCAAATACGGACAAATGCAACAACGGCTACCCGCAGGATATGTGATGCATTTGGAGACAGTAATGTGTCAAAATGTACAGCTCAACGATGGTTTGGATGACAGCCTTGAAGACGACGATCATCCTGGAGCGATGTTTCAGATAAATAACAGAGAGCTTCTTGTCGACATAGAGGACCATCCCTGCCAAACTTTGCATGGATTAAGCGTAAAGTTCAACGTTGGTAAAAGCACCATTAGTCGCCATATTTGACGTCTGGGAAAGAAACGACGGCTTGATCAGTGGGCTGTTCATATTCTTGCCGACAACAGCAAAAGGCAGCGTACAGGGATCTGTACTTCGCTGTTGTGCCGTAACGAACGGGAGGCGTTTTTGAATCGAGTGATTACGTGCGATGAAAAATGGATTATGTATGACAATAGCCGACGAATGTATCAGTGGTTATCGCCAGACGACCTGGAACTATCCCAAGGCCAAGCCTTCATCAGCGGATGATCTTGCTGCGTGCATGGTAGCATCACACAGGCATCGTGTGGTATCAACTGTTGGAACCTCGCCAAAGCATTAAAGCTGAAGTGTACAGTCAGAAATTAAGAGAAGTTAATCAGGAATTGCAACGTACGCATGCAGCACTCGTGAATAGGAGAGGAGTCTTGTTCCTCCAGGATAACGCACGACCACATACAGCGACATTCACCAGGGACACTATTAAGGCAATTAGCTGCGAAACTTTACCACATCCATAATATTCTCCCGACATTTCACCATCAGATTTTCACCTTTTCCGGGCGATGGATAACTTCATGCGAGGACGACAATCCACCAACCAGGAAGACTTAGAAATAGCATTACGATATTTCGTTGACGGGCGAGGCAAAGACTTTTATCAAACAGGAATATATTGTTTACCATCACGTTCGCAACGAGTCATAGATTCCAATGGTAACTATTTTCAAGATTTAATGCATCACCTTTTTTTCAAAATAAATTACATATTTTACTATGTCCAAAACCAACAATTTCAATGCAACCACCCAATACTATGTTTCTGAAATCGAAATAAAGTGATCTAGTGATCTTCTAAAAACAAATAGCGAAGCAATTTGACAGCGTTTGACAGCAATTTGACAAACCTTTGCAAGGATACAAACTTCAGACACTTCAACTTTTGTTGAGTTTGGCTTGGCTTAAAAAAATCGCAAATTCGATAGCTGTTTGGTTTCGGGCTCGTGCGCAAGTCCATAACTCGTTGACTGTCATTTTTCTGACAGTCTTTTGAAAAAGCACGATTGCACTTTTCACAAGTTCTTCACTCCAATTGACACGAATATTTTTTTAAGCGTATTGTCGAATTGTATGGGTTCCACCACAAAAACTGTTTAGTCTTTCTCCGAAAAATAAACAGACCATGCGTCCCTGACTCCGTCATCGTTTTAAAATTTCTCTATTCTCCGGGTATTAAGATGACTTTATCCTTATAACTTGTCACCTCTTCTAAGTCCGTCATGACGGTGTCAATAATTTTGCCAGCCGGTCGTGACACTTTAAGCTTCTTGAGTTGTGATGTGCTCTTTTGGTGCCACTGCCTAGAGTCCTGTTTGGACTCAGGTTCATAATGATGAGCCCCACTTTCGTCTCCAGTAAAAATTCGATTCAATAGTGTAACCTCGTCTTCACTGAAGATGTCCTAAAACGTGGTAAACACTACGATGCATTGTTTCTGAGGGGACGAGAGAATTTCACACTCATCTAGCGCTGACGTATTTCATGCCAAGATAATCAATAATCAAATATTTCAACCGTTTCTATATTTCAAATATTACACGCAATATTTCTTTTCTAGCCTCTCCACTGAACACCTCCCGTGTGCACCTGAAAATCTCATCTGGAACACATTACTTCGGGCTAGCCCTCGTCTTCCTCTGTGTTTTCCCCAGTGGAGGGGAAGGAACGCAGAAGGATTGCTAGAAAAAAGATATATCAATTGCTTACACCTCATAACGCTCTAATATGTCTCTTTAACAGTCAGGACTGATCGAATATAATTTGCAACGCAATTCCATTTGTCAATCGTTGTAAGCATTTCTCCGACTGCAATGGCCGAGAAGTACTCTCCAGTTATGCTGAAGAGGTCAACACGCTGATACCTCCTTTTTTGCCTCAAAAATTGTGTGATACCTTTCATCCATTTCTTCTGTGTAAAATATGTAGTTGGTGGACCGCGATGAACCAGTTTTAGACAGGTAACATCGAAAACATTCATGCCGATCCAATGCCATATAGGATGACGTGATCTTCTTGAATTCAGATTTCATAGGGAAAGTTTCATCACTAAAATGGCAACATCTCATTGTTTCCGTAGAAAATGAAAAGGCACAGATTTATCAATGCTACGAAGCATAGAACAGGTTCGCATCCAGCAAGATTACTACAATCACCTACGACAAGGACGTAAAATACTCACTGATTATGACAACGATTAAACACACGAGTGTAAGCTTGTGGAATAATCAACTTGAATAGACTTAAACAATGCTAGGACTGGGAATCATATGAAAAGAACATCAAATTGGCCACAACAGGCCAAAGATTTGAATACATTCTACCTAGGAAACTGAAATGGATAGCCGGGTACCCGATCGTTGACAGGGCGGCTAGTGTAATAAGGGGGTTCCTATCTGAAGATATCTGTAAATACCTTATTATTGGGACCAAAAGCCTTGCGGAAATGTAGAGCCCTGGAAACATTCAACATATGCTATTACTGAATAAATATTTTGAAGTTCTAGACATAAATAACCCTTTTAGGTTAAGGTCTGTCTAGGTGTACGGTATTGAATCGAAAAGTACACCCAAAAACAGGGTACTCAGATGCGTTATGGAAGCGAAAAGCCAAAATGATCAACAGTAGTATCTGCTTTTGACGAATCATAGACCTTCGACATTGTAAAACTACGAAGCTGAAATGATCCGGTAAATATGAAGAGGACTCCTTAAGGAGATTCGCTAGTGATTATGGGATTCGCTAATGACTGATTCCTTTCTGGGTTGTTGTGGTCAAAAACGCGATCAATGCACCAACACTGTTAGAGGACTCACATATAGGAGGCTTATGCCCGATAAAAATTAAAGCTTCATGAAAACGAAACTACAAGCTGATCTACAAGTTTTCCAAATGTTTTATCAGAAAGTCATGCTAATATTTACAAGACATTTAGCTGTATCTAAGTTTCGTGTACAGCAATTAGATCATCCTTTGCCATAGTAGAAGTAGTTCGTTGCTTTGAAGTTGCTTCGAATCAATCAAGACCTTTAAACAAAATGATTCATACACATAGCTTACAAAAATAAAAAATAACTCACTCACTATCGATTCATCTTCAGATAAGTTTTCCAACTATTTGCCTCTTGGGCACAAGATCATCACTAACATCTCAATGCATCCTACCTATCTAATTAATCTCCAATCAAAAATGAACGATTACAAGTATCCATTTTCATGTCGACTGATATGTTTACAATTTACTTGTCAGCATAAATCACCGCGCAAGTAATTTGTCTATTCATTCGATTCGATAAACACTGCAAAACATAGAACCAACAAAAATTTCTAATCTTAATTGCAGCATCGAGAAATAATTTTGTTTGGGAGGTAAACAATAATGGCCCCATTTCCGAACCTACAGGTCTCCAACGCGGTTGGCATCGCGTCACCACTTAAACTGCAATTGATTAATGTTGTACAAGGAAACAAAAGACTGTTGAAGTTATCCAAAGAGAAAATGACTTTATTGTGGATAGTAACAGCGTTGTGTGAAGTGATTCGACAAGTTTCACCACACTTTTGACTCGTTACTCCTTTAAATTCGTCCAAGACAAATATCTTCATTTTTTCCATTCGTGTACATTGTCAGTGCATTTCTAATCCTCTGGCGATTTAACGAGGAAAAATTATATTCCGATTTAACCCTGAACCTGCTCTAAAGGTTTTCATCGGATGCAGGTATTCCAATGACAACTTAAAAACGATGGAACAGGACTCAATTTTCTGATAAATTTTGAGACAATCTTTTGTGAACTTAATAAAGTTACGTAGAAACTCGAACGAGGAGAAACGGCGGGAAAATTAAAAGCGCCATCTAAATCGTTAGCAAACAAATGACGATCAGATTTTATCCAACCTTGGTCAGGCGAAGAACCAACTGACCAATAGATACATTTGCTGGAATTTGAGTGGGTGGCTTTTGGCTTTTTAATTTGATTTGGTGATTTATTTTATTCATGCAAAGACAAATAAATAAAACCAAATCAATGCTTGCATTTAGGCCAGTTGTTATTCGACAAGATTAAAATAAATATCAGGCAGGTAAATATAAACATGGAGCAACGACTGCGGGCTGTCGTTTCTGGAATTTTCAATCTTTGATAGTATGACTTGGGGATTAGTGGTGAAATTGAACTGGTTTCAATTGCGATGGAGTATGAATAATTATGGCAAGATTTATAGCAACCGATTCAATATCGCGTGATTTATTTTGTTCGCAGTTTGCCATTTTCGCTGGTATTTTGTTTAATTTAAGGCATTTGAAGCATTATGGAGTGAACTCCCTCAGAAGAAAAAAAAATTCTGAAAAACGTTCAAACTAGAATTTATTTGAAAAAAAACGAAGAGTCTAATACAAACAGAGTGACTTTATTTTCATAACTTTGTGAAACCGCCTCAGAAGGAATGGACGAAAAGTAATTTCGGATCAAAACTCGTAGGAACAATGAGGAATGTGGCACTTCAACTCATAAGACGGAGCTAGAACAAAGCGCCAATAACAAACAACATAAAGATGTTAAGCATAAGACAAACACAATGAAAGAGCTGAATTTCAATAGCATCGACCAAATATGGAGGAGACGAATCAATAAAATTCTTGATTGAAGAAGGAATAATAGGCAAAAGAACATCAACCAAATAATTTAATGGCAATACAACAACATCTGATGAAAAATGGGGTTCTAAGTAGTGATTGGTTAGGTCCTAGCTCCATATGTTAACCATGGGAACCCAATCATACTTTTATGCAGCAAAGCTAAATCGTATGTAATCGTGACGAAAATTTGAGCTACATTATTAAACTTTTCTACCTTATCTCTTTTAACACAAATACATTCTTCATATTTTTATGAAGTTGAGTGATTTCTGAAGTCCGCTTCATGCAGTCCTTCTAAATACCCATCAAAAGCAATGACGATCCCTGAGCATCTGCAAAAATTTCGCCTCGGAACCATTTTTTGAGACTACGAAACATATTATATTCACCTATTGCAACATCTGATTAATATGCAGGATGAGGTCATCGCGTAAACAAATAAAGCGCTAGCACTCTCGGGCGGCTTCTCTCAGACAGAGACAGGAAAGGTGCAAGTGGATTTACATTTACATACACATACTGTTACTTAAAAGCTAATTGAGGTTTTTTTTGTGAAGTGAGTGACGATTCTTGTTTTATTCGAAAATGGGATAAAATTGACCACTAAGTTTGGTTGAAAACCGTTTGATCATTAGTTTGAAGCGCTCGCACTATATGTATTTCCACGTATGCGTCACGACTAGAAAGCGGTTGCACTCTGCAGGATTATCACGAAGAAAGATATATTTATCTCCCAACCAGTAAATAAATCGATCTAAATCGACATGCCAGAGAGCTTGGAAAGCTAACGATGCAGGTGAGGGGAGAGATTCTGATCCACAGCTTTCTTGAGGAGCATAAATGTATGAGAGAAAAAATATTCCGATGAGATTCCATATGTGAGTTATTCAGCATGGATCAGGGCGGAGCGGTTTATATGATAGCACGGACTCATAATTTTATCAATCCGCGCGGGTATGGTAACCGCGAAAATTAGCTATGAGATATTTAAGATATTTACTATACGCTAGTACTCATAAGTAAAACGTCAAAGCAGTCAAGAAAAACGTGTGGCTTGCAGCATCAACGGCACCTTTATTCAGCGGAAACCGGTTCCAAACCCGGTTGAAAAGAAAGGTGAGGAGAGGTACGTGCTCATGTCACTGTTTTTATCCATTGAATCACCGAAAAGACGAAAAAAATTTATGTATACCACAATAGTTTTTGCTGCAGTAAGTAGACCACTAATCGGAGAGCGACCAGACCTATTATTACGAGTTTTTAGTGAGGACACAAATTTTAAGAGGATATTGATGCGAATTCCCCTGAATCATAATATTCTGCATACGGAAAATCACGTTGGATTGGGAAATTGGGGACTATTAGCACTGATTTGTATTTACACTGTGGATGAAGTCTAGATTGGAGGTTCAGTTAGTTTACTTTTGCGATAGCAGCGACTGCGATATGGGACTGTGCATTCCTATAAGATATTTTCCGCGTTAAATGTAGTTTATTTGTTTTCAAGTAAATCTCACATACTCTCTAACCAGCCTATGCACGTTTTCATATTTATATTATGCGATGGCTTGTTCCCCTTGATCACTTTTGCATCCAAAAAACAGCCGAATAAGTCTCGTTCGCTCAAAAAGTTGTTTCTGCTTTTCTTTTTTTGAGTTAGTTCACCAGTACATGCCTATTGTTTTGATCGTTGCCTCAGTTCAGATGTGTAATGATGAACCGAAGTTTAATCCTTAATCCACAATTATGAATTTTCGTAGGGTTTAGCTTGGAGAGTACAGAATTCCAGATCGATACAGTTTGCCGGATCAATTTTTCTTAGACTTTCTTGTTTCCACTTAAACACTTGACCCAACTTAATCAATACACTTCCAATATCAACGAAAATCCATTAAAGTTAAATTTTTTGCCTGGAAGTTTTTTCCTATTTTTATATTTATAGTTTTTTATTAGATTCCCTAGATTCCACCAACGTTTGAGTTTCCAGTGTTCATATGAGGCTAATTCACAATTTCCTTACCTTGATACATATCATGAATATCGAACGACACCTAAATATTCGAGCAAAACCGCGGCCTCATGTCACTGCAGAATCGTGCGGTGCACCTGCCTCGCACTTCGTACACCCACGTCTTGTCACGAAGCTAGGGTCCTTCTTCTTTCCTCACGGCTGACAATTTTTCTCTCCGACTCCCCGTACCTCTACCTGCTGTCTGCTTAGTCTGCTTCTGTACCTGTACGAACCCCCCCCCCTCCCAGAACCACTGCTTACTAAGAGTGCAGCCCAAACTTTGGAGCGGTACAAAATCAACGAATCCATTGGAAAGACGCCAAGTCTTGGAAGTCTTGGACGCCAAGTCAGTTTTGGCCATAAGCCACGACACTCCCGTAGTAGTCTTATCCGCTGACGTTCGGACCTGATCAGTAAGCTCATCTTCCACTCAATCATCAGGCCAACGTATTTAATTGAATCCTTCAGCTCAATTATCATTTCTGCAACCCAAACGGGAAAATGCGAATGATCCGCTTGTTGAACAGCATCAGAACTTCGGGTTTTCCCAGCTCTCCACACACTTACTGAGCACAGTAAGATACCTAGCCTGCACTGCGCCAAGACGTCATCAGCGAAACCGATCAAGCGCGAGTCCTTCAGTTTCCACACCTTCAAAGCACTTCATATGAGACATTCCATAGTTTTGGACCAAGAATAGAACCTTGCGTCACTCCTCATGTCACATTTATTCTTCACTGGCTCCTTTATATGCCATGGACGGGTTTTCGGTCCTTAAAGTAGTCCCTCAATATCCGCATCAGATACTTTGCGAGGCTGAGATATTCCAGAGTACCGAGAATATATATTCAGTTAGCAAAATTTAAGGATATTCCTCACATCGAGCGTAAAACACAAACACTATACTTTTCTATTCGAGTGATGATTGGGGGTTCTACCCGCTGGACTGCGTTCGTTACTTTTGTTACTACATTGATTGTGGTTCTTCCAGGCCTTGAGTCGTACTGCTGACAACATAGTGACCCAAAGTAGTTTGTATGAACTTCCCGAGTCTCTTTCTGATAAGCTTCTTAAGTACTCTCCCGTTCAGCATATACAGCACAAGTCTGACTTCCTTCTAATATTTTAGGAAGAAACCCTTCTGCAGGCTGGCATCGAATGTACTGAGTAACACATCATAGTTTGAATGCCGTCTGGCGCGGAGGCCTTTTTGAGTTTTATCGTGTGTATCACTGTATCCAGTTCGATAACACTGATCACTGATCACAAAACTGGACATTCCTTGCATGAAGCATCATAATGAAAAGGATGCACAGGCATCCTCTTCCAGTTTTTTTCGTTTCTGGCACACAGGACGTTCGAGAGGCTGCAAATTTCCTCATGACAAGCCTACATCCCCAGCTCCACGCGTTTCTGTTGGTATCACCCATGAAGTTTAGCATCAGCGGAGGAGCTTCTTAGACGACCTGTTTGCCAGCGTTTCGGATTATGATCAATCTCCATCCCTTTGATGTTAGACTTTGCAGCAGAGTTTGTGACATTTTGTTTGTTTTTAGCGATGTTTTGTAACCATCAGCAAAAAGTAGGCTTATCATGACGTGCCTGCTGCTTGGCCATGGGGTGGTTCCTCAGTAGCCAGTGCAGCGTATATTGGTGTGGTACCAACGTTAATGATGACAAGTTCCGTGCTAGCTGCCAATTCTATCTCTATTCAATCCCCCGTGATCGGAATCATCACCAACAAGGATTCGCACTTCTGTACTCTAATAGCTTTTTCCAGCTTAATTGAATCACTTGATATGAGATGGACACTGATTAATATCTTATTCACACACCTGACCAGCACCAATTTATTCCACGACCATAAGGCGGCGATGTAAGATCCAGCCTCCTCCTTGTTTCGATTTCGTTAACAGGCTTCTTCCTCCATGGCAACCTGGTCAACCGAATTCTGTGCAACTGAACTACGATATAAGTTTATCTCAAGGACCTGAATCATAGTTTTTCCTTTCTCATAGTTTTTCCTTTCTCTTGCTAAGTCCCTCTTTGAACTCCAGATACCTTCCGTTTCCTGTAATATGCGCCAGATCTTCAGCTCTGTCAACTTCACACAAGACGCAACTAGGATTGTTCGGAGCCGGGAGTGCAACACTTGTAGCACAGAATGCTTCTGTCTAGCCACATCCAGATCAAAGAAATGTGTCGGAAGTTAAGGCGATTATTTAAACGAATCTGAATACTAACCAAGCGATTTGGATTAGTAATAATAATAATAATAATAATAATAATAATAATAATAACAATAAACAAAAAAATAATTATTATCAGAATTCGTGTTGTAAATCAAGGGGATTTTTACTACCATGTTTGAAGTTTTGTTAGTATAGCTGCAGTGCTACGCTAAGGATTTGTTTTAATTCATCTTTGTTAGCTGTGTAATTATCTTCCAACTCAACACCAGAATCGTTTTATCCTGATTAACAATGATTGTGCTGGATTCTATCGAGCCTCACCTTTAGAAGCACTTACTTCGATAGGGATGACAATCCTTTCCTTTTTCCTTTCTCGTGTCTCAAATTATTCTTCAGTACTGCTCGAAATCACATCTCACGAGACTCACATTTCAGGTTAGTGAGTCCAGTCGTCGAAGAAGCGTGCAAATAATTACTTTCGGACTAGTGAGTGCTAAATCTCATGACAGGCTGAAAACTCGGTACAGAAAACAGATATCCCTTACCTCTGAAGTACGGCTGCAGGTGTTATGGTTTGTTCGCTTCAGATCCTTACCTCCGCAGTCCAGAAAAACGTCTTCGACGCATCATTCTTCTCCGATATCCTCAGTTTTCACTGTGTGTTCCGCAGCAGTTTTCCGGCTTCCGTGCAACCAAAAACTTGTAGTGAGAACCTCTTTTGTACTCAAGTGTTCCAGCACTGAAATTTGCTATGGTGATTCACCTCCATCCGGTTACTAGAGAAGAACTTGCATAAGTTCGGTGATCCTTCACCCGTTGATATGCACGAGGGCGGTTCAATAAGTGCCCGAGTTGACGACAGAGGGCGTTCCTGAGGGAAATTGTTATTATCATCGTGTGCTGGCAACTATCAAATGACGATACAACAAATCTCAGCCTGATTCATTGATTACATTAGATTTGGCAGCCATTCGAGTAAGACGTGTTTCCTTATTTTCGTTAAGATAGAAAAGGAGCAGTATCGTTCGGTTAGTATTGAACGTATCGTTCGCTTTTTGTAGATGCTGAGGACACTTCGCCAACTATGACCATAATAACATATGATTTGAATGAATTTAAACGTGGGCGTTTTGATGACGTGTGGCCAGGACACAGGCAAACGTGGTTATCGAGGAAATTATTCAAAAATTCTACGACATGATCTCGCTGATCGACGAATGAAAGTGCGCGAAGTAGCAGAGCCCGTAGGTGTGTCGACCGGAACCGAATTAATGTTCTACATAATTAGTTTCGAAGCAATGTTTGGAGCAATTTAAGCGAGTTCCGAAGGAGTTTTTGCGTAGAGTTGTCACTGGATTCATCATTACACACCAGAAACTAGGCAACAATCAAAACAAACAATTTCTCTGAATCTGCTCCAAAGAAGGCGAAGACGTTTTCATGGGCCGGAAAGGTCATGGTGACCCAAAAAATGGGTTGCGAAAGATGTCATCCTTATGGGTTTCACACAACAAATGCGTTAAGAATTGCTGCGGCACCCGATCTGGATCACTGCGGCCTTTTCTTGTTCCCAAACATGAAGTTATGGCTCGCGGAAAAAAAATTTAGCTCAAACCAGGAGGTCATCGCCGAGACAGACGCGTATTTCGGAGAGTTCGACAAATCCTATTTCTTGGAAGGGTTAAAAAATGGCAGGAACGTTGGAAGATTGTATCTTCCTAAAAGGGGACTTTGTTGAAAAATAAAAAACAATATATTGTAAAAATAGTGTTTTCATTTCTAACACGGGTACTTATTGAATCGCTCTCGTAGACTCCCATCAAAAGTCGACAATACTTAGTTATAACTATAGCGTAACCAGAAAAGGTTTCTGCTGGCGCAACCTAGTTGAGGACATCGACAGAGACCCGTGGGGGCTGGGTTACGAGCTTGCCATGTGGAAATTAGGAGCTGCAAGGAGGCCCTGTGCCCTTGAAACGGAAAAAATGGACGAAATTGTTCGAGCGCTCTTCCCTATGCATCCTATTCGTCCCGATAATGCAGATGTTGAATGTCCCGGAGAATGCCCACTTTTTACCGCCATCGAGCTGGTTGATGCGGTGAAAGCCTTAAAATCGAAAAAGGACCCAGGGCCAGACGGTATACCAGCGGAAGTGATACAGCTTGCACATCAACTCTGTCCTGATAAGCTGCTCACCACTTTCAATGCCTGTTTGCAGCAGGGCGTGTTTCCAAATTGCTGGAAAGAGGCGAGGCTCGTGGCTCGTGCTGTCCCACAGAAGGAAAGGAAAAGCCGAGCAACCATCTTCATATCGGCCCCTATGTATGCTGAACGCCGCTGGGAAGGTGCTCGAGAGGCTCATTAGAGAAAGACTTGGAGAAGCTTTTCGAACTGCCGGGGATCTGTCTCCTCGGCAGTACGGCTTCAGGGCTGGTCGATCCACGATCCGTGTAATAGCAGAGGTAGTGAGCGCGGTCCAGCAGGCAAAGGCCCACAATCATTACTCGAGACGAATAGTACTGCTCATAACACTAGATGTGAGAAATGCCTTCAACTCTGCTAGACAGATATTCTTCGTGCAAAGCGGGAGTCGGCGAGAGAAACCGTCATCCGAGAGGAACGGAGAAGAACCCTAACCTTGTGGCAGCAAACATGGGAAAACGAAACGCGAGGCAGGTGGACCGCACGGCTGATAAGTGACTTGGGGCCGTGGTTCTACAGAATGCATGGTGAGACTGATTATTATCTGACGCAACTACTCAGTGGTCACGGGTATTTTCAGTCTTACATGTATAAGATGGGAAAGACACCATCCCTAACTTGCGTGTTCTGCCCGGGGATGACGGATGACGCCTGCCATACGTTCTTTACGTGTAATAGATTCACAAGACTCCGTTCGCATCTCTCAGAGAAAATTGGCGTAATTTCCCCAGAAAATGTAACGGGAAAAATGATGAAATCAAAGGACAATTGGAACTGTGTGTCGCATTACGTACGGACAGTACTTATTATGAAGAAGGGCATGATGGATCGCTTGGCGAGGGAGGGGAGATCTCTGTAACGCAATTCTCTCTAATCGCAATTCCTTCCTATCCATCCGTGGAGAAAGAGAGATTTCCCTTAGCCTGAAGACAACGCTAAGCGATGATTAATGAGGCCTAGATCGAAGTAATGTGACAAACAGTTTCAGGCTAGGTGTGACAGGGGAGGTGTTTAGTCGGTAGTCCGGTAGCGGGGGAGTCCGACACTCAGGACGTAAATAGTCTTCACCTCCCAAACAAACAAAAACATGAAAGGTGCTATCAGTGTGCATGAGATTCACGAGGAAAGAAATACGGACACCTTTTGTAGCAACTAAAGTGAGCTTTACAATATAGGGAGCTTGTGAATTAGACAACGAAGGTAAGATGGGTAAGATGGTGGCTTAGTAGTTGCGTTTAAATGAGAATACTTTTTCCGGGGCAATAGAACATAAAATTTAACATAATGGCAATGCACTTCTCTCCGCATCTCCTCATGTCCTTTTACAATACCAATAAGTACTTTTACAATTACAAATACCAATGCATCCTGAAATGAGGTATCAAATGTCGTCAGCTTGTGAGTGTGTTCTAAGAGTTAGCGATTATTGATAGTTACGCTATGGTTTCGACAATCTCATCCTTTGTAAAACAATACTCAGGAGCCTGGCTGGATGACGATCAATTGATGCGCGCTTTTATTTTTTTTTTTTCTTCTTCAATGTCACCCACTACAATTCCTTCTTTTTTGTCCATAACTTCACACTTCCGTGTATATTTTCTTGGTCTTCCATAGTTTTTTTCTTCCAACCAGTGTGTAGTCGTAGTTCAGAATATTTAGATGCCAAACATTTGCCGCTGCATAAAATTGGTGGTTTTCACTTGAAATCTGCAACCGATTTGCGCTGCGGACGTTGTGAATGATTAAAAACGTGAATAAAAGATGTTCGAAATCCTAGAATTGAATTATTCAAACTCAGGGTAACAACGAGTCCATCTTCATCATTTCTCATTTGAATCCACGCTGCTGGATGCTCGTGATTGCTCTCAAATCAAATCTGACTTTCATTAGCACGAAAATCTCGTGAACGGCTTCTGTGCTGTATTCAATACACCGATGCCATCATTGAAAGGTTATTTCCCCGCGATCTTTTCAATTCATTGATAACTATCAGCTGCGAAACATCTTTGAGACCACCGACATAAATTATCAATTTTATTCATTGTGTCCAATTTAGATCGTTATCATGTTGTTCTTCGATTTGTTCCGTATTTGATAAGGTGCTGCTTGCCTTGCCTAATGCCGCACGTAGGATGCGCTGCAGTTCACATATCGCGTCCTCTATCCACTCCGCCTCGTACGTGGCCTTAACACATCACACATATCATACCACCTGGAGAAAATTGAGGGGTTCGGGAGTAAATTATTTTCTGGCATCATTAACGCTCCGCTTAACCCCCAATTAGTCACATGTTGAATTATATTGTTTTTTTATCGTCCAGGAATGTTGCTAATATATTTTCTTTATTGTTGCTCTCCGTCGGTATCTGCGTTTTTTTACCGGCCATTGTTTCGTGGTCGTTTGTTTTGTTTGAAGAAAGAACGGATCGGAAACGGCAAAATGATGGGAATAAATTACAAGTGAATTTTCCTAAAACTTGACTTGTGCTACTCCGTCGATGACGATTCGGTTTCCATTCTTGGTCTGTTCTTGGGATTGTTGTTGCTGTCGCTGTTGTTGCTGCTCCTTGGCTCGGCCGTTCTTTCGCTTCGTGCTCGTTGGTTGTTTTTCTTCGTACTCTCGGTAACATCCCAAATAGCGCGACCCTCTAATTACGGTCAATTAGGAAATTGAAAACAGTAATTTGTGTCGCTTGAATAAAATGCTCTTAAATAAAACTTTTCTTTTCTAAGTGTCATGCTTCGCGGACTTCTTTACGGTAGGACGAAGCCGGGCGAGGTGGGCTCCGGCTACAATCTGGTGTTCTTCCAGCTGCGTACCAACCACTTCGTCTTCCTCGGTGTCGACAACGGCCGAATGGATTCCAAGTGGAGGAAGGATTTTTTAATCCAGCGGATGCCTCTAATTGAATATAATCAATTTGTGTTTTGACTTTGGTAATGAATTAAATTCAGTTTTATTGATTGGGAATCGAAGTCGACGTAGTCATCAGTGTTGATTGGATCTGCTTGAATTTATTCGAGCCGGTGTTGGGAGAGACATCAATTGTTGTATATTTTGGATAATAATAGGTCTCGGCACTTCACCATAAATATTGCATTGAAGAGAGTATCGGAATCCTGGGAACCTAGCGATTAGCGTAGAAACATGGCCAGATGTATAATTCTGAACACTAATGGGAGTTATTGCAAGAGCGTTCGTTTGTTGGTTGCAAAAAACGTTTGTCGTGTCTAACGCCTCGAAGAGAGATGACTTGCATCCAAGATTCGTCTTACTTGATTCCACATCCTTCAATTGAGCTACGTTGTCGCATACCACGCCAAGCGCCATAACTCAACCAACACCTAATTAACCCACAATCCGCGCCTTGCGAAGCCGCTTCATGTGCAATTTGAACACTTCACACCATCGGCGTGGATCGCTGCAGTCCTGCTACCATTGAAACATCACATAAGTGCAATTAATGTGATTTTTTTTCCTCGACAGAATCCATGCCATCTTTGAGCATACAATAAATCTCGTTTCAGCTCATTTTCATTCGGATACTGCCTCCCGGCAACTTGGCCAGCAACTTCTTGTGAATCTTAAGACGATGAGGTTCGATTGCTTGGTAAATGACCAGTTGGGGTGAAACTTCCTCCTTGGTCTCGCTGAATATGCAATATCGGTCCCACAGCAACACTCCGAGGTTGTGTGTCAGGAAAGTTAAAGGCAAGCAGGCCTAGCTGGCTGGCAAAGAGACAGCAGACAACAGCCAGCACAGCTCAAGGAGCCATCGCACAAAGTGTCACCAAAGCGTTTTCTGTTTATGTGCAACTGGACATGGTTTGAATGTTTAACGAGGTGATGATTGGAACTCAGGTCTTTGAAGCCACAACTTGGTGCCTATTACTTAGCCCCCGACATGCTCGTAGGGTTTCATATTGTTATTTCCAAGGGATATCGTATCGATGTAATTATGATGCCAAGTGTATTTAGCCGTTTCGCATTGGTGAAAAAATCCAAAATCAAGAAATATCCTGAGCACCCAAATCCGATTGATAAAGGAGTTTGCAAGTTTATTGAAAAGTCCATGTCCTTTCATTCTCCAAACAGCTTTTGTTTATGCTGAAATAAATAAGAACACTCGCTCTTCAAACATTTTTATTAACATTTATTCAAAGAAAAATACTTATGAATTGTATGGAGTGCAACAATCTGGAATGCAATTTAGATTTGAAACAAAAAAAAAACAATACTAGAAGTTTTTGGTAGATCAATTTATCCATTTTCACTTAGAACTTATAAGTGATTTATACTCTTGCTAGCCAACTCAGCGAAGACTCATGGGTGCGGAAGTTCTGATCAAATGTGTCGAATATCTCGAAAGTGAATTTTTTAATGTTTACAAAGAAAGCGTTCGCGTTTTCGAAACCAGCTTGAGCTCTTTCCACCTTTCTTTGTAATTATTAAAAATAAAAATAATTAAAAAGTTGACTTTATGACAAATAATTAATCCTTTTTGACTAGAAAGCTGCCTAAATACATTTATTTTTGCCGATGCTTTTCGCTCAATATCATTGGATAAATTTGTAGCACGAATAGAAACCTCTTTCTTAGGGTGATGTCTTCAAAGAAGGATGCAACAGCTTTTCATGATTTCAGCATTTCTCTTATTGCGCTAGAAGATTGTTGCTCCGCTACTTGGTCCTCCTTCATTAATGAGCTCTCCACCATAATTTCTCGCTGTAAAACACGATCCAACTCCATAAGCTCTTCGGAGGTCAACTCTTGAATGTGCTCCTTCACAAACTCTTCGATATCGTTGTTGTCCACCTCGAGTCTCATGATATCGATCAATGGCACAATTTCGTTAACTATAAGCTCCACAATTTCTGTTTCAAAATCACATTCAACAACGCTCTCTGGCCAAAGTTTTTTCGATTCAAAAGTGAAGGTTCTTGTGGTTAATCCTTCCCAAACCTAGTCAAACATATTAAAGCAAGCAAAGATGTGAAAATGATCTTTCGAAAACTCTTAGGAGTGAGAGTTCTCTCTTCAGTAACTTCACAATAACCCTCAAAAAGTATTTTGGTGTAGTTAACTTTCTAAATTTAACTTAAACTATAACTATATATAACTACTATAACTTCCTGGTCCATAGACTAGAAGGATCGAGTAGTTTCGGGAGGCAGTAACTGGATGTTGATGACAGTAAATTCTTCATGAATATCATCTTGTTGGCCTGGAGGGTGATCAGACGCATTGTCCATAACAAACAAGACATGAAGAGGAATATTCATCTTATGCAAATATTTTTTTGCGGATGGACCAAACACTTCATTGATCCAATTAGTGAAGATATCGTGTCACCCAGCCTTCTTGTTGAATTTCCACATCACATTTAGTCTGCTCTTCTGAACATGACACTTCTTAAAATCTCCAGGAGTTTCTGAATGGTAAACAAAGCAGTGGTTGAATTTTCAAATCAAATCTGCTGTTATAAAGGTTCGCTTTGTCATGTTTTACCCGTCAAAATTTAAAACTTGTTGGGGTAGGTAACAACCAAGATCTATCAGCTCCTTGAAGTCACTGAGGAAGTTCTCTTCTGCTTTTGTGTCAAAGTTTGCTGCTTCAGCTTGTCTCATAATGATTTGCATATCGATACTTTCCTTATATTTCCCGAAGCATCCATGACGTCTCTTAATCAGAGTGATTTTTCGGCAGTAGAGAATCCTGGAGTTTTCTTAACTATTATTGTTATTAATAGATACGGTATTAATAGATAGGAGGGCGGTTCAATACGCAACCACGTTTGGCGACAGAGGGCGTTCCTGAGGAAAGTTGGTATTAACATCGTGTGCTGCTAGCTATCAAACGAAGATAAAAAAATTTCAGACAGATTGATTGGTCAGTATGGATTTGACAATCATTTGAGTAAGACGTGTTTCGTGATTTCGCTAAGATGGAAAAAGAGCAGTAGCAGTATTGATGATTCGGTTTTCGTTTTTGGATGAAAAAAATACGAGGAGATAATACAAAGTTAGATGCTAATTATGGGTACACTTCGCTATCTATGACCATAGTTAGATATTGGTTGAACGAATTTAAACGTGGACGCTTTGAAGAGGAGCGACCAGGACACAGGCAGACGTGGTTACCGAGCAAATCATTCAAAAAGTCTACAACCTGATTCTCGCTGATCGACGAACGAAAGTCTGCGAAGTAGCAGAGGCCGTAGGTGTGTCGACCGGAACGGCAATTAATATTTTACATAGTAAGTTTGCGATGAAAAAATCGTCGGCCTGATGAGTTCTGCGATTGCTTACGGTGGACAACATGCGAATGCGGCCGAAAAAGGCAAAGATGGTCCCATCGGCAAGAAAGGTCATAGCGACGATTTTTTGAGATGCGTAGGGCGTCATCGTCATGGATTTCCTAGAAAAAGGAAGAACGATCACTGGACAGTACTACCATGGAGTCGATTGCTGCACGAGGTGTATGGCATCTCGCGCTATCCTGATGAAATCAGAGGTTCCTTGCATTTTTTGAGTTTTTAATATTAAGGCCTAAAATTTCAACTGTGTCTTCTGCTGATCTATCATTATAAGAAAGAAAAGTAGCAATATGAACGATGAAGTTTTGAAAATGAGTAATGCATTTCCAAAAATTGCAGGGCTTCACATCGTTATTTTGCAGGGATATCGATTAAAAATGAATAAAGCCTTGCATGGTTTTTGCTTAAAAATGGTGAAAAATATTCTAAAGAATAATCATTCAACTTCATATATTATTGTAAATAAACGAGCGACTTTTAAAAATAAGAATAAACGAGAGGATTTTTACACAGTATGTTATTATTTATTTTATACCGTAAATTAATTTACGGTTTACAAGAAAAAAGAGAGTAAGAAAAACCAATGCACTAATCCAACTTAGGCGCGCATATGAAATAAGCAAGGCACAAAAGGTGGTAAATTACAGGTGTTGGAAAGTTTTAAATGAAGAAAATAGAATTCAAACAATATTTTAAAACGATGTACTTTTTTTAGAATCAAAATATACTCAAACATTATTTGAACGTCAAAAATAATATTAAAATAAATAAGAAATAAGTATATGAGCTGATGTTTGAATGAAACCCCCAACAACTTTCTTTAAGTATGTAGTAAAACAGGTACACACATTCAGTGCAATGCAAATGCTCTGGTACACTCGAATTAATGACAAATTTTGATAAAAAGCGATTCCCTTAAAAGAGTGTAGGAGATAAGCTTCAATACAATTGCTAAGTCAAACATGTGTGAAAGTAAAAGTCACTCGTCACATACAAACGCATCATGCGGAACGTAAACGTGATGACGTTGCCGCACTAAACATGCATACGGGACTGGCATTTTCTTAGTTACTTATTCATAGTTTCCCAGCTGACTAGGATTGATTTCTCTCTCGTGGTCACAGCGTAAGCAAAAAATAGCAACGATACCCTTAGGCAGCATCTAACAGACAGAGATAGAGCAAGCGATTGCACGTTTATGGTTCTATTGCTTTTTACCCAAGCGGATTCATGTTAACTGATATCATGAGAGTAAAACGAGAAAATCTTTACCAATGGAAAGTAAATTTCGCTGAATTTGAGAAATTTTAATTTCGGATGTTTTTGCAGTGTATCATCGCAGTTTTGTACGTTGTATCTCATGATTAACTTAAAATTGTCTCCTTCAAGTGAGATAGTGATATTGACTTCTACATAAGTCCTTACTAATGTCAGTTTTGTGAACAAATGAACCCTATAGGCACTGGCAAGCGACTTTTTTTACTCCGTTGTTTATTTCAGTAAGATAAGTTTGATCTCGAGGAATACCAAAGTTCAGTTGACTAAATTAAAGATGGGGATAACTAGAATTATATATAACGAGAACGTGGACCGATAAATATACCGTAATACCCCGACTTACGTTACCTCGCCATACGCGAATTCGGAGTTACACAATTTTTTGATTTTCTCGTCTATTCATCTTTTGTGTGAACGCCGCGCAGTTATGATCAAGCGGCGTTTGTTTTTTACTACATCCCCTCCCGCAGTAGTGTTCGTTAAGCTTATGACAGGCTCAGACGTGTAGCGCGGAATCGGCGCTTGGTACACGAATTACTAGCATGCAACGAGAAGATATTACGAGAGACGAAAAAATCGTTGACTCGTCAGATGACTTTGTTTGATTTTATGAAACCTTCTACATCAATATACCTTCAGATTGTGTTTATACAGCTTATAATAATACAATTTTTCATATTATCTACAATTGGTTACACATTTATTCCCTAGATTATTGTTTTATTTAGTCTCCGGTACCAGTCAAACATACTTTGTATGTATTTATATGCAAAATTGTAATTGATAGGTTGGGTCGAGCGCTATCGCGTAAGGTGTATCGGGGTATTACTGTAGTAACAAATATTTTGGCAAAGAAAGTAAATCACAAGAGTAAAGAGTGTTTAAGTAAAACAATAAACGAATTTCACTACCTAAAAAGATAAATCTAAGCGTAAATTTATGTAGCCATATGTTTATCTACGTTTTTAGAGTCTTTTGTATCTTGTTTCTGAAAAAAGCATCGACGAAACCTTATTCATTCCTCTCAAAATGCATGGTTTTTTCCAGAATAAATATCCTTTTGTGTAGTTTATCCATATCTCATACATAAATGCTTTCAAGTTTCTCATTCTTTTAAAATCGGGTTCTTTTTTCGCTTCTTTTTTCCTTGTATTTGGATCGTTAAAAGAATTTGATGAAATTTGATGATAAAATTCAACGAGAAAACTTTGAAAGGAAATTATTAAAAGTAATTTTATATACTTATCCAATGTGTTTCATGCTTATAGTAGATCGTAGATAATTGGAATTCAAATAAACCAGCTCGTTATTATAAATAACAAAGGACGCTGGATCGGCAAGGAGGCATGTTCAAATCCTACTTAAACTCTTCCATCTTTTTAATTTAGTTTTGCTTTCGAGTCTGTTTGACAAAAAATTAGATCCATAACTGCAAATGGAAAAATATGTTCTTACTTATAACGTGTAAGTGACAATGGGAAATCAGAGCGCGCATTGGGCCGCAACTTTTTTAGTTCTGTCATTCAAATGTCACTTACGTTATTTGAAAAAAGAAGCATTTAGTAATAGGTAATGGAAATCTAAAATAAATTAAATTGAGAAGATACTTTGATGGCTTTTACTTTGAATAGTAGATTGCAGTATGTAGAAAAAATAAGTAAAATAAAGGTTAATCTTTTTTATATCACTTTAATCCACCTCGTGTGTCTTCATAATTCAACTAGTTCATCTCTGCTAGGCAATATGCCACGGAATTTTTGGGAAAAGGATACTTTATTTCACTTGTCTCATCCCTACACTTTGGAAGCGAGTAACATAGTCCAACATAGTGGGCTTTGATGGCAATGGATGATGCGTTTGTCGTTTCAAATTAACACATTGCCGGCGATTCTCAGTTGTGTCCAAGACACATATGATCAACGCTTGGTGCATATGAATGACTTCTCGTTCGCATCTCATCACACGTGAGAGTGAAACGATGGGGAGTAACAGACAGCAGCAGGGGATGATAGACAGGCTCGTGAAAAAAGGAGGCCTTTGACGAGTAAACGAGCAAAAACCCCACGACCGTGTAAAAATCAAAGAATCGATAATGCTAAAATGTATTCAGTTTGCTTATTGGGCCGTCACTTTTTATTGTCCTCCATCCTTGCAGCGCGACCAGCCCCAGCAACGATTAAGTGGACAGGAATGTAATGAGCCGATTTACAGATGTGGAGTGGGGATAATGACCTCACACTTGGCATTTTCGGCAGTAAAAGTTACAAATTGTTATGCATTGTGTGTCCACGGAGCAAATAAATGTATGTGCATATTAAGTGTAAAATTTAACCGGAGGAAAATGAGATTGATTGTGTTTTTTGTTGATTTTGTTGACTTTCACCGGGATTAAACTCTGGGAAAATTGAGGTAAAAGCTTCAATGCGAACGTTTTAGAATTTTAATCTCCACATCATAATATCATAAATTTCACTTGTTATGTTGGAGCCTGAGATATTTCCAGTTTGGGAAAATATTCCTGGTGATATTGAAACATTTATAGTTCACATGAGAAAAACTGACGCATGAGCACATATTTTGTAAGACAGGGAATCGTAGGAAGGACATATGACAAGTTGATCTTGTGTTCTGACGAACAATAAATCTTTTCATATTCTAAAGATGCTCCGAAATTAATCGTTAGAATCCAGTTACCAGCTAACAAGTAAATAGTGCAAAGATGTTCAGAGTAGAGTTTTATGTACCAATTGACGAACTCAGACAGCCCGCGTTCAAGCGCCCAAATATTCTCTTTCTGTTTTCGATAGGCACAAATCGTGTTAAGTCTGATGACAAAATTCACCCTTTCGATGTCCTCAGCATGGTCGCCGTGATTCAATCAGTGCTAAATTGAGCTACCGTAGATCGCATCCTTCCTGTATCACTACCTTTCCCATTTTATGAAGTAATTTTCGAAGAATTCCGCTTCCTGTCAAAAACAGGCAAGGATAAATACATATTTCTGCATACTGCAGAGACCTTTTTGTGACTTTTGCAAGGGTCAGGTCACCGTCAAGGGTCACCGCGGCTTGGTTTGCATATATTTCCTTGAGGTCAACATTCAGGAGGTAAGTGGTAATAACGCCCGCAACTACGATAAGTGCGTAGTAGTAAAAATACTACGAACCTAATATAAAATACGGTAACAGCAGGCACCTCTCAATGCTACGTATTGTTTTACGCACAATATTTTGGTAGGCACTTCTTTTTCTGCATGACGTTTGTCAAATCTCTAATCCACCTCGTAGCACCAAATAATTCGCATCTACGGAAACAGAGCTTCAGCATCTCTTATAGATGTGTATATCCTGAATATGATGAAGGGCACAAAGACTTGTTGACCTGTTAACTGATGACGTGGAAGTGTAATCTGACTTTTTCTAGTCTATTGCAAGAAGCTTCCTGAAGGGAAGAAACCTTTGCCTAAATACTTATTAAACAAGTGTAGTAGTAAGTCGAGTTTACAGAACCAGTTTCAATGTTTTGGATGGTATTTTATCCAGTTTAGGTGCTTCCCTAGCATTTGGCTGAAAAATGTATTATTACTAGACGAAAAAATGAAATTCAGCTTCCTTCGGTGGCTAAAGGTTGGCTCGGTGTCATCATATGGGTTTGAAATAACTCTCGAGCACGTTCGGCATGGCAGCTTGGCAGCCCCGTCCAGAGTGCTACCTTAGCGAGGTGTTGGGAGGAGGGCGTTTGGTTGGTGAGGTTGCCTGCTAACCAGACGCGTGACCGAGTCATTAAAACTACCCTTGTAAAACTCATGATGAACACAGAATCAACCCAAAAACTAAATGTGAGGATAAACACCTTCAAGTGCGAGGCAACTACGGAACATGCAGGCTTCACTCGGCAATTAGGCTGGGGATAAGTCACTATGATAATTTTCGGTAGTGGAACACTTAGCCAGGGATCATCAACTACGAGTGAACAAATCATCGAGGCAAGCATGTTCACCCGCATGTTAAAACTGCTGTGACTCCTCAAAAAGTAACCGAACCGAACCAGAGTTGCGAGAAGCCAAACCATTTCTTCTGATCCAGTCGATGGAGGCGGTGCAAAAAGGCAACAACAAGAGGTGCAGGGGAGGCATTGTGAACCAGAAAAGCGTTCTGGTCTCAGTTCGGCGATGTTTCAGCAAAGATTTCTTTATGAAATTTTATTATATCTTTTCAGAGCAAACACAATTAACTGGAGGACGCTGTCTGAACAAGGAATCTGGATTCCATATGGTAATCAACCCTAGAAAGGGCGGCTAGGACAGAGGTTGCCTTCATCACGTCTGTTGCGACTGCTCTATACCCATGCGATGGCAACGACATCATAAGCCTACTATGTCCTAGAGGTCAGTTAATATTGATGACATCATAAGCCTACTTTGTCCTGGGGGTCAGTTAATATTGATGAAATAGACTTCGCGCCGAAACCAATGTTCAAGGGATCGAAACGAATCATATTCCCAAACGCGAGCTTACAGGTCGGCTAAAAAATGCCTACAATGGTTGATCAATGATACAAGTTCAGAAGTTTTTGGTAGATCAATTTTTCCATTTTCACTTACAACTTATAAGTGATTTATACCCTTGCTAAGCTAACTCAGCGAAGACTCATGGGTGCGGCAGGGACGCGTGTTCGAAACCAGCTTGAGCTCTTTCCACAATTCTTTATAAATATTAAATGATACAAGGCTCGTTTCAGAAAAAATTTCTTTGAGAACGGGGACTCATGGATGCCCTGTAAACTTGAGGCAAATAAAATGGTTCAGGTTTCGGGCAATTTTTTCTGTGTATTTTTTTATCTCGTTTGTTACGATGCTTCCAGCGAGCAATACAATTATCTGCATATCGGCTCAAATGTATGCTGAACGTCCCCAGGAAAGTGCTCCAGAATTTCATCAGAGTCTCAGGTAGGCCATCCGAGCTGCTGGTGGTCTAATTGTCCAGCAGTATAGCTTCAGAGCTTGACGATATATGATCGGTGTATTAACAGAGAAAGTGTGCGCAGTCACTCGAGCTGAATAATACTATTGATAACATTCGATGAGAGAAATGCTTTCAATTCGGCTAGGTGGGCAGAAATTCTCGTTGCTCCGACATATTCCAGTCAATTCTCATTGCTCCGGACTAACTGAAAAATAGATGCAACTCAATCTATCTGGAGTCTGGAACAGGCGTAGCAGACAGCCGGTGCATACCGAACTGCCGTGAGCTGACGGTGCTAGCTATTGCAAGGCTAGTCCTCATAGTGCTACTTTCTGAACTAAGGTCGACTTCCGTATGGGAGTCGGTGAGAGAAGTTCTTACTAGTCAGTGGGTACGAGTCCTTTCAATCTTACCCCTGTTTGGCTGTTATACCCGGTGACGACAGATGACGCCCGCCACACCTTCTCCGCATGTGGAAAATGGATCAGGAAAACTGACTAGGAAACTGTGTGTCAAATCATGTTTGGAAGGTTCTTCTTATAAAGAAGGGCATCATGGATCACTTAGTGGGTCAGTAGGAAGGTTTACTGAAGAAAATGTTCTTCCTTTCCATCTATCTACGATAAAAGAGAGATTTTCTCGAACCTGAAGCTGCCGCTTTGTGAGAGGAAATAGGTTTAATCCTATGTAATGTGACAAACAACGGCTAGATGTCTATTGTGACAGGGGAAGTGTTTAGCGGGTATTCCAACACTCAGGACGTGAATAGCGCCCTGCCAACCATCAAAACATTATTATATTTCTCGATGTGAGAAATGTATGTGGAAAAGATATCCTCAGAGATCTAGGATCTTTCCTGATACTGAGGCATCTTCTACAGATGTTGAAGGATGTAATCGCAAGAATGATTCCAAAATACACCTTTTTAAATAACGAAGGAGGGTTTGCATATCGAGGGGAAGCTGAAAAAACCGCCTTTATCAAAAAGAAGAGAAAAATGACCTCGATCGGGTTATTTTTGATGACGGTAGGGTTTAGTGTTGGACGAAATTTGGCGCAGATGCATCGCGTACTACGTCAATGATTTGGGACAGTGGTTTTGACGAGGGCATGGTCAGGCTGAATACTATCTGGCGAAAATTATCACTGGGTAAGAGTTCTTCTGTGCGACCTGTGTAGGGAAGGGGCGGGGCGTCGATTGCTTTTTTTTCTCAATTTAATGCATGTAATTTTAAGTTCGAAGGATAAATGGAACTGCATATCTCAATACGCACGGTTGGGTTTTGTCCTCAAGACTAATTACTTAATTACTAACTATGCCAACACAAAGTCATCATTGAAGGTGATTTCCTGTTGAAAATGATCAGCTTGGAACCATAAAACAATAAATCAAAATTATGTAAATTCAACTGACCGGGAAGACAATAAAGATAAGATGTGGGAATTAACCCAAATTTTATTTAGTCCGTACAGATTGCTAGGAAATGGCCAACCTCCGCCTTACATTCAAAATCAAGAGAATTTTATTGAATGACCCACCCGTTCTAACGACATAGCGTATTTGACTGCTTTATCCCTGAAATCAACCCAGCATGGAATTTATTAAAATGCCTAATGACCACCCATACTCGAGCTCAGTTCAGCAATAAAATATTTTATTGATTGCGTGTTCATTATTGCGTCATCATGAGTTATTTCATACTTGACCCGATGTCAAGCAAAGAGCCAGAGAGTTGTCCTGAGGCACTTTCTCTTTCGAACAATGGTTTTCCAATTCGACATTACAGATTTTAAATGGACCATATATTGTTAAAGTACTCTCATGGCTGCCGTTGAGAGTATCTCTAACAAGGTATGGCTGAGGATAAAAGGATCTCTCATCCTTTAACGACTAACGTGGCGATATGTTTTCATGCACTCATCCTTACGTTTGTCCTTCTTCTGACGGGACCATTACTATATTGTTGTGTGTCCCAGCTGAAAAAATGCTAACGTTCAACGTTTGTTTGAGAGTTTCGTTTCAGGTTCAGTGTTCCAAAGTTCGTTCCACATACAAAGTTCTACCTTGCAGTGAGCACAACAAAGTATTATTTTTATTTCTGAATTTCATCAATGGATTCCCAAAAAAACACTTTTAAGTTGTTTAAAAACAAGTCCACCACCGGCGATATTCTAAAATTATAGTTCCATTAGGCTAATTTGTAGATGGTTCTCGTTCTAACGATTAACGGTTTCGTTCTAATAGTTCACAATAGTATTCAATGCATACTAAAGCATTTTCCATAATTTCCTAGTGGCATGCAGCCATTCCCATTGTCGTTTTATTCTAAGGATGATACTCGTATATCTACGCTCCGAACACAAACAGAATACGAGCAATAGGCTAAGGTCCAGAATCAAAGCAGTTATCTCAATTAATTTGGACGTTTACGAGCACTTTTATGGGCTTGGTTTTTATAGCTGGTAATCAAAAGCTCGTACAAGAGTCATCAATTTTGTTCGTTGGCTGTTTTTTTTTTATTTATCAAGTGAGTCCCAACCGCCAGAGGGCGGAGGAAATGGGAAGACATTGTACAGCCACCATCACAGAAACAAACACACGAAACACACATTTTAAAGGCTGAATGTTTGAATTTATTGCATATTCGGTCCACGAAACATATCTTGTCTAGCCAATCGAAATAATGTCCTTTGGGCTGTTCGGGAGCGAGAAATATTTGCTAATTTCTATTTTTCTGATTAAGTGATGTGCAATGTTGAGGGGTTGAATTCTTACTCTGAATAAGAATGGGTTGTACAGACCTAACGATTATCTTAATTATAATTTAACACTCCAGCAATTTGCATAAAGGCGAGGGACGAAGGACAAGCTTCCCTACTTTCAGTCAATATACGGAATCCACTTGAAATGCGTTTCACAATATGTGGGCTAAGGAAGCATAGCGCTACAGAGAGTATTGAAATGTTTCTAGATCACAATCAGCATTAAATAATGTGGAAAATTATTCCTGTGCATATTATCCTTGCATTAGAAAATGTCTGAAAGTTCAAACGGAAGATATCTGAAAGTTTAGATCAAAGTTGAATGGTTTGAAATTTGTGACCTTTCAATATAGCATGAACGAGAACTGCTCTTGTTTGATGAAGTCATTTCATTAAATGTTTACTGACCTTTGGAATGTTTTGAAAGCAATTCACTTGTATTCAACACAAGCAGGCATTCCTGCGAGAAAAAAAATCATTAAAAGTTCGCAAATGTCAACCGGTCGTTTGGCAAAAACCACATAACGAGCCATGAGGATATCACCACTTAATACGAGAGTCAATCCATTTGTTGAAATTGTATTTTACGAGCGAATTCAATACTTTATCGTTATTTTATATACACTTTTAACGAAGACTAAAAGGCTACATCCCCCCCCCCCCGCGCAATCCTGTACAGTTGAAAAATTGTACGTTTTACAGGCAATGCAAGTTTTCTGTTTATGTAAAATTATTTTAATTGCAAATATTGCCTGGCAGTGTACAAACGCCCCAATGAAAAAGGATATTGGTTGACGATGTATTTATTTTTTATATTGATATAATATATTACACTACATTTAAATATTTTTCATGACACATTCAGTTTCGACGATTTTCGCTTCGAAAAAGGAATGTAAGGGAACTTGACCCTATTCTACTTATTATTGAACTATAAAATTTGTTCTACCAGTCTCGGATTCATCAGATATGTGCAATATACAATCATAGTCTACAATCAACATTGATTTTCGGCTATTTATACTTCCTTTATACTTGAGATGATACCCTACAGCCCTACAAGTTTATCCCCTTCTCCACCTCCTAACCAAGGCTCCAAGAGTCGGAAGCTTGCTGACATAAACTCGCGGATACCAATAATCCCATAAAAAACGCCAGGAACGGGTAATTGATGTCATTTTGACAGCAAAACAGGATGGTATGTGACCCACAAAAACAACCCTTAAAATTTGGATAGTGGCCGATCCTGTTGGAACCACACCCCTGCTTTTTGAACCACACACCTTTTTGAATGAAAAACTCGCTGAATATGGCATTATAGCCGTTTGGCTATGGCTATGTCGAGGGCTGGATTACACCTTCATTGTAACCAGCACACAGTGTTGTAACTTCCAGTAAGTTTGACGGCTCTCCGATCATTTTACCTGGATTTTGAATTGCCTTGAAGCTATAGTTATCCTTCGGATTACGAGGGTTGCTATCTATATTTCAGGCCTATGGCAATACTTGCCTATCCTACTTTGTTTTTTTTTTTTCACGAAAATACGCATTATATTTGAAAGTCAACTGCGTATTCTTTTCCGGCTTTTGTATAATATTTTATCAGTTTCATGTGTCAGTGAAAAACTTTGGTCAGGACGTCCCAGGACGGGAAGATAGTTAGGTGACACACCATGAGATTGCGGCATCTTGGGACATTAGTTTCATCAGAGTACATAATATCTAAATGAACAAATGGCCGGGAAAGACAGTTGTCCAGTTGTCTAGTTGATCCCTCATAATTTGACAATCGCTAAAAAAATATGCTAAATATATGGAATTGCTCAAAAAGTTCAACTCCTGGGCTTCAAAAGACATTTATGGGTTTCTGACAGGTAACAAATTAAGGATTTATTTGTTTGAGCGCAAAACAAAACAGCTTTTGAATGTGTGGATCCTTGAAGCCGAGCCAAAACAAAATTCTTCTAAGCGAATAGTAGAGGCGTGACTTTCACTCACAGCTCTGCTGGTTGACCTGCATCATTTGAGCAAACAAATTTTCCGAATGTCAAAAGTCAGTGGGATACTGCTAACTTGCACATCACATCCGGCTTAACTTTCATTATATTGGTATTTCTCGATACAATTTGGTAAAGAAGCAAAGCATTGACAGGACAAATATCGATCAGCTTTTAAAAACTTCGAAAATCGTTGTTTTACGCCCCTGTATCCATTTTATAGAGCGGTACCACCACGTCGTTCAAATTGACTCTACTCATGTGTTAATTGTACTTAGCAAGGACGTTGCGTCTTGGTACTTCCATGTAAATTTTTTCAGCAACTGACCAGCGAACTCTAGGCTCAAGAATGAAGATATCAGTAGAACCCGAAACCCGTTTTTATGAAACCACTATATGACTAGTAAATTATTTTTGTCTCTATTTTGAGATCATATGATCCCCGTCGTTTCTATTTGAAAATTTATTCAAAATTTCATTCGTAAAGTGGTGCCTCAGTAGTGAACCAACAACTTCTGCCTCGCAAGGACGCAAAACAATTTTGCTGCACCTACACCGAGATCTGATACTGGTACAGCATTTGATTTCCCAGCGTGAGCTTGTGCGTGATCCCTGCAGGACTACAAAAGCAAAAATGTTTTTACCCATTTTGCAGAGTTTCCTTCTAATATCCTGCAGCATTGCTCTTGAACATTAAAATATTTGTCGACTGCTGGATCACTTCGGTGTTTCATTCGTGAATTTTCGTTGTGATGGAGTTTTGATTATATGCAATGAAACCTGTTCCTTGGCAGTGCATCGGCAATGATGGGAAACTTCGTGGTATAAGCCCAATAAATCTTATAACTAGGGATCTTGCGGAGCCTGCTCGGAATTCAAATTTGTAGACTTAAGACAAGTTTTGAGTAAGTACCTGCTTCAGCTACTTCCCTATGCAAATCCTCCGGTTTGAAACCAATAATTTGGTATGAAGGAGATCCGAACTCATCATTTGGGGCGAACCAATATCCAAGTAGATATTACCTTCTGGGATGTTTAAATTTTCAAATTCCTTGGGATATTCATGATTTTATGTCTTCAAATGCTCATAATCCGGATCCATAGGCAGACTCCTGAATCATACGATACATAAACTTATACTCAGGAAGGCAGAAGGCAAGGGAGGCTAAATGTTCATCCTGTGAGCAGGATCTCAATAATGCATCCAGTACAACGTTTCTTATGTTCAATTTTGAACTTTATGGCTTGGAATTTCAGGCTCTAGCGAACCAACCGACCAGATAAGTCCGACTGCTGCATAAGCCATCTGAGGCTGATAATGTTAAAGGGCCCTCTATATGCCCTTAGCCTTTTGATTCTTTGTACCGCACCGAAGCATTTTAATTCGGTAATGCTTTCGTTGCATTGGATTGCATTGAGTTTCTGGGATATAGTGGTGATAGGACGCTCTCCCATCTCATCATTCTTCTGAAAAAGGACCCTTCCAATAGCCCCTGAGCTTGGATCAAACTTGATTAAGAACGGCCTAGTTAAGTTGAGGTTGTCCAAAACTAGCGAGGAAAAAGAGTAGCCGCTTAATTTCTTTGAAGGCTGCATAAGTAATAAAAGTCAATTTGAAAGTACACTTAACCCTAAGTAACTCCATAAGTGAAGCAATAACAGCGGGAATTTGAAAACTTGAAACAGTAACAGCCATCGTATGACCAATGTCACGTCTTTTGCCGTTCAAGACTCTGGATAGCCAACTATTCCTTCTCTGGGTCGGTGCGCAATAACACATCACTGGCCACATAGCCAGGGTATTTGATTTCCCGTTGAACGAACCTGGTCTTCTCGACGTTGTGGTTGAAGTTACGTCCTTACGATGCTTAGCAATGGTGCATAAAAGGTCCAGATGGTCAAGAAATGTTGAGCTGGTCACACGTATATCATCCAAGTAAACAAATGCCTTATCCTGCAACTCATATCAACCGAAATATTGTTTGGGGAGAATTACGTACGCTGAACGACATGACTTTGCATTGGTACAGAGGCCAGCCGCGGACCGTAAAAGCTGTTTTCTCCTTACTCTCCGTACTCAGACGAATTCGCTATAAGGCATCTTTGAGGTCTAAGCTGGTGATGAGCTTCGTGTTCCGTAGTTGCGCCAATATCCATACAATTAACAGTCGTGAATATGCATCCTTAATCATCGCTTCGTTTAGGCGGCGAGCATTCTGGCAAGACCTGACCTTCCAAGGATTCCTCATTAAGGTCACTGATGAACTCCATTTGTGACACGAGCCTGGTTCTACCCAAGCCACATTGTATGAGGGAAAGTTTTGCTTGATAAAATCAAGTCACCACTGGTGCTGATCAGACAACAGCTGAATCTACGGACTAGGAAGGTCTCCGACGTACTCTAGAGCGCTGATCTGCGTTGGTGCGATATTGAAAAGGTCCCATACCAATGGTGCACTGAGTTTTTCAAGGTGGGAGCACTAAGAAACCTCATCAATTTGGTAGCACAAACGCTGTGACTTGTCCTTCTGCCCTACAGAAATCTGGACTTGGGTTTGTATCGAATGAAGACAATAATTGGTCAAAGGCTCCCGCTCCAAAGATGCCCACGCTGGCACCACTATCGAGCAAGGTAGTGAATTTACGGATCGTCGCCTAAGGTCTAATGTCACCAGCAGCTGTGACAATCGATTTTAACATACACTTAGTCATGAAGTACTTCCAGGGTTGATCGAGCCGATACCGAGAAGGGTACAAATAAAGGGGAGTAAGTGATTTTGGTCAGTTGTTGGTTAACCTGCCGACATGGTAAGAGGTTCTGTGAAAGATAGGATAAGCTTTAGTGTGGAAAGAGGAATTGGTAGCAACATCTACTATGAGCTTGGAAGGTTCAGAAACCGGGAGGAAGCGGAATCTAGTGTTTGCCCAAAACATCGACAGCAGCGGAGACATTGGGGTTTCATGGTGCAATCAATGTCTACAGACTTTGCTTTTGAGGGGAAAAAACAGATAGCTTCGAGGTGGACGGGTCGAACCCACTGGACGGGTCCGATTATTTTCAATTATTTATGAGATTGGTGGTTGACCTCAATCTCATAGGACGAAGAATTTGACCGAGATCCATCCATACGAACTTCCGGAGAAATCTCCGCCCAAGGATGCAACGCTTGCCCCGTACCTGTAATCCGACGGCAAGTAGAGCATTTCACTGTCTCGATTTCCTTCTACACTTTCTCCAATTTGCCAAAATAAACCAGGTCAAAGGATGGGGGAAACGTGAGTCCCGCCAAATTTTTCGTCACAATATGATTGAAACCTGCGTCTGACAGAGGAACCTATAGCTGTAACGCTTGAAGAGCCTCAAAGAACTGAATGAAGTTTTCCACGGGTCGCTCCTTCCTCGCGTTTGTCCTTTAAAGGATGTTAGACTCCATTAGGTGTGGTAAGGATCGGTCCAGTAGTGCAGTAAATATTCATATTTCAAACTATGAGAGGATTTCAAATACCCCCAGCTTATTTCACGATATACTCATTTTCGACTGCAGCTTTAAGAAGGACATGGTTTAGCATTGGTGGATGTTTAGAGACGTTCTGTGGGGAATAAGTGAAAAGGGAATTGTAGGTATGAGGAATATGTGCGAAATGGCATCAATGCGAAATGGTACAATGCTAGGTAGATAAAATAACGATACAGCGCGGATAGCAATAACGGCCAAAATAATAATATAGGCTACCTTATTAGACCTTATTAGGGTAAATTAAACGGAAGCCGAGATCGCACTTTATATGAAAATTTGAAAAACTAATCCCATATTGCAGCAGTCGAAAAGAAAGAGTTAATAAATAATAGGATATGCATCCTGGAACATGTGTGAACAATCATTCATTATTATCGAACGTTATTGGAGTTTTACTGGAATGCTTATGTGTGCTTATGTGGGGGTTGGCGTTATTACACTTAGAGCCATATCTTGTTACGCCCGTGATAATTTTCACAATTCAATCAATTAACAAGCATATCACGTTGCTTTTAAGTAATTAAGATGGCATGAACAAGCCTTGATTTACCTTTTAATCATATCGAGGTGATTCGATCTACTCACACAGAGTCATTTCCACATTGAAATTTCTTCCTTTAAACATTCAACATGCATTAACCATGTCCGTGCATTTAATTTTACGCTTGAAAAAAAAAACAATTTCTTTCTTCCTGATGGCAAAACATAAAATTGATTACTCTGCTTACATACACTATGACTATCATTTATTATGTTTGACTTTACGCGCTAGTACCATGTGTGCTCGCGCTTTCACATACCGCTCATGTTTGTTATTACCCCAACACACACGTGACTATTTGTTGATAGTCAATAATCTTAAACATGTTATCAGATTATTAATGTTGTCATAAATGTTGGAATACTCGTTGAGAAAATGCACCTCGATCAAACCATTCTTCCAAATGCAATAGCGCATGAAATTTTTCGTTATCGCAGCAATCTTAAACTTATTTCGTTTAGCAGCACAACTCCCCTCGCTAAAGGATGCCAACTGTTAAAGAAAGCATAAAAATGACTTCTAACTGAAAAACGAAATGGATGGAATACATTAACCGCGTCCATTTATCTGTTGTGGGCTTAAAGTGAACTTAATGAAAGGGGTTGAATGCATAATAAACAATAAAACTAGCAGTTGTAAAGTTATTACGGTCCTCCTCGGTTCGTAAACACTTTCATTCATCAACATCCCATACCCGATGAAATAAATTTCTCCCACAACCGACAACTAATCAAGGCAGCGGAAAAATAATAATCAAATCATTGACGAAAACTCTTTAAACGCTCGTTACGTTTTTTTGAATTCATTTTTGTCAACGTCTTGGTCTTTGTGTTAATATCCAAGGGACGCCCAACCATTCACTCATTTACTAGGTGACAAAGACGAAACAAATCCTTGAAAAATCATTGGAATTCTAAATCACCCTCATTGGACACTATGACCCACAATCATCACTCCGAGAGGAAAATTTAAATTTTCCTCATTGAAAAAAATGTTGCATGGTCTCGAGTTCTGTAATATTCACTCATTCCAAACAGGGCCTCAAGCCCCTTCAGCTCGTATAATCGATAATAAAATTTAATGTCCGTAATTAACATAAATTGGTCGCGTCTTAAATCTGAAATCTGAATGTAAACAGTCGTAAAAGTCGAAGTCGTGGCTTTGGGTAACGTTTTCAATTTCGGGTTCTGAAGGAAAACGTTGTGATATGAGTGACGAGCACTCTTTCGCCGGGGGAAGGAGAAAGTCCAAGACATTATTTTTGTTGAAATGAATGAAGAAGCGAACTAGTAGATAAAGACACTGGTTTAAGCATATTGCATTGATTCTATGATTATGCAACCAATAAGCTAAATATGGATCCAAATCTTATTGGTTTCATCCCTAGGGAGACTCCTTCGAAGATAAGATTCGGTTCAACAAAATTATTTTTGCAACAACGATAATACATCTCGCTACACGTGTTAAGTCGGAGAACAAAACGAACCACATCGACGGAAACTCAAACAAAGGACTATTTTTCTCGAGGACAATGATGGAATTTAATGAGAGTAATGAATTGCGTGAAGATGACACTCGGCCTGGTTCGCTTAGGCTAAATTTCATTTTCGATGAAGGACTTTCGCACTGCCATCTCCAAGTCGCCTTCATGTCCAGCGCTCCATCCGCTTTACCATATTTAGATTATTATCATTTCCACTTATTATCAAGCTGTGATTGTTCATTCTTCTCAGCCTTCCTCGATAGCTTGCCATGTTGATTGTTAAATTCATACCCTATAAGATGACACCATGACAATAACGGCGAAGACGAACGTAAGGGAACGTCGGTCAGCGTCAAAAAATGTCCTTACTAGAGAAATGGAAAGGAGTAGAAACAAAAATAAAAAAAAACTAATCTTCATGTTAATTTACTTTTTGACCTGATACATCCTTTGTTACAAGCGATGGCTTGTGGAGTTTTATAATCAGGGTAGTAAAACTTAATAAAAGCAGACAAAAAGTTAAAAGAATTTAATGATACGGTTTCTGAACTTTTCATTCTGATTTGATTTCTTTACTAGGACTTACACTCTCTTACTTTAGATTTCTGGGTTTCTGGGACAAATGCCGTATGATATTCTCTGTTTTACATCTCGGATATTATCTTTGTTCTTCGCTAGGCCATCATTGTGTTACTTTTTGATTCCAGTTTTCTTGAGTACTTCGCAGAATTTACCCGGGAAATCCTCAATTTCTTTATTCTATCTTTGCAGAATGAATTTGTTATATTGGTTTCGATTTCGAACGAGCAGAAACCCGGAGAGATATTCTGACCGAAATATAGAAAAAACCATTTTCCGGATCTGACAGCTTCAGGAAAAAAGTTTCTTCAGGAAAAAGTGTTTTTTTTTTAAATAATCTCAACATTTAATATTTAGTGGTACAAATTTTTGATAATTTCAGACAGGACTACAGTAATGAGTCCGCTCGACCCGCAACATAAAACAAAATGAGTCTACTCAATAGTGACGGAATCGTTTCTGACTTTCGCTAAGTGGCCTGAGTAAGCAAAAACCTGGACAAAACCCATGTTTTGAAACTATAAATCGCGATTCGACTGACTGACTGACTGACTTAAGCAACATATTAGCAACTCCGCCATAGACCGGGTTGAGAAAAGAAGGGAGATTCCCTTGTGTACCTAAGCCACAGCTTTCATGATACGTTAACATTTATTAGTTCGATTACCGAATTAAACAAATAAATGGTAACAAAAAGTCTCGGAATTTACTGGTTCCCCTGCGATGGGACATTAAATGCCAAGAAAAGCTATGCTACTAAATCCTACTTTTGCCTCCTTTGCTGGGAAGAGGGTTGAGGCAATATCAAATTTGGTTTCGAAAACGGAGGACGCGGTCAATAGACCCGAGACAGTTGGTGACGCTTGTTGCAGGAAGCGAAGGCCCGAGAGGGATGTAGTGCTACGAAGTAGAAGACACTAGCATACATTGACATGAGTATTAAGCTTCTGACATCACAGAAAGGAGTAAATTGACCAGGAGTAGGGGTCGAAGTGTGACATATGTCGTGATAGTTTTATATCCTCAGTTTGCCATGTTATAATCACTATTTATTTTTAAGGCATAGTAAAACCAATTTTCTAAGTAAGTATAGATTTTTTTATTTTTGTATTCTGAGTTTTGAAAAAAGACCTGCGTAGGCCTTAATTTTAACTTAATTACCTTAATTTTAACAATTTTTTTACAGACCCTAAAAATATCTTGAGTCTACAACCGTTTGATTTTTTTGAGACGGCAGTGGTTAGTAATCAAACTCAAAACGTATTACGATTCAAAGAACCCATCGATTGGGTACAGCGTCATTGACATATTCAGAATACTTAGGATCAGCAAGAACACCATGAAAATAATGGTTTAAGGTTCAGGAGGTAAATGTGGATGATATGGAAAAAGGGGCCGACCGTGCCTACTTTTAACAGGAGGAAAAAGGGAAATTCGAACATTGGCTGAAAACAGACCAGGAGTGGGGTTGAAAATGTGCCGAAACTACTTGACAGCGCTGTAGAGGCCACTAAAATCGTGTCCTTCCAACGACTGGGATTGGCAAGCATATTATAAACACAAGAAATTTCTTTTCTTTTCGAGGAGAACATTCGAAATCGACTGAATTCCTACAAAAATTTCTAAAGCCTCGGATTCGCTGATGCCAATGCCGATGAGGAAGGGTTGTATGATTCTCACTGTCCTATTTTGTTGAGGCCAATATCCAATCGACAACATACGACAGTGGAAACCAGCGAGCCTTCAATTATTTTCGTTATACAGATACCGATATTTGAACAGTCGCTGAATGTTTTATACCTGTTATATTTGGTAATTAGGGCGTGTCTGTGAATGGAGAGTATTACAGGGAAAGTATTCTTCCTGTTTTCGTACAGTACCTTACTAATCGCCAACAATTCAGTGACGGAAAATAAGTGATTTTGATGCAGGATCAATTTATTGAATCAATTTGTGACCATTTCCCTCATGTGTGGATAAATTGGCCTGATAATTCTTCTTATTGCTCTCCCATAGTTTAACGATGATTCTGGCATACCATTCCTTTCGCTGAGCGGCACAAGTCATATCACCCTTGTTACGTATTTCCATGTGTAGGCGACATTGCACAAACAAACAAAAATATATATATGTAAATAAATAAATTAAGAAATTAAAATAAAAATATGTAAAGTTAGATTTAGCAAAATAATAATTAGTTATTAAAAAAAAAAAAACATCACAGAAAAAAAAATTCCAAGTAGCAAAAAAAAAAAACCCGAAAAAAAAAGAAAGAAAAAAAAAAGAAAAAAAAACCCCACAATAAAAAAAAGAAATTCTTGGAAGTTATTTACGATCGATACGATTCACTGGGTTGTTTTGTTCGTATCGATATAAAAGGAGTGGAAATTGTGAGGAAGAAGATATTCAGCCGATAGAAGATACTTAACAAGTGAAGACATTCAACCGATTAGCCGATAGCCGATAATACCAGTTGCACCCAGTAGAGGACACTCAACCAGTTGAAGCCAGTAGGGACATTCTGCCAAGGAACGCCAACCAGTAGAGGCCAATCTGCCAGTGGATGACACTCAACCACAGAGGACATTCTGCCAAGGAACACCAACCAGTAGAGGCCAATCTGCCAGTGGATGACACTCAACCACAGAGGTCATTCTGCCAAGGACCACTAACCGCCAACCAGTAGAGGCCAATCTGCCAGTGGATGACACTCAACCACAGAGAACATTCTGCCAAGGAACACCAACCACCAACCAGTTGAGGACATTCAACCATAGAAGACACTCAATCAGTTGAAGATACACAACCAGTAAAGGAGGAGGTGTTCACAGTCAGCGCAGCACCATTGAGCGCAGCACAATTCACAGGTTGTTTGATTTTTTTTATAATTTTTATTTTATATAATATGAGGAACTAAGCTCTTTCCCTGTGTGTGTGTGTGTGTGTGAGTTGCATGGAAGGATCAGGGCCTAAATGAAGTCCTAACCCCCACGCCCACGCGGTGAACTAGTCGGTGGAAAATTAACTTTCTTCGGCCGCCATTATGCGGCCTTTGTATTTTCAGCTAACCCTATAATCTTGTTCCTTTCTTTCGCTGCAGGTGCGACCTATCGGTTGCCCAATTATTATTTTATTATTAATTATATAAACATATATTTTAATTTCCAATTTCCTTTGAAAATACATAACATGGCGCCCAACGTGGGGCTTTGTTCGGTCAAGGTGATGGCAATGTGTGGCAGCGGAGGATTTTGTTTTTTTTTAAGTTCGTAGATAAAATCTTTGCTCTTCCGCTGGCACACTGCACCATCGCTTCAGTACATATCGCGCCGATTGCTTGCATCTGCAGCTGGCGCCCCAAAAGTATTCTTTTCTTATCTTTCTTCTTTCCTGTTTCCGTGAGTGATGTTAACTGTCGCTTCCGTAGATTTTGACTCGTTGAGTTTTGAGACGGAGCGTTAAGGGTCGACGAAGGAGGTGGTTGGTTTCTCCTTTTAAGATTATGGAATTAGGATTCAGGAATTAGTATTTAGGAATGCCTCTCCTGAAGTTGACTTGGCTGACATTACGCACAACAACTTTTAAGGAGCGTTTGCATCTATTGATCTCTTGTAAATTTCGCCATATGTTTTTGGTTTGAATGGAGAACAGGCGGATGCACACGTACCTCGAAACACCACTAATTGTTTTCCTTTGCTATATTCTTTAAACACGTTTACCTTCCGGTGTTGTTGACTCTATGCCGACTGATATTTATCGCTCTATGAGTTTGAATCAGGGGCCGGATGAGCATCAGCAACCCTTGGAATTGCTCACATACTTCCATTTCATCTTTAACTTTCTAACCTTCTTCGCGTCCTGATCCGGAAACGCATGTCTTCAAGCACACACATACACACATTAATGAATAAAAACATACATATAATATAAGTAAGGAATTAAGAACTAAATAAGGACAATTGAAAAGTATAAAGTAGTCAAATTATGTCGTCTCCACCATCGGAAAAATTTTTGCCGTCAGGACACTCTACGCCCCAGGGCTTCTCCATTACCAATGTCCCGGTGAGGACAGGAAGACTTTTTGCGGACACTGGACTACCCTCGAGTGTGCAGACAAATGATTGTCCGTTTGATCAAAATACAAAACTGAATGATTCAAACCCCTTTCGTAATTTGTCTCCTGAGTCTGAGAAACCCCACATTTTCACGGCAGAATTATATGAAACTCTGACACCCGTGACCACGAGTCATAATCCATTCATTTCGGAACCTAAGATAGAGCACCTGATTGAAGAAATCCAGCGGCTGGAGCAAGTTCTGGAATCAAATGTTCTAGGCCCCATGAAGCAATCACTGGATGTTAGTCCAGCCTCCCGTCCAGTCCATGCTACCACTACAGCACAGATTCCCCGAGACAATATACGTGATCTTGGTACGCGCTCTCCCGCACGCTCACGTCCAATAAGCCAAATGTCTATACCAATATCCAAATGGGGTATTGGGTATGATGGCAGCCAATCTAGCCTGAGAGCTGACTCTTTCCTGTATAGATTACAAGCTATGGGAGACTCTCAAGAGGTGCCGCTTAACCAATTGGCAGAGTGCTTCCACATTTTCCTGAAAGGGCCTGCTCTCGAGTGGTACTGGAAATATCATGAAATGCACCCACATTCCTTAGATTGGGATTCTCTCACCCATTCTTTCCTCAATCGATTTTCCCGTGCTCGAGCAGACATAGATATTCGGCGTCAAATGGATGCACGTCATCAGGCGCAGGGTGAACCCTTCATTGAATTCTTCGATGCCTTAGAGACGTTGTCGCTGCAGTTACAGAAAGGCATGTCTGATTTGGATATGCAGCACTTGTTGTATCTTAATATGCATCGTCGGTTGAGAGACCATCTCGCAGGTCAGCAATTTATATCAGTCTATGAGCTGGTACAGTGCTGCACTTCAATAGAATCTGTTTGGAACTTGAGCAAGGTAGAACGACCTTTTGGGTCCTGTTCGCCAAGTCCATGCCTTGTCACACACACGCTACCAAAATCTCCCAACAGAAGTGCCCGAAGAAGTAATCAAATCTCTGGACCCTGCTAGTGATCCCGAATACCGTTTGTGTTGGAACTGTCAGGATATAGGTCATTTCTTCAGTAAATGCCAACTTCCGATCCAGAGATTGTTTTGTTTTGGTTGCGGTACTCCGGGAGTACGAAAAACTCAGTGCCAAAAGTGTAAACCTCCGGGAAACTATTCCAGGAGCGGCCCGCATATGAGGGGTCGGCCCGCTCCAAATTTTCGAAAATTCAACCCTTAAGCAACAACTCAAATTCGAGTCAATACTGTGGACGCATCCACCAATGTAGATCCCGAATGGCGTCGCAATCGCTGAGTTCGAATAGTCCATCATCACATTATGACAAGACTTCTATAGCTCAGACCACTCGATTGAACAAACCCACTCCCGTCAACCATTTTCCCCTGTTCACCACTACACGAAGATATAGAAGAAGACTTCGCGCTATCAAATACTTTCGCGCGAAACGCGCCCTTCGTAAACTAGCGATTAGTTCGGTAGTACCCGATCGCGATCTTAACGATCCGCGTCCCTATTGTGACATCATCATATAAGGATATCAGCTCACCGGTCTAATGGACAGTGGAGCTAGCGTCAGTGTCTTAGGACACCAGTCCATTGAGTTACTTCGAGACTTAAATCTCAAAATTCACTCCCTGAAAACCAGTGTCCAAACAGCGTCTGGACAGCGAGTTCCAGCAGCAGGATACGTAAATGTTCCCGTCACATATGATGACGAGACTAAACTTTTGCAGTTCTTAGTCGTCCCTTCCCTCGCCGGTAAATTATACCTTGGCATTGACTTCTGGAATGCGTTTCAGATAGAACCAGCGTCGTTCAAAAATGTCAGTGCGTTCCAAGAAGCCCCTAATTCTCTTCAAGCCGAAGAGGCTGACACCCTTCACCAATTGACACCAGAGCAAAAGCTATTATTGCAACAAGTAGTTGCCAAATTTCCTTCCTTCAATAAGCTTGGTCTGGGAAAAACGTCACTCGTTACACACAACATTGACACTGGGACTGCTAAGCCAATCAAGCAACGGCATTATGCTGTTTCACCGGTCGTACAGGATCTGCTGTACAAGGAACTTGATCGTATGCTCGCATTGGGTGTGATAGGCGAGAGTCACAGTTCCTGGAGCTCTCCAGTAACGTTGGTTCGTAAACCTGGAAAAGTACGTTTGTGTCTGGATGCGCGACGTGTTAACGATGTTACCGTTAAAGACGCATATCCTTTGCCGTTAATCGATGGATTATTATCTCGATTGAGATCCACTAAGTTTATTACAAGTCTCGATTTAAAGGACGCCTTTTGGCAGATACCTCTTGATCCTGAATCACAGGAAAAGACAGCTTTCACGGTGCCGGGTCGACCTTTATACCATTTTAAGGTCATGCCTTTCGGATTGTGCAACGCTCCCCAAACCATGTGCCGTCTAATGCACAAGGTTATTCCGCATGAGCTTCAAGACAAAATATTTGTTTACCTTGATGATTTGCTCGTGACCAGCTCTTCCTTCATGGAACATTTGGATCTGTTGTCTACAGTAGCTAAGTTACTCTCATCAGCTGGGCTCACAATAAATGTTGGGAAGAGCAAATTCGTCCAGCGTGAAATAAGGTACCTTGGATACATCGTTAGCGATGGTATCCTAAAGACAGATCCCTCTAAAGTCTCCAGCATTGTAGATTACCCAACTCCTCACTCTATTAAAGATATTCGTCGTCTCATGGGAATGGCCGGATGGTACCGCCGATTCATACATAGGTTTGCCTCCATTACCGCCCCTCTAACTGATCTGCTGAAAAACAAATCGTCCTTTAAATGGACTGCCGCCGCTCAAACTGCTTTTGACCAACTAAAACAAGCTCTTGTGTCCGCGCCCGTACTAGTTAACCCTAACTTTTCAAAACCCTTCTTCATTCAGTGCGACGCAAGCACCACTGGAATTGGTAGCGTCCTCTTTCAAAAGGACGAGAAGGGAGAAGAGCATCCCATTGCCTTCATGTCTGCCAAATTGACGTCGGCGCAGCGAAATTACACTATCACTGAGCTGGAGTGTCTCGCCGCCGTACAGAGCGTAAAAAAATTCCGTGCCTACATTGAAGGACTTCCCTTCACCATCATCACTGATCACGCTAGTTTGAAGTGGCTCATGAGCCAACAAGACCTTTCCGGCAGATTAGCTCGCTGGAGTCTGAAGTTGCAAGGTTTCAACTTCAATATTGAACATGTTAAGGGTTCCGCTAATACCGTTCCCGATGCCCTTTCCCGAGTTCACGAGAGTCTTAGTGAACTTTCGTGTCTGTATCTTCCCTTCCTTCCCGAGCATCATCATATCGATTCACTGTTGCCAGACTCTGCTTTCACAGAATCTGATTATATAGAACGAATACTTTCAATTTCGAAAGAACCTACACGGTTCCCCAACCTATGGATAAGAGATGGTCGTATCTACATTAAGTTAGGAAGAGTTAACGATCCGGATATAGACATTCCTCGAACCAAATTATGGGTACCCGTGAGTCAGCAATCTAGGCTGATTTCCCAAGCTCACGATAGACCGGAATCATCTCATTGTGGCATACGTAAGACCACCGAAGTACTACAGCGATATTATTATTGGCCAACCCTTCGTAAGGACGTCGCTTCTTACATCTCCCAATGTAGTACTTGTAAGCAAATTAAGCCGTACAATAAGGTCCTTAGACCACATATGGGTCAAGAGCGCATATCTGATAGGCCGATGCAGCGCTTATTTATTGATTTCCTAGGACCTTATCCACGTTCGAAGAGCGGAAACACCCAATTGTTGTGCTCGACCATTATACAAAATTTGTATGGATGAAAGCCATGCCCAAGGCCACTACCGAAAACGCTACTCAATTCCTTCTAGATATATTCTGTACATTTGGTGTGCCCGAACTACTTCATTCGGATAATGGTGTGCAGTTTACTTCTAAGCATTTCATGCAATTCCTTCAAGAATATGGTATTCAGCACGTTTTCTCTCCAAAATACTCGCCTCAATCGAATGCTTCCGAACGGGTCAACCAGTCCATTTTAGCTGCCATTCGTTCCTTTATAGGTGATGACCACTCTATATGGGATAAGTATTTGCGAGAATCAAGCTCTGCATTCCGCAACACTGTACACGAGTCGACCGGTTGTTCGCCTCACTATCTGATGTTCGGATTTCAGTCAGTGAGCCATGGCTCCGACTACGAGCTCCTCCGGAAGTTGTCTTCTTTTGAAGATGGAGAAGTCGAGCTCATGACCCCTCACGAGAGATTGAGGGTGATACGTGAATGAGTTAGAGAGAAATTAGACGAAGCTTACGCTAAAGGACAAAGGCATTATAATTTCCGGGCAAGGACCCGTTCTTTTACCCCCGGACAAATGATTTTTGTACGAAATCACGTACTCAGTAGTGCAGTAGAAAAATTTGCAGCTAAGCTCGCACCGAAATTCATACCGGCCAGAATAGTTCGTTTAGTTGGACAGGTCGCGTATGAACTGGAGTCCCCAGATGGGAAACCATTAGGAGTCTACCATTGCCAGGACATTAGGCCATAGTCCCTTAATCCTACATGGATAGCAGCCCGGCTTTTGGAGTGAGACCCTTCTCAAGGGGTAGGTCGTCCCTCGTCGTAGGTCGTTGCACAAACAAACAAAAATATATATATGTAAATAAATAAATTAAGAAATAAAAATAAAAATATGTAAAGTTAGATTTAGCAAAATAATAATTAGTTATTAAAAAAAAAAAAAAAAAAAAACATCACAGAAAAAAAATTCACAATAGCACAAAAAAAAAAACCCCAAAAAAAAAAAAACAACCCCACAATAAAAAAAAGAAATTCTTGGAAGTTATTTACGATCGATACGATTCACTGGGTTGTTGTGTTCGTATCGATATAAAAGGAGTGGAAATTGTGAGGAAGAAGATATTCAGCCGATAGAAGATACTTAACAAGTGAAGAGATTCAGCCGATAGACGACAGCCGATAGAAGATACTTAACAAGTGAAGATATTCAGCCGATAGAAGATACTTAACAAGTGAAGACATTCAACCGATTAGCCGATAGCCGATAATACCAGTTGCAGCCAGTAGAGGACACTCAACCAGTCTCAACCAGTTGAAGCCAGTAGGGACATTCTGCCAAGGAACGCCAACCAGTAGAGGCCAATCTGCCAGTGGATGACACTCAACCACAGAGGACATTCTGCCAAGGAACACCAACCAGTAGAGGCCAATCTGCCAGTGGATGACACTCAACCACAGAGGTCATTCTGCCAAGGACCACTAACCGCCAACCAGTAGAGGCCAATCTGCCAGTGGATGACACTCAACCACAGAGAACATTCTGCCAAGGAACACCAACCACCAACCAGTTGAGGACATTCAACCATAGAAGACACTCAATCAGTTGAAGATACACAACCAGTAAAGGAGGAGGTGTTCACAGTCAGCGCAGCACCATTGAGCGCAGCACAATTCACAGGTTGTTTGATTTTTTTTATAATTTTTATTTTATATAATATGAGGAACTAAGCTCTTTCCCTGTGTGTGTGTGTGTGTGTGAGTTGCATGGAAGGATCAGGGCCTAAATGAAGTCCTAACCCCCACGCCCACGCGGTGAACTAGTCGGTGGAAAATTAACTTTCTTCGGCCGCCATTATGCGGCCTTTGTATTTTCAGCTAACCCTATAATCTTGTTCCTTTCTTTCGCTGCAGGTGCGACCTATCGGTTGCCCAATTATTATTTTATTATTATTTATATACATATATATTATTTTATCAATTTCCCTTTGAAAATACATAACACCCTACATCGCTCAGTGCTCAGTCCTTGTTGCGTGCCTGTTTTGTTCCTCCTGTCTTGTGTTCTGTATTTCAGTTGATCACGAATGCATCAGGGAATGAACGTGTCTGGGCCTGTAAGCCGACAGAGGTAGCTTTAAAGTGGAAGTGACGGTTATCATTGCAGAGTTAACCATTTCGTTGGTACCAAAGTTTCTGGTTCCTGATGAAGATATTCAACAAGAAAGCACACTTGAAGTATGAGAATGTATGGTCACATTCCTTTTTCTTGATTAGATTGTGTTAATGATCACTAGACGGAAAAATCTCTCAACTTTTACAGTAACATAACGTTGGTATAGAAGAATTCCCAAAAAGATGTTGCATCCACAACGATATCCACGAAGTTTGAACGTCTTGTTAGTAGATCATGCAATCAATTGGCATGACTAGTCTCAGTCTTACTACTATCTCCTGTATTCGGTTTCCCTTCAAGATTTGACTAATCCATGCCATTCACTTCGTATAGCGTTTAATTTTCTCCACTTCGATAAGAACATGGCTTTCTTGTCTCGCATCTCCATCTTTTCAAGAATCCAGCTTTGCAAAACAGTCATTGATCACTTTGCTGTCAAAGAGACACTAAAGAATATTCTACCAGCAAAATCAAGCCTTCACCTGTAACTGTGTAGAGAATATTGCTTTGATCCTACTAGCGGAAGTACGAGATTCATTAGGTTACCAAACTTTCCTAAGCACTTATCCCTCATGAGCTGCTGAAGCAGGACTCACCGCATTGCAACGCTGTTTTCGCTTTGACCTATACTTCCTCCAAGAGTATACTTTTCTGCCGTTGGACTATGTTTCAGGTCGCCAAGTATGGACTCAATGTGCATACAGAGGACATATTGCACATGACCTGTACATTCAATTTTATCGATAATCTCAACGAGAGTATTCACTATTAACCTTTGTTAAATTCACGAATCTATTATTTGCTCCCTGACTCTATAATTTCAGCATCTGCATGTGAAGAAATATAGTCCCCTCCTTGAGTGAGCTGTAAGTTTTTTTCTGGGAGAAACAGGTATCCTTGAGTTTCAGACTGAATTAGCCGAATCCTGACAATGAAACCTTATAACAATTTTGTGATATTCAAAAACTCAAATTCATTTCCAACCACATTGAAATTCCAATGAAGAACAATGAAATTTATCGCCCACATCCTGTTTGCTTTGATATTTTCAGCAGCAGAAAACATCTGAGCGAATTTTCCTACCACTAATAGCTTTTCCTCATTGATGCAATGCTCAAGTAATAAAGCCAAACAAGAGCAAGGTCATAGTAGAAACCATATTGTACCATTCATCAAATTATCACGTCTCGATGGTATTACACCTGTTCGCATTCTATTAATTAACTGGGTCATTTCCAAAGAAAACAACACGTCTTGTGAAATTACTTACTTCATCGCAACATCCCGACCCGCCTCACCTACTGGTCCCAGGTGAATTTCCCCAATCACGAGACCAAATGAAATCGGGGAACATATGTTTATGGTTCGTGGAAAAGTTGCTGGTCAACAACACATATCCTATTACGAAAGTAGCATTAGAGTCCTGTCGACTGAATTGTAGATGGATGTTTGCTACACACTTCGTTACGTGTAAGCCGAAGTGGCAATGTAACGAAGTGAAGTCATTAGGTAGATCTAGCAAATTAAAGAGTAATCCTGCCACTGTGCTATAATTAGTCCTTAGAAAGGATGCTGAGAATTTGCGACGCAGAGTATGACGACCGTGATGATTCTGATACTGATGATTATGACCATGATAATGCAAGCCCTTCTCAAAGGGTACACACAATGAATCAGGTGAAATCCCTGGGAGATATGCTCCCGAAAGTAGTGAAGCTCCTTTATTTCATCTGCTCAATCTATGAGTTTAGGCACTGCGAACCCCGAAATGATATCCGCTTGGAGCGCCCATAATGCAATAAAAATTTTCCGGGTTGCTATTTCATATTTGATCCTTACTTCCTCCTGGAGCCTAAGAGCTACAAACTGAAAATACAAAGCTAGCATAGAATGATGAAAGAAAATATTCAAGGAATCTACTCAAGTGTATATTCTCCGTTACTCTTCACTTAGCTTCCAACTGGCAACACTATTATCCTTCCCTGTTACTTAGCCAATAAGTTGGGCAAAACCACAAAAGAAAGTGGCACAAACGAGTTCAGTTGAACAAAAGGGTCATTCGTCTTTGAAGAACGGGGAAAAAATTCATATAAAAAGATTCACTAAGCGATAGCGGAAGTTGAAAGCTTTCCGAAAGGATATCCTGGCAAATATAATGGAAACTTCCACAAACATCCTTGGTGATTTGGGCGATAGCATTTTTCCTTCGTTGTGTTCTAGAAGACAGGTGACTGACGGAGAATACCGAATTTGATGAACCTCTCAAAATTGTACGCCACATATCCTTTCGTTCTTCGCATACTCGCAACTTACTCCGAAGATAGTGCAAAAATATAATTTTTTTTTGGTGCCGAAACGAAGGCTAGTAGACACATTGACAAAAGATGATTCGCGCAATCGGAAAATATTCTCTACTAACAAGTTACCGGTGGGATGCTGCAGTTATTTCACAAGCTTATATGCAGCACATATACATGTGGTAGGAGCCGACAAAGAGGATGTGCAACACGAGCTGTAACAGTTGTTGTAGAATACAGAATTTTAATGATGCTTGGCGATACAGTTTAGTTGGGTATGCACAACATGTACTGCATCATGTACTTGCTTGGCTCTGAATTAAAGGCAACAGGAATATTACATATGTGATATTAACTGTTAAATGTAATATTACACTACACATGTGGAAAAACCATTGTAAATCTTACTTTGTTTTTCAAAGATTTTCAAAGACCCATATTCCTCTTACATATTATACAGTTGCATAATGTTGCAATATGGGATACTGTCATAAGATAGAGGTAGGAGCCCCGATGATTTACTGTCTTTAGCACTTTTCTTCTATGCTGCAGGTCATGCATTCAAGACCCGAAGACTTCTAACAACTTTTAAACGCTTAATGGCAACTGATTGTTTGCAATCCTTCCTAAATTGCCTACAACCACCCCTAGACTAATAAAGTGTTTATGCTCCAGCCTAGGGCGGAAATACCCGCGGATTAAGTGGTTTGTATGAGTTGAAATTACTATTTCAGAAAACACACCCGTTTAATAGTCGCAATGGGACTCTAATGTTGACAAATTAAAACTTTTGAATTGTAGTAAGGAAATGTGTGTCACTTAAACACATTGTAGCATCTGCATAATAGATTATCCTGACATCTATATGAACACATGCCTCGACTGGGAGGCAAGAATGAGTCAAAGCGGCCTTAGCTTTGGAAAGCAGACCATGGATGCCGACAGATAACAAACGTGAAACGAGTTGAAGGGATTCTCGGCGGCATGGTAGACAAGACGTTAACGAATTAAAACTACCATTTTACGTAATGCGATAGAACACTCTGCCATCGCTTCTCGGTAATTAATCGCGCCGCTGCTACTGTTCTCTTTCCTTGTGACTTTCTTACGTAGATATCGTGCTCCTTGGCTGATTGCCTCAGACTGATAGGACTTTATATACACACTTCCGCTCCAAGATAAGACATTTTCGTATCCATGCTTCTAAGATGACACAACGGGATAATTAAACGATTAAATATACTTGCAAGGATGATTCAGCTCAGACATTTGCATGCCTTATAGAGTTCAGCTCGTCGCTTTGAACCGTAAAAACATCCTTTGATGTGATGCCTTTAGCAAATCTGCACAAAGTGAACGTTAGCTAAGGACAACTAACATTTATAAAAATTTATTTGAAAAAATTGACTTTTCAATTTTCATCTGATGACCGGGAATAGAAATATCATTGGGCTCTGCTTTCAGGATTACTTCTCGAAAAACGACGAAACTTGGAGAGCGGAAGACTTAACCAACGGGCCAAGTATTTAGTTTGTTAAATGAGACTTAACAAACATTTTTAAAGAGTTGTTTTTACTTTTCCTACAGCAGAAACTCATAAAATAAACTCAATGGATTGCAAGTCCTTTCTGTAGTTAGTAATTGCATTTAACTTGAATAACAAATTACTTCATCAGAACGTGAATAATTTCGTTCCAGTATATGTCTACATCATTCATAGTGCCTAGGAAAACCAGCAAGTCCTTTCATTCAGAAACACCAAATGAGAAGCAAAGAAGGAGACTTGTGTGCTCTCAGAGTAGTGGAGGACAACCAAGTTGAAGAGGAGCAAAACTCTCAGCTAGAACCATTCAGATAGTGCGATGTTTTTATTCCATTGAAATAAAGCGATATACGTTTTCCGAAAACATCACAGTCTTGCAACAATCTCAAAGATATGGAAACCAGGAGGTGGCAAAATATCCGACACCCAAACACTTTGTAAAGCCATGAAAGCAATTTATGTTCAACTTTCGAGCGAATGAGTAAAAGCAGCAATAAAACTCGTACGAAAGCAAACTGGGAATAATATGTCCAATTTTGAGGGTGAATGAATGGAAATTAGGTGGTTAAAACCCTTCTGGCAATTTGGGAATGACTCCTTAAATGACTTGTTGAGACACAAAGTGAAGAAATTGGATTTATAATATGTGTGTGTGTGTGTATGTGTGTCAGAGATGCGCATATACCGTTGAAACATTGACTCTAAACTTTCTTCAAGCCACGAGGGTGCAAAGTGGTTGGCATGAGAGGAAATCCTTTTGCTTTTAGCAAATGAAATGAACCTTTATGAGATCCGTTAGTTGGACAGTCTTCTTACGAATTGAGCAATTTGTAAGGCATTTAGAAGATGTATGTCTCAGAACCAATACCACTCTCACCAAACGACCTTTCTCGTTTTCGAACCAACCTAATGCTATTGCTGGTAATTTTCGAATATGATTTCCTTGAATCGACCTCCATCTTGCATAGCTTGAAAACTTTCAAAGATGAAATGGGACCAATTACCAAATTATAGCCACAGGTCATCGTGATGCTGATTCTTTGGCACATATGTGCGAAGCTTGTGGCATTGGTAAATTAATGTCTACAGTATTTATATATATAGTGAATTGAAGGACTTTGAATTTTGTTGGTATCTATGGGGATTATCGAAACAAATCAGGTGTGTGTGTTGGTTTGTGTTAATTTTGCCCTCGGCCACACAATTACAACACCAGGCAAATTGAGTTGGATGTGGTCAATCGTAGAACGATCTGAGCAGGAGATAATGTAAAAGGCTCCAATGAATTGCGAGTAACTGAAACCAGAAAGCAAGTTTAATTAAGAAATACTTCAAAAGGGAATTGTTGGTAAGGACTTAAACAAAACAACTGCTATCGGAAAGTAGAGAAAAGCTGTGCATTTCGGGAAAATAAGGAGTGATTGATTTTAAAGCTGCAAAACCGATAATTTTTAAACGATTTCCCAGTAAGACATTGCTGAAAATTTTCAAGTTTTCCAACAACATTTCAACTACAACTACGCAACACTGTGACCCTAAATATTCTGTTTGCAAAGAATATGTTATAAGCGTTGATAAAAATTTTCTGAATACAAACAACTCTATGGAAAAAAATGAACTACGCTTCAAAGCTAAGAACCGTCCTTCTTTTTGAAATATGAAATTATATCCCAAGTCCTGATGCATAAAAGCTTATGCTGTCTTTTTCCGCTTTATCAACTGACACATAAAACAACACTAAAACGGTTGGTCAAAAAGTAATGATTTAGTAATGGAAAAGTCTTGCGATGATCCGCAGCACTGAATAGCATAGTTTCAAGCCGACCGGCTCATTAAATGAACACAAAAGGCTTTTCGAATAAAAACTGTTAGCCATCTCCTAACTGAGTGCAGGATTCGAAGCTGAAAATGGAGAAAAAGTTAAAGCAACGTCAAACCCTGACATTTTTAACGCTAAAACCCTACTTTGAGCTTACCCAAACCCTACTCAATATAGTAGGGCCTCGCATTTCCGACGTTTTGGAGCTAGAGTTAGGTCCTCGTTTTGACGTAAGGAGGCGACACTTTATTGAAACGATGAGCACCTCAAAAAACCTTAAACCTTTTTTACATAGAAGGTCTCGAGAAGCTTAAAAAAAGTCTAGGGTTCGCGTAAACTACTAGTTTTGTTGTTTTTTCAGTAAGTATTTATTTATTTTTATCATTCTTTTAACATATATCGCTTTCAATCGATTTATTATGAAGAAAATAAGTGTTAAATCCGTTTTAATATCATTGCGAACTTATTTTCATCATATAAAAATGGAAACGAAGTCGAGGACAAGGCTGGCGACGTATGTTGGAAACTAAAAAAGTGGGTGAGGAAGCATTCAATGATGAATCGACTGATCGTGAGCTAATATCATGAAGAAGGATGAGAAGGCTCAGATGAGGATTTCTTAGATGCAGTTGATGATGATGACGTAGTTGTCGAAAAAATTGAAAAACTAGTTGTGATGACGTATGAGAGAGAGTGGCAACCAAACCGCGCTGAATATCACGACTGTCTAGAAGTGAGTAAGAATTTGGGCACGGTAAAACCCGATACACAGTTCCCTAGTGCAACAATTTTGCTATCGACGCATAGTCCATGCGGCGTGAGATCTGTCGCCAGTATCCTGACCGAAGGGTAACCATGGTCTCTTTTGATAATGAATGAGAACTTGCAGTAAATAATTCATTACACAACCATCAAATAAGGCAACGGCAACCTAATTATGCTATATAACCTACTTTTGTTCATAACGAGGACTCAAAGCCTTTATTGGACTGTTACATTGTTCAGGCCTTCAAGGATCTCCATATGCCTGTTTCAACGTTTCAAAACTTACCTACGGGGCTTCAACAAGCTTAATACAAAACATGATTGCACGACATTGCTCTTTTATTGTAACACAAGAAACAAGAAATGAGTTCGCTGATGGCGCTGGTAAAAATAAAGTGTTGGCTGTACTAATTTCAAACAAGGACTGAGAAAGTTGAATGGATATACAAGCCGGTCTTGCACAGGCAACACTGCTTCGTTGCTCTCGGTCTCTCAATAAAGTGGTAATCGGACATGTCAAATCAAAATAAAAAGAAAAAAAATCATTCCGCTTCCATACATACCTGCTAAGTCAGCATGAAAAACTACATAATATATGTGTTCTCGTTGAAATGCACAAGGACTCCGGGGCGAATAAAGCTATTAATGAGCGTCTTTCACAGGATGGAAGGGCTGCGTTATCCAAGACTTATATCACGGCCATTTACAACTTTAAAACCATGACATTTTATTGCCTTTCATTTTGTTAACTCTACACGCGATATCCTTTCTTTCTAAGCTTTAATTTTAGCACCTCAAAACACGTTCTTTTTCCGTTTTCTAATTCTAATTGCTTTATGGGGTTGTCTACATCAGATTTTATGAGGACATTGTTTCGAAATCAGACAAATCGCATTCTTTTATAACGTACATATCATTTTTTTAAGGAATCTAACAATCCCGAAAAACGAATAATATAAGAAAAAAAGAGAGGATAAATAGTTAAGAGTTTTTTAAAAAGTTTGCTCGGAGCTGAACGGAAAAATAAACGCAATTGAAATCTGATTGAAGGACGTATGTTTCTTTAAGGGATCTCCTCTTACAGCGCGGAACATATGCTAAGCTTCTCAATCAGGTGGATAGTAATAGTATGAATTCATAGTATCTAGACTATCTTATAAACCTACTGTTTGGATACACTACGCTTGTATTCCGTCTCAACGTTTCTATAGACTCCTGTACACTCCACCTCTTTTCCAAAGCTCTTAACTTCTCCATCATCTCCATCACTCAAGTTATAAAAGTAGGACATTAGATTACAAAATAGGATAATAGAGTTACCAAATAGGACATCGTGATCTGACTACTAATCTAGTTAAAACTTTGTAGCAGACTCGACATTACTGTCAAGATATTTGTAGCACAAAGCTTTGGAAAGGACATGAATACTGGCAGGTCTTTTTTCGAATTCTATCTTCACATTTTCTGTGCAGTATAGATCCGTGTCGAGCTGATAATTCTGGTATTGAACGCATTTCTTCTGATGAATTTTTTTTAGTAACCCAATTAAATCGCAAGGTGATGTAAATCTTTCCAATAACGTCTAAGATCTCGATTGGCCTTCCTCACAGGTTTTCAGAATATAGTAAGAGAGTCTCACAAGCATAAGATACTCTGGATGTCTACCTCAATTTTTGATGTCTTATTACCACCAGTGGAAATCATAAAATCCGGAGCGATTGCGACTTGAAGCCCTTCCTTGATTACATTAAAAATGTTCAGAAGTGTGCTGAAGTACATTGTGAAAAGTGTGGGTGCGATCATTGTTCCCTTTGGAAGACCATTCGTCACTTTATAGATGCGATTTAAGAATAGACTTCCGACTGTAGCAATAAAGGATTAATATTGCTGTATGCGGACCAAGTACCAAAGTTTAACTTCAAGACCCTGTACACCATCCAGCCAGACTGCATCGAATACTTCCTCCATATCAACAAGATCAATGTAGTGTTTGTAGTGTTGATCAATCAATCAACAAAATGATGTAGTGTTTGCAACTCGAATAGTGGCAGTTGGTCATGTTACTGAAAACACAGAGATTTCAAAGGATAGCGTTGACAAAGTCCGTGCGAATGTATTGTATCTCGGCGTGTTGGGTTATTATTGGCATATCAAAGTTGAATTTCGAAATGTAGTCGAAACAATTGTCATGATTTAAACCCACAATTTTTCTTTTTATTTGTTTTTTACTAAAATTCGAATTTCACCTGCTTCTTGCCGGCGTCCACAGTACTCGATTGATCAAAGATGGTCATGAAGGACCATAGTTCCTTCCGAATCCTTTTTTTAAATATGGCAAATATGTTTTCCGCAAGCCGTTTTCAAATCATTCAATCTTGGTATAATATTTCTAGCTATAAGACCCGATTCTAGTATATCCGGACAGGTTTCGCTAATAAAATGGGAAAGAGGTTTACCCATCGGTTCATAAGGACGTGATCTTCACCTACGAAGTTGAGAAGGAAGGAAGACTACCGTTTTTGAATACTCGACGCAGGCAACACAGGCAACTAGCGATCTGCAGAAAACTAACCGACACCAGAAGGATAATTCCCAGTACGTCAAATCATTGCTATCAGCAATATAATACAATACAATACCATACAATACATTTATTGATGCCTTACAGTATACATGTCATTCTTAATCAATTTTACACTCTGGGCACAGTTTTGTTATTTTAAGTGACTATGCTAGTTAGGTCTATTTTTTCTTATCTAATTAAATACATAATATTTACTCGATCGCATTTAGCTGATAAAAAGTTTCTGTGATTATTCATATGCGTTTGCATCCCGCGCTGTCATGTCTTCATTTAGTCTTAACCTGAATAAATACTTGACATACTAACCATAAACCTAAATAAATACCTAACCTACTATATACAGTAAAGCTTAACAACTAAACTGAAGGATTTTCTTTCTGATCAGTGTTTTATATAGGGTTGACTTTACTTTGGTGGATAGCCCTGCTTGCTTACGGAGAAGAAACCGAATGCGGGAGAATGCACTGTAGGCTTTTTTGGTGCTGTTTCGAAGATGAGGATCAAATCTGATCGTTTCATTAAGGGTGACTCCTAGATACTTTAGATTGGGGAAAGGCCAAATGGTTGCTTCACCTATTTTCAAAGCGGATTTCTTGCACTTTTGTTTTATGAAATTGTGCCCAAAGTGCAATAGTAGTCAGTAGTCCCAAATAGTCGATTGGGATTTTTGAGTATTTATCTTTATACCCAATTTAGTACTTTTAGTACTTTTGTAGCTTCACTATGTAATTTTCAATTGTTTGAACGGCTTTTACTGGGTTAATTTGGGACGAGTAAATTAAGGTGTCGTCAGCAAATTGCATGACTTTGGTGTTTTCCTCTACTGACAGAATTGGGATATCTGCTGTGTATATACTATACAATACAGGACCTGTCACTGAACCTTGCGGCATACCCGATGATGATGATTGTTTCGGTGAATTTTTTTCCTGAACCGAAACATAGAAGGTGCTATTACAGAAGAAGCTAATGGCAATTCTAAGAGCCTTATCGAGGAACCCTTGTTGAATCAATTTAAAGATTAGTCCGTCATGCCAAACACTATCGAAAGCTTTTTATAAGTCGAGAGCACAAACAGTGGGAACGTTTCTAGAATTGAGATTTGACACGATATACTCATAAAGGCTAGAAATTGCATTTAATGTGCCGTGTTTAGGCTTAAATCCGCATTGGTGCTCTGGGATTAATTGTTCTTGTTCACAGTGTCCTGTTAACATCTGGATCCATACTTTTTCAAAGATTTTTCCTAAGTTTGAGAGCATGGAAATGGGCCGGAAGTTCGAAGGAGAGAAATCTTTGCCAACCTTGTGTATTGGAATGATTTTTGCAATTTTCCATTTATCAGGAAAGTTACCATTGTTTATGCAACTGTTGCAAATTATGGTTAAGAGCTAAACCATGGAGGGTGGAAGGTGTTTTAAAACAATATTTGGTATATTATCAGGCCCACTAGACTTTTTAGTATTTAGTGTTAGAATTAGCTGTGTCAACAGTTCTGAACTGATGAATTACTACTGAATTACCCTTCATTAATCGTGATTGATCTCATGAGTGGTCTGCGGGTTGTCTGCGGAGAATGCAGGGAGAGAATAAGGATTGCTTTGCATGTACTGGGAAACTGACTCCAGTTTTGGAATGAGTAGAATTGGGTTCCGGTGGCTGGGAGTTTAGTAAGCCTTAGCTTGAGATGTGTTAACTTGCTTTTCATTAACAATAACTTTGTCGGCAGAGCGATTGAATTTTCCAGCTAGAATATTGATTTCTCTAAACATGCTGGGACCTGGTTTTATGTTTTGTAGGCGTTCTATGAGTTGTTTGCTGCGATAGTTATGGGTCAATTATCTAATCACAGAGCTGAGGCCGTTAATTCTCGAAAGAATGCTCTTATAAGTAGCATTTGTCCTGTTTCCATACCTATGGTATATTCATTTTAATTTCTCTCTCCATTGATGCCTAGCTATTAAATGTATTCCAATGTCTTCCCGGAGGACATTGTGTCTGAATTTAGATGGGTCGACGATTTTGGAGTTTCTGTCAATTCCTTGCTGTATGACAATTGCAGAAATATTAACTAGACTGTCAATTTCTCTATTGCTCAGATTTCTGTCTTTGGGAAAGATGATAGGTTTAAGCTTCAACCTGATGTCTTCCTGTAATTTAGACCAAATAGTATGCTCTAATGATAGAAGGCTGGTTGGGGTGGATTGTAAGAGCTTCGCAAAGGACACGAGTTTGATAGTCAACTGGATTGCAAAATGATCGGACACACCCGTATGCGTAGTGCAAGTAGCATTCGGTACAGAATAAAAAAAAATTCCTACATTTTCCGAAATAAATCCAGAATTGAAGAACAACTGGGTGTTGTAGGTGTGTTTGGAACGATAAGCTCAAATCCAGCTAGTTGGTTGCTTGAATGGAGCCAGTTATACAGGATTCTACCTTGAGGGCTTACTACCGAGTATCCCCACTCGGTGAGCCAGCAGTTGAGATCTCCGGCAATGATCATATTTTGATACACCAATGTAAGGTTTTGGAGCACTGCTAGATCAAGTTTCAAATTTCCTGCAGAGACAGAGGCAGGTATGTAAACAGAGATGATCAGGATTGACCTGGCGTCCTCTGTTTTAACCTAAGCAGCAACAGCAGAGTAACAGGTGAGGCCATCAATGGGAACTTCCTCAAGGGCCAAGTGCTTTTTTATTAAAAGAGCTGTACCACTGAGTGCGTCATCCCTTAGTATGTTAAACCCTGCAAATCTTAATATGTTTTGCTTCCTCAATCTTGTCTCGACGTTAATCTTAATCGACGTTAGCTTGTCCTCCGCAGGCGTATTCAAGGCAATCATTGCCTTAATAAGTTCGCTAACATGATTTCTGTGAGCAGAAGGTGGATTTAGATGAGGCTTTTGATTTAGATTCACCGTTTCAGCATTTAACCCTCTTGCGATTACTGCGATGCGTACACCTGGCTTAATAACGTGCTGAGCTGCCTGCCACGCTTGGCGCTTTGGTACTGTTGTAGTGGCATGGACCGGTTTATTTTGGCAAGCCTGCATTTCTTTATATGCTGGGCACCCGCAGTAGCTAGCAGGGTGTCCTTCTTGTCCGCAGTTGCAGCACCCAGGTGCTTCGATTTCATGCTTTGGACATTTTCCCCTATCATGAGAGGATCTGCATTTAACACACCTGTGGATGGTAGTGCAATTTTTTGCAACATGACCAAAATTTTGACAGTTGAAGCACTATACCATTTCTCTGTTACGAATCCTTTCCCGCTGGATCCGTTGCCTCAGGATATATTTAATTTTGTGGACATACCATTGCTTTCAGCACAAAGCTACATCCTTTAACTGCACGATTCACCGAGTGGTAACACTCTGAATCTCTCCGGTCGGGCAGAAAAATGAAACCGGACACATTTTGAAGACCGCAAGATTAAATGGCTACCTCAGTGAAACAATCTTAAAAATTTGGTTGCTACAACAGGCGGCACTGACTAACCTATAAACGCAGGAGCCAACCAGTGGAAGAAAACCACTTAGCTTTAACCGGATTTCTCTTTCATTGCAACCATATTTCCCACTCGTTGAAAACCCGAATAAAGAGGAATGGTTTGCAAGTGTTTTTTTGTAGCAGAGACAGCTTAGGCCTCTATGAGGATCAACCAAGGACCCAATTGCAAAATTTGCAAAGTATGAAATACAAAATCACTTGCATCACTTGGAACAATATATATATTCTATGTACATCGGACAAACAAAGAGTATGGAGATACGTCCTCAAGGACACATTAGGGAAGCGAAATCTGCCGAATGGAGAAACATAAAAGACTTAAGGTAAAAAAATTAGGGAGGGGAGGTATATAACATTTAACATGTCGCCATTTCCAGAGGGAGAGTAACAGTGGTAAAATCCATCATAGACCCAAGGAAATTAGACACACAATAAATTATTCAAAAAAATCAGTCTCACATACGTTTGAGCAAAATTGGTCATCGTTGTCTCTGCACTGTCACCTAAGTCGTATTATTTGCAAGCTTTCTGCAACTTAGAGTATTAATATATCTTTTTTTGCGTTGCCCATGTGATGTTTAAGTGTTTTTTGAAATGAATTTGAAAAACAAGATGTAAACAATTCGCAAAGGAAGTGCTCTAAATCTTGTATAAGTAAGGTGACCTTAAAGATTCATTTAAGGATCGAAATTATCATGTGAAATTGCATTCAAAATAAATTAAACTTCCCAAACTGTCAAATTATATACCTTATAATCCCTATATTCCTCTAAGCTCCATAAATAGATGAAAAGTCCACTTAAATATTCTCGGTCATACCTGGAAGCCTTACAGCAAAAAAAAAACAATCAAAGTGTTCAATCCAAATTAATGAGTTCATTTACGTCAGTTGGAAATTTCGATTGCTTCAACATGAAATCCCGAAGGATATCCGTCTAAGTCACCCCCGGAGGTATAGGTCAGATTGGAGAGGTACAAAGAAAGAAAAGTCATCAAATTAAAAGTACAATCAAAGTGTGGTCTTTCTTACCTGAAAGTTTTCTACAATCGATGCAATGATGAAAAATCTACTCGATTTCACCCTTGAGCTAGTTTGATTTATGCTAGCGGAAAGTTTTCTCCGATGCAGTGGCTACGGAAAAGGATATTCGTTGTATGCATTGATTTGTTCGGATGATTCTTTCGATTCGCTTTAATTTGATTAAATGTTTCTGATTGCAATATTATGAAAGTGGGGTCTTGACAACATTCAATTATTGATGAGAGCAGGAGGGTCAGGTCCTTTCAAAATTAAGTTAGCTCAAATTAAAAATAATTTACTGGGTGATCGGCGTCTGCAGGCTAATTATTCCATCTAAATTCTTTCAGGCATTCTAGCAACGTCCAGTCACGATTATCATCATGTCATGAAAATTGACTGTCATGTCTGGGTAACGAAAAAAATTTCCCATTTAATTGATTCTTTCAAGAAAATCTCGGCTTTGACACACCATAGGTGCAAGATAAACACAATCTCGTGTGGATGGCATTGTCCTTACTTAGGTGCTAACTATCACTCGACTACACGATGATTAACCTTAAAAGCCAATTACCATCGTCTACCAACTGACCACAAGTCCACGAGGGCAGGGTCAATTAATTGGTAAATTGTGTTCCATGCATTCTTCGCGTTGTGTTGCATAAATTGACAACAGCGAAGATGGTGGAGATCGTGGAGATCGTGGACGCCACAACAGTGATTACACCAATGAGTCTTAAGTCCATAGTTTGCTAAATGGTGGAACATCCGATGACCACCTGTCCAACATACATATATGCCGGCCTGAATGATGCTGCATCTTCTGGATACAACGATGCGCAACATACCTGGGCGTATATTCGCTTCTTCTTGTATGATAAAAAGGAAGATCAATTATCCCAGCACAAAACGAGTGCAGTGACTTTACATTTTCCGACGGTTGAAATTCAAACCCCGAAAGGATAATAAAACTTATGTAGACTACGGTGAACTAGGATAAGTGTGCATATGGACTTTCATGAACCCTTAAAGGAACAAACATGTATTTTTATTCTAGTCCTTTATTTAGTGGGGAAGGTCAAAATGTTTGTGCTCTCACTGGGAACGTTAGTGGAATGAAGCACCGAACTATTCTGAATGTATTCTTCCTTAACTCTAATACATTTTTCATTTCAAACAAATACTTTACTAGCACTGTAAAAAAACAATATTTGGTAGTAACGAAGGCCAAAATTATCGACTTGATGTCATCATTATCGATTTATTTGACCTCCTCCTTTTATTGGGAAGAATACAGATATTGTATTCAATACCTGCAATAGCATCATATTTTCTAATATTTTTGTTCTTCTTCTATCTTTGAAATATTCCTTAAACTGATCTTATAAAGAAATGCAACACATCCCTGCTTTGAAAACATCACGTACATCATTACCATTAAAAAGGACATCTTCCGTGCTTCACAAAATTTATACATGTTCCTGTGGGCCGAACGAGATACTTTAGACTTTTAAGATATGCACTGTTCCACTGCATTGATCCTTACTTTGACTTAGAATCTTTAGGGAGATTCAAAACTTCAACACTTGGAACACTTTGGAACAAATCACTAAAAACTTTGAAAAAACGTTCACAGCACTTGGGGTTTTGAAGTGGAGCAATAATTCTCGCAAATCCAAGCCTAATTCATTGTGCACGAGCCCCAGATTTATTCAGGATGCAGGACATTATTAATTCAGATACCCAAATCATTGTTCTAAGCTGTTCGACTTCAACCGATCATCTTAAAATAGATCGTTGGCCTGGAAGCCTCAACTGGCCATCCAAACCTAGGACGCTTTCCCACCCAGTGTCATTTCTAAACCATTCTTAAACAATGTTAAAAGCAGAGTCCTGGTAAACTACTGACACCTCTTACAGAATTTTCAGAGGTATCTTTTCTTGTTTCGTGAAGAGGTTTATCAAGTTGTGATATTCTATTTTGCCCATACTTGCTAGTTTCTACCAGATTGACTTGCTTTATCGTTGATAACTCAAAAGTGAGCAACCAAATCAGGTCGAAACTATATACACGAACAGCTATAAACTATATAAACTAACAATAACTAGCACAGGACATGCCTGGTTGGATAATTAACTCACCCGCGACCAATGCTGAGAGTGAACGAGATTTTTGACCTCCTACATTGTATTTCACAACTCATGTTCAAAATACTAAGAACACTCGTCCTTTTTATCACTTTTTCAAAATTCACTTTGATGGTACCTAAAACTGTGTAAACTGCTATAGAATGAAAGAATTCTGCCAGAAAAAAGAAATACAACGACTCCTATGGGTTGAAAAATCATACGGAAAGCGCGTCAAAACCATTCTCCGTTTCCACGAAGTTTCCATTAGGATCTAATCGCCCAAAGAATTTTAAAATCGTGAATGACACGTTAGAGTTAATTAAGAGAAGGAAATTACTATGCAAGACGGCCAGTGACAACCCAACATTAACGGCTACAATGCGCAAAGCTAGATTGGAAGTCGGAAAAACACTTCAATATTTTTCCGTTGACGATTTGCGCAAGAAAATTGTTATTATTTTTTATAACTTCCCGCTGTTTTTCAGATTCAGCAGCAAATTTTTCAAAATTTGATTTTTTCTCTCCTTTCTTTCTTCGGATTACACTAAGCGATCAATGCTGATTAGAAGTGTTAGCAGAAAGTTCCCAATTTGTTCCTTGTGAAACAATGTTTCATTGTTTCATGAGTGAAACAATGAAGCTCACGTTGCGAGGAGCGTCAAAAATACACCAGTCTTGCATCGCTGTAGATGGATGTGGACCGCTCTATTGTGTCACCCGGGCAATGGAAACACTCCAGTAATCTAGGGTCATAGAAGACATATTAATTCTATATTTCAATTTTTTAAGATGTATTGGGTCCTGCACCGCTTTTATACATGATGGTGCTGGATTTAATAGCGCCAGTTCATACTGCTATGTTGTACGGAAAATATACTTCACGATATGAGATGAAACGGCATTCAATAAATGACCAATATCGATATCAGTGTACAAGCTACCATCAGCCAGCTCAGTCTTCTTGCGTCGTGTGCTAAGTTTATTAAAAAATATGATATAACGGGATTGTATTGGAAATGCCAACGGAACCTTCAAATAAAATAGAGAAAAAAGTTCTGAATCGAAAACAATAAAATCCAGTGACTTGCTCATGAAAATCGGAAAAGAAAATTATAACTGGCAAGTGGAGTAGAAGCCAACTGCATGTACTGCTATTTTTAACCAAATTTGCTTAGAAATCGTAAATAGAAATTTCCATATACTGTTTCCGGTGCAAAAATGTGCGTTTCGATCAGCTACCGCCAAATTTCAAATTCCGTTAGTCACTTCTGTCGCATTCTGTTCGAATTCTGTTCCCGGAAAATGAATAGGATGAATGAATCCAATCGAAAAATGAGCTGGCTTTTTCTTCAACAATTGATTGAAAAGGAAGAAGTAATGAGACACAGAATGCGAAACAGTGAAGGGTTGGCACTAGGATATTGTTTAAAGTATTTTGTTCTCAACAAGGATAGAAAAATTGTCAGCTATAAAAAAGCACCTTTATTTATTTTCGGCGTCATGGATACCCGCGTGAAACTTCTTGTCGCTCTGCTTCAGCAATCGCAAATATTACATGGTAAACAAGGCCAACGTGTCAAGGCAAACATTAATTTCTTTCTTCTTTAATTATTTATTATCTTTATATTAATTTCTTTTCTTAATTATCTTCGCAACAAAACACATTTTTCTCATAAGGAAATTGACAGATATTTTTGATGGACAAATTGGTATTCATGCATAACTTTCCCCTTCCAAACAATACATTAGATCTCAGAAAATTATAGGTAACCTCTTTTGCATATTAAAATTTTTCATTTTTTTAACATTTCTTGCAAAAAATTTTTCAGTTTTGCATGGAGTAATGAAAAACATGGAAATAATGAACAAACGAGATTAGCATACTCTAACAACATCTTAGCGCTAACACACTTAAGGGACTTCCCAAAGACAGAGATAGAAAAAACACAAGTAGATTTAAATTAATTAGATTTGAAGAGATTAAAAATTTAATTGTGTTTTTACTCAAAAACTTGGATAGTGGTGATCTTAGTTTATCCAAAAATGAGAGGACACTCCACTTATTTTATTTGAATACCGTTAGATCAGAAGTTGGTTCGAAGTAAAGCTTGGCCACTCAAAAGCACTAAAAGTATATATGGGCACCGCAAAGAAAGATATGCGATCACTTAAAACAAAGTGTGAAATAATTTGAGCTTTGCGAGATAGAGAGCTTGTAAATTAAATCACGTAGACGAGTAGAAAGACCGCGATAGCTGGTTTTCTGTGCTGATATATATATTGGATTAATTTTTCCGGTATAATAGTTTGTGTTAGTGATTGTGTATTTATATATAATTTAGAAGAATGTTGATATGCACCATCGTTTTACTTCTTATCGCTAACAAGTTCTGCTTACAAATACCAACGCCTCTAGAAAATTGGCCCACGGTACCGTTAGTTTAGGGGTTTGCTTAAAGTGTTATCGTTATGCAATGATACGAAGTATTAGTGTTGTAAGTACTTTCACCATACCCTAAGTTTGACCACATGTCCACTGGTAGTGAGTCGATTGACACGAGAAAGGCAACTTTGTTGTTTCCTACATTGAAAGAATTTTCTACAATACTGGACATGGTGACATGGCGGTAGCAGCATGTTTGTTAAATGGGACTTACATAGCGCATATACTAGAAACTGTCAGAAGGACAATAGGAGCAAAGGCTTTCAGTGAGGTAGTACAGCTCACCCTTGGCCATGTAAAGAGCAATTACCGGAAAAAGATTCAGAACGCTGTGGAGGACTCGTAAATTGATGGAAAGAAAGCTATATCCAAGTTGGCTTGAAGTATATGCTGTGTATGTTGTCAGAGTCGTTCACAACTTCCACAAAGTACCCGAACAGGTGAAATGCCCTTCAAATCGGCATTATGGTCTATGTTCACACGATTGCCCCGAAAAAAGGATCTGAATATTTTATATTATGAATTGACGGTGTTTGCCATATAACAGTAATTTATTTTCTTTGTCAAAATCAGGAGCCATCAAGATGTTTTCCACGATATTGTAAAGCATAAAATTGAAGCTCTTTGCTTCAATTATGGAAAGGAATATCGAATAAACAAGTTTAATGATTTGCTTGAAACAAAAAGAACTTTTTTCACCAAAATACAAATCTTTCTACTGTATTGGCTGAACATTTTTTTGGTCTCGTAAAGGAAAAACGATATTTTTAGTGCAAAGACGATTTTTTTCTTCGATATAACCTATATTATGTCGATACCTTACATAATGCACTTAGTCTAACGATCTTCCAACATTTTGATGCCATTCTTAGAGAGGTCCTATAGTTGTATAGTTAAATTGGTCCAACAAAAAAGGTATTTGTTACGTACTGAAGTTACTCAATTACATGAAATTTCTTCCCGGCGAACCAATTTTTCAACCGGGAAAACAGGGAAAATAATCAGGCTAGATCGTGCGAACTTGATTAACGTTCAACCAATTCCAAAGGTGATTTCTTCAATTTATCAACCATACCACGGTTGCCGTTGATGCTGAAACTAGAATTTTTTTCCAGCTATAATAAATAAGGACGTTTCGACTTTATTTCGTTGCCCAATCGATCCACTAATAAATAGTAATATTGTTTGTTGATTGTTATTTCATGTTGAAGATTATACCACAATCTGGAAAGATTATACCATGTAAGTCCAAAAAATCGTAGCAAGAATCTTGCCAGCTGATTGTTGCATCTGCGGGTGCTTCCTATAGGCTACAACAGGGTCCCTTCTTTACCAGGCCGCCGTCTGACCATTGGAATCGGACGTGCAATGATGAATCCATGCGTGGTCCATTGTCACAAATCGTCTGAAATATATTCCAGCGAAATAGCTCTAAATTTTGCTTTCAAAGACGAACACATCTTCCTCTCTGGCGAACTGTTAGAAAACGCGACGGCAAATACCCGCACAAATTAACGAGTGTGAATATTCATGAGTGATATGGGCAACGTTTTCTTTTGAGATGCTCATGATGTGAATTACCTGACACAAATTTATTAAGCGATCATTGAACACAATATCCGGGTCTTTTTTATATTCCCCAATGTCACTGTCTCACTTGTCCCTCCCGATCGCGGGGCACCACTGGTCGTACGGTCAAGATGAAATCCAGGCAACCAATATTAAACGAGTGTATATGGTGAGGCAAATGTTTTCCAATATTTATCAAGCCAAGTCTTTGCTTACGCCGTTTTTTTGCCCATTAAAAAACTATGTTTTATCACAACACGAAATTCACGTATTACCGTTGTTTTCAAAAATCCAGACGTGACTTCACTTCGAAAGTAATAACTTGAAGGTGAGTAAGCCAAATTTCATGGCATTTTGGCAGGTTCTAGTTACGGTTAGCTCTCCCCAAAAAAAATTTGCGGCGCCATCTCTTTGTCAGGCCAAAAAATTTCCAGCCCATGTAGTACACCTGAGCAAAATGAAAACAAAGAAACGTGTAATAGTTTTTTGGTAGCAGTTGTTTTTGGACAGGATTCTGGAATACGGCAGCATACGAGGTCTGTTCAAAAACTTCCCGGAATTTTTAAATTTCGCGGGTCTGGAGAGTCCGATTGTCAAAATTTTACAATCACAATAAAATTTACAATATACCAACACAATAAAATTTTTTTTATTGTGTTGGTATACATGCCCCTAAAGTATCATAAAATTTTCAGCCATATTCACTGTTTACTTTGTCTGTGGTAGTCGCTAAGGTTCGACGAGTTTTTATGAGCTCGGCGATTTTTGCTTGTTTAAACAATGGAAGAATTGAAGAGCCAAAGAATTTGTATTAAATCTTGCGTAAAAAATGAAATAAAGTGTAACAAAGTGTGTGAAATGTTACAAAAAGCCTATGGTGAGTCTACTATGAAAAAAACGAGTGTTTACGAGTGGTATAAGCGTTTCCAAGATGGCCACGAAGACGTTGAAGATGACGAACGCTCCGGTCGACCCAGCACGTCAATAATCGATGAAAATGTGGAAAAAGTGGTTATAAATGATCGCCGAATAACAATTAGAGAAGTTGCTGATGAAGTTGGCATATCAATTGGCTCATGTCATAAGATTTTTTCAAAAGTCTTGGGCATGAAACGAGTGGCAGCAAAATTCATTCCAAAACTGCTGAATTTTTACCAAAAAAACAATCGCATGACCATCGCTCAGGAGCTGTTAAATGACGTCAACGTCGATCCAAGTTTGCTTGAAAGGGTCATAACTGGTGATGAAACATGGGTGTACGGTTATGATGTCGAAACCAAAGCACAATCGTCCACCTGGAAGCATTCAACGTCACCAAGAGCGAAAAAAGCACGTCAAGTTCGATCAAATGTCAAGGTTTTACTTACTGTTTTCTTCGATTATAATGGCATAGTGCATCAAGAGTTCTTACCACAAGGTCGTACGGTTAATAAGGAGTATTACCTTGAAGTTATGCGACGTTTGCGTGAAGCAATCCGAAAAAAACGCCCCGATTTATGGAAAAAGAATTCATGGTTTTTGCACCACGATAACGCACCTGCTCACTCGTCGTTGCTTGTTCGTAATTTTTTGGCCAAAAACAATACCGTAGTCATGCTCCAACCTCCATATTCACCAGATATGGCTCCGTGTGACTTTTTCCTGTTCCCAAAGCTGAAGAGACCCATGAAAGGACGGCGTTTTTCCTCGATTGAAGAAATAAAGGCCGAATCGCTGAGAGTGCTCAAGGACATACCAAAAAGTGAATATCAAAAGTGCTTCGAAAGTTGGAAAAAACGCTGGTATAAGTGTATTATATCTGGGGGGGACTACTTTGAAGGGGACCACATTGATGTAGACGAATAAATAAATATTTTTTTGAAAAAACGAAAATTCCGGGTACTTTTTGAACAGACCTCGTACTTATACAACCAGATAGTTTTTTCTTTTGAAGATTCCCACAGACGCTCTGATTTGCTTGTTTAGTGTTATTAAAAATTACTAAGTGGGTACCACTTAATTTTCCAGGAATGCGGTGAACTACGCATTGAATCCCATCTTTCCCAATGATAACTTCCATCATACACAAAACGCCCATGGAGAAGAGTTACTCTTTTACCATCCGATCTTCTAATTTTTCATCCTGCGAACAGGTTGCTGGAGGAATTTGTAATTTAAGCCATTAGTTGAAGATCTTCACTTACTGTCTCATACTTGGCGACATTTTCAATCGGAAAACAAGCACTGCATGAAATTTTTTTTTATCATTCATCGTTTACTCTGATTTCTGTGTATCCTTTCGTTAAAAATGTTGTAGCAACGTAGTTGGATAGAATTCAAAAGATATATGAAATTTTTCACACCATACCACGGATAGGGAAAACATGCAACAATCTCTCCGTTATTTCTAATTCCGCCGCATGTCGAAGATTATTGATATATAATAAAGAACAGCAGTAGTGAGGATGAAGTTACTCTGTCTTTATGACAATTTTTTTATCTAGGACGGAGTATCTCTGCCCTCGTGACCTTTTATTGTGCTGCACAACCCCAATTGGATATTGCAAGAGCAATTACTCAAAGATTTCGCGAGTGTGATGATCTCTCAACAGCCACTCGTTTTCTAGCGGTAATTATCACCTCGTTTAGCGAGTATGCATCATCGCGAACAGTTTCCTTGCAAACGTTTTCCGGGCATCGAGTACCACTAGTTGCTGCCGCTTGCCTAATCTCCAGCTCTTCCAATACTACCACTCCAGCTCGGCAAGAGTCTGAGCTGCTTTCCCTTGTTAGAAGCTTAACTGAAGTGATTCGAGATGTCAAAAGGAGATACGAAAGGAATGAAGCGAAGAAAAAAGATAGTCAAGGCCCTATTTGAAAAGTTTACTTGCATATTAAGGAGCCAAGGGTGAAACTTCTCAAACAATCTCGAAAATGTTCAATGGGATACAAGAAGTTATGAAGAAAGTTCCAAGTGTACTTGGTCGAGTGGGGCCTTCTTTGAGCTTGATAAAAACAGGCGACCGACCAGGACAACGACCACTACGAGAGAAGTCAGTCAGTATCCTTTGGTATGAATTATGCAGCGAATCTACTGACTGATTCTACACAATTCAAATAATGAGCCTGTACTCGAAAACTTTCGCTATTCGAAGCTTCCGCTGGCAAAAACTCGTCCGGAAGGCAAAGGAATTCACAAGACACCGCGCGGCAATGGGGCGCTGTTCAACAGAAGGACTTTTGATTCTTTTACTTGGCTCTCAAAGCATCCTTTCAAAAGGGATCCGGCATCGGACAATGCATGTAAATTTTCTGTTGTAGCGGAGGACGACAACGAACAAATTTCAATAGTTTGTTGCGCATTGGTTACAATTCGTTTGAGGAGCATTAAGTTCCCGTTCGTGGCGCTCCGGCAAAGAAGGGTTGTAACGAGGACAGTGCTTCCACTTCACTTTATGCACGAGTATCTACTAGACATCACAAGTCCAATACTACTCGAATACTTATTTTCGGGCAACTTTTGTAAATGCTGCTTGTTGCCGCCCACAGGCAGGCAAGGCGTTGAGATGTTGGCTCCCGCGCGAGATGACAGATAGGACATTGAACTGCTTTAATTGGAGCGAATGACATTTTAAAATGGTCTTTCCCATCTCTACGATTACCCTCAAAGAGCATCTCGTGCATGGGGAGCGTTGGAAAGGAAATGCTGCATATGGAACGTGAGCGAGCGATGTTACAGCGTAGTGACTCGAATCAGGTACGTGCTCGCAACATTGCACAAGGACAATGAAAGTGAAATTTCCTGAAAGGGATATTGTTGTAAACTTTCACGAAATATGAAGACCATGAAACCATATGAGGAGCTCGAGTGGGTTTGCGATTTTTTATAGTTTAATAGGGATGTGAACTCGACGAGAGGGAGCCTTGCCGCTAGCTGAGTATGCAAATACTCTGGTCTTTGGAATTGTGTTTTGTTGCTTTATTAGGGCATTTGGATATGAAATGAATTTTTTCTGCTTCCTTGTACTAAAAAATTTTAATTTCAACAACTCCGGCACTCTCCCCCAATGCTGGCTTTGTTGCGAGTGCATCGAAGGGATTTCCAAGGGAGTGAATGAACTTGCGATGTATAAGCAGGATTTTGAGGATTTGTTGAACTCATCGCGCCGTATGCACGGTTTTCAAATTTAAGTCTTCCACACCTGCCGCCTAACGTGTAAAACGCCTCTCGTAAATCATTTCCTCAACTTAATTTTCCCTAAAAAATATATTTTTAAATATCTATCAATTAAGAGGTGCGCCGCACGTCACGCATGATTTAGACGCGCCATGGGTACTTGAACACGGAAAATCCCAATTTTCCAAGTTTCCCCCAAAATGTTAAAATCGTTAGAAGCGCTCAGGTCCCGACATCATCTAAAATTATCAACTAATTGTTTGATCAGCAGCATCTATTCGAGTCGGGCCCAGATTTTTCACTTTTCCGTCGAAATTGTACTTATCCTGTCGTTCTGCTTGTCACGTGCTACTCAAATAAATCTTCTGATAAGTGGTCGTTTTTCCCTCAAGTTTTTCCCGATCCGAGCGGAAAACGCTCCTGCGTCTCGATTTTCGCTGACGATGTCACGACAACCGTACAAACGTGTCACACACGCAGTTGCATCAAAGTGAAGCATTTGGCAGCGTAGATTTGTAAAACGGTGAATGAATGCAAGCGATAAAGGGACGATGCGCGCTCGCTGAGCTGCACGAGTATGTTCCATGCAAAAAGTCAACCAGATGGATAAGGCCGGGGCATTTTCTTCCCTCGAGTTTTCTTGGATCACATGCAGCCGACGAACATTCTTCGACCAAATTAATTGTGACACCAGGCTGAATTCTTACAAATTAACAAGCAATTTATCTCAGACTTAGTATGGTCCAATAAATTAACATTCGTGAGTCGATTCGGCTTGTTATTTCGCAGTTTCAGGGTGCGAGTATGCTGAGCGTGGTGAATTCGCGAATTGTGTCGATGCTGTGTTTTCAAATGGTTCCAGAATTAGATCGATATCACCAAAGCGTAAGTTCTGTCGTAACACACTCTAAAGATCCTTGAATTTAGCAAAGTCGACAGAGCCTTAAAATATTAGTCAAAATACTCAGATACTTATCTTAGTTCAACCAACAAAAGGCACTGAAAGTCTGGACAGCATCACAAAGAAAGAGAAACCAATACCCAATGCAGCAAATAAACAGAGCTTTGCAAAAACAGTGCTGGAAAAATTGATCACCGTAGTTGAGTGGGAAATCGTAACGGTTTACTTAACCTTCTAAAATATTTTAGGACTTAGAGTTCCTAAAATATTTTATTATACCAGATTTTATTTATTATATATTTTATATACCAGAAACGAAAAACATTCGCTTTAGTTAGCGCGCGCTCTAACGGTTATATAACGGTTATATATTTACATTGATATTGTCCACTTTCTCTTTGGTTCTCAGTTCTGTTTAAGTCGTTACAGAAGTGCTTTCTCGTATATAAATGCCTCCTCAAAGAGCTAATAATTATACAAAAGGTAGCATAAGTGAAAACCCGAAAAAAAAACGTACGAGGCATTCTGGTGAATTTTCGGACAATCAACACACTGCTGCGCAAAGTACTCTTTCACAAGTAAATCTGCTGAAAAATTATGAAGAAGCGCCGACTTCGTTGTAAAAATTAATGAAGTTTTAGTTTTACAGAGTTGGTTGATATGATGAAGTGTAAAACTTGTTATGAAGATGTAAATTTTAGCAGGAAGGACTTCTGTACATGGACCTGGATTTAAGATCAATGTTAGCGTGGTAATCGACAAATAAGTTCGTGTTATAATATAAACTCAGGATATGAAATTAATCGGCGTTTTGTCTTCATCATGCTTTTCCTCGGTGCGGGCGAGAATGGCTCGAATTTGTTTGCTCATTGATACTACGTCAAATTAGTAAAATGGCTTATTATGGACTTCTAAGAAATATTAAAATCGCAAAAATCTGTTTCTCATATTTGTCTTGAATAAGCTGGCACAGAAGAAAAGCAAAAAAACAATAAAGATCAAAACGTTGTCGAAGATCGACCAAATCTATCGACTGTAGTAGATAAATATTCAGGCAGAATATTAGATTACTATGTTAAACCTGTGAGTTGGTGAAAAAAAAACGGAACCACGTTGACTTTCAAATTTGGTATGATAGTGGGCATCATGAAGAATGCAGCGCAAATTACGAGCATAGTTACGATGGCATGGAATTTCAGGGAATGTTGGAAATTTTCAAAAATTCTGAAAAGCTGCACAATGCCAAATTTGCTTATTTCATCGGTGAAGGGGATTCAAAAGCTTTTCATATATTTTTGATGCCAAACAGTACAAAAAAAATACCTTTATCACCAAAAACTACAAACTTGACAGGAAAAGTAATGAAAGAGATGTCAACTTATTATTCCTTGGTTTATTCAGCGTAATCCAGACTCTTTTGAAGAAAAGAAAAAAGGAAATACGAATTTTAACATAAAATATATACCGATGCGATTCCACATCATGAAAGCTGCAATCAAGAATATTGTAAATACCTCAAGGAAAAAGCTGATAATACTCACACACACACACTAATCAGCTCTTATTGAAGAAGTTCCTCAGAGGCTCGTCAAACTAGTTTTTGAAAAATTAAACAATGAGGAGTTACTTTCACGTTGTTTGGGGAGAAATACCCAAAATATCAAATAAATAATAACAAAACCCTGTCGTCAGTCGTCCCATACGTTTACAGGCAAAGAAGTGATCGATATGTCTGTCCAAATAATGTTGTTCCAGAGATTAACTGTCCACCAAGACGCGGAGTTTCTTTGAATGTTTCTTTCCTCCATAAGGCGCGCATGGCTTGAAAAAAATATTCCCTACAAGGGTTGTTTAATACTAAAAAAACCTTGATTATCTTATCTGATAAATAAACTGTAAAAAAATTATGAAATGTGCCTTTTTTTTGAGCTCCGAATAGGTAATAGTACCTTAATAATAATTTTTCCGGTGTGATGAACATACTATTAAATATAGATACAGCTGAGAAAACAATTCCTTTTACAAAAATTTACGCAAATGCTAACAGCAGTCCAAAACTCATCCTTGAGACAATCCCAGGAGCTGTGGTGGAACGCGTAATCGATTCGGCAAAGCAGCCACGGGTTGCTCGTACATCTCCGTCTTATAAGGCGGAGTCTACGGTGTGCTGAAAATCTCACCGTCAAAAAGAAAACCGCGTGAGCTTTGAGCACAGAAAAACGACTAGTAAAGCCAGAAGTTCAGTTGTCTAAAGTTTACGTCGATGAAAACACAACGGTCTCGATCTTTTCACGTTTCACTATTGTATTTCACTATTTCACTTGTAGATAGGAAATCGTTCAAAAAGGCAAAACCAAATTGATAAAAATTTTACCTCAAATTTGAAAAGTTACAAAGCTCGAGACCGTTTTTTTATTATGAAATTGTTCAACATTCATTCGAAGTTGGTAGGTAAGTCTAGGGTTTGGAAGTGCACTGATTAGGAGACAGGTCAGATAAGGCAGACCATGGAGGAGTGTTTATAAAAGGATTCATATCATAATAAAATAACAACAACTTAAAAGGATGACGTTTGTTTAGTTTTTGAATATTTTGTCGACATGGTAACTTTCAAATATAATGATTATCATTGCAAAGTTTCTTATATCTTAGTAAATTTTTGATAACCTCTTCACATATTCCATCGTTTTTGACTTATACTTTTGGAGTTTTTTCAGTCAGACGCATAGCTTGTCTTTATAAACTACATAAAGCCAGGATTTATGCTGGGCTTTATTTTAACCGGATCAGTGACTCACAGTTTAACGTGATTAATGGGTAAGGTAATTTAAATATTTAATTTGATGCATAGCCTTTAATCACCTTCTCTCCAATCGTGACACAGCCAGGACAATAATTATGGAGGCTTGGAAATAGTTCTTTGCAGTAAGTTCTGAAAATGAATTCCCATCAGGGAATCAAGCAAACGGGCAGCAGTAATGAAGATTCATTTGCTTCTTATGAATAATATGATCTAGATGTTATTCCCAAAACAAAGATTCTCATTTTCATACCAATCTCAGCCTAGCAAGAATATTTCGCTCACCGATATTAAGTAAGAACCAAATTAATGCACTATAATATGCACTTCAATTTAACTCTACCAGGAGAAGAGCTTGCGACAGAACGAAATCAAACTGAGGTCCTGGCTAAGTAAACTAGTTTGCAACCAACTCATCATTACGACAGTACTAATCGATCTATGTCAAGCATTTACAGCCAATACGGCATTGACTTGTACATTCTATTTTCCATCCAATGACCACACATCAATTAATTTTTATAAAATATTATAAAGTTGCCGAACCCAACTCCGTCATTATTTTTTACTTTGTAGCTCTTCCCATCCTTGCCTTATTTTTTATTCTGAGATACCTTCTGCTTGTGCGCTATGTGCAAAATGAGGTGAGCAATAGACACCGAAAACAAACACAGCACAAGATCAAACGACTGTTTCTTCGATATCAAATTTTGAATCCTGATTCCAGATGTCCCGCTCTTCGGCTCTTTCATTCCGGACGACACAAATAAAGGGTTCACACCGATATCACCTCATGTAGCACTCTGGGTTTCGTTCAAATATCAACAGACCCATTTAAAGCAGTAAAAATAACTCTGTGTCCATATACCAGGTCCTTGAAAAAATTTGGATCCATGAACAGCTTCGAAAATACTGGAAAAATAAAATTATCTGCAGCCAACATTGTTGAGGAGAACCAAGATGGCGTTGAGATTAAAAGATCAACCAGACTGTCTCAAGTAAATTTTGAGGACATCCTGAGAACACGGTATCGTCAACATTGATCGGAACACCCTGTACAAATATGTTTCTCACAAATAACGCGTTTTACCTAAATTGTAAATGTATCACAGGAAATGATCAGCACAAGTTTACGAGCAATGGATAAGATCAATAATCTCATTAAATGGGTCCCACACGATTTAAACGAGCGTCAAAAAGTCAATTTCAAGGTCACGTATGAAATGCTGCTTCGGCACCATGAAAGGAAATCATTTTTGCGTCGAATTGTGACAGAAGCGGTAAAAATTATGGCTTTCACCTAGCAAAACCTGTCCTTGAAGACCAAGGCCAAATCGCTTCGGCAAGAAGAACATTCTCTTTGTCTGATTAAACTGTCAAATGTCAAATGTCATTTGTCAAATGATAAATTTAAACAGCGCATTGAAAGAAAAACAACCAAAACGGGCCAAAAGATGTGTCATAGTACTTTCGTTACAGGACAACACGCGGTGAAGTTGCTTTTCCACGCCATACAGAAATATCACTTTCGAAGATCCAATGACTTTTGAGCTTACTTCAAAAGACTTATTCGCACCTAAAGCATATTCGAAACGTTGCCTCAGGAACTTGACAGAGCTTTCACGCCAAACAGTGCCATAACTTCTTCTCTTCTGGCAGGCCGTATTTTAACAGGCTTTCTGTCTTTTCTTTGGTGTTTTTGACGGGATGGCTACTACCGATTGCATCTGTTTGAATCCCTCAACGGACCATCTAATTTTAGCATTCCACCGTTGACAGCAAATATGGTATTTCACATCTTATTTGAGTGAACTTGTGGTTTTTTTAAGGGTACTAGGACATATCTTAACATGTAACAGGTATTAGTTGTTTAAACCTGTATAATTCACGCTCCCACTTCTGTTACTAAATGCTTCCTCGCTGATGTTCAATGTATTTAAGGCAATTCGCCAATGTCACATTACATTAGGTAGTCTAGAGATCTCTTACATTTGAAAAATTAGTTTAGAAGACGCTACCGTACATTTCTCCAACGAACTTCTTCGTAGCTTCTATTTTAATATTATTATATATTAAATATTCCCAATTTGTGCAAATGTGTTTCTTCTCTTTCTCACATTGGTATGCTCTATCAGCCTCTTCTATAAATCTCCCATGTGACCTTCGCCGCAGTTCTCTGATTGTCTCATGAACACTCGATGGCTTCGAAAAGTTCATAATATTGTTTCATTCAGCTCGCAATTTTCGTTCGTCCCATCGAATGTGTGTGTGTGGCCAGAATGCAACTTTTCAGGGCAACGCTTTGCTCAAGGCATATTTCCAATGAGTTGAAATCCGCTTTAATCCTTCCTGACGTTTTCTAAAGTTTAACTTACTTTTAAAATACTATTTGATACCTGGTCGCCACTTCAATGTTCGTAATTGATTTCATTTTTGCAAAATATTTCTATGTCAACGTTCACGAGATTAAAAGCAGTCTTTCTTATTTTTCAAAATTAGAACATAAATACAAGCCATTTAGTAGTCATTGTAAAGGTTATATAAGTACTGTAACTTCCCAATTAGAACAAAAACACTTACATCGAAGAAAATACTCGTTAGCACTCGACACCTGTCACCACGCACGATGCTGGAGCAAATGAGAGCAGCGCGAAGATCTTTTGGCAGTTTAATAAAAGCCCTTCAAATCATGTGATGCATGATCATAGTGCATTCTTGGGACTAACAGAATTGAATTTTAATGCTTATGTCATTTTGTATGTTACTTCCTTCTTGCCACATCGGGAAAACAGGATACGTGTTTCTGGGCGTTCAGGGTTCGACATGGAAGCAGCAGCTGCAACTTCATTGAAGAAGAAGGATACCTGAAATGATGAATAATAAGAAAAATCATATAAAATCAAAAGATGAATTACGCTTGCAAACAAAATCGTTTGAATTCAATTTCAGTCAGATACTACGTGGAAAAATCGTAGAATATTTGCAATTCCTCCTTCAATTTGTCACAGAAAATATCGTATTCTATGCAGACAACTTGAAACCCAAAAACTTTACCAAGCATTCACGATTCAACGAGCGCACGCCCTTAATTCATTCATCCAAACTTGTCTACCGTCTAATGGTAGAATCTCAGCATTTCAGCTCCTCTAGCAGATACTTTAGTGTCAACTACCAAAAGAATGGCAATAATGAACGGCATTGCGACGTCTTGTTCCACAAATAGTATGTGTCGTGTACCATCTAGGATAAAAAATTAGTGAAAAACGGAGAAAGTACACATGAAAAGTACACGCCGTAGAGAAACAGAAGAAGTTTTTGTGTTGTGAACAAGAGTCGAAAGTTCTCAAGACAAATATTGAGCAACTTGCTCTATGGAATTTCAAATAAACGAATAACAATTGCATTCATGTAATAGTCCAATTAAAATTCTGCTTAAAAATTGATCGGAGTACCCGGTGAACTTTCTTTTGTGTTGTTCCTGAATGGAATAGTAGTTTCCCATTCGAATGCTCACAATCTGGGAATTTGCAAGAAGTCAATGCTTAGTCTTCTGTCGTTTGCATTTATAAACGAGTCCTGGTTGTTGCACGTTTCGTGAGCTTGCTTGCTGCAGTATGACCCAATTTAATATTCAGATAAATCACAGTTTCCTTAAATCTCATTTTATCCATCAGTATTTACATCATATGACCCATTAAGTTGTGCCGACCATAAGCGAAAACAATCCTCTGGCAATTGGAAAATATCCTTTTTAAGATTGGTTTTTCCAAACCCATTTACAACTACATTTATCTTTCAGCTTCCGTCCCCGAGCTCATCTTCATACATTTCCGGCTTAAACCTTTACATGGCGCACTTAGTTGTGAGTGCTTAGTCCTTCACATCACAAATTGGATTAGTGTCCAGCACTTGGTGAATTTATGTACGATAATCAAAAATAAATCAAGCAACTATTCGTCTAATCTTCTAATCCACTTTATGGGAATGTAGGGAAAATCTTCAGGAGCATGTGAATCAGTTGAAGGAGAGTGAATGAATGAAAAGATGCAACACAAGTATGAACACAATGAATGGCGGTGGTCGGGGGCAAGGATCGAGTGGGTGATTCGACCGAGTGCTACATGAAGGACATAATTTATTTTGCCTCGAAGCGAAAAGCCATTTCGAGACAAATTGAAGAGAAATGCGGTTAGTGAAGTGCTGGAGGTTTCTCTCGTGTAATGAGAATGCGGTTGACTGACTGTAATCATCAGAAAATCTTATATGGATCATTAGGGAGTTTTGACCATAACATTTTATTGGAGTGAACAGATATAATTTCATGGTAGCTCGAGCATTTCGCATCCAGTGGAATTACTTATCAATTAAAAGGAGGTCGTTGTTGTCAAAAAATTATAGCCTGGATGAGTTTATTTAGGTCGGATGATGAATATTGAGGCACGATGTTGAACACAACAGAAGGCATCTCTCATTTAATGGGACTTGCCTATTGAGATATTGCATTTAACGAGAACCAGTTAACCTGTGTCTTTGTTCTTAAATAAGGAGTGGGGACCTGTCAAAATTGCTGCTTAAAAATAAATCAAATGACCGCTGACAGGAATCTCTGAACTCCAGCCTACAGAAGAGGAAGTCGCTGCATTCCTCTCCTGCAGACAGCTTCCCTCTCTTGTCATGTACGAAAATCCTTCTCGGTGTTGCATTCCCTTCCCTACAGTTGTAGTACAGGTTGTTGCCCAGGAATCGATACAAGTGATAATCTGTGGGGATGGAGACACTATGGTGTTTGGGGCGAAGAAGGGCGTAAAAATTCCCAAATATTGCGTTAATTTTAATTAAGTAACTATCGCTGCCTCGCTTTGTTATGATGAAAGATGACTGTTCAACGATTAACTAACACAGGACGTTTATCAAACTTATTGAAAGCGCTGAAATTTCTGACAGTCGGACTTGCAATGTCAAACGTGATGACAACCGATTTATCAAATTTCAGGCATAAGAAAGCTGTCGGCACGATGGGTGGCGCGGTCACCGACCTCGGACAACTAGCGCAACATTGATATCACTACAGAGCATAGTTCGACGCTTTTGAAGGATTTTCGGCATTTTTTCTATCCGTCAATCACTCATGGGCTTGCTGATACACACTAGAGATAAGGAACAGTCGAAATAGTGGACTTCACCCAGTGAACTTGCTCCGATGAAGGCGAAAACGATGGCCACTGGGATTTACAAGATGTGATCTGTATTGGAGTGCTGAACGGTGTCACAAGGCTTTGCTGTGCCGAAGTATTGGGCCGAGTTCACCCTAATTGCAGGAGAAAGTTCCTGATGGGCGTAGAAAACAATGCTCTTTCACCATGACAACGCTCCAACCCACACCTACGGTCTCGGAACTGCTACCGCATCCACCAAATTATGCAAATTTGGCTTCTGGGACTTCTTTTTGTTCCCAAACTTCAAAAAATCACTGATTTTTCAACTCATTCGTTCAATAGTCAAGTGGGGAGACCATGAAGAATGTAAGCGTCGTGAAAATGTATTTTTCAGACCGGCTGAAGAATTTGGAGCATCGCTCGATCAAATGTATCGAGCTAAGATGAGACTATGTTGATAAATAAATTGCCACTTTTGTGTTTTTCTTTTGCAGACACAAAATATATATATATATATATCCCGCCCTATATATATACGCAAAAAAGGACTTAGCGTTCTATATAATGAAATATAATTTATTTAGCGGAGAAAAAGGTTGAGGGAGCACTATAAATGATGCAATTGTATTATATGGTTTGGTAGAAAGAACAGAACCTTGTGGAATTCTGAATAACATTGACAAGTGACGCGACAGAGAGTCGTTACTTTTGACTGAGTATGTTCGTGTGGTAAGGAACAAGTGGATAAGATTACACAAGCGAGGATGAAAGAGGAAAGTGATAAAAATTGTGTGGATCCGTCAAAGGCTTTAAGGATGTCGAGTAGACAGGCGGTATTAAGTGTGTTGTTATGTAGCTAAGAACAAATGATTGCTTTGAGAATGAAAAAAACTTGGTCAATTGAATGAAGAAGGTGGCTTGCAAACTGAAAATGCGGAGCATTCCAAGATAGGACAGGAGTGGATTGAGTGTGTGTCCATAGACTTTGTTGGGTGGTTAGTGTGATGGGCGGGGAAAACCTGCGAACCTACAAAATGACTGGTTTAAGATTTAATTTTTATTCATCAATAGGGGACAATCAATAGTTGAATAAGTGAATAGATTTATCGGTAGTTTTTCCGAGCCTGGACCATGACTTCCAGTGTTCTTTGAAGGTATGATGACCAACAGAGGTGTTGCATAGTTTTTTCTGGAGAAATCGGACATAAATATTAGAAATACGACCCCATGTACTATTGGCAGCGCAAGCCAGGCGCTCTGCAGCGAGTTCAATATTAGTGTTGATGGATTTGAAAAGCATGGTCTTGGACTGATCCTTCAAGCAATTAATTAATACTTCCCAGTTGGTGTGGGAGTAGGCAGGGACAGTTAGCGATGAGAGCCGAATAATCGATCTTGAAGAAGAAAATTGACCAGAAGGCCTTCATGTTCGCTGATGCCAGCGATAGTTTCTAGGAAGGACAAAATGATTGGATTATTTATTATGTGGATATTTGGGCCGTAAATGACTAGTCTTATTTGAGAGTGAGATTTGGGACGATGGTAAGTTTGGGGTGCGAAGCTGCTGTGCTCGAGTGAGTTCTAAAATTATGAACTGTGTAGCCATTAATCTGACAGCCACTGGGATAGGGCATGTAGTCCTGCCATTAGGTATGCCAAGTTTTGAAGTGTCCACCCCTTATTACGTAAAGTTTTACATGTACTGAGGAGGGCGTTAAGGCTCTTAAAAAGTTAGTCTCGGTGGGATTTACAAAATAGTTGGGTACAACCACAAATGGAGCAAGACAAAGATTTGAAGTCGCAACCATTACAGTAATGGGTTGAATGTGAGCTGATTTGGGCATTTTCAGGAAGATTTGATAGGCATGCATCCTTTGCAAAGTAAGGATTGTGGTACCCACTATGAATATTTGGTTATCGATTAGTTCTATTAATCGTAAAATTTGAAAAAGACAGGTGGTGCCTAGTGTGTAGGCGATTAATTTACTGTTCAAAGAATGAGGACTGTGTAGATTCCAGAACGTGCCACAGATGCCTAAGAGGTACCTCGGATAATAGATGGCGGGATTTTTTGAGTAACTGCAGTAAACACATTTGGGATTTTCGTCCTGCGCTTAAAAAATCATTTTTTTGTTCTTTGGCTAATTCGATAATTCGAAAAATATCCTACGAAAGTGGCAAGGTCGTATCTTGAATAGTTTTTGAATGGCAGCATTCTAAAGAGCGACCGCTCGCAGGTATAAACTGCTCCACCTGCCTATAGACGGAGTTTCGGAGTTTATTAGACGATTATTTAATGCTTGATAAGTATTTTACGGAAACTTTGAAACCAATTTATACTGATTTGAGTTCAAGGGAATTGTTAGAGCGATGCAAAGGAGGAAACACACAAAACAATAACGAAAGATGTAATGGGTTGGTATGCCACTTTGCTCGAAAGCACCTTCACAGCGGGATGAAAACGATTGAGCTGGCTAATTTCCTAGCAGTTTCAATATTTAATGATACTTTTTATAGTATTTTAAAAGTGATGGAAGTATTAGGCGTGGTTGTCGGCCCTATTGCGGAAGAATATCCAGTTCAAAGGGATGACAGCCGAAGATACGTCACGCGGCGTCTTCAAAAGAGGGACGAACAGACCCGAAACAAGTCTTAGCCTCTCAGCAGGCATTTTTCGAGGAAGAGCAAGGTGTATTGTATGGGCCAGGCAAAGCAGATAAGCAATTTTTATGTAAAATATAATTTTATTTATTAAACGCGTTTTTCTCGAAACGACATTTTTCAAAATTTCTGACATCATAACTCAACGAGAAATAGACCGATCGACATCAAATTGAAACTGAGTATTCTCAGATATTTACTTACTTGATATTTCTATTTAGATATTTACTGAGTTATGAGATATTTGATATTATTTTTATTTATTGAGTTATGAGGTATTTGCTATACAATGACCTTTTTGATTGGTTGAAAATTGTCAATTTGGCATGAAAGAAACGAAAATTTTTTTACCCGAAAATAGGACTATTTTTTTCAGAACTACGCCATTTTGTTAATTTTTGATATTTTTCAAAAAACGTTGGTCATTGTATAGGAAGTACCTTCAACTTTGATAGCCTTTTTGAATTTTTTTTTGTTTCAGCTACTCATTCGGGAGGAATCATGTCAGCAGTTGGGGAACTATTTTTTTTGGCAACTCCGAAGACAGCACATAACTCCGTTATTTTTCAAAATTTTTGTAAAAAAAAAATCTTAAAATATAGCTGAAAATATACTTTATTATGTCCAAAAAGTTTAAAACATTCTATCGAGTACTTTCTTTTAGAAAAATTCCCGAAAATCGCCTAATTTCTAATGGGTTACACTGGTATAGCCCCTTAAGGCACTTGCCGGGTTCATTTAACAGGCTACATTTTACATAGCTGAAAGGAAAATGGCATATACTGGGAACACGACCTAATGGCTCACATTTTTTAGATTGTATAGTTATTTTCCGTTTTATTGTCTTGCATCAAACCATGTGCTGAAAGATAGTACGGATATTCTTTAGTGGTTGCTATCAACGTTCAACTCGTACGTGATGAACTATAGATTTAGGGGGAAGTTAATTTGCTTCAAGTACGGAGTTTCAAAACTCTTTGTAAAAAAAAATTCTTTCGGCTCCTTGATATCGGAAGTTGTATTCTTGATATATTTAATGTCGGAAGTGGTGAATGTGTAAAAGTTAAATTAACCCTCAATCTTTTCTTTGCTGACTCGAAGTCTTCTTTCGAGTTCAAGAAAAGGAATTTGTTGAGGAGGTGGCTCAAAATTGACCATTAAAAGATTTAACTCCATGCTAGTCCCAATTATCGAGGATGATTGGTGTTATTTTGTTGGCTTACCTTCCTTTTACTTTACGCTTTACCATATGCCGGATGCCAGAAAATACATCCAACTTAAAAATAGCTGAAAATTGTCTCTTCGATAAAACAAATTTCATGATTTCAAATTTCAATTTATCCGTATTTGATTTTATTTTAAAATTCTGTATGAAAAAAAAAAACATTCTTAATCAAGACAATGATCCCAAACACAATTCCCACATATGCTTTATCTGGACCGGACACTGTACAATTCTCCATCCATTAATAAAACTCCTGCTCAGTCTACGGACTTAAATTTGATAGAGTATTTATGGGCTCATTTAATTCCAAAGCTCAACGAAAGCAACATGAAAGGAATTTCATCCACGAATTCGAATAACAGGAGCTTTACAAGGATAGTACGAACAGAATGGAAAAATTGTCCCCTAAAATTGTCAAAAAGTTGTGCATTCAATGTCAAAAAGATTACTGGCTGTTATCATCGATACAAACATCGATGCCGATCAACAAAATATAAATGAACGAACGTTTTTTGACTTGAAATATTTACTTTCTGGAGTTTCCCTTTATATTTCTTTCCAGGTTGACCATAAACTTATCGTTTCTATAAAAAATTTTTAGCACCGGAGTATTGATTATTGGTTGCAGCTCATATCTGGTTTTGATTCTTAAATATTAAGCAATCAATATTGTTTTATTTAAGAGACAAAGATGGTGTGGAGACATTTTTCTCACTGTAAATGTCATGGGTTCCGTTGCTAATGTTCAAATTTATATACGAGTGACCGGAATTGGTCTTCCAGCTCCAGGCAAATTCTTCGCAACATGGTACTTATCGTATTTATCAGCAAAATTTCTCACTATACAGTGATTTTTTCCAACAGCTTTTCCAAGCTCGCGAAAGGATTTGCCCTTTTTCATTGAATTACATATTCATTCTTGAGTATCTGTCGAAACTTGCCTTCCCATGGAAAAAATTGATTTTTTCGAAAATTTCAAACAAATAAAACGCACAAGACAAATGGTAATCTTTGTTCTTGCACCACAACTTAAAACATTTTCCCAGAGGTTTCCTCGAAGAATAGGAATTCGCGAAATTTAGTGCTGCCATTGTTTATTTTATTTTGACGATTGAAAACAGGGACAATTTTGCTTTGAACTAATTTTCACATTGCTCCGTGTGGCGATATTTCTCGATGGCATACTTTCAATAAGAAAATAAATCAATACATAGAATAATTTTTTGTGGATCATTATAATGCTAAATTTGTTAATTGCTGAGCGGAAAAAGAGTGTTTGGTTTATTTGACAGATCCAGTATTCACTGACAGCTGTCTATTGGACTGTCTTTGAAAACGATTTGGTTATTTTAAGACTCTCAACTTCGAAAATTAAATTCATCCTTTTTTTCCGAAAACAACTAATAGCACGTTTTTTATTATCATTTTTGGCACATGATTTTCGTATAATGGATTACAATGAGTATTTTTGTGGTAGGATGTATGTGTAAGGATGGATGGTATGTATTTTTGTGGTATGTGTAAGTACCAGAACGCGAACCTTTGTCTAATTGAAAACTTGCTTCCTTCTCGACAGAAGTTGAAACAAGTGAAATAAGCATAATTACAGATTACCCATGCTGAAATGAAAACCGTCTTTTAGATCTCTTCAGCGATTAAGGCGAAATGTTAACCTTCAATCTGAGGTAACCACAGTCTCCAAGACATTACCATAGCCAACTTATTCCGCCAGTTGACACCAGTCTCATCTCATTCAATTAGTCGAACATGGTTCCCGGACAATTATGCTTGTCTGTCTCAAGGGACGACCACCATGCAGGAGAACAGCCCCTAGCAATTTTCATAATTAACTTGAAGCTTATTACCAATGACACTCGCCCCAGCTGCCCTATAATCATCACTTTGCCAACCCAAGATCCATGAAGTCCAAGACGGCTTTATGATATGGAAGCAACAACTGCTCTGACACAATCGACTCAATCCCCGGCTCATTTTGCTACTCCTCTTATAACATTATCTATTCCTATTCCTTCGCGAGCTGAGTGGAAGTGAAGCAATCATCGCTTTCAACACGATACCCGAAATTAAAAAAACGCGATCCACACGCCCAGCATTAAATCCATTTCGACTTCAGATTGAGCTACTTCCACTAGAGTTGCAGTACCACCGCCCTAAGACAAAGGAAATCAATTTAAGGTAAATCGATTGCCACCGGGGCTCCCATTAAACGCCATACCATGCCATCGTCCCCGCCAGGTACTTCGGGTTGGTGCTAATCTACAGGAAAAGGAAGACGACGGGCGTCAGCGCCAAGGTAACAACAATGACTGCGAAAACTAAGCACTGAAGACAAAGACCAAGACCATGGCGATGACGAGGATGGGTGGATAAGTTTTAAGCCACTTATCGGGTGTCATAACATGTCACGAAATCTGGAAATTTATTTTCCTTTCCTCCAAATAGATTTCGCCCTTTTTAAATAATTTCACACAGGAACATGTGGCGCGGTGAATGGGTGGCTCAGTGAAATGTGGGAAAAATGAGAGTTTGGAGTTTGAAATTAGTTGGGAAATATTAGGATCATGCATCTTGGTCACGTTAGCTTGGCAATATTTACATGAGTACGAGAGAATTTCGTTAAAATATTTGACAGTTTCAATAATAGAAAAACTTACGAAACACATCAGCCGAGGTATACTTTGATTTATTGCACTTGGCTGGGAGCGGATTCCTATTCAGACATTCAGATTCGTACTGAAATAAAGGAGAACGCATTTGAAATTGATTTGCATGAACATGTATGTATCAGATGTTTAACAATCACAAAATCGTTGCTTAAGTTTCCTTGAACAGAATCCCACATGCAAAATTGATTCCATCAAAATACTCGGGAGTAAGTTGACAAAACACTGCAAAATTTTTCCTGCCATTTCTGTCCTGCTAGAATTAGATGAAGTATTTTCTTCCATTTCCCCCTTAATAGAAATTATTCAAAATAACTTGCAAAATTTTTCAGCTATGCTACGAAGTTATTGTTTGGTATAATGTTGGGTCACCATTCTCTGGTGGACCTTAGGTAACACAAACGGCGAATGAAGACATTAACTCAGAATAGGACTTTTCCCATGGCTAATCATTTTTGATTTATGGTGTCAGACGCAGCAATGGCACGAAAAAGAATTAAAAAAGAGTAAGCACAATTTTGTTTTGTTGCACACCAGCCAGACAGAATGTCGTCCTTGCAATGCAGACCGGAATTTATGGATTCATCCACTTGGTCCCTGCAAACGATACCACGTTTGGAGTGAAATCCAAGCAGTAACAGACCACCAACTCTGTAGGCGTTGAAATTGGTTAAACCCAGAAAAAGTTGCAAAGAATCGTTTTCATTAATTTTAACGCAGATTCTATCTTAGAAATGGCTGTAAACCCTTAGTTAATTTTTTACCATATTAGATACATACATATCTTCATCTTCTTCTGCATAGCACTACAGCCCCTCTTGGGCTTCGGAGCGAGTCCTCCGATTTTGAAATCCGAACAGTGATGAACTGTCTTCATCAACAGAATTTGACAGCGTTTCCTAGGTTTGCCCAATGGTCTCCGCTCTTCAATTCTTCTAATGAATACCTTTTTGGGTATCCATTGATCTTCTATACGATTCACATGGCCAGACCAATGCAGCTTGCACAGTCTGAAAATCGTTGAAGCCTGTGGTTCGTCAAAAAATGTATGCAGCACATGGTTGTGTCAGGTTCGCCATTGGTCCCTGTGCAGCTTCACTTCAATTATCCGCTTCAGGACCTGTCGCTCAAAGTCGTTCAATACATTAGCGGATCCTTGGGTTAGAATCCATGTCTTACATTCATAGCATAACACAAGTCTTATCGCAGGTTTCTATACTTGCACGTTCGTTATCCTGTGTATGCAGCTGATCTTTACAATCGTCCGAACTGAATAAAAGGTTTTATTTGTGAGCTGTACTTTTCAGCGTATTTCGTCTCTTTCATTAGCGGTTCTCGTTATTTTGGCACCTGGATACACAAATTCGCCCACATATTCGATACTGTACTCGCGATTTGTGATATTTTGGTTATTTAAGGTATTTTTTCTCGATTGCGTCATGAATATAATGCTCTTGTATTGATATGTAGCTTTCTTATGATATATTATTGAACCAAATTGAACAGCAAAGAGGCCAGCTCATCTCCTTACTTTAGTCCGGTATTTTTGCGAAAGGTGTCAGTAAGTTAACTATGCGGTGATGCGGACCTGGGAGGTTGTCGACATCATTGTGATTTTGGTAAGAAGTACTAATTTGTCTTTGATTCCAAAGCAAAGCATAATTTGGTACAATACGTTACGTCAAAGTCAACGAAAATCTGGCCAAATTCGATGATGAACTCCTAGGATTTCTCAAGTACCTGCTTGACAGTAAACATGTTATCTATCGTCCATCTATCAGCTCTAAAGCCACATTGACACTCCCCAATAATAGTTTTGGCGGATGAGCTGATTTTATTTCTTAAGATCTTCAAAAATATTTTGTATACCGTACAAAGTGATGATATGCCGCTATAGTTTGGGAAATATAATTGATTGGCACCACGGTATATGTTCTTATTGCCAAATGTGCTGGATGATTTTGTGGATATCTTTCTGAACGCTGCTGCCACCATATTTAATGAGCTTCCCTGTAATCTTCGATGGCAGAACAGCCTGCGTCAAGGGTAGGTGGGGCCAAGGGAAGCTCTCCAGGAATATATTTATCTATAAGTTCAATGATCTGAAGCTGAGCGGAGGATTAAGGAGTTTCTTGAAATATAAAGCCTAGCTTTCCGTAATACTGCTTCCATCAGCGATGTTGTTGCCGATGTCATAATGGAAGAGTGTGGTTTGAATTCTTGCCTTGTGTTGTTGCTCGCTAGACTCACTTCTCAATTGGTCTTCATAGTATGTTGTTTATTCGTAATTCAAATAATCTTCATCGCTACTCTCCTGAGGCTTTTAACCTAACGCATCCTGGCATGCGTCAAAGAACCAATCATTTCTTTGTGTCGTTAGTCGGCAAAGAGTCGACTTGTCTTTTCAGGCGATTGTAGAACGTTGCCTGCGTTTCTACGTCTTTTTTTTGGTCGGAGCGTGTACGTTTATCAGCCAAATTTTGAAGAATTTCGCTTTAATACGGAACGCAGACAACCGTTCATTGCCTGCTTTGGTTTATAATGAATAGGTTGACGTCTGAGCAATGTCTGAAAATTGTGCAGATTTGTTTCCAAAAAAACGGTTATGTTCCAGGAACTCATCGCGGCCTCCGTCAATTGAATGACCGACATGATCTTTCATCAGAACAATTTATTCGATTAATCATTGATCGTTTCCGGGCCATGTTTACTCTCACAAATAATTCGCATCGTTTGAGACTTCGTAAAGTGCATAATGAAGAAACCATAGCAGCTGTATTGAGTAGTTTCGATGAAGACCCACCTTCGACATCGTGCTCAACAATTGAGTCAAATTGAGTCAAAAAAAAATTGAAACAGATCCCAAATTTCATGAGAAAATTTTGCTCAGCGATAAGGCTCATTTCTGGATGCATGGCAACGTAAATAAACAAAACTGCTATATTTGGAGTGCATTGGAATGAGCAACCACAGGCAATTGTTCAAAAACTTTTCCATCCAGAGAAAGTGTCTGCATGGTGTGGTTTATGGGCCGGACGCTCGGAAGCTCTGAGGACAGAATTGGAAAAGTCGTCCCTGAAATCACCCAAAATTTAGCCAATTCCATGCCAAGTTTACAATTCCATGCCAAGTTTATTCCATTTACCAAGTTTACGCATGAATTTACAATTCATGCCATGGGTTTACTCGGGCGAAAAAAGGTCAATTTTCAACAATTTATTTTTATACATGAAAAATAAAATATTTTCTTTTTACTGTCTTAAAGATAATTATTTGAAGAATATTTTTTTTTTTCATTTTCAAAGAAAAATATTTAAAACTCCGCCATTGGGACGTCATTTCCGATGACGCCTCGGGAAAAAGGTTCGTCCGCGTTGTCAGCAGAACTCATGACAGGATCATCTAAATTAAAAAAAAAATCCTGTTTTAGTTAAGAGCATAAGCTAGAACTTGGACGAAGGAAAAAAAGAAGAAGTGAAAATTACATTTTTGGCAGACAGTTTTACAAGAAAATGCAAATTTTGGTCAACTTTTCTCTACATTTTTTGTTTTTTAAACAGTTCTCATTGAAGGAAAAAAGAATCCTTTGTCCAAGTTCTTGAAAATTGTATCTCAAAGACCTGTGTAAAATTTCATCAAGATCGCTTGAGTAGTTTTCGAGAACTTTTGACAACCGATTTTGAAAACACAGTTTCGAGAAAAACGTGTTTGAAGTTTTGAGTCGCAATAAATCTGGGGAAAAAAATTTTTTTACCTACATTGAATCGTCGATTCCTGGGCCATAAAGTAAACAACCTGCAGAAGCTGCAATGTCCAGGGCATCCTTTTGCTCCTGTCTATGACGAATACTGGTTTCACGAGTCTGGCTTGTGGATTTTTTTTCGGCTGCGCACACACGGTTTTCATCAGCATTTCGGGCATATTCGTGGGAATTTCGGCCAAGTTTCAAATCCATTCCATGCATAAATGGTAATAAAGTTGATTTTCCTTCATTAAAAGTGCAAGCAGCGACTAATGCAGCAATATTAACGATTTTTGAACCAGCAGGAAGTATTTTTGGAGTAATCCAGTTCTCGAAAGTTTAGGCATTTTTAAATAAATTTCACAACAGACACGTTGGATAACTTCAAATGAACCTCGTGATTCAAGAAGTAATCACCAACTGAAGCATTTCAAACTAGTTGGCCTTAGAACGTCAAAACAATAGACAATAAAAACAGACAAACAATAGACGAGCAGCTACGGCGCTCGGAGCCTAGCTGACCTCGAGCACCCACCTCCACAAGGCTGTTTCTCTGAAACTATTATTCAGATCGACCTGAAAATTTACGACAATATTCTCGAGAGGTCGTAGAAATAAATAAGACAACAAAAAAATTGATTTTTCAGAAACTGCGAAACCTATGTAACCCCTTAAAAGTGCTAAAAGGAATCAAGGTGGTCCATAAAAATATTAAAAATTCTTAGTTTCTAACGAAATAACTTGAGTGTGCGCATACTTTTTACACTCCAACACTTTACACTCCAACACTTTTTTGTTACTTCCAATGTAAATGGCTGATTTGAAATTATGTTCTTGTACTTTTGTTAATAAATAGCCAAGTTAATTTTTGCATCTAGTTGTTTTATTAAACTTTTTGTGTAAAACTTTACACAGTTTTAGTGTAGATTTCGCAAAAGTGACATGTGTGCAGAGATTTTTTGGAACCACTGTATATCCTCCGTGGAACCGTAAAACTGCAGAATGGAAAGAATCCAAAATCATACCGAAATTCATGAAACAGTTGGTTGACCAACTAATAGGCTGTTATCGGGTGGAAGGTTCAAAAAGTTGCGGCAGCTTTCCCGTAGACAGGTTATACGGAAAACTTCATGTGATGCGAAGAGGTACAATAAAGGATTGTGTTCTAAAAAAAATCATTATTCCGGTAGATACGAAACAAACGAATATTGTGAAACATGTCCAAAAAAGCCACGAATGCTTATGGGAGTATGTTTCTGTAAATATCACACTATTTTGACTTACAAAAAATAAATACAAGACTCCATTTCTTTTTTCAAAAACCACATAATTTAAAGAAATTAGTTAATAAATGACATTTAGAACTTTTTGTATTCCCTAGCAAAGACTTTACTGTGTTGCTGCACTTTTAAGCAAAAAATCACTCCGAGTGCAAGGGATTAGAGCTATGCTTGGCAACACTGGTAAAACAGGGTGCGATGTTAGGCTTAAATTAACTTCAAAGCTGACAATGTTGTGTTCCAACTTGGGTAGACAAAAGTCCTCAATCGGGCAGCTCTAGCTCGGAGTAGCAAATACCATGAATATTGGTGCCACCGTAGTATGGTGCCGACATTGCAAAGATAGCAACGAGGTGATGAACGAAACTACACCTTCCACTTACAAGGAATTTCTTCGACGTAAAAACAGAAAAAACAACATAACATCAACATCATAACAACAACAACATAAATGCAAAAATTGCAATCACACCAGAAGGTCAACCGAGCGAAAGAATCTGAGCAGTCGCTGGAGGTTGAACACAAAATGAAAGTAGGTGGCATTTAAGAAAATGCTGATGAAGCGTCAGCAGATCTTAAAAACATATTTCTAACAACAGCACTGTTGGAATAGACTTTCAAGCAAATAAAGGATGAATTATCGAAGAGTTTTCAAATGGTAAAAGTGAATGGTATCGATCCACGCCAATCGATCAGCCACTTCTTATACGAGTGTCAGCGACGAACGCCAAATAATGAGGCCTAACCCAGAAGAGAAGTCGCCGCCATTAAACTCAGCAAGTAAGAGACTAACAAAAAAGGAGGCAATGCCTTACAGGCTTCGCGTCTTAGAAGGCACGGAAAGTTACAATAAAAAAGGAAAGAAACAAATTTGCAGCCGAGCTGAGGAGTATGAGAGATTTAGCGTTTTCGAAAATTCACATGAAAACTTTGATGGGCCATAGGAAACTCTAACCTTCTACTAATGAAGAATGGGTATTGCTTGAAATCGCGCAAATACTCATCTAAACGCTCTCATTGATGTGAGGCTTCTAACTCAATCTGAACTGTCAGCACAACCTGTCACACAGTCAGCTAGGAGATGACTGCTTTCGTGAAACGCAAAGCTAAGAGAAGAAGCACCTGCAGATGTAAAAGTCAAATCCTTCGCTCGAAAATTCAATAGCATTGAAACGAATTGCTGAAGTATCAGATGATCATACGTGACTCTCGATTCCCAGAAGTTTTTTTTATCGTAGAAGTAGTCTTTTTGGCATGCGGTTTCACACATTTTTTGGCATGAGGTCCTTACAATTAAAACATCGCTGTATCTTCTATGTTTGTTTTAGAAGGTGATAATTATGAGTGCGAACAATGTCCATCGGGGGCTCCAAAGTTCGAGTGTCCCAAATTGAGATTGGACCTCCGTGACTGGGTGCGCCAATGGATGATGTAAGGCCAAGAGAAGGCCGGCCACGCTATGCGGAAAAAGGACACTTTCTATTTGTTTTTCACGTCACATCATTTACCTTTCGCATTGAAAAAACGAAATGACATCGGTTGGTACAATTCGAAAAAATCGAAAAGAAGTTCCTTCGATTTTAATTAGTATTAAAAGGAAACCAGTTCAACATACTAAGTTTCTATGTGAACGTAGCCTCCGGGCCTGCATGCTGTCGTCACGTTCCGAAAAAGAAGCGTTTTGTTACATTATTTTCTACCTACAATACTACCGTGAATATTGATACAACAGACGACAATCAACAACCTGAAATAATAAAATTTTAAAATAATACAAACGAAAGGTGGCGGTGAAGGTAAAAGGTGTTTTAGACAAGCTTGTTGCCACCTATCGTTGTAAACGAAAGAGAAATTGTTGGCCTGTTGCTCTTTTTTGCCATACGCTCAATGTTTCCGCGTCTAACGCATTCGTCGTTTTTGTAAAACTCAATTCTGAGTGGAATATCCACAAAAAAAATTTTTTTACGCCGATAATTTCCGATTGAATGTTGATTGAATGATCGTAATGCTTTCCCTATATTCAGGAATATCAAAATATGCCCCGTGGTGTAGATGCTTTTTCTGTTAACTGCAGTTTCCGAAAAGAACCACAAGAACCAATACCATCAACATCGCATCCAACATCATTTGAATTGACACAAGCACAAATTACCAAAAAAGAGCTTGGTGTCATTTGTGCAAATACGCTTCAAACTCAAATGTCCATGGTGTACACTGCAACAAATGCGTAAAGTCTGTATGTCCACAACATCGTTTTATTTTTTGTGAAAAATGTGCTAAAGAAATAACAAATAAACTACATTCATTCAATGTTTTCTCCCTTTTACGTATTCATTTAGTAATTGTGGGCACGTTTGTATAAAATGTCCTTAATTTCATTCAAACAACAGTGTCAATTTGACAGTTCGCCTCTGAAAATGAAATCCGGATGACAGTTAAAACGACGAATTCCTCTGAATTAACTGTGGTGGCCAAATGGCTACCATGGGAAAAAAAGAGTTCGGACAACATTTTGTAACTTGCGCAAGGATTTAAAGGTAAACGCAGGAATGTTAAAAAATTTCCATTTTCCTTCAATTTCCAATCCATGACTTACTTGCGTTATATATTAACCCTGAAAATCGGCAAATATCGAGTCAGAATTCATTTTTATTTTGGTTGAACTTCAAAATAAACAAGAAAAGGAGAATAAAAAAACAAGAAGAGGCACAGGATGGCACCTCATGAATGTTAGAACGCTCATTACGACAATTTGTATTTTAAATTTCCAAACAAAGTGAATGTATTTAATTTCAGAAACCCGTAAAACGTCAAAACCGTCAACATTTTGTGTTATAACTTTATCCGAAATTTAAAAATTTGCGTTGCAGTAATTTTGAAAAAAATTAACACAAATTCTTCGCGCTTCGTCGACCGATTTCATGTGGTTCAAATTCGAAACGGATCCGACCTATAAATGACGTCAAAAGTCGATTCAATTTCGCTCGAAACTCGACCACTCTATTAAAATATTCCCGAGCCAGAGATACCGCCATTGTTCACTTGGATAACAATTAAATCTCATCAACCGCAAGTAGACATCCTTGGCCATTATTTAGCCCGTTCGGTGCCGAGTCGAGTGTATCCTGGCACTAGCGTTCGCAACCTCGGATTATTCTTCAACAAGTGCCCGTGGAAACAAAATCATCGCTTGACCTACGAACCCTTTGCGTCCGTGGCCACGTCCCTAGCCTAGGGGTGGGACAGCGTATGCAATGCCAATGCAATCTGAAATTCGCACGCACACACACACCCCAACAGCTCGCATGCAAAAATGTGCCTCAGTACAGGGCCGTGAGTGAATTTTTCGTGGAGCCGCCGTCAAACTCCCCAAACGAGATTCGAGCGTGCATGCAAAACGTTCCTCGTTCTTCTTCCCCGTCCGTTCTCGTGCAACAACCAAATCGTTCCGTTCCGAGCCCACCGACGGCAGAGCTTTTGTTATTTTCGTGCTCCACCGTTCACCACGTACCACGCTCGGCAGTTGCTGCTCGCCCGCGCACTCCCCCATGCATTCCATTCACCACTTGGCGACTCGCAACGACGCGCCAACCGGCAGCTCGGCCGCGCTTCGGGAGTTGCGCGATTCTAGTACTGCAAGTGAGAAAACTCTAGCAGAAAGACAGCGCTAGCGGCCCAACGACGGCCCGAGTTCCTCAAGTGCAAGAGCGTCTTGTGCTTCGCCGGCTGCCTGCTGGCTCGACTCGTCTCAACGACGGCGACGGTGCCGCGGCATGGCTTAGGCTGCAAGTTTGCAAGAAGTTTGCAAGCGCGAATGCCGGCTGCTGGCTGCGACTTCTGTGCCGCGTCGCACTGAATTCGAAACCGGCGGAACATGTTTTCCATTTTCCCTTGGCGAATCGTCGCACTAATTGTCCTCAGCAGTTTTATATTCGACTTTACAGTGGGAGGACGCGTGGAATTACGACACCGCCGTCGCTTTGTGCCCCAACCCGAGGTTCGTCAGAACGTTTCTATTTCCTCGAACGCCGCAAGAGTTGGAATTTGTGCGTGAATTGGAGCGTGCGACAGGCCGGGCCGCGATTGACGTGGGCAAGGGGTGGAGCGTGAGCGCGAATTCAGTCGGAGCTTTTGTGTCGCAAGTGCCTGCCGCCCACTGCCGGCAGGCGAGAATTCACGGATCGGGTGTTTGGCGGCGCGCGAGTTCAATCAGAAAAAATCGTTGGGGTTGGGGGAGGCTGCCGGACTCACCCTCGCTTGGAACGGCGGCCGAAACATAAACAAACCCGCGGAGGAACGCAGTAACGACCTGTGGCAACACAAAGCTCGTGGTGGCCACGGTCCGCGGTGTCGGTGGCGGGTTGGCAATTCGAAAGGTTCTCGCGAACCGGTTTGGCGTAGCGGGTCCAGGTTGAAAGTTCTTAAGACGAGCAAGGTCCCCTCCTTGGGGGCCACGGGGTCGTTCGGGCCAAGTTCGACTTCCCGACTCCCACGAGCCTTAGTGCATTTTGCGAGCGCTGCGTCTTAGCCGGATTGGATTGTTTGTTGTTTACGCTGGTGCGTTGCGTTGCGTCGCGTGCACGCACTGCTTCGCCGATGACCTTTGCAGGACAGCGTGGGGCTCGAGTGTGCATTGTGCAGTTTCTAATTGACCCTCGGCCGTAGAGGCTCCGCGTCGTGCGAATCGCAATTTTTGCCAACTGCATTAGAGCGTCGGCAGTGACCGAAAGGATTCCAGAAGTGAATGTAAACTGGTTTTCGCCGTCCGTGACGATCGAGCAAAACTGCAAGTGGACGCATTTGCAATTTGAATGGTTCTCTTCCAATTGTGGTAAGTTCTAATCCTTTGCGAGTTCGATGAACCTCTTTCGGGAGCGATGCACATTTGCTATTGTTGGTGGATCGGTCGAAATTTGATCCATGCCCCCGCACTGTAGTTGCAGTCGCCGTTCTGCCTTAAATTGCGGCTTGCTGAGTGCTTCCAGTCCAGACAAAAGTTTTTCTTCAGAATCTTCTTAAGCAATCGTTGCTACGACAAATTCTTTCAATTTCTGCACATGTATATAACGAAACATAGGGCTTAAATAACGTTTAACTAACACATTAATCGAAAGTTTAGCGTTGCCACCAAGTGATAGGTCGGAGTGCAGTTGGAGACGTTTCACTGACTGGATTCTGAGTGAACCGAAACCAAAACAAAAACTCGTCAAAATGTCAGAAACGTGTCTGAAAAGACAAACCCCGTGCTTAGACTTGAAAACACGAGATTAAATGAAAATTACGCCAGTTTTACGCATATCAGTCAAGGTCTAATCACCATAAACAGTTTTTTCCTGCACAGCAATCGCTCCTAAATTCAAACCATCATTCACAACGACTTTTCCAGTTAGGGAAGCACTCCTGGGACTCCTTTAATTTGGTCAGTACATTGTTCAACTTAAATTGTGATTTTCATTATTTTCTTACCTAACCAACGCTTGCGAAGCGTCCCTTAATAACTCCCTACTTATTCCTCTCCCTAGAACGTTCTCAGCTATCTGAAGTTTGCATCGTTGTAAACGCAACTATCTCGAAGTTTTTCTCTTTTTCATATCTGCCGACGATTTGATTCGAGTGAAAAACGAGTATAATATCGGTCGAGTCAAAATCACGAAAAAAATAACAAGCATTTAATTCAATTTGTCCAAAAAAACATTAAAATATGGATAAAAATCTAGCCAACGTAAATAGAAATGTCATTTGACAGCATGACCGAGCGCATACGATCACTGGCACAGAGTAGCGGTTTTGAATTTTAGTATAGTCATAAACCAGCGATCTGTGAACGACTGCATTACTGCGACAAAGAAATTTTCATATATTTGGAATTTTTCCTTCAAAGGATTGCCTTATGCGGATGTTGTATAAGTTATGAAGCACGCGTTAGCTGGAAGTACTTTTTTTGCCGTTCTAATATTTGATGAAAATTTCTGATGAGAATAGAATCGAAAAGAAACGAAGAAACCAATCTGGAAAGTTTTCCAGTAATCATTTCTAATCATTTAATTGAAATTTTCATCGCTTGGAAACACAAAAAATTTCTTCAGCCTTTCCACGGGGAACTTGAATAATAGGAAGAAGTCGTTATTCAAATCGAATTGTATAACCCTACAATAATTGATAAAAAATCATAATATATCAATAAAATTCCATAGAAAGTAAAAAATAAACACACGACTAACAATAAGGATTTTGTTGTATTTCAACGATGCCCACCCCAGACGCTGCATGTATTAGACCCGCTAAATTTTTATATGTTTTTCGGTTTTTTTTTTTTTCGATGGGGCTCGATCATATGGCTCGGACAAAAATATCTTCAATTCTTATCTCTTTACTAGAGAAAACGTCAACTGGTACCAAAGGTGGAACAAAAATGGATCGTTTTCTTTCAAACTTACCCACCTTGCACTATGCAAGGAATGAATTTTACTGTTTTATTCTAAAGGAAGTGATCGTATAGGAAATAATTCGCAAAGTCAAGTTTCGTAAAGTTCATCTTGAAAAAATTTCCTATATAATTTCGTTACATTGAACGAGCCAATGATGTCTGAAAATAGTTGAAACGCGTAGCATGGCTCGGTGCACCTACAAATCCATATTCAAAATTACGCATTTCTAGCAGAGTGCATTCGGAAAGTTATGTCCTGATAAATGTGCTGGTTAAAAAACATTGATCTGGCGCCATAAGCATGATTGTTGACTTAAAATTTGTTTCCTTTTTGATATTTGCGGAGGATTTGAATTTGATAATCAAAAACGCGAAAAGACATCTTAAACATTCAATCCCAATTGTTCGAAAAATTCAAAACGTAGAAAAATAAAGAGATCATTGCATTCGCAACGATGCGAGCCTCAGAATCCTTTTTGCTTTTGTTAGAATAGGGCTATGCAGCAATAATAACCGAAATAACATAGGGACCGTTGCATTTGAAACGATGACACCTTAAAATTTGAGCTGTCTTAAGTTTGCATCTTTGCAAGCGCAACGTTTGCGAAATGTTTTTGGATCATTGGAATGAAATAAAAAACTGCATGAAACTCAAAATTGAGAGGCAGAAAATTACAGAGAAAATTAAAATATAAAAAATACAGTCAAATTATCCTGAAAAAATCCAAAAGCGAGACAATCTTAGATCGTTGCGTTTGCAACTATGCAAATTTCAGACACCCTAAGTTTAGTATTCGTTACGATGCTATCCATGAAATGGTGGCAAATATACACAACCAACAACCTCCCGTGATTTTGATTGAGGTCGTTAAGCAGAAGATATATATTAAGGTATGATCACTTATTCGATTCCCAGGATTATTTCGATATATTTTTAAAACGCAGAAGTAACAGTCATTAGGACGAATTGGCGAATTCTTCTTCCCCTGTACCATAACCGCACAATACCACAAATTTCTCGTCTGCAATGTGAGGAACCTTTGTTGATTGGACAATTTCATTTTTCAGTATTGAAGATACATCTGTCTGACGATATTACGGTTGCCTTTATTTCATTTTTTTACTTTTGTTGCTGATAGGACTGCGATGTAAAAATTACCAGAAGTTGAAAAATTCGAGACCGTAGCTTTGCTTTCTTGTAAATTCAGACAATGTGCAAACTTCAGAAAACTTGAAGATGTGCATTTTTTAACGAACTTCAATAAAGTTTTTCTATATTTTTCAAAAATATCTTCCTCTCAAATATAGCCAAGCATATTGGATTATGCAAACAACATTTTGTTGACAGAGCAATATTGAAAAAATTCTAAAATACATTTCAGTTTCCGGCAAAACACAGAAAGCTAAGCGGAATTGGTGAAAGAGTAGTTTACTGTTACTCAAAAGCAAAAGCTGTAAGAAGAAAATTGTTTCAATGTTCAAAAAAGAAAAGAAAAGGAAAACAAAAAACGCTAAACTGAGCTAGAAATAATGAAAAAATAACACAAGAAGTAAACAATTTTATTCCTTTTCTTGCTCAGTCTAATTTTTACAGACACGTTTACCAATGTAACGAAAAACCCGTGTATCCAAGTGATACAGCAAGCAACAATTTAAAATTCTCGCAAATTATTGATAAAATATAAATATTGTAGAGATTGCCTACATTGTCAGAAAAGTACTGGTCAACCACCACATCTGCGCGTGTAATGTTTTTATGAGAATTTCCTTCCTTTGAAGAAATATGACGGAAATATGACAATTTTTTCAAAAATATTTTTGTGGTAAAGCAGTTGTATCACGTAAATGATTTATCGCATAAATTACATCAAATGTTATGATTTTTGGAAAGTTCGGTGGCAGGATACAATGCTACGCTTTTGACATTGAGGAAAGAGGTGTCAGTTCGGTATAAAAATTGCATTAGTCTACAATTTTTTTTACAAAAAATTTAATATAAAAGGTTACAGTGAGGTATTAGTAGGTCACATTTCAGAATATCCTGTGAAATTTTCGTAAAAACTAAAAAGATTTGAGCTAGTGGCAGCAAACCAGGCATCTCGGATAAAAGGCGTTTTGCTGTGGATATCCGAACTCCAGGCAGGGTCATCTAAAACACAAAAACAATTTCTCAATTTATAATTTTCCAGGTACATCTGTCGAGAATTTTTTTTTAATTTGAGGATTTTGGTGACACTTTAAACAAAGTATAGAAACAGATTTTCGTCCAAAAATAAACATTTGAGCCAACAATTAACTTAAAATTAAATAAAAAACTCGTCAGCTTTCGCTAAACGTGTGTAGAATAGTCTGTGAGAAATCAAATCGATCGTTTTAGGAGATATTTTAAACTATTTGTAGGAAAATCGAGTTCAATTTTGACATTGAGAAATTTCAAAATTTATCATAAAGAGGTGTCTTTTTTACTTACATCGAGTCTTCGATTCCGCGTTCATGCATTATGTCAAATGTCAACCAAGGTGCCCGGAATACGTTATTGCTTTTATCTACGGCTATCCCGACCTTTTTTGCTTTTAAGCGTAGTTTTGATTTCAGCTCGATCAATCTTTTTGTTGTGCACTTTTGACAATCAATTTCATGAGAATTTGACCCAGTAGTAATACCCATGTTACAGATGATGGATAGCAAAACAAAACTTTCTTCGTTGAATATTAATGCTGCTATATGCGCAGGAATGTCAACGAGATTAGAGGTATCACTCAAAATTTGGGAGCAATGTTCCATATAAGTTGGTACAAACTTCGAAGTGCGGTGTTACTATGTTTCCGTTGTTGCAGCTCTCTACCATTGACACCACGAACCTTTGTCGCACTTCTGATGCTGTGAGTTGTTGTCTGTTAAGCTGTAATGGAAAAAAGTCGTCAAAATAGCATTTTTAATTTTGTCCACAAAATCACAAATAGGTCGAATGGCCAACCTATCATAGAATGTCAATTTGCCGAACATTTTTGCAGTAAGTTTACCTTTACACGAAACGTTTTTACTAATAACTTTTATTTCCAACCGCAGTTGTTGATTTTATTCACATTATTACGCAATCTGGTACCCGTTCGCTTTTGGACATGGGCTATTCATTATTTCTTATTTATCAAATAATCACTATAAGGATTAGAATTCAGTACTCCAGAGTATGGTTATGAGTCTCCATCAAATATATAGTTGTGATCTCTCACATTATTATCTTTTCAACGTTAAAACAACCATTTCATTGCTTGAACCTTCATGTTTCCAAATGGACCAGTGTGATTTGTGAGCCAATTTCCTTTCGCTTCATGATCAGTATGCCAGTCTTCGTACTCCGCAGAATTTAGTTCTGTCTTCCATGTTTTACCGTCGTCAAAGTAAGACCTTTTGACAAAAATATCCAAAACGTTTCCTGTATAGTAACCAATCAAGGAACAAAAGCCGCATAAAAAAGGAGGAAATTTCTGTTTCTACCTCCTGCAGTCACCTGATACTGCCAACTCTGTTGTATTTTCCAAATAACCATTTTTATTGTGTGTATTTTCCCGTGTTTTTAATTTTGACAGATATATATTTCGGGAGTAAGTTGCTCACTTCTTCAGTTTCAGTTACTATCCTAATAAATTTCCCAATTCCTATAAATAATTGGAGTCTCGTTCGCGCAAAGCGGATATTGTACTCAGACGACCACGCCAGTAAGTCGTTAGCGAAAAGATTCACTTCGATTACAGGTTTAAATTCATCTCTGATACCGGGAATATCAGATGTAAATATATTAAAGAGAAAGGGGCCTAGAATAGATCCCTGAACGACCCCCGAATCGCTGCCAAAGGGTTCGAAACTAGCTCCACCAGACACCACAAATACAGCACAACCCCTCATGCAACTATCTACTATTTTTGTAACACTCACCGGGAAACCAAATTTAAGTAGTTTGTAGATAAGCTGTAGTTAAGGCTTGAATTTAAGAAATCGATTCCCTCTTCGATTTCGTTGGTTGTGAGATTTTTCGATCTGCTGATTGAAATATCGTCAAGTTTTCCACTCGAGTCAGTACTATCTGTTTCCTAGTCGATACGCTTGTATGGGATAAAGAATTGAGGGCCTGCTACCTACTGCTTTATACCCTTTTTTACTCTTATGTTGGTTACTCTTATGGATGACTCCACATTCGAAGTTCCTCCAGCTGTGGGAGATACCTACCAGGTTGGCAGGCTCCAAGGATTCCATCTGGGTCGTCATCCCTTATGACTTTATGTTTCCCGAAATGAATTATGTGTTTACTTTTCTGTCTTGTTTCTGAAATGAACAAGAAATCCGATCTATGCATGTCCAAGTATTCTTGCACAGAGTTCCTTTTGAAACGTGGAGCTAGCGAACAAATGTTGACGATAGAGAGCTTGATGGAGCTCATCGCGACAACAGATTTTGAAGGCGAAGTCTATGTACGCCGCATTTTTCTCACTGAGATTAGTTTGGGTTTTTGTATTGTGGAATGAATGAGTCCACTTTGCGGATGAGAGTGAACAAGTCACACCCGAAGAATTGGTTGCAGTTTTTTTGCTGCTGTCGACTCCTCTTCGCTTTAGCTTGCCGTACAGACTGAGTTGCAGTTGGTTTGGCTGCACCCCTTGCTATGTTAGCAAATCAGCCACAATTTTGAATAGTGTTTTTTTAAGGAAGCTGTGACGACGTCCTTCCGTTCTTTCTTTTTCTTTAGGAGATTGTGTCTCCTCTTCTCAGCCTTAGGGCAGCCTCTGAAACTTCCTTTATTGTTGCAATTTACTCAGTAAGTTGTATCTTTTCCCTCTTCCTTTTACGTCAGACCATCTATGGACAAGTGGTGTTTCTCACACTTGACTCAACGAGGTTCCATTCCGAAATTTGAAGCTACATTTCCAAATTGTTGGCAGTTGAAACAATTGAAACCTACAATTCTACCTTTTGGTGTAAGGTGTCAAGGTCTGGCTTAAATTGAATAAGGAAGAACGAAAGAGTTTTCTTTTCCGTCCTTCATCCTCCCATAGGATAGCCTAGAGTTCTTCATTGACATTGTCTTCGTTGGAAGTATGGACGCCCTTCAGTAACAGAGTCAGCTTTTTTTCAGTTGGGTGTGGTGAGGTGTAGCACGTCTCCTTGTCCCTTCTAAAAATCAAAAAGGCTTTTATGGTTTTCTATTATTTTTAAGTGTAACGAAATTCGTGTAGAACTGTTAACCGTTATCGAGTTGGTTTTTAGGACATGCTCGTTCAACTCTTTCCCTGAAAGGCTTCAGATTCAGCCTATAGCATACGCTAAGAGGAACCATTTGCTTCCTAGTTGCTGCAACGCTGGGTGAACTTTTCTTAGCTCCGACATCTATTCTACGCACTGGGGCGGATGCAACTTCATCTTTTCTTAAGTTTGCCAAAGCTTTGAAAACGGCAGCGTGAAGTTCGGGAGAGTTTTTTCACCAAGGCTTACACAATTGGTATTTTCCGATGAGAATGGACTTCCCGGACCATTTCCTGCGGTTTCTCTTGCTCGGACTCGCTGTTATAATCAGCTGGAGCATCTCCTTCGGTAGTGGAAAAATCCTCCTACTCTATTCGTAATCCCTCTGTAGGAAGTTGAAGTTGGAGCTTGCAACTTGCTAGTAAGTCTAGCAAGAACTCATCAATTTCCAAATAATTATTTATTTATAATTATTGTCCAGGCTCAGCAAGAATTTAAGGGCTTAGGCCCGAACATTGATAATATATTCTCTAAACAATTTTTCCTAGCTAACATCCTTTTGTCCGACGGTTGTGACCTTTCTCCTCTATTTTTGATCTACACTGGACTAGACGTTATTTACTGTGCATATATATTCAGGCGCATTTACACACTTATATATGTAGACATACGTGTTGTTCATATGTGTAAATGGACCCGCCGTCCACAAAAGAAAGTGGTGAGATAGAAACATGAAACCCGTCCTTAGGGGATGATCACAAATCAAGAAGCTTTCCACATTCCACAGACGTCGTTGCTGTCACAAAAAATGATCCAAATTCCCTGAGAACATTTCCTACGAGCGAAAAAGGTTCCTCTAATATGATCGAAAATCTAAGTCAAAAAGTTCGTAATGGAAGCCGAAAAATTTACCTTAAGTCACAAACCGCGAAGAGTTCTATCAAAACTCAAGACAATACTTATCACATTCTTCAAAAGCAAAAGGAATCATCCACTAATTCCTTCCAACTAGCTAAACTGGTATCGTCCCATGTCCTTGCTGTTGTGTATTTATATTTAGTGTTAATTACTCCCGACTTACAACCATCGAAGTCACCTGCAAGCTTTTGGCTGCATTTCCATGTTGCAAGTAAGAAAACCTGAAAATTTAAGGACATACATCGCAAATTTTAGCGAATTTCCGACTTTTGATATCTTTCACACGGAAAGGGTGACGATTATTATTAGTATCTACTAATTTGCCTAAAGCCTTGCAAGCATATACCATTTTTATCTCATTCAGCAACAAGCAGCGTGAACAGGCTTAAATCTTAAGCTCCATATTGTCAAACCATAATCTTATGTTCGCCATAATCATCTGTGGAGGGATTAAAATGTGCTGTAGGGAGGCTATAAATTACACACACACTGCAAAACCGGCGAAATTAATTACAGGGCTCTAAAATGCCATTAGCAGGCTGCGAGTAATATCGAATGAATCAGTGAAAATCAAACAATAAACCAAAAATGAGAGGTAAAGTATATTAAAATGCGATTTAGGGAGGAATAGTACAGCCAATTTCGGCTCAGCAGTGTCTTTGAGTTAGTCAAGGACCGAACCGCGCTCCCTTAAGCCCATTACGCTCTACCCAAGCAGGACTGATCTGGTTCAGTGGGACAAGAATTACCATACTGGTGTGTTATCAGGTGAAGCAGTTATAAGTTCTGGGTAAAAAGTTGAGTATGTGCAGTCCTTGTTAGGCAACTCAATGATTCAATTAACCACAATTGCTCCTCGAAGAATTGAGGAAATCTCGAGCGAAGCAACTTCAACTGCTAAGTGTTAATCAAATGTTGGAAACTTTCAATTCGTCTCAGCCAATTGCCAATTTCGAGCCTCGACCGAGCCGGCGAAAAAGAACAGCTCACGTTTGAGCCTTCAGCCTGCGTTGCTGCATCGAAGACCATTTGAAGTTTTATTGACACAAAAGACCTTTCTCCCGTCACGAAACTCATTAAAGCCAACACGCTCAGAACGTACGAGTAATGCCAGCCTCCTCTGTCTTTTACAGGTGGTGCTCAACAAGGTGCTTTACAACTATCTCCAATAAATAGTTTAATACTCGCTTATTGCGCCATTGTCTTCCCGCGTCAGTGCCGTATCAAGTGAAAATTTCGAGTGGTGCTCATACGTAGCTGGTGAGGTGCAAAGGTGAAGAATAAGCAATCATAGTCATCTGTAGGTCCGTTCGGCAGTTCATCCGTGCGGAGTGCAAATAGAGTTGGTAGCGCTGCAAGAGCTGGAGGAGTTGCTTCTTGCCCGTCAACTTCTTTCGATTTTTTGCTGAGGTGTTTGGACTACAATCGATGCGAATAATGCGAACGCTTCACCCTATGCAAACAACTTAAGTTTCGGGTAAGTGAAAGTTTTTATTTATTTTAGCATTTCCCGGCGTGTTTGTTCTCGCCGTTGTCGAATTGGATTTTAATTTATTCTTTCTTCGTCGTATGTCAGTCAAGAGCACTCCTATTGGATTTTAGTTGTTTGTAATTTACTTGGCATCGGCTCTAATCCGAGCAGATATTACATTTTCTGCATGGCTGGCAGCAGGCATGCACCAGAGCAACGCGAAACTTTGGACACATTGACGAGCTCGATGGGAATGGCAGCAACACCGACCAGAACTCTTCCCACTTGCAACATTTCCAGTTGTTTCGTAGCAACATTGTAAAATTGCAATAATCCCGTCCGCGAAAAACACATTCCTCTCGCTTTGATGGTCCTACGAACTTAAAGGCTTTTTTATGTTCCTTAATTCCTTTCTGCAGTGTTAAACACTGCTTAAGCAAGATAAAAGACCGACTTAAATAATCGTTCTACATGACCATGTCCGTTGTTTCTTCATCCGCAGATACCCAAGCTGCAAAGCAAGAGGAGCATTAATGAGACAAAAGGAACCAGGGCGCTCGGCAAAAAATAACCAGTCACTTTGGTACAAAAGACGTCGATGAGCACTCGTTGACTCGGTCTGCATTAACAGGAGCGCGCTCCTGAATCAACAAGAAATGGCCTGCAGATATCGTCGGCAAACCTTTTTTCATCTTCTCCAAAAAACTCATTCGGTTTCCACATACAACCGCCGAAGACGATGACGGTAGCCACAAAGACCAACCACCTACCAGTTATACTTTTCAATAAAAAGTTATAAGCCCATTTGAAAAATTAAAAAAAAATCCGAAAAGGAGGTGCATGAGGCGGTGGAAACTGGCAGGAACAACAGAAAAAGAAGCTCTCGGTAGGCAAAAAGACGGTGGAGTAAAAGATGACGACTACGACGACGAAGGAAAGTTTCCTGGCTGCGCGGTCGGTGTTGCTTGTCGTTTTTCATCAATAACATTATTTTTGCTCTGTTATGCCGATTGCAATACCATTTATAGAATGGTACAACCAAACTCCTGAGGAAGCTTAAATCGACAAGTTGCCCGTGAATTCGTCTGATCTCCTTCCCATTTCCCATTCGGGCGGAATTGTCGGCAACGATTGAATATGATTCGAGATGGTGTAACCGTGGTACAAGGAAATGGGTAAAAACCGTTCGCAACATGACGATTTAAGAGCTTGAAATGGTAGTCCACGTTTTTTTCTTTTCCCGGTCGATATGTATAAAGTTGAAGAGGATTCGCAATGATACCGTTGCTTCTGCACATTGTGCTGGAAACAGTGGCACGAAGAAAAAAAATGAAAACATGATAAATTTCTCAAGTATTATAAAAAACATTTCAATTCTGTTTGCAGTTGAATGTCTTATGAATCCGGATGAGAAGCAGCGATTTGTGGAAAAGCGATTTGAGACTTTTCCTCATTGACGTTTTTTTTTTTCTTGCGTAGAAGACAAAATTTTATTCCATCTGCTTGACTTTTTCCATGTCAAATACTCAATTTCAAGGGATCGTCGGGATGAATGATGGCAATCGATTTTTTGACCGTTTCATTTCAAGTGTCTCAAGTCCGAAAGCCTTCGATGCGTTTTGATTAAGAATATTTTGCCTGAAATAAAAATGCAGTGTAACATAGATACCTTGTTTCCTTCAAACAATTTAATATGTAACGTAGTAACGCAGATCCAGCCATTCAATTCCTTCAGTTCCGGCACGAATTCCAATTTGCTATTCGCTCGTCGTTCTTTCTGCTCACAGTTGCCTTCATTTTTAGTAATACAGTAAATTACAAGAAAATATGAAGTTAAATCTTTTAAAATTATATCAGCCATTAAAATGAAAATTAAAATCAGCCAACAAAAAAAACAATAGTCACCATACTATTAATAAAAAATAAAATATACCAAAAATACACCACAATCATTAGCCAAACAAGAAACAACTTCGAGCCTAGAATCGGTCTTATCCATCGATGAGGCAATGAAATTCCTTACAAATGCGTTAACCAAACCTAATTCTAGAACTTATTCACTATGTTCACCTTGAACGAATTTTAATGCACTAAATTTTTTCATTACAAAACGTTCAATCTATCAACGCAAATTAGAGAATTCACACCAAAACTGTGTTAAAAGTTTTCAAAGTAATCCAAGGTATAAAAAGAAAACGCCACTATCATCGTCGTCGTAGCGCTTCACCATTATCCGATCCTTTCCCTGACGTATGTGATGTCTCCAATACTTTTGGCCCGTTGACGTTGACCGCGTCCTCCAATTTCAAAATTTAAGAATCGATCGAGCGAGACCAATTTTTGATCTTTTTTTTTGTTTTTTTATTGCTGGACCTAGTTCCTTACCATTACATGCGAAAACCTTCTCAGACATCCACTCCTTATTCATCAAAGTCGTCAAAGTTTGTATTAATGAAACAAAGCAAGAAAATTTATCTTTATTTAAAATTAAAATGTAAAAAGCGTCATAAATGCCATCCGTTTCTTCGTCGTTTCGTGCTTGTTTCTAGTTTATAGAAGAAAGCTTCTCATTTCAAAAGAAAATGACATGCAAAAGTTCTTTATATCGTTGTATTCTACGTTCTGTTCTGTATAGCTGGCTGGTAAAAGATCGTCCCTGTCGCCTTGAATGTTCAGCATCAGTAGCTCCTTTTGAAAGCGGCGCCATGGTTGTTGCGAAAAGGTGAACTTAAGAATTTGGACCACCACCTTTGAAGACAAAAGACACAAGAAGGTGACATGGTCGGAATCTTACTTAACATTCTCAATTTCCCTGAGGGTACCTATTAGAGCTAAATAGATCGACACATTACCACAATCAGAAATCAATATATTACTGTGACAGGTGGGATTTGAATTCGGCAACTGTTGCACTGAAGTCGAGTACTCTAACAACAACACTCTGCAGTACAACTTGCCAATTTGATGGCACGAGATACTAGAATTATAATCAGTAACACTCGAGATTTTTTCGGCGCCTTAATTATACAACTTTTTTTTTGCGAAAAAGTTGTAACGATGGAAATTTTCAAGATTTATCAGACAGATTGCCTCGATTATCAAACATTGTCTAGGAAGTGTGCGTTTAGCAACGTAGAAAATAAACAACATTATGGTTTTTTAACGAAGCGTGACGATAGAAAACATTCATGTTTTCAGCGGCATTCCTGAAGACGAGGAATTGTTAGGAGTTGTAAAACATTCTAGAACATAATCAGGTATGACAGCTGTCAAGCGATCACCACAAATGTCTTACAGTTCCGTGAAATTTGGGCCAAATCGGTCTCCTTCGCTTGACTGAAAAAACAGAGTTGAGGCGTTAGGGGGTCTGTTAGAGGCGCACAGTAAAATTAGCGCAAGATTTTTTCACACTTTTGAGTTGAATTGGCATTTGTGAGAAAATATGGGTACACTTCGGGATGTAGCCTTAGCCAAAGCCAAGACCCGCCTGTCACCTGAAAAACTTCCTTCATCCGTTTTTTGACAGACGATATGACTCATTGATTCTTGCATTGGAACGCATGTGTACCTCGGAAGAGCAGCAAACGATTGGGTCAAAAAATTAATTAAAAAAACTGACATCTGTAAGCTTATATTTAGAAAAACTAAAATCGGTACAAAATTAATGAGAAACGAGAACGGAAATGATGAGATTTAGTGGTAAACCCAGCTTATCAACCAGAAATTTTAGGAATACTTTTGATTCCCGAATCCAGCCATATTAACAGTAAACGAATGTCCGCGTAAAGAAACCTATGATGGGGCCTGTTTATGCCATGAATGCCAAGAATGGAGATTCCAGAACCCATAGTATTTGAACTGACAAACTTGCAGAAAGACATTTAATTGACAGGCGCACTGAAGGACGAAAATCAATAGGAAAACCAGGAAGTGGATGAAGACAGTGCGAAACTGATCCAAATCCAAAATGAAAATCAGAATACCAAATCTTGAATTCGGAATATAGAAGACAAAACTTTGAAGACTGACTTGTTTTTGCGCAGGCTGACAGGTCTGCTGGTTGGATCTGTGTGTTTTTTCTGTCAGACACTTCAGAATGGCTCGCCGTACCTTCAAGCATACTTATTACTTTTATTAGCATGGTGTTTAATTGACTGAAGGACGAAAATCGATAGGTGCATCCCGAAGGTACCAGCATCTCAATTGACCATAATTGTCAAACTTATGCATTAGAAATATTTAGTTATTTCATTTTCACTCACCGACGATAAAGCCTTTCTGAACTTTATAGCTCATATCGATGGTTTGTTTGTCTCTTGTTTGCTTTCCTTCTGCTGACTCATTTGATGCCCGTGAACTAACGCTTCGTCATGGAAACTCACTCAATTCTTTCGCCTTCCCATGCTTAGCTCTGTTAGTCAGTTTGTCAAACTGCATCATTTGTCGTATCTGTTTCTCTGTAGTCCAATTGTCAAATTTTAAGCAGGCTCTGTTTTTGGTGACCCGTCGATGGTTCGCGATGCCTTTTTTATTCGGCAATTTCTCGAGGAACCCGATGGACTTTAGATGCCTGAAATTTGCATCGTTGCAAAAGCAATGTTCTCCATTTTTCCACTCTTTGAATAATTTTGTTTGATAATTTTAAAGCAAACTTTTGAAAAATGTGTTTACATTTTTGACATTTTTGCAATCTATGTAGTTTTTATTTGAATTATCTACCAAAAGCAAATTTTGAAAAAATGACAGCATTGCGTTTGCAACGATGCAAAACTCAGACACCTGTTGGATCTGGGAATCCAGGTCACATGTGATTGCCGGGATGAGAAGCGCAGTTCTGTGCAATGATTTTCTACTACTGGGAAAATATCATCATCTCATGCTGTTTGCGAAAAGAAAATCGTGCACATCTGTTCAGGCCAGTTACAATTATTGGTACAGCTTACAGTCAGCGCGAGAAACGATCCATCGTCGATAGCATGTGTATGTAGCAGTTAATCCTACAAAGCCCGTTTGTGTATAATATGTCATATTAACATATACTCCTGGTGCTGGCATTAGTTTTCAAAAAAGGCTCGAGTCGTTAAACAGTGCGCAGTCCAATTTCAAAAAAATTACCTTTTAAAGTGTGTCTTCATCGTATTCGGCGATTGCAAAAGACGCAATGAAAATCCAGTAGGCAGTAAGGACATTGACAAGTATTAGATGATATCGTGCAAAAATCAAGTATTGTCGTACTCAGTGGTTTACGTATTGAATGGCTCCATGAGAGTATTGTAAAGGCCATCCAAACGAACCCTAGATTTCAGACCGTGATGTGCCGCAAAAAATGTATAACAAATGTCACGATGGAGAAATGCATTCAGAACGAGGTTAAAAAACCCTAAAGGACCTACAATGCAAATAAATACTGTGATGATCGTTGAAATGGTGTAAATGTTTGTGCGGCCAACGAAACCAGTGCTGAGTAGTCCTACCGGCGAATCATATTTCAAACTGGACATTCCTTCAGGAGAGTTCTGTTCGGCTTTTGAAAATTTGGTAAAATTCGTATGATGCAAAACTTTTGCATGTCAATTTCTCTGTCTGAAAAATCCGAAGCTCTGCAAGTACTGAACGCTTGCAATCGAAATGGACGCAGGTCATTTTATCCTATTAGCTACAACAGTGAATCTTCGCAATACTCATTGGCAGCACTCATGTGCTGCTATTATTTCTATATTGCCAAAAACTTCAAATAAAAAACAACAAGCCAATCGTTCAATTTTAAACTTGTCGTACTGTTGTCTATTGCCAACTACAAAGTATAACATACACATAAGAGAGAAGACAAAGCATATCCTTCATTTCCCATCGCAAATCACAACCGTGTCCAACTTTGAACCATATAAATCAACTGGATTGAGATCAACATTTAAGCTTCCTGCTAGCTCGAAAGGGAATCCTACGTTAAGAACGCACATAGCGAAAAAACGGAAAACAAAATAAAAGTGAAATCATTCCATTTTAATTAGCTTCAGTAATTTTAATGAGACCGAGAACAGAGTCAGCAAACCAGGGGTAAGCGTGACACTGGTGATGATGACTCCTCCATTTTTAGTCCGATGTGCATTGAAAGCTTATACATTGTTCTTCCGTCCTTCAATTTGCCCTGAGCTCTGGCGCTTTTTTATACTTGCTCCTACTAACGCTCGAATCTCCCTCTTTATTGTTGCAGTTTTTGTATTATCTCTGGTTTGCGTTCTTGCCTCGTAAAATTCTTTTCAAGAGAACAGCAAGCGATTGAATTTTGAGTTATAGCTTTGCTAAGGAGCGGGAGGATTGGTTTTATTGCAACATGTTTTTGCAGAGCAATTTATTAAAATAGAGAATCGCTCTTGTTATTGGAAGCAACGATTGCAGGAGTGACTGCTCCCCGAATGAGAACCGAAAAGGGGGTGCATTAGACAAAATTGTCGTTGTATTTTATTGATAAGTTTGTAAAAAATATTCACAAGACAATCATCAGGCATTGCCAAAAGATCCCCCCTCTACCCTCTCATTCAAACTATCTGCGCTACAAAGTCTAATAGTACCCTCAATTTATAAAGTGACTTCGCCTTGATTAACTTTAAAATCCGGCAGTTTTACCTAATGACCTCCGTAACTCAGCTTAATTTAATTTGAAAAGAAAATATAAACTTCAACTCACTTATCTCCAGTTGTAATTCCATTCCATTACCATCCCCACATGACATCTACTTGGACATAAATTTCAATCGCAGTAAAATTTGTCTCCCGCACAAAAAAGGACTTGCACAATAAACTCTCGACACATGGTAATTTCTGTTACAGCTCCCCAGTCCTCTCCAGCGCTCAATACTGGTACGAGTGCAGAACATGTACACGATTCACCGATGACTTGATGAAACTCTCCCTTTTTTGTTAATTTCCTTGGTCGTACGAGACACGATAATAAAAATAATTAATTTCACATTGAAATGCCGTAAATTAGGATTAGCACCCCTGACGACGCACAGGCATGGCGAATAATAGGGTGCGCCAATTGCCATAGTCTAGCGCTTTTGTAGTTGAAAATTTACTTTTAGTACTTTGTATTCAACGCGATGAGTACAGTGTAGGCACGTAATAATGAACGAAAATAAACTAGGCGATACCAATGCAGGATTGGAATGGATACTAGATGGAATGGATACTAGAGAAGCGATTCTTTCTTCAGGAAATGTTAAAACACCAAATTCCAAATTTATGTCGGTTATAAGGATATCAAATAAAAACTAGTAGGGAAACTATGAAATATGGATCATTTTCCCCCTTAAAATTATAATACCTGTATAATCAACACCTCTCAAGGACACTAGCAATCCAGAAAACATTTCTCTTAAAGCTTTTAAAGAATTTTGGCTGTGTGGGCTGTAGACCCTTCTTGTCTGATCCGGACTTCGGGACTGCAGAAAATTTTTCAACTCCCGGAATTCACGGTCACGCCTCTCCTTTCAAATAATTACGGGCCTATAACGGCAAATTTTGATATGGCACACCCCGCCGTTAATTTAGGAGTATGAAGCGGTCTTTCGTGATCAGGGTTGTTTTAAGCCCTATAGTAAAAAAATGGTATATAACCTGAAGAGTGTTGCAGGAGGGATCGCTGCTAGTATTTCCTTAAGCAATTTTTGGTAGATGACGTAGTCCGCTGGGTGGAATTCTTGAATAATCATTATTTTTAAAGGAAAACAATTCAAACCTAATAATTCCTTGTAAATTTCCCCAAATCGCTGTCTGAAACCCCTAGTCTTGAAACGCCAAGATACAAGCCATACCAGTTCCACCGGAATTCAGATAAGATATTCGGACCCTTGTAGCGATAACTTCTCCATCAATCGGAGACAAACTCCGCAATCGGTGGTAAGAAAAGCATCCCCAAGTTCAGTGAATAGTTTTCCACTCCAGTATTTGAATAAACTCATCGTAGTATTACACATCCCCCTAACATCTGCAGAACATGGAGCTGGTAACCACTTACATGAGCCACGCACATCTACTTTGCCAATTATATATTATAAAATAATTTTTTCCTTGTCATTAATGCACCAATAGCTAGCTGACAGTTCTATTCACCACGCACGGTCTAAGCTAAACGGTCCTGCACCATAGCATAAGTACATACAGCCATAACACTTTCTGACGTCAGACAGAGATAGAAAATACACCAGTAGATTTATGAGGTTGGCATTCTTGCTTTTAAAGAGAGAAAATTTATCAATATAATGGAAGTCTCGCATATTTTGATTGAACACCGTTAGATCGAGAGTTTCTTCGGAATGTTTTTTTTTTGTAATTTTTTTTCTGCTTTAAGATTTTTCGTTAGTTCTCTTCGTGATTTGGGCCCTACTGGCGCTCTCTAATAATTTTTCCGTTGTGTCGCGTTTTGAGTAGTGTCTTTGCTAGCCATGCTCAAATGTCTGCAGGTACATTTGAATGATGTTTTTTTTTTTTGAAATATCTTATTCTCTCTTCATACAGAATTCAAGTCCTTTCCAACAGGTAATTTTTGAATTTCTGACTCTGACGTTGTTTGATCAGTTATAGGATTTTTAAAATGGAGATTGTTTCTTTTTTTTTAAATTTCCCTTGCGATGGCGTGCCTTGTATATATTCACTGGAAATCTGTGTCCTTTTATGACGATTTACGCGCGCTTCATTGTCAGATCGTTTAAAGAGGATTGACAGGTGCCTCGTCGTTCCCGTCAGTTGGACAATTTGACAATCGTGGGCTCTTTGTCTGCTGAAGTTTGGGGAAATGAAGTTTCTAGGTCGTTTTCTTTTCTACTCAGTGAAATTAAATTTTGTCGTTTAAACCCTTTGCTACTCTCGCCTAACTGAATTCTTTCCCAAGTAGTCCGTCCCTTACATATCGATCTCCTCAGGTATCTGAAGTTGCATTATGCCCAATTTTTTTCATTTTTTGAAAGATTTTCTTCCCTCTCGGAACAGGAATCAGAAATGGTAGCTTTGCTATTCCGACTTATTATGGCTTGTGGCGCTTCGTCTTAGTGTTTGACGTTGCTTCTAGTCTACTGCATACTTCTTCAGATTTATCCCGCGCTGGGGACTCTTCCGAGGGAAGGCGGTATCCTCATCGACTCATGTGTTCTGGGTTCAGACTTAGGCGTAGACATTCTTTCACAATATTCCTGAATAATTTAGTGGCTTCCGCAGTAGTTTGCTGCCCCCCTTACTACACTTGTTTGATTTCTTAGTTTAGCAGGAAAAATGGCCATCCAGTGTTGGGAACTTGCTGTTTCACCTTAGGTTTGGAATTTTTAGCACATTATGTAATTCGGCGATTGTAAGACGATGTTTGCACTATCGTTACAGTGCATCAAACGAACAAGGATCTTGTTTACATCTTAGGCATTGCCATGGGCAAAAAGGGACATGTCGAGTGAGCTTACTCTCAGCCAGAATTTAACAGCCTCATGTAAATGCTAATGGTAGTACGCAAGTTTTAAAGCTCCATATGACTCAAATATTAGCTTGGAGTGCTTTCTCAATTCCATGTTTGGTGTCCTTTTTGAAGGGTATATAAGAGAGCACTAAGATTGAAACCTGATACCACTTCCCGCTAATTAAACATTTTTCAATCTTGCACCATCTTTCGATACTCCAACGGTGTTCATCATATCCTTACGCTAATGAATTCGAAATTACTTCTCGAAATCCATCTCATCCTCAAGAGCGTCCCAAAGTATTTCCCTAGACTTATTTTAAAATCATGACCGTGTGTAAATTAAGGCTATGTAGACTCTACCTCTGTAAATACATCGAGCAACTTAACCGAGTCAAATATACGGAGTTACATGTATACGTTGAGTTAATTTGCATAATTAAACTGAGCGCTCTCGTCCTTAGTGGTCCTAAAGTTCTGGGTAGACATTTGCTAGATACCAGTTTTTATTGGAAAAATTGAAACAGACTTTACGACTATTTCACCGCGACCAACTATACGCTATGATGCTGTCTGGTATGTCCTGGAAGACAATCGAATTTAGGATGAAGTTAATGCCGACTTGGACTGAATTATTTCGGTAATTATTTAATTAAGGCTAAGAAAGCAATTGACAATAAGTAACTTTGGTGGTGGGTCTTAATTGCACGAGATGGTGTAATAGCAAGTGGCAATGGTTTTCAATAAAACAAATTCGACTTTATGCGTTTTGAATATCAATGAAATGGTTTGGATGGCGATTGTGATGTCATCAAACAAAAGTTTCTACTTGTGAATTGAATTTAATGTTTGATGTTTTTTGAGAACCAAGCAATTTTCCATGCATATTTCCATTGGAAATTCACGCACCGAGATATCCTTTTTGTAAATAATCTTCTTGTATGAAGGTCAAGATTGCCACACAGAAATCCTTTGTTGTTTCATAATCGAGATCGAGCATCAGGATGCAGTAGATCATTAAAAAACAGGTTCATCAAGAACAAATGAGTAAATGTGATGGCAATAAGTTGCTATCGAATACGAACTTAGTCAGCAACTACTTAAAGGACGTCCTCCAAGAGGACGAGTATGTGGCCACACAGCTCATGTGATGAAGAATAAATTGAAGGAGAGCCGAAGGTGTCTGAAGTTTGTGAATATTTTTGGATAATCTGGATGAAACTTTTGTAATTTTACTTTTTCGTAGTTTTGGCACTACGTACGATCGTTTAGTTTTTACTTCAGACAAATATCGAAAAGTGAAAAAATTCTAGACTGCGCGACAAGAGAGTTTCCAAACTAGAATACGTGGATCGCAGCCTGATCTACGACACGGCGCAAGGACGTCGGAGGATGCTGGTCACGTCAGATTTGGCCCAAGGCTCCATCCTAGGTCCGGACTAGTGGAACGTCTCCTAAGACGGATTGCTCAGACTCATGCAGATGATGATGTGGCACTAGTAGCTGGGCGCACGGTCGATCAGGCGCAATTCAGGCTAAATGTACTAATGTGCCGGGTGGAGAGCTGAATGACCATTCACGGGTTTCACCTAGCGTTAGAGATAACCAAAGTGGTCGTCCTGACCAAGAAGAGGATCCCCAGAGTAAGAATGGTCCGAGTCGGGGACACATTAATACAGTTGAAACTATCAGTTAAGTATCTGGGCTTGCTGATAGATTCTAAACTGAATTTCTCGGAGCAAATCAAGGCAACGACAAACAAGGCCGCAGCAGGGGTCTCGGTAATGAGTCGACTAATGGCCAATCATGGGGGACTAAGTCCAACAAAAAGGCGTCTGCTAATGAGTGTAGTGCAATCTACGCTTCTTTATGGAGCAGAGATATGGAGTAAAGCTCTCAACAAGGAACTGCACCGGACACGGCTGGCACAGGGGTACAGAAACGAGGAGCACTGCGGATTCCATCAGCATACCGGACAGTCTTTTAGTCAGCGGTGTTGGAAATTTCAGGGGTGATGGCCATTGGTCTCCTCGCTTGAGAGCGTAAAAGAGTCTACCTCCGAAGGCACGAGGGTAATAAAGAAAAAGTTGCTCGCAATGAAAGACGATGCACTCTCGACCAATGGCAACAATCATGGGAAAGTGAGCTAAAAGAAAAATAGACTGGGCGGCTCATCAACGACTTGAGATCGTGGCTCAGTCGAACGCATGGTGAGACTGACTTCTACCTGACGCAGCTACTGAGCGGACACAGTTGTTTTCAGTCTTATCTGCACAAGATAGGTAAGTCACGGTCTTCAGATTGCACATTCTGCATTGGTGTGAAGGATGACGCCTGTCATACTTTCTTTTCATGAAAAAGATGGGATAAACAGCTCGGTGATCTTGCCGGAAAATTGGAAGAGCTTCGTCCAAATAGCCCAATCGAAGAGATGCTGAAATCAGTTGACAAATAGAATCAAGTGGCACATTACGCTCGGGTAATTCTAGCCACAAAAAAAGGGCATACATGATCGGCTGGAGGCGTCGAGGCTGAAGGATTTCCTTCTCTAGCAATCCTCCTCCTCTTTCCCATCCAACTGGAGAAGGAATCCCTGTAACCCGAAGGCGTCAAATTGGGAGGCCTAGCCCGAAGTAATGTGTCAAACGGTTCCAGGCTAGGCGCTCCGGTTGAAAGGGAGGTGTTTAGTCGGTAGTCCAGTAGGTCCACTGGGAGTCCGACACTCAGGGCGTAAATAACCTTCACCTCCCTATCGAAACAAAAAAACTAGAAAACGAGAGAAAGAGAGAAACCTTTTAAATTGGAAGACGTTGTTGATGGATCTGGACGTTTGGAAGTATTGCCCGTAGGAAATCTCCAGTTTTAGTATAGTGGCGAATACGAACAATGGAATCAGAGAAAGCCTAAAGACACGATGGCCCCGCTATTGAATTTAATTTGAAGATAGTCGACCTATGTTACTTACCCATCAGTTGATACCTGCACGTCAAAGATTTTTTTTCGACAGGATTTTATTCGAAAATATTTGTGAAAGCAATCCAATTAAAAGGGTCTGAAGTTTGCATCGTTACAAACGCAACGCTGTCAAGTGTTTTACTATTACTCTTATATACGGGATTAAATTAAAATGAAAACCTAATAGAATGCGGGAAATTCAAATACGCGGATGAATTTCACCAAACTTTTAAGTCAAATTATCCACAAAACATTGAAACAGTGAAAAAAAATGTGTAAAGATGCGAACTCCATCATCAATAAAACAGTTGATAGTCATTTAGGACTGACAAAGACGTTCTGGCAAATACTAGTCAGCTAAATTCAAAACGAAGCAAAGATTGCTGTAAATATTGGAAACGATTGGGAATCATTTAAAAAAAAGTTTCTTAAGTTTGAATTTCTGTCTCTTAAATTCGCGGCACTGTTTTTTTTTTCGCAGGAAGAATCTACCTTATGATATCTCGGCTCCAGTTCTAAAGTCAAATGAAGATTGACCAGTTTTAAAAATTTCACGAAAAAGCTATTCCATTGGTGCTAATTCTAAGAAAATTTTATCCCATAGACTTTCATTTTGGAATCAATAACACGAAAAACGTAATAAATGTTTTCTATGAAGACAGATAAAAGCAATGCGATCGTAATAACAAATAAAGACCAATATGATACTCTGGCAGTAGATAAATGACGCAACTGAAATCTCTACTCTCTCGAGACAAATTATCTCAAGGGTTGCAAGCCCTAGGTTATGAGCTATTTGTCTCCGGCACGGTATCACCAGTATGCCAAAAAAATTTACCGCGAGTGAGGCCACCAAAAATACAAAAGACAAGCTATGAGCTAACGACGATGTATGATCGTATTGTCAAAGGAGCTTTAATATTGTCAAACGGCCCCTACGAGAATACGGATGGCTAAGTATATAACGTGTTGATATATGGTTTCAACCGTTACTTCAAATTAAATTCCTTTTTGAATGAATTTTTTGAACATTAGTTTTGAAGAAAAGCCTCTTTTTTGGAAAACGTAGCTTAACTCTGAACAAAGAACGAAGACAATGGCATTTTACTTTAACGAAAATGAGCGTAGAAGACAATTTTTTCGGAGGGCAGGCATTGCATAAGCTGCAGGGCTGCAGCTGGAGGGCATTGCATAAGCTGCAGCAATGAGAAAACCTTTCTACGTCGTAGGTGATTTGTTCATGGATCGAGAAAGAGTGGAAGAAAAAGGGATCTTACTACAAGTATGGGTAAAGTATGTAGAAAGCGAGTAAGCTGTTGTCAAGCCTAATAAAAATTGTTCTACTAGAAATAGTTAACAATATAAAGACGAAAAGATCATAAAACAGCGAACAAAGTTTGACCATTTTTGGGTATAAATGTCACCAACACTGAAGTAAGACTTCTGCTATGAAAACACTCACAGGAAAACATCGTTACTAAATATATTTAATCTCAGGTGTCTAAATTTTACAACGTTGCAAACCCAACAATCTACAAAGTTTTCACTTTAATAATATTTTTTTTTAGGTAATTAGACCCAAAATTTTGGAATTTTTTTTCGCATATTTGAATATTTTGCACTTTACTAGGTTTTCATTTCAGTTTACTCATTTACTGAAAAAAATGTGGAAAATTTGTACAGCAATTCCTTGCATGCAATGCAAACTTCAGACACCCCTAGTAAGACACTTAAAATGGTAGATTTCAATCCAAATGATAAATAGGCTCCTGAATGAAAATTCCTCTCCTCTTCTGAAAAATGAAAAGAGGAATACATCATTTACCAACCAATAGACCACATTCCACGCAAATTAAGAACCAGAAACAATAAGAAGGGAATAATCCTAATTTCCGTGATACCAAAAACTATAGCAGGTGTTGGTGAAATTGACACCTCTACAGACCCAAGGTGTTGGGTTTGACATTTGACAGCGTCAAATTTTTTCAGCCTTTCTTTCAAGTAGATGATTGAACTGAATTGAAAATTGAGTAGAGTGCAAGATATGAAATAATGAAGAAAAAAAGATAATAGAAGATAATGAAATTTATCAAAATGTAAAATCAAAATAAAATTTCCAAAAAACATTCAAAAAGATCGAGAATTCGAGATTGTTGGGCTTGCAACGATGCAAACTTCAGACAGCTCACAACTAAGGAGTACGAGGTATGCCAGAATCTAGGATCTACGAAATGACCGGACATGCTCTAGCAGATATGACCTTCTTTGAATAGACCAAAGTACGTCAAAGCCAACTACATGTAATCCAGGCTCCGAAAACCTTCCGTAGGCGACGGGGGGCCGGGCAACCAAATGGACTTAAGATATATAGCGACATACAATCTCGGTATTGAGTGATGGGAAGGACTATAAAACGTTGGATTCACTGGAAAGTTCTTCGATCGCAACGACTCGAAAAAGCACGAAAGCAGTAAGACCAAACACAAATTAAGGTTACTACTGCAGAATAGAACCATTAGTTCCAACCAACAACAAAAAACGGATCAGCAAGATAATGCGTTTAGAGAAAAAACAATTCGTTGGGGTAGAAAGGAGAAACTAATGTTTAAATGAACAAAGTTATCTTTCCAGGCCCGATTTTAACGAACATTTAAATTTAGCACTAAGCAAGAAAAAAGATGGAAAAAAGAGAAGATCAAGAGAAAAGATGGTTATCACCTGTGGAAAAGTTTAGCATGGCACTTTCTTTTATTTTGGAGAGGCAAAAAAAGAAAATTCAAAACAAGAGATTTTCGTGTTTTTTTTTTTTGAATACTGCTCATGTTCTTATTATGCACACTTTAATCCCATCTTAGTAAATTTTCAATTATTGCACGTCAGTAACACAATTACTCAAAAAGTTTGACTAGAATTAAAATTAAAATTGAATGAATCAAAAAAAATGAATAGAAAAGTCAAATATTTACATTTTTTTTGTGTTTATCAATGTAAAGTCGTCTGAAAAAAACAACTTAGTAGCACCGAAACCATATTCCTGATAATGACTAACTAATGAGTTACATATTCAGTATTCGATTCAATCCTTGAATATGTTTTCTATGTACTGGCAAATATTCAATCAACTCAAGGATTAAAACTCCACTCACCCTTCTGTGTGCGCAGCCATCAATGAAGCTATGTTTAAAAATTACAAAACAAAAAATATTCATCGTATAAACATACTAAACTTTTCAAACGTTTGGATTCCCTTTGTAACCCTTATAAAGGACATTGCATTTTATTGGACAGATTACATGTATATCAAAGTGGTATACAATTTCCAATGGCAACAGTTATCTTTTGAACTTTGGGCCCGATTGAATTTCATTCTAATTAAATCCCTTACATGGTACACACCACGCACATGAATAAAAAAAGGACGCATTCCATGAAAAGTTTCATTTATGCAACGTATGTGCACGGAATCGTCACGAGTAATTGCATATTTCATGACTGTGTAAATGCGTGCAAATTAAAGCGAAAACTTTCGCAATGATATATGCAATTGAAATGAGTGCCAACGAGAACTGCATTCAGGATATTAACTATTTGGACCAGCTGTCTTTAAATTGGTTGTACACGATCGTCATTGGAAGGTTTACCAGCAATGATTCATATGAGATGTGTTTATCACACCATACATGCTATGCCTGAAGAACGAATTCGTCATTTCGTAATTCTGAAAAATTACATCGATTCATTTGCCCTGAGTCTGGCCTTATAATTACGGCTTCGTGTTGGAGCCGCAATGATTGGGATTTATAAAAGTCAAGTACTTCTTGAAAATATTTTAATCCTTTCACGTTCCGCATCGAGGTCTCATGAATGAAATGATTAAGTGTGTAGGCTTCCATCAACCTAGGAAGAATTTATCTCGATCAGATATTCTTGAGACGAATATGAATGTGATAAAATTTACGGGAAAAGGGTGAAACAGCCTTTCCGGGTAATTCCGATTCGAAGTTAAAAGTTCCAGGAAAATTAGCCCACAATAAGTGTCGTTATTTATGATTCGTAGGACAATGAACAATGGAGCTATACGATAGAGCTCTTGAAACTCGGAGAGTAAGGCCTTTGGTTGTTTCGAAAAGAAATCAATTGGTATACCAGTTGATAGTTAAACTAACTAATTGTCGAAACTCATCCTTAAGTGTAGGAACATTATTTTATAGAACTGCCAAGTTTCATTGCAACTAACCTAACAGCTCTATGCCCCATTAAAACATAAGGCTGATTTTTATTTTATTGTACTTGTACAATTAAAACTCCGCAGAGCACTTAATTCATTCCTTTCAAGTGATTGAAAAATTCCTGGGCATTAATCTTAGAACGCTGCACTGTGATTCACGAAACCTGAAACCATTCGATCTACTGAATGATGGCATAGGAAATAAATAATATTTTCAATATAAACAGTGGCAAATGCAGAGATTCTTGCTTATAAGTTCCGGTCTTCCCATCCCTTTATCCAAGGAAACTAAATATTTACAACTGAAATCATAGGGTCTACTTCTGCTGATCAAATGAGATTGCCGATGAACGTTACAAAGGAATGGAAGCGAATTCAAAACAACGTTGCTCCTTGAGGTGGCGGAATACTCAACATTGCAATGAAGATTCTTCCATGAAAACCACTAATTTTCAGTCACCTTAAATTTAATGCTAGTCTTATCCTGTATAAGCCACTCTCCACCGAATTTGAAACACGCAGTTATTATTCCGATCTTCCGACCAGGATGATATCCTCAGTTTAACTGAAAACTACATTCTCCGCATTCGGAATGCTTTTCGAGAACTAATTTCGAAACGAATTTCCTAGTTCGTTAACAATAAAATCCTAGTTGCTTATTGCCAGTTCAACTTCACTCTTGGATATTCTAAAATACATCCACTTTTGCGTGTTACAAAAAGGATCACAGCCGCATTGAGTACATAATACTCGGTAAGTGTGGATGCTTTGCATTATAGCGTAAACCCTAACAAGCGATAGCCCTTAGAACAAACTCACAATATAACGGTATTTGGCTTCAATTTTCTAGAAGCATTAGTATATGTAAGGTAAGGTAATTTGTTGGAGATAGGATATGAAACCGAGTGTACGGGAAGATGTGTATCAACATTCCCATGAATTTGCTCATTCAAAACTAAATATGGTATTTAAAAAGAGTACAATTCAAAGAGCACAATTTCCAGGAGCCTGAAGCAAGCATTTTTTTTGCAAACGCAGCAGCCTTGAATTTCCTTCAGTTTGTGAAGTTTTTTTTTTGCTTTTTTTTTGGATAGTCAGACTAAAATTTGTCTAATTTCTCTCTCAGTTTTGACTTATTTGCACGTTTTGTGTTCCATTTCAATCCAATAATTGACAAAAGGTAAAAAGGAAAAAAAACTTGACATAGTTTTGTTTCCTACAATGCAACCTTCGTGTTTTCCCACATTTCCTTGTTATGCTTAAAGTTTCTCTTCTGTGTAACAGCAAGTTCCATGTCAACATTGGCGGCAGCTTATCCACAATCAAAGATATAATTTCTGATGTTCTAAAATGTTTGTGTTTGATCCCCATTTTATACAATAGTCTACTCGTCTGACTTTGCATCATACCATGCCGGCCAATTAGAATATTTGCAGATGACAAATATGCACGTAACCGGATCGACCGAAAGCAATAAGTTAGAAATGGCCCATGAGAAAATTCGTAAACGTTTCCACAATTACGAAACTGAAAGTTATCAAACCAAAAGCAATATTTTTCGGCAAAATACGGAAATCAGTGCTGCTCCCCTCACAGACAAATGATTGTCCCATATGTGCTTCCCACGGAATGAGGACCTGACATAACTGGGGCTTGTCTGGGACTCACATTTTGAATTCATGTTGAACATATATGTCACAGCACTTTGCGATCTGTATTTTACTGTACGAGTATATATTACTTGAAAGATAGTCCCGCCTAAGTATCAACAACAAAGAACTAGTCATTAATTTCTTATTACGACCGCAAATCCTGAATGCTGTCCCACCACGGTATCATTGTGACGAATATTCAAGAGCCAAGCTTCAAATCACTCAAAATCAAAGTCAGTGTCAGAAGTTTGTATCGTTAAATATGCAGCCGTTTCAATTTTTGTACTTTTTAAATTTTGTCAATGACTAGACTGCAATAAAAAGTTAACAGAGTGCAAATTATTCATATAAGCAAACATATTTTGTAAAAATTAAAAAAAAAAAATGGGAAATTCGAGACCATTGCGTTGCAACGATGCGAATTTCTGGCGATCGAAAAATCGATTTCTTCAAATGGGTCTTGATAAACCCTTAATTTCTACTCGAAAGCTGCATGAATTAAACTATAGCGTAATCACCAAAGAACGTTAACACTCCGAACAAACTTGCAATCTTACAGTACTCGTCGACAATTTTAATATGCATTGGCATTTGCAAGCTAAACTTGTTGGATATAGAAAATACAGACAAAGGTGCTGAGAGAAAAAGAGATAAGCATTAACATTCAATTCATTAAATTTCGTAATCTCAAGATATTCTCAAGTAAATTTGAGTTCATAGGCGTTGAATTTTTAAGCTCTCTGTCTTGCAAAGCTCGCTTTTTTGCTACATAGGTAGTCGTTTCTCTTTCTTTGTGGTGCTTCTCCGGACTCTTAGCGCTTATGTGGTTGCGCTATTGTTGACACTTTAAAAAGCGAATTATTGGTGATACATATTGATGACATATTGACACTTTAAAAGAGCTAGAAGATATAATTAAAGTTCTTTCGTAATTTTAAGTAGTTTGAGATTTGCAAGTATTTTGGCGTAAATTTTTCCTTAAACACATTGAACTAAGTTTATTATTTAGTAAGTAATCCAGGCAGCTCCCATTCTGCCCGTTCAATGCTTGGTGTATGGGCATGTCAAAGACATTCATATGCCGAACTTGCTCCTTCGGCTCATTTCGATGTAAATTTAACGTGACCGCGTCCAATGTAGTGTTTCCATTATATTAAATGAACTTACTCTTCTAAAATAGAGCCTGCCGATTCAGAACCGAGAAATCCTCGTAGAAGTCAGAAAACAGTGAGAACTCTCCCGGGCACCTTCTGGCAGAAAGAGATAGAAAAAGCAATAATACGTTTATATCTGTATTGCGTTTTTACTCAAACGGTTTGAAAATGTTATTATTTTTAAATGAAATGAGAAAAAAATTACTAATACAAATGAAATTTTAGTTGGATTTCGTCAGATTGGGAGTTCATTTGATATATTCTCGTTTTTTTTTGGTTACGCTACGATTAAACTTCGCAGTGTCAATGGCGCTTCATCCTTAGAATCGTTCTCACTCGGCTTACTCGGCATTGTTAGGCAATTTTTAAATTCGTAGAGGCGAGTGGGATTTACAACTTTAATTAAAAGACTGCGGCTCGCGTCCTGATACGTCCTCACGAAAATCTTGAATAGTAGTGATCAGATTGTGTCAGAGTCTACAACATCTTTCAAGAAATTCGTTTCAGTATTTGAAGAGCGTCTACTACTACTTTAATGGTATCATATTGTAGCCTTCGAAGGCCAAGTTCATCTGTTTCAACGGTGTCTGAAGTTTTCATCGTTCCAACTGGAAGTGTCTCATTTTTTTACATTTTGATATTTTTCGACAAATTTAGTGGAGTGAAAAATTAGTAGAGTATCATCATTGTCAAATAACGAAAAGAAATCACAAAAATGTTATTCAAAGTACCCAAAAACATGCAGAAAGTGACAAAAAATCATGACCATTGCCTTTGCATCGGCCCAAACTTTAGACAGTTCTGTTTCAATGACTTGTTGAATTCATTAATGAACCGGCCATCTTTTGAAGTAACAATTAAACGTTTAGTGCTAGGCACATTTTATTTGTCTTGAAATTATAACCATTATCTTCAAAATGAACTTTGATGGGCTTGAAGATCCCTTCTCTTTTTTTTTTCTTTGTCAGGATGACCACTCCAGTGTTCCCTCGGGCGAAATCCATGAGTGGTCACTGAGCTCCCTACCCAGTGCAAGACCGGATTGAGTCTTAATTGCGCTTGATCAATATTTCGCCCAGTGAGCAGTGCTGCACATCATCCGCATGGCCGGTCTGTATCTTATTTGACTAGCACCCTCTTTTGTCCTCACACCGCATCGATGCACACTGCAATCCTTCAGGTCATTCCGAACTATCCGCTTCGGATATTCTCGTTCGTGGAATGAATTTTCCAGGGTATTCGTGCATCTAGCGGAGTTGAACGCATTTCTAATGTCCAGTCCCACTAGGAAGACTACTCGCCGGTTGGACCAACTGCGTGTCTCTGCCTGTTGAATTGCAGCCAGCATCTCCGCAGTTGCTTCCATAGTGGATCGCCCTGCTCTGAAATCGTACCGCAGTGGAGCATGGTTAGGCGCGAACAACGGCAGTGAGTTTTCCTTTCATGAGATTCTCGAGCATTTTCCTGGCTATATCTATCGTGGATGAGACGGCGTATCAGGATTTCCTTTCTCCTATCTGATAAACACGAATCTTTCTATTGCTCTGGGAAACCCCTATCTCGGAATCCGGTTTTTTCGACTTCATGGAAGCAACTAATATTTCCCGTTCTTTCTTCGATAAGAGTACACTGGGCTTTCCCTGTAGGCAGCTTCAATACGAACGGGATATGAAGGAAAGAGAACCCATACTTTCTCGTCCATCATGTTCGCTTCGTATACTAGCGCATAGCCTAGGCCCCACGGGTACCAGGTACCAGGGTACCACGGGTACCACGGGTACCTTCTTCGACGAGGTTCTGCTAACAATGCATCTTATTTCAATTGATCTGTTGTCTTCTTCTCTTGATTTCCTGGCCGACCTATCTAATACAATTCTAGTGCATTTATGGTACTCATTGTAGAGTTCACCGTGTCTTCAACATCCAGTCCTCTGGTCCCAAACAAAAAGCCCAACTGTGGTGTATATCTCGTGAGCGTGGCGACGAACTTCTCCACATCCATCGTCCCAGCGTTCGCAGCTCGTCTCCCACATATGTTGGAGCGGATCCTCGAATCATCATAATCACTAGCGAAATATTCCTCTAGATATTGATATTCCTCTGAGAAAAGGGAGTCCGAGGCGAATGTTATTTTTGGGATGGTACCCACGCAGTCCTAGCAACGAAAGTGTGATTGTTTCCAGTGTTAGATACGACTAGTCTTGCTCTGGCCATATCCAGGGTTCGTTTCCCCCTTGATTCTGGCTGGGGCAAGCTTAATTGAATAATTTTACCAATGAAATCCCCCGACAAGAACACGATTGACACAGATTTTTCCAAACAGTTGAGCTTCTCCTGTAGAGATGTATGAAGAATGGTATATCTGGACGTCCAAACTAAACGAAACCATCCCTTCGCCCACAGCACTAAACTCTCAGGTTTGTACTGTTTTGAACCCAAAAGGCGCAAGTATCCGATTCATCAGGGTAGAATTTTGACGAATTTTAGGCTCGGTGTTGTTCGCTAAACAGCTATCCCTCGCGAACTGCTCCAACAGAGTTTGGATATTTGAGCTCCAATGTAAAGTTATATGCAGCACATATTTTATTGCTTCGGCTTGAGCTAGGGTTTGTTTGAAGATCTGGTACATCGCTGTTTCTGGAACATTCTGGAATTCTCACAGAGAATACGATGCACCACTTCCACGAATTTTTTTCGTTCAAACCCTGTTCTACCGTTCGGATAGCATAAGGAGTTCCGATCAGCATTGGGCGATATAGCTAAAACTTGGGCATTTCAAGCAGCGGGGAGGAACTGCTCTTCAGACCATCCAACCTTTTGCTTCTCTTCACAGTAGTAGAAGCAAAAAACGATTATTCTACGATAAGCATTCACCCAAGAGGATCAAACTCAAATCCTAGAGTGCAAGTAGGATATATGTTGTGCGGGAGTGCAGGTTGGATCTGTCTAGGACATCTGTTGTATTTGAATAGGAGAGAATCCTTTGGTTCCCTCCACCTAAACAAGAAAAAAATAAAAAAGTTATCTAAAAATCGTATTGTTGCGAATGCCACGGTCTCAAAATATTTGATTTTATTGAAATATTTTAAGACAGTTGGATCGACATTTTCGAGGGAAAAAAAATTCACTCTTCACGTTTTTTTTTCACTCAAATCATTCATTAATATCAAAAATAGATAAATTCTTAACTGTTGAATGACTATTGGCAGCGATGGTTTTACAATTCAGACACCTAATTAAAACAGATAGTCATTAAGTATGCCGCAAATCAATCTCTGCTTCAATACCAAAGGATTAATAACTTGCAGGATGTCATCAACCTCGAAATGGAGTTGAAAGTTCTCTAGAATATTACGGATAATATGAAAAAAGTAAAGAAGTACTCATGCATATTTTCTTTTCATTTCTTTCATAGAAATGAAACTCCAGATAGGGGGATATTCTGAACTGAAATCCACAAAAAGGACTTAATATTTTCAATTTTTTCATTGATCTTCAACCATCTCGTTTATGCAACAGACAAGTAATGATTTTCTGCAATGATTAATGCTGGATCATACTTTGTGTGTAATTTTCTATTCAATTCATCTACTTAATCATAATCAGTGCACTTAAACGTTCAATGTAACATATTAACCACAAAAACCAAGCGCCATCCCTTACCACACGCATACTTGTGTATCAAACAAACCTAATAGTATCCCATTAAAGATTGGATGAACGGTGCAGGATGCATGGATCAACATCGTGTTGAGAGTGTGCCATTGAAAAGAAAAACATGGCGGGAACGAATGGGTGGAAAGTTTAATAATTTTTCAAATAACCAACAACAACATTTGCTAATAATGTAAATGTACACTACTTGGTACTTCATCAAGAGGTTTGCTCCTGAGCCGAGCTAGGCTATAGTTTATTTCCTCGATATGCATGGCGAGCAAATTAAAAACAATTATGTAACTTCTATCAAGAGACCACTTTACTGCAAGCTTCAGAGCGTGCACATTAATTATAGAGTGAGTAATTGAGATGAGATGGGATACGTTGAATCGGGATGGGATCTGGACTTGCATGAGATGGAATCAAATGGGGTATAAACGGAAAGATATGTGATCAAGTATCTGAATATTGAGATACTCGATAGTACACTTGGAATTATAAATCATGAGTGATATGCGGTCATTGCACGCTAATTGTTCAGAGAAAATATTATAGGAGATTGCCTGTGGCGGTAGGAAATGAAAGGATGATACTTTGCAGGTACCAAAAGGCTGTACAGCAAATAAAAAGCTAGACGTTGTCCATTCAAGTGTCGATGAATTTCAGTCGAAAATAAGATAATTTGAGAAGATGTTGCAGTATGGAAAAAAAATTAAGTAATAATGAATTTGTCATGTAGGCTCTCATGTAGGCAATAAAAAGAGAACTCCGTCGTTTGGCAATTTATTTCTAATCCATTTTACGAGCGAACTCATACCAAAGTCCTCTGTAAGCTACGGATTTTGCCCTTATTTCACCCAATTGAGAGCCTCATCCGAGAAGTAACGGTCGTGCTTGGCCTTTATCCTTAATTGCGAAACGCATCTCTACTGAGGGCTGACTGTTTCGATAAAACAAATATTTATCTAAAGAGCGATATTTGATGATTACGGTGGATAATGCAGCAAATTCCAAATCTGATCCCACAGCATGTGTCATCTTCTGTCATATTGCAAATTATCTTATCTCATCGATTTATCCATTTAAATCGATTGTCTGTAAAAACTTTCATTAACCAAATGAAAGATCGACTTGCAACATCCCCAGGAAAGTCGTTTATATCTCATCGAATACTCATTATTCCGGAAATGTTTTGCAAAGTACTTCGGGCAAGGCCCCTCACCTGCACTTTATAACGCCTACAGGCTACTGAACAATAGTTGATCAACATCTCCAGCGATAAATGAAGGAATAGACCCTGGTGCATTTGAAGTCCAAGGCCTTACATAGTATGGCCTTCTTGTTAGAGTAGTCTAAATTTCATGATCACACACATTAGCCAAAATTTAGGATCTTTTAGACGGAGTACTCTTACATCTGTAGCATAATATCTGCGCTCTATGGCCCTTTCTTTGCATGAAAGTATGATAGGTGAAATCTTCCTGATCAGTTAGGTACCTTAGCAAGGTATGTAAGCTAAAGTCCCTGATTTACCGATCCTGTTATGAAGAGACCAATCATATGAAAAGATTCATTTTAGAAGCTTGGAGAGTCATAATGTCAAAATGCAATTGAATGGGGAAAAAATTATCAGACACAGTGAAAAGAACGGAATTTAAAAGGTTAGCCAATATGTAATGAAGAGTGTAATCAAATTGCTAGTAACGATAACTTAATGTAAAGTTTGTCCATACATACACACAGCCATGGACATACAAATAGCACAAATTCGTAACAAGATTAAATACACAAATTTTATATAAAATAATGACAAATATTCCAAATTTTATGAACGATACTGTTTACCACGAGCGTGCAATCGAATTCTAAGAAATTTTTTTACCGTTATCATTCAGAAGATTTTATATGCGTTACTTTTAGTAAGTTTCGAGAGTGTGTTGCGTGGACATTGAAATAGCACAAATTCCAGTAGACGGTATATTTCTTCGCGAATTAGTTTAGCATTACAACTGGTGTGTTCTATTAATGTCCCCTTTTTAACGTGAGTATAGTTCAGTCCTATATTTATAGCCATAGTTCGAAAATGCAGAAAAGATCCTTTTACGTCATCAAGGCAAATTATGATTGAAAGAAAAAAAGAATGAGACATAACTATACTAAATTTTTTGATCGTATTTGTGCTACTTGTATGTCTATAGTTCTATGTCCCTTGTTTTCTATGTTTTCTATATGATAGTCATATCCCAAATCAAATGATTTTCCAGGAGACGAGTTGAAAATTTTCAACCAGCTTCCACATAGAACAGTCCAACAATATTCTTTCCTATTAGATTAATGCATTATAAAGGTATTTAAACAAAAGGTTGATTAAAACGAACGAGCCAAAATTGAAACCCATTTCACAATCTAAAAATCCGTACTTTGCCAAATTTATGACGTTCTTGTTGCAAACGGTCTGACATTAGAACATCCTATAATGAACGTGTGTCGAGATTATTGGAAAAAAATGTTTGCATTTATTTAACAATTCGTTATAAATTTTGAACTATGGATGAACCTAAAAATATTTTTCAGGCAGTTTCCCTTGACATTTATTCTTGAAAATATCGCTTCGTAAAATGAATTTATAATGAGAGAGTTCAGATGCTGTAACGACCTTTACTAAAGGATGTGGTTCCCGTGTAAGAAACATTTCTCCGTGCACTCTATTCTCAGCAAACTGAAGAAAATTCGAAAATTTGAAGATCAGCAACATAAAAATCCTTATCGATGTTTTGAAAGGTGTTGACGGACTTCAGATTGACTTCTACTGGACTCTTTAAATGTCTCCATTTCCTCTGCTCTCCTAATTAAACCTGGTAGAGAAACTGTCTAACCGAGAAGCCTGCAGTATACTCTGATCTGTTCACAGACGGGCAGCGTGTGGGTATTCGCTTGCATAGCTGAACTCTTGTTAAAGTTGTAAGCTCGGCTAAAACCTTTTTTAAGTTGAAAAATGGTATCGAGAGGACCATTGTGCCCCCTAAATAAATAATTTATAATAAACCGAATGAATTTTTATCGGCCCTAAGCCCGGCAGAACTTAATCCACTTTATGCTTATTTTTAATAAATAAAAAAAAATTGTTATAATTTATTATTACTAAAAAAAATACAAACAAATTAAATTGAACTTTAAGCAGCAAAAGTAACATTTTTTATTTATTTTTTAATAAAGAAAGAAAAAATGAACTGCCTGATTAAAGGGTTATCTTGATATCCTGTTGGGCAACTGGATTGCAATGACTTTTCTCCGAATTCCCAGGCAATTAAACCCATACGAAGATGAACAGACTGGCCTACAGTCTTCAGCCGTTGATATTTTTTCCAAAATTGTTGTTCAGGGAATAATCTCATAGCACCACTGTTCAAAACTCCAAATTTATTTTTCTATCATGTACGATGTGTCTGAAGTTTGCATCTTTGCATAGCCAAAGATATCGATTTCTTTCTCACTTTTTTGACATTACCAATAATTGGACGACAGTCCAAAAATTTATAGAGTGCAAATAATTCAAAATAACAAACAATTTTTAACACTATCAGCCCAACTATTCAAAACAAATAATTTTGGTAAAGTAATATAGAGTCATGGCTGTTGGTTGTGACAGGATGTTTATTAGGGCCAGCAGATTTGCTAAGGTAGCAAAGACATGTCGAAGGAGAACAATTGGTCACTTGTTCTGTAAACATATGGCATGAGTCACGCAACGAAATTTTGGTCCGGCCTGGGAATACGACGTTATTATCGTGCCAAAGTTTGTTCTTCTACAAATCCGGGTGTTTCTGGTGCATTCCTTGCCGGTAGGGAATGTCCTTATTGACTATTTCGGCCTGGGAAAATTGTAAGCAAAACTTTCACATTCGGCCGAACTTGGCGTGCTTTTTTCGGTCTTGGTTCGTGCGGCAGTTTTCACAAAAAAGATTGACCTTTATTTCCCGCGGCACAACCACAATCCCATAAATTGTCATTAATTATGACCCTCCGGGCCGAATTCGGGTTGACACGGAAAGAGTCCAATAGCAAGCAGCAATGTCAATGCGAAGCTGTTCTTGGTACGAATTTCGCGACGACCTGTCTCAAGGCAAAATCATTGGTAAAAATCCAAGGGCACGAGCCCATTGCAACTTAGGTCGTCAGCAATTTCTCAAACGGTGATTTGACGATTAGCCAAACTAGTTTCTTCATTTTATTAGTGTTTTCGTTTGTGGTTGAGGCCCTCTTAGAACATTTTATACAACCAATAAACATTGCTTTGGTCCAAGGTCCAAGGGAAGTTCATATTTCACAGTCAACACTCAGAATCCTTCCGCGCACTTAAAGTATATACCGGTTCCTACATACACTTTATGTATAGGCAAATATCAAAGACAAGCCAAAACACGTCCACACAAAAATCCTGTCAAACATTAACTGAACGGTCAAGGCCGAAGGCTGAACTTGTTAGTATATGTGAGGAACATGAGTACCAACATAACGCCATAAAAATATCGAAAGTCAAATACACACAGCCCGGGAAAACTCTAGACTCATGATGATTTTTGAATAGACTTCGTATATTTTAAAGCATAAGTATGGTCCTTGTTACCCCTCAATATTATCTGTCAACCAGTCGCTAGGTTCTCACACGGATTCCGATTCATTTTTTTTCCGCTCTAAATATGCATATTTTCCGCAAAATACGTCGTGTGGTAACATCGACATTGATTATTCAATAGTTATTGCCAATTGCCAACTGGAAACCTGCGAGTTGGGTACACTCGATAATGTATTAAGATTTGGTACACTCGGTATTGAAAATTGCTTCACGTGAACTACTAGAATTTAGCACATACTAAATTCTAGTAGTTTCTAGATTCTAGACTTGAGGCCGGGCGATAATCTGACAGAAATTTTGGAATGGAGAACGTAATAAGTTTTTCTACAAAACAATGCGTACCGAAGTTATTAACATTCTTATTTTCGAACCCCAGGATCAACCTTTAGGTAGGTTTTTGAAATGTGACAAACTACCGTATCAACGTGTCAAAAATCATCTGGCAGAAAACATGCCAGAAAATATTTGATTATAGTTTCCTTGGTAGCGAGAGTATTGGGTTTTTCAGGGGAATAATTGACTATTTTTATTTCACTGTCCGTTATTTTATTGTCTGTCCGTAGTGCATTTTTTTTTGTCAGGAGGAAACAGTTCATATTCAAGAATTGAGTTGCAGTAATTAACAATATCAATTAATTCAAATCTGCATTTAATCGATTCAGGTGGAGTTAAAAAAAATTACGAATAATCAAAAATACAATCATAGCGCTTCGCCTTTATTCTGCAGTCTGAATGATTTGATGGTTGAAATATTTACTTTCTACGCTAGTACACCTTGGTTCAAGTCTCCGTGACATTGTGACACTTGAATAACCTGCACACCTAATTGTGACCGACACTATCAGGATGAAAATCAAAGTCCTAGGCGATTTCACTAAATCAGACTTACGGTGCAGCTTCTGCCCAGTAATCATGCAGCTTTAACACATTTAAGATCCAATACGTAAAACGGACTGCAGCGCCACGACCTGACTTAGTCAGACATTCTCCTACGCTAGAGAATACTTATTGCAACTATAACATTCTGCGTCTAATTTCAGGATGATTGTTATTCCTTCCATAGCTATTTACCGGAAATACAATGTGACCACAGAGAAACTGTTTCTTGCAGTCAATGCTGCAATCCTAGCAACGGCTACCTGTCAGTATTGTGACAGAACTTTCAGTGCACAAATCGACTCACGCTCCACTTCACTGATATATCTACTTAAGTATTTCCATACATTCACATCCTTCGACCGTAAAATGCAAAATTTATAGATCACCTGAACATTCGATTATCATCCTAAATGCAATTAATGTCTGGTGCATAGTGTTCGTTATTGTAGCTTTCGTGGTCCAGGACATTCAGCGGTGAGGATTTTGGTTTTAGATTTCACTCCCTAGACCGGTTCACCTCTTGCCATCTCACTTGAGTATAGTTAGCCGGCAATAGTAATAGAAGATATTTACAGTAACAACGTCGTCGTCGTAGTCCTGATAAATACGAAATATTACCACAACACGTTGCCATTCTCCGAATACGGCCCATACCCTGCCACCTACATGCCCCTATTGTATCGTTTTACAGCAACCGTTCGTTCGCCTCGCAGAAACTCTGTCTTTATTCTCTGATTGCAATATCAAACGACAGTTACAATATATTGACTGCTATTAATCTTAAAAATAACGCGTTCCTGTAACGTGTACCACTCGACAACGGAATTCTCATAAAGAGTGTTGGCCAACATGATATCACATCTACTATGTCCTTAACGACTTTGGCATCGGCCACCACATCAGGTGCATGAAATCATACCTTCGTATGATATTCACGTTGTGATTCAATTCGGGATGCATCGTACCCTTGCAATAACCTGACCCATACCCTCCTGTCGACATGACATTCCAATGTCCTTCCACGAGGTTTAATAACGTTGTAGTTATCCTTCTCACCGTTTTAGTTGCTACTGCTTCCACATTTTTTTTAATGTTGGCTGGCTGTAACGTACCAATGGCATTTTCATTCCTGTAGAAAGGATCGAAAGGGGCTGAGAAAAATCCTGAATAAGTCACACTAACTGCATCTCCATAAGAACCGAGTAGGTATGGATTAGCCTCAAAGCTTGTACATACCCTGGTGGTATTATAATTGAATAAGTGCCTCTACAGAGATGATGAAGACTTCTGAAGATGTCCTTTATCTGCGCTCATGTCTTTGCAACAGAATAAAGAGAGAATTAGTTTTGGAAGGGTTACCGCATCCTGCAGAATTTAACGTTTGTATTATTTAGTGCTGGCGGGGTAAGTCATGCTTTTGACAAGGATGAGAAAAGCATTTGTGAATATTTTTTTCCGAAATCATTCCAACCAAGGATTGACATATAAGACAAAATGGCAACACATAGCATTTACGGATACGATTCAGCAGGAAACATATTAATGACCTAGGACGATGTGTGTTAAGCTCATATGATCCTTCCAACTTGACATTGCACATCGCTTCATGACATGAAAATATGTATCCTAGAAACGCAATGAATATGATATACAGCTTCAGTGAGGACCAATGTTGGTCGAAACCATGAACCGGTTAAGCTTTAGCAGGCAAGTTCATCATTATCTTTATTGGTCTGGGCTAAATCAAAAGAAATCTTTTTTGTATGTGTCAGCATTGACTTCAGCTTCTTGTGGATATATGAATGACTTCAAAGGATATTTCTTTTTTGCTTTGGTATATCCACCACCTTGCACGTTTCCTTCTTTGTGGTTTGATAGAAAATATTCTGATTCATAGCATATTGCATTAGTTTTCGTGTTGTATATTTTGAATGAGTAAAAAAACCATTAAAATTCATCAAAGAAAAATCCAAAAACTTCATGTGTAAGTATCAACGTAGATTTTTCTATTAGGTAGGAGATTCTTTGATATATGTGCATACAGAATTATCCTGGATAACAGTTTTCATTGAATAATTCAAATGTTAGAGCGGGAGCAATTGAGACAATACGGACGATCACCTCTATTCTGGTACCTCCCTGCACTGCGTATCCTTTCATTTCAACCATCAAATTGTATCTACAACAGCGTTTTACTTCTACCTACAACAAAAAGTTTGGTCTCGGGTCATACTCCTGGCAAAGGACACTCTGTTTTGCTGCCCTTTCTTTTATGCTCTGTTAATGCATTACTTGCATATGCACGTTTCGAGAGCTACTTACTTCCTCCTTCAGTGCTTTTGTTTGTGCTTTCTCTACTACTTACTCCCTTCTGCACCCATCCAAGGCACTCGAAACACCTGAGAAGAAGCACACCTCGCCGTATGCGACAAATACCCAACCAATTCTTTTCTAATTTGCCCTTCTTTACTAGCTGTTCGGCTTCCCTCGCTGTGAGCTCAACTGTGGCAATGCATTGATCTATATTGATTGGTTTGGTGAACCTGACTTTCGTCTCGTTTAGTACAGAGAAACGCGATTTAAGGCGATTTTAAGGCGTCTTTTATTTCGTGCAGATCCATAACGCGTTCAATGTCCCTGATTTCGAGTGAGGCTGCTGTTACTTTTTCACCGAGAGCTCTTTCGACTGCATCACTGCGAGTTTTCATGGTTTGCATCTGGACCTAACTCAACCAGTAGACGGCCTAACCTTGTCGGCAATAAAAGTTTGATTTTAGTTTATATGTTTCCGTTTTTAACGCTTCCTTGATTTCTCGCAAGACATCCAATAGGATCTACCATCGGTAGCATTAACCAGGAGTGCCTGCCCAATAGGTTTGCGACAAACTTTGTTCTTTTTTCTCGGGTTACCCGCGATGATTCTTTGCACTTCGATTCCTATAGAGGCTTATCAATTTTCAACTTTATGGCCGTTTTCTCAGCAGTTGTAGACATAATCCTCCTCCGCATTTAGATTGAGCTTTCTAACTTTTCAGACTTCGATTAATCAGCGTCGAACGTGCTGCGGTGACATTACGTGATGAGCTAGAATCAATTTTCCCAGCTTTGTTGAAGTAAATTTTCACGAAATCTGAAAATATCCTTCTTTCAAACTGCTTATTCCTTCGGAGAATTTTTCCCGTGGTACTGATATCCGGTGCCTATATTGTCTGGACTACAGAAAGAGAAAAAGTGTCTAAAGTGTGCATAGTTGCAAACGCAACGGACACCAAATTTGTCAATTTTCGATTTTTGTTGATGACTGGACTGAAATGAAAAACAAGCCAAGTGCAAAAAATAAAAATGGCGAGGGAAAATTTCAAAATTTCAGTCCAATCAAAAAAACAAAAACCAAAATGGAGAAATTGAAGACCGTTGAGTTTGCAACACCTAAGGCACACGGAACTCAATGATATGAAGGTTAATTTTTCGAATTTGGCGGTAGCATTGAGTTAAAGGATATAACTCGGAATAGAAAGATATACAACAAAGGTCTGGAAAAAACCGAAAGAATCATTTGATCGATTTGTAGTATCGAATACTAGCGCCGCTTTCATATATTTTATTTATTGTATATGTTCCATTGAACATTATTGCAGCCTCGCATAAGTTTGTTAAAGGTTTTCAAGGAGCAGGACACCGAAAATAGCACTAATTGTTCCGAGTACAACAAAACACCGACGTTAGTTACTCTCATAAAACTGGTTCCTCCTCCGCAACAGCATTCCTTTTTGTCTTTTCAAACGAAACCCAATCAAAAAACGTTTTTAATGTGGATTTGAGCCATTTAGGGTATTTGCTGCAATCAGAAACTCATTCGAATGTTAAGAGAAAATTTCAATATTGGTCGATAATCATTCCGGGTCCCGTCCAATCTAAATACGGAAATAAAAATGACCAGTCTTGGCCTCCACATATTTCATCGTCTTATTTATAGCACTCAAATACCACACTTAAGCTTCTTAGAAACACAAAACCCTCAAATGTCTCATCTAATGACACATTCCTCATCATCGCTCATAGTTTTTCCACAGTAGTCACAAGTCGTGCTATAAATTTCAAATATCTACATATCTTAGCGTTTGAATCCCGTGTTAGTATCTATTCTGGTATGTTTTTCTAACCGCCATTCACTGGATCGCATAGAAAGGTAGCGTTAGAAGCTGGAGCAAGCCAAATCATTCACTCTGTGACCAGTGACTCGAGTCATAATTCAATAATTCGAAGAATGACTTGGCAGACTCCACTAATCCTCTGAATGCAATGTGGCTCAGCTCCCAGCTTTTAACTGTGCTGAGTGGGGCGCGCGAGATGTTATTGAATGTGTCCAACAGGGAGGCAACAAAAAAGCAGTATATTTTCTGAAAAATTCCCATTTCATTTGGGATCTTAATCCCTGCGTTCTGTACTTGTTGATGGATTAATCCCAATTTATGGTCGCCTTCGACTGAAATCTCCTCTGACATCATTCAAAGTCAATACCATTCATTCAGGGAGAGTTGGTTCGATTTAATTTTTTTCCCCGACTGCTGCTGGTTGATGATGTTTGGCCGGATGTTATATGGTGCAGATTCAGGGACGTAGTGGAGGTTTTTTCCCGGGATACTGGTCCCGCGTCGTGAATTAATTCTTTCCTAGAACACTGAATCAAATCTCTAACTATAATATGATTTTCTTGGACTAACTTCTATGGCGCTCGAAGTCTCAACCCACTTTAGCTGCAGACTCATTTGTGGCCTCGACAAAAAATTACAAATTTTTCGGCATTCATATTCACTCCTAACCTCCATCTACGTCCTGCAACTGTCTAGTAAAATATTTCCAATGCTAAATTTTCCCGCTGCCGAAATTTTTTCTCATTCGAATTTTCATTAGCCAGGGGCTGAATGATATGCTCCGATTTTCAACACCTCATTAGACAGCCAACGAGAATTTTCCGCAGAAATAGGCAGAAAAGTAATTTCTACTTTGCATCTGGGTTGCGTGGATGAATTTTGCAATCATTTATTTTTTTTCTTTTTCAAAGCAAGGAACCAGCGCCCTAAACAAACTATTTATTAGCGCCATGAAATTTTAATCCGTGCGATCTGAAAATTTTTATAGCATGTCATCCTAATTTTCAAATTAAGCTTGCGGATTCCACGAATCGTTACGCAACACTACGCACGTAATTCGATTCTACAAGTCAAAGTTTCAGGCTGACTGGTACGGATAAATGGAATCTTGATCAGAAATGTAAGGAATTAATGGAAACATGCTCCCGAATGGCTGCTAAAAAGTGGAATAATATCAGATGGTAGCCATGTCTCCAAGTCGACTTGTGGAGTATTTATACATAGTAATTAGTTAAAGTGAAGAAGCTGAAATCGAAGACGAGAACATCTTAAGAAAGTGAACATGTGGCCGGTAATATTGGCTGCGCCGTGGCAAATGGCCTTGTTGGCTTCTTTTTATAGCATATGATTATGTTTTGTCGCCAATTGATGTGACACTTTCAACATTGCCATTGGCGTATATGAGATGAAATGAAAGTAGGCTAATTTGCTTGTTTATAACCCTTACGCCGGGTGCAATGTGTTGCCCTGAAGACGCATATTGAAAAAAAAAGAAATATTGTAAACACCCAATTAAATCCATTTGAACAACTGCCAGTTGATGAAAACGAATAATGTGGTTACGAAGAAAAAAACGTATGTTTCTGCATAAAACTGTTTTATTCGAAAGAATATTTACGAGCAATTATTAATTACGTTAACAAGGCACACTATCACATATTGAATAACGAAATTATTGTTGAATCGCTTAACTCTGAAGTAGGGAAAATGTGAAAGGAGCACCTCAACTCGAATTCTGTCTGAAAACGCTGAACGCCAGCAGTTTCGGAACAGTGGCTTTTTGTTCCAGTTTTGTTTTTTTTTAAATAATTCATTATTCAGTAGCTGTTTGTCCTTAACCTGAGTATATCTCGCCAGGTCCTACAGTTGAAAACCTGAAGTCTGTGAAGATATCATTTTCAATCGATCAAACTGTTTCAGCAGCTTCCGGGCGCATCCTTCAGCATATAGGATTATCACGTGGCCGTTTATGGCATCGATTTTAGTCGTCCTAGAGCACTTCTAAAGTACGTTTTCTTATGACAAACTCTTTTAAAAAATTTTCTGCACCGTTCAATACGGAGAATCAGAAGAAGCATTCGCAGCTTCTTTGCTTGAGCAAAGGAAATAGTGCAAAGGACACTGGAGACGAATTTTACTTTACGGGAGTAGTAGTAAAACTATCAGGACCGTCAGCAATTGGATCAAAGAAGTAAAGTGCTTGCAATTTCGTTTAGAAAGATGAAGACCGCAGCAGACGCTAAGGAACGACGAATTTAGACATTTTTAAGAATATGACCTTGCTGAAGATCCACTTAAATTCCCAAGACAATCAGTATTTAATGAAGATGAGATATGCGAATCGATATTTTGTTGCGGTTCCACACCTAAAGCCGGAGACGGCGCTAATGAACCAATTGTCCATGTGCGATCTGCTTCTTCTGAAAGAGTCTTGTCACTGGAGACGAGACCTAGATTTTGTATAAAAATTTGGATCCAAATCAGACTCAGTCGAAGGAAAATAGACATTCAACTGTTTCAAAATATGAGCTTCACTCGAAGAGGGTTCCTTTGTGCATTTGGTTGGATTGAAAAGGTGGTAGTGTACTATCAGAGCTCCTCTTCCAGGTGATACCATCAATGTTGACAAACATTGCAATGAACTCGTTCGGTTGTCATCCGCTATTGTAAAAAAACTGCCAGAATTTGCGAATCGACGAGGCATCACTTTCCGCCACGATCACGGAAGGCAATTTGAGTGAAACGTTCTACCTCATACATCCTCCGTACATCTCAGACCTTGCTCCATCTAACTCTTACTTGTTCCTCTCCTTAAAAAGTTCTCAGGCATCAGGAGTTTCCATAGTTGCAAACGCAACGGTCTTAAGTTTTTTCACTTCGCCGAAGAGAAGAGTCAAAATTGTCATTTTGAGTTAGATTGTCCAAAGACATTAAAAATGCGGAAAAAATCGCGGTGTAACGATGCAAACGTCCGACACCTAAAGTTATCTTCGTGGCATATCTTTCAAATCCATAAGTAAAATAAAGAACGCATCATTATGAATATTTGGTATAAAAGCCCCGACAATGTTCGAAAGAGGGGATAACGAGGCTTTCTGGAAAACGTAAGAAGGTCAGAGCAGAACGGTTCTTATATAAAATAATATTGGTAAGTCTAAAAAGTATTGAGCCTATTTTGTCATTTTCCAATTGAATATTTCTTTTATCTAAAATGAATTTTGTTTCAGTACATATTGTCTATTATTATCTATGACCTTTTGCCATTTTTGGGTAGACCCATTATTCCATCTTGTAGGACTTCTCTGGTTTATTGGCGAAAGACTTGGTCAAGTGATTTTCACAGTCCCTTTTTGCAGTGAATTTCTTTTCATAAAGGAAGTTTTGCAGAGACCGAAATAAATGATAGTCACATAGTGCAAGATCTGGACTATACGGTGGATGCATCAAAACTTCCCAGCCAACCTCTGTCAATTTTTGCCGGGTCATCAAAGATTTGTGTGGTCTCGAATTGTCATGATGGAAGACAACGCCCTCTCTATTGATCAATTTTGGCCGGTTTTTTGAATTGCTTGTTGCAGACTGGTTAATTGTTGACAATACAGAGCCGAATCGAGAGTTTGGCCAGGTTCTAGCACTTCATGATTCCCTTAAAATCCCGCCACACCCATAGCATAACCTTATTTGTTGTCAATCCTGGCTTTGAAGTCGTTTGTGACGATTCACCTTTTTTGACCATGATCTTTTTCGAACGACATTCTCGTAACTTACCCATTTTTCATTACTCGTAATGATTTGCTTCAAAAATGGCTCGATTTCATTGCGTTTTATTAGCATTTCGCAAATGGAAATTCGGTCGATCAAATTTTTTTGTGTTAATTCATGCGGCACCCAAACGTCGAGCTTCTTTGTGTATCCAGCCTTACGCAAATGGTTCAAAACTGTTTGGTGATGGATATTCAGTTCCTTAGCAATGCCATGGCTGCTTATGTGTATGTCTTCTTCATTTTTTTGTAAAATTTCATCGACTTTTTCAGTGATTGGTCGACTTGAGCGAGGTGCATTTTTGACATCAAAATTTCCCGGACGAAAGCGAGCGAACCATCTCTTGGTAGTTGGCTGTGGTTTTTGATAAAGTATCTTGACCGTAGACACCAAAAAGTTTTCACGAGCCTGCGATGCATTCTCCCCTTGATCGTAGTGATATTGCAAAATGTAATCAAAAATGGCCCGATAATATTGACATTGACACAAATGACGAAATACAAAACTGTCCATATGAAAATTGTAGACTGGAATGTCACCTTTCAAAAGCATGTCAGTTTGACACAATCTGATTTCTATTGCCTGATTATTGTATATTTGTATTGCAACGAATACCATCTTGTGTCAAAAAAGGCTCAATGCTTATTAAACTATCCAATATATCAATCTTAAGCAGCAAATACACTGCACTCATTATTGGGACATCGCAATATTTCTCAATAGTTTCTATGTTCGATGCTTGTAAATATTTGTGTCCTTATTATACTTATAATCCTTATGATCGGCCTATTCTGAAAAGACTTTATAATGCTTATGATTAGTTTCAAGATGAAAAACAGTTCAGCATTCTAATTAATATGTTGGAAGTTTGAATCGATGAAGAAGAAACGTTTGCTTTTTTTGAGTTTTTGAAATACTTCAATCAACATTGTCAATAATCTCAGTACTGCATATAGTGCTCCTTTTTGAAGAGTAAATGGGAGTCTACTCAGGCAAGAAAAAGAGCAGAAAAAGAGGATGTTGCTTACGCGGAAAGAAGAAGGACCTGAACTATGTAACAGGAAAACGAATGACCGAAGCTTAAAACGTTCGTGCCGCCCTTCTTGTGACGGATTTTGCATGACTGGTTATTAGCGGACGTAACATTTCAGCAGCCACAGAGTATGGGACCACAGATTACGCTTGGAATTCATTCTTCTTCTGGCAGATGGTCCAGCATCCGATCGTGCCTATCTGACCGAACTTCCTAGAAAATTTAAAGAAAAACATTTGACATTTAAAGACACATTGAACTGGGTTTAACACAAGGCGTGGACGATTCTTCTAAAAAAAACCTCTCTGCGCTGAGGTAAGATGGAAGACACTCTCAGCAATCCTCCTCGTTTCCGTAGAACTGATAGGAGGATTTGCCAAAACTGAATACGCCGCTTGGCGGTAAAAAGCAGACCGAGTTCAAAGTAATATTGAAAAGTTCCTTGCTTCGTTCTCGGTATGGCAGGGGAGGTGTCTAATTGCAAGTCCAGTTGGATTGTGCCATCGAAAGTCCGTCTATCAGGATGTAAATAGCCTTTAAGTTTCCACCCCGATAGAATAATAATAATAAAAAAATTATACAAATTATTGTTATTATTATTGTTGCTGAAATAATTTTTTATTGTTTTTAGTTTTAGCATAGGTTGGAAAATTGTTGAAATGCTTTTAAAATTTTAAAATTTTAAAATTGAAAAACGTCACGGGCCAGTTGTTATCACAATGGAAGTGGTACCGCTTGAATAGCAACTTTGCCCTGATATAACGGCACACCCAGGAGGGTGTGTTTTCGAAAATGAAAGTCGAAAAAAAGGTGAAGTGGTAAAGTGCTCGACAAGCTCGTTTATCTCCTATATCTCTCTCCTTGAAATATGCAATGTCCGATACGACAAACTCCTGAGGTTTTAGCTATTGGTGGAGTCACGCTGATCGGTTATGTTGATGACAAAGGAGCACTAGTCGAGAAACATGTTGACATCCATAGAAAATTTGAACGTACGAAGAGATTGGAACCGCCTAGTACATCTTCCAAAATTACGTTCCTACGTTTACGTGAATGGTTCACAATTAAGATTATACAATCAGACAATATCCTGCAATGGGAGGAACCTTAATCCTACATCCAATATAGATTACATTATGATGCATCAACTTCCTAAGAAATATGAAGAGAACTGTAACACGTAGAATTGTAGAGAATTGTAAACGGTCTTAATTGACTTTGAGCCCACGCGTGAACTTAAAAACATGTGGCCAATGTAAATACCAAGGATTTAGTTCTGGTCCTAGCTTCGCTATCTCAAAAAGGTCATAAAGCTTCCAGTGGCATTTAATCTATAAACAACATCAAAATGCTGTTAAATCCTTGAATATTTCATCCATTTCGATGGTATAGTATTTCGATGCGGCTGAAGAACGCGCTGAACTCGAATTCGCCTGTATCGACCCCATTTCGCCTTCGTCTGCAGTCGATTGACCGGGAAGTTCACTTGCCAGCGTGACATTTCACATCTCGCGACGTTTTTTTACGTCTGAACGATTTCGGCTTTATTTAAAACTTAGCACCGCTAATGCCTATTCGATATGTCATTATCGCTTCAGTGACCACGTTGGACGCTAACCTCGACAGCCAGCCTTCCTTCTGGCCGCGAATCGCCACAAGCTACTTGACAACTCGCAGATCCTGCTCATAGGCCCGCCCGCTTGCTATCCTTTCATAACGAACGTCGTGTCACTCGCGGCAGGAGCACTTGAAATAAACACACACCACACATCTGCAAATATATTGAATTTGTTGCCCATTTTCGCCTGAAAAATGAAGCAAGGAGGACGCCATCGCCATCACCATGGGCATCATCATGCTCATCATTCAGAACAGCTTTTAGGAATTTTGCTGCATTTTTGATTAATGAAAGCGTTTTTCGATTAGGACATGTTTCCATTTTGTTTTGAATGATGCGCACACTGGTCGGCTGAGTGACTGGTCCGGAGGCTGTGCTGGGATGGCTGGACCATGGTCCGTTTTGCTCCGGGGGAAAGTTGAAGAGTTGTTTTTATGGCATGTCGATTTATCAAAACAATTTTTTTCCGTCTCAGTGGACAGTTTGTATTTGAACCGCAATGGCATCGGAATACATACATTCATTTCGACGTTGTGTTGTTGTTTTTTTAGGACGCTTTGCCAGTTTTTTTTCCTTTCGCCCTCCCGAAGATGATTTAGATAATAATCAAGCATGGGATTTCGTTTATTGATGTGATTTGCGATGGGACAAGTTCGTTTTAATGAACGAGAATTGATGACGAAAATCATTGATGAAATTATGCCATCAATACATGTACAACATCGATGTTAATGTGCCCTCCTTCCATGAACACAAAATAACATATCTTTGCGAGGTATCATTAAATCTGGCATTGGTTTTTGTTATTTTTTCGAATGAGAATGAGAGAAAGATAACTTTGATTAATTGAGAAACATTTAACCAAATAATTTCATGTCAGACGTCCCAGTGAATCTATTCGCTATCCCGTCTCACATGCCCAAAAACATAAGAACGCAAATCTACCGAAAGTCTATTTATTTCACTCTATCAATACCAAGATGGAGAAATTAGATCAATGATTTGAGTGAATAACATCAAAGCCTTATATTTGGCACCTGGGATGCTATAATCCTCTTTGGCAGCTTAAATGTTGCATCAATGTACAGAACGAATTGGAACTATTCAACCAGCTCGCGAGAGTCTATTATATCATTCCAAATAGACTGCACTATAAGTCCTAACTGTTTTGTTCACTTCCTTCCGAAATCCTGTTTTTGCCCTATCTTGCAATCCAGTTGTTGCAACCAACTATTCAGTGTTAAAACGTTTGAATGTATGAGAGGAAAATTCCTTGCTGCTTTCATCGCGTTCCCAGTCCATTTGAATTTATATCCTTCATTTCGCGATACGTTTTCCTAGCTTAGCTTAGTTCTTTGGCTGCAGGGCTCAACTTGTTACTTTCTCAATTATGAATGGGAGAGTCATGAGCCTTGGTAGACTTTGGATTAACTCCGCCCTATGTGGCAATTTATAGTGCCGTCTATTTTGCTTGAGTGTTCACGCTGACGCTGAAAAGGACGATAGGTAATAAGCTGCGTAACTTAGCGTTCGTTAGAACTATACCAACAGCTTGGAATAGTTCATTTACCTGACGATTAAAACCGATGCGATGTAGGTTGCAATCCTTTTGCATTCTTCTCAGTTGACAGCAGTGCAAACAATCTGTATCGCCTTCGCAGGATAATGGAGAGTTCATTTAACCTATGTCGATTTGAAATAGAGTAGAAACTATTCGCACAAGGATAATTGGACTTTCATAAGCACTGGATCTTGATAGGAGATATTCTGAGGATTTCAGATTCCTTGTATTGTTTTCGTTCGTAATTTCAGTTCCTACAATGCAGTTCATCAGATTGAGGTTAGATTATGCCGAGGTATTAGGCCAGTAGATTTGATTACAAATTTTTTTTGCTTTGACTTTTATTGTGTAATCAATACATCTCTAAATTTATTCACTTATATATTTTTTGCTTCTTTGCAGGTACGATACAATGTGCATCTACAATAGAGCTTGAATTAAATTGAACTCACCATAGAACGCAAGTATTTGGTCATTTGATACATATAATAAGTATTCCTTCGATTGCTTGATTTTTGATTTTTTGTTGTTTACAAACGAGAAATGCGAAACAAATCCTTCCAATCGTTTTAGAACATAGGTTTTTCGTGTGCTTGTTATTAAATTATTATTATTATTATTATATTATTAAATTAATTATTATTAATTATTTTGTTGAAGTTACGTAAAGTTACCGATTTCGGATAAAGGAACTTCATTAATATTGAACTGTCTTAATGTTGAAAGGTTACTGAATAAAATCAATTGTGAATAACGCTTTCTAAAATTAAAATATTTTTAAGAGTTAAAAAGCCTTACCGCTTTTCACAATAGATTGGATATATTTCATGTTTTTTCAAGAATTATTTATTTATTCATGAATATCTATTTTGTCCCCTTGAAAGTAATCCCCGAAGCATTTTGAAAAATCATTTTTTGTCATCTTGTTCAGCTCCTCCTTCGATGCCGTTTGTATTTCCTCAATCATGGCGTAGCTTCTTCCTTTCATGGGCCTCTTCAGTTTCGGGAAGAAGAAAAATTCACAGGGGGCCAGGTCTGGGGAATACGGTAGCTGCGGCATTATTAGAGTGTTTTTGGCCAAAAATTCGCGCACAAGTAACGATGTGTGAGCAGGTGCGTTATCATGGTGCAAGAGCCAATTTTCGTTCTTCCACAAATCCGTGCGTTTCTGGCGGATTGCTTCTCGCAAATTGCGCATTACTGGAAGGTAGTATTCCTTATTGACCGTTCAACCCTGCAGCAAGAACTCATAATGCACCACGCCCCTGCAATCGAAGAAACCTGCCAGCAAAACCTTTACATTCGACCGAACTTGGTGTGCTTTTTTCGGTCCCTCTGAGAACATTTTGTACCACCGATAAACGTTGCTTTTGTCCAAAGTAGCTTCGCCGTATGCAACAGTCAACATTCTGAATGCATCCGCGAACTTTAAGTTGTTCTTTACACAAAATTTAATACAAATTCTTTGATCAATATTTTGGGATAGAAAAAAATCGAAGACAAGCTAAAATATGTGCACACGAACTGTCACTGTCAAAAACTGACTGGACATTCAAGATGGCCGGAATTATCAACATAAGTGAGCGTCATGAGTACCAACATAACGCCACCAAAAGATTAAAAATCCAACATACGTAGCCCGCGAAAATTCAAAATTCGCGATATTTTTAGAACAAATGTCGTACTTTATAAATGTTACGTTTAATCAATAATTTTGAGAAGCTCGCAGGAGTATATTTCCGGCCAAGAAATTCTAACTTCCCAACAACCTGTAAGACCATATCCGACCAGATCAAATTGACCACAAACTATTTCTATGTAATATTTGTATGAAAAAGTAATTTTTGGAAACTTTAAAAAATGACCATAGTTGATCTAAATGAATATAGAGATACAAATAACTTCAATTATAACATTTACGAATTTCCATCAGAACAAGTTCTGATATTTTACACATATTTCCTCTTTTCATAATTCTTCGACATTTTAGTAAAAATATGTAAAATCATTATACTTCTTCTATATACTTCTATTATACTTCATTATACTTCATTATAATTTCTTAAAATTATGAACATAATTTTAGGAACATCTGAAGTACCGCGATTCGACACCATTGTGGCAGCTTGTGTTGTAAGGTGTCTTCGGTTTGTAGTCACAGTCTTCAGTTTTTTCACTTTTTTAATGTTTTTTGGTTGGTTTGGCTTAAAATTTTGGTAAATCTAGATTCAGTTTAATCGTCTGCTAAATAGGAATGATGAAAAAATTTGACGTGTTGAGTTTGTAGCGTTGAAAACTTCAGACACCTCTTTTTTCGTTTGATTTAACCAATTTTGTATTAACACATATTATTTTTCAACCTACATTCGATAACTATTGGCTCATTGCTTGAATTTTGAATTTTTCATCTTCAATGTCAAGCACTGTCCTGGAAAAACTGAACATCATACTTTATAAGTCTCGAATTTCATATTTTGAAGTTGTCTTAGATTAGTCATACCTCTACTCCGAATTCCTATCTTTTATTAGCTTTCTTGTTGGATATGTTTTCAGTTCCTTTTTCTTTGCAAGTTTTCAATGAAAGGATATTGTCAGTTGTCCTATTGGCTCCATTCTCGTGTGACTTATGATGTGATTGTGACTTATGAGGGTCTTCCCTCAGGCTGTGCCAAAAATTATAAAATGCAAAATATTGAACTCCCCATTCACCCGCGGCAGTTTTGAATTGTTTCAATATATTTAGACATGGTTTTGATTTTCAATTTCTTCTGCCAGTCTTGAATTCGAATAATTTTTAACAGCATCAATGTTTGTTGCTATCGCTATCACATCTGTATTCATAGCGTTGCAGTTCACTGACTGTTCAGATAGTAAAATGCAATCGTTTTTACTAATTTTGAATAGTGAAGGTTTTTTCAATGAAGGGGAAAATACTGCATGTCCGAAACGTACCATTGACCAAATTTTACTGACTCTTCAATGTACACTTATTAAAATATGTGCAAATACGTCCTAGTGCAGTTTTTCGCCCGTATGTTCCATTTTCAATTGTGTAATATTCATTCGACAAGGATATATTAACAGGTTTATGAATTCTCACGTATAATGTCTGTAAACGATGCGTCAAATTAGGTAGAAATTTTTTGATGCGTTAAACACCGAACTCTGCTTTCTATAATCCAAGGATGAAAAACGTTCGCAATATACTAACAGAAAGTTGCGCTAGTCTTCCTGCACATGGGGTGCATTCCAACGATGTGCCCAGTACCCCAGTATTCGCAAGAATGGTCGAAGGTACTTGTATTTGACGGAAAGATGACCAATAAGTAATCTGTTATAAAAACAGTCAAACACAAGAGGCAAAAGACAAACAATAAGTAAAACTCACTTTCGTCACTTTTCAAAATCTGAAGTGAATCCTCCACATATTTCGAGTAATTGTTCTGTTCGAGAAAATAAGAAATAAAAAAATAAACTTTTCCTTTAATTTTTTTCTGTGGAACAGTTTTAGGCATAGTTAAGCCTTGTGATACACGACGAAATACTTTAGAATGTCTAGCACAAAACCCTTTCTACCACTTGAACCTGGGGTTCCATTCGTAAATTGAGTATCCATTGAGACTCCAAGATCTGCAATTTTATGATCCTCTTTCGTTCATTTCGGCAAAGTATTTTCTACACTGATATATACGAAAAAAAAAAAAACAATGAATCGCATCCTTCTTCAAGCTCAAAAATCAATTGTTGTGCAATTAAGTTTTGCGTTAAATTTGGTGAACTCGCAAGTTTAACATAAGAACATAAGTTTTTCTTTGGCGCAAAACATTTCTTCAAAGCCAAGAGCACTTTCAAGACCTACTTCTGCAACTGAACACAAGGACAATCGAAGAAACGCGTGCGTTGGTTTTTTCGGGAGAATTTGCAATAAATTGAAAAATATTGTGATAATACAATTGAAGAGTTCATTGGATTATATTCAAATATATAACTTATAAATAAATAACATTAGGATAATCGGATAATCCTGAAACAAAGCGTTAAATCGAAGATAACGTACGTCTATGTCCTTACGTCTTCTACTCGGCAGAAAATATATCGAAAATGAGCAAATCACAGATTAAGGCCACGCTGATTTTTTTTTGACATGGATATTGTCGAAAAAGAATTCGTTACACAGGGCCAAACTGTCAACAAATATAACTGTCATAAAAGTGTATTTTAAAAGCTTAGAAAAAACGTGATTCGTTTGATACCATACATTACAGACAAGTGGATGCTTCATCATGACAATGCCCCGTGCCCCATGGCCCACACACGGCATTTCCATCCCTGAAATTTTTGATTTCAATACGCATTTCTGTCTTTCCTCGACGACCTCATGAGTCCTTATCCTTTCCCCGAACTTGAAAGGGCTTCGTTTGGGAATCTTGAATAACATTCAAAAAACGGTGGCCGACTGGTAGCGCTACCAACGGAACTGCTTTGAAGGAGGTAACATTGTTGTTTGCTAAGCTAAATGAAAAATTGGTCTCATTTCATTTAACTCACACCCCATAGTTGTACATATTTAGCAAAAAAAAGCATTAATAAGGAGCGGACAAAATATTTCCAGAAACCAATATTTTCAATATATTCAGACTGTTAAAATCAATTTGAATTAACGTATACTCGCCGGTCTTGATTGAAAGTCCATTGGATAGTTGGATCCCGCACAAAGTGGAGTCAGGTTTTTTGTTTATCTTCTATAGAATGCCTCGATCTTTTGTCAAATCTCCCGCCATATTTTCCGAATTCAGTTCGTCTGAAATATTGCAATTTTGTAAACGGGAACAGTTCAACTTAACTATCATATTTTAAAATTCGATCATGACTACTCTGGAAAAAAAAAACTCCAAAATATTTGACTTGCAGTTTTTGGTGTTTTCTTAGAAAGTACACGAATTTGACGTTTATTTTTCAAAGAGAATCCGTCAATAGAAGGAGAACAGCTTAAAAAATAGGTTTAATGATTTTCCTTTCACATGGAACATCGTTTCAATGCAAAACAAGTCACAATTGCTACAATATTTTTTCGCGAATGATCCTTTCTTGCTTGCTGTGAATCGAATCAAAATTTTGAACTTGTGGAAACTGTTTAAATATGAATACCAACGTCTGAATACATATGAATATTCGCTGTTCATAGACTCCCACAAATCGACTATGCTACGTAGACACTTCTACTCAGCGATTTCAGTTAAAGGCCTCTGTTTTAATGTCTAAGGATGCAGGTATTTCGGTAGTAATCATTGCGTGTAATTGAATTTTAAGATTGAAATGATTCAATATATTTGAACTCTGCAATCATTACATCCATGGAATTGTAGATGGAACGTAATTGGGGATTAATTCTCTTAGTCAAAGGTCAAAAGCTAATTAGAGGTGAAACGAATATGTCAAAATGTGTTGACTGCACAATAAATGATATCAACAGGCATACAATGCTACACAAAAACAGGTACAACCGTAAATTTTGCAGCGTATTCCAATATATTCATATCGAAAGATGATACGTTGCGCCTACCTAAAGATTTTCATTGTGGAGCTAGTTCAACTTAAGTGTTCCATTGAAAAGCAAACGTCAAATGTCATCCTCTACCAGGTACCACACCCTTCAAAGTCAATCAGGTTAGTTATCGAATTTATGTAGGATATACCATAAAATGCTTAATTTTTTTAAAGAAAAGCTGAAGTCCTTTAACATTTACATGTCAACGGAAATTTAGATATACAAAAGCATATATTTTTAAGATCCAATAAATTTTCCGATTTAATAGTAGCAACCAATGTGTGACATATTACTACCCTCACTAAGCGAGCTCTTACTGAAGTTGGCTATAACCCGCTCATATATGTCTGACGTTTGGTTGGTGGTGACCCGTATGAGTTCCTCTCTCAGTTCTTAATAGCCCACGGTTTGTTGGCTTACTTCTAATAACCCCAGAAAATGTCAAAGACGGTAAGGTTGCAGGACCTGGGAGGTCATTCCTCTAAGTCGTGCAGTGAGATGACTCGCATTGGTCACACCAGAATACTGATCCCCTACACGTGTTAGTCATAAGTTAACGAGACCAAACAGGAAGGAAACTCATTGTCCTCATTCTAATGACAACCATTTTTGAAAACTTTTTGCCACTTATGATGCATACCACTTTTGATGCATTGAACACAGCCTGTTATTGACTAAGTTCAGCGTAGCAATTATCATATGATTTCATTGCAAGTTATTGCTTTTTCAGGTACAATATTCTAAAATTTGACAAACACTACAATTGCATTGCACTGAAATTTCGTGAAAATTTTCAAAAAAGTAAGAAATCTGTCATCCTGAAACAATTTAATTCCAGGCTCAAATCTAACGACATGAAGCAGATTCACGTGGAACCAACTAGAAAATATGGTATTCAAGCAGGTCGCGTAGTTTTGAACAGTAACATTTAGTAGGTGCGTAGCTGCAGTTTCTCTGATAACATCTTTAAAGAAGATGAAGCGTCAAATAATGCATGTCACATATGACATGCGTCAGATTTGATTGATTCAATGAAATACTTTCAACTTCATAAAAGTATCTTGGTTTCTGTTTTTCTTTGACTTCGGCTGGTTCTCAGCACTTGATTTCATATCATCGCGTTTTAGTAAACGGACGGAAAAATTTTGAATACAAATCATATCGTGATCTATTCCAGCAGGATTCGGATCCGATAATTGATAATACCACGCCTATGTAGAGAACGCTCAATTTGATTCATATTTTCCAGTACACCGCAAAATAATATCCAAGCAAGTATATTCGCCTGTTTTTTTTACTATTCTGGTCAGAAATCAATAATTTCGTCCCTTTTGTCTTGTTCAACGTCGTACCCTGAACATATAAGCGTTTTCCTTCAAAAAACCTCTTCAGCAGCTTTCGGAAGACTATATTTGAAGAGGAAATCTCAATTATCAAAAAAGATACTTGACGGAAAGACCAAAGGACATTGACTTGTAGATAAAGCTCGAAAGCGGTGGCTAGATTTCATCTGCACAAACAGTTCGATCGAGCTTGGATTACAAAATGGAAAAATTGCCTTTTTAATTGCAAAGAAAGCCAGAGGTGGATCAAAGAGTCCTTACGACAAGGCCAATTAGCTTAAGCATATTCCGACGAAAATTTGACAAAGAGTTGAAAAACTTCTACCCAGAAATATCTTTCAAGTTGGACTGTCTCTCATTATAAGTGGCTGGAAAATAATTCGGCCGGTTTTCTTTGAGAAAAGATTCCCGGTTCCCGTTGAGTATCTATAAAATTTATTTAAAAATCGTCTGGCGAATTTAATACTTAAACTTTTTATCTTTTATGTTTCGACGATTTTCATCAAGTGAAACCTAGAAGAGTGCCAGTAGCGTCAAAATGACGTAATGAAATAACAAAAATTTCATTTAAATTATCGAAAAATATTCAAAAACTGGCAACAAATCGAGGCCGATGCGTTTGCAACGATATAAACTACAGACAGCTCATTTAAAAGACATTGTTTATTCCAACAGTAAGTCTAAACTTAGTTACTAATATCAGTAATTTTCTTAAGGATATTCATTTAACTTGACAATGGCTCGTTAGCCAGACGAAAGTCAGCTTCATGCCAAAAGATGTTTTTTTTATACACACCCATAAAACATATAACGTATATACCAGGTTGCACAACTTAATCCACTTCACGGTTTGACATAATACATCACAACAACCCCTAGTTGAACTCAAATTAATCCTTACAATATTACCAGCATCCATGCTTTGCTTGCACGCTTAAGTTTTCCTGATTATAAGAAGTTTAGTTGCAACTTAGCAGGCAATATTTTACAAAATTGTCTGTGTTAACTTTTTATTGGAGCGTTGTGCTACGTTCATGTACAACGTCGTGGGTGCCAGGAATAAGGATAAGGACGAGTATCGTAGCAAAGGCAATTTGTTAAATGCAAAAAACGTAAGCATAATGATGAAATTACTTTATGTCGACATCTTCTTCATGTGTGAGTGTAACATGATGAAACATTTGCATAAATTAGAATTGACAATAGCTCGAGCGTGAAGGTGATAACGAGTGGTACAAAATAAGTCTTGTAATGGATGGCGTACTGTTCTGTACTTTAAGTGGTTGATTTTGCGAGCAAGGAACCCTTTCATTTGAAACTATTACGTTTAGCCGTTAAACTTTTTATGCTTCATGAGGTGAAAATTATATTTTGGGTAATTATGGAAAGGTGTTGAGAATTATTTAGTTTATGAGGAATATATAGAGAAGGTTTACGTATCTGCCCAAGTCGGTAAATGTGGCCAGTTTCATTTCTCCAAAATAAAGTGACGTCACCGTATTGGTACGCTTCCTCCATACACTGAATTTTTTTTTACTTTATTTTTCTCATTCCAGTTCCTTAAACTGTCATCCTTTCAACACTGCTAGCACAGAGTTCTGCAGGTAAAATGTGTGTCTATAGCGTGACGTCACTTTTTAGGTATAAACATTCTCTTGTCAAAAACGTTTCTTCATCCGATGTAGTCCACCATATGCAAGAATTGCGAGTTCTGCCTAGACAATGACTTCAATATGTCGGAAAAGTCCTAGTTATCTCCGGTACCAAAATAAGCAGCTATTTTCTGACTAATTCTCGAGTATTGTTTCCACTGCAATTGAAATTCATTAAAAAAAAAACAACAAAATCAAAAAGGCTGTTTTAGATAAAGACAAAAAATAAGGAATTTAATTTAAAAAGCAGGAAAGTACAAATGTCTCTAACTCGGAGAAATAAAAAGAACCTTTGCACGACAACAGTTCTCACGAGAATTCAGTCAGGGTAAACCTTTCTGATCCACAGTTTTTGTACAGTGAGAACTATTGAACAAGACGAACTATGAACTCAATGCCTAATATCTTAATTGTCAGCTTAATTCCTTACTAAAGACGGAATTCAGGAGAAAAGATTGTTTGGTTTCATTAATTGCTTTTATTATTTTTAAAAAGCCTGTTGAATGCCTTATAACCTGTGGAATTATGCAGAATTCTTAGTGATATAGGGTTTACCAATTGGTTAGACAGACCAAGAAGTCTAAATCAAATTATCACGACTGTATTCAGTATTGGTTTGCAAAGGTTTGACATTTCAACAACAAGTAGAATTTATAAGACTTTTTCGTCAAAAATCATTTGGGCGCTGAAAAATATGTCTGGTACACGTATTAGACCAATCGAACATTAAAAAAATTGTGAAAACTGGCTCACTGGCAAATGAAACTTCGAAATATTCATGAAGCGGAGAATTTGCAGCTTTATGCCAGAGTGTGTTAGTTTGTTAGTGACGCTTTTCTAGGCGTCTAAAGTTTGCATGGTTGCATACGCAACCCTGTCAAATTTTTTGACTTTTGCTTTTTAACAGACGGTTAAACTGAAAGAAAACCTAGTAAAAGCGCAAAATATTCGGATATCTAATCATCCACAAAACGATCAAAGGGCCACTAGAAACAGGGAAAAGGAAACTTGAAGAAACGAATGATAGTTATAAGACAAGGTAAGCCGAATTCTTTAGCGTCGCCCTAAAAAACGAGAGCTAAATAACTCTTAGTGAAAAACAGAGATGGCGTAAGGACACTAACACTACTATAGTGTTATAGTAATGTTAGCGTCGTATAGCGTATAGTGCACACTAATAATGCATCCGTGATAATGATAACTGGCCACAATTTCTTAGGTCAACGCGCCAATCGAACAGGGATGCAAACCGATACCTTGCGAACTGGTGAAGAGGAAGCGGAGAGTAAAAAACACTTCTGTAAAAATTGATCGAGCGTGGATAGCAAATGACCCACTTGGCTGTGAAGTGCAGACGTCACAACACTGGAATATTTGGCGACCACAGGACCAGGGAGAGAGGATGTACACAACATCTGTACACAATAGCACCATACGCTATAAGCTAAGGGCAGTGCCTTTATATGCAACCGTAGACGCGAAATAAGTAAAAATAATAATAATAATAACAACGATGCCGAGTATTCTTAATAGTGTCAGTTTTTAGGACAAGCAATTTTTGTAAGGTGGAAGATAGATTATTAGAGCCAAGCGGTCTATTGATACACTGATCAGTAGTACACTAACCTTCCCATCAGTTTCAACCCTTATCATTCGCACTTTATTGATTTTGTGCTGCATACAAAAACCAAAACAGAAGTTATGCGCTCTTCTTCCTCCTTTTCCGTTCAAATGATTCTAGCGTGCAGTTATTTTCATCCCCTCTGTACCAAGCAACAATTTAAATCGAATTACGCTTCAAAATCATGAGTGGCCGAAAGTTGATAATCTTAAGCGTCTTAACGTTGTATAGCAAATACTTCAATTTACTTCTGTCCTTAGTTTGCATAAAATAATCCGCAGAACCGATATCTCCGCAGGATGCATGTGCCACGAGAAAAGGATTTTCTGCCAGTGATTCACCATTGGAACTACGGATGCGTAAAAGCTGCTCCATCATCCAATTAACCAGTGATGATAATCCTGGCAAATATGTTGGAGCTCGGATCTGCTGCACGTTATCTCATGGAAATGTTCCAAGTCATTTTCGTGTTGTTTTCCCATCGAAGCAGCCAAATGCAACATACGATTAGGTCATGTCCCACATACGTACACGCGTGTTGGTCATCATAAATGACTTAAGCCATGAGTTAACAACTTCTTAGATATTGGCAGCTTCTTTATTGATTTGATTTGTTCTCGGTGTTGGGCGGACACTTGGATGGACGTAGCAAACAGCGATGGCCTATTCGGGCACTGTGGTCAGCTGTAGCATTAGTTTGCTAAATTCCTTTCAAGTGGCAAACAATACAGTCATTAGTAGCCAAGAACCAGACTCAAACTAATAGGAAATACATGCGAGCCAGGAACAACATTCTGGAGTCGAAACTCATTGTCAACGCAGGGAATTTGTTCGTTGAAGGGAGTCAAGTGAATGAGCTTGTGTCGGATTTGTAAGCATTAGCCGTTGCCTGTACGCGAGCTTATATTGCAAAGGAATTCCGTAGAAAACCCATGGAAATTACGAACAGCTTAGGTGGCGCGTGAAAAGTCAAGAGCTGCTGCTCTGCGGTGCTGCTGTTCTCTGTGAAAAGGCTCTTTGACACGCATAATGCTATTAAGGCAGGGTACGGAATAGATCGAAGAAATCAGAAATAGCAGGAAATAGTTCGTTTCGGATTGATTGTGAATGGGAAGGCCTCGTCACGGCCGGCTCACGGAGAACAAGAGGTAGCGTCCGAACTTCGTCCAATATTTACAAAATCAGCTATAGCAGGCGACTTCGTCTGTATAATATTTACTTATAGTTTATTAACTTCCTTTCCTCTTTGTCTTCTTCACATGAACTGTCATATAGGATCTCACCTATAGAATCACTACTTCACAAGCCAAAAATATTGAACTCTTTGCTTCCTTTCACATTCGCACGCCAATTAACACCAAAGCCTTTATTTCCGAGAAATATTCGATTATTAATGAAAACTAAAGACGTGCCACATTTCAATTAATTCCTGCATTGTAAGTATACTCGCTACACCGAAATAATAATAATTTCTGTTGGAATCCCACGATAAGTGATCCCAACAAACTCTTACTGGGCAAATAATTGCCAATGCAACATGCTTAATACATGGTCAGCGAAACGATTGAGGGAGTTCAGCGCAAGATGGAAAGCAAGAAATAAATTGCAGTGAAATAAAGTGAACCTCAATCAGTTCCAATGAACCTCATCTCCCGCGCTGTGTTATTTCCATGTTTAAATTATTATTGACGACTGCCATTGGCGTTCATAGCATTCATAAATTGATTATGGCGTTCAAATCAATTTGCGAAAATCGTATAAACAAAATACTTCAGCAATCATTTCGGTTTGTTCAGTGGCCGCTGTCATGGCGTCCGTGGAATGGGTTGGGGTTTGGATTCATTTATGCGATTTTACTTAGGTTTTTTTTTTGCAGAACAAACGTGAACAACTCGGACAACATGGCTCCGAACTCAAATCGAATGCGGGTTTTCGATTTTCACAAAAGAAGGAGGTTGCCGTGCTATTTCGATTCGCTGGGAAATATTCTCAAATTGTTTAATGTATATCTTTGGTACTAATGCTGGGAAATTTCATTAGGAGACAAGATTGGGGTTGGAATTGCCTTAAACGTTCCGTGCGTCAATGAAGTAATAACTCAATTATAAAGGTTACGAATTTGATCCTTTAACCTTTGCTAGCTTTTGACATGGTTGAAAATTTCAGAATAGAGCTATTGATCTATTGATTTGTATCAGGAGATCAATTAGAAGATTTATCTGAAGATCGTTGATGATAGCGACGACTCAGAAGAACGTTTTGTAATATTTGTGTCCTTTTATCAGTTGTCAGATTGGATATATGTCCAGGATTTGATATATGTCCAGTTTAGATTATCCAGAAAGACGATGCAATGCAATGTACAAGTGAAATTAAATTCCTAAAATAAAGTAATTCAGCAATTGCCCAAAAAAGAGTGGAGTTAATCGCAAGATAATTTAATCCGACAAAAGTCACTACAATGTAACTTTGTGAGCTGTTCAGCAAAATTAGTTCTATCAACAGAGCGCTCGTGAACCGCATATTGACATGTACCAGATTATCGTTGTGAGCAAGGCTAAAGTGGAACATGTCAATATGAAGCCTGGGTCAAAATGTTCGCAAAAAGGGAAATATTCCATTTCCGAGGGCAGATCAGCTGTCTATTGTTTTTGAATGTTTTCAATTTTTTGAATATATATTGTCTGGATAATAAGACTTTAAATTTTGGAAAATTCTATTCGCACGTTTGACTTTTTTGCACTTTAGAAGGATTTTATGTCAGTTTAATCTACTAGCAAAACCAAATAGTTTTCGCTGCGTTGCATTTTCAAATATACCATAAGCAGATCATAATGGCTGGGGCTGATTCTAAGCTACCAGGAATCGTAACAAAGATTTCGAAACCAACTCTTCGTACAAGACCCGCTCCCACATATGTCTTGTGCTCGGATGCATGCAAAAGGAGTACAGATTCGGTCAAGTTTCTCCACCTATTTTCCCTCATACTATCTAGAAGTGCAATGTTTCATTCTCTTTTAATAGTACCACTCTTTTCATTGCAAATATAATTTAAATTAAAAAAGCTCCTATATTCCAGTAAACATGACGGAAGCACTTTAAACTTTTTCAGGCGTAGGTGTCCTTTTTTGTGAAGACCTGTTTGGATTCAAGGTAATAATGATGAACTAAACTTTCATATTGGGTTATTCAAAATTCGATTCAAACTGAGTCCTTCCTTTGATAGAGAGCCAAAAACTCTTATCACTCAATTTGCTTAAACATCACTACTTATGATATTGCATGAGTAATAAGTTGCGCCCCACCCATTAAACGGCGTAACCAGTATTGATGCTTGACGCATGATTATGAGCTACCGTTTTACAATGCTTACCAGGGTCGAAAATTCCTTTGGAATAGTTCTGTCGAATTTTGCTCGATAATCTAGTCTCATTTATCGCTAAGATAAATGAGACTTCATCTTATAGAGAGAAAACCAGGAAAAGGCGTCTGTTGCCAACATTAAAAGGCCACTTGGAATATTGACAACGGGGCGTTTTCGAAAGTGGTTGCTGCGGCTAAGGATCCTAGATGACATATGGATCAGCTAAGGATGACATATGGATCCGACTTCAGCACAGTTATACAATGAACATCAGAAAAATTTTAGTTTGTTTTTACGTTTCCGTTTCCAGTTTCCACCAAATCAAAATATTTCATTTTACAGTTCTTCCAAATGTCAAAAGTCATAAGACCAATTTAGTGGGAATCCATTACCAACAACTACATGAGTTTTCAGTAGCGAAAACATTACATTAAAACAAAAACCATTTCAATAATTCGAATCATATTTCATTCACGACATTTTTGAAAATATTCACGTCTACTCAATTTACTAGACACGAACATGCCAAGAAGCAAATCAAAACTCAAAACGCAGAACATCTAGAAAAGGAAACTATTCGGTATATTCCTGTTGATTGGATTTATACTCTGTGCAAGGATACAATTATTTTGAACGCAGTGAGAGAAAGCTGAAAATGATCGCGAAATAATTATCTATGGATTAAGAAAATCGTTTCGTTATTATCCTTTGGTTGTTTTAAGTAACTTATGGCTTGTTTGAGTAACAAATACCGTTCCCCGATACAAGTTCAAAGTATAAGCTTCGAAGTCTAGCACAAAATATGACTCGGCCTCTAAGTCTGAAAAATTACGTTACCACAACTAACGATGGGTAAATCTTCCTAATAATTTACCTAAATCCGCCTTTTTTCGATAGATCCCTGGATAGAGGGAGGTGTCTGATGTTTGCGTTGTTACAAATGGACCGGTCTTCAAGTTTTTCACTTTTTGGATTTTTTTTTGAGTAATTTGAAGTTCAATTTTGGTATATCATATTAAAACATTTGAATATTTTGCACGCCACTACGTTTTCATTTCAGTTTATCACCACTAGAAACAGGTTGTGATAAAATTTGACAGTGTTGCGTTTGCAACGATGCAAATTTCAGGTACCTGATGGAGGGAGGCTTTTTGAAATCTTGGTAGCAGCTCAGGAATATTCCACTTGGAAATCTTTGTTTTTTGTGAGTTGCTATTTGGAACTATGCTTAACCGCTTTTTCCGTAAAACGGAAGGAATATAGATTAGTACCAATTCTAATATTTAACTATTCTCGCGAGGACAATTCATTCATCTTGTCTAGGTAGTGTGAAAAGCAAAAAGAATAAATAGAAACAACAAAAAAATATGTCTTTTGATGTATGAATCAGCTTTTGGAATACTAAAGGACCCCAAAATCGAATTGTACATTCCCCCTTCACTATCAAACCTAGGTGTTGTCGACACCTGGTATCGATATAAAAATGATGCTGGCTTGAAAAAATCACAAGGAACCGTTGTTGTTCATAGTAGACTAAGAGAGGCCTTAACTTACCAGTTCTCGAGATGGAGTAGAAGATGACGAATCTCATCGTGCTGAAAATCCACTTAATAAATACAGACCATCGTATGCACTATCTATGTACGATTTTGATCAACACTTACAAGTCTATGATTATTTATCCTGGAACTGTCCACTGAAACAATGAAAAATATTGACTAGAAAGCAGCTCATCTATTCCCAGGCCTGCCAATCACAAAGCCGTTGCGGGTATGTCAACTCATAGTCGACTATTGGTTATTGGATATCTCCAAAATTTGGTTATTGGTGATCTCGTTGCAAACAAAAGACGCCTACTGATAGGCGAAGTTGAGTTAGTCCTCCGTCACGTCTTTGAAGATTAAGTTGGCGCTGTTAATGAGAATATTTACAAAAAGAAGTTTTGAGGAAAAATAAAAATTGGTGCAAAGGTTAGGAGGTTTGAACGCCGTGTCTGCAGTTCGTCCTGCTGTGAATCTCCGCGCCGATTTTCGCAAGAGTGATACTCATCAAGCTCTTTATTCACGAGTGAAAAAGGATCTTCAAGGGTAAGGAGTGTGATGAAAGTAAGGACTCTAGACTGATATGCGTGTTTAGATATGCCACATGCATCAGTATCCTATAATGTCCATAACCGAAGTCATCATTATTTCCTGATAGCGTTACTCCAGGGATACGGCGGGCTCAAGTCTTATCTTTGAAAAATATTAATGGTTTTTTTTTCTGACCGTTCATTGTATTAGAGATCATGTCAGACAGAAGATGGACCAATCGGCGCTTGTACCGTTTTGAGACAAAGGGTGGGTTCTTTCCGAATGATCTATCGTTGAAGGACAAATTTAAATGTGTTACGGTCCGGGATTTTCATCAAAAGTACATCGGATGTGTGTGCAGAGATTAAAGAGGCAGTTGCCATATTATTTAAAACCCCAATGCCTTCTCAAAAGCTAAGTCCTCTGTCTGGTAGTTAAGTGGATAAGCCAGAAGGCTTCTGGATTTGGGAATCTAGCGTTTCAGGCGTAGCCTTCAGCTCTCGACCAGCGTTAGTTTTAGAATAAAAATTCACTGGTCCTTCTTAATTATTGAACATTTAAAACTGTATGTCTTACATACTTAAACTGCGTAATTCAAAAAATATCTCAACTGACATTCGGCAACCCTAACCCTTTAAATTGCGACACCTGTATTCGTTACATTTATCAGTGGAAGGGTTTTTGCAAATTATATTTATTTACCTTTTTGTTTGAGTCCCAATTACACCTTTATTACCTTCATAATGAATTCAGTGGAACATTTTCGGCCGGGCTCAATTCATTTGCCTGTCACATCACCAACCACAGCATGCGGTTGATACGAATGTTACTTAATGTAATATTCTTCGGTATCCATTTATTATTCTCTTGCCCACCACCTTCTCCTTCGCCTTAACTATTCATCATCCTTTTAAACTAAAACAAAAAACACGTTGACCAAATTTAAACCTTTACTTCTACGAGGCCGCTAAAGGCTTATGCAGAATCGGCCACTTTACAGGTTTTATTGCACTTGATGGTCGACCAGTTTCTATAATTGACATTTTTCTTTTGTACTGTTTAACCTGGCGAGCAGGTGGATCTTGGGAATTTATGGCGATGATACCACAATGTTGCAAACGAATTGAAAAAAATTTTCGATACGAGTAAAGGAGTGCAGTGAACTACTTACTAGCATGTGTATGTTGATATGAGGGTGAAACATTCTTTAAAAAAATTCGGTAACAAGTTTTTTATTGATACGATTAAGAAATGCTTATTGCAGAGTCTTATCAATAATTATAGGGTATTTGGTTGTTTTAATTTTTAATGGGATCTTATCGGTCGTTGTAGCATTTTCGTGAATAATAATTGGTTGGAATATTTACTAGTTGTAGGCAGGAAAAATCAATATTCTGATTTAGAATTTTGCTTAGTCTAGTTAAGCCGTCAATGGAAAAAAACGATCTCAGCAGTAAATTTAGTAATGGATTACTAAGATAGTTTGTATGCATTCGATACTTTTTTCGCTGTCCTCACTGTAACAATGTTTTAGTAGATTTTAACCTTAAATTAAGCTTTAAACCAATCAAAATTCAATTATAACTTAAGACTCGTAAGAACGCATTCATTTCACACTTACCTTTAGCATTCAAGAATTTGACTTTATTGTTTCCTAAGGTCCTGGGATGGATCGAATCAATCTTAAAAGTATGCGACTTGGACTACCACTTCTTATTGTGGGACAATTCGGTACATCCTGCCCTCTCCATTTTCTCTGTAGTTTTCCAACAATAAAACGGATTGAAATAAATTATTCGATTTTCTATAAAAATAAATTCAATTCGTCCAACATAAATATTTATGTTCGTCTCTATCTTTTTCAATTGAAGCCTTTGCTACAGTGTAAATGAATTTTTGTCGATTTTGAGGAGCAGGAGTATCATTCACATTCACTTTGCAACGTTAATTTTTACATAGAGAGAGATACTAGGTATGATACCGTACCGTTTTTCATCAATATTCTATTTCCAATCCAAAACTTCAATATTATTGCCACGCCATATTATGTTCAGTGGTTTATCTGAATGCTGTGATTAAATTTATATCTCAGGATGCCCAGTCCCATCAAAAGGTTAATTTTTGTTTAACGTTTACATTAGAAGACTACTAAAACATCGACCAGTTTCTAAAGAAGCGATTCAAAAGGTCAAAAAAACTGATGGGCTGACACTGTTTTCAATTGCCCTGGAAGAATACATACCAGTCACAAAAAGCATAAAAATGAACTGAAAAGAAAAAAAAATGAACGCAAGGAGGTCGGGGGAGATGTCTGAAGTTTGTATCGTTACAAATGCAATGGTCTCTTTTTTTTCTTTCTTTTTTTGACTTTTGACGATGATTGGACTTCAATTGAAATTTCGTCGAGTCCAAATAATTCAAATTAACAAACATACTTCATAGAAATTACAGTCAAATTATCAAAAAATAAGAATGAACATCAAAAAGTCATGATCTCAAAAGTCCAAATGCGATCATCTCCATTGAGCATCCCATTTTCCAGAAATTTTGCCCATATCATATCTTCACATAATTTGGACGTAATTTCTGATTTCATTAAGAAATGTCTCTGACTTAAACGATTTCCAGGCTTTTCATTCAATTTTACTCAATTTATCATCGAAAGCTGTATCGTTCATCGATTTGCAATTTGTGTGGGGTAATCACTGCTTCAGTCAGAAATGGAAAAATTTGGTGTAGATATTTAAAACTTAATTTTTTTTTCTTTAACGCCTCTAAGAATGTTTTATCCTTCACAGTTTCATGTTTTAAAAGGAAAGCTTAACTTATTCTTGGGGGACTAAATTGTCTCTTAGAACATTTTTGATTCTAGGGACTAGTTTAGCCCTCGATGGTTCGCATTTCTTCGTCCGATGTTGTCCTCTGCTTTGTCTATCAATATCTGACTCATATTGAGATATTTCTGCCCCGCGATCTCCTTAAACTTCGACTCACAGAAATAGCAAGCGTCCTTCGTACAACCACTTTGTTGACCGAGTAGCATGCTTAAACCTTTCCGATCTCCATAGGCCTTCCAACCGTCTTTTATTTTATCCAATATATTTTCAAATTGTCAAATGAACAAAATGGCCCACTGACATTGAAGCGTGCTTCTAGCTATTATGCAAAAGGACTATTTTAAATCTCGCTTTGATGAACCCATGTTCACTGAGCCAGAAATATCTGTGCAATAAAATAGATTAGGATCTTCAGCAAAATATGGTACAAAGTCTTTGATACCCAGAAAATGAAGTCCGAAGAGGTAACATATACTTTCCAATAGTTTTGACTCAAATAGTCTTGCTGCATTTTTTTGGCATGTTTAGATCACTTGGTAAGTTGTTCACCTCTGATTATGGAAATACTTGTGCTACACTTTCGCTTGGCGCAAATGCAGCATCGGGATGAGTTACTGACTGTAATGTTGGGTATGCCAAGTCCTATTCTGTTTTTAATTGCCCTGTAGCAACAAAAATAACAGTCTTAAGCGTGATTCGGAAGTTCTTTCTACAACGCAGGTGATAGAAGATCAAGTGAGCCCTTTTTTACATATGAGTTTGATAATGTTAGTTTGCTGCTATTGAAAATTAACTTATAATTTTAATTAACTTTTATTCGAAAGTATTATCAGCATTTTTAACTAATTATTGATGCCAATTTATTAATTATTGCTTAACGCAACCATTAAGTGTTTTTTTTTTAATAAGAAACGATTTCGTCGTAGTAAAAACTTTACTAATTAACTGGAAATCCTTTTAATTAATTAAGAAAAATTATGAAATTTTCTTAAGTATTTTTCCCGTAATTCGTGCCTTATCTATCAAAAAAAATCTATCAAAATCAACCGTCACAATATAAATAATCTATTATTGGTTGAAACAAAACATTTGAGGAAAAGCTGATTAAAAAATCAATCAGAAAATACTCTAGACAAATGCGATTCCTGCTGGAATGATTCCTGTTATATCCCCGATTTTCCATTTTTGATACACATTCAGTAACATTTTGTTAAAGATTCCCATAGCAAAAATGATTTTTTTTGAGGCGAATTGTAGTTAAGCGTCCGTCTTGGCAATGCACGTTCTGCGAAAAGTCAGGCATGTGAAGTTTGCATCGGTGCAAAATGGGGAAGTTCACAATTTTCAAAATTTCGTTGACAAATTGGTTACAATGTTTCCATTCTTTTCATAACTTTGACTCGATCTTGATTTTCATTTTAGTCCAATTTATGCACTGTACTTGTTTTTGTCCAAGTCTCAAGAAGTATCAAAATTGGGAAAAATCAATGCTAACTAGCCAATGGGTCATATTGTCATAATATTCAGGTGGCATTATCATGGATTATCATGATTTTCAGGATATTCGGTGCAGAGGATTTCATGTGCATCGCGAAATGCAACTACCATATCCTTGCTAGTCGATTTCTGGTATTTTTCATCACTTTTGACGGCTTCCTCCGTTGGTTTTCATAGAGTTAATAATCTTTTTGTAGAAGGTCGCGCATATTTGATTCAATTTACACCGATTGTCACGTATTGGTACAATAAATTAACTTTTATGTCTCCAAGGATGGTCTTATTTTTGGTCATCACTTGTGGTGGATGTGATAACTCATTAACTGTTCATCTGAAGACAGTCATGAAAAAAACTTAGTTAGCACATTCTATTGGTTAGAGCCTGATGTTAGGATTTGACATTTCGATTTTTAACAAAATGGCGAAAATTTTACCGAAAAGTTATATTTTCAAAGTATGTACCAAGTTTTTGGGTGAAAAAACACCATTTTGTGCCACAAAATTAAAATACCTTGGTTAAGGTCCTATCTTTTCTCATAACAAAAAAGGACTTCAAATTTGGAGCCGACCAACCGACCACCGACCATTAAAATAAATTTGGTTCCATTTGGAATCATCACTTCCAGGGCCCTATAGTTTTCCTTCTACATATTCTAAAGCCTCCGAAACAATTTAAATAGCCTCCCAGAAATTCTATCTTTTCTTGTGGTGGAATACGCTCATTTCTCGGCAAGCGCATCGTCTTCTTCAGGACATAGGCATAGGAGTTAGAACCATATGTCAATCCTATTTAATCCAAAATTTTGAGCAGAGCGATGTTAAATTCATTCTATATGCAATATATATAATATAATTTGAACGGGTGACCCGAAAGATTCTTCGGTGTAATTTTCCAGATGAGTTGATTGTAGCTTTCGTTGTTGTTCTAGATGAATCTTCCAACGCATCTTTCTAGAAGGTCTCTCTTCGACAATTTTCATTAATTGGCATAATCGCTTTCTTAACATAACACCAGCAGAAGCTCCGTAAATAGGTTTGTAATATGCTATGCCATCCTTTTTATCTTGGCTAGTTTTATTTTTTTAATAAATTTTTTCAAAATCAAAGTCTGTAAAAAGTCCACTAGAAGATCTTTTTCGGCGTCTAGTTTTATGATGTGAAGCGGCTATTGTGAAAGATTTTAACTTACCAAAGGATTTAAAGCATTCGAAGTAGACCGTATCACGTCCAGATGAAACTGATTTCAAAATTAAAGCAGTTGTTTACAAAAGTACTTCATTCAAATGCTTACAGACTTAACACGCAGTTTAAGAACTCAGGCAAGCGTAAAAACTTATTTCAATGTAAGAATAATATAATATATGTATAGAAGCGTACAGCCCGGTATCTTGCTGGACATGGTTCAGCGGCCACCATCATTTGCAATGACACAAATTTAAGATAGCTGGCAGCAAGGTGTAAAGGATCTCTGGCCCTTGGCATCAAGGCATGACCACTGACAAGACATCGATGATGCTCCTGAAAGGTATTCTCAGTCGAAGGAGTCCTCCTTGGTTACAGTACAGGGGAAGTACTCTCAAGTATGTGACTACGGTCAGATACTTGGGGATACTGATCGGTGAAAGATTGTCGTTCTGGCCCCATTTTAGGGACCAGAAACGACGTCTTTTAATACTTGTAACAACGCTCAGGCGAATATGTCTTGAGGAGTGAGGTCTTCGACGTGGAGCTATTAGGAGAATCTATGAGGGCTTATTCGTTGCCTGTGCAACGTACGGGTCACTGGTCTTCTTTGAGTCCGCAATAAGCTTAACTGGCAGGAGACTTATCGGAGTCTGTCAACGTGTTATGGTTCTAGGTTGTATCTCTGTTCGTCGGACAGTGTCTACTGAAACCATGCAGGTGCTAATGGGTGCACCCCCTGCTGGACCTGGAGATTGTCCGTAAAGGATTAATCTTCAGACTACGGAGGGGACTCCCAGTTGATGAACATGAATGGTTCAAAGGCATTGATCCGAAAAGTATGAGTGTGACCTCGTTGCGGAAACTATTGGTGGAAGGAGGGTTGAGTAGCTGGCAAACGAGGTGGAATGAATGCGTAAAAGAACGAGTGGCATGTGTATGGATCCGTGATGTCACGACAGCTTGGAGAAACCCAGACTTCGACTTCGGTCAAGACTTTGGGTTCTTTCTGACGGGTCATGGGAGTCTTAATGAATGGCTGTTTCGACGTAAGTTGTCTATTGAGAGTGTCTACCCTGTATGTCAATGCGAGAATGAGTGCTGGCGACACGTACTGCTCAGGTGTCCGGCATATGCCGACCTGCGCAGGGCGTGAAGTCTGCTGGAGATTACCAGCCCGGAAGATGTCCCGGGTTCCGTATTGGATGCAGAGATGTTCTCCCGAATGGATATCTTTGTGAAGCTTGCCTTCAATAGGCACAAGCAGCTGGTGGCGGTACTAGTTAGTTGCGATTCTACGGGGGATTAGCTTTTCTGTAGCATCTTTTGCTGTCCTATGTGTTGCCCCTTGCATAATTTGCAATCTTGCCTGTTACCTCGCAGGGGGTCAGACTAGGGCAGAGTACCTGCATTAATTCTTATCTTAGGACTGCCGTTCCCACGAACCTGAAGTGGGGTCACCATACCCGGACGCAGGGTCCGAAATGGTAACAGCCCTCAAACTGGAGGGTTGCGAAACCTGATCAGAGGTTCGACCTGAACCACGGGTTAGGGTTTACTGCCCATGACAGTTTACTGCCAGCCCCCTACACGGTGAGGAACCTATCCTGGCTGAAATGTGGTGGTATGTGGCTTAATGTGGTTAGAAAGTGAAATTGAGTGCTCACCAATTCCGTCTCGGGTATCCTATGTTGGAGTAGGAACTGATACCCCATTTTGATGGGATTTCAACCCTGTCTATGGAGACCCTGGAATTAAGCCCACACGGCAGGTGTCCACGATAAACATCTCGACTTCATTATTTTAAGCACAGCCCTCAAAGGTTCAATTGACTTGCTTTTTCTGGTCTGGACTGGTCTATACCGCTGTACTGGTCTATGTTATGTCTAGTTTGTATGACCACCACTCTAATGAACCGAAGAGCAGCTTAGTGTGTTATCTACCATGTTTTTTTTGATGTTTTTAGTCACTATAGTCTAATCACGACTCCGTTGATTTGCAAAAACCGACCATATCCGACAAAAATTTCGGTCTTCACATCGACTGGAAAACTCACTGTACTTTGGATAAATGGATAATCCTTCTCTTTGAGTAAAAAGTAAAGGATATCTTCGCAATTTCAGAACACTTTTTTGAAATTTCCAGAACCGTACTTTACGAGATAGATGTAAGTATTATTTGCAAGACACTTTGGGGAAGAAAAGATGGGGGAATGTTATCAAAGCAGAGTTTATTTCTTTCGATGTTGCATTCGTTCGCAAAGTGCAAATTTCAGGAGCTTTTTTTTTTATAAAACAAAAGTTTATAAAAACTGCATTTCGAAAGTTTTGAACATCTTTATTAAACCTCATACAGTTTATTATCTCTTCCCGAATATGAAAAACAAATCTACGAGGCAAGGAATTTTCCAGCGATAAAGGGATAAAAAGATCTTTTATTATAATTATTACGTTGTTACACTGGAGAAAAAAGCGTTTTGCGTTTTTTTTAATAACACTACGAATTTCCTAAGTCATTCTCCTATGTTTCAAACGAACTAGAGGAACAATAACTAGAACTAGCTCCTTCAAAACAAATAGTTACCCCCTTGCTCTTTACCTAGATTAACGGTACTGTTATGCAGCCTGAATGTCTATGCTAGGACTAAGCCACCAGAAAGACATCTGTCCTTGGAATCCTGAACTCTGGTTCCGTTTTAACCGCGTTCATTCTCAGTATGTGACTTCTGTAATTCAGAAATAATTCAATTTTTGTTTCTGGACTTCTGGTTCTTTATTCCATTCTTCTCTTATTAATGAAAAATCTTCTCATCCCGATTTTATAACAAATGTTTTGTACTCAAGCTTGTTTTCGCATTCGAAATTCAGGAAAGCGAAAAATAACTAATTGCATCACCCAACTCCCTAAACCCTCGAACATATGACATTTTAAAAATATGTCCTTTTCGTACTTTAATTTGTCTTCGTTCAAACCAAATGCTACGTTTCCGCTCCAATACATCGCCAACTATTGTTTCCTTCTTTGCCATCGCTCCTCATCAAAAACTCACTAACTAGAAAAGTATTTTGCAATAAAGTACGCCCGAAACTCGCTTCGTCGAACAAAATGTTAACTCAAGCCGAACAAGTTTCCTTCCACCCTCTTAGAAGTTCGCTCGGTCTCGGTCTTAATTGAAAAATTGTTCAATTGTTTTATTGACAAATTTTGGGGTAGTGATTCAGATCAAAGGGTGTTTGTTGATTGTGTATATCGATATAGCTCACAATTTTTGACCGTCACATATTTAGTGGATTTAATCGACGACTTCATCGCTGTGTTTGGCTCCTTAGTGCAATCAAGCGACAAACAATTTAAGTGGGTGCTTTGTTGTCCGACCAGTCAATTACAAAACCATAAATCACTTAAAATTACTTCTTTTCCGAGCACACTGCATTCACACTATAGAAAGTGTAAATAATGAACGCATTCCAGACTACAATGGACGAATAATGCAATCAGAGAATCATTTGCTTCCCGTATATATTAGGGATAATTGGTATTTAGGGAATCTTGGTCCCGTGAGTCGCAAGGAGAATGAGGAGGATGGCAATGCAAATGAGCAGTGCTGCAGAACAAGAAGAAGTCCAAGGTATGCTGGCCGCAAACGTCTGCATCAAAGATAATTTCCTCTCGAGTTCAATCTAATTAACCTAATTAAATTATTACATAACACAGTGGAAGTCGTCGCGGTGTAGTAGCAGAATTTTATCGGAAATGCAACCTAACATACTCCATGTCACTGACCTTAGACATCAGCATGTTGGTCCATCTAGCGCTTGGCGTTAGCTCCTGCGCTAAGGGTACAGATAAAGATTTCTCCATATATTCCGGCATTAGCCTCTTTACAGTTGAATAGCTGCCCTTGAGGACCCTCAGCCAATGGCTTACAAATGAAGATGAATGAGTAAATTATTTTAAATTGGCTCAAGTATTGCTGGAGAAGTCGCAAACCTGATACTGTAAGTGATTCTGTTTAGGCCTCACTTGGTCTAAGCAAACTAGCGTGGCCTCATCTCTGGGAGCTATGTATTCATGGCACGATGGCCAAACTGGCTTTCCCAACGGTCACAGCATGAGGAAGATCTTAGATTAGTCAACTGTACCCTGGCGGGGCGAGCGTTCGTCTTAGAATACTAGATGAGATGCTAACTACCCTGGTCAGCCATACAGTCTGTGTGTGCTTAGATTTATTCCAGCCTAGCGATGTTCCTCTTTTGTATTTGGTATCTTATATCTTACAGATACAACAGAACAGAGGAGTATCTCAACCTCAGTGCTTTGAGTGCGGCTACCATGCGGACGGGAACCAGTTCATGCAGATTGCCTGGACAACTGCCGGGTACTTTGCGAAGATTAATATGTGTAACGCCTTTATGTAAATTAGTGTGGAGTTAGATTAAAGATTCCACCGAGCGCCAGGGTAGAGAATCCATTTATGTGAACACTTGATTTTAATGCATGGCACGAAGCTGGATGCTGCTATTTCGGAGTTAGTACTTTAATTGCACATTTGCTGATCTGTTGCGAAGAATGCGTGGAGCCTTGAGGTACTCGCGAATACAAGTGAAGCTTTAATTGCATCACAAGAAACGTTTGCAGATAATTGATCGAGTATTTCTTATTGTGTAATTAGGCATAATTAAAGTGAGTTTGCGTTTTATTTGATGCCATTTTATGGCATTTCTTGTTAGAATATCTTTATTGCCGCCTGAGATATGCATAAAAATTGATTTATGCATCATAAAGTTGGATCCGAGTCATCACATGCGCCGTAAAAGAATGAAATAAGTTTCTGTCTAGTCAGGACAATTCCATGCAGTCTGAAATTCACTATGCAGACTGTTTAGAATATGTGAATATGAGTAAGAATGTTACGTTGCAAATACCGAAAAAAAATGAGTTCAAAGGCATAAAAGTTTTCCAGTAATAACTATTTGTGGTAATGACAGCGATCCTTCATGTACGATGTATAATAGCTTGAAATTATTCCGAAAATGTGAAAACAGCATATCACATTTTTTATATTCAATGAACTTCCTGCACCCGTTCCAAAGTTTTTAACGACTGAATTTGCAAATAGTCTCACGGATCGAATGTCCAAAATCAGGTGGCTGAAGTTTAATTCGTCATTGCTGTCAATTTTCGAACTATCTGTTTTTTACTATATGATGAAACTGAAAGATAAAACTGTTTGAGTGTAAAAAATTTGAAAAAACAAATAAATTTATCACAATTTTAAGTCAAATTATCCAAAAAAAAATTTGCGTTGTGTTGCAAAGCATGCAAACTTCACACTCCTGCGAAATTCCTGTTCGCTTGTGTCCTTGCACAAGCAACGATCTCGAATTTGTGGAATTTTCAAATTTTTCCCAAATAGTTGGAATGTAGTTTTTGTGATTTTTTAAATTTCAAATTATTTGCACGAAATCAAACAAGTCAGCAAATTGAAACGCTCGAGCCAGTTGCAACAATGAAAACTTGAGACACCTTATATCAGGTTGAGCAGTAAGTATTTAGAATTTTTTATGAAAAAGACCCATTTAAACGGAGAAGAAGTTTAACAATGTTTAAGTTTAAGTTTAACAATGAATAAAGAAATAATTTATTCTTCACCCCAGTGTACGATCTTTTTCCACCACTCGATCACTTGTCAAAAATCGTTTCGTCTGGTGTCGAATAAGTTTCTGAGCAAGATTTTAAGGCATTTATCTTTATCGAAGGCAACTCACTACTCACGAAAAGAAAGTAATAGGTTGGCGGAAGGTCGGGAAGGTACGGCGGATGCTGATGGAGAGTCCTATTCGAGTCGTTGAAGTTCGGCTCACACGACTTTTGTGCAACATAGTTCCTAGCGAGTCGTCAAGGAGTCTATTAAGAGCTTGTCGATTGCATTCAGTTGAACAATCACGTTCATTCGGTTCAGTCCGGTATTGTAGAGATTCTTGATGACCGACGCACTCTTTTCGAGCATTTCCCAATGCAGTATTCCTTACCAGTTGCTTGTTTTAAAGCCGTGGGCTCGGTGTTTCACAAATTCTTTGTTTTGTTAAGCTGATAGTGCAAATAGGTTTCCAATTTTCCAATGAATCCCACCGAAAGAAAATAATACAGAATGCTTTTATAATTGCATTTCATTTGTTTGGCCAATTCACAAGTTTCTTGGCAACCATTTCAAAAGCACGTTAAGACTCTTCTCTTAAACTTTCGAAATTTGCGATTTTGAGGTGTCGTGACCCCTTGGATGTCGAGATCAGAGTCAGGATTTTTGAATTTCGCCAATGTATTGTATGCAGTTGACGTACCTTTCACACCTTTCACTCAAGTACGTCGAATCTGTCTCCTGCGATACCTTTTTTAACGTCGATGCAAATCAATGAAAGGTAGATATTGAAAATAATGACATGTCTCGCAGTATATCCAGCGACATCTTAAACTTGGAAATATCATGACATACAAGCATAGCCAAAATTTATTTCTCATAGCTCTAAAGAACAAAAAGTGACTTTTCAAACAAATATTACATCTGTCAATAAGTATTAGGTGCGCAACTAAGTTGTCGCTGATTTTTTTTTTTTTGTGAAGTTTCCACATTATTGTGAAAAATGGTTAAAAATGAATCATTCCAAATATTGCCCATCACTACCGAAAACTTTTTCCCATCTTTCTGGCAGAGCTCAAATACCGTCACGGTAGAAGTGTTCGTCTTTTGAGGCTATCCACGAATCATGCCATTTTGATATGTCTTCATATGAGTAGAACTGCTGATCAGCCAGACCATGTGCCATCGAACGAAATAAGTGATAATCGGACGGCGCAATATCTGGGGAACATGGCGGGTGGGGTAGGACTTCCCATTTGAGCGTTTCTAAGTAGGTTTTAACGGGTTTGGCAACATGAGGCCCCGCGTTGTCATGCTGTAGAATGATTTTTCGTGCCTCTGCTCGTACTATGGCTGCTTTTCGCGCAGTAATCGGCTCAATCGTATCAATTGAGTTCGATACCGTCTCCAGTATTGCTTTCGTTTGGTTTCAATAGCTCATAATAAATAAAACCACCCTAGCCCCACCTAATACACAGAAAAACCTTCGCAGCGTGAATATTCGGCCGAACCGGTGACGTAGAAGCATGACCGGGCAGTCCCCATGATTTTCTTCTCTTTGGGTTGCTACAATGAATGCATTTTTCATCACCCGTAACGATGCGATGAAGAAAACCCTCTCTTTTTTGCCGCTGGAGTAGTTGTTAACAGGCGAAAACACGACGCTCAACGTCTCTTGGCTTCAATTCATAAGAAGCCCAAGTTCCTTGTTTCTGAATCATTCCCAACGCTTGGAAGCGTTTGGAAATTGCTTGGCGGGTAACTCTTAAGACTGAAGAAAGCTCCTGTTGCGTTTTGCACGGATCTTCATCGAGCAATGCCTCCAATTCAGCGTCTTCAAAGGTTTTTGGTCTTCCTTCACGCGACCGGTCTTCAAGAACAAAATCACCGTCTTTGAAGCAACGGAACCAATCACGGCACGTTGTCTCACTTACAGCAGTATCTCCATAAACTTTTTGTAGCTCTCGATGAGCTTCAGCCGCTGTTTTCTTTGAATGAAAGAAAAAAAAGCATCACTTCCCGCAAATGACAATTATTTGGCAGAAAATTCGACATTTTCATTTCGACAAAAATCACTTATGGTTCGAAGCGGTTAGTTTACCATATGTGTATGCTTGGTCCATGACGACTTGGTTATGCCACAATCGACCAGCACTTACAACTAGACCCAGTTACGACATAGGTTATTTTTATCACAACTCAACCCAAATCTTGAATTTGTGTTTTCGCTATCTATCAAAACATTTGTGTTTTCGCTATCTTAATTATGTAAGTAAGAAACATTATCCTGAGTCATAAAAGGCAATAAAATACCAGACAGGGAAAATCCTTACATTTTCTCTCACCATAAAATACCAGGCTCGGTAAATCCCTTTCATTGAATCCTTGAACAGAGTGTATAATAAATATTAGATAGATAGTAAGCCAATGTAAATTTTTAGATCGTAAGTGACGAGCAGTTGCAAAGAATTTTTCTTTGTATCTTAACTGACCCATCCCTTGAAAAACAGCAGGAACTTAGTTGCGCACCTAATAAATAAAGTCTTTCGGCATGAAAGAAAAAAGAATAAGCCATTTATATATGATTCGACCTAGAGAAAAGTCAGGGCTTAATTTTATTTTTAGGATTTAATCTTCTTCTTTTTTCAGGATATAAAATATGGAATCAGATCTGGTTACTCAGGCTATTAAAAACCAGTACGGTTTTTGCCCCGAGCAACCTGGTGTATCTATCAATTTTTTTGGCAACTCCGTGAACAAATAAATATGTTAGATTTGAATGCAAACTCATATCCAAAGCTTTGACCTCCTTGACACTCCTCCTTAAGAGGTCCATCGAAATGAATATTAACTTCATCGCTGAAGATGATTCTGATCGAAAAATTAGCATCTATTTTTTATTGCTTGATCATCCTGTTTGTGTTCCTTTCACGAACTGCTTCGATATTTTGTCTCGAAGGACTTGCTGAATGACCACCGGCGCGTCGATGATCACGAATTTATCAATTTTAGGTATCTGAACGTTATATTGCAACGTTTGTAACGCAACGCTGTCAAATTCATTCATTCTTCTTTTTAATAGATGATTGAACTGAAATGCAAACCAGGAAGTTTGCGGAAGTTACGAACTTTGACTACTTCACTTTCATTACTTTGAAAGTACTGCTTTTGAAAAAAAATCCTTTGTTCTTTCTTGTAGTACTCCATTTTTAATAATTTAATTTTATTCTAAACTGTCAGCTATCTAGGTGTTTACATTCTTTCTCTGGCAACACTACCACATAAATGGCAGGCAATTCAAGCCTCTTGTGACTCATGGGACGTCCTTTTCAAACTAAACCAATAAAATTGGCTAAACACGTTAAAAGTTATATCCAACATGGCAGAAAAGCATCAAATTGTAGGTAACTAGATCAATTTCGAGTGTTTCATCGGTCTCCCAGAGTCAAGCACGGGTCAAGAAAGCTTAAAAATGAACACAAATGTTTTTAGTAGTTTGAATCCGCTTGACCCTGATTGCTTTCATAATGTGTTTTGGATCTTCTGTGATAACTATTGTGAACGCCATGTGTATTGTATATAATACATGCATATTGTTGCTTTCCGGAAATAGATAAATCTGTTAAACTTATCTGTCAGTACCGATGAGTGATGAAAGTGAGTCGTAAAATGTCCTGACTTAGAAAAATGGATTCGGTCTTGCGTGTGATAACTGAGTAGATCCCTGGAGATGTTCCAAGTAAAGCTATGATCAACAATAAAAATATTTAAAATTTTTAACGTTTGAGTTTTCGTGGATCATAAATTCAACTTATAAACATTTATCTGAGACTTAATAGGAATATGTATTTTCCATGAAATTCCGTTCTTAAGATCCATAGAAATTTCTGTGTTTACGTTATTTTTCAAAATCGAATTAGTCAAAAGTAAATACTTAATTCCCTTTGTTTGACTTTACGTCAAAAAGTCTAAAGTTAGCGGGTTGGACAGTGCGTTTCTAAGAAAATTGCTTAGAGGACATGTCTAAGTCCTTTCGGATCGTGTAGCAAGTAGGTCCTTGCAGTTGCCATTCCGAGAAATAAGTGTTCCCACCGTGCGAATCAATTGATCGGATGCTCCTGCTTGTTTTGTGATTATCACCTTTGAAGAAGACCGGCTCAAACGGACTGTATTATAAATTATCCTTTTGGCTATAAAGTTTTGAAGTTGCACGTAATGTAATTTATAATAATTTTGACGCTGACTGCATATAAACCAAATATTTGGCGATATTTCGACTAAATCAACAGTTAACAGATGGTTTCAAAATTAGGTCGCGCTCATGCATACCAAAATCCAAAAGTGGACTCCACCATCAACTGTCATACAAAAATCGGTAGAGTTAATAATAGTCTACGCTGTGGGGAACCAAATATTCCGGGGAAATAATTTACAGCATTATTATGAGCAAGCGTGGTCATATCACTCATGTCGTCCGTAATCAGACAGATGACTTGAAATTAACAAAAAGGCCAATACCATGATAAATTTGTCTTCCTGGTCCTTACTCAAAAGCCTCTTCATCTTTCATAAAACTCCCAAAATCGTGTAATTTGATATTATGCTCTGGTCGTAAATTACACTTTAAACATTCCATCAGCATTAAAAAATCACGAAGCTTCTCATCAAGCCGTCAACTGAAGCGTTTAAATTGTAATATGTTACCGAAATTCCATATGCAATAAAAAAAATAGAACCCAGTCTTGACCGTCCGTTGAGAAATTTGCAACAAGACCGTAACGAAAGGGTCAACGTTATCGATTCGGTTGCACAGCTCTCCATAAGGCAACCTCTTCAACTGAAGAAGACCTTGTTTTGAAATTCACATCAAACATATGTATCTCATCTGCAGATACTTGTACATCTATCATTCTCTGTGCACTCGCTTGACTATATCCATGCGTGTTTGGATTAAGGCGATTTACTTGCTTACTTCAGAACACTCAGAACGGTCTTTTATTTATTGCTGTTTAAGCCACATTTTGCAAGACCTCGGTTTTTTCTTGTTGCATCTTTTCGCGAATTATCCGTCAACTGTGCAGACCACCCAAAGTGCACAATGCCCAATGAAGACATATGTAGGGAATATTAACATGCTCCAAAGTATCGATACAAGAATGTTTTTATGTTCGGGGCGTGACTGGAGATAATGGTACATGTAAAAATAAGTTAAGCAGTTGGAATCAGACAAGATGAAAATATTTTTGGATGTAAGATCGTATTCAGAACACGTATAATTTCACCGTAAAACATGGGTGGAAATGACCTTTTCTTCGTTCTCATCAAACGAGTTGAATCTCTCAAGAAAGTATAATGTTTGATACGATCAGGAAAAATATAGGAATGGTAAAACAATAGTTACGAAGATATTAATGTGTATCAGCCGATTTTCTGGATAACTTGCAAAAAATTACAATCTAGAAATTAGACTAGAGATTAAAGAAAAGCAAGACTGGTGGAAATAATGACAAGAAGACGCGAATTTCGATAAGTTTAAACATAATTCCGTACACGTGATACATTCGAAACGTGTTCCCTAATCTGTAGAATGCACACCTGTCTTTTTCCTTATTTTGCTCAAAATTGATGCATTAAGGGGGATAGTATCCCGGAAATCGTTAATAAGATTTGCAGAAGTCGGAGATGTTATGGAATCTATTTTCCTTGAAAGTTGACTACTTTCATTCTTTCAAAAGCAAAAGCATATCATATCCGTCGTCGTCGAAAATGCTCTATAGCGCTTCTTGAGCCACCCATCGCTTTCTAGGGCGTACAACCAGCTTTCGTCCTTAAGTATTCCCGATTGATTTCTTTCTCGGTATCTCGGAATCATTCAGAATCAACCTCCTCGAGGTATTTTACCACTTTATATTTTACTATTTTACAACTTTATTTCGTGGAAATTTCCAATTCGTTGATAACTTGACATCATACATCTTTGTGCCTGATCATGATTGACGTGATTATGATTGCCTTCTATATGATTAGTCTTGGTTCCTTTTGCTTCCATGATATCTCAGAGAACTCTCATTTCAACAGCTTTGGGAATTTTCGGATTCCTACGTCACAACACAGGCTGCGTAAGAGATTTATATGTGTTCGGCCTATTTCCTCCTATATATGCTCTTAATTCTTTGTCAATTACCAGTTCAAAATAAAACATCGTATATGTTGGTTTCACTCGACAGTTTCATTCCGGTGTGTTGTCAGTTATATGTCAAAGTGTACTAAATTGCCCCCATACTTTGCTGCTTAAAAGTGAACTCATTTATAAGAACGGTTAACAAAAACATAGAGAAGAAGATCCTGAAAAGTTTTGACACCTTAAGAGGATTTAAGCCTCTACGGCGCTCGGCTGGGAAGACTTGTCAAATATATCTAGATATCCGCAATGTAATTAGTAAATTCTAAACTTTCGCAGAAACAAATGAAATGTCAGTGAAGATTGGAAACGACAAAATGAACGGGAAGGACCTAAGTCAATAAAAACCACTCCTTACATTCTGTAGTCTGCTATAAATTTAATAGAGAGATTGAACTTTTCCATGGAAGACAGCATCATTCAAATGACTGCCACGGCTAGCCTTATAATACCCCATCAGCCAGACTTTTCAGTAGATTTTCGGCTGTTTTGACATCTATTTTGTCAATGGCAACTTCACTTGCATGTCTCAAGTCGCCAAACGTCTCTGACTGGTTAGCATATCACTTGTTCTCAACGGCGAGTTGATATTGATGGTTGTTCACGCACACTCTGACCGACAGTGGTAATGTTTTCGGGTTGTTCCTCGTACACGGGCTGTTTTAACCAACAACGATCCGATTTCACGAACTCGCTCCACAAACTGCCTTTTTGACACATCCTTCAAAAAGATTGAGACGTAGACTCCCCACTTTGGAAATATGTTTTTTATGTTTTTAATATTCCCCAAAATTGTTCGACCCAACCCATCGCCCTCCTTGCTAGAGAACGACGGAGAATTTATGACCGAAAATTGGAGGGCTCAAGATATGCTGTCAACCGAGAGGAGAGGCAGCGCACAATACTTGAGTGGCAACAGTCCTGGGAAGGCGACTTTAATGGCCGCTGGACTGCCCGCCTTATAGGGGACGTGGTATCGTGGCTAAATCGAAGGCACGGTGAGACTGATTATTACCTTACCAAGCTGCTTAGCGGGCATGGGTATTTTCAGTATTTTCATTTTATTGGTAAATCACGGACCCCAGACTGCACTTTCTGCCCCGGGGAAAGGGACGACGCATGTCACACCTTCTTCAACTGTAGAAGGTGGAACAGGATGCGGCACGACTTGTGGGAGGTGATGGGAGAGCTTTCTCCAGACAATCTTGTCGGAGAAATGCTGAAAAGTTTCGACAAATGGACCTGTGTGGCACATTACTCTCGGGCAATACTTACTGCCAAAAAATGTACCATGGATAATCCTACCCCCTTCCGCTGGGGGAGATTTCTCTAGGCTGATGGCGCCCTAGGGCGAAGTAAAAAGAGGCCTTGCCCGAAGTAATGAGTCAAATGGTTCCAGGCTAGGTTCTCTTGACAGGGGGGTGTTTAGTGGGTAGTGTGGTAGCATGCGCTGCTAGGAGTCCCACACTCCGGGCGTAAATTGCCTTCACCCCGCCAAAAAAAAAATTGTTCAAGCGAAGAGCGACTCATTTCATAGATGTCAATCATGAAACTAATTTTCGTCCACATCGCAAATGTCATCAAACCTTCTAAACTCAAAATAATTCTAATTGCACCCAGTAATTGTGACGAACAATTCTCGATGGCCCCCTTAATTGAGGAACAAAAATTTTTCAAATGTTGAGATTGACAAGTTGAATGTCCTTGTTAAGCGTTATTTGTCTTGTAGCTAAAAACTGTAAACATAAATAATTTCTACGGTTTTTGCGAACTCATTATTCTTTCCTATTCGAAAAATGGCTCTACCATTCAAGCTCGGGACAGTTCCATCGTAGATCTGGAGGACCGGTTTCAGCGCCATATAGTTTCTACTTTCCCCGAACAATGTTAAAGATTTTCTGAAAAAATGCTTATCGCTGTTGCTACTTTCATATTGCATTCGTTAGTTTTTCTGGGAATTCTTTTGTAGACCTAGAGCGTACAAGAATAGCAATGTTTCTCAGTTCTGCGAACCTGCCGAGTATCATAGGTTTTACTTAAACTGGAAGAGATTCTTTAACATTCACAGCCTCTACCATAAGCGCAAAACCCGTCAAAGTTGACAGCAATCGATCGGGTTTGATTGATTTTCTGTGTTGCTTGGGTCCGCCGGGCCTTGCTTGATTGGTTTCGAGGATGCGTTTCGGCCGTATACAGCCATCTTCAGCTCGTTGATTGATTTTGTTAAAATTTACAGATACGGATACTGTCACCAATGGATAATTTTTTCTTGAAATGCTGTCGATTGCTCTCAATACACGTTTCGGTCTAAGCAATTTGCAGATCGTTCCTTGACACTTATCATAATTTTGCTTCAATTTCAAGTTATGCACACGATCAGACTTTACGCTTTTCAATTATTATTACATTTACATTATTATTATTATTTACATTTACATTTCAATTCGTTATTCTGAAACGCGTTGACTTGGAACTATTGTCTCATCATTGCAGTTTGTGATCTGTGTATCAAATAATTGACATTTCTTCGAAAATGTCCGAAAAAATTCTCTGTAACATTGTTACATAGCATGGAAAGATCTGTCCAAAGGTGTCCGGTTTGACGATATAAAATGAGTGCAATAAGGTTAATTTTGACAAACGCTGGTAGGCGAAACGTCAAAATGAAGGTACATATAAATGTTGATCGCGAAATATTAGGCCCTTTGTGGAATACTTGTAGAGCGTTCAATTCGGGGTGCTTACCACGAAACCATGTCACTGTTGCGATGAAAAAAGGGACACAGAAGAATTAACATTGTTTTTTTGTAATAAACTTTTATTTTTAACTGAAATTGTTTCTTTGGTAAGACTTATATATCTCGCTAAGAAATCTACATCATTTATGCGGGGCTGCGGTTTGTATGGGTCCCGAATGTTTCAATGTTTCTGGAATAGTTGGACTGAAGTTTTTTGTAATTTTTGTTTTGTTTTGGTTTTTTTTTCGCTCTCCTGGAAATCTCTCCTTTTCAGTCCGAACAATAACAAAAATCAAAAAATGGGAAGATTGCGTTTGCAACGATCCCAATTGCAGACACCCAAAATCATTTTCCCTACAGAAATGTTGTCGTCTGGTTTTCTAATGCTTTTATCAGTAAGTAACCGCAAGTAGTTTTGATGTATAATTTTTGGAAATGACGCCAAGCTTATTTAATTTTCGATTTCGCTATCATTGCAGATCCAAGATATCTGATTTATTGTCTTGTAGTTGATCGTTGATGTCTTGGCGCTACAGCCCATCTCGAGTCTTTGGCTTCCGTTTGTAATACTTCCAACAGTCTCGGACCATCGACAGCGTCCTCCAATTGTAAAATAGCATTCTCTATCAACGTTAATTGAATCCCGCTCACGCTTTTAAGGTTTCCTGATACGTCTCTCATCCGCCTTACCAGCCAATACCTTTCTAAATAGCTGCTTCTAAGTTTTCTGCTTCCCAGATACGTTATTGCTTTGCTGTCACCGTATTTAAAAGATTTTGTTGGATTCTCTTCCATGTTTCGTGTACTGTATATTTCCCTGGCTTTAGAATTAGGATTTACTTTACCCATACCGCACATAGTGAGAAAACCAATGTTGGCCGGCGTGTATTGTCTGATTGCAACTGGAAGCACATTCAAGGATTCAATCGATCGAAAACAGACAAATCAACTGTGATCGCCAAAATGCCGTTGAACTTTTAATTTGATGATTGAAAAATTTCGGGATTGAGTGGGATTGCAAAAATTTTCCGATCCCCCGTTTTGCACTTGATCGCAAAAAATAAATTTTGAAAAAAAAATCCTTTGGTATGCTTCTAAAATCAAAGAATTTGATGTTTTGAATATGTTTGATGTTATGCGTTATTTGAATAATGAAAAGAGATGTCTGAAGTTTCCAATTTTATCATTTTTTGAATGTTCTTTGAATCATTTGACTTAAAATTTTAGTATGTTTTTAAATTTTTTGCATTTTACTAAGTTTTCATTTCAGCTGAGTCAACTACCAAAAAGAAATAAAGCAAAAATTTGACAGTGTTGCATTTGCGTCGTTCCCAACGTCAGACACCTTGAGACCAAAAAGTGAAAAAATTTGACGGTGAAGTAATTGCAACAATGCAACTTTCAGACACCTTGGAAAAGGATTCATCGATTAACGAAGCGAATCCCAATTTTGTGACTTTTTTTATTGAAAGTTTGAATTGAAATCCACAAATGCAAGTTTCCAGTAACTTCCTTAATTTAAATTAAAGATTTTAAATTTCGTTTCGTTATTTTGACTGACTCTTTATTGCTACTGACTCTATATTCGTCTTACTCTTAGTCAAATCTCCGGTAAATATGAACAATTCATGCCAAGAGCAGTCACATAAACCTTGTGGACTTGCAACCTGCATTCAAAGTAAATTTAGTACATTTCAAAAAGGATGTTATCTGCACAATCGGATTCCTTTGATAGTCAATATTACTATCATTTATCTTTCAATTAACCGCTTCGATGTTTGACTCCTTCCTTTAGACCTTTTTGATAGGAAAAATTTAATGATATCTCTGCAATTCTTAAGTTTTTTACCTTTGGAAAAATCATGTTGAATATTTCGACGTTTTTTATTTTCTGTTGCTATTGTGCAACCGTGCACTATAGAACTTGGGTCGGGAGGCATTTTAGAGCCACCTCAATGGAAGATCAAAGGCACATGCGTAGGTAATCTGGTTCAAATCATGTTTGACTTTGATAAAATCCTTGGAAGTACATAAAGCGGCTAAGTAGGCTGATATTCCGACACCAGAAACCCAAATTCATATATCCTGTCACCAATGGAACTCGCACCTGGCCCTTGCTCTACAAAAAGTTCAGAGTATATTTTGACGTTTTGGCACTTATGACATTTCTCAAATTAATTTACGTCGTATTCTGTGAGAATTACTTATACCATTTTCTGTTTACAGTCTCATGTAAAACATGTGTATGATAACTTTCAATATACAAGGAAACTTTGATTGAAAGGAATTATTATAATTCTCAGAAACAAACTCTTCTATCACGGGTCATGCATAAGTAATCACAGTCGTATAATTCTTCAAATGAATAGTCAAATTTAATACAGAGTCAAATACAAATAAAGCGTTGAATAGCCTTATCCTTTTTCGCGAAATAATAGTGTTGCAACCTGCCACTTCTGCTTGGAAAAATCATTTTCTGCACTAGCCGCTGTTGAATGTTAATGGATTAACCGATTTTAAATAACTGAAGAGAAATATGTAGTTTCAGCGGATTGTATTGCGAGCCCGAGGATCTGCGTTGCGGTGCAACCTACCCGCAATTCAATTGCAATATTATGATTGCCTGCATCTTTTCATAACGTGCAATTCCCTTCATGGAAAATCTACGGGGGAAATGTTAGGAGGTCATTGCCTGCTTCATCAAATCCATGATAAGATTGCTACGGAAATCCTTCTCAGAGATGAAATAGAATTTGTGGCAAAGTAGACAAACCATCTCGAATTGTTGCTTGCTGCCACTTTTATGTTTTCAGTCACGTTACTTTATTTCATTGTCAGCAAACAGGAAATATTCCTGTATTTATTTTCGAATGAATTCCTTCGACTGCGTACTGCTAAATTCACATCATCACCAGCTAATCGCTTAGAATACACAACTCATCCACATTATCCTGGTTAACAGCAATATCGATAGCATCATTCCGTCATAACCCTAACACAATGTCATCATTATCAGCTCCTCTAGTCGATAAGTGACTTGACTATATGTTTTCGTATTTGTATCTCGCATGTGAAATCGGATCCAAGTTAAATTGTCTGAAATTAAAGGAACTCAAGTGAAAACATTTTTGTCGGTAATGCTGCGACGACGGTGGTGGTAAAAAGGTTTCAGCGCTTCTCCGTCTCCGATTGAACTCACAGAAGAACTCTTTGGTTTTTTTTCTGCTAAATAAATGCAAAAGAAAGAACACTGAAATAGCAAAAAGGGTCGAGAAACGCAAGAGAAAAGGATAAGAACATGATGGAGCTTTTACTGCAAATACTTCCTAAGCGATCTCATTAATAATCATTTGAGTCAACACACACTCTCAATATTTTATCGCGTTCGCCGCCATTTCTTTTGCTACCGCGTACCGCAAAGTTATTTGAATGCTTATCTAAAGTGAAAGCCATTACGCAGTGTGTACACACTTCACTTCACCTTTCACTGACTCAAGTGGTTTGTATCTTAGATTCGTACAAAGCATAAAACCACAAGGTGCGAAGGAACCTTGGGCGCCGTGGATATAGGGATTGTAGGTGTTGACGACTATTGAGAGTGGTTCGATGTGTGCTCAGCAATTATTTCCAATCCATGGTAAAAGATGGCAAATAATTGAATTAAGAAATTAAAGATGTCTTGAAAGATGTTGGCGTGACCCCGCTCCAATTGGTCTCGTTTAGATCTGCTCGTTGTTCCATAAACAATTTCCCAACTCCTACATCCTGAAGAACCTGCATCATTGTCTTACGCTAAATTTACGACTCCCAACTTCCTCTAGACTTTTTCGTCGATTCAGCTCAGTTTGTTGAGCGTCTCGCACATTAACCGAAATCGAAAAGATAAACTACTTGAGATGAGAAGGTATCGAGGAGTTATGACGCTCCTTATGTCGGAATATTGCTTCTCGGTTCACGTCGCGTCGTGTAGACTCCATAATTCAATGGAATTGAACAAATGTAAGCGAAAATTCTTACTTATCGGCTAGCTTAAGTGCTAGAAGCCCCAAAGAAGCTATCAGCATCAACCTCAACCTGGCTCAACTTGTAGCTGATCCAAGGAAAAACAGCTCAGCCCAAGAGGTAACCCAAGCAGCCAGAAGAAGAACCCAAAGCTAAGCCGGGGGTTGGGTCTGTTGGTCGTCGATTGCGAGTAAAACAACAGAAGGAAAACTTTTCAAATTGGCAAATTACAACAATCGTTTGAAGCTGATAAGATCGGCCGAGTAATTGGCTATTCGAGTTTCATGCAAGGAGCTCCGGCAAGGCCATAAACGGCAACTACGCCAGGACCATAAAAAAAAGAACAACACAATGGCGTCGCGTCGTCATCTGGAAAAGTTGTTCGGTGTGGAAGCGCCATTGTTGGGAACAGTGACGGTAACGCTCGGGCTTATGCATGTGTGCGACGACGACAATATTGGCAAAAATGGCAGCGACATCAAATTAGCAAAAGCAAAATTTGCATAAACCAATCGAATCGTGTAAGCACTTCACTATTAAATTTTTCAGATGGGATTCAGAGTGGTGAGATAATTATTGTTACGAGTTGCCAGCGAATAAGAGCTTGGGATGAATGCGCTTTAAAAGTTTTCGTTGGAAGATAACTTGCTCTTAGGATGCATATGACGGAAGCAGCAAGGAGCGCCATGGGAAGGAGTTAAGATAGTTCATATGACAAAGTTTTATTATGTAAATATTAAAAGTAGTAAAGTACGAACAGTTTGTTTGCTATCGGAGGTATAAGTTTGTGATTGTATCCATGGAATAAAGTTCCAATTATCGTGACATTAACCTGAATCCTTTTCGTAATTTACAAAATGTTTTCGAAGATATTCGAAAAGAAGAAGGTTGTATCAAATTATCTAATTTCAGAGACAGAGCAACTCATGCTATTTTTAATAGGAGCCTCATTAATCAAACTTGGGTGGTTTATATGATGCAGAAAATCTTGTCTAACGTTGAGAGTTGTATATCTTAATTTCTTTGCTATCAATTAGAGCTTTGCAGTCATGATATTTCTCTATACATCACCTAGAATTTGTTATATAGAATATATATAGAATTTTATATATTATATATATAAAATTTTATATATTATATAGAAAATATATATTTTATTTTGCAAAAGGGCAGGGCGGCCAAATCGTCTCTTGAGTTCGTCCGGCTAGTAAATACATTCCCGTCGGTAGATCAGTTTGACGTTCCCCTTATTTTCTTTAATATTTGATTGCTTCATCTCAAGGGACTCAAGGACTCAAGGGATCGAAAATGTGTCCTTAAGCCCATGAAGTTTAGACCTAACAAACGATAAGTTGACAATTAAACTAGGTCACTATAAAGTCTATACGTCACTGTTTTTTTTTGCAGAATTCTTTGACTCCAATGAAAGGTAAAAGTAGTTCCATTGTATCAACAATTAATGGGTTTCCACATTGCTGAATAACCTTATGTCAATCCAAGTGAATCAGCTCTTCTATCTTTTTTGACGTAAAAGCTTTGTACTACTTTACTAGACAATAATACAAAAGGTAATTTTCTGTGGCAAAACGCGTAATGGCCCGTCGCCAAGGACCTAATCATGGTGAGCTTGCATCCATTAAAATCTTCAACCCTGTATTGGGGCTGAGATCATTGGAACTGAAAAATACCTTGAAACTATTGGCAATATTTCAGTACTAGTAACTCCATCGGAATCACCGATGTCACTACCAAACAGTGCAGTAGGTAAGGATTCAGTGGTTGATATTTTCATTCATATTATTTCGGCGTTTCTTACCCTTGTATATCTGCGTGACACAATAGTGTAAAGTTTTTTGTTATCATTGACAGTCGCCGATATATTTCTCGAGACCCGTCCACATGCATTATGTGCGACATTTCAGCCCGAAATTATGAAATTATGTGCGACATTTCAGCCCGAATCTTAACTGTATGAAAGGTATCAAAGTAAGTATAAGGGCATCAAAAGTCGCCTATATTTTATGCGGACATAAATTGAATCCTCCGCCGCCGCAGGTTCAAGTCTGAGCTCTGGATCAACCATGATCCCATCTTCCTCAAGATTTGGTTGGTTCTAAATCCGGCAAAATTTACTGACATGCCAGTGATTTCCGGTGCTGTATCCTTGTCCTAAACCACCAAGAACCAATTCACAAGCAGGAATTTTTCTTATTTGCTTCCCCTGATCGCCCTTCGTGGCTCTATCTTTGTATTCACACGTGAGACAGATTAGTCGATTCTTGTCCATTCTTAACTTCGGTGTCTTATGTTTGTATGATGAAGCTAATGTATCGCAGCTCATTCACTTCTTCATCTCCTGAGTATGTTGTATTTTGACTCATACAAATCTGTATTCATTTGTGGGTTAAGGCTCTGGAAACCCTAGGAGCTCTGTATATTTACCATTTGGTACCTTTCACTGTTGCCTTCTATTGATCAAAAAATTTCTAAGCTTGAAAGGAGTGTGGTATCTTGGTTTTTTTTGGTCCCTGCGTCACTCTAGGCTAGCCATCCTGCCTATAGATCAGGGTACCTACATGTAAGAGGTATCTGAAGGTTACATCGTTGCAAGTGCAACAGTCCCAAATTGTTGGGTCCCAAATTATGATTTTTCTTTCGATGGATGCACAGGAGTGCAAAACTATTGCAGTGGTAAAAGAGTCGAATTCACGAAAAAAATCTGAAAACATTTCATTCTCATTATCTAAAACATTAAAAAGTGAAGAATTCGAGAACCCTGCTGTTGCAGCGTTGAAAACTTTAGATAACTACGAAAAGAGTTCTCGTCCTTCGTCTGCTCTTAGCAATATCGATCAAAATACTTGTTATAACCAGGATTTAATCACCTACAAATGCTGCAAAGTCTTGTGAGCCTTTGATATCAAGGTGTAATATAAAGGATGTGATCCAGTATTTTAGTATGTCCAGTATTATAGTATGTTTGTCTTCAGATTGAACACTAACCAAGCGAATCTTAATGCAGTCCCGACTATCAGCTATTAATGGTTTCCGTATCAATAACCAACTTACTGTCGCCTTTGACACGAATATCGGGCTTAAGCAGGGAGATGGGCTGGCCCCTTTGCAATTCACTTCGGGTCATGAATATGTCCTAACGAAGCATACTATTATACATGTCAAGCCAAGTGCAAGCCTATGCGGATGACATCAACATTTTGTCACGATCTCTAATAACCACCAAACAACTTTTGATGAAACTCGACTACGGCGGGCATGATTGAGTCGCGGTTGTTCCGTCGCTGTCTAAATTGCGTGATTTGAATTTGCCTGTGCTGAAACTCTGCCCCCTCTCTGTGTCAATTCTCCGGCAAGTGAAGGTGAATTCAAAAGTTTTCCTTAACTCCAATAATCTCGCTGACCGGAAAGGATGATTTTTCCCTCCCCTTCGGCCTTTCTGATTCCCCTGAACGGAAATGGAATAGACTTTCCCGTGATTTTTAGGCACTTATTAAAAGTTCTTGAACTGAGATCTTAGTTTGAAAAAAAGAGACCGAGTTTGCTGAACACTTTTTAAAGAACTGTTAATTCACTGGAATTAATTTCAGTTCGAATTGTCTTTGAAACAATGAAGTTAGGCTGATGCAGGACATTTTATCACGCTCATAATTTCGACTTTCAGTAGCTCAGACTTTTGGTTTTTTATTTCCTTGCGAATCATTTCTTTAAAAAAAATTGGGTCATTTGTTAAAAACTCACGGCGCTTCATCAACCATTCGCTCTTACTTGATTCTCTCTCTTCTGGATGATTGAATGCTAATGGGAAACTGATGACACAAGTGCTTCGGCTTTTTTTCTTGGTTGAACGTCTCTTTTCTTGCCAACATCCAGAACCATATGTTACGCGTTTCTTGTTTGTCCAAATCTTTCAGAACGTGGTAACTTTGTAAACGAAAGTTTCAATTAATATTGATACTGATTAATGCATGATTCTAGTATTGTTGGGTCTTTAATTCTCCCTTTTTTCGTCCCTTTTTTCCGAGTTAATAGTCACATTGATAGCACCGTGGTAAGCTTGAAAATTCAAGCTGTCAATGCGTATAGTCAGGTAAGCTCAGATTGGAAGGACATTCCAATCAAAAGAATAAACTTCGAACGTTCTACTAGCACTGGTTTGTTTAAAACGGCGATGTCTGGAGTTTGCATCGTTGCAAAGGCAGCACTGACAAATATCTCCACTATTTCTAAAATCTAGTAGATCGCAAAATATGCGAAACAATTTGCCAAAATTCTTAGTCAAGTTATCCAAAAAAAATATTCGGAAAGTGAAAAAGTTGTAGATTGATGCGTTTGCGACGATGCAAACTTAAGACACCCGAAAACGGGCGGATTTTTTTTTATTATTTATTAGTTTTCATACACATCAAGCCCGAAGGATATGAGTCAGAAAACTGTTCTAATTCAGTCCCGGTAAGTGTAATCAAGCACCTAGAAAGGATGCCATGGAAATCAGAGGTAAACTCGGTGGGAATCCGTGAAGGCCGTCCCAAGGTGGGTAAAACTAAGATGAGGGAGGGTACAAGAGAGATTTTGTAAAGGTAAGGAGCGAACATCAGAATCAGAAGATCAGAAGAAGATCAATCAGAAGAATCTCGGTGCAATTCCTTGTAGATGGTGGAACTAGATAAAACCCCATTGCAAGTGGTAAGATCGACGTCTTCTTGAGACAAAGACCGAACTTTGATTGCTGTATCAGTAATTGTGGCGGCTTTTCCCGCGGAATGAATACGTTTGCTGAATATGTATATGACAGTTCTGGCCGGTTAAGTATCTACCCGCACTATTGAGGGTAGAGTTCTATTTGCACTATATTTGTTTCTTATCTGCCGTTTTGTTACGAGTACGTTCAAAAATATTTATATCTTAAAGAAAGAAGAAAAAAGTACGTCTTTCTTTGAACAACGAATCTTGCCCTAAGCAAAAAAAAAAATGGTTGCAAGTTTGATAATTTTTGAAAGCTTCACAAGCACCAGCTTAATTCTGATAAGTTCAAAATCATAATTGTAAAGGAACAGGTCAAAACAAGTCAAGTGCAAGTCAGAACAGTCAAGGTTCTTTCATAAATTTAAAAAACGTTGATCTTGTTTTTAAAAAAATTATCCAAGGAGTTTTTCACATTCTTTGAATTTCACAACCATTGAATTGAACATATTTTCACAAAATATGACGAGAGGTTTTCAACTTTTCAACCAAAATATGCCAGTCCATGACAGTTTGGCGACTGTCACTACGCGGTGAGATGTCTATCACTATGCAAACTGACTGTGTAGATTCTGATGGCCAATTTGTTGTGACTTTAGCATTGGTCCTGAGGTGAATGATGCATAAAGAGCTCCGTCGGTCGACGTTAGTTCAATCATTTCGATGGTGACAGTAAGGAAGGAACAAGAGGGTCGAAGAAGAGAAAGGAAGGAGAGTTTCTTGATCAGTTGATCAACTTTCAGTTCACAATTAAATACTAATTCTGCCATTCACAACAAAAGGAGATATATAAAGTCAGCAGGTACTTTCTAATTGACTGCACTCAGTGCGGTTGTTTCTGTTACTTCTAGGCTAAGAGAATGGGTGCGTATACCATGTATCTCATTGCTGATCAAACTTGCCAACGCGGAAACTGCTTCATCTCTAATGAAACAGATCTAGGACGCTTTTTTGTCAAAACCATCGGTGTTAGTGCCGTGTTCATCAACAAAAGGGATCATGGACCTATGAAGGATTTTTTTTGACTGGTATGGACTGGTTTCCAGTCAAGGTAGCAAATACATTTTCAAAGTCAAGCGGAAATTCCACTGATAATACAGAATACCACACTTTACTGATTCATCACACACTTGAGAACAAAATGAATTGTTTTGCACAATTTTCCTACTACTGAGGAATGTTCGTGTTTTTTGGCAGAAGATTGAGTATTGAAAAAACTGAAGAAATCGTGTAGAGAGATCTGTTAATAAGACCTTCTCTGCATAAATTCTCTGGGTCCGAACGAATGTTTCAGTTCAAAGAAAGGCATCGCTTATGACCCGTAACAAGTAAAGAACTTGTAAATCTAAGCACAAGCCTAACTTACTCGTTGCTTTAGTCTGCTTTGATATGTGACCAACCTATGATGTAGTACACGTCTAAGCGTTTGACGTAGTTTCAAGTGCTGTTTCATTCACCTGAAACATTAGAATTTCAAGCGAGAATAGTTAAATACCAGAAAGAATACTAATTACCTTAAAAAAATTGGCATTGCTGATGGTAACTCGGACGTAGATGGCTGGAAAAATCGAGTGAAATGGTTTTCCCATCTCATCAGAGCTCCTGCATGCATACTCGCTGTTTAGAGATAGACAACAACAACAATTAACAATGTATTGCCACAAAAGACCAGAGGTTATGGGAGTCAAACAACATTAGCGATTCACCGCCACCATGCTTTGATAAACAGTGGCTCGAGTCGTGACCGATAGTATCGTGAATCAATATCATAACTTAAATTAGTCGGCAATGCACTTATGTGCATTACACATTCGCTGGTACAGGAGTTTATGCAAATTCGCATTGTAATCGAAATCTGTTTAGCGATAATAATGCCCAGGAATGTTCTTCAGCGATTACAGCCGTAATATGGTTGTTTGTTGCGCGCGATAACCGAACAATATGGTCAGTTGATTGTTATGAGCAAGGAAAAACTATTCCTATTTAATGTTAGCCATTTCTGTTTTTGCGCTAAGAGTAATTGCTGGCGCGGGCAATAGGAATGATGAGGACCAAAGCGCTGCAGAATTCTCGCAGATCCGTACAAGAACGAGGTAAGATGCATGCGAGCCACCTGGGATGGTGCAGATAGGAGGAAAGTCGTGCAAAACAATTGCTTTTGTTCTTAAGTATGTCATGAATTAGCAGTAAATTGTGTCACCAACAGCAGCACAGCAGCAACATTGTCCCACATAAAGATAATTAACTGGCATTCAACGTGCTGTAAGTTCGAGGTCGTGCTTGGAGAGTGATTCCAGAAATAGTTCTCAGCCGCGCTACAAAGGTATTGCAAATATTCTGCAAATCTCCTTCACAATCCATTAATCGTCAGAGTTGATGGTTCAGGACTTTGTACGTCGTTTGACACAGGAAGAATCAACCAAGCATCCACAAATAAAGCGATAAATCAGTCTGCAATGATACCTCGATTATCGAGAGCCAAACATCGCTATGAATCCTTTCTGTGTTGCCAAGCGTTAAACATGCAGGCAATCTGTTCTGCTTGTGGGCAAAGGGTGTACGGACTGCAACCTCAAAAATGCCATTGCGATTCCGATGGACTGAAGTTTTTTAACCCATAACTCGGAATTTCTCACCTCAACTTTACCTCAGATAATAATCTCCAAGACATGTCTCGTAAAGTTCAAGTCCAGGCACTTGGAGCTCGCATGGAATCTTCGAAGCAGGAACGAGGGAGAACAACAAACACTCCACCAACAAAAACGACGCATGGAACGGAACAGTGTCTGCACGGAGGGTAGACGGAGCAAGGCCATTAAATAAATGTATTTTAGCATTCAAGCACTCATCAGATTATGAAGATTTACGTTTGAAAGCACTTGGCTAAGATGTGCCACAGGGGATAATACTTGGGCTTTTGGACATCATCGTGCATGAGTTGTGGTCATCTTCAAGATCATCATCAGAAACGGCAAACTGCTTGCATGGAAATCCATTCTATTCATTTGTTAACCCTCTCGGATTGTTGAGTGCTGAAAGGTTGTAAGTGAAATTCATGACGCAATATGAAGGCGTAAATTAATTAATTTTGGTCATTTGCATAATCCTAACATAGTCGTAAGTAATTGTTAGTTACATTTAACACGAAAATATTTTCGGTGATTCTGGAATCGCTGACGGATGACATTTGAATACAAGGATTGCACGAAGGTGACATGACTTTACTGAAAAAGATATTTCTGTTCATTGAATCGATGTAACTTCGCGGCGAATTCGATAACAATCTTAAGTCAAACATTTTACCGAAAATCGGAACCAAAATAACTAAAAACAAGTTCTTCGCACCACAGAGCACAGAGAAGCTCCAGCAACAAAATGGAAGAGTGAGCGAAAGGATGCAATATGTTGCAAAACCAGGAACTAGGTCGAATGAATTAGAACTTTGATTGTTTGGAAGAGTGATGGATGTGATGAGCTGAAAACTGCGAGGATCGATTTCATTGGTCGAACACAACTCCGATTTAAAATTTTCATGGGAGTCGTGAAAAAACCCTAGCTATGGTTGAAATAATACGTCCCATAAAATCAACAATTTTATTTTATCGGGGATTCTACGATGTGATTATTATTCCTTGTGATTGCCATTACGGAGATACGCAAATGAGCCTTTTCCATCACACTCCCGTTTCACAATACGCAAGATAAGTCGAAAAATAAATTTTCCTTCGGAATCAAGCTCGTCCGTTGACTTTTTACGAGCCTGAAGTTTGCATGGTTGCGAATGCAACGGCCTCGAAAACTCTCCTTGAATAGTTGGGATGTTTGATAATTTTTTCGCAAACAGACCGTTGCGTTTTGAAGAATACAAACTTCAGACAGCTCACTTTTTTGACATTTTGATTGAAAAGGCAAAATTACAGCTGTCTCTCGTATTGTGGTGAGATCCTGGACTGAGTCTAATAGAGCTCCAACAGGCATCAGCGAGCGATGCAGGCCCGCGGCTTCCTTCTAAACATTTTTCGACTACAGCTGCACCTCGATGAAAGCGTTCTCCATGTTTGTCGCTCAATGAAACCATATTTTCGTGGAAAAAGTCGTGGAATAAGATCTTAAAAGACAAACGCCGCCTTTGAAGAAACCGTTTCAAAGGCAATGTTCGAACAAAATCGATGTCAATCTACAGAAGAAATAGTAGAAAGGTTGAATGCGCCACAATTAACTGTTAGCAGCCAACTGGAGAAAAAAGGGTTAGTCAGTAAGCTAGGAGTATGGGTACCAAAGAACGTCAGTGAACGAAGTAAGGAAGATCGCATGTCAATCGCCACAAAATCGAAAAATTTAGCCATTCCTAAAAGAACTGTAACAGCAATGCAAAATTGTTAACTATGACATTGTCCACAAATTACCATGGTTAGCACCTAATTGACAAGTTCCGAAAAGAAACTTAGTTGGCGAACTGGTTGTATTTTGTGTATGGTGACACTGTCAAGGAATAATTCAAACAATTTGTTGAATTCTCGTATAACGATTACTCCTGTCAAATGCGTTCAGCAAATTTGTTCAAGAAGAAGAGTGCAAGAAGAACTCCATGGAAAACATACTGCGTACGTCAATCGCAAAAACGTCATTCTTTTACGCGACAATACGCTATCATCTACGGCAAGTGATACTTAAGAAATAATTCCTGAGCTTGGATTCTGTGCCTTACCACAACCACCTTACTCTCAGTTTCTAACCCCAACACTACCACATTTTCGGTCCTTTAAAAAACTTTTTGATTGACAAATCATTCATTCCCCTGACAAATTCATTCAGTTCTGGGACGTCTGGAAGGCTATAAAAAATTTCGTTATGTTCTAACCAACCACATTTTACAAGGAAGGAATGGATAAACTGACGAAAAGGAGAGAAGCTCATAGATAAACGTGGTGAATCCATTAATTGATATAATGGATTTGTTATTAAATGAGAGGAAAATAAATATCTGATAAAAATGAATGCTACTTATAACTCGAGTTAATGGTACGACTTACTAGTAAGGTCTAGAAACTTCAAAAAGGATTTTTTTATTTCATTTTTCCATTCTTTAAATATCAAAAATTATCTCCTAAAATTTGATGGAGAAATTCGACAGAGAAAAAATTCTAGCATATCTGACACATTTACACGCGTTGCATCCGTCGACTATTGCAGCAGTCGAACGCGCCTAACGGTATTATCACAGCTTTGCTTTTTTCCGGTTTCTATTATACCTTCACTATTCAATTTAACTTCTTGTATACGTGTTCAGTCGACTTTTGGTTATAGTCAAATTATTTGTGTCAAAATGATAACGAAATCGTGCAGAAAAGTTGAAAGACATGTAAGACCATCGGTGAACACGGGTGAGAACACCCCGCAATTTTTAAGGAAACTCGCATACTACCGAGCAAAGTACCTCTTTTATGAGTAATTATCAATAGAAACCGATTTTGACGTGAAAGTTGATGGATATTATAATTACTGTATACTCACGTTTCCTCTGTTGAACAAAACACGTTATAAGCACAAGACCGCACTAAATACAGAAGTTCTAGAACATATTAAACTCATTTTTGATAAATATCGTTGTAATAAAACACTTTGGGCAATAGTTCAACAAAGGCAAAGAATAGAAGTTCAAATCTCATTAGAGGGTCTTATGACACTTCTATAGATGTTAGAAACGTTAGATGTTAGAGATGTTTCAACTGCACTATAGGGATTATGGTGTAGCTGTGATGCATATAACTTTCACTGTTAAGTTATAGGGATTGATTACGACTACGTCGAAAGAAAAGATCAGGAGAGAATTTTCGTGGCTGCGAGCTGGCTAAGAGCGCCACGAAAGACGGACGTTTAGCCAAAAAAGAGGCCCAGAAGAACTGTAGATTGAGGATAACTTCGGGAACTTATTATATGGCCCGGGAATTGCGGATTAACCATTTGTGAGTCATGAAATTTGCTTTTTTTTTTGTTTATTTTAATATCAAATGAAAATGTACCAAAATCTTAAACGCTTTTTCTCGAAATGACATTTTTTTAATTGATCGCAAGTTATTCTCCGATTCTTCTCGGCCAATATAAATAAAGCGTGATACATTTTGTTTATTAAGCTGTCTTGTATGACTATTTCTGACATTTTGGAAAAAATAATGTGATTCAAATAATTTGGCAAACAAAAAATGGCAAAGACATTTGCTTTATAAACTTTTTTCATATATCCTTAATTTTTTTTCTATTATTTTTGACAAATGAACATCTCGTTGGAATTTTTTGTTTCAGGGGTGCCAATTCCGAGATTAGTCTCCGGCCATGCGTGATCCTTTTTGTTTGTAGCACTTGACACCATCGCCCTCGCTTAAAAAACAAGAGATGACATATCCATAAAAAAATCCAATACTTTAAACATATGTCGATTTCTCAGGAGCTGAGGAAAAAATATTAATAATAATCTTTTTTTCGCCTTCTAGACCATGACCGTAACTTGAATGAAAAGCTGGGGACAATTTGTTTTCATTACGAGGACCAGATTTGCATTATTTCACAATTGCTAGACGAAGAAAAGCTCAAAAAATTTTTAAAAACTTCCGCTGATACAAAAGCCTGTAATAATTTTGAATTTGTCTTCCACGAGAAATTTGTTTCTTATCAGATATTCCAGCAAATATCGGTTGTTTAGCGTGGTTGTACTAACAGTGCAAATAGGTCCTTAGAGTAACGTCTTTCGACGCATTGTGAAAATATTTGACAATGACTTTATATTGACTTTACTAGTCAAATGATTTTTTCCTCAAAGTTTCCTAAATCCTCAATACTGTACAATGTCTATTCTTGTTTTACTTTTTAATGTCCTTATCCGTAGAACGCCTATCGCTTCATATATTTTTCACTACCGCATTATCAAAGTCGTCTCTCCATTGGAAACGATCTAATGAATATTCACACACTAGATTAGCTCAAATGGATTTCGCCTGAAGAACAAACAACCAATGTAGAGTATATTAATAGCTTCTATCACCCGGAAACATGTTCTGCAATGTTCGCGATGTTGAACGTACGTAGCAAGTCAGCATCCATCTCGTTTCTATAGTCTTCTTGCAGGCTGATTCCTCTGCAACGCTCCTCATCATTTCCAAGGTCTGCTTTTATTTCTTTTGGGGATTTTATTCATTTCTTGATGTCTTTGCCATGAAACTCGAATGAAATGCAGGCAAAAGCAATTGCAGTGGATTTTTAGTGGTGTATGTGTATATGAAAGGGATATTCGCGGGTGTGTTGCCAGAGGTTAAGGACTCCTCGCGATAAGATTCGAATGAAATTGTCGACTGTAGACTCTTTTGAAATGTATGATAAGCTGACTTAATCGGTTAAATGTCAGTTATGGGTTGAAGGCCTCAACAACATCCCGCCTGCGAAGCCTTTCCAGTCCTTTCCAGTCGGCAACTCCGCTTTGCTATCGTTAAAAAGAATCGCGATTTCTTCTTCATTCCATCTCTTGACAATGACATCTCTCGACAAAAGTGCACTTTTTTGTAGAAAAATGATTACAGAGCATTGCATAAATGTTTAATGACTGCTATGAAAGGTTATCTCTTCTTGCGGATTTTTACGAGCGCGCGATGGATGGATGATCCCTTCGTTCAATGTGTCAATGCATGTATGCGTATGTATCATCTTCATGCATATGTAGCTGAAGAATGTTGTCAGGATGAGGTGGACACATGATACACGCAAGACTGAATTCACCGGCAATTCTTGATTAAAGCCGTTGATATTTATGTATGAATGTGTGGATATTTCGCGACTTGCATGGCGACGAAGAACTGTTAAATATTTTTTAAAGATGTCGAATTGGCTAATGTATCATCTTGTAAGTTCAAGCCAAGGATTACATCGGCTTATATTACGAGCAACTTGTATTTCTTTTAGTTTGCCTTCCTTAGCAAAGCAATTACTGCAACAGGAAATTGATGCAAGCGAAGTCTTAACCCTCATCAAAGATATCAGAATATATCATCAATAAATTGTCTTGAAGTATGCGGACTATAAATATTGAGACGGCTCCAATCAACAGCTTGTAAAGATGCTACAGATGACAGAATTGTGATAACATATATGGGATTTCTTCTGTGTTGTATGAATGGCTCAGAAATAACTGAAAATTTATGAAATGACAGACTGAAATACAAGCCCAATCCAAAGCCCATTCGCAATCTATAAGTGCAATCAATACTTCTATCCGAACACTCTTTTCAAGCTTTTACACAAAACATTTTACGCAATAATATAGTTTACACAATACCTTCCAACTTCTTTATAGAACGGTGAAAGAGATATCGTGGTGGCCCTAATTTTACACAAAGGTTAAACTAAGCTAACAAAACCTCTTCAACACAAAACCATTTCTTTGGTGGCGATCATGGATGAAATTTCTGTATTGTAATAAAAAACGTCAACTGTCATCTGCCATTGCGTTCAAAATGTGTTTAACCAACATACCTGTGAAAATGCGTTCGTGCAAGGGCGAGTTTTTCTTGAGATATTGGTAGGATTACTTATTAGTTCAAAGCTTTGGGTTAGATAAGAATCAATATTGCTAAATAGAAGCTTAACCTAAAATTTTTTGAAATTCTTTATAAGGGCGATTGCGTTCAAATCATTGATGCATCGTCTCTAGTTAGATGCCTTATTGACATAATTCCCATGTTCTTGCAGAGTAAAATGACCGGTTCTCAATTTTTTTATAGCTATTGGATAATAAATAGACAAAGAAAATCAGCAACCTGGAATTATACGGCATTCAATATTTCTTAGGAAGATTCAGGGTAAGTCTTGTAGTTTATTTCACCGTAATTCTTGTAAGAAGATGAGAAGCACCTTATCTCCTCGATAATTGCCCACTCCTGTCTCAACCTCAAAGTCTTCCTTTGATTTCTCCATAAGATAGGTTTCTGATGTTTGCATTGTTGGAAACTCAACGTTCGTATTTACTTTTATGTTTGCAAAATAGTTGTGAAAAATAAAAGAAAAACCTTGCAAACTGCAAACTCAATTGATTCAAATTATTTCACTTTTTGGGTTTTGCCGATAGTTGAGCTGAAATGGAAAGCTGGTAAAGATGGAAACTTCAGTTTTCAGGAAATTTATAAGCAATGCGCAACACTTTATCATTTAATTAACATAGAACTTAGTGTCGGGGAAAATGGTCGACATGATATGACCCAAATTTTGATTTTGAAGTTATACTTTTTTTTGATTGATTCTGTGGCACTATAAAACCCGGCGATTTTGCCCGCTTTTATTTCGCGAAAAAATCGCAGGCACCAGAACTATTATGAAGAACGATAATTACAAAAAACATTTCTCAGTGCAGATCAATCGGTTTATACCAAAATTTGGATGGTCTGGACCCACATCTTAACCCTGGCAGCATAGTGTTAAAACAATACCAGGAGAACACGTCGAACAAGCTCCCAATCTAACGGGATTTGATTAAGAAAATGAGAATGTCATTTGTGTAGGTATATTTTTTCTCATTGCATTTAATAACAGTAACTCTCTTATAGTTTTTGGGTTAGAATGTAGTACAAATAAGACTTTCGCTATCTCTTTCTACTAGAACCCACTCCGAAGTATGCACGCTGACCGGTTTAAACTATGCTTTCATTAAACAAATCAATCATCTCGGTAGCATCAAATTGTTTTGTGTAAATCTTTTTAACGCTCATATGTACCATTAAAGAATTATTACCATCTTTTAAGATTAAACTACAATTGATAATCAGTTATCGCTGTTAAATATCTTATATAAGGCTAAAATTATTTGTTTATTTTCGTAATACATTCGACTAAACGTAACCTAATTTTTCATCTTATTGAATCATTTAGGGAGTAGTCACCTCGATCAGCCGTCCGGGCCATCTCGAAATGAGATCCAGCCTTCTTTAAATAGATTTGCTAATAAAACTTGCTACAAATAAAATTGATAATGCGTTACTGAACGCGTAATCACTCAATTTTTTGCATTTACTAATGACCTACCCCTTCCTTCCGCGACCTTAACGACGCTCCCTCATATGTGGCCAACTCTAGTTGCGCTCAACACAATTGTAGTCGTTTTGAGCTATTCCACGGAAGTTCTACGGATTAAATCTAATGGTTGATATTATAATTATTCTTTTTTATGAATGAAACGCGGGTAATCGTGCTTTTGCTTAGGCTATTTCGATGATAATAGTGATAAACGGAAAGGTCAAAACCCGATCAAATCCTCCTTATAGCCAGAACACTTGGAGCATGTGACATACCATACAGGGTCTATAAGCATATGCTTTGCACATGTTTACAAGACTATTTTCCCACTAATGGCCGTTCCGAAAATTGTTTTCCCTCAGGATGATAGATAAGACGGAATATGGGCCGTTCAAACATTTTACTTTAATGTTCATAAATAACTATGCGCTGGCCTAGCTCACATTAGTTCGGGCAAGCAACAATATAATTACACGATTCCATTTAAATTATCTCAATTTCGCGTTTCTTTTTCCGCACAATCATAAACATTGAATTAAAAGCACTAATAAACTGTACCGATACAATCTCCGGCAAACAGGACCTATTTAGTACATCTGCGATAAGGACTAGCTTTTCCACATTCACTCCTATCGGATTTTAAACAATAACTCACGTTGGCCGGGGATTCGAGGCATGAAATCGTAATGGTGGAAGTGCATAAATACACATACCTTACCTAGTATTTTATTTTGTTTGCCGATAAGCAAGGAAAATGGAAAAGCAGCTAAAACGACTAGTTGGAGACATAATAAAGTGCAGTGTCGTTTGGCGTTGCATGCAAATGAAAAATTACTCAGATTTTCATATCGTCGTCGTCCTCGTCATCGTCATTCTTCTTCTTCAATGCTTTCTTTCTTCCATTCCCTTCAGCGAAATCCTTCCGATAAGGCGCTCTCCTCGCGCGTAAACACATACTCCGCGTCCTTAGTCACTTCTGCAATCCGTTGCCACTATTCTAAATCTTTTGAAAATGAAAAGTGTTCTCTTCGCGTCGTGGAGGACCTACAGGATTTTATGAGAACTTAGCAATAACTCTAGTGGTAGGTGGCGACTCTGGTTAAATAAATACAAATAAATTGCAAATGTTGGCTGTTATCTATTGCTCAGCTTTTTGTAGCATGGATCCAGGAGTGGGGCAACATAAAGAATGGAAGTATTCAGCGTCAACCGCAATCGAAGATAATATTGCTATTAGTTTGATGTACGAGTGTTGGTATCTGCAGTTTATTGGGAAGCATCGTTCAATTGTTTGCAAACTGTCCTGTTGGTAAATAATTTTAAAAGTTAATAGTCCTTCGCAGAAGTTGCGAAACATGTTTGCCCATAACGTATGCATTGCCTGTCAACGCCATTTGCGTGCACGTCCCCAGACAGTAGTCTTGGACTGGATCTTCACTGAGCTATTAGGTCAAAAGTTCAATACGGGTTGCAAGTCACACATACATATAATGCCCAACTTCCAACCTGGAGTAGGTAAATCAAGGCAAGACTACAACAAACAGAGGATTCTTGTGGATCCGGCAGAGTTGGGAAACGTGTTGCTGTTTCGAGTTTCGTAAGTGCAATCGTTGCTGAGATCTTGGGACACTTAACTTTAACACGACTTAAATTTACTTTGCTAACTAAGAATCTGCATTACACTTCTGTGATAGTTATGGAACAGTGCAAGCGAAAAGTTTACATTGTGGCAGAGATGGTCAACAAATCTTCCGTACGTCAAACGACGGAATGCAGGCTCAGGTCCACACATCCAATGATTTTGGCGGACATTTTATTCCACAGTGCGACTGGCTTCAAAGATTGTTTGTGCTCCGAGGCTGGGGGATTTTTGTTGGCTACCACTGCCTCCAGAATGGATTCTAATCCTCTCTGATTGCAAGTTACTTCTTAAGATTTACAGAAAAGGCAGAGCCAGAGCACAGTGGGCGTGCATTGAAGTGGTTTCTCAGTTTGTTTAAAGCAAAAAGCGCTGGCCGTAATGTTGGCCAACAAATCTAGAGTCCGAGTTTTGAGAAGTGACCAGGACTGTAGTAACTGCGACAGCGTTGACCATCGAAGCATAGAAAGACCAGACAAAAAGATCGGGAAGAAGCTCAGAGGCACGACGCCCGGTGTCACTGTTACCAAGAAATTGGAGAAAATATAATATTTTCTTTGTACAGCGTTCGTGGTACTCAAGTGTTTAAATTGCACTTCGGTATGGTCACCGGTAGGTACACGCTGAACTTCTTGCAAACGAGCGTAAGCATCTGGAACTGATGAGCATATCGACGACTCTTGGACACTTGAGGACTGTAGGCATGGCGTTTACTGCCACCGAAACCACTGTAGCATGCTATGCCGCACTACAGTATTAAGTGCTTTATGTTCACTACAATACAGAAATAGTGAGGACTAACAACAAAAACAGCAACGATATCAACAATACTGGATAGCTGTAGCTGCGCTGTTGCTGGATCGGGAATAATGAAGCTGGAACTTGGAAGTTGGGACTCGGAATCAACCATGGCCTCCATTTAATTTGTTCAGTTAAAATGCATCAAGTTGACGAACTTAAAGAGCCCCGCAATCAACTAAAGGAGAATGGTCTTTTGTGTGTGTTTTTTGTAGATGCTTTTCTGCGGCGAGGCTTTTGTGTTACTGTCCAATCCTCCGAGGAGTTGCTTGTGGGAAATTGTTTGTTTGGTAAATTGAAATAAATTTCATCGCATTAATTGTGGTTGGATTCATCTGTGGCTTGTGTTGATTTCATCATGGGACTTAGAAACATGGCGAGTTGGTGTAGTAGATAGTTGGAAAGGAAACCTTTTCAGACAGTTGATTATTAGGTGCTCTGTTCCACACGAAAAGATGCTCTATATGAAGGCAATTTTCGAGAATTACGAAAGAAGAAAAATATTTATGGAAAGTGGGTTAGAAGGCCATAATAATTTTTTTTATATATTATGAGTTGAATTAAGGACGTGAGCAGAGGTTGGTGGAATATCTGTATTTTATAAAATTTGATATGAACTAAATCCAATAGTACTACAATCATACTCTCGATATGAGAACCGAACTTACCGAAAAGTTGAATAGTGTGTGAAATTCAGGTACCATTAATTGTTGAACCTCCTTTGCGTACATAGAAGATAATACATGAAATCCATCTTAGCGCAGGATGACCGTTCATGTGTGACTTCAACAGATGAACTTACATTAAATAAATGGAGTCGTAAGTCCACGTTCTTTCCTCTTAGAAACTACTAGGTATTAAAAAAAACCTCTCATTTTCGGCAGTCGTCGATACATGAGTAAAAAAATCAATGAAAAGCACAAAATACCATTACACTACATTACACAAAATACCAGCCATTTATCGGCGGCTAAAGAAAATTGTGTCGCATAGGGCCAGGGTTATTACCGGGCCCAAACATCGTACCACTACCCCAAGCATATGTTCATAAGAAACTGTTGCTGCCCCTACATAAGATGCAGCTGTCAAATATGTTGAAATTTTCCTCACCAATGAAGTGAGGCCAAAGGCAAAATTCGCTACTTACTGTCGGAATCTTTAGTCAGTGAGGTAGCAGAATCTGAATTTTGCCTTGAGTGCAAGCGACGCCTTAGCATGACAAATCCTTCTTTCTACTAGAAACGTATCCTTGAGTTAAGAGCTTCTAGCCTGGAATTGGAAAAATAGCCAATTATTCCGAGCCTCGTTTCTTTTTTTTTTTCACTGAATGGGGAAGCCTAGGACATCCTTTTTTAGGTTGAGGAAATAAGGGTCTTGGAATTACTGATAAAAAAATATGTCTTTTCCGGCGTCGCCAAGTAATTGAAGATGCCTTTCACCATGAGGAGAATGCTATCGTATTGTATTGGATCTACAACATTTCTTTCGCCACATTTGCAGTACTTTCGAAAAAAAAAAAACATAGTTGTGTTTCAAGATTTTGTCCATCGCTGGCTACCACCGATTTCCATCTTCCAGGTCGCAAACGAATCCCACGATGAAGAAATTCGTCATCTTTTGATGAAATTCCGAAGTCAATCCAGAATTTTCTTTTTTTCTTCGTAAGAATTAAAGTGCTGGCATGTGGTGCTACCTCTTCCGCCTGCTACTTCGAAGAATAGGAATACATGGAGAAAATGGCGGGAAGATAGAATTTCCGATTTTGATGTTTCAAAGTACGTTTGACTACCTTTGTGGGGTCGGGTACTGTCATGTTTCGCGTCTCTCGTTGTATTGCGGACGTTTATCTTTCAATCCACAGATCACATGCTTCCCTTCGATAAAGGGTACCTGTGTCTATTCTACACGGTATAAGCAGCTCGTAATAAATTACGCCAAGCTGATCACATCAAATATGGAGCATGATCTTGGAACTGTCAAAATTGTGTCGAGACGCCCAATCGGAAGTATGGCCAGGCTATCAATCAGAATGCTGTGTAGGAATCCCTTGCGGCCTTAGCTTCGAGCAGCAAACAAACGTCATTCAACACCTTTGGGTTCTAATTCATATCGTATCCAGTATCCTTGCTACTAAATCATGCCTTTGTCTTTAGAATGATTTGAAACTGCTTGCTGAGTAACTCTCAATGATCCTGCTAATGCCGCTTGACGTTATCACAAGTCTCCACTAAGTAATGCCTCAAATTCATCATCTTCAAATACATTCTTCTTTCAGGAGCCTCCTCCGGAGGGATGCGGGGGTGTTAATTGCAAAAATCACACGCAATTCCCGGGCAAGAGAAGTAACATGGAGACCATGATTTTCAATTTTGTGCAGATAAGACTAAAAGATGTCAGATAGTTAATTCATTCACAGCTCGATGTTAGAATACTTCGGTCGGGATGTCGTCTGATTCCGTAGCCTTTCGCTCTTTCATGGTTCGTTTCGTTTATTCCAATTCTCAATGAAAAAAGCGTCTAATCTTTTTTTTTCGTTTCGGATGTAGTCAAGACTCCGGGGACCAATGTTGAAGTTTTCAATAACCTTCTACCGACAGCGGTCTCTCGTTGATCAACCTTAGAAGAGACCTCCTTGTCGGTGTGTGACGCCTCGATTTCTTCAACAATGAGTTTTGTGATGCAGCTGCCGACATCATTCCTTGTCAGAAATATCTCTTGACCACCAGTAGGCGGAACGTTTCAGATGTCGTTATCGCCCTGGAAACGACAAAATGAATCTTAGTATGAAGTTCAGGTTCCCGGTGCGGATACCCCATTCAAAAATGTATCAGTGAATCTCTTGGTATCCATTTTTCCAATGGAAAGTGATCGGCTCCTAGTGGTTGAAGTTTAGGTTATTGTACTTCAAGAATTACAGTCGCTTGCTTTTAAGTGATACGTTCTGAAGATTGCCTTGTCTTCCAACACATTCCGAGTACGAAGGGGTGGGAAGTGAATATTACGTTGGCAATGATTCGCTCACAGACACTGCGGGGATAAAAGACTATATTGCCTGCGTTGACTGCAGTTTTGTCCACAATTCCTGATTTTTACTTGTTTATGGGAAAAGGATATGGCATTCTTGTTTTGGCACAAGGCGTTGTTCTTTAGTACGCGGGGATTGGGATTCTTTTTCCTTGACATACACCCTGAAGAGGGTCCTTGACTCTGGAATGGAAGCAGGTTGTTCCGTAGCCAGAATTCTGCGCTAGTAACCGCAACAGTCTTCCACTTTTACGTGCATTTTCGCTCACGTACCAGTGAAAGTTAAACTCTTTTCTTTCTCATTAGATCTAACAATTTTCGTGCGACTGCGTTGCGGTGCAGAATGATTTGTAGGACATGGATCTTAATTTTGCTTTTGCCTTGATTACTGATTCTTTAAACAAAAGACACTTCTCCTCGCAGGCCTTAGTTCCTGGGATTTCAACAAGATCCACAAATCGTCCTTTATGTACTTTTTCATCTCGTACCCACATACAATCGTTTCACAATGAGCTTCGATTTATCAGTTCACAGTTCGAAAAAATGTTTACAAAAGAAAGACATTGACAACATCGAGTGAGTGCCAATATTTCGACAAAGTCTACAAAATAGTTGACGGACCTTTTTCTTATTACCTCCTGTCCTACTATTTAAATGTCGCCATTTTTCTGGAATCCCTCATGCCCTAAATAATATATAATTATATATAAATACAAGATCTTTGTATCAGCTCTCTATTGTGCGGCGCGATCGACTTTACCGATTTTGAATTGATTCCAACAATGAGAACGCTGTTGATTCCAACAATTCGATTGTCTTCAGATTGGAAATTTCGAAGAAAGCCTCTGATTTGCAGTCAGAATTCCTAGGAATTCCTAGGGATATTTATTTCGAAGAAATTTAAAAGGCAAAAGAATCGATCCGAATTCAAGACTCCTGGTACTGAACCTGCTTTGTAAGCAAAGTAGATTGCTTCATACCTTGTCCACAACCAGACATGTCCTTAGTATCGTTGCCAAATTTAGACTTAACGTTATAAATGCAACCACATTTCGCGGCAGTGTCTGTGAATAAACCATTACCGATGTTACATTCACTTCCCAAGACGTTGTGCCCACTGTCCAGATTTGCCGGGTGTTAAAAAACCAATCATCCATCAGGACATATGTCCTGTACTTCTCGATGTACAAAGGCTTTAAAAATCGAACTTTTATCGGACTACGTCGTCACTCAAAAAAATCAAAGTCAATGAATTATCTTAGAAACAATGACAGGAAAATTGGCTATCGCAGAATAAAATGAAAACAACCCCTTCATAAGACGGTGTAATCCGTCAATGTAGCATTCTTCAATGTGCTTGAACCAGGTTCATTCCATAAATACATATGTAAATGTCAGTTTTCTTGGGCTTGGCCTGGAAAAGAATAAGTTCCACTCGATTTATTGTTTCATTTTTTAGATTTATGGTAAACTAAAGGGTCCTTATTCGGTCGAACAAAACTGCTCTTCTTTCTAATTCAGTATTTCTGTTGTTGTAAATTCGAAATTGTGAACATAACCACCGAATAGAATCGAATTTCGAAATTAATTAATCCCCAGCTTTATTCAAGATTCTAAGGACTTCGTTCTACTTTACACAATCCCTAGCAAGTACAACAGGCATTAAACAACCGCGACCGACCAAACGCTGACTTTTTAACTGTGAAGATAAAAATTTTCAATTCAACTTGATCCACTTGTTATCATTCTGCAATTCATCCCCCTCTATTCGTGCTTCACTAAAGGAAACAAAAAAATATATTTCGAAAAGTAAAAAGCACTTGCCAATGCTATTCTGTTTCATCGTCAGTAAAGTTTTTCTTGTAAATAACGTAAGCAGCATCCTGTGAAGTGTTTTCTTGTCTCAACCAACAAGCGCAGGATCTACTACTCGGTCCTGTTTGTAAAAGCGAGTGGTTGCCGAGGCTAGGTGAAATGTAAGTAATTATGAACAAGTATCTGTGCACGTACTTGCTCCTTGTGTAAATGAATAAACTGAAAAGTTTCCATTTCACCTCTCTATCTCTTTCGCGATAATCTCAACGTATCCTTTCACAAAAGATAGTATGCCCGTGAAAACGGAAGCCGTGGTTGTGTACACTTTGCTCTGCAGGAGCTAGACCAAATTGAAGATTGAATTGAAACAAAAAAACAAAAAAAAAACGATTCGCGAAACTGCATGCGGTGCTCGGAAACCTTACATACAACACAACCATACACAATTCTAATATGCATGATTAAATAGCGTAAATACTTTATTGTCCTTTATGGAAACAATGATGCGACGAGTATTAAAGTATTCCCGAGGGATGTTTCAAAGTAGAGAAGAGAAAACATTGGCTTACGAGGCTGATGATGGTGTAGGCGACGCACTGTATTGAAAACTCTTAACTCATCAACGTGCTGACATCCACTCATTGCCGTGCCACCCTTATTCGTGCGCCAACACTCATCCTTTTGAGAACTTCGTGAGCTAATAAAACTTTACAAAACATTAGACTCCAGCATAAAAGTCGCGAGATGCTTGATGAAGAGATAAGAGAAATGTTTATATGAGAAGAAATGGCGCGGGAAAGATAAACGCAAGGTGAAGTGTAGATCAAGTTCGGCGAAGTATCGTGCAGAAATTTACATTAAACGAGCAACAGTCCTTTGCGTTTGGTACTTTATCGAATAAGCTTTCGTTCAATTTACTTTGCAAGTAAACGAAAAATAAATCATATTTTAAGGTTTATGTTCAGCATTTTAAGCTCTTTTTTCGATAAAATAATCACCACACAAATGCATCAACCCTAAAGGCAATGTTTCACTTTTTTTCAAAATATTTCCGCGACACACACATGATTTCATTACCCTAAACCCTAAGGAGAAATATAAAGTTCATTCGTCAGAAAAGTCCCATTGACATATTAAGTACACCCCATTTATGAATACAAGAGATTGTTATTTTTCCTTGCTCCTTGTGCCAACCTGGTATATATATTCATGCTCGTTCAGTTCACCTTTCGTAGGGAAATAAGGAAATGGCAACGAGCAGAAGCAGAGTTGTGCTTTAAACTATTTCAAAGGATAATTAAAATGTGCATTGTTTTGTATGGCTGGAGTGAAAGAGAAAATTCCTCAGTGGGCTCTTCATTTCTAGTGTGATACATCGTAATCAAAATGCAAACTGCAAATGGAAAATGGAAGATCGAGGGGAATCCCTCTAAAGATAACAGACAACTTAGCAAAAGAGTCATTTTTTACAATTTTTATGGGGTCTTTAAAATGCTATAAAAGATTCAGAACATTTTCGGTCTAAATTTTTGAGTTATGTTGTGTGTAACAAAACCTACAGATAAAATTCAAATAAAAAACACAATTTCTGGTTAAAGTATTTTAATTAATATTTAATTATGGAAACATGATTTTTGGGCATGGTGTTTCCAAGATGGCATTTCTATTTTTTGAATTCACGCACGGATAGTCAAAATATATAAAAGAAACTCTACCTGAGATTTGCCAAACTAATATTATTATATTGTTTGAATTATTTTGAAGCAAAGAAAAAAAAACCAACCAAATCCATCCAAAAAGATTAAATATAATTTAAAAAAATGTACAAGTGGGACTCTAACAAAAATGTTGTCTAGTCCTAGTGAAGCTGTATCAAACCTAGCCTCAATCTCAAATCTTATCTCTTTTTCTGCTGACAAAAACAACAATATTGCATGTAGCAATAATGAGTTAAAATGACAACAAAGTATCAAAAAAAAAAAAAAAACAAATCACGAACAACCACAAATAATTAAGCCATAGTCATTCAGCCACCAATTCTAAATTGACACCTCCTAGTCCGACGACTTCAATTTTGGACGTTATTTTATCTTCTTGATGATAGCAAGTCTGTATAAGTGTAATTAAAGCGGAAAACCGCCAGGATCAAAAACATATCGACTCATTTTAAATACATGAATATCCCTGAAGGAATGGAGTCACTACAGAGACAAGTCTCAATATACCCGTTTGTATGGTGAAACGGCTGCGAAATCCATAGGTTGTAACTCCCAGTTGCAGACTTTGGAATATGGTTTCAAAATAGTTTAAAATATGATTGACAATTTAATCTAGTAGTTTGACAAATCTTTCTATTCGATGTATCGTGCTTCCAATCCGTCTCAGACTTGTTGTTTGTGAACACTCTTAACCTTGCCATAGTATCATCACTCCGATTTTACTAGATCTGACATTCATATCTCAGACCTGGTCTAACCAGGTTACAGATATCGTTTTTATCAATGTATCAATAATGTAAGAGTCGTTGAAGGGACATGACCACTTTCTGTGCTTTACTGAGCATGATTTTGACATGTTGATTATAGTTTAGACACAACATCAATGATTTGGATGGAATACGTGCAAACCACTTCCACTTTCCAATTATATTTCAAATCCTCACTGACCACAGCGTTGTCCGAAACAATATTGTTTCACACTTCTGCGCATAAACTTACATTCGCCAATTGTCGGTATAGAGCAGCATAAAATGAAAGTTTTTTGTAGATTGCTCTGGACTGGACTGTTTTCACTGCGGTTAAACCGTGCACCTGTTTTAACAGGTACGCGGTATGCACTATAAGATCACCAGCAAACGCTACAAATAATCACGTTGGTTACACTCTGATCAAAGCCGTTCAATAGCTTGCGAAGGAATATTGAAAACAGCAGAGGTACAGCAACTGATCCTTGCTGTAGACCATTTTAAACCTTGAAATTGCGCATTGACGTCAGATTACCATCACTAAAATGAAATGATTTTATGTACAATATCATGGCGACTAGAAGGTTGGGAAACCTGTCCTGTCCTGTCTAAAAATTAGCCCATCCAACCAAACCTGTTAGATATCTAACAGATATCTAAATTTACATACATGATAGCATGTATGGTCAACGACATCAACAAATTCACAACGTTTCTGAGTTCTCCTTTCATGGTTTGGTTAGTGGACCAATTCAAAATCAGTTTCGATCAGAGGTAGCTTTTACGTTCCGTCACAAATAATCCTATTTCGATTTGTATCCGAATTCGTACTATTAATTTAAGAAACTTCAAAATAGACTTTAAGATTCGATACCTTCACTCGAGACTTCTTACGAAGTGTGCTATCGACTTTTGTGAGAACGTCACCTCAATTCTGAGGAAAAATCTGGTTCAGTTTCTTCGCTCATCAGTTGCTAACTTCACTCCTGCAGTATGATGGGATGAAGTTCCGGACATTCTTTAGGCGCAACTTCAATAAAGCCAACAAGGAATGGTTGTAGTTTAGAAATCACAGAGGAAGGCTTTCAATATTGTTTCTATGTTTAATCTTGATAAATGCTTTCGTTAACTTTTCCAATGTCAGCTTTTCTGATTTCGAAAAATAGAAAACTATTCCATGGTTAGTTAAATTTTTTTAATAAGGAACGACTGGGCAAGAACTGCCCTAATCAGAACGTGGATATTATTGTAGGTAATCCCGACTAAATTTCATTTGAAATTTTCCTCAGGTCTTTTTTTTCAAAATTCTTGGGATGATTCTGATTTCTCACGAGAATCAGCAAGACACAACCATTTTCTCCCATTACGATTACACATTGGTCGCTATCATAAGGGCGCACCTGAAATTTCTGTTAAGGCTATTCAATATAAATTCAAATCCCGCCGAAACCGCGACCACGCATCATTATTTCAGAAAACAGTATTCTAAATACGAAATCTTCTGTTCGAAATTCCCATGACACTTGGATCTGAGTTACAATGGATTAGTGTTATTGCCTGTACTATCAGAATTTCTCGGAATTAGATTGTCAGATCATGTGTCAAAATCCAATCTACGGCTGATTCATTGACGTTTAACGACGGCTGGCTGCAACTTCGTGTTTTTTTTTCATTCTTAACATTCTGTTAACATAAGTTTTTTAATGCTAGCGCATTATTATAAAATTTGAAAAAAATTAATGTTTTATTCTTGTCTTTACTTTAATTTAAAAGGATATAAAACAGATAAAGACAAAAACCAAAAACATTCACTACCGGTTGTTCGCTCAATATTCACAATTGAACTTCGTCCTCAGATTCTCCTTGGAACGTTTACTTGTTGGGAATTTGCAACAACAGTGTTTTGAGAGTAGTTGGAAATTCAATACACAGTCTTTCGTCACAATATCGTAGTTTTGCTTTTTCATCTGATTTAAGACACCATTTTTGCATAGGTTGTATGTGGCTTGACAATATATTCCGGCGAAACAGGAATAAATTGCTTGTCTCCTTTTCCTCTTTTTCCACATGAAACATTTCCCTTTATCACTATACCGCTCTTCAATTCCTACCATCCTTTCAACCATCTCAAGTTTCTTCTCTGAATAGTTGCATTGTTATCATTCGTCGCACAATTATTTCGAATGACTGATTAGACCCAATTCACCGACTACTAATTCATTTCCTTATTATTTTGCTCGAGTGCACACTCTGGGACTCCATAGAACGCCAATTAAATCCTTTATGCGATAGTTCCCAGCTAATTATATGCACTTTTCAACGAGTGTTGGTGTATGTAGATGTAAAGCGAGAAGAAAAAATGATTTTGCTGGCAGAGTCGTTTACGTTCGATCCTTGACGCAAAGTGGAATTGTTTGAGCGAAACGATGGAATAAGGATAAGATGCTTTGAAATTTTAACGTAAGGATTTTACGGAAAAGTATGTTGATTGGAAAAACAATGATGGTTTCTGCTGGTATGATGGATTGTTTTTCTTTAAGATTTTAGTGACGGAAGAAGAGAAAAGGATCTTTTATTAGACGATGAGGGAGAATAACGCCACATCAAACGTTCTCATTGAAAGAGAGGCTTCACTGAAGTGACGTTCGAAGTTTGCGCGGATCACAAAGGTTCTCTGCAAGTTAGGTCACAGCAATCGAACCTATTTTTTTGGTTACTTTTCATTTCCTTTTTCAAGTCTCTAAGAACTAGTAAAGGAAAAGGAAGATAAAAAGGGAAGGAAGGAAGATCAACACGGTAACTAGCCTATAAATATATAGGCTAGTTACCGTGGAATATAGTTTAAAATATCAAAAATCATAATTTAAGTTTTTCATTCCTTCAGTAAGTTTATAATTTTAATGTCAAAAATTTTGAATTTTGATGTTTTTTCGACGCATTGAGCTTGACGCTACCGCTGCTTTCCCTGGCCCTTCTGCGTAATCAACTTAATGAATTTCAAACCCTACATTTCTATGGCAATCCATTAAGTTTTCTAAATTTTTCGAAAAACGAATTTTTTGATTTTTCTTATCGATATTTAGATCGAAATTAAAAACTTATGGAGCGCTAGTATGTCGAAATTTGGAGAAAAGGGTTCACAAAAATTTCGGTCTAACTTTCCAACAAAAAAATTAAAAAATTAAAAAAATATAATTGCGTTTACAAACCATTTAACATTCTCGCTGTCACGCACTTATGTCGCCAAAACAGAAGAACTTGAAAACTTGCTGTCATCTGCTCTCATTCGACCAAAAAATCTAGTTTTATAGCTGTTAAAAACCGACAATCCCCTGTTTCTGAGGGTTTTTTTTTGCAAAAATACTGACATGTTCAAAATATTAAATTAAAACTCTCAAAAACTGACAGATAATGAGCGGGGCATCTATGAAGTAGGAAAAATATATGAGATCGTATATCACTTCTTTGTTCATACGTTGTCAACAATCGTTATGAGTTCTCAGGGTGTGAACCTGCAGCTGCATATGTTGGTCCTCTTGTGTCCTACATGACTCACTGAAGTAGCCTATTGCTCAGCGTTTCGGTAAGATTTTGCGAGCTGTTCTTCGAGAATTTGCAGCCAGTGTTGTAGGTCTAACCTGATTCGGTGTCGCTTTTGGCTACTTTCAGGGTTGTTTGGGATGTTTTTTCGTAAATGTCATTTCAATACTTCAATTTCCGCTTTTCTTCTTAGCATTCGCACTCATGTTGCTGTCTTCACTTAAAGTGCCTTAGCTTTTAGTGCGCTTGTTTTGTTGCAAATGATTTTCAAGTGCACATTAACTACAGGAGAATACACATTTGTGTAAAATAGAACTAAAAAGTTGGTTGGAGAATTGGTTGATCTGTGGGTTAGCTTCAGTATTGAATGCGAATTCGATTTTTATGTTGTTTTAGAATAAAATGATTTCAGGGTTTGTTTTGTTAAAAAAAAAAAAAAAAACCATAAAAAACCATAAAATACTTCAGCCGGGATCTTTGTCCTTTATTTGAAATTGATCTTCGAGGTCCCCAAGTCTTCTATTAGGGTTATTTGGAGGAAGACCACCGCCCATGGGCACCAAAAATAAAACACTTTTATCAGCAAAAGAAGAATTTTGATCAAATCAGAAAAACACCATCTAGCTCGACTTTGAACAGTATTAAAAGGAAATTTTCACTGTTATTATTTTTTTATATAAAATTCAATAATAAAACTATTCCTTAGTAAAACTAATATTAATTCACTGTTTCTTGTTTCCCACATTTTCCTCTGAAACTTGCTTAATTAACTGTCGTCCGTCATAGATCAAACCTTCAAATTTATCTTCCTTTTTCTATCAAACCTATTTGGAAACACTTGACAGTTTTTGCTTAGCTTTTGCTTTTTGCTTGTTCTGAGGATGTGTTTTTACCTAATTTTCATTACTGTCTGCTTTAGTGCTCTCGAGACTTTGCACGTTTTTCAATTATTTTAAGAGCTTTAAATACAGTTAATTGAAAAGGTTAGTAGGTTAACACCTACAAAAGCTTCGATCGTAGCGTCTACGGGTTCCACAGGCCCTCACCGCTCGTAGTCTTAATGTACACGTACGTCTGCGGAATTAATTTTGCGTAATTGAAAATAGGAATTGTTGTTGGTAGAATTTAACTTAATTGAACTATACGAAATTCAAATATATTGAATTATGTTTACAACTATTTGCGGTGAATATTGTTGTGATGTAAAAGGTGAAAAGGAAATGACAGGTGAGATGAATAGTAGATAAATGGGATTAGTGAGCGAGACATGATGTCAACATCCGCACATTGCTACGTAGAAAAGTAACGAAGCAGCGTGGATAGCAACACACAATCATATTTCAAAGGATTCCCTCATATAAAGTACTCGCCATAATTAGATCGCGATTGGCTGTAATGGATTGTTCAATTAGAAGTTTGAGATGAACTGGTCTCAGAATTCCTATAAAAAACTATAACGCATCACATGCACTATTACACTTTTACTTTTACACACGCACTTTTACTTTTATTTTAATTAAAGGATTCGAAATTTTTCAAATTAGTCTCCACTATGCTTGCATAGTGAAATAACTATTTATTTGTTTATATCCATAATTTTGTTCCAACTTCATCGTTAGCAGATATCAGACACCATCCAAATGCCGGTGCATCGTTAAAAATTTTCTCGCTGACACACATTTTCCACCAATTTTATTTGAATGGCTCAGGAAAGTGACATTTATGGCACGTTGGACAAAATTGAAATGCACAAACGAAAGTCCCCTATTAGCATGCATTATACACGCCTTAAATTTCTTTATTTTATTGTCTCACACGGACTTCGTGTTGGTGTTGGCAACCAGGGATTCTGTTGTTGCAACATCTTGACATACAATTATCATAAAATTTAACTTGGAAATCTGAGATTACTGCCATCCACGAACCAAAACCACTCTCATACACTATTCAATATTACAACCAATCTTCAGTGATAATTTCGCCTTGGGTCTGACAAACTTAAGCCATGTTTGCTTACGAAAAAAATTCAAATAAAATAAAGAATTAAACTTAAGCACACGCTGCGCCGTCAAGGAATAATTAATAATTTCATAATTATATGGTTTGCTGTTGCAAATCTGAGCATTAATCCTGGTTTGATCATGAACTCCGAATACATGTACAAATGTGATATTCATGATGACTCAGGTAACTCCGTTTTGAATCGTATCCAACCAGGTGGAATGCGAGAAACCAGGAGGGAAGATAAAACCTCTACATAGAAATTGCAGACTACGACTATGGGAAAACTATAGCAAGGAAGAATAAATAATAAGAGAACAAGTGAACTGGCAAACGAAGGAACCAATTGAAAGTCTTAGACGATGAATCGTTTTAGACGATGAAGTACGCGCGATGAAACCACCATTTCTTGGACCAGATACATGTGGAGCGCAAACTACAAGGAACTGGTTTTTGAATACATCGCTAGGATATGTGTATATTTGCAAGTATACACATTCGATATCTGCGAATGGTGAACGCAATATAAACGAAACGGTTTGCGGTTATTCAACGCACTGCCAATTTCGTATAAAGAATGAGATCTGTTCTGGAATTTATTATCCCATCTGAGTTTGTAGGCGAGAAAGGAGAATAAAAAACTATTTTTGGGTCCAAATTCAACTTATATTTAGTTTTCCGGCTAGATAAAATTTTGTTGTTTGGATTCCAAGGGTTATTCACATTTTTGACTTCTATTTTCGAATGGTTACTTTGGTTTTGATCAAATGATTTTGAATGTCTTCGCATTCAAAACGAATTGTAATGCTCTCTCGGCTGCCGGCCGATTATCGTCTTTGTGCATCCCATCTCTTTAAAATACCGGATTTATCCTAAAATAATATTTTCGACTCTGATACATATGTTCTCAGATTTTAGCCATCTTGTTTGAGAGAGCCCGCAATGAAGAATATTGGTATAACGTCTTAGAAATTTGTTCAAAAACTCTGATAAGCCTCACAGTGCCCAATATTTGTTCTATACTGGTGTTGAGCGCTCAAAACCTTTCACAAACTTTTCTGATGCCAATCTCTCTGACGACAATTTTACCGCCCAAAAAGCTGTAGTGTGTGTTACACTTAGATACCTTAAAGATGTCAAAAAACGGTGTAGGAGTTGCGCAATGTTAAAAGAGCTGAAGAGAAGAAGAAATTAACGAAATGAAAAAGCAGAGAAGAACGACGCAACATCAAACGTTAAAAAAATTTCGCGGATAAAGTAAATTTTTGCAATAACCACTGTTTTGACAGGAGAAGCCATGAAGAAAATGTCAGTCAATTGAAGTTTGGTGGAGCAACCATTTCCTGATAATTTAGCGAAAATGAAAAGAGGGATGATACACGCCTTTAGTGGTCTCATTTTGATCGACAAAGTTCCACAAAGTATGTTTCTGACCCATCTAACCCCCGTGCCAAAACATACGTTTGTTGGCAAGAATTTTGTGGAACATACTGTACGAATTTTCAGCTTTTACGAAAACCATGTGCCCCTTTTGAAAATCATGGAAATCATGGCCTGCAAATTTTTCATGCGAGCGTACAATTATGTGCTGTGTAAATATGAGCAGAGGATCTCGATGAAAAGAAGAATCTCGAAGAATAGAAGATTAATTAGTTTAAAAAGCGAAAAAATCAAAGGATTCAGTGTAGAAAGCGAATAAACTACAAACAGGTTCACCCAAATTGTTGTTTTTTTAATATTGCGGACAACAATGTCAGAATTGACTCAACCTTTTAACAATGGCAGAATTGGTTCAACCAATTTTCGTTAAATTTGGTTTTTAAACTGCCTTAAACCTGAATCCATCACAATTTTGAAAAAAGGCGGGAGGGGAAATTCGATCCATCAAAAATTGTGAAATAAGAGAAACATTTGAAATTTTGTTCTGAAACAGCTGCTATAATTTTCACCGAAATTATTATTATCAGCGGTAGATTCGCGCGTGAAAAACCCTTCCTCTGCAAACCCTCATTGTTTTTCTTTTTTGTTTTCGATGTGCCAATCCGAAGATTATCCGTCCGTCCTGAGAAAAATACTCTCGACTGTCTCACCTCACATTAAATTGTTAAAATGTGACAAAAAAATATTCCTGTACTTTTAATGAGTAAAGTAATAGTTTGTAACGTATTCCATATTGGTATGTAATAAAGGTGACGAAAAACCTGTTCCTAAACTCCATTCCTTTTTTTGGATTCATAATTCGGGCAAGCACCCTAAATAAATAATGAAGTGCTTTGGGTTACCTAAGCAGATTCTTCTGTAAGTTTTGTAAACTCTGTTGACACGAGACGGAAATATTATTTTTATAATTCAAGCTTTTTGCACTCTCTTGTTTCTTCATCTCAATTCAACCATGGGCTTAATTCAAAAACTGAAAAAATTTGAGATGCAAACTTCAGTCACCTTTGATACTGACGTCATCTCGTAATTTGAATTTACGTATTGACAGTAGGAGCAGCTGTTTATGTTCTCTATAAAGCCTGCGAGGGAGGACGCTCCGCAAAACTTTTATAGTATCTTGTGTATGATGCGCTGTAAACAATTACAAAAGTTAACGATAAAAACATGTATTTCAAACTGAGCATAACATATATTAAATAATCTCGAGTAAATTAGAGTTCGCGTTGATAGAAACGTTTGCTTGCTTAGACAGTTGGGTCGAAAGAGAACGATTAATCTTCTTCATCTCCGACCACAGCATGCTTTGTGCGCTGGCGTCGCTGTGTGGTAAACGATCCCGCTTGGAAATGAGTGAATATTTGCTTGTAGTTGATATTTCTGACATTTGTTGCGTATTGAATTTTCTTCGGTGGCTCAGCGTAAGTGTGGACGGCTGTGAGGTGAACTTGATCAAACGAAGTTTTCGCTAAATCTTTTGATTTTTGGGGGGAGTTCCGTATAAGAGGGCTTTAGGGATTTATTCGGTTTGTCGTAGTGGAGGAATAAGTGCGTTCAAGAATGAAAGTCCTTAAAATGAATACGTTATCTTTGCGGTGGTGTTCGACTTACGAGGTTTTAAGCCGCTGCCTGTCTTCCCTGAACATTTTGATAAAAATTTGGGGTAACAAACCAGGATTATCGTCAGAAAGATTTTTTCTGGCATTCGTAATATTACGCTCTAGACTATCTCTGCACCGGAATGCTATAGAGACTGCCAGGAACTCTGTGAAATATGTACTACATAATTGCTGGGCAGGGTCTAAATTAAGCGAAAAAAGCCAGAGGCTGCTCATATCCATCCGAGAATTGTTCTAGTACTCGTACTCCTCGCGCTGCGATGTCTGAAGTCGGAAGTGAAATCATTTCCTTTCTTGCCTCAAATGCCATTATTGCTTCGTTGGTCAAATTTATTATAGTTCTGAAGTTATTGATGGGCGAAAGAACTACTAGAATGTCTGCAAATGCCTTTCTTCGTCATAAATTCAATGTTTGTCTTAGCAGTTTTGTATTTATCTGGTGGCACTCGTCTGAGGCGTTCTTCGACTGATGAGCCTTAGGCAGAATGTGGTAAAAACCTCGTGTTTTATGTCACTTTCCACATAAAATGACGTCGTTAATCCTGGGAACGCATTCAAAATCTGATGGAATTCGTTCGTCGGATCAACGAAGAAACTGACCAAGTGCTATTAAAATTTAAACCGTTTATATGCAGTCTAATACACTCGTGCTCATATTAAAATTCGCGTTGACAGGGACGTCGGCTGGCTTGGACATTTGGACCGAAGTAGAACGACTTATATGCCTAATCTCCGTTTACAGGATACTAAGAGTGCTGACGTCGATGTGTAGTCCCTTCACTTTTGGGGCGACTTTCTTATAATGATACTCAAATAAATAGAATTAATAATAGCAGCAGTAGTTGTAGTAGCTATTAGTCTCACTTGTAGTCACAGCAGTTATAGTGTTGGAAGCAGTAAAGGGTTTTAACAACAGTATTAGTGGTAGCAGCAATCGTAGTTGTAAAAGAAGCAGAAGCATAGTGTTAAGAACAATAGTTATAGAAGAAATCGTCGAAATAGTGGTAGTATTAAAAGTAGTAGCAACAGTTACATCAGTAGGCGAATTGTCAGAGGCGAGATGCACCTTCCAAATGTATTTGAATCTGTTATCTAATCTGACAATTAGACTTATAAGACTGTTCTTTCCAATGCATGGACCCGTCAAATTCACAGACCAGTCAATTTAACAATAATAAAACAATAAAATATCGGTAAGAAAGGTTTGCTCATAAAACAGAAAGGTACCGAAATTAACCAAAGCGACTTCTCATCCAAATGAACCACAAATTATATAATCGTCTTGCTTCATCCTCTCAGACAGTACCCAAGCGAATCTTCAACGTCTTTGACGGTAAAATCATATTTTGCATATCTCCAAGCAATAATTTTTGCATTCTATACTGCAATACCGCCGCATTGTCTACAGGGGCAGGGATAATCATATCCACGCGTCTAGAGAGATATGAAGGTTTTTGTTAGGCTGTACAGTGTGATGTATTTTCAAAAAAATACCAATATAACTATATATATTTAAAAATAATATAATAATATATTAGATCAATCGATAGGTTGCACCTGCAGCGAAAGAAAGGAACAAGGTTAGATAGACAGCGTTATTTGAAAATACAAAGGCAGCATAATGGCGGCCGAAGGAAGTTACTTTTAAACGACTAGCTCACCGCGCGGGCGTAGGGGTTATAGGACATTATTTAAGCCCAGGACCTTCCATGTAATAAGCATGCACACACAGAAAGAGCTTACTCTTTCATATTAGACAAAGTTAAAAAATAAAAAGAAATGATCACATAAATAATTAAATATGAAATATTTAATCTACTTGAATTGTGATGCGCAGATTCTGACTTTATTCGCTTCTGTTGCGTTGATTTTGACCACCTCTGCTTCCTTCAACACGAATCTCAACCTCAGCTTAGTTTCGAGGCTTCACTTGCTTCTGCTACGCTGATTCTAATCACCTCTAGCATGAATCTCCACCTCAGCTTGGTTTCGGGACTTCACTTGCTTCTGCTGAAGACGCGTCTATCTTGGCTGAAACGTAGTGGTTGTAGTTGACACGGCAGAGAAATAGTTTAACCCCGATCCAGTATAGTTCAAAAACACTGTCTTCTGGATTCGCTACAGAAGTTTTTGATTTTTGTTTCTTTTTAGTTTGAAGTGGATTCTTTCCATTTCCGATTACGAATTAGTTTTCTTAAGTATTTACACACTAAGTATTTACACAATTCACAATAATTGTAAAATTGTGAACGTTTGCAGTTTTGCAATTGAATCGGTGTATTTTCAACAGTCAAAATGAAATCTAATATCCTTTCTTAACATATTAAAAAAAAAAATATTTTTTCTGCACCCAAAATTGTTCTCCTGTTGGCAACTTTATTTCAACTGTTGTATGTGTTCAATGTGTGTGTGCAAAACACTCAAAATACTCCATCAACCAACAACTAACCGATTCTATTGCACAAAGTCATCTCTATGTAATCCTGTTTCGCTGTTTGAACAATGGATAATGAATGTTTGTTGGTTTTCACATTTCAGTACCTAGACATACAACTTTCTACAACGTTTTTTTTTTTTAAGTTTTCTCCATTCATTCATTTCTCCATTCATCCAATACTTTTCTCGCTAGCAATTTCAAAAAAAGTCAACTCAACTTTCAAAATGGCACTTAAAATAAACTCAGTGCATCAACAATGTCACGTTGCAACAAAACACACTGCAATCATTTAAATACATTTAATTATAAAAATAAATTCCTCCAATAAGGCTGGTTAAACACTCGTTGAACGGCGAACGAGCCACCTTTAGGGTGGCATGCTCTCAAAAAAGACCATTTCTACAGAGAAGTCGCTGGTGAAAGCGCTCCCATGCATACTTTCGTTCTGATATATGCATTTTGTTAATTAAAACTGCAAATGTTGGCCGAAGGGATGAACACACTTAACAAGGGAAAATTATGTTTAACAGTTTAAACTCATTATTACGTTTCGTGGCGTGGACAAATGGTGTTGAGGGTGGACGGGAGAGAAAGGGAGATTGAGAGAGAGAGAGAGAGAGAGAGAGAGGAAAAGCAATGTGCAGCATTTCCAAGCACACCTGTGTTGTGCATAACAGGGAGGACTCGTCCGATGTAAACCAGGCAATTCAACCAAGGTGGCTCGGATCTTCACAGGGGGTTGGATGAAGTTGTAACAATGAGAGAGTTGGAAAAGCTGCAAAGCCAATAGCACAATGTGCAAACTAAAGTCCTGGGTAAATATGAAATGCTATGTAAATTTCAGTTTTTATTAAATCCAGTTAAAAAGCATGTGAAGCGTTAACTAGGGGTTTGTCTCAGGGTGGCAGGCGATGAACGAGCAGATACAGGTGCCATCTGTAAATAGGAAATGGAAGCAGCATCCTTTGTTTTCAGCTCAGAGGTGAATGAATCTCACAGTATATTAGAATACACTGGAAGCTGAAGATGCGCAGCCATTAGAGTCTCTCACCAGATTTTTTATTCCAAATAATGTCTAGAGTGAAGCATGTCCATAAAAGTGCACTTTTTCAATGTGTGTGTTGAGTTTTTGGTTTGAAGCAAGTCCAAATTTTTGGATACGATCAAACCGCAAAAGGGACTTTCTTTGGGTCTTTAGAGTCATTCTTCATGCAAATGAATGCTATGTAGAGTTCACATAAACCATGTTCAAAGTTCACGTTATGCATAGCTCAATGTAACTTACAGCACCGTCACCAAGAACGCAAAAACTAAATTAGCTTTACTTCAATTCCCTCGACTGTTCCATACAATTATAGAAATTCGCTATAAGCTCTCATCTACGTGTTCCATTCTATGTTGGATCCTGCTCACCTGCGTGTGTAGAACGTGGAAATTTTTATAGTATTACGTGGCCACGTGGATTATGTGCATTCGTTTGACTCGTTCCTATTACAACTTTTTGCGAGCTGCGAACTTGACAGGTAACTGCATACTGCCGGGATTTGCAAGTAGGTGAACGGACTCTAATTTAATTTTTCCACATTAGCTAGAAAATCCACTGGGCAGCATCGAGAGTGAGCCAAGCCACTCATTCATGCTGCAAGTATGGGCAAAAACAGCAAATGCTGAGTAAATATCGTGCACATAGTTGAAATCCCTTGACGGACAAAATTTCATTTGCATTGCGAATAGAATTTACTTTAAATTGGGAATGCTCCTGGATCCTTTTCCAAACGTACATATGCACGTATGCTGCTGAAAATCTGGGCCGCGATAACTAGAAATTTGGTTAATCGAGTCACGTTGTGTGACTGACGAATTCGATTTGGTTTCCGAATGCATATTTGAAATAAAGATGAGATTTGCTTAATTCGCGTTTCACTCGACCACGATCCATCTCCGACAGCCGGTTCGCCCAGACATCCTGCATATGTATCCTTCAGACACGAAAATACCCCGCCCACGTTACGTTTGCATCAAGCAAATTACTCAATTAGTATTTTTCAAAAATTAGCCAGTAATTCGTTTTCACAAGCTTTCATGTTTAATGATATAACATATATTAAGGAATTTAACAAAAACGAGAAGCTTTGTCCAACCTCTCAATAAAAGTGACTTAAAGCAAGTCGTCAGTATTCACTAATCTCTGTTACTACCAAAAAGCAACAGAATTCACCAGCAAAGGACATGCAAACCTTTTCTTTTTCCAAGTAAGCGCTTTGACTTATTTCATCGACTTTCATCAACTTGCACCCCTTTGAATCTCAAAGCTTTGTGCCTTCCCACAGAGCGGGTATAGCTCCACACTCAGATTTCATCACTCAAACGTTCGGCAGTTCGAAATGGTGAAGTATTCTTTTGGGGAATTAAAGTTGAATAAATCTCAATATGAAAAGTTACAAGGCAAATATGATGCAAAAGTGCTTCGACTTTGCGTTGTAACTTTTTATAAGCTCTTTATTCAGGCATTCATCTGAGTTGCGGTGCACATTTGAACATGTACAGGAAGGTTTAAGGATGGCTGTTCAAGTTTTAATAAGTAAAAAATAAGGACTTCCTTTGAATCTTCTCTCAAATTAATAATATTATATATGGGATTGTTATTTTGTTGTTTTCAGAACGAAATTCAGTCATTCCCTACATGTTTCATTGTATCGTTCATGGTTGTGCCATTTTCGGGATGTAGTTTTGTCCTTCGAACAAACCTGTCAACGAAACCACACACCGAAGCTTGCACACCATCAAAATAATTGATTGTAATTGTGTGTCTTTCATTCGATCTCTTTCCATTTTGATAAGTTGCTCGATGGCTTGCACTTTCCAGCGGTATTGAACATTTTGTTGGGACACCATTAGTCATTTGGGGACTATCACCATTAGTAATTAATTCAAAAATTATGAAAAATTTCATATCATATTTTAAGACCGTCGGTAAAAATGCGACCTAAAAGCAACCCAGCCATTAAGATTGCAGTGGATCTCCTTGTCGTAAGTCTTTCTGCGTGAAGACAAGTCGCCAGCCGCTCTGATTGCATCGGCTAGTCTTCTTTTAATAAGCTTCGCCTGCACGTCTTCAACAGCACTTCATTCTGTCTCTGTTGATACATGTCTGCGCCCCTCGAGTTCGCAAAATCGAACTTCTCGACATGCATTTTCCCAGAATTTTACTTTTTAAATCATTCACGGTTTAACAAATGCACATTTGAAATATAAGAATAATTTTTTTTTATTTATGTATACCAGCTGTTGAAGGACCGGCTTCACCAGATGATATCCACGATTTTTTCCGTTTCGGGGTTACAAAACAAATCTATTTTTTGTCAATCGTCACAATTCGACAAACGAATTGTCGAATTCGGTGCCACGAGAAATCGATAAAAACGATTTCCTTTCGTGGCACCGAAGTATCATTTCACAAGACACTTCGCGATTTTTCATTTGACGTTCATTCAACTCGTGTGGAACCTATTTACCGAGTTCATTGATGTTACCCGTTGGTCGTAAACGTCTACTGATCGTTTCACATAATTACTCAATTCCTCCTGTTTGCATTTTTGAGTTCTACCAGAGCGCTCACTGTCTTTCACATTGAAATTACTACTTTTGAATTTTCGAAACCATATGTCACATGTCCTAATTGATGGAGCGTGTCTAAAATATGTTGTCACTAGCAAACAATTACTTTCAACAGTCTTTTTCTTTTGGTTAAACAAGTAAAGCAATGCATGCCTAAAATCCTTTTTTCATTTACAAAGTTGACATAATTGATGAACACACAAACAAAATGGCGTATGTGTCTAATCGAAATGGCGAAATGGTCAATCGAAATGGTGTATGTGTCAAATTAATACGTTGCGTACCTTTCGCCGGCGCCGTTAGTAAAACTGAAAAAAAGTTTTGCAAACATGTACCCATATGTATGCAAACATGTGTCGTCTAATTTATCAAACTCGTCGTTTTAACCGTACAAAAATACCGTTGTACAATGTCCTCCAAATTATTCTACAAGGAAAAATTCGAAACACAAATTCAAAAAGGCATAAACTACGATTTGGAAGTTTTCTGAACGCATAACATTATGGCGGCTGTTTAAACAAAAGGGTTCGGAAAATACGTATTTTCCCGGTTAATAGGCATTGTTGTTAAAAAACAAAAAAAAATAATTATTAAACAAGGTGTTATTGCTAGCTATAACCTTATACGTGAAAAAATATTTAAAATAATTTATGTTGAAACTTCGTTAAAGGTTAGAATTTCAGAAGGATCAATCAGGTTGCTTGCGCGAAATGTGGGAGGACAGCATCCAAAAACATGGTTTTCAGAAACATGCATTAAAAGTTAAAATATTATCTCCCTCCTCCCTAAAGAATATCTTCTGTTCCTTTTCCTCTTCTCTGGGATCTCTGAGGATTCCTCTGGCTGCCTGAGAAACTTCTGTGCTACGGCCGTTCGCTAAACTTATTATGTCAGAACCTCGTTCGTTGCCGTAATTAAAGTCAAGTTTTATGTTCTTAATTTCTATAGTTTTCAAAAAAAAAGAGGAAATTCTTTATTAGAAGCCCATGCTGCTGTTTTAGTTACGATTTTGACAATTGGCGCTAGAAAATAAATATCTGTAGGTGCCTTCAACCGTACGCACCGGTTAAAGCTCTCGATAATATTTTGATTATTACCGCCTCAGCATCGTTGTAAAAACTGATTTTTAGACAAATTTTCATAAATTTGCGTCAGAATATCTTGTGTTTCTTAATCAAATACAGAAGGATGCTCATGGTCTTGTAAATTATTGATGGCTTTCACTTTTTGGTACTTGCACTACGAATGCGGCACCTGATGGACTTTGCGTATGCTGCGGTTTCTCATCCGTCGACATTTTATGAAAATAACCTGCCCAGATCTCGTTACGCATATCTTCAACTGAATATTTATTACCTGCAACTATTACTCCGTAGAACGTTCACAATTTCTTCATTACTTTGTCAGTTAATTTCGCAGTTTCTGGAAGATCCTTCTTTTTCGGGGCATTTTATTGGGTATTTAATTGTCCAAGCTTATTTTGCTGAGTAAGATATTTTTCTGCCTCAGCTGTTCGCTTGTACAATCCTTTCTTCATGTGTAATATTGAAAAAAAACTTGGATAGCTCGGATCATTATCAATTTTAACATGATGTTTGTGAAGGTATTTACTTTCGGAAAGTTAAAAAAATAAAATCGATATCTTGAATTCCATAAAGTAGAATGTCGACTTGAGGAAGTCTTTATCTTTCTCGCAATTTCTTCTTATTTGCTTTCATTCTGCCTTTTAAAAATAGGAAGGAATGTCTTATGAGTGATATATTCTCGCGCTCTGTTGTTATTTTCTTTCGTCCTGATCTTGGCCACTTTTGATGAGCATCAGATTCCTAGAACCGTTTAATAGGTATTGCTGAGTACAACGCGAGCACGTTTTTGCTTACGACATTCCTTGCCGACCTAACAATTTAATCCTAAATTAATTTTCTGCACTCAGTTCAGTATAGAAATTCTCGATGAGAAATATAAATACCGTTACTATTCGTAACAAAGATGCAGATGTTCCCGCTACGAGCACAGACAAATCACTAAATATTCAAATCACAAACAACTCAACGTGTCCGGTTGTGTTGTACCGGTACAACGTGTTGTACCGTGTTGATACAACGTGTTGTACCATAAACATACATTCAATTCCGATCTATTGTTCTTATTTTTCGAGTTGGCTTGTGACGGACGCGATCATGAAGCAATCAGAAAAATCCTCGTAGAGGACTTCAAGATATTGTAAAATAATGGGGTGTCTAATACTTTTGCACACATCTGTATACTAATAACTGGTTAATTAACACAATGAACTGTCCAATCATAGGCAAAAAGATGAGAAATACATTCATCAAGCAGCTGAAAATTAAATTACTTTTAACTATTATGTTTGGGAGCATATATCTGCTTGCAGTTGTAAATAATACATAAATATATATTATTTTAAGTTTTCGTTCTAGAAATGCAAGAATAATATCAATAATTACGTTTTTCATAATCAGGGGCGACCTTCGATATAAAATTGACAGTCAGTTAACACTACAATGAAATACTACTTCTGCAAAATGATTTATGTTTGCATTTCATACTTTATGTTTGAATGTTGAAAATACACTGAAATTGGTCAATAAAGAAACATATTAATGATATCAAAAACGGAATTATTGATTTGATTTAACGTATATTGTACCTTGTTCGGTGGCACATTGCCGGATTCTACAGATAACACTACGAAATGTTACTCATGTGACAGCTGTCATAGTGAATAATCTAGTGACTCCAAGCAGATCTCACGTAATATAAACTGTCGTCGCTCGTTTTGGATAGGCTCCATATGTCTTAAGTTGATTTGAAAAATCGAAATTTTTATTGAAATTTTGCTTTTTCTTATCTCGTATAAAATTTGATCGGTTGTTGATTCTGAAACGATTCTCATTCTGTAAAATTCAAGCAAAATGTTAAGTTAAATGCAACATTAGTTTTGTAAGCTTACCTATTATCTGGCTCGAATTCTCAACCGCTATTTACCTTTCAAAATAGTTCGTTCTTTTCTATTACAAAGAAATTCCATTCAAGGACTTGACTCCATCTAGGCAATAATCTTAAGATGGCAAATTTGTTTTTTAAGGCAATATGTCATTATATTTACTGCGATAATAAAACATTATTCAGGTTGAAATCAAGAAAAAATTTCGGATAAAATTTCAAGAGTAAATAATGTTGAATAAGTTTTTCCCTTCTACAATTAAAATTGCTCCTTACTGAAAACAGATAGAGATAATATAAGGTATTACCCGTAAATTTTTCAACCCCTAAGAAATCGGTCGACATGAACTTATTCTAGATAAAATGGGTGTCATAAATTCTGTTATGCAATTACGGAAATTAAAAACATATTCACCTCAGTTTCACTTCTAATTTACGATAAGTTTTGAGAAGGAGAGAGGAGGAAGAGCAGTAGCAATAAAGTCGCACCACCTACCAGGCCATTGAAGAATGGTCTTATCCTGAAGTAAACCCTCCAGAACAATGCAATTACAAATTTTCCCCGTAGTACACACTCGCTCTGGTATAGCTATTAACACAACAAAAAGGATGGCCCAACAAAGAGCGCGAATGGAAAGTGAGTGGCAAAAATGTACGACCACAAGTAGGGAGACCGTCGAAAAGAGTTACTGAGTAATTTAATAAATTATGATTTAAGTGGGGATAATGATTGCGGCTGTAAATTTATTGTTTGAGGCACGGAAATATGGCAACTACCCCCCAGTGATTCAGGGACTGTTTTTAATCCTTGTGGGTTTTAATTGCAGTTGGTGTAGCGGACGAGGATCTCACTTATTGAATGGTCTGAATTTGTTCAGTGCACTGGTTGCACAACATAGTTGTAAGGATTCTGTATAAACTCGGTTAGCTATTTTGACTGTCTTCCGAAATTTCCGTTCGAATTCATAGTTTTCAAATATAAAAGCAAAATATTTTTTATAATATTTTGTTGGACTGACACTACCCAGGAAACTGAGGTCTACTTGAATTTTTTTTTCTATTCAACGCGCGTCAAACAATTCAGAGGCTTATGTTTTTGCCGCAGTTAATGGCTGTTTATCTTCTGCTCTGATCATTTTTCTCCTAAATCAATTAGCGTGATTGAGTGGATTCCAAAAGCGCCGCCGATTAGCTACAAATTGATCCTTCTGATCTTTTATTTCATCTCCAGAGACGAAATTGACTTTCTATGACAAAACTCATTCCGTGGCTACTCCATTGAAATCTTTAGCATTATCTTTGTCATCAGGAAAATACAATAAAACTGAACTATAAATTCAATCTAATTAATTAAACAAAAGCTCATTCGGCGTATTTGGCCTCACTCTAACAGCATTACCATAATATTCAATTCACTGCTTCACTAATGTGACATTAATTTGATAGTGAATTAACATAAATACAATTTTTCAGTGTTAAGCTTTTCAACATCTCATTCTTCTTGTTTGCGTCGCGACCGCAAAGAACCACCGAGTGTGGTAAAATGGAAATAGAATTCCGTCGGAATAGACCGCGTTTTAGGCTTTTTTATTCATTTGTTTCTATTCATTTCGTTTGTGCCTTCATCTTTGCAGCAGGAAAAAGCCAGGTATTATTCTTTTGTTATTAAGCCAGATTTGCTCAGCATGTCTGCACTTCTTTTGTCGCGGACAGGTATTATAAAAATGAATTCCGAATGGTTTGAAAGAAACGTGTGTCATTTTTTGCTGGCGAATTTCCCCGGGAAAAAATCAAAACTAGAATTTATTAAATCTTGCCTCCTTAATTTCAGGCTAAATTATTGGGCATGTTGTGTTTCCTAGAATATGGAAAAGACGAGACACGTCATTTTCAGTTGGTTGACCGGGAGGAATCATGTGCTTAGTTTGAATTTATTAGTATACTTAATGATTTCATATTTAAGAAGTTTTTTCGGTTTTTCATTAGTTTAAGACAAGATAATCTCAATTGGCATTGCTAGCTGATCCTGTTTTCGAAATCAAATATGTTGAAAAAAAATCTAATGAGGTAAACGTACTAGCAGGATATGAGATTTATCTTTGACACCATACATAGGTTGAGTGGTATGGGAGGGAAACGAGTGCAGTGCCCAAAAAAGGACTGGGTTTTAAATCACATCCTGAATTCGAAAACTGCAATCAATCAAATGAGAAGCACGCTCAGGAGGCAAAGGGAAAAAACGGAAGATATGGGAATGAAAATGAGATGCAACAGTACTCACCCACATGGGAGCAATTGCAGGACTTTCGCAATTTTGACTGTTGTTTCTCTATGGTCTAATATTTACTATTGATGAATACAGTACGCGAAAATACCAATTGAGCAGTTCTTAGGGGCAGAGGTGAGTGTAGGCAGCTGCTGCCGGTCTCCATTTGTTCTATCAGTATCCCCACTTTCGTATTTAAGATTGGACCGCAGTAAATCGTGGCTTTACCATGCGTGTGTCTTAGAAAAACAACAGATCTCTGATTGTGATACAAAGGATTATTCCTCGACGTTTCAACACTGAGCACAAAAATACTGTCCCTCTTGCAAACACAAATCGGTTCTGGATTTTTGACAGTTGTCAAGAAACCAAGAGCACACTAAGAATAAGTACACTTGACCGACAAAGATTTATCAGAACACCAGAAAATGTGGAGCTAGTTACAGAAACAATCGAGAAATCTGTTCTGTTCAAAGACACGCTATTGCTTTGGGGATTTTAGGCCACAGGAAGATTCTTCTTCTTCCTTCAAAATAATGATGATTCAAGAACTGACCCCAGCAAACTACGCGTACCGACAGCATTTGTATGAGGAGATCTTTGCAGCATTGTTCAGCAGCGTGTTAACCTAAGTGGGATTGTGAATAACCAAAATTTTCGCAATAAGGCTAAAAAAACCCCAAAATCAGTCACGAGCGTACGCATCGTTTCACTATTTGTGAACTACAAAATTTATCACTATTCCTCTATAGTGGACTATTAAATTTTAATGAAAACGTAGTAGAGTGTTCGAAAATCAGAAAAAAATGCAGAAAAGTGCAGAAAATGCGAAAATGTGGATAAAATTTACCATAATTTTGGGTCAGACTAACCTAAAAACATTCAAATATTTGAAAATTTGGAGGCCGCTGTTTTCATTCTTATCACAATTTAGTGATATACGTCTGTACTTCTTTAAAGAGGAAGACGTAGCCGCTAATTTCGGGCGTTAGGTTTCAAAGTTGAAAAATTCTCTGCAACCTCGATCGGAAGTGGTTGTGTTTAGTTGAGCTTTTGGTTGATCGGAGTCGTTCGGGGACTTTTTTTGAGTGACATTTCGGCCAAAGACCAAATGTTTCCCAAGTGTCTTATGTCTTTGAGAGGTTACGTGGTGTAGCTTGCCTAGTTGCCCGATTAAAGCATATGCGACATCTTTCTTTTTTATTATCTTATGCAAAAAATGTTTAAACGTCTCCCCCAAAACCTGCGAGAGCTAAGGGAGCGAATTGCTGAAGAAGTTAACGGAATGCCCCGCGAAATGTATCAGAGGGCTGTTAAAAACGGCTATTGGCCATCATGGTAAAGGTAATTATAGACTCCATGATTGCTGCGGAGAAAGTCCAAACGAGAGGTCCAATTTTCGGCTACTATAATCCATTATTAGGGCCGTATCTCGCCAATAACAAGGCGAATATCTTCCAAAATGGTCAAGCGACGAAGGCTTGTCGGCGTAGTCGAGTAATTTGACGTATCTTCACAAGAAATAACCAAGCGGTGTTAAAACAAACGACTTGTAGGCCAGTTGACAGGTCCAAAACTTGAAGTTATGCGCTAGAGTGAAAGCTTTTTTCAATAAGTCGATGGGTGCTCGTGCTGTGGGGCATGCCGTGCATTCCTGTTGAAACTAGAAGTCCTATACAATACGGTGTCTTAATTCCGGAACGAGAAAATCATTGATCATGGCTGTATAGTAGGCGCCCGTGACTGTAATGACATATCCAGCAGCGTTTTTGAATCAATATGGACCAATTATTCTACCGGCCCATGAAGTACACCAAACAGTGACTTTCTCCGGATGTAACGGTGTTTGGACAACCGCCTGAGGCTTCTCATCACTCCGAATGCAGCATTCAATGAACAAATCGAAATAGCCAATCAACCAGAAATGAGCCTCATTGGTAAACAAAACATTCTTATAAAATTTGGCATCTGCAATAATTTGTTCTTGCGCCCACACACCAAATCTACGCCGTGTCCATTTATTGAATTTTGTATGCCAGTAAACCAATATCATTCCGTAAAGTTTTTCAAATGTGGATTGGCACAGGTTTTGTTGTTGAGTGGATGTCGGATGGACTCACTATTGTTTGTGCACGATGAGTTTCTCGAACGGACCCTTTTTTTTCGAAATAAATCTACGAAATTTGCAGAAGTTGCGCAGGCGTCAAGCTATATGTGATGAAATGGCAAACCAAACTAACCATAACACGCATGACAGCTGTTACACCAAACATAGCACTAAATAGTGTTGCCAACTTAAAATTCTATACCTGTAAAAATGACACCCTTAACATTATCAGAGGAAAACTCAACGATTTACAGAAACCATTTTCGAAAAAATCTATTATTACTTAAAAGAGATTATTTTTTTTCTAAAGTGGTCATGTCAATCAAACTTTCTGACAGTATCAATAAATGCTCATATGGAAGGAAAGAAAAGGGTAGATTCAACACAATAAATATATTAATTATTTTTAACAGGTGCTTGGAAATAGGTTCAGTTTGAGGTAGTCAGAAATTATGTTTCGTAAAAAATTATTCATTTAATTAATGAGAAATTAATTAATAAAAAATAAAAAATTTCAAAGTCTGCTCTAAAGAAGAAGATGACAATCTTATGGAAAAATTAAAGAGTAAAACAATTGGACGCTGATTATGCATTCCTGACTAATACCGGCCCTGAGCACGTCGACGACGGCAAGGGTCGTACTTCGTACGAGTTCGGGTTGCTTGAGTCATATTAGGCTTTACTCTATACTTGCAAGCTCGCATGCTTTTGAGAGGAGTGCTTTTAAGTTAACCTAGTCTATTCGATTCAGAGATTTTAAAGTGGAGTTGAATAGCTGAAAGGACTCAAAGAGGTTGAACTCAGTTTAAATCATCTATATTAAGCTCTTGGAGTGCATTGAAGAGGAATAATGTAGGGATTTCAACTTTGATCGTGGAAGTAGACAGCTAAATAAATAATTTTTTTTGACAAGTCACATTCCTGAAAAATTCCGGTTTAAATTAATTTATGTGTAAATTATATTAAATACAAAAGTAAAGCTATTTCTTACTCGATAATATCAAAGGCGTCCTCCAGTTTCCTACAAGTTTCACCAAGTATTTTACAACGAAATTCCTTTTTTTGATTTAATTTATTCATCCTCCTCCGTCTGTTCCGAATACACTTTTTGTAGCGTCTTTTATTCACACTTTATGGTGCTAAGTATAAGTGAGCATTCCAATTACTCCATTCCAATTACAAGAGTTTACTCTAATATAATTATTTGCTGTTCAGGTCATGTCAGACATTCTCGCCAAGGTTCATGTCTCCATAATACCGTTCCGTTCATGTCATGTAATACTCCGAGTTTTAATATTTCATTTTTGTATACGACAGACGTATTTCCATTTGGAAAGCATTCCGGAAGCTCAAGCCGAAAACTTGCTTCCAGGACCTTTTTTGCTGCTTCGCCGCGTAATAATATTATGTATTAGTTCAAAGTCGAGATGAAAAAGTTGAATCGGTTGCTTTCGCAGCTGTGCAGACTAACCATAGATGCTCTACATTTTTGAAACTAAAGTAGGAATTTTCAAAACTACTAGATATTCTACTTTACAAATTTCTACTTTACAAATCACTTCCCAAATTGAATTAGAGTCACTAACGCTTCGGGAAAATGTTGATTTCACTTATATAATGATCTAGAATATCAATTATGTAATGTATCTATAATATTTATATAATGTATCTAAAATATCAATTCAATTTCCAAAACCGTTGAATTGCTTTCCATTCCATGTTCAATTGAAGCCATGAGTCAAAATAACATTCTGAACCCAACGCAAGTAAAGGTAACCCCAGTAAAGGTAAAAGGAATAAATATTGGATCCGGATTTCAACATTTTTTTTTTCCTCTTTTATATTAAAGGAACACAAACTCGTTTTTTAAACTTAAACCATGTTATCCAAGTTAGTGTCTAATTGTATACTTTACTTAACGCTGTTCAAGTATTTTTCCCGCCAAACGAAAATCTCCCCAATAAGCTATTCAAGATATTTCCGGTACAAATCTTTGAATCGATTGTAGTTTACTCCCTCTGATTAATTTATGGAAGTTAATAAATAGCCGGCGGCAAAAGACCGGACGATTTGAATTATCTTAATCGCAATGAACGCATACATCTAGCCACCCATACACGCATGTATTTATTAGATGATAAGACAACAAAAAACGCAAAGCCCTAATTTTGTTATAACTAACTCGTATGCTCGGCCACCTCAGTTGCCCGCAACATTGTTTGCACGCGTTACAATAGTACACATACAAAATCCCACTTACTAAAAATAAAATGCAATTATTCCTGCCACGTACTAGTACTTGCCTGGCATATAATATTTATCCCAGCTGATTGTCTAGGTGTTATTTGTTTGTCTTCTTTGCAGGATCGTGTAGCTATTGGAATAATCCTAGATTTGAAAATTTCTCAGTAATTTCACATATAATTTTGATGGGAGTGGTCAGACTCAGTCGAGTTTGAGTTCTATTCTTAAACGTTGAATGATTAGGGTTTGAAATTGGAGAAATTCACAGTTAATGTGGGTTCGAAAAAGTGCACAGAGTTTGATATGATATCCTCGGATTCGAATCGAATCACTTTGAATTAGATTGGATATCTCTATCGTTTATTCTTCATATTGATGCATTAATTAACCGTGAAATAAATATTTCAAAATCCTTGCTTTCCAATGGCCAGGGTCACGCTTCTTTAAACGGACGCACTTGCCTTTCAATTTCTATGAAAAACGCATATCTTAAACATTTGTATGTAGATTTTCAAATCGTTTTTATCGTCCTGGTACGAGAGACATCCTCACGGCAACTTCTCAACTAAATATATATCTCTTTGCATCAAAACCGCCCGAACAGATTCAACACGGAAAACACGAAGGCAGTATAAAAGAAAAAATCCTTAAAAAATCACAGAGAATTTGCATACGAACCGATATAGTAACGTTCTCTTGTGCAGGAAATATCCATAAAAATGTAATAGAGGCATTCCAGCAAACCAACCATTTTTGCCATTCTTGTCTGCTTAGACACATGTAGAACAGCCGTCAGCAGCGCTGGGACTCGTTTTTCGGCAACTACTATGTTGTCAGGAGGATGCCGGGATGCATGGTGCTGAAAATGGTGGCTGCTGGCTTGATAAGATATGAGCAGGATGCTTCAATTGGGCATAGTCTCACCCTCCGTCCAAAATGTATTCAAATGCAAATTTTCGGATATGTTTTTATTAGCATTTTTCATTGTCATCAAAATATATGAATTTTTTGATTAAAGGCGAAGTCAGGCAGTCCGCTCTGGCAGCACGGAAGGATGCCCGTTCACGTCCTTGTATTGCACACAATGTGTTTATTATGTAACGTATTGTTCAAAGATTTGGGATATGTCTTTCGATTATGTATAGTAAAAAGAATGACGGTTTGTGGAAAATAGAGGCCTAAGGGTCTGCAACAATTTTCGGCTGCCATCCATAAATGAGATTTTTGCAATATCCTCCATTACAAAGTATTTGAGAAACATAAAGAGATATCTTTGTAGGACAAAAACTAATTCATCCTTTTTTCTTGTATTTACAGGAGCCGATAGACTGTTCAATTTTTTGACTGTCTGCTGACACAATGTGCAATGGAGACCTGTTTGGGTGGTCGCCGGAACAAACAGAAGCAAAGTCAGAAAGACCAAAAGCAAAAAGCGCTCCAGCAAACGTCACAACATCATCACCTTCAGCAACCTCAAATCCAACCGCCGCACAAGCAACTGCAGTTATTGCAATTGCATCCGCCACAATCTCATCACCACCACCATCATCGCTATCAAGTGCAACAGGAACAGTTCCAACCCCATCACTACCACCAACAGCCAGAACTTTCGCACCACTCGTCACATTTGCATCAACCACAGAAGTCTGCGATGCAACAAGAGAGGTTCGACTCTGGCAACGCGGCAATGTATCCTGGTCCCAGTGGTGGTCACTTCGGCGGGTCTTCAAGTCGCCACCACCAAGATAACTTTCCATCCTCGTCGCCCCACGTATTCCCGAATTTCCCACCCCCGCCCGACTATCCTCCGCCTACAATGCAGACAACCGGAAAGGGAACACAGCAGCCAAAATTCTCCGTCAAAACATCGGAAGGCGTAGGACAACTTTCAGGCGCCAATATTGATGGAGATAGTGGCGGTATTGGTGGCGACATTGCAGATGAAGTTCATAATCGAAGGATAACGGCCACACATGGACTGCAATATCGATATCCTGACGACCTAGACACCATTGAAGTCTGCTTGGAACAGGATTCAGCCACAACCAGCATCCAACCAGGAATCGTTTCACCTGTCGCCACCGGCGGAAGGTCATTTGGTATCGTTCGCTCCTCGGACAATGGGGGTGGGGGAGGGAACAACTGCAGCATACGAAGTACTACCAGTCAGATAAACAATATGCCGACCATGTCGGCAACGGCATCGGTGGGAATGTCTCAGGTAAATATACAAAATGAATTCAGTTAGTATATTCGATAGTGGCTGGTTTGGCAAAAGGATGGAACAAATGCTCAGCTTAATATTGCAAGAAGTTTATTTGAGAATTGCAATATTCGCTGAAAATGTAAAAAAGGGACGAGAAAATAATCTGCTGACTCTCAACTCTTTCTATATACGTTGTTATAAAGAAAATCGTATTCATTAAAGTTTGTCGAACCCTGTGCAACCTTCGGGCTTATACTGCATCATTCCAGTCGTTAATTGGAGTTGAGAAATAGGAGCAAACCTATATCTTGTTTCGTCAAAAAATCAAAATAAGAATCAAGTCGAATTTCGTGAGCTGTCTTAGGATACTCTGAATGAAATTAATTCCAATGCTTGCTTCGAATGAGAAATGTTTTTCAAAGGATTTTCAGGAAGGTTTTTGCAGGAAGTTTATAGTTGTGGCGATTCTTTTCAATGCACTATTTTCAATCTAAAATAGTTGAAGCAGAAACAGATCCTCTTGAAAGCGGGAAGCTTTAAATGCTTCGGAATCCATCTCGCCACGAGTTAAAAGAAACAGGCACGACGTCGATATCACCCTCTCAATATACTACAAGGAGTTCTTATTTAATTAAGAACATAAAATATTAGAAATTTATTTCTTTATACAACCATTGAAGATGGGCGTCCTAGAATATTGAATTTAAAAAAGGAACTCTTCATAGCGTAAAAAATTGAATTTTGGAAATTGACTATTGCTAGATCGAGTTACTTAATTGGACCGCCAGCGCTAACGTAATAACTAGTGTAGCTGTTTGCATCCTTCGAATGTGTGTATCTATCATTTTCAATTGTGCATTCTTAACTTTTCCGGCATCTAATCTATAGGTTAATTTAGCTTTAAGCTATTTTCTTTCGTTACTTTCAAGACGAGTAAGCATAGGAGATCAGTTGGCCAAGGATTATTATCTTATAAGGAGTTTACTATATAAGGATTCTTTATCATGATTTTACTATTATTCCTTTCGCTTTCGCTTCCCAAACTGTTGACCAGAGTGCTTATGAGGGATCAACATGGTAGGAATCACCGTGGAGAGCATGAGCTGAAAGCGCGTCAAGCTCTACTATAGGTTCACTACGTCAAACTGCAATTTCTACTGCTCAGTCTCACTGTATGTTGTGTGTTGCTGGTCGGCGGGGACTATAGAAAAACGAAGAAGCCGTGAAGCCCAACGTTCAATGGATTGATAAGAGTCATATTTTCAGATTATAAAGTTTCGTTGAAGACATAACAGAGACTTGAGGGCTTGAGTTGTGACATTATCATGTACAAGCTTAAAGCCCCACAAACGTTTAGTGTTCCACAAACAGAAGAACTATACTGGGCTCGTGATTCTATTTAATGCATCATGCGGGAAAATTCCAGTTTGCTGATCCTGTCTAGACGATCTCGACTGACAAAGATATACTGTCATAGAAAATGCGAAAGGCTAGAGAATCGGACGTACATGCAAAAGTACTGAAACTGTTTCCTGATCCTTTCGCAGACACACTTTAAGCTTGCGATCCAACACATCTGTGCAAGATGGTCCACTCACAAACTGCTGGATGGAAGCAAGGTTTATGCTAATAAGCAAAAGAAAATAGCGCTCTGAGTTACCATCTGTATATCGCTCCCTATATCTGATCCCGAAAGGTTAAAAGAAAAAAACTAAGGCCTGACCTACAGAGGAACTATTTCCTCGGCAAGACGGCTTCGGGACTGGTTGGTTTACGCTAAGCGCAATTAGAGAAATCATGAACCGCAGACAAGTGGGCAGATGCCCATAATCTCCTTTTAAGACATATTGTCAAACTCCTTCAATTCTGCTCGGCTGTGGGATATTCTCAGCATTCTAGAATCTTTCACGCCGAAGTATCCTGTCCGAATACTGAGGGAAGAACGAATACTCAAGAACGAAAGTTTATCAAAAACGCGCTAAGGGGCCCGGAAAAATGGAATATATGTCAGGTATATTAGACATAGATTTATCAAGGTTTGGTTCTTCGCCTAGAGTCTAGGCCCTAGACAAATCCATTTTCTCGTGCAATGAACTTTTGTGGTTGCAAATACCGGATGAATCGCCACGTCACATCATTCATCAGACACAATGTCAACTGAACGCATCTCAAAGTAGGTAAAGTAATGGTTTAGATGATTGGCTGTATGACAGGCCGGGGTTTAGGTCTAAATCTACAAAGAACTGAGGTCGTCATTCTGACTCTGGGTTATTCACTTTGCTTTTGTTTTAGTTTTGCCTTTAATTTTGACTTAGAACTTATGATACATAAGACCGGTAAACCGTTTACATATTTTGAATTTTTCACTCACAATAGATCCGGAACTTAGGACTCCCAGCAGCAGCTTTTGGAGTATCTTTTAGATAATTTATTTATCATACTCGAAACTTACTCTGCGATCAGATCTCGACTTGATGTGCTTGAACGTATTTTTTCTGAAACAAATCATTGAACCAAGAGGATCGCCATGCTACAAATTTAATCTCTTGCGTGAAAATATTATGTAGTATGACGTGATCCTAGCTCGCCTACACTAAGTACGCAATCTGGTGACCGTGGCTTGCTAAAGCCAGACTGAGAAAACTGAAAACACCCAATAAATACCGTCGGTTTAGCCAATGTCTGAATCCTAGATTCTAGATGAGATTCATTTTTTTTTTTTTACTTTGGAATGATTTTTGTAAGATTTAACTTTAAATTTTAGTAAATTTTAGTCGCACTTCAGAATTTTTCGCACGCTCCTAGGTTTTCATGTAGCTGCGACATCCATTCTCGGTGAAATTCTTCGACCGATATTTGTTAACCGTACGGAAGCGTGGATTGTACGGCCCTCATGAAAAGTTGAGATCTTATTGAGTTCCATGCCTGTGAAAAAAGGTTTTCATCACCTATACATCACCAAGGTATAGGTGATGTGTAGCTGAATTAGGACGTAAGATCTCTTAAAGTTTTACAATCACAAGCTCTTGCAGAAAGAAAGAAGCATCCGTTTTGAAACTTAAATGGAATGATTTCGTATAAATAAGATACGACACTAATTTCTAAAATACTCACACACAGACAAAAAGCCAAAAAAAAAGCATTATTAATCATTAAATTAACTATTCCGAGTTAAAATAACTTTTATCTTTTTCCACGCAGGTTAAATGGACGGGAAATCGAGACAATTTTGCGCAAAATATTGGTCATAAATCAGATATCAACGCCATACATCCACAGCAACACATACAGCAAGACTATTCGTACGCATATTACGAGCCTGGAGCAGCGATGCGTCATTCTAACATACCTCCGCCGGAACAAACCCCGGTAACGCGACCACCCCCACCAAACTCCATTCGGGCTCTTCTTTCAAAAGGGAAGCGTAACAAACTTTTGGTTTCACCAACAACACGTCAATCCTATCAGACCCGCTACACAACGCATGAAAACTTCTATGAAGAAATAGCGAATGACGATCGGGTGGCCTTATTGATGTCGACAGGACACTCACTGGTATCGATCAATCAAAACATGGTCGAAGAAGAATTCAGACGGGTTCAGAATCACCATCGCAAAATATTGGGAGAACTAAATCTGTCGGTGGAAGCAATGCTAATGCCAGATAGCTCATCTAGCGGCAGTCCTACGGAAGAGGACGAGGAACCGGCAGCGAAAAATGCAGACAATCTAGCTGAACTGATTAACATTGTTGGTCCAACTGATGAGCTTTTGTCACCCGTAAGCAGCACTAATCCTGCTTTCTGCGGTGATTTGGACAGCGGTTTCAGTGGCAGTAGTGGCGCTAGTTATATCGGCAGTTTACGATATCATAAAACTAATGCGGCACTAACGAACCTTCTGACGAGAAAAGGGAAGAATGCAGCGTCGACGAGTAGTGGTGGTGGAGCTGCTGGTGCGAGTGCTAGTTCTTTTTGTGGTAGTGGTAGCGGTAGTTGTCGCTCGTCTCAGCGTAGTTTTCATGATGATTCAGGACAAAGTTCGGGATCGGGAACGGGACGGTCCTCCTATAACGTACAACCGAGTGCTAGTAAAGATACAAAGAGTGTTAAAGAAAAATTAGAAGCGTTGGCTAGTGTTCAAAATCAACCTGTTCAGACAGAGTCGAAAGCTCGAAGCTTTTGGAACAAGAAAGGATGGAAGAAGACGCCAACCTGTGCGAGTACATCGAATGTCCATCAAGCTGGTACAGGTAAGTGAAATCTTTTGATTCACACCATATAAACGCCGATAAGGGGTTGGGAGTCAACATGATACTGATCCCATGACAATCATCCAAAACTAACAACGAAAATGCTTCTCGTAAATGTATGTGACGTTATCGTTGCGAGATACTACAATAAAAAATTTGCTCCCAATTTATTATCTAATCTCATGAAAATACGCCCACCTGAAAATTCGGTGGAAAAATGGAAATTCACTCGAAAATTCCGATCAAGTCAGGCTAATAAATAACTTAGAATCAAAAAGTGTCGAAACAAATATTTTACACATTCCAATCTCCCGAAACCCATCCAATACCCAAATAAGTCAATTTCGCGCTGAATGCTTATTAGCATATGTACCATAAACATCTTACACTCGAAATCTTGATTTCCATACAATCTCTCCTGTTGCCGATGTTGTTCTGCGCTCCTCCGGTTCCCGGATTCCAGCACGTATGCAATAATGATAGCAAGACACATTGTATCGTAATCCTTGGAATCAATCTTTGAGCCAAATAACTGTCACTAGACGCGCACAACAAAAGGAAAGGCAATCCCGTTTAAGTGCGCAACGTACACCAGGAGCCTGTGATGGCAGCACCTCGTAAACTTCTCCTTAACTCTTTCATCTTGACTTTAGTCTTCGCGTACACTTAGAGGTGCTTCTGCGAATAACTTTGGCGCTCGGTGCGTTGGTAGTGGTGGAAGCAGCGTCTCAGTCCCAGTCATAAAAGCGCGAATTCGTTCCGCAAAAGTCATAAATAACACGAATTTATTGTACCCTGGGCTTTACAGTAAATGCTTTTCACTCACTGCTACAATACAATACTGCCAGCTCCCATCCATATGCCCGCGAGTTCAGTGAATCTTCCGTTCATTGATCAGAGAGCGAATAACGTGAGCTCCGTGTGTGTAATATAGTTCGAAGGATAACGCTATCTTTACAGCGCTCGCAAATGCCAAATGCAATATTCACATTTATTTCACCTTTTGTCCGTTTTATTTGGACATTCGACTCAGTGAAATGTCCAGCGTAAGTGGGCATAAAGTTAGACAAAGTTGCAAGGATTCGTTCTAAGTAAGGAGTGCCGTCTTCGTGTGTATATCTTTAGATGCTCCGAACATGCTACTCGCTTTGTCTTTAAAGTTTCAATATATAACAAAAGATTCAATTTATTTCGTCGCTGCTTAACAGAAAACGGAGCCATTCCCGTCACATTCTGTTTAGATAACATTTGTGACCAGATAACAAAAGATACGGATAATCATAAAGCATCGCTTACAAGCCAATGGTCTGAAATCTTGCCAGTATATTTTGCATAAAATATTAGTTTCCCCAGAAACATTTCAACCGACCAAATCCAATTTAAACGGACATTTGGTCCAACGATGCAGCGTTTTTATTGCAACAACTAAATCTTTGCTAGAGTCCTTGTTGGTGTTGTTGTTCGTTACCTTCTACTGCCATCCACTTCCGTCTGCATCCATCGCCTTGTCGGCAATAAAGCGAGCAGCAGGGGGTTCGTCCTCTGGACTCTCGGCAGTTTGGTGGACACACAGCATCATCCACCCTCCCTAAGAAAGTTCACGCAACATTCCACCCACACTCGCTCTCGGACTTGGACATTGATAAATTTGAGGAAAGTGCTAATGCACAAAGTGCTGACCGCCCGCCTGTCCGCCCAACTTGCCGAGTAGATTGTTGTAGTCATCAATCAGAGGATGCAAGAGAAGAATATCCGCAGGAATTTCACAGCAAACCAATTGATTTCGTCACGGTTTGTAGTCGTACGACGATGCGGATAGAGTTGAGCAAAAGGAAAATAATTGGAAAAACAGACGAAAGCCTTTCATCGTGTAACAACGGCGTCTAGAAAAAGATGAGAAATGGATGGACCAAATGCTAATATCGTGAGCATTAGTTCGGGGCGAATGCTGTCCGCCAACACTATTAGTCAATATGTGTGAGTATGCAGGATATTGTATTTGATCCATCTATCAAAACTAATGCGATACGCAAATTTTGCATGAATCACTTGCAGAACAATTTTTTGATTTATTGTTTTTGATTTGCCCAATGGAAAATATGATATGAAAAAAATTGAGACAAAGGTCGAGTCATGGTAGTTTTATCCTTAATAGTCTGCATAATGATGTTGAGCGGAATGTTTTATTCTTCTCATCTTGCCTTTATTGGACCGCTAGTCCAAGATCAAAATCCTTCCCTTTTTTCCGTTGGCATATATACTTTCTTATATAAAAAGGAAGCAAGCAGATATGGAACCATCATATAGGAAAATAATGTAGTCAGGATTATCTTTGGGCGTACTTTGATTGTGTCGACAGCTGTCTTAGGTGATCCAATTGTCGTTACTTTGTTTCTTTACTTCAGGAGCAAACGCATGAGCTTCCAATTTTTATATTTTATTTATAGCAATTTTCATGTTTGTTGCAGTGTGAATCCCAAAGCTATTCCCTATTCCTTCTTTTGCATAACAGGATTTACCATCTACTAATTGAGTCGTCCATTATGCAGATAAAGTGTATTTTCATAGGATTTCTTTGGTTTATTTTGGCAATCCACTCACAATCACGGATTTTGATAATCTAGAACCAGCGCCTTTGAGTTCTTAACCTGTAAGGAACAGAAAATGGAAAGGAGCCGGTAGACACCGTTCGTGCGCGCTCCAAAGACGATTCACCTACGGTCATTTCGAAACCGATTAAGATTTTGCTTTTAAATTTTAAGGAGACATTCTTGAGATATTGTCAAATATCTCAAATTCTGCTTAAGTACTAACAAGCAATAAATAGTTATGAAAAATATTAGATTTTTCCAACAGTATTTTACAAGTTAATATGGATGATGAACCAGAATGAAGGACACTGTAGGTAAAAAACCTAGTTTTCTTCATCCTGCTTGATCAGATTTTTCTCTTCCAAGCTTATTGCGAGGCTTTTCATGACATTTACTTCACGAGTACGTCTAGTTTCCTTGATGATCGTTGCATTCCCTATTGATATATCGTGTCCTGTCGTGATGATATGTTCTCCTACGACCGTCTTTCAGTTAGAAGTTCTTCCCTTACTTCCTGCTGTTCCTGCTTCACCTAGATTCTCCTTCATTTTCATGCCAGTGAGTCTACTCGTTTGTCCTATTTACACTTCTTCGCAAGTAAAACATTCGATACGATAAATGCCAAATGTTTTTTTCTTGTCTGTCACGTTTGCCTGTTGTTGTTGTGAACTGTTTGTGAGCTGGTTCTTAATAGTTGATTCGGTTCATTGCAATTATTTATGCCCATTGTTTTTCTTTTTTATTATGTTGCTGATACCTTCATGGTAGGTCAACGACTTCCATTATATCCTTTTGAAAACGACGTTCGCTAACGTTGATCGCGGCTACTGCTGTCCGGTCTTTTGGATCTTCTATACCATTCTCTTAATCGTCGAGTGCTTGCATCCGTTTTATCAGACCGTTTTGAAGGTTTCAAAGGATCATTTTTTTCTGTGGCTTCTTTGCATAGCAGCAAATCGAGTATTCGATGAATTATAGAGCTGTATGACGAAATCTTTAGTTGGGTGGTTTGCAATCGTTCTCTGCGTGTGCGTTGCCTTTCGGTACTCTGCGAATATAAGGTATCCTCTTTCCGACTGTGTCTAGAAAAGATAGTTTGCTTTCTTTCTCTTCCTCCATTGTACACATAATGTTCTAATGGTCTTGATTCAGGTCGGCAAGCACCTTCTCTACCTCACTCCTTTTCAGGTTTGCAAAAATATCGTACACATATCTAATCCAGCATTTCGATAATAGGTTTTTATCCTGTAGTCCCTCTTGTAATCATATCATAAATATTTCGCCGAAAAATGATGGAAGAGGATTTCACTTCGCTACTCCTTCTTTGATCTGAGAAAATTTCCCTCTGAAGGTGAAATAATTTTTCGTCATACAAAGCTGTGTGTATTGTCTGTTATTTCTCTCCCATGTGGTGGTTAAGATACACTCCTCTATGTACCCTAATGTTTCCATAACCTGGATACTAAGGAATAGAGATTTTACACCGAAGGAAACCACAATGTCGTCTTATGCTGGTGAAACAAACTGTAGTAGTTTCTCAGAGAATTCCTTGCTGTTTTTAACAGAATTGTTCATCATTGGATTCATTCACTTAAACTCGTTTACAAGACACCTTGCCAGTTTTTGGGGTAGGTGCATTCACGACTGTTGTTATTCGACGCGTTTTGTTTCTTTCTACAAATTTTTTCGATTAACACTTTGTCCTTTGTACTGTTGCTTACTCTCTGTTTCGTTAACTCACTTATCAACGACTCACAACTTTTTATCGAAAGCTGGAAGAAATTTCCAATGCCTAGCTTATGCATTACAGTCTCATCATACTGGCTCTTGTCCATCACCACCAATATATTGGTTCTATTCGTTTTAATGAGGTAAGTGCCCTCTGCTTCAGCCCAGCAGATGTGCTCTGCCTCCTTGGTGTGTGTTATCTCCTCCCTTCTACTTATCGCTTCGTTTGTATCATCCCTACAAATCATTTTTTGAGCTTCTGTTAGTCTACATATCGCTGCTTTGATTCTACGATGAAGTCTTCTATAGGAATTTTGGAAGGTTTTATGGCGCATTTTAATCCCATATTGAGTGAACGCATTTCCTTTTCATTGAAAATCACCCATGATATGTTATCCTTAGTCCGAGAACCTACAGTATTTGTACCCAGGTCAGAACCCAGGTTCTACCTCATGACGGTCCCAAGCCCGTGTAAATGGGGAGGGAGAGTGCTTGGCTGAGAAAGTTGATGGAGGTTAAGAAGTCGACCAAGTACAGTTGAGCCTGTGAAGTCGATGGAACCGAGAAGTTGACAGCATCTGGACGAAGTTGACTGACTCGAGTGAGCCGAAGAGTGATTTGGCTAGGGAGATGATGTTGGCGGAGTCGTAACCGAGCTTTGGCATGAGGACTGTGTTGGCTTGTCCAACAAGTCCCTGCCATGACAAACCTAACCCTGAAAGAAGAAGGGATGATGGGGACAGACCGGGAATCAGTGTTATAGTGCATTGTGCATTCAGATGCGATGAGTTCGATGTGTGCGGTGAGATATTATAATGCAAAGTGATTAAAAACAGCAAATAAAATGCTAGATAGCTGATTTGGTGCCTATAAAATGGATTTCCAATAAATGTGATAAAGCGCAAAGTGATTTTTCTCTTAAAACGTTTAAAGTCCTAGACAGCTGATGATAATTGGTGTGATTTTGTTTTTGAATTTGTTTTTTTGAATTCAACTTTACTTTATCTTCTTTTTTCCTTTTTATTAACAAGTCTTCTCTGTGGGTTCTTTTCTTTTTCTTGTTTTATTGGTATTTATCTTCATTTTATTTTTTTTTTTGTTATTATTTTCTTATTTTATTTTCTTAAAAAGCTTTTCAAGACATAGAAGGCCTCCATTAACGACAGGCCGGAATGTATAATGGACAACGATTTTTGACTAATGGACAGCACTTGGGCTGACGGTTAGCAGTATGGTGGACCTAGCTACTTTGCACGGTACCGCCGGGGTGGAACCCGTGCACGAACGGCTCCACGTTTATATTGTGCCGCCTCCGTCCCGTTAAAATCCTGGCTGGTCACAAGGTACGTTCCTCGTTCATCATCATTAAGTTGGTGGTGCAGGTTTGGATGTGGCAGTGCTGCCAATTAGCGTCGGTGCGGCTCTGAGCATATATCCCCATAAGGGCTGGTGCCAACCCTCGTGTGGCGTCCCTTCTTCGGCATACATAACCATGGCACTTATATTGGCGACTGCACATTACGTATGAGGATAGCGGCCTTGAGTTGGGACCCAATAACATGAAGACAACTAAAACAACTACAACAACGGCAACAACAATAAAAGCATCGACCAGTAAGGTCGATATAAGGCCCCTATATCTGTTGCCACCTCCCCCCAAAAGTCGAGCGAACTGTCGAGACTCGCGATTTTTCTTCCCTTCCAACTTCGATTCCTAAGCCGATTGAGACTTGGTCCTTAGTGGTTAGGTCGAAGAAGGAAAAAGCTTACAACCAGGAAGTGGTAGACCTGGTTAGGAAATGTGAGACCTAAAAATCGTCCTACCTAGTAAACTGTTTTCAGGAAAAATTGTAAATCTTTGCGAAAGCAAAGTAAGCCGCTGTCGGCTGTCGGCTTTGCTGCTGCAAAGTAAGTCTTTATAAGTAAGTCGATTATTTCGATTTATCGACAGTTAAGTTCTCAGAGTGGTCTCGGTTGAGACCTCTTTTCATTTAATTTCGTTCGGTTCGTTTATTTAACTAATTGCATTTTTAGTACTTAAGCAGAAATTGTAAGCAAAATTGAAGATAACCAAACGGTTACGATTGCAAAAATCAAAGACTCACAAAATTAAAAGCAAGAATTTATCTCTTTGAGCACAAGAAATATCTCAAAAAATCCCAAAAAAAATATTTGAATGGTACTCCCCCCATTGAACTTTAGGCATTATAAGAAAATAAGTAGAATACATTATAGGAAACGGGTAAAAACTCCTTAATTTGTCCAGATCCTGCTGGTAAGTTTTGAAAAACAACTTCAAGGAACAATTTTGTGGGGAAAAAAATTAAATTAAAGTAATTGCATCTGTCATTCATCAGGCACAATTCTGCACTCATATATTTTCAAAATCCGATTCCAGTCAAATATTTTCTCACGCCCTTAAGCGAAAAGCAAACAATCACTTTCTTTAATTGAAATCACTCAACAAATTATTCGAAAACATACTTAAAATCATGCACGAAAGAAAAACGGTCGATCGAAGATCACATGGAAACGTTTTAAGTCGATAACATAACCATTAATTTATTTAAGAAGCTCCGGATGTTACTTCTTTATCTAAGAAGGAAAGAACCAAAAAAAAGAAGAAGAAAAGAAAAAAACAACAACGAAAACCAAGCAACAATCAAAGCCAACTATTTGGGCTTGGAATTCCGGAATTTCGAAATTTCGAAATCTCGGATTATAATCGATGGGATTAAAGCTGATTCATCTTGATCGCCTTGAATGGTAAATAATTGACACCATTCGCCTGGTGTTATCACGAAATAAATGTTGTTAATTGGAGTGGTGAGCAACACTTTGTCAGTTGATCGTGTCGATTTTGGGTGAAAATGCATTTATGGATCCGATGAGGTCGAATCAGATGTGATTGAAGTCACATGTGAGTCAGTGATTTATATGAAGTGTGAATGGTTGAGTGGTGTTTGAAATTGCGCTGTAAAAAGCAGCCTTGATTCAGCAGTAGATTAGATGCAATTAAGTTGAAACTCAAACGGTTTTCGATTTTTCAACTCGCTATTGTTGGACTTAATTCTCACGAAAACACTTTGAATCATCGTTTCAAACTCTTCACGATGACAATGCATGCTATGATAAAAAAAAAAAACAATATTGGGCCTCATTCAGTTGTTGATTCGTTTGTGTTTGATTCAAGGAGATTTTCACAAGTGTCGTACAGCGAAAAAAATGCGTTGGATCATATTTCTCGACTCATAATATTATTTTCAAAATTAATCATTCTGAGGGACTATTATTTCTGTTACCGCTTGCATTTGCTAACTTAATCCCAAGAATAATTTCTTACAAACAAAAAATGATCAATGCTTATTCATTAAATCCAATAAATATTTAGAAATGTAAAACTTGCTTAAGCGTTCAATGGGTTTCGTTTTCCTGCCAACAAATAAATTAGATACTCCCAAGTCTCATTCACGTCCTCCGTTCAGCCTTGGATACATTTCCTCGCTTTCGCATTCAGTTCAATTCGTATCGTAATCAAATATCGATAAAAATTTTAAATAGTCCTCAGCCGACAGTTATCTAAAGTACAAATAACAAATCGATACCTTTTCAATGTTTATGGATACTGTAAGCGGATATCTATGGATGCGGATCAAATAAAATGAAACTGTCTCTGGTGATTTTATCGATTCGCCGTTGTCGTCTTATTAATGTTTCGCACATAATTCGATTCTTTTCGCTACATTTGTAATGTAAACGAATGATTGCTTTAATACCCCGAAGAGCCTACAATTTATGTTTGGAGACTATAAAATGTCGTATGTCTCTAATAAATCTGTTTGTTTGCTTGGAGACAGGGAATTTATTGTCAGTTATTTGAAAAAGGACATATTCTCTTCGGTTGGGAGTTTGGCAAGTCAATTGATCGTTATGAGTCATTGAAAGTGAATGAAGTTATTCCAGTTGGTTTATGCTTGGACTGAATATCTCCCGGATTATTTTCAAAACAAGACGAACTTAAATTTTATCGCAGGATTCTATTCAGTTGCAGCCTGATCAATTCAATATCTGAGAGAAGCTTAAATTCTTCATGGAAAGTGTAGGGTAGACTGGGTACGGTTGTGACGATTTTCAATGGAACGCCGATAATTTTGTTAGTAAGCAACTTAGCTGGAAGAAGAAAGTCTTTTATTCAATTTAACTTAACCATAAATTAATAGGTGTATAAATATGAAATGCGGATTTTTTCTGCTTGAAATATGCATTTATTTGAATAACAGAACGAATGAATTCAATAATCAAAGGCCATCATTAGCTACGTTGGTACGACAATTGGCCATCGTTAGCTACGACTTTTTCCCATCTTTCTGTCAATTGTTGGATTCCGTCCCAGTACCACTTCTCATTCTTTGAGGCTAATCACTCATCAAGCCAATTTTTAACTTCTTCGTAAGAATGGAAGTGCTGTTCCGAAAATCCGTGCTGCATCGATCGAAACAAGTAGTAGTCAGAAGGAGCCAAGTCAGGTGAATATGGCGGGTGGGGCAGAGCTTCCCAATTAATGTTTCCCAAGTAGTTCTGGACAGGTATTGCAACATGCGGCCGATCATTGTCATGTTGAAAATTGACTTTTTCATGTCTTTGGTGAAATTCTGGTCGTTTTTCCTTAGGTGCGGGGTTCAATTTGATCAGTTCTTGTCGGTAACGTTCGCCAGTAATAGTATCACCAGGTTTCAACAGTTCGTAATACAAAGGTCCCTTACTATCCCACCAAATACACAGCAAAGTCTTCTTTCCATAAATATTTAGGACTGGTTGTGATGTTGATGGCTGGCCTAGGTCTACCCATGATTTTTTCCGCTTGGGATTGTCCAAATACATTCACTTTTCACCGCCAGTAACAATCCGATGCAAAAAACCTTTTCTTTTCTGTCTGGCAAGCAAAATTTTACAAATGGGTTTTCGTCTTTCCATGTCTCTTTCTTTCAATTGATACGGCACCCATTTTCCAGCTTTTTGGATCTTTCCCATGGCTTTTAAACATTGTGAAATGGTTGCCTGAGTAACTTCCAACGCTTCTGCCAACTGTTTTTCAGTTTGTGTGTTGTCTTCATCCAATAATGCTTGCAAATCTGTATCTTCGAATTTTTTTTGGTGGTTTTCCACGGTGCATGTTGCTGACATCGAAATCGCCACTTTTAAATCTTTTAAACCATCGTTCACAAGTGTCTTGGCTTGGGGCATGTTCACCACATGCTTCAACTAACAATCGATAAGTTTCTGCTGCCGTTTTCTTCAAATGAAAGGAGGTTATTAGACTTCCCCGCGAAACCTCTTTTTTTGGCACGTAATTCGACATTTTTGAAACGAAAAAAAAACTATGTTGTTTGTACAATCAAAACCTATGACATACTGAAATTTGTTGACGGATGTTTACCCTCCAAAATGCCATATTAGTTATCCCAGACACAAACTATATGTAATCGTTATGCCATCTGTTATTAAAATCCGCATTTCATATTTATACACCTTATAACACTTAATCTATTTTGCACCTAAGTACAAAGATTACCTCACACGAGCAAATAGAAAAAAGGACGTCACAACTGACCATACCCCATGAGCAGTTGTGATAGTGCTTGGGGTTGATAGTGACGGGTTAAAAAATACACGAAAATGGTCTAAAATCACTTTTTTACAAATACAGTGTAACCTCGGTAATTGCAACTAATAGAAACACAGACTTGTTGCAACTATCGGGTCAGTACTTTTTGTGAAGAAAAACAACCAATTAACACAAATGAAGTTATTTTTTAAAAGAATGAGTGCAAAAAAAACTTTTCTTACACGTTTATATTTTCAGACACATTTATTCAAATTTCCTCAAAAAGGTAAAAAGAGTTGCCTGCTTCTGGCTCTTGCCTTGGTTGACAATAGCTTTCTCCTTCAATTGTTGCAAAACGATGATATCTTGAACATTCACGGTAGTCTGTTCAGCCGATTCATTACAAATGTTGAAACTTCTCACTGCGTCTTCGTTTTTGATCTTGTTGACTCTTTTCTACGAGGTATTTTCGTCAACTGACTTTGTTTCATCGTCATCTATCTCTTCAAAACAAATCTCAGCTCCAGGTTCCACAATCCAGTTATCAATATCATCTGATGTCAAATTATCATCAGGCCCAATTTGTTGCATTTCTGATCTTATGATACTCAGCGGAACGTCATCCTCTTCCGTCCAATAAGAGACTGGTGTCAATAATTTTTCCCAGCATTTTTCAATAACGTGTGATCTGACCTTCGCCAATGCTCTAGATAAATGAAATATGGCGTGTTTTAAGTTTTTAAATTATTTGCGCCGTGTCCGATTCCTCAGAACCTGCAATTTGGGCCGACAAGCTTTTTTTGTTAAAAAAGTTTTGTCAACCTTATCACGTTTTGGTCCATAGGTTGTATGATTGCAATGCAGTTCGGTGGGAAGCATATTACGGATATCATACCGTCATAACTTTCAAGCTGGCCATCTTTCGGATGACATGGAGCATTATCAAGCAGTAAAAGTGCTTTTGGTGGAAGTCCCCGACCACTTAGGAATCTGCGGACCTAAAGCAAAATAAAGTCCATTGAAATCAATAAATTGAATTTACCTTACTTCTGGAACAAACGTGTGATGAAACCAGTCGTCGAATAAACATCCCATCATCCAAGCGTCTCACTGTTTCTATATACCACAGGAAAATTTCCGGCATTTTTGAATGACCTGGGATTCTTAGCTTTTCACTAGGATCTTAATTTTATGCGTTCCGGTTGCATTTGTACATGCTAGAAAAGTTATCCTCTTCTTATTAGTTTTCCGTCCAGGTGCTGAAGTTTCCCGGAAATTCACCAAATTTTTCCTGGGAAAAGCTTCCAGAACAGGCCAGACTCATCTGCGTTGTAAGTCTGTTCTGGCTTCGATTGCAGTTCCTTGATTTTGAAATGGAACTTTTCAACAAATGGGTCAAATTTTTCCACAAATTTTTAGAACCCAGATCCCGTGTCGCCTTTTAAATTTTATGAACCAACCGTTGTTGCATTGAATCCATTCGAATTCTCTCGAATTTTGTTGTGAAAATATTTTCGGTATGAAAATATACATCGGTATGTATTTTGATCGTTGATCCAAAAACCACTTATACAGCGCAGCCTCCATTTTCGGAAATTCAGCCTGGCGCATCGTTTTCCGTTTATCGGATCCAAATTCTGCATTGGCCACAAATTTTTTTAATTTGTTTTGGTTTTTCATAATACGAATAATTGTCGATTTGTTGGCGCCATATTTGATAGATAAAAGGGCAATAGATGAACCACTTTCGAAATCTGTTACAACTTGAGCTTTATCTTTGAATGATAAAAATTTATGTGCTTTTGTATCCGACATTTTCAAATAAACCACACGAGCGACGTAAGAAAACGAAATTCAAAAGAAAATCACATGAACATACCAATTGACAAGCACGCGTATTGGAAATTCAGTATTGAAAATTCAAATTGGGGCATGTACCGGAATATAATATTCTGCCACTAGACTTCCAATAAATATCTTGTGAGTGCAGACAACAAGAGTTGCAACTTTAGAGTCTTCAATAGAAAAATATTGGCTGTTGTAAATTTCGAGTATTGCAATTATTTGGGGTTGCAATTATGGAGGTTACACTGTAATATCTTACATAAGGCAACATAAATCTTATTTCTGCACAGTTTAACAATAACGAAACAAAATATATTAAGTGTAAGAACACTTTTATGTTCTAAATTCAAAGAAAATATAAACTCAAAACCTTTTCTTCAACAAAAACTAAACATTTGTGTAAATATCAACATGCAAAATATAAAAAAAAGAAGGCATCTAAATTTCGTTCTTAGTTGTAAAAACTAAGAACAAGATACGGAGACCTAGTCAGACTGATCAGAGTTAAGACAAATATAATAGCGACTACCACGTGTGCACTCTAAGTAGGACCAGAGCTTATAGAATATGCGCCCATAAAAATTATACAGAAATACTCTTCCTCGTCCGATGACGATGGTGGTGTCTTCCTTTTCTTCTCTTTGCTTTTTCCTTGTTTTTCCCCTTTGGTTCAGTAAGATTTTTTTTCCTAGTTAGCCTTCAACCGTCTCTCTTTTTCTTCATATTCATGCCTAACTACATCCTTTTCAGCCGTGTTAGTGTGTATGGTAGTTTTTTGGTTCTGGAACCTTTTGTTATTCTTCGGCGAGCCTTCGTAAAAGCCCGAATTTCAGGTGAAAAAACAGGTACCGTGATTGAGGATGATGTGTAGGGGATAGTCGGGTTATGCAAAATCAGGAATGATACGATTAAAAAATTAAAATTTAATTGTAACGAACACAATGGATTTTACCAGAATGGCAGTTTGATGACAACAGTGAGTTTTTGACAGCTGAACTATATTTATACCAGCCGATCCTAATATTGTTGTTCGGTGGTTGTGCCAATCTTTGTAGCGTTTTAAGTTCGACGGTTTAAATGTCGCTGCAGATATAGTTGGTTTTTGCTTCGATTTGGAGTTGAAGATTCGCCCAATGAGGACGCCGAATTTTGTCTTATTTCATCAATCGATCCATGATTGTTCTTTCCATCGTCAGGGTTTGGTCCATCTGTTTAAAGGAAGTTGAAAAATCAAGTTCTTGTGTCGATAGTATTTCATTGTAATCTGCAGAAATGTTGTCTTCAGTTTCAGGGTTTGGTCTGTCCGTTACAAAAGACGATGGAAAGACGATTTCTTGGAACAAATTACGATTATAGGGATAGATACCAATTTTGCAAAAACCAATGTTTCTGAATGCCTGAATGTTCGCTTGTGAGCAAGCCAGAGGCATAGCACTTTTGGCCAGTGGTCCGTCCCTAATAAAATGATCGTGATAACGAACCCGTGGAAATATGAATTAAGGAGCGATAGTATTGCCCAAGGCACCTACCGCAAAAGCGACCGTGCCTAATGTGCCTCGTTCGGCTGAAGTAACAGCTCCCACTTGTCGTATGCCAAGTGTTGCTTCTACTTTATCAGGTCTTTGGATTGTTGCGACGCCTGTTTCGGCAATGTTGTATATATCTTGGGTTGTTGTATATATCAATATTGTATGTTACCCGCATCGGCTCCATTACGTTTACGAATGTATCGACATGCGATTAACTTCATGCATTTCTGCAAGAAATGCGCTCTCCGTAAAGAAGTTCCGCGTTTCACTTCTTTAAAAGCATCTTCATATCTTGTAATATCGAACTGCCCTCATTCGGTCTTTGTCAAACGTTTCCTAGGCATCTAAGCCCTCTTCTAATTTAGAAGCAATAATTAAAATTTTACTCCCTTATTTGTCACACTGTTTTATTCATTCACAACCGTATCCCGAAAATAGTCACAAGCGTACCTAATGCACTCCTTCGCGAAAAACAATTGCCATGATAATACAACATAACATTTGTAAAAAGTAATTACAGCTATATAACTACCAGCCTCTCACTTTTCACGAGGAAAAACATTTATTACTATATCTGTACACATATATCAACAATGATTAAAATATATCGAATAAAAATACTTACTTTTGACCGTTAAAAAGTAATAAAGGCCTCTGTTAGCGTTAATGTTGCGCAATGGCTGCCTCAATACTGTGAAACACATTCAGACGAGGACATTGCTCCTCTCTCCCCTTGCATCGTTCCTGGCATTCCTTTCAGATTCAATAATATGACAACTGTCACAACCGTACCCAGTCTACCCTACTATACATCTACACTGTGACAAAAAAGTATCCGGAAATTGTAATTTCAGTCCTTCGGGTAACTGATATTTCAAACAAATGTATTTTGTTAAGTTGGTAGGACTGTCCTTAATTAACTATGCCAATATGAGTGCGATCTGTCAACCAGTTTGTTTCCAACAGCTGCTCAAGTCGGTACACCACAGTAGTGCGTTGCGATTTTCAGTGTGGATAAAAATATTGAACAAAGAATTTGCCTGAAATGTTGTGTTTCTATCCAAATTTTGTGTGCGGAATCGTTGCGAATGTTAGAAAAAGTTTACGGTGATTCAGTTTTATCAGAAACACAAGCCTTCGAGGGGTACAAACCCTTCAAAGACGGTCGAGAGATCGTTGAAGACATGCCTCGTTCAGGACGATCTATGACCTCTTCAACTGAGGACAACATTTAAAAAATTAAGGATATGGTGCTTGAAAACCGTCAAGAGAGCTCGACATCTCTCGCGAGTCTGTTCGAATGATTTAGATGGATGTTTTGGGTATGAAACGCGTTCTTGCTCGAGTCGTCCCGATAAAGCTGAATTTTCTCCAAAAAAATTACCGTAAACAGGTCTCTTTGGACATACTTCATCGTGCGAATTCCGATCCTACATTCATGGAGAGCATTATAACTGGCGATGAGGCATAGGTGTATGAGTTTGAGATGCAAACAAGTCAGCAATCATCGCAATGGAGGGGAAAAAACGAGCCAAAATCGAAAAAACCACACCATTGTTTGCCCCTTTTTTTTCGATTTTCGTGGTTTGGTGCATCATGAATTTGTTCCGGAGGGACAGACGGTCAATAAGAAGTTGTATTTAGCCGTATTGATGCGTTTGCGTGAGAACATTTGTCGAAAACGGCAGGAATTGTGGAAGAACAATTCATGGATTTCACACGATGATAATGCATCATCGCATCGAGCCACGATTGTGATCGAATTTAAAGCCAAAAACGCGACAAACACCATCAACCAACCACCGTATTCACCGGATTTGGCTCCGAGTGACTTTTTCTGATTCTCCAAACTGAAATTACCGCTCCGTGGAACCCGTTTTCAGTCGATCCAAGACATAAAACAAAATTCGCTGAAGGAGCTGCAGGCCATCCCAAAAAGTGCTTATGAAAACTGTTTCGAGGACTGGACAAATCGTTGGCATGGGTGTATTGCATCTGATGGAGATTTCTTTTAAGGTGGCAAAATAAATATTGATGAATAAATACATATTTTGCGTTTTATTTACAAATTCCGGGTACTTTTTTGTCACAATGTATGTCAGTTTTTTTCATACTCGTTATAATCGTTTGTTCGAAATTCTGTTTCTCCAATATTTGTTTGAGTAGCCTCAAAGCACTTCTCATATTTTTCACTTCTTGTGTCACTTGGTGTACAGGGTGGTCCGAAAAATTGGGGTGGCTTTTAATTCAGAAGAACCTAAAGTTATTAATATAAATTAGGCTTTAATATGTTTTTATTAATCAGGGCTTTTACACAATTAATTAAATTTTAGGATGTATTACCTCCATTATATTATATCCATTCGATAATTTACCGAATTTTGACTTTTCGGTCCAATGACGTTATTCAATCTCAATAATTGTTTAGACGCTAAAGAAATTGTAGGCAGTTCTTGAGTCGGCGATGCCCTGATTAAAGAATAAGGAACAAGGGGTAATAAAGATTAAAGGAAAACTGTCTCGAAAAACAATCGAAAATAGGAGTCTCATGAACTTAGAGTACTAAGAGTAATAATTGTCCCGATAGAAAAAAAATGCAGCGCTTACCATCAATCTGCTGAAATACAAGACCATATCGTCGGTGCCACGTCAAATTCATCTCAGTGTAACTTTACCCATTTTTACCCAAGTTGACTTCATAGTTGTAAGGCGTCACTCGACAATGTGTCAAAAGCATGTATGTGAATTCCAATCACAAATCGGTTGAATTGCCCTTGAACATTTGACGCAACTACAAAATTGTTGTTTATACTTTGATAAAGTAACAGATCTACCACTTGGGCGAGTGTACTGAAGCGCATTTCTTTCGTTGTTCTCTGGAGTATTTCGCCAATATTCAATTTCATTACCCATTGGCCAATATTCAATTTCACAGGTCACCCATGAGGCAATCCTGTTATCATTGATTTTGTTTGTACCGCTGTCAACATTTTCACTATATCTTTTTAGTAGATGATTAAACCGAAATGAAAACCTATTAGAATGCAAAATAATCAAATATGTGAGTCAAATTTACCAACATTTTAACCCTAATTATATAAAAAGCATTCAAAAAATGAAGAAATTTGAGACCGTTGCGTTCGCAACGATTAAAACTTCAGACACCTTGCTTTGTAATTATAAAAGAAACATAAAAGTAAAAACACAATGAAAGAAATTAAATAAAAATAAACAAAAAAATTAAAAATTATAAAAGAAACAAACATCTCAATCTGGAAAAAAGTGTGAACTATAGATAAAATCGAGTTTTGCGCCTTTGTTAAGTTCCTTGCCAAGCAAGGAAAATCAGTTGAAACCATTCTGGAAGATATTTCGTCCCTTTCTCCGAAACGTCCGAGTGAATATATAGCACGTCTACACGTAGCACAGTCTCTTTGGCCGATTGAAATGACTACTCTGAAAATGATTCAAAAAGCCGAAAAATTAATATTGGAAGATCTTAGAAAACAGAAAAAACAACTTTCAAAAATGGTTGGAGTATTGGATACAACGATTATATTTTTATTACGATCATCTTCCACACTAAAGGCCACATATAAATGCATTCCGAAAATGCTCAGGCGACCTGGGAAACACCTGTTTGGACCTATGAAGCGGATATCTCATCGCAACTTTAAAAATAAGTCAACGCTGTATCTGCAGTTTAGTCTTCAAGCGAAAGTGATCAAATAAACATTGAAGCTAATGAAATGCATACGATGCATTGTTCACTCTACGAGTTAGATCGAGGATATCACGGAGCGGTTGCCCAACGGAGGAAACGTACTATCAAAGCGAGCATTTCAACACTTTTGCATACAGGAAGGCAGTTTGAAGGCCATACAAGATCAGGACGGTCCAAGAAGGTGACAGATGGTGATCGGTCCCAAGTCATACAAGTAGGTGATGAGACTTTCGCAGAATTATGTTCTGAGGATCTAAGTCCACAAAACCCATATAGAGAGAAAAATCTATGCGCTAGGAAATGTGGTCAAGTTGGATGCATGGGTACCTCACGATCTTTCACAAAAAAGTAAGGAAAACAGAATGTCCTGCCGTGTTTCCCGTTTTGCTCGTCAAACTCATATGAGATTTCTGAGCCGGATGGTGACTGGAGATGAAGAGTTGGTCCTTTACAAGAACGTGGAACGGCGTCGGAAATTTGCAAAGAGGTGAGTCACCAGCAGTAATCACAACCATAAGACGGTAGGTATTATTGTCTGCTGGTAGGATTCTCGAGGAGTCATTTATTGGGAAAACTTGTTCTTCCAGAATTGGAGCAGCTCCAACAAGTAATGCGGAGTCATCTTCCACCAATACTCAATGCAAACCCACGGAAATTGGCTAAGAAGTTTTGCCACATACTCAATCTTCTCCCGATCTTGCTGTATCGGATAAACATTTTTTGTGATTCCTGGCCAACTTGCTGCCGAGAAGAAAATACTAAAAGGAATCATCGTACAGGACGAACAACTTTTTCGACGGTGAGGAGGGCTTCTACAGACGAATGATGTAGAAACTTTCCGAACGTTGGTGACAAGTCATAGATGATGATGAATCACATTTTGTTTAAGTTTAAATAAGTCAATTAAAAAGTAAAAAGAAATTTTGATTCCCAGCCGAAAAAACTCTTGCACTCACTCAATACGTTCAATTGAATCTGCTACAGTCACGAAAAAAACGTAATTTGGAGATCCAATTTTCTCAGGCTTGCAATGAATCTTCCCTGATCATAACTTGGCGGGACAGTTCCCGATAAGGAAAACCAGTCGGGTCGCCGAAATCACCCATTTTCTGGACTGCAAGGCTGAAGGGACCACGACGCGCAGCTAAAGTGCACTCGTTATCACTGCCATTACACAGGCAAAGAAGTATATCCTTAGCTCATTGGACCCACTTTTATGCTTCATAATTCTTCGTATTCTCGTGGTCTACCCATTTTCTCGCGGAATAAGAATTTCGACAAGGATAGACTTAATGAAAAATACTGCAGAGGATCAAAAAAGTCATTGGTTTCGCGGTGTATGGTAGTTTAATATGTCACGAAATAATGCATAACCATTTTTGACTTTGATAGTTTAAAGAAGTTGTAAGGATTAATCATTGACTGAGCCTTACATAAACGTTGAATTATGAAAAATGCATATAATATTACGAAACACGTTTTATGATGGGCGTAATCCAAGTAAGGTATCGAAGCAAATTTGAACAGAGCTGAGGCAACTTAAAATTCTGATCAAAAATATTACAATGTAATTCTATAAGAGGTATTTGTATTTTTTTGTCCTATTTTTATTGTTCATGTAGACTTGTTGCTGTAACGGTAAATTATGCATGTAGGATAAATCGTAACCCTTGATAAATTAACGTAGAAACATGCTCGTTTACTGACTTGCTATGACTTACTATGGATAGGACGACCAAATTGAGCGGCAAAATAGATTTTTTTGTTATTTGCAATCTAAGTGCATTAGAGCCTGGCTAAAGCTTTGGTCCTTGGATTTCGGGTACTGAACTCCTCCGAGCGCCTGCATTATATAAAAAAAAGTAGGAAGCACACTTTCTATTTGATCAAACGAGTCAAAAAAATGAACAATTCTGAAAAAATTAAAACTTGGTTCGTGGCGGCTTGAAGGATGTCAACAATTTGCGCATAAACAACATAAATAAGGCAAGATAGATGCCAATTATTTTTTTATTTTGTTTTTTTTTTGGTTTTATATGTTGGCAGGATTATTTCTGGAACAAATGCTCACAATTTCCTCCCCACTTTAATTCTATATAAATAATATCTGTAGTCCTTAGACTTTTCTCACTGATCTACAGATTCGAAATTTCCGAATCTTAAGATTGATTTTCATGTAATATTTGAATTTTCAAAATTATCATTTTCTGTTTTTTAACCAAACGACTCAAAGATAGATAAGTTCCGTGATTGATCCTTCGTTCTCAATCGTTGGTAAGATAATTATGAGAATACAAATACTGTTAAGAAAATTGTGTGCAAGAATTTCCAAATCTTAACGTCATCCTACTGTAGTTCTATATTGCATAAAATTTTTCAAGGATTTTAAAGCTAACCGATACTAAACGACAATTTAATTGAAAACGTGAGAACAGTCACGGCACGTGAGACTATCTCAGGCATCTTTAAGATATAATACATAACGCATACCCGAAGCTAAGTCCTTATTCCTATGATGCAATCATAGCTTACCGTCGTAAGCGATGCTTTATTGAAATAAAAAATTTAATGTCTACGTGCATTATCGTTATAACATGATTTGTTTTAAGGCCAGTTAGTACTTCTGTCATGGGGTAGGATACATTATGTGGATCTAGTTGGCCATTGAAGGATAACTAATCGAACACGTTTTTGACGTACTAAATGACTTCTGACTCTTGGTTGCAAAATTTTGTGGCCTGGCCTGGATTTTGAAGAAAATCTTGACGTGTCCTTTTAATTTTCATATTCATTGACAATGAGGGTGCATGTGATAATTTATTTCTCCCAATACATATAACAATTCAATACCGTTCAGACCTAATATTACATTGAAGGATACAAACTTCCTTGAGCATGATTCGAGTAAACTTTTCCAAGGTGGGTTTCAAATAATTCCATCGTCAGTCCCCCAATTGTCTGCAACTTGCAACAAAGCACTCATAAAATTGGTCACCGCCCTTTTATGCTTTACACTTTTTTGTTGAAATGGCTTTTTCTTCGGCAAGTACTTTCGCGGTTTTACAATTCAGCTTAGTTTCGATATACTTTCAACTTAATGCCGCCTCGCCATGTAACATAAACGTTAAATCCACCTACCTATAAGGAAGAGTCATAAAAATGTACATTTCATTTTGAGTAGCTTTGCGAAAAGTGAATAAAGTCCCGAGTCCGCCAAGTCAACCAAGGATAAAGGAGAGTTTAAATGGCATTTTGTTATTTTCACACTTTTGCTCTAGGAAATGGGTGTAATCGACAAGTTTATGGTTAACGGCATGAAATTCTTGAAGCGGTCATTTAATTTGTATGTTGATAGGAAGGTAGATATTGTATTAAGATGTGGTAGCTGTTTGCTGCAGGAGTCTGCAGGCTATAGGGATAAACTTATGTCAAAGCAAGTAAAATGTCCTTGATTAGCCTCTATTTGTTGAATGAGAGTAGTACAATAAAAGTAAAATCAAAAAAATTGATGAGGTTAGTAAAATATCCAGGTGCTGAGATATCTAAGGATTAAGGTGAGATTAAAACCAGGCCGTATACAATGACGAATGATGTTGAAAATCCATGGAACTCGTAGAATCTGCTGTTTAAATCTGTAAAGATCTAGACGGAAGAGTCCCCACAAAAGGAATCATAGTATTTATCTTTTTTTGAGTTTCTATTCTAAAATGCTTTGTTTTGATTTTTGACAGATATACATTTCAGGAGTAAGTTGCTCCCTTCTGCGGTGTCGATTATTAGGGAGCAACTTACTCCCGAAATATATATCCGTCAAAATTATAAACATTGCATTTTGGAATGGAAATTCCAAAAAATAAAAGCTAATTTAGAACTGCTAAACACGAGAAAATACACACAGAATAATAGCATTTTTATTTCATTTTGTGGCTTCATAAAAAAAACTTCTATTGTATTTTGCATCTAAAATATAGAAGTTGACCATATTCTGCATACCAGGACCATATCCTGTATAGTCGTTCCTGTAAAGAAAGCAACGAACATTAACATTTCTCCCATGTCAGTAACTGAATTGTACTTCTTCGAACTCGAATTAGTCTTTTGGCGTTAATTTACGTTTCCTTACACCAATTAACTCCTTATCGACAGGATCATTACGTTGATTTTCTTCCGCTAAGACTAGAAATTAATCTTCAAGTTTATTTACTGGAAATGCCTATAATTCATTGTTTCTTTTTCGTCGGCGTAAAAGTTTTTTTCCAGATTTTATTCTTCCTATCTTATGTATCTGTGTCCCTCTGTGAGAAAGGTTACAGATTTTTAAAGTAACCAGTGATAAATGGTAATTGAAAGAAATAAAAATACACGTGTTACTGCAAAAATTTAATATATTTTTTTATTGATTTGAGCAAATCAAATTTACAATGTCACAATGGGAATGTGACATAAATGTTACACTGCATCATCAAGGTAACTTAACTGCGGTGAAATAATTTGAAACAATTTTTGAGTTTATTATAGCACAGAGCACCCCCATACTTCTCGTCCATTGTTTGTGAAACACCAGATCATTTAGGAAATTTGCAGCGTATTCTCTTTTCTCTCCAAACAGGCCACTGTCCTGTCAGCTCTTGCATGGGTGCCACTGGACGAACATGTGCAATTCCTCTTTGATCTATCAATGGTCCAACCGAAAATCAGTCAAGTTCAAATCTTTTTCCTGCATTTTCTTTTTTTTCTGAATCCTTTTGTAAAGAAACCATGCTTTGGCATTCTCAAATTCAATAAATGGTAAAATATGCGAACCTGCCACTAGCTTTTGCTGCGACGCTATGTTTTGTATTATGCCATGATGCTATTGATTAGATCCACGCCACCCATGTCACAATTATATGCTCCTACAATATTTGGACGACCAATTGTTATGTACTGCTTGGTCTTTTTGTAATACCTGCTCATCTGTCCTTTTTTCATTTCTCCAACAAAGCTTGAAGTCAAATTAACTTCCTTTACAGGCTACGGTTGCTTCATCCACTCCGTTGGCATCAGCAACATTATAAACAGAATAGCCTTTGTTTTTGGTAGTCATGTCCTTGTCTGTAGAAAGTTTACAGTCAGGAATCACGTTTCGACGTTTAGGACCAACACTCAGCATACAATTTTTTGACAAGTACTCTAGCAGGGACTAGAGGATGAGGTTGGCCTTGGTCGCGATCTATTCTTCATGAAAAACTAAGGTCAGGATTATCGGACAGTACCAGATTTTTTGAGCCAGTTTAGGGTTCGATTTTATGCTCAAATCCAGATACTTAACTGGTATAGTAAATCTTATATCCCCATTTTGGTGGCTTTTTTTGGTATATCTTTCAAATTATTTCTGGCTTTCGTGTAACATGTTAGCTCATCGATGCAAAGATATTGCTCTAGAGGGATACCACCAAAGGATAAGTTTGATTTTTGTAGAAGCCTGACTAAATCTGAACAATCAATCAAATTCCGGATGTTTTTGAGGCAAGTTTAAGAAATTATCATTAAAATCTATAAATCGTATAAACTTCTTGAATCATAGGATTTCCAGTGGTGCCACTCCAATGATAAGTAACTCGAGGCAGATGGATGAAAGACCTTATACACACTATGCCAATACATTGCTGGATTTCTGATGTGTAAACCCGATAAATATTATGGGGATACTTTTGCACAATACATTCATTAGTTTGAGTTGGTTTGAAATCAATCAAATCCTTAGATAACAAAGACACAAAAATCTGAATCCGCTGGGCAAGCTCTAGAATATTTGTTTGTAAGTTTTCGTTTCCTATAAAACAAAACTGATCTAAAGCATAGTTAAAAGCAGAAATTTAATCTTCCATCGTAGGTTAAGTTTAAGTGGCTTTCCAGTTGGCACAGCAGAAGTAGTTGGAGATGGATCAAGTTGATTGTCTTCTAAACTATGAATAATCTCATCAAAGCATCTCATTCTGTGGGTGATAATCAGGCTCTGCAATACTGTCATTGTCATTTTCCATACCATCTTCACTGCCTTCGTAAATATTGAATACCTTGGCTTTTTTGCCACCTTGAACAGGTCGAAAAGACGAACAAATAAATCATGTTATAAGCCTCTTCATAAAAAATATCAAAAAAAATATGACGTTATGTATAGTAGCACATATGACATTTCTGATGCACAAACACATCGGAGGCATTCAGACGAACAAAGCACACACTACAGCACAAAGTACATGCACTCACCTTGTCTATTTTCGAAACATACACAGTTTTGATCAGGTTTATCTAATTTCCATTGGTTTTTAATAATTTTGGCAAGTTGGTAGTATAAACCGAGCGCTCGCCAAACAAGTGCTGTCACGCGGTACTAACGCCATCTACATTCTTTGTGTTTAACTAAGTCTTATTTGTTAGTTCCACTGAGAGAGCCGTCCAAACTGCTTCGCACAGTCTCTGTATTGCTCTTATCGCTTATGCGCTTCTTGCGATATGCCAGAATATTTGATTCAAAAGAAGTCCATTGCAGTCCTGGTTTGTTGCAAACATTTTTCGTTATGTATGGCCATTTTCGCAGCAAGCCTGTGAGTTGATATTGGTGGTGGTTCAAATTTTTTGCCGTACCTGTTCCTGTAATTCCAATCGCTCTTTTCACTCGAGCATGTAATCCCTTTACTGACACGTGCTTCTGTATACTTTGAGTTTCCTCAAACACCAACCTATACAATGACGGTTTTAATTTTTGAGATACCAAAACGACAAGTAGACTGAAAAATATTTAGATTTTGAGCATTGGCTTGGAGAATTGGCAGTGAATTTTGACTGAGACCTTATTCAGACAGAAGGGAACCAATATTTATGTTAAGGAAGTCATGTCAACTCTACTCATCTCCCAAGCCCGTTCTTTTGAGAGAGTGCAGTTAGTGTCCTGTGATGAAGAGTTAGCAAGAAAAAAGTGAAAAGAGAACTCTAAATAATCTACTGGTTTTTAGTACAATTTTTAAAAAATGACGATGAATTGTATTGAACTTGCATCTTATTTTACAAGCAAGTTCAAAATCGATAAATCCAATAAATTTAACACTGCAAATTTGCCATGCTTCCATCTTGCACATCTTTGCTTTTGCCATAAAAGCAAGAACTAAAGTATTGGCATAATGCTGAGATACATTTACTTCCTTATAACAACCAGCTCATAAACTGACAGCTATTAATCTAGATTAGTTAGTTTGACAGACATTGACGTTAGCAGCTACAAATAATATTGTAGACAAGAAACAAATTGACGTGTTGTTTGATTGTTTCTATTTGTTTATATTGCTCATACATGTATGGGCAGATAAATTATAGTAGAGATGTTGAGCAAAAATTGTATGTCAATACGAAATTAATCTCTCACAGATGAATAATTTGTCTACGTAAAGAATTATTGGAGCGTGATTGTAATTTCTGTAAAGATAGAGACGTAAAGACGGACATTTTAATGTAAGAGTAATATTCCAAAAAATCATACTCACAGGAGTATTTTTTATCCAAATGGATCGAAAAGTTTTCGGAATGGCATTAAATATTACTGGAAGAAAGTGGATATGTAAATTATTGTTATTCTTTTCTTATAACAGCTATTTAATTGTTTTCTTAACTTTTCTTTCTTAACTCCTTTAAAGATAGCTTTTTAAAAGAGTATTTTGAAGAATCTTCAAATTGAATTCTTCCGATCGATGACCCGGCTGCTGCTCTCAATGACCACTATTTATCATGAAAGTATCGAATACACAGGGATAATTAAGATTCATCGCGGACCACATCCGTGAAATATGGCAGTTGCTGTAATGGCGCGGGTTTGAATTCCCTAACTTTGACTCATGCAATCCTTGTACGGAAGACTGAGGTCAAACTCAGGTTTTGTGAACGCTCGCTTGTCTCGTACACTAGAGTTACATAATTCTCTACAACTATTGTTTATCTTTATCCTTGCGATCAATATAGGTGATTCTTTTGACTTTTGAAAATCGCACCTTGCCTTATCCTCCTTGTGTTTATCCTCCATTGACAGCCATAGTGACGGTTTTCTCAATATTTTTTGGGCCACTTTGAAAACGACGAGAAAATAACTTAAATCATTGTAGGATTAATATTATTGTGCCTTAAATACAGTATTAACAGTAATACTAGGATCGTCCTTTTGCTCCCCACGTTTGTTGGTATTGTTTACATATAGTCAACTTGGTTGTCTTACAGAAACCGAGGAGGTCGTCAGATGATCCATTTTTGTTACGTTAGTACTCTCCAGCCTAATGAGGCATTTGTTTCAATAGCTGTTCCTGGCATTCTAGCATAAACGGCGATGAGCTGATTTATTGGTAATTGTCTGCTTTGTATGAGCGGTCTTGGTTTGAAAACTATTTGAGCCCCTTTCAAGTGTAAAACTAAATAATTTTCTGGATAAAAAAGCTCTTTTTATTTTCACTAAGGTCATTGTTATTGTGGTATCTGAATTCATAAGCATGATCGGATTATTGGTTGGTTCCTGGCCATAGGACCTCTGCTTCTTTTTTAACAACAAAAAGAAAACAAAACGTTCGCTGCCGGTGCCACACGCAAGCCATACACTAACAGCCGGTGACAAAACGTGTGTGTTATGTTTAAACCAAACGTTAATAGCCGGTGACAACACATAGATTTCACGCGTTGCAACCTGTTATTCATGTAACATTTTGTCAAGGGACAATAGAGTATATATAGAGGGATAGTGGAGATATAATATTTAATCTATTTAATCTATTCGACTAATAAACAGGTGCGCGTTTTTTTTTTATATTTTTTAAATGTATATTTTTTAATTCCTTGATAATGGCAGACAAAAGCGAAGATACTTTTATAGATGAATGCTTAGGTAATTTATCTGATATTCCTCTTGATAATTCAGATTGTGCAGAATATTCAAGTGGTTCAGAAATTGAAGTATGAAGGAATCTTTGAACGCTAACCTTGCCGAGTAATTCAGAAGAAAGCTGGACTTTGCTGGATTCTATGAAATAGACAAAACTCATAGTTTATGAAACTGCATTTAAACGGAAAGGAGAAATGTTTTTACAATTATGGAAAACAGCGAAAAGTAAAGATATAAAAAAACCAAAATGTATAATTGACTATAATCATCATATGAAAGGAGTGTATCGAGCTGATCAATATCTCAGCTATTTTCCTATGAATAGAAAAACTATAAAATGGTCAAAAAAAGTAGTATTAAACCTTTTGAATTGTGTTTTATTTAAGCATTTAATATTTAAATTTGAATTCTATTAAAACATTGAAGTTTCATGGTTTCCTACTACAGTTATCTGAAGTTTGGATTCATGGTAATTTATCAGATACTTAAGAAAATTTGGATATTCCAACTACGTCCCATGGTCCACATCATGATTCAACTCAGAGGCTATCCGGACAATTAAAAAAGCACCAATTGGTTCTAATTTCTGAAACCAATAAACGTATAAGAAGAAAGTGTCGTGTATTCTATGCAAATAAAATACGAAAAACTACCAATCTTATGTGGTTGTAAGTTCTCTTGCATTCAAAAGATTACTTTGCTTCATTTCATTTTAAGAAGAACTAATGAATGAATATTCTAGAGACATGGCACTAAACTTCACCTTTACAAACCTTGTAACTTAAATAAAATGTAATGTAAAGTCATGTAAACTTCTATTTAGGAATGGACTATTTAAATAAAAAATGTATGGTATCTATATGGGGCTATTTAAATTACAGATTTTTATTTTATAGTTTTCTGATTGGTTAATAAACTTATTTTAAATGAAATTTAGTGAAAGCTTCATATGTAAACATGTGCTTATTATTATTTGCCGATTACACTCAAAATCAACTACCTGTAGATTTACACCAAAGTCTTAAATATAAAAATCTCTTTATTATAAAACTTTGAGAAAGTATTGGGAGTACAAATTAGTTCGGTCCGTTTTCAAAAGATGGCTCTGGCTGTTATGAATATTGAATAGTAACAGCTGATGTCGATAGTTTTAGAAAGGTTAGACATCTGTCAATAATATTCAGTTCATATTGCTTCGTGTTTTTTTAAAAAAACCTTGTTTTTCACTGTGTTAATTATGAGCAATTTTGTGTTAACTAAGCAGCATTTGCGGGAGGCTTTAGTTTTCTGTTTTAATTGGAAGAAAAGTGCAGCCCAAGCGCATCGAATGCTTGTGGAAGTTTATGGTGACAATGCTCCAACTGATAAATCATGTAGGGAATGGTTTCGACGTTTCAAGAATGGAGATTTCAGCGTTGAAGACAAGCCTCGCTCTGGACAACCAAAAAAATTCGGAGACAAACAGTTGGAGGCATTGCTCGATGAAGATCTGAGTCAAACGCAAGAGGAGCTTGCAGAATCTTTAGAAGTGACACAACAAGCAGTTTCTGTACGGTTAAAATCCATGGGAATGATTCAAAAGCAAGGCAATTGGGTACCTTATGAACTGAAACTGAGAGATATTGAAAGGCGACTTTTCACTTGCGAGCAGCTGATTCAAAAGCAACAAAGAAAAAGTTTTTTACATCTAATTATTACTGGGGACGAAAAATGGGTATTCTATGATAACCCCAAGATGAAAAAATACTACGCTATGCCCGGTCAATCGTTGCCATCGACCTCAACATCAACACCAAAGCCGAATATTCAAAGGTCAAAGGTTCAAAGGTCTTTTTGTGTATCTGGTGGGACCAAAAGGGTGTTGTGTACTATGAGCTGCTACAACCTGGCGAGACCATAACGGGCGATTGGTATAGGCTGCAATTGTTGCGTTTGAGCCGTGCATTACGAGAAAAACGGCCGAAATGCAAGCAAAGACATGACAAAGTTATTCTCCTGCATGACACCCCTCGGTTTCATGTCGCAAAAGTCGTGAAAAAATATTTGGAAACGCTCAAGTGGGATATTTTGCCGAACCCGCCGTATTCTCCGGACATTGCTCCTTCTGATTACTGGTTGTTCCGACGGATGCAGCACGATTTGGCAGGTCATCGGTTCACTTCTTTCGCAGAAATCGAAAATTGGCTTCTAACTTGGATCACCTCAAAAGACGAGACATTTTTTCGAGAGGGAATTCAAAAATTGCCTGAGAGGTGGACAAAAGTAGTAACAAGCGATGGACGATACTTTGATTAATCTTTTAATTCTTTTTATTTTGAAATAAATGCATTTTTGACCACAAAAAAATGGACCGAATTAATTTGTACTCCCAATAGAATATTTCAAAATTGAAACATTGTAATATTTGAAAAATAAAATTTCTTAGACAAAATTTCATTATCGTTTATTTTTTTTAAATCTCTTGTACCCAGGAGATATGTCAAAGCTCGATTTTGGGATTTTGTCTTCAGGGTTTAGCCGGCTACTGTGGTGGTTTTATCACATGAGGACCGCATAGTGTTAAGTAGGGCTACAGTAAGAAGTCGCGTTAGTTGGTTATTCTATCACTTCATCCATCAACCCCAGAAAATTTCGGCTCACGTTTAAGGCTAAATATATTCTCTACTGCTCGTCGTCCATGATCCGTCGCTCGTTTGAAGCATCGGCTGTAGCATCCTGACATAGCCCGGATGTCCCGTCTTATCCCTCAAAGTTGCTTCAGATTGGGTTCAAAGATTTTCTATTCTTTCTTCTGTCAGCTGTTCTAAATATTCTCAGATTTCGCTTCAAGTAACACCAACCCGTGTCTCGCTTTACGGGGCAGGCTATTCTGAATAACCTTTGTGTGGTTTTCCTGATCTCTTGCAGTCTGATCTCTGATCTCTTTGGTGGTAGTGGTTTGACAAATTTCTGAGGAACTACCGATCACTATACGATGTCTTTTCGACTTTGGAAAGCGCGTGAATCTAATCTGTGGAACTCGGTGGATAGCATTGGGGCGTGAAATGGCAGATGCACTTTGACTAGAGCGAATAGCTCTACACATTCCTTTAAACTGAGAGGTAAATCTATAGCGCTGAAATGCGGATGATAAATTAACTTAACATTCTTCTGATATATAATACGTTTTTGTTTTACCTGACCATAGACTGTCAAAACTGTGAAAATAGACTGTCCACTAATACAAATAAAATATTTTTTCAAGCAAACTTGCATTCGTAACTTCATTTATTTGCATTATATTTACATTTATTTCCACTCCTTCCTGCACATTAATTATCCAATGATCAAATAGAATTACACAAAAACAAATAGAATTTAAAAATTAGTGGGTATAATTCGATTAAAATGGAGTGTCCCCTAACTTAAATTTAAAATCCTAAGTATGAAGCAGGAACAGGACCAAGCTCTAGGTTGTTATACGAGATAGGAATACGAACAATTGTCGAGCAAAAGTAGATATTACTACGACCAAATGTAACTACAAATAGAAAAGAGAAAAGAAAGAAAAAGGGTCTAAAAATTGAACCTTCTGAGTCACCAGTCGAACGTCAGAAAAGAGTCGGCACACATGACTTGCATAACATGATTGATCCAACAAATAAGACTGCATGCAAGACAATGATGATCCCGAGATACCGAAAGCCTCTAGTTTCAGACAAAGCATATGTTGACTGACAAATGCCATAGAACTGATGAAAATTAAATCGACTTGGAACTTTCTTTCCAACATCAAAGCAAAAGCATTAACAAATAAATGCTTTTCAAATTAGTAGTGGTAAAGCGACTTCTAAGGAAGCCATGTTGCTCAGGTGCAATAATTGGTGGCAATTCAACAGAGAGTCGGTCGTGAATAAGAATTTCAAATAGTTTTGAGTAACAGGAAATTATGGATATAGATAAATATCAGAAGGATCACCACTTCTGATAATTGGAACAATGGGAGCTTATTTCCAACAAGTAGGAAATACATCTGTGCTTAGACAGGTATTGAACAGAAAAGACAATGTCAGAAAAGATGCATGAAATTTCATAAATGTGTTTGGAATACGACCAGGGCCAAGACTTATATAAGGATCAATGGATGAAATGCATGTTTCAGTTTCACTCGAGCCGGTACATGAGAGATGGATAGGAATAGAATTTTGGACGGTAAAGGTGGCGGAAACAACAGTGGATAAAGAAGGAGATAAAGTATATTAAAAGAAATCAATTAGAATAATTCCGAAATATCTGCAAGAGTAGATAGTTCACCCAGTAGACTGTACTAGAAATAGTGAGAAGATTTTACTCTCCTGTTCCAGAAAGTCCAGAAAGATTTCATTTGATCGAGTTTGATTGCATTTTTCAAACTGAAGACATAGCTCTTAAAATCGTTTATGGATTTTTCTTTGCTATGCAATGCATTAAACAGGAATGGATCAATCGTTCTAGAAAAAGCAAGAAAAACTTGCTTCAATCGTTCCCGATGAGTTAAGATAACCGCGAGCCTTATCTTTGGCTATTAGAGCAACATGTAAACGGTTAGTAATCTAAGGTTTCTGCTTTCCTCGTTGAGAATGTCCAAGAGGAACTAAACGTCTAAAGGGGCTCTAAAGGTACTCATAAAATCTTAATGAAGCAGACTTGGTATCCAGTTTACCAAAGAACGCAGCCCAATCGGTCGAGGGTTCAATACAATAGTTCAGGGTTCAATGAATCATAATTTGTCCTGAAAAAAAAAAATTGAATTTGATAGGCGGGGCAGGTTTGGTAAATGTAGAAAGGATTGAGTGAGGCATTGAGTCAAGGGGTAATGGCAGGTGATAGGAATAAGGGAAAATATAGGATTTCAAGGTGAGCGTTAAAGATAGATGATAAAATGGAATATTTGGTAAAATAAGATCAAGTAAACGACCGAGAAGGTTATGAACAGTATTGAACCGTGACGTTTTAGACTATGGGAAAGGAAAGATGAAAGAAACGTAATAATAAATTCTTTGGAATCATTGATATGGACGAGGATAAACAGATAACAAAAGGAGACTAAAATCGCAATAAAACACTATTTCAGAATGGCGACACTATTCACCAAATTATGCAGATAAACCATTTAAAAGCTTCTAATACAAGAATAAAGGTGATCTACAGGAGGTATAGACACCAAAATTCAAATCAGTCCAAGCGGAGCTACTAAGTGTATTGTTGCTTAACAGCAAAGAAAACGTCGCCACTAAAATACTTGCTTGTGGTTATCCTTACAGTTCTTGTGTCCTTACGTTTTGAGGCTCAGACGCAGACCTTAAATTACGGTGAAACCGGTAAATAATGTGGTCAGGACAAAGCTCAAAGCCAAAAACGTTAGGATAGAGCAACGGCTTTGTCAGACGATTGAGCTCAGCATAAGAAGTATAATAAGTGCGAGGGTCCTACGACGTTTTACATTTTGGTTCTATACTAGCAATTAGTAAGAACTAGGACTATCAAAGCATATTTCCAAAGGGCAGCAAGCAGGTCTGCGATGAGGCGATCTTGAGCTGAGGTAGTCTTTGTACTGTTGGCCAAGAATTATTCCTGTTCATTGATGTCAAAGTCTTCATTTAAACACCAGGCGGCTGAAACTGTGGCTTCGAAACGAAGCTACAAAACCTTATTGAGTGTATTTATACCCTGTTCTATTCACGAACACCGACAACTTCCTAAAAAGTTTGTCCCCAAAAAGTGAAACAATTGAATATATTCCATTATTTCGGCAACACAAGAAAACTTCACCCACAAACTGACCTGATTCGCATACTTTTATAATCTAAACCACTAAGTGATGATGCATTACACTTCGTGAACAACATCATCCTAAATAATTCCCTATGAGTTGAATCCTTGTACACATTCTTTACATAGCCAATTTAATGGCATCCTCAAAACCTAACTTTTCCGAGTTGGCGACATACATTAAATCTTCCTTGAATCAAAAATTACGCCATAAATTCAAAGCGGAAGAAAACTTCTCTTCGCATGTTTCACCAGAAAAGTTTTGCTCAAAATAAACTGCGGAAAACAGTGGAACGGAAAGTGAACTAAATTCAACTCTATAAGGAAATTTCCCTCTAATATACTACTAACCATATATGCGATGTACAGACAGTTTTATATAAGTAGTGCACGTAGAACGTGAAGAACCTCTCATAAAATTTCCTCGTTTTTTTCTGTTGTCCTTTTGTCCTTCTGTATTGTTTTGTATTCTTTCATTTTTCCAAGTCGAAAGGATAAAGTTTCTCTAAACTCGACTGTATACGCTGCGACCGCGACAAAGTCATAAGCAATATGTCATGGGGTATTCTATCCTTGCAGTTCTTGTGTCCTTACGTTTTAAAACTTAAGCTTTGCACTCTTCCGCCATTTTGCAACAGCTTTGATGTCATTGCGATGCAACACCAAATGTAATTAAAAATTTACTAGTGAAGAGTAACATTTGCTCAGAGTTTTCAGCTCTAGTTTCACTGGCTTTCTTCTTGTGTTGTTAGTGGTAAGTAGTGTTGCTTTGGCTGTTGTGCAACTGCACTCTACTCATCTTACTCGTAATATTTTGCGGAAAACTACGAAATGAGAAAGTTAAAAAGACGCGCCAGCACTGCTTCGTATCGTGTCGCTTTTCCGTGGATCCGCAAAGTAAAAGTTTATTTTCTTAGAGGCTTCTTTATGATACGATGATATGCAGAGGAAAACTCCTGGAAAATGTTTTTCATGATGCTTTACGGCTGCCAGTGCGCTTTGAAGTAGTGCTAACCGTTTCGGCTTCTTTTGCTCGATACCGTATCAACTTTTGACACAAACGAGCAATTAAAGATGAGTTTGAGCTGTTGTTGGTACCTTACATCCATGCAATATTGCAACAAATACTTCATGCAGATGCAGAAAAATCAAAGCCCTGTGAAGAATTGAGACAATTACGCTGAGGCTAATTAATTTTCCATTGATAGCAAAGTTTTATCAAAGCGCCCCTTGATGATTATCCAGGGAAATTTCAAGGCTCCCACAAACATCCCTTCCATAATTTAAATATATTCTGAACTATGTAAGGACTTTCCCATTCCACTACCACTTAAGAAAATAAAGAAAAAAATATTTGCAACCACTTTCCGAAGCTTTTTGCAGAACCTCCATTATCAGCACTTTCATAACATCTGTTGCACCACGAAATGGGTTTTTAACAGGTCTCAACGTTAACTAATTAGTTATGCATCACGTGACACTAGCCAATTTTGTGTTAAACTTATGGTTAAACAAAGCTTTCCGCCACTTCCTCCCGCACGACTTGATGTTGAAATTCGCATGCAGAAAAGAAAATAGCTAATCGGAAAGGGTTGCAAACATTTTCTTGAGTAGTTATGCAAAGGAATGGTTCGACTGTTGCGTTGGAAAAGCGTTTAATTTACTTGAATTTTCATTGCGCGCACGGTATTAGCTCGACAGGCAAAGTATGCATGAAAGAAGGAGCTCATATTTGCACGACAGAAAAATAAGGAATAATTTTGTTACTTTGCATGCAACGTTTGTTTGTTTTGAAAGAAGGTGGACGACAACTTCATTCTTCAAATGACTTTGTCAGAATTGCATTCTTAAGAAAACTAATTTATACTTATCGTGTACACCGTTGAACGTGTTATTATTTTTGAAAATTCTTACTCGAAGTACTCCCCCTCCCCTTCTCCCCTTCTCCCCTTCTTTTGTTTTTGTGCCGTTTCTTTTGCTTTCAAATAATATCTAACAACTGTGAGTTCATTTCATAATAAAGTTTAACTCGATCCCATTAGTCCATTTAGAACATTCAGTCTTTTGCATTAAACATTTTTTTTTTGCATCGTTTGAGCTCCCAGTTCAAAACCTTATGTCAAAAACGATTTCAAAATTCAAACTATGCCAATAATAACCACAGAACCGTGTGTACATCTTTAAACATCTCTAAGGGCGCAAAGCCTCTTTATATAATAATTCTTCGATTTGATAACAGGATAATTTTCAGGGCCAATAACTTCCATGCACGAGTGGAGAATTTCTGCTCTATTTGCCTTTTGTAATGACAATGCCTTTTACCTCACTCATAACTTTGCGACAATCAGTAGGATTTATTGTTCAAGTATTGTTATACAATTTATGTTATATAAAACTGTGTGTTGGTTATAAAACCTATAAAGCAAATTTTGTTAAAATTTCCTCCAGTTACGTCTTGTGTTCAACTTTTTTTCGAAACATCGAAACATATTAAGTAAGGCTTTAGGCGTGATACCAAAGAAATGACACATACGCTTGAAAGTGTCACGTGTGACAGTGCTGTACGTGTATAAAAATTCAGCTTAAGCAGACATTTACTTGCTAAGATGGAAAAAGCACTATTAGAATTTTTTTTAAATCTATGTACAAAAAGTACATATTATTGTATAGGAATGGGATTAGGATTATATGATTATAGGAATTATGTTTGATGATTTTTGACACTTCATAATGGCGGTAGAGGGCGCATTCGAAAAGGAACATTTTGCGCTTCCTTAAAAAATTAAGTCAAAATTCAAAATGGGTTATGCTCTCCTGAGACATTTTTCTAGGGGCAATACTTAAAACAATTGTACAAAAAAAAAATGAACATCCCTTAGAAGTTTTGATGACGTGTAGCCCCTTGTATCGGTTGATTAGAACCTGAGAAAAATGTCTGACAAGTTCAAAAAATGTAGTTTCGAAAAAAAAGAGTTTAAAGCTTTTGCAATAATTTATGCATTTAAATCGATTTTACCATTCCTGGTGAATATCGTAGGTCTTCAACTTCTGCGGATTCTTTGCTCCAAACCTTGTTTTATGTATAACATCCTCTTTGGAGCATTCGGTGCTCCTTCTGTTGCAATATATATATAGCTGTGGAGCTAATTTCATGTGCATGAAGTGCATAATGGAAAGATAAGTTCTTCCTCCTTCGTTGAAGATACATGCAACTATCCAGGATGCAATTTCCACATGTTGTTTGGCAGCAAATGAGCTCTCTGGATCTATATGTCATATCAAATTATTGTAACTTTCGTTACTGTTTTGTGTATTTCCACTAAGATATTTACTTAGTAAACCCTAGCTAAGCGATGCGAATACTGCTAAAACTTGCTTTCGCACACTTAAATCAAGAGCTGGTTTATGTTGGAATGCCTTATTTTCTTCTTAACTCTGCAAATATTTGCACCACACTTTATTGCAGTAACCGTGTCGAAGCTCTTGATCTATAGAAATAATAACCACCAAGAATTCCTTCCCCCATTCTCTCTATGGAATCTGGATATCTGCTTATCCATAAAAAGCGAAATTTCCCTTATTAATTTTGGGCGAAATTTAGCAGTTTTTACCGCGGGCGCGGATTGAAACTGAAACATCTGCAGTGTTGTTTTTTTGATTTTCTACCTCTTATTGTGCTCTAACCTTATGGCTTCTTGCTTTTTCCCTTTTTTCTTTTTCCTTTCTTCTTAGAGTATAATTACCTTTATTATTTTCTTCAAGTTATCGCCGATACATCTGCTTACCTACATGAAGATCACACACGAAATTATGTATTGTAAAGTTATCCTTATAGGGTTTGGAATCGACCACGTTGGTATAAGTTTTACTATCACCGTCACCGATGCAATAATTATAAAAGACATTAAATAAATCTTATCATCTTTTAAAAATTTCCAAGGCTGCATCAACCTCCATTGAACCAGAAGATCCTTCATGATTAGTCGCGCATTCTTCTCTATCGCATCGAAACCGATGTGGTCTTCGTACCATATTGAAAATTCAAATTCATTTAACGGTTATTTCGGTATTGAGCAAGATTGACAGTATGATGATATAACACAAAGTTCGAGAATTTTATCCGTAAAATTTCCTATAATTGAGATAACACCAACCACCATCCAAGTGTCATCTTCAGAAACTGTCAAATTATCAGCTTCATTTCCAGCTGTTCTATTCAATCCTACTTCTTCTTGAAAGCTGAGCTTTGCGCTTTTATGGTACCAAAATAAAATCCTGAAGTTTTATGTATTTTTGAAAATCACATAAAGTGCCGAGGAAAAGCTTGAAGAAATATCCAACAGTGAAAAAAACATTTCTATGCTTTGAAACAACCCAATAATTGCATGGCAAAGCTCTTTGATTTATTTCATAACAGTTTTTGTCTCTGGTTGGTGACGTTTCGATACATCCTCTCGCACACTTTGACACATGTTTTGAAACCAAGTCCTCTGCTTTTCTGCTCAAAAAATCGCGATTGTACTTTTAATATCGAGCAAGGCACATTAAAAACCAAATTGAAACATAGTAATACATAATTTACGGACTTATGCGTAGGTGGTATGAGTTCATAGCTGGTTTGCCATTGTTTTGCAAACGAACTCGGTAATTCAGAGTTACTTTCGGCAGCAAACTGATTGCCTCGGAATTTCGTTTTTGAATTTGTCTTATATCACTGACTTTCTTCAGTGCCTCCTTCCATTTTTACACAATGTGTTTTAAATACTGAAGTAAATAGTTAAAAACGTACGAAAACTCCGATGTGACACGTGCTGACGAATGACACCAAGCAACTATTGAATATATGTAAATACAATGGGATTATTACAAACACGTATAAAAGTCACATACACAAGCGACGATGTAGCTGCTGCGCAAAGCGCCATAACTAGTTTTACTAGTTTTTTACCGTTACCGTTTTACCGTTACTTTTATGTGTGTAACTTTGGTTATATACGGAATTTTTCGAACCGGTTTTGGGAGAATATTTCTGTGATATAATTTATTAGAACACGTTTATGAAATAAAGAGAAAACTGATTTTTTTTAAATTAGGAAGTAAATGCACCGTTGAAGATGGAATAAATACAACCCTTGGACGAAAAACGACAAAAATCCAAAGAAAGTATCCAGGTCTGTTAAATGATTATGCTACTGACGTCGGAAAACAAAATGTATTTTAGTGACAGTTTCCAAAGTTCTCTTTTCCCACCAAATGCCCACCCATACCCCACGTTATTTTGATTCTATAGAACAGTCCTGATGCGTCTCATTGGTGACTCTTGTGACTGCTCCGTCGTAAATCGCCTTTAGAGTTCGCTTTCAAGCGCTTTTTGGTTTTCCGCAAGAAAAAGGCAATAATACTAAGTTCATGTAAGTAGGAACTAAAATAATAATAGAGAAATTCAAAGATTCTAACGGCCGGATTGGTCGGAGCGCTACCGTAAAAAACAAGTCCCGGTTCCTCCATCTTACTTATCTTCTGTGAGGAATAGCGTCGCTCAGACGATTTTGGTGTTCAATAAAGTGTGTCTGGTTCAGAGTTGCGTCTTTGAAGATATACTGAACAACAACATCGTTAGCATTGATGAAAACGATCAGAATCAGCTTGACAGTAGGTTAAACATGGCGCATTTGCTTGTGACTTCTTGTCTACACACTCTGGGTAAGCATCTTCGAAAGGACTTTTTCATCTTCTGCAGAATGATCAACCGGTTTCTGAGAATTCTGTTTCTTTTTTCAACCGTCGGGTGTAGCTTAAACTTCACATTAACACGCTACTTCTGATTCTCGGACAATATATCGAAACAAAGTTTAACTGGCATCTTTCACTCATCTATCAGCTCCTCTTAAGTTAGACGTTCAACGACAAACTCGTGTTTTTTGTTTTGGTTTTGTCGAGGGGTGGATCGTCATGTGACATTCAAAGACGTCCAGGGTTGCTAATCGTCTTTTGTTTTCCGGCTTCAGTTTTTTTAATCTTCAAAATATTTGGCTCGTCAAGTAGTTCGTACACTTGTAGTTGTCCATTGAGTGAGTTTTTTCTCCTACAGTAATGAGTCATAGGACCTGTCCTGGAAATACGTTTCTTCTGTTTCCTAACGTTTACGTCAAGATCGTTCACTCACAGCCTTAGCATAAAGCAGTCCTTATCACTGCTTTGTGCATTGTTCCTATGTGATAGCATGCCGAGTTGGCAAAGCAGAGAATATTTTCTTTAAGTGGAATTTTTTTTCATAGTTTGAGGTCAATGAAAAAATGGTGCACGCTAATGTTGAATTCCTAGTATTTCACCAGGACTAACAAGACCACAATCAATTGGTGGGTGGTCGATTTGCCAGATCTAAAACCTGTTTGATATTCCCAATGATGTTGGATCGAATTGTTGAGCACCCCTAACATCCTCATTCCATCTAATATATGTTTAGGCTTATATAGATTTGTAAAACACACAATTTTCCCAAGTTTAGCTCAAATTTTCAACGTCTTTGCCGCTTTAACTCTTTCAAGCCTGAGAAGTCGCACTTTCCACAAAACGGCGGATGTTATCAACAAAAAAAAAATTGAATATCTTCCAATGAAATCTAGCCCTGAAACTAATTCGAGGCGCACAACTCAAACAGTCCTTTTTCCCAATTTTTGACCAGGCCAATGTGTCTTGATATTCTTTTGAGTATCTGACTGTGTCCTCTATTTTTCAATTTTCTTTCCAAATTTTGTCAATTTGTTTTGTCTGTTGAAGTTTTTTTTTGATTTTTTGCTGTCGATGCAAACTATTTCTTTATCCACTTGTTCTCACATTAAGTAGCTTTCACCGACCACATAAGCATCATGACAGAAATGTTTCCAAAATTTGAGGAAACAGTACTGAACTCAAATCTTGAGTTACGAAAATCCGGTTAGTGAAAAAAACTAAATCCCAAACTCAAGACCCGAAAAGCTGCTTTTTCTAATTTTTTCAATTCTTCCTGTGTTCGTTCTGCTTTTTTTTTTGTACACAGCCATCATTTTTTTCGAATTCTCGGTTCAGATACGCCTCTCCTGTAAGCCGTTTTCAGATCTTTTTAAAATTTTCATCTTATTCCGATTCTTTCATATTCCAATCATGTCGCATTGGAATCTGGTTCTCCTATTATCGATTTTTTGGTTGCTACAGTCGAACTCGGATCTTTTTCGACCAATAGCACCATTGACCATATCCTTCGGTTTCGTAATCTTAAAAGTGTTCTAGTCTCTGCATCAAATGCATCCACTTAGAGAGGGAGTTTGCACTTCTGCATCCTCCTCCAGATCACTATCGTCCTTTGAGAACTGTGGACCTAAGTAAATAAAATATCTTCTTGTGCGAAGAAACAGTCTTCTTGAATTGGAAAATAAGTTTTGTCGATCTTTCGTGTTTGTTTTTTTTTTCTTTTGCCTGTGGGAATCATAAATTTAGATTAATTTTCACTAACTTGTCACTGGTCCGCTTCGGGACATTTCCCATATATATGACGTAACTAGTACGAGAAAGTCTCTTAATCTCTTAAATCGATACGAAATTTATGAGAAATATACAGCATCTCTGATTCATGATTTGATGTTTGGGGGAAATCAGTAAGCCTAGCCACGCAAACTATGGCCATTACAAAAATCCGTACTGTGGAAGCAACAGTTGAATTAGATTTTGTTATTACATCCTAAGCTCACATATGTCTTTCTCTGATCGTCTTCTCAGAAAACAGTTTCGCATTCAGGGTTGGTTGAAACACAAATCGTTAGGCTCACGATGCAGTCCGAAATACTCCATCCACAATGACCCACAAACAATCATACTTTTGGAGATCGAACAACGGTTCTGCTGTTTAGAAAGCAAGTTCTCTCTCTCCATCTCTCTCTACCTTTCTGTCACTCAATTTTGTATTAGGTGTTAGCTACAGAACAGAACAGCTTGCTAGATCAACACCGACAGAGGAGCAATGTGTTCACTGTAACTTCATTTATATCTGCTTAATTGTTAATTGGATTTCAAATCAATTAGATTGGTGTTGAGTGATACAAGACGATCCCAGCAATACAATCTTTTCGCATTTTATCACTTCATTAGACAATTAAAATATGCAATCACATTAGACTATTATTACCCAAATCACATACGTAATTTACCTCACACGCAGTTAATTATAGCAAAACATCGCTGAACATCTATTTACATTGTTACCAAAGCTAATGCCGCAACATGCAATGTATAACCTCACCTCATTAATTTTCATCTATGAAATCGTACTTCCTGCTCTATTACCCAGCAATTTCATTTGCTGACTGCCCCCGGAATACATGAATCCTGTACCAGTGCCATTGCCTCGCTACCATTCATAGACACTGTTTTTTGTCTAATTTGCAATATATCAAGGCGGCAATAATTGATTTTTAATGTTTTTATCTCATTCCTCGTTTAACTGTAGCTTCGCCAGTTCTTTGGTGCCGCTGTAATGTGTGTGCGAGTCCTGACTCCATCCTCCGCACCGATCCGCTGAGAAGCCTCGTGCCACTGGAAAGGAGCAAGCAGAAGTGACAGTGGTGAACGAATAGCTAGAATCATATTATTCACTTTCCCTGCCCAATGCTGGTTCACCACCACCCCAGTTATACAGAAGCGATGCCTTGCACTTTTCTTTGAACATTTCTGCACGAGCTAGCAATAAATCATTTTCTTTGCCAAAAACCCTTCAGCAACATTCTGAACAACATCGAATGCCCCATGGCCCCGATGTATCTTAACTCATTGCTTGCCACTATCGCAAGGACTCGGAGCGAGAACAGTGGAGGAGGACCATTTCCATTTGGTGGATGATGATGATGATATTGATGAGAGAGAAATTGGCGAGCGCAGTACAAGAAGTGAGAGATGTAGTTCCCATATGTTACACATGAGCGACACTTTAGAAAGCAACTTGGTCTTTTCAACAAAACTCAACTGGATGCTGGCGCGATCATTGCAAAATCCAATAAACCATTTATTACTCTCCGAAAATGTAAAAAGGAGCCGCCAATCATTGACAAAGTTGAAGTGTTCTGTTTCGTTTACGGCGAAGGGAAAAAATGTCCTGCCCGTCTCGAGGCACTTAAAAGTTGGTTATTTATAGCGTTGTAGTTTTTCATCGGTTGGTTCAAAGTGTACCGCTAGTGTACTTAATATGTGAAAGGATGTGAACGGGTGATGAAAAAAGAAACATGTATATAGAAGTGCCAAGTCATTTTTAGCTCTATCATTTTGAATTGCATGGTCTTTTCGGAGATGCCATTTTTCAAAGTTTTGCAACGAAATGAAATCGTAGTTGATGGCATATTTTGTGAGTTGGAATGATTTAATGGAGTTTTTTTTCTACTTCTCCGTAAGAATTTTACGAGACGATCATCCTCCTACTAAACCTTGATTTGAGCACAATATAAATCTGACATTTCATTGTTTGCAGTTTCGTGACTGTCGGTTGCGTTTTATTTGCCCGATGATGATGGAGTTTGTAGACTCCTATAATAAAAAAGAGACTTTAGAAGGGGCGCTGGTGTAAATCATAAGGACTAGTCAATCAAGATGACAAACTAAATGGCTTTTACCATTCGTAGAACTAATTTGGAGGATATGTCTACAAGACTCAGTCGAAGGGAAACAGGTTTAATTGAATGAGCGGAATTTAATACTGGATGCAGATCTGCCAAAAAGGAGCTGTCAGTGGTTATTAAGTACCGCATTATTCACAAGTGGCAGAGCAGAGTTGTATAACGATCCAATGGTCAGTTTATGCCAATACAAGCAACTGAAAAAGCAAGCATACAAGAAGAATTAGCATGAGCTTTTTCTTAATCCATGGAAAATCGATAATTGTCTAAAGGATGGCTACCATGTGTACACGATCTGTGTGGGAAAAACGAAATCAGGTCACTGCAGGACTTGCACATAAGTCTTTATTAGAGCCAAGTCCCTGGAAAAATAATGTCTAAAGGTATGCAGTGGACTACGATATCAGCTGATGTGTTTTTCGAGGATATCATAGTCGGACTGCTACCGCTAATCTGACAATGAAAAAATGAAAACAGTGAAGAGCGGCTCTAAACAACTTACATTGTCATGCTGACGAGGAATAGGGTATCAACTGTCATGTTAAATTCAACCAGAACTTCTTCAAAGGTGACTGTCGTGTATCCAGTGGGAGCTACAAATTAGCAATTTTTTTGATATCTGTTTATTGATTTTTTTAACAAAGAACTTTGTAGCCACATGCATCTTCAGTCTCGAAATGGGACGCCTTTAAGGTGACTCCCAGTATGAGCTGCTATGATTGAATTATTTAGTATCTCAATAGCAAACTTATATACTGGTAACATATAACGAAACCTCGCTTATTTTTGATTTGACATTTCGATTCAGAGCTACCAGTAATGCGATATCTTTGATATCTGTGTAAATACTAATTACCAGGCGAAACAACTACAATCAACACTTATGACAGTTCATCACGAAGCACCGTAGAAGCTACAATAAATTCGAAATATATGTTATAGATGGAGATGGTGCACATTCCACATTTTTAAAATTGCCTGGTGATACTCAATGACAAATTAAATACCGGCGGAAGTTCTGAGGGCGTTTTGAGTGCCCTATGCAATCGAAGATGCGTTGCGTGTATTGATCGGCAATCAGCATCCTTTCATGCTTATCTACAAACTATTTCTTGAGGCAAAAACGATGGCTCGAAATGATGTGGATCACAAAACAATTCTTTTTCCGAAAAAGGTGTACAATTTTCTGACAAAATAATCTGAGAATTTTGGTCAAGTGAGATTCTGGTACCACTACAAAATACGGCTATCTGAACGGCATATAAAGGCGGACAGCTCCATCCTGACGCAATATGAAGACCGCCTTAAAAATGAATGAAGATTTCAAGGTGGGAGGGGGGCTACGTTTGATCAAAAAAAAAATGTAAATTATTTAGCATAGATTGGGCTGAAGTGTATCTTTTACTCGATGCTGTAGACACGGATCCTCCTGAAACGGCTTCTTTCACTTCTTCATCGCTTGAAAACTTCTCCCATAAAAGTTCCTGTTTAAGCCCAGGTCAAGACTTTAGAATGGGTAATATCGAAACGCACATTGTGCAGGGCAGCCAACTCAATACGGCATCTGTGACCAGGCCCAGTGTCGTACAGAAGGGGGACAAATTTCGTCAATTTTCCCCTTCTTTATATTTGATACATCCTTTCAATACTTTTTCGATTGACGCGTGGTATTCTCCGCTTATGAAGGCGACGTTTAATATATCTGTCAACTGGACCCCTTAGAATCTCATAAGATTGTCGCCAAGATTTAACATTCGACCCTGAAATCCAAAATTTCTTGGGTACTGACGACCCTTTTTTGTACCACTGCAAGGAGTTCTGTTTGAGGACATCCTTGTCTTGACTACAGAGGGCACCCATCTAGCGCTGTCATTCGTTGTACCATGATGATCGAGAAGGATTTAAAAAAATGTCATATCCGATTGTCCAACCATTCTTGCACGCTATTTTTCGACTTTTGATTTTTCGAATAATTTCCGGAGTAATCACTTCAATCGGCGGTCAGTTTAAATGATGTAGTTGTCAAGATCATTTGCCGTCTACGCTGCAGAGCCAATATGCATGTTCAAGTAGTGTCAATAAAACCTGAATTTCAGATTATAGCAATGGCCTGCCCTTGGTCAAAGTTAAGCGTTATTCTGAATGAATCTACTTCCTGTCTACCACTGGTGTGCTAATAAATTTATCAGGTGAAAGGATGAGACCCTGGGCAAAACACTACACCATTTATATACCATTATATCTCACATCTCGTAGATACAATGTAACGTTTCCCAGAAATTCAGCGTGCGAAGTTGTAGGAAATGTGAATGCGACTTTATTATAAATTTTTTTATGTGAACTTGAAGGTAATAGAAGAACAACTTATATTCCTTCATATCCCAAAATTTAGAAACACGTTTTTCATATTGTGTAAGTAATATTATATACCCTCCCTGTTGAAAGAAATTGGTCGTGTATCCCAGCGATGGCGTAGGAAGAACTTACTAACTCCTTGCCATTTTTGAATCATTAACGACCTTTAGCCCTCCTAAAAAAATAAAACAAGTGGATAACAGATCTGGGTTGTAGAGAGAGTTTACAAGTATTTTCGAAACAAATTGCTCCAATTATTCTCTGGCCAGGATAGCCATATGGGGACTAGCCGTGACAAGAAGTATTTCCACTTCTCTCATCGGTTGGTCAGGTCGTCAGCGGTAAAACATCTATTAATTGCGCTCGAAACTTTGCAGTAGTAATCCGCATTAATAGTATTGTCTTTTCTCAAAATCGAGATGCAATAAGATTTGGAGCAAGGGAAAAAGCTTTTGGCAAAACTTGACTGCCAGGTTTTCAAGCCTCAGCATCAGGCTTTAACTGGCCTGAGTTTCCCTTCATATCTCCACGACTTGTTAGATTGATCCAGGGTAACGGTAAAGTGGCGCACTTGATTTTCATTGAGAGTGATAACCCAGGGTAGAAACGAGTCTTTCCTTTTGAAAAATTTTTGCTAGGACTCACGCTTGTACACGCAACTTCTGTTCAGATATCAAAAGGTGAGAAACCCAACTCACACATGCCTCCCGAAACCCCTTGATTCTCTTTAGCTTTGAAGAGCATCCTCGCATGATTTAGGCCAATCCCATGTACAATTTCAGTGACAGTCAGAAGCTTGGTATCGTCAAGAAATTCTTTAAAACGGATGCTATCGTCGTTGTTAATGCTCGTGTGGGGTTGGCGAACGTGTCTCTTCTTTTCATCTTTCTCGCGGCTATCTTTCATCTTTTGGCGAATTGTTTATGCCTCGCAATTATTCTAGCTGGTGACATCTTCGCGTCCCAGAATGGGGTAGTCAATCTTCTCAATATTTTTGCTGGTTACATACGTTTCATGATAAGAAACGTAATACTTACATTTTGTGCTATTGACGGAGGACAACCTGCTCAAACGTCATTACAATAGAAAGAAATGAGGTCGTTCACCAAGCAAGAAATTCTCATTCTTTAATATCACGCGTGCTCAGCTCAGCTATGCGCGTTCAGAGCAAAATCCATGTTTATATATTTGACACACACCGTTCATTGAATAAACAACTCCATGGATCGTAAAGTAAGAATGAAAACTAAGGTGGACATCATGCTATCCTTTTCTACTTCTGTATAGGTAACTCTATCTTTGCATCGAAATTTAGACAAATAAAACTGGCTTATATCGAGAGTAAACTGAACAAATAACATTTATTATTGACTCCCAAAAAACTTCAAAACTTCGTTGAATTTATACAACATGTACTTTTTTATTGTTCTCTTTTCATAGTGTAAAAGTAAATAAAGTTTAAAAGATAAAACTAAATAAATATATGGGGGTTATATTTTAAGCAATCCAATTTTTTTGTCTAAAGTATATTTGGTTCGAGATTGGTCATTTTTTTCCTTAAACAATTCCTAGTGTCATTTCATATACATTTACCATCAAATCACATTCGACTTGCTACATCGATGTCCTAGCCCCAACGATTGCTTGCATAGCTCCAGCAAGATGATGTTCTCTTCACAATATCCTCGCTTTCAAACTAAATCTCCTGAACGACTTGAATAAATGCAAAAGTAAATATAGCATGAGGTGGTTTGTTTGTTTATTTGGCATTTTATTCTGTCAGATGATATCCAATCCATTTGTCAATTTATTTATATTTCGGAAACGGTTTCAGCGACAACAGTCAACCAGCCATCCAAGCCCGAGAATCGAACGGAGCGAGTGCTAGAAGGAAACCAGGAAGAATGCAAACATTAGGGCATCTCTACATTGGAGTTGGTCCATCCTATCAACCAAAGAGCCAGCTCAGCCACCAACCCTTCTGGCATACTCTCTAGCACCCCAACGAGCCAGGCCACATTCTTCAGGATGAATATGAAAGGATCTAGACGCAGTTGTAGCATTCGTTCGTGCTTTATAAATATGTATCTGACTCCTTATTGTAAGTGTACGTTGTGCAATGCACTCGACAAACCTCTTTTGAAATATGAGCAGATATATCTTGGGTACTTATGTTGTTTTGTTTGCTCGAAGGATTCAAGTGTTCTGTCATCAGTTTTGCTCTTTCGGTTTTTGAAGAAGAGAAATGTAACAATGTCCTTTGCAAGTTGAATGCTGTGTTTTGTATCATCTGAATGGACACTGTGCAAAAAATAAGATAAAATTAATGCTATCAATATAATGCGGATACTTTAAGTGGAAAATAAATGAAGCGTGAAACATCTGAAGAGATTTCGTAATAAATTCACATGATTTGTTAAGAAAAGTTGAGACAGTTGAGGAAAGTAGGTTTCAAAGTGCAGAGTCAAGTGTGTGGAAAAGTTTCGGAATTTGCTATTTGCTTAACTCATCGACAATACTTGTTGGTATTCTTCAAAAGTATGAGAGCGCATGGAGTTGTATGTTACAGGCTGACGAGTCCTTGTACAAGTATGAGTTTAGCAATTCAAATCGAATGATATCAAAAATTGCTAAAATGGAAATTTTCAAGGTACAGAAAGTTTGAATGCACCCTTTTGAGTTTTTCACAACAAATAGAGGCCGGAAAGGATTGTAGAGAACATCTGAAATAAGAAAGTTGAATGGTGGTCTTATTCAAGTGAAATGTTTATCTGGTTATCGGTTGTGCAAGATTTTTGGGACTTGTTTTGTGATATTTATGACAAGAGAAGAGTAGGCAGGTTCCAAGTATAGTTGCTATCCCAGGTGTGTTGTCAGCTTTCTGACGTAGCTTGAATGCAACGCTTAAATCAGTCAAATTATTTTGATGACGATGTTAATTTTCTAAAAATTTTATCCCATAAATGAGTTAAAAGGTCAAGTATGGTTCGAATCAGATCACCATCTCATGTATTTCTGGTGTTACAATGGAGCATGGTCATACTGAATTCAATCTGCAATGGTTCAAAGGTGACTGTCGTCTATTTAAGAGGGACTACAGATGGGACTTTTTTGCTTCCTGTTTCGGGGCAGAATGTTTTTGCCAAAAAAGTCTTCTGTCCCGAAAAGTTATATTACCATTGGAACCAAAAATTACAAAGGTCTTTGTAGCCCCACATAACTTTATTCTCAAAATGGGATACCTGTAAAGTAACTCCAGGCCCAGATTCCATATAAACTGCTATGGGATTAGTTAGTATCTTAATATCAGATTTTTTCAAACAATTTCATGTTCTATTTATGAATTTCTTTAGAAGAGAGGAGTTCAGAAGATCTGGTACTTCAACAAAACAAATTTTAGAAGCTGTTCGTGAAGACTGATTTTTGGATCGCCATACAAACGAAAAAGTATTGGCTTTGAGTGTGGTAAACCCAATTCTTATGATCCTTACAAATTGTGTGGAACTGTGGAAAGGTAGTCGAAACGATTTCCTACAGTAAATAACACCGATTGATTTGCATGCATCGGAGTAGAGTGCAATTTTTATAGAGATACTCGGATAAATATAAAAAGCTAAGACGTTACAAACCAAAAGGACACGCTTACCGAAACAAAATGACTGTAGCAACACCGATGGGCTACCAATGATGCAATACATTTGACATTTATATTAAGACTGGTTGCTAGGTGCAATAACTATGATCATCATTAGACAGTGCCTTACGAAACACTGAAGAACTTCTCATGAAGAAGACTAATGAAGATTTGTACAGTCACAATCTCGAGTTACGCCTCATCAGCTTACTTCTACATCAGCTGTTCTGTATCTATTTTCACGAGCGACAGTCTAGTATATGGCCCACGAGCCGTCTGAGTTATCTGTCACTAATCCAATCCAAGCGAGCTTTACAAGGTAGAGAGCTTGAAAACGATGCAGATGATTGGAGTGGTTAGCGTGAAGGGTAATGAAGAGTATTCTGAGAAGAATTTTTCCGGTGTCATGGCTATGTGAGTCATTGTCAACGAATACAAATTTTGAGAGATTGTAATTTAAGAGAGTGTAACAATCAAATTTTCCAGAGGAATAAGAATGCATCTGAAGAATTTCGGTCAAATACAGCTAGATTCGGATGAACCGTTAGTTTCATGAAAACTAACTTACATTACAGATAGTTACTGAAGACTGACAAAAATTATTTTGAATTTAGTCACAAAAAAATCCTATTTGCTGAAAATATATACACGGCATATATTTATGTATCAGTCTTTTCATATATCTGAAAAAATGTAGTGCCTAATATATTTGACCAGAGCTGCATGCATTCAAATTTTTCCACCCTCCTATTACGGTTAATGAATAATGTGACAATATATAAACTGAAACGGCTTTCCATTTTTCATATATAATGAAATCTGTAGGCGAAATTAAAGGGAGGGGCATCAACGCCAATCAAAAAAATCTATACATGAAAATGCTACCTTTCAACAATTCGTAAAATTCTGTCCAATTTGTTTCAATTTTGAAATTTTCTCCGCGGCCAGTTTGATTTTGTAAAAAAATACAGCTAAATCCAAGTTGTTCAGTAAGTCCTTAGAAGATTCGGAAAAGGAAACTCGAATTGGAAATGATTTTTTTTGGAGAGGATTTTTTTGCTAATTTGACGGGTATAAAAATATGAAAGATTTCTGTTTCAAGACTTGATTTTTTTTTTGTTTACAGGATCAAAAAATTTCTGATACATCCCTAAAAACTGTTGCTCAAGTATTTATACGGGCTGTTGCGCCAACTATGGTGATGATGTGAATGATGAATAGTGGATCTATTGTATCCTTCATCATTACTACAAAATATTATAGTCTTGTTCAAAATAACGTTGATCAGCGTTACACGAAATATGGGTCCTTGATACCAACAGAGGTTAGTAGACTCTATTTATAACGACCTCCGGATTATCAGAGATATTGATGATTCCATAGCAAGAGCTTTTCTGTCCTTGAACTATGTACTTTATGTTCTCTCTGTCCTTGAAGGTGTTCTTCTTGGGATGATGGGTGCTGGGAGTGAGTATGATTTTGTGCCTTTTAATCAATCCTATCTAACGGGTACTCAATATTCTGTCATATTGAGTACCCCATCACTGTCGTTTCAAACAAGTTTTTTCCTTATGCGTAATTATTTTATCGCAATTAACCAATTATTTATCACACATTCATTCTCGTTTGACAGTAATTGTGGACAAATCGCAACAAGGAAGTGCCTGATGTTTACAAGTTTTTTTGAAATTTTAATGGGTAGTTATACTGAACCTTTTTGTGAATTTTTTTTTCACGATGTCGATTGCTTCGCTCTTTTGGAGAATGATAAACATGGAAAATAATTTTACTAAGCTTGTAGTAAGTAAGCTTGTAGCAGTCACAATCTCGAGTTACGCCTCATCAGCTTACTTCTACATCAGCTGTTCTGTATCTATTTTCACGAGCGACAGTCTAGTATATGGCCCACGAGCCGTCTGAGTTATCTGTCACTAATCCAATCCAAGCGAGCTTTACAAGGTAGAGAGCTTGAAAACGATGCAGATGATTGGAGTGGTTAGCGTGAAGGGTAATGAAGAGTATTCTGAGAAGAATTTTTCCGGTGTCATGGCTATGTGAGTCATTGTCAACGAATACAAATTTTGAGAGATTGTAATTTAAGAGAGTGTAACAATCAAATTTTCCAGAGGAATAAGAATGCATCTGAAGAATTTCGGTCAAATACAGCTAGATTCGGATGAACCGTTAGTTTCATGAAAACTAACTTACATTACAGATAGTTACTGAAGACTGACAAAAATTATTTTGAATTTAGTCACAAAAAAATCCTATTTGCTGAAAATATATACACGGCATATATTTATGTATCAGTCTTTTCATATATCTGAAAAAATGTAGTGCCTAATATATTTGACCAGAGCTGCATGCATTCAAATTTTTCCACCCTCCTATTACGGTTAATGAATAATGTGACAATATATAAACTGAAACGGCTTTCCATTTTTCATATATAATGAAATCTGTAGGCGAAATTAAAGGGAGGGGCATCAACGCCAATCAAAAAAATCTATACATGAAAATGCTACCTTTCAACAATTCGTAAAATTCTGTCCAATTTGTTTCAATTTTGAAATTTTCTCCGCGGCCAGTTTGATTTTGTAAAAAAATACAGCTAAATCCAAGTTGTTCAGTAAGTCCTTAGAAGATTCGGAAAAGGAAACTCGAATTGGAAATGATTTTTTTTGGAGAGGATTTTTTTGCTAATTTGACGGGTATAAAAATATGAAAGATTTCTGTTTCAAGACTTGATTTTTTTTTTGTTTACAGGATCAAAAAATTTCTGATACATCCCTAAAAACTGTTGCTCAAGTATTTATACGGGCTGTTGCGCCAACTATGGTGATGATGTGAATGATGAATAGTGGATCTATTGTATCCTTCATCATTACTACAAAATATTATAGTCTTGTTCAAAATAACGTTGATCAGCGTTACACGAAATATGGGTCCTTGATACCAACAGAGGTTAGTAGACTCTATTTATAACGACCTCCGGATTATCAGAGATATTGATGATTCCATAGCAAGAGCTTTTCTGTCCTTGAACTATGTACTTTATGTTCTCTCTGTCCTTGAAGGTGTTCTTCTTGGGATGATGGGTGCTGGGAGTGAGTATGATTTTGTGCCTTTTAATCAATCCTATCTAACGGGTACTCAATATTCTGTCATATTGAGTACCCCATCACTGTCGTTTCAAACAAGTTTTTTCCTTATGCGTAATTATTTTATCGCAATTAACCAATTATTTATCACACATTCATTCTCGTTTGACAGTAATTGTGGACAAATCGCAACAAGGAAGTGCCTGATGTTTACAAGTTTTTTTGAAATTTTAATGGGTAGTTATACTGAACCTTTTTGTGAATTTTTTTTTCACGATGTCGATTGCTTCGCTCTTTTGGAGAATGATAAACATGGAAAATAATTTTACTAAGCTTGTAGAACAGGAACACAATCATTATCCTTAAATCTTTTGTATTTTTGGCACTTTTTAAGGCACGATAAGAAAATAGTGAAAATCGAGGAGCTAAAAACTTTGAAAAATCGGCTCTCAAATCAATTTAATACTTATTTTAATTACCTTACATTCGAAAAAAAAGAACAGAAGTATCATTCGAAATATCACCAGGGTTGTAATTTAATTTTTTTCATAAAAATGATTAACAGGTAATTAAGAGTAGCAATTTGAATGATCAAAGTAATATTCTGCTATTGAACAGAAATTAGAAACGATTAGATTCATTGAATAAAAATAAAGCTAAAGGAATCAAATTATATAAGGTAAATGTCAATGGATCTGTCGTCGAAAATTGTGCAACTTGTTGCAACCAGACCTTGCATTTGTGACACTACAGACTTTTATCCTGTGTTCTCGGTCGAATCGAATTTTTACACTTCTTACAATAATACATAGTATCCAGCGCTGTAGTTTTGCATGTTTCTTTCTAAATTTCATGGTCTATGTGGAAGAGCTCGTTTCGTACACGGCCTTTTTTTTTCTTGTTCGTGACAGTATCTTGGACGAGTTTTCCCTTTCCGTTCTCTTTACGACGTTTTTGCCATGCACGCGAGAGTCAGTCTGTGCTTTATTATTATTTTTTTCGACGTGGCCGGGCAATTTTTCTTTGTAACTTTAAGACCCGAGTAGCATGGCTTCAACTGCTGGCCGGCCTGTTTTTTGTCACAGATAGCACAGGAACTGGTAAGTTATCTTCAAGAAGATTCGGCGGAAGATTCGCGGTTTGGAGTCTGGATCTCAGCAGTTCGAGAATGAATCTTAATTTGTCAAACTGACGAGCTTCCTGCTTTTTTTTCTTCTCCAGAATTGACCTATTCCTGTGCGTCTTAAATGCTATGACAAATTTCAAAAAAGTGGTCTAGCATCAAAAGGGTCAAAAGGGAAAATTCCCGTTGACCTAAAACCGCTGACTGCGTTGCCCACAATTGCAGCTCTGTTCCAAGCAGTTTGAAGAAGCGACCTAAGTTTTCTTGTCATATTTCGACCAAAATTTTGATTCACCTATGCGGTAGTAGCAGCTTGAAAGTATACTTTAACATGGGTTGTATGTCAAGATAGACGCAATGTTGAAAAATCGTTCCTTTCAACACTTTCTACCAATTCAAAAGAGTTTCTCTATTGGCAATGGAAACCCAGCCACATACATTGCCGCATGCAGCCGCATGCAAGTATCTGCAAAGATTCTGCTTGTTCTCAACCCCAAACAACAAACGAAATGACTTATAAACCGTCAAAATTTTGTGACTTTGTACAATTTCTAGGTACTTTTCCGCCCCATTCCCACATCCCTCTGCTTTGAGGAGAATTTCACGTGTCGGCCCAAAGTGCTGACGGGGACGTTAAAATGGCGAACAGCAACGTGGATGGAGATTTTTTGTTAGCTATACCTGCCTATTGGTTTTTTTTTCATGTTTTCTTTGTTTCACGATAGCGGCGTGGAGCCTTTTTTGTAATTCGATGAGGACATGTTGAGTTCTAGAAAAAATTCTTTAGTCTGGAGCTGGTAAAAATGAACATTTTTAGCATTAAATTGCTTAAATGCTTGTTTTTTTTATTAAAATGTTGTAATTATTGTGAAATGTCTCATATATTTTTAAAAACACAGGGATTTTTTATATGCTTTATTTATTGACTTTCTATTTCCAAATACTTTTTTTTGTTTTAATTTTGACTGATGTATATTTCGGGAGTAAATAGCTCCCTTCTTCAGTGTCAATTATTTTATAAGAGAAAATAGTTTTTAAGAGGAAATAATTGACACTGAAAAGTGGAGCAACTTACTCCAGAAATATATATCTGTCAAAATTAAAACAAAACATAGCATTTCAGAATGAAAAATAAAAAAAGGATAGTTTGGAAGTGCTACACACGAGAAAATGCACATGGTATTTTCTTATAGATTTTTGTATATTTTATAAATGTTTAATATTGATGAAACATTTACGCACGTCTCTGAAAGTAAGCACTCTTGGTTACATTTGTGTGTTTTTTTCTAAATTTCCTTTTTCGTCGGAGCTTTTGAAAGCAACTCAATGTATTTAAAAAAAACCACGATGACAGTCAACCAGATCGATACACAGTTTTTTCGGAGCACTTGACAGAGAAAGACAGACAAGCTCTAGGATTACGTTCAATCGATAAAGTAGTTTTTATGTAAAAGAGAGTGTACCATGTTACTAGGACTTACCCTGTAAGAAAATATTATCTTATCTGGTTCATCATGTGTTTATGTTTCATCTTTTTTCTTCTTTACGCTATTGATACTCGGCCCAGAAAGATAGTCTCATCACCAAACTGGTGGTCGTGCTGCGTTTGATGATGATTTTAGACTTTCCCCAGTCTTCACAATTGCGCCATGCCGGGACCGTTCTTTATAGTAGACCTGGCAGCATCTCCCTTTGATTGAAGCCTGTTTATGGTTCACGGGAGATAATCTAGCGACGAGAATGGCGTCTCCACTGCGTATATATTAATGCACACAAGTGCGATTTTCAGTGTCAAAACACTAACCTGAGCCCACTTCCCTCCTTAGAATCGGATTTGGGACAGGTTTCAACGAAATTAAGGTACATACTCAGCTCCTAACAACACAAGTATTACGCGGCCATCTACCGTTTTTGCTGATGAGCACGAATGAACGTTCCTCTTTTATGATATTTCACTCATTTTTCTCTTATTTTTCCTTATTTTCTTTTCTATTTTTCCAGTGTTATGATGTTATGATTAGTTTCAAAGACACTTCACTTATTTCATTTCTCTGGGTATCCCTTCTTCGTGTACCCTTTTTTCCCCGAAATTTAATTTCTCCGACACGAACCTCAACAAATCGAGCGCAGACGGCCTCAATTAGCAATCTGATGGACTCAAAGTTCACTGCCAAATACGCCATGTGATCAAAAATACGGTGAATAATTTTTTATAAAAAAAGTAATACGCTTACATAGAATCTGATTTAATCTCCTTCAAAGTACTGTCCCTGGCTAGCAATGCACTTATCCCAACGTTGAATCCATGACTGTAAGCATTTCTGGAAGGCATCTTTCGGCAGGGTTTTTAGCTGCTCGGTCGTGGCCCTCTCAATGTCAGTAATGGTGTCGAAACGTTTTCCTTTTAGCACAGATATAATTTTTTGGGAATAGCCAGAAGCCGCATGGTGCTCAATCCGGTGAGTATTGCGGATGTGGACATATAGGAACATTTTTTTGCCAAAAACTCACGAATAAGATGCGAGGTGTGACACGGCGCGTTGTCGTGGTGATGAAGTAAGCCATTGGCCCATTTTTCTGGTCGCTTTCTTCGAATGTCGTTCCGCAAACATTACAGTACGCCCTTATGAAATTCAGAGTTTACTGTTGTGCCCCTTGGAAAGAACTCTGAGTGCACTACGCTCTCACTATCGAAGAAAACCATGAGCATGATCTTGATGTTGGATTTTGACTGACGTGCCTTTTTAGGGCGAGGAAATCCACTGGTTTTCCTTTGGGAACTCTGCATTTTGGTCTCAGAGACATAGACCCAACTTTGATCTTTCATCAACATTTCATGAGCTTCTTTGGCATTCTTTTTCAACTTAAAACAAAACTTAATGTTGATGCGTTGTTCGAAATCCATGTTCCGCGACAGACACGATAAACTCAACCTCACTCTACCGGCTCTGGCAGCTGACGGACAAGTTCGAACGTGTTACAACGTGTCAGCTAATCAAGCTACTGGAGAAATTACAGCATATGAAAGAAGCGTCAGCAGTTGCCGGTTTCAAAATTCATTCATCGTATTTTTTTATCACACCTCGTAAATTGTAAATTTACGCCATTGTAAACGGCCATTGTAAACCTACAACAATGGCGGCCATGGTTTGCAACAATCGGCGCCCGAACTGAGAGCATTCTTGTTTTACAAGAAATATTAGCCCCCAAATATTGGGCTATGTTATAACTCTAATTTTGTATTCAATTTAATTTCTTTTTTATTATTTTTCTATTATCTCTATTATTATTATTTAGCTCTATTATTTTTTTAACAATTTTGGTGCCCAAACTTGGTATTGACTCGGTTTTTTTTATTGACAAGTTACTGGAAAGAGGCGAAGCTTGTGATGATCAACATGGAAAAAGGAAACCCGGAGCAACAATCTTCATATCGGCGCCTATTTATGTTGAACGGTACTGCGCCGACTGAGTGAGTGGATGACAGGCCGTGGATTAAGCCTAGCACTGGAGGAGACTGAGGTCGTCATCCTGACCAAGAAGCGGACCCCACGTGTTATTCCCGTTCGGGTGAGAGAGACGATCACCGAGTCGAAAGAATCAATAAAATACCTTGGCTTGATGAGCATCAGCGGATAAGGCTGCTGCGGGAGTCACTTTTTGGCGTACACGGTGGGACCGATGAACGCAATGGTGTGAGTGCTTTTGTACGGCTCCGAAGTGTTGACTGATGTTTTTAATAAGGACTCGCACGGAGGACGTTTTGCCCAGGTACAGAATCAAGGAGCTCTGCGGAACGCGGCTAAATATCGCACTGTCTCTGAACCGGCAGTGCTGTTTATCACGAGCGTTCTCCCGCATGGCCCATCAGTAACTTGCAGACGTAGTTCTACAAAACGCATGGCGATTATTAGACTGATTATTACCTGACACAACTACTCAGTGGGCACGGGTATTTTCATCCTTACCTGTATTAGATGGAAAAGCCACTATCCCCAGCTTGCTTGTTCCGTCCGGGGATGACAGATGACGCCTGTCACACGTTCTTTATATGCGGAAGATGGATAAGACTCCGTTCGCATCTCTTGGCGAAATTAGGCGCAATGTCTTCAGAAAACTTAACGGGGAAGATGATGAAATCAAAAGATAATTGGAACTGCGTGTCGCACTACGTTCTTCTCATAAAGAAGGGCGTCATGGATCGCTTGGCAGCGCGAGGTAAGGGGGATCTATCTGACGGCAATTCTCTTCCTTCCCATCCATCCGTGCTCAAAGATGGATTTCTCTTAACCTGAGGCGCCGCTTGGCGATGATTATAAGGCCTAGTCCAAAGTAATTCGACTTACAGTTCTAGGCTAGGTTCTCGGTGTGACAGTGGAGGTGTTTAGTCGATAGTCTAGCACTCAGGGCGTGAATAGCCTTCAACTCCATAAAAAAGTGCTTGACTTGAGAAATCGTCTCTGTTTTATTTCATTTGTGGTTTGTTGAAAGAGGTTTAATTCTGACTTTGTCACCATAAGATACACATTATAACTGAAAACTACAAGCCAATGATTTCTGAATAAAATCTCAATGAATAAAACGAAAAGCAATAATCAAGTTAATGCATATCATATTTTGCAAGTTTCACCCTGTCCTAATAACTTTTTCTTTTAATTTTACTTGGCAGGTTAATTATTCCATACCATTTCGTTAGACTGTGCTGTTACGAAGTATACTTAAAATTTTGCACGCCCGTAGCTTACATAATTGTTTACATAAAGAGAACTAACAAAATCAAGGTATATTTTGAAAAATTCAAGGATAGCACCGTAATAATTGTTTTTTCCAAGATGTTTTTTCTTTTTTTTTGTAATATTATATCTTATCCTTTCCAACAAACATTCACTGAAAGCAGTAGTTTAAGTTGATTATAAGATCTGATGCAATTCCAAAATGATACTCCAAATGATAAAGAAAGGCTCCCAAATGATACGTTTCTAAAAAACTTCAATAGGTTATAGTTCCGCAAGTATGCCTTATTTTTATTCAACCAATTATATTCACAGCCTAAATTTTATTGAAATCTAGCGATAGCAATCCAACCGCTGGTCAATTTTCCCAGTGTAATCTGTGATTTAAATTTTTCTCCGGCGACCTTGGTTCTGATGTAAATTCCACAGACTCGCTGTATAATTCTCTGGTTTGTTCAAGTCGCTTTACTCCTTCTCCGATCAGAGCTCTCTTATTTACTAGCAGATTGCAACGGAATCTCAACCATTTCAAGGGAAACCTCCTCCATTCGTGTGATTAAACGAAAAGATGATGTCGTTAGTAACGCAGTTATGGACACTTTTTGTTGCAAAGATAAATCCTTACACTTTTCCATGTTGTTTTAATTTTCGAATATATTGTAAAATACGTGGAACGACTCATATACCAGGACAATTCATTTTACTGGGACAAAATTTAAATCGCTTATTTAAACTCCAGACACCTCTCACAAATCAAACAATTTTGCTTTCCGAAGACTAGTGGAAAACTAACGGCTTTGTAGTTTTCTACTCGACTTACGTAGCCGATAGGACGTACAGGTAAAAATTAAATGAAAGAACTTCAAATGACCTGAATTACCCATAGCGCCTGAAACGCCGTCAGAATACTTGCAGGCATATTAATAAAATGAAATAATTTCACGAAATCTCAATTTTTATGATACTTTAAACGAAAATTTAGCATAGTCACAGTCACACACTTTTTTGACTTCTCTACCAAATCCACTCAACTCGCGATTCATGTTCGAATGCCAACCGTAAAAGGAATCTCACTTTCTCTCTCATGTTGTCCGTTAAAAATCCGTTTTCGGTTGCTCTCACCCAATCAGACAGAGTGCCATCTAAACGAAAGTCATAGTAGCTGCAACTTCATACGATACACGGCCAAATTAGTCCGGACGCCTAACGGCGCATCTCAGTTTGGATGTCTTGAATATTCCGTTTCAATACGTTTTCGTCGAATTTCATGTTAGCTGAGACCTCGAGATTCCGAGAAAATCAAATCCGATTCCAAAACCATGTAGAATGAATCGAAGGAACTGTATAACAATGTAGCCAAGTCTCAAACCTTCATTTGTGCTAAGAGTAAACGTTTGACGCGAAAAGCTTTGCCATTTGAACGAGTGGTTTGTCACTTGGACATGTGGTTGGAATGAAAACGGGGGCAATATATTGTTAATATGTTTATGTGATAAAAGCAAAACTCAAAACGTTGAATTCATTGTTTTGTCCATAGCAGAATTTATTATTTAGATGTTTTTCTTAATATTTAAGTAATATGAAATATTTACGCTGTGCAAAATTTTTGGAAGGTTGTAGATTCGCTTTGACTTGAAAAACATAATTCTTCATAAAGTTCCAAGTAAACATGTAGACATTATATACAGTGGCTCACAGCTTATTCCAACCAACACTGTTTTCAGATTTTGAGAAGGTTTAACTTGTAAACAAAGAAACATAAATTGAAGGAGTAAAGACAAATTCGGAAAATATTTGTTCTCCTGTAGGAAGGAAAGGAAAAAAAAGAATTTGTCATCAAAAATTTTGCTCACAGCTTATTTCAACCACAGTGTTTATCGAGCATTAGAGATCGCTTATTGAATAAAATTGCGTTTTTTTTTTCTCCTATCGTTTTTCTCTATCTTTTCGGTAATTTGTTAAAGTGGTTTGAGTTTAATTTCATCAATCGTTTTTCAGAAAAAAAATCTTTTTGATAATGAGACGACGTACCACTATTGAACAGCGTAAAATGGTCCTCCACCATTTTGAAAATGGCAATTCTCGGCGGAAAATAGCAGAAATGGTAAATTTAAGCGACGGAACAGTGCAGAGCATATAAAATCGCATTTCATACACGAGAATCGAGTACATGATAAAGGCAGAAAAGCATCAAACAAAATTTTCAACCCAACTGATGAGCGCTATATCGTGCGTAAAGTTAAAGAAAACCCAAAATTGTCAGCACCAAAATTGGCCATCGAGATTAACCATGAGTTGGGTAAGTCATGCAGTGCTGAAACTATTCGCCGAGTTTTACGAAAGCACGACTATAACGACCGAGTTGCTTGCAAAAAACCTTTCATTACCAAAAAAATCAACAGTGTCGTTTTCCTTTCGCGAAACAGCATCTTTCTAAAGATATGAGCTTCTGGGGCGAGGTTTTATTTTCGGATAAGTCAAAATTTAATATTTTTGGCTTCGATGGACCAACCTATGTCTGGCGTAAACTGAATAAAGTGTTGGAAAACAAGAATTTAAAGGCAACCATGAAACATGGTGGTGAAAGCGCCATGGTTTGGGGTTGTATGTCGGCTGCCGGGGTTGGTAATCTGGTGTTCATAGAGGATAACATGGACAAAACAATGGACCTCAATATATTAAAAGAAAATTTACTACAAAGTGCCCGAACACTTGGCACAGAGTCAGATTTTTACTTTTACCAGGATAACGACCCCAAACACAATTCAGGTATTGTTCAGACATGGCTCATTTTGAAATGCCCCCATCTAATGCAACCTCCAGCCCAATCACCGGATCTTAGCTAAACATCCGCAAACATCAAATTTCCAACAAAACTGATTTAAAACAAGCTTTGTTAGAGGAATGGGCGAAGATCACCCCCCAAACGTGTCTGAAGCTAGTAGAATCGATGCCAAAAAGAATGAAGGCGGCGTATGATAAGAAGGGAGGCCATACTAAGTATTAAAATTTAAATATAATGTTAAAAATATACAATTAAGTATTCTTATTGTTAGCTGGTTAAAATAAGCTGTGACATTATTTTCGTAACAATTTTGAGGTTTTTGCATGCAAGTTGCTAAAAAATTATGTATGAAAATAAATTATGTTCTTTTTTTATACTTAAAATATAGATCTACTAATCAAAGTTTAACTTTTGTTTATATGTGTTTTTGTTAAATAGCCTCTCAACAACTTGAAAATAAGCTGTGAGCCACTGTATGATAAGATTGGGAAAAGAAAATATTCAGGTCGGCTTACAGGAATTTAACCCTCGCCCATTGGAACCATGTACTAGCACGAACGTAAAAATACAGCATGGGTTTGTGTCCTGCAACGCAGACATCGATTGTGTGCTGCTTCTACTGAGTTACTAATACTTTTTTTTGGGTTGGGGGTGAAGGCAATCAATGAAGGCTACCAAACTACCCACTAAACACCCCTCCTGTCAAGAGACCCTAGCCTGGAACCGTTTGACACATTACTTCGGGCTAGGCCTCTTTTTACTTCGCCCTAGGACGCCGTTGCCTAGAGAAATCTCCCCCCCCCCCCCCCCGGGAGGGGGCAGAATGGAGGAGGACTGCTGAAAAGGAGACCCCCATAGACCCCGCACCCGAAGTTTTTGGCAGTAAGTATTGCCCGAGAGTAATGTGACATAATGTGAAAAAATTTTCCAATGTGCCAAGAATATCTGACCATCTGGCGGAGTTGAAGGCATTTCTGACGTCAAGTGTCACTACCAAGACCACCCCTTTTTTTCAGTTTTGTGCGCTTCGGCTCGACGGACTGCATTCACCACTTCCATGATGGCATCGGAAGTGGATCGCCCTGCTCTAAAGCCATACTGCGTAGGAGAACGGTCCCCTGCAGCACGAATTGCGTCAGTGAGTCTTCTCTTGATGAGCTTTTCGAACACTTTCCCGGCTGTGTCCAGCTTACAAAGTACTAACACTATTACGAAATAAAAAATATATATTCAATTATATGATTAGCTGCTTATTTATATATTGTATTATGACTTGCTCTTTATATTACTATAAACTGCCCGTAAGCTTTCTTAAATGAATTTTTTTCGTAACTGCCCTGTTGATGCTTGTAGTTGGTGATTTTAGTTTCATTTTTTACAGTAAATTTATGTGAGGAACTGTTATTGTTATATTATATTGTTATGTTGAGTTATATTGTTATGTTGAGTAAAAACCGCCGGTTTCTACGTTTAAGTACAATTAGGGCGCATAAATAAAAAGTTCGGGACCACTACGATTCTGACTTATTGACGCCCCGTTAAATCGAGTTCGTTGCGTTCATTCTAAAATTGGAGACCGTTGCGTTTGCAACGTTGCAAACTTCAGACACCTTTCTTATCCTAACTTAAAATACCTTAAAACCAAGTGAATTTGCTCAATTTAAGCTATGACATGGCAAAAAAAAAACATGACAGCTACAAAGAATTTTGCAAAATTGATGTAATTAATGGGTTGATTGACAAAGGTGGCTTTGGTCAACATTTGCCTCCGCCATTCATTCGCAAGATTCTGGATGTTATGCATTCGAACAAGAAGATGTCGTTGTTCCGAGGAGAAATAAAAAAATGTTATTATGGCACATTCATAAGATCGTCGAAGACAACATAACTATTTTGAAGATGAGGATAATTCTTGGCTCAAGATTAGATTTATCGTTTAAAAAAGGATATAAGACAAATTTTGTTTTTGAACCTTTAGCTATATCGATTCTTCTTTGTAAAAGAAACAAAGCTTTGGTTTTATTATTAATATTAATTAGAATTTACAATGGCGAAAATTTGGGAATATTGTTTTTTGAGTAGTTTTTGTTGCCTAATTTTGATTTCTTTCAGGTCTACTTAAAACTGACTTCTATCAAATACGCTCTTAATTTAATATTTAGTTGGAAAAAGAAATTTATATAAAATAACATGCGTGATGAAATTGTGTATTAAATATGAATTTTCATCAGTTGGAAAAAACGGTGAAAAACCAACAAACAAACATTATGACATAAAGACAAAAAAGGACTTTTCCTTTACAGCGCAAAATACTGGCAATATAGACATTGCCATTCAGCTACCAATAGTTACATCTTTGCCCCTCAGACCAATCAATTTCAACAAACCTTGGAACAGAGTATGTCCATCGCCAGTGTCCGAATCCTGTCCGGGTCTGCTGAGACTATGTGAAAGCATGTGTTTCCCGCAAAACTGTCCAGGTAACATGACTTAGAGAATGGCATTTCTGAGGTATGAATACCGAAAAGTAATGGACTACACGAAAAACTCGTTCAGAAACTACTGGTAGTAACCAGTCATAACAGCCCCAACGGATAACCCCAAAAAAAGAAATATGGGATTTAGGATTTAGAATGAGAGGGTTTCAACCGATGGATCCACTCCAAACGGGGCCGCCCAGATTACTGAAGATTCTTGTCCCGAGTTCTAAGGCAGTACAACGTCTCGTCTGCCACATCAGGACCCTTAAACCACGAACGGGGACAGTTATGTGCCATAGCTATCTACAATTGCCCCAATGCCCTAAAATTCATCGTCCCGTTGCCAAAAGATTTCCTTTTCAATTTAAATTTTAAAATTGGCTCGTCCGAAGATTTTCTTGTCAGAGTTCGTCTCTTGAACAAAGAGGAAATTTTCGGTTCACTGGTTATTACTCGATTGGTAATTTTCATCATTGACTAATGCTATGTTTTCTTATCAATTCGATGCTTTTCAATTTTCTACTTCCGCTTTCAATATTGCTTTGCATTCTGACCTAAAATTCTAGTTTCAAATTTTGGTTTCAACCATGGTCTAATCTCGTTTCACCTCAGAAACCTGAAGAAATCTTTGAAAAAGTAACTTGTTTTGGAAATAATCTCCTCATTTGCCGTGAAGCGCTGCTCTCTAAGGCGGGTCTTCATCCTTGCGAACGTGAAGAATTCGCGCGGGACCAGATTTGTGGCATCACCTTTTAGTCCAATTCAACCAATTTCACCGCTGTGATTCAAAATGAATTGGGAGGAGTATTGTCATTGCTTGAGGAATTTTTCCCGATGCAAACGAGACAGGTTCACCTTCACGACCGCGTTGAGTTCATCAATAAATCACTATAAAGTTGGTCTGTGCCCATGCTTTCGTTTAAAAAAAAACCGATGGCCATGACCTTCCCGGCTAATAAAATCATCCTTGCCTTCTTCGAAGCAGATTCGCCTAAGAAAGTCTACAGTTTTGACTGTTGCTTTGTTTCTGGTATGAAGTGGTGGATTCACTGAAAATTTCGTTGGAATACACTTCAAAATGCTCAAACACTCCCTCATAGCGGACACACCATTCTGCTTGCTATCCACAGTTAGAAAACGCGGCACCCATCACAGCTAACTTAAATCTTTTTGCTCAGTTTGATCATCTTCTTAAAAGCAATACTGAAAAAAATGACAGCATTCCGTTCGCAAACTTCAGACACTTCCCGTGGCCTCTCCTATTCCAAGCAAAATCACTCGGAGATCGGCTAGGACAGGATTATGAGCCTTCACGATCCCGCTTGTGACCAGTTTTGAATGCCCACTGCGTAGTTAATCCTTGACGTTCGTACAAACACGTTTGAACTTGACCACCCAGAAACAGATTGTTGCAAAGGAAGTTGTGGAATTTCCTAGAACTTTCTTCAAAATATCACGTATTTCTTTTACCGTTTTGTCATCGTAATCCAAAATGCTTAATAACTGCACGAAATTCGACTTTTTTCCATTCCTGCAAAAATGTTCAACTTGCTTCACAAAACTGTCTGGCGAAAATGAACTATACGACGCGAATTTTGAAATTTGACAGCTTTCCTAAGTTTCCAACCATCTTAAGGCCCAGATACAATACTGCGCGACGGCGACGCGAGAGCGCGATGCGATTCTCACTCGTCGTTGCGCAACGCATTCAATTTACAATGCACGCGATGTGAGGAAGAATAATGTTCATATGACAAACGTCAAATTGGTGACGTTTTGAATGAACTTTGATCAAAATTATTTTTGATTTTTCAAAATTTTTGAATTTTCCTTCGTTTGGCAAATAATAGCCTCAACAAGGATGCACGAAATTTTCATTCAAAATTCATTCTGAAGAAGCCTCCTATTTAAAATGTAATTAAGGCGTTTGAATTTCAAATTTCATTTAAGCGCCGTAGAGCATCTGACAAACGTCACGCACCTCGTTGGGAGGAATTTTCGTTTTTCCGAATATTTCTCGCCTCGCATCGACGCATCGCAATCATTGTACGATGTCGTATACAAGTGCATGTTACGAAAACTGCTTGACTTTTGCTACGAGACTCTCGTCGCGCTTTCACGTCGCCGTCTCGCGGTATTGTATTTCAGCCTTTAAGCATATCGTTATGCGAGTGTCAGATCCTGCCGATTCCGAAAGCTTTTCAATCCACCCTCCAAGCATCTTGTATTCAAATGTGTGGATAATCATAGCAACAATTTTTTTGATTGACATTTATCTTTCGTCATTTTGATTTAGCAAACAACGCATCAATTGTGTCCTTATTTTTGATGAACGTTCGATTTTCGCAAAGCGCTAAGTTTTCGCTCTTCTCTTTTTCAGCTACTAATGCGTTGATGTCGATGCCTTCCATCAGCAAAAAAATTCTTGCCGAGAACGCTCAATCATCATAATTTTCACCTCTATTTAGCTTCGGAACGTTGACCAGGTAGCTTGATAACCACACTTTTGATGTTTTCCTGAATTTGGTCTGAAATGTGTCAATATTGAAAATAATTAAAATTATGCTTCTAACACAATGAGCTTTTCCGTTGTAAAAGCTTGTTTTCTGCTTTAAGAGTAGGAAGACTCGTATGTTGTGAGCCAAAATAAGTCCCCTTACTCATTTTGTATACCAAGCAAAAATAGCGAAGAAATAGGCAAAAAATACCACGTAGTGCCCTTACTCAGATAACTTATCAAATTAAAAATTGATAAATAAATAATAAATTATGCAATAGGTGTCGCTAGCCGTAAAAACGGAATAAAATGATTTGACATACACGTTGTTTTATTCTTATGCCATTGGGCATCAGAAACAAGACATGCTTCATTCCGCCTAGAAAATAACGTCATCTTTTAGTGGCTCCTTGAATAATACGATTGAAAATTATTGGAATCCAATGCAGAATTGATGGAGTTATTGGACTAGAACTCAGCGTCAAATCAAAACCAAAGGCAGAAACGTTAAATGTGGCACTACAAATTATTAGCGGCTGCTAACGAATATTGGAAGTGGTCTGGGAATGTGGGTACCAATGAATGAGGAAAACTTTGAAATACTGCATCAAAGTAAAGAGAGGCAGACTTTATGTAACAGATCGTGAAAGGCGACAAAAAATTGCTTCCGATAAGAAACATAAACATAAAAAGGCATGTTCATCAACTGTTTAAGGCTTCAAAATAATGAAAAAAAGTTTTCCTAAAACCAACCAAATTCTACTTAGTTTGGTGAATCCTGTTAGATCTGGAACTTTTTCGAAGTTACTTACGCTGTGGTGTGTTTACTTGCAAATGCTGGAACTCTCGGGGAGCATCCCGAAAAAAGAGATATAAGGACCCCATGTAGAAAATAAAGCGAGTTCATACATGCCAATGTGAAAATCAAGTGACCTAGCTAAGTTAAGTCCTGGGTCGAACGGGTAAAAGGGATAATTAAAGTGCCCCTTCTATTGCATACTACAAAGAGAAATTGTGAATCCAGCGAGGAAAGCTGCAATGAAGAGAATGCAAAATCTTATGCTACTCGATAAAGGCGTTTAGTTCCTATCATTAAATTGGCAAGGTTCTTGGATCCTGCTATATCGTTGCCCTGATGTGCTAGAAATTTCAGTATGTCGTCTATCGCGCTTCCTTGCTGTTTTGTATCGGTCCCCCCATTGCTTTTCAACTCCTTTTTAAGGGTCTTTTTAGGATACTTTTAGCAGTCCAAAGCAAGACCAAATCCTCCGATTACGCTCTTTAGTTCGCTGAAATTGCCCTGTCGCAAACTAAGTACAATATCCTTGCCTTTGTCACTGAATTCCTTCTCCGCGACGAGGGTAGCCTGTGGGTCATGTTGCATGTTTCAGCAAGCTTTCTTCATGCGGAAGCTTACTCTGGTATCTTATTTGTCTCAGGTATAATTATCTCAACAGGACATAGCCACGTTAAATCTTTCGTAGGCCCCACTCAAAGTTACTCGATCGAGATGTTTTACCCATTTGATTATTCTGATATTCCAGAGGCTTCTGTTCATTACTGTTTACTGCCGGATGGTCCGCTGTCAGTCTCATGCTCATAAACGTTGTATTTTTTTTTTCAAATTCGATCTTGATCTTTGCTTTTGCCTGTTCTCTGGAATTCGTCCATCGCCGGTACCCTTAAAACGTTTTCGCTGCAGAGCCAAGGCGGCACTTCCTGAACATCCAATGAGTGTGGTGCAGGGCTTTTGTTTTGTTCACTTTTCCCAGTACCTTGGATTTTTTCATCCGTCATCGTCCGTTTAGGCTCGATTTATCCTTCTTTTTGAATGGATTTTTTCACCAAATTTATTTTGGCGTTTGATTTCCTTTGCGTCTTTTTTTCTCAACATTCTGACTAACACTCTCATCTTTCCAGAGAGTGTGTCTAGTCCGGAGAGTACTAGAATATTGCTTCACGTTTTGTTGCTCTCTCTTTTGTTTTGTTTGATCTCTCACTAAGGAAACTTGATCCACTTGATCCAACTTGAGGGTTTTGGGCTTCCATGATTTTAGAATTATCCATTATTGATGCAGCTATTGACTGTAGTGTAAAATGGTTTCCCTAATACGTTGCCGCGTTTTCGTTGTCACAGTTGAGAATTTCGTCTGGTTCGTAGGATTTCTTACGATTTCAGGAGCGTTGAAGAAATTCAACTTGTCGAGCTTGTCGAGGTAAAAAATCCGGTGTGATCTAGAGGGATACGACAGATATTATAGGATTCGAAGGCCGGTTAAATGAGAATAATACAGTTAAGTAGGACCTTCAATATTCGTGAACGAAACGCTCTCTCTTTTCAATCGTGTACTTCTTCAATGACGTATATATTTGTATGCAATGGTTCTTGAGGTGGTTTATATAATTTCACCCTTGATTGCCGCGTTTGAGAGGATACGATAATTAAGTGCTTCTTCTTAGAGGTCTTATGTCTCAGCTCTTTAAAAAAATTGGCTCGAATTTACTTGGGAGTAGGAACGGAGATAAGATAGATTTCGGGAGTGAAAGGCCTGAGCTCAATTAGCAACAGGTGCAGAAGCAAATCTAGACGGTGTAATGGTGCAGAAATCGTAAGACATAATCGGCTGTGTGGCCTAGAATTGAGGCTTAAAAAATCCAATTGTCGATAAAAAAGCGTCCTCCTGAAAAAGTGGCGACCTCTGCATTGAGGATACCAAGATGTAAATGGTGACGGGAGAATACCCACCGAAAGATTGAATTGCCGATCCAGTCGCCCCAAGAGGCGTGTCTGGCGTTGAGTATGCTCACAAAGATTAGTTCGTCATGGTTACTAGCGATACTAAAATGGCTGTCGAGGCTGAAGAATCAAGATGAAGTCTGGGGGGGGGGGGAGAGCTACACCATGTGTTGTCTGATCTGGACGCATCTAAAACGGCCCCACCGTGATTCAACTCAGGGTGTTAGATGTATGAGGTTTGGCCGCGAGGCTTAGATACTCAACGCAGCAGGTCCGTAGAACCCCAAGGTTGTAATCAAACTGGGATGAGAAGATAATCCAAAATACACATCAAGAATTGAAAAGGAGTGGCTTCCTTATAATGTCCGAAGCCTGCTTCTCTTTTCCGCCAGCAACCCCACTTATATCCCATACACTATTTATGGCTTTTTTTTGGGCCGTAGAGTTCCGTAGAGTATCCCATTTCATGGGATAAAAAATAAGTAAGATCCCAAAAATCCCCTAATGAAAAAGTGGTTGATGATTACATGAAAATATTCAGATTTTAAATTTTGTACTCTTTTATCTGCTTATACTGACATGTTTAGTAGTTGTTGTCGCATGTATGTCACATGTATGCATTTTTAAGGATATTAAAATACAGTTTTTATGCTCATTTTGATAAATAAGATAAAGAAGAAGTTAAATAAATTGTTTTCTTTACTATTTTTAAATTATTCAAATATAATTTTTGCACAAGGATGCATTATGTTTATTTAATTTTATTCTACAAGTCTTCATCAGTGAAAAATCGTAAATTCTAGGGCGTATGTATACTTTTGTTTTGTGAAAATATATTGTTATTTTGAGATTTCGAATCAACGTATCTGATACCTGCTTTTCGGAAGGAAACATTGAGTACTCTGGCACTCAACCGAGGAACAATTAACCTGTGTCACTCAGGACATTAAACTTGAAAGAAAAGGAGTCTACAGGAATGATATCACTTTTAATCGAAAAGGCATTAGATACAGTATGTCATAATAGCCTCCTCTACAAGTTGGTTCAACAACCTCCATACTTAGTTAACATAACCAGCTCCTTCTTAAAAGACCGGAAATACTCCGTTCGAGGCACCCTATCCCACTCTCAAAGTATACCTGAAGGAGTTCTCCAAGGCTCATGTTAAAGCCCACTACTTTTCAACATATATACCTCGGACATGCCTGTCCTGGATACATGCAAACTAGCTACTTTTGCGGACGACACCTGTTTTTATACATCATACGATGTTTGTTCAAAAAGTATCACGAATTTTGAATTTTCGCGGGCTATGTGTGTTCGATTTTTGATCTTTTGGTGGTGTTATGTTGGTACTCATGACCCTCACTTATGTTGACAATTCCGGCCATTTTGAATGTCCAGTCAGTTTTTGACAATTATTGTGCGTGGACGTGTTTTAGCTTGTCTTCGATCTTTGTCCATCCCAAAAAATGAATCAAAGAATTTGTATTAAATTTTGTGTGAAGAAAAACTTAAAGTGCGCGGATGCATTCAGAATGTTGCATACGGCGAAGCTACTTTGGACAAAAGCAACGTTTATCAGTGGTACAAAATGTTCTCAGAGGGACCGAAAAAAGCACGCCAAGTTCGATCGAATGTGAAGGTTTTGCTGACAGTTTTCTTCCATTGCAAGGGCGTGGTGCATTATGAGTTCTTGCCGCAGGGTAGAACGGTCAATAAGGAATATTACCTTCAAGTAATGCGAAATTCGCGAGAAGCAATCCGTCAGAAACCCACGGATTTGTGGAAGAGCAAAAATTGGCTTTTGCACCATGATAACGCTGCTGCTCACACATCGTTACTTGTTCGCGAATTTTTGGCCAAAATCAACACTCTCATACTGCCGCAGACACCGTATTACCCAGACCTGGTCCCCTGTGACCTTTTTCTTGTTCCCGAAACTTAAGAGGCCCATGAAAGGACGACGCTACGCCACGATTGAGGAGATAAAAACGGCTGAACAAGATCACAAAAAATGATTTTTCAAAATGCTTCGAGGATTGGAAAAATCGTTATCACAAGTGTATAATGTCTGACGGGTATTATTTTGAAGGGAACAAAATAGATATTCATGAATAAATAAATAATTCTTGAAAAAACATGAAATTCGCGATACTTTTTGAACAAACCTCGTAAACCCCAATAAAATAATTCTAAAATGCTTGAAAAAATGTATCAATATTATCATCGGTGGAAAACTAAAGTCAATATCTCCAAAACCAAAGCAATGTTCTTGACGAAGAAAAGAAAACTGAACCTTCTGCCATGAATTTCTTAGGTCAGGAAATAGTATGGTCAATTGAAATTTCGAACCTTGGGCTTACTTTTGACAAAAAACTGACGTTCAAAAGCCATTGGATTGAATCGACTATGACTAAATCATTCAAGACAATATTAACACTCTTATGAACCGCAAATCACTGCTCAACCTAAGAAACAAGATCTTTATCATTAAAGTGGTGATTATGCCCATTATGTTGTATGGAGCTCCTGCCTGGAGCTCATGTGAAAAATACCTAAAAGCTCAACTTCAAGTTTCGAAAAATCAATGCCTGAAAAGGGGTCTCAACAATCCTTTCTATTTCTCCATTGAAAAGCTACATAAACTTACTGGAACACAAAGTATTGAACAACTCGCATTTAAAAGGCGAAGCAAAATGTTGACCAGGGCTATCTACTTCCCCAATCCATTGATTTCGGCATTTCTAAATGTTAGCACATTATAGCCACCATGCTTTCTTGATCTTTAGCTTATTTAATCTTAAGCTTATGTGTTTAGCTGTAAGGTATTTTAAGTTAGGCTAGGGTAGATGTAAGATGAAGTAAGGTTTTTTTAGTTTATTGTTTTTTCATTTATAATGAAGTAAATTCAGATCTCCAAACCAAATTGTCAAATTAAAAAAACACAGAGAAATCTAAATAAAATAGTTTTGGAATTTGAAATTGAGTACTCTAAATCGTATTATCTAAATGATACGAAATGCAAACCAGTTTTCCATATGATGGAAATTCGCCGATGGGCAGGATAATATAAATGCATTTTGCCTTTGTATTCGTACAAGGCAACGATTATGTGCAACGCCCCCTCACTATGCAACATGAAGTAAAAAAGTCCTTATAATTAACCTAAGTAAGAATACTAATGACCCAGTATGTTACCATGAAACTATAGAAATAACTGTAAACAATACATTCATGTAAAGCGCGCAACAGAAAGCCAACACGCGTTTGCGAGCAAGTTGACAATATTTCTCTCTATCTATGCACAGTCTTAGCTTGTATCTCGTGAGGTAAAGTGTTAATCTGAATGAAAAATAATGGCCACAATAAAAAGACGTCCTCATAAGATCGTAAGTCTTTTTCAAAAAAAAAAAAGTTTTGGAGGATTTGGTAGGTAGACCGACTGTTACCGACATAAAAAAGAAAAACAATGAACTAAAAGAGTAAGTTAAAATGAGTTTTTGTAGTGAAATAGTCGATAAAGTCAATCACAAGGAAATTAAAAAAAGGAAAACAATGCACCGTGGCAGTTATCCTGAAATGGAGAAAGAATTATATGAGTGGTTCGTTAAAAAACGTGATAAACAGATTCCTGTGTCAGAGAGCATTTTATGCGAGAAAGATGATTCATGAGAAATTCTATGGATCTGCTACAAAATTTAGTACAACTCATGGATGATTCAGCAAGTTCAAGACTCGGTATGGCGTTCGAGGTTTAAAAATATGTGATGAGAAATTGTCTGCCCAACCTGAGTTGATCCCGGCTTTTCGTCTGAAACTTCAAGCAGAAATTCAACGAAGTAATTTGTTGGATTCTCAAATTTATACTGTGAATGAATCTTCAATGTTTTGGGAAAGGCTACCAACAAGAACACTACAGCATGCAAAGGAAAAACCAGCGCCTGGCAGAAAAATTTGCAAGGAGAGAGTAAAGTTTCTGTGCTGCTCAGATTTTTCAGATGACCATAAGTTGCAACTTGTAGTTGTGGGAAAGGCGAAAAATCCCCGTTCCTTCAAAAGCCGTCATCCTTCGCTTGGTTACTTCTCAACAAAGAATGCCTGGATGAGATCTATAATCTTCCGGCACTGGTTTTTTGAGTTGTACGTTGAACAGATTGAAAAATATCAGCTAGAGAACAATTTACCGTTGCAATCCTTGCTGATTGTTGACAACGCAAGACGCCACAGTTCCGAACAATTAGCAACCGATGATGGAAGGCATAAAATTATGTTCCTTCCCACAAGCTGCATAAGTTTAATACAAGTTTAATGGATCAAAACGCCATTCGTTTGACGAAAATGGAATACAAGAAGGAGCTAGTAGGAAAAATCGAACGATTTAAAGTCAATTACACTACGAGATAGCTGCGATATGCGAATTAGTGCTTGGCAGAAACTCAGTCCCGACATAATTAAAAAATGCTGGACTAAATTACTTCCTGAATTGTGGGATGAGGATGACAACTTACCACTCGCTACATGAAGAGCGAAAGAGATGCAACATAGTGGAACTTATACCGACAGTAGACAATCAGTTCAGGTTGCCTTAAACCAATTTTTTTCCGTTGACGGGTCGCAAAGTAACATCGAAGACTGGATAGACGAAAATCTCAGTGATCCTCAGTCAGTATCCTCACAACTTTCCAGCCATGTTTCAACTGAAAGTAACGTCACGGATTCCAAGAAAGTAGGTGATTTCGAAGCCTTCCACAGCATCGAGAAAGCCATCATATGGGCACAGGATAACAAATTTTGAAAGATTTAAAAGATGTGGCTTTTGCAAAAGCATTCTCCAAAACAGCGAAGCAAATAAAAATTAGTAATTTTTTTCGTCGCGAATAAAATAAATTTTTGATTTTTTTATATTTATCATGTTATTTTGTTTTGTTAGATATAGTCAAATTCACGTAAAATGCGTTAACTCTAGAGCGCTCTTTATTCTCGATATATATTCGCGTGTACATTGTATGTATGTGTATGGGCGTGGCCAAGGAATAGCCCAGATAATTTTTGTACGTCTCATTAGAGTCAGTAGTTGTCAGCCGATAGGCTCCATGTAAACATCGCATATTATTCTATATGTAATTAATAAAACCTTTTCGCTTTTGTAAGTTAATAAAGCTTGAGCTGTAACAACAATTCCTGTTTTTTTGTTCTTTCATGTACCTCAACATGTTTGATGAATTTTTTTAATGTTTTTAAATAATTCTTATATTTTGGTTCGGAATAAAAACGTAATTGAAAATGAAACTTCTAGCGTTTGTATTGTTGATACGGAAATAAGGTCGTTTATCCGAAATCTACGATAATCCGACAAACCCCTACAATTAATTATTCGGATTACCGAAACATTTCTGTATTCGATATTTGCTGTGTAAAATTAAAAACTGGACACTTGGAAAGAATTTATAACAAAGAATGTGTTGAAAAAGTTTCAGAAATTCACAAAAGATATAAATCATTCATTATCTGGTTACATAATTTCTTATGGAAAGCAATCAGTGAGCTTGCCGCGGTGAAATACTCCAAATATACTCGTCAGCTAATTTTGACGATGGCAACCGTGCAAAAATTATTCTGAAAATTCAGTAGTCACACCAAATATTCTGAGAATTTAATAGTATTCGAGCAAAACATCAGTTGCACCCGCATAAATCTTTCTACCCCTTCGTTCAACGGTTGTTTCTGGTTCTATCCTTAATTCCAATAAGACATCAACACAACCGGCAATTGTGAATGCCGGACAAGGGGTGATGTTTCCTGTTTTCTATAGAATTCAACGAAATTATGGGACTTGATTTCCATATATTCCACCTTGCCTGCAGGGACTCCTGTTCAAACCAGTTAAGAACGCTTTCGCGTGTCTACTGGAGATTCTGTCGATACCTTTGCGAGATAGAGCTGCACTCGCCGACGCCGTACTGTGCCGTTTGTTTACAAACTAATCCATTGCAAAGCAACGCATCGCTGAGCCCGTGCATTCCAGGGCCGCAGCGAGTAGGGCGCGCGCGATATTCCCGTACGCTGCCAAACCAAGTTGAGCGGCAAAGAACAGTAAAGGCGCACACTATTGGCACGATCGCGATGGGAAAATGGAAGTCGCAGCCAACAGTGTCAGACAACGAATTGTGTAAAGTAGATGTGGGAGTTTTTTTTTCTCGTAAACTATTCCACGGATCGCCGACCATGTGTACTGTTCGCTAGTGTCCTCGGGATGAATTTTGAAATTTTGAAATTGAATTTCGTTCTTTTTTGACGCGGACGCAACAGTGTGCATCTGAAGTTGTTTTTATTTTTATCTTTGCTCGAGCGTTGCTCATTCTCGTCCGGTGTACACAGTATTCCATGAATTCGGGGGTGATTCCGTGGAAATTTTGTTTAGTTCATGTCCTGCAAGTTCTTTACGTTATCGCTCAGCCAATAAGCGCTCCTTTTACGCGATTACCTTGTGTTTAGAGGACGAAACTCATCCAGAACGAGAGGGTGAATGTAGAGTGACTCCTTATCAGAAAATCTGCAAACTACGGAAGTGGCTCTTGTTGAAATTGTATCGCGCTCTTCACGCCCTTCATTGAACGCGCTCGCCTCCAAAAACCGCCAATTGTATTATCAATTCTCGCGATTGCGGCAAAAATAAAAATAATTAGTGAAATCATCCTGTCCAGCCAGACAAGTCTTTTTGTGTCGTGTGACTAATTTCGCGAGTATCGCGGGAGCGGTTAATTGATGGTTTGTTAGTGTAGTCGAGTCTATTTTAGTGATTTGTGAGTTTTTCGACGTGGACGTGTAGTGCCCCCCATGCCATACTAGCGCCCCAAAATTATCATGCACGATCAGTTCTGGATTATTTCGAGCGAAAATGAAATCAAACATGGATCTGGCCCATAACGGCGTTGTTTTGATAAAATGTAAGTAGAAAAGCCGAAAAATACGTTCAATGGCAGGGTGCAAGAAGCCTCGGCGTATAATCGCGGAGCTTTTTGATAAGACTTGGAATTTTTTCACTTTTGATCCTGTTCCAATTAAAGTATCCAACTCTAGGTCATGCTGCAGAATGTGGCCTTGGACGAAGATATGTCTTAGACACGAGAATACAAGTGAAACGCACGATCTGATTGGCAATCATGAAAAGCTGGTCGTCTAATATCGTTATCTTATCACTGCCAACGATAATTTTTCTTGCATGTTTCAGCACTTTCTCGAGAATATCAAGCCGCAGATAGTGAATCACATTCACAACTCGATAATCGTTATCGCCCTGATAAATGCGTCTTAATCCGGGGCACAACAACGCCGAAACCCAAAAAATGCATCCTTATAATCCAGCACGATTCGAAAGCTGTCAATCAGTTAACGAGTCTTATCGCAAACCCATCCCACACGGAGAAATTATTGACCTAGGCGCTCCGAGGGCTCACTTGATTCACACTCTTGGATCCGATATTCATTCATTTTCACAGATTATCTGGTGTAATCTGTGGAATTTCCTGCTTTGATCACTTCCTCCACACGTATGTGATAAAATCATGCACTTTATTGTTTTCTCTGGGTAGTTCCAATCAGCTCAGCAAGTCCCAACAGACCTACGTAGCCCTCAAATATATACCTACGAACTAGACTTAAGATAGAATATCCTCAGAAAATGCGTCCAACACACACCATTAAGCTCCTTCGGCTCAATTGGTACAACGAGGCAGACCAACTAAGTTGCCATTCTGACTTTATTTCTGTCGCTTCAATGCTTTATTTATGTAAGTAAAAAAATTTCAATTGCCAATCACTCAATCGTAAATGTAACTTAATGCTACTCCATCTAGTGACCCAATTTTCCGCCTATTTGGTCTAGAAATGAAAAGTTGAGCATGCTGGAAAATCCGTGTAAGATGGGTGTAGAAGGGAAAGATTTCGTCACCGGATTTGAGTGTTTGGGTTTTGATCTAATTCTCTAATGAAAACGCCCGATTGCCACACTGTAACCGATTTGCAATATTGTCCGGGGAAGTTTCTACAATTCATGGGAAAAAGGATTGGCCCATTTTTCATTTGTTTCGGTATGCGGTAAGAAAACGATATGGAGCATGTTGAGAAGACCATTGTGAGGAAATTGGAGCGTAATCTAGTTAGACCAAGTATGTGAATCTTCAAATTGTATTTGTTTTGAAATTTGGATGGTATTTCCTATCATTTGTAATTTGTTTACAAACCAAATAATGAGAAGTTTATGTTGGACTAGCGCAGTTTCTGCGTTGCTAGACTAGCTCTAACTTTATTTGTGTATTTGAATTCATCGTTATTATGCGGAATCATTTTCAGCATGACGAAAATTTCAACTCTGTTTAATTTTTCAAATCAGTGAAATTTGGTCAAATCCTGCATAATAACAGAAGACCAGTGTGGGTGGTTTCAGATTTGGAATTGTGAATCGGCTATAAAAAAAAATGAATATTTTTTCAAAATTGTGACTTAATTCGAAAGATTGACCCTTTCCATCCAGGAATGCAAGACAACATCATTGACTGCCATGACTAGCTTTTACAATAACTGATTCAGTACATTTTCCATTGTGCGAGCCTCTATTTTGTTAATGGCAACTTCGATTTCAGACTTCAAGTCGTCAATCGCATTTAGATGGTTAGCGTAACACTTATCCTCAATGGCTCCCCACTAGAAAGTCAAACGGAGACAAACCCCAGCTTTGAGTTGGCCAATTGACGTAAGCGTTTCGGCTGGTTATGCCAATTTTGAAAACATTGCGCAAAAGATTGATTGTTGCGTTCTAAGTGTGGTACGTTTCGGCTTTCTGTTCAAACCAAATGTTTTCTATGTCCTCTTCTTCAATTTTGGGAAACGAAAGTCTGTTAGCATGGTGTGGTAGCGATCGCCATTCACTATAATGGCACCATTTTCGAACTAAAATGGCCCAATAATGTCGCTAGACCAAAACCCTCTGCGGATGCACTGTTTTCTCCACGGAGACGTTTGGATTTTCTGAGTCCCACACAAGAAAATTTTGCCTATTGACGTTTCTTCCGAAAAGATAATAAGTCATCTGAAAAGATGATTTTTCGCTAAAAGTGCTCATCTTCGATCAAGCGATCTTCGACCCATCCAGTAAACCGAAAACGCATAGGAAAGTCATGTGGCTTCAGCATTTGCACCAATTGAACTTTGTGCGCATTCATGCCTAGATCTTCATACAAAATTATTCTCAAATAAGTGCTTCAAATGTTCAATTCTTGAGAAAGATGAGAAGTTGATTTTGATGGTTGTTCACGCCCACTCCGAGCAACAGCAGTGATGTTTTCGGTTGAGCGCACTAGTCTTTTACGTACATAGGTTGTTTTATCAAAGAACGATCAAGTTTCATGAACTCTCTTCATAAATGGATCCACAAACCTGGTTTTTGGCTCTTTCGTAAATGTGCCTTACTCATCTTGTCCAACTAGAACAGGAAATACGTTCTCAAGTTTTTTTTTCACATTTCGATATTTTCCAACGATTTTGCTGCAGGAAACAGCGAGAAGAGTATAAGCTCAGTTAAAATTACGAAAAACAAAGGAAAAACCTCATTGACATTATCCAAAATTTTTCAAAAAATGGATAACTATGCATTTGCAGTGATCAATCTTGAGTGTGTTCTTGACTAAGCGCTGCATGTTACTTATGATTCGCTCCATCCAATTACCCCGCTTCTAATGTTCCCAGTTGTTATGTCAGAGTCCGCTACTTGACTCTGGCGCCACCGCTTTTTCTGAGACGGAAAGTACTCGATGGTGTTCATGTATAGATACATCGTACATATACATGGTGTTCATGTATCTTCCTCTTGAGAACGTTCTACAGTTGTTTGTAATGAGCCGACTGAGTGCTGACATTTTCGGTGCAACCTTATCTAAAACCATTCTTATTTGACAGAAGATGCTCAGAGTCTGTTATCAAGCTCAAGTCCTTCATAGCGTTTTCGGACTCAGTAGTAGGCTCTCATCCGCTCATAGCGGAAGAACCTTGGAAATGACAACTTTGTTTCAGAGTGACTATTTTGTTGTTTCCAGTGCCAAGCTGACCCCACAACTGGTTATTCACCCAGAAACTTTTCACACCATCGCGGTAGTTTGAGTTGTGCCTGTTTGACCGAGCGCCCAGCCACTAAGGACTCTATGCCTGTCTGGGTAGCCAATCATTCCCGCCACTTCCGGCAGTTGCAGCCTCAGAAGATCGTCATATAAGGTTTTCCGTTGGTTAGGCCATATAATAGAACCTTGTACAGCTCCTGATGTCATTCGTCATTCTTCTTGTGTATCAGAAAGCACCCTGAGATTCATCAGGTAATCTTTCAGACTATGTACCTTGTACCTTGAAGGTATGTTCGAGAACACAAATGACATCAGTCCATCTTGCGGAGTTAGAACATTCCTTACATCCACGAGCAGTCTAATTCGCCTTGAGCGCTGATTGTGACCTTGCGGTTTTCAAACCGTGCTCATCACCTCCACGAGAACGTCTATGGTTGACATGCCAGATCGGAGGGTATAATTAAACTCCAGCGTCTCCGATGCATGTCTCTGATACCAGCTACATCTAACATTCACAGTTAGTGATGGTTCACATAAGTCCCGCCTTCTTCCAACTGGAGAGCACTGTTCTCCAAGCAAGCGCTGAAGGTACAGCAGATCTGCAGAAGAAAAAGTAGATCAGGCCAATTATGGTGTTGTTGCAATATTTCAAACTGAATTAGCCTCTGGCTGCTACATTGACGCCATGGCTACGTCCAGTTTCTCTGCCAAACAAATGTGGGCAATCAAACAGGACCTCCTAGTGCATCGTTACGAAGAGGATAGGCCGGAAGTAGTGTTCTAATGATGTCCTCCATCAAAAATACATGGCGCTCGCGTGGCGCCAAACTTCCCCATAACTAGCTTATAGCTCAGTCTCCGCGAGTCCCTGTTGTCATATTGACGAGCTCCTGCCTGCAACAACTTCCCTGTCGTACCACTTGTATTATCAATCATGTGAAGTTAATCATAGAGTGTTGAAAATCATTTTTCCTAGTGTACCTTAATCTTGTATTACCACCATTCTACCATATTTTTTGGTCTGACTTTATATAGAAGTCACTTTCGATTGAAAGTAAGATTTCAAGAGCAGAGAAGATGACTTTCGTTTAAAGAACGGAGTCATCGAGTCCATTTGCCTTCATCGGTCAAAAAATAATCAGAATCGTAAACAATAGCGTTTTGTTGCCTTTTCACAAATATTTCCATTATGTCTTTAAACTGTCTTTGTATCAAAATTATACTAGAAAACTGAGAAGTCGCCAAAAACGATTGTGGAAATATAAAAAGAAATCACCGGACAGTCCCCTCTAATGTGTGCATAAAATATTTTCTTGCATGTGAGTGTTGAAAAATATATCTCTGGATTTATCGATTCAGGAAGACAGTTCTCCTTTACCGTCTGATGGCCTAGATATGTGATGAAGAATGATTGATGATGAGTTATTTTGCGAGCACTTTACGTGTTTTGACGCAAACTTCAGGAAGGACATAAAACAAAAAGTGATCAAATTAGCGCCGAGATAAAATGGACTGTGTATGCCTGTGTAGATCCAGTCCAAAAAAAAAATGAATGATTGCTCTGTTCTCGATGATAACTTGGATGTGAAAGTTTGTTCAACTTCTCCGGACGTAACTGACAGTACTTAAAAGTTCACCAATATGACAAGTGTACCATTCGTCCTTTTCCGCTTCTACTATTTTTGGTTGCTTTCGACTTCACATTTCCGAACATCCAAGGAGCATCCTGACGTCATTACTTTCATACTCAAGAAGATTTACATCTGCAAGAATAAATTTATTCTGTATTCATAAGTTCCTAAGACCACGTTGATTGGGGGCGATGTACACATGAAAGTGCATACAATTCCATGTCCTCTATTATTTCTATTCTTTCTATTATTCAATTGTTAATTGATATATCCATTCCAATGCTGCCTTTATCATACTGCAAAATATATTCTTATTATTGTCAAATGCAAGCTAAATTGTCCAACTCCCGCTAAGATTGTCGTTATTCTCCTTATTTCTATACATGTGCAAAGTGTGTTAGTCTCCATGCTACCTTTCACCCCCTTCCAGCTATTGCTTTCTTCGTTGTCACCCCAAAAGAATTCTTGTCAGCACTGAATTAAATTTGAATTGAACCACATAAGTTCAGAATAAACGATGCAAAGAGGAACAAAGTCGATGAATACGTTGAATACGTTTTGTTTGGAATTTTCATTTAATTTTCCACGTTTGATTATTTGTGTACTGACTTGGGTATTTAATTTCTTTTTCCTTCTCTCTCTCTCTCTCTCGCCATGTCACTTCTTTTGTGTGTTCATAGTTTGTTTTGTTAGTATCATCCGAGACAGAGTGTAAATACGTAATAGTACGATACAGAATACGTAATCAACACTCTAACGCGAAATTATAACCTATAGTTCTTTGTAAGAAATTATAACCTATATAAGTTCTTTGAAAAAAAAAGTCTCACAATTATAATTAATATTAGTTTATTTCTCGCAAAATTTAAGATATAAATAATATCTAAATAATACAAATTATTATATAATCATAATAATCAATACAATTATTATAACATCCTATAATTCGGCTGGTGAAGGGGCCAGGGTACCCGCTTTTGATTCAACAGATCCCGGGTTCAAGTATCACTATCATAATGAGAATTGAGCTACTTAACTGATCTCCCTATGATCCCTTCTCATTCGGGATTATAATTTTGATCAAGCGGGTCTTTGACCTTAACATCTTCTCGTGCACCTTTGAAATTTGGTCTGAAAATTTGGCGAACATATCAAAACGGCCCAGAGTCTAAAACAGGATTCTAGATCTTGGATTCAAATCTAACATACTACATTTCATACAATTTTCGTTTGGAAATGCTTGCCATTGCTTGTAAATGTCCTTATTTCCAAAATAGTCTAGAATATTATCAATTGTGGAAGCAAGGACATCGAATGCAATAGGCAAATCTGTGAATGTTTTTCTTTCGATCAAAATGAGAGAAGTCATGATTTCAAGACTGTATGACCTATCAGGGAGAAGTATGATCGGACGTTAGATGCAGATTTCTTGAATTTTCATGAAAATGACATTCATTATGAAGTGACATCCGTGAGCTATCTCTACTGAGAGTGTCTTTGTGTAAATTTATGTGATTTTTGGGAGTTGCTAATAACAGGTGCGGGCCTCACGTTTCTTTCTCATGTCATAAATGTGAATATACTACGGTTGTTACACAGTTTAGTTGCATTCACTCTGAAAAATGGCAAGTCTGAACAAAAGCTCAAAAGGATTCCAGGTTACATACTCAGGTTGACAAGGAAGTACTTAGTAGATACCCAAAATCGTATGCTGATAGATCTCTCTTTTAATTTTAAAAATAAATAGTCTGCAGCTATCAAAAATTTCAACTGAAAAAGTAATATTAATCGATACAACGAACCAACATACCTCACATTAGAGTGCACTACAATCGCTTCATTTCGTGGTAGAGCATGACAGGATGGCTTAGGCGAAACCACGCTTGGCTTATTAGTCCGAAGGTACCTAGATTATCCATAAGCTATCAGGCATATGAGTTTTATGAACACTAAACCTAAACTCGGGATCTACTGTATCGAAGGCGAAGTGTATATATAGAGAAAGACATAGACCTAGAAAAGTAACATGTCTCTAAGCGTATTGGTATTGATTGAAATGTCAAATTTCATTGATTTTCATATTATTGTATTAAAAGATGTCAATATTTGGTTGAAGCTCCTTTTGCTGCAACTCAGCATGGATTCACTGAATTTTCGAATGCAGGATGTGTTCACTGGGTCTTTTCTGTGTATTCTGTCTGGGCGAAGGGAGTTTCGAAGCGAATTGCGTCCACTGATCTCAGATGCATTCAGTGGCCACTGGAATTTTTTTTCCGTTTTAGAACAGATCATTGACGGTCTTCTGTCCTTTCTCTACCTCTTCGTTCGAAACGGAGGTACTTGTCGCAATTCTTCTGATCTGGGACTTCTTCTCTGGGTCTTCATCTCTGGGACATGAGCTTCTTCTCCGTCGGCTTCAGCCCAAGTTCGCGTTCTATTCGCTTAAGAGAAATTTTGGTATTATCATTCGACTCATCCTTCAAACACATGGTATACACACGCCGGATTTTTGGACATGGTAAACACAGGCAGCAATGTTTCTTGACAAAAGTGTAAATAAGCTTTCGGCATCTTTCAGAAGTTTTGGCTCCCTACTCTTCCTTCAAGGCACAAATCGAACTTCTTTTGAAAAGTATTGCATGACCGTTAGACCAGGTTTAGATTTGGACACTGAAGGTGACATTCCAACAAATATGTACTATTGTCAAGAAAACACCTCAAACCCATTCCCGGCTTGTGACAAGGTATGTTGTCTTGCTACAATTGCATATAAGTGCCAATTTGAAGATTACGTTTTCATGTAGTGGTGTTTATTTCCGGGAGTCATTCCGACCTTCAAACACAAACGTATTTCTTCGGAAATCGAAGCCATATAACCCCAAGCGTCTTCCAGACCCCATTAGTCTTCCAAATCCGTTCTTGACAGTTGGTACCACACACTGTAACTGGTGTGCTTCGCCAATTCTGCGTTGCACAAAGTCAACTTTATTCGTCGCACTTCTAAGTTAGTTTCCTCTCTCCAAATAATATTTCAAAATCTCTTCTTCCCTGAAATTTTGGAGCCGCCAAACCCATTCTAGTCTACCTTTCTTTTTGACATAGCTTACTTCTCGCGTTATACCCTCTTTCCGCATTTTTCCCGGCCTTTTTCCGCATAGTCATCTCCTTGCTGTTCTGGAGGATGATTTCTTTTTAAACTCTTCTGACTGCACAGCAGCTGACGTGCCAGACATATATTTGCGATCCCTGAACGAAGCGCATACAATCAATCTGTCCTCTTGTACGGTTGTTACTTTTTTCCAACCACTGCTTGGTAAATTCATATGTGAACTCGTTTCTATAAATGGTTTTTTTTTTCGACTCGGGAGCTGAGTTCTTTTTCTTGTAGAGTTTGAATTTGTTCATGTGTTTCTAAATTTATTTCTTTTGCTTAGGCCATTTCTGGCAATGAGGAATTATTTTTCTCGGGTTCTCAAGCAGAATCAAACGAAAGTGTCTTTCCAAATCTTTCGCAACATTTTTCTCGAAGCAGAGAGAGCTAGAAATGCGAAAGAGAAATGCTTTTACCTTCACCCGCACAAGATTCAGATTAGAGAGGAACTGAAACCAGCGGACCAAAAACGCCAAATGCATATACAGATTTTCCTAAACAAATTATCTTCGCGATGAGAAATTCTAATCATTTGAAGTTCGTTAGTAAAAGAAATTGTAGAATATGGGGTTCAGAAAACCCTCACGTGATCCATGAGAAACAAGTTCTTGCAAACCGCACAACTATGTGAATTTTGGCCAGGCGTCGTTATTTGACCTTATTTTATTTGAAAATGAGGCCGGACCTGCAGTTACTAGCAATCAAACTTGTTACAGCAATATGCTAACGAAGTCCTTGCGGCCTCAATTGAACGTCAACGAACGTCAAAATCGGCAGCGGAGTTCATTTGAACTAGACTGACATAACCAAGACGAGGGAAGCATATATTTCACATGTCATACTCGCAGAAAACTGTCTGAATTTGAAATGCTACTCACTGAAGTGGAGACACTAGAAAAGTGAAAAAAAGGCAGCGAAAAATTCTGGTCGCGAAAGTCAGAAACTTAAAAAAGAGCAGAAAAAGAATAGAAATCGTGCGGGAGGACAGCAATAATAATAGAGATCGAGGAATTTGTTGTCAATCACTTGTCGGAAACTTCTCGGAAAGTTTCGAAACTAAGAGTTGGAATTGGAAGAGTTGGAATTTTGAGTAGTTTCGAATAAAAGTTAAATATATATATGTATATATATATATATATATATATATATATATATATATATATATATATATATATATATATATATATATATATATATATACATATAATGGTAGATACTAGTAGTCCTAGTATCTACCATTAGATACTGGGGTGCTTCTATCAGGTCACATCTTATAATGTTTGCGATATCATAAGCAAAAGAGAGCCTGAAGTGTTGGACGTCACAAGCGAACACTTTTTTTCACAATTTTTTGTTTTTTGGATCGGTAGACTGAAATTTTGGTTGATTCATTCAAATTTTTGACTTATTTCTGCTCGATAAGTTTTTCAATTTAGTAAAATAATTGGCAAAGACCAAAAATTCGAAAAATTCGAAACCGTTGCGTTTCTAGCGATCAGAAACCTACAAAAAGATTTTAATAATCCTTTTGTAGTTATTATTTTTAATAAAATAGAGGTGGATAAAAACTTTAAAAAATACGTATAGGGCAATTTAAAAATAAGATTTAAAAACCAGCAAGGAACAGTTTGATGATTATGCTTTAGTTCCCGTTTTTTTTATTACATTATCACTCCTTTGTGAAATCACTGTTGTCTGTTATGGTCTAGAAGAGCTTAAATATCATCGCATATTCAAAAATAGGGTTTTGAAGCCCATGCTTCCCCTGAATTATGTTTTCCGAAAAAAAATCCTTCCCTCTTTTGAGCTTGCCAATCTTACTTCACGTCAACATTCTTGCCTGAGTTGATTTGGTAAAACTCCTTCGGCTTCAACTTTCGTTTTGGATAAAAATAAAGATCTTCAGATATATGTTCAAACATATATATATATAGTGGATCAAAAAAAGTCCCCGCGAGTCTCTAGCCATTATACAAAAGCGTTTGTTTTTGTATTCAAAAATGTGCCAATTCGTTTAATGATTGTTTATAATTTTTGCGAAAAACTATAATAACTATTGCTGTAAAATTTTTAAGTTTTTTAATCATTGTGACAAATGACTTTCAGTACCCTCTTTTGAAACGAACTTTACATCTCCAAGCGAGTTCGTATACATTCAAAATAAATTGAAATCTGACGGCACAACATCCGGTCTAAATATTGGATGAATCAGAACTTACCATCTCGAGTCGCAATTTTCTGTGAGTTGTCAAAAATGTGTTTGGTCTGGCATTGTCGTGTTGGGCGAAAGCTGGTAGAGATTCCGGCTAAACAATTTTAACTTCCTTTTTAACCTTTTGACTTCTTGCCTTACTCCAACTAGATGGTTCGCTTAAAATCAATGGTACGCTTAGGTTGCAGCAGCTCGTAGAATACCACCCCCTTGTAAATCCGTCAAACTTGTAAAACCACCTTCCTAGTCAATTCTGGCTGTGCAACTATTTAAGAAGAATCTTGTCGGATTACCTTCATTTATTTATAATGTTGTTGTTACCCATTTTTTTTCAGAAAGGAATGGGTATCGAATAATTTTCAAAGAAATTATTCGATACCCATCGGTTGTCAAACTTTGTAGGATTTATGTCCATCGTTTTTCATGCTTAACTCGTGTGGCATCTAAATGTCATTTTGGGTGTGTAATCCTGTCTTTCACAAAAAATTCGAAACTGTTTTGTGACCAACGCTCACTTCTGTAGCCATATAACGAACGCTTATATTTCGGCGTTTTTCAACTGTATGCAAGATTACGTTAACTTTTTAGAATTAAAGCCGATCAGCCGAGGTGTTTCTTTGACATCAAAATTTCTGGATTGAAAAAGAGCGAACTATTCGCGAGCTCTCCTTTGAGTATTTGGCGTTCAATTTCTATTACTTCAAACATTTTTTGGTTGTTTTCCCTTTACTGACAGGTCCCCTGTCCAATGTATCACATATGATACTTGACGAAATTATTGTTACAACCATACCAAATCCATGTATCGTATATGAGCAAATTTACAGGTGATCTTAAGAGCATTTACATGAGACGCAGATGACACGATAACACATGAGACGCAGAGTAGAGTAGCGCCTCTAAAAATCATCTATAAATTTGCTCATATATGATACATTGACTTGATATGTCAAAAAAATTAAATTCTGTCATGTATCATATGTGATACATTGAGTAGGAAACTTATTTGAAATGTATCCAATTTCTTCTTCATTTTCACTCATCTTTTAACTGTTCTATCTTGCACCTGGAATCACTGACTTCAACTTTTCTTTCAAAAAAAAGTCAAATGACAATAGTCGGGCCATATGAACACTGCTCCGATATTGAAATGCCTTTTCGAAACTACTTCCCCAACCACATATTACATACTGTTGAGAACCCCTTCAGTCTTGGTAGGGGAAAATTAAGTTGTTGACATGTGCTAGAGAAAGGCTAGTCACTGAGATCATCTGACTTTCTCGTCATATACATTGCAAATATAAGCAAAATATTCGCAAACATGAACAATAGATATTCCACCGAGATCAAGGACTTGTTTGTAGATACGGTGAAGGAAGTCCAACTAAGTAAAAAACTTCAAGTTTTTCAATCTCAGTGAGAAATCTAGCGAGTAGGAATGTGAGTGAGTACTTTTTCTTCGCTCATACTTCTACAAAAAGGAAAACAGAAAAAGGAATCAATAAATTCGGCTTTTGTACTCACTCTTCTTTAACGTTAACACTTTCTGTTCCTTGGATTGTTTGTAAATTATTGTATTGCGTCCTTTCAACTTTCTGTAATTGTTCTTAGATAAATCGAAGCGTGAATCAAGATAAATATCATTAATGTGCATATTACAATTATATAAAATAATTACTTTTATTTCCGTTCCCAATTTAGTTCGAAATGTTTTCTGTGTCCTGCTCTCCTAGAATAAAATCTGAATTTCATCTTACCGCCCTTTAGTGGGATGCTATTTTCAGACTTTTCAGCCGCCGCTTGATATCCAAGAGTTATCGCAATGAAAACTGCATGCTAACGTAATTTGAATTTTATTTATATAAAATGTATCACAAAATTTCAACCAAATTCCAATCGAGTTTAATCACAAGCTGGTATTTTGCGGTGGACTGTTTCAGCTATTTTCAGGATAATAGATTTACAAAGTTGCCCTCGCTGCAACAGCTATGTATAGCACAGTTTCAATGACGAATTTTGACGAGAATTGCGATGGCAATGGTATTTTCTCCAACGATTTCATAGATCTTTATCTTTTCTATTCTAACTTATACATGTGTAAAAGAAGCGAATCTTTAAGGGAAGGTCCAAATAAACAACGCGTTCCTTGATATACCACATACCATAGCTTACTATAATTTGTATATGCTCGCTCGTTCATGAGACAGGATACTAATGATGGGAATTTTTATTGCCAAACAATTTAATGAACTATGGCACCCCGAGGACGAAAAATGGGGAGCAGAAAGCTGAGAATGTAAAGAATACATGGAATAAATAGAATACTTTAAAGAATTTCACGGCAACTAGATACGGTTCAGATGTGGGGGAAATGTATATTTGGGGAGCTCTTGAAATAATTAGGGTGTCATTTTACGGTGTTTTAGGAAACGAAAACGATCCGGGAGAGACTGTCTCAGTCGATTTAATTTAATTAAGAGTGTTGCGGTTGTTGCAGACGAGGACTGTTTGCTTGACTGGGAACTATTTACAGAAATAAATAAAAGATTGGAACAACAGAACGGAAAAGATTCTACACGAGCACGCGGCGCATTAGTTTTACTACTTTAGCTGCTACGAAAAGTCCTTAGAATACATTTTGGTTGAAAAACACTAATCTGTGCTTTCTCTTTCAATGGCACTCATGCGAAAAAAATGTAGATTCCGATTTATTACTTTCACTGTGCTCTGTTAGTTTCGGGAAAACATGTTTAAAGTAACACAAGTGTTTTTCGCGAAAAACATCCGCATCACCTGCTGCGTTTCAATGGTTTAATTCACGGATTCCATTAAATTATTTCCACACATGCTAGTCTGTCGCGATAATTGAGAATTTACAAGACGCAAATCAAAGTCGGTAAAATCTTAATTGAGCATACAACATTGTTTACCTTACGTTTCAGAAACATTTAAATTGAAGCAGCGGCGTAAAAACTATGAGTGTTCTTTGCTGCGGATGAAAGACTTGTTTTTTTTGGACAATTCAATCCAATGCTATTTGTTTTTATAGTTAAATTCCTAACTTATTGAATTTATTCGCCATTGTGCAGTTTTCATTTTCTGATGTAGCTTCGTCATCGGAAATATTAAAATTTTTTAGGCACCGTCCCTATACCCACGAGTAACCCAAGGAATTAAAAGTTCAATTCTATGTCGTTGAAACAGAACGAAACGAGTTCAATTCTATGTCGTTGAAACATTAGGGTTCAAACTTCCACATGAGCTTCATTATTCCAAGCATCTCTTGTTCACTGATTACAACATAATGAGTCCGTTTTGTACTCAATTTATGTGCTCTATTTACTCAATGTACTTGTTTTGTATTCAATTTACAATGCACGCGATGCGAGCAAGAATAATGTTCATATGACAAATGTCAAATTGGTGACGTTTTAAATGAAATTTGCTTGCAACTATTTTTCATTTTTGAAAAGTTTTGAATTTCGAATTTTCCTTCGTTTGTCAAATGATAGTCTCAACAAGGATGCACGAAATTTTCATTCGACATTCATTCAGAATAACCCTAGTACTTTAAAAGTAAGCAAGGCGTTTGAATTTCAAATTTCATTTAAGCGCCATCAAGCACCTGACAAACGTCAACGCATCTCGTTGCGAGTATTGTTCGATTTTTCGAATATTTCTCAACTCGTGTTCAAAATATTCGCATTAGAGCACCAGGCCAAAAAGATGAACCTGCTCACAATACAAAGGATCCTGTGGAGTGTTACGAACTGCTTTTCACCTAAGATATTTTGGAAATGCTATGCTATGGTACACAAATATCAATATCGAAAAATTAAAAGAAAACTAACAAAGAGAACGGGATGCTAAGTCCACTGATCTGATTGAAATGAGAACCTTCTTAGGTTTGTTGTACGTAATGGGAGTATCACGTAATGGACGGCGCAATTTTGGAATAAATCCAGAGGTTCTGGGTTAGTAATTATTAATACCTCAATGTTGATCAATGGATGTAGATGTTTACTTCGTGTACTAAGATTTCATGACATAATGGACAGAGAACAACGCCGAAATGATATATTTAAGACAGATTGTTGAGCTGTTTGTTCAAAACTGTCGGAAAAACTACACACCAAGTGATAATTTAACAATAGATGAACAGGTTGTTGGATTTCAAGGACGTTGCGGCTTTATAATGTGCATACCTAATAAGCCAGACAACATCGGGATCAAGATTTTTGTGGTTACTGATACCAAATACCCATCTGTGTACAACTTTGAGGTATATGTTGGAGCGCAACCTAAAGGTCCATTTCAAAAATCAAACAAAATAATCGACGTTGTCTATAAAGTGCTAGAGCGGCTTTACAATCTAGGTTGAAATTTGACAATGGACAATTATTTCGCGAGCCTGCCCCTTGCTGATGAATTATTACAGAAGAGAATAACGGTTGTTGATACAATGAAAGTTAATAGGCCGGAGATTCCATATGAATTCAGAGCTTCTAAGACAAGATCCACAAAGAGCTCAATTTCTGGATTTCAAAAGGGCGTAACTCTCGTATCATACGTTCCTAAATCAAGCAAAGCGGTCAACGTACTTTCCACAATGCATTACGATGCAACCATTGATCCCGACACTGATGAAGAATGCAAGCCCAAAATTGTCATGTGTTATAACCGCACTAAGTGTGGAGTGGACAATCTTGACAAAATGTGTAAGCAGTACAGTCTACAATCTTTTTTAATCTAATGAACATTGCTGCGATCAATGCGTTGGTAATCAATCAAATGAACGTAAATTTAGAAATTGTAAAGCGTACCTTTTCACAAGAATTGTCCTCTAATTTGATAAAACTGCTTTTGATTCGCCGAACAACTGTAGAAACGCTTCTTCGACACCTGAAATCTAGAATCGAAATCCTCATCTGTACACCTCAAGACACACAGCACGATATCACACCGAAGATGGGACGACCAACCCGGTGCGCATTTTGCTCAAGAGCCCAAAATCGGTCGCCAAACAAATAGTACAGGACTTGCAACCGATGGATTCACCCCCACCACCAGGCAGTAGAATGCCTTGAATGTTACGACGATAAGAAATAAGTCATGTAGTTTTAGAAAAAATCTATTTTTCTAGTCATGATCCTCAGAAGTCCCATTTTTGTTAAATTTTCTAAGAATTCCATAAGAATGCTTATAATTGTTGTTTTCTTTTAGTTAGATAAGAAAATTTTGTTTATTATATATTTAGACTAAATAAATTTATCATTCCTAGTATAGATTCATTCCTACATTGACTGAAAAACAACTGACAGCGATTAAAAAATTGCCTACCATAGTTGGCCACGCGTGCACTCGTGAAAAAAATTTGGGCGCGTGTATTCCAGTGTTAATACATTCAATTGCCATAAAGTTGACGTTCGACGATTGATCAAAAAATCCTTGGCATGAGTCGGATGCTAACACAATTCTTATGACGCATGTCCTGTCACTTTACCGTTAATCATATGTGCGATACACAATCACTTCTCCATATGCTGAAACAGAATGAATACAGACAAAATGTGGAGGAAATCTGTTTAAATCTCTTTCAAACAAACATGTGTTGTATTTTACCATTGTCTATATCGGATGAATAGGACAACTGGTATAGAATACTTGGATTTTTCATGCACTTGTAATAACTAGACAGATTCATCACCAATCATACAAAGCAACAGGTAAATTAAGAATCGCTTTTGTAAGACAGACACGTTTCTTTTTCATTGATGTTTCTTTATTAGGTGCGATGCACATTGTGCAAATATCAGAAATTTGCTGGGTGACTCAGGAATACCCCTTATTCAAACCAAAAGGAACTAGACGAACTTCCTTTGGATGAGATGTTTTCCTGAGCCACCCAGCAAATTTCTGATATTTGCAAAATGTGAAGAAGCATCAATGGAAAAGAAACTTGTCTGTCTTCAAAAGCGATTCTTAATTTAGCGGCCTGGAGTTTCAATTTTATAAAAATCTGCACGATTTCGAAGTTTACAATCATGTAGGTGACATATCCTTTAACTTCAGTGTATGTTGTGGTTTGCTGCGAAGCAGGTTAAACTGATAATTTTTCAGGATCGCTCGTTAGTCAGTTAGTTGATCCTCCTAGACCTGTCCAGTTTCATGGCCGGATTCTGAAACCATTAACAGATATAAGTCTGTCACTGGGTCCCTATAAGACATCTTTTCTTGTTTTTCAGCTTGGATGCTAGCCCTCGCTTACTTTTCTTCTTTGGCTTTTTTGTTGTCGTGTGAACGCATTCTTTGCTTCGTTTGTAGGAACAACTCCATTTGTCGATTTATTTCTTCCTCAAGCTTTTCTTGGCGCTTGAGGTTTCTTTGGCCTTTCTTTCCTACTGTCCTGGCTGATCCCCGTGTACCATATCGGACCGATAGCTGCCATTTCCATTGTTGTGTCTTGTTGCAATAGCTCACGCCAAATGCATGTTTAACACCAACAATATGCTTTTAGGGTTTTATTTTTGGTTAGCAACTATCTTCGCTGCTCCTGCTTGTAAATCAGCTCTTTTAGAACCGTAGAGTCCATTGAGGTGGTCAATTGCTACCCAGCCGCCAAATTGAACTTCGAGGGCCTGGGCACGGAAGTATATTCTGTTTTATAACGTCACTGAACGTATTTTTTGAACTGCACTCCTACGCAAATGTCCTAAGCGAACTAATTGGATTCCTTACTAGGCGAATTAGGAATCAAATTGTCATTTCAATTATTGAATTCAGGAGTTCATACTTATCTTCTCAAATTCTGATCAAACTGGAAAATTGAATTGACGAGATGTTTTGGATTTTCTTCAAATCCAAACATGCAACTAGTAAAGAAAAATGGGTTTTAAAAGTTTTTAGCCATAACGTAAAAGGACTTTTGGTAACATCATAACATGAAGCCGATATACACATGCTTAGCAAAATTGTACATTCAAATCAAGAGTACTGTGTGGAATATAAAAGCGTTTCTCCTTCGTCGATTGGAAACAGAAGAACAGCGAAGCAACTCTTTGAAAAATGATACCGCATTATTTACTTGACCTAAAAATGCGTTCAATGCCCTCACAGTATCTGCCCCATTGTTTGCAGCAGTTGTTGCACTTAATGTAACCCTCCAGTGAAGAATATAAAACTGCTTGAAGTTGCTAAAGCAATGTAAATAGATATGAAGCACGTGTACATCTTACACGTCTTTCTTGCCCGCGGATACGTATGTAAATGAACTAAAATCCAACGATTCAGATAACACTTGAAGGGATTAATTCACTTATCTGCAATCTTTACCGACCAGAATTATCTAACTCCTCAGACGCCCGAAATCGTTTATGACTTGGAATAATTTCTGGGGCTTTTCCTCAAGTAGTTGCACTGGAGCTTCTCAACTTGGAGCGACACTGATCCCTCGAAATGGCCATCATTAGAATCAAAGAACTTTCAGATGTTTATAATTTTTTTTCGTTTTTATACTTCAACTGCTTGGAATGGTGCAGTAACAGCTTCCATGAGCACAGATGCAATATGAGAAGTGAAACATACTCGTAAATGTTGTACTTTGATACTTTGTATCTGCTGTTTACCTACTTATGTGAGATAATAGTGTGATAGTAGTGCTGGCATTTAGTGGATTTGAAAATGGGAAAGGAGCATCTTTCGCCCGAGTAATGACGATCATAAACGTAAAGCGTTTCGAGTGGCCAATAAATCTGTTCAGTTGAACAACAGATGCTGCAAGATTGATGTACAATAATTCCCCAGCAACTTTTATTGTAAGAACGGATTAAAGTCAGAATGAGTGATTGAACGTTGCTGAGGACCCCGTAACCGAGTTCTTCGTTGGTATTTTTGGCCTTTTCCGGATAGTATTGGCTGCTTCATTAAAAAAAATTTCACTTAATCATAAATTATGCTCCTGTGAGACTAAAGTACGAACATGCTTCACGGTCCAACGCATTCACGCAGTTTGAGTTTCTATTCAAAAGAATTACTCAATAATTGCTCGTTGATTACACCTTCATATGAGTGGAACATGTCATCAATCACCAAATTCAGGGATCGTATCCAAAAACATGTGAAAATTTATGTGACAAAAAAGTTTTCCGGACACACCAATATCATGCACCAAATATGAAACTCATCCTTCAAAATTGAATTTCCAACAAACCCGCGTGCTACTAGTAAAAATGTGAAAATTTGGTGTTAAGCCCATAAATATAGGACACTTGAATGTCAGGCTCAATGCATGGAAACGACTTAAATGCTACATGAAGCATAAATTATTAAAACCTTCGACAATGGCCATAAAGCAGCTTTCGCGATTTCTTCCTCTTGATTGCACTTGTTGCAGCCATCGCATTTTCATATCGCCTCAAGTTCAATCTGAATAAGTCAGCTTACATGTGATTCAACGGAATTAATTCCTTTTAACATCTCCGCCAATGCCTTACTCTCTTTTTCGCGCCGCCAACACTCCAATTGTAAGACCAAAGAAAAAAGTTACAAGTTCATGACCATCAATGGAAAGTAAAGTGATTAGAGCTTGGTAATGGCGGACTGGTAGCGGCACCAGTTCCTTAGACCGACTCATAAATCATAAGTTTTTGGCAGTTTTGTCAGTTTTAGATATCTAAAGCTGCGGCTCCAACACGACGACCAAACAGTTCGCTGGTAGGTGTATCTTTTAATTCGTCTCGGAAATGAAATATATTTGTAATGGAAAGGAGAAGAACACGGAGGTCTTAACCCCTTCCGCTAAAAAAATTTTAGTATCTGGGCAGAGATAGAGATATGGTTAACATATGAAGTGTGTTGCTAATTCTACAAAATTTATATTCACGGATATAAAAACATTGTTTTCCCCGATCCACAACCAGATGATGCAATCTTCGAAGGCCGAAATAGCCAAAATAGCGAAAATCGAGCGAAATTTCAAGTTTAGAAAACAGCTTTGAAGTATATTACACATTGAGCTCATCGCAAAAAAGTGTTGGCACAACGTTCAGATTTGTTGCTTTCCGAGGGTTAACACGGGTCTTTGAAATAACAATAATCCATCAACCAGTCTGTGAATCATAACATGGTTCAGATGCTTATTTTTTTTTCAAGATCCGAATTTAAATCTTTTCAAGATCACTGCACTGCACGCGATGGTTTTTAAATGGAGTGGTGATTTAATATTTCTTTTAATTCGTCATGACTCGTATGAATTAGAATTTTTGCAGAAAACTGAAGAACATTGTTAACGATATTGTATGCGTGTTTCGGCAAATTGGTTTTAAATTCTTTTCAAAACAGTGAAAGAACAAAAAAATTATTTTGATGTAGGAATGATGTTTGAAAAAGATTGTTCAACACTTGCTGCTAGTAAGGCGATTCAAAATAGTAATAATTAAAAGTTTTTCACGTCGAAATACTCTACTACAAGTGTGGACTAATGAGACACTTTATTCTCAAATGCAGAGTGAACATTCGAGAAAATGTGTTTGACTTCTGGCATGCAATTCTTACGAATTTTTTGTTCTGATAAGTCGTTGAAATAGAATAAAATAGAATATAGAATAATATAGAATAGATTAAAAGTCGTAGAAATTGTTCTTAAACGACATTTAAAAGACCCTGGTCACCGAATTCAACCCATTTCAAATTATCAAATATTATACTCTCATCCCTCAATTGTGACAGCCCCAACAACAACAATGTGTATATGTGACAGCCAAACAACCAATGCCTGTCAAGCCCATTATCCTGAGACGATCAAACTATTTCTAATCTACAAAGCACGACTATTAAAAACACATAATACAACATTCAGTTAAATAAACATTGCATCGCATAATACACCGGAATTTTAACAAATATGGCTAAGTGCGAACACAAAAGCAAGCCCAAAAACAAAAAGAAGGGGAGAAAAGGACTAACTTATCCAGGAGATGAAGAGTTTACACGCCAGGAAAAACCCAAACAAACACAGAATTGATGTCCACTCACCTACAACAGGCATCAAGATAGAAATTGCAAAAGTAATGGAACAAAAATTCGATACGTTAAACAAAAACCTGAAAGGACTAATCGAAAGAACAGAAAAAACAAAAAACTCTCAAGCAATCAGCAATAATTCCATGCTAGATTCGTCAACGCAACGCGAGTTGTAATCGATAAACAGGAAGCCTTAATACTGAAAAAAAAAGCCTTAAAGACAGCTTCTACAACTACAACAAAAATAAAAAAAATTAAAAAGACACCACGCAGAAGATGCTATATCAACGCTCCCAGTTGAGGGACAATACCAAGTCCGGTGGGAATGTAGACGAATTACTGAAAAACAACTGAAAACAAACATTAGAAAAACCTTAAACAGAAACTAAAAAAAATACAATATTTTAACAACAAAAGCGGGAGAATACATACAAAAATACAAAAGGGAGAATACATCGCAAAAACAAAAAACTGATTGAGGAAATGCCATGCAGGAAAACTGGAAAAGATCCTATCGACGAATATCAAGCAAAAATCAAAGAGGCAATGAAAAAGGGTAACGAAAATAATATTCCCTAAAAACGCAGACAACAATGAACCTTTCGGCACCACCACTAATAGTCCTACCAAAACTACATTAACCAAACACTCCAATGAGGCTATAATTAATTACAAATTGGCGCCAGGGTATGAATTATCCAAAAGTTCAGCAAAAGTGTTGTCCTCAAACTCCCTAACAAATTCGCTATATCTAACAGAATGGAACTGATTGACAAATTGAGGAACAGAAAGCCACCGAAGAACACTAAACTGGTTTCATTCGGTATCAAAGCATTTTCCCGTCAATCCCAGTAATATAAACAACGAATACTGCAAGGGTCTACAGTCCGAGAAAAACACTCCGTTTTTGCTCCAGGCGCACGGGGCTGTTAGCCCTGGAGACGTGGAGACGGCACTCCCCAACGACTGAATGGAACAAGCCGAAGCCTAGACCATCAGCCCCCTGCGTCACCCGGAGTCCTATACCACAAGTCTTTAGGGTCCGAATCAACGACAGTAACAACATGTATGCGAACATTTAACCACCTTTTTTACTACATTTAGACTTCTATTCTTAGCAAGTGTACTAGTTCTGCATCCACCTCTTCAAAAAGTTGATGTAGCAATGCGAACTTTATCTTCTTCATTGTCATTATCTTCTTCGTCATCATATACTTCATCATATTCTTCAATTCACTTGCACAGCAGTTTACACACGGTCCGCCTATCAGTCTTCAATTCCAGTCTCCAGTCATATTTAACTTCAAAGCATCGAGTGCTCTCAGCAGTTGTCACTCCATTGGTTCGGCTTTCTTCAACTTTCCCTCGGTACGCCCCAGGTTCTCAACTTTTAGAACCGCTTTTGCGACGTCATGAGTACTCGTTTCAGTCCCACCTCTCCAACTTCGATCAAGTCTTCTTCGATCGTCTTGCCTCCACCATGATTTCATCTATCAACAAGTCATCGGTCCAGCGGTACAACAGTTCAGCTGTTCGGCAATTCAGCGGTCCAGCATTTTATCAGTTCACCGGGTCAGCAGATGACTCAATCAATTCATCTTTTCATCTTTCAGCAATCAGCGCACATCAGTAACGTTCAGTAACGCATTCAGTAACGTTCCCTCATTCACCCACGCTGCAAGAGCCACAAATAGCCCGTATAGTGACGTCTTTGGTACTTTCATCGTTTCATCCTTTTAATAATGCCATCTCCTGAATTACATCACTCGTCTCCATCTTTACATCGGTTCAGTGGACGTCTACAACATCAAATAGTTCAGCGGTACGTCTGTCTACATTTTTCAACGACTTCATTTTACCAAAGACTCAACAAAGACAACGTCTTATTCCGCATCAATTCCACCTTTCTTTCGATTCCGGCTTCATATCAACTTCCTAGAACAACAAGCTCCACTCCCTTTTCCCCTCCCCATTTAAACGGCCTGGGACCGTCATGAGGTGGACCTAGGTTGTAAACCCAAGGCTGGGTTATAAATCTTAGAACAACAATACATGGAGGAACTTACATGTAGGTTGGAAGTGATATTTTGTGCAAGATATTTGTACCCAGAAACATGAACGAAGAGGACCCGCTGCACACAGAGGGTTTATATAAATTAACCTTTGCATGCCAACATAGCTACATCGGCCAATTAGGGCGTGAAATAAGAATAAGATTTCGCGAGCACATAAGAGACTACAACAAAAGGATACGGGAACGAGCGGCAACAACATAGTCCAACTTTGCTAACCACATGATTAACAACAGATCTATACCAACTCGGGTTTAAGAAATAGTGAAGGTAACACATGGAAAACATAATTGAAAACAAGAACACGGCATTATTGACACGTTCAGAACTGCTATCTATATTATTTGCGAGATCCTTTTAAAAGTATTTATTCCACGAGATCCGCATCAGAAATTCCCTCAACCTCTAATATCGTTTCAATATCTGGAATATCTGAATCACAGAATCCCTCGTCTCCAATCGAATGGCCTATATACATATATGATATTGACATTGAATTTTCAGTTGGTGTCACGGTTTTGTCTACTTTTATTACAGGCTATATAATTTTTCAGCAAGAATTTAGTAGAGTTTTCCATTACGGCGACGGTTGAAGCAAAATTTGTTATAAAATTGAAATTGTAAAGTTTTTCCACATTTTTGGCTTTTCTGGTTCGAAGGATTCTGGAAAATCGCCATTCGAGAAATATTTGTTGACCGCAAGGAACCATACAGAACTAGAAGCGAAAACGTACTAATTGGAAATATTCAGGAATTTGAGATTCTACATGAAGAAGTCATCCTAGAGACGTCCTGTACAACTCCAAAGCAACACCAGTGGCCCAACATTTCACTGGTCCAGCCAAAAAATTGCCTGTATTATATATGATTATATTATAATTTCCGGATCCCATCGGCGACAATTGTCAAATGTGTAAACGTCAATTTATTTGTCAAAATGTGCGATCAAACCTTAAAATAAAGCCATATCCATTACCCGATTCAAAACTTTAAATCAATAAAAAATTAGAAAAAGTTAAGATCTTGGTATATCGCAGCACACGATGAACGAATTGCGGAAACAAAACTGTCGAATCGAACGATGAATTCAACTTCTGGACAGGGCGTTTTACTTGATCTTGTCAATTTTCAGACCAAGTGTATTCTCAGGCAAACAAAGCTACCGGTATCCAAAATTATAACGAACATGCGATGATTTGAGTTGAGAAGGTCCCTTACTTCCTGTAACATTTCGTAATTGTCTATAGATGGCGGATGCCCAGGGTTGTCCTAATCTTAAATAATGATGAGGTTTGAATAATGTTTTGACACATGGCACCCTTTCCAACAAGCTACATGCTCAATTTCGCTAGCGATGCTAGTGCTAGTACAAGAAAAAAAGTTCATCAATCACATGAACTTAGGTAACCAGCACTTTTCATACCTCCTGCTTGCCTGTGTATATTTTTCTTAATTGAATTGGAAAAAGTGTCAAACTATCGTTGTTTAATGCTACGCTGATATGGTAGTTCCAAAAAATAAACATTACTATGCGGGATTTGTTCTTATGAAAAAAGTTCAAACACAATTGTAGAAAATAATGCAATTGTTTATAATTTTTTGGCCAGGGACTGTATGTGTGAAGCAAGCAATCATCTGAAATATGAAACGCTTTCAGAACAATGATGAAAAATCGGATTGAAAATATATGGGAAACAAAGGTGAGACATATCCAATATAACTTTGCACGAAATATTTAAAGAAACAGGAGGCTCTAAAATAAAGCTGCAGAAACACCAATGGCCATTTTAAGGGCAAAGAATTGCCGGGTACCAAAAATTTGACATTTAATGGGACCGAGCTAATAAAGAAACGTCAAAAACGTTCCGTGGATTCAATCGACGAAGGCTATGTGAATCTGATCAAATTTTGCAATTCGATTGACGTAATGAAAAAATTGAGAAAGTTGAATGCGCGACATTCAGAGAACAAGAGTCTCAGATGAGATATAGCGCCTGGGCGTCGAGAAGTTTTACAGTTTTGGAAGGAATCTCATTTTTTCATTCTTACCGGGCGTGGCTTCTTTTATATTCAGACGACTCAGTTCAAGCAGAGGCCATATTACTCATGTCCTCAACCGAAGCAGTCAACCCACGCAAAAATGTCTGAAACCCAGTAGAGAATACTTCAGAAAAGAATACTTCTTGTCTTCCCTACTTTGTCTGACATAGGAGCCTTTCTATAACTTTAACTCTTTTTTTCTGGAATTTTTATTGCTCGTGTCCGTTCGCTCGAAATCTATAAAAATCAAAACTTTAGACACAAAAAAGGCATCAATATAAATTTGTTCCTGGAGAGCGAATAATGTTTCATTGTACAGGATAATGAATACCACATTGGAAATCATTTAGAGCACGTAAATCCCTCTGGACTTCTGGAATTTTTCTTGTAACTTCATATGTGAAAAAGTCACCTAGAAACAAGTTTTCACCAGAGCAATAAGTATTTGCTCAATTTTCCAGAGCAACTCTTTTTATAGGTTCAGAGGAAGAATTTTTTGGATAAGTTGAATGTTAGCGTTTTTGTAATTACTTTTCGTAATTTGGACCCTCCTGGCAATTCACTGGTTTTTTTGCTGGAGTCAAATCTCCGGTAAATATCAAAAATGTAAAAAAATTCGAGACGGTTGCGTTTCCAACGATGCAAACTTCAGACAATTTCGGAAAAGACCATTGTAGGACTCTTGTTGACAGATGCCTAGACTAGGCGCTCTTTCACTTTTGGTTCAGATCAAAGCAAATTTCAATCACAATAGACTGAAAAGGATGGAGTTTCTATATTAAATTGTCATTAATCAGGCTTGTAAAAATATTATGGCCATTCTTTGATTTGCCAAACCTGTGTTTAAGCATAAGCTACTGTAATTCTAGATCATAAATAAAATTTAAGAAATACTTATATTTTGCGGTTATATATTATAGGATTATATAAAAATTTTGTATTGTTTTATTTAAATTATATTTTATATACTGAAATTTTTGAATTGACAATTTCTGATCGGATTTCTTATTTGTTTTCTTGCAGGTGAGTTCTAAAGGCACGTTTGATCGTAAGTAAGATATTTGTTAAGATGAATCAATAGCGGTCACAAGAATGAAAATGAAGAAATTAACGAAATTTTTGATATGTAGCCCCAACTGTTACATATATAAACAATGCTAAACAAATAAAGCCTCAAATGCAAGTAAAAAAACAATCTCGCTGCGATCTCTTCCATTCTTGGGGACAATGTAAATTATCAAGTCACGCCATTGACACTATCAGTCCTTATATGCAGGCATCATTTCAATTTAGGCAAGACTTGAATGTGAGTCATGAATAATACATAGATGGACTGTGTAATGAGCATGCATCTCGCTATCTTTTTGTGTTTGTATCTGCAACTGTTGGCAAAGAATAAAATTAACAGCTTGATCGTGATCATTAAATCTACGCACGATTCTATCATTCATTAGTGGAATGGCAGTAGTAAAAACTTCTCCCAAAGGGGATTGGTTCTACATGAACTTTGTCTGCACGCGTTCCTCATGGTACCAGACAAACGCCAGCTTATGTAATTGTAATCTCGAACTTATTAGTACATTTCAGACAATGGAAGCCAAATCCAGCAAAAAGAAAAGCGTTCAGGTAGAAACTATTGGATAACTTGTTGCATAGTCATTTTCACCGAAAAAAGACAACCATCAAAATAAGCGCGTAATGAAATACATTAATATTTAAATTTCACTTTACTGCCTCTCGAATCATCGTCAATTAAATAGAATGGCGAAAAATAGCTATCGAAAAGGCAAACGAAATTTTCACTTTCATTCTCAATCAAGGTATGGCTTGCAGAAGAAAAAAATTTGCAAAAAAAATCAAAACAGAAAGAAGCGAAAGTAATGGAGGAATTAATACGGAATACTAGGCAAGATGGTACTGATCTGTGGTATACAACGATTGCGGTATGGGACGCAGAACATCATTGGGAAGACCTAAGCTTTCAGTTTCTCACATCAAGATCAAACCATCACCGTCATCGCCATCTGCAACATCTTCGTCCAGCAAATCGACCATGAGCAATATGGCACTCTGTGCGAATTGGAAACCCGATCCTGAAAAGATAAATCGTGCGCATCCAATAGATATCGAATATCGTGTGAAATACTGATTAGCCGACAATTTTGCACTATTTTCATCATATCCAAGCAAAAATGCACTCATAAACAATTCATCAAAAGAAGGCGCTGGGCAGTGAGTGCTTCAGCGGTTGAAATGCAGGATCGTGCATCAATCATGATTGGTGGGCGCGCAAGAGAGAGGTAATTGCAACCTTGCCTTGCAAGTCAGCTGATTTACTACAGTGAGATGAGCGGAAAGTCTTTGACCGATTATAAAAATTCCAGTGAGCGCCTCCGGGTCTACAAAGATGAAAATGATGCAGACGATGAATGTTGCTGTTACGGTCATCATACCATCGATATGCACGCAGGGCATCTGACATGGATCCTACCCATATTTCTTCGTTGACTGCAATATGATGCATATTTCACTGGATTGGGTTGAATGATATGGAAATGCACTTCATATGCATCCTTACTGGAACGGTTTCTAAAAATTGTTTTCAGATGAATCACGCTTACAATCTTCAAAGTTAACGTTTGCAAAATGCAACCACTGACTCAAAGAACGAGATGTGCATTTAATTAATTTTCAGCAATGAAGGATGCACACCGCCAACGTATTTTGTTGGAATATGTTCGCGTTTGAAGAGGAGGTTATTGTATTTTTTCTGAAAAAAAAACGGCTCAGTATTCTTTGACTAAACACTGAATGTTACTCGATGCTGCTTCTTAGTTTCATTCGAACAAACGTTCAGCAGACGAATATCAACCAATGATTCAAAAAATCGCTGGTATATCTGCATTTGCATTTTCTTTTTTTTTCTACGCTACGCTTTTTCTTTTTTTCTTTTCATAATCAATAATTCATGCAATAGTAATTAGGAACCCATTTTTTCGATTCCTAATTCCTAGAGAGTCAGTTCGAGACATACTCGAACCGAGATTATGACGTTTCAATCTATGCCCCTTCAAAAGAAGTTTTCACGTTCTTCTCAACAATCAAAGGGTTTCCGACTGTCTGTAATCAGGTGTGTCGCGAATTATTAAGCAAGGCGAAGCATCTTGAATTTCCGTGAATAGATTGTAGGAATATTCAATCCACAGGGTCTGTCTGGAAATAAAGTTCAATGACAAGGCAAAGCGCGCCAAACGGCGGGAATTGATTGCAGGAAACTACTGAAGCGAACCATACCGGCACAAAACGCCTGCGGGCTATTTTACAATGCGCGTGACCTTTAGTTTGGGCCTCTGTTGAAGTGACACATCGGATTTTGAAGAAGGAAAAACTAAGGTACCGAATGTATAGAAAAGCCGTAATTGAACAAATCGCAGCAAGGCAATATACGCTGGTTTTTCTTTTTTGCTATTTTCGTATTCCTAGCATATTCCTTAAATCTAGTCTCCATATTTTATCCTTTTTGTCAGGTGTAAGTCTCGTAACAATGGGTAAAAGTAATTTTGTAAACTTTTAAAGATTTAAAAGTAAAAGATTTTATACTATTTCTACACTATGTTCCGTCTTGCTTCTGTTGCTGAAAAACCACATCCAACCCAATTATTTTTTGTTTGTAAATCTTGGTCAACGTAAAGTTGACTATTAATTCGGGGTAAGTTCGGTAAATATCGCTGTCTTCAAAATATTTTTCCTGCCCAGCCAAAGGATCTGCTAAATACCGGTGGATTATGCAATTTTTGGCGATTAGCATGCGAATTTTTGCTGATGGTCCATTGACTTCATAAATACCTTTTTCGGTTTCGTTTGTATTCTGTAGGTCCAAATTTCCAAAATGTCCTTGTTACTTTCAACATAATACCCAAGAAAAGAAAGTCGTTCTTCTTTCATTCCGTAGGCAAAATATTGTTCTTACGACGCCCATGAAGGCAAACAAGGTCAGTTTCGGCTTCCAAGTTTTTTTTTTTTTTTTGAATATAGTAAACATTTCGCCTTCATTCCGTTTCCAGAATTTTACAACAATAAAAAAGCATCACAACAATATTATCAAAAATTTGTTGTGATGCTTTTATCCTTACGAAGTCCATTGATTTCTACCTGGGTTGCATTCAAAACCCATCTAAATATAGTGAATACAATCCCGACTTATACTTTCCAAAGACATTAAATAAGAATAAGTAAACTAAAGATGGGTACGCAGGTTATAAAATTCAATAGTAATGAGACCTTAGGTGTAGGCATTCCAAACGAAAACTCCGTCTATTTTCCCTATTTTTCCAGATTTTAACACCATTTTGAAACGGCAGCTACCGTTTATCACATCAACGTGAATTCAAAAAAAAAGTAATAAGTCCTTCCTATCCCTTTACAATCAAATGAAAAAAAAATTAAGATTGAATCATTCCAAACGCAACGGATTCGATTTTGTTCCACATTTTGGAAATTTTCGGAAATTATGATTGAAATCTTCGATTTTCATTTCGGAAAATCGGATCCATCATCCATCGCAATGAACGGCCATCAACGGATCGAATCGATGACAATGAAGTCAAAGTTGGAGAACTGCTGAATCAAGTACAAACGGGTTAAACGCGGGTAAATCGCGTTCGATTAACCATCTTCGCAAACTGGAAGCAACGTTAAGGCACTTCCTCTTGTTATGGCGGGATCGTTGTGAGGCTACTATTACCTCCGGCCACATTTCCGCAACCCGCCTACAGTATCGAAATGCTTTGTCTTGACCTATTTTTACCCCTACGAATGAAGAAAATTCTGAAAAGAAATCGCTTGATTCAATTCAGAACGTACGAGCAGGCGAAGGTTTCCAACAGCATACTCGAGGCTGAGTATGCTCAATGGTGCTCTTTTGAAGACTATTAGAAAATTTTTGACACATGTTTCATAAAATTTCTTTCTATGCTAAGTGAGCTGGGATTCCTTCTTTGTATAATTTATACAGCTCTCCGCCCCTTTTATAATCTTGTCCACAAAACTCTAAACCAGGATATTGAATAGTTTAAAAAGTTTTGATCCTTTTTGTTACTTGATTGTCTTCGTTATCATATATCGGGCAATACTGATCTGATTGAATCAAACTGACATGCGTTTGAAAGGTGACATTCCAGTCTACAATTTTCATAAGGACAGCTTTGAATTACGTCATACGTGTCAAAAGCTGTATTCATTTAATAATCAGTGTAATTTCTGAAAAAATTCGTTATATTTTACAATATCACTACGATCAAGTTGAGAATGCACCGCAGGCTCGTGAAAAATTTGTGGTGCCTACGGTCACGATACTTTATCAAACGCCAAAGCCAAATGATGGTTCGTTCGCTTTCGTTCGGGAAACTTTGATGTCAACGATGCACCTCGCTCAGGTCGACCAATCACTGAAAAAGTCGATGAAATCTAACAAAAACTTTAAGAATACCGACACATAAGCAGCCATGACATTGCTAAGGAACATAATATCCATCACCAAACAGTTTTGAACCATTTGGGTAAGACTGGTTACACATAGAAGCTCAACGTTTGGGTCGCATGAATTAACACAAAAAAATTTGATCGACCGAATTTCCATTTTCGAAATGCTAATAAAACGCAACGAAATCGAATCTTTTTTTGGAGCAAATCATTACGGGCGATGGATTCCGATCGTAAGGAATAGGAATAGGTACGAGAATGTCGTTCGAAAAGATCATGTTCAAAAAAAGGTGAATCATCACAAACGACTTCAAAGCCAGTTTTGACACCAAATAAGGTTATGCTGTGTGTATGGTGGGATTGGAAGCGAATTGCTTAGCATGAGATGTTAGAACCTGACCAAACACTCAATTCGGCTCTGTACTGTCAGCAATTAACCAGATTGCAACTACCAATTCAAAAAAAAACCGGCCAGCATTGATCAATTGATCCATCATGACAATGCCAGACCAGACACATCATTGATGACCCGGCAAAAATGGACAGTTGGACAATTGGCTGGGAAGTTTTGATGCATTCACCGTATAGTCCACACCTTGCACAATCATACAACCATTTGTTTCGGTCTCTGCAAAACTTCCATAATGAAAAGAAATGCACTTCAAAAAGGGACTGTGAAAATAACTTGGCCAAATTATTCGCCAATAAACCGCAGAAGTTCTACACAGATGGAATCATGGGTCTACTCAAAAAATGGCAAAAGGTCATAGGCAATAATGGACAATATGCTCAGATAAAATTTATAGTTAAATCAAATCCATTTTAATTAAAAGAAATATTCAATCGAAAAATGACAAAAAAGGCTCAATAATTTTTAGACTTACTGATATTTGAGTTGTTGCTGCAACAAGCGAAATAATTGCTTTGCCATTTGTCTATAAATATGTAATATTATAGTTTATAGACAAGTATTTTTGTTTTTATACATGGAAATGTCCACCGGGTCATGCTGTGTTTTAGTGAGGACGCGTTCCGGCTATATTTAGCCATTATCAATGATGACGGCTACAAAATTCAGAGTCCAAGTTCTGCTCATAGAAAGCTTTTACTTTCACCTTTCTTCCGCAAATCATAGATTCTAACCCAGAATTGAAGCGCATTCCGGACAACTTACCCTGTCTCCGTCTTAAAACTTACTCTGTCTCCGTCTTGAGAGGAAGGATACAGATAGAGTATAGGCGTGGACAATTATAACACAAAAAAATACTTATTAGCACTCTGAAAAAATGAATGGTTTTGGAGACAATTCCTTAATAGTAATGTTTCAACGTGAATATAGTTGAATATCCTTTTCTGCTACTATAGCGCCCTGCAAACCCTTTAAGGGAATACATGGGTTTTGGATAATAAACGACATTTTCAACAATTTTCCTAATACGAACTAATGTGGTCTTACATGAATGATAGCACGACTTACACGCGTGAAGCGTTGATCGACGATGGAGTGATAATTTCCCTAAAGCGTTCACTGTAAAGAGGCTGTTGCCGCTGTTGCGACGAACCCCTTCCAAAATCAGCTCCATGATTTCCTCCAGGACACAAATTTTTGAAAAAACCAACTTTGAAAATTCGTTAAACTGCAAAATTAAGACAATTTTTCGAAATTTGCAGCCTCTGGATGTAAATGTAAATAATCGTATGACCATTGCTTTCCGTGACATTTAGTTGCCCGTAATTTGTGATGTAGCAAATCCCTTTGCTTATAAAGGAAGGTCCTTAGAGTCCATCCATCGAATCAGTATAGGTCAGTGATCGCACAAAGGTACTTTTTCGAAGCATATTGAAGGCCTACAAATTTGCCTGATGTCAGAAGCCGAATATAATCCAATTCATTACTTGAAATAATAAGAATATTAAATCAATGAGTCCTAGGAAATAAAACAGAAGAAAAAAAAAGAAAATTATTTTCAAATTTATCAATATTCATGTGTCATATTAAAAGTTACAATAAATACGTAAGTAATAATAGTAATAATAGTAATAACTGCTTTCTGCTTAATCAAGACAACGACCAAGTTGATTGTTTCACATAAGAAATCTCATATCCTATTCTGGTCGAGAAGCAGCAAGTACACTTGAAGGAATTTATTTTGGACAAACTTCCCAATCGCTCGTACCTGCATTCAGCTGAGTATGCGTGCGTGTTCATATTACTTAATTGTGGCAATCAATACGACTGCACACTTAATATCTCACGTGCAAGCCCTTTTTGAAATTTGAAACCTTAATTAAATCAATTTTTACGAGCGGAGATTCCACTGACTCCCACTGAAATGCATTACTCGTATTTGATTGCGTGACATAAAATCATATATAGGACAGTTGCGTGTGTGTGCAGGCAAATAAGCCACACAGTGTGCAAAGAAGCGTTAAGCCAACTAGGGAAATCACGTTTTTCAGTTGTGGAAAAGGTGGAATTGTAATAAGTTTGGGACCTGAACACCACAGAACTATGTTAGTATCACAAATATATGCATTTTTCGTATTAGGTGTTCTACATTCGAATTAGTTATCAAAAAGGGAATAAGGTTAATGAACTGATTTTCATCAGGAAAATAGAAAAAACTGGATGAATTATTTTCGGAAATTGCTAATGTGCTTGGCTTGTGCAGGTTCTTTCAAGCTAAACAAAAGAACTCCTTGTTTGCCATTAATTGTCCATAGTCGTTCTGTTACCACTACAGAAAAGCACATACAACCAATGCCTGACTTCTCCACATCCCTCAAATGTCGCCTCCTACGTAGAAATGTTAATTAGGAAACTGCTGAAAATAATTCACGAGGTCCTGGTCAGAGCCGAAATTTTGCGCGACTATGAATCACCAAACGGCTGTCGGCTGCATGGAACGCGTAGGCCCTACAGGCATATTTACATTACAATCTCCGAATTATCTCATCTTGTCAGCCGGGCCAGGATGAGATAATTCAATTTTAAGGACAAAGAAAAAAAACATACACATACAAAGTCATTTCAATGTTGAAGCTTTATTTTGCTTTTACCTTCCTGTTGTCCCTCCCATACATCAGACTGATACGAAAGTTCCAATGACGGCAGCATACTACACTCGCGTTTCAGAATTTTCTTTCTTTTTGTGAATTGCTCCCGTCTCATTTAATTGATGTTTTATTCGCGTATTTCTTTCGAATGAAATCCTCGAGTTCCAGCTAAACTATCGAGCTCCGAGATAAAACCAGATTTCCATTCACTGCTTCATTCATTATCTGAATCTTTCTGGTTGTAGTTCTCATTCTTGGAGATAATTTCAATGTTGTACGAAAGGAACGGGCGAGACCAGGTGTCAATGGTAACGAATTGATCTGCGTACCTGTAGAGTTACGTAGCGTGCCCACGTGAATTTCCTATAAAAGGAAACCTGTTTTCTACTTTGATATGCAGGAGATGAAATGATACAGGTAAGAAGATTGAGTGCTCTTTCAAATATTGCCGGCATTCCCAGGATTCGATTGTAAAAAGTGACCCTTTACTTTGTTTGTTAATAGATATTCTTGTGGTTTTAGCAGCGATTCTATTGGAAGTTCTTTTCCGAGAAGTACAAGGCATTAGGCAGGTACATGAAATAAAAGGAAATCCAAGAAGGATTAATGGGAAATAATGGCTATGATAAAGTTCTTCTTGTGCAATCTAGATGTGACCTACAGAAGACCGTCTTACCTGAATACTCACTTTTTGATTTGACTACAAGCACACAATCTGAAGAAAAACAACTTCTTATTAAATCATATCTCAACATCGTAAATGAAACCGCTGACACGCACTAATTAATTTATGATATTATGTTTATAGATATGAGGAGGATTAGAAATGTTGCTCCACGAATCGACCAACAGCGGTGTCGTGACATTAAATTAAGTGTCGTTTAGTATGTGTACGTAGGCTGCACAGCATCCAATTAATGAAAAGTAATTCAGATAGAGCAACAAAACAATTACGTGATTGCACGTATCTGCACAAAGATTGACGTGTGAGTCCTGCTTTGAGCCATTTCGGCGATATGTGGTATTCCCCATAGTTCAGCGATCGTCAGATGAAGATTGTTTGAACATGCAAGTGTAGTCACGCAAATTTGAAATTACAAAATAAGAACCAACTCTATGATATCCTTGACAAAAATCAAATTACTTCAGTTAAGCTGAATGCATTTTTTTGGTATTTAACATTCACTTTGAATAAAATGACAAGAAAAAAATGTTATTTCCAAGAGCAACAAGGAAAAGCAACACGAGACATGTCAAATTTAAAAGTTTTGGTTTCCAGGATGTTGTTATCGTTGTATTTAGGTCAGTTGCATGTAAGAAAGAATGCGTTAGGACGATCAACAAAAGGTGTGTACTCTGTGTTGGAAATAGTGGAATCCTAGGTTCCTTCAAGTTAAAAAAAAAAACATGTGATCATTTTATGGCGATTAGGTTTTACAGAGTCAAGGTTCGATTTCTATTCTATGCCAAGAGCAAGAGTCAAATGGAAAATTTGATCGTCGAAAAATTGAAGCACATTTTTTGGCACTTGAAGGAATCCTTGGAGGCGTTTCTAAAACTGAAAAATAATCATTAAGATCCGTATCAAAGACTAGATGAACTTAGAGAATTATTCGGAGTTAGATGAAAATGTTTCAATCAATAGAAAATAAAGGAAATTGTGTGACTTATGTACCAAAACAAAGGGACATTTAGAGGCGTTAACTGATATTTAGTTGCGAGCAGCTGAATCCAAGACGATTAAAGGGGGAACATCGGTCTGCGATATCAAAAAAGAGGTGTCTGAAATTTTGCATCGTTGCGAAAGCAACGGTCTCCAAATGTTTTACTTTTTTTTGAATGTTTTCGTTTTAGCGTTGATGTTTTTGAGTTAATATTTTAACTAATTCGAAACGACTTTAAATAAGTTATTGTTTGAACTCATTAGAATTTTTTCGAATTTGTTGCATTCTACTAGGTTTTCGTATCAGTTTAATTACGTAAAAAAAACAAATAGTGACAAATAGAACAAATAAAATTTGACTTCAGACATCTCAAAAAAGGCAGATTTCTGTGTTTTTGTTTAGTTTTGACAGAAAACCTTTTTTTATTAATAATTTTTAATGTTTGTACATTATGTAGCATTATTCTTAAAATACTCTGCTACGTTTTCAAAAAAATATCGAAAATTCTGCCAATGGTAGAATTTTAATACAACCTCAAATAAATGTTTCCATGCGGTAGTTCGGATTACTTATGATAGTTTCATCTTAAATTAAAAATTCAAAAATGAATTTCTTTAGCAGATAAGATTGTCTTGAATTCTTGTTTTTTTTTTTAAAAAAAAAGGAATGAACAAAATGAAAAAAAAATTCCAAATTGAATTGGAATGCTTTTTGAAGGTGCTATCAAAAACTCTGATATTTGTCAAAAATTGTTCTTTTTGTTTGGTAAAATAATGGTTTATAATTTAAACTGAAATTCCTTCGATCGGAGACGAGTATCTAATATGTGAATGAAGCGTGCAAGGTTTTGGCAAATCGGTCTCACGGTGTTTCAGAAATTTTGACTACCGACTTTTGACAACCAGCTTTGAGAAAAGCGGAATTAAAGTTTGATACATGAATAAAATGGAGAATTTTTTTTAAGCTATCATAAAATCGTCGATTCCATCTCCATAAAGCAACTCGTCTGCATGATCACAAACAGTCCTTTGCTCCACTTTGTGACAAATTCCCTCCCCTTGACAAATATGGGTTTTACGATGCGTTTAGATATGCGGGTCTCGCTCTTCCTCCGTGTACAATCATGGTCTTTAAAGCAGCTTTTACATCTAACCTGTTCAAAAATAACAACAAAGCCAAATCTCCTTCGTTAAAAAAGCAAGCAGCGACATTCTCGGCTATTTTAACTACCTTATCAACAAAATAAAAGGTTTTTACCGCTATTTTTGAAAAGAGTTGATCATAACTTGTATGCATCCGCAAATAAAACGCTGCAAGAGAACATCGTTCCTCTAATCTTCACGCAAAAGTCTCATGGCTTCCAAAACGTGAGCTGACAATGGAATAAAGTCATGCAGGATTAATTCAGATTCGTCAAAATGTGGTTCCTACCGTTGCCAAGTATACCATTTGGGCACATTTTGGGGATTATTGTCCGTGGATCTGTAATGCAGAAAATTCCCGCGCATTGCCTCAAGGAGAGAGTAGTATCCTATGACAGAAGATAAACCGAGCAAGCAACTTAATTGACGTACTGTCATCTGATACAGTCAAATCTTTTCAAATTCGAAGAGAGTTAAATTTTTTTGGTGTTAACAGCAAATGAAAGAAGTTTATCTGTAATTGTTCGCAGACATTAAACAAATTTGCTGATGTTAAAATTGAAGACTGTATGTTTAAATTACTGTCTCCTTTTTTTTGTACATTTTGCCTTATACCTTAATTTGAACATCCCTTATAACTTCACTCATTTTATAAATAATAAAATAAAATAACACTTGAAATGTACATCCGTACTGCATGACGGAAAATGCTGAACTCAGTCGGCTTAGACCTACAGAATGACACTTTCAGAATAAGGTATTTCTATAGAAACGAGTCTATGCATTCCTATCGAAATTCAAAAAGGTGGCAACAGGTAAGTGCAGTGGAGCAGTGGATACCTTCAGAGGTGCCAAGCGTCCGGAGAGTTAATTGTCCATAACTCCAAAATTTTGTTAGTAGTGACTTAAAATTTTCCGGTATTTCTTATAAGTTATATAAGAAAAAAAGTAAGGCCAAGTTTATTGGAGGCCAACATTGCAGGAATCATAACCAATCAACCTACCCCCCCCCCCCCCCACGTCTCATTTAAAACTAGAATTTCGGGAAGGATTACGTTAATATGAGTTACGAACCCATATAAAAATTAGGTGCATACCAGAAATAGGTTTTTCAAATTTGGACTGTGTTACGTATTTCCATGTGTAGGCGACATTGCACAAACAAACAAAAATATATATATGTAAATAAATAAATTAAGAAATTAAAATAAAAATATGTAAAGTTAGATTTAGCAAAATAATAATTAGTTATTAAAAAAAAAAAAAAAAAAAAAAATCACAAAAAAAAAAAATTCCAAGTAGCAAAAAAAAACCCCCAAAAAAAAGAAAAAAAAAAACCCCACAATAAAAAAAAAAAAGAAATTCTTGGAAGTTATTTACGATCGATACGATTCACTGGGTTGTTGTGTTCGTATCGATATAAAAGGAGTGGAAATTGTGAGGAAGGGGGAGATTCAGCCGATAGACAATAAGAGAGATTCAGCCGATAGACGACAGCCGATAGAAGATACCTAACAAGTGAAGACATTCAGCCGATTAGCCGATAGCTGATAATACCACTTGCAGCAGCCAGTATAGGACACTCAACCAGTCTCAACCAGTTGAAGCCAGTAGAGGTCAAGCCAGTAGAGGACATTCTGCCAAGGAGCACTAATCGCCAACCAGTAGAGGCCAATCTGCCAGTGGATGACACTCAACCACAGAGGACATTCTGCCAAGGAACACTAACCGCCAACCAGTAGAGGCCAATCTGCCAGTGGATGACAATCAACCACAGAGAACATTCTGCCAAGGAACACCAACCACCAAACAGTTGAGGACATTCAACCATAGGAGACACTCAATCAGTTGAAGATACACAACCAGTAGAGGAGGAGGTGTTCACAGTCAGCGCAGCACCATTGAGCGCAGCACAATTCACAGGTTGTTTGATTTTTTTTTATAATTTTTATTTTATATAATATGAGGAACTAAGCTCTTTCCCTGTGTGTGTGTGTGAGTTGCATGGAAGGATCAGGGCCTAAATGAAGTCCTAACCCCCACGCCCACGCGGTGAACTAGTCGGTGGAAAATTAACTTTCTTCGGCCGCCATTATGCGGCCTTTGTATTTTCAGCTAACCCTATAATCTTGTTCCTTTCTTTCGCTGCAGGTGCGACCTATCGGTTGCCCAATTATTATTTTATTATTAATTATATAAACATATATTTTATTATTAATTTCCAATTTCCTTTGAAAATACATAACATGGCGCCCAAGCTTGTGGCTTTGTTCGGTCAAGGTGATGGCAATGTGTGGCAGCGGAGGATCTCGTTTTTTTTTTGAAGTTCGTAAATAAAATCTTTGCTCTTCCGCTGGCACACTGCACCATCGCTTCAGTACATATCGCGCCGGTTGCTTGCATCTGCAGCTGGCGCCCCAAAAGTATTCTTTTCTTATCTTTCTTCTTTCCTGTTTCCGTGAGTGATGTTAACTGTCGCTTCCGTAGATTTTGACTCGATGAGTTTTGAGACGGAGCGTTAAGGGTCGACGAAGGAGGTGGTTGGTTTCTCCTTTTAAGATTATGGAATTAGGATTCAGGAATCAGTATTTAGGAATGCCTCTCCTGAAGTTGACTTGGCTGACATTACGCACAACTACTTTTAAGGAGCGTTTGCATCTATTGATCTCTTGTAAATTTCGCCATATGTTTTTGGTTTGAATGGAGAACAGGCGGATGCACACGTACCTCGAAACACCACTAATTGTTTTCCTTTGCTATTTTCTTTAAACACGTTTACCTTCCGGTGTTGTTGACTCTATGCCGACTGATATTTATCGCTCTATGAGTTTGAATCAGGGGCGGGATGAGCATCAGCAACCCTTGGAATTGCTCACATACTTCCATTTCACCTTTAACTTTCTCAACCTTCTTCGCGTCCTGATCCGGAAACGCATGTCTTCAAGGACACACATACACACATTAATGAATAAAAACATACATATAATATAAGTAAAGAATTAAGAACTAAATAAGGACAATTGAAAAGTATAAAGTAGTCAAATTATGTCGTCTCCACCATCGGAAAGATTTTTGCCGTCAGGACACTCTACGCCCCAGGGCTTCTCCATTTCCAATGTCCCGGTGAGGACAGGAAGACTTTTTGCGGACACTGGACTACCCTCGAGTGTGCAGACAAATGATTGTCCGTTTGATCAAAATACAAAACTGAATGATTCAAACCCCTTTCGTAATTTGTCTTCTGAGTCTGAAAAACCCCACATTTTCACGGCAGAATTATATGAAACTCTGACACCCGTGACCACGAGTCATAATCCATATATTTCGGAACCTAAGATAGAGCACCTGATTGAAGAAATCCAGCGGCTGGAGCAAGTTCTGGAATCAAATGTTCTAGGCCCCATGAAGCAATCACTGGATTTTAGTCCAGCCTCCCGTCCAGTCCATACTACCACTACAGCACAGATTCCCCGAGACAATATACGTGATCTTGGTACGCGCTCTCCCGCACGCTCACGTCCAATAAGCCAAATGTCTATACCAATATCCAAATGGGGTATTGGGTATGATGGCAGCCAATCTAGCCTGAGAGCTGACTCTTTCCTGTATAGATTACAAGCTATGGGAGACTCTCAAGAGGTGCCGCTTAACCAATTGGCAGAGTGCTTCCACATTTTCCTGAAAGGGCCTGCTCTCGAGTGGTACTGGAAATATCACGAAATGCACCCACATTCCTTAGATTGGGATTCTCTCACCTATTCTTTCCTCAATCGATTTTCCCGTGCTCGAGCAGACATAGATATTCGGCGTCAAATGGATGCACGTCATCAGGCGCAGGGTGAACCCTTCATTGAATTCTTCGATGCCTTAGAGACGTTGTCGCTGCAGTTACAGAAAGGCATGTCTGATTTGGATATGCAGCACTTGTTGTATCTTAATATGCATCGTCGGTTGAGAGACCATCTCGCAGGTCGGCAATTTATATCAGTCTATGAGCTGGTACAGTGCTGCACTTCAATAGAATCTGTTTGGAACTTGAGCAAGGTAGAACGACCTTTGGGTCCTGTTCGCCAAGTCCATGCCTTGTCACACACACGCTACCAAAATCTCCCAACAGAAGTGCCCGAAGAAGTAATCAAATCTCTGGACCCTGCTAGTGATCCCGAATACCGTTTGTGTTGGAACTGTCAGGATATAGGTCATTTCTTCAGTAAATGCCAACTTCCGATCCAGAGATTGTTTTGTTTTGGTTGCGGTACTCCGCGAGTACGAAAAACTCAGTGCCAAAAGTGTAAACCTCCGGGAAACTATTCCAGGAGCGGCCCGCATATGAGGGGTCGGCCCGCTCCAAATTTTCGAAAATTCAACCCTTAAGCAACAACTCAAATTCGAGTCAATACTGTGGACGCATCCACCAATGTAGATCCCGAATGGCGTCGCAATCGCTGAGTTCGAATAGTCCATCATCACATTATGACAAGACTTCTATAGCTCAGACCACTCGATTGAACAAACCCACTCCCGTCAACCATTTTCCCCTGTTCACCATTACACGAAGATATAGAAGAAGACTTCGCGCTATCAAATACTTTCGCGCGAAACGCGCCCTTCGTAAACTAGCGATTAGTTCGGTAGTACCCGATCGCGATCTTAAAGATCCGCGTCCCTATTGTGACATCATCATATTAGGATATCAGCTCACCGGTCTTATGGACAGTGGAGCTAGCGTCAGTGTCTTAGGACACCGGTCCATTGAGTTACTTCGAGACTTAAATCTCAAAATTCACTCCCTGAAAACTAGTGTCCAAACAGCGTCTGGACAGCGAGTTCCAGCAGCAGGATACGTAAATGTTCCCGTCACATATGATGACGAGACTAAACTTTTGCAGTTCTTAGTCGTCCCTTCCCTCGCCGGTAAATTATACCTTGGCATTGACTTCTGGAATGCGTTTCAGATAGAACCAGCGTCGTTCAAAAATGTCAGTGCGTTCCAAGAAGCCCCTAATTCTCTTCAAGCCGAAGAGGCTGACACCCTTCACCAATTGACACCAGAGCAAAAGCTATTATTGCAACAAGTAGTTGCCAAATTTCCTTCCTTCAATAAGCTTGGTCTGGGAAAAACGTCACTCGTTACACACAACATTGACACTGGGACTGCTAAGCCAATCAAGCAACGGCATTATGCTGTTTCACCGGTCGTACAGGATCTGCTGTACAAGGAACTTGATCGTATGCTCGCATTGGGTGTGATAGGCGAGAGTCACAGTTCCTGGAGCTCTCCAGTAACGTTGGTTCGTAAACCTGGAAAAGTACGTTTGTGTCTGGATGCGCGACGTGTTAACGATGTTACCGTTAAAGACGCATATCCTTTGCCGTTAATCGATGGATTATTGTCTCGATTGAGATCCACTAAGTTTATTACAAGTCTCGATTTAAAGGACGCCTTTTGGCAGATACCTCTTGATCCTGAATCGCAGGAAAAGACAGCTTTCACGGTGCCGGGTCGCCCTTTATACCATTTTAAGGTCATGCCTTTCGGATTGTGCAACGCTCCCCAAACCATGTGCCGTCTAATGCACAAGGTTATTCCGCATGAGCTTCAAGACAAAATATTTGTTTACCTTGATGATTTGCTCGTGACCAGCTCTTCCTTCATGGAACATTTGGATCTGTTGTCTACAGTAGCTAAGTTACTCTCATCAGCTGGGCTCACAATAAATGTTGGGAAGAGCAAATTCGTCCAGCGTGAAATAAGGTACCTTGGATACATCGTTAGCGATGGTATCCTAAAGACAGATCCCTCTAAAGTCTCCAGCATTGTAGATTACCCAACTCCTCACTCTATTAAAGATATTCGTCGTCTCATGGGAATGGCCGGATGGTACCGCCGATTCATACATAGGTTTGCCTCCATTACCGCCCCTCTAACTGATCTGCTGAAAAACAAATCGTCCTTTAAATGGACTGCCGCCGCTCAAACTGCTTTTGACCAACTAAAACAAGCTCTTGTGTCCGCGCCCGTACTAGTTAACCCTAACTTTTCAAAACCCTTCTTCATTCAGTGCGACGCAAGCACCACTGGAATTGGTAGCGTCCTCTTTCAGAAGGACGAGAAGGGAGAAGAGCATCCCATTGCCTTCATGTCTGCCAAATTGACGTCGGCGCAGCGAAATTACACTATCACTGAGCTGGAGTGTCTCGCCGCCGTACAGAGCGTAAAAAAATTCCGTGCCTACATTGAAGGACTTCCCTTCACCATCATCACTGATCACGCTAGTTTGAAATGGCTCATGAGCCAACAAGACCTTTCCGGCAGATTAGCTCGCTGGAGTCTGAAGTTGCAAGGTTTCAACTTCAATATTGAACATGTTAAGGGTTCCGCAAATACCGTTCCCGATGCCCTTTCCCGAGTTCACGAGAGTCTTAGTGAACTTTCGTGTCTGTATCTTCCCTTCCTTCCTGAGCATCATCATATCGATTCACTGTTGCCAGACTCTGCTTTCACAGAATCTGATTATATAGAACGAATACTTTCAATTTCGAAAGAACCTACACGGTTCCCCAACCTATGGATAAGAGATGGTCGTATCTACATTAAGTTAGGAAGAGTTAACGATCCGGATATAGACATTCCTCGAACCAAATTATGGGTACCCGTGAGTCAGCAATCTAGGCTGATTTCCCAAGCTCACGATAGACCGGAATCATCTCATTGTGGCATACGTAAGACCACCGAAGTACTACAGCGATATTATTATTGGCCAACCCTTCGTAAGGACGTCGCTTCTTACATCTCCCAATGTAGTACTTGTAAGCAAATTAAGCCGTACAATAAGGTCCTTAGACCACATATGGGTCAAGAGCGCATATCTGATAGGCCGATGCAGCGCTTATTTATTGATTTCCTAGGACCTTATCCACGTTCGAAGAGCGGAAACACCCAATTGTTTGTTGTGCTCGACCATTATACAAAATTTGTATGGATGAAAGCCATGCCCAAGGCCACTACCAAAAACGCTACTCAATTCCTTCTAGATATATTCTGTACATTTGGTGTGCCCGAACTACTTCATTCGGATAATGGTGTGCAGTTTACTTCTAAGCATTTCATGCAATTCCTTCAAGAATATGGTATTCAGCACGTTTTCTCTCCAAAATACTCGCCTCAATCGAATGCTTCCGAACGGGTCAACCAGTCCATTTTAGCTGCCATTCGTTCCTTTATAGGTGATGACCACTCTATATGGGATAAGTATTTGCGAGAATCAAGCTCTGCATTCCGCAACACTGTACACGAGTCGACCGGTTGTTCGCCTCACTATCTGATGTTCGGATTTCAGTCAGTGAGCCATGGCTCCGACTACGAGCTCCTCCGGAAGTTGTCTTCTTTTGAAGATGGAGAAGTCGAGCTCATGACCCCTCACGAGAGATTGAGGGTGATACGTGAACGAGTTAGAGAGAAATTAGGCGAAGCTTACGCTAAAGGACAAAGGCATTATAATTTGCGGGCAAGGACCCGTTCTTTTACCCCCGGACAAATGATTTTTGTACGAAATCACGTACTCAGTAGTGCAGTAGAAAAATTTGCAGCTAAGCTCGCACCGAAATTCATACCGGCCAGAATAGTTCGTTTAGTTGGACAGGTCGCGTATGAACTGGAGTCCCCAGATGGGAAACCATTAGGAGTCTACCATTGCCAGGACATTAGGCCATAGTCCCTTAATCCTACATGGATAGCAGCCCGGCTTTTGGAGTGAGACCCTTCTCAAGGGGTAGGTCGTCCCCACGTGTTACGTATTTCCATGTGTAGGCGACATTGCACAAACAAACAAAAATATATATATGTAAATAAATAAATTAAGAAATTAAAATAAAAATATGTAAAGTTAGATTTAGCAAAATAATAATTAGTTATTAAAAAAAAAAAAAAAAAAAAAAATCACAAAAAAAAAAATTCCAAGTAGCAAAAAAAAAACCCCAAAAAAAAGAAAAAAAAACCCCCACAATAAAAAAAAAAAAGAAATTCTTGGAAGTTATTTACGATCGATACGATTCACTGGGTTGTTGTGTTCGTATCGATATAAAAGGAGTGGAAATTGTGAGGAAGGGGGAGATTCAGCCGATAGACAATAAGAGAGATTCAGCCGATAGACGACAGCCGATAGAAGATACCTAACAAGTGAAGACATTCAGCCGATTAGCCGATAGCTGATAATACCACTTGCAGCAGCCAGTATAGGACACTCAACCAGTCTCAACCAGTTGAAGCCAGTAGAGGTCAAGCCAGTAGAGGACATTCTGCCAAGGAGCACTAATCGCCAACCAGTAGAGGCCAATCTGCCAGTGGATGACACTCAACCACAGAGGACATTCTGCCAAGGAACACTAACCGCCAACCAGTAGAGGCCAATCTGCCAGTGGATGACAATCAACCACAGAGAACATTCTGCCAAGGAACACCAACCACCAAACAGTTGAGGACATTCAACCATAGGAGACACTCAATCAGTTGAAGATACACAACCAGTAGAGGAGGAGGTGTTCACAGTCAGCGCAGCACCATTGAGCGCAGCACAATTCACAGGTTGTTTGATTTTTTTTTATAATTTTTATTTTATATAATATGAGGAACTAAGCTCTTTCCCTGTGTGTGTGTGTGTGTGAGTTGCATGGAAGGATCAGGGCCTAAATGAAGTCCTAACCCCCACGCCCACGCGGTGAACTAGTCGGTGGAAAATTAACTTTCTTCGGCCGCCATTATGCGGCCTTTGTATTTTCAGCTAACCCTATAATCTTGTTCCTTTCTTTCGCTGCAGGTGCGACCTATCGGTTGCCCAATTATTATTTTATTATTAATTATATAAACATATATTTTATTATTAATTTCCAATTTCCTTTGAAAATACATAACAACTGAGTAAGACGCGTTTGTCCAGCGATCCTTTGAACTAAATGACAATCAAACAAGACATCTTTAAAAGACATGTTTAGCAAAATGAAATTGTGGCTAGATTGTGGTGGTCGTCATGATACTACAATGCCTGGCCTCCCGAGCCATCAACGATGTTCTCCAATTAGAAAATCCAAGTAGCAATTCACTATTTTCATCAACCAGATTGTGATAGTTACTCCCTTCAATCGCTGTTGAATGTTTGACACTGTTTGGAATTCTAAAACCTTCGTTACCAAGAATTTATCCTCTTTGCTTTCGCGCTCCTTCACATCACCATAAAATTCATTTCGTGTATAAATTTGAACTTTATTGACCATTCGGACATGTTGAACTCGTTCGTAGCAAGTTTGAAGTGAAAATGTCAGTGGCAAAAGAAAATTTTTTAAAGTTTGCTTGTCAGTTGGTCACAAGCAGTAATGTTTGAACAAAATAAAATTTTCGGGTGTCCAATCATGGTTTCCACATGAACATGAATATCTTTAAACTTTTCTTTGGATGAATAATTCCAAAAGCGAAACCGTGCCCTTTTCCGTCACTCCTGAGTAAATTGTTGCAGTCAGCCTACACTGACATGTGGAAGCAAGTTAAACACGAAAGTCCGAAAGAATATCATTTCGAAAAATAAACAAAACAATGTCACAATACGCTCCAGTCAATTTAATTCACGTCAAGCCATAGAACATTGTCGGAATATTGTGAAAAATTTGCATACTAATGGCGACGGCGTGAGATTCGTACAAGACTTACTGAAAAAGAGATAGAGAGAGAAAGAGCGCGAAAGAGGGAGGGACAGGTCAAATGATGTTGTAAAGAATATTCTCTGATTAATTATCGCTATTTCTGAGACATCCTGTCGGCGAGAAAAGTCTTTTCTTTGAACATTTATGAGTAGTGATTTTCCTCTTGGCGAAGTCGATGGATAGATGTAATTATTATTCACGCCTCTAAATGAAAATTAATGGGGGGAAATTGATGAGCCACTATAGCATGTTATTATGACCGTATTAATTAGAGAGTGTAACAAATTTACATGGAATATATGTTTAGTGAACGGTTCATCGAGATTATGTGAACAGCTGGAATGATAAAACTTCAGAACTTTATTTCAACTTTTAAGGTTTACGGTTGATGATGATTGTTAATAACAAATAGGATTTCATGTAGCTCGTCAATTGCCTTACGCATTCTCGTTGGAAATTATGATCGACTGCATGTTATTCGTTTCGAAGAAAAGCATTAAAATGCGCTTTCTCATACGATGTGGAATGCACTGAGAAATTGGTGCATGTGTCACTCATACCAATGAGATCACATGGACAATCACGGCATGATTCACCACTCACCTTTTCATATGTTTAATTTCCATATCCACTCGAATGGTCATCATTGGCACTTAATCATTGTCAGCAGTATCGTAACAGTTAACCGAAACACCCAAAAAGTTACATAGTTACTGGCACACCACCATTTCCATTCACCATCGATTCCAATGTCAATGCGATTATCCATAAATCGTTCACGAGTAATGCGCCCAAATATTCCTCAACCTCTTCGCCCGATGACAACGTCCAATTTATAACTATCCAATCTGACCTAATCAAATGTGTATCTTTTGGTCGGCACATAAATTACAATCAATAAAATTTTGCATACTAAATGTGCGTTGCGCCAAAAAGCGTCAACGACACCCGTCTCATTGGCTACGCATACTCGCTGTTTATCTCGGAACAGTTTTTCATGTGATCGCGTGTGTGACCTACTTCAATGAACTCCTTCCTTCTTTTTAGATAGCAAGATACAAAATTGGAGAATGCTGAAACTGAGACAGCGATGGTCAACGAAGAAGCTTTTAAAGTTAACTGGTCGTTAGGGGGCTTGGAAGACAACCTCGGGAAAGTGAGGGCTTGGTTCCAGGTCAATGTTCATCCAAAGAAGTATAAATTGCAGTTTAAGGAATTGGCTAATAGCTATCATTGGTTCAGATTACTGTCTTGAATTTATGCGCGCTACCAAAGATGAGAAAAACGTAGAAAGTTTAAGACCACTTCCATTTTTGAGTATTCAAAATCCAGCCATCATTCGAAATCTATTTTCAATTATCGGTACTGAATGGTTTCCTCCGTTCGTTTCCTGGATTCGTATCCAAGTTCGTATTTCGGAAGAAGAAGATCCAAGCCTCAGTGTTATCATTGACAATCATGGAGAATCACGGACGGCGTATATTTGTGCGATTTCTGTAGTGATTCGGAACGCGCCATCCAGGAAGCTGATTTGGACTTTGAGATTCTCTTGACGGACTGCGAGACCATCACTACTTGTCATATCAGATAGTTGCATCATTTATCAAACAAGTTTACACGGTTTTGGACCGGAGCAAGCAGAAACTGTTCATAATGTAAATTAGGGCGGAAAAGAGGTGGATCTGAATCCAAATCAGCAGCCCGTATTTTGAAATTGGTTCTAGGTTTCGAAATAGTCAAATAACTCTTTATTTTTCTATTTTTGATAATCAACGGCCATTTATTCATTTCTAAAGTAAAACTCAAAAACAAAAAAAGTTTGTGCTGAGTCATTTATACTGCTTGGGATCTTTTTGACGCATATGGGCGCATCAGTAGTCCCTCATCATGCTTTCATCCCAAAATCCTTTGTATTGCCTGTCGACTTTCGCTAAATGTTGCTGAAGTCATCAGATCAAGTTGTGAATGCAGCAAGTTTATCTTCAGATTCAATCCTGTGGTAATTTTGACTAAAATTGGTAATTTTTTGCTTGTAATCCGGTGGTCGCGATACCTGGGCTGCAGCTTTATCAGGCTTTAAATATGTTGTAAATGTTACTTTAACAAATCATGTCTGACAAATATTCCTTCTTCATTTTTGCGCATGACAGTTTTGGAAACAACTTGAGTAAGTACTGGAAAGCCAGACCTTTGCGATTCAGCGCTTGTTGACAAATTTCTTAATAAAGCCATGTTTAATGTGAAGAGGTGGTATATACCGCCCTGTGGATTCACAAGTGATACGGAGGACACGTTTTGTTATCCTGGCTCATAATAGGCACGACTCGACCACACCTTTCTCACATAATGTTGATCATTTTGAAATGAAATTGAACGCATTGTTTCACACGTGAAAGGTTGCGCCCTTGGACACTGATCATTCGTCAGGATATTTATAATGTGCTTGTTTTTTTTTGCATTTCAGAGCAAAAGAAGTTATCATATACATGATTTTTCAATTCTGTTCATAGTGCTGCCTAGAAAACGAAAAGTACAGAGTTTTTTTTGTTTTAAATAGATATAAAATTTGAAGCTGTAATAAAAAATACTGATAAATTGTTTCGACTGCCAAGAAATTGATTTTTTTTTTAATATGATTTGGGGCATGTGAGCGCCAAGACTGGTGCGGATGAAAATCAAACCAGAGGTCTAATTTCGGACTACTTTAACCAATAATTGTGGCCGTATCTCTTCAATAAGGCGACGAATTTTGTCACCAAATGGCCGAACGTCTCAGGCTTGTCAGCACAGACAAGTGATGTGATGTATTCCCACAAATAAATACACCAGCGGTGTTAAATCACAAAATCTTTTGTTTCTTTGAATAAGCCAAAAACTGTACAAACTGCATAATATGTCGCGCCATTCTGTTAACACCAGATGTCCCCAGCATTAGGGCGAGTCAATTCCAGACCGGTAAAGTCCATGGATCTAAAGCGGTCACCCTTGACTGTAATGCTATTCGGAGCGGCATTATTAATGACATATGGACTAATGATTCCGCCAGCCCAAAAAGAGCAGCAAACGGTGACATTATCCGGATAAAACGGTGCTTCGACAACCGCTTGTGGTCGCTATTCACTCCAAATACGATAGTTTTTTAATTAACGTAGCCATTCAACCAAAAATGAGGCTGACCGCTAAACAAAGCTTTCTTATTAAATTCGGAATCTACAACAATTTCTTCTTGGACCTATACACGGAATCTACGACGTGTCCGGTCGACGTTCGGATTCAATTGCTGCACGGGTTGGATTTTGTAAGCCCACAAATCAAGGACCTTCTGTAAAATCTTCGATAATGTAGTTAGGCACAGGTCGTCGTTGTTGGATACTACACTCTACAGCCGTTTCTTCATTACGATGTATGCGTATTATCGATGAGAGGGAACGTGGTGCGGAAACGATTTATGGCTCATGGAATTAATTTTTACTGATGGACGGTTATGTCGGCCATACAACTGACGGAGTGCGCAATGAGTTTCTCGAACACGACCGTTTTTTTAAATAAATCTGCACAATTTGCAGACGCTACTCAATCGCCAAAGTATTCTTAATAAAATGGCAAACCAAACTGACCATATAACGCATCGCTGCTGTCGCTGTCACTCCATACTAAGCATTAAAATGTGTTGCCAACTTAAAGCCCTATATTTCTAAAAAAAAAAACAACCCCATATATTTTTCACCAAATAGCCACTTGTACAGCCTTGTCCTGCATGCGTTACAAAACAATTTTAGTACGAAGAGCCCAATTTATTCCCCGGTCAAAGACGAAGTACCAGTAGCAGTATTTCCTCTCGGATTGGTTTGGATTAGACTGGAACCTTTTGTTCTGCTTCTGGAATGTTTGTAGCTTGGATTGTTGTTCGAGGACCTGGAAATAGCTTGAAATATTACAGCTATCTTTTTTGAGTTCGAATCGTTTACTAAGGATCGATCCTTGCGAACTTCTGCAAAGCCTCGTTTATGGATTGAAGTTCTCTCAGTTGTTTGTTAAAGTCGTACGCCGATATGAGTGTATATAACGCGTCATAGTTTCGTATAGTTGGATTTTAGCCGTGCTGGTAAACCGCTTCTTTGGTAATAACCGCTTTGTTATACTGGGTTCGCTTGTCGTCGTAGGTTGTTTTGGTGGTCTTCTTTGACCCGGGTTGATCGTTGCATGTAATTTTTGTAAGCCAGTTTCCTTTTATAAAACGCTTTTCTTCATTCTGTGACATATCAGTCGTTCTGAATATTCGTTTTTTGATGCCCCAAGGTCTCTTTGGTCGCTACTGTTACCGCATGTCTCACAGTTTTTCGTATTATTTGATAATATCACTATTTTCCTCCGCCTGCGAAGGTGTGTTGTACGTAGATGTTTAGCTGTCGTTTAGCATGTGGAACTGGTGGAATTCTATCTTGGAGTAATTGTTCGTCCTTGTTTGCAGCTCTTGTTTCAGTAGTGGCATCGGAACTTAGCCTATATATCGTGGAACCATACGTCGAGAATGCTGGTGCTCGTGTATGAGAACGAGGTGGACTCAATTGAATGTGCGACCATTTGAGAATGCCTACGTTCTTAGAAGGACTTCTACGTACGAGAACTGTATCAAATCTGTTCTAAAGCTTCTGCTGGTAATGAAATTTAACAGGTATGGTATATTGTTGCTGTTATCTGCACTAGGGCTTTGCTTTCCAGTTGCCGGTATATGTAACCTTCTTTGGCCAATATTCATCCAGAAAAATCTTAGTATCGTTTGACGACGAAGCGTTAACCACTCATTGTAGCGTACTTTAAAATTCATCCTTGCTCCTCTCCTTCTAGTCTTCAGTAGGCGTATGACAGTTGACCACCAGACATCTAAGAATTCTGTCTTAATATCCTTGCGATTTTCCTGTTTTAAAAATATGATTGCCCTGCCAACTGATGAGAGAATTTTGATTGAGAATTCGGGGCAGTGTATCTAGTCTGTTCAATCACTTCCAGGTTCCGAAAGAATGGTCCTTAATTCATTGTGAAAGTCGTTGCTGTTTTGGGTCCATTGAAATGAAGAATTGCAGCAGGGTGACTTAGACTTAGACAATGGTTTGAGACGGTCATTACGGATATGTGGAGCCTCATCCGTTTGGCGTAGTTTTATATGCTTTTGCCTCGGTTCAATTTGATTGTAACCTACCACGACAAAATCGTGTCATTCCAGACAATAATGCGTTCAGAATTTAGCTAATTTGGAAGCCTCCTAGCTTATCTGCACGTCTCCCAACCCGCGGGGAACCCCGTATTCCGTACATATATAGACAGTGTACCCCAAAAACGCTTGAAATCAATTATCCATTCGTTGCGAACGTAGGTCATTCCATTTTCTCGTTTTAGTACTTAAAATCATCAAAGGTTAAGCCCTAAGGCACTCAACCTTAATTACGAGCAATTTGACTGCAACGTAATCATTTTAAGAATCAAAAAATCATCTTCCACTCAAATTAAATTCCCAAAGCAGTTGGAGCCGTGTTAGATAACTTTTTTGGTGATTTCGGTCCATAATTATCTGCGGTTTTGCTTTTGGAATGAAACACCAACCCCAACAGGAAAAGCACGCAAGAATGGGTGCTGAATCGTTTTTCAACGTTTTTTCCCAGCCAAACCTTGAGGTAATCGAAATAATTGTTCTGCACGTGAAATTCAGATCAAGATTAATGGCAGCAGAGTAGAAACAAACAAATGTTTAAATTGAGCAGAGAAAGTTAATTACGAAATGTGTTTGTGTACAAGTTAAGGTAAGATCCTTGAACTTGAGAAGGCTACAATGCGGAAATAGATGATTTTGTGGGAAAAGCACGAGTAATGTGCACATGAAATGGAGAGTGGCGAAAAACTGAGGTTGATTTATTGTTGCACTTGAGGTTGCGCGTACTTTCTTTCATTATTCCTGGAACAATGTGTCAACGAGCTCTTTAAAAGATGATTTGCTGCTGTCCGATTTGTTTACATTTCATAGTAAATTTCCTCTGTTGTCAGTTTCACTCACCCGGTTAAAGTTCGCCATTTCGAAAATGAAAATTGAGTAAAAACAAATGAAAATGAGATCGTCACCTTTTGCCTCATTTTCAACACGTTCAGAGATTGAGGGTCCATTAACGAAATGTGAGTCAGTGCTGATTTATGGTAGGCTATAAAAAGTTCGGGAGCAAAAGTTCTGCATCGAAGCAAATTGTGTGTAGTCTCGTAAAATTTAAGCAAAAGTAAGCCTACTTGTCTAAACAAAAAATTAACTTCAATTAAAATTCATTGCGAGTAACAAGATTGTTTGAATTTCAATAGCTGTTGCAGAACACAAATCGATTATGTGCGATATCGGTGGTAAATGACGACAACTTTGTTGCCGACAAAGATGATAATGATGTCAAGAAGTTATAAAAAGAGGCAAATTGTCTTATTCATGACACCATAGTTGACTCATCCGATGAACGCATTCTGTGTTTATTACCAATCATCTGAATTTCAAGAGGTGAAAATTTCCAGTAATATCTTCAATGGACTATTGCTTTTTCGGCATATGAGACGTGCATAATATTACAAAATACTTGTAACGATTTTCAAAAAGAAGAATAGGTCATTTGTATTTAATTTTATTTATATTTTATATTCATTTTAAAAACAGCGACGCAGTTGGCATCGTAAGTAAATTAATTTTAAATTCATATTCATTTTGAGAGTTCATGTTGAAGAAACACAGATACCAAAATTGTGGACACAAAACTTAAGACATGATAAGACTTAAATAGAAACTACGGTGAGTCACATAAAATTGATATTTTTTAATTATAATTCCGAATTCTAAAGAGGATTTGTTTTATTTGAAAGTATATTGCCCGTATTTGACATGATCGATATGTTTATTGTATATTGAAACGTTACTGTCACGTTATCTCACTGAGAATCTTTCATTTTGATAAGGCTCTTACTCTCTCCATTTCTCTATCTCTCTCTTTTTCTCCGCGTATTGCTCTCTACATATTTTGCTCTAACATAGTTGATAATGTTTCACACTGATTTCTGGTTTCCCTATCTTTCCTAAACGTCTTAAAACTGAGTCGACATTGACATTAAACCTAGATCATCAACACAAAATATTGACGCGTGGTTGACTTTGAAGATTCTCTTATCTATATTAATCACGATCAATTGGTTAATACGATGAATTTTTCTGAAAAGAGTTGTAGATATTAATGCTGATACTGTAATCATACTAATGTAGATACTTCAAGACAGCTTTCCTGATTCAAAATATAGCGTAAGCTATAAAGCGAGAACACTCTCAGGTAATTACTCGTAGAAAGAGATAGGAATAGATTTATATTTGTATTGCATTTCTACGCAAAGTCAAGAACAGGGTTTTCTTGTTTAACGCAATATTTGAGAAAACTTACGAATCTACTTTAATCTTAACTTTAGTCTGCTTATCTTCAAATTTATCTGCGGATCCTTATTTTAGTCTGCTTAATTGAATCACCCGAACCATTAAACCAACGTTACAAAAGTGCCTTAACTTGTGATGCGTTTGCGTCGAGATGTAGCTGAAGTAGAAGAAATATTTGTCGTAATGTCACTTGACATATATCGCACCGTTCGGGTCGAAAGTTTGTAGTCACGTACAGTCTGGATCTACGCGGCGCGACGGCTATTAAATGCACAACTTAGTTCCAACCGTATGTCAGTAGATGGATCTTAAAATGAATCACAAACGATCGGTGTAAAATTCGTTTTGACAAAAAAGTTTATTTTTTTGTGTCTTATAATTTGGTTGTGTGAAAATGTCTGACTTTGCAGCAAATAATCGTCTTCGCTCGAAGTTTTGATTTTGCTTTCATCCAAAAATAGACAAAACGGCGGCGCAAGCGCATTAAAAATTCAAAAAAGTTCGGGCAGATGCGGCTCGCAGTGAAACAGCGTGCCGAAATCGGTTCCTCCGCTTCAAATATTGTGATTTCGATATTAACGAGCGTCCCCGTAAAAGAATCTTAAACTCTTTGGAGATCGCTGGATTTGAGGTCTTGCTTGTATCTTGCTCTTTATCAAGAATAGCTCATTTTAGACAGTTAGAAACTACCCGCTAAATCGTTCCCAACCGATTGTATGCGTTGGGAATGATTCAAAGGAAGATCACTGTGGTTCCTTATGACCTGAAACAAAAGGATGTTGAGCGTGGATTTTTCGTCTCTGTCTCAGCGATAAATGTGTTGTATTGTCAGAACTGGTGCACGCTACCTACTTAACTTTATGTGAATAAATCGTGAATTGCACAAAAAAATGGCCACGAGCAGAGGCATGGAGGACTGATCCTTTTGCATGACAACACTTGGCAAACTTTATAAACTATCAAAATGTCTCCTTGAAACGCTTAAATGGGAAGTTCTACACTTATTTTCTTTAAATATTGTTCCATTGATTGCGTATGGTCTAGCTGATCTAGCTGAGTTCCGCGCAAAGGAGGATATCAAAAATGGCGTGACTCGTGGATAGACTCAAAAGATGAATACTTTCTTTGCCATGGTATTTGGGCTTTGCCAGAAATATGAGGAACAGCTATAGGTGTCGTTGGCCTTATTATTAGAATGATTCATTTGTTGTCATTTTTAACAATAAAATTCCATTTTTGATCAAAAAGAAAACAAAAATGACAAAAAACCAAAAGAATCAAAACAAAAAAAACCAGTGAGAACTTATTTGGCCATCCAATAAATACAGGTGACATGGGGAACTTTGAAAGGGTAACGATAGTCATTGAATATGTGCATTTTTCACCATCTGAGCTGAGGTAGGAGAAATTCAACCTTGGTAGGAGAAATTCAATCTTTTGGAGTTCCATCCATCAGTTTTTGAGCAATCCATTTTAGATCAATTTCTTGGAAGTTTTTCTACACAAAAATTAAAATCTTCATGGAGCTCGATGTAGTTACTCGGTATAAATAGCACTCGAATCAAAAAACAACCATTTTGCTCATATTTTGGGAAAAGAATGCGATCAATGTTAAAAAGTTATCAAAAGCGCAATCAAATTGCACTTTGAATTGTCTACCTCGATGATCATCCAGGTCCTTGATTGGCGGTAAGAGTACAATCTTGAAACAATGTGTATATGCTTGTAAATATTCACTTGATCTTTTGGTATTATTTAAGTCTTTCAAAAAGAACGGTATTGGTTTTTTCATTTTTGGCATATATATTTACGGCGTACGTTCGTCCTAGTCTCAGCGGTCAATTGTCAAAAACCAATGAAAGGTGAAGAAAGAAGCTTCGATTCACTAAACATTATGAATGTGGGTGGCTGCTTTCCTTCTCTCCTCTACAAGGCACTGATCTGGTGAAAGCAACTGTGCAGGTTGGAATATAACAATATTAACCGACTCAATGGAAATGAGTTACTTGTAAGTCTTTTGGAGGTCTACCAGCGCGACTCGATCAGACCTTCTGTAGGGTGGCCCCAAAATGAAGTAATACATAAAATGCGGTAAAAACTACCAAGTCTCCACTAATGATTTGAAACATATGTGGACTGACGTCGTAAAATAATATTTACATTGCTAAGAAGTTACTGGATTCATTTTCGAGATTAGTCTTCTCTGTTCAGGCTACTCTTCTTACCAATATAAGGAATCACCTCACCAGTATTTGTTTCTCGGTTGTTAAAAAAATGTTTCGGTTGTTAAAAAGCTCTCGTACGCTCCGTATTTAATTTTCTACCGCACCTTTATCGGCATTTTTTAAATCTAGGCCATCATCCTAAAAGCATCCTCGTAAGAAAGGTCTTTAAAGTTATAGATTAGTTGGCTCTGCGAATGAAATGAGTGAGGAGCAATGAAGCTGAGAATTAAAGTTGTTTATCAAAAGATCTGTTTTGAGTTTTGAGGGCTGTTTAGTTATGTCGCAATGAAACAGTCATCACTACTCCACATTATTGATTCCCTCCTGAATTTCTTTGGGCCACGAGAGAGATACCTGTTGATAAACAACATCCTTAGCAAAAAGTTATCAGCATCATCTTGACAAAACATGAAACTTGATGAGTTATAGTTCCAACCATCCTGCCACTGGTACGTTCGATATCATAACCCAAAACTGTTGCTTCAGCAATTGTTATGGTGACAATTTTCGATTTTATCCTAATAGGGGAAGCAGTCTCAACTGAACCTGAACGCGATTTTCGTCGTTTATTATTCGGCGTGCTGCAAATTTTGTTAAAAAGCGGTGCATCTTAAATTTTCGCGACAAAACCTTGTTATTAGAGCCAACTGGTTTCCAACTAATGAATGCATTTGGATGATGAGTCGGAATCGGCAAAATGTCAACAAAATGCGAAGGAAATCAAGGGCGGAGAAGGTACAATCATAAACTGTACAGAAAAGAAGATCAACTAGAGGTCTTCACATGTTGTAAAACTCATGTAGCTGTAATGGGTTTAGCGTCATCTGCAGTGGATGGCTACAGCAGAGGAAACCGAGGAAGGTATTCACAAGATAACGCCGAGGAACGATGAGCTATGCGGCAGCCCAGGAAGAACCTGCCGGACTTGATTGTTAAGGAAATTGATAGCTATTCGAGTTTCCCGACTCGACGATAGGAGGACGATGTACTGAAACTATTGGAATTATTACGTACGGTAGTGTCACGCTTCTTTTGTAATATCCTCCCGCACCCTGTTCGCAAATTTCTTGGTCTCGGTAATCGTCTCAAGCCTTCTCCCTTTCAAGTGTCTGTAAAATTATTGAAACAGCGGCTACGCCCAGTAAAAATTATGTGGTAAGCAGTGGAGCTTAGGATTCACTTATGAACGGCCAAATCGCTGTTTAGAGTTCTGACGGCTGAATGGTAGGCCATGATGCAATACTGAGTTGCCATTACACCACATTTTGTGCATTTTATGGCAGATGGATAACTTCAGTTCCAGTAGAACTTGTATGTAATAAGTTTGAATCATATTATTCCCACAATCGATCCAATAAATCCGGCGATATATGCAGAATACTTAGGGTCAGTAACAACACCGTGAAAAAAATGGTGCAATACCGAGGAAGAAAACGTGGAGGATTTGTAAAAAACTGGTCGATCGCCGGTTCTTCCAGCAGAAGCAAAAAGATGAATTCAAACATTGTATGATATTAGACTAGAAGTGAGATGCGAATGGTGACGAAACGTATTAACAATCTCCCGATGGCCTCAAAAAACGTGTCCAAGCGAACTGTTTAGCTATACATTCGGTCCACAAACTGGAATCCGCAAGCTACGTTCCGAGAAAACATACGAAATCGGTTGAATTTCTGCCAAAATATTTAAAGCCTCGGATTCGCTAATAACTACACCCGTGTTGAAAGACTGCGTTCAAACAGCCTATTTATGGACGAGTCGTGGTTTCAACTGCATCCAATACTCAATCAACAAAATAGGAGAGTTAGAACCAGCCATTCCGCAAATATTCATGAAGTACAGGCTCCATAATACGACTTAAAATCTTGGTAGCTGGCGGAGTGACTGTTCTCAGCAGGGAACCAGTTTTCTCCCTGACATTAATCGGTTTTATCAGGGACAAAATGGACGTGATTTTGATACAAGATGCTGTCAAGCCCCATACTGCATTGAAATTTAATGAGGTCATTTTTGGTCATTTTTGACAAAATTGACATCAAAAATTATGGTTTTATCAAATATAAGGAGGAATTCTTTAGAAATTCCAGACCAAAAAATCAAAAAAGCAGCTGATACGACGTGTACAATTCGAGTGTGATGCAATTTCTGCAGACCATATGAAAAAGTTACGTGAAAGTTAGGGTATCTGGAAAACTTAGGAGGAAATACATCCTTCTAATTATTAATTATGTTACCTTATGTGGGATCTTCACATGTTGTAAAACTTCCGAACCTTCAATGGGCTGATCACGTGGAGTGGAAGGTAACCGCGGAAAGAACGGAGGAAGGCATTCGCAGGTAAATACATGGAGCGAAGACCAGTGAGAAAACTCAGGAAGTACAAACCGAACTGTTTAGGAGGGTTCTGAAAGTGAAGTGAAGTGTTACTTGAGTTTCCCAATTGTGAGACGGGGTAGATGGACTGAAACTGTTGTAGGCTTTGTATATCTTATATCCCGTGGGCACGAGAAGGGCTGTAGCGTCACTATAATAACTCGACTTATATTTTTTGGGAGGAAACGGAGCATTGAAGGTTTTCAAGCGATCATCCACGTTAAGTGAACTTAGCTCCATGTTTTTTATAAAGTTGTTAATCCGGACGTTTAGCTTTATTCAACGAATCGTCGTCTGCATTTGATGAAAACATTGAATTTCTATACTGACTCCATCCATTAAGTCCTTGCAGCGTTGAACTAAGATTAAGCAGCGAGCTTTCTGATGGCAAAATGCCTCGGCAGTCATCTGGGGTTTGTTCTAGGCAAAGGGTTCCAAAGATTCTAATTTGAACATTGTCCGCCGAAAGCAGGAGAATCTTACATTGCCTCTTGGATGTGCGTGCTCGTAGTAAACATTGCAAACGTAGTTTTTGAGGCTCTGAATTTGGGTTGTCTTTTGCATCTCCCACTATATCCAGAAGCTTAATATCAAGTTTTTTTTAGCCATGTGCTGTGAGAAGTTATCTAAATGCCGTTTTTTGCAAAGGAAAAACTTCAAAAATTTCAAACTTCAAAAACGGTTGTGATAGTAAGAGATATTCAGAGGTGTCATAAGCTATGTATGCGTTGTACGAAAGATTTCATTGTTGACAAGTTATGTTGGATATAATTCACAATTAGCTTAAAAACCATTTCAACGGATAGGAGCATATTTTAATAATCTTAGTAGCGGTTAATTGGCTTCGAGGCGTAAAATTTTCAAAGTAGTTGCCTGAAAATGTCCTTAAATTCTTCTCTCCGGCTTCGAAAATATAAAGAGTTCAGAAGTCCAATTTCCAACGAATTTTAGAGGTATCATCAAAATGTATGAGCAAAGCAAATCATAAGCAACTTTTCTTTACTGACGAATCCTTTTCATGTCTTCAAATGGATGCAAAAAGCAAGACAACTTGTACCAAGAAATATTGAAAAATTTTGAATAATATAATAATAATTTGATTTTTGTCAAAATCGAGTGTGAAACAGAAGTAATGAATCTTTCTGGAGATTCAAGATGGACGCTCCATACAAAGCGTTGAAGAGTCCCATAAGTCTCATCAATTGAAAGAAATGAAGGCAGTTCCAAATGATCCATAATTGTTGCGTTCCATCCTCAAAATTGCATCTTTTGTTATACACCCCATACTTAGCAGATGATTGATTTAAGATACGAAAGTAATCATCGATGAAAGTTGATAGTCCTTTAAATGAATAAACTTCCTTTCGTTGCTCTGAAAGTGTGTCAAGACTCTTGGCAATTGCTGAAGACATTCACCTATAAACCTGTATGCAATCATTACACGATAACTCGCATACTATGACTAAATAATTTCGATCCAATGTACAATCACGGCAAACCAAAATAAAAAAAAAATAATAACTATCGTATAGTACTTTTGTAACTGAATATTGCATTGTAAATAACGAAGCCCTTCAAGACCCACATTCTCCACTAGTTCATCAAATGAACTTGAATAGCTTTAGGGAATTTATGCAGCATTCAGGTTGCATATGTGTGTCCGAGAAAAGTGTGCAATCCATGTACTCACTCGTATGTGTACATAAGACTGCGCACAACAATCGAAGGTACTTGTAAATAACTAATAAAGTGAAAATCTTGACTTACCTGTGTCGTGTACTATTGTATCATGTCTTGGTTATATGTTCGAAGATCTTTCAGTTAAATGTTATTCATCTCCTTTGGCACGAAAGATGAAAGATGAAAGACAGACCAGTTTTCATCTTCTTGATGGTCTTGCTCGCCGCAAGGTTATGAACGTGGCGGCTCCTCATCAACGTCTTCAATTAAGGTATCGATTATGTGAAAACCACAAAAATGTGCACTCTGGTTGGGATTTGGTTCTTGTTGTTTTCCTTCTACGCTTTGAGATGAAAAGAAAAATCGCTTTTCCCTTTTATTATGATGTTATGTTGGTAAATTACTTTCTCAGAGTCGGTGTCTTGACTTTATCTTGAAATGAGATGAAGTTGTCGGTACGTGCATTCTTGAGATCCCATTAAGTGTTCGTTTTTTGGTGCTTTACATGGAAGCTTTAAAGTCGTTCAATGATTCATGAGGCGCTCCAAAACAGTTTTCCTTAACACGAACGGGAACCTGGGAGTGTAATTTTTTCCAGGATATGGTAAAGAACACTTGGACTACATCCGCAACTGAAATGTACTCTTAAAATTCAGACAAGAGTAGCAGAAATGGCAATTAGGAATTGGATAAGATAACTCGTGAGCGAACTCTCGAGGCAGGTGGCTTCCAGGATTAAGATTAAATCTCCTACAATGCCAGCACCCTCGAAAAATGAAACATTCAAAGGACCATGTGGAAGGTGAAGTCCCTCTCCTTGTGATGCGCAGATGTTAGTTTCCCTAGACTGAGTGACTGCGGCAAATAAAATCCATGCGTTATTTGCGAATAACACTCGTGGATGTGATTTGTGCGGAAAATGCCAATAATTGTGCATATGGCAAGTCGTGATTAAACGTTTAGTTTTCTGATTACCTTAATTGGTCGTTAACTGCTGATAGTTTGCTTTATTTCCGTTTGTTGGAAAAGTACTTGATGCCATTAGTGATGATTAGAATGGGAGAGTTAATCTGATGATATCACGATTCGCACTAACGTTCACAGATTCCATACGTTGACATTTTCATTAGTATTGTACGCTTAAAAGTATACTTGGACTTTCCCTCGGACTGGAGAATTAGTCCCTGCCATTGAGAAAGACTGTCGCAAATAGTATTTTGCCACAAATAGAGATTGCTCACATCGTCAGTACTGATATCATGGGGCGGAAAATCAATATGATTTTCAAATTTTACTAAATGAATGTCACACCCGCTTTTCACTTCGCATTCTTGAGAAAATAAACTCTCTAATTCGCTTCATTCACGAGATGTTGGGCTAAATAGAACTCTTTATCTGCAAATGGCTGCAACCATAAACTTTTCTCTGTATTCAAATAAGAAAAAGAAAATGTTTTTTAGAAGATATCTCAATCTACAATTCAAATCAAAAAAATTACAAAAGTTGCCATAAGTTATCAATTGTGGGTAAAGGACTGAATTTCAGTGGTATGATGCGATTCAGAAAGATGATAGCATGCACTGATTTACTTGGAAAGACATAAATATCTGTCACAAGTCCTTGCAATAAAATTTGAATTGTAGTTCGTTAATGTAATTCATTATTGAATTTCACCTACAAGTATTGAAATTCAATTATAGATCGCAGCAGAAAACAATAAGATATGATGACTCTCATTACAGGGGTCTTCCTACATTAAAATTATCTTCCTACATTTAAATGAAAAATAATTAAATTCAGTATAAAAATCATGGAAAATGAATGAAATGTCGTTTTGAAATTCTGTAGCATGTATTTTGAACTTTAAGTATTTTCATATTTTCGAAAACAATATTTTCGTCATACAGATTTTTGAAACAACATCAAAAATTGACGGTGTACATGATTTTGAACGTCTGGATGATCTGAAAAAACAGCAAATTAATCTTTGTTACAGTATCTAAATTTATTTTTGTTTGTTCAAAAAATAACAAAATGGTGGCCATTTTCTGAAAAGGGTGATTTTTAAGTGTCAAGTGAATTTTGCATCGTTGCAAACACAATGGTCTTCAACTATTTCACTTCTTGGGTGTTTTATGGATAGGTCGACTAAAATTTTGGAAGACTCAAAATTTTGATAAATTTTAGTCGCATATTTGAATGTTTTGCACTCTGCCTAGGTTTTCAATTTAGTTTTACCATCAGTTAGAGCGATAAAATTTGACAGCTTTGCGTTTGCAATCCAATGAAAATGATTACACTTCATGCAATAACCATTTATTTATGCAATAGCGCTGTCAAAAAAACAGAGCGAACGGTGATGTAGTTTTATTTATCGTACATCCCAACCTCAGAAAAGTGGATTCGAGAAAATCGCGTTAAAAATTATCTTTTTCTTGAGGGAACCTAAAAGAAAAAATTTAAACAATTAATCTACCATTTCCAGGCTATACATCAGTCCTGTGTGTTGCTTATAGTATTGCTGCACCTTCCATTTTTCTTCCCGCCGAGTTGCCCTGGCCACTGTCAAAATTTCAGTTCTTCGACGGTTCACCATCTTAATACGCCGCTAGTCAAACTGATCAACGTGACTCGAGGCAATTAGACGTATTGTGACGTCGATCATTTCCATTATTTTAAATATAGAGCTCAGGTCTTCATTAAACACGCATTTGAAAGTATGAGCAGCAACCTAGATGATGATTTTGCCGTCGGACGTATGCTTAGGGATATAGTTTCAAATGCAAAACCATTTAGCCTCTTCAGAAATTCATCAAACGTTAAATCTTCGTAAAAAGGCTTGAGAATTGCCTGTGCTTCTTTATTGACGTGTCATAAGTTGTATTTTTGCAGACGGAACCGTCTTTTTTCCGAATTTTGTCACCTTTTGGTATTTGTCGACGATTTGACTGAAGAAAAAAGCTAGTAGATCGTCACTAAAGTTATAAACACAAAAAGAAGTTACAATAATTTCATTGAAATTATTCAAAAAATTCAAAAATTTCAAAAAATCGAAACCATTCCGTTCGGGATGATGCAAACTTCAGACACCTCTTTATTAAGAGATGGTTTATGCTTATAATGTTGTAACTTCTCTTCAGTGCGTGCGATTTGTGATTCACTTGACAGGGAAGTTCCCAAAGAATCAAAAGACGCGGAGCTAAGACTGCCAACCATAGTTCCTTTTACTTTTCACTTTTGATGTTATGTTATTGTTCTTTGTTAGATGCAGCTCGGATCCGTTGTCAGTAATATTGCTTCAATGTTACCAATTGCTTACGTAAGCCTTTTTGAAAATATTCCGGATCCCTGGAAGGGCAATTCACTATTGCTATAACATACTGACAGAACATATTACAAAGGTCATATTCTAACAAAATTTTTGAATATGAATGACAAGTATACCGTCAATAAATCATCGTTCTTATCAGCCTTGTGTTCGTCTGAATATTCCTAAGACTTGATTTGCAAAGAACGTCATTCAGCTCGATTGCAGACGTAAAGATGAATGAGTTGAAAATTTTCGGGGTTTCTCTGGAAAGTGTATGTGAATAATTGGGTTCTTCTTTGCAAAAATTATCTCTATTTTGAAGGAGATTTGATTAATTTGCATGAATAATTACATAAATTCTGTGTGTTGACTGGATATTTATAAAAAGATACATTCATCCATCAATCCAACATCTTACCCTGACCGAAATTTGATGTGCACAAGGATTCCTGCCTGCTTTCACACCAAGTCATCTGATCTTTCATCAATGTTATCATATGTTCCTGAAACGTACGAGAGAATGTCGCGAATAAAAAGATTTATTTATTTCACGGACATGTTATTCATTAAGTCAAAGTGACAGCACATATCTGAATGGCTACGGAAATGGTCAGCACAGCAATGTCAAATAAATTCCGTGGCAAATTAAACTCCGACATGTGACTTAGATTATCCGTTATAATATTGATCCCGCATCCGTCCTGAGTATGTGGACAGGATCATACGTAAGTGTATGATTGGGAAACAACTCCGGAGCATTGATGTTCCAGGGTTTCCTGCGACATTTGTACCATAAATCGCATCCTTAGAAGGCTAGGGATTTAGATTACGATTGAGTTTGAGAGTGGAAATTATGATCCTTTTTTCTAAAATATCCTTGAATATCGAAGGGATAACATGTTCATCAACTCTGTATCCCTATTTTTGGTGTCAACAATTTTGGTCTAGTCTATTATTAGACCAACATTGAATTTTGTTCTGAAATCCCTAACGTAAGTGAGTTAGTAACACTTCCCTGGGAAGAAGAATTCAACCAAAACTTACAACTATCGACAATGCTTATCTGAAGAAAATTCTAGAAAATTCCTTGGAAAATTTATTTCGCCAAATCGCCATCACGTCATCTCGTTCCAGTGTTCACCAATCCAGGCGAATCATTAGAATACCCTCCACGATATTTCATTTCAGTAAATCCTCAATGCTGAAATACTTGACAAAGTTCATTCTATTTTTGGGGAATCGTATTCGCAGCATAAACAAAGCAGCACAAAGTAAATTACGATCAAAAGACGCCTGTTTTTCGCCTGTACGAAAGATATTCTCCGAGTCAACTCCGTGGTAAGCGGTCCTTAAAAGATTCCATCTAATTGTAAGTGACACTAAAGTAAACGCAAATTTCCATGGTGCAGAAGTATAATACGTTCCCACATTGGACCGTGGCGGCAAGGAGGAGCGAACACCGGGAGGGAAAAATCAAGAATTTAAAATAAATTGGCAGCAACTCAAGAATTTCCCTGCAATGCCAACAGATTACTCAAGCGGACATAAATATCTGTGGCACTTTTCGAAACGCACCGAATGGAATATTGAAATGTTGGTTTGTTGGCTTTCCTGCTTGTTGCTGGCTTCTTGCTGGTGCTGGTGCTGGTACTGTTGCTACTGCTGCTGCCTGACTTTGGTAAAGTGCATTCACCTGAGTTTTCAATTTACGCGAAAATGCTGCGAGTTTTCGGCGTTTCGTTGTTTATTTCGAGTTTCGCCGACTCTGGTTTCGGTTTGTGGACGCCTAGATATAGGTCTGTGAAGCAGTCACCCTTGTCGTGGGAGCGCTGACTTTTGATTGCGATAAATTGGTATTATTTTATTCTGCACGAAGCTTAATGCACTGAAAGTGAGAAGTTAATTTAAGGTGCACAAGGCAAAGTGACAACTGATACAGGCTTTAAGGTTAAAGGCTGATTTATATCAATTCGACTTTGAAGGCGCGGCAATTCTACCCTTGGAGATCATTGCGAATGAGTACGATGTCGGTCTATCCTTAAACGTCCTCGCAATCGGCTTACTAATGAATAATTTGCATTGTTACTCATGTACTGTACATGCAGCGCAATTTAGAAGGATGCAATCAAAAGGGATAAATCTTCGTTTGAAAAATATTGTACACCATCGGTTGGATTTTTATCTTTGAACTCGGACCGAAAGAAATGTTCGTCTGTAGCAATGATAAGATATAAATGTCAGCCCAACCCCATATGACTTTTTCCATTCATTTGATAAGCACGTATGCGCTTTATCACACAGCCTTTCATTTAGCGTTTAATTTAACTTCACCGACAAATCAACATATCCTAGCGCTATCGACATTTTCATTTTCTAATCTCATCTATCCGAAAGCTACAAGCGCGTTCCAATCGACTCCACTTGAAGACGCTTGGATGCATCTTAAACATTAATTTATTGCTCTCCCTCATAATCATTAAGTAGACTGAGTAATGCGACACCATCATTATCCTCACACTCATTGGTCGCAACACATCTTCATATAATTACTATCTGCATAAAATTATCTCCAACTATGGACACATGTGTAGGGTACGAGTCAGTAACGTTGGTTGTTATTCATGTACTCCGCTATGAAGCACTCATATGTGATTCCTTCAATTAATAACAATAGTACCAGAATTTTTAATTATCGGTCTAAGATAATGGGGTGTAAGTGCATGACGATGCATCAAATATGAATTAATGATACAACAATTGTACATTAACCCGTTGGTGTTGGAATTTTCGTACTGTTCATCTTTTTGGAATTCGGCTTGATTATATTTATTGATGCAACATAATTGGATAACATTTCTAAGATTTTTAATAAGTGTCGTATGCTAATAGAATCCTTGAACCCAATACCTAACAGAACATTTTGCCGTCTCATTAACTCACAACAAGGAAGATAGGGATGATTTTTTTGCGTTGCGTCATCAATCGAAATCTCAAAAAGACTGGGACATCCTTGAAGATAATGAAGGATAAGATACGATTTGTAAAGTCCATGTAGCCAATATTCGAATCAAGCTAGCATTTTTACTTGTATGAGCACCTTGTACATTTTTCGTCGACCTAATATGCTAGTGCTCATTTTTTCATCAACCAATTTTGACTTTGGACTTCACTGGCATCAAGATTTTCTTTACGACTTCACATTTCTCAAAAATTTATCTAGTAATAGTGACCAAGTTCTGGTTTCCAGAATCTGCACTGAAGCTTGGACAGCAGGTGTTAATTTATAAGGAAATTTTCAATTCGCTTTCTTTTGGTTTCGCTGTTAGATTTGTTGATGGCTAAGCGAAATTTCTGACCAGGAAGCGATGTTAGTCCTTTCCAGAATGCCTACTTTTGTCAGCCAGTTTCGCAGAAAATCTTCGATTTCCCGTTTGATTTTACTTGCAGAATAGTCCGCTATTCCGGAAAAATCAACCCAGAATGATGAAAACTCGTATATTTTGCTATTTCGCTCCGTCTTAGCGTGCTTTTACCATTCTCCAGAAGAATCGATTTAAATAATACCAAAAATACGACCCGAACAATTAAAAAAAAAGAAATAACACTTGTTTGCAGTTAAAAATTATAATTTTCTGAAATCAAAGAGTTGATGCTAGCACGTACTTAGATAAGACCAGATCTAGACTAAGATCCAGACCGTCTGCAGGTAGGTACTTACGGTAGGTACGAGGTACGTTAAAGTACTTTCCTCACTTCCTTTTTTGAAAAATTATCAAAATACTGCGAATTTGCAGTTTTGTTAAAATTCTTTTCCTAGTTTACGATTAAATATACGACAAAATTCAAAAAATATAATCCTTTCACGTCCAACGTCAGCAAAAGGTTGTTCTCTACCAGATTACGCAAATATGAGTAGTTTCAGGGAATCCTATAATGAAATTTTGACCAGCTTAATAACCAGCTTACTTCATCAAAGATCAAAATTTTGTTACCTTCGGTAAGCAAAAGGAAATTTTATATAGACTTTTTTTAACTTGACATTAAACAGTATGCTCAATGGCTTTGTTGCATTTGACAGTCTATGGATGTCAAGTAAACTGTAAGACAGTTGCATTATAGGTTAATATATACAGCCCTTATAACAGTTTTGTAGATTAAGACCTTCTTTTTTTGGGTAGACTAGTTGCGAGGACAAAAAAGACGAAATAATTGCGAACGCTGCTTCATTAAGGGTTTTCCTCGCGTGTCTATTAAATTTAAGTCGATTATTAAAATTCTCCAAGGAAGCCTCCAAGGTATTTAATATTTTCCATGATGAGAATTATTTCACCAGCAATATGTGGATCACATTTCTACTTTGAGACACGACGAATCGGTGACTTCTTCCACTGGCATCTCTAAAGTAGACCATCACAGATCCGTGGACATTAATTTGGAGCCTCCGATCCTGTAGGTATTTGGCAAATTTGTGGACAAAGTGCTGAAGCTTTATTTGGTTCATCGCGGCGAGACAATAGGTGGCATTGAAGAGGATATCGTCTGCGACGTTATATCGATGGTCGAGCATTTCGGGTGTGGGATATCGTGAAAGAAGAAGTTGTATAGGGCAAATCCCACGTGGTACTCTCACGATAAGGATAGGGTTTGGATAGATTCCTCATGTTAATTTGGGATTTTGTATCCGAAACGATACTATATAGAATTCTGAGGATTGCGACCAGACACAATAACATTTTCGAACCGAACTAATCCAAAACTCTAAATGACCCAAACTTAGTGGAATGCCTTTTTCTAGTCTAGAGCACAGGCTACTGTACACCCCTTTGGCAGACTTTTGCGCTCGACTCTAGTGTTCTATAATAGTCTTTTGCTTCATGGATCGTTCGCGTTCGAATCTAAACTGATAATCGGGAATCAGGGGATAAGTAAAAACGACCTTTCAACCACCTTAACTTGATGATTTAAGGCGGGGAGCCCAACTTTTTACATAATAAACATTTTTAAAGCTCCAAAAATTCGAATTTTTAGAGATAAAAATGATGAAAATAATGAGAATAATTATTTTATTATTTTTTAAGACATGTTTATTGTTAATATTTGAGTGATAATATCTTCTCACATATGTAATAGATATTTGAGAAGTCAAAAACCTTACTTTTTTGGAGAAAAAATTTTTTAACTACCTGAACCCGGTAAAAATACGTGGTTTTCGTAAAAATTCGCTGGTAGAATTGGGGCTCCAGACATAAATCAATTCTAGGGGACTTTTTTAACTTGCACTTTTTTTCGTATCACTTCGTGTTCATTTTTAATTGTTCAAAAGTTTTTCATAAAAATTGCTATCTCTTTGTATTCACTACAATAACTTAAAAATTACACCGTGGTTGAAATCGGTACTCCATCTATAATTTCTATTTTACAAACCAAAATGTATGTATATAGTTGTATAAAAATATTATAATTATCAATAAATTATATTTTTCAATAAATTACATTTATTTGCAAATTTAACATTCACGTTCATCCTTTTCCTCATTTTTACATTTGAAATCCTTAGTCAGGGTCCAATATTTCTAACGCAAAAAATGACGCTCCCCCGCCCCAGATTTTCTATTCATATGTGTCTAAACATGATCCAATTGCAAAAAAAATATTTTTTTCAAAATTCGCCTGGAGCTCCACTTCTGAACAATTACCAAAGTTTCGGTGTTAAATACGCTAAAGTTGTTCAAGTGTGATTTCTGGAAGAGGACATAATGGTCTGAACACTCTATAATAGCGAATGTTAGCCTCGAATTATGAGATTAAATTTCTGCGTTCGAGAGAAAGACGTTATTTGTGTCCAAGAGTTCTCTGAGGACTCTTCTGAAGTTCTGAGTTGAGGTGGAAGCCATGATGGTCCGATAACGAGCTAAATGCGGAACAAGTAAAAGGAATTGTGTTATCGTTGAGATCAGGTGATATTATGAAATTATCAAAGATTAATTCCCTCTGGGAAATATTGGGTTCCCAGCATTTACTATAGATGCTGCGAGAAGGGCGTCCGTATGAAGCCATTCAAATAGATACTTCTCAATGGTGTTCTTTGTGGAGTCCCTCTTGTGCTCTCGCTTGTGTGTGACTAAAATCTCCTCCTAAATATAAATAAGTCGTAGGATAAGGCTGTTACCAGGATGTTGATAGCTGGAAAGCGGTGAGTACCAGATCGAAATATTCGCTCTTTAGGGTTTAGCTTTAATTGCTGTGTCTAACAATCTTTTTGATTTTTGACACCGGGGGTTAAACTTGCTGGATATCCATGTGTCTAACACATAGTTTAGAATGGAGTGGTTTCCGGGTTTTACATGTTGTTTCTAGGTTAGTGATGTATATTCCTTTCCATATGCTATACATCGCATTTTGAATCGACAATTAGTGGACACGTTCCTGAATCTTTGACATCGGTAATATTGGACAAGTTGGCTCCTTTTGGGGCGTTCCCCTACGGATCGTGGGTACACTATGTACCGCAGTTTTATTACTTCCGATTCACTGTCAGTCTAAATAAATCCAAATTGATCTTTTTTTCCGCCGAGAACACAGTGGTAAATGGGCTGACAGGCTTCAAGCCTAAGGTAGGTGTTTGGCTAGTTATATCCTCTCGGACCGCCCCAACTCCAAAATCTGAGCTAACACTTCTTAGGATCAGAATACACTTTTTTTCATTCTATGAGGGTGAACAATTACCTCACTGCCTTGACGTTCATAAGGAGATTCATGATTTTATCGTGGGTCTCGAGCCTGTCCACTATGTATGCCAGCTTGTTCTTCTATACTCTAGGTGAGCAGCATCGGTTGGGGTATCCAGAATATCTTTTGGCACTGTTGCCTTCATATTCTCTAAAAAAAATTGGCGGAAAACACTCCTTTTTTGTTTGAGTGTTATTCGCGGCTGTTTCTTTTTTCGGTTCTCGTTCGCAAGTGCGCTGAAAGGCTTAGAGCTAGGTACGGTGAAAATGCCAAAGGAACCGCGGTTTTACGTTTTTCAACTAATTTCCCCTTTGCTTCCTTAAATTCATTTATCTTACAGTTAATTAGGTTAATATCTTGATCACTAGATTTTTCTCGATTCTGTTTTCTTTGCTGCCGTATCGTCCGCATCTATGTCCGCGGGGACTTCATTATGGACGGCTTTGGTCTTTGGTTGCTAATTCTGATGTTCAAATTTCAGTATCCGATGATAAACTGCATGAATCAAATCTTTTATGATGAGATAATTTCTTGTTTTTTTTTAATAATAAATTTGGACAATTTCAATATTGACGAATTCGCACGCTTGTTGACAGTTTCAACGTCCAAACTCCTGCTGCGCTCTGTGATTCCTCGATTTATTTCAAGGATCTTGTTATAAAATAATTTAAAAAAATTTAGCACCACATTTGCCAAGTTTATTCTACGCATGTGACCTTGTTTCATTGAATATAATGAATTTGCAGCCTAATCAATTGCAGAAATTGACGAATAGCATGGCTCCAATTATTTGCAAGTTTTGTGCACAGGAAGGTCTCGCTTGTTCACTAAGAATTCTAATTGGACCTGCTTTGTTACACTTCGTCATTGTTTAACAAAACAATGATTTTCATGTCTACGAGGCGCCTAGTTTAGAACTCTGCGGCTGCCGTAATATCAACCAAAAATTTCGTGCGGACCACTTGTAGCACAACTGGGTTAAGGGGCTACCAATTCAAATTCAAACAAAGCCATACTTCTAAGAAAATGAACTTCTCTTCTTCGGCCACTACCCAAACGAGACCCACTTCCGTCCATCCCAAGGCGCGTTTTCATGTTGAAGTTTAAATTTTGATTTCAATACGCACACTGCAGTCAGATGAATTCAAAATTGAAGATGGTTTGATAAGTGTGTTTTCTTTTATTTCAAGTCTTATTCGCGGGTGCGAAGAGCGGCAGTTATTAATATTCAAACCCATAATCCGTGGGAGATTGAAAATGACTGGGATTCGACACTGAGAACTTTACAGGCCCCTCGAAAAGTTAAAACAACCGGAAAAAAAGTATCTGGAAAGCAGCTGACGAGTGTGTCCATTTAGAATACTTAATCTGGGAAGATGTCCAACATCAGCAAGAAGAAACAGAGAATTGGGTGGTCAGCATGTCAAAACGGATCGCGGGAAATTTGTCGAACATGGGTCTGACAGGGCAAATTTGAGAAACAGACAAATTGATTTTATTTATGTGTTTGATTTGTTATTGGATCCGCGCGAAGAAGTGCATTAAACGATTGTGAATAGAATATGAATATGGTGGCGCCTGGGCTTTTTTTCGCTTTTTTTTATGTTTGTTCAGACGCTGGCAATCATGTTAAGACAGTTTTTAATGTGAATTCAATGGAAAAAGCATCGTTAATTTCGCAACCAAGCCTGTAAATGAAATTTGATGATTTATTAAGAGTTGAGCGTTTCACTTGTATTACAACTTTTCTGGGAATTTTTATTTTTGAGTGGTTGACCAACAGCGACAGGAAACTCGGCTCGAAAAAGGATACCAGCACAGCTCGAAGGATCAGTTCACTTTTGAACGCATAATGTATGCTAACAGCAAAAAACGTCCCAAGAGTTTTGTCTTTGTTCGCAGTTCAAATTGTTAACATCATGAGCCTTTGATGTTACATAAAACCAATCTTTGGTTGAATTGCAGTCATCAGATTAAGATCCTGTCACATTTGCACAAAAGTCATTAGCGGTTAACAGTCATTCCAGTAGAATGCAGCATCATCGCAAGCAAACTCAGTGCTGAATTCATTATTTCTAACGTCCAAAGAAAGACCTCCGGATAGTGGAAACCGCATTGGATGGGTTTATTGTCATAGAATTAACACAATAAATAATCTGCCGCAAGGCTCAGTACTTTTTCATGAGGGGTCAGGTTACCCTATTATGGTCGTTGGATTCTGTGCGGAAGAGTTTTAATAGGACTATGAAAAATCGTCATCGTGCGTTTACGTTGCGCGTTTGGGATTGCCGCACAACAACAAATCGCTGAGCCTTATTTCCAACATCTTCAAGCGTTGTCCATTTGAGTAAGTACGGGTCGGGTCATCGTACAATTGGACATATTTCTTGCAATTGACATTAATGCTGCCATTTCAATATATTTTAAAGATTTTAATGAGTTTTAAATGAAGAACGAATGTTAGCGGCTTCATCGCTTCCGTCCGGCTTTTAAGTCTGGGTGCCATTAATGGACAGAATGTGACCAATGGATCGTTCACGCTTCGATTAGTTTTTGTCTTAGCTAATAGCCAAATAATGGGGATTCGTTAAGGAGTGATGAATTCTTCTCGTGTTGAAACGGACATGCTGGTAGCCTTTAATTCAATTTAGTAGTGGGAAAATTTCATTCATCTGAAAATGCCGATGTCTCGCTGAGTGACATTTTATTTTTCAAATTTGCTTAGTGACACCCCCACATCTATAAAATTTAATTATAATGTAACCGAATGCGTATTCCCAGATTTTTTCCTCATACCATTGCGAATATAATTTTCACTCACCAAAAGATATCGATTGGTAGTTTTCCATTCTATTTTCATAAATGCGGGTTGTGATTGAAAAATAACGGTATTTTATAGCACAATTTGTATTTATTTGATTTTTTATAACACTTTCTATTTTATGATAAAAGTTTATTTGTAAACCTTAAACATGGTTTGCCTTCAATGTGTTGTGGGCCTTCTAAAAATGATTTGTGCCCTTGGAAAATTCGTTTTCTTGATATGAGACATCTCTCGATGTCTCCCCAATAGGGCTGTTTCTACTTTATAAAAATCAGACACGCAAATTCACCAAGTTTAACACAAAACTTGATTGCACATCGTTGCTCAAAATTCCGTTGACGTTCACTGACCGTCAGTACACTGACGGCTATGTCTAAAATAAAGTGTAGCTGTACGGAGTAGGAACTCGGAATGAGAAAGTGGAAGGGATAAGTAAACCGGTTGAACACGAGCTTGGACATACAGCGTTGCCAAATCGCTCGCTGTGTTGCAAGTCTCATTACGCTTGTTACACATCTCGTATCTAAGAGTTCAACGGTCCCATGGGGGAGTTATCTTCTACTTCGGTAATGTGTTGATTGATAGCAGTGGTTGTTCTGCCATGATTTACTATCCACATACGCCGAAGTTGCTAAATGAGGTTGTCTAACAAATTGTTTTGGAAACGTAGGACATAATTCACCACCATAAATTATAATGCAAGATCTTAAAAAAAGTGAGCGAAACTTTTCCAAAGGATGCTTGTAGCGTATTTGTTTAAATGAAATAATTTTCTTTCCTACACAGACACTCCTTAAAAAATAGGATACACATGCACATCCTAGCACAATCAATCCGTTTAACGATGCGACTCGTTGATTTGTTTACTCTGGCAAATACTTGAAGCAAAAGTTCCCATAAGTTGTTTACTTTTTCAAAGTCAAAAGTTAAAATTGTTCAAATTTTGACTTTTTTGTGTACAGACCAGGATATGTTTTAAGTAGTTATCATGTACTTATACAAGATTTTGACGTATACAATATTTTAAAGTATCCTACACTTGGAATGGACATCATAATTTCCATTTGAATGATTGCCTTAACCTTTCTTGGAACATCTAAGGTTTGATGGACCACAATGACACAAAAGTCCATGTAACTCCTTTAATATTCCGTCTTTCGTATGTTGTAAATGAAAACGAATGGTGACTGTTTTATTTGATTTTGTTTTAGTATCATCTTTTAATAGACAAAAAGCATTATTTGTAAATAAAATAAAAAAAAAATTCGAAAATATAATTCCTGGGAGAACTTAGCTAACAAAATGCATCAATTCATATTTAAAGTCATCAAGTCCATTTGAAGATTAATTTTCTGTTGGCTAAAAATATGCCATTTCGAGAAAAACACGTTATTTTTGCACAATTTATATGATTTTGAAATCAAAAGCAAGTTGCATCACTTACATGTGTAAATCTGCTATTCCTGGACCCTCCAGTAAGCTTTCTCAAGCAGTTTACCTAGAATTTTGTGCCTAGAGACTCTAAGTGTCCTTTTCGGCCCTGAAAAATCTCTCTTGATCTTTTTTCAGCTTATTCGTAAGCAGCAGCTTCTTCAGTGCCGACTATAACTTCAAAGACTCTTCTATCCCTTTCTATCACTACGTCAGTAAAAGGTACTTTACTTGACAGTGATCTATTTCCATTAAGTTGCGGGTTTCGATTACATTTTTTGCCGATGATGTAACACAATTTTTATTCTTGTAAGATTACAATTTTTCAACATTTTCATTTTTGTTTGTGTTAAACTTTTTCGATACAAATGCTTTCAAAAACAACCGAAGGACGAATGTACACGAAGTTGAAATAGAAGAAGCCGTAGCATGTATCGCTACTATTTAATTTTTTCGCGTTTTTATATTGACAACTAGGAATTTTGTGTTCATTTGAATCTGTGTTCATTTCATCTATGAATTATTTTTTTTGCTCGTATGACTTTCATTCACTTCGGCTTTTATTTTGACTTTTCACGTACGGAGAAATCGGTAAAGTTTTTTCAACGATGGTCATAAATTTCGTGCAATGTTGTAAAGATCGACGCTAGAATCGGATACGGTATGCGCGTAACTTTCATCAACATTTCATTTGCCTCGTATTGGTTAGGAAACCGGTGTAAATTTTGAATAATACGGGGCTCAGACAAGAACTTTGAGGGACGCCAGCAAAGATATTTTTGGTGAAGGACAAGCTTCCCCGAAATTTCCCGTGGTATGTCCTATCTTTCAGAAAACATTTGAGCAGATTGACCAGGTATAATGGAGTAATGTAGTGAATTGTGTGTGAAAGAGAAAGAACTTCGCGCCAGACAGTTTCGAAAGCTTTCTATTTATCTCGAGTTACCAATGGACGATTTTTTTTATTGAGGATAGTTTCGATATACTTTGTAACAGTTTTTAAAGTAGTAAAGTAAAGTTTTTGCTCGCTGGTATAACCAGTGCTGAAACCAAATTTGGATTTCGGCGGAATGTTGTTACTTTTCGCAAAGCTAGGTAGCCTTTTGCGTAATAGTTTTTGGAATAGTTTCCCGAGGATGGATAGTAAATTGGTTGAAATTTTTCAAGATTGAAAGTTAAAGAAGATTGAATCTTTGCGGGGATTTAGAATGGCTCAAACAACTGCATGTGAATATACGGAAGTTTGTTGCCCACACTAAATAGGAGACTTTTAAATACAACTCCTTTTCTTGCAAGTTCTTTATAACTATGTTAGACAATCTATCTATACCAGTGTTTTCCCGTGCTTAACTTTCTTTAGTAATTTTCTTTCCTTATGAGCTTTAATTAAAGCCTTCGGGAGGTGTTTGAAGCTCTGAAGACTATTTTCAAGGAGTTTTCTACTAATATTTCGGCCAGATCGTGACGTATTCCATTTGATATGTGATAGGATCTGTGGAACTTTTCAGCTGAAACTTCCACTTTTTCTTCGTTTGCAAAATTGTATCTTCGCTGTCGTTTTTTTCAGAGGATAGTGATCGAGTGATTTTTTCTCTTGAGGATTCTGTTCAGTTTATAAAATTCACTAGAGTTGCAATCAAAGCAAAGGAGCATTTTATTCTTACACTTACATTTTAGGATATTTCTAGGTACTTTAAAAGGCAATACGACTACGCAAATCCAAGACGAGTTGATCGCAGCGTATAAGGTCTATGCACCATTATTTACCACATAATCAGCTTCCGAACTATAGTCATAGAGAAAGCAGAAAACTGTTGATGCTGTCAAAGAACGTGGTTATGACTTATTGAATATTTAAGTATCCAGAAGCTGACCATACCGCAGATACTCATCTTAGACCCATAATTTATTAGAATGAATATTAGTAACTCCTGTTGTCGTATCCTGGGGGCAATAAAACAGTGGTTATTTTTCGAATTTCTATTCGCGATGGAAATTGGATGTAAAATTAAATGGCCTTAAAAAAATACTGTATAAACAACCACAAACTGCAGTTCAAACTGATTCAACGTTCTACATACTCACTGGACCTAGCCCTGTGCGACCATTCATCGGTTTTTAATCCTAAAATTGCTCGAAGGACAGAGCTATTTGTCAAATGAGGATACTATTGCCTTCGCGCACAATATCAGATAGAGAAAGATGCTTCGTACTGTCTTGACGTCTTAAAGAGTTGAGTACGCAGGAAAATAAATTAAAAGGAAGAAATCTTTTGTGTTTTTTTGTGTTTTCAAGTGTGAAAAATTTCAGACTACGCTCATACATGTTTTCCTTTAAGCCTGATAACTTATGCCAACGGCTTAAGATCTTTTCTCGCCTGCTAAAAATCAGATTCCTCATGGACTTCACAACACGCGACTGGTCCACTATAATTTTAGTAAAAAAAAGGGTTTTTGTTTCGTAGGAGAGTAAAGTAATATAAGAATAATTATCATGGCGCAGAGGGTCTTCAACATCATTTAAAATTGTTTGTTAAAAGCCAAACAACAAATAATACACAAGAGTAAAATATAGATATATATAAAATGGAAGTGATCCTCTACAACCGCTGTGTTTGCGAACAAATTCGACTTCTGCGCCTTCGGGAATTATCGTAAATTTTAAGGAAACCTCAGTTTGTCCTAATCACCAGCGATGCACGTACCAATTTTGAAGCGAAGTCCATTTTCCAGGTAACCTCTTATAAACTAACTGAACTAACCAGCAAAACTATTCCCGATATTGTAGTAAGTGTTAAAAATTAATGAAACATTGAGGAAAACCTTTGCTGTCGTCCGTAATTGATGGATAACGATGCAACTCTTAGCGGAGTTCAAGGAATATTGCTAGGCAGTCCATGCAAACGTGCAGGCGTGCATTGTACCGATGAAAGGGCTTGCTTTCGTGTAATGAGGTCGCCCATTACTCCCCAACGTGGATGGTGCAGGCCAAGAAATTTGCTTCGTACTACATCCTTTCTTTCGTTTTTTTAAGGCAATTCAGATAGGTATCTCCTTTTCTATAAATTTCTTATTCCAGGACACCACTTTTTTAAGTAAAAAGTATGAATAAAATCGTATATACCAAAATACTGTAGCCATAGATGGATTAGCCTTCTTTGGGGCGAATTTAATTCACAAAACTCTCTATTCTGACTGTTCCTTCCTCTTCGTTGTGCTTCGATGAATCCACGTTTCATCAAATGGTATGAAACCATGCCAAAACTCCTGTAAACCAGCCAATCATTTCTCAGAAGTTGACGTGAGTATGTGTTTGCTTATCCTCAATCGTGACACGGCATCTATCTTGCTGAATCCTTAGTCATATTCAAATGACTCGCTGAAATATTTAGTACCCGTTCAGTGTAAATATCATCAGTGTCAGCAGGTTTACGTACTTTCGTCCTTGCGATCGTTTATCATTTTGGATTTTCTCTATAATTTCGAAGAAATCTCTATTAGACGGCTTGGACGATGTTCATTTTTTGATCAATATCGTTCAATGGTTGTATTGCCAAAGTTCTTTGCGTAGATTTTATTAAATATATTTACTATAAAATATATTAAAAATTCATTTATAAAAAAATATATTTACGAAAAGGTCATTTTTCAAATATTGCAAACGCTATCTCTGACCTGATCTGACCCCCACCTCTGACCTGACTTTTTTGACCAAAGAACTTTTTATGGTTTCAGGTTGCTTTTTCAATCTCTATTACTTGTTGTGGAAATCCATTATAATGCATTTTGATGCTCACATGCGCGATCAATACCCTCCTGAAATTTTTCGACAAGTAGCTTCAATCTTCTCCATCCCTTGCGGAGAAGCATTAGCATAAGCGTTCCGGGTCCATGAAAATTAAGAATCGTTAGTTCGCTAGCTTACAAAAGATTCTTTTGTTTGTGATATTTAATTTTGCTGTTTTTCCCCTATAACTTTTGTATGTGGAAATTCATATTTCATACATTCTAGATTGCGTTTTAAGCTTCTGTAAGACTGAATCATCCAAACATACACGCGATCTATAAACCATGCCAAGTTTACTGCACAGCACATTTCAAGGCTCGTTAAGTTTTTGGAATTTCTTGGATTTGTGCCAGCAAAAGATTTTTCTTTCAGTAATTTAGTGTACACGTTTGGATTTTCGTATTATTATCATTTCGATGATCAACACAACCATAATTTATATTATTGCGACTAGGATATAGTCAGTGTGAGTCATTTGCAAATCGTATCCATTTGCTTCCAAAACAAAGACGGATCTCGAACATTTTCAGATTAAATTCTCTGGGGTTCACATGACCCAAGGTATTTTGGTGAAAATTTTATCAACATTTCGATGGAGAGGAAGCGCTTCACAAATATCGAAATTGTGATAAACATTCATGCAAAATTTTGGTAATTGTTTTCATAAGGAATAAATGTTGATGTTATTCGAATGTTAAAAATATCTTTCAAGGAAATAGGTGTGAACTAGATGGATTATCTACGCAAAAGACTTCCAAGTACTTGAGGTAATTACCACATGCGAAATAAATTTAGTTCTACTGGAAATCGGAACAGATCTGGTTAGTGTATCCGAAGGAAATTCCGGGTTACTTTAATCTTTGAAAATGCTAGCACAAAGTTTGCGGGAATGTTTTAGGTTTATGTGAGAAAATATTCGTAAAACTGATAAATGCATTTATGGATAAAGCAGACATTTATTTCACATCTTGAACCACAAATTTCGTGTTTGATTAATTTCAATTATTTATTTTCAGGTGAGTTGCAGCAAAAGACTGTGAGAATCATAAAGGATTCAATATTTCCGGTGCCAGGAAATTCCATATCACATGCGAGTATAATAATATTTTTCATAGCAAAATTGTCTATATATCAAAAATATTAATCATCAAACAAATAGAATCTCCACCACCAATGCCCAATAAGTCTTTTCTATTCTCTCTTGCTTACCACAATTATCATTTGATTGTGTGAGCATTTTTCCTAATGTAATTTTCCTTGACTTTACGCTAGTAGTGTTAGGTATCAACTCCTTGCAGCATCTTCAGTTTTTTTTTATGTAAGTACATTATCTTCCTTTTTCTTATCTGATCTCACTCGGTCATAAATTCAATGGCGCCAACGATTTTTCTTAGGCATCATATTGCCTAAGATGCTATTAAACACCGTTGGACACCAGAACGATTCCTTTTTGGTTAGAGAAGCAGCAAGACGAGTCGGTAAGGGAAATAACGTGCGGAACCATTTATGTAGCGTCTCATTTAACCAAAACTCAATGCAGATATGTTACGATTTGTTTTGTTATCCTTTCTTTTTGCTAGAAGACACTTGTTTTTTTTTATTTACTTATTTATGTACTTCATTCGTGTCACTTCGGACCTTTTGATAGTATGAAGTGGAGTACTTTTTATGGTTCGGGTTTCCTTTTAGGGATAATTTGACGATTGAATTGAGTTTGAGATAAAAATATGGTGAACTTTTTAGCTTTGTCACTGAAATTTCTTGCGTTTGATTTTAATTAAATATTTTAACGTTTTTACGTGAAAAAATTTCATTTTGAGCCTCACATTACTAATTTGAAGATCTTCAATGATGTATGGCAGAGTCAATTTCTTTCATGATTGGCAATTCACTCAAACAAATTCATTAATGCTTTGAAAATATTATTTTATATCGGCTCATAATAACTCAGAACTATTCGAAGCAATAATATAAAGAATAAATGCAATAATTTTGTAAACGTGTAAAAATATTGACGTTTGTATAGAACTCTGACCATCGAATAAGCCCATGATTTTTCGGAATTTTTGGCCTTTTTATTCAATGTGGGAAGAACACTAAACTTTTCCTGTAAATGTAGATATTTTAGCCATTATTTTGTACTTCATAAGATGGTCAAAACATATTTAAAATTCATTTCAAATGCAACCCCTTTACTTTGACACCGAACAACTTGGTTTTATAATAAAGCTTTGAGCATGCGTTCTCCTTTCAAAACATGCGATAGTTGGAAAGATCCAGTGTGGACTTCCACAGGCTCAGTATGCAAAGTATGCAAAATCACCTCAAATAGTCCTTGAAGTAATGGTACTTGTTTGTGCTTTGTGCAGATGTGTCATATGTCAAGTGCAAATAACCATCGGGAAGGAAATTTTGAGTCAATGGTTGAGCAACGTGCGTCATAATAGTCGTCTGCTATTTAATTGCTTTCGCTTTAACCCTCCGTCCATGTCGTGTTTTATGTCTGATATTTGCACTGCTTGGCGTTACGCGTATAACTGACTGCCACACCTGGGCCCGCGCGGTCACAGACCCTCAAACCTAAACTTTTTTTCAGTAACACTCAAATGGCGCCACCGTCGCCGGTGTCCGAGAAATTTCAGGTAGAAATTTTCGCCCGGGACCCACGACATGGACGGAGGGTTAATGCCTTGTTTATACAAAAGGGCCTTAGGACTTCCCTCTTTTTACTTTAGCAACCTTATTCTTCAAGCTGCAAATTTTGTATTTTTGCATGCTTGTTGTAAGTGTAACCCTGTCCTCAAGTTATATCCAGTACTCACAACACCCCGATAAAGGCCTAGGTTGAAGTCTTGTCGATTGTGCAAGACATGTTTTTTTTTTTCTATATTTCAAGCATTCAAGCAAATAAAGCATATTTCACCACACTCAATGTCGGATCACCCATAAAAACGCTTTGTGAGAAGCTTAAAATTCGGTAACGAATAGCTTGAAGGTAGCGTCTCGTTTTTAATTATGTTATACAATGTATTTTTTTTATTTTGCATCAATTTTCTTAGTTTAATTTTTATATATTGGCAAGTCTAAAATGTATTGAGCCTTTTTGTCATGTTTCGATTGAACATTTCTTTTATTTAGAATGGATTTTATTTGAGTACATATTATCCATTATATTTATATTATACATATTGTCCATTATTATCTATGACCTTTTGCCATTTTTTGGGAAGACCCATTATTCCATTTGTGTAGAACTTCTGTGATTTATCGGCAAAAAACATGGCCAGGTGATTTTCACAGTCCCTTTTTGAAGTGAATTTCTTTTCATTAAGGAAGCTTTGCAGAAACCGAAACAAATAGTAGTGCAAGGTCTGGACTATACGTTGGATGCATCAAAACTTCCCAGCCAACCTCTGTCCATTTTTGCCGGGTTATCAATGGTGTGTCTGGTCTAGCATTGTCAAGATGGAAGACAACGCCGTTTCTTTTGATCAATTCTGGCCGGTGTTTTTTTAATTGGTTGTTGCAATCTGGTTAATTACTGACAGTACAGATCCTTATTAAGTGTTTGGTCAGGTTCTAACATCTCATGATGAGCAATTCCCTTCCAATCCCACCATACACACAGCATAACCTTATTTGGTGTCAATACTGGCTTTGAAGCCGTTTGTGATGATCCACCTTTTTTTGACCATGATCTTTTTCGAACGACATTCTCGTATCTTACCCATTTTTCATCACTCGTAACGATTTGCTTCAAAAATGGCTCGATTTCATTGCGTTTATTAACATTTCGCAAATGGAAATTCAGTCGATCAAATTTTTTTGTGTTAATGAATGCGGCATCCAAACGTCGAGCTTCTATGTGTATCCAGCCTTACGCAAATGATTCAAAACTGTTTGGTGACGGAAATTCAGTTCCTTAGCAATGTCATGGCTGCTTATGTGTCGGTCTTCTTCAATTCTTTGTAAGATTTCATCGACTTTTTCAGTGATTGGTCGACCTGAGCGAGGTGCATCTTTGACATCAAAGTTTCCCGAACGAAAGCGAGCGAGCCATCTCTTGGCTGTAGAGTATAAAGTATCTTGTCAGTAGACACCACAAATTTTTTCACGAACCTGCGATACATTCTCACCTTGATCGTAGTGATATTGTAAAATATAACAGGTTTTGTCAGAAATTTCACTCATTTTTAAATGAATACATTTTTTGACACAAATGACGAAATATAAAACCATATGAAGATTGGACTAGAATGTCACCTTTCATACGCATGTCAGTTTAACCCAATCTGATCAGTATTGCCCGATATATGAGAACGAACACCATCTAGTGACAAAAAAAGCTCAATACTTTTTAGACTATCCAATATTAAATTTTATCAACACAAAATAATGCTAAAAGACAAAAAAAAATGACAGAATTTCTGTTTGTAAAATAGATGCTAGAAAAATGCCTGTATACATTTCCTTTTCCATCTCACAGTCAAAGTCGGGCACGTTCGAATGTTGCCTTTGATTGTTTTTCTTGTCCCATACTGTAGACGTAATTTTACCCTGAAAACGTTCTTTTTAGTAGGTCGTTTGCAAAACGCGAGTTCAATTTGTCACCATTCCTACATAATTATATATTTTAGAGCTCGTATGTTTGGGAATTCCTCCTGGCCATTCTTTTTTTTTCAATTCTGCTCACAAATGTCCGAGGACATTTAAATCGTGCGACCAGGGGGGAGTAGCAACTTTAGAGCAATTATATTGAAGCCAATTTATTACCACCCAAGTTGTATTCTTGAGCTCATTACTTTGATAAAAGACAAAGTTGTCCCCAATCCCAAGACTCTCTGTGGTATCTTTAAAATTTTCCTTTCAAACGTCCAGATAACACATTCATTACTTGTTGCTGTAGTGCATGTAAATTCTCAACGCCTGCCGCTTACATGCATGGCTTCAGCCGTGCTTGACAGTTTTCCGTATGAATTTTCCAAGCATCCTCGGGCTTCCTTCCAAACAAATCCCTTCGAACAGGTTAGTATTATTTTGTCTCTGAAACAGTCTTTCTTACGCAGATTAAAAGAGTCATAAATTATATAAAAAACGAAGTGAGAAACTCACACTTGACCAAAACGTTGTATCCTTATCTATATGTTCTCTAGCGAAACGATACCTTTACTAGCGATTCTACTTCGAAATTAAAGGCTTGACTCCACACAAATTGACGTATTGTTTCAGCACTCATTTCCGCGTTTTTGATGTCCTTGTGTCTTTTTTTGATTCTATAGCCGTTAAGAGAGGGCCTTTTCTTAATTAGTTTTTTTTTATTTCTTTTTAGTTGACAGTGATTGCTCCACCCTCAATACTTCCTGAAGCTATGAAATGGCATCAGTTCTACCGCTATAATCTGACAGGCGGTTAAATCTTTAATCGCGTTACCCATGGGTCTAAATGATTTGTCAGACTCTTATTGAAGGAATGCCAGATAGGATAAAACTGTTGAAGTTTACGAATAGACTGCATACTAAATATTAAAATGTGTTTTTCTAGTTATGTTTTATCAGGAAAAATCCTGTTTGACCTGTTTGTATTTGGCCACGTCTGTATATCTTTACCCATATTGCCCAGGAAAATTTTGAGAAAACGTACGTTCAGTACTTACGCCCCTTCGATAAGTCTTGGAAAAGTCTTATTTTCTAAATTAAAACAATTACAGTGGATTTTCATACTATTCAAAATATTTTTTGTTCTTTGATTTGGGCTTCAATTTTATTGCTTCTTCTTTTTATGATAGTATTCCCAGAGAGTATTGAATGATACTAATAATATGAAACACGACAATACACACTAGAAGTCAAAACTATCATGGAACAATTAAATTTCATCTGAATCATTGAATCTTGGGCATTTAACTGGCATGAATCCTCTCTACAAAGGAGTCGATGATCTTGTTGCATCACGACTTTGAAATTTCAATCGATTGAACCTGGTCATCTTAACCAACCCTTCAGCAATATTCATGGGTCTTTTTAGTACTTGCCTAGCTTCAATTCGCCACATGAGTTCATCCGAGCGTATATAATGCAGCTCCCATATGAAAAAGATTGTAGTGATCGAGCACAGTGGCCTATAATAAAATTTGATGCACGACACACGACATACCTTCTAGCACTCTCATACAAAGGATGACGGCATGCATGCCACATAGACAGGTTCAAGGTACGATGCTCCTTGTTTTAAGGGTTCGATTATATGAGCGGGCCATTGGGAAAGTGCTAAAATTTGGAGATCGCTATGAAGTACTGTTTATCTCAAAACAAGACGTCCTGTGACATTAATACACTCGAAAATTTTTAGAAGTTATTTGATGCAAGGAACATAAAGGCTTATAACAATAATCCAGAGCGATGTGATAAATTTCTGAATATATTTTTGCAGGAAGAAGGAAGGATGCTATGACCCTTTCGAATAGTTAATGAATGAATCAGCAATCCGAGATGCCCACTAAGCTGAACCTTAAGAAATTCTGCAATTCTATCTACTGACAACGAACATATAATCCAACTGGATAAAGGATCAGCCACCAATGACGATCATAAACCATTGCAAAAGTCACAGGGGAATCAGATGAAATTTCAAGAGACAAAAGTGCCCCGAAGAAGACACATATCAAACGCGCAGTTGGACGCCAAATGCAAGTGCAATACGAATTTGTACTTTTGCGTCTACACTTGAGCCTGATGACGATAATGCCTGCCAGCGAGCGCTGCCAGCATTCTTCCTATGCTTGCTCTAAGTAAGATCCAAGAAGTGTACTTACATGTAGTACAAACCGTACTTATGGTGTAACACATGAAGCGATCGCAACGAAGACTGGATGACCTACCGCAGAGCGATCATACATAGAAATTACATAGAGGGAGTTATGTGTAGAATGAAAGCTAATAGTATTGTCCTCCTCCTTATGAGATCCTCCAAACAAAGTGATACCAACATTCAAGTGGAGTGTGCGCTCAAACAGTTGAGTGGAAATGGTGATATGTATTTGATCTTGAAGGAATTTCGTTGACTCAGTAAATATTAACTTTCTGGGCGAGTGGGAACAAATCTTCTGCAGATTTATGCAATTCTGCTGTAATAGTTACACAAATAAGAAATCTGAAGGATTTCAAGTGTGTGAAATCGCTTTAGAATGACTCACCAGTCATCATATGAACTAGAAAGAACAAAGGAAAAACCGATTAGTCGTATGAAAGGACTTGATGTTGGAAGCATAATCGAATGAACGATAGTCTCAGTCAGCATTTGCAGTTTTGAATTATATTAAGGATGCTCTTGCAACAGAATATTTCATGGGCCTCGTACTTTGTATATTACTAAATAATTTTAACTTCAGCCCTGGTTATATCACGTGACTTGGTGACCAAGTGAAATAATCCTGATATATGCTATATACGTCAGGATCTTATGTCACCTCATATCAGGATCTTATGTGTCTTTTTGATATAAAACCATCATTGTGCAGTTTTGTGCAGGCTCTGATGTTTTCAGAGCGGATAGACATATGTCATAGCCTTTACCATACACTTTATCAATTTGAATCAAAGTATAATTTAAAATTTAAATATTTGAATAATACTTTACTCACCGCCTTCATGTTGCGTTACATGAATAATATAACCAAATAATTAATATGAGCGTGAGCATGTCTACTGAGTGCGTTTGCCGTTTTAGCTTTGTCGTTTGTCGTCCCAGGAATGGTCGACGATGGTGTCGTGGACGTTTACATCCTGTGCTATACTCCAAGTGTCGTCCTTCGAATCGCTCATGACATAAGTAGGTTTCAGCTCTATCTATGAAGTCTGCGACGTCAAGACAACTTATATCTAGCTGGAATGTTTTATTGGTTCTTGACATCACTCCGTAAAGTCCCTTATATGGGTTCTGTAGTGACTTTTTGGATCTTTCGAGGCGGGTAAATACATGGTCTACACTTGCCAGGTTCTTGATTTCGCGTCTGCTCGTGAAGATGAATTAACCATAGGCTAACTCTGTAGCTATTGATTTTAAGACAAAGTTAAGAAAAATTTAAAAAAGGAGTGAAAAGTTTGACCTGATGATATAAAACGAATGTTTAGTGCAAAAACGATTTTATCTTTAAACTATCAACCGCGTCAAGCTCCTGAATGTCGTTTGGCATTTGTTTCATTCTCGTGCTGCTCATTTCTATAAAATCGCAAAATCAGGCGACTACGATGGGTGTCAACCGTTTCTTGAGATAATGCCTTCAATTTATCAGTCTTATAGCGAGCAGAATGACCTGGAGCGTCTGCTTAGTGAAACAAGGTATTCTTTCTTGCTAAATGAGGTCATTTCGATTTGATTTTGTTGTCCGATCTATGCAATAATGCAGATTAATTGGAGCTCTATCCAATGTATCACATACGATACATGATATAATTTTTGTACAAACCATACCAAGTCCATGTATAATATATGAGCAAATTTATAGGTGATTTTAAGAGCATTTTTCATAGGATGCAGCAGTAGAGCAAGAGCTCTTGAATTTACCCATAAACTTGCTTATTTATGGTTCATGGACTTGGTATGGTTGGTAACCAGGTATGGTTGATAACCGAATTGCGTTATGTACCATAGGTGATACAATGGGCAGGGAACCTGTTAATATTGTTTGTTGATTATTTTTCCATGTTGAAGATAGTCTATGGAGATTCAACCATGTACATCTGAAAAAATACTTGCTAGAGCGTTTCTAGCTGACTGTTGCGTCTTCGGGCGGTTCCTACGGCTTTGACGAGACAATAACCATTCCATCGACTCTCTATAGGATTCAGGCGTGTATTTGTGAATCCAAGTATCTTTCATTGTTACAAGTCGTCTTAAAAAGTCGAAAGTTGTGTCGAAAGAAGCTCCAAATCCTTTTATTTGGAAGACGAGTAAGTTTTGCTTTCTGCTCGATAGTTAGGAAATGTTGCGCCCATCGTGCACAAAACTTTCGCATATACTTGTGAATGATGTGTCCAACGCGTTCCTTTGAGATGAGATGAGATGAGATGAGATCAAAACAGGAAATTCACTTTTTCTAGAGTGATTGAGGCCCAGCTTAATTGTTTTCGATACGCGAGAGCACATCCGCGACAACGTTGCGATGCGCAGAATATCTATAGTAAAGTATCAATTGAGGTCCAGATATCGAAATCGCCTCAGAGGAGTTTTTTTTTTTGGAGAAGATTTGGCTTGTGATCCGTGAATATGATAAATCTTGATGTCATTGACGGCTTCATATATTGCAAGTAATTGACCATCATAAGTGCCATATTTCTTGTTTGCCTAAGCAGTTTCCCTGATAAGATGGCAATATGTTGCCATTCGTTCTCGATTCCTTAGTGCTGCCAATGATAGCAAATTTATGTTTCCGACCGTGGCATATGTAGTGCGAATCGCTTCATAATAAATTTGTTTCTGCATCTATGATAATAAAATGCATATCCTCGTAAAATTTTAGAGGGACATCAATACAAAATATAGCGTTCACATGAAAAATATATAACACATTCATAAATCATTCAGTTTTGCATTAAAACTTAAAGATGTCATATTTGCTTGCAATTCCAGGACTTGTTAGTCTTACTCTAAACGATTTTAAATACATTTGGAAGCCCAGTGGACTCCTGAGACATTAAAACTTTTAATAAATATCAATCATACTTTGCGTACGTATATTCTATTCCTGCTTACATTAGGATCATCATTATTTGCTGTGACGTACAATTAGGGTTGATTATGTAAATTCCCAAAATCTTTCACTTTAGAAATTTAAGTTTGATTGTCCTCCCACATCCTGAAGATACACGCACTCTAAGCTCAATGCATAAATTTCACATATTCACACCTACACTGTCTTTCTGCGTTAAAGGACATCTCGTAATGTCCCAATGCATTTAGATTATATTCATGTAGGAGTTGATACCAAATTCAAAGTTGTACTGTTCAATCTCACAAACTCTGTTTAAGTTAAAATGAGTAAAAAAGTTACATGTGTATTTCTTATCGTTAAATATATGATGGAAAAGAAAACAAACAGATATGATATATAATAAAATCTTTAACATAAGCTTTTACACGTATATGCACGTAAGTGTTACAACTGTTGAAATTGAAATTGATACCACTATTAAAAATAAGGGTAGAATGTAATCAATATTGGTCGCTGGTTGGACACGCAACGAGCAGATAATACAGAATTTTTGAAAACCGATATTATGGTGTTTATGCACAGTTAAAAATCGGGTCAACTTTGAGCATAAATTTACAATGAATTTTCATTTATAAATTTTTTAAAAGGTTTCTTATTTTCTTAATAAATTTTCTTAATAAATTACGACCAAAATACCTAATGGTCCAACATAATATCCTAATTTTGATTTTTTTGTGTTTTCCATAATTTTTTTAATATTATTTCTCATCATGTAATAGCGGACAATAATTTACTGTGAGCAACTGGAATTTTTTCGAATCTGCTCTTATATAGGTATGATTCAAAAATGATGATACTGTCATACATCTGACAGGTCAGATTGCATTGCGGGGATCAAATATACGAACTGCTGAACTGCATTTTTCAGCCAAAAATCTCATATTTCTGAGTTGACTCTGAACATGGAAATGGGGAAAGTTAATATGTTATGTTCATAATTTATGTCTCATTTTCTGGGTTGTATATGTGAAGCTTGTTTTTGTCCAATGAACCTGGGTCTTTCCCTACGTGTGGCTCAGCATTGACCATAAAGGTATTCATTGTAACAAACAATCTTTTTGCCGTATTTCGCAAGCTTTTTGGGTATATAAACTTTACTCTTAAATCTACCCCTGAAAGTTATTCGTCTATAGTAACATTGGTTGGTAGTAACTTTGGCAATTTCGATTAAACATCCTACACCTTTAAATAATTGTTTTTAATGCTTAAGTTCAAATGAAATTAGGGTGAAAACAGCAAACATTTGATACAGAAAACTCTTTTAGTGGGCCCTAATTCGCGGGTTGTTCGCCTTCCTTTCTAGTGTTTTTGGCGTCGAATCTCTTACAACTTATTAAAAATGTTTATCGAGCTTCCGGCCTAGTGGCTTTAGCCTCACGTACAAAGTACAAAGTTCATTTTATGTACTTTCGACGAGAAAATTCTTTATTTTTTACATGAAATAAAATAATTTTACATGTTTTCCAATTACCATGAATAACCTTTTTTTTTTTTCAAATAAACCTTTAAAAAAAATTCTTGATAAGTTTCTTGTGTCATCTGAGAGATTTTCCTTTGTCTAGCGATTTTTTTTTTGAGTGCATGAGTTGAACTGACAAAGTCATCCGTGAAAAGCAGGGACAAAGCTGCCAAAGGACCCTTTACAGTTTTTTTCCTGTGCCAATTACTTTGGGTAGATTCCGGTGGACTTAGTTACCACTTTTACTTCGGCATTCTTTTTTCAAGACAACTTTCGCTACGTTATTGGGGACGTAGCGAAATACGGGACGTAGCGTATACGGCCCTAATTATGGACTTCCTCCTCACACGTCGTGCCGTTTACATGCTCAAAACCATATTCAAAAAAAAAAATAAAAAAAAAATTGCAGAGAAACTTTCTAGTGTTTCATGGCAATCAAAACAATTTTTCCGTATTTTATTTCATTTTAAAGCTATCTAACTCTAAAAAAACTCCTTCTGCAGAAGTTTTTTTTCAAGGGATGGTTACACAGCCGCCGACATTGCACTTCAGTGAGGTGCAGTGTTCGTGAAAAGTCACTCATATAGTAATAGTGTGATCTCTGTAACAGCAATCCATCCGTGCAGAAAGAGGCACCTGAAGGCACCGCTAACCGATGATTAATGAGGCCTAGTCCGAAGCAATAAGACAAACAGTTCCAGGCTAGGCTCTCGGCGTTTAGTCGGTAGTCCGACACTCAGGGCGTAAACAGCCTTCACCTCCCAAACAAAAAAAAAATATAGTAATAGTGGAACCATAGACGATTAAATTCCCGCGTTTTCGAAATAGCTTCATCCCGTGAGTTTCGTTGTATCTAGTACGCTGGTGATTTCTTTCCATCTGTATTTTGTATCTATCACAGGCAACAAAAAAAAAATCAATGGTTCTTTCTAATCGAATTTCGTCGCCACTGCTGTTAGCCTCTGTATCCTCAAGCTTTCAAGTGCAGAGACATAATTTCATCGCGAAGGATCTTGGAATGAAATTCCAAAAATAAACGAAAAATAAAACTCATTTCTGTATCACTTTCACAGCATTTCACAGCATTGAGCAGAAAGAGTGAACAAAACAAAACCAAAGAAATAGTTACGAATTCCCCATGTAGTGAGCTTAGATAGAGAGCTTAGATAGATAGATAGAGAGCTTAGGAATTAAACGACTGAGGTGAGTGGGCAGGTCGGGATGGGTAGCATCCTGGCCTTCCATGTGTGTGAGAATAATTTTTTTGATTGAATAGGATATGTGAGATATTGTTAAAGAATGATAGTGCGCATCTCTTCGCGCCTCAATCTAAATATCCTATCTCGAACAAGTACTGCTTACAATTACCAATCCATTTGGAAAGTTATGGTGAAATACGGATAGATTGTGAATTTTTTCGAAATGATAGTGCTCATTAGTGATTATTTTATGGTTTCAACCACTAGCGAACCCGATCTGCTAGCCTTCAAATTTATGTCATGAATTCAAATTTTATTCGCATAAAATCGATAGTTGAAATTATGAGGAATAAAAAGAATTCGTTCATGTCTTATGCATACGTTGATAAAGAAATCTATTGCACTTATTTGGTTGCTTCAAGGTTTGTCTCTCATTTTTCGATATTTCAGGGGGATTTAAGAAGCAATGCAATTAAGTTATAACATTTTAAAGTATTTATGTTTATTTCAACAATAACCCATGTATTAGCCCTCCTTAATGTCAACAAAATACTACCATACACGTACACTTAATTTCGGCAAAATTCACGTATGATGACACACACAGACCCATGTGTGCAACTTTCAAAAAACTCCACACTAAACAAAATTTAAGTTGAGGGCGCTCTTTGTAATATAAACATTTGATTTGAACTGTGTTGCACAGTACAAACGGAAGTTGTCGTAATGTGATATGGGTTTTTTTTTCAAAAACTATGTTATTTATAATCAACAGGCAAACCCTGCTGGTATCGCGGTTCTACTTTCCATGGTCGGCTGTAGGATTCGAAGCGTACTTACATGTCTCAGTATGTGTATTATAAACGTGTGCTCTTTGGTAGCTACCCAAAAATTAAACATTCAGCCATTGAAGCAGACGCAACACGTTCTTTTCATTATTATTGTTGATATGGAATCCGAAAAAGGGGTTCCACAACTTTAACGCATTCGTCTAGAACGTATGAGCTGAACACTTATTTTTATCAATGACGCGCGCAAGCAAGGTCCATTGACAAACGAAATGAAAATAATGGGGTATATTGATTGAAAATAACACACATATGTGCTATATGTGCCCTTCAATTGTGTTATTTTCGTGGGACAACAAATTAGGGAAACATCAAATAGAAGAATGAACAGCAGTTGTAAGATCTTGATTGCTTTTGATTCGCATGATTAACCGTTGACGGAAATTTTGAGTGGAAAATCAATAGATTGGGAAAATTTTGGTTAAAATTCAACGAGTAAGTGATCATAAGTGTTTAAGTTGATAAATAATATCTTGAACTTAAGTCGCTGTTTTTAGCTCCCACATTTGTTGTCCTCCTATCCTTTGATTAGTATTTTAATATTTCTTAGACCTTCTAATCGATGGTCATGGTCCAATAATGGAAGCCTATGGATTCCTTCACAGACAGAAGCTTCAAGGATATATATATATATATATATATATATATATATATATATATATATATATATATATATATATATATAAGACAAGTGATAAAATAATGAATGTCTAGCCATGTGGCGTTTGCCAAATGGCTGGTTTTGGCGACTAGCCTTTTGCCTGATACTTAGGCCATTACGGCCCACGTGAAAAACTAAAAGGACTTAACTGGCATCACTAGAGTTCATGAAACCCCTAAGTGCGAAATGTATCTTCTTACTCAACTGTTCTGAAGTAGCTTTAACCTTTCATTTTCCAAATACTCGCAGGCTATTTTTTCCCAGGGGTCATCCAGACTGTTCTGCCCTTCGTTTCATCGTAATGTTACACATGTTATGAGGACGTCCGTTTATTTATTCTTTATGCATATGGCTCAACCAAGTTCATCTGAAAACCGTCGGGATTTTGGCAATCGCCTTTTGACAGTGCCGTATGAATCCTAGGGTAGCTCTGATAGTGAAATAAGTGAGCTTGATCGAGATCACAAGGATTTTGAACAAAATCAGCAGACACTTCTGCCTCCAGCTACATAGGAATGCTGAAACAGATTTATCTTATGCAGACGAAAAAGAATCAGCTACTGAAGATGATGCGTTTCATGCGAAAATCTATAAGGCGAAAAGTGTCATACAATGGAGATCACTGAAGGAGAAAGAAGAGGAAGGATTCCTAGCCATGACATTTTAACATATAAGTCATCATAGAAATTGAAGTTCGATGAGTTGCTACAATTCGCTAACACCGAATTTATGAAACAGATCTTGAGTTTCAAAACCAACGCACGAATCAGTCTTGCAAACATAAGGAACTGCTGCGGCTCCACAAAGCAAGAATTGAAAGCGTTTAATGTATTACTGCTGCTGATCTCAACTTACGAATCCAACCATTAAAATTGTCATTTCATCTTTTCCACCAAATGTAAAGGACGTTTCACTTTTCGAGCTTTTATGTGTTTTCGTCGATCTGAGCATATAAAAGAACCATTCCCGTTTGATGAGCCTACAATATCGGCTCCTGCGATATCAAATAATTATTTCAAGTTTGTTGGAAGAAGTATCAGAAAATTTAGGTGTTCATTCATCGAACTGCTTTCGACATAATTCTTCTTCCATTCAGAGAGTTGGTTAAGTTCCGTATGTAAATGTTGAAGAAACCTGGGACGTACTGAAACTGTGCTGATACTTGGACAGGATACATAGACACCAGAAAAGGATTCAATAAAAAGTACACATCGCTGATGAAGACTGCACGATCACGGTCGAAAATCGATTCCGCAAGGTAAATAAAAAAACATAAAATTAAAAGGAAGGTTTCTTTATTTCTAGCATAAAAATTTTATGAAGATGGAAGCAATTACAAATAAAAAAGAACACGGTAGAGAAAATGAACAAACTCTAAACATTCCTCACATCAACAGCTCTGATTCATGGCAGTAAGCGAAATGTGACAGATGAGTATTTGGAGATAGGTAACAACAGATAATTACTTTTGTACCTATTTCTGTAATGCAAACCAGGGGGACTGATTGTGGACGATCGAATTGAACACTTTTTTTTAGTACAACAGTTTACCTTGTTTGGGCACCTGATATAAGATTGTAGTTTGGCTGATGAATCCCTATAAAGTGGAATCCCATGATTTTTTGTTTTGATGGCTTGAGGTCCACTAGTGATTCTCTTTTATTTTTTTTCAATTCCAATACATGTCCATCCTCTTTGTTCATGGTATCAATGGGGTCGAAAGATGTAAATAAATTATTAAATGTAATATCTCTATTTGAGCCATTTGAGGCAGGCGTTCGACAGATTGAGAAAGGACTAAGAATTTGTTTTTCATCCTCCGTTGTGCCCTTAATAAAATCCCTCTGTTATATGCAGCCATTGTTGAAGTATTGGTTTTTTGCAGTACATAAGATACATCTATTTCAGACCATATTTAGTGGATTACATCAAGGATAAACATTTCATCTATAGTTGCGTATAATCCAAAATCGTGCAAACCCTGGATGTCGTATATCTGTCATATCATATATATATGATATGCCAGATATATGACATATATAGCAGTAGCTAATATATATGTGCTTTTCTTTAAATTTCTATCAGCTTCATTATTAAATCTTATTCAGCAGAGTAGCCTTAGAACCTATTTCTCGAAATTGTAAGCCGGGAAATTTCACGCCCTGTTCCGTCTGTTGCAAATATATGATAAGCATTTTCGTCATTTGATTTGATAACAGCTAAAGATGCTAAGAGCCCATTAAATGCTTGCAGTTCAAAAGTTAATTTGAAGAAAACAGGCCAATCCTGTTTTCTTGTTTTCCGCACAATTTTTTTCCAATAGCCACCCAAACTCTTTTTCTGAGTTGTGGTGATTCGACATTTTTGCGAAAATCTATCGTCTAAAGAAAACAGCACGTTTTAAATACGTTACTAAAGTAGTCTGGTACGCGCGATACCACAGACCGCTGTTGAACTTTAGATCGAAATAACTTACCAGAATTGCTCCCTTGGAGCAAGACGCTTGAGACCCGGGAGTAAGAAGTACATTAAAATCTAGAAATTTCGAAAACCACAGCGGTCTGTGAGACTGCACCTTGTCCCTTAAAGGTTAAATTAAAATCCTAAAGTTATTATGAAATTAAATAATAACACAGGCCGAAAGAATTTTTGGTTTTTTGAATTCGATAAGTGTCCTGAGCACTTGTTTTCTAAGTGTTTAGTGTGTCATAATCTCATTGAAAAAGTGTAAAAACAGTCCTGATGTATTTTGTTACTTGTGTGGTGATTTAACGATAGCAAAGCATCATCGAAACATAACAAATTTTTGAAGAAAGCGTTCTTATGGCAGGGAGGGTACCAAAAAACAATGATGACGACTGTTACTTTTGCTCCTGCGATGTCAAGGGTTTTAATTCGAAAAATAAACATGTTATTTAGTATCCTAATTTATCGTCTGCTAAGCGACCTCTACCTCATGGACCAGGAATTCTCATTCCTCCACCTTTTCTTCACACCATACAACAGCAAAAATGCAAGTTCAAACGAAGAAATCGATGGAGAAGAATTCGATGCTGATATAGAACAACCTCAAAAGTTTGTCCAACCTGAACTGAGTCATTTCGTGAGAGAGACTTTGAGACTGAGAGACTTGGATCTATCGAAGGATGCTGCACAAATCTTATGATCACGACCGAAAGTTAAAAATCTGTTGGCTCTAGGAACCACATTTTCGAGAGAGGTTTCATCAAAACTTAAAGGAGATGGAGGACGTTACTAAGGAAAATTGGATATTATAATGATGGCTGATTACTGCTGGACCTTGATGAGGGACTCGCTGACAAAAAAACTACAAAATGCAGTTTTCAGGAAAAAAGGAACAATAAATATTAATATAAATACAACATAAATAATAAATAACTGTATATATAAATAAATATAATATAAATATCTTATGTATTTGAGAGTTTCTATCTAGAGTTTTCTAGGAAAATTGTGTTTTCACTTTTCCTAAAAACCTGACTTGCAGGAAGAAAACAGATCACAGATTCGGGATCAGCCCACCCTATTTACTATAGGACCCCTATTAAACTTGAATCACTTTATCATGAAAAAAATTTAGTCCTGTATAATTGAAAAAGGAATTAAATTTTGCTTTGAGCAATACAGTCATACAGATTGATGGGGTCTTGATTTAGTTTAACACTAAAAGCTTTAACACCTTTCAATTAATATTCGATCTGTCATTTCATCATGTTAATATTCATATGTCAATCTTGGTCATACCAACCACAAATTCATTTTTCATGAGTCTTTCTTTCGCAATTGTACAATAGAATATACGCTTTGGTGTCCTTGCAGAAGCAATATTGAGGAATATCGAAAGTTGTTAATTGCTCAGACATTTTTGAACAAAGTCCTTGTGACGAACGTGGGAATTCTGTTGAAAATCAGTTGATAACTTTATCGATTGTATAGAATCGGCTTCCTAATTGGAATATTTGTTAATTATAGTGCACTAAAATAATAAACACTCAAAAAACTGACTCTTAAATAATTTTATCCACGATTTTTGCTACGAATGTCAGGAAATAAGTAGTAGCTGAGTTTTTCAGATCAGTTTTCAAGCATAGTATCCTTGATTCCTTCAACATGATCTTATTTAATATTAATTACACTTTTGTGTGAGCCGGAAACATTAACTTATAATCACCCACTCAACTTCTCATTGAACCATTTATCGCCTTAAGAAATTCAAAATTTCGGTGTCAAATTATTCAAATTTAAATTTTCATATCAGCGGGACGAGTGCATTCTACAGTCCAAAAACCGCATAGCTACCTATTGTAAACTGACACTCTGATCCTCCCTTTTTCTTTTCCTCCTCGAATAACAGAGCACAGAATTATACAATACATGCAAGCACACTTGGTAAGTGCACAGAAGGGCACTACCAAGATATGTGAAGGCGTTTAACAAGCCACTTGAGAAACCTTCTTATTTCTCACTTGAATCGAAATAAAACAACAACCAGTGTTATGTAGATATCTTTTCAAAATATGCACATGTGGAAGTGGCTTAATGCATGTTTACAGAAATTATTTTCTTATTTTTTCGTTTTGTTTTTAGTATTCATTCATTCGTGTGCGTACTCTTGAAATTTATTACAACCATTGATAAGCGTGAGGGCAAGACGATTTTGTGAAAGAAGGAAGAAAATGGACATAAGTGCATTTTCCTGTTTTTAAGATGATCCACTTCAATGGACCGTTGTGATTATAACGGCTCCGAAAATAATCCAAAGATATGAATCTTTATAGTGGATAATACTTGAGACTATACTTTTGTCAAAACAGATAAGACTTTGTGTAGGATTTTCGCCAAGAAAAGTGAATGGATAAGATGGTAAAATTTACATGTTTGTCCGTTGATTCGTGGACGTTGTTTTTAAAGATGCGTTGCGGAGAAATACAGAAAATCATAGCGTAAGGACAACATAGCGATCACACTCCCGGGCGGGCTCTAGTAGACAGAGATAGAACAAACAACACTAGATTTATAGTTGTATTGCATTCGACCTCAAGCGTTTTGAGTGCGTTATTCTCGTTGAATCAAATAGTAAAAAAGATTCACCAATGCACATAAAATTCTACTACTTGTGTGCGTATTTCCTTGGATCGATAGTTTATTCCGAGAATTATCGCTTTTTCATCTAGATTTTTATTTTAGCGCGGTTTTGCGGGATACTGAATCGCAATGACTTTTAACACCCTTTTCGGAATATTTGTTGGCGATTATCGCTCGTGGGAGGTGAATCATAAATCGTTCGAAATTCGTCCTTTCTTTTCTAGCACGCAACGGCTGAAGTCCGCAGAAGTGACAGAAAAGAAATTAGCATAATTTTACGGTACCCACACGACTTACCTCGCTTCGAAAAGTAATTGAAAATAAAACAACTTTTGAATGCTTCGCGACTCAAGAAACTTGTTAATAAGTTTAATTTTATGAGAGCGCAAAGGTGGCACTGCTCGAATTTAATTCATGTTAATGTGCAAATAAAGCAAAAAATATCGTCATCGACACTATATTTATCCTCTCTTGTTCCGGATTTACGAAATTCGACCTTTGAAAAAATGTTATTCAATATTTTTGCTCAATGTTGCTGGTTCAATTTGCATAATTTGCACTGGACGAATCTGCACTTGACCTTTGAGATAACTTTCTAAATAACAATTACCTCGTAAAGTTCATTACCCCACCCACTGGTTGTTTATTGCCTTAATTGAGTTATTAAAAATTTAAGTAAATTTCATTTAAGTCCAGTCATGTGCACTTAAACTTGACCATTATTTAGCCTAATACATGCAAATAATTCTGTTGAACTTTAAGGTTGTAAATCAATGAATGTTTTCGTACGCCTACATGTCAAGGAATTCAAATTGTGTTCATCGGAAAACCAGTTGATAGTTAAAAAATGCAGTAAATCTACTCAATTTTTTCTGGCATTCAAGTCATAGCCACTTAACTAACGTAATTCTTTTTTTTATTTGCTGGGAAGATGTTATTTTAACTTTAAACAAAATAATTGCAAACAGTACGGACCCGTTTAGCAGTAGACAGCACTTACCTTCTAAGCGGAAGGTCAGCAGATCAATTCCAACAGACGACAGTGGAATTCGCTGTTGCTGCTTGACGATCCATGGAATTTAGAAGGGCGTCGAATCCAAATCAAGCTTGAGAATCAGCTGCTTGCACCAAATTCATTTCATTTTCAAATCTTGTACATGTTTTAATAAGAAAATGGTTAAACTTAAAATGAAAAAACAAAGTTTAGAACAAAAGGACTCGGAAACAATCGGAATTTCAAACCTTCCACATCTACCATTAAGTGACTTTCCTATTGCGCAGCCTTCTCAAAAGAAGGAGAAAACATTGTTAAGTTATTTCCACTTTTCCAAAAAATAGCAAAAAATAAGTGAAACAAGTATTATTGTATTAATTTTATTTATTGATTAAAGCTTGGAATTCGGTCTTCTGAATCTGGGTTCATTTCATTTAAGGATAATTTGTTTCTTTATATGGACAAGCTTTAGCTGTTCAAATGAAAACTTTAAATCAAAAGGAAACTTCTAGCAAAACCCTTTCTATACTCGTATTTAAATCTAATTTAACTTAATGCCTTAAATATTTTTACCTAACCTGAAGCTTATTTAAAAATTTATTGGGCTACCACTGACAGACATGATTGTGTCGCACCATATTTCATTCGATTGCTGTGAATTCCAAAGAAGTTGACTTGAAAGTTCCATTGAAAGAAGTATTGATAAAGCTATTAAAGTCGATTTTCTAAATTAGCAATTATCACCCTAGGATCCAAGAATGCAGTCTACGAAGATAGGTCATCAGCTTATGTAAATAGTTTGCATAATCATGCAACACCATGTCTACCGTTAATATGTTAAAAAGTAGCGTACGTAAGCAAGACCCCTGGTCTATTCCGACTTGTACATTTTGATAGGTAGAAATGATGACTCGAAATTTTACGGAATATTTTCGTTCTTTCAGGAAGCATTAAATAATATTTATTAAGTAATTCAGGGACTGAAGCTGGGTCAGTTTAAAGGATAAGCCAATATCCCGTACAGAGTCAAATGTAATGTCACTCGTAATGAAATAATGCTCATGCTCAACAAGCTTCCTCGCTTTGCTCGCTATTGGTTTTGTATTTGGTGCTTTAGTTTTTGGTAATTTCCTAAGGTTAGTACCCGTTCCTGATAGACCCACTTGCCTGTTCCGTTCATCTCTAAGTCTCTCTGTTGAGCAGTTTCAATCATTTACTGATTATGATTCCAACATCCATATTTAATAGCTCCTGTCATCTTTTTGAAACTTTTGCGTGCTGCTCGCAAAAACTAAAAACTTTGTTACTTGGGCACCATACTGCTTAGATTGATGTGGGGAAGGGATTTGAAAACGTCCGGTATCTTTTACATCGATTCTTTTTTTGTCCTTTCTAGATCCTAAAATTGTTTCTGACATGCATATTCTGCAGACATATATATTTAACACACTGAAAGGCAGCATTTGATATAAACATTCTAGACAGGACCTAGAAATCCCTTATAGTACGTCTAGAGATATATATACTATACCCTGCCATTTGTGATGTGAAAGAATGGTTCTGAGCACGTTGATACCGTGCTTAAATTATGTGTTTCTTTCTGCATCCAATATAAATTTCTAACCCGTTTGATTTTCTGTTAACGGTCATTACTAAAAAGGAAAGCTCACAGTTTACTTCATTCGCTTTCAGGAGTTTAGTATTTGAGTAACTGCTGTTAATCCCTGCTAACAACGTTTGTACCTTGTTTCATGTGATTATGTAGTCAGTCATCCACAAATCGGATTCAAGTTTTCGAAAGAGTTTTCTTTACTGATTCTTTCCCCCTTTTCTTTCCCGATGGGCTCACTACATCTATGAAAATATCGCATAGCAAAGTTGAAAGTGAATTAACAACCGCTTTTCTGGCAGTTGTTCTGTTTTAAGCGTCCTTAGGCCACCTAGTTTCGGGTAAGCTTCTGCCACTATCCTTCAGTTGCTCGCCATGATATATTTGAACAGCCTGTATTGATCAAGTGACTAGTGACAATACAGGGCGGGACAAACTATCTTCGATACGCACCATCAATTATTTATAGCGATATCCCCCTCTACTGCGGAAAAAATACAAATCTTCGAAAGAAAAATTCTTCGGAAGTGCCTTTCAAAATATAGGCGGCCTGATAAAAAGCATTTCAGGAGCTACCTCCTCTACAAAGAATCTAAGAATCAAAATAACCCCTATTCTGGAATATATGATCGAACAGGCAACAAAACGACTCAAAAAGTGGTCTGACCATCCAGAACCCATGATCAGGGAAATGTATGATCGGAATCTGTCCCTAAACAACTCGTCAAAATCCTTATCTCCCATACAACTTCTCTACCCCAACCATTCCGAGTTTGCTGCACGTCCCCTGAGGCCTTACTTGAAAGCATCCTTTTATACAAATTCAAACCAGGGTGATCGAGGATAACTTCATTGCGGCTATTCACCCATTCCAAACACTCCCCCACTCACTTAAAATTCTGAAAATTGTAAATAGGTTTAAGTTATTCTAGATTAAGTAAGGAATAAGCACATTATTATAAAAGCCTGTGAGCAAAGGTAAAATATTTACCACATTGTCATAAAAAAACAAAATCAAATCAGCATCGACCACGGTCGGATTTAGACAAATAAGGTACTTGACAATAAAGTCACTGTCAAATAACAACACAATGTACGATAAAGTCTCAATAAAGATATATATCTATCTTTGTAAGTACAGAAGAAACGCACTTTATTCGGTTTGATTTATTGCGGTTGAATTTCGATTAAGATTACAACCCACGGAAAAACTGACCATGCGGTCCACTCTCAAACAAATCGTTTTTGTTTTTTTCTCTCTCTCCCTGTCTCCAAAGTGCAAGTCGTGCAGTGGCAGACTATGCCTCGCGATTTTGCCGTCGAGGAACTGGCATCGCCGAAAAGACCGTGGTGCGTCGTTTCTGCGTGTGCGGCGGGAAGACGGTGCTGCCACATATCTATCTTTGAGGGATCAGATGCCGATCAATGCAAGAACTTCTCATACTTGTTTTTTTTATGTGTGTCATAAGTCACTTGAAATACTTTCTTATTCAGTCTAAGATCGTTAGCACTTAGTTATACACTAAGTTAGCAGTTTGTGCTTATATCCACTCCGTACTTCATTACTAAAAGACTTCAGTAATACACTATTCCCATGCTGTAATTTATGGTTCTACAAGGTAAATTGTTGCTATAGAACTATCATGGGGGCTTAGCGATGAGCCATAGATAAACAGGGATCTTCTGCTGTACAAGGTCCTTTGGTGTATCATACCGTATCAACTTCTCAACAGTCGATGTTGCAGATTTCAAAAAGTACTCACAGTGTGACATTTTCAGGCAAATCGACTAAAATAAGGACAACCAGATGTCATTTTGATTGCAACCTAAATTTCTAGTTGGTTTTCTGAGGAAATCTAAGCTTACTTGATCAATGCTCCCCAATAAACTCGACGCAAACCTAAACAATAAGTTAATATTGATAATGCTCTTGAAAAATGTGCCCTGTCTGACCTCATAGTCCGACATATTCGTCATCTGCGCCTGTCGAATTGAAAAGTATTGAGAAATTTTATTTGCCCCTGTGGCATACTTCCAATTCAATAAATATTTCTTGAACACTGGGTACCAGTTTTCATACAATGACCATGACTTGCCAGCCTTAACCACCTTCTATCATCATGCAAACATGATCTCTTAATATCCATCCGTCGATACGTCTGTCTGTCTGTCCGTTGGCTCAATTGAAATCCTTTCAACAAATGCATTCCAATCAATAATCATTTCACATACGATAGTCGTTGCATGCACGGTACAAGTGTTATGTGCCAAGCATGTAAGTCCGCGTTCACCATTGCAACCATCAATTACGTATTATCTGCTCCCGACGAAATTTATTGATTTCGAAATGAAGCAACTGAATGCTATTGATTATTGGCTTGCATCTCAGCCACACCAAGTAACTTGCGAAAAAGGAATCGAATGCAACCAAAACAACAGCGCGACACAAGCCAGTCAGGAAAAGAACGCGAAAATGCAAAACAAACAGAAAATCTCATATGCATTGGAATGCGTTGAATTTTCCTTTTTCCTTGGCTTGTTTGATTACGGTCTTGTATTTTCCTTTGCCTTTTTCCCTATTTGATCTTTGATCTTCTTATCCGGTGCGCAAACCACAAAGAACGCAATCTTGCATGTGCGTCAGCGTGTGTAGTTTTTCGATCGCGTATGTGTAGATCTATTTGTCGGCGCGGCGTCTGTCTAAGATATTTTATGCGGGTGTCGATGAATTTCTTTGGGTTGTTGCACAATTTTTCTACTGCACTCGTCTTATTCATATGATATATTGCATGTGAACATATGCTTCTTGGGTCTGGCAAGATCAATCGCTGATTAGTGCAGAAATTAAGGATGAAAAGTGATGGCAATAATGGTGGCGACGAAATCAGATGAAAAGCCATTTCAATAGAAATACGACTCAAATCGGAAACGGAAATCAACCAAATCAAACGGATTTATGTCGTACAAATAAAATGATCCTGAAATGCATCAGCGCTTGCATCGCATGTATGAAATGAATTTTTGTTTTTGTTCTCTTTTGGTTGGAGTTTTTAGACACCGGAGTCATTGGTCTCCTTAGTAATTCGTACTGAAATAAGGGTGAATTTCGTTGTGCATCTGTTTGAAATTTAAAACCCGACTGTTATCGGAGTATTAACCTAGACCTCACTTAAATTCCATAAGCATCCCGGAACAATCAGATCAAAACGTCTTACCTCTGGACATCTTTCTTTTCACGTCGAGAAGCAATCACTTATAGATAGAGTATAGATATGCCAATGTTTGACAAGGAGCTATACGGACTTCTGGGAGGAAAATTCTCCGATTATAGAATATTCAGCAACCATGGAATACACGAGACAATTCTAACGCTTTGGAGCTCCCTTCTACAACTAGCCTAATCCTAAATTCAAGACCCTCATATAAAGAATTTTACTTAAACCAGTGTTAGATACCAGCAGGAACTTAAGGATAATGTCGAACAAAAAGTTGAATGGCACAAACGCGGATTACATCTCCCTAATGCATGGAATTCATATATTTTACTCACTATCTGAAACAACTTATAACCCAAATTAACAATTATTTCAAAGATATATTCATGAAAGTCAATGAAGCTCTTGCCCGACGTGTTCAACGAAATCGATACCCTGACAAGCAAAAATACAACACAAATTTCTCTAAAACCAAAGATGCAACACAGACAAACAGATTATTCCTAATTTCAAAAGAGAAAATAATGAAGAGCTGTCGGCTCGCTATATTACGGCAACATTTACAGGGAAGTCATTCAATTCTATCAACAATCCTCTCACCAACTCTTAATGCATTCAAATACTTAATCAAAGAAATGCATTTAAATAGTTAATGCATTAAAAATGGTTGCTTTTCTTAAGCCTTGAAAAAGGCACGATTGTTCCCTTCACCATAAAAGCCAACAAAGACCTTAAAAAACTAAAGCTTTATTTGCTGCATCGAAATAAGAAAATTCCTGGAGTAAATCATTCTGCTATTTTTTAGAGGTGTTATAATCCTTTCATACCTGCACAACGATTTTATCAAGTGTTATCCAAACAATCGCTTCTCGAGCAAACTATATCTATACGAACCAACTATGTTCTACACCACAGTATCCCTTCCGGCCTAAGGCATTAAAACTTAACAGCGGCGTATTAGGTTCACTTAAATAATGCACTCAATTTTGGCCCGTTCAAGGGATACATCCATCCTTTTCTCTGCAGTGAGACAAGTACGAAACTCATATAGCGAGAAACCATACTAAAACCATATGACATTGACAAAACAAAACAGCAAGAACACTTCAAACTAACTCTCCGTCTAACAAATATCAGATCGGATTAGATTGTCTCGATTAGATCTGCAGGTCTAACCAACTCACAAAAAACGTAACACAAATATAAATCTAGTATTGTTTGCCCTATCTCTTTCTGCCGGAGCTCACCCAGGTGTGCTCTTGCTGTTTTCTTAATACGATATGACCGTAGTAAGGGAACTGTTCTCTCAAAACATCATCCCATCGCTACCTCCCTATGTCATTCAGCCATTATGTTTATCTTCTCCAGTGCTCCTACGACAACTAATGCTTACAAAATGCAAAATCACACGGCTCCACTTTGTCCGTGATAAGAAGAGGGATACACTGGATAATTAGTTTCAAAAATAGTAAACTTGCCTCCAAAACAGAGGCACAAAATCCTCAAGCATAGCGTTATATGAATATAGCAAGAACACTCTCGGAGGCATTTTGAAGACAGAGATAGAGAGAGCAATAGAAAATTTATAGTTAGATAGTGTTTCTATTCAAACGTCATTTGAGTGGGATTCGTGATAACATAAAATAATGAAAAAAAAAAAGAATTCTATTTCGAGACAAACCAATTTAGTGTTTTTTTCAATTTAAAGAAAAACAAGCAAATATAAAATTCCTGAAATTTTTACTATAAGTAAAATATCAGTGCACCATATTATGCGCCCTTTTAAAACGCTTAACGCAGACTGACACAATCGTCGACATAGCGACGAACCGCGCTCTCAAGGTCAAGCGCGCTCGTCGCTTTGTCGACGAATCGCACCGAAACGGTTAAACATATGCCTGGTATCTTTTTTTGGAAACTGTTGAAAGAGCTGGGTCATTTCTGTGCGGTGGTGGCAGTGGTGTCTTTGCAATTTTCCACTAATACGTCCAAGGATGATTTCAACAAATTAAATTCTTCATATAAGTTATCTACCGAAATATTATCTGTCAATTTTATTAAAGAAACAGCGTTTTCAATCAGGTCACAACTAATTTCACTTTCCATGTTTATGAATTTAAGTCTAGACAAAATATTTTCATCTGAAAAATGATAACGTTTCTCTATATATTGTTGGCAATTTGTGTAAAGAATTTTAAAGTCTTCGATGGCTTTGATCCGTTCAGATTCAACCAATTTATTTAAAATCTGTTTCGTCTGGTAGCCGAAAAACCCATCCTTTAGCCTTTGAGTCATTCTGTTATGGCAATATCATTTCCCTGAGACTCTTTCATTAATGTACCAAAAGCAATCATCACATTATGAACAAAATGCAAGTAGGCTAGAGTTTTTGTTTCCTCTGCTTCAGATTAAAAAATCTTTTCAATGGCTTTCGCACATGGTTCTTGTTTATCAAAGAAGCTTTTCAAAGCAGACCAAACCTCTCAACAGCAGAACAGAGCGACAGAAATCAGGTATTTACGTGACGTAATAATTCGACCCAATCCATTTCAGTAGTTTCAAATATCTCCATCAATTCCGCACAACGTTTAGCTGAATGTGAGAAATGGACGTATATTTTTAAAATGATAGCTTTCACATCGATATCTAATCTATCACATGCAAATTTGCTCATGTCATGCAAGATGTGAACTGAACAGTTAGCTTCGTTTCCTTTTTTGGCAATAAGATTCGTGAAAACAGAATGATTTGAACCAAAGTTTACTTATGCATTGTCAGCACCATATGATGTTACTTTCGATAATTGTAAGTTCTGTTTATCCAATGTTTCACAACGTACCTTTATTATTTGGTCGGCAGGATCGTCGTTACTCTCCACAAAATCTATTAATTTGTTTTGTGTTCCTTTGTCCAAACTGAAATATCGCACACAAATTGGCAACATTTTCCGGTTTCCTTTATTGCTGGCATCCATAGAAATCGAAAAAAATAAATCTTCTTTAAAATTTTTTATTACGTTCTTCAAAGCTTCTTTTGCCAATCCTTCACAAACTATTGCTTCACTCTTTGTCCTACCAAGTTTAACATTGAAAACTATCTATAATATAGTATTGTAGCTTAACGAATGTTTAACGCTGTGATATGTAGAAGTAATTTTCTGCAGCTGATGTTTTGTACATAATATCATCGCGATCACGATCAAATGTGGAAGTACCCGGTGCCCCGAAATAGCTTGTTAAGTTTCTTGCAGCGCGAGAACTAGTGATCTTCGAGTGACTTCTCGTTTTTGAATGCTTCACTACGTCGTTTGATCCGCCATGAGAAACGGTAAACTCTTTTTTACACAGTTTACAGTAAACTTTATACTCATCAGACGTTACAATACGCAACCAATTATAATCATTCTGCCAATTTGTACTGTATTTTGTGAGGCGATGTTTTCCTATTTTGACTTTCTTCTTGAGTGCAATGTCTTCCGGTTCCGAGCAATCCGAAGCATCACTATCCGTTTCATTCATCTTTAAATGATTCTAATAAGTAAATTCCAGTAACTTACGAACAAAAACATGTTAAAAACTGGAACTTTTGTTTGCTTAATGTACACTAAATTACGCAACTCACGCAACGCAACTCACTGATTTCCAAGCACTAAAACAAATGGTATTCGTTGTTCCTTCGTACGTAATCGTACGTAATCGTACGTTCTCGCAAAATAGAAATTGATAAACAAATGAGAATAAGAAAAGAGCGAAAGAGAATATGTCGGTTGCACGCACCGATTGTGTGACGCATCCCTCTTTCGGTCGATATATTCTCGAAAAGCGGGACTGGGCCTGTCCCGCGCGGTACATTTAATTTTGATTCAAAAAATCAGCCAGACGTCTGGCAACGCTAACCAATACTTAAAAATTATAAAAGCCAACTTAAGAAAAAAGTGCTATCAATTGAATTGCTATGACAGACATTTAAATTTTACCAAGATAGATAGATAGATAGATAGATAAATTTATCGAGGCTTTATACGTACATGTCATTCTTAACTAGCTACGGCAAATATTTGACAGCAACAAATTGTCAAACAGCTTTTGAAGAAGTAAAATCTGGTCGTAACCGATTCTTATGCTAGATTGGAGCTGCAGTTTTTATTCATCTTTTGCTCAAAAAGCTTTTATTTGATTTTGATTACAATGTTCTTATATTAACTTATATCTAACTTATCCTAGTTTATTTACAATTAGGGTTAGTGGTCTGATGAAACACGAGTGTAAGTCTAAGGGGTTGAGGAGCAGAGGCTCTTCGACTGACCTGGGCTCTCTATAATCTCCGGTGACATGTGCCGACCCGAGTCTTTGAGGTTGGCACATGCGGTCTTCTGATCCAGATTGGATATACAATGGTGGCCTATAATGTGACGACGCATTGAAGGATGTCATTGTTGGCAGATTAGAGCAGAGGAGTTTGATGGGGGCTAGGTAGGCCGAGGAGGCGTTAAGCGACATGTTCCGGTAATATAAGTCACGTACAATAGCACTTGTTTGGATCGTATAATTAAGGATGGGTTGGATTTTTGTTTCCTCGTAAAGTATGCTGCTGCGGTAGTACTTTTTATTGGGCTTTCGATATTTGGACAGGCACTTTCTAAGAATCTTTCTTTCGAAAATCTGCAGTTTTTCAGCGACAGTAGGGGAAATCGTTAGCCAAACCGGGAAGCAGTATGATATTATGGGCCTGATCAGGGTTTTGTACATGAGCAGCTTTGTGCTGATGCTGACAGATCTGCTGGAGAGTAGTGGTGCCAGCGCTGCAGAGGCTATGGTTGCTTTGGAAATGGTCGCGCGTGCGTGCGGGTTGAATTTGAGGCGATGGAATAGGAATAGGACACCTAAATATTTTATAGTGTTCTTTAGCGGCGTGGGGGAGTTGTCGATACGTAGAGTGAGTTCCCTACTCTCTGAAGGTGCCAATCGGTGGCCTTTCCCGGAGGCATTACGAAAGCAAATTAATTCGCATTTTCTGGCGTTAATGGATAGCGCCCATTTTGTGAAGTATATTTGGAGGGATTGTTTGCGTGGTGTGATGGTTCTCAAGGCTTTCTGTGGGGAAGAGTGGGAGGCCAGTACAATGATGTCATCTGCGTAGAGAATGGAGGGCGGTGGGGCGAGGGGGGCACGTTCTGAGTAGGGCCATTTAAAATACTTGTTGGCAGGGCCATGGGGATATCGTAGAGGAAGAAGTTAAAGAGATGCGGTCCGATAATGGATCCCTGTGGGACGCCCGAGTTCACACTAAGTAGGATTGAATATGTGTCCGCTATCTTTACGGATCAGAACCTTTCTTGGAGAAAGTCAGCTATGATGCGTACAACGGGAATAGGGCATTCGTTGTTGAGGAGTTTATAAATAAGTCCATTTGACCACACTGAATCGAATGCTTTTTCGAGATCAATGGAGCATGCCACGGTTGTTTGCTTCATTCTAAGCCCGGTCGGAAGCCGGTCGTGTAGCAGTAGCGCTGCTTGCTCCGTAGATAACTTCTCTTAAAGTCCGAATTGCTGGGCAGGCAAGCGGGGTTTGGCAAATGGTTTGAACGATAGAAGTATGATCTTCTCTAATATCTTCCCTAAATTCGAAAGCATGGATATTGCCCTAAATTTACCTATATATCCGTTTGATTTTTTTTTGGCTAAGGGGATTAGAACTGCGGTTTTCCAGGCTCGAACATTTCCGAACGGCGGAACATTTCCTTAGAACGTAGTTGGAGATTTCGTCTCGCCCAGCTGACTTTTTATGGTTTAATGAGCTTAATGTCGAGAGGATTTGGTCGGGCTTTGTAAAGAAGCATTTGAAGGGTTCGCTTGAAGTTCGCTTGAAGCAGCTCGGTTAGTGGGGGAGGAGATTGTCAGAAAAGAGCCCTGGTATCCTTGCAGAAACTCGTTGACTTTCCGCTCAACAGTGGCGTTGAAGTTGCGATCAGCCGAGGACTTTTTTGCGAACAGATGGTTGAAGTGGTTGGAGCACGCAGATAGTTTTTGCTCCGTTGACGTTACTGTTTCCCCATTCAGTTGCATTGGGCTCTTATTTATGTCGAAGTTTAAGGTCCGCCGGCCGGTGAGGGCGTTGATTCCCTTGAAAACATTTGCGGATGGTTTCAAGGCGGATAGGCGATGTTTGAACATTTTGTTCATCTCTGCACCTTATAAGGGTGTCTCTGTGTTCGCCCTTATAAGGGTGTCAAGACTGTTTATTTGGGCTTTCATTGAAACGTATTCATCGTTGATACGGTATAGATTCTTATGAAAGATTCTCTTAAGGCGTTGTTGCCACCTAGCTTTGGTTCGGATGAGGTGAGTGGTATGAGGAGATAATTTTCCATATTTAAAAAAGGAAGGTGATTTTGCGGGTGCGTATTTGTTTAGGGTCTTTAGTATGCTCGCAGAGAGTTCTTGGATGGAGTTGTCTATTTCTGAATTACTGAGTATCTTATGGTCCGGGTATTTTCCCTCAAGTTGATCTGAAAGTTCGTCGTTGAATGCTGACCAGTCTAGGGCTGCGAAATGACGACTTAGTCTCTGAGGCGGGGTGATCCCGCGTAGTTGTATGTCGAGCAGAAGCGCGAAGTGGTCGGAAGGTGCCGGCGTGGTGGTGCACTTGAGATTTGAGTGGTTTGGGGTGAGAAGAGAGGCGGACACCAGGAAATTGTCTAGGAAAGAGCTGCCCCTCGGAAATGTTGGTTCACCTGCATTAATAATACAAAGGGATGTTTAGTTGATGTATTGAAGCCAATTAACGAGTGTTGAACCATTGGTATTAGTTGCGCTATCGCCCCATGAAGGGTGTCTGGCGTTGAGATCACCTCCTATAATTATTCCGTCGCAGCTCTGTCCAATGTTTATTATTTGGTTGAGTTTGGATTCAATAGGAATTCCGGTTCCGCATGGTACGTACAGTGCTCCTAGCAATACTTTACGTAGATGGATTTCGTTTGCCCGCAGATGAATAGTGGCTAGAGTACACGAAAAGGGAGTGACAATTTTACCAAGACATCGACCTTAACGTAAACCAACTCTTTTACGGCAATAGTTGCTTTACATCCAAACCCAATCAGAAATGAATGAAAAAATAACTCAATTAGAAAATCTATGGAATAAACCTGAACGTCGAATACACCGGACTATAAACCTTAACTTATATCTTTGTATCTTCCTTTGCAAACAGACCAAAAGAAGAATGGGTCCGAATTCTTCAGGATTACGCAATACAAATTAATGTTACTATGTCTGCTCAATCGCAGGTCCTTACCAAGCCAAAGGGTTATCCGAAAAAATTCTTATATTTTCATTCTCGGTGAATTGCTCAGGATAACATAAATCCGGATGATTTTTTATCTACATGTGGATCAATGAAGTCTTCTTTAGCTTCAAATACTGAACCATTAACGACTGCAAGATTAATGAAGACTGAACGATTTCGCTCGTCGAAAATTGACTCCGTGTAAAAATACAAAATTAAAGAAATGTTTTCAATTAATTTTCACGGAGAAAATATTCAACTTTTTTCATGCGATCCATAAAATAAATCGAATTGGACTCATCAGGTTTGATTCGAATCGATTCGAATCGTAGTGTAGAAATAAAGTTGGAGCGTTGGATGATTGTTGCAAGATACGTATAATGGTTGTATGCAACATCCTTAATCACATTCTGTTGTTAAGTGGCTGTCTTCTAATTGGAACAATAATTAACAATACAAAGCCAAGCCAACTCGCATTCCCGGCATTTATGCATTTTATTATTTCCGTATCAATCATTAAGAATATCATTCAAGAAATTGTTGTTAATTCGCTAATCACATGCTAATTAATATGAAATTTAACGCTCATCCATAAACAATCCAACAAGCAAATATGTCTGCTGCTAAACACTATATCTTCCATTACTTGCTGAGGTCGAGGTCATTGCAATTTAATTTTTCAACAGATCCATCCGCCAATCTACTGCTATCTTGCTGCTACTCGTTTGCAAGAAAAAAGATCCAGCATCCGCTCCGCAGTTAGAACGGACGATCTAACAACATCACACGCGTTGTATCTGAGTACGTTTTAGCATGTGGTAAAACATCAACATATGTTTCGATGACCCATTTGATCAGTACGCAAACAATCTTTGATTGCAATCATGTCTACAATCGCTAAGAAATTGTTTTATTTGAATTTCGCATCGTATGGGCGTAAGTTTATCTAGACGAAACGATAGATTTCAATGTTGTTCATTTGTTTGATGGATCTTTGGGCGCCATTTCTGAGAAAATCAAACAAATGTTGTTTGAGCGGTTCCGTCACAACAGGCGAAGATCAATCTTTTGTTTTTACATAGATCACACCGGGACCGAAGTGCGGAGGCGTCCTAGTGTTAAAAGCTGCGGTGCTACTGATCGTAGATAATCGATCCTCATTGTAGGAGTGTGAAATGTATAATTGTGAATCCTTTCTAGGAAATCGAATGAATTTTTCTTTCATAATTGAAAAATAGCTGGAAACTCTTGTACACTAGGACGTGGCGCTAGTGTAGCAGTCGATTCGAAACCTACAAGGAGCCTTTCCATCTTAAGACGGCTCCCTCTGTCTTATCTTCTTTTGACTACGAAAATTCTACACGAAGTTCTGATGAAATCTTACGATTTTCTCAACTTAACCGCAGTCACTATTTCACAAAATGCATACGTTCAAACAAAAATTGCATAAGTTCAACAATAAATATCTTTGTCTTCTAGACATTCATGGCCGCACAATGCAGCCTTTCCCGCTTTTAATTGTTTCTTCACATTCAGACTAATTAGAGTCAAAATATTTGTTTTACTTGCGCAAATATGGTCAAGCGCCAACCACCCAAAATTTGTATTTGGGTCCTACAAATGTGATCTTCCTCCTGAATTGGAGACATCAGAGACAAGCCATTATTAGCTTTGAATTTTGTTTGTTTTGGCATCAACTCACGTTCCTTGGATGGTTAATGATCTCTGCAAAGCTGGGCCCGCATCTTCTGTAAAATTTCACTTTTGAAATAAAAAAGAAAAACTGATTATTGGCCAAATATGTACAGAGTGCGTGCACTAATATTTAACCAATAGCTAGAATAGTGACCTACAAACGGGAATCGAGGATGATTAGCTTCAACTTTTCAGAGGAATAGTGAATGTGAAAGGTTTTCGCTCGGAATGCAATTTGAGTTTTTGAGTGTATTTTGTCAGTTGAAAGTAGAATTTCACGTTAATGATTATCTGATAGATTAGTAAATATGCCAAACAAAAGATTAGAAAGCATTCCATAGAGCTCTTATTGACTTGAGTTCAAAACAAATTCACGCATGCGTTTCGATGACTGATAAATCGGATGTTTTGTTAAAAAATTAATACATATATAATTGATGCTTGGTCCTAAATAAATAACACTGAATTGAGAGGGAAATGACTTTGAGTTTTGAAAAAGATACAAACCCACTCCAAGGATGAAAATTAGTGGCTCATTGTCTTTACCAGTATATAATTCAGGACAACATGCGAGTTTTCTTGATAATTTTTTCTGTTACCTCTTTTCAATAACAGTCTTGACATCATTATGAATAGAACTGAGCAATACGTCTTCTTCACCCTTCCATTTTTGTACCGGAAGTTTGTCTTAGATCACACTATATGTTCAAATTTCTGTAATTTTTTTTATTCTAACAAGGCATTTCATTTCTGTTAATCCTTATGGTATCAACAATGTCTTGTTTCGACACAAGAGTTCACCAAATTGAATTGACACATCTAAACTATCTAAGTAAATATTATATCCTTTATTCAGTATCCAAAACAATTTTTGTTCATTAAAAAAGCAATAAGAAAGCCTTCGGCTTTTCTTAATAGGGCTTTGGCTTTCTTAATAAGAAAGCCTTTGTCTTTCACTCAAAATAAGCAGCTCCTTTCTAAATCTAGCTCTTTTTGGAGATGCATGTTGTTTCCAAGATAAGTTTCTTTTCCATAATAAAAGAGATTTTCCCACCCATGTTTCTTGTTCACATACGTAGAAACTTTTAAACTTTTCTGATAAATTACAAAAGTTTACAAATTTAGCCTAACATTTTAGACAGACGAGAACGTTTCTCAACGGTATTTGATGCCCTTAACAAGATTTTTAAATTTGTCTGTCAAGATTTTAGTACTGGTTTAACAGTTCGCGCGTGTTGGTAGTACTGCGCTCTTATAACGGCTGTTTTCTGCCACGACGCGTTAAACATCATTTGGAATTTGTTTTTAACTTACGATGGAGCATCGGAACGTGAGAAAATGCAGAAACAAAATCGATTCATAGTGTTTTTGTTACGTTTGTGGATTTAATATGCTCATTAAACGTATAAAATTCATGAAGATGCGTATTTACAGATGACGTTCACAGATCATGGGTACCGAAACTGTTTTGTAACGCGTGCAGAACAAAACTTCATAAGGAGAAAATGTACACATTTCGTTTTCTGTACCAACGTAATGGAGAGATTGCTACTTTTGCTCGAGAAATGTTCTAAAAAAACGAACACAGTATGAATATCCTGACGCATTATCAGTGTCGAAGCGAGAATGTAGGAAGAATGGTCAAACATTGCCCTTAAAACCAACGTCTTCATCATTTCCGCGCAGTGAAAGCGATATGGAAGCAAATCATTTAATTTCGCAAAGTGAACTGAGTGATTTTTATCGCAATTTGAATTTATTGAAATAAAAAGCAGAGTTGCTTGCATGACGGTTGCAGGAATGGAAATGTCTTGACCCTAATACACAATTCACTACGTACAGGAACGGAAATCACGCGGTTTTATGATTCTACAAAAAAAAATGACGTCATGTGTTTATTTGGTGTGGTGAATAGACCATACGCTCGAAATGAATGGCGTTTGTTCATAGACCGTTCTAAATACAGTTTGAAGGCGGCTCTGCTCCTTTATGGAGATACAAATTTATCCATTCCGATTGCTCATGCAAGACCAAGGAAGGTGTGCGATGAGACCGTGCGTAAAATTTCATTCCAAAGTTATCATCATAATTATTTGGGAAAGGTGTAGCCGAGTCGTACGCATTATGAGCAAGGGCAACATTCTTTGCCCTTAGCACCACTTGTATATCCACAGGACGTTTAATAGCCACCACTCCACATTAAGTTTTGCCTTATTAAGAACTTTATCAAAGCGTTCAATCCCGAAGGACTGGCTTTCCAGTACTTAATCATGTTGTTTCCAAAACTGTCAAAGCAGCAGTAGGAGTATTGTTCAAAATTGTTGTTCACATTTTTCTCGATAATCATAAATCACAGGATTACAAGCAAAAAATCAGTTGTTTGCAAAATTAACACTAAATTTGAGGTCGATCGTCTTTGAAGATATTTTTTTTTTTCTGTATTTACAACGTAATTTTATCCAACAAAACTCGGGCGAAGACAGGGAGAGTGGTTACACCAAGGTATAGGGAAAATAGAAAGGTGATATCAAGGATTTTCGCATGATGAGCGAATCCTTATGCGTCAAACAGATCCCAAGCAGTATAAAAGACTCAGTTCAACCTCTTTTGATTTCCGATTTATACTTTTTCATTCAATGAGTCGTCGTTCATTGTCGAAAATGGCAAAACAATGAATTTATTCAATATTTCGAAAACTTGAGCCAATCTTCAAACACGGACTGCTGATTTAGATTCAGCTTCATGAAAAATAGTTTCCAAATTATTATTCTTCTTGGTAGAAAGAATATTCCAAAGCTGCTTCCCTAAAATATTCTTTGTACAATGGGGAGTGTCTAAAAAATGTTCATTTGTATGCTTCCATGTTCGAATCTTCGAAAGTTTATTCAAGATCGTTTTCGAAAAATTTGGCGGCGTTCGAAACTTGTTTGCCCTGTAATTGATTTGCTACGATCCTCATCTTGAAAAAAAAAACAAAGGATGTGGATATCAACAAAGGAACTTTTTTTTGGAGGAGGATCGAAAGTTTTGCCAGGATGTGCAGTGAAGGGGAACTGGTAGTCTTTCTGCTTATGGGGAGGCTCATTCTTCAGAAATAATGCTCCAACTAGGACCAATTTTTTCGCAATCTTATTTCTCAGTATCCTTCAACTCCATGTCAAAGTCCAAATTACTACCAGATGACTACGACGACGACCTCATAAGACGTCTCCTTTTTCTATCGATTATCATTGACGTGAATGATAGATCGTAATATTTTCAAAGCTCTCTACAGTCATTGTCTGCATTATATGCTACTGAGATCAGTATGATGTGTCACACGAATAATGGAAGAAATCGAACATAATAATGATCAACCAGAAAACTGATGAAGTTTAGTGCTACTGACTAGTGAAGAGTTAGAAATAGACGCTCATTCGACATCTAAGGAGACTTCAATCATGTTTAAACAGGAAGTATCGTAGCAGTCATTGGAAGATATGCAATCGAGCCTTGTTCAACTGAAAAGATGGCAAAACTATTAACTTAACAGAAGGTTATAATCAAAGCAGGGACGTGGGCTTACTATAGGGTTGGGGGATGGGAGTCGGGAAACGGTATCTCCTTTCAGAAGTTTTTGGTAGATCAATTTTTCCATTTTCACTTACAACATTATAAGTGATTTATACGCTTGCTAAGCTAACTCAGCGAAGACTCATGGGTACGGAAGTATCTCCTTTGTCATAAGTGTTCACGGTCATTGACGTACGGGAAATTAAGTGGAAGGCGATTTAAGACTACGGCATATGCCGAAGACTAATAAACAGAAAATGTTAAGTTTTAGATTTAGTTTGAAGACATATGGACTCAAGACCAAATTCGCCACCTGGATCTAAACTACAGTGGAAAAACCAATAATCATCTACGGAACGCGTGTAGTGGCCGACAAAATCCAGCGGATTCCTTGTATGGGTATCACTGATACTCTCTGTGTTAGGCCAACAACTGTGATGGAAATTACACACAATCTGATACCCCCTGGATTGGCGTATCCTCGAAGAGGCATCTCTAATTTGAATCTGATTAAAACTCCGTAAGGGTGGAGCGAATTGGATGAATGGCGGCAAGGTTATGGGCAATGTTTTTCAGGATACGCGTGGAATAATCCTTGTAGCCTAGGTCAAAACCGAACCATGGCTTCTACTGTATAATGGATAATTCCTGAAACAGTTAACCATTTCTTCGGAATGGAGATACTGGGATGTGGACTTCAAAACAATTGGTATTAAGCAAAGGCCGACTCGCTTGACACGTACTGCATTACAACCTTAGCAGCGTTGCGACATTTTGCGTAGGCTGTCATAACACAAATACTTGCCGCAATCAGAAAGTGGTTAAGTCTACCATACGACTTTATAAAAGTGTACTTTCACACAACTGCGTTGAAGGGAGGATGAAGGATACCTGCTTTAGAAACGCCGGATTCCAGGACTCATCGTAGGACTTCCAGGACGGTTATATGACCCAGAACCATCATATGATGTATCATATGCAATATCTCTTGAGGTCTGTTGCAAGATCGGTTTTTATGGGAAACTTTATCCGTTTGTGGGTGAAGTGGTCGTCAAAATCTTGGCGGGACGGCCATGAGCTCTGTAGTAGTGATGCTTTGAAAAAATTGTGACCTCTGTGTTTCCGTTGATGGCAGCAAATTGTGGGAAAGTTTTTCAGCAGCAAGCTCAAGCTAGAAGGTTGTTGATTATAGTCGTGCGATACCTTGGCGTGATTATAATGTATATATACAATCGTGTGAGAATGAACTGTTTACAAACTCGTGTTCGGACGACATAACATCAATTTCCAGGCTGACTGCCATGCCAAGCAGAAAACATGCCAGGATTCATCTGATGATTTCCAACGGAGGAAGGGTCCAACGACACGAGCTTTCTTTCAGGAGCTTCTCGTTGCCGTTATCATCGCTACCTTGATAATAACAGAAATAAAAAAGGAATATGTCTCATCAACAAGAGATTCGGATGAATCAGCAGAAAAGCGTCTAAGGAGGATGCGCTCTCTATGTTACCAAAAGAGGAGGCAAACTGCTCCGAGAAGCGAAAAATACAATTTATGTATTATTTCAGATGTTTACAATTTTCACAGCGAAGTCGCTGCGTTACCCAGATCTGAGTCACTGGTACGCATCCGTGATGGCTCTGTCACCGAAATATGGATAATACTCTTCTTATTCAAATTCACATAAATTTCAGTTGGATTTTTAAAAGAAATTTGATGGAATAAGCACTGAACTACAAATACAGGATATAAAACATAAAAAATAATTAAAACTATTCTTGTTTACGTATTTAGGATAATATATTATAAATGGTGCGTACAAGCGAACATAAGAATCTTAAGATGTAGGAAGTAAAACTTGACATAAAATTTTCAAAAAACGAATAAAGCATCTAATTCTGACAGCTTTATTGTGTCTTTGTTTATTTAATGAATTGGTTTTTTTTTTCTCATGTGGTTTGAACGGCCTATGGAACACAGAAAGGCAACAATTGAGTAATCGTCGTAAGTTCCTTGAAAATGAAAATAGTCTCCAGCCAGAATCAATTTCAAAAAGCTCATTGTTGAGTAGTTTTTAGTAACGTTTAAATAATTTCTATAGGCCTGCAATCTAACATCATTAATTATGAATGCTATTTGAAAGATTTTCTTGACTGCTATGACGACTCGAAAATATGCCGAGTCATATGAACCGTGAGGACATGGCACAATCGTAAAGAGTTCATTGCTCCTTTACAACATTGAATCAGAAACACTGGTCCCGGCTCGGGCCAAAGGTGTAGCTTTGTATGCACTTCTTGTGTACTCAATGCAACCATTGATTGCATGCATGTACAGTTCTTCAGTTCTTGAGTTCTTCAGGTCTTTAGATTGAAGCAGCAGAAGAAATGAAGAAGAGTCTTGTTGGGTTCGAAGAAGAAAGATTCAGGTTTTAACTTGCAAGCCATCTATGAGCAACAAACATTTCCTTTTCTCTTCTTCCGAGACGTATTCTTTCTAAGCATCTTGGACGATGTCTTCGAAGCCGTGAGATTGCGCATCAGTTCTTAAAACCTTCGACGTGACTTACTTACAAATTGTTTGTTGTTGCCGTTACTGGTTTATTCCTGCAATAGATGAAATTCATATTAAGGGGGCTCTGAAAGTGTGCCATGATAACCTGAAAAGATCCACTGAGGATATCAGCCACAATTAGTGAATTCCTAGCTCCAATACATCCACTTATTTTCGTAGCGATTAGAATGGGGCTTGAACCGGGTCTTGCAATCAAGTATGCGTGCTAGAATAGAAGAACAATTAAAGCTATGTCTGATTTTGATTCGTCCATTGGAAGGAGCATGCAAAATCCTTAATTTCACGCAACATGAGCCCCCTTACAGGAGATGCTGGTTACTGACCGACGTCAGCCCACTCAGTACGCGGATTCAACGATCTTTACTGATTGCTGTAAGTTCTAGGTTCGCGGCTAAACTCTTGTAACGAATGTTTTGGGAACCGCACTTACAAAGTATGCAATAACTTGTGCGTTGTGTTGTGGTAAGTATTTTGCGGCCCGATGGCGTCAATAGATTGACGGGTTACTTTTGTAGCCTAAGAGATCTCGAGCTGGCTGACTTAGCCTGGAACGGCTGCAGAGACTTTGGCAACTCGGTGGTATCAGAGTACCCATCAATGCCTGCGCAGCATATCTGATCTTGCGGCTTTCTGGTTTTTCGAGCGATTCCCATCTCTGCGACAGCGACAGCAACAGGCAGGTTTGTCTTTGCAGGCGCACAAAGCCACTCAGCTGACAAATATTTACAGCCTAACAAATTATTCATGCATAGTGCACAAGTGATGTAATAGAATCTCGTGTGCTCTTGTCTTGCGCATACCAGGCACTTGGCAAACGTTTCAACCAGTTTTCCATGCATTTTCCATGCATCGAGCGGATTCAGGTGCTAATCGAACGAGCGGGTTTTCGGTGTAGGAGTTGACGCCACGAACTCCACGTAGGTGCAACCATTCTGAGAATCGAGCATAATTTTCAATTCAATCGAAATTGGAACAGTGCATAAATAATATTCGCAGTTGTCATGGGTATCGCAACAGTTAATACCAGTGGATACAAATCACCACCTGACGGCAAACCACCCACTTTCCTGTAACAACCAACTAGGGAAGAAACCTGGTAACCTGCTTACTAACTACGGGGGTTTGTCACGCATGTTCACTGGTTGTCAGACTTGTTTTCAAGTTTCAATTATTATTAGGAGGCTACACCTTAAGTGATCGGGTTTTCTGGGTTCGAGTGTTGTATAGGACTCTTAATCACAATTCATTTACATACGCATGAATGAAAAGTATGAAGTATGAATGAAATTTTGAAAGGAGCGCAGCCACTGTCAAAATCGTTATGATAGCAATGAAATATGGAAAGTGCATTTGACAATAAATTTTGGTGTCGACTGTTGCAGAGGTATTCAAAGCTGGAGTCAATTAGGATTCCAAGCTGAGGCAACTTGGCAATGATTTCAAAACAGTAGTCTCGCCGCTAATTTTTGTTGTAGAATACCGGAACGCGAACGATTTCACGGCGCTTTGGTCGATTGGAGTCGCTCAGCGCTGTCCAAGTTCGTATACTCGCGTTCACCCATTGGTCGGCCGGTCAAATACCAATTCCGGTATCTGGTAAGAAGTATTTGGAGATCTGATTTGTCAGTGATTATTATCTTCATCGCCCTCATCAGATTATTTTTCTTAGAATCCTTCTATCTAAGTCCCTTAGCCTTCTTCGAATATGTATTTGTCCCTGACACAAGTATGTAACACGCCTCGCATAGATAATATAACTTATAATTTATGCACGCACAGACATAAAATATCTTAATAACTGGATTTGAAGCTTAAGGGCTCCGGACAAAGAAAGATACTATCAAGCTGAATTAGAGTTCCGCTTCAGTACTCGTCAGCCGTTTGCCGAATTATAAATTGTTGTCTAATAACGTTCGAATTCCACTTTATTTTCCCATCCCATTTTTTCAGTCCAAATTTTAGTGTTTTTTAAATCCTTGTGTTATGAGTGTAAAACTGAAACTGTTCTGTGTTTGCTCAACGCAACAAAACGATATATCCTTGGTCTATACCGTAAATCCTTGGTCGATTGATGATCGTTCAGGTTTGAAATCTGCTTGGTTTTCATCAATTTTTATGTCAGCATAGGCTTTTACCATTATGTCAACATTTCTTCAGCAACCACTTCTTCAGCACTCATTTTCATTTGCAATTTTGTAAGTCAATTAGAAAAATCACTGGCATCCTATGTGAGAGTCTTCTCTTGAGTTCTGCTGGCATGTCAATGACAGGTGCTTTGCTGTTTTCTTGCGATTGAGTTGACTATTGGACGTTACCCAGCGTTTGCGGTTGAGAAATTACAAATGAAGATCTCACGTCACTATTGTCAACGATGTAAAATTGAAAAAATGAGGACATTGCTTCTCTTTGCACTGATTGGGTTTTTTTTCGCCCTACTTGTGAATAATATTTTATGCCCTACGGGTGCCGTAAACATGCGATGTTAGAATATACTCAACAAAAACTATAAAGCGCTGCATATTTTGCAAATCTAAAATGAAAATAAACCAAGCACATCTTCCTTTCCTTTTAGAGCAGCAGAATTTTAATGATGTGAGTGAAAATCGACTCAATGTTGGTTTGCACCACAGCTTAACTACATACAGCACTAACACTCCCGGGCAATTGCACCTAGATAGAGATAGAAAACACACCAGTAAACTTATATTTGTATTGATTTGTACAGTAGATCGAAAGATATTGAATTTGGGGCGGCTTGCCCGCATCATGTAGAAAAAACTTAAATCACTGCCAACTGAGCGAGCTTTTCTTTGAGATTGCATTATTTTCAAAAAAATATTTTTGTTTTTTAATTTGGATCAGCAACATTAACCTCTATTCGTAGCGAATTATTTTGAATGTATGTAGAGGTATTTTAATTCAATTCTATGTCTTTTAATTCTATCTAACATATCTCTAATGATATTTATATTATTTTCCTTAATTCTGAAAGATTTGAGCCGTCTGCCTGTTACGATTTCGAAACTTAGTTAAAATGCAAAAAATGTGTTATTGTAACAATGTTATACGGTTCCTCAGGTGGGACAAATCGGAAAAAACTCGAATGAGCCTTTTTTGGTTATGATGACAAAAATCTACTTATCGATTATTTGGAGCTAAATCTATAGGGATTAGAAGAACATCACAAACACTCACTTATATTCAATATAATCCAAAAAAGAAATGAAAAACTTCGATACGTTTTTGACGTTTTTCAAAGCGCGGTGCGAGCTAATGCAAAATTTTAAGATGGCCGCGAATGAGCTTGTCAAAATGTATGCAAACACTGTAGAAGAGAATGACAGAGATATTGTACCCCGTGTATAGCTGTGGGTCACTTACCCTAATTCTTTCTAAATCAATCAACAATTATCCTTAAAAAGTATAAAAAACAATTTTCCTGTTTCAACACCTCCCTTTTGGCAATTATATTTGTTTATGATTTGTTGACAATAAAGAACTTTGTACTTCGCTTCCTTTTTATCCCATCTCAGTATTTTTTTTAGAGTTTCATTCTAATTTTTCGCTGGAAATCGCTCTCTGGAGCCATGTTTTGGAAAAGCAGCCTCACCGGTTTGGTATCATTCGATAATACGGACGAGGTGGCCGATTCTAACTACGCTTGTTGTATATTTTTCACTACATCAACGGCGAACCCGATTTTTAATAAGGACTCCATCACCAGAGAGCATGCTTTTTGACAATCGGTTACTACGCACTGTTCCTAATGCGTAAATACTTCTGCTTTGAAGATAAATTAACAAGCCTAAGTTTGTATAAAAATTGGCGAAACATAGGATGTGATTGACGAAATTAGGTGATCACTTTGATCACCATTCATGGAGCTTGTTGGGTAGATATTGTCGGAGGACTCTATCTAGAATTTTCGTAGCGCAGATGTGTTCGTCCCCGCGGAGACTTTGTCGCATTGTTACAGAAGAGAACCAATCGTTAAAATGTTTGATATTAGGTCATATGATTTTTTACCTTTTTCAAATACCACAAAGTTTTCAGTGAAATGTAAATTTCATCGCATTTCTTCGAATTAAACCAAACGCATTACTTTACAAACAAGTGCCTCCACCCAATTTATAGTTACATTTGGGTATTTGTAAACGGAAATATAAAGAAATATTTTAATATATTTGCGAAAGTCTGCAGAATTCATGTTGAATTTCTGTTCAATGTATTTTGGTGCGCTTTCGTTTGTTTGGATTCATAAGAGAACTAAAAGATCATTATCCTAAAATTACCGGTAGGAATCATATCGTTATCTTATCTTATATTCTTATTTGTATTATACTTATACGTATTCTTGTCCTGAAAGCTGCATTATTTACATCGATGTCACTAGCAAAGTCTCTAATTTCTTTCTCCTCATTGGTGTTTTCCTCCTTTCCTTTCTTGATGGAAAGCTGTATAGAAGATAAGATATCTTTATAAGGTATTATCGATAACTTGAGATCCTCTTTTTGGCGACACCATTCCAGAACGTTATCAAGGCGAACCTTTAAATTTATTGTTTTAGAGAAACCATTTAAAACATTTTCCAATCACGAAGGAGCTAACTTCATGGTGAGCATTGTAAAGTTCATTCCTGTAATTTTCCAAATTTTGTTACACCAACAGACTGTTAAATTTTTCACTTCAAATGCAACACACAGAATATTTTTTCCATTAAATACAAAAATTGCAGCGTAAAGTTGTCAGAAACGTTGCCTGTGATGGCGCAGAGCGACCAAAAAACAAAACTCGTGAATATTACGGAAACGAAGGGAAGCCCATGATGAGCCTTAAAGCATGAAAATCAGCTGTTTAAGTAAACCTTTCCTGAAGGCGAACTCATGTACTAGAGGCTTAAGTGAAAACCTTCTCCGTCTTGTCATGCAGCATTTACATCTGGTTTCCTCTGGTCCTTCAATTTATCCTTCAAATGTTACCGACTGTCACAAAGTTTTGATATTCTGCGCCTCAAGTTTGCATCGTTTCAAACGCAACAGTCTCGAATTTTCCGACATTTTCGCGTATTTTTGTCGCCAGTCTGACTTGTTTGCACTCTCCTAGTTCCCAATTTAAGTCCAATCATTAACAAAAATCAAAAAGTGAAAAAATTACAGACCCCGTTGCTTTGCATGCAACGATGCAAATTTCAGACACCTTTTGATCTGTCCTATGTTGACAATCGCCATCCTCGTTAAATTTCAGTTTCATCGCGACCGGCATTTTTTTTTTTGTTGCGGTCACTGCAATCCATTATTCCTGAGAAATGTGCACGAACAAAACATAAACACGAATAATTTCTCCGAAATCTGAAAACAAATAACGGAAAACGAGCTTTTCACTTTTTTCACCTGAAAACAAATCCATTACCAATTACCTGCATGGAAAGTAAGTGCAACTCACTCACCTACTGCACATATGACTTTGGCCAGTGCGGCGGAATTCTTCGCGGAAGCAAACATCCCCAGTCAACTGGCCTGCACCGCTGCAATCGCACCGTTGTCGATTCCAACGAGAGCGCACTTTTCTCTTATCCCTACTCTCTTAGTTTCCTCTACTTCTTCGCCGACGTGCTCTTGGTGCGCGCACAAGTTCCGTTTGGCAGCGATCTCTCAATGAATTTCTTCGGATTCGGATTTCGAGCAGTCTCGTATATGTCTCGCTAGTGATAGTTTGAACGGTTACGTTCCCATATGTGCGCTACGCGGTTTTCCCCATTTTCCTCGTTCTTGGTATTCTGCTAACAAAATCATAATAGCGTCGTGCTAATTAATTAGTCGGAAAAATCAGGTGTTTCTAATTGATTGGAGGCATCACACGTCCTTGTAGAATTTCCCTGTGAGAGTGCTCGTGTGTGACCGACTCAAGGAGTCGCGAAAGGGTTAAGGCAACGTGTAGCGGAGCGCCAAGTTACTTGCCTAACATTGAATAATTCATTGAATTCTTTTAATTGTCGAGTTCGTGACCGAATCCGCGACAATTGCGAATTTTCCTGGCAATTTACGTACCATGCGTGCATAGTGAATTGTTTTTATTTTTGTGCATCATTAACGAACGTCCGGTGATTTTTGTTTGTGTAGTGGAAACACACATTGGTCCTTGTTTGAAAAGTGTTTGCAGAAGATACTCCCGACGTGCCGAGAAAATCCTGTTGGGCTTGTCGCTCGTTCGAAAGCTTCCTGCATCCTGCAATCCTGATCAAATTTGGTGGTTTTCAACCGTTTCCTGTGCTGAATTCGCGAGGATAATCCGCGAGTCAGACAGTTTATTTCCGTTGAACGTGACTGTGCAACTTGTCAGATTCGCCACCCGCCCTTAGTGCACCCACCCCGTTCAAAAATCAAGAAATCCATCCGAAAAACTTAACTTCTCGGCGACAGTCCTTGCGCTATCGGTGAATAGAAAAAGGATCTACAACCAGTTTGCGTCTGGAACTTTGAAATTCGAAGTTGCACTCAATTACAGTTCATATACCCTATTGGTAAGTTTAAGATTTGACTAGACAAGTTCTTGGTCAGGCAGGGGTGGATGTTCGTTAGCTGGTAGATTGGTGCATCCGTTAAGCGGATTCAATGGAATGGCGTTGTGAATAAGTTGTTTTCATCTAGTCCTGACAATGCTTCGCGTGTTGGCTTCCAAGTTTACCCTCAAATTTGAAAATCCACTAGAGTCCAATCAATCCTTGTAACCTAGTGCACTAAGACGGTCGTATCCGAAAATAGGTACGCATCCTTACACGAAATACAGAAAAATAACAGGATAACATAAAGTCCCAAAGAGGCAAACATCCTCTTTCGCATCGCCTAGGTCACTGCTCGGTTCCTCAATTCTTGTGAAATCCATGCCACTCGACATTCCTGTACACACGTAACGTCAAACATGACCCCTCGCCTTCTCTCTTCCACTACAATCACGCCTACCCCTCGTTTGCTTTCTTTCGTGCCAGGATAAAATCGCGAATCTTGCCCACACCCGAAAGAGAGTAAAGAAATCCCCAAAGGACGTTTTAAAGTGTTCAATTTTTAACTATAAATTCTCGGGGTAGTTGCGTGACTTGACTGTGGAAGCAAAGCTCAAGAGGTTCGAGGGCACGACATTTACAATGTGAGGCAGGATAAAAACTATGCCATGTCGTGGCTCCTTTGGAAGAATATCCATAATATATGTGTCTGAAATGGGATATTAAGGAAGACGTTCTGCGGATGTAGATTGGGTTTCTGGAGTGCCAGGATTCAATGGTACAGACATTTCAAATGTAGAATGCATCATAGTAATAATTTCAATGGAATCGAGTCTCGAAAATGAGGACATTAGCTATTCTCTGTTGGTTGCCGTTTAATTTTATGCAAACGCCTGCAGAAAGGAAGCTTAAGAAAATATTTGCGTTCTTGTTGAGGAGTCAAAATTGTCGGTTTATGTGAAAATTAAATGAAATTCGGGGTGGAATTTTTTCGCGAGAAATATATTTGCGGTGAGAGATACAGATATCGAAATTAAAAACATTAAATTTAGTTTGACATCTAGGAGTTCATTCCCTTCAAAATTTTGCTGTCCTAGAAATTGCTTGTAAATTGCTTGCTTCAACCTTAAAGGGGAAGTTATTTTTTGACAGAAACAAGATTTTCTTTACCATGGGAGGGTGGAAGTTACAAACAGAGCGGCCTACAATTTTTTGAATTTATTTTGTGAAAAATTTGACATAAAATTTTGTTCATTATTTTTATTTTTGCACTGTACCAGGTTTTCATTTAAGTTTAAACATATTTCTGAAAAAGTAACAGTGAAAAGATAGATACCTTATCATGGGGGTTAACTACTTAAAACTTAAGACTTAAAAAAAACTTAAAACGACTTAAAAACGTTGTTTCAAGCATCTAAGAGTTCGATTGAAGCTTATTCTCTCACTTTTTTGACAATTTTCAGCTGTTGCGCGCCAGATTTTCCTTATCTTCCGTTTTGAAGTATCTGGAAAATATTTTTCCAGGATTGAATTATGAATATATGATCTTACATCATATGAATCTGTGAACAATTTGCATATTTTACCATTGTTTTTACGCCGTCGAAGTATCTTCCAACATTTGTTTGGAATTCGAACGAACGCGGTCCAGTAGAATTAATAATGATGCCAAAAGGACCTTTAGACAATTTTAACCTAGTAGTTAAGATGGGAATTTGAATCTAAAGGTGCGAACGTTTTTGAAATAAACCGCAATATTTTGTACTTTTCAATGTCAATGTACTTTTCAAAAAGAAATGGAAGACAATATCATTAAAATGACTGCTACGGCTAGCCATATAAAACCTCTTACGATCGGTCTAATTTTTCAGTTTTTTTTCGATTGTTTGGGCCTCTATTGTGTCAATGGCTATATCAACGTCTTACTTCATGTTCCGCGGCCTAGACATGGTCAATTGACATCAGAATTTCGGCTAATGATGCAATTTTTGAAAACAGTAGACAAAAGAGGTGTTTGAAGTTTGCATCGTTGAAATCGCAACGCTGTCAAATTTTATCTCTTTTTTGTTTTTTGTAGATGATTAAACCGAAATTAAATACTAGTAGAGCGTAAAATATTCAAAAATGTGCATAAAGGTTACCTAAATTTCAAGTCAAATCATCAAAAATACATCCAAAAAGTCAAAAAATTTCAGACCGTTGTGTTTTCAACGATGCAAACTTCAAACGCCTGACAAAATTCCTGTTTAAACCAAATGTCATCTGTGTTATCCTCCTCAATTTCGGACGACAAAAAATTTCTTGGCATGAAACAGTCTTCACTGTAACAACGTTCCCTTGTTCATTTTCAAAAAAAAATGACCCAATCATGCTGCCAGAACAAAATCCTTATCAAGCAGTCACTATCACGAATCGTTGGTTTCTCCACGATGACATGTGGATTTTCTGAGCTCCTCATACGACAATTTTGCTTTTTGACGTACCCTCTAATTTAATTTAGCTGTGTTCGCATTCATACCGAAGTGTTTATGTAAAATTTTCCCAAAGAAGTAACAATAACTGCTATGTATTCGGTTGAGCTCATAAATGGATTCTTTTATCCAAAAACGATCCAGTTGCACGATCTCGCTTCACTAATGGATCCACAAACTGCGTTTTTGACACATCCTTTTTCTAAAACTTCTTTCGTTAATCTCTTACAGTTTGAATTGGACGCACCAATTCGTGAAAATGTTTTAATTTTTCCCAACTTGGTTTAAGCGAAAAGCGACCCAATTCATAAATGCCAAATATAAAATTAACTTTCTGTCCGATCGCAAATGACATCGAACCTTGCAACCTCAAAATAATTTATAGCACCCATTCCAAACGCTAGATGGCCCTGTAATAGCAAAAATTCGGTGAACCCTGTTAGTTTAAAAGGTTTGGATGGATGTTGCTAAGTCATTTGAATACGTTTATGCAATATACTTTAGTTTATATTCACTAATGTCGCGATCATCGCGAAACAACGTTAGTAAGATTATTAAAATAAAATATTTCTGAGTCTCGCCACATAGCTGTATCAAATTCTAATACGATCCTCGACTTCATGTTCAATCATCTGCTATACAATAAAAATGCATAACGGACAAAAGCGTAACTTTATTGGTTGGATACATAAGTGACAATGTAAAAGGCTTTTGTAAAGCCGACCAAAAAGCTGGTTCTTCGCAAGTAATTATATTTTTGAAGGTAATCCATGGTTATATTCTTTTTCAATATGCACGAAAACTTCACTTGTCAAATTTGAAGTGGCTGCAACGCAACGCTGTCAATTTTTTCACTATTTATTTTTAGTAGATAACACAATTGGTAACCTAGTAGAGTGCAAAAAAATCAAACATGCTGATAATTTACCAATATTTTGAGTCAAATTACCAAAAAATGTTAATGTGTCATGTGTCTACGCACGAAACACTAGTGGGATAAAAGGAACCTGGTTCTGGCGTGAAGATCGAAGCATTAAAAAATGTTTGAATGTATGCAGTTCAAGCCGTTATGACCAGTTTCGGATGGCCCTTATCTGTCAAAAATGACTACCCAATCCTTGTCGTGGACCATGACCATGGAATCTTACCCACTTTACGAAAGTGATACCAACGCTGCTTACCAGATATGTTGCATAAAAAGATTGTGATGTTTATTTTTGATCAAACTTTTTGGTTTTTTTGCGGCAGAAATGTTTATTTTTTTCGTTCTTGTTATTTTCCGCTGCCCTAGGCTCCTGCAAGTACTTCATGAAAAAATTCATACTCGCTCACAAGTTGAGTTAGATGCTTCTCAACACAGCTTCTCAACATCTGATCAGCTTTGCCTTATTCTTTATTTCACCGTCCGATAAAAATCCATCGTATGTTCTTGTAAAAACAGATTTCACCGGATGGGATTACTTCCGCAATAGTAACATTAATCAAAAAGTCATTTAAAGTAAATATTAACATTAATCAAAAAGTCAATTCCAAACACTGACCGCTGTAATGTTCGCATGTAGTCATAGAAAGATTGAAGGCTCAACAAACGCGTAGGGTAAAAAATTTGTAAATTTGTAAAAAAAAAAATGTTTTTCCAAACCATTCCCAGACGTGTTATTCCAATTCCAATTTTTTCGCTTTTTGAATGTTTTTTTTTTGGATGATTCGACTTAAAATTTTTGTAATTTTAAATGTAGTTTTGATTTTTTTTGCACTCTACTGGGTTTTCATTTCAGTTTAATCACCCACTAAACACAAAAATGTCAAAAACTACCATGGCATAGTTAGAAGTGCCAAAATATGTCTAATTTTCAAGCTGTAAGTGGCTGATTTATAAGAAACTTCAATAACATATATCTATATGTTATATCTATTTTTCTTTTCAATTCGCTCCTAAGCTGGATTTGTCAAAATGCTTTGCAAATAGCTGTCTGAAGTTTGCATCGGTGGAAACGCAATGGTCTCGATTTTTATCTACTTTTCGAATATTTTAGGATTCATTCAATGAAATTTATGTAGTTTCTTTTCGTAGCTTTGACTCTTCTGACACTCTAGTTTTCAACTTCAGCAAAATCGCTGAGATATGTCAAAAAGTGGAAAAATGTCAGACCGTTGCTATTGAAATAATGCAAACTTCAGACACCTTTGAAAATACACAAATAGTTATAGACAGTGTACACAAAAAATTGTACACAAAATAAATTTCGATCTAAATAAAAATTAGAATCCTAAATTATTGCTCACAGACAATGTTGTGCGAAGTTGTTCAGGCATTCAGGTACAAAGAAGCATTGACTTTATTTGAATCAGTTCCTAACAAAACAACTTTACAATTTTCGTAATTAATATCATTTTCGAATAATGATCGAAACCCCTGAAATGATGAAAACCTCGGTTTTTAATTTTCCATTGTAAATTTATATTTTTCCGTAATCGATTTTCGATCGTTATCGTTCGGTCTTCCTCAACGAGTGACTTTACGATATATTAGCCAATTTCGAATTTATCACTTCGAAAATCACTTTAAAATTTTAGAAAGTCACTTTTAAAATATCAAATACTTTCTATTCAGAGTAAGTATTCTGTGATTTCAGGAATATTCGAGTATTACAATTCGAATCATTAACTCCATTATACGATTTTTATGTTTCCTCTAAACATTCTCCAACACATTTTCACGTGATGACTATAAGAAGTTGCGCTACAAAAGTAAAGGAACAACTGAAATACTATTTGACATAAGTCGAAACAAGGCGTCTGAAGTTTGCACCGATGTCAACCAAACGGTTTTGAATTTTCTCACATTTCGAATTTGTATGGATAAATGTACTGATATTTTTAAAAAGCGCTCCTGCTTTTTTATGTAAAGATCACTTTACAGATTTTTTAGCTGCTGTCTCCGTGAAAAAAATCACAGAAAAGAACTCAATATGTGTTCAAAAAAATGGAGCTGTAGCGTTTGCAGCGATACAAACGTCAGTCTATATTGTAACCAATAACGAGGGCTAATATTTCGAGCAAACTCCCACTCTAACGATATTTGAATCCAATTTCCCAGACGCATTGGTGTTGGTAAGCGAAACTTGATGAACAAATGCGTTAGAGACGTAGGTGCTGAGAGCATCAATATTTTCTTAAATTTGGTAAAATAAACAATGATATACATATTACTCAGGAAAAATTACTCCCACATACATTAAGGTTCAGAAAGCTAGCCATGACGATTTCTCTATTCACCTACGTCATTGAATTTCTAAGCTCTCTATCTAGCAAAGCTCGCTTTATTTGCTACATGGGGTAATGTTGTTTCTTTCTGTAAGATGTCCACTCTGGACTGTTAGCGCGTTTTAGTGGTTGCACTATCAGACACATGCTCGGCTAGAGGCTTCCTATTTTTGTGCTTGAAAACCGTTCTAACTTGGTGAATTGATGCCATTTCATGGATTTGAAGGGACAAAGAGTTTCAGTGCTCCATGCCTTTTTCCCTCTTGTCACGAACTCCGGGGAGGAAAACAAGAGCCTTTTCCTTTGGTTTATGTTACAAATAAGGAATTTTCATCTTCCTGCCCTACCATGATATCCAATATAGGGTCCATTTATCACTGTATTAATATCCGCAATCTTCCGGAATTCAGTTTGAGTAATTTTCATTTCATCAAACGTCATAATGCGTTGCAAGAAAGTTTGCCCTTCATCTTGAAAGCGTGCAAAAAGCCTCTGACAGTTTTCAACTCTCGTAGTTTTGTGTTCTTGGGCAAGCAGACGAGGAATCCACCTCGCTAAGATTTTTCAAAACTTTTAGGATTAGGACTAGGATTGACTTCTCTTTGCTCATTTTGAGGACGACTAAAGAAACCGGTCGAGCCATTGCTTGGCCTCAAGTCATCTAGAAACGATCTCTCCAACATGTTCCGACGCTTCGTCTGCCTTAACCACGCTTTTTAAGCCCTCAGGATCAAATGGATTTTGCAGCAGAACATTTCAAAAATTCAAATGTGAACGTAGACCTTTTGGAACCATTATAGGACTGTTCTTGAAATTTTCATTGTTTTGCATATTTTTTTATGGTTGGACTGATTTTTTGTAAATTGCTTTTCGCAAATTTGACTTATTTTCACTTTACTAGTCTTTTTTTAATTCTATTCCATTCATAATTAAATTTCGAGACTGATACCTTTGAATTATTCAGAGTCTATCTGCAATTATTGAGAAAATATTTCCTGATGCTCTGGAAAATTCAAGACTGATGAATGTGAACATTGTAAAGGACTGAAACAGCACACTGTAAAGGACTGAAGATGTCCCTTACCATGTTCTCGATTCGAAACGAAATTTCCTGCCGCGTATTATTACTATTAACTATCATCACTAAGAGCATTCCGTTTATAGATGTTAACAGATCAAACCGAAAACAATAACAACAAAAAGCCCAAGCCACCTGGTAAATATTGAAACAGAAAGTACAAGGCCATCTTATGAACCTAATGAAAGTCTCACACATGCTTTCTACTTATTCGATTACCTCACATTTGAAATGTAATATTTATATGCGAGTGCACCTCGTCTGCTCGTTTGATTGAATTTCCGTTGCGCAGGCAGGCATCGTTGAAAGTTTCACACATTCTTTTCGAATTTTTTTCTTATAGATACTTTTGTTGAGCCATTGTAGATAGATAAAAGGTTTTCTTTTCACGACAATAACAAGCTTGCCGTCGATATTTTTTGACTTAGATGGCATTTGCCTGAGCACTGTGCCACCAATTCTTATCGCTCATTCGCGGATAAGTTGATAAGATAGGTCGCGAATTTCGCTTGTTGGTACTCATCGTAAATTTAGCAATTATCTAAGACAAATTGATTAAAACAGAAAGTCGAAACGGATAAATACAGCTTTCAATTTTTGTTAATGATCTCGTGGATTGTTTATAAACTTTTCGTTTAATATCTTTCAATGGTGTGTTTAACCTTGTGCATAGCAAACTTACATTTGCTTTTCGCGAACTCAAGTCAGAAGCAACCAAATGCGTTGCAAAATTAACGCCAATCATGAATTTAATTTCAAAAGCGGAAATTTCATATCAAACTTTCTTCACTGTTAATGGGTAAAATTAGCTGAAAAATATATTAACAATATTTCATATAGCACCTCTCACTTACGTTTTGTTCAATATTTGCCGGACGGGAATAAAAAAGCAATTAAACATTTTAAGTGAGAGTTATGGTTACATAAAACGGTGTTTATTGTTTCGAATATATTTTTCTATCCTTTGTTACAATTAAAAGGACAAAAACGTATTACATACACACAGCCAGACACAAAAAAAAAAGAAATTAAAAAAACTTGCAATAAACATAAAGTGACAAAATTTACATGGGAAATGTAACAGCGATGGTAATACATGAAAAGATGTAATGTACTGGAAATTAATTTACCTATCATTCGAGAATTTTACTGCGAGGCAGGTGAGAGGTGACGCAACACAACTTTTAGCGGTCCTCATGCATATGTGCGAAAAAATGTTCATAATGTTTTTCTTTTCGTCGTGTGCCGAACAGCATGGAAAGTATATTCTCTCATCTAGATAAAAGTATGGTGCGAAAAACAGCATACAGTTGCCGGCAAAAGTCTGTGTTCACTTATAGACGGGACTTTTTATAATCAAAGGGGTGAAGAGTTAATGAATAATACAACTCAGTATTTTGGATTATGGTTCTAAACATGGGATACGTAAGGTGTATTGAGTAGTTACAGACTCAATGATCTCAACAATCAAATATTTAATTCGCTGTGAATCCACGAGATTTATCTCGCATTTTGTGCTCTTTTTTGACCCTTTTATCAACCCTGAAGCCAAATTCATAAGTCGTTTTTATTGCACCCTAAAAGGATTTCTATTACATCATTAGCAGTTATTACATTTAGTAGTGTTACATTTATTATATATTATTATAACTCCCTTGGTGCCGCAGTTTTCGTCAAGACGCCTTAGTTCCCAAATCGGATGCATTTGTTGACATAGACTCTTTCATGTTTGGCAGATTTGTTGATTAATTTTGATCATTTATATTATAAATGACAGAAAAAGGTGATCAACTGATTTGCATCAAGTTTTGCTTTAATTTTGGAAAGGCTTGTTCAAAAACAATTGATATAATACACATGACATTTAAAGAGGTGGGCATGAGTAAAGCAAGAATAAAATATATCACGTTTGTTGGTAGTGATCCTCGTTCACGCCGACCCTTGGATGTCGTAGCATCAAAATAACATCAAGCACGGAAGAATCGCTAACAAGCACTAACACAATGAGCAGACTGCCAACCTAACGGTATTCGACAATAATTTTTGCTATTTATGAACGAAAACTGGTTGGGGAGTAAGCATAAAGTGACGATGTCGACAGATGCACACTGACATTCTCTTAAATGTTGTACTTAACTTCTGACATACACTTTTATATCGGAAGAACCATTCACTCATCGCAATCTCTCCAGGAACATATAACGTTTAATTTTCAAGTTCTCTATGTTGCAATGCTCACTTTATTTGCTTCTCTATTTTATTTTTGTCTTTTACATTTTTGAAAATATATTTTTCGTTGTTGCTACATTTTGGAAAGTACTACATAAAGGGTACGTACGTTGGTCGGCAAAGTTGTAGGAATTGCTTTACTTGTCAGTGTCATTTTCTTCAAAATTATAATTTAGTTGGTGTCAGAAGCATCTGAAGTTGGCATCGTTGCGACGGATGCAAATTTTCTTTCATTTCATTGTTTTGTCAAGGAATGAAGTGAAAAAACTGACAAAGAACAAATAAGATGATCTTTGAGGAATTATTCCTTAAGGACTTACTACGGTTATCTGTAGTCATCATCACTATGTTCTGAACGTCTTTCTGCTTTTACATACTTCTGTACGTGAAGCTTTTACATTGTAAGGCTGCGAGGATAGATAGAGCTTCGCAAATAGCATTTGCAGAGGGACGAGTAACGTTAATGGGTTGCGATTTATGAGTCATCTTGGGTACATAGATATGTCATTCTTTGTTTATCTCACGATCGAGGACTAGAAACATTATATTGGAGTTGGATACCGGTTATTTGCTTATAACTTTGTTGTATACTTTTTCGACGATTTACATTTCTAGTTATTCCACTCTTCAAATAGCCAGCACTCAAAACTATGCACGTCACTGCGGAGTTGCAGGATTGCTCTTTGCCTTGAAAGCTGTGTTAGCGTTTTACTTTTTGCAAAACATTGATAATTTGTTCGTTGACTAACCCTAGAATGTGAATTTCTGCCTATTTCCCTTGTGCATTTGCAATTTTCAGAGGTCAGTGCGTTATCACTGAAAAGGGCAAACAGTGCGGAGGAGCATCAGAAAGAAATAGCTACGTATACCGTATGAAGCAAATAAAGCGAGCTTGGCAACGTAGAGAGCTTGAAAGTTATAGGATTCATATCAGTGTTTTGCTTACAAACATCAATACATTTGTGAAACTAAAGGCGAATACCGTTAGTTTAGTGCTTATTCTAACTGTCATTGCTTGTTGTGATGTGCCCCCATCATCAGCGTCATGCCCCCTGCTCTGATTTCGCACTATTGTTCTATGGTTTTCCGATGATGATTGAAATTTCATTAATTGTATTTTGGAAAGATTTTCCGCCATTCTCCCCTCCGTTCTCCCCGTTTGTTTCGTCGACAGCGTTTCGGGGGTAATTCATCTTTGGTGTATTGTTTCGTTGTCTGTTTGCCTGTCACAAACATCGTTATTTACAGATCCATATTTTCATGTATTATTTAACCCTATTAGGTTCAACTAGTTGGTGCGCGTTACATGAAAAACCGCACTCGTTCCTGTCAAAATGAGCTCTTTGAAGTTTACATCGCTGCAAACGCCATGGTCTCAATTTCTTGCATTTGAATATTTTTAACATAATTTAAATGATTTTTTTGTTATATCTGTTCGTGATTTCGACCCTACTGACACTCTACTAGTTTTAAACTTCAATAAAAACTTCAAAAAACATCAAATAGTTAACAAAAAAAACTTGAGACCGTTGCGTTTGCAACGATGCACCAACAAAATGATCATCATTTTGATTAACTTATTCCAAAGGATCTATTTTCGTTCGGTCGCAAAAATGCAAACTTCAGACATAAGATGGTATCTGTCTGCCAAAAGGTACTTAGAACTGTAGTTGTCCATAAATGTTGAAGTTTGCATCAGTAGAATGCAACGAAATGTAGGTTTGCAATTTTTACATGAATGGGACCTACAGAACTTGAATGATTTATATTTAATACCTTGGTTCTATTGAAATTAGGCACTAATAGATGTTGTATCTTCTGAACCAACTCATGTATGAAATGAATACATTTTCATTGCGTTTCAACGATGCAAATTGTCAATGATGTTCGTAAATAGAATGCAGTCAACCGTAAGTACTTGATTAGCAGCTGACTTCGATTCAGAAAGCTTCAAGTACAAAATTATGCTTGAAACGTTTTTGCCAAAAGCTAAGAGTTTCAAGTTTTTTTCGAATTGTCCGTATCGTTCTTACCAGCAACCCTTAGCGGACATGTGTTGTCATGTGTACCATAAACTTGCTGGACCAGGCTACAACTTCTTGCAGGAATTTAGGTTTCAAACACTTCTCATCTTCATTTTCTTATCGATTTCCACTGAACGCTTCATGTCGAAATTCGTCTAATTTTCCAATCCAATTTCGAATAGATTAAAAAATTCGACACCAGTCATACGTAGAATTTCTCTCGTGAGTGTGCACACTTAGATTGGACACTTGCACGTATCTCATCACATGTGGAGCTTGTTCACAAACAACCATAGCAAAGCTTTCATACGAATTCGACTGCCTTTTGGGTTACAGTCGGTGGAAGTAATATAAGGCATCACGTGTATATCGAATCCAAGCTGGGCCACGAGGATTATTGTTCTGAGAAGGTTCAATAGAACAATGGTGTCACTTTACCAGATTACAAAGAAGAAACGGAACTATTCACAATACTCGAAGTGGAAGACAATTGTTTGGGAAACGTGGTTTGAGGTGCTCAAAAGACCCTGGGCAATTCAATTTGCTAAATGTAGTTAAGGATAATGGGACTGAAATGCTATCGTTTGAGTGTCAAATCCTCATTTGAATCGATATTCATGGAGGATTGTCCTTGTTTGGATCCGTCATTTCTTATCATGCTTTAATATGATAAAAAAAAATAAACACAGTCGCCAACCAGCTTGTATAGGAAATTCGATATGAACGTGCAACTTGATCGAAAAATTTTCAACATATCCTCATGGAACTACTTGAAAATTCATTACCTCAAGGTCTACCCGTAAATTGAACATTGAATATTCTCGCTTTCATTGCAATCTAAGTTAGTGTAACTCCTCGCAACAGAATTATAAATGCTGCAGCCTTGCAACAAGTCCACAGCACTTTCCGCGCAAAGATACAAATTTAATAATTTTCCCATTTATACACAAATCGATGAAATGCATATGCAACATTGACGAGGATATGTTGCCGTCTCAGGTCAGGCATGTGCTGCTGCGGTTGCTGCTTCAGGCTATAAGAATAATGAAAAGTTAGTGCAAAGGCTTCTCTGTTTAGAACGACGACACTTGATTTGATGCAGTTCATACCAGCAGCAGCGCGAGGGTCACAAAAATAACCTTGTTCTGAAAACAACTCGATCCGCAGCCATTTTCGCTCGGCATATGCTAATTTTGTGATATTTACGCCAAAATTATGATAGCAAGCGAACACCATCAGCAACTATAATAATAATTGGGCTAATGTGCGCACACATGTCGAATAAATATCAGCACGAGTGCTCGACGGTGGGCGTTTCGCACGATAGATACTTTTTTGTATCTTTTGGCTGGGAAGCGAACTACACGTAAAACGTTGGAAAATAATGCGATTATTGCCAATAGATCGAATGCAAATGAGTAAGAAGCAAAACGATGGAACAAAGGAACAAAGTACAAAGCGGTCGACTCGATGCAGTAACAATAATGTCATCGTCGATCAACTTGATAGCTGATTATCTGCGACTAATGTTTATTGAATTTTCCGAACGGACAAATTGCGGATTCGGCGATTAAGACATGGACTTAAGATGGATTTGAACTGGTAAATGGATGATGGATAAGATTGGTTGTAAAATCTACACATCGGGCTGTCATAAGCGCAAATATTTGTTGATAACTCTGCAAATAAGCAGGAGACTGCAAACAAAAATTGACTATTGCGAAACTCATGTAATAAATTTTGATGAAATCATTGTCCAAGTTATTAGGTCACATTATTTTCGGACTGTGCTATGACAATCGGCATAGTGCGAATCGAGGTCGTACTAAGTGTTAGGTATGCAGATTTAGCAGGGTCACCAAGGCCATCCGGTGTTGTTTCTTATTTGTAAGTCAATAATAATCGGTAAACCACCATTGTCTTTGGATTTATCCTTGCAAGATTAGTGCCTTACTTTCACAATATAGCACAGTATAATGAATTACTGCAGAGCATTGCATAATTGAAAAATTCCCATCGAAAAGGTGAAATGATCTTTGGAAATACAAATTTCATTAATTTCTAATCGCCTTATTTGCCACTTTGGAGTTACGCAAGACAGGCGTCAATAATTTTGTATGCAATTCGTTTCAGTCCCTTTGAAGTAAAATTATGGAGCCTCCAAATTTTCGCTCGAAGTTTTCGGTACCAATTATTCTGGTCATGGAGGTCAATATTTTCTCTACAAATTACGAAGCTAGCGTTACTAGCGTTATGGAAGATCAAGTCACCAGACTAATACAAGGGTGGTTCCCAACCCAACACAGCAAACTAAAACATTTTTGAACAAATGAAACATTTTCCTTTAATACATAATCTCCTATCAGCTATATAAATAAATAAATTTGATGTCATTTGAATATAGGAACTGTCTCGATCCTCTCTATAACAACTGTCAACGTCACTTCCCCATCATTGGACAATCTGTGGCCACTGAGCCATTTTTTCAAGTTTGGTTTTCAATCATTTTTATGCGAATGTGTTAAATCTTGCGAACAGGGTTCATGAGTAGCAATTCAAACTCATTAACTTTGACCATTGCAATAATGGGTTTCTGATCTGTGATCAGAAACACGGATCAGATGATATTTCATCTGATCCGTGATGAAATAATACTTTCTTCTAAGGCAAATGCGCCCCTGTTTTGCTTGGTTTCTCAGCTCAAACGTTGCAGTAAGTTTGTAAATTACTCAACTTTGATAGCTTTTTGTTTTCTGAAAATCCAGTGAAAATTATTCAACGCGTATCCTTAATATCCGTGGTGTCTAAAATTTGCATCGTTGCAAACGCAACGGTCTCCAATTCATTCACTTTTTCGATACTCCGACTTGAAGCCTTGGCAAATTTTACTTGTTTGCATTTTTACATTTTTTAATCTTACAAGATTTTCATTTTCAAGTCTTCGGTTTCTTAAGAGCCGATTCTTCGTTCGCAATCTATTGTGTTATTGGTCTTTTGTCTCAAGTGTTAAATGATGCGTCCATGTTTCATCCATGATTATGAAAGGGCCCAAAAATTCTGCTTTCTTAAACACCCAATTGAAACATTTTCAAGACACTGCAAAACACTGTTTCTGCTGGAGTGACAGCAGTTAACCTGAAAACTGCAAAAAAATTTCACTGTTTGTTTTTCGTAAATGATTAAACTGAAATGAAAACCCAGCAGAGTGCCAAAACGTTTAAAAATGTGAATAAGCTTACAAAAAATGAAAGTCAAATTATCCAAACTTTACTCAAAAAATGAAAACATTGAACTTTGGACTTCAGCTAATTAAACCTCTGTTACCCAATATTTTACTGTTTTTAACGAAGGGGATGTCAGCTTAGTTGGACTAAGGTCTTTCAAATAAAATTAGAGTATCCCATAACGATGCCCGATGGTTTCCATGTCCACAAATTTGCTGAAAACGATCACTTTCAATGGCTGCCAAACAAATACTAAACAACGCGGCGTCTTAAAACATTGAACATATGCGGCATACATTTTTTTTCTAGTACAATGATATTTTCAAACATCTAACTCCCATCAGGAGTTCTGCTGTTGTTGAAACATCTGGGAGAAGTTTCTTGAAATATTCAGAGTTTAAAAGGAAGTATAGAGAAGGCAACAACAGTCGAGTGAATTCAAATCTGAGCTTTCCGAAAGCAAATATTCAACCCGATAAACGGTGGCAAATTATTTTTCCATCATCGCTGGATCATTGCCGGTTACTCTGGTGCTGAGTCTTCCTAGATAATCCAGTTTTTTCAGCAACAGAACCATCACTTAAGAGCTTCACCGATTTCATTATTTTTTAAATGATTATTTTTATGCTTTTTAACAAAATATTTTGTTTCGGAGGGAGTATTATCCTTACGATCGATAAATTTTTCGATAAGATAGGGAATTATTCGTACGAATTACATTTGCTTGCTACATACAACTGCTTTTTGAACCGATATTTGAACTGCTGACGTTCTGCTCAGACGAGTAAGACAAAATTTTAGTTTTTCGCCGGTAGAGATTGTTTACACCTTATAATCGCTTGCTGTATGATCTTTAAACTGCATGTTTTTCCATATAATTACTACGAATCTTCCTTCTTGAGTGATTCAAATAGAAATAAGACAAATTTAATTTGGAACCGTGCAAAATGTGATAAGGTTTCAACATGGTTTGCGAAAAATGCGATTCTTGAGTTGTGCAGAAATGGCTACGTCAGTGACGATAACATCCGATGGGTGAAAACCGATGCCTTGTCAAAAAAAGGAAAGTGCTATCAACAATGTAGCATCATTAGGAGCTAGAAAAATAAGTTTCTAAACTTATCTAGAAATCCGCGTGATGTAGCTATAAAAGTATCCAACTTTTTCGCAGGAATGCTAATTTGCAGTTCTGATCTAATGAAATCACCCCGATTCCCTTTCAAAACCTCTGGCCACAAAATGAAGTGATCAACGTATTATACCTTAATCGGGCTGACACTTATTTGTAGTCCAAATTCTGTCAGTCAGATTCAGAAGTAATCTGCTATACACGCCATCGATATTTACGATATCTTTTCCTATTCGATATGTCGATTGAATCTTCTTTCTTTCAAAATTCTTCTTGAAAAAAACAAATAAAATTCTCATGGGTTTCTAGTCTTAGGATGAGTTTTCTTTTGTTTTTTTTTGACAGACATCTGTTTGGAGGATAAAACATGAATTAGAAAAGAATATATTTGCGCAGAAACAGCTGTCTGTCAAAAAAAGTATAACTCAACTTTCAAAATAGGGACTCAAACGATTTTTTCAGTATGTCCTTTATTACCAAACAGTTTGCTTCAAGTATAAGCCGGATCTAGGACTTAATTTGTTTGATCACATTTTCAAGTGTTGATTTTCAATTATTTAATAACTTTACAAACCATTAGATTAAAGAACACAATAAAAAGATCTTTCTCTCACATATATTCTCAAATTAAATAAAAAAAAGTATCTTTAAAATAAAAAATTTGCTAATTGCAAGTCAAACATTTTAAGCTAGCTCGAAATAGGGATTTGGATTCGTCGAATTTGGCTGCAATTATTGTGAAGTAAATGTGAAAGGCTGCAGTTGAAATTTTCATCTTTCGAACAATCCACTTTTTAGAAATGACGCAATAAGGGTCATAAAGGATTCTTAAATTATCTTCATAGCTTAAACCTGCCCAATTCAAACAGAATTCCATCAAAATTGCTTCAAAATTTGAAGATAAATGCAGCCCAAATTATGCTTAATCGCCGTTTATCTTTTTGGAAAATTAAAACCAATCATAAGCATTCACATTCCCTCATATCAGTTGGTTATCCAAATTACTCAGCCTGGTCATTAATTTCTAATAGAAAACCATGAGATGTTTCCCATTGTTTTTTCTGCTCTTTTTTTGGAATGTGAACTTTGATTAAGTATTGCTCGCCGATTCGAATTTGTGCTATTACCTTCCTAACGCAGTAAACAATTTTCCTAATTGATTTCTTATCGAAACCAATGTATAAATGTGTTATGTGCAGGCGGGCCATAAAACAAAGATAAAAAAGAAGAGAGCATTTCAGTTCCCCTTCAATTGATTTACAATAAATGAAATAATGGACAGTCGGAACTCCTACAGTGCGCCCTGCCCTAAACATGCCCATGCACCCTGTCGGAGTCCTGCACTTGTGAAATACGTTGTTTGCAGTCAGGTACATTCAAACAGGTAATCTTCACGGAGAGTGGATAACAGATATGCTCAACTACATTCGAAAAAGTACCGTCATAGAGAAGTTTTTTGTGTTTTCAGCTAACATAGAACTAGGATAAATGGAAGAAACGAATAAACTCCTAGAAATGTTTACTGCCTCTTCAATGTTTAAGACCCAATTCCTGAAGGCAGAATTTTTTATCCTTCCACTGCGAAAGTGAGTGCTGTTCAAACAAAGAGCATGCGGAACATGAAAAAAAAAGTCCGGAAAATCCAGTACGAGGTGTTAAAAATTAATTTACTAGACCCACCGAAAATGAACTCACAAGATTGAAAACACGTCGAACTAAAGCTGCCTAGGAAAATTCCTGGATGTTGCTGGAAGCGAGGGAAAGGTCTACTCATAACTAACAACAAGGGCAGAGCGAAATAATGAAATGGAACATGTAAACGGACGCCTTGTAGTCAAGGTGATGTTCGGGTGTCGGTGTGATAACATGAAACTGATGTTTGTCATGCAATAACATACGACAGCTGCTTCTGACGCTACTCTGTTGTAGATACAGATATTCATGTATCGGACAACATATGGTTCGTGTCGAAGCATACTTTTGTACCAAGTGAATAGTCCTGCGATAGAAAATGCCATTTGTGCGGATATACATACCTATGGGTCCAGATCAATAAATTTTTACTAGGCACTAAGCTAGAGATAATCACAATAAAGAGAATATATTGCATTTTTCATGGTTAAGGCAATTCGATCTGGGAAAATCCAAATTATAAACAAGAGTGTGTGTAACTTTTTTCTTCATACTTGATATGTTGGTAGAAATGTAAATAGATCATGCTTTTATTATGAGCAAATTCAATTTGCTTAGTTTCAAAAACGTATTTCAATACAAAAGGACATAACTTTGTTATCCTGATCTGAAAACGAAAAACTTACTGTACCAATTAGCTCGCAAAATCATCAACACGTTTTATTTCAGTTGCTTTAGCCAATCCGTTAGCATCTTGAGGCAGTAAAATAACGATTCTTCCAACTAGACGACAAGTCGTAGCAATAACATCCTTTCATCCTAATCGGAGAGATTTTGAAATTTCAGCCGAATGCCTGCGGAATTCATGAGAAATTTATTACGAACGGAGTGTGTTTGAAAAAGACAAAATCAATTGTTGCTAAGTCTTTTAAACTGTGCTTAAACAAATATTAGAAATGAAAAGCTTTTCCTTAATTTATATTTATGTCTATTGCCTTGAAAGTTTTTTCATTAACTTTTTCAATTTAGTTTTGATTATGCTATTAAAAAGCACCTAGTGGAAGCACTTCCATTTCCCTGTTGTTTCACATCATGTTCCCAAGTGTGACTGTATGGTAACTATTTTTTGCAAATGGATTATCCATTACCAATTGTTTTTGATTGATCGAAGCGCTCGAAGACGATACAGGAAACTTCCGGAAAAGTAGTAACTGTGTTGAAACACAGATTTTACTTTGATCCATTTATCTCACCTTTTTTAAATGAACGTGTGGGATAAAACTCCAGAACACATATCCGTTTTGCGACATGGAAGTTTGTTATTCAAGGGCTCACATGTTTGCAAATTTGAAAGAGGAGACTGTGGAATATTGCGGGTAATCTATGTTTTTTGTTTTCATAATGTCCAAAAAATTAACTCGGAAACGAAGGGAGTATTTCAAAATGTTTCTAAGGTATTCGCTAATATATACTTATGCCATATTTGCTAGTAAGAACAGTTTTGACAGTCACTTTGCTAGTAGTGAATAATTGTGTTGCACATTCGAAGAAACAAATCGGAACCTTGAGGGTTTTCATCAAATAGACACGTAGAAACCAAGTGATGAAAAGACTGCGAAAACGTCTTCGTGTTTAAATTTTCTCGATAATAGAGACCCGTTGTGAAATTAATTATCAAAAGTAAGAAGTAAATGTGTGAAACAGATATATTAACAAAAGGAAAAGTCCTTTTTCGGTAGTTTTCATTTAATTGATCGTACACATCGTACACAGGTTCCTTCAAGTTGTTCACGGCAGACGTGATATTTTCTTCTGATATCTCCTGAATAATCTGGAAGAATCTTATTACTAAACTACTACCTTACACAACCGAAGAACATACAGGAAGAAAGATCCTTAAAGCGATGCCAGCATTCGCAAATTGTAATTTACAACTTGATATGAGGTTTATACGCAAAGAAGTGGAAATAAACCAAAATCAAAAGTATGAAGTAAAAGTGTCAAACAAATAAATTCAACTTAAGAAAAGAACTTTTTTAAAGCCGTTTGTCCAACAAGTAACGAAAAACTCGGCAGCCTACCTAACAGGTGCAATTTTATGAATAAAAAAGACAATCACTGTCCAAAATAATTTAAAAATCTAGTCAAGAGAGGGTTATGTGGTACAAGTTTCTTTCAGTTTTTGCTCAACCGATAATGAATTTATGCGTAGCAAAACTTTTAGTCAAATTATTCAAGGAACCTTAAAAAGCGAGAAAATTCGAGACTGTCACGTTAGTAACGATGTCATCTTGAGACCCTATTTTTTCGTCGGAATTTTCTTTCACGGCTAATGCTGCAAGACGCATAGTTGCATGATCACTTTGATCCAAGCTGAAACGCAATTTCAATGTCAGCGTTTTTCGTTTTTATATTATGCTGAGCATACGTTGAAAACATTCGGTAACGAGCCAAATGTTGTTGAACCAGATCTTCTAGGGCATCAGGCCCATCCAAAGGGAAACAAGTCTTTCACTGAAACTATTCCTAGAAATTGATCATTTAATTGATGACCAAACCACAGCCTAGCATCATAACACACCTAGCCGTAACACACTCGGGCGCCATTTCTAAGACAGAGATAGAAAGAGTGCAAGTAAAGTTATGTTTGTATTGCGTTTTTTTGGACAAGCTTTGAGAGAAGTGTCGTTGTCTTACGCAGAAATTAAAGAAAATTTACCACTCTAAATAAAATCACACTTATTTGAGACGAATACCGTTAGATCGGGAGTTTTTTTTTTGAGGGCTATGGCTCTGTGTACTTACGCTATGACCAAACTTTGTCGAATATCTAAGCAAGTTCCTTGTCTCAAGACATGAAGGTCCGTTGCTAATTTTGCTTTTTCGACGATTTACAAGAACCCATTTTAAAGGTGTCTTGGCAGATCCAAAGACGCATTTGTCCATGGATTGAATACGGTCATTAAGTAGAAATTTTATAATTCGTATGTCGTTCACAAAACTATGATAATTGTTCTTAGACTAGGACCTTTTCATTGATACATTGTTGACGAAGGGCACCACATTAATTTTGTCATGCCAGTTAAAGAAAATAGCTTGTTCGATCTTCTAAAATTGACTGGTACAAGCCGGATGGTGCGGATCTACTGAACTTATTGGAAATAAGGTTGCACTATTAGTTGAAAAAAATGTTAAAGCCGTAGTAGAATGACTACCAGAGACTACTAAATAATGTGTTTTTTTTTGTCTATATGCTCCCACATGTCTTGTCTCTTAAGATGTGTAGGATCACTTGCGAAATCAGTCTCCCCCGCTTTGTTTATAATAAGGCTGTCTCGGCCATCTTTATAGGTTCCCTATGTACAGTAGATCTTCTTCGCAGTATCAAAGTGCTTGCACTTTTCCAGGAAAAAGAGAAGAGCCTTTTCGTGTAAGGCAAGATGTCCATCTATGCCATAACGACCATCTCGAACTTATGTTTGAATGTCAGTTTTGATGGTTTCTTTCAATATCCTCGAACTTTTGTTTTTTAGGGTTTATTTTATTGTGAGGGCAGTTTTTGTTAGAAATTTTTCGACTTTCTTGTATTGACCAGCTGATCGAGCTCCAATTCTACTATTTCTAATTATAGTTTTCTGACATTGAACCCATATTTTACATTTACTTTATAGAAACGCGACATGTGTTTTCTGTTCTAAGTATTTGGCTCGTTCGTAACATCAAACACTGCTCTCTTCAATGTGTTCAAGGCAGAGGTGTTCGTTTTTTTCTGATATCTCCTGTGAAATCTGTGAATCGTATCACAGATTTCCATTCAATTCAAAAATTGTAATTTACAATCAACTGATTGATAATTCGCGAAAATTCTCACAATGTCTTGCAAATTTTGCCAGATCGAAACGGACCAGCAATTCAGTTTCCTTAATCACCATAAAAATCGTAGAATCGTTCCTTTCCGTTTTTGCCTTGTGCTTGCATTTACTCCTTCTGGCCCTAAGGCACTTAGCTGACTGATAAAACATGACCATCCGTTGCAAGCTCACTCACCACTCAGAACTTAACTGTTAAAATGGATATTTAATTTATAGATATTATGTTTAATGCAATTTCTTTATGTTAAGAAGAAAGTAGAAATGCAGTGTTATCATCAAGTGTTAGGATTGTGAAGTTCCAGATTTGCGATAACGGCAAAGATTATCCTAATACTGCATAGTATATTTAGATTGAATCCCGCTTCACGTTATGACGGTAGTCATGGTAAAAATTCCTAAGTACAAAAATATGACATTTCAACAAATACCGTGTCAAATCGACTATCTTACTAATATGCGTTAAAAAGACGTTATTTTGACAGTTGGTTATTTTGTTTTGTCTTCCTCGTACCTCGATTGGTAGTCGATTTAAAAAGAAAGTAATTGCTGCTAAGACGTTGTCAAATAGTCGTTCGTTAAATTAACAACAGACATCAGATTGTAAGGTATCTTTACTGGAGTATAAATCGAAAAAAAACATCTAGATATTGCAAAAATCGACTTCTTATAGATAGAGTCAACGTCCAAAATATAAAAAAAAATCTTTGATGTCTAGAATTTCCCGGTTTCGAACAGCTTTGTCTTTTGAAATTGATGTTAGCACTACAGACATCTAGAATAAGAATTTTGGGCAATTGCCCATTTTGAAATTGTGTTAGATCTTTAAATAGGGGAAATATCACAGTTCTGTCGTTGTCGCTTGTCGATTCAAGGATGTTTATCAACTGATTTTTACTGCTGTATTCGATGGTTAGTATGGATTTGTATTGTTCAACAATTCTTTCCTATATATTGATATTATCTTCGCAAGTGTTTGCTTTTACACTTTATTAATAGCAAATGAATATTGCAAAAACTTATATTAAACTTCGCTTTATTAAAAATACTGAAGAATGAAGGTGAAGCGTTCTTGTCCAAAAAGGATATAGCAGAGTATGCAAAGATAAACGTGCAGTTATAAAACTAAAGAAATAATACAGAGTATGTGACAAATGTCCACACACTGGCGGACAAAAGTATTCGCAGTTGGCGAATGAAACCAATTAATTTAATTTTTTTTTTGTGGTAGCGAAATATTTTGTTTTAAGATCATGGCTTGCTTAATTAAAAATTGAAAAGTAAAATCACTTTTTGATAAAACTTTTCGAATCTTGAGGATATTTTCCGAAAATTCGCATGGTGGAAGCATGTTTTGACTCGTAACTTTACCTAGAAAAGAGTACTCGCGGTTGGCTGTACTAATGCAATGGCAATCATAGTACGACGAGTTCCAATTATATTTTTCGGGGATTCACATTCTAGAAATGTCAGTATGTGGCCGGCACATACTATAGACGTCAGTAAAGATAGTCCAGCGAAGCATTCACATGGATTTCGCAAAGGTTTATTAGCGATAACAATTTTTATTTCAAAAATGGGCTGTGAAGGTTCGGAAACTGTTCTGAAAACAGGAGTAAAAATTATTTTCTTCTTTTAGATTGGTTCTTGTTAAGTGCTTGACTTAACCAGTAGAATAGAAGTATTGACTAACTAGCCATCATCATGAAACTTCCTATGTTTAAATGAACACCAAGTTAATGATTACTAAGGTGTCCGATAAATTGCTTAGAAGTGATTGGTGATGGTCATAAAACTTCTCACGTGTAAACACATGAATATTACAGGAGTAAAATCCTGTGATCGTCACAAATCTTTCAAGATGTTATAGAAAGGCCACCGGAGTTATACTGATGTAATTGTAAGAATCGCTTGAAATTCTATGATCGTCATGAAACATTCTATATATTTTCAAGAAAAAAGAATGACGGATACAGGAGTTTAGATTGCCTATGCTCTTGTGACAGTCCTAAAACTTTTTAGATGGCATGAAGAAAACTTATATGACAACCGCAGCTGGTCAATCACATGAGAATAGAGCAGATCGCTTGCCACCGTTCGAAGTAATTTGCAATATGTTCTGGACTGTTCTCGAGCGAGAGTATTGATTAGACTCTGATTCTCAAAACAATGCACGGATGGTCATGTAAAACGGACATGTATCGAAAAGAAACAACAAAATAAGATGATAAAACACCTGGGAAAAAGGAGATGTGTTTTAAGGATAATGAGAAAACGCAAGCAATTCAATAATTTTGTTGTTCACATGCTAGTGCAAACAAGAAGCTTCTGAAACTTCAAAGGTTTAAGGAAAATAATGCAAGCTGATGAAAGCGCAGAAACACAAAGGTACTATTGACGTCTTTTCAAGGGATTTAGTTCATTGTCATAATTCCTTACCCTTCACTAAACAATAAATATGTGTCGAACATTTTATGGCCCGTCCATAATCATTTACCAACTTAATTACTTAATGATCGTAGAAGGAAACAACATGAAAAAATGAGTTTATCTCATATTCAAATTTGCGAAAATTTGTTTATCCAAGAGAGAATACCATAAAAAGAACCGTGAATCTTAAAAACAAACCAAAAGAAGGGACTAACTTTGACAAAGGAGAATTACACCATAGATTTAACATTCTAAAAAGTTAGAAAAGTTACTCAAAGTGACCAAGAAAGTAAAATCACATTGTTTAATCCTGACGCCAGGCGCTTGGAATATATTATGCCAGAACTGCAAATAAAAACCCTAAGGAAGACTCTTAAAGCGGCGGAGTTTTGAAGTGGGGGTGCATCATCGGGGATTGGGAAACTTGTCTTTATCAATGACATTACGAACGAGAATTTTTCTTTTAATATCCTGAAAGATGTCTTGAAAATCAGCAGAAATAAATTGTGCCTGGTTGCAGCTATTACTTTCCACAGGACAACGATCCCAAGCACACGACAAATGGCGTGCGTATAATGTTTTTCGTACTCCTTTGCAATACCCAGACGGCAACCCTATCTATATATATTCTGGGATTATCTAGAAAAAAGAATCTTGACAAAAAATCATCACAAATAGGACACAGCTTAAAAATGTTGTACAGGTGGACAAACTTCCATTTAACACACAAAAAAGTTTGCTCTATCGACAGGGATTTTCACACTAAATACTTACTGAAATGCAATCCAAAGCTAAGGTTTTCACGAAAACTTTTTCAAATTCAATCATTTCAAGATGAAAACCGTGTTAGTTTGTTTTTGATTGATTTGCTGTCGGGGATGGTGCGAGTCAACCCTTACAGGTTTATTGTGCCCCCGCTTCCGGTGCGTCTAGAGCGCTTCAAGCAGATCGATCTTTCTGAGTAGTTTGTTTTTGCTTTTGATATGAATTCAGTTTTGTAAGTTTAATTGTTTTTTATCGTTTAACATTAAGTTGTTTTCAGCAACGCAAGGAACAAAAAACTCACATTATAGATTTGTATCTAAACCACGAATATCTTTTCCGCCACCGAAGATAGGACATTGTTGAGAAACCGCTGGTCTCCAATAGAGCTACAAGTGCGAAAATGTTGGAAAGAATGGTCCTGGAACTCAGGACATGACATTAATTCTCATAAATTTTATTTATGCTGAACAACTATTTCCTCTGCCTAAGCTTAAAACCAAAAATTCCCAATCAATTTCCGCATTCATGTCAACAATGAAAATCGATAAAATTAATTCAGCAATTCCAGTGCTAATCAACGCATGTGACCAAAAGAATTTGTCATAAAGACGATGATTAAAATTTGTGCGTGTTCATTTTGCCAGTAGTTCTGTTCTGTAGTTCCGCGGTGGAATGCTCTTGATTGTATCTTTTTCACTAAGCCACAGGCAATGGCAGATGAGATAAGCACCGGAAATGATTGAATGTTTAATGTGATAGAAACAGACGAGTACATCCATAGCGTAGAAGTTGAAACATTACTAACCCGAACCAATAGCGTATTTGGCGTCTTCTTGTGCATACATCATGAGGCAAAACGTCCCCGCCGTCCTTGCGTTCGTTCGTATCAGCCCTTACAACACTCTACGAAGCATACATGCATCATCCGTTGGATCCACCCTTGCATGATCGCTGACAAACGCCGGAAACACGACACATGTGTATGTTTATGTTTAACTTAACTCGAAATGTGCTGTTCAATGAAAGAACGAATGAATGAATTTACTTGAGAAATGAACGGTGGCGGGCCGCGGATGCTTGCCATAGAAGTTCGGATGGCGCAAGTGAAGCAGTTGGTAATAGATTAGTCGATTAGGCGAAATTGAATGAAATTGTCTTTGGTGGAAAAAGAACGGGAGAAACCCAGCGGACATCACTTACCACTCGAAGTTGCGCCACAGTGAAAGTGTGCAGTCAATTTCCGAATAAGTGAACATATGCATCCTAATTACACACTTAAATGATGCAATTGACCCTATCCGTGATAACGAAACTGAAAGTTTAAAAATAATAAAATAAAATAAATGAGACTGCCCGCCATCAAAGGACATAGTTCTCATGTTGAGTGAATGCAGTAGTCGACAGAATTTGTCAAATTTATTGCGGGAGCAATACACATGGCCCAGGTTTGTCAAGTACTCTCTGGCTTGACACTCGAAAGTGGTATGAATGCATGTAACAGGCACTTCTCATATGCTCCAGCCCATCCCTGGAGTATGCATAGAGGTCACGTGGGAGTCGACGAGTGTACCACAATTTCTGAATACATTCCACTAGAGTTTTTGTGACGCTACTACGAGAATATTTTCTGAAAACAGTGTAAAAACGAGAAAAGTCGACATTTTGTTATTGACCTTCTCGAGTTGTTCTGACAAAGTGATACACGAGGAAGCGCGGTCGATTCATTTTATTCCACGCTACCTTTAATAATGTCAGCCAGTACTCACTGCCCTATGTAATAAAAGCTGCAAAGTGCGTATTGTATTGAAATTATAAGGCGAACGCAAGATTATTTACTTCGGCTAAATTGCTACTTCGACCTTGTCTAATTGCTTAATTAATAAGTGCGATATTGTGCTCCGAATTGTACTTCGGACTTAAGTATAAGCGGCGGTAATTTAGGCGTTTTTTGCTGCTTGCTTGAGTTTAAAGAGGCATTAAACGTTTTAGTTAGCCGAAATTTACATACTAAGTTTGCATTCAATTTGATTTAATTGGAAATGAACTTGAACTTTGTAAGTTTTAGTTGCTACTTTGAGTGGTTTGTTAAGCCTTTTACAAGTTGCAGTTTCAGATTTCTATTTGCACGGAGTGGAATTCGGAATGATCAGTTCTTGTAAGAAACATTCAAAAATGGAGTTCGTTGTTTCGTTCTGACAAACTTTATCTATTTGGAAAGAAGGCAAAAAAATATTCTTGCAGATTCTTCCTGCATCGTTTTGAAGGACTCTTGAACGACTTTAAAAGACTCGTGACGGTACCTATGGACCGAAAAGAACGAAAAAGACCCAGAATTCACCACAATGGCTCAAGACTGCAGTAGACAGCAGTAATATATGATTTTCCGAAAAACCCTTCAATTTTCCAGCGCCGCGATCAAAAGCTATGTCAGTCATGTTCTAACAAACCGATAAATGTTTCCAACATTAATTGAATCATTTCTTGAATCGAAAAATTCAATAAACGATATAAAACAAGAGTTTTAATAATATTAAAACTCTTCGTTTTAACACAACGATTTAATAATATTAAAATTCTTCAGTCACTGAAAACGAAAGTCGACACGTTCCATTTGCAAAAACAGGAGGTCGATACTTTGGCAAATCACTGCCGCCCTGCAGAAAGGAAAATAAAAGAAATTGTTGATTTACACACTAAATTGCTGGACTATTCATTTTTGCCTTAATTTTTTTTCCGATTTTTATGGTTTTACCAAAGAAAACGCTGTTGTTTTCTTTCTTTTAATCGGTGGGTGGATGGCTGCTTTGTAATCCGGATCTTGCGATTCGTTAAAGCCACCTTTATTCAAGCCCATAGTGGTTTAAAAAATATAAAATATCTTACATCTCTATGGGCCTCCATAGAGGCAGAAGATATCATATATATATATTACACCTCTACGTTCAAGCCCAACCACCTTATTGGTTATCTTTAACTAAACGTAAAACTGACCCAGACAAAGTTCAGTCGAATAAAGCATATGCCACCTATTTTCGCTAGTATTTGACTATAAAATATAATATACAATTTGACAACATTGAGAAAAATTCCTTGATTTTTCATGAAAATCTTTAATTCACTTTTAATTTTATGTGTGGCGAATTCTATTTTTAAATTATATTAAATCATTTATTTTTCTTTGCAGGTGAGTGGGCAATAAACAATCAAACAAACTGTAGTAAGTAGAAGGAACAATAGAAATGTATAGAATGCCGGCAGATTTACGTATGAAAAATTAACGAAAATGTAATTTAATGAATTTCTAAATGAATTTACAGTCGCTTTTTGAACACAAAACAAAACTCAAAATTAATCCTGTTTTTAAATTAAATACTTTTGTCAACCTCTCAACATAGCGCTCAGTCGTATTAACTACAACTCGTGATAACATTGGTCAACAAAAGAGAAAAAATGTTTGCTTCCCATAATTTTTTTAAAAAAAGTTTAGCGCCCAAATTTCTTTCCTGTAACAGCTTTTGGTTTAGAGTGACAGCTGAATATCCTTATTCACCAATTTCGTTTATATATCTGTGTTTTGACACCGAAATATACATATGTTATCATTGTTTTCGATATGACTTCGTCAAGGTGACGTTGTTTTGCATAATTGAGTAGTTTTACTATATTGATGCCAAATTGATCTTTACAAAATATCGAAAACTATACAGGGCTTGGTCAAAAATTGGGGAGCTTCAATACTTTAAAACTAAACTGTGCAATTAAGACAAGCCACGAGTTTCTCATATTGTATATCAGAAATGTGTTGCATTTCTGCGGTTATCTTCCAGTGGAAAAAATGTTGCGTTTTAGTTCGGAGCGACCATGATTTTGCGAGTACCTTGAAATCACCATAACGGCTGCTACATATGTGTTGTGAAAACAAATGGACTTAATTATGCAAATAGAAGAAACTGTTCATACTCTCACATAACTTCTGCCGAACGACCTAAAATTAACATCACGACAGCTACAACCCAGCACACTAAATCCCCTGAAAATCCAAATCTGCATAAATCCTCACATAATACGTCAAACTGAAACTCTGATCCAAACTAGGAATGTGGTTCATCAGAATCTCAACCGTTGAATCAGAAGCAACTACATGACAGTGAGAAGTCTGGACTTATCAAAAGAAGCTTCTGAAATTTTAGAATCTCGTTTGAAAGAAAAGAATTTGCTTACTTCGGAAACTAAAACATGTTTTAATCGTGCAAGCGAAAATAATTCTGCTATCATATTTTGCTGAGGCGAAGGATCTAGTGTTTGTTTGCAGCAGATGAGTTTTAAAAAGTACCAATATAGTGGTTGGCGTCTTTTTATAGACAGCAGAAAAAGAATTTAGTTGAAGAAGCGTGTGTTGCGGTAACAAGTATGAGCCTATACCTAATTGCAAGTTCGTAGACTTTAAAAGAAGAATAAACAAATGTTTCTAAGGTTATGGAAAAATGCAGTACCAAGACCCCAACTGGGCTATTTGTGGGCCAATTGTGTAACTTAAAAGGCGGACACACGAAATTCCCTTGTTTCATATAGTCTCCAAGACAGTCGTGACAATCAAAGCCATTAATCCCAAAAAGTTTAGCCGGTGCGAGAAGAGCTGAAAATTGGTGCAACAAATGTTGAAGCCGTGCCTTTAGTTGGTCGTTACCGCTTAGACCTTCCATCACTTTACATAAAACTCGGCGTAATGAACAGTATGTGAAAGCGCTTGAAAAATGGCGCATGTATTTTTTTTGTCAATAATGTTTTCAGGATTAGGTATTGAGTAATTGAAAGCAGGTATTTTTGATGGGACACAAATTAAGCAACCTGTGAAAAACCCTAATTTTGCCTATGATTTTGCCTGAACCTAATCGAATGACAGGACATCATTTGTTTTGGTTATGACTCATCTTCTAGGTACCAAAAAGTCTGAAAAAAATCCACTCTGCATTCGCATCAAGACGCATCCCGCCTAATCAGAGCGATTTTAGTGAGGAGTAGGGTTAAAATTTTCATAAGGATACATGGAAAATGAAGACCTCTATCGAGGGCAGTGGGACTACCATGTGATTGCCAATTACTACAGGAGTTTGCAATGAAATCAATCTGAATTCGCTTAAAGAAATCATTTGATAGTGTAGAATAGAAATGTTGCCGGCATAAATAAAAATTAATAACAAAATTATAGAAAAACACTCCGTTAGTACATTCCATTGGCTAAGGCCAAAACGAAGAGTTTATGACATTTTTATGACATTTTACATCAGTTTTATGACATTTTTAACAAAACGGTGGTAATTTTGAAAAGTTACAGTTTCAAGATGCCAAAATTTTTGGTTTACTTGGGCGAAATAAATGTCAATGTCAATGAAACTAGAAATCTTTCCTTCAAGCCCTAGCTTGTAGCAATAGTTTTTGAGTGGTGTAAGTTTTAAAAGTTTTCCGTTTGCATGTTTCCCATTTGAAATAAATTTGGCTCAACTTAAATTAAAGACTCCATATCTTTAATTTCAGGACCCTGAAGTATCCTTCTTGATATTTTGTAGCCTCCCAAACATCGTTTTGCTCCAAAGCTTCAAGTCCAAAAGCTTCTGCTCAAGTCCTTGAGCAGAATTTATGTCATCTTCATTGTTTAGACAGGCAGATGCATATGCTCCCATTTGAAAGCGTCTAATGTTTGCATCGTTGCACATGCAACAGTCTTAAATCTAATCACATTTTTAATTTTATTTTTGGTTGATAATTTGACTTATAATTATGGCGAATTTTAGCCGCATATGTGCATTAGTAGCACTCTATTAGGTTTTCATATGCTCAAATCGTTATGAAACTCGTTGAGAACATTTTTGACTCAAACCAGTTCAAGGAAAATTTCTCCACCCTGACAACTAGATATAATCGCTTAAGGAGATTTCCCAGAATATAAGAGGTGTCCGAAGTTTAAGGTAATTTTTCATTTCGAATACAGTTTAATCAGTTTTTCAGTCTAATATTTTGAAAAAAAAAGTATTGAAAAAGAGAAAAACTCACTCATCGAGTTTATAACTTAACTTTTGAATACGCAACTTGACAGATATAGTTGCATTTAGGGTTTTCGCGTTCACTCTGGTATGGTTTATCCAGGGTCGATTGTATTGAATAATCAAGGAGGTTATGAAGAAATTTTAGTAATTCTTACTTTTAGAAGCATTAAAATAGAATTTCAAATGAGGTGACGTCGAGGATGTGAAACGATGTTGAAATGTTTTCATGGCATCTGAAATGCTTTTTCGACGATACCAAGCAAAATGATTGTGAAAAAAAGGTTTTTATTATGGTAACCCAACACAGAAAAAGGTCGTGCATGAAGCAGTCCAATCCCCAGAATATACTCGTAATGATGGCACGAGAAAATCAACAATTAGAAGGGAAGTTTGTTTTTTTTTTCAATTTTATTATCAAACTTTGTCAATTGAGATTATGATTTATCTACTTCCGGTTGCGTTTTTCACATCTAAAGGAGAAAACAATACTTATTTCCTTCACTTTAAATATTATAAAGTTAGGAATGGATTCAAAACAAATATGTGGATGATGCGTAACTTTTTTCTTTTAACTGTCTTTAACTCTTTAACTGTCTTTCAACTCGTATAAAAAAAATTTTAAGATATAGGAGAGCATGTAAAGCCATTTCAAAATAATCTCATTCAGAATACGAAACTTAATACACATGTCCATATGTCTTCATGTGCCCGCATTGGGACGAGTTCTATTCCTGTTGGAAAGTGTTTTCTCAACCTCATTTTCGGTCGCACGTTTTATTTGACTTCTTTCCTTGCTATCAATCAGGGAAAATCACATTATGAAAAACAAAACATGAAACAAAATGCAATAAATAAACCTTTTTTTAAAATTCTGCTGCTGACGCTCAAGGAAGTTGAACCATGATCCATTTCTCCAAAAAATCGGAATTCTCGAAACTTGCGAAGAAAATCAAGCGAAAACTGAAAGTCAAGGGCATTTGAAAACAGCATGGTCTCATAAAATTTATATTGCAAAAATGTGTTTCACGAACGACCGGGAAAGTGTACAATAAATGGTTGCATGTTACGCTCTCCCTTTATGGCTTTAATTCAATTTTAAAATAATGCTCTCATTGAGGGACTTTCGAGGGATCAACGACGGCAGGAATATGTTTAACAATGATACGGAGATCAACCAATGGTCGTGGCATTAACACGATATTCAGCATATACTTATCTTCCGTTAGATGAACTTGGTCACATGAGAAATGATCACACATGATTTGTTGAAGTTTCACTTCTAATTGCTATGAATGTAATTGTCGTAATTGCTGTTGATTTATTTCATATTTGTGTAAATTTTACAAGCAGAACCGTTCCAAGAAAAAGGCTAAGGAAGCACACTTTATGCTAGCCGTGGGCACATATCAACGTGTAATTATACACACATTCCGATCGTGTTTCCCAGCAATTAAACAAAATCGTTAAATTGCCAGGAGCTATTATATACCCCGCTCCTGCGAGGACTAGTCAGACAGTCAAAATGCAGTTGAAATGGAAATATGCCCGCCTTGACAGACATGTTATGCGAAGAAAAACAATAATTGAAAAGCGATCTGCCTTGCAATTACCAAGTGTAAATACGACGAAGAGTTGTACCGTATGAGTGACTCCTCTAACTATTTCCACATCATAAAAGTATGAAATCATTAGACAGATTCCGTGGACGCAGTCATAGGATCAGCAAGACAATGAGTCATTTTCAAGTTTTTCCTTCTTAGCCTAATTGTATTTTGTGACAATTTGATTGACTATTCTTGGTTACGTGTGCTGGCTTATGTTTCTGTTTTTCTTTTGCGGACTTGAGTTCGCCGCTCGGTAGTGTCCACTGTCATTTATTAACCAATGCCATTCGGTTATGTCTAGAATGGCATTCTGTCAATACTATTAGAGGTATGTAAACTTAATGAGTTTTCCGCGGAATTGGTCAATGTTGCGAAGTTTATGGACTGAGTGCTTGAATAATTCATTTGCTGACTGGTAAGTGACTGTGAAACGGAGGAAGAAGAAATTAGAATGTCTGGATTCAGGTTTCACGGGAAACGGTTGACTTGTCATGTTTTCAGAACTTTCATGATTTTTCATTGTTTTCAACAAATGAAATACGAAAAACATTATTCAATTTCACTATTCATGAAAGGAATGTATTATGCAATTGAGTGATGCAGCCATCAATTCATTTCGGCAACCTTAGATACAAATTTCTATGGTTGTTACCTAAACTTACAAAAGGACTCAACTGATTATCTAGAAATCAGTAAGATTTTGCGGTTCAAATCGTTTCCTTCCACTTCTTGGCTAACTGGTTTCAGTGTTCAAGAGTGTCAAGAGTTTTCGAAAAATGTCCTTTTTTGCCTGTCCATTTAAATATTTCGTCAGTTTGACGTCATTACGAATCACAAAAAGTATTACAGCACTCCATTAAGCTGACCAGGAATCACTCTATCACGTTTATTATTCAACATTGAATTGTTCCTTTCGATTTTCATGAAGCAAATCGATATTTTCACAGGCATCAGACTCATGCTCCGCTTTCGCTTGCCTCGACATTTGTGGTATTTACTGAACTTATCGGAAAACTCAAAGTTCTTATTCTCCGCCACCATCATCTGAGCTCATCGCTGTCATTGTCAATATTGTTGGGTTTGAGGAAAAATAAATAGCACGCAAACAGAGCAGGAAAAATGGTGCCTAAGTATGCTGGTAACGAACCGTGTATGTTTTTGTTGCAGCAATCGTTCTTGTTTGTATCTATCTATTCTGCGAACGGAACGACTGAGAAAAAAACCATCTGATAGTTTCGGTTCAAGTAACAACAAACTTTTAACATTGCTATCTAATCGCAATTGTGTACGACTGATAAGAACTTTAGAACTTTGTCATATGCACGAGCCTGTTCTGATTGCGAGTTGAGCCCGAGCAGTCAAGAGAATGCTGAAGTTCGCAGAAGGGGTTAATCAATATGTGGAATGCAAATATAGAAAGATGGCACCATATCGTACTCATTCATATATGCGATATGTATCATGGCCATTGAAAGTTCCATGTATGTCAATAGACGTTATAAAACCAACTTGACAAATTGCCTCCGTTTATGTTGATTTGAGGTGGAAATTCGCAAGGTGAGTATGTGAAATGGTAATAATGATAACAATGAGTATCTCAACTTACCCATAATTCAATGAGAAATGTTTAATACCCTACAAAATTGATTACCAGGTGAGAATTTATTCGTTGATGGCATTAGTCAATGTAATGTAATTAATTAGGTCACAACCTGAAGTTATCTCAGCGAAATTTGCCATTTAGGCTGCTTGATTTTGGCACGGATAAAATAGGTTTTATTCGGTTTGGCGATAAGCCTGAAGTTGGCATCGTTGATTCCAACATAAAAAGTAATCATCCGTGTCTTCTGAATATATTCTAATGGTATTGTCTCATTACTTTTGGTTTTTTGATAATATTTTGTAAATTAAAAAGAGTTTACTCTTTCTTCCGACAGAAATTACTAGTCTGAGCAAATATGCAACAAAATATATGCACAAAAAACACACCAAAAACTTCATCTTATCTAAAGAAAAACCACTATTTTTCACATTTCAATTAAATTCTTCTGAAAAGTTTTCATAGTTTTGTAATAAACAAAAAAGGAAAAAAAATTATGAACATTCCGAAACTCCTTTATACAATTTTATAGCGGAAATGAGAAATAGTCCTGAAATGCGACAATTTAAAGTCTAGGTACACTCAATTCTTGTTAAAAATAAAGCAATATTTTGAAAAGGAACTAGCTCCAAATACGAACACAGAGCCATCTTACGGCTTCCTAAAACAAAAGCATTAAGTCCACGCGGATTTAAAATACAAAAAAAGGATCGAAATTATTATATTAGGATAGGATATTGTATTAGGATAAAAAAAGGATCTTATTATATTATAATTCGAATCAGGTTGTGTTAGTAGGTCGCTACATTTTATTGCTTAAGTCATTTTGGAATTTCATCTTTAAGTCTCAGTTTAGTCAGGTCTTAAAAACTTAGACCTGACTACAGTCCAGAAAAGACAGGTTCTGCATTTTCTAGTGCAGAGTTTCGACATATTTCTATAGACTTTCACGAAATGAAATATACTACTGTGATCAAAAAGTAAGGTGAAATTGTTTATAAAATGTAAATTCTTTATTTATTCTTCCAAATTAATTTCATCCCCTTCAAAGTAATCCCCGTCCGATAAAACGCACATTTGCTAACGCTTTTTCCAGGTCTCGAAGCAGTCGGAATAATCATTTTCCGATATAGCCTTCAAGACCTTCTTCGATTCTGTTTTTATCTCTTCATTCGTGTCAAAACGGCTTCCCCGCATTGGCCTTTTGAGTTTGCTGAATAGCTAGAAGTCGCACGGAGCCAAATCAGGCTAATACGGTGGTTGCGGAACTGTATGAGTCGAGTTTTTGCAAAAAAAGTTGCAAAGAACCAATACAGTATGACATGATGTATTATTGTGATGAAGGAACCAAGAGTTGTTCGCCCATAATTCCGGCCGTTTCAGACGAATAGCATCGCGCAAACGACTCATAATGCTCAAATAATATATTTTGTTGATAGTTTGGCCCGGCGGAAAGAATTCATAGTGCACGACACCACGATAATCAAAGAAAATTGTCAAAATGAATTTGTGATTGACTTCGCCGTGGTCTTTTCGGTGTTGCTTCACCTTTTGCACGATATTCTCTGGATTGATCGGTGGTCTCAGAGTCGTATGCGTAAATCCAAGTCTCGTCTCCAGAATTTCAAGTGGTCCAACGCGACGCTGCTTTTCGAAAAAATTGAGCGATTTTGGCACCAATCGAGACTTGACGCGTTTGAGACACAAAACATCTTTCAAAATGATTTGGGCTGAGTCAAATGATATTTCATCAATATCAGCGAGGTCTCTAATTGTCAATCGACGATTTTCAAGCACGAACTTCTTGATTTTTTGAACGTGGCCCTCGTCGACAGACGTTGGTGGTCGTCCAGAACGCGGTTCGTCTTCAACACGTTCTCGTTGTACCACTTATAAACGTTTTTTTTGTGCCAAAGTTTGATTGTGCCGCAACATTTTCAACGTGTCCGCACAAGAATATTCGTTCCGCAAACAAAATTTGATGCTAGTTCTTTGCTCAACAAAATCACTCATTTTAAAAATCGAAAAATTTACTTTTGGTTGTTTACAAAAACACGTGTAACTCGGAGATAATTAAACCTTTTGACAAACAGACGCTTGGCAAATGTCATAGACAGTCCCACCAACCAAGGAAAAAAAATTTACCTGTCTTCCTAATGCCCGGGAGTTTTAAATGATAATTTCACCTTACTTTGTAGTATACACAGTAGTATATACTTTTATTTTCGTTTATAGATTTTTCTGAAGAATTTATTCTAGTCGGTAGCCAACACGCCTTATAGAATCATCAGGTTTTCATCTTCGTACCATGAACATTACATACTAACAATAATTTTGTGAACTTCTCTCGCATTTGAATCGGATCTTTGTTTACTTATACCTCCAATCTTTTGTTTTCTTTTTTTCGATTTTCAAATATTATTAATTTTCAAAACCAGTTTTGTCTTTGAGGCAAAGATCACCATTTTATAACCGTCGAAACCATTCCTCACAAAGTTCGTTCGGTTTTTGGTATAAGTAAGTTAGTATTCCGGACATAAATATTCACAAAAATTTGATGTGCGACAGCTACATTGTTTTTGCAAATAAGATTTTAGCATGAACCTTCAACAAATGCAGATTCATACAAAATTTTACATATTCGCTGTCAAAAATGACAGACGTCCAACATCTTTGAACGGATCAAACTCAGGTGTCGCTATGAAACATCTGTCTGACTGTAAGCGTAAAAGAGTTTTCAGAACAAATCTTGTCTCCACCGCTAAAATTTTTAATTATAACATTGCGAGCATAAATAGCCACAAATACCTTATGCGCTTAAGTTGCAGTGCTCTTGTAATCAAACTTCTAACAGAACTCTTTGGAAAATGCCGATTTTTATTTAAAAAAAAAATTTGACGTATTCAACACAGCAAATAAAAAACGAGTTTTCCTTGATTCCATAAGCGATATAAACTGAACGTTAACATCGCTATACTAAACTTTAAACTATTGTACGAATTCTGTCTAGGTTATCGTTTATTCCTTGTTAAGTTTTACTCTACTTACCACGAAAAACATGTAGTAAAGGTATTTGATCGATTTCGGAATGAATTCGTATTTCGTACATACGCGTTTCAGCATTGTTTCATCTTCTGTGAGTTATTTCGTTCTGAGTTTGTCGGTCTAAGTAACCTTATTTATAGGTCGGTCGTTTGCACAACCAGCTAGAAGTCCCTCTCTGCGGTTTGGTAAATGTCCGTCAATTTTCTATATTGAGAGAGTTCATTGATTTAGTCTCGCGCACTGTTGTCTCCTGTCATTCAGCGGTAATGCCTATGATTTTAGTTAAAAGTTGTCTCAGCAGCTAGAAGATTATAGCCGAATGAGAGCTTGTCTATTTATTTATGATTCGTCCGTCGAATGTTTTTTGTTTGTATATTTCCATCTTTTTAAGTGTGTTCAAAAGCTCGTTCTTTTTGTGTTGTTCATGTAGCACTTCCACTGTTTGTCCATCGTGAGTTGTTATACATTTGGTGTTAAGCATGTGATTTGCAAAGTTAGACTGGGTTGTTGCATCCGCCGCTGTATCCTATTATTGTAGTATATTATGCGTTCGTTAAATATTGTTCTTATTTTACGTCCTGATTGACAGATCAAGCTATATTGGCATACACAAGTACATATTAACCCTGTTCGTGTACTCTTGGTTTGTGTATATGCGTCAAATTTATCCCAAAAGATAAAGGTTTTGAAGGCTGCATTCTTGTTGAATTTTTCGAAGAAATTCGCTAATTCATATGTTGATTTCCCAATGCGTATCAATTTTGTCCATGCTGTCTTGTCTTGTCACTTGCTTTTTCTTTTCTGTGCTTTTTGGGTGTTTGGAAGGTCCTACTTATCTTGTCTACGAATTTTTTATTGTATACATTGTTTTCTGCTTTCGTGTATAGTTGTTTAACTCCTTGTTGAAGGTTTCATCTGTAAGAGGTGTCCGCTGCAGTTGTCAAATTGCTGCGGTTTTGTGCTATTCGTCTGTGAGTGTGGATTTCGTGTTTTTCTGATACTCGAATTTGTTTGATGTTCTGGTTTTTTTTATTGTAAAGTAATCTATTATTTATTCCTTTCCTATCCCAACTTTGAATTTTAGATTTTTTTGTTGTTGTTTATGGAAGTGTTCCAGAATTTGTTCTTCATTATTTTGGTCGTTATACAAACTTAGTCGCCCACACATCTTGAGTAGAAAATCACTTTCATACTAGATACTCGTTCCTCCATGAGTTCTTCTAGCTGTTGCACAAAGACATCCATAAGGATCGCTGATGTTTAACTTCCTGTTCCTACTGAATAAGTTATTCTATATAAATTGTTGTGGGACTGGAAGTAATTTTATTGTAATCTTGTCTTGAACATGTTTGTGGGCTGAGTAAAAATGTCCTCATCCTTCTTCTTGCTAAGTAGTACTTCTTGCAGTTTATTCATTTTTCTATTATTGGGACGGTAACAATAGACGATACCAGCTGAGTGTTTTTGTTGATTGGATGTTGTTTAATTTGTTATTATTTATTTTTATTATTATTCTGAATTATGTTTTCATTATTTATTTTTGTGTTTCATATCACGAATTCGTTTGGGAGGTCGATATTGTTTTTCAGTACTTTTGCTAAGTGCTTGGCTAGGAGTGGATTTGTAATTAACTAAAGGCTTCATGCTGGTATTGTATAGAGAGAATGCTGATTGCGGCGAGGAATTTGATTTGAAAAAATTTTCACTGAAATTTGTGACATTGGTTTTTAAAAATATCATCACGCCGTTAGTCTGTTATTGGCTAAAAAATATAATCAGACCCTTCTGATTAAATTTAATTAAGACTGGAAAAATACACCAACTGGATTTGGCTACAAAAAATGAAAACAAAATATATTGTTGAATGCGCTTCTAATTTGCGTTTCCTGCCTTCCCATCTCATCATGAAAATTTATTTTCTGTGGCAGATCTGAAAATTTTTGCAAGATAGTTGTGATATAATTTTAGATGGCCCAATTAAAAGTCTTGCAAACGAAACTAAGTTGATTCTATATGTGCAAATATACTGTTATAAATCTTTTAGCGATTACTTTTTTAGTTTCGCTTGTGAAACTTATATTTAAACCCACGCGTGTCACGTTTCCGGTCGCATGAAGATATCCTCACATCCTGCAGCTCGACAATCAGTCGTTTGGGTCAGTCTGCCTGAAACAAACACACCGCGAAATTGCAATCCTTATTTGCATAACATGAATGTGACATTTCAATTTAATTCAAAACATAAAAATGGAAAAAAGATAAAAGCAAAAGAGCCCAAGGAAATCAAATGAAAAATTTCCATGAAAGCATTTCCATTTCTAAAACAATTATTGTAATAATTCCAACTAACTTTGTATTGTCTGAGCAATTGCGTAGACAGAGGATTTTCCTGGCTGTTCATTGCAAGGACAAGAGAAGAGTAAAATGTGGTTTAGAATTCTCACACAGTGAAAAATCAAATCCTCAGCAAATAATGTTCAGTCGACGAAGGTCAGCTCATAATTCATTTTTCAATTTTCCAATTAAAATTCTAGACGGAAAACGTACAGTGATGTTTGTTTACATTTTAGAGGCAGAGGATAATGGAGAAAAATGAGAAACCTTAAATGGGTTACGAATCGAATTTATGTATATCATTCTTGTCGTTTCGTTTGATGGTTTCTGCCCAGTGCACCACCCCCTGGACAACCGAAGCAGACTGAGAGCTAGGTTCTAGCAACAAGAGCCAACAATTGTAATTATTGTTATTATATTCTCAGTAAAGTGCTCGCTTAATTTACGATTCAGTCGTGTTCAATATTTTATTGAATAATTGATTTATGGATCGCTTACAAAACAATGATTGCAAATAGGCAACAACAGCAACGAGCAACCACATTGAGCGAGTAATTGTATTTAAACTGAGACGGATTGATGAAACAAAGTATCTTTAGCGTCTATCACACATGGGCCCATACAAATGGTCACACAGTGCATATTGGTCCCGCTGCAGCTTTCATTGAAAGCCACAATGCGCACTGGTACGGTTGTATCGTGGTGGTGTCTCCACGGTGGCGTTAAAGTGCTTCTACAGCACTTTTAGATAATTCCAAGGTGGAATGTTTTAATCGAAATCGCTATTTCATAAATGGAATCAACCACGCTCTTATTATGGGCGAAGCGAGTCGTTATACATTTTGCAATTGAACCAATTTTTCTTGGTAGCCAATTTGAGAGGAGGATGGCGACGTGATTTGAAAGTGATTTGATTTCATGAGTTTGAAATGAATTGAAATAAATTTATGAGTGGTTTCGTTTGGGTTTAATTTATACAAAAGTTTTTGTATAAATAAAATGAGTTTTGAGAGTTTCGTCCGAGCTGTTTGTTTTTCGTCGATTCAAAGATCATTTGAAAGTATGGTTGCAAGAAATGATAATTGATAATTCATGAACTTAACATTGAATAGTGAGTGTTAAAATCTAAATTTTCCCTTGAATAAAGATTATTTATAATATTGAACTTTGGAGCTCAAGTTGATTTCATGTTATCAAGAACCGTTTTTATCTAAACCATAGTTAAGTGTTCTTCTCAGGGGACGTGATTATAAAACCTATAATCTGAAAAAATTGCAGACTTTGCACTGTATTTTCCCTTTTCGACTGGACTTACTGTACTGGACTGGCAGTCCAATTACCCTGAAATTGCCAATCCGTTTCACATTTTGACGTGTCAAAACAAAATTAGCACGCCTACGTTCAAGAATAATTTTGAGTTGTTTATTGGGCCAGGATACCAAATTAATGCTGCTTAACCATCCCTAGATTTGGCTAGTTTGCCGTATTGCCTTCAGTCCAACATAAATCTACAGTGTCAATCTCCATACTCCTTTGTTTTCATGGCAGAGCGTCAGGAGTTTGCTGGTCTTTACGAACTTCAGAATTAGATCCATATCATATTTGGAGACCTTGTTTACGGCACTACGACTTTTCATCTCCTCTCAAAGCTGAGCAGAAGCATAGAATGTACTTTATCGTATCCATTTATGCACAAGACACTTGTTACTACTTCAAATTTGCTCTCATACAAGCAGAAAGATGTCTATGGATCGATACCAGCAGTGCAATAGAGTCTTCGTTGTAGCTTGAAGAAATCAGTAATCTTTTAAAGAATTTAGGTTTTCATTGAGTTTGATGAACTTCCCCATCACATTTTTTCTGAGGTTATCAGAGGTGGAGAATTTGATATGTCTAGCACGAACCTATAGGGATATCCCTTCTCCAAAGTTCATCAACATGTTTATTTCCGTAGACTCCTGCATTTAATATCATCCAGCGATCGCCAGCCTTTTTCTCACACAGAGATTCGACGAGTCTCCTTACCAGATAATTTTTGAAAATCATCATGAATCAGGTTATAACTACATCATTTACTTTTCACAATATTGCTGTCATGGTCTCTTTCTATTCTGATGATGATTCGATCGGAACTATCCTCCGTAATTCCAAGCGACTCATAGCCCACCTCAATCTGTTGCTCGTAATTCTCGCCACAAAATTTCAATACCATTCTTCCAAAGAAATACATCGGACGCAACTTTTTCCTAGTTAGGGAAGTGAATGGTAAAAAGTGTTTCGAATGTTCTTCCGGTGTTGCTACTTTAGCAACCACTAACATCCTTCGATAGACATAAAGGTGAGGAACATTTAAATAATATTTTCCTTAACCAGAAGGCTTCCCATATCTTTTTGCTTTATCCTCAAAAATTCTTCCTTCTTCTTCGTTAGCTTATTGGAATTTCGTAGCGTTTATACATGGAGGATTTTCGATAGTGTTTGTTGCACATTGCAATATTTTGGTTTTTGATCTTTTCACGAAGTTTCCCAATTCTTATTCCACCATAGCCATCGTTGCATCTGTCATGTTTTTCGGATCGAATTTGCTATTTTACCTAATTTTCCGGACGTTAATGCTTTATTTCTCGTTCCAGTTCAATTATATCTCCGATATTGCATGGTTGCCTCACTTCCAATTTCCTGTTAATAATATCAGACTATGGGTCCTAGCTAGGGCTTCCTTGGTTGTGGCAACTCTTAAAAGTTTTTTTTTTTTTTGGGTTTCCAGGCAACATTGAATCCTTTCCTTAGCAGATAGTCATAAAATATGTAAAACCAAATAAGAAATGATTATTACATCCTTAAATTTATTTCGATTTAACACATGAAGGACAACAGAGAATCTGCAAGCCATGCGTATCTATAAGACACACGCCTGCGACCGCAAATTTTTAGGTAAACTTGTACAAACTATAGGCAAACAACAAACAGAATTTATATAGATATTATGATTCTCACTTCGTTTACCATAGGCGTTTTCCACTTTCAAACTCGTTGGAAATTTCTTTTTTTATTATTCGCTACAGTGTATGTTAGTTGCTGCTGTTGGTTATATCACCTCACAGCCTTGCGGGTTGATTTATAGGTGGTTGATTTACAAAGAAAAGATTCGGCGGATCTCCTTCTGATTCCGGAGATCCTTCATTATTATCGTCCGTTATCCAGTGTCTTGCCACCGATTGCAGAAATTGAAATTGATTGAAGGGAATGTAAGGAATGTCCACTAACAGTTTTTAGGTTAGAGCACGAGTTTTTCATCAATTATCCTTTCCTGTAGTTATTATATTGATAGGTACAAGAAGGTTTTCTCTATTTTCATCCTGTTGTCGAGACACAAGTGCCATGAATGGTGGAGATCATTCTGACAATCCGCTTGTCTCTTAATGCGAAGAGAAGAATATCTCCTTTTCTACAAAATGTCATGTCGCCCTTCTTCATCATTGATGTCTTTATTTTCGAATTCTGCGGTAAGCCCCTGCTTCAAGGTTTTTTTTTTGTTTTTGCCGTGAGCGGTCCGATGGGACGCGAAACACGAAAAAACTCGTGAGTGATCAAAGAAGGAATAACGCGTTATTTGTCTCGCTTCTATCATAAAAATAAAAAAAAGGAAAACAGTCATTGTTAAGAGAAAATTGCGTTTTAACACATATAGGCAAAATACACAAGAAGGTATCACAATCTTAAACTGAACTACGGAGGGATGTAATAACACATTTTCGATCGAATAGAAGAGTACTAGATCATAAACCCTAAACATAGCATATTCCTCACTAATGTACATCGTGTAATTTACACGTACATCATCATATAGAGGTCACTTTTCTGGCTAGTTAGGGATTTTCTTTCTCTTTCTACGCACTACTCGCCAGGAATGTGAACGCTACTATGATATTATGTTATGATAGGTATCGCATAGCTAGAAACCACACTCCCATGTTTGTAGCCATTCTGGTTCATATTTTCTCTACAAATATGTTGCTGGCCTTATTGGCGAGAATCTTTTCTGACGACATAAAAATATGTATTTCTTTTCAATTTTCTGGATTTTTTCTACTGAGGTTGAAACGCTTATCGGTTAAAAAAGGCTTATCAAGGGTTATTATTTTTTTATTTCCAGTTATCCATTTTTGTTCAGTTCTTATGAACTGATCTATCTGGAAAAAGTTCGCCCATTATTTTGACAATATGTCAAGAGTATGCTATCTATCTTTTTCATGAATAGTAATGATAATTGAAAATAGTATTATATTATATATAAATATATCACAAATATGAAAATTTGTAACACATTTATTGAAGTTATTTATGTCAAAAAACGAATCACCTTCGCGAGGAGGTTATTTGTCTGCATAAATTGTCCAAACTCCCATATATCTTGCATGATTTTAAACAGCGATATCCTTAATATTTATGCGATTAACGTGGTCAATAATTTATTGCAACACCTTATTTATAGCCATTACTTGGTAGTATTCTCTTTTGCGTCTATTTATGCACTTCCAAAAACCTTGACACCAAATAGCCGGTCAAAAGCTTGTGCTGCCACTTCGTTTGGAGTGACTAAGCTAAGTTTTGCTTAGCTCAGCGCTTAATCATCGATTCATCTAATTTTATTCTAAACCTCTTTTGCTTGTGAAACATCGGGTAATTCGATGCCATTGCTAATAGATAGTATTTAGGATTTTTTTTTCTCTCTCTCTATGACGGCTTGTTTTCCTTCTGAACATCTAGCAGACACATGTGTGGTGGATCCTTCCCGTGTGTGATGGCGTCAAAAGGTGATTTCATATTCAAGAGCGAGCGTAAGCGCAGTATTGTGGGCACTCACATCATCAACCAAAGGTACCAAACATTTTATTTTTTGAATACTGGACAGCTTTCATTCATGAGCATGATCCAACGTGCTTGAACGCCAAGTTATGCTACTCCAGGGTGAGTATGAGTAGGCCGGAAGGGTGACGGACGAGCAGAGCGATGCGCGGACGTTAATATGTTAAAGCGTTGAAACTGCCTAACCAGCAAACTTGGTATTTTTCTCACGTTACTAACGCTTAAGCCATTCATTGAGGTGTACGAACGGACAAGTAGAGAATGGGTTACAGTGACTTTGGGCCACATCCAAAAAGGCTATCTTGTATCTGTGCTGTGCCCGGCCGCGGAGTCACTCAGTTACCAGCTACCTCCCAGATATAGGAGTACCTCCACATATCTGCTGTATGTACCTGGCTGGCCGTTATGCAGACATTCCTTAAGAAATGATTCATGGCAGCGGCGGTTTTCTTTTCTTCTGCTTTTTCTCGCATTTATTTACGTTTATTCTTTTTTGCTCATTACCTCAATTTGTTCTTGGGAGGCAGAAAGTTCACTTCTTGTTTTGTCTTCAGAAATCGGCCATTGCGAAGCGACTTGGCGGCTTAAGCCCCGGTAAGTATCTTGTCGGCTGGCTGACTTGCGTAGGTTAGACGACATGAACATATGTTTGCGATATTAGGTAGACCACTTACCCAGTTGGTTAGTTAGCAAAACACTCGAGATACGAGTACGAAGTCATACGCCATCCTATGAATTCGATGATGATTGAATGTTTTAACTATGTTTTAATTTCAAGTTAGAAGTTTAACGCACGTACTGCCACGAGCGTTCCGAATGTCTCATTAAAGCATAGATTGTTTGTAGTCCTGAAGCATTTGAAGTTGATCATTGAACTCTGGTCAAAATTTGAGTTCTCGAAGCACGCCCAGGAATAATTGGCATGTAATCGCAATTACTTGTTTTCACCATGTAAGTTCGACATACTCACCGTAATAACTAAAAGGAAAGTTCTTTATCAAGCCTTACCAGCATTTCTGGATTCCTTTGAAGTTAATTCTGTGCTTAAATATAGAATTTGTTCTAGATCACTTATTGAACTCTCCATTTCTTCAAACAAAAACAAGTAGGTTAAAGTTATGTACGCTAATTACTCTGTTTATCTGACTGGTGCAAAACTATCCGTGCAAAGGCGTTTTACAAAGTCTTTTATTTCTTGAACTGTTTCAACATATCCGGAACCACTGACTTGTAATTATTCAATCTCGCTTTGCATATCAAAATAAAATCTGCGTGGGAAACGAGAAAAAAGAATTCGACTGTTAATGGACTAGAACGACACCCACAGAATCTTCTACTTAGTATTCGTTAGTCAGGTTGATTTCTGGGAAAAAGAATATGCATGTAACACGATTGAGCGCTTGGGATAGTAAGAAAGAACCAGTGAGAAAAAAGTTTAACTGCCAGAAATAATTTGGATTTGTTGCTAACCATAAGGGCTCTGCTTGACAGAGCATTAAAGAAGTTTCAATATTCCGGTTGACTTCGAGTTCGTCTTTTAAAAATTGCCATTTGTTTGGGAAAAATTGCTTAAGCACTTTAGGTCATATCTTATAAATTTTACATAATTATCGTTCAGCCCTAAACTTATCAATTACTATTATTGCATAAGCACAAATATCTAAACACATTTCCTTCCAAGAAGAACTTGTGAGCCATCTAGGTATATTGAGAAACTGACATTGATTTATGGGATTTAAACTGTCTGAAAAAGTTATTCTGCTTGACTGAAATACTTTCAATTGAGATCGAGATACTTTTAATTGACAGGAGCAATATGCAGAAATACGTTGGCTAGGTTCGTGTTTCATAGTTCGTGATACCGATGCGAACATCTAAGATGATTTCTTCACTTCCAAATCTCAAAGGGTTAGTTGCTATGTGGATTAGAGGACTACAATCGAAAAACGATAATGAAATAGTTTGCCGCAAAAGTGTACATGACAATGCCGATTCCTTGTCGTCGTCCTTGCCCAGTAAGCTGTAAACTTTGCCGCCGAATGGAACCAAAGACGGACATACGACAACTAACGTCTGACATAAATGACATTTGTTTGCGATAGGAAAACTCAATGATGCCCAACTATCTGATGTAATTATTAGGGCTCAGCTGAGAACGTTGCTGTCTCGAAAAGCGATTTGGGTCTAATGAAACTCTCTGTAGACTCAAAAAGGAGAATATCAAGTTACAATGGGAAACGATGATCACAGGAGTAGAACTTGCGAAGTACTCAAGGAAATGCATCAAAAATATTTTTGTGAACAAAACTCTAGCATATTCGAGAACTCGTAAAAGACTGAGGTGGTCGATGCTCGGATTGCGCTTCCGTTAAAGAGCAAAAAAGAAGAAGGAAGGAGGAAATGCAATTCCATATCGATACCCATATTAAAGTTTCCGCTAAAATGGTAGACAGGTCAAAAAGATTGCATCTGGAAAATGTCGTTATTGTTGGTGGCAGTCAGCGCTGCAGAAGACGCGTCAAAATATGTGCAGCGCAGCAGTAAGTCATGTTTAAAAAGACCACGTCTACTAGTACCCGTGAAGCTAGAAAGGTCCCTTAAACCTCAATCCATCCAGAAGAATGTCAAAACAAAAGCCAAATTAAATACACGGAATTATTCCGACGCAAATCCAATTGACTACTGACTGCATGCAGACGAAGTACCATTTCGAAAACCTGGAAAATGGTTGCAAAGGATCAGACATATGAGAATAAAGAATCGATACCGAACTAGAAAATCTACTTTAGTTTGATGCAGCTTATACGTTCTTTTGATTAGAAATATATAAGTACGTCTATCGGGGGGACCAAATCCGTGAAGAGAGATTTCCCTTAACCTGAAGACATCGCTAAGCGATGATTAATGAGGCCTAGTCCGAAGTAATGTGACAAACAGTGCTAGGTTCTCGGTGCGACAGGGGAGGTGTTTAGTCGGTAGTCCGGTAGCGGGGGAGTCCGACACTCAGGGCGTAAATTGCCTTCACCTCCCAAACAAAAAAAAAAAGGGACCAAATGCCGCTTCCTTACATTAAATTCAAATGAAGAAATTTTTAATAAATATTATTTTTCATCAATAATATCGTCTTCAACATCTTTTTACCAGCTTTTTCATATTCCCGATCCTGGATCAATAAAAATCAAATGAATTTTGAGTAAAATATCTCGCAAAAGCATTTGGGACATCATACACATGTTCAAATTGTTGCCTCTTTGAAGATTCGGAATCAATGAAAACCTAAGTGTGCGGTATTGATTCCCGTGGTCGCCGTTTCTGTTGACAATCGTCTGATAATTTTCGGTTAAAGATTAGTTTTCGCGATCTAACTATCAACCATAAAGGTCTGCATTAAAAAGTTTGTCCACGTTTCAGCACTAAAAATAGAAAAAAGCCGCGAATACTCCACTAAACACAGAGAGAATGATGTAAACCTGTAATAATTCATTTAGAATAAGGAATTCGTGATGATACCTGCCGTGAGAGCCAGTGTCCTCTCCGTTTTAGATTGTATTATAGAACCAAAATTTTTCGTACCAGTATTGAAACGATCAAAAAACTATCTTATGATGCCGTTGATACAATACTACACTTTGCTCTCTGCGGACAGTTTATGGGGTACCCCAACACCTGCTCTCCTTATTTTACCAATCAGCTGTAAATGTTTCTGGATGTTCGTCAAAGGCTGTTTTGCTTCTTTGTTTTGAAAGAAAAAGGTGATTTTTTGTAACTCTGTGAGAACCCTAATTTTGATCTGACTGAGATAAGGTACGCTCAGTCAAATCAAAATTAGGGTTCTCACAGTATTTAAAACATCCAATAACGAATGACGAATGAAATGTGAATCCAATAACTATTCGGTACCTTAATACTTAAAAGTTATTTGTAATGGCGTCAATTTTAACATTATCTGCTTAAAAATGATAAAAAAAAGAAATTATTTTTTCCTGTAATTTAGTGTTTAATTTCACATTTTTGAAATGTTTTTCGTCCTTTAAAGTAAATAAATGAAAATAAACTTGAAAATAAAAGAAAGGTATTTAGTTTCAGCTTTCAGTCCAAATGCATAAAATGGCATAATATTCGTATATGTTTCCGAGGTTCTGAAGTTTGTGATTCTTATCATTTGAACGCTTGTAAGCTGCAACTGGGTTTCCCCCACAAGCCTGACTCGTGTTGAAGAATGTTGTCTTCTCATCATAAAAAGCCAACCATGATGTCATCAAGCAAATAATTACTCATCTAAACTTTGCCGAAGAGGGAGAGTCATCTATTGCAGTCCAATGAGCCATTCAACATAATCATAACGTCATATATATCCAATTTTTAAATAAAACAACTTACGGATTTACCGCGGTAAACATTCACCTGAATCCATCACTGTCAAATGACTAAATCAGTTCATGACGATTTCTTTTGCATTCCTTTCCTCACGTATGGGAAGCAAGAACTCTTCAAGTTATGAAGATGTTTTCAAGTGTTTTTTGAGGTTGGCGTCCTTATTAATTGCCAATATATCCAGCTTCATTTCTTTTTTACAGTCTTCTACCATACATGCATCCATTTTCACTAGTAACATTTAACACTTTGAATGAATCATTCCGACATTCTTAATCATTCTTCAACAGTGTGACAAGATCGTTCATCTCGAAATGCTAAGGGAAGAAGACGCTAATGTTGAATATGAAGAATCGTTAAGATTCAAATTCTCAGCTATGTTAACCATAAAACAAGAAGTAAATTTATTTGGTCACATAACGCTTTGTTTTCGGCAGTGCTTGAGTTCGCTGCGTAGATTTTCGGTTTATATTAATTTCTTAATATCAAAGTCTCCCAACGGTTAATTCATGTGTGTATGTATGTATATTTAAATGCTTCTCCATCGTCTGCAACGCAGCCTTGTTAAAAGACTAGGCGACACGACCATAAATTCAAGCACAAAGAAGTCTTTTTGATATTTTTGTTATGCGAAAGCGGGATTAACACTCGCAAATTTAGGCAGTTGGTTTTTATTTACTAAATTCTTCTCCATTCATTTATTGGGGATGGATAGAATTAAGGTGTTTAGTATGCAAATTTTCAATCGTAAATCTCCGGAAATTATTATGTGTTCATAATTCAACGATTTTAGCTGTTTGGCATTGATTTAATTTAACATCCGTTGATGGAATATTTCGGCTCTACTGAGAATAGATTAAATTCAACATTAATCACTGAAATATAAAGCAACTAACTATTGAAATGTATCACATGTTTGGTGTGGGAGAAACTTAGTTTTAGATGGGAGTTGACGAAAAATACGTTGCTCTGCTTATTGAGAATAATTATTACCGAGCATATCTTTTTAATTCCTCTAAACTAATCATTATTTTCCATTTCTTTTCAGGTAAGTTGAAATCGCAATGAGTCCGGTTAACATTCCTTCAACTTTCAACGGCGTAAGTACGGAACATCATATCGAATATTCAAAAGAAATTAAAAAGTAACATTGATCAGCACTCAGTTAGTTGCACTTTGGAACCACAAATCTCAAAAATACTTGTCAATCAAATTTACTGACCGCAAACTACACATGTCTGTAAATAGTTAAAAATTAATTGAAAATTTTATTATTCAGATGGGTCAAAGAAACATCAGCATAAAAAAATCGTCAAAATTCTTAAAGACAAATGTCGACTGATAAATGAGCAATGTCCATTCATTTTTATAATTTCCAAATAAAGCGAAAGGCTACAACGAGTGCGGAAACTTATTCAGATTTCTGTGCATATCACTGACAAGCACTTTACAAGCAGAGCTGGGAGGCAATTAATTTTTTTGAAAAATTGGCCCCAAGTCAACAAACGTTCTTTCACATGCAGCTCGTTTTAATCCTACACTCTTGACTGCATCGCGACAATTCTTTATCAGCAACGCTTTCAAACAAACCCAAATATAAAAATCCATTCACATAGTACTCTGCAAGCTATAAAATAATAAAAAGATACTTTACGACATCTTGCTCCAAACACATGTTATCTGACCAATTTCTTTTTTTTTATTGTTGTCCCTGAAACAGTTTGGAGTTAGTGCAACATCAACATTGTCGCGATAATCACTTGTGTTATCTCGTGGTATCAGTGTAGTATTCATGTTCTTGTTTGATTATCGCACGGATTTTTTATGACTTGGAGGATAGAATAAATACCAGATGACTTCCAAGAATGTTAACTAAAGTGCATGTGCATGGCTGTGGGCTTATGCTAATTGAGCCCTCCGATTCGAGTGTTTAAATTGAAAAGATATTCAGTGGACAGTTATGCATAGGCGGCGAACATACTCGGAAAGTTAATCTAATGATGAGTGGGATGGATTGATCTAATTTTACTTGAGAGATTTAGACGTCATTAAGATTTAGAATATAACAGTCTTTAAGCATTAATCCCCACTCACAAAATAAAACATCATTAATAATTGAACAGCTGCTGTAAACATCAAAGAATATAAAAAAATTAAGATAAGCATCACAATTCAGTCGAAGTTCTTAATGAATTCCATGGACAGACAACTTGAAGTCAGAGACAAACTAAACTTGACTTCAAATCTTGGCATTGGCATTCTTTGGAAAACGTTTCAGAGGAAAATGCTACTATTTTCTTATGTAATTTTACAACCGATCCATCATCATTGTCCCGCTTTCTCTCCTGCGTGAACTTCTTATCAACTCAACTTTTGCTTGGCTGTTCGTTTTATCCAGGTACAAATCTAATCGTAGTCGTCCCACAAGTTTATAAACCAACTGAGTTGAAAGTAAATGCTTATTGGGAATTTTCCAACTAAATTCAAATAAATAACAAATAAAGACGTTATTTGAATTTCGGATTCTGATCTTAAAAAACCGAAAAAATACATCTAGCACAGAAAAAATACTCTCAATCAAGTCATGATTTAGCTTTTCGGTTGAATTTTCCTTACAAAGGTCTAAGTTAATCACTCTTCCAAAAGTTTTCTATTGGATTGAAGTCGAGGCAACTCCCTGGCCAAGGAATCTTATCCTTTCTCTATATCCATACCTACCTTATATCTTGTAACTGGAAAAGAAAAGACGCTTCAGTTTCGTGAATGAATGAAATGCATTCCATGCTTGCTGAGCGAACAGGCTGGACCGAAAAAATTATTGAAAAATGTTTGATCCAGATCCACCAAGACAAAAAAGCTTTCAATGGTGTGTATCTTTCAAAATTTTGCCAGCTGCAGAGAATCTTTGAATATATTCATGGATATACAACTTTATGAACCCAAAACGTAAATAATTCCTTTCGTCTCAAACTTCGTCTTTTTGCACCAGTTTAGACGCGTTTATTTCATTTTTTATTGGATAATGACTATGGTTCGAAATGCTCGCCCCATCTCGGTCGACCTCTTCGTATCATTCGTGTTGAGCATCGTCTTGGTAAGTTAAGCATAGCGTAAGCATAGCGAGAACACTTCTCGGTGGCTTCTGTCAGAAAAGGTTAAAAATCTTAGTAAATTTATACTTCCATTGCGTTTTTATCACAAAGCTTTGAGATTAAAAATTAGTCTTGTTAAACGAAATAATGACAAAATCTATTTTGGCTGAATCCCGTTAGATTGGGGTATTTTCCAATATTTTTCGCTGTCTATGCTTACGCTCTGACTTGGGGTTAACTACTTGAAAAAGCAGAGGAACTTCATTTTGTTATCGTCAGATATTGTAGTGATAATTATCACCTCTCAAGATTCAACATCCGAGATCTCCTCAAAAATAGCTAGTTATTGACCGAGCAGGCGTCGTTGTCGCGCAAATCACACAACAAAATGATGTATTTTAATTTTCCTTGTCAAAATATGACTAACAACCCACAATCTTCAGCAAGTTCTCTGATAGTCAAACGTCGTTTTCTCCATACTAGAGGCTTGAGTTTTTCAACTGATTGTTGTCTTCGTCATTCTGAATATGAGTCATGTGAATGAGAACTAGTTCTTAAATTTATTCAGTTCATTCCCTCAATCCAGTTAGCTATCTCGTTTAAGCCCAAGGACTAACTCAAAAAAACTATGCTTAGAATTCCAAAGTATATGCCGCATCCAAATCTAGGTAAGCCAAAACTACCCTACATCGATTTCTTTAATTTGCATTGTTATAAACGCAACGGTCATCAATTTTTCACGTTTGAAAATGTTTTTTTGGATAATTAGACTTAAAATTTTGGTAAATTTTATTCGCATTTCGAATTTTTTTGCATTCTACCAGGTTTTCATTGCAGCATAATCATCCACAAAAAATATAAAGTGAAAAACATTGACAATGTTGCATTTGCAACGGTGAAAACTTCAGACACTTCCCTACAAAGTGGTTGATCAGACCTGTCATATTCTGTCAAAATTCTGGCACTTGCATCTCGATTCTGTTGCCAAAACTCGAATCGCTTTGCCAATGTATCGGTTTCTAATATCCTTATGTTATATTGCTTTCATTTGCTGAGATCTATTCATAGTGACTTTTGTCGGAAGATGCTGCTGTTGGTAATGTTGGTAATGTTAAAATGCTAAGGTTGCTAATGTTTGTACTTGGTTGTACTAAGGTTGCTAATGTTGTTTGGTGTTTGTTAAATTCATTGCTCTTAATAATTCAATTGATAATGTTTTCGCCTGTTTGTTCTTAAATATAATTGTTGGCTCATGGGAATGTCCTATCAATATCCAAAAAAATTTCTCACACTCATAAAAGAAATGGATGGATCAATGGATTTCGACAACCTTCACCATGCGGATATGCCATCATTGAGGAATTTGCTTCCAATGCCGGAAAATGATGTTGAGATGTTTCCATGGAGATGAAAAATATAAAACAAACTACATAAGACCTCGAATCTAAACTTGATTTATGTCTTCTAATAAACAGCCTTGTTGCATTAGCTGGTTAACAAACCGTTGACAATGGCATTTTTTTTCTTTGCTCCATTATTCTAGATTTTCCTGGCTTTTATTAATTTTCCATAACAAAAGACGATGTCTGAAAATAAGTTGTGACACGATAAAAACCTCAAACCGCAAACTTTATACATTTATATTTATTTTTATCGTGTGCAGTTTTTGGGATTGGTATGTATCAGTCTTTTGTCGCTTTACTAGACGACGTGCCAATCATCTTCTGCTACAAAATCGTCTACGTCAAAGTATCTATGCCTCACTAAAAATGGCTCTGAGAAGCTTGAAGTTTTTTTTTTCTTGAATTTTTACTTTGTTGTTATTATTAGTGCTAATAGAGTTCCGGTTTATGATCGCAGGCTATTACGCCATGACTACAACACAACACAATCTGCGGTTGCAAGTTGGGATCAGAGTATCTAAAGTTTGCATCTAAATTCACTAATAACGCTATAATGCGTTGTATTTTGTATTTAGTTGCCCTGGGTTGAGCTGCGGTATGTACCCGATTGTATGTATGTTTGGTTGGATTTCGCGGTTTGTGTCGAGATTCATTTGAATAATGAACGACCGGAGCATGAGCTTTCAATGAACATAAATAAACAACTATTTTTAGAGAATCAGTCCCCGAAGCCTTTGAACGAGGAATTGGTAATTAGGAAGCCAAACAGACAGTTGAATGTCAGTTGTTGTAAGTTTAATGCCTTTTTGTACTTGTACTGTTGTGTAAAGAAATTTGTCATAGAAAACGGCAATTATCTGTTTTCGATCCAAGATGACAACTGGCACATATCGCACGCACACAGAGAAAATTTGGTAGATTTTCTTGAAGATACTCTTTAGGAATTTAGTTGATTTTGGCGATGTTTCTACGATCGAATGAAAATCTTTCTTTGGCCTAAAATAAACGTTTAAGGAATTCATGTTAATCTCCTATACTAACTATGAATAATTTCACTTAGACCATGATATATATTTGCTATAGCAATTATGAAAGATAAGGAATCTAAGCCTACTGAGCACTGGGAAAACCCTATCTATAACAAGGCAATGGCATTCTGAAAAGTGGGTCTAGGACTCGCTGTAACAACGACAAATTAAATCTACATTAAGACTGCATTTATCAAACGAAATAACATAATTTGTTTTCTGTACACGAAAACATGCAACTACAGACAGATGCTCTTCGCTCACACGGCTCATATGTATATGGTACATGCGATGCGAACGATGATTCTTCTGCACATGTAACATTCTCATAAATATCGGCGGCTTAACTCCATACAACACCTGCCTTCATCTTAATCTTTGATCTTCGAACTTCTCACGTTTCAGTGTCGGAACGAGTCTCGAGTCCACAATCATTGAAACAAAGAGAGAGAGAGAGTTCTTGGTCGACGCTGAAAAAATATCAAAATTCATTAAGACTTGACCGTCTGATCGTCTCAAAGTCTACACAACCGTACTAACAACTTTCGGAGAGTTCCAGCACAAGAAAAAAAGAACCAAAACAATAAGAAAAGAGAAAAAACGGAAAAGCATTAGTAAGGAGTGAAGCTGAGTATCCAAGCAACCAAGCAACCTTTGAGAAAACATTCTGCCAATCTTAGAACCAGTTTCGGTAACAAGATCTTTGATCCCGCGCCGTATCTTTTATATGTGTACGCTCGTTTATTTCAAATAATATATAATACATCAGAACTCCTCTGGACCCAGCCTCGTTTTTTTCGTACATATGTCTGTGAACACCATCGTCGTTCCGAATCGCCCAGGGAAGTGGCAAAAAGAAAACATTTGGTCAAACTATTATTACTGGGCGAAGAAGAAAAATGATTGTTAGACGGATAAAAGATGTCTGCAAGCTATGGATTGTAGTTGAAAGAAATTTTACCTAGAATTTATGTAAATCCTAGCCAAAAAATTGAAATCCAAAACATCCAAAAACTTATCTGTTCAGTTTTAACGAGTTTGAAATTAAATTTGCGTATGAAATTAAATGTTGGTTTTTTACTATTAATTCTCCCGAAATTCATTAATTAATTTCGAAATTCCCATACGAGATTGTATTGGCAGGGCTTTGGCTGTCTGTCGTAAATCTGTTTCAATAGTTTCGTTGGTAAGAACTGTCACATAAGTCTCGAAAAAATACTTGTCCCCGAAAAAATCGATCATTACGGACTAGTACAAACAATAACAAATTTTCCATTGATCTGAGTATGAACTCGAGGATTTATTATTCAGGTACATGCCCGCGGAAATGAGAGCGAGGTCGAGTGCAAATCGGTTTTGAAGCAAGGTTGATCCTTATATAAATCGATGTTAATAGATCACATATAGTAATATAGTGATCTGATCCCGCATGGAAAATACACTTATATGTATTGCATACAACTTTAAAATGAACGTCTAAGAAAACAGCTCTCCAAGGAATGCTCTTATTCTGAGAGGACTCTATCCTTATTAAAATCCATCCTTATTAAAATAAACATCGCTTATCTTTGCTGCGAATTTGACCATATTTAAGGTTACTGAATTTGCTGGAAATTGTGATACCTTGCCTGGAGACAAACCCTCAAGATTCAATCAATCAGCCAAAGGTAAATGTTAGAAAATGTTCCTGTCAAAAAGTCTTCATTTGGTTACTATTCAGTATATATGTCCCCATAAAAATAGATGTCGTGTCAGAGGATCTATCCGTGCTCTTCGTATTTTTTTTTTGCCTTTTTTTAACGCTGACTTAAACTTCTCAATTGCAGGTGCCTAAAGTTTTCACCGTTGCAAACGCAACAGCCTCAAACTTCCTTCACTTTTAAAAATTTTTTTGGATAGTTAAATTTAAATTTTTCTAAATTTTCTCGCAATTTAGACTAATTCGCACAATCTTCCTTTTTCATTTCAGTTTAATTATTGACAAAAAACAAAAAGTAAAAAAAAAAATAAACTTTTACTTTTATACTTCTGTGTTTCCATATTTGTTTTAAATAAAATCAATAATTTTTGGAAAAAAAAATAACTCAGGTTTAGTTTTCAAAATAGGTAGTTTTGAAGTACAAAAAGCTGTACTCAGAGGAATTGTTGCTTGATGAATAATAAATATTACAATGTTCGTGATTATTGTGCGTTTGGTAAGTCCATTCATTCCAAGTCGGTTTACAGGAAAACGAAAACCCATGCAGGAAAACGACCTGATAGAAGCGAGCACTTTGTTCGTCGCTCACACCGACCGAATTTCCCAGAAAAAAAGTCCCCCAAAGTCGTATAAGACATTATAAATTCGTTTATAAAGTCTTTGTAATTTCCATGCGAGTTTATCCTGATAATGAAGTTTTCCTGTTTCCTTTCTCAGTTTCAATATTTGAGGAGCTACATACATTCCCTTTTTAATTTTTGCCTCGCTGAGATTTGGGAATTTCTCTTTCAGATATAAAATCCACTATATAATCGATGGCCTTACAAAATTTTTTATCTGGACGAACTTTATGTGCAACGATGGTAAAAGTATGTCATGAGTGTTCATTAAACAATTATTTTTAACATTTTTATGGCCTGGCCTAAGTGATTCACGCTCGTGTCACACATTATTTGTTAATCGACTTTTTCTGTTCCTGCTGTCTCATTCGCAAATAAAGAAGCAAATCTTTGTATAACCAAGCTATAGTTCAAGCAAAAATGACTAAATCGGTACAAAGTTTCCAAGCGTGTTTACTGTAATTTTTCGGAAGTCTCTTTCATATCAGAACGATGCGCAACCGGCACTGAAGGAAGTTTATTTCCGTTATGCAGCAACGCTATTTTCAAACTAGTTTTTTTGCAGACATTATTAAAATAGGCTAAACCACCTGTATTAAGGGTTCATTTGTTCGTCAAGATGAAATAAATAGCCACAACAAGAACATTTTTCGTATCATCGGAAAATTTATTCCAGTCGTTTAATCCAGACGCCAAAAGCCCATCCTGTTTTTTTTTAAGATAGATCCAAATCACATGCAAAATCTTTTAAAATACTTTGTGTCAATAAGTGAGGTTTTTGAAGTTGGCGGTTCATAACTTGAGTCACTATCTAAAGGTATCTTATCGTGCTGCCTTAACAAAACTTCCTGCCTAGAATCCTGACTTTCCAATCAATTTGGAGGCTTCTGCACAGGCAGTTCGAAACTTTGTAGTATGGGTCTGTTGGCCGATCACAAGTTTGGATACTGGATATTGTGTTTGGACTTGGTTGTAATATCTTTTGTTTGAGTCAATCAAAAACAGTCATTATGATCCTTTGGTTGTGTCCGAACTATGTGTATAGAAAATGGCCAATTTCTATTTTCTTGTTTAATCCAATCTAATAGGAGTCTCATCGACTTTACACAGTATTTCTGTGGAACCGAAAGTTGATATTTATTGATCAATAAGTCCTAGGCAATCTGAATAAGACAATTATGTTAAATTTTGACGCTGGTTTTTGTATCTGATTCTCCCCACACAAGGCAGGAACAGCCGGGGATGAAGGAACACTTCGGTGGCATGGCTTCACGATGTACACACGTAAGTTAGTTAAATTCAATAGTGATGCTCTCACCAAAATGAAATAATTTAACCAAGGAAACGTATATGAGGTCAGAAATGCATAGGTAGCTGTCCCAAAAAACGAAATATATTTAATATAAATATATTTAACAAAGTTAATATATATATTTAATGAGATCACAGTAACATAAACTAAAATCATTACAAAGTCATGTGCCAAAAACGATGTTTCCCATTATTATTCATGACTTAAGTTTGACGATTTCGCATTGTCAAAACTCAGTTTGCTGCATTGATTTTTAAGTAAATTTTAAATATTCTGATGTGATCTTTGTCTTTCTTTTGGCTAGTTTTGTTAGCAATAAGACTCATTAGGATTGAAGCTATAAGTTGAGCTTCTCAGGTTTTCAAAACAAAATTATATAAAAATAAATTAAAAGTATAAATTATTTTTTTGACTTCGGCTCTCGTTCTCTTACTGTAATTTCTGCGTGATACTTTTATGGACGTGTTCTAGATTTCCTCTGTATTTCTTTAATTTACTATTTAATTTTCGCAACTGCATCCTTGAATTCAGTTGCATGAGATTTAATGAATCGTTTGAATAGTTGTTTTTTTTTTTTTTTTCATTTTCGAATTTCTCCTTCGCCTAAGCTCATAAAAACTGCATAACGATATAATAATCTTAGAGCTGGATATGTGGAACAACATCTCAATATGTTTGCATTGTTTTACTTCAAAACGTCGAGTGTGCAGAAAAGTTTTTGTGAATTTCCGATGAGAATTGCCAAAAGTCAACAATCACAAGCCCTTTTTTTGTCCAAAAATGAGGGACTATTGTGTTCAAACGAAAGGAAATTTCGCTGGTTGGTCTCAAAAGCTAGTAATATATACCTCATCAATTTCACGACCTATGTTCCGCCGATCGTTACTGATTTAGTTAGAGGGGGGGAGAATATGCAACTTTAAAGAGTGTCTTTCTGAGGATTCGGAAGGCTTTTCAAGGGAAAGGGGATTTTACTAAATGTAACAACTCACGGTCTATTGCTATCTATTGCTTTATTTCAAAACGGAAGATGCTTTAGCATTTGCCAGAAACTTTTAAAGGGTGCTGCCTTTTGAAATTTGATTCAATTCTGATTCGGAGTTTCTGAATCATATCACTTTTGTTCGTGGTGGTTCTTCAATATATATTGTCTTATTCCAAGCTCATCCTTTGACTGCTGTCCAATTTTACTTGGCATGGAACTTTTTATGTATTTTTACCGGTGATCGAATGATGAGTTGATACTCTATAAGAAATTTCCCGAAATTTGCATTAGCCGCAGACGACGCCGTTAGAAGCAGTTCTTGACGTCATAATAACATCAACGACAGAAAAACTTATAGTTTGTGCCTGTTATAAGTATACACATGAGAACGTGTGGTTATCCTTCCATGCAAGCTGCGTTTCTACTAATTGCTGTGTTAAGGTTCAAGTATCTTGAAAAATGTATCCCACAATTGTACCTCGGAGGATGCTCATTAAATTCTCGCCTCTCAATTTCTTGTCTTAAAAACAGAATAAATTAGAAGAAACATCTGTTGTGCAGGACATAAATTTGCAATTCGATCAATACAAACTGGATTCTGAACAGAGGAAACTAGTGATCGCGAAATAGCATCATCGATTTTATAGTCCTGCACGCCAACGTTGAACATAAACAAATACTAAATTGATCATAAAAGCTCAAGCCGCGAAATGATCAGAGTATTTTTTGTTGTCCAATTTGCAGTTTACTCCTCGCCACACTTGAAGCAGGATCGATATGCTAAGAGTGCGAACATGATTTAGTAGAATTTATCTAGATTAAGTTTAGACGGATGCCTGAGCTATCCGATGCAGTAATGCGTGACAGCATGGGTCCAGCGATGTATAAACTAGCGCAGCTTCAGATCTTTTGTGCCGGGCCTTAGACCAATCTTCAAGCCTTGCTGCTAATTTAAGTGGTTTACGTTTCTGTAGCGTGGCATGCAAGACGTTAACGATAACGGCCATTAATGGCATCTCGTTAAAACCCAATCGCTTGAGTGTCATTGCAAAGCGGGCGATAAGAATAGATAGAATACAAGCAGCAGAATAGCATTCTTAGCCAAAGATCTAAGGTTACATGTGTCTGGACGCACTAGATAGATCCCACATCTAGCCAATGTACCAGCTCTCCGCTTATCCTACTACTGACGGAGGAGTCATCAATGAAATTTAAATGACCAGATCAATGAACGGCCAGGAGACGTGGTGCAGAGCGCAGCAGCATCATCACGCGAATAAATGAACAGAGTTTTCATTAAACATTTATCGATAAACATTTATAATATTCTTCATGCCGTTAATTTATTCCTATATGATGCACAAGGCCTGGCCATTAAATGGGGGAGTCAAGTGTTCGGCGAGTAGGCGGCGGAGCAACTTAATAGTTAATTAGTGAAGAAAACCGCGGTGGCGGTGAGTTTTTGTACCTCGGCGCATGAGTCAAGATTTCAAGACATTCAATAATTGGAGTCAGTGGGAGCAGATGTCCTTGCATTTCTAGAACTTGGACAAATGTAAATTATGTTTGGACACTTAAACACTTGAAAAGTTGAATTATTACAAAATCATCTAGTTCTAGATTGATTTCCGGTCTCTTGTGGGTTGTTGATGTATTTATGTGCAAATGCACGTAAAAATACCACAACCACTTATAAAATAACAATCTCTAAATGTAGAACATTTTATTTACACTCATTAAAATCTGTATTCTTCACATCTGTATCTTCCATAAACGTATGTTGACAATCGATATACCATCTTAGCATATTTTCTGAATCCTGTTGAACGATTTGGCGTCCTCCATGGAAACTACAGCAAACAATGTTGTCGGAAAATGTAAAAACACAGAATCTGAGCTAAATTTTAAATTCTTTAGACCTTGAACTGTAGCCAACCTCTGGCGACATTAGAGTGTATATAGTAAATAAATATTTCTTTAATATAAATGGATTTTTTTAAATTAAATATTGATACGTGAGTAATTTATATTAAATATATTGAGAAATACATAGAGTTTCATTGTAATGATCTCTTGCCAGGTGATCGCAGGACGCTCTCCAAATAAAAGTTTTCGGCTAAAGTCATGTCACAAAGTAATAAATTTACGTTGGGTTTTCATCAGCTATGACATAGCCCGCATTTTTCTTGGCTTTTCAGCGGTATCCGGTTCTTCCGTCAGGTCATTTTTTTAACGACTCCTTCAGATAATTCTCCTCAGATTTAACGTTTGACTAACCTATTCATGTCCAAATAAAACACTGCCGTAGAAAATTGATTTTGTTTATTTTATACATAAAAATTTGTTTTTATGATTGAAATAGTTTAGAATTAGAATAGAATTAGAATAGAATTTTTTTTTTAAAAATGCCGTCCTGAGCTCATGAAGTCTGAACATTTTCGAAACATTATTTTTGATGAATGCATAACGTTTTTAGGTATATTTTCGGTGCCAGCGTGCGTTTTTGTGTCACACTGCACATCGTAGGTGTTGCGACAATTTTTGGGGGGTGTGGACAACACCATCGCATAGCAGATTGCTAAAGATGAAGGACGTCAAGTTTGTTTGTTTGATTGCCTTAAATAGTGGGGTGCGATAGAACGGCGAAACTGCAGTCAATCAAGCTTCAAATCATAAAGGGATGTATTTGACATGTATATCGGTAAAAGGAATTCACCACTTCCTTATGGTGGAATAGAGTGAAGCTGTGGGATAGGGAGAAGTGATTGGTCGGTGATTGACTCCTCCCATGCCCTAAGTTAATCTAAATCGTAAATTTAGAATACTTTGGGAGCGCCGACACCAACATTTTGTTTATTGACACCGTCAAATAACGATGAAACACACCCCACTGCAAAAAATGTTTGTCCATTAAGACTTCACCATAGGGTCGTACTTTGAAACCTTTGTGTGTAGTGATAGTACCCATACTATTGTCACACAAATGTAAACACTCCTGAATATTAATGAATCTGCTTCTAGTCATTGATATGGATATAATTGACACATTAAAGTCTTTATCGATGGACCAGTATAAACGTTCTCTTAACAGTGAATGGTAGCTTATTAGAGTATGAACACCAAGAAACGTTTTCTATTCATCAACAGGTACTTTGAAATCATGTTTGGTTTATTCGCCCGGCGAAAAGCTCCGAGTAGTGAATGGTCATATACATGATTTCGTCGTCAAAGAGTTATTTTTCGGAAATATTCACTATATTTTGATTCTTCAGTTCCACAATCAAATTCGCAAACCTGGCCTGTATATTATCATCAGTAGAAGCAAAAGAATCAAACACGGCTCCCTCTGACTCCAACGAAATCCAGATTCTGTTCTCGCTCTTTTATTCGCAGCGACAGGCTGGTCATCACTGCTTCCAACTCTTCTTCGTCTCTGTCCAGAAAAATCTCAACTCTGCCTAGTATATCAATACCTTGTATGTTGTCGTCGTGTATTTTTTCGCTGTCATTAAGTGACCCTGACACTTGAGTCAGTGTCAGTGTGTCCCTGACACACTAACACCTGATTGTTCCTGGGACACTTTGATCAGCAGGAAGCGCCACTGAGTCGACCTTATCATCAGGAATATCTTTCGCCATAATAGCATCCACAGCTTTCTAGTGCTGAAGGTAGTTATTACGGCTGAAAGTTGTATGACGCCTCATTGCTTACTAAAAATTTGCAATTGCATATAAACAAAATGGAATATTTATTCTTTTATATAGCCATTAGCCCCATTTGGAGACGTCATTGGTAATAGCTTTAAATAATATGATAAAAAAAGTCTTATTTTATTTTATTTATTTGTTTTATTGTTTACCATACACGTCATAACTTTTCTCAATAAAAAATATTTATCGGAAACAACAAAAATTTTAACAACCTATCCGTAATCAAAAATAAAAACTTTACTTTAATAAAAAGTTGGCTGCTAATATAACAACAATTTTGTTTTTACAATGTAATCACAAGCAATATCCTGTAAAATTTACTTTTCCTCTGCAAATATGCATGTCGACTACGGAGACTTATATTAATATTAAAAAATTGTAATTAATTGAAGAAGCGTCCCCGATTGGGCACGCGGGTGTAAATGGATTTAACCTATTAAGTATTTTATTGGAACGATGTCTACTTGAGGTATTTTCAAAGTCACTTTTACTTGATGTCTTCTCGAGGTATTTTTAAAGTCACTTTTAGTATCATATAGTCATGACACTTTTTTAAATCTACAGTTTGATACTATTCATTTTTGACGTTCAGTAAAGTCGAATCTGGATCAACTGGAACCGAACCCGGAGCATGCTGTATTCCGGATCAATCAAAACCGGTCCAATCCAGAGCATGTCTACTCCGGATTATGCGCAAATTCCGATTATCAAAATCATATCGACATCATAGAAGAAAAAAAATCTAATTTCTGTTCATTAATTATAAAATATAAAGAACTAAAAATTACGTAAATAAATAATTGAGATGTAAAGTATTATGGAATCCCTGTGGACGCAGTATTAATTTTTTAAAAATTAGTAATTTTAGTTGGACACAATCACCCTCACTTAGCCTGGATTTCACGACTTTCTTAGACTGGCCAGTCACCGATACACTTTATATCCTTCCATTTATTGTATATACGTACTGTAATTTTTAATGGTTTCTTCATGTTTAAATTTTGAATCATTACTGTCATCGCTGTTTCCTAAACGGAAGAATTGTTTGCCAAAATTATTTTCGTTTCCAACGAGCCAACGACTCACAAGTTTCGGATTGTGTCAGTGGATTATTTTCTCTCTTCTTATCCAACAAATCTCCGATTACATTTTTAAATATTTTCAATTCAAATATTTTATGGGAGCAACAGTTGTCCAGAAGAAAAAAATTGTTGCTGATGTTAAGCTGTTGCAACTCACGGTCTCGGTGGAATTCAAAACAGCGGTATACCAGGATACTGTGTCAATGCAGGACTCAAGATAAAATGGCTGCCGAAGTAATTAGATTGCGTCGTGCGATATTGCATTTGCCAATTTCAAAAATATCAGCAAAAATGAAGCGCTGGCATATGATGGACGTGGTCGTGTTTCAGGGTTAAATCTATAAATGAGACTACAGTCTTGAGAGTCTTAAGCATGTCGCTATATCCTCTAACAAGCATGTCTTTGCATAGGAATCATAAACTGCCATTCAATCCTCTTATGGATTCAAACGCAAAATGTTGTTTATCTGTAATACAAGTGGTGGTATGATGATGACCTCCGTATAATCGGATCCCGCTAGTTGGAGTGATGCCGAAGTATCTTCAAATATCGCAATCAAGTGTCAACGTATTGTGCAAACAAAATTCACACATGAGAGCTAATTGTGTTATTCATATTAGCATAGTACAAAAGAGCAGGACATGTCAAATGAACGCACTTCATATTTGCTCAGTTATGAAATTCGTCACTAGCTATGCAAAATCTGTATTGACTGGTTTATTTATTCGCGCGTGGTAATTTACTCGTCAAAAGTTTATTGGAGTTTGCTATTTACGTCGTGGTCGTCCAATATTTATGCAATTCATTCGCCAGCATATGATCAAATACAAATTACAACCTTTTATATTATCTGGAATCTTTAAATTACAGCAAGAATCCATCTTTTCTTTGTGACCAAGAAAATTTGATAAGCCCACACAAAATTTATACTATTCTACGAATCACATCGAGATTGCCACAGATTGCATCATAAAAACTAAAATATCGTCATGTAATAAATACCATTCTTCAAAATTCCTTTACTAAAGGTAATTCGGGCACCGCGATCTTGAAAAACAAAAATTGTAGTGTAGTGTCCCCGGGTCTTCCAACCGACATGAACTCAGCGACATGCTCTTTATGCCCAGGAAAATGGCCCACCCACATGTGAACGGTTCTGTGAACGCTGCAGCTATGTTATGTATGTTGTTTCCAAACAAAGGTTGTTTGTATATGCCATACATGTTTTTTATGTATACTAAATAATAGGTTTTCTTTGCGTTTTTGTTACCGTAGAAGTTTACAGAAAAAATGTTTTCATTATTACGTCCTCTCGACGGTGGATCCGACTCATACTCATATGGGTACTATTGTGCCGGTTTTCCTGTTAGAACGTATGTATGATAATTGGTTTCATGTGTAGAAAACGGTTTGGAAAAAAGACTTGGAAAAGTTTTCTTTCCATGCATGCGCTGATTCACAGAAATGAGATTCCAAAAATAAATGCAATTCAATCGTTTGGCCCGACAGGATGGAGGAAAATTATTGATATATTTTGACTATTTCGCGGTTGGAATTGACTTGAACAGCTGCTGCGAGCTGAAAGATTGATTGAAGTGAAAAAAGTTACGTTTTCAGAAACTTTTCTGCGACTACTATGCGTAAATTATGCTAATCGTATCCATCTTAATATAGCTTTTAATTGTATATGTATTTTGTATACGGTCTACCCGAAATATACCCAAATTATGATACACTGGAATCTCCTATGCAGTTACACTGGTTACAAAATATTTAATACACGTCTGCGTTTTGTGGAAAATATCTATTTTTTCAGTTTTCAATTTCTTGAAAGTTAAGCCAGTCTATTGAAACGATACGTGTTGGCATGCGCAGAACATATTAGTAGCAAAAAAGCGTCTTACTTGTTAAGGGTTTTGATATTCTGACTTGGATTAATTATCCTAATTATAGAGTGGACAAAAACATAAATATATTATGAGAAATTTTATTGAAAAATTTAATTTTTTTAGAATTAAATTAAATTTAAGGTTAGGAGTTTTGTTGTTTTATAATATCAACTCAGTAATTTATTGCGTGACCCTTATTTGTAAGAATTTGTTTGCAACGAGCCGGCATAGAATCCACTAAACTTTAACAGCTTTCCTTTGAAAAAGGAGCCACTCTCTTTTAATTGGAGTCCACAATTGGAACTTATTTCTGAGTTTGTGTACATAAATCCTACCAGTGACTTGGTGCCTCACATTCTCAATAGGATTACAGTCCGGTGACTGTAACGCCGGCCAATCGAGAACCGAAATTTTCTTTCCCCGTAACCATTTCTTCACTATTTTTGCAGAATGCATCGGATCATTATCATGTTGAGGTGACCATCAAAGCGGCATGTCTTCCTCTTCAAATATTAGCATTATATCCAAATAACTTTCTTTGGTCATAATCTCGTCAATTAACTGAATTGAGCCTTCACCATTCTTAATGCTCTTTTTGGTAATCAAATGATTTCTTGGGAGGACACCGAACATATTCTTTTGCGTGCGATCCGAAGATGTTGAAAGCGCTCGTAATACCAGCGAATATTTCACAATTTTCTCATGCCTTTTTCCCCAATCCAATCTTAATGGGTCCATGAAAAATTTAGTCGGTTGTGTATGGTTTTTTTTCACTTCGGACAGGATCTTTTATTGTTAATCGGGCTGGTGAGTCTGCTTCCAATCGGCTTCTCCAGATTGTTCTAGCACTCACGTTAGCATTTGTTTTCCGCAAAATTACGACCGATAACGCGAAAGGGTCCCTTTACAGACGCGCACAATTTTTCGATCCAATAATGGAGTGATTTTCCGTGGCTGACCATTTTCATTATTATTCTTCTCCTTCATGGCGTTCTGGACGTTCATTCCCAGAGAGCAGTGAGAAATTTGTGTAATTTCTCGAAGATAGTAGCCGACTTCCTTAAGGCGATGAATTTCAACCCCCCGGTGCTTATATCGGCCCATGTTCGAACTATGGAATTATTACGAAATCAGATGACTTGAACTTATTAGAATCTTTCACTAAAGTTAATCGAGACAAAATAAATTTTGAAAAAAATATAGTAGTGGCCCAAAAGCAATGCATTTATTATTTTGTCCAATATAAAAATGGTCCTTTGACTATCAACTTGAATTTGACATGTGCGAACAAACCATATGAACCGGCATGCTGCAAATAACACTGTCCTCCTAATCTAATGATTTATTGCAGCTGACTGCGTAACTTAAAAAGCATTGCCAGCTGAAGAAATGAATGATTTACAAGAAACTTCGCGATGTATTTATTATTTTGACCACCAATGTATATCAATTTAGGGCCTATCAATTCCGAGCTTGACTTCACAATATATTTTTTTTAAGATTGCTAACATTGAAATTATTCCGCGTAGAAAAGACTGTAACATACATTACTTTGAACGAGACATTAAATTTCATCCCTTATTGCAATGTTTTAATAACGGAATCGTTCATTTGTTTTCCGTAGATGCTGATTATAAATGACCTTTTCGCTCTAGAGAATGGAATCGCGTGGTTGAAAATAATTGTCTCATATTTAATCGCAAACGAAAATATCTAAAAACACAAAATAAACTATTTAAAATAAAAATTAAAAAAAAATTGTCAGTAAAAATAAAGATGTTTTATCTCATGATTATTCACGGAATTCACGTATTTCCGTGATTCATGTATTCAGCAGGTTCATTTACATATATGCCAGATATTGTACCTCTGGGATATTTTCTTCTTTTCCGAAAACTAAAGTTAATTTGAAAAACGTTGTTTCTCGTGAAATGTAAAGAGAATTGCTGAATTAGAACTAAAAGGAGCCGAAAATCAGAAAGGATGCTATGGAAGTGCTTCAATATTCACACATGAACACTGGCGTATGTTCTCTACAATAAAAAGTCACAAAAATGTACTTCTCATTTAGCACATGTAACACAATTTCAACTTTATTTAAATTTATTTCGGATATATTCCCACAGCGACACTGAGTACCTTTAATGAAAACAAGGTTAACACGTCGAATTCATTACATCTTAGCTCTCACAAGGCATCAAAGCAGTACCCTTACCAAAGCACAATGACTACAAAACGCTTACACTCTTAAGGAGCGTATGAAGAAAGGGTATCAATATCTTTTGGAGCAAATAAAACGAGCTTTTCAAAGAAAGCGTGAAAAATAAACGACATGGACGAATGAAAAGTTCGCGATGGTTTTCTTTTTTAACTTAAATGTATGTGAATAATATTTTCTGATATCCGTGTTATGCGAGATATTGTAGATGGATACAATTTTTAACAAAATGTTATGAGCAGTTCACCTCACCTTCGTCTACATGTCCAATCTCATACCAGTTTTGCTTACAAATACCAATGCATATGGAAAAATTCAGTCGCGCCCAATTAGATTAGAAATTTGTTGAAAGTGCTAACACTTATTTATGGGTGCGCTGTGCCTATAACATAGTATCAACACAAACTAGCAAGACCACTCCAGGGAGGGATCTGGCAGAAAGAGACAGAAAAAGCAGGATTATCGCGTTTTTACTCAAAAGCTCTGAGTGTTTAATTGCTGTTGTATATAAATAGGCGTTTGAACTGGAAATCACAATTAATTATGCATGAAAAATGTAGCATTCTGTCAACCGTACACGATTTTATATTGAAAGTTAGTATTAATACTATCAAATTCCTGCTTAGCTATAAATCGGCGTTTATTCATTCCGCGTTTGAGTACTCTTTACAAATACTTCTGCAATAAGACGCGATAGGTCATTAAGTAGAAACTTTTCCTGAAGAAAATAGACAACTTTTTCGAAAAAATAATAAAATAAAAAACGAAAATGAAACAACAAGAGTAATTCAGATGTAGTTTGGATATCACCATGTGATTTCCATATGCAATTACAATTTCCCTACGTGCGTACGTTTTTATAGTTTTGGGCTCAAAAGAACAATGAGCCATAAGAAGTGTTATTGTACGAGCATGCAAGATGAATGGTGTTGTGTTGCTTGACGAGTGCATAAAATATCTTACTGTGTCGTAAAGTAGCATGAAGTCATGAAAACAGAGCAATATCTTAGTTCGAAGCGAATTTCGTTTTCATTGGATATCGCATCGCGGACGAAACAATTGTTGAATGTGAGAGTCAACACGTACTATTATGATTTCCATTCAACCTTCTTCCATTTCCTCAAACAAACCTACATATGCACCAGTTGATATGATGCTAATCAGGTGAATTACACAATGCACTTGTACAAGTTCGCTCGCTATTTGCTTTAGCGACAACAACATTATAACATTTTATCTGCGCTCACTTTCGACTCACTTTTGTGTGGACTTTCATGAAAACCGAAACCAGATGACATACATGTTCAAGGAAGAATTTATTCGTGTACTACACGGTCCCACGCTCGAAATGAAATAGTTGCTTCTGTATGCAACCCCAGCAGTACTGCACTATTGCACTTTCCTATGCTGACTTACTTTAAAACGAGCTACCAATCAGCATTTTATTTATTAATGCAAATGACGAGAGTCACCGCGCGAAAATAAATGAAAGGGAAGTTTATAACCCATTAACAAAAGGCCTCAGTAATTCGTTGTGCCACTCCCAGTGGCAGCGTAAGGACAACCAGCATTCTAACCGGCCAAATGCCCCGACAATTCATTTGAACTTTATTGTCTATTAACTAATATCCTGGAGGTCATCATACCCACTAAATTGTACACTCTTACCCCCCATCCAATGGTGGCCCTGTCCATAAAAACATTATTCAATTGGTTAGCAAACTGCATCAAAGTATGAACATAAATAGATCTCGTGCCCCGGCGGAGGAGTACAAATAGATTATGTTACACAACGGATCCACTTGAGTTTATATATTGTAGATTACAACCAGCCATAAAATTGTCGATGAAACGTTGATGATGGCGACATCATGTCCCTTTTTCCGCTGTTCCGTCTTAGAAATTAGAGAAGGATGTGAAATGGATTTTATGAGACAACGTGAAGTAAAGTTTTTCACTTCAGTATCATTAATTCATTTGAACGAGCTAAATATAAGTAAATTCGATCGTTAAGTCATTAATGAGCAAACAGGAAGTAGATCAGTAGTCTGTTAAATTCGTCATGGTCTACTGGAGGACTGTTTGTGAACCTTAACGACCCCATCTTAAATTACTAATTAATCTTATTTTTATTCACTTCAACTTAAATCCTGGAATGGGAAGAGTATTTGCTGTGTTAAGAGGAAGTTATCAAAGCAAATCATATCTTCCAAGATGAAAGTCATCCGAAGTCAGTTTTGAGTTTTCAGCTCTCTCTTTCTCTCTCTCTATGTAAAAATGATTGGTTCGCTTCTAAAATAAAAATAGGCCTTGAATTTGCATTAATGCACAATAACATATGATGAGTCAAAATGCCTTGCCTGCATGTGAAAGGTGTTAAAACGAAACATCATTTTCTCAATTCCATTTCCTTTCATTTTTCATATGGTCGTATCGAAATTTTGCCAATACCGTCAAAAAAATGATTTAACTTGCTTGTCAAAACTAGCCAAAAATGCCGACAGAACTTCATCACCATCGGTACATTTTTTTATACTTGACTCTTTCTGCATCTTGGAAATAAATAATGGTTAGTGGGGGCTAGGTCTGTACTACAGGTTTGGAACCACTTTTGTTTTGCTATTTTATAATTCTTCTATCTTTGATAAGTTCTTTTAATCGATTAAGTAAGCCTAGTGGTTTCCGGTAATAGAGACATCACATTCCTTATAATTGATCAAAATGATATCTTTCGAGTCTTATGGAGTGGTCGCTATTATCTTCCCGACTAAGACACATTCTTATGCCACTGCACCGACACATACTTTGACTTGAGGTCAGTATAGTCTCTATTGTCTCCAATTTGAGACAAAATTTCTTCCATTTTGTTTGTGTAGTTGAAAACGAATGGAAACATCCGATTCGCTCCCAGCTTTACGGCGTAAGCTTTTTCGGGACTATTCTCTCTTTCAATAACTTTAGTCATCTCAATATATTGGTTCAGGGTTTTTAAAGTGATTAATTTAGATGTTCCAATTATCCATCCATCATCCATTTTTATACATTTATATTTATAGCTCAATGCCTACCGAGATAATTCTTTCACCGCACGTCAACGCACGAGCTGTTTGACCACCTTTCGTGCACACATATTTACATTTTTGGGGTCAATACATTCAAATTCAGAAAAGTAGTCTTCCTGTTTCTTCCATAATGTATAAATTTAAGGTTCCCTGTAATACACGAGCCCGCTTTAGTTGCAAGTTGTTTTTGTTTCGTTTTTAAAAATTGTTGCCCGGAACTATTAGTACTAAATTTTAGTCCAAAAAGAACAATGGAAACACTGTTGCGCATAAAGCACTATCACGATATCCCAAATAATCAAACCCAAACATTATGGCATAGTCCCTTAGGATGCCGTGGAATGGAACTTTAAGTTCAAACTATTATTTTAAACTACGAGTAAATTATAATATCTACATGTTGTTATTTCTAACGAAGTTCATCTGATGTTCCAGATATCCCTACTTCAATAATGTCAACTGTACCGGCAGTGCAGATTGATAAGTGAGGAGGTCCTGATAGAGCCCAGGCAAAACGCGTATATTTGTATGGATGGCCCTTTTATTGGGTGGCTCTATTTTATGTATATTTTTCCATCGCGGCAAAAAGCTGCCCGACATGAAATCATAGAGAACGAAGAAAGCTACCTACCCAAGTTCCCATTTACCTATTTATGCTAAACACGACAGGACAAGGGGCTCCACAAGCCCCGGCTGCTGTCCACGCATAGATTGACTGTCGCGCTTTCTTACAAAAAGCAGATTTTTGGCAACAATCACCTTATTTCGGAGGTTATTGCAGAGACAGACAAAATTACAGAATTGTCGCATCGCCAGACCAATCGTCTTACTGGTAGATCTGGACGTGCAAAATTCAGTTAAGCAAACAGACATCCTTCCGAGTGGTCATTCCATGGTGCAATAATTTCTCTAGGATCGATGGTTGCTGTTTGACAGCGTGGTGCGAATATGAAAGAAATAATTCACCAACGGTGCAACATAGGGATCTGATTTAGGGCCGCCAGATGTTTTGAATGACGATTTGCTGCGCCTGTAAATGCCTAAATACGTGATCTAAGCAAGTTATCCTAAAAATGTCCCTGCGGCAAATTATGCCAGATGAATAGATATTGTCAAAAATTTGTCTAAATCATAAAGAGACCGAGAAACGACGGATTATTGAGAACCTTTAAAGAAGCTCGGAAAAAGGACACTTTCAAAGTACAGATAATGCTTTGTATTCAGAAATTCTCTTTGCATTTTTGTTTCAAATTTATGTAGTTTTATATGGTCTTTTTTCTATATCGTTTTTATCGTCTTGTTGCTTCCAAGGGAGCCATCAACTGTTTTTTATTCGCATCTTAGGCATTTTCCAAAGTAATCAGAGAAACTTGGGTGGATGTCACACTGATCGGTCTGTTTTCATTGGCTTGAGGACACGTTTCAACTCTCCTGAACCGTACTCAGCTCATTTCAGAACAAGAAAAAGAAAGATTTATGCAAGACCGAGCGGAACTGCAAGACAACATTGAAAAGTTTTTAATTTAATTTAGTTTAACCAGAAGATACCATAAAGGGATATCTTGTAAATTGGTTCTTAGATTTTCATTTACATTTTACTCATTCCTTGGGTGTGTGAAAATATTCTTTCTTCTTGGAACAAATTCTTGCTTTCAGAATTTACGAACATATGCTTTGTATGTCTTATGTTTACATTTTTGTTATCACGCAAATTGACGATTTCTTTCCTAGCAGATAAGTAAAAGGATTGGTGCACAAGGCATCCGTAAAGCCTTACTATAAAAAAGTTGTATCACAAGTAAATTGGAAAATCTTAAAAATTGTTCTCTTGCTAGTGTACCTTGAAAGGAAGCTTGTTGAAATGAGTTATGAATGAAATGATTTAAAAAATCATTTAAACTGGTCCAATGAATTTTTCTGGAATATAAAAAAATCTTACAAAAACATTAATTCTTATTTGTAAAATTGCATTCCATGTTGATTCTTCTCTGGACTGAAGTTATGTTCAAGATTTAAGATAAATTATTGTTGTATTTTATAGCCCCCCCCCCCCCCAACTCTCTACTGTTCTTCGATTAAACAAAGTATTTATCGGACGTGAATTGCAAATTGCGGTCAAGTGTGTTGGTGACCAACAAGCTGCGATAAAAGATACCGTGAATCCTAATTCCTATGATTTCTCGACTGGTTTTTAGTATCACTAAACCTAATTACCTTCTTCTTACTAACTCTATTATCTTTCATGTTTGACGTTGTAGATTCCGTTTAGATCTTTTTCTCTGACAGTAATTGCTATTAGTTTTTGTGATACAATGACCGTGTTTCTAATTTAAAAGTCACCTAAAACAATTATATTCTCGTTCTTGAGAAACAAAACTTAAATGTTTTCTACATTCGTTGTTTTGTGTTCGGGATTTTATCATATCCTTGATATTTCAGAAAAGAAAACACAGTTCTGAACCTCAGCATTAGAATTTCTAGATTGAGGAGTTTCATTCATCTGCGAGTACTTAATCAGGATATAAATTGCTACCACACATTTTGTGTTTGAATGTTGCTGTCTCATAAATGATGCGTTTCCTTCCCTTTCTGTTCACTGATTCCATCGATGTCTATGCTTAATTCAAAAACTCAGCTTAGTGAAGTGATAAATTTTATTTAAATGGATTTCAAACGACTAATCATGCGTTATACTGTTTCACAGCATGCATCTTTTACTCGATAAGTTTTCTTTTGTGCCAATCAAAGTAATCAGGAAAATTTTCAGCGCGCCACATAGCGTCATAGTAAACATTGGAGGACTATTCTACTACCATGGTCAGCCAATATTAAACGTCTATCGCACATCAAAATACAATAAGGATAATTCATTCGTGTAATTTACAGTTTGAAGTTATATTCTGGTTCCAACAACACTTGCTGCGACCAATCTGACGTGAAATCGCAAACAGCGTCTAATTACTAAAGTACTCAATATATTGCTCCTCCACTCCATCATGCTATTCGCGACCCAAGAGAATATCATTGACAAGCAATTTACACTTTTCACCTATTTGTTCAATATCCTCCCAGCGGCGACCCGCGTTCCTATCCCATATTCATTTTCGCATTATTGAGCCTAATTAGCAATCGAGTTTTCATCTGAAGCGCGTCAGAGTGCCTCCGTTGCCTTCCGAGTTGTTGCTGCCTTGCGAGTATTATGAAATCTAACTGGCGGAGTCATTAGTATTGCAATTAACTACTATCATCTTCGCATCATCATTCTTGTTGTCGCCTGGTATCATCGTCTTCAGACTTAACCAGGTCGTTTGAGATGTCGCTACCCGTACAGAGATCCCTATCCTCACTACCAGCTACCAGCAGAATCTGTCTGCACTCGAGGATTCTCAAGAAGTTGCTGTACAAGAAGCATCTTTAAGTTGTCTTGTGAGTAATTCATTTGTGATGAAGACGAACATAATTTATTTTTTGGGCCTGGTTATCATGCTGTTTAAGTAAATGAATGAAGTGGTCTTATCAGCGCACTTCCTATGAAAAGGTTTATCAAACGCAACAGCCTTCGAGGACCAGTGGAGCTCCAGTCAGGAATAAACAAAGAACAATACAACATGGCCGCTCTGCTAACAACAAAGTGTTTACCTAATGCACGTTCGTGGTAGATCTTTTATTCTACGTAAATACGCTTCTAGCTGAGACCGTTTACATAATATTCAAATTAAAGTTGTTACTGCTGCCAAGTGCACAAAAGTAAATATTGTTATTATGAAAGCTTTGAAACTATTGCGCAATCTGCGCAAAGTTCAAACAATAGCAGAATAATTAATGGCAAAGACTAGAAAATATAAAAAGGAAAACGATGAAATCAGAAGAAATAAATATTTATAACGAAGCAATTGAATGTGTGCGCGTGCTGGCAGTATCTATCTTTTAAGAAGATTCTATGTTGGAAAGATTAACCGAGTCACAAATGACGTTCATCTTTATTTGGTAAAATTAATAAATTACTAGATCAAATGTTACTCAAGATATTTGAATATTCATTGATTGGTTATGTATCAATAGCCATGTGAAGGTTAGGTACACAGATGAGTCGGAAAAACTCCCTTAGGACATAGTTAACTGCAAAAGTATTCGTAAACGCCAAACTACGTTCTTCGTTAATGTTAAATTGTGTTTAGTCATCGGTCAAAACTATTGTTCACTGAGAAGGGTTTGTTGGAACATAAAATATTCCTTAACCGAAGGATACGTATGCATAAGGAATCAGAAAACAGTTTTCGCATATTGATTTGTCTAGCAGTCATCTGTAACATCAGTCGGTTGTTGCTTCACAAGGTTATAGTGAAACTAAACCAAACTTTATTTAAGGATATGAACGCATTCGAAGCAGAGGAAAATTTTGTGTTATTAAAAATTTATTAATGATGTAAATTTGAGTTTCTCAAATGAGTTTATATGCATCTAAATAATAATATTTATAAGAGCTGAGAAGGCAGCTCTTTTATGATTTGTTATGTTAGATGATAAGCAAAGGTTAAACAGTGCACTAAGACGAAAAAAATATCAAGCATCACAATTCAATAAAAAAGTTCAAAAATCCAGGCTATTTTAGGCAAAATCCCACGCTAGGCAAATACCTAACTGTTTTTCTTGTATTGACTATGAACTAATTTAAAAACGAATCAATCTAGGCAAATCCATGGGCGAGGACACATAAGCATTGTCTTTATAGGCTCTACATAGCACTGACTGAGCTCCGTAGATTATTATTGGTTATTTCGAAGATTCATGTGCGACAGGACAGACTTGAATGCCTAAGAACTTATGTGCTTGATAAAGTTTTAAACATGTAAGCCTTCGATCGAGTTTTAGTCCTACATTGGTCAGATCTTCTTTTCAAAGGAACCTTTTGGTCTAGGAAGTCAATGGGGTAGTTAGAAAGCATGGTGAACATACGTTTTCTGCTGAAAATATTGACGTGGTTTTCTTAATGTCGATTTTAATTTTTTTGTAGAAGCAATTGTGCTGCACAAAAGCCACTAGTTGGCAGATTTGGATGTGGATAAGTCAAACGTTCACGTATTGAAAAGCGTTGGATCCTCGCATGAACCTTGTGGAACACCAGCAGGAACGGTTTTCATTGTGAAAGTTGTCCCTCGATCCTTACCTTGAAATGTTCCATCTCTCAGGAAGTATGGTGGGCTACTGCAGCCTTTGAGTTTATAGAGTAGGCTATCTCTTCAAACGGCATCGAAGGTTTTTTTAAACTCGCCAGCAGCCCCATCGACTGCTGCGCTGTTTTTATGTCTGCAGACACATATTTATAGCTAGTGCTTTCTTTTTCTTGATGAACGGATTCTGTTGATGTTGAACGGATTCTGGTATCCTGTTGATTCTTTTCACATGGCACTGAAATTCAATTTCAATTTTTCAAAATTCACTGAAATTGATCAAGCATTTTTGTTGCAATTTGAGCTGCAATCTAACCTTATCCTTAACAAACAATTTTGCATGTATTCTAAACAATTGTACGAGTAGCATCTTGAACGTTACCGTCGCACTAAAGCCCCTTCTGAATCGTAACCTCTGCTCTGTCACGTCTCTAACTGGCTAGGTCAATGTACTGCGTCCTCCAATTGAAAAATTGCGTAGCGATCCACCAGCTTCATGAATCGTGTCCGACCAGTGCTTCCTGGGTTCTCCTTAACCAGCGAATAACTTTTATAGCACTTTCATGCATACACTCGACGTGAAACTCTTGGATGGCTCTAGTTCTCGTAGTGTTACCTTATAGTCACATACCGCTTATATGTTTGATTCATGTAATGTGCTTTAGGAGTCGTCTTTCAAAGGCGTTTACTTTGAAGATGTTTGCGTCAGAGTCCACGCCTCACAATGGTAGCGTAGCACAGGCCTTATCACTGCTCTGATAAGTTGTTCAATCTAAACATAATTTTCATTCAAAAGTTCAACAATTCATTCAGTTTTCCCGATTTGCGTTTCCTCTTTACTATTGTATTCTCAAAGTAGCATAATTAGCATGTTACTAATTGAAAAGTGAGAAACACAGTATACAGGTTATCATCAGGAAAATACAAGCAAAATACGCTTTTCAAAGACCATCGTTATTCGTTATAGTCGTGTATTCCAGTAATTCGAGTGAACAAAGGGAATTGCTTACCAATCAGTGTTATTAAGAACTATGTAAAACTGTATGAATGTTAATTGATCCTCATTAGAATTTTGGGTTCCATTGCGCTCATTTTTTCTTCTTATTTCAGATGAATCAAAACTAAACTCAGGTGCCTGGGAAGATCCTTTGCCAATAACATCAGCACCAACTCAAACGACTATCACAACTGCGCAATTGCACAGTCCGCCTGGAGTAGGACGAAACTTCGATCATCTGAACCTTCGCTTGTTATCACATCATCATAGTAAAAGTTGTAGCGGAGTCATTGCTCCATCATTAAGCAACAACAACGTAAGCAGTGGAACGGCTCAAATTGGTGGTGGACACCGAAGGCTAGAGCATACAGTTTCGGCTCGAACTATCAACAGTTCTGAGGACAGCTGGTGTTCAACCCCCGACGAGGAGAACGACAACGAAGTTGAAGACGAATTAGGCGAACACATCATTACGACGGCCGCGACGACAACCCAACAGCAACACCAGCACCTGCAACAGCAACAACGGAACAGTCAGCTACGGTCGACATTCAACAAAGCCAAGCAACATTTGTCCTTTGACAAATGGCGGACAAGTGGCAGTGGCGGTGGAAACAGTGGAAATCAACAGCAACAGCCAAGTCAAGTTCATCAGAGTCAACAATTGTCTGGCGTCAACCCCACCACTTGCAACAACTCACCTCAAAATTCAGCAACAATGCCGTCTGCTCACCATACACATGAGTCCACAACTCCCGGCGAATCGCCGGGAGGTCGCCTTTCTAGATGGTTCTCAATTCGCCGTGGCTCCACTCATCAATACGATTTCGGAAGTGGACGCGGAGGTGACTCGAGGACATCTCTCCAGTCAGCTGGCAGTACAGATACCACAGACGCAGTGCTGGACAGTCCAATCCTTGCGCATATCGGACTAACCAGCAGTTCGTCTGGGGTGAAAATGCCGGAACTTCGTGAGGTAATGGTTTGTTATCGCCTGTTCTCCCAAATATTGACAACTGTCTGATTCATTGCAGAACGACGATGATTCCAGCAACCATAGTAACAGTAACTTCTCATTGGATCGTATGTTGCATCCCGGTAGCCGGGCAAACGGCACAAATAGTACACATTTGCAATTGATAATGCCGTCATTGCCACCTGCACCCGCTGGTTTGTCCCAGCAGCAGCTCAAACGGCGTCATATTGTTGCGGCCATTGTTCACAGTGAGAACTCTTATGTTGCCACTCTTCAACGTCTAGTCAATGTGAGAGTTTTATGATTTAATATGATTTCGCTGATGCACCAAATAATGAAAATCGGACAATCTTATGCATGCGCGTCTTTGAAAAATCACCGAATTTCCCCCATCAAAGAAAACAACTATAAAACTTGCATGAAAACTCAGTAGAGACGCTTTGCTGCACATTGCGATGTTCATTTTAGGTCCTATTTGGACAGACATTATTGCATTCTTCCATACTCATCCTCAATCACTCACTTTCTAATATAGATTTCATGCATGCTCCTTGCTAGCTAAATATATTTCCCACTTACTCAGTCACTACCTTCTTGAATATTCTAATTTTACCCGTCTTCCAGCTTAATGCACGTAATGTCCTTAGATAATTCTAAAATTCAAAACTTATTTAGTATCAAATAATGCTTTTTTCTCTCTTAATTTTCATTTACTCATTGCCTCGACTTTAAGCAAATGTCGTTAATTATGTGTGATGACAAAACCCTTTTCTTTTCAGGATTATAAGAAACCCCTCGAAGAAAGCAATCCGCCTATTTTAAGTAGTCCAAAAATCTGCACATTGTTTCATCGCCTTCCAGACATACTGAAAAGTCATAAACTCTTTCGGATCGCCTTAGCTGATTGTATACGAAATTGGGATCGGGACGAGAAAATTGGCGATGTATTCGTCACTGCATTTAGTAAACCCCATGTGCTCGATGTCTACAGCGGTTTCATCAATAATTTCTCAGCAGCCATGGAACTGGCCAAAATGGAAGCAAAACGCAAATCGGCTCTGGCTGATTTCTTTAAAGTGAAACAAATAAGCGCACACGATCGTCTTTCGTTCTTCGGGCTGATGGTGAAGCCGGTGCAAAGATTTCCACAGTTCATCCTTTTCCTGCAAGATTTACTCAAATACACACCACACGGACATCACGACCGAATGTCACTACAATTGGCCTTAACGCAGTTGGAATCGCTCGCAGAGATGCTGAACGAAAGGAAACGCGAAGCCGAACAGTATCAAGCATTTAAGGAGATGCTGGGCCACATAAGTGGAACATTCAATACCAGATCGCTGACTTCGACGTCATCGGATGGCAGTCGCCATCGATACCTTCTGCGGGAGGATAACGTGACCCAGTTAGAATTCAACCAGTCCGGATTTATAGTTAAGTCGAAACAAAGAAGACTGCTCTTGCTCAACGATAAGGTGATTTGCGTGTCGGTTGCGCCGAAGCAGTCGCATGACTTTGGAGCGACGGAGAAGCTGTCCTTCAAGTGGATGTATCCAGTGACTGATGTAGACATAGTTGACAACAGCACGTCGGCTACACTGTCCAGGATACTAACAGCAGGTGGGCTCACATTTATTAAAGCTAATTTGTATGAAACCCGAATAAGTAGCACGTCAGATATCAGACTAAGTTTGCATCATGCATGCATGCCGACTTGAAGATGTAAGGATTAAACATTTAAGCCCTTCTTCAGCCAAGAATCATTTATTCCGCAACATCCGTCTCGGCTCATTTATAATTCGCTTGTAATACGAAACCGTTCATATGTATTATGTCTTTTGCGGAGCGTAAATGTAAGCTCCATTGAAAATCTTATAACAATTTTCCGGTTTGAATAACATTCGGTAATCCATTGATTACAGGTTCACGTATATCGTTGTACATCGTTGAGTCTGCACAACGATTGCTGCTCCAAACGAGACATGGTAAAGGCAAAATCCTCTTACTTTCTTTTCTTCTTTCCACCTAAATTCAAATCATTTAATAGCTGCGATCCGATCAAATTTCCAAAATCAGAATGAGCCGTCATAAGAGGAGCTTTAGGCTGTTGCACATTTCTATGTTGAGTAATAAAATGGAGTTCCCCATTCCCTATTTTCTCAGTTAAATTAAATCTAATTGATGTTGGCATTTAAGATTGTTTGAAAAAAGAAAAATCAAGATTTCAATGGAACATCCAAATCAAATCCTTGAACACGAACAATAATTTCCCAATGACGTTCATTTACTTTGTATTCGTACATTCAGTTGAGTCGTCCAGAAACTAAATTAAACAAATCATGCAAATGCAGTAAATTTTCCTCTTGGTCATAATTGTGACGAGCATAGAATCCCATACAGCATTTCCTCGATCGAATTTTCCTGTTTGGGCCGTTTGAAAGCATTGAAGTCAATTCTAGAGAAACGCTCGAAGCTTTCTACAAACAGATAATGAATCTGAACCTTGTTATATTTCCTATTTACTAAAGTTTCAACAATGCGACTTAGAAATTGAACTAATGGAAACATTGCAAAACGAAAACTAAACATTCGCACGCTTTTAATTAGTGAGAGCGAAAAAGATAATGAAATGTTAAATTTGTCGTGGATTTGTTCAATGAGTAGCGTAGCTCCGTGCATAATTTACATTGAATACGAAGTTCGATTGATTATAAAGAATTGGAAGCAAAGAAAACATTGGAAGTAATAATTAATTGGATTTATGGGGAACAGGGTGAAATTTGATACTTTTGTAATTTAGGTCATTATGGTTGCATGTTCAGCATGAATTTTCCTTCTAGGGTAGAATGGGGCTCAATGAATTAGTTTTGAACGTAGAAGCAGGTTAATATGCGGCTTATAAAAGACAGGGAATGTATCTCAATGCTACCCGCATAGGATTAAGTTAGATACATGTTGACGTTCTGCTAATCATATTTGGGTTTGTTTCTTATTTTAGGACTGAATCGAGGTGGGAGCCTTAAATCGAATAGCAGCTCATGCGGTGCAAATGATAGTGCTACAGCCCTTACAAACGGAGCCGATAATCTATGCGGCGAAATGAGTAATCTAATGCACGATTACGAAGTAATATCACGAATAAATGATCTCGTGGGCTCGCTGAAAGGAAAGTACAAAGAACTGAATGCAGAGGTTATGCGAAATCTTATGAATTCTATACAAAGCTCAATACAGAAAAAGGATGAAGAAATGGCATGGGTGGATTCGTGTTGCTTACAATTGATAGCACGGAATAAATCTGGCAAGGAAGAAACATTCACTTTCCAAACGGAAAATCCATCAGTGAAAAAGGAATGGATAACTGAATTACGTTTGGCGCAACTAGCACTCGATCCGAACAATTCACCTGCGTGGGAAGTTCCCGAACATGAACAACGGCCGTCGACAAAAATGCCGCTATTTGTTAAAGCACAGCCTGTATATAAGTCACAACATCAAACTGAGGTAAGTTTGAATGCAAAAATAAATAGTTAAATAATATCTTAGACACAAGGATATCATTGAATTTGAAAACACACGAGGTGTGGCAATCAAATAAGGAGACTGACGGCGTTAAATATTTCCATGTTAATTTTATAAACATGTATTCATTTTCAACTTCAAGGCTAGGGCTCCCTTCGCAATCGCAACTCCCAAAGTCGAGTCGCGATTCGATTTCCTCGTCACTCGTATCCGACCAAAACTCCTAAAGCTTGCCAATGGTTTTCGTCCGTCAGCCATTTCTAGTCATACAATTTTCATAGGAATACAAATCAGCTGAATTTGACGTTGTTTTTAAGTGAATTGAGAAATTTCGCACAAGTTTGCCATTAGTTGGATTTCAGAATGACGTGGAATGCTGAATTAATTTTAAAACTCGGCGACCAAAATATTAGCTCTCCTCAACACGGCTTACGATGATGATGCTATGAAGCGTACTACTTGATTCGACTGACACGAACTTTTAAAGGGCAGTCGACAGTTTACTTATTATGAGCGTATTGAACATCCCTTCCTCATTAATTGACATGGGTGTACGAAAAAGTTAATACCCTATTGATGCAAAGCCAACGGCTAAATTTCCGGTTTTTTGCTAAAGATTTAAGTAGATTAGTTGGATTTCGTTACAAGGCGCTCACCGAAGATTTGAATTGGAACCTCGTGTAACTATGGAATTCGTGCTGCGCCTCTTGATGGACAACCAAAACAATCGGGTCCATATTTGTCAACAATTGCTAATTAGTTCAGGAGATAGAGAAAACTATTTCTCAAGCATTATAACAAACGATGTTTGTGAACTAATTTAGGGTGTTGTACCTCGAGTTTAGTTTGTACCTCGAGTTTAGTTTGAGGACCTTGAGGATAAGAAATATGAGTTAAATTGCGTTTATAGCGATGCAAACATTTGCGGACAAAAAAAAACGTAAAAATTGGACTGAGGTTCATTATAGGAGCAAAAAGACTGTCCCATATTTGCATCATATAAATTTTGGGATACCTTTAAATTGGAAAATTTCATAATCCAAGCTCGTTCAGCCGAACATTTGTTCAAGTAGGAAAGTCATAAAACAGCTTTTGGCAATATCAACGGGAAACTTCACATTCTCTTGGAAGGCCACTGCTTGAGGTGCCTACCATAAATTGCATCCTTTTATGATACATTCAGAAGATGCAATCACAAGTTGTACGAGAACACAGACGATGATCCAATTATTGCCAAGACTTCAAAACAGAGGAAAGTGCAAAGGTTCGGCGCCCCAAGTCCTGGGAGCGCTAGTTGGACACGATTGATGAGTTCAGTAAATTTATATCTAGATATTCCCCTTGGAAGACAAAGTCGATAGACCGAGTCTGTTGGAGGAAACACAGAAGGGAGGCTAGAGCCCGAGAGACTTGCAGCGCCATAAAGACGACGATGACCCGTAGTCTAAATGAGATTGTGAATTCATGATCTGCAGATTACAGTTCCGGATTGTCTAGATCATCCACTCCGGATGACATTTCTTCAGATATCCTTCTGATATAACCGAAAAAATTCAACATACTCCGAATCGCGCAACAAAATCTTTTGCAAATCTTCAATCTTCGTGTTTATTAAGAGATTAAGACACGTTACTATTGGCCCATGTTCTAAACAAACACATCTTGGAATACCTTCAAAATGGTGGGCTGTGCAAATACTAGGTTAATATAACAGAGGTTATCATACCACGCTCTTTCAATCGAAGATTCGTCAGTAAGGGTAGCCAAAGAAACGGCTATTAGAAAACCTAACGGCAAACTTTCATCCTCTCGGAAAGGCACTTCCCTTTAATTGAGTCGTTTCACAGCTATCGCAGGACTGCAGCGAAGCACTCAAAATGTAAGGGAATGGAATAGTGAATGATGATGAAATGGAATAAGTCTTAATTATAAATTGAATCCCATAGGAATACAAATCGATACAAAACTAATTTCAGTTGCTGGATACAGAAATAATATAATGAATTCCATAGAGATACAATGAATTAAAATTTATTTAAGTTTCTGGATACAGACACGTGAGGGAAAACAATAGAATGTACTGGGTCAGCCAGTCGAAAAAAAGTATGCGTGAAGTCAATCAAATAGACGCCAGAAACAGTGAAACGAAAATTTGACGAAATCCTCTGGAAAAAGATAGGCTTGGCGTTGTATAAAAAAAGGACTTTAGTACAGAGCGAGGTTTTTGGCTCCTACTGCCAAAAAGAGAAGTAAAACCGAAAGAGAAGGAGCAACCGGGCGCTGATGGCATTGTTGATAACATCAACATAATATAATAAGCCAATAGCTTTCAGATCAACAATAGCAAATATACAGCGAATCCCAAGCTTGCTGCGAGGATTATTAATACTTGTCTTCTAGATTGCAACACGTAGATCCAATGGTTTTCAAAAAGTTACAATGAAAGTACATAACAGAAGGTGAACGTCTGGCGACCATGGCATTAGGGCTCAGGACGACAACTTTAATCTTTATGCGAAGAAATAGGGACAAGTTGGTCTTTGCAACTGGCACATGTTGTTTACAAGAGTGGACCCTGAATAGCCAAAAGCATCATATAACTCAGGTTTGGAGTAATGCTGAATGTGTTTTGAGAGTAATTTGCCCATTAATTGCTCATATTTTCCGATTAGAGTAATTGGCCCATTCGCTTTCCATTTCCATTCGTTTACTTGTTACAACAGGACTGTTTTCTAAAAAGTTTCGCCTAGGTAATCAATCCTTATTGCATCTCTTTTATCGCTCTTTTCGTGGTGTTCAATTGTTTTAAAAGTCCAATGAAAACTTCGTATGTGACAGACCGAAGACGGTAGCAAGAAAAATTGTTAAAATGCACATTTAGCTATATCTAGTAATGGTACGAGTCCCTATGTAAACATTTGAAAAATTTATTGAAAATTCTTAATGACACTTTTCACTTTTTACAGGTGCGTTGTGGTTGCTACTATAGTATAACCAATGACAATAGATTGGGCACGGCACGTCGGCGCTTCAAACATCAAAATTATCTTTGGGTATGTACAAGTGATGGAGTAAGCAGTCATTTATCGATCCTGTCGCAACACCACCAACAAGCAGGCATCCTTAAAGATGTCGGTTCATTTGATTTGGTTGAAACGCAGGTGACCACAATGGAGTTTGTCAAAGGCCTATCCAATTGGACAACGAAAGAGGAGCACAACAATCTGTTAGGAGATTTGGTTTGGATGGGAACGGATAGCAAGAAAATTTTGATATACTCAGCGGCGAATCCTGAACAAGAAGAACAGCTGTCATATTGCTCCGTACCGGCTGTTGTGACGAAAATCTTGTATCATTTTGACTCAGTATTTGTGGCTTTGTCGAATTCGAGCCTGCTTATCTACAGACGAGCTTACGATGGTGTCTGGCATTTGAAAGAACCTCAAACGATTCAGCTTTCGACCAACTCAAATCCAGTGTATAGTATTCTGCCAATCAATTCAAGCATTTATGCTGGATGTGGCAACAAAGTGTACGTCCTAAACGCTCTGACTGGGGACATACAAAGGCACTTCGATGTGCAGCACGGAAATAATCAACAAGTCTACTTAATGGCCCACTCGGGTATTGGACTTTGGGTGTCGCTGAAAAACTCGAGCATCATATGTTTGTATCATACGGAAACGTTCAAACATTTACAAGATATCAACATAGCAGCGAATGTTTTGCGTGTCAAATCTTCGCCAAAAGAAAGCATCAACAATAGTTCGATCTACGTGACGTCGCTGATGGCGTGCAAAGGCCTTTTATGGGTTGGAACTAACGTTGGCTTCGCATTAACGATTCCCTTGCCTCGCTTAGAGGGCGTCCCTATTATAAGTGGGGGCGTTAACATATCTTTCCACGCACATTTTGGACCAATTAATCTTTTACTACCACTAGTGCCGAAATCATACAACCAGAAGCCGTCTGCGCCGATCGAGACGACCACTATACAAGTCAACGATGAGCCGCTACATACAAACCATTATGACGAGAAGAAGGAAAAGAATGAAGACGATTCAGAGTCTGCGGTGGTGTTGCGAAAAAATCTCGAAGACTCGGAGCAGGATTCTTCGCCCAAACGAACTCTTGACAAACAGAACTCACTAGATTTGAGCCTGGCAAGTAAACTTCGGGCCCAATTAGCGAGTAGCCCAGCTTTGCGGCGCCGAAGGTTCCGTGAGATGAGCGACTCGTCACGAGCCTCGAAAACACTCCCGCGAGGTCTAGGCTCATCGAATTTTTTCCAATCATCCATACATTCGAATGGGTCAACTCTTCAACATGACCATGGCTACTGCGACGTGTACGGGCTTTATGGCAAATTAATTTTTGTTAAGGAAGACTACGACGCCGAAGACGGAACACAGGGTAACTTATTCGATTTTATGTATGAACAGAAGCGTCGCTCGGACCCAGAGCTGGCAGCTATACCGGGAAAAGTGAGTACACTTGATCGCCGACTCCGAATGAAAGCAAGTCGGCCAAGATCCTTGGACTTATCAAATTGGTCAGTGGATTCTCGGTCGTCCAGTTTGTACACTTCGTCGGGAAGTGAGGAGAGTATGGGGATCAGGATGTTCGGCGGCCGTTCAGTTTCGAGGAATAGCAGTAGTGCTAGTCATAAAACGTGCAACGGAAGCGACTTGGGAAACATTTCGGAGAATGGAACAATGCAAACTGAACTTCATAACACTAACGGCGGGCCAATCGCCGCAATGGACAGCTCAACCCCGAAACATTTGTCCACCATGTCAGCAACCACATGTCCCTCGAGTTTGTTGAACTCCTCGTCCACGCAAAACTCGTCCACCAATTCATCAACGTCATCGGCACCTACGACGGTTGGGGCCCAAGGCGAAATATCCACAATCGCTGCGGCCACTCTCAAGTCGAAGGCGAAGAAAAGTGCTGCAAATATTGCCGAACTAAATGCTGGTCCGCGAACGATTATCACCGTTATGGGCGGACGAGGATACTGGCGGCATGTTTGGTATACGAGTTCGCCGAACAATTCGAAGCCGGGCGCGAGCACCAACGGAGCCATGTCGAGGGTGGCCAATTCGAACGACTCGCATATCGTTATCTGGGAGAAGAAGCTTTAATCTTTGAAATTCGACGAAAATATTTAGTGTAAATCTTTAACAGGAGCAATGGAAGATGTTTTATTTTAGGATGCAACGCTCATTCGAAAAGAACAAGATTTTGAAGTTCGCGTTGGAAGGAGTAGCAGGAGTCGCAAGAATTTTTTGTTGCTGGTATTTGGCTCACAGCCTGAAATTAAAACAAAAAAAAATTGTTTCTAATGTATTTTTCTACTTTTGCGCTTATTGTACATATTGTTACAAAACATTTTCTGGATAGATTAAGCTGAATCAGTTGAAAACATTTTCACGTATGTTTTATCGGTACGGATTTACCCGATTGAGTCGAGCGTGGACTCAGTGAAATCTGTTGGTTGGTTTCCTCTTTATTGAAAAACAGGCAACGGCTTGGTGGCGAAAGCAATTTTAATTAAACATATAATTTCGTAGAAACAGTAAATGAATTTTGAACGTATTTTAGGTTAATTAGATTCGAATAATTTACGGTAAAGCAAAGGCTAATTTTAGTGCCAAAAACGCATTGTATCGAGATTAGGCGATTTGACGGCGATGCTTCGCGATTGGAATACGTTTTTTTTGTTTTACTTTTCATTTCTTTCGAAAGGAATAAATAACTTTGCGTTAAATTTTAAGGAGTAAACGTAAGATCGAGCTTAGGTTTAAACGTAAATATATTAACGCCTTGATGTTCAAACTGTGAATAAAATAAAATTAGGCTAGTTTGGTTATTTGTTCAGTTTTAAGAAGAAATGATTTTAATTGCCAATTTTACGAGTTTCACTCGAAAACTTGTATATGATTTTTGATAAGTAATCACTTAAGGAAATTCTATTCTAAAGCTATTTAGCGATTGTGTTGATAAAACAGCACTTGTGTAGGTAAAATTAACATTTTTTAGCCTTCGGCTGCTGGAATATCTGCTATTAACGTTAATCTTTTAGCAGCTTCCCACGAGCTCTGCTCTTGTGGATTCAACACGAAAAATCAATAATCGCGCATGGAAATGCTTGGCAGATCGTTTATACATGAACTGAAAGAATTTGCCTGTAAGCAGGGATATTCCTTCGATCCCAATTCAATCAATTCGCGTGTTCCGTTCGCCAAATAGTTCTTATCGAAATACAATGCAGTGATAGAGTAACGTGTGAAATTGCTTTCGCTGTTGAATTGTAAATTATTTTCGATTAAATTAAGAGAAATACAAAGTAAATAGGGAGAGGAGCGTCTGGAAGGATGTGGAACTTTCTCAAACCCCAGTTTATCAAGCGGGAGGATTCTATACAATTTTATAAAATAAGAGAACACAAGTTATATAAATTTATATTATATATACATAAATATTTACATTTTCAAGAAAATTAACAATATACTTATACAAGAAAATGAAGTTAAGTATTTTCATTTTTTTTTTTTACTTTCATACTCTACTTCCGTTTCACTAGATCACACATTCTCTCACAAGCACATATTTAACAACAACACCTTTCAACTAACATCAGTTGTCGTAGTCCAACAAGAAAAAAAAAACAATAAACAATATTTAAACTGTTAAAAAGTATACAAACATTATAAATATAAAATTTTGAAAATATATTATTTTTTGGTTAAGTTTATGTGAATTATTGTGTTTTGATTGGCAATAAGCGCAGGTCCTAGTTTAAGGGAAGGATTTAGAGCAGCAGGTAATAAATGGAGGACGGGTCTGTCATGAAATGTGTCAATTACTCTATCGCTTCCCATTGTACACCTGCAAATTAGCTTTGTCAATACTTCTAACCGCCAACCGTATATTGCAATTTTGTTAATATAAATAACAAATTCGAATTGAATTGAAATGCTGGAAATTCGCTAAAAATATACGCAATGAAACGATTACGTCAATTGAACTTCTCATTCTTGAGAACTGCATACCATGCCCACGCAATGATCACGAGCGTATTTTCTTTATTTTTTAAATAAATAGATGACGTGCAACAATAAAGTAAATATTTACAGATTTGTCCAATACAAGTGTTCAACATGCTCAACGAGAAGAGAAGGATTTGGAATTGAATATTTGGTAAAAATATCTCGGAACGATTATAATTCACTGCCTACGTTTTTCAAACTCAACGTATTCTTTCAGTTTTGCAGGATTACAGATATTAGAAAGAAATCTAATTTCGGAAATTTTCCCCACTGCGTAAATCTAATAAATTATAACAATGAATGAGCGGAAATGGTTTGGATTAAATAGAAATAAATTTTAAGCTAAAGTTTATTATTAAAGAAAGATTATATGTTTCAAATTTGAAAAATGCTCAGTTTGTGATGAATGCTACTGATGAAATTGGCGATGGTACAAGCGTTCCTTAGATGAAAAATTTTAAATGTGGGAAATTTCTAAAAAAAACTACAAAATACGCATAATGCAAAGTCCGTACTTTATTTCACACGTAATGCAATTAAACGTATCGAATTTCGCCTTCGGTGGGAACGCTTTTACACAACGGTCCGATTTAATGCTATTATTTTTAATAGGATAAGACGAATTTTAAAATGAAAGAAATCCGTAAATTTTATTTCCTATACTGAAGAAGGACGAAAATCAAATCTCAATGATGAAAGTGTCACAAAGTTAACACACTTAACGCCATGCAAAGCAAGTGTGCATGCCAAGTGCATGTCAGTCACGACGGTTGAGATGCAGTATTGCACTATATGATTTCCAAATCAGTTTTGGTTCAGCAACAGCAGATGATCGACGACATTGTGACACTTCTTCCTTGCCTGGTGTCATCTTTAAGTATAATAGTATAACAAAGTGAATTCAGCTAAGTGTCGATACTTAATTTTTGTTGGAACTCATACATGGGCTGTTGAAACCGTAAGTTCCCTGATTTTTCTTTTTATTGTGTTTAGTACGTTTGAAGAGCTAGTGATGGTAGGAGCACCTGATTCCGGTGGTGCACAAAAAACTGACACAATGTGTACAGAAAAACCGTAAACTGGCAGATCTTATCAGGCAGAGATTTGTAGGACAGCTTAACCGTGCAACAGAATGGGAATGCCCGGATGTTCAGTACGTTCGGTACTTAGATGCTAAGAGGTTCGGTACGTTCCCTGAGAAAGTGATTTTGACTGGGTGCCATGGCATACACTTGACGGTGTCATTGCTGTCCCGGTTAGGACGATGTACGTTATCAGCAAAGTAGATTACTCTAAGTTCAGATTGCGAAAGCCTTTGTGCTGTAGCAGACATCAGCCCTCTACTGCCGAGGGAAGGTTACAATCTGTCTTAAATGTGGCTCGGGCAACTGCAAAGGTATCTACACCAAATTCTCTTGTCTGCCATTCAAAGGAGAGCAACACGAAATAACAGACCGGAGGTGTTCCAAGCGGATTTCTTACAAGCACGAGGTAGAAGTTTGCTCGATGTCTCGAACAGGGAAGCCAGAGACCTGACCCGCGTGAACAGATATGCAGGCCTCGAATTGTTGAAATTCGAGCTGAGAAGAATTTTCTCCAGCTCCGTGGCAACAGAACTTATCATAGAAACTCAGTGAGACATCCAAAAAAACTTGCTGAGACGCAATGGTTGCAGCTATCGCTAGCAAAAGTCATTCGTAACTCCCGAGGTATATCATCGAAACTAGAAAGTGAAGAAAATTTCACTAGAAAGCAATAACATACCCATGAAAACTATGACGAGTAACCCTCATGACAACTTGGAATCTGGAAAAAATATTGGTTCGGAATAAGCTATCGGCAGTTACTAGTGAGAAATTAAGAAAACATGATTATTACGAGAGAATCCTCACAAGTATGGCTGAGCAGCCTTAATCAATGCAACACCAGAAATAGAAATAGCTCTAACGCTTCAAGTGATACGAAAAGCAACAGCATCATCATATGAATCGAAGCCACCTTGGCATCATTGATGTTCTATGATTAAATATAAAGGTTATTTTTTAGTGGTTTAAAACTTTATGTTGGCAACGCTTTTTAATTCTAGGTATGGCGTGACAGCTGTCATGCGTTTTATGATTAGTTTGATTTGCCATTTCATCACAAATAGGTTGACGCCTGAGCAACGTTTACAAATTGTGCAGATTGGTTTTTTTTCCAAAAAACAATAAAAGGAATCATCACGCACTCCATCAATTTTATGGCCGACATAACCGTCCATCAGTACAAGTAATTGAGATAACCACGAATCGTTTACTCTCCCTGTTAAAACGCATTTATCCAGAATCGAGTAGTATCGATGAAGACCCAACTAAGTCCATTCGACTTTATGCTCACCAATTATTCTGTGCCTATCCATAATGTGGAAGATGTTTCGGAAGGATGTTGGTTTGAGGGCTTACAAAATCAAACTCGTGCAGGAATCGCAGATGAACAACCATCGGGCACGGCGTAGATTCGATGTATGTGCCCAAGAACGAATTAATGCTGATCCTCAATTCCTTACAAAATTGTGTTTAGCGACGAGGCTGATTTCTGGCTGAATGGCTACGTCAATAAACCTCTGGTTTCAACAAGATGTTGCGACATGCCGTACAGATCTTTGAAACTAGCGGCTGGAAGAAACATTTGGTGGATTTATTGAAGCATTTTAGCATTTTTCTCGTTTTGGACCTGTTAACTGGCCTGCACGATCTTATGATTTAACACCGCTGGACTATTTCTGATGGAGATATGTCAAATCACTCGTCTACGCCGCCAAACTCGAGAGGCTGATCATTTGGAAGAAAACATTCGGCGCGTTATTGGTTAGAGTTGTCGAATCCCAATTATTGGTTAGATAAGTCGAAAATTGGACCTCTTGATAGGACTTGGTCCGCGCCAGTCATGGTGTCAGCATACCAAAACTCATATAAATCATCAAATAAAAATGGTAGCCATTCTTCTTAAAAAAGGCATAAGTACCGATAGGTTCAAATAGACAGCAACCTTGAAGTGGTGGCCTTTCAAACACTATCTTAAGAACCAATCTAATTGTAGTGTTTGTTTATGAACCATCTTTAGTAAAATGGAAACAGCTTAAAACGGAACTGATCGAACTAACAGGCTCTCTGGTACTCCTCTGAAGTTATCGCAGTGAGACGCTCGCTGCAAGCTGATTGAATGCTCGGTACATCTTCAAAAAATCGTCCTTTCAAAGCCATTTTTAGCTTGGGAAATAGGAAAAAAGGATCTGATTTTTGGCGAGATAGCGCTTCACAATGTTCGAAGAATGAGCAGGCGCATTGTCATCCAGCAAACTCCACGATGCCGGTTCCTTGTACTCGGGCCTGATGCGATTAATCAGGCGCTTCAGACGTTTTAACACCTCTACGTAATACGCAGCATTCACGGTGGTATTTGGGGGCACAAATTCTTTGTGTATCAGGCCTTTGGAGTCGAAGTAAGCGATGAGCATCGTCTTTACCCGTTATTTTTGTTGGTGCTCTTGTTGAGGCCTCGTACGGCCCTCGAACAATGTTTAAACAGTTGTACGCGACATTACACCTTCACCGAAAGCCGAATCGATCATTTTTTTCGTTTCCGCGAAAGTTTTTTTTTAAGTTTATAGCAGAATTTAATTGAGGCACGATGTTCAAATTTCCATCCATCGTAGAGCTTGCACCGGGATACTAAACACACGTTCACTCAAGCATGTCTATCTCGGCAACTACTGAACGGATACTGGTGAGGAATGAGGAATGTAAAAACATAGTGCCGGTGTCGTCCAAGAGGTGGTACCATTCGTACAAACGCTACAAAATAAGTTCGGGAGTTTTTCCGACATACTGTGTATCTCTATGATCCTATACCTATGGGTCTACCATATTACACATATTTGGTAAACAAAGCTTGAAAAACATCGTATGTGTATATAATGGCGAAACTTGGTGTTTTGTGCCTCAAAAATTTGGCTGCCCAAATGATTTATATGTTTTCAGTGAGACTTTAGTGTGCGTTTTTCGACAGAGTAAATAAAACTCTCAGTTTCTACTTGATAGAAGAAAAGCAGTAATTACATACGCACTGTTTTCTCTCGGGAGTAGTGTTACTAGGCCCTAATAAACCAAACAATGCGTGGCGATTTCACCACTCCTATGGGTGGTATTCATGGCACTGTGAGAGAATGGTTGAACGGGCCTTAATCCTTCCAACTAATTCTTATAGAATCTTCAAAATTAATTGCCGCAGTATATAATCATTTTCAAAAGATTCTTGGCCCAATATAGTTCGATATCTTTACTTTACCTGTAAGTCGTCGAAAAGTCAGCAGTTGCTGAGTGTAATAAGTCGTAAGGCAGTCCTTGGGATGGTGGTAGGAAAATTGTGTGAAGGTTACACACACCCTGAGTGTCACACTCTAAGTGACACAAATCAACTGACAACTACGAACTAAGCACCTTTTCGAAATTCAACCTAGTGCGTAATCGTTTGAAACATTACTTCGGGCTAGGCCTCCCTATTCCACTAGTTGAGGCGCTCCAGAAAATTCTTTCTTCAGCAATAAGAGAACAAAAGGGGAGGATTTGTAGGTAAGGGACATATCGGTCCTCCGTGCCTCAAGCCGAATAAGAAAACCTTTCTCGGATTTGAATCATAGCCTGAGCGAAAATATTGTTCCATTTGTCAGCTTTTTTGAACCATTCTTATTTAGTTTATCTGGACGGATCTTTTCCACTTTTTTGGCAACTGGCAATCTTCTGGAAGAAAACAAAGTTTGACAGACTTCATCTCTATCTCCAAAGCAGAATATGCAATCTGAGAGCGATGGCTTACTGATCCTATCAAAATACAATGCTCAAAAGCTGTTTGAATGCATCGGTAATAATTTCGTTCTTGCAGGGTTCGTTCGTGCATTTGCATTAATTGCATTTTTTTCGCTGACCGGACTTGTTTTGCTGGGCAGGCTTTGTATTTTAGATGAGACAGTGATCCTTATAGTATTTTCAAAGTATGCGCGACAGATTCTTGTACTTGGTTATTATACTGGTTATGTCTGTCTTGTTGATTTGAATAAATTCCAAATTACCAATGCCAATAAAAATACTACCTAAGAAAGCAAGCTTTGCGATATCCTTCTCACCTGTATATAGTATATTGGATGTATCAGAGAATAATTCTGTATCCATCTGCGAGAATAAGAAAAAAGTCATGCAAGCAGGCGCTCAAGGCATTGTACAGTGAGTCAAGGCAAAAGTAATAGACCAATTGTAATTCTCCAGCTTGCCCTTTTTCAACGTCATGAAGAACTGATTTTTTCAGTTCTTTCCTAGTAGGGTGTAAAAAGGTTACTGTTGTTGAAAACATACGCAATTAAGAGCGCTAACACTTCCAACAAACTCCGAGTCTAACGGTATTTGTCTTTGATTTTCCAGATACATTGGTATTTCTGAGCAAAACTTGTTAGAGACAGGAGATATGGAAGAAGATGCGTACGGTACGCATTAACACTCTTTTCAAATTTGTCTTCATTCACAAAGGCCCATTATAATATTACACAGGAAAAATTATTATCACACACAATTAGACTCAGAACGCCAGTCATCGCGACCCCACCACTCAGCTACGTCGTTTAATTTCTAACCTTTCTGAGCTTTTCTGACGCAATTTGCTTTCATCTTTTGTCCTTAGTCTAAGTCTGTAGAATACCGAACTTCCGAATAAATAGTTCCCTAGCTCCAAATAAGTAGATACCAGTTAAAATCCTTGAAAAGGCTCCATCTGTAGTAACCCTTATTTCTGTTAATGAATCAGCGAAGATTCCTGTCTTCGCTGATTCTTTAAATTTTCGCATTCTTGTGCATGTATGATCCTGGCTTTGCGCTTGTTGAGGTTCTGGGTAATGTTTATGATTTTGCCTTGGTTTCTGAGCGTTTTTAGTAGATGGGCAACACAATGGAGCCCAGCCTTGTCGTGTCTGGGTTTCCGGCAAAGCATACATAAATTCCAATCAAATATCAATTGGTTAATTTTGGGTTTTAATGTATATTGAATATCCAGGTCACTCATCCCCAGCGAAGAGCAAAACACTGAATTTGCCGGCACTTAATTGCTTTCCACGTTCGTCCTCCTAAATTTATACATGTCAAGTCATGTCAAGTGCCCAATATATGGGCGTGCGGGAACAATGTCGAGGATCTTGAATGCTACGTACTGGTGAACAATAGGTGATCAATCCAGGCTTGTTGAAAGGTTTATCTTCCAAAATAAACACTCTGAAGTTCATTTCACATTGAGAATGGTATCCACGCAGCCCAAAGGACGATAAGTCCGAGTCAAACCAACGTTTATTATGGCTTGTAGCACTCCGGCTACCATATACAGAAGCATGTGGCTGAAGCATACCTGTTTCAATAGTTTTAGCATAAAAGCCCCGCCCACGTCCAATAAGGATAGTACCAAAGGTGCTCGCCCATGGAACCTGTGCCAAAGAGTTGAGGTTTTGTTGACAAGATGATATTGGTTCAGTTGATGGTGGACACATATCAAAGAATGTTATATATGAAAACCGAACCTAAACGAAACCATCACTTCATCCGCAGCCAGTTCAAAAGTACTTTTAAATGAGTACTATTTCGAACACAGTTGACGCATGCACCAGATTCATGGGGATACCATTCGGACTATATTTCGGTGCTGTTGGCTTTGAAGCAATAGGTCAGGTTTCATGTCCTGCGCGAATTGCAGGAGAAGTTAAAGTCAAGTCAAGCAAGTCTTGACATTTTAATTCCAATGTAAGTTGCTTCATAACTTGTGCATTTGTCAGGACTACTTCAAAGACCCGACACATTTTTTCTGTGATTTAAGCCATCTGGTCTGGGATCAGCATTCTAGCGAAGTATAGAATGCGAGTCTGCGGTGCATTTTAGACATTTATTTCTCCTTATAGCCTTATTCCTCATGGCCCTAAGTTCCGGGTTTAGAACAGCGGAGAGGAACTGATAAAAACTGAGAATTTTTTTGGCTTCTTTCTCAATTAAATTAACAATGAACTTTCCTTTATTATTTTCCTGGGTTAGTCTTATTTTGGTTCCACTGAAATCGCATTATTTCTCCTCGGTCCAAACCATCATGCATAGAGAAAAGAAGGGTTACTTTGAAAAAAAAACCAGCCCAATTTCTGAGCTGGAAAATTACTTCTCCGCTTACGAGAAGATAAAAACTTCTTAATAATAATAATAATAATAATAATAATAATAATAATAATAAGAAGTAATTATGACTCAAACTTCTTCGTAAAAACATGTGCATAGGGTGAGTAAATGTGAATGTGTAAATGTTTAGTTGTACGCCATTTTCGTTTGTTTGTTCATTATCGAAATTGTTTTTTGTTTTCTTCAATATTTGGCGGGAAAAAATTTGCAAATTTTTATCAGCGCTGATAGAGAGAAAATTAAAATCATTAAAATCATTAACCGAACAGATCTGGTAACGTTAAAATTTCAACGACTCGTGCCACTAAACCTTGAGTTGATGTTTACGGAAAAAAATTTCACTATTTTCATGGTTCCGAAAACCTTCGAATTTGTACACCCGTCAATTTGTCATTTGGCTCTTGAAAAAATTCTTGGCTACCTCGCGGGGGGTTTCTATCGGGTGATGATAACAAAAATCAAAAAATAAACTGCAAATATCCAGCAGTTTAATTTCAATCGGAAAAGAAACTTAAAAAAGTCCTCGCTGATAACAGAGGCCTTACTGAAGTTCAATGATAGCGGCAATAGTTAACAATACATTTGCTAATCATGGAACTTACCACCACCAACACTTAGCGGATTAGCATTGTTATTCGTTACCAAATTGCGCATCATTCCATTATGAATTTCGGATGACATGTTTCACATGAGATATTGCATATTGTCACATATTTCTAATGTGATCCGCGTGTGAGAAGTTTTTTTTTTGTAAATTTTTGTTTTTGTGCAAGCATTAGCAGAAAAGTTGGGAAAACCAAACGTTGGATTCGAATTAACGTCATTGAATATCGATTGTCGATCAATAACGTGATCTATTTGCTGATAAAATTTTTTAGGTTTTCAGCGAGTGATAATTGTCTATTAGAACATTTAATAAAATTTTATTGCGACTTTCGATTGAATTGAGCTAATTGTTCAGATAATTATTTGGTTCAAATTAAGACTGATTAGCGTTACTGCATCATGACGCATGGAAGCAAACGTGTTTTAGGATATAACATTTTATCAGGACTATCAAGCGTATTAACAATAAAATGCGTTAAAATTGCTGCGCATCAACATTTGTAACAAATTATGCAAAGAAGAAACGTGCAACAGAAAATAGGAGCAATAATCAACAAGTATCACTGCTCTGGAAACTACTTTCCTGTATCAATTTAACATCAGATTAAATAGATTAATTAGTATCCGAAAAAAGGATTTAGTTCTATAGTGCTTTTTCGGCGATCCAGCGAAATACTTGGATGAGCAAGGTCCCGGCAGATGATGGCATCAGTGCCTGCTAGACTTAAAATAGGCACCAACGAACTCATGCAAAATTAAATATGTAATACAGGAAATAAGTTGTCGAGATGCTTTATTATCGATACCGATACCGCTCATTATCGTGGATATAAAGAAGTAGATCTGCCCTAATCCATCTATTGTAATGTATGGGATGATGCATTAATTGAAGTATTTCCTAAATCACCATCAGCATCGAATCTTCCCATTGAAGTGCGAACCCAAAAGTCTTCTTCCGTCCTTGAGAAACATAGCGCAGACGATGGTACTAACTAGATAAGATGAAGTCATACAAATTTTCAGAGTTTCTTCAAAGAGAACAAAACGATTCCAACCAAAACCACAAACAAAATCCCCCAGGATCCTACCAAACATGGGTCATACAGCATACCAGGATTTAACCACAAGGTATCAACTCGTCGCGATGAGTTTTGTATAGAGGAAGTACAAAAAGTCTGGAAAAGTCTTTTTTACAAAATACATCAAGTACAAATATTACTGCATCTCATTCAAATTATTTGCTTGATGTTGGGAGGGGGGTGGGGTGGTTTGTTTTGTGAACATTTGCTAGTAAAAATTGTCAACCCCCGTCCAACAGAAACGATCATTAAGCTTCTGTAGCATCACATTTTCACCCCATCCATGAAGTTTGCATCATTGCAAATGCAACGCTGTCAAATTTTTCTCTGTTTTTTTTTTAGAAGATGATTGAACTGCAATGGGAACCAAGTAGAATACCAAAAATTGAAATATGCCAAAAATTACCCAAGTTGTAAGACAAATTTTTCAAAAAACATTGAAAAAGTGAAGAAATTATTATTATTGAATTAAATGATTCGACTTCCGGCACCTAATGAAACTCAGTCACTACAGGCATTGCACTGCTTCCTTCTGTTCCTGTATTCTGAAGCATATTTTATGTGTCATTATTGCATTTTTCGATCGGTTTTATATTGAAATAATTTTGTAGATGGAGAAACGATAATGAACATAAAAAACCTAAAGGTGGTTTCAATCACAAGGTAGAAATGACGAAGCCATCCTATCTGATAGCTTAACGTTTAGGTTCGTCAGTTACCACGCTCAACAAGTTGGAAATACGAGAATGGGTTTACTCTGTACCGAGTACCGAGTTACTCAATAAGCGAGATCAGTCCTGAATCCTTGAGTACCACATTCGCCCTTCTTCGACGTGTCTGACGAAGGAGAGTTTTAAACTTGCATCGAATTTGAGAAGAGAATGAGCGTTCCTTACAGGGAATTGTATGGGGCATTGCTCACTAAGAGAACACTTCAGGAGGATGAATGCCAAATGTGTACATATACAGTGTGCAGTACATCTAGTGAAATGCTGCAGGATATTGTCACAGGAGAATGTCTGAAACCGGAGCAGTTGATTGGCTTTCTGCGGAAGATTAACCTTCTAGATGTGTTGTATCCTCACAAGAAACGAGATCAAAATAAACTGAGAGTTGACGTGCAGTACCATCAGTTATAAAATTGAAAATTCCTCCACGCTCATCATTTCTACCAAATATACTCAGACTCAACACTCGATAATGAACATAACAAAAGTTAAATAGTAGATGCCACAGCAAACGAGGATACCATCTATGATAGACCATGGTCGCCGTAGATGACTTGCTTAGACGTAGGAGGCTTGCAACAAAAACTGTTACTGATGTTACTTCTTGTATCAGATGACATTGGCTAAGAATGACCGATCCAAGTGACCCGGAAAGGAAACAATAAGGTAAACCTTCCACACAATTTGGTATACATACTTAGAATGACCTGAAGCTTGACATTGAGGAAGTCAACAACTTGCTCCTGAAATGGTATTAAGTTATTCGAAAATTTGCCTGGTTACCTTTTGAAATGTCTATGTGTCCAAAAAGAAACCAAAATTCTTCCATAACACTACACTCTAGTTCATAAAGTAGGAGAAAAGTTATCCAAGATATATAGTTAGATATATAATACAAGTTATATCCGCCTTAGCCTACTCGCTTTCTCCGCCTCTCTTCAACAAGTACTCAACCGCTGCCTTACGAGGGTGGTCTGAAAAGTTTCCAACATAAATGTGATACAAGACATTTTTCCTCAATTTTTTTTAAATTTTTGTACATTTACTCCGTGTAATTCATATACTTCTCCCAGCGAAGCTCCCATCTCCTTAACCCATCCAGAGACTCGGGGTTTTTCTCTGCAAAAAAATTGTTCATGAAGATGATTGCCTCCATATTTGATGTAAATGTCTGTCCTCAGAACGCAGCTTTAAGGGAACAAAAAGAAGTCGCTTGGGGGTAGATCCGGCGAATAAGGCGGATGGTCAAGCAGTTCTAACCGGAATTTGTTGATTTTCGCCATGGCAACCGATGAGGTGTGACACGGCGCGTTGTCTTGGTGAAACAGGATTTTCTTTTCCTGGTCGTTTTTCAGCAATTTCTACCTTCAGCTTGGCAAGTAATGATCCAATGGATGCTCCTGGAATGGTTTTTCCATTCTGAAGTTACTGGATTAAGATAACTCCATGATTTTCCCCAAAAACAAAAATGGTCATCATCACTTTTCCAGGCGAATAATAGCTTTTGCTTTCTTCGGAGCCGGTTGCAAAGGGTTTTGCAGTCCACTATTTGGACAGTATTTTTGTTTCGGGGGTATAATTGTGTATCCAAGTTTCATCTACAGTAACTAATCGGCGCAATAAATCGGATTTCTAACACCTAAACTGCGCCAACAGAACGTTGCAAATGTTAAATCGAGCACGTTTTCGGTCTAACGCAATGAAATGCGGCGACCAACGCGAGGACAAGATCAATTAGGGTTTCCTTAAAGATTGATATTTTAAGGCAAATTTAATGGTTTTTTGATGCGCAAAAAAGACAGCATATACTGCTTTCCAATTAAATTAGCATAGTTTTTTCCATCAGGCCAGTTTAGTTTCGACTTTCAAATAGTAAACATCAGAATATAGACGTTCAGGGCAGACTAGTGAAACAAAACAAAACAAAGGGTTTCAGTCTTTTCCAAAATGGGACCAGGTAAGATGCTGAGTCACTCTGAAATTAGTATAATTTTGAACTGAAGGCGACAAAAAAAAGTTTTGCGGAAATTTCACGAATCATTGGCAGAAGTCGAAAGGTAGTGATGAATTTGATTGCGGGTCCGGAGAATTACGGGAAAAAGAAGTCAGCAGGCCAACCACGAGTGATATCACCACGAGAAAAGCGTCGCATTTTGCAGGAGGCTTCCAATTATGCTCTCACTGCAAGGGAAATTGGTAGACGAGCTGGCGTTAATACGAAGATACGGAACACACAGTACGTGATTCAAAAGTCGCCACTTATTCAACGCCGGAAGCTAAAGCGAAAACTACCGTCTTCACAAGGAGAAGCGTTTTGCACGAGCCATATTTAATGAAAAAAAAGTGGAGGCGAGTGATATTTTCGGACGAAAAAAAAATTTAATTTAGATGGTCCAGATGGTTGGAGATATTATTTTCATGACATCCAAGAGGAGGAAATAATATTAAGCAAGCGGCAGCATGGTGGAGGATCGGTGATGATCTGGGGGGTGCTATTGGATTTACCAGTCGGTCGGAACTAGCGATCATCAGTGGCAAAATTAACTCTGATCGATATATACAGTTGTTGGAACAAAAGATATCTGACGGTTTAATGGCTATCGCAGATACTCCGCCGATTTTTCAACAAGATAATGCGTCTGTCCATACCGCCAGAAAGGTGAAATCTTTTTTCCAAGGGAAATACATCGAACTTCTCGATTGACCGGTACGATCACCCGATCTCAACATCATCGAAAATTGCTGGAGACAGCTGGCTCGACTAGTTTACGCCGAAGGAAACCAGTGTGCAACAATGGATGAGCTGAAAACAGCAATAATTCTATGTTGGCGTGAAATTTCACGAAAATACATTAACAAATTATACAAAAGCCTTCCAAAAAGGATGTACGATGTACTTAAAATTAGTGGAGGTTCGACGTAGTATTAGTGACTAAATAAAGGCTATATTATCTTATCTTTTTTTAATTATTGCCTCGAGGTGTGCTATCTTTTTTGCGCACCTAGAAATCATAAAATTCGCTCAAAAGCCTCAACCTTTGTTATTAACCTAATGATTTGCAGGTAAGAATGTGTATTTTAGTTAATCTGCTTGGGTTGTTGAACATATTACAGACCTGCGTCTAGTAGTTTAGGAAATAATAAGATATTTTTAGTTGTGCTATCTTTTTTGCGCGGAATGTATAACACATATGGTAGGAACGATGGGAGCCGAACATTTGAACTGCTGATGAGGGAAAAAAATATAAGTTAAACACTTCGGACGCTTATGTCTGCTCATGTACACGGATAGAGGCTCTCTCTATACCTAATACTCTTCTGAGTTAAACACATGTCCGAACCAGAACCAGACCTTGACGACACATGTTGCACTACTGACTATTCTGAATTCCTACTAGAAAGCGTTAATGTTTATGAAAGTTACGGTGAGTTGGAAATGGAAAATTTTGTGCAGGAATAAGAATATGAAAGCTTTCTTCCACGTACACTTATAATTCGGACCGAAGCTAATAGCGTATTCCTGTCAAGAAAAAAATGTACCAGCAGAACGAGCTTCCACCGTGGCATAGAAGAATTTTTCAAATTTTCGCCCAAAAGCCTTTGTACATTTACTTCGGAATGCATTAACAAAAGGATAGTAATGTTATCCTAAACTTCTAATAAGCATCATGCCAAGACATGCCCTTTGAAAGTAATGATTGTTCTGGGTAGCATGATGGTAAGGTTCTAAAATCGTGTATCAAAAATTTACATGTATTGGTCCGAAAATGCATCTTTCGGAAATACAACAATAAAGAAAGCCATGAGCTGAGACGGATTTCTGCTTTTGTCTTCGAAACAATACATGAACGATCCAAATAAGCCAGATAACACAAGTCAACAAAAAAAAAACTTTGTTTTGGGTTTGTTATTAAATTAATATTTTCCGATTGTCTACAACTAAAAGTAACCGCAGTCTCATTTTATAACAAATAAAGTTTGCTTTTGTACATTTTACAATGAAAAATAAATATTTTAAGATTTTGACAGAACGTTTGAGGAGCAGCGATTTTAACACGCAAGAGGCGGGGTTGCGGGGGGATTACGGGCGTGCAGCGGGGAGCGGCGGGTAGTCTGGGCAATAAGCGTACGAGCATTGCCGAGAAACGTCGCCATTTGTGTTGCGCGGAGTCCAAAATGGCTTCCAAAAAGTGTAAAAATGACGTAAACTCTTTTTGGTACATTTGTGGCGAATTCATTAAAGTAAGGGCTAAAAAATTTAGTCTTTCGACAAATATAAGACTTTGTGAAGCTTATAAAGCTTATTTTAATCTTACTATTCGAAGTCAAGACAAAATATGGGCCCCTAAATTCTCGTGTGGTAAATGCAAAAACACATTAGGAGGTAAGATAGAACACCATAACTTTCAAGGATACTAATTGTAAAAAAATTGCGAAATGTAACGAATTTACAAGTAACGTGTGTATTTAGATATGTATGTTATTTTTTTCAGCTTAATATCGAGGAGAAAAAAAATGTATGAAGTTCGCAGTACTAAGAATATGGAGGGAGCCCACTAATCACATCAATGATTGCTACTTTTGTGTAGTTGATCCACGCAAGCGTCGGGTTGGCAAAAATGCCAAGAAGATTAAGTACCCAGATCTACCATCAACCTTCAACAAAGCCTTCCTGTTCAAAACCGAAGGAACAGCTGCCGCTATCACAAATGTCTAGTTGTAGCGAATCCAGCGAATTCGTAGCGAATCAGTATCTGTTGAACCACATCTTATAAATCCAGAAGAGTTTAATGACTTAGTAAGAGACTTAAACCTACCTAAACTTAAAGCAGAAATATTAGCTTCCCTGCTAAAACAATGGAATTTGCTCAAGAAGGATGTTAATATAAGTGATCAAAGAAAGCGTCATGAAATATTTTCTGAAATTTTTACAAAGGAAGACGGACTTTGTTATTGCAATGATGTGAAAGGTTTATTTGTAGCAATCGGAATCCCTTGCGTTCCTTCTGAGTGACGTCTTTTCATCGACAGCTCTACAAAAAGTTTAAAAGCAGTCCTCCTTCATAATGGAAATAAATTTCCATCTCTACCTCTGGGTCATTCTGTAATGCTAAAAGAAAATTACGAAAGCGTTAAAATGGTGCTTCAAACTTTAAAGTATGAAGAGTATGCCTGGCCAGTGATAGGGGATTTTAAGATGGTGGGTTTTCTGGTGGGAATGCAAGGCGGATACACGAAATATCCATGCTATCTTTGCTTATGGGATAGTAGAGCCGACACACTTCACCACAAGCAGAAGTCATGGCCTAAACGGATCGAATTTCAGTTAGGAAAACATAGTGTCAAGAATGAACCTATTGTGAAGGTCGATGATATTTTGATGACCCCGTTGCATAGAAAATTAGGCCTTATGAAACAATTTGTGAAGGCTCTTCGTCAAGACTCTCCAGCCTTTGAATACTTAAAAGGTTTTTTCCCTAAATTGTCAGAGGCTAAAGTTAAAGCTGGTATTTTCGTCGGTCCACAAATTAAGAAAATAATGGCCAATGAAGAATTTCGAGCTTTACTGAACGCCCACGAAAAACAAGCGTAGCTCAGCCTTAAAGCAGTGATCCATGGCTTTCTTGGCAATAAAAAAGCCACAAATTATGAAGAGCTCATTTCTAACATGCTTGATAATTTCAAAGTCATGGGTTGCAGAATGCCCCTTAAAGTGCATATGCTACATGCTCACTTAGACCAGTTTAAAGATAACTTGGGGGCATATTCAGAAGAGCAAGGAGAACGCTTTCATCAAGACGTGATGAACTTTGAACAGCGTTATCAAGGACAATACAATGAGAACATGATGGGTGACTACATTTGGAGTTTAATACGAGAAAGTTCTTACTTACACAAAAGAAAAAACAAAAATGTTCATTTTTAAAGCTTTTTTTTGTTTATTTTACATTTTTAGATATTTACCTTTATTGTTCTTTCTAAATAAAAGTGATTAACATATAAATTAAAGTTCTTTTTCTTACTTTTGTATTCTACTGAATTAAAAAATTTAGATTTTCTTAAAATTTGAAATTTCGTTCTGGTTGCTACAAAAGCAAACTTTATTAGATAAAAGTATTTTTTCCTTGTTTAGTTAGACATAATTAATCAAAATCAGCACCACAGAACTCATACTCAAAAATCGTGTTTACTTGTGTAATCCATCAAAGACCTAAAATATGGATGAGCTAATTGTGTGTCTCAAAATGACTTTCCAGCGTGTAAGCCCATAAAGTGAGGAATGAAGCTATGGCTGCACTGCGACTCAAAAACGGGATATATATATGATGTGAACGTGTACGAAGGAAAGGAGGAAGGATAACAGATTGGCACTCTTGGTGCGATCCTCTAGGTCTCGCGTGCAGAGAACTAAAGGATGGATTATCATCCTGACGTATGTGAAAATGACTCCATCTTTCTAAAAGAAGTTCTTCCACTGTCGCCCATGTAGGCCTAGGGTAATAGTGACAATTAATAAAGGGACCTTACAGCTGTTGCAGCTTATGTAGTTTTCTCACTTTTCGCTCATCTGGGTTCGACTAATACTTATGTTTAATTTTTCCGGGAAGTAGAAAATGTTAGGAAATCTAGTATCTATCAAAGTTGGGTCGAATCCATCTTTAAACTATTAAAATTCTGGTAAATTACAGATGTGTTTAAGCACTCGCGATTCTTACATAACTTTTGTGGTTATTACCTGGGCTCGATTGGATTTCATTACAGAAAGGCACATCGATAAAGTAGAAAATAATTTAAGTCTCTGGTATCAATGAGATATTCTTAAACGACTATTCTGACGGGAATGGTTTAATGGAATTATTTTCTTATTTTATGTTGCTCATTTACATTCGAGCGAGCTCAGAAGGTGGACATGTAAGCTAAATTAAACAAACACATGACATAAAAACGTTTTCAATGAAGGATTGTTTCATTAATGAGTTTATCCTATAAATTGTACTCTTAAGGAATAAAAACCTAAACTGCAAATAACCAATCGCGCAACATCATGCATCCGTTCTCATATGGTTTATCTAAACCACACATTTAATATAGTTTGAATTTACAGGTAATAAAATATTCACTCATGAAAAAATCTATAGCTCTCAGTTTGCCATTGAACCAGTTAAATTTGCATAGATAACCAGATGTTATAACAAGGTCTTTCGAACTTGTCGTTTTTTGCATATTCCGATGGTTTAGTAATTTCTATTTTCTGCGAAATCCATTCTATTGAGCAGGAAATTAAAATAATTCTAATTTAAACCAGGAACAATGCATTAATAACTAATAAACAGCCTTGAATGTTAACTATCTCGTTCAGTAGTTATTTTCTTCGGACTGTTCTTTGTTTCTCGTTTCTCGTTCTTCGTTTCTCCAACTCTAAAAGTTTTGTTAAAGTGCTTCAAATGTGCTGTATACGTTCTTGTATCACAAGGAAGATTCCAAATTTTCAGTATCATCTTCCGTATCTAGTGGAATGGAATGTAGGTATATTTTTGAGCAGAAATACAGTTACAGTTAACATTCAAAATTAATTCATTCAAAATCTTCCCCATCGGAAGGGACACCCTTCTCCCACAAACAAATTAAAATGTGAAGGACGACAACCGACGAATAGCGTAGATCGAGTAAAATTTCCGATTTCACTCCCTCCAAGTATTTTTGGATGTTTTAGTAATTTATCGAGTTATGTCCTTGTTAGCTGCGCTTGGCAACAAGTACCATTGAGGACTTCGTATGTTTGGGGAGTACATAGTAGGGATCACACTTATGATCTTATCGAATACACGTAGATCTTACCACTTACACATACACATCTAGTTTTTCAAGTAATTGTCATGATTTGAGATATTTAATCCTTTCCTTTTTAGAAATTCTTTCCGCTTTGTTGGTGACAGCGACAAATTGTCACGGAACTATTCTATAGATCTGATCGTAACCAATTCTTGACTTAAAATTAGTTTGCAATTTTGAAAATTTATTCTCAACTCATAACGCTTTGTTCTTTTAACGAATAATCCCTAAACCTAACTTAGTACCTAAATCTATCTAAACTTATTCTAACATAGTTTTACGTACTAGCTAGGTACTAGGGAGCTGTTTATCGGGTGGAGTCGAAGTCCTGGCTGACACGAGACTAGAGAAGTCTGCGGGGTCTCTGTATCCTGTTTTCGACGACGTGATTGGTTTTCGTGATTACCTAATTTCAAGTTCTCTTTTAATGGCGCAAGCTAAACTCGCTGCCATCACCTTGTTCTGTCTGTTCATAGAATGGAGGAAGAAAACTTAACAGATTTGTTCATGTTAGTACTTAGTTGGATTTGCTTTCACTTTTTGAACAAGTTCTAACCTTCGGGGCAATGAGTTTATCAAGTTCTTTGTCAGTTGAGCTCAATATGTTGGTAGCGATATTAAAAATGTCAGAAAGCTATCCATAAATTGATCCGATTCATTTGAGATCAGAATCAGAATGAGATCAAAATGCCGCATGATTGGAGCCAATCAATTATGTTCCCTACCTACAAAAAATTGACCAGCTAAATTACGAAAGCGCAGAACAACCTGTCAAAAATATTAGAAAACAGGCTCATGCCATACGCCAACAGTATTATTGAGGAGTATCACGGTGGCTTCAGAGCAGTTTGATCGACGTTTAAGTACATACTTGGGTAGTGCTGAGAGTCAATATTGAACATATACCTTATTTTGTGGACTTAAAACTAGCATAGGACATTATTGATAGGAATGTACTGAACAAAATAGTTTCAGTATTCTGGTGAAATTAGTCCCCCCAGTGCTTATTAACCACCAACTCACCGATCTCGTTGACGCATACATTGGGCTAAAATAGGGAGTCAAATGGTAGCCTATGCGGTTGACACGAACAACGTGTCATGATCGTGACGAACCACTCAATAACTAACAATGAAGCAAAACAAATAGGCGTACAAATCAACGAACTCAGGACAAAACAAATATTATAAAAAAGATATAATATTACACTTGGCGAATAAAGTATCGAATATGTTGATGGATTTGTTTCTTCAGGTACCAAGCTTATGAGGAACGTCTACGAAACAGGCAGAATATGTCGAAGAAAACAGCTCGCAAATAAGGTGTTACTAATTATAAATGGAATGCAAATAACATACTGAAAGGCTTGAGAGCCGGATCCTGAGACAGATTACGGGAGCGGAATCAGAAGCGATTCAATGGCGAAGTCAACATAGCCATGAGCTAAATTGATCGCGCTCCGAAGCTCCTTGTGCTACAATTGCGGTAAGACAGGGAATTGTAAAATTCCCTGTCTTACCGCATTATTCCCTGTCTAATTCCCTAAAATTGGAAAAGAAGGAATGCACAGACGAGTCACACTGTGTTCTTTACCAGGAGTATAACCCGAGACCAGATGATTTAAAACATATTCCAGGCACAGGGAAGTGTCGGGTCTTCCAAGAAGCCCTAACCAAGGCAAAAGCGCTTCGGCAATGATCCGTTTACTTCAAATCAATCTACATCGAAGCATCATCGCCCAAGACCTACTGGAACAGTTTGCGAGAGACAGGCAAGCTGACTTACTACTGCTGAACGAGCAACATCACACCAGAAACTCACCAACATGGTATCCTGATGAATCCGGTACAGCCGCCATCTGGGCTCGGAACTGTGCTCACCTGCAAGTGCAGGATCGGGGGCGAGGAGATGGTATCGTTTGGATTCGGTGTTCAGGAACTACACTCTTCAGTGTATACCTAACTCCGAACGAATCGTTGTCGTTCTTTCAACTTAGGCTCAATGCTTTGGAGGACGCTGTTTCGAGTATTGAGGGCCATGTGCTCGTTGTAGGTGACTTCAATGCAAAGGGAATCGATTGGGGCATGTCCCAGTCAGACGCTCGGGGCAAACGGATCGTGGACATTGCAGCACTGGTGCAATGTCCTCGTGGTGGACGTGGTGCATTTTTAATGTCATGCCGTTTCGCGGAATGGAGGGTTAAGACGTTAGTTTTATAACTAACGGATGAGAACGCCTTCAGTAAATCATTATTAGAATTATAAGCAAATTTTGCCCTGATTGGGTCAGTAATCCTTGAACTATCGTTGATCGGAGATCTCAATCTGGAAGTAAATGTGAATTAAGGAAAAATTGAGTACCACGTTGTCATTAAATTCCTTACCAAACAAGAAAAATCAGTTGACACCAAACTGGAAGAGATGGCATGCGTTTGAGGAGACTCTTGTCCGAGTGAAACTATGGTTTACAATTGGCTTAGTCTCTTAAAACAAGACAGGGACTCACTTGAAGATGACCCGCAAAACGAATGGGCGATCGAAATGACTACTCGGGAAATAATTCAAAAAGTCGAATAAAAGAAAAACAGCTTGCAGAAACTCCAACCATTTCTACGATAATTTTCTCCAAACATTTCTAGGACAAATTATACACGATCAGCTTGTTATGACAAAGCTCAGCACTAGATTGTTGCGTAAAAAAAATAAACTTTTATCAGATGCGCGCGGATAAATAAAAGACCGACTGTATCCATTGAACAGGTTTATTTAAAAAGGGACGACGGAAGCGGAGAGTGTCAGCAATAGGTTATACGCAAAAAAAATTTGTTATATTAAACTACAGTTCAGTGAATAAACTTTAGTATTAAATTTAATTCATTGGCGTATTAGTTGGATATTTCTCTCCAACATAGATGAGTACCGTTTAGATAGTTTCCTCGCTGTTTTGACTATTGTATCGAATTTTTACTGGAGACGACACCTTGTCTCAACACGATGAGTCTTAAAAGGGAAATAATGGCGACAGTCTTTTAGGACCCAGAAGGGATTTTTCTGACAGATAACAAAGATAAAGGCTTCTTCATACCCGAAGAATACTGCGCTTCAATCATAGAGCTATCAACAGAATGTATCATAGAACGAGGATGGGTAAAATTGGTAATTGACCGAGTTACGCTGGTTGCACAAGTTGGACAAAATTGATTTGGCATCGAGAGATAAATATCTGTTTCCAAAGGTTAAAAAAGAACTTGGTGGGAAGAAATTTTGAAGCGATGGAGAACAGAAGGACGCAGTTTTGCTTATATTCCCGACAAAGAAAACAGATAATGTGGGATGTTTAATGAAAGACCTAAAAAATGCATTTGAGTAGCAGGTGAATATATTGAAAATGAGAAACAAATAAAAAAAAAATAAAATATCTTAACATAATCTGAGCAAACAAATATTTTTGAGAAGTTTTACGAAAACAGTGGGTTTTTTTAAAAAAAAGTTTTGAAAAAGTTTTCGTGAGGCAAGCAAGCTATTGGACATTACTCATGGGCTCCGCAATCCTACGCTGCGCATCCCGGAGAATTTGACTGCTGTAGCCGAGAGTGTGCGACTCAATCCGAGAACTTCAACTCGCCATTGATCGCGCATTATCGTGCTCGGATTATTTGCTTACAAGATCTAAATGACTCAGGAATCCGCTTCGCTATTTGATCATTAGAGCTGCTCGAACTGGATGCCGACTTTTCTGATGAGGCACATTTTCATCTTGGCGGCTATGTGATTTGCATCTGGGGCTCGGGCCGCCTTGAAGCTGCGATTTGACATTGTTCCACCTCTTTTTATGGAATGCTGTGACGGATCGATGTTATGGAGAAACCCCACAAACGATTCAAGCACTGAAATTGAATATTCAACAAACCATTGCTCAGATAGGGCCCGAAACCTTCAATAATGTCTTAGAAAATGTGGCAGAGAGGATGGCCTATTGTCATTCCAGCCGTGGCAGCCATATGAATGAAATTATGTTTAACAACTAACGGGAATGTTTGTTCTTGCGAATATATCAAAATATAAGAAACAAAATTTGATTTTTGTTCATTTTATTGCATTTTTAAAAACAAATTTTTATTTGGTTCAACCCATATCTTTTTCATCAGTATTCACTAATTAGGTCCCAACCAAACTTTTCAGCACACATTGAAAACAAAATAAATCCCTCACTTTTCCAGAAAAATGTAAGCTAAATGTAAATTGCAAAGTATAGCTCTTTTTTGTATCAGAGTCAGAACCATTTTGTTTTACGAAATGTTTTAGAATTCAATTTGAATATAATTTTAATTATTTACCATCAAATTTTCTTTAGAAATTTAAATATCAAATCAAGATCTAATAATAAATCTTTAAAACAGCATTTGCTAAGGCCATGAACAAAATGTCTGCGAACAGTTTACACAACCAACATGGACATGTAATAAACAGTCGTAATTTTCCAAGATTGGCCTAGATAGTTATTATTGAATGGAAATATTATTTTCCCATCCTCGCGATTACTGTACGCACACTAAATTTGATAAGTATTGTGTTTTCTTTGGATGTTTTTTAAAGAGTTGAAAAAAAGTTGGTTTATATAAATTAAAACAGTAATTAATAATATGTTTGTTTTGCTGTAAGTCAATATGATTGACGTAATATTGTTTTCTAAGAATAATTTTTATCTTGCAGGCTGTTGCTCTGTACAGGGTTTTATTTTAGTGTTATAACTAAGCGCTATTCACGACATGCACTTTCATCATCTTTTCAAACCCCTACTTAAATAAAAACTTATCATGTTGCATTAATTGGCACGTGGAGGAGTCAGATCTACCAAAGTATATAGAAGTGAAGCAGGATTTATGATAATAATTCCTCATGTTCCGAAATTACGTTTCAAGTAAGTTTTTTCTTTATTATACTACACGCTGTTTCACCCAGCTCATACGTGTATATAGCAGGTAAAAATTTTTTAACGGAGTTCGAAACGATTCCTGTTTTGGAATTATTTACAAGAGTATAACATTCTCCACAGTACTGGATACATACATATGTGGAAACAACGCAAGCCTTATACGAATATTCCTACGCTAAAATCACTCTTTCTTTGCAATCGCTTGTAGTTTCTGAACCCATTGACGCAAGCTTACTACATACTGTTTGTATGATATTTGCTTCAATCAAAACAAACTGTTTTTTTAATCAATTTCCTGATCAACAAATACCCACCTATCATGTACGAGCAATTTAATCGATGCGTTGTTCGATATGTGGAAGAAATTTTATGAATTTTTTATTTAGTTTTTATTTTTAGTAACTAACGCTGTAGTCAACGTCTCTGAAGTTGGTTTGGAATAAGTTTATTTTCATTTTTAGTATAATATGCATTTAGCGAATATAAATTTGAAGTAATACTCATATTATCGTAATTATAACTAAAGCAATGTCAGAAGTAGTATTCCTAGAAATATGTTACAACAATGAAAAAAGTTAATATAATAAATTTAATATTAACAATAATATAACACTTCGCCACTAATGCGTATGATTCAACCAGTTTTTGTATAATTAGGCGTAATGGCAAAAAATATTTTCTGTTTTGATTTACATTTTTTAATCTTATCATTGTTAAAATCGTGATGCCGCAGAAAGTCACTGTATCTTAGCAGAAGTTTGTGGTGAACATATTGTAGTTGCCCGAACACATGTTCAGAATGTCGCTTCAAAAATGAAAATTTCAACTCAGAATCTCCTGGACGAGCAAAAAAAACTCAATGATAAGGATGTGAGCTTATGAAAATGTTTATGAACGGTTTGAAAAATCATAAAAGCCGTTTCAGGCAAAAATTATGAAAGTCGATCTCTCTTATATTAAAGCTACACTCGCTACACTCTCGGGCGATTTCTCTCAGACAGAGATTAAAAAAGACCAAGTGAATTTTTCATTTTGCCAGACCGAAGACACTGACAAGCGCGAATACTTTGAACAAACTCACAATCTAACGGTACTTGACTTCAAATCAAGGTAACATTCCACACTAAAAACCCAGGAATTACCGATGTTACAGCTGCAGATTATCGAAGTCGACTGGGATGTCAGTAGTTGTAGCATAGCCCAGGAGCTAAATATCGACCATAAAACAGTTTTAAGCCATTTGTACGAAGCTGGATTCAAAAGTAAGCTTGATAATTGGATGCGATACTAATTAACACCAAGAAACATCGAATTGCCATCTGGCGCGGCGAAACGGAACGATCCGGAATGTAACCGACCCAATTCTCTAACGGATGGTGACTGCCTATGAAAAATCCAGAGAGTTATTAGATATAGAGAGGACGATAAGCCACTTTTGCGTCGTAACCGCCCCCTTTTTACAAACATTTGCAAAAATTTACAAATACCAACAAATACCAATGGGTTCGCGAAAGTTTAACGCACAAAAAATTCAGGTGAGGGTCAAAAGCTCGAGCCGAAGATTAAGCCACGCCTTTGTAAACAATCTTATTGACCGACAAACCAATTATTTCTACATTATTATTGAAAAAGGCATCTATCTTGACCTAATCAACGCAAAAGTTAAAAATTAATTATCTAAAATTTACCTATGAAACGACACCCCGGATGGCCGCGAACAAGTGTGATTTCTGCAAGTGAAAATCACACACTTCATTGTCTATATTTGTATTTAAAAATCACTGTCACTATTGTCTTTGCACTTTTCCACAATCATAAATAAAGTAGCACTCACGATTTGTAATTTTTATCGTTGAAAAATTCGTCTGACACAAGTAACTTACAAATTCGCCCGTAAATCACTCCGAAAATGAATTAAAATACAGATTATTAGTCTTGTTTTGACAATTCATTCAGTTCGGCTGCAATTGAAAAAACCCGAGCATTGAACCAACTGAAATAGGAGAAATGGCTTCGACGAATTGAGGGTGCATGTACATTATTCTACCAACATTAAATCAAAAAAGAGTTCACAAAGAAATTTCTATCAAACTAGGTTCTTGTAGATATCCAATGAATAAGCATTTTGAGGAGTAAAATTTCTCGTAATTTAGAGTATACTCAGCCGCCGGTAATTCAATTTCATAAAAATATTAGAAAAAAAACTTGGCCATACACTTTTTGAGTGTGCGCATACCTTCAAGTAGAATTATTTATCTAACTGTATATTCAGCTCAGTGTCAAATTGAAATTACGAATGTATCCGACAATTCGCATCGTATTAAAATTTGTAAACATTGATTTCAAATTAAGTTTTATCAATAAAAATATGTTTTACATGGCGAGAATGTTTCATTCTCCTACAAAATATGAATAAGATTCTATGAATTTTGTGGGAGCGAAACAGAATGATTTATTATGGGTTGCTCCATATGGCATAAAACATATTTTAGACCTCAACTGTCAACAGATGGACTGTTTGAAGTATACGATCAGGCTGAAGCAGAAATAATTGGCAAACAGAAGAGTTGTCGTGATCCATCAGGTCAACGCCAGACCACATACGTCTACAGTTACTCGCTCGAAACTTTGGGGTCTTTTCTTGCATTGCCAAACTTTCTTTTTAATAAGAAATTGGCATCAGAGAAAGTCGTGAAATTGCACCAACAACATGCACAACATGCACCAACACTACGAACAAGCTGTCTTTCTTACGTTAATCGATTCCAATTTTCTAAGGAAGAGATACGAATACCCTTTGTAGCAATTAAGGCGAGTGAGATGGTTTGATTTCCAAGCTCAAATGTACGTTAGAATAACCTTGCCAGTGCAATAGCGTATATGAGTCTGTGTATCAGTTGTGTATTAATACAAAATTTAAGAAAAGGTTCATGCATATCTGTCCGCATCTTCGTCCTATCTCCTAACTCCAACAAGTTTTGCTTACAAATACCGAAGGATCTGAAAGAATGCATTCGAATATCGTTAGATTGAGAGTTTGATCAAAGTTTGAGCGCTTGTTAGTGATTACTCTATGATATTAATCAAACATCGTTTACCCTGATCTCGTCGTATTCCGTTCTCCGAATTATTGTCTGTTTGAACAGCCTTTCGATAACTAAGAAAGTATCAAGAATTGGATCCCATGGTGATGATAATTCTGTCGAAAACGTATTTGTATTTGGCCGGAGTGATGTTAGTAAGTGGTGGTAAACGAATTATTACACATTGATAATGCCACTGTAATGTTTTTTATTACAAGCCATCAATTATTGAAAGACGAAACAACGCTCCGAATTAATTTGATACTCTGATATATTGAAAGTTATTGAACTCTATAAGGTTGAAAATAAAACTGCAGTTCCCAAGCGAAACATTTTGTGTGATAAATATCAACGAAAACCTTAAGCGTAACTAGTGTGAGGTCGTATATTGATCTATTGACCCAAATGATTGGATCCAATTGATTGGTCTATTGATCAAAATAAGATCGCAAAAGGTTTGTTGCATGTAGTTTTGTATCGTAAGCTGGCAAGCAAGACTATTGAAGGATGTTGAGTCAAATAATCTTAGTTAATTTAAAAAACAAAACAGGTCCTGTCAATTCGCTTCAGGTGTCGGCTCCTTAGCTTTTGAAGCTGACACTGCCAATCGATTAAATCAACAGAGACATATGGTGGAAACTAACTTGGATGACTCGACCCACTTGTCCTTAAGGTTTTTTCAAGTTTCGTCCAATTTTGCATGTAATCAATTCTGTGGCATGTAAAACAAAGAAGAATAAAGATATCAAAGACAATTATAATTAGACAGAATAAACAACTATAATTATGAATATTACATTTCAAAAATGTTATTATTCACCCCTCAATGAGTTTGAAAGATAAAATATTTTTTAAGGGATCGATCATTTCATCTTAGCTATTGTGGACAACGATAACTGAGGGGGACAGATTACTTCATTTTTTTAAATTTTTTTTTCTGTTTTGTATTTCTTTATCGAGCTATCTTTGCGAACATCAATAACAAATGAGATGAAAACCATTCGCGAATTCCCAGAATATTGCTTAACAATTTTAGAATCTTTTTATAATTCATTCCCAGCACACCTCAGATATTATTCAAATACATAAACAAACAAGATGATATCTGAGATGGGGTTGAAAAAAATTAGAACCAGTTGTATACATAATAACTCTAGACTTTGCGAAATTGTTCAAATAAATTCCAAAGTCAGTGGGAGTGGGGATGCACGAGCCATTCATCATGTGGTCAGGCCTCCTGCAAGTTATGAATTTTTTCCACAATGATAAATTAGCACTGATAGAAAATTGCGTCTTATCTTTTGATGTGTCTTCTGATTTTGGCTCTGACGAAAGCGTTTCGTGTTGTTTGCACAGAAGGCAGAATTCTTGATAAGCTCCTTGACGGCAATATGACGTTGATCTTCTACCAATTAGAATTTTATTATGTCTTCCAAAAAGAAAAGAAATAATTCACTGCGAAGAAAGCTGAGGATATTGCGCTCGAATGAGTCAATGACGCAGTTCACTGCTCCAGAAATAAGTTCATACTGGTTGAACACGGAATTTTTTTTAAGCATAATCATGTAGACAAATACAGTTTGCATATTCGCAAAATTTGGCCTCCAGCAGACAAACATGTTATTTTTCTGATCGTATGATCAATGAGCACATATTACGCGCGCAACTCGTATGTTGTTGAATGAGTGCCAGTGACGCGCTCGATGCTGAGTAGATAAACAATTTATTGAAGTGTTTGCAGCATTGGAGGTTCAAATTGGCAAAGAATAACCGCCAATCGCAAATGCCCCACCGGTATCTGCACACATAGGCTTTTCCGTACACACATGTGAAACCAGTGGGCAAAGCGTTCATATGTGTGCGACGAGCCCAACATTCAAACCAATCAGCGAGAAACGCGCCTCGTTCTACAACTTTTTATTGAAATTGGATGGATGTGTTATTTATTATTCAAGACACAGTAGAAGATTGTTAATTATAATACACCAGAGATCTTTTCAAGTTCCGTACCATTCACCAACCGACAAACTTGCGAAAAGTCACAAGTTGGATGTTCCGTTGAGGGTCATTGATGAGGACGCGGAGAAAAGAAGGGGTCGCTTGAGTTGATGTATGTGCACTGAGAATCTATGTTGTTCAATCTTTGTTGCCAGATGAAAAAATATTCACTGATACTCGAAATTAATACTACTCATCTCATATTTCAAGTGAGCAGTCGAACGCATTTGTTAGTAGCGTGGATCTTTGATATTAGTATTGATCGTATGCACACCCTAAAGCACCTTAGGCATCTTATCGCCATCTTCAAGGCTCGGCAGCCCACCTCGAGCGTTGGCTGTCTCGCGTACAACTTGGAATCAAAAAAGTTTACTTTGCGACCTTTTGTCCTTTCGACGTTTGCTTATCGGTCTTCGTCCTTGTTCAAATGCCTTTCGAATCCAATGAACCTGGGCTGCGAGTAACCAGTCTTCTAACGTTTCTAAATATTTATGTATTTTTGAGACGTCTTATTCTTCGAATATTTCGTAAAGCTCCTTATGTAGCCGATTCGCCACTGGTCTCCATTTCGGTTTACTCCAATGACTCTTGTCAAGACCTCCATGATGAATCCTCGCTATGCTTGAGTAAGGGCCCATGCTTCACATGCATAGCGTAAAACATGCACTTGGCAGTCACGTAAGTGCCTTATTCGCGAGATTGATTTGTCAATTGATCTTGACAGTTTCCATACCGTTAATTTTGAACCGTTAAATCAGCTTGATTGTTTTTGTTTTTCTATGATTTTCTCTTCATTAATATGCCCACCAACTTTGGTTGCTGCTTATTTGAAGCTCGGAAACAACCCTAAAATAGCAAAAAAGAACCGTCTGTAATGTTCGAAAAACCTTATAGATGAAAGGAACGCAAAATAAAATTGATGTCCCATTTTTTAAACACCTACTACTAAACTTGTAAGGCGGTATGACAACAGGCGTCAACAGAAACGCTAATGAAGCATCAGGGAGGTGATGAGAAGACTTTACCATTAAATCAAAATGAAGGGAGCTGATCCGTCACCTTGTTTTAGCCCAATTACATTTCTACCAGTTTCGAATTGATTCTGACCAGTACCACTAGTTTAGCTGGGATTCCAACGCCTGCACAAACTTCTACAGGAAAATTCGACATGAGCTGTGGTACTCTTACATGAAGTCAACAGATATTTAATGAAATTGTCTATAGCACAATATCTTTCCAGTAACCGCTTGATCGTATAAAGTTGATCATTTGACAATCCAGGTCTGAAGCCTCCTTTATTATTTACGTTGTCAATTTTTTGTAAAGATTAAAGACGAACAGAGTAATGAGTGTATCGCCGTTTTAGTGTGTTTTTCTCCTCCTGCGTCATCGGTTATTGGTTTCAAATGTTGTGAACAAATTGAAAATTTTGAATTTCCAACTAATTTGTCTGCTTGTCATAATATCTGAGTTGAGCTGGAATATCGTCGATTCCCGGCGCTTTATAATTTTGCCGACATCTTCCAACGCTAAGATAAGAATTGATATCTATAGCATCATATATTGTATTGACTCACGGAGTTCAATTGCATGTGCGGTACTTAAGGGCCCTCTAAAGTAAGATGCCCAGTGTTCCTGTTAGTTATTCGTTCTTTTGAAACGTCGAGACTTTCAAGTCTCGACGTAGACTTTTTCCCTACAACTTTTCTCACTGCTGAAAATCAATTTCCTTCATTTTGTCACAGTAACCTTGCCTTATTGCATCTATGAGTGTTCGTCTAAGGTTGTTGATTTGTCCTATCTACGATGTTTTGTTTCGTTCTATAAATTATCTATATGCCTCAGTTTTTCTGTTGTCGAATTCCATTTGAAACCAACCGCTTTTTTGCCGGGTTTTAAATCCGGCGATTTTTTCAGCCACCACTACCAGTTTTTCAGTTTTTCCACAGTACATTCCAAGTCTCGTCTATTGATCAATTCGAGATATTCTGCAGTAGTAGCCTTAGTTGCCCTTCAAGTTGAGCTTTTAAGTTGAGCCAATAAATTATTAATGTCGGACCTGCCGATGGAGCTGGCCGTTGTTCGAAATGCTCTTGAAATTCGAACCCAATAAATAGGCTTCGCCAGATAATAATTCCGAGTTTATAGTACATAAAGAATATAGTAGAAAGGAAACTGGAGTTCTATGACTTCGAAACCATAAAATTACCGAACTTTTTGAATTCGTTGCTGACTGCGGAGACATGTCCTTTTTTCCATGCGCCATTTTTTGCATATCAAGTGTATGTCAACGATATCACAAGAATTCGTATAATGAATGAGGCACTAGTCGTTGTCGAAAGATATTTTCTCGAAACTATAATCTACATTATATTTAAGTTTGTGTTTATTTCCTGAATAAATCGTTAGTTTTTTGTTTTATTTTGACATACATACATATATTTCGGGAATAATCTTCTCCCTTCCTCAGTATCCATTTTTTGTATGAATACGCTTTTACGGAGTTTTATTGTCGTTAGTTAGTCTTTCGTACCTACCCGAAATTCTTATTCTAATTTTTGTACTTCGGTTTGTTTATTTTTATTTACAGAAAGAAGGACAGAGAATTGTTTTATATAGTCTTGAACCATTCCCCTGAGAATATCCTAGCTCTCGATTTTAGAAAGCATAATCTTGACATCGTTCGAGAACAAGAAGTCAAATGGGCCTTCAAGTCAGTTGTAAAAAAGAACTTTTAACATTATTCTGCTTGTTTTCAGTGGGAAGGTGTACATTTATCATTTGTGGAATGTTGAAAAATCGCATGCGTGTGTAGAACACGAAGAATTCCTTGAAAATCGCTTCGAGTTTGATTGGATTTTTCCTAATTATCTTTTCAATATGAACGGGTCTATAGAAAGTTTCATTGCAATTATTGAATGATTGGAAAATTTACAGAAGGCTTCCCCCTTTATGTTATATTTATCCAGTCAAAGGCATTCCTTCCTGTACCTAAACAATTTGGTTTTGTATAAGGAATCGATTGGGAATCGATCGCAAAGTCTGAAGGACCTTCTGAAGGACCAGTATAATTTTATTTTCAATTTGAGATTTGGGAAGCTCATCTCTATCAGAAGCTCACGAGAGCCCAGGGGCCCTCACGTGGAGGCTGACGCTGAAACTTAAAAGCAGAGCTGTAAATTACAGATATTGTATTTCTCGTGACCATTGATAACCTGAAAACCCCATGCTCCCATATTTGCTCAAACATTGGCCACCATATCCTTCAACAAATTTTGGCTTCGAAACTTGATTCGAACTTTATGGTGCGAATATTGTTACTGCAACCTATGATGCAGTTTCTGTCACTCTGTAGAGTATGTTTATTACAGTCCTAGGAATGATCACCTAAATTCACGCAGAAAGAACCTCTTTCAGTTCAATAACACGGATAAATATCTGAATTGAAAGCATTGATTTTCAAACTAATTACTGAAAATAGACATGATGTTCCTGTTCTTCAGAAGATACCGTGCGATGTCTCTGGTCTTATTCGACTTCCATCTCAGAAACTATGCGAACGAAAAGGTAAACTAACTTGAACGAGTATACGTCCGTACGCAGATCAATCTAATCATCATATTACCATGCTATTTATTTTACTTCAGAGAATTCCGAACCCTTTATTAATTTTCCAGGAGTTCAACAATTCCGTCAGATATATATCGCCAAGCAATGGCCTCCTGTAAGTTATATCGATACGGTCTCAGTATATCAATTAAGCCTTTTAATTACAAAATCCAAATAGTGATTCATCATTCTCGTCAATCGAATCCGATCACCGCTTCCTGGTCTTTACCACCTATTTTCCTCCCTTAGCGGTATGTACGTAATAATACGACCAAAATTCTCCACTTGCACCCTGACTCGTCGCGAAATTTTGTAAGGAAGTCCGGGATGGTACATTGTAAGGCCGTACATGAATTGTGTTTGAGTAAATTTAGGATATCTTCGCAATCTTCGGTTATCGCAAGCTTTCCAGGAAAAAGTTCGAACCGCGGACGTAGGACACTTGCACGAAGTCAGTTGTGTAGACAGTGATGTTATTAACACGTAATTGAGTGCGTTTGAAATGAATCTTTAGTGTTTAGTTTATGTCTCACTTGTTCTCGTGAGCTAAACGTCAATGCAGCGAGGAATGCGCATGCATTAATAGTACCTTAATTTCGCCGAAACTGGTTCCAAACTCGGTTGGAAACAATGAAGCGGGTTCTTTGATAAGTGTAAAGTGCATGGACTCGCACTTTTTACATTTGAAATTTAACATTGTAATATTAATTATATTTCAGTTACTGAATTCTCCTGCTGAAGAAAATAAGATTACTCCCCTGAAAACTACTCTGTAAGATCGCAATGAATATAAATCTTCTAGCGCTTTTTCTATCACGTCTGAGGGTAATTGCAGCCACTCTGTTCTTTAGCACAGATGTCTAAATAGACATCCGAGACTGACACGACTTTGCTTACTTCGCTGATTATCATAGCGTAACTACTAACAACCGCTCACAATTCGAAGGAACATCCCAAAGAAAGGAATACGAATAATCCATGTAACATAATAGAGCGAGCTTTATCAAAATAGGAACCGTGAAAATTAAATGACGTAAGTGAGTGAAGAGAATGTAATTGCTTGCTTTTGTAATTTGATTGTAATATGAAGCAAATATGTCGGCTCCTTGGTAAATGTAAGTCATTATGACTGGGTTGAAATTTTAAAAGAATGCTCATCACACAGCACCTTCTTCTCTACGTTCTAACTCCATTTCCACTGCAGTGTTGTTTACAAATATGAATGCATCTGGCAGATCATGGATCGAACACCGCAAGAATTCGTTCCAGGAATTTGCGTTGGTTAGCATTGGATGAACATTTTTTCTTTGAAAAACAATAGCGTCTACAATGACCTGGTAGCTGACTCACCTTGATAGGAGATGTACTCAGCGCCGAAAAAAAATTAATAACAAAGATTACAATATTTATCCTCTTGAGCTTGTGAGAAGACAAATAGTTTTGTCCTCTCACAAACGTGAGTTTATTATGGTTAAACATATAAGGTCAACATACGAAATCAAATATCTAACTTTCGAATTGGTTCTTCGGAGGGATGAAAAATCCGAGTGGTGCCTTTCTTTGTTCCAGTAATACCATATTACACAAAGAAGGATAAGCACAAGTACATCATATTAAATGATATTCCTGAACTTATTTGATCATCAGTTTCAACGAATGGACTTTATATAACAGGTGCACATATTTTGACATATAACCTGTTGATCTGGTAACATAAGATGTCATTTAATCACCAGGTTTTGTTTTGAGAAAATACAAATATGGCCACACAACATGATACTAGTCGCGAAATATATTATTACATGTACGATCATATCCTCCACCAAACATGTTATGCGCAACATTCGATGTCTTTCGCTCATACATCTTGCTGAATAATAACTGAATTGATTCGTTTAAATAGGACGAAAAAACTCTGTGAAACGCAATCAGTACTGACAAACAACTTATTATTAACTCCAGATGGAATTTTTATCTTTTACTAGATAAAGTGCTTAGGAATACTTGTTTGTGTGAGTGAAAAGAGGCTTGTCTTTCATTTATTCGAATGACCTCGTACTTATAAAACAAGATATTGTGCAAATAAGCTTTTCTTCCACATGTGCATATCTATATCTATTTACATTAGATAAATGATGTTTACCACAATTCGCAAAGATAGATTCCGTATCGGAAAAATTAGAATTTCTGTTGATATTGGTTTTGAAGGATCAGACAATGACAATTAGATATTCAATTGCTAGCAATTGGAAATTAGAGAAGATGTTGTGGAATATTCATATGTTACGTGGTATCCTGGAATTATTTCAAAATAAACACACAATTAAGCTCATGTTCAGAGAATCAAGATTGAATTTCGAAAACGATGTTGACTTAAATAACAAGCTCTGGAATTGGACAGGAAAAACTGTCCTTGCCATTTCTTGTTATGACCCCTGCTTGGTTCAATGGAAACATGAATGATGAAAAAATACCAACTCAACCAGCCTGAGACGTTGAAGCCAAACTGACTTTCTCTACGTTGGTGTATCCAATGCTTGGTCACTCAATCATACATTTTGGTTTCTCTATTTGAATTTATAAATAAATATTTTTTCGAATTCGAGATCGTAATGTCGAACCTATCTTGCCTTGCGTAATGGATGACGAAAATGATATATTAATAATCCTGGCCAAAATTTAGACCATCTGTCATCGTTTAGTATGAATTGATAACTAAAAAACTTTGTTAAAATATCAAAACTACCAAAACCAGCTCATTTTGACCATTCGAATTGCATTTATGTACTGATTTCCTCCATTTTATAAAGTCCTTTTGAAAGAGAAGAAAGCGTGAACTGGGCTGATAGCTCATGACATCGATATTGGAGTACAGTATGTAAAAGGATGATGTTTGCTTGTTTCTTCTATTTTACTACTGCTTGTTTTCTCCACTCATAATGGACTCTGTTAAGAAGAGTTCGGGGATATTGCGAACTAAATTTTTCCTTCGCCTGATTACTGCTACAAGACTGAATATATTTTTAAGGTTGTAATGAACACGCCTGTAATAAACTATTGGATGTTGTGAAGCGAAATAAATTAGAAAAATCCCACAAGACTCTTGCTTAAGCCACACTGTCTACAACATTTATATTTCAGACTTTCTAACAAACATGAATTACCAAATAGCAACGTTTTCTGATGATACTTGCATTTATGCAACAGGAACAGAACCGAAGACTGAAAAAATTAGCTTAGAACAAAGACCAGAGAACTCATATCAATATTTTCACAGATGGAAAAATTTAAAATGAATGGGGGCGAAACAAGAGCAATATACTTCAGTAAGAAGCGAAAACCCACTATGCTTCCTGGCAGATGCCTAAGCTTTTCTATCTCGGGTTGATGCTAGATCCAAAATTAACGTTTCAAAACCACGTCGAATACATACGCAATAAGACATTACATCCCATCATAGCATTATATCCACTACTAAATCGGAAGTCCAGCCTCAACTTGAAAAACAAGACACTCATCGTCAAAATGGTGCTAAAACCATTCATTCTTTATGTTGTTCCAACTTGGAATCACTGTGGCCAATATCGAAAAACCAAGCTTCAAGCCATCCAATTCCTTCCTTCCAATTCCTCTATTCCGAAATTACATTAAGCTTACTGAAATTGATCCTGTAAAACAGCTCGCGGAGTCGCGGCAACTTAAATAAATGGTAAGTGTACCACCAGCTGGCTAGATCGCTTCAAAAATAAGACACGGGATAAGTTTTGGTCGCATAAGCGGAGAATATGCTTCAACAGATAAGAACCTTGTTGAAGATTGGATAACAAAGGTCTGTACAAAGTCGCAGAAAGATTATGCTTCAAAGAATTTTTTTGACACTGCCGTGGGAGGAGTTTTTTTTACAAACTAACACCAGATAAAACATTTCGATTGAAAAACGAAAAATGCTGTGGTGGAAAATTATGTAAGAAACGCCTTACAACCCTAGTGTGCTAACTTAACTGGTACTGAAGAGCAACGTCTCTTTGTCATAGGTTAGGCAAGATTTGAGCGATGCTACGTCTTCCATGCTTCTTATTTTCAGGAAAATTTTAAGAATTCAAGATTTTTTAAAAATTCAAAACAGATTTTCAGCGAATCAAATAGGAAAACGTGCATAATATCTGAGATTTTTGAAAGATATTGTGTGGGAAGGGAGTGCGGAGTACATAAAAGTAATCGAAAAGTTTTGCTTTTAGCCGATAAATGTCCAGCACATCCTAATGGCGAACTACTGGCTTTTTTCCTCCTAACACCCCATCCATTTTGCCGCCAATAGACCAAGGTGTCATTCACAGTCTAAAAGCAGATACTGGCAAAAAAAAAACAGAAAACTTACCATCACTGAACGAAAAGGAGTAAATCTTCTAAGTTCTGCTTGAAACACAATTTCATCAACTTCAAACCAAAACAGTCAAGGACACTACAAGCCGACTAAATTGTGCTACGAGTTTTTTAGCATATAGGTAAGAATCACGGAAATGAATTTGTTTTTGGGTTCACAAATAATTATTCATAATTTACTACACTCGAGTACGCAAATTTTCTGTTTTACTTTGTTTCCTGGCAATGTGATGCTGTATTTGACTTTTTACGTTGAACAAAGTGTTCTTACATATTGCAATGATGGTCAGGATTAGATAATTATAAATTATCTATCTAATAAGCTATGACTCTTCACCAGATAAATGGAGGCTGTTCATTAACTCCTCAAAGAAGTCAAGTTTGAAGCAGTCTTACTACATAATGGCAATGATCCTTTTATGCCTTTAGCACATGGTATTAACATAAAAGAAACAAACTAAAATATAAAAAATCGTTTCGAGAAAGTTCAGTAAAACCGTCATTTTTGAAAATAATGTTCGGGGTCGCGAAGTTATTAGAATATTGCTGGGGATGTAAAGAAGCTACACAAAATACTTTTGTTTTTTATTCGGGTTGGACAGTAGAGCTAGAAGCCATCACAACCTTAAAAAACGATTGGCCAAAGAGATCTGATGTCGTTTCTGGACAAAGAAATGTTTCCGAAAACCCCTTAGTAGAACCGAACAATATTACTTTGCCGCCTCTACATAGAAAATGAGGTCCCATTAAAAATTTTGTTAAAGCCATGGATACCAAGGGAAAAGGTTTTCTGTTCTGGAAGTTTTTATTTGCGTGACTGAGTGAAGCTCAATTAAGGGAAGGATTTTTTGTTCAGCTGGATCGAAGAAAGATCACGAAAGATTCCAACGTTATTTGAAATAAACAGGAAAAAATGTGTGACTTTGTTTTGTTGATGCGGTGAACATTTTTTGGAAAGAAACAGTCTACAAACTATGAGGAAATGGTTTCTAAGTTACAGCAGGTTGCTAGGAAGTAATATATCCTTAAAGATTCATTTCCTCTCTGCCCAAATTAACTTTCCTCAGTGCGGTGGGCGACGAGCACGGTGAAAGATTGCATCAGGACATCAACATGATGGAAAAAAACATATCGAGCAAAATAGTCGTCGAAAATCGTTTCGGTTTTTTGATAGATACTAGAGCGAGATCTCTGAGCGACTGAAAAAATCAGCCGAATAATTTTTCTAAACCTGATTGCCGTCAAAAATAAAATACATTTCAATTTTTGGGAAGCATCATTTCCAATGTGAATGGACGTTCGAATCATATTATCACATGCATATCCTGATTAATCTTTGGTGAAAGTATAAAGAAAAGTTGTTAATCACGGGAAAAAAGGAGTAATTTTTGTCGTTCGGTCTAATCAAAGACACTGCTACGCTTGCTTAAGCACAAATAGCATTCACGTTCGTGTGCAATTAGTGAATGTTTTTTCAAAAATTTCGGTTCTCATTTGACATTCAAAATTTTTGAAAATGATTTTTTGATGGGAACTCGCTAATCAACAATTTTAGTTGAATGAAACATTGGGTATAGACTCGAGCATTCACGAACACATATCGATGCTTTTTAAGACTAGGCTCTAACGCTGAATGGCTAAGTGATCAAGACCTTTAAGCCCATAATTTCGATAGCTGCGGAAGCATTTGAACTTGATGGATTTTGTGTTACAGTCCTGAACGAGAGACGTAGTCAATTACTTTCCCAATATCGAATATAATAAGTCCAGCTGGCACTCTGACTTTGAACCGTGTTCTTATATTCTGTTTATGCTGCACCACCCTTGTCTGATGGAGTTCCGCGAACTGTTTTATTTGCAATTATTATTTTGTGACAATTACTTTCTTCTGTTAGAACTCAGTTCATCTCCTTCTTAGTCAACATCGAAATTTCGACATTGAGCATGATTCTGGTGGTACACATTATTTCCAATGATTTTGGACATTTTTCTGAAGACCAGCTGCAAGGAATATCTTTTTTAAATGGTAATAAGTTGTTGTAACAAACAACTTGTCTTCTCCTTCATTAGTAGCAGAGTAGCGTCAGCTGACACCTCAGGAGAATTAGTAGGAACGCCTGTTCGAAGTCACTGTGATTATTTCGCCCAAATTTGGTACAGCTAGAATCATCGCTCACTTCACTCATTAGGGAAAGTAGTTTCGTTTTCGAAGTAACAGGAATGAAAGTTTCCGCCCTTACGTGTCTTCTTTATTTCTGCGGTATCTAGTATAATTCATTCATAGATCGTCGGTCGGAAATAGATCTTTGCCCAACAAAAAAGGGCTACATCAGTGACTTAAGGTAAGGTAAGAAGAATTCTGATTTTGAGTTGGCATTGAGGGTCGGCAATGCGTTTGCTCAAAAGCAAAAATATGAATAAAATAATATGAATGAATATAATAATATGAATGAAATAAAGGCAAACAATGAATCTGTATACAGTCGAAGAACTTGATATCTTCGTGATGAAGATATCTTCCGAATCTTCCGATGAAGATTGTTATGTTAAGGAGCCAAAATCGTTGCTTAGTATTCGCTAACAAACTGTGTTCCAGAAACAATGTAGGTCAGTTCCCATTCCTTGCTTTGCACTACGAGTTGTTTTCTTGACAGTTCTTTAGAACAGTTCTTTAGAAATAAACCAATTCTCCGTCTATTGTGCGTAACTTATGCTTAATTCAAACGACAAAACGGATTCACATTCATTCAACATGGAATGGAATCCAGTATAGTTTCTAGTATGTTCTGTGGATGTATTGCATACACAAGTAGAATGAAAAAATATATCTCTTAACTGCTAGATACTTCAGCAAAGACCCACGCTTATGGGTGCGTGTATCACGCGGAGAACACATCACACATATGCTATGTGACGAAACATTGATAGACTATGCGCCCCGTACTGATAACTGATAAGAAGTCGACACTGAAAGCCAAGATCAAGTGTGCAGTACGCATGGTGTTTCATAGATATTCATGTGTTTGTGTGAAAGGGCTTCCCTTCTGATAACGTTGGACTGCGCTCAATTCCCAGTTTTTCATGTTGAAAAGTATTTGCGTACATTGGCCCAAGAAAGTCCAAGAAAGCCCAAGAAAGATTGTAGACGGTCAATTAAGTTCGCTCTATTTCGAATGCTTCACCTCTTGGTTCTCTCGTTGATGGTGTCGACTGATATCGGCAACTTCTTCGTAGCCACAGCGATACCAATGTTAAGATTCGCTTCCAGACCAGTCCTGCATCGGAAGCGAACAAATTTCGCAAGCCTATAAATCGAGGCACTACTCAGTCACGCTCGACATTTAGACGGTTGATCGTAGAGCTACCGCTACCTAGCGAAAAGATACTTTTAGTCGCGATTCTTCAAGACCAAAAGATACTTTGCAAATTTGCCCGTACTCTGTGCTTCCAAATAGTTAATAATAATAACAGTGTGTTGGTTGAGCTGCTCACTCGTGTGTTGTTTATTTCTTATGTTTTTTCTGATTCCTTGGGTATATAGGACTCGGATTAAGCATATTTTATTTGACTGTTTGCGTTATCAATACCAAAAGACAATTTTTTTGGCCATTATATATAACCCAGAGACAATCAACTCAAGCTGAGACGAGACCTACTGCTTGCATATTCGTATGTGAATGAACATACGTTTTATTTTTAATTTAACACTCGTTTTGTTGGTGGTCGAATTAAAAAGTTTTAAATAAAACAGCCGAAACACATACGAAATCGTGCTTAGTCTTTCATCATCCGCTGTGGTATTGGGACGTGGCTGCGAGCTGAGTTGCTAAGAATAAGTGCACCATTGCAAATTTCTTCTATTCTATCGTTTCGAGGGGGGAAGTAGAAAGGAAAAGTGGAAATTTATTGTGTCAATAGTGAAGAAATTACGTGTGAAATCATTTATTTTGTAATTCGAAAGCAATTCTGAATTAAATTGCCAAACGAGAGGAAAAGTGATAAATCCAAAGGGAAAATTTTCCGAGTTCATCAGAGTGTAAAGAAAGTAGTGTGCGTTTTTTTTTTTCGTGTCATTCGTTAACTTGATAACGTATTTCTGCATACATTAAACATTCACAATGGTTCTTGGAAGCAAGGTAAATATTTACATTGTTTCTGAATACTTTTTGTTTCTTCTTCAAATTTTTAGGGTGATTAGGTTTTAGGTGCAATTAAACGAACAATCTTAGAAGTCAAATTTAATGCTGTAACCATTTTTAATTCTTAAATATAAATAATTTTGAGCCGTCCAACTTCACAAATAGTAATTTGATATCAGTATTTTTGTACAAATGTGCGAGAATTTCTTCCAACCATCATTACCTTATGGAGCCATTTATTTGCAATAAGTACGGAATTTCCGACTTAATTACATGAAAATTGACACGTTAACTAACCATCCGACAGCTACGATGACCTCTTAAAATCAAAATCCTATTCGCAAGTTGACTTAAAATGAGCTTTATGTATTTCTATGAGATATTTTAGATAACGCTGTGACGTGTGTGACATTATCACTGGCTTTTTACTTCTTTCCCTATCTACCATTGGCATCTGCAGAAGGCTTTTTGTGCAAAATGCCAAAAACATGAACTGGATTTTTTGTTTAATATGCTCACTCCAAAAGAGATTTCAGCGTTTCTGTGATATGAAGTTATTTTGGTCGCATGATTTTAAATGAATTCCATGGTAGTCAAGAGGACGCAGAAGATAGTTTTGAGATTTTTTCCTCGGGAGGTGGGAAACAAGTTTTGGACAATAACTTGACAAAAATCCGCCTGAAACGTAGTCGTGTGCAGTTCGTAATATATGTATGTACATACAAACTAGTTCAACAAGAAGGTGGATTGCCTAGAGTAGAACTAAATAGATTTGGCAAATCATTGGTGATTATTTATTGCGTCTGAAATTTCAAATGCGACTACGGATATTTGGTATTCAAATACTGTCGTCTTCCATACTTGGATAGCGAGAATGTTCTATGCAGACGAATACAGAGAATCTGAGAGAATTTTGAATCTGGTGAAACTAGTTACTTACTCCTGTTGTCTGCATAATTCTCATATTAACGGTGTCCTTTTAAAATTATATCTGTTTGCTGACCTTGGTTTGGTGACTTTAAGAAATATTCAATAAATGCTGGAAATAAATTTTAGCGTATGGTTTCATTCTTATTGAAAAAGGATGAAAGCGTTGAAAGGCATCAAGAAAAAACTTGATTTAAAGCCAGAAATTGCTCAGCGCACCACCAGTAAATCCACCGAATTTAGCTTTTATGTTAACATTTGTAGTTTTTATTGCATCATAATTACGTTTAACGCAAATAACACAAGTCCGTTTATTTTACTTTTTACTCAATTGGGTTTTTCTTCATATTAGCATAATAATGGCAATCCAACACACCAAGGTCCAATGGTAATGGAAAGTCAATTCTGAGTTTTTTAAACGAATTATTGGTTTTTATTTTTTGATTTTTAAAGAGTTGCATTTAGTGTACAGAAAAATGATCTTTGTGTATGATTGTATAAGATACTTTTGCACCTAAAAGTAAATGTAGCAAACAGTATGACATAACTTCAGGCATCTCTCAATTACCCCCTCTTATAAATTCCCACTAGACATTGGAGGAAACAGATCAAAATAAATGCGTTCGATTGTTTAAAGTAAATTATGCTTTAGTAGGTTCTTTGCTATATTATATTCCTAACATCAAATGTCAACATCAAAATTCAACAAGTGCAAAGTTTTCGTTCAAAATCGATAAAGATAAATAAAAATGCACATTATATGAGTCTAACCTGTTTATCGAAATATGAATTCTCATTTCAAAGTAAACTACCGCTCGAATTAATGTATGTTATAACTCTTATTTCATCTTTATCATCGGCGCGGCATGTGGTGTAAAAAAAAAACCATAAACATCCCAACGTAACTCATCTTTTCCGCCCAGTAAAATCCGAGAACAAAATTGCTCTTGAAATATAACCATCTATAACAAAATTAAACAAAAAAAAATATAGATCTAGAACAGCCGAAAAAAAATATTCATTATTTCCTGATTTTGGCGAATTGTCATTGATTGAAAGCACTCAATTCAATTTGTCAATTGAAAAGCAAATTTAGTATTGGTGTTAGCTCAACCAAAAAAACAGGAATAAATACATGCTACCATTTCAAATATAAGACCTCAAATTCACAGCGATAGAAGATGAAGAAGATTGATTTCAATGCATTTTATCAAATATAAATTAATAAATATTTTTTTCTTACAAACATCAATTTAAATTGTTCTGATAAGGTTCTGATATTTATACAAATTGAATGAATCCTCGTCAAAATATTACACAGATCAAAGTGAACTGAGCCGCTTTGACTTACAATTTTTGACTTCGGACAATATTACTCCACAAAATCCTTTACCTGGTTTGAATTTCACCAGTGGATGTATCCAAATAAAAACGCCGCACTATTCGAACGTCCATTGCTATTCCCACAACTTCAAAACCAATGTTTTTCCTGTCAAATTCATTGATATAATGCGTCATAAGGACTCAAACTTCAAAATGAAATCAATAAATCACAATAAGCATAAGTGAGTTAATGGACTCATGTTCGAAGGAGCTCCGAAGTAAAAACAATGCAAAAAAATATATCCTATTATATACCAAACATTTCTAGAAGCAATGTTTTATTGTAATTTTTCCCCTAGTGGATGCTGAGGCGGATTCATAGCATATGCCGCAGATTTCCAGTTCATCTCCCATGATCTGTGGGTTGTTTTGGGTCAGTATGAGGTGATCATTTACATTACTTAGTTACTTGATTACTTTTGTACGTGCTGCGTTTCTTTTCGTTTCTTTTGCGTATTTATGTGTGTATTTTTTTTAATTGTAATTTGAGGCACAAGTGATCAGAAGTTATGATAGCTCCATAATCTTTTCAAATTTCTGCATTAAAATAAACGAGATGATGGCTAATTACGCTCAGGGGATGAGGCTCCTAGCAGCGCAGGAGCCTCATACAGGAGGAGCCTACCCACTGTGGAGCAGGAGCCTACCCACTGTGGACCACATCCATCAAATATAACATAGGGTAGCACACTACCGTGTATTTAGGGTCGCTTTTCCAATGTACTGATGTCCATCGAATTAAGTGACACAGCAATAGTAGAAAACCTCAATCAACCAGAATTCACGGCCCCATTTTTCGAGACACAACTTATCTCGTGCCAATCCGAAAAGTGACTCAACAAAACACAGCTATTGTTACTAAAACTTTTTCTGCTACTCCACCCGCTACAAAAACCACAACTACTACTCATACTACTACTACTACTACTACTACTATTACCACTACATCTACTACTGCACCTACTATTACTACTATCATCATTACTACTACTTTTACTTCCACCACTACCGCTATTACTACTACCATTTTTCTACTGCTGCAACTGCTACTACTATTACTATTACTACTACTACTACTACTACAACTACTTTTTTGCGGCAATTCAAAACAAAAAAATGAGTCTAATGGTGACGGTCATCGGTGTGCAAGGCACGATTCTTCACTTGGGCTGAGACCCATGCCAGGATTAACCTTCCCCCCTTTGAAATAACAGCACTATTCCCACTAATTTTACCATGTCTATAACGTCTACACTTTCGTCATCTTTTTCTTCTACTTTTTTACCTTTATTCCCTATTAATATCAAAAATCATCAATTGAGAATATGATTGCTTCTGACAATTTTGTTGTATTTTAAATCTTTAAGGCTTTACTCAACTTTCATTTTGCATTGGATACATTATCACGTCTTTTTCTCTTTTATTGATTTTCAGGGTTTCTCTGAAACAAAAAATTCTATTAAATATCAATGAGTTGAAAACCCCTTTCTGAGATGGTATAGAAACAATTATTTACTGTAAGCATTTAAAAATTATCTAATTTTCATTTGTTTTAAATAGTCCATATTAAATTACGAGACATAACATATCTTCAATGATACTTGGTGTATTCGGAAGGGGATTGTAACGTAGTTGGCGGTATTGCGGCTAGACTCCTTCTTTGTCGGAAAAATTCAAATATCCCAAGATACCTTACGAAAAAAAAAATAGATAAAACTGGAAGCAAACGTTTCAACAAAATATAAATATATAATTCAGCCTATCATAAAGTTGTAGAAAACTATCGTCGTACTGAAGAAATAGTTATAATACAGCGTCAGGAAATTTTAATGAAAATTTACGCCGTCGCGCATTCGAAGGTCACAGGTGTGAAATAAAAGGTAATTTGTCCTACTCAAAATTCACTTTGGCGCATATTCAATGAGATTGCAGTGGAAAAAAATTGAACATTTGTATGCAAACATTCTATTCGGGGCTTTTACAATTCTAGGGGTTCATGCATAGACAGAACAGATACAATTCAACAATACAACAGATACATCGATAGTACGTAATGAAAGGTGTCAGTTTTATATTAAAGACTTGTTAATACTTTTAATCGGATTTTGTTGTTTTTCGCATATTGAAAATGTTAACCGATCCGTGGTTTCAAAATCATCGAATAATATTTGCTATAATTCAAACCGAGACTGGAATCAACTTTAATCTCCAATCTAACGTTAAACGTTTAGCAGGAATAAGCTATGGGAGCGCTTGACGAGTAATAATTTATTCAATTATTTAAAACGCAAGTTTTCCATTTGCATACGAAAGTTACAATTTTTTTCTTTTTTCTTGAACGAACCTACTCGAGGGAAACATATTTCTACCGAAAATAGGGAATACAAATTAGTTCGCACTCTTTTTAGAAGATGACTCTAGCTGTTGTAAATACTGCATAATGTCAGCTGACTTGATGGGAATAAGATAAATTACACATTGGTCGATAATATTCAGATTGTATTGCTCTGAATGTCAAAAAAAGCTTTTAGAGTATATGGAAATGTTGCGATACTTGAATAGCATTCGTGGTAGACTTTATTTTTCTGCTTTTATCAAAAATAAGAAAAAGAAAACGTGAATCAATAGCTCTCGGACGATTAGTATGATAATTGTTGACCCTAACGACTGGTTAAGATGTTCAAAAATTGATAATTTAAGTGTTAAAGTCATATTTCACTCAAAAAAGGCAAAAAATATCACGACAGACATTGGAGTATCATTCGATGAAGATCCGCGTCGGAAATTGGTAGAATTATTGGTTTTCCCGACAGGTGCATGGCGATTTGGGGGGTCACTTTTTCACAATTTTTGAAGAAACCGAAATTTGCCCCTTAACTACCCCTTTAACCTAACACGCTCTTCTCAAACGAAGAGATACTTTACGTGGTTAAATTAAAAGTTTACCTGAGGGAGTGGTAAACCTTTCTAACTTGCGACAGGCAATGCGTTGATTTAGCTGTTTATTCATTTCGGTCTTAAAATAACGCAATTTCAATCATAAAGTAAAAAAACCGAACTCGAACTCCACAATATTGAACCCAAGCATCAATTTTTAAATACTTTAAGTATCAATGAGTTTTAGGTAATGAATGCTACATACTATTTGTATAACGTTTCATACTTTCTATGATCTTCACCCAAATTCAATGAATAATCAGTTTGACGTTTGGCAACATGTCTGTGAAGGTGCAGGATAATGCTTTTGCAGTTACCCGATTTTTGTTTTTAAGGTTCGGTACGATTCAACGTATTGTGACAATGATGTAGTAGTCAGTAGTCTCAACAATTCTGCTTTGGCAGCTACTAATCAGCCGCATAAGTACAGCGCGATAATATGTCACTGCCCTGTCTGTTAAAGACAAATCAAATCGCACAATCAATGAAAACAAGAAAAATATTGAAAATAAACACACGACATTCAATTTTATACCACAGATTAAGACTGATGTGAGTTGTTGGAAATCAATTTCGAATCAAAATCATTATTTTAATTTTGTTTGATTTTCGGAAAGACTTTCCGTCATTGCCCACCAAATCACCTAATTTGTCTGTCGGCTGTATTGGGTGTTAGCGTTCCTATTATTCAGGCAAGAATAAGTCCATGATTTTTTTGTCATGGAGATGTGGGTTTCCTTACTTGGCCTATGCTTCTAGAACTCATTTTTCTAGAGCAGTTTTAATGTCTCAAGAAATAAGTCCGAATAAGCGCTCGTCTGCTCGTTCATGAGTGGTCCTTCTAAGGACACATTTAAATGCCATTCTGTATGTTTTACATGAAGTCTTTTCACTGTTTTCTTGTCGTAAATTGGTGCACATTTGTTGTTTTTTAACTGGTTTGTATATTTGAACTCCGTTGTCGCGTCCGGATTCCATATATTTTCATTCTAGCCCCTTATGCTGTCACGAAACCTTGTTCTCCTTTGCGCTGTGATTGCTCGATGTGGATTTAGTAATCAGGCACTTCTTAGTTACTTCAGCGGATCCTCTTAGATTGTGTCAAGACATAGTGTTTGTCCCAAATCCCAGCATATGTTGTAAGGCATGTAAGGCTATGAAGATATGGTACATCTTGATTTCCTTTATTTCTTCTATATGTCTGCTTATGACCTTAAACTTTAATAATGTTATTTCATAATGAACTTGAAATTTTCAAACAATACTAATATCGTATACTGCCACTAACGACTTTCAAGTGAAAAATGTTTTCATTAGGACTAATCACCTTTCATTAAATCAGCAACGCTGAAAATTTCTCATTAGACAACTAGACTTTGCGTATCTCATTTGAAGCAAGACTGTAAAAGCAAATTATAAATAAATGATCCGGTATCTGGGAAAGTATAATATACTCTATCCACATTCCATAATTTGTAACTCCAAATATCATTTCTGACTCGAGTGGTAGGTTCAATATTTTCAAACTCTTATCCACTTAAATTAGCTCCTTTTTGACTATTTTCAATCAAAACTATTGAATTGTTGCATAGAATGTGCAATAATACGAGCAGGAAGTAAAACTATATGCACAATGAAAATCAAATTAAAATCTAAATAGCAAACAACATATTATTATCAAGAATGTCATAGATAATGTTCAGAGTCCAGCGTAACCCACAGGAAAGTAATCTATTTACAAGTAAGGCGAAGAATTAATGAAAATAGCCTTCGGAACGCCTGCCCGCCCCTTCAAGTTAACAAACGAGCTTGGTCAATTCAAACTTGTTTAAAAATATATTTACATCATGCACAATTGCATTTTACTTGTTTTATTGTTGAAGAATGCATTTTGCATTCTGCATTTTTCGCAACGCGACTCTAATTGACTGCAATCAATAGAAACAAACATGCAACATGCATTCTGATATCAAATAGTTTTGCTATGATTAAATTGTTGTTTTGCTAGAAATCTTATTTCATTGATACTGATATGGTGTTTTGTGATTTAATTTCAGGAGCTTTGCCGTCGTGTTTTACGCAATCAGCACAAACTTCGTCATGTTATTCAACAACAAATTCGTTTGTGCAGTGGCAGCTCACTACAAGCCCAAGAAGCGCAGAAGATAGAAGATGAGGAACAATTGGGAATAACCACAATACGTCCAGACTTTTCCACGGATGTTCCAAAGCCGATTCAACATGATCCTGATAATGGTCGACTTTTCAAGGTAAAGTAAAGTGTACGATGAAAACCATTGATGTTCAATAAAATCGTTAATAAACAAATGAGATGCAGATTAAACTTTTCAAAGATTACAGTGGCAGGCAAGGTGACTTGGAGATTTCATTTATATTTTCATCGTCTATCATTTTTTTTTGATAAACCAAATAATCGCAGTTGATAAACGGATGCTCGTGTCATGCTACAAAGACTCAATCAAATCAAAGTGAAGCCGTAGGATTTTGATAATTTTAATTCAATATTCCCCGATTCGACTCGAGGAATCACATTTGGCACCATCAATAGACAATGGCATGCCTTGCGCTTCAATCCTTATCACGTGCGTCATTGGGTGGTCTAAAAAAATTCATTAATACCATGATCCTCTATATTTTATCAATTCAACAAGAGTAAGTCGGAGGGGCTTGAGCGAATTGTTGTCATGAGGTTTTTTTTTGTTTGTTTGTTGTTAATCATTGTTCTTTGACGAGAGTCACCTGAGGATTTCGCCTAATCGGAGAAGTTTTCAGACATGGAAATCGATTATTCCAAAATAAATGAAGCTTCATTGTTTCAAATTGCAATAACAACAAAATTAAGTTATCGTTTACGAAACTGGCGGACACTTTAATTATTTTAATTTATTTTCAAAGAAATCGATAGCCGCAGACAACACCTGACGAGTAATGCATAGAATAAAAACTCGCAATAAATCACGCAAACTATGCTAAGCAATTGAAAGAGCTACTAGTAACACAAACTTTAAACTTAGGACCCTTAATTCCATCCGTTCTCAGAATGAAGAGGAGAAGAAGAAGATAATGGTACAGAACAAATAAATCATTAAAAATAAATTGATAAAAAAAGTTCAAAATAACAAATCACCAGGTCAAGCCAGAATACCCGAATTTATTCGAAAAGTCTCTGTAGGAAACGTTTTATACTTCTCTACATTTCTCCAAATTACATTTTTAATGCCTGTATCAAAATAAGTTCTTTCCCATCTACTTGTAAGAGCAGCCTAATAATTAGTATTCCGAACCCAAATTGCAACCGCCATTTCTTCAATAACTATACCCCAATAAGCCTTTTATTAGCATTAGGTAAGCTACTCTTGAAATTAGTTCTTAACCGACTTCATGTTTTTTGATCGGCTTAATATTCTCCCTAACTATCGACTTAGTTTAAAACATAGGCGCTCAACCAAATTCAATTATACTGTGTCACTCAGGACTTTAAAGTTTTCTTAAGGGAGAAGCGTTCGGGAGAAAAAAAGCTTTTGATTCAGTATAGCATGGTGGACTTCGCTACAAATTAATTAATTTCAAATTCCCCCATTATTTAACTGACATTATCACAAAGCTCAAAAAAGTGTTCAATTCAGTATGGCGTCGTGGTCTTTTCTATAAACTAGTTAAATTTGAATTTCTCCTGTATTCCTCTTACATTATCAGATTCTATTTAAAATTCAAAACCTTATCTCAACGTCGTAGGGTGCCTGCTAGAGTTTCACAAGGCTCATGCTTAAGCCCATTACTTTTCATGTTTGTACCTCAGATTTTTCTTCAAACCACTTTTAACCACTTTATACAGCTTGGTACAGCTTGTTTCGAACGATATAATAATCAACTTAGAGATACTGCTCGAAAATATTCCTGTATTATCATTGGTGGAAGATAATAATTAATTTTCCGAAAAAACCAAAGTAATGTTCTGTACAAAGAAAAGGAAAACAACAGGCCTTTGAAAAAATGGAAAATTAGAGATCAGAATGAATGGAGACGTTAATGGAAGCGCCAACGGCCTATTACGCTGTATAGAAACTCTGCCTAGAGGATATGCGCGAAGAACTCAAGTCTTATAAAATCGAAAACAGAAAAATCTCAAAACAGCCCTGCATAAACCTTTTTATTTCTCCTCTAAAATAATATGCCACTTTCGAATTATAATAAAACATTAAACGTCCTTTATCCTCATTTCACTAATTACAACAAAACTATAAAATAGATAAAATAAAAGAAAAAATAAGCTAGAGTGTGAAACAAAAATTTTACTTCTGCATGAAAACCCGCTGTCAAAGTCTGAAATTAAAATTAAAAATGAGTGCACTAAAATGAATAAAAAGAGACTTATTGTTACTGCAGACTAAAATATATTATCTGTTATGTATTTATTTGAAAAAAAAAGTTGAATCTATTTATTTTTTTAAAAAGCAGTTTCCGAAATCTATTGACCTATTCTTTTTTATCCTTTTTCAGGCGTCAGAACTCAGTGTACGACTAGCGTCCCCAACACAATTGCAACCAAAACCGGAAGTTGATGACTTAGTCTTTGGCAAATACTTCACAGATCACATGCTGAAAATTTTCTATCACAGAAGTTTGGGTGGTTGGCAAAAGGCTGAAATCACACCGTTGGAAAGTTTAGTGATACATCCTGCTGCTAAAGTTTTGCACTATGCAGTTGAAGTAAGTTGAATTATTCCTTAAATATATTTGTTTAGACGTTCAACAATGCTGAAAGATGGTTTGCTTCGAAAGAGAATCCTACTTTGCATTTATAATTTAAAATTTAGTCAAATTTTCGTGAAAGTCAAACTATCAACATCCGTATCATCCTTATTATCTAATCAAGAATGCAACCAGGAGATTGTTTTACAAAAATCTTGAAAAAGTTGACCTTATCATCGCCTATGTTTAATCTGTCAGCCATTAGTTGCAAGTTTACCAAATCTCTGTAAAATTAAATATTATTATTGGTGGTTGTACTAGTTTATGTGGAAACGAGCTCAATGGAAGTCTGAATCCCGTACTAGCACAAAAGTATTATAAAATATGTTGAAAGATTGGACTAATTATCGAAATTGTCCTGACGCAAGGTTTGAATTGATAGATAGATATTAGATATAAATTGAATTTTTTTACTTCCTATGAAAAACCCGTTGGTGAATAGGTGAAATTTCAGCTAGACCTAAAATTGGTGCTTTCACCAATGTGACCCTTGATTGAAAAGAAACCTTTGACAAATACAGGACTTACGTTGCTTTTTCGGCAGGAGTAAGAACTTCATACCTCTTGGCTACAAGATATAAGTAGTTTTCTTATTCAATTTTTTATGAATGACTTCGGACAGGTATGTAACAACGAACTGTGCTACATGTTGATTTTTTGCGAACGATCTGACCTCATCCAAGTTACCTTAACATCCTTCGGGGTTATTGAGTAGGCGCTCAGGCGCAGTCAATGTATTTTAACCAAGTTTTGTACTATAATCGATGAACAAGGCGTCTCGGATAGGCTGATGGTGGCTTTTTGACAGACATTTTTCAAACCTGGTGAATAAGGCCAAAATAGTCAGAATTGTCTACTGAGTGGCGAACGCGGAGAATATCAAATAGTATAAATTCTTGAGAAGCCCGAAAAGTCTTTAACAGAGCATCTTCCACTTATTGTGGGTTTGCCCTTTTGAAACAAACTCCACACGTTTTAACTTCTCCTCTCCATAAGTTTTCTTTCCTTTTCCATGAAAGTGTATTCTCGCTAAACCATGGGCACAATCAATCCCAAATTTCAGTTGGCTCAACACTCATCTTCGTTTAAAACGTTGCATAACCGAGGCATAAACATCATTTCCGCTCATTTTGAAGAAAGTTAAAGAACTGTTTGAAATGTCTTACTTACTTCGATACGTCTAGAGGGGACCTTTCAAACTTCCCGACGCTTACTTCAACAAGACTACTAAGCTTTAAGGGATAAAAGTCATTCGAGTCACCTTCGTAAAAAAACCCCTCCGAACAATGTTTAATATATTAAATCTAAAATGTTGCGTATGTTGTACACGCCAAAACTAGAAAACGTTTAAATGAAGGACAGTTCGTTCCAATTTTGTTTAGATATAACATAGCATATAGTTTACTTCGCCTTTTTAGTGGTTTCAACAGTGGATTGCACGAATAGTATCTTGCTAAATTAGTTCTAGATGATACACAAACACTAATAGTGAAGCTATTCTGCAACTCTGAAGAGTGACTCTGCTCTTTGTATAAATCATGATAATAGTACAAAGTTTATGCTTAACCAATTCAACAGAAAATTTTTCGGTCGACACAAATCACTTGGTGTAACATTTAGTTTCAGAATCCAGCCCATTAGTATTCATCCGTTAAACATGATTTTTTACACATTTTAGCTATCATATGTGATGTTCTCATTGCTTCTTACAAAATCTAAAATGTAATACTTATTAGTACTTATACGTAATACTTGGTCTCATTTTAAATCAGTATCAGACTCCGGTATCAGATTGAATTCTCAACGCACATAAATTCGTTATATGCCCTCATTTTACAATCATTCCTACTACCATTAATTGTTCTTGAAATATTCTACAATCTGCGCTTAAATTTTATTTTTACATAAATAATTTTCATTCGAGACTACAACTTTCGGATTGATGAGATTTTTTTAGGCATTTTTTGAACGTTGTCAAGAAAAGTGCAAATATTTTGCCTATAACAATGAATACTACTATTATTATTGTTAGAAATAATAATGAATAAAAATGAAATACAGAAATAAAACCCAAACTGCAAAGATTTTTCTCGACATAATTGTTAATCTTTCGTTTTTTCGCATCTTACCAATAATTTCACCTCAATCTGGTGCACCACCAAGCTCGAACATCAAGAATGGTTTTTTGTTTGGATGAAAATATAGAATGTTTTTCATTCTGTCAATTAATCAATATTTCCGAAAATCATCCATGCCTAGCGCACATATACCTACCAGCTCATTGCAGTTTAAAACAGGATTTCTGGACAAATTACAGATTTCATCTTGAGTTTCTTCAGAGGCAGGTGTTAAGAAAAAATTTAAAGCGTGATACTGGCCAAAACACTTGCAACCAGTAACATTTTACCTGTATGCTTATACTTTACTAAATCTTATACTTTACTTATACTCCCAATAACTTCACCAGAAATCACCAAAAGGTAAAGTTCGTCAACAGTGACATCAGGATCCTCTAATCCTTTCTCAGTTTTTTTTATCATGCACACATGTAACGCCAATAACATTGAAATGAGCTAACAATATGAATAAATATCGCAGATTTGTAATTCAATATCCTAGATTTGCGGGGTCTCAATCAACAAACTATATATTGCATAAATAATGAAAATGATCACGTTTTGTTAGTATTTGAAGAGTTGATCACTACTTGAATAAATTAAACAATGGGAGACATCACCGTTGGGACAGAAATTGGATTTTGTAATTTTTCATTAGTTATTCACTTTTATTACGACAAAATATACATAAGGCATCTTTATTTTCTGTGGTTCCGTATTGTTCTTTATTCATTATTTCTCGTTTCTTTATTTTCGCGACTTTCCGTGTTTTATTGTTGTTTTTTTTCATGTAATCATCTCACTCTATTATCTGTTTTTAATTGGCCAGCTCACTTCTCAATTAATTATTAAAATTTATTCATTAAATCAAATAATTTTTTTAATGTACACAAATTCTTTTTTTGTAATTAGTTTTTACCGTCTCGAAGTTGTCAAATTTGTATTTTAAGTTTCTTTGTTCAATTTTTTCTATTTTTATTTACATTTATTTTATAATTATGCTGGCAGTTGAAAGTTCTAATGTTAAACTATACAGTTGTCTGTTCCTACATGAAGTCATGTCATTTTCCGATCATGTATTTTGCCGCAGCGGATTTGATTGCTTCATTTTCATTTGACTGATTTTCGGCAACCATTGCTCTCTGAGAATTCTTTTTCCGATTTGTCTTTAATCTTCTTGTCTAGTTAGGATATTACTTGAGGTGATCCCGGCAATTGATTTTGTAAATTCCACTTTTTTCGTCAGTTTCCCTTTCGTCCTTTGTGGATCCGCAAACTTTTTCCATTTTATATGTTCTCGAGAAGTTTATTTTTTGTGTCAATGGTGGCTTTTTGCAATATTTGGTGTAGTTTACTCGTTCCTTTTGAGTGTTTAAAACAACTCTTTGTTGTATCTTCGGTGTTTGTTGTGTAAACAGTGTACACTTTGTGCACTTAACGTTATCCTTAACGTTGCATTTTTTGGACCAGTCCTCGGGTCATACTTTCTATACGCGAGCTTTCTAGTTGCTCATTCTTATATCTTGCTCATTCCCAACGTCGTCATCGGAAGACCTCTCTTCCTGCGAAAGACAAAGTTGATTCCGTTAGTTGTCAGTTGTCATTGTCGATTGTCTTGTATCTCCATCTTGAATTTGAAATATAAGAAGGGTTATGTTGATCTCTTCTGACAGCGTGTCCTCCGTGTTTAGGTTGTCGATTGTAAAAACATCATGGACGTATCCTAGCCAATTTTTCGTGAGTATGCTGCACTTTTCTGAGTTTGATTTGAAATATCCCATTGTTGATATTGCTTAGTAGAAGTGGCAGTACGAACTGAACGACTTCTACAGAACTTTTGTAGTAAGGCCCCTTAAAATTGCAAAAAAATTTCACTTGTGAACGTTTTTTCCGATAACTAAGTAGCATAAAAAGTAAAAAGTAACTGAGACTGTAGCCTAGTTAGGATCGCAGCATTTCCAACCCAGTTTATCCAAACACTATGTGAGAAGAATGTCAGACTAAGGACACTTAAGTACGAAGCAACTCAGTGAGCGTAATATCTTTTTAAACTTATACTAACTACTTCTATAGTTCAAAAAGAGTTCGCGTCTGGAAATTAGGTGCAATGGAAAGGTGGTTGCAACCTAGGAAAAATATCTCACAGGAATATTTCGCTACGTAGGTTTGAAAGTATGCGGTTTCTCTGTTATCATTCCATTATTTAAAGATTATTTATAACTATTGAGTTTTTAACCTTATTCGACCCGCGTAATTAATTAGCATCTATGTTCTCCACTTATCAATATTACGAATTCCTTTAACCTTGTAGCCTTACAATCGCCGTAAGTATATAAAGTCCGTGACAGGCACATCACAGCTCAACACACGATCGGTTTGATGAAAATTTTTCCCTGAATTTCAAATATTATTTTCTTATCATTGAAAGATCATGCAATAGTCTCGTCAAATTTCTCTATATACGCAAACGAATCTGCAATTACTCTATATATGCATGCCGTGATTTGCGAATTATCGTCACTCAAGACATGATTGGTTTCTTTGTGATGAAAAAGTCAAATAGAATTTCAAATATTACTTTCTTATCATCCAAAAGTCATGTAATGCATCGAATTTTTTTTATTTTCTTTGTCAAAATGTGAAATGTCCGTTTAACGTTCATCATTCGCCCTCAGATAACACGAATAAATCATAATAAATATTCTACTCATTGAAATATTTACAATTTATTCTTTTGTTTGATTTTCTTCTCTTTTTATAAATTTGATTTCCGCTTTCACACATTCATGATTGCGAGAAAAGGTACTGCATTGAATAGAGTCACGACCGTTTAATTTTTCTTGACTCCTTATCAAGGGATTATATATTTTGCAGTTTATTACTTAACCGAGCCCAGCCAGCTGTAATGTAAATTCTTTTATATGGAATAAATTCTATATATAATATAAAATATATAAATTCTTTTATACGGACATGACGTTCTGAGTCCTCATGCCAAACGAATTGGCTCGAAACCAGATAATTAGGAGCTTGAAGTGAAGAGGGGAAAATTATGGAACATTGTTTTCCCGAATTATCTAAGCCTGACTCAAAAGTTCCTCAAATACCAGAGTTAGTATTACACAAAACTACTCTTATATTCAGAGTAGACGGAATTAGAGGCTCTCCTCGGTTCCATTAGAGTGACGACGGACTATCAGTAAAACAAGAACAATAAACGGAGAACACTGGCGTATACTGCATCCAGGAGAACTCGTTTAAACCATAAGGAAAATCCACTGATGTTTTTCATAGACAAATTGGCTCAATAGGCCAAATCACTACCAAAATGAAAAAGTCCTTTTGTAGCACTTATCTGGCTCATCATTTTATTAAAATGAAAATTGTTTTCAATATTTAAATACCTTTTCTATTTATTATTATTTGTACTGGGGTCCACTTGCTGGAAAATAGCATAGGCCAGAATCGGCCCTTAGCTCCCCATGTGCAGTATTATTGTTTACAGATGGTCCATTCTGTCGTCCTACAGAAACCAAGGAGTTCCCTCAGTTCTGTGGTCGCCATGTGTTCCAATTCTATTACGCCAGTATATCTCAGCCAAATAAGGCTTTTGTTGGCCAGGCCTCGTTTTATTATGGTGTGGCCAAAGAGCTCGGCTTATCTTGCAGTCGTTCCTGTCATTCCAAGCTGTATCTGTCTCTTTCCAGAGGATTTCGTCTAGTTCCCTTTTTACCGTTGCTAGTGGCACTTCAATTGTGTCTATCCTAGTGGCATTTTGGTCGGCTGATCAAGCTTTCGCTAGGTCATCCTCTCTTTCGATTCCCTCTACACTGTTGTGTCCAGAGCCTGCCTACAATCCTGCACCAGTTATGAAACTAGGCGGTTAGTGGAAAGCGCCTGCTGTGCCGACTTACTGTCCGAGAGTATTTGTATTCTTCCATCAAGGTTGTTTGTTGCCACTTTTATTGCAAACACTTCCGACTGGAAAACTGTGGTGTGGCTCTCCAGTTTATAACTTCGGTTGAGCTGTGGATGATCTGGAAAAAAGATACCGGCGCCGTTTCCCTAATCCGTTTCGGAACCATCGGTGTAGATTATAATCTCACTCCCAAATGTGAAATCCTGCACCGTTTTACACGCTTCTTTGGTCGGTATGATGATCTTGTATGGAATCGTTGTGTCCACTATCGGTTGAATTCTATCCAGCTCCTTTTTACTTGACAGGGCCATTCTCTCCATTTTTTCCAAAATGCATACGTGCCCCGTTTGTGGGTGTTTAGATAACCTATATGTGGATTTTAATCTGATGCTCGCAAGTGATGCCTCTCTGGAGATGAAATTGCGGAGTGGCATGAGATTGAGCATTATCTCCATTGCAGCAGTTGGCGTAGTCCTAATGGAACCTGTGATGCCAAGGCAGGCCATTCGCTGGATGTTCTCCAGCTCTTTTGCAATGGTCTCTTTTGTAGTGCCTGCCACCAAGCCAATGCCCCGTAAGTGGTTATTGGCCTCACTACTGTTGTGTAAATCCAGTGGGCATTTTTGGGTTTTATTCCCCAGGTTTTCCCCACTAGTCTTTTCATTGTGAAGAGCGCCGCTGTAGCTCTCCATGTGACTGCTCCTATATCTTGGAGTCCAAGGTAGCTTACTATCCAAGGTTACTCCTAAGTATTTCACCTTATTTACTAAACTTATATGTTTTCTGTCAATGGTTAAATACCTTAAAAAATTAAACTAAAAAAAAATGTTCCAACGTAAGGTCTCATGTTCAAAAAGTGTCTTTAATGGGGCATAAATATGGCAAACTCCGCCTAATGATTTCGTGTGCGAGGCGCTAGTTGGACAAAGTAAGTCGTTATCAATACGTCTGAATCAACAATGTCGTCTGGTTCTACCGGTCTCCTTTATCTTAATACCATCATTGTCCTTTTAAACTTTTTCATTAATTTTTTTGTCTCGTTGTTGTTGTGGCCCACATAAGCGATTAGATAGTGGGTCTAAATTATCTGTGTGACGTCTGCACGTTCTTTCGTTTTATTCAGAAAATGAGACAGACAGCGCAATAATCTTCTCAAAAAGATTAAAAGCATAGTCCAGACGACCGAATCGAATATACGTTGAAATCGACCTACAAATGGACTGACGCACCGAGTTTCAAGGGGTTTCCATTCTAACTATTCTCTTCCTCTGTGTCTTTCCGCTTAAGAAGAGATTCCATTGACACCAAACACCCAAAAACTGTGCAAAACGTCCAGGCTAGGTCCTATGCTGGCCCAGTTTGTTTATGTTACTGAGAATCTGCAATTCGCTACCAAAAAATTGGTTTCCATTTTTTTTTCGTTTGCGTTTGTTTTCGTTTGTTTTGTTTGCAATTGTTTTTTGTCTGTCCAAACTTTGTCCCCCAGACAGCCGGGAGTACCTAAGACATCCTTTACAGTACGAAGATTGGAGTACACTTTTACCACTCACACAGTATTACCCCGAAATAACAACAATTTGATTTGCCTGACTAAGATTTGACTGAATGATGATGCCAGCTCGATTGACTACTGCTAGATCTGCTACTATCTGCTGCTAATGGATTGTGATGGTGTCCTTATCACTATCAAAGTTTCTTTTGTCCGATGAATGTATATATTTTGTTTCTAAGACTCTATGACATGTTATAACAATCCCATTCGCCAATTTTCAGCGTTGATTGAAAAGGAATTTTGCGGAAAATTGTACTCCCCTAGTACGTTTAAACCCTGATAACATAATAATAAACGATTTTCCGTCTTTTCAGTTGTTCGAAGGAATGAAAGCTTATCGCGGGGTGGATGGTAAAATCCGTCTCTTCCGTCCAGAAATGAATATGCAACGAATGAACCTTTCCGCCAAGCGTTCTGGCTTGCCCACTTTCAGCGAAACAGAATACATTCAATGTTTGGCTCGCTTAGTTTCAATTGACCAAGAATGGGTTCCACATACGGAGGCTGCCAGCTTATATTTACGTCCGACACTAATTGGCATCGATGTAAGTCAACCCTGAAATCCCTTTATTGAAATATATGTAATGTGCTTGTTTTATTTGTATTACAGCCTACGTTGGGAGTTGCATCTTCTGATTCAGCTTTGCTTTATACTATCCTTTCGCCAGTGGGCGACTACTTCAAGGCAGGCTCATCCGGGGCCGTGTCATTATTGGCTGATCCCAGATATACCAGGTAACTATCTACACTTTGTCTGACGTAGCCTCCATTGGAAACATTTCCGGAAAAATTTATCATCGCCAATCATTATCAAACTTTAAGAAGTTTCGTTTTATCGGTATTTCATTTAAAAAATTAATTTGTGTCACCTTCTGCAGAGCTTGGCCAGGCGGTGTTGGAGATCGCAAGATGGGATCAAATTATGCACCAACAATTCACGTTCAAAAAGAGGCTGCATCCAAAGGACTACAACAAGTACTGTGGCTCTATGGAGACGATCATCAACTCACAGAAGTAGGAACCATGAACATTTTCATGCTATACATCAACGACAATGGAGGTAAGTCTGCCGCTTTCGTTATAATAAAACAAAATATAACAAGTCCTTTTTGTGTAATCTGCAGAGAAAGAATTAATCACGCCACCACTCAATGGATTAATTTTACCTGGAATCACGCGAGACTCAATCCTTCGACTCGCCCGACAATGGGGAAGATTCAAAGTAAGCGAGGTCACCTTCACAATGCCCCAAGTCTGCCGATTGTTAAAAGAAGAACGAGTAAGTGTTGGGCGTCCTGTTGTGATCCGCATTATCTAAATTGCTCTTTAATTCCAGCTTTTGGAACTGTTTGGCGTCGGGACAGCGTGCATAGTGAGTCCCGTCGAGAGGATACAGTACATGGGGCAGGACCTCTTCATTCCCACGATGGAACAGTCAAAACCCGTGTTCGAGGATATCAAGACAGCGCTCACCGATATTCAGTATGGAAAAGTTGATCATCCGTGGGCAGTTGTAATCGACTAATGTCCTGCCAATACAAACGAATATTAGTCGAATTCACTTCGCCGACAACGGAGTGAAAACTTGTAAATATTATTCCACTGCAGTGTGATAAGTAATTTTATTAGGGCGAAATGTAAGAGTACCTTGCCTGCCAGGAAGACATTAGGTCGACCAGCGGTAAACGCGCTACAAAGACTATAAGGCCTTGATACTGTGAATGACAACAGAAATTACGTTTATACAGGGACAGAATAGGACTCGAAACTGGCAATAGGGTAGCAATATCAGCCCCTATGGGGCAGAAAAAAATGTCCGCGTGTTGTGATGCTATTAAATGTTTGAAATACTCATCAACCACCGAATGAACTTTTCAATTGAACCATTCACACTTCAATGCAATCAATCATATCCTTGTATAAAAACTACAGATCATGCTCTCAGGCAAATTTCGAAGGAAAAGACTGAGTACTAAGTAGAGTGTTGGTAGTATGAACGTAAGAGTAAAGAAAATAATCCAACCAAATTGAATTTTTATTACACTGTTGTCTATTTCGCTTCGTGATTTTAGAGAATATCTACTACGTTTTGATTAATTCGATAGGACTCTCTAGATCTTTTATATTTTCGATGCATTTACATATGTTTTCTTTTTCGCCATCTCGCTTTCCACTACTTTTCTAGTCTAGTTAATCACCTACTCGAAAATGTGTAAGATTTTGTTCTTATTTAATTTATTTTCCTTTGGATTGTGTTAGACTAATAAATAAATTATTTCCTAAAGATGTCCTCGTCAAACTCTAGTAATTCCTTGGAAAGAGGTTTTCTAAAACATTGTATGTAAGTTGAGAAAATTTCATGGAAAATCATTAGGAAAATTTAACTGGAATGGTGCACGGCATGGCTGCTTAGTATTCCGTAATAAGAAAGCTACATTGAGCAGATACCAATTGTAAAAACGCATTTCGAAAGAATGTTGCTTCCATAAAATTTATGGATTTTTTTTTTTTTGAAAAGAAACTGGGGAAATCATAATATGATAATAGACCAATCATAATATGATACGAAAATTATTACGTTTTAAAATAAGAAAACTGAAAATTAGAATTTACTATTAGAATATGACTTTATTTAATTCCCTCGTATTGCACAAGCGAATGATGTCGAAGGACATCATTTACTCGGGCATATGCGAGTGTCGTACATTGGTGCATTTCTAAATTGATAAGTCCTCGATACCTTTTGTTATACTATCTAAGGTTAATATGATTAAATAATAGCGAAAAGTTGAAAGGGTTTGAAATATTGAATACCGATTCGAAAGAAGAACAGATAAGCAGAAAAGCAGAAAAGGCTCATGCAAAGCTATAATATGCTGTGAAATTTTTTTATAATTATGTTTTTGTAGATAGACAGTATACGTTCGAATTGACATGTGTAGATGTAAAGCCCTTTTGATAAGTATAATACATGTAAAGTTTTACAATATACAAATAAATAAATTTTTCTCTAAAAGACAATTAAATCTTTTTTTCTTTGTTTTTTTCTTAACTTTTCCAGACCATTTTCCTCGACCTTGGTGTTTTTCGGGTTTTTTTCGTAAATGCTAATTAGAAAGTGCCCAATTAAAGGAAACTAAGGGAGGGAGAAATGATGGGTGTGAGAAATGTGAAAACGTCTTCATACTTCTATACGTTTTTCTAAGGGTCTGTTAACAATAAACTCTTGATGGTAAATCGGTCTTGGCTACCATTTTGCCAATTCCATTGGCCAAATTAATTTTCAAGCAAATATGGTGAAATCATCGCAGTGAAAAATATATAGTTGGGTCCTTAGTCGAAATTTCTGTCTGCATTTCCCTAAAATTTACTCATAGGTAACCAATGGACAATGACAAGGCAAAAAATGTCGTTATGTAAACTATGGCAACAAATATTACAATATTTGATTGTTATGATTTAACCCTTTAAGCCTAGAGTAAGCATATCAAACTCAAATCCTAACACGAGCCAAATGAAGATTTTAAAAGTTTATGTTAGCCACAATCAAAATAAAAAAAAAATCAATTGTTTGTTGTAAACTAGGTTTACTTCGAAGAGCATGAAAATGGTAAGATTTATATTTTCCCCAGATATTTGGCACCTTTTCTTGCAACAATCGTTTCTACTTTGTGACAATCTTGTTTGCAGCGACTAATTTCAAAATGCTGGATTTGAACACCCAAAAAGGCTTTTCGAAACGGAAAACTCACAAACCTGAAATGACTAGCCAGTAATTCTTGATTGATTCTTGGGACTTATCTCCTTTGAAAAAAGAAAATAGCCGATGAGTACACCCAGTGTTGGACATAGTTTCATAGGCGAATCTTCGAGTATTTTCAAATATGGCTGGCAAACATTTGTAAAATACAGACACACCAACCTCAATGGCTTTTGGCTTCAAATCAGAGTCGCACTGGATATCGATAACCTCAATATACATATGATACTGATTTTAAAATCAGCAAACCTCAATTTTTCAATCCGATTTCATAATCAATTCTTTCTTCTTCCGTTACCATATTCGTACTAATTATTCCTGTTCTAGCCGATGCAAGACTATCCCGAATAATTTCCAATTTATCCTTAGTTATGTGTGTGTTTATAATAGATGCTAAATAAGAAAATTCTGTAACTCCAAAAAGCCATTTATATATATGACCGAAACGATCTATTAATTCTTTTTTACTAATCGATTTTTCCTCGGGTTTTTCTTCACATATTTCTTTAAATCCTGATTTTAGTGCGAAGACTGCACTGCATATGTCTTGCAATTTATCTGTCGTTGGAGGAGTTCTTGTTGTTTCCCTTATATTTCTATTTAACCTATTTCAAGATCGGTTTGTGCAAACCTGGTATTATTAAATAGATTATTGTTTTGTTGGTGTTGTTATGTGGGTATGAAGTATACTGTTGTGCTTCCTCAGGAGCGTGACCTGTTTGCTTCGCAAATGATCGCAAAAGTGAATTAAATACCCACGAACTAATTTAAAATTTACTCTTTTAATAAATTTCACATAAAATCCACACTTTACAATTATTTTCGCTTAGTTACTACTTCACTCATTCACTTTTATTTTAATTAATTTATTATAACAATTACTTGCACTCGCTTCTTAATCCTCGTACGATTTTATTTCATTTCAACACTATTTGATTAGCGCACTACTTTTAACGCGCACTGTCGCTTTTCGCTTATGCAACAAGACTTCGCTTCATACACAAGACTTCTCTTCGCCACGCTCTGTAGTCGCTTTTATACATGTACCAACCAATCCCGAATCTTCCACGCGGATCAACCTCGAGTTTACGCGCTGAGTCATTTACACACGGATATGTTGTACTCAATGCACGCAATGTGTTTACGTTATGCCTATTTCCATTTCGAGAATGATCGGTGTATTGGTAATTGATACTTTGTTTATGAATTTGCTCTTAAGACGACTACAGTGGCACGTGACATTATTCGAACATGTCACAATACTTTGTGTTTTATTTCCGTGCATCCTATATCTGTATCCATTTTCTCAATTGTCAAAGTCGCCGATATTAGGAAGGGTTGAAATATTAGACATATTATCGTCGTGAATGAACATGGTGTTACCTGCGTGGGTTCTTTTTCAGCAATCACACTTGAACTGGTTTGTCGCCCTTTACCTGTAATAATAACATTCTTTTTAGGTCTTTTAATGTTGACCTTGGCTATATTTTTATTAAATGGTTGTTTCGTAAATTTGGGTTCCGCTTTATGCCTACGCGCTTTGGGATTCTTCACAAAGAAGTATTTCATTATTCGTTTATTGATAATTTTTTATGATGATGAACATCGATTGACCTTTCCTTTGTTGTTGAGCGGAATTGCCTGTTATAGAACTTGATTACTTCAAAGAACTTTTCTTTTGTAGTTTGATTTATTATTTGATTACAACTGACTCCCCTCTTTTCTTGGATTGTTTCATGGACCCTTTCTATATCTCCGTTTACAGTATGCGAATGTGGTTTTTTTATATGAACTTCTATATTTCTAGCAACGTAGACTGTTAAAAATACAAAATCAAAATCTCCATCGTTAATTAGTTTTGGTCTTCCTATTAACCCATTTATGTCCGGTGGCTCTAAATCGCACCAGCGGAGGTGTCTAGTAGTCGACGTTGAAAGCGGTTAACAGGTGTTAACCCCTTCCTACTCTGGTGATGTTTTCGAAATTTTTCAAACTGAATAGCCTGAGTACCATTATTGCTCTATACCACTGATTGTTCACTTCTCTTATGATTTCCTAGCTTATTTAAATTTGAAATGAGATTGTTGATCCTGAATTCATGAGAGGCTTAATTTTAATTTTATTAACGTGAACATATTTTATTAACGTGAATATAAATTTTGGGAAGATTGTATTCGAGGCTGGTTGCTGAAAATTTTACTCTTTTAATTTTTGATAAAAATTATAACTAATGCTTCTGTATTGATAAGATCGATATTGGTTAAATTTATGATGGCTGTAATCCTGTTTTTTTTGTCTCCATAGCGTTGGCACATAAAATAATTATTGTTTTGTCTATATAACCATCCTTATTTTCCTTGGGTTTGCTTATACATTTTCTTCCCTGTTCTGGTTATTTCTTTGACTTCTGTTTTGTTTTCTAGAACAGCTTGAAGAGTAATTCCCATCCTGTCTGAATAAGTACATTATAGATCCTTTTGTTCGCAGGTAGCATCAGATCTGTTTGTCCCCGAGTCGGGGACACATTAATAGAGTCGAAACTATTAGTTAAGTAGCTGAGCTTGCTGATAGACTCTAAGCAGAGTTTCTCGGAGCAAATTAAAGCAACGGCAAACAAAGCCGCAGCAGAGGTCTCGGCAATTAGTCGACTACTGGCCAATCATTGGGGACCAAGTCCAACAAAAAGACAACTGCTGATGAGTGTCGTGCAATGTACGTTTCAATATGGAGCAGAGATATAGAGTGAAGCTCTCAATAAGGAACTGCACTGAAAACGGCTGGCACAGGTGTAGAGGGGAGGAGCACTGAAGATTGCATCAGCATACCGGAAAGCCTCTGAGTCAGCGGTGTTGGTCCGAAAGCACGAGGGTAGTAAAGAAAATGAGGCTCGCGATGAAAGACGATGCACTCTCGACGGATGGCAACAATCTTGAGAATGTGAGCTGAAAGGAAGATGGACTGCACGGCTCATCAACGATTTGAGATCGTGGCTCAGTCGAAAGAATGGTGAGACTGAGTTCTAACTGACCCAGCTACTTTGCGGACACGGTTGTTTTCAGTCTTACCTGCACAAGATTGGTAAGTCACAGTCTCCAGATTGCATATTCTGCATTGGGGTGAAGAATGACGTCTGTCATTATTTCTTTTCATGCAGAAGATGGGACAAACAGCGCGGTGATCATACTGGAAAAGTGGGAAATCTCCGTCCAGATAGCCTAATCAAAGAGATGCTGAAATCAGTTGACAAATGGAGTCAGCTGGTACATTACGCTCGGGCAATTTTAGCAGGAATCCATGTAGCCCGAAGGCGCCAAAAGGCGGAAAATTGGGAAGCCTAGCCCAAAGTGATGTGTCAAACGGTTACAGGCTAAGAGCTCTGGTTGACAGGGAAGGTGTTGGTCAGTAGTCCAATAGGTCTGTTCTGCCACTGGGAGTTCGACACTCAGGGCGTAAAAGGCCCTCACAAGATGATGTAGAATTTTGTATAATTTCTTTCAAAACATCGATCTGCTAGCTCCTTCAGACATTGGTACGATTCCTGTATTTCAAATGTTATAATAAATACTGCTTTTACGCTGCTCCAAGTCCTATCTGTTACTCTTCTAGCAGCGGTTGCTGCACGACCTTGTAACTTTGAGTAGAGAATTTTGGTTATGTACTCCATTCCTTCAGCTTCCGGGACCAAGCATTTCAGTGTTTCCACTTCCATATTGTAATTTAGCAATTGGAAAATGTTGTCACATAAAAATGGAAACATAGCTCTTACTTAGCAATTCATGGAACGGATTCATCTTTGCTGGTTTTTCTAGTACTTCTGGTTACAACAATTATCTCGTTAAAAGTTCTGGGTCTACGGATCTTTGGCGACTGTTTTTCAAAGTAGCTCCCTAATTCAACCGGCCGCTGAACTATTATTACTTCTCCCCACCTTTTCTGTTTAATTGTACAGGGGCAACTCTTCCTGTTGATTTATTTTATAAGCCTTGTCTGCTTTGTACAGCAAGGAGGCGAATTCTTTTTAAATTCAGCCTTCGGGGCAATGCAATCCTTTATCGTATAAGTATTGTTGCGATCAAGCTGCCGCGGTCGCAGACATTTATATGGCAGTGATCTCATAACCCCCAGGTGGCATACTGAAGCCGGCTAGGCTCAGCTGGTCGGGTTCGTTCGGGGAAGATCACTGCCCGGGCTTGGCCACCTTACATGAAACACCAACATCCCATTATTGGAGGGGGAATAAAGGATAAGGACGAAGGAGAGGTTGCTGGAGAAATGAAAAAAAGATATTAATAAAAATGTAAATTGCAAACAAAATAATAAGGTAAAGAAATACAAAAAAAAACAATGAATGAATAGAAAAAAAATTGAGTCTGCCCGTCTTGGTAAAAATAAACAAATAAACGAAATTCATAAATTGTAAAAAAAAAAAACAAGAAGCCAACACCTAACCCGATCGGGTACGGTTCACAGGCATGCTATATTGAATGCAGTTATAAATAAAGTTTCTGGACGTTCGACTCGCCTATTCTATTTTTCCGCTCTAAGGATGTTTTCCATATTTTCTCGTCGAATACGATTACCAACTATTCCTCGTTCCGGGAAAGCCTTTCACGATGAGTGCAATTCAAAATAAAAGTTTAATCGTACCGATTATATTTTCGCTGGATTTTCACTTTAAGCTTATTCATATAATACGTTATTTCATTTTATGTAAAATGTCTCATAGGTTTTGTTACCAAGTCATATACGCACCATATACAAAACTCTCGCTCTCTTCAAAGCATTTAGTCACTTGCAAACAGGCAAATTTTTTCCTTTTTTTAATGGAATATCCTTTAGAAAAACATTTTTCTCACTATCACATCTCAGCAGTTCATGCTTTTATCTAAGTTTAATATTTTCTACGGGAAACATGGCTTCCATAGGAATATTTAAATAATGAAATATGGGGCTAAGCTCAATTTTTGCGGTTTTTTTTGGTCTATTAACAAACGGTGGTAGCACTTTACAGAATGTTTAATTTTCTTCCAATTGAAGCAACAAATTCATATTTCACTTTCACACAATTTTTCAAATCGTACTCTTGGGCACAGAGATTTTCTTCAAATAAAATGCACAAAATATTTTTAAGCCTTATTCAAAACAAAAGCGCACGCCTTCACTGTGTCAGTTTGGTATTTTTGTTTGAAAATCCACTTGCTTAGATCTTGCCCTTAACGAACAAAACAAAAATTTATTTTTTTGTAACAATTCCAAGCCAAAAACCGATTTCAATAATTTGACTAATTACTCCCGGTGCACGATGAATTGTCTCTCTCTTTCTCTTCACCTTACCGAACAAACTCACTGCTCAAAAACTCAAACCTCACTTCCCCAAAAAAAATTTTTCTCGCCAGACCACCACCATAAGCTCCGCTATCGCCAAATCCCGTTGACGATAACAGAGCTCTTCGACCCGCGGATGTTAACCTTTTACCCTTTGGGTCAAAGCAATCATTCTCATAGTAAATTGCATTTGATTTTACATACAAATATCTATCACTATGAAGATATTTGCATTAACTATAAAAAGTAAAAAGGTTAACATCAGTACTGGACTCGAATACAGCACCCTGGGACCCACAGTCCACTTCTTATCTACTAGGTTACGGAGATACTTGAACATAACGATTCTATTTCACTCAAGCATCTCCGCATCTGCTCTCTAATTCAAACAGCGTGAATCGCAACAGTATTCAATTTAATAGTCACTTGTGTGTTTTATTAACTTATATAAGAGTTCAATTTACCTTTAAACTTCCACCGATCCGCGGTTAGATTATTTATTTTATAAGTCAGTCGGAGATCTGCAAATAATTTTTTTCCTCCGCGAGACGCCGACTGCGCTACTTTAGTTTTTAATTGACACACTGACTTAAAAAAAATTATTCACTAGAGCTTCCGCGGTCTCGATTGATATGGAAAAGGTTTGAATTTATACTTATATCTTTTTTTTCTATCTTATCTACTATTAAAATTGTAATGCTTGACAGCGACAGGTTTGTCTAACAGCTTATTTTTATTGATCTGGTTGTAACTGATACTCAGCTAAGAATTGGTGCCACAAATCAATTTATTTTATAAATTCATCCTTAGCTCATAAGGCTTCTTTCAGGATATCAACTGTAGCAAAACGTAGCTTGTATGCACCGTTACATCACTTTCTTGTGATACTATAGTGAGCATTACCCGTTGTTTTCGCAGTCCCAACTTAAACTCATTTAACTTTTCTTGTCTCATTAATCCTTCGTAGTTACTATATTTTGACATTTAGCAAATGTCAAAATATTAAAATGTCAAAATTTATCTTATGACGATATATTTTATAAAAATAAATGTATTTACTGACACATGTAAAAGTAAATGATAGAGGAAAACGGCTATGCAAAAAAATAATGAAAGAAGAAGAAAATATATGTGGAACCTACGATCAAATTTGAATTCTTAAATTTTTGTTTTTATTCGCATCAAAGAAACAGACAATGCGAAAGTTCTATGATTGGTATGAAATTTAAACTTTCGGGTTTTTTTGCTGTTATGTGAGTAAGAGTAATTTTCATCATGTACTTTTACGTTTTGTACTGTTATGAGTAGGCCTCAAGTTTGACATTCTAGGCCTAGAGTAGGAATTTTCATACATCTACTTCATGCTTTTGACAGTTGGTGTTCATTTGTTGTCGTACACAGCTGTGAAAAATTAAAGACTCAAGCCCATTTTCACATTTTTTTCGAAAGTAGTTCTAGGAAATGAACTTTCATGCCTGAACATATTATTTGGGTTATCTCAGAAAACCGTTTCAATTATCTGATAGTCTCGTTCTTTCAACCACACTGATGTTAAACATCGCTGAAAATGAGTTTTTTGAATAATTATAAACTGAATCGCAGTTTGTAGTTTGCTAGAACATTTTGTGTGGTAGATTTGGAATTTTTATATAGAGTTTTGATTCTTGGAAGATTAGGAAGTATGTTTGTATAGGATTTTGGAATAAAATGTGGTTTTGTAGAAATTTAGTGAAGTTTGTTTGTTTGTGTAAAATGCCGCAAGGAATAAAGTTAAGTGACGTTGAAAAAAAAAGAAGTATCGACTTGAAGAACTGTTAAAAAAGAGAAAAGACGAGTGAAATCAAAAGATTGCAAAGCGGAAATCGAAAATCATAATCGAAAGAATTGTCTGGACGTCCGGCAAACTATTCGCTGGCTATTAACCGCTTAGTTTTAAGAGAATTATCAGACGCAAGAGCCTTAGCATCATAAATTGCTAGACTTTTAAACTTGGACTATCATCCTAGTATGGTGAGAAAATTCATAACGTCTTTGAAAACATTAAAGTATCAAAAATGTTTCCAAAAGCCCAAATTGACAAAAACGACACAGTGATGCAAGACTGAAATTCTCCGAAAAGTTTGGACAAAAGCCAAACATTAGGAATCATTTGTTGTTCAGCAATGAATAAGATCTAATGATGATGGAACAGAGGGTTTTGTTTCTTTTCCTTCTTGTAAGAAGGCGGAGCTGTTATGGTTTGGGCGACGTTCACAATAAATTCTCGAAGCGAAATTGCTATCATAAACAGAAACATTACTATAGAAACATCTTTCACCTATTGAAGCATTTATAGAAGATGAAAACATTATCGTCCTGGAAGGGAATGAGGAACTTCCACCTAAAAGTGACTTCAAGACTACGGAATCAAATTTCTACCATGGCCAGAGTTAAGCCCCGACCTGAACCCTCTACAAACTACGCTCAGGAGAAACGTTGGAGGAACAAATGTTGGAGAGTTGGGGAGAATAATTGTAGTGCGAAATGAGACATTCAAAATGTGTATTAAATAGTCTTATAAATAGCCTTTCGACTTGATTATTAGATGTAATAGAAAATAAGGTTATTACTTAATATTAAATAAAAAATATATCAAATACTATACTGAGCTTATAATTTTTCCGCATTTTTATGATTTCGTTTGTTTTTTTATTTAATTATTGCAACGAAAATAATCATCATTTCGGGCCTACTGAATTTCCTTGAATGCAACATATTCACAAAATTTAATTTTGTTTCCTATGGAATATCATTGATTAAACTAAAGTCACCCATAAAATGGTTTCTTCTAAAATATTTCAGTATGATTTTTCCTACGCTAGGCTTTTATGATCATTTATTGTTGTTGTTTGTTTTGTGTGCACCCTACAGCTAATAATCTGGTGAATCTAGAAAGCTAACATCCGAACACAAAAAAGCGTAACTATTCACCTAATCCAGGGTACAAGCTCAACGCCTACCGATCAGTGTGTCCCGATTGAAAATGGTTAGGTTTTATGTCAGAGAATGCTTTTAACAACACTGTTGTCTTTAGGGTTGACCGTAAATGATTTGAAGTGCTGCAATGCAATATGCTTGATTTTCAGCATGACTCGAGTCCTTTTAATCAATTCTTATACCTTTAATTCTGACCATCAGGGCTTAAGGATGAACAAATTTAAACAAAAGCATGTCTTAGGCCATACCAAATTCGTAGAATGAGAAGGAGAGACGACATAGTGGTAAACGCTTGAGTTTTCTCAGCCTAATGAAACTTTAGTAACATGCTTGCCCGGTCATTGGGAAGGCTATGCTGGTTGTCGATGCGTACATCCTCGAGCAACCCTCAGGCGTTACAAATGGGTCACTTATCCCTTCTTTGGTGCTTTGTCCAAATTACATTCTTTTTTCTAATTCCCAAAGACTACATTTGTGTTTTCTAATTCCTTGCTTTTCACAAGATCGAAACTCATTCAGTTAATTTATTAATTCAGATGTATTACCGTGATTTGGTTTCGAGTTTTAATTTTAGGATAGACTGGCATAAGGGATTTTAGGGACTCTATATAGGGGTTCAAGCACAAGATATGCGTTAGTCAAAATTACTTCAAGTTAAGTAGTTCTTCTTACTAGGTAAATAATTAAATTATTGGCATGTCTTTGGAACAAATCATCTGCTTCTCGGCCATTCTAGAGGTTTAATTTGTAATGTATTTTCAAAAAAAAATGATATATATATATAATTAATAATAATACAATGATATATTGGGGCAACCGATAGGTAGCACCTGCAGCGAAAGAAAGGAACAAGGTTAGATAGACAGGTTTATTTGAAAATACAAAGGCCGCATAATAGCGGCCGAAGGAAGTTACTTTTAACCTGGCGCCAGACGATATGATCTGTTATTTGATATGAAGTTTAACAATGCGTCTTGGAAAATATTTTATTTAATATTACAACAAAACTTAATAAATTAAATAACGTTTATCACTTTCGAAGTGGTGAATTTAAATTTTCTCGACTTTCGGAATGAGTCGTTTACCAATGCCTTGATGTGAATTTGAAACAATTCCTCACTTACAGAACTTTCCATTTAAAAACTTAAAATGATGGTGATTGCACGCGTGCTAATAAAAACGTCGACATCACTAATCAAATGGAATTGTTTGCCCAAAAGTAAGGCAAATACTCAAGCCGTACCATACAGGGTTAAAATGAATCTTCGCTCACTAACGTCTAGACTTGACTCATGACGCAGTGAACCCAGCATGTAAATAGTCTCGTCACCTGTCTGACCGAAACGTGGCGTCAACAAACATTCCTGGACATCAACACTAGGCATCTCATGTCAAAACCTTTTCTCCTTCGTGTGCAGTGTGCAGACTCTCGAAAAACGTAGCGCCTCTCATCGATTTCGTCATCATTAAAACTCGGTATTTAATCAGCTGATTTACGATTCAGCTTGGCGTCGTCATCATCAGCAGGGGAATTAATGGAACAAGTTCGTGGGGAGACATCGCAGCGAAATTCATTGTACAACTGATAACAGCCGAACATGAGAAAAGATGTACTGAGCTTCTCAAGGGTACAAAAATATAGTGACAGTCGGACTGGAATTTCGACAAAGATCCATTTTCGTGCTTTTATGCAAATTGAAGCTATCGCGTTAATTCACCTAGTCCTTGAGAGATAGATGTCTGTTCGGAAGGGTTAATAATAGACACCAGTACCATACGGACATCTTTATAATGAATTGTTATAGAACATTCAATTAGTTAATCAAATGAATAATTTAGAAATCGAAGGGCACAAAATTCACACAAGCAGCAATGTGAACGATACAATTGTATCAAAGCGATTTGCTTGATGAAAGTGTGCGAAGAGACACCACTTGAGCATTATTCTTGTCTTTGTCGAACGCTTGGATTCGGACCCATCGCATTCCCATAGATCCAAGAGAGAACCAGCTGGCTATTCGGCATGCGTAGGAGCGAGATGGACTTAGTTTTCGCGAACGTCGCTGGTGATGCTGATGGCGGCTCGGCGAAACAAACGCGAAGCCATTCGCCATTGTCGCCGCAGTTGCCCATAATCAATCAGTTGACGAACGAAGTGTGCATTTGAAGAATCGGAGCTGGGTGACGTCGAGCTGGTAATGTTTTCTCTACTGTACAAGTGTTGTGTGAAGTGAACGAAACGCATTCGAGACGCCGTGTGAAAAATGCTTGCACTTATATAACCCACCCCGTGGAAAACCCAAAAATTTAAGAAAATCTCGTTGGAATAGGTACAGTTGGTGATTAGTGGCTCGATTGCGTCAATTGCGGGATTTTTTGCAGTCGATTCGCGTGAAATTGGTCGTGCAAGGCGTCAGCGGCTCGTGGGACTTCCCTGGGGAGCCGTGCGACTATTAACCCTCTGCGTGCCCGTGTGCGTGCGTGTGTGTCCAAGGGGCTTATCTGTGAAGGAGGCTCGATAGTGCGATAATTGGGAGCCTTTTCGGTGTTCGTGTCGTGTGGTGATTCCGTTAAAATTCAGATCGACACTTTCTTCCTGACGGCTTTGTGCGTGGCTTTGTTCGGGCAGTACAGGTAACGGGTCGGTCGAATCGGGCGATTTTCGACGCTTGTTGGTTCAAGTCGAAAAGTAAAGTTTGGCTGGTGCTTGGTCCGCTTCCGCGTGGAGTTGTGCGAAGTGTGAAGTATTGAGGGCAGCAATCGTGAGCTCGGGACGGGACGATTAGCAGCATTAGCATAAGGTGCGGGCGTGTTCCGGACACAACGGAAAAATGGATAAGTCATCGTCGACGTCCTCGGCGACAGGAAGCAACAGTAGCGGCAATAGTGGACGCGAGTTAAGTGCTGCTGCCCCTGGGTGTGGCTCCTCCGATTTGGGGACTATTCCGCTGTCGACGCCGCCGCCTCCTCCGCCTCCAATAAGTCTGAATATCACAACAACGACCGGTGGAAGTTTCACAGTCCTCGTCGACGCACAAAACTCGGTGGAGAACCTAAAGAAGATCATCGCAAAGAAGCTCAAGGTGGCCAAGGACCGCATTTGCTTGCTACACCGTGAACGGTTCGTATCTCTTTTGTGACGAGTCCGTCTGTTGCTTATCGAGCCGCAGGTAGAGGGGCGCAATGACTAAATCGAAGTCACTTGGACGGCATCCATTTCGATTTTTCCCATGCAATTAGGCACTTATTGTTATTTAACGTTAGGGAGCCAGTTTGGCGTTTGACCCGCACCTTGTCGCCATCGCAGCCAGCGCACCCGATTTTAGGCTTTGGCTAGCGAATTGCGTTGCAAGACGCATGGCGGCAATATCAAGCTGTTCAGTGGGAGCGAAGCGATACCGACGCCATAGCTGTTTGCTACGTGGGTGCCAGTTCTACCGTCTGCCTACTTGCCAACTCGCTGCCATTTTTGTTCCGACGCTTGGCTTTGCACACATCAATGCGACGGCGGCTTGTTGGCGCTAGGCGATGGGTTGCAGACGGCCCTACGGTTGCGCTCCCACATCCGCAAGCGACCTAAGCGGAGCGCCGCTCCGCGTGGCGAAGGCACGACCGAAACCCTAGTAGCGTACAGGAAAACAGGACGTCACGTCATCTGTGCTTTGTTTATTTGCCCCAAAGCCTCGACAGCTGATTGAGCTGCACGCCAATCAAGGAGCTCGCGGTTATGACGAAATGTCGGCTCTTGTTCTCAGCGACTTCTCGCAGCAACATTCCAAAGACAGCAGCAGAAGCGCGAGCTGAACCCGACGAAATTCGATAAGGCCAACTGACATGGTAACCAGCGGGTTTCCAAGTGCTGAACACAACAAGTTCCCGTTAATGGCTTTTGACAATATTGCGTTCCATTGAAGCTGGAAAGAAAAACAATTGAAGCAAAAGCTTTTCCGAATCATATTTTTATCACAAGTTATTTGGTGCCAGAGACCCTGCTCGGCGCCCCCATCGATTTGCGTCGCTTGAAGTTCTTATCTCAGCAATACAAACAAGTCAAGTTGTCGACTCGTGCAAGAAATGCTCATAAGTGTTGAAATGGCCGACGACGAAGAAAATTTTCAAGTTTCGAGGTGGAAATATTTGGAAAGTGTTCATTAGCGTTGGCGCTCGAACGAAATCTAGTGACGTCATTTGTTGACTCGCTGTCGGAGAGTGGGCAAAAGTGATTTGCAATAAAAGTGATGCATGCGTTGGGTATGTCGGGTTGAAGGCGCAGACAAGCGTGTGAGCGTGAAAAAGTTGTAGAGTTTCACTTGAATCAAGCGAGCTGCAGTGTATGTTCTGCTGCTATCTTATCCTTTGGAATTCATGCGTAACCACTGCAGCCAACTTTCCCCAAAGCTTGATTTCGAAAAATCCCATCCAAATGATTACAAGCAGTTGCCTTACTTATGTTGGCTTCGTCAATATTGCAGGTTTTTCGCATCATCTAGTTAGCGCACCACATGTGGGATCGACCATTGTGAATTATTCTCAATGCTAATTGACTGCTAACTACTTTGAACCACCCGGACCCGTTTTAGCCGTGGGGCGTGTGGAATAGTTTCGCTGAAGCCGATGAAACGCTGAACTGAAACCAGTTGTGTTTTCCGAAGTGTAATCGCTTCAGTAGAGCAACCCACTCTTGTTCTGAAGGAAAATCAATGGTACTTATCTCTGGCTCCTTATCAGTCGGAAACCACATTATCTACGACTAATTGAAATTTCAGTTTTTGGTTGTGGTATGACCTACCGACAAGGCAATCGGGAGAGATAGTCCAGAAGCCATTTTCCTATAAATGAGAATTAAGTCCTGAAGGTCTCGTATATGTGGCATTTCTATTGTTACATTAGCATCATTTCATGATCATGAACTGGCAAAGCGGAAACTTGATTCTGCTTTTGGGATTTCACTATATTCATTTCAAATTGTAATTATTCAATATCATTTGCTTGTACACGAATCATTTGTCATTGATATTTGTACGAAGTTTTCATCGCTCTATATTATAATTCCCGTGGTGCTTCGCAGAAACTGTTACTCTGCTGGTAATTTCGCACATTGACTATCTCTAAGCTCATTTTTATCAATGAAAATTATTCTCCACAATTCATTGGAAACAAGAACAATGAAGTCGAAGGACAGAGGCGTGTTTCTCACCCGTTTAAAAGCATAAAAGCAGCGTTGTTTGTCTCATGACTCCATAATTGATAAGAACTAGAGGAAAGTAGACTTTCACTTATCTGCTGTCCATTGCCTTGTTGTGTTTCTCTGTGGCTCCATTAGTGTATTTTCACCACCTAAGAAAACTTTCAACCTTCCTTTGTTTAACCCTATGTAACTCCTTAAAGTGTTTTGCTTAGTATATATTTTTGAAATATATACAGCAGAATAGCCTCATCTAGTGTAGATTGGTAAAGATTCTTCGGTACAGGTTCTTCTTGAAACTGCAATCTATGAGTTCACCATCTTACCACAGTGATTTCTGCTAGCAATCTTGTGGAATCCTTGATGTCAGTGTCTCCTATTCGGCTGTATTGCTGTTTGGGTCTAAATATTTTTTCTATACTTCATGATACACTGGTGCAGAGAAGAGAGGGTAAAATTTTGAGTCCATATAATTTCTGTGTAGAGTTTGCATAATGCTCAGGATTTATGCATGAAATAAATGCTTAATATACTACATGATATCGTAATTTTATATTCGGTTACCAGTGACCGATTTTAGATTTTTCGATCTTTATACCTATAGTTAGACTGCTCATATACAAAAAAGTAATCCATTATCTGATTCAAAACACTTGCAATACATCTCACAATTCGGTAAAGGCACCTTGAAGAAATGATCAATTGCTTCAAATAATGTTTAAACTATCTTGAACAATTGCTATGCACCCTTGGGATTGATTGCAGTTAATTCAGCTTATTCAGCCTAGCCAGAAAGATTGTGGGAAGACAAAGAATCAATCAAAATATATCCTATGAGTTTTATATTAATTCTGCAAATGTTTCAAGAATAGTTGCCTCATGTTTGCATCGTCGCAAACGCAATGGTATCGAATCTTTTCAGTTTTGGATTCTGTTTTTCGTATTTTAACAATAATTATTGCTATTTTGAAATGTTTTCACTCTACTCGTTGTCTATTAATGTCTGATCATCGATATAAATCAAACAGTGAAAGGAACTGAAAAATTAAAACCAACGACGCGGACTTCAGATATCAACTAAAAGAAGAAATCGATCCAATCCGAAGTTATATTTAATTTAAGTATTCAACTATTTTGAATGAACTTCTTATAAATTTTTCTCAATATATTGATTTTTTTACGAACACAATCGTGCAACATATAATGTACGATACACAATAACTGCACTTTTGACTACCTATAAACCATTTTCTGAAAAGCATGAAAAAGTGCATCATAACTTTCAGGAAAAAAATATCTTCTAGTACCAATTTGCTGTGCGCTCCGAGTGCAAGAAAATTTTTTTCTCCATTCATCGAATCTTATTTAACCATTCTCGTCTCGGGCAGGTGTGCCGGTGACCTATTTTCTATTGAAAATATTCATGGAAGAAAGAAAACTCATGACAAAATGGCGTGCACTGTGTCGTAGGAGAAGGATGCCACATGAAAACTTAAATAATGTGAGTGATTTCTTGCCCGAAGGGATTTTGAATTATTCTCATAGTTTACCGTAAGAGTACTAAACAAATTAAAAAGGATGCTCGTTTAGCCCTAAATCGTATGTTGGACACTCCAACTTATAGTCGGTTAAGAGGTTTTCAAATTGATAAGATTCATTAGCTTTAAAAACTAATAGACTGCACTGCAATACTTCTTAATGAAAACTCACAAATATTTGCTTTGCTAAAAATTTGAAAACTTTCCAATTTCTTTACTTTTTCTACTTGGAAAATAATGAATATGAAATGAAAGCCTCGAGCCCAAAATATGCGAATTAAGTTTATCAAAATTTAAGTCAAGTTGTCCAGTTCAAAAAGTTAAAAGATATTGGCGAACTTCAGAAATCTTAAATATTTTCATAAAGAAAACATAGGAGCAGTAAAAGACTAAATTTCAAATAAAAGTGCAGTAAACTTAATATATTAAATCTTAATATATAATTCTATTATCGATCGATTGTGCTGGGTGTCCACGTGGCTCACTTCCAAGGCCCATATCTCCGGATCGGAATTTTTCGATCCACCGCCGAGTGGTTCGTCCGCTCACTGTATCAGGCCCAAATGCACTGTCGATATTCCTCCTTGCTTCTGTTGCGTTGTGCTCTAATTTAAATTCGTATAGTAAAAGTAGCCGCTTTTGATTCACTTCCATGTTCACCTTCTCTTTATGTTTTTACGATTACTATGAAGTGCAAAACAGACATGACTCCATAAACCAAGGTAGCAGTATCTATACTTCAATATGTCATATCATTTGCGCTGCATTGTACCAACACAATACACTAAAATTGCAGCCAACTTTATGTCATTGCGTAATCGGACATTTCATCTGCAGCAACATAATATGTCAAATTGAAGCCCGCTAGAACGCCTAGTTCTAATGTTCCAATCATATAAGTTGTATACAATGTAGGTACTGCTATTACCGAAAATGACTCATGGGGTTGAATTAAGACTTTAAAGTTACAAACCTTTACATACATGTAATTTAAATTTTCATCCAATCTTTTAATAAAATTTGGCAATGTTTTTCATAAATTGTGTACGTTTTGGGTCGGTGTTCCTTTTGCCTTTTTTTAATTTGATCGATTTTTACTCAAAATGATTGCTGCTTGAAAAAGCAGATTACTCCGTTCTATTAAGCCCATTTGCTCATTAAATTGGTTATAGTAGTTCGCATTCAGGTGTGTAGTGGAAGCCTTTCATTATTTGCATCGTGACTTTGCAACGGTTCCATTTTTTTTTTTAATGTTGTTTTTTTTTTTTTTTTTTTTTTGAATAATCTGACCTCAAATTTGAATAATACTTCAAGAATACTAGAGTAAACTACTAAAATAATTTAGTCCAGTTTAATCATCAATCAAAAACATGCCAAGGATGCAAATTACAGACACTTCAAAGTAGTATCTAAAGTTTTGAATATCTATTACGAGTATCTAAATTCGTTGGAATGCAGAGGAAAACAGAATCTTCCAGTCCACAAAGAAAACTTTATTTTGATTCCAGAGATGAAACAAAGTAGGAGTTTGAGAAATATTGTAACAAAAATATGCGTATAGTGACTGGAAAAGATGTGAGGTAATTTAAGGAAAACATCTTCCTAAAATGCCTAAAATCAACCACGTAATTCTAAAGCATGCAATTATTCTTCCAATTGATCAAAACAAGGATCAAAAGTAAAACAACCAATTTATCGAAGCTTGGTCACACAATTGAATGTATGCGTCTTCTTTCTACTTCTTTGCCGTGCGCGTTGAACTTGCGAGTCGGTTAAGTTATGGGAGATATTTCATTGGTTATCACCATGAGTCTGAAGTTTGCGTCTCGATGTAGAATTTTTCTTCATTTTTGATAAAGACACTGACATTCTTGCTTATATATCACCATTTTGATATCTACTTGTACTACACTCTGCTCCTATTTTAGTTCAATCCTTGACAACAATCAAAAAGAGAAGAAAAAAATTCCCAACCTTGGCGTTGGCAGCGATGCAAGCTTCAAACATCTTCGATATCGCTATCGGAAAACTTTCGTGAACATTCAGAACTGGTTTGAATTTTCGAAACCAGATTTGATAGAAGCTGACATTCGTGACAAGAGGACATATAGCCTTTCGATTATTTTAGTTACCCTGGCTTACTCCAATTTTACGTTTCGCAAAACCAAATATTCATAAGACCTGATGTCATATATTCCTATTTATGCTTTACCTCCCTGGACTCTGATAACCCATTGGCCTCATAGTAGAAATTGACAGGTTAGTAAATTTGGACTATTAAACGTGAATAAACGTTTTCCCGCACCTTTTATTTATATTTTTTGTTTCGCTCAAAGGAGCATAACCACTTTCTCGCCCTTCTAAAGCATTTCACTAAAAGCTTACTTTACTGACAATTTCTTTCAAAGTATTTCTTTTCCAATATGTGTTCTATTTATGTGGTTTCAACCTACTTCTCTAGATTTTAAAAATTTTTCAAACATTTTTAAAAATTAGCAACGAATCAATATAACCTGCCAAAACTGCGTAAGCGAGCTACTAGTGGTCACAGTTAGCGGTGATAAAATCCATCACATCAGCACAATCTTGGTTTTTGTCCTATAACTATCTTGATTTTCACAGAAGTCGTCTTAAAAATTTTTATTGCAATTAATAAGTAACCGCGCCGATAAAAATGAGCAAATCATTTGCTACAGATTGTAAACTCCCAAAAATGGATCAAGTATTTATTTTTTCAGCGTCCCAAAATATGGACGCCGTAACCTTTCCCACTGGACTTTACATCTTTAATTTCTAGGTACCTTTTGCATCGGAAGTTTGCATCGTTCGCAAACGCAACGTTGTCAAATTTTTTCATTATTTTTCTTTTAAGTAGATAATATGTTGAATGCAAAACCTGGTAGAAGGCACAACATAAAAAGATGCGATTAAAATTTACCAAAATTAAGGGAAATTACCCAAAAAATCATTCAAAAAGCGAAAAAAGGAGTTGCATTTGACACCATGCAAACTTCAGACACTTGAATTTGCTCGATCAATAAATCACTTCCTGGTCATCAACTGTTGTTTGATTTTAATGAGAAAATGATGGAGCGAGACCTCGTTCGTTGTCAAGAAACGTCACGAAAACATCTCCTGAACTGCATGATAGTTTTCAACATCAACCGAAACAGTGCCGAATCGTTTTATCTCTTCCTCGTCGATAAACTTTCTCAATACCCAATGCGTAGGAACCTTTGTCAAATTTTATACGTTTGCAAGGATGTTTCTAATTCATCCATATTAGACTCCCGTGGCATAAACTGCAAGCCTGATGTTCATACTTTCATCTATCTATCAAGATAACTGCGTAATCTTCTGCGAGAGGGACGAGGATATGCGTCGTTCACTACGTTCATCTTGAGTTGATGTCCTGCCCAGCTGAAACTCCAGGCCTCTCGTACAACTGTGTAACGAGCAAAATCTCCCGATGTTTTATCAAGTTGCTATGTATGGCTTTGGTGGACATTTTTATTTTTAATGGAGGATTTCATTTTGATGAAAATAGTAGAAAGAACGTTTTTTATGGTGCCTTAATTTCGTTCCTTTATATTGCAAATAATTTCAAAATTCAAAGCAAAATCATTCATCTCTCTGAATGCTTGCCTCCTTTTCCAATAAATTATGTTTGGGACGTTGGCCGTTTCTTCCTTCATTCTTGATTTGAAATTGAAACATACTTTAAAAAATTGTAAACAACGTGCGTCAAAATGTCGACTATAAAAGACTTTGGTTCTTAGTTTAGTTGCCAGCCCAGCTTATATATTGTTCGCTAAATTGACTAAAATGATGTCTCAAACTCATCCGCGAAGATGTTATTGTAGAATTATTTATTTCTATTTTCGTTTGAATTATAACACTTTACTCCCTCATCCTAAAGTATGCATAAATAGTAGACATATTGACGATCGTTTCAACAAACCGCCAAAGCCATAGTTGTTTCAAATTGTGATCAACAAAAGTCATTTGATACTGCTTTGCATTAAGTCATTGAAAGGACTGACATCATTGGAGAGAAAGTCTTCCATGTAGATCTTGCAATCTCACAAGAAAGTTTTGATGACACGAAAGGACTTGATCAACAATTAAATGCAACTAGATTTTCACTTTGGTGATTGTGATGCAAAAACAATAGTAATAGTAATAGAGAAAATATTCAAGTCAGATTGTGAAAAAGAAGGAAATGGAATATAATATACAAACGAATATTGAGTGCTTTATTTTGTATGCCTTCGCTTTGTGTAGTATATAAGAGTCTACTCATTTCTGTACAAGAATATTGATCATGACAAGAAAACGAATATTGATCATATCTGAAAACGAATATTTGATCATGACAGGAGTTTATTCCCGGTAATTGCATAGAAGGCTGAAGTATGTATTACTGAATATTATCTCAATCTCAGCCATTTTTACACTTAGAACGACACAGCATTTACTCAAATGTCTGCAAATTTCCCGAGACCAGCGACTTTCTTTTCAAATCATAGCAAAACTATATCGTATACAAACAAAGGCAATTGTTGAAGGATTAATCACAGTATCAGCGTGTAGCGTTAAGTTTCATTCTGCTACTACTTCCTCGCCACAAGCGAACAATTGAACTTCACGACTATATCGATTTAAATGTAGAGTTAATAGTCCAAAGCTGACAAAACTCCGAAAAAGTAGTTGCCTGGGAAGGCACGTGTGGCTTTTCAACCAAAACACACTAATCCATTCGTTGGTTCGTTCATTTTTCGCCATGTTGAAGTAAATACTTGGTCTCCCATCGAAACGAGGAATTATAATTTGCAACATTGGCCGGAGATATCAACCTTGAACGTTTCGAGCGATGAAAGTTGCCAAAAAGAGATTCGAAAGCAGCAACTGCAGAAAGGAAGCATTAAATCGAACAATTCCAGTTCCCGGATTCAATCTGAAAGTCGCGTTTAACCAAATAAAATCCGAAGAAAGAAGAAAATTTTGAGCCATCGTGAAACAACTCAAACAAAGGGTCTCCTACTCATAAGAGTTAGTGGCAGTAGGTAGTTTGGTAGAAAGGAGGGGAGCACTACGGTTTGTATCATGAAAGTGCGGACTTCGAATTTATCCGCTTGTCCACTTGGTGCTTTAGAGTTTTCCGTTTTCTTTTGCTGCCCGCTATCACAAAAAGCACACGAAGAAAAGACTCGGCAAGAAAATTACACAAGAGCTCATGCAAAGCATGGCGAATTTGCAGTAAAATTTCTCTCAACCGCAGCTACAAAGCGCGTACCGCGCCGTCGAGCGGGGTTGGTTGTAGGAGTTGGTGGAAATGATTGTCGCAAACGTGCTCAAGGTAAATAACGGATTGTTGGCGAAGCTCTGCATGGTATTGTGTTTCCTGCTGTTTCACACGCGCAAGATTTAGCGGCAATTCGCCTATTGATCGAATAGTGCAAAATGTAGCTATCACCTAAGCCAGGGCTCCGTAAACTAACAGTTTCAGTTTTGAGGCCATGTTCCCAATGAATTCTCGTGCAGTTTCAGGATGAATTGCGATTTGCGAATTTCTACTTATATTTAAAATGAATTGGATCGAAAATTGACGATTTTCTCCAAGTGCTCCCTGAAGCGGTTTTTCTGTTGGCGTAGAACACCCCACATATGGAAATGAGAAACAGCTATTTCTCATGCAACTACTTTAATTTGCGCCAAGTGCATTCTGTTGGGTGAAAGCATGTTCCGCTAATTTAATCGACCACGCTTGGTTGTATATATCGGAAAACGTGTAAAAAACGGAGACTGAGGAACGTGGTTAAAGTCACGACGAAAACGTTGTGCAACACTGCAAAGCTGAAATCGATGACGCTCAGTCAATATATTTCGTAAGACCCTGAACAGCCTTTGCCATAGTGGCCTAAGGAAAATCTGAAGAAACGTGAAGAACGCGCCGCCATCTTCTTTGCTGATGCACTCGAAAAGTGCGCAGTGGCAAATGATGTAAAGTTATCGAGAGCGGGAAGGTGGAGAGAATCAGTGAAAGCATTTTTTATGCTTGATGTTCCGCTTGCTCATAACGGTGATAGTAAGCAGAGAGAAGTTAATGTCCAGACGGACCACCCTGTCTTGTCACATCCGATCGAACAATGTTTTGGTGGGGTTCGACTCTCAGAATTGGTTTAAATGTTAACGTTAGTAGCAGCATTAGATAACCGCTTTCCAACATGTGCTTGCAAGCAAGATTCGAAGCTTTCTTTCAATGAAGCTCCACGTAGTGGTAGTCATTGATGAAAGATTGCCTTGGAATGTTGGTTGGTTGGTCTTGAGCATACATACAGCGAGCGCTACCTAAAATTCAACCATTTTTGCGAAAACTTTAACTTCACTTTTCCACGGACAGGGCGAACGGAGGGTAATATACAACATATTAAATTTGTGCAATAAATCGTGCTAAAGTACAACTCAATGTGGGCGAGTTGCTGGTTGAACTGGTTACCACGGGGCAATACCACAGCAACGTGTGGAATCAAATCCAGCGCGACACTACGAACAAAGATTTTGGCTCATTTGTAATCTGAGTATATTCCATGAATCAGTTGTTTATTCAGCGCTGAAATATTAGTATGTCTAAGAAGAGGACAAGTTTAGGATGAACGTACCTTGAAATCAGCCTTTTGTATGATGTTTCACACATTTTGATGAAAATTTGAACAGAGTAGAAGACACGCTTTCCTTTCTGCCAAGACTCGGATGAACATTAGAACTTTTTGAATCGATTAAATATTTTTTAAAAGCAAAATGATAGTATCCATAGACTTTAAATACTCGAAAGGTTTTGAACGGCCTGGAATTTTGGTCGATAATGCATTGAAAAGTAAAAATTGTTAGTATAAATATATCTAATATTTCATAATGGTGAAAATGTGTCCAAAAATTGCAGTTCAATAAACCAAAAAGAAAATTAATTCCAAAAGTAAAATCGTTGCGTTTATAATAATGCAAATTTAATATATTACATTCTTGCAATCCGGCTTTATACGAAAAATACAATCAGCCGTCAGATAAAATAAACAACGTACGATGGGGTCATTTAAAATTGACACGCCGACCAAATGTGTTGATTAGACAAAGGATAACGCCACGTTCTGTCTGCTTTGCATACTTTGAGGTTAGAGTTGTCAAAGTACGCAAAACATGCAGAAGGTATTGGACATTAACTTTTAAAGTTGTCTGCGATATCGTTTTCACATAGTATTATTTTATCTTCATACTGAAGGGAATGTTTAAAGTTTATGACTTTTTCCAGCAAGTAGGTATTACTTTGTCAAGCCGCCATTTCCATTGCTAATCGATGGTTGGTTGATCAAATTTTTCGTAGGATACATGCTAGCTAACGCGCTAACTATTTAATTTATAAGAGATCTCATCCTTGGTTGAAAAAATTTTGCAACATACGTTCTATCGTCTACATCACCCCAAGTTTTGCATGTTTTCTTTATAATATTGGTAAAATTATCAATTTTTGAAACTTTTATTAACTTAATAAAGAGCAGTAAACCAACATCATGAGAATTTGAAGTTTGTATCGAATTTGGTGACAAATTATTTTCACTTTTTGATATTTGTCGTCGAAATTTGTATAAAACTGAATGAGGAGATGATTTTTGCTTGTTTTTAATAAATTAAACCATTTTCTTCCATTTATTTTGTTAATCATAAGACGAAGATAACTTAGAAATATCCAAAAACAGAACTTTCTGTCACCATAATCGAACATATATACCTGTTTATTTCTCTACAAACCACGTACAGAATCTCACTTAAAGAAACATTTATTTTTAGAGCAGGCCATATATCATACAAATGCCATGCTGTAGGTATTAAAAAATAAGTTAAATTTTTCACAAACAAGCTCGACACCAAAAAACGTCTGCGTTATAATTTTGGCAAAGCAATGATGTTTTACTGACGGTGCGTTTTTTGACGCCGTGGAATGTACTATGTCATTTATGGTTTATTTTTGTAACGCTCTGATGCGTTGCATAAATTCAGGAAACTTTAGGAAATTGATTTTGCCTATATGCCTTTAAATCATTGTGGTGTTGAAAGTAAACCATTGCAGTGGTTCGATAAGTCTCTTTTTGCGCAGCAGATCCAAGGCTCAATAATACAAACGATTTTGGTATTTGGTACTGTTTTTTATACAAGCCAGCAACATACTTTGGCATAACATGTACCTTTGATATGGGGAAAAAACAATGAAACAATGATGTTAAAGCGCTGTTCCGTCCAAATCACATTTTCGTGTACCTTTGGTTTTGAAATGATACAACGGCAATGGTTGTGTTCATGTGCTAATTCCCACCATGAATTTTCTGCAGTATGAAGTTTGCAACGTTGCCAGCAAAACGCTGTCAATATTTTTTCACATTTTCTTTTGAGTTGATGATTAAAATCATATGAAAATTTAGAAGAATGTTCAAAATAAAAATATTCGAATAAAATTTACCAAAGTTTTAAGTCAAAGTATCCAAAAACGTTCAAAAAGTCAAAAATTGAAGACCGTTGCATTTGGAACGATGCAAACTTCAGATATCTAATTTTTGTTAAAACTCAATAGTATTTACTAAGTTTCGCCATTCAGGGTAAGAATTTAATAAAATCTGCTGAGCGGAACTAATTTTCCAAGCATATGAAAAATACAGAACGTTCAATGTAAGAATTGAACAACATCCTTGTAATCTTAGACTGAATCAAGCTTGAGTTCCACAACAATCACTAATTTCTCTATAATCGAAAACTCTGCAGTATTTTTTTTTTCTTTCTTGCAATAAATAAAACTGCAATTATTTGTCACACAAAAATAATAGTGAGGTTATTGCGGCTGTATTATTTTTATTACGGAAAAAGCAACACAACATATTTCTTTAGTGGGTGTTCATCATTTAGATGAAAAATGGATTAAGTTTATTGACTAGTTTTTTAATTGATTTTATTTTATTTACTTAGTAACCATTTTGTCAATACAGTTTCCTGTATTGGAAAAACTACATACAATTACATTGGCGGCTACGAAATTGAATCCTCTCCTTAAACTTGAACGCTTAATTATTCCAAAATAAATCAGCAATAGCCTCGCTCCTTCAGTAATATGGTACTGAAGGAGCGAGGAAGGAAGGAGGAATGACAATGCTCACCAAGAAGGCAGTTCAATTGTGTCTGAAATCATTTTCAAGCCTATGAATGCAATTCTGTAATCGTATGGGAGATTTATTTGGAGCAAAAAGGTTGTTTTTGATCGTTTCACTGTCCCCTTTGGCTCCTCCTTGAATGATTCCAGACCTAGTTATTGGTTTCGACAGGCGAACGTAGCTTTATTGCGATAGCAAAACATCGCACATATTGTTCTATGGAATTGCTCAAATACACTATTGGAAGGAGTAGAAAAGGTTATCTATTGCAGATTCGACAATATACTATAATTTGTTAAAATATTACATGAAGCAATACATTGATTGCGTTAAAAAATTGTTATAAAATATTCCTTCACACTTGTCTAGGAGTCCATCCCTTTTGAACGGTAAAGGATGATTATTCGAGCGACCTCCATGAAATTTCCCACGATGATATTGTTATAAACAACACATTACTCATCCCTGGCTTTCCAAAGAATGCAATCCGAATTGGAACTCGAAAATCGATATCTATTAAACATGTTGCGCTCGAACGATTCATCAATCATCGACATATACAGAAAAATCGTATCCTAATACTCTGCAAAAATTTTTATTCAATATTTATTGTAAATTGTTTTACTATTTTTCTTATTTATTTATAATTATTGATACTAATATTTTTATTTATTCTTTTCTTTCTATCTATTTATTTAAAATTTTGTTGATTGGATTTCGGAAGGACTTGTGTTTGTCTACTTTGACAAATTTCCCTTCCTTTCGGCTCCATGGCGCTTGGCAGCATGTTATCTTCGTTGTTCCGTTCCGAGTTTGTCCTTCTCAAATGTCAATGTTTTGTATTAGTTAGTACGTGGCAATTATTTGCTTCAAAAGTTTGAACTGTTTTTTTTTTTGCTAACGTTTCTGCAAAAATAGCTAAAATGTGACTTAATTTGTGTGGTATGTAAACTCTTTGTTTCTCCTGATCTTCATCTCTTCTCTGGGTCAGGTGGCAGAAAAATCGTATGTCAATGCGTCTGAGTTCGCTTCCTAAAACTAAGAATCCCGAATGAGAAATGAAGACGACATTTTTTTTTTGACGCATCTCATTTGATTTTTACACCATCGTCATGCATCACGATTTCCCGCAACTTATTTGGAGCAAACTTATTAGATAATTTTCTCACTTTGTACCGAAAGAAGCAATTGAAAGTGTAAACTGTATAAATCAGCAAACTGTTGCTGATACCGCTCACACTGCTATTTCAGTTGAAATGTATGTTACGTGCCCTGTAAATCTAGCACCGCGTACATTCGAGCTGTTCATGAAGAGTACAGATAAGCCCCGAAAACGTTGCAAATTAACAGCATGGAATTGCTGACGTCTCGCTGCTTCACTACTGTGTGGTATGGTCAACCATAGTCTGATGAGCTTTTGTTGCGAAGAAGAAAAAACGAACTGGAGCAAAGAACAGTTTCTTATGGAAGAATGGCTTGGCCTGCAATGGGTTGCACTTTTCTCTCGCATTTTCTTTGTTTTACACAATCAATATATGACATCATACGTAATCTATTGCTGTACGAATACGGTTCTCATCGTTAGTTCTCCAGAAATGAAGTGATAATGCTGCAGTTTTTGTATACTGCTGATTTGCAGGGAAACTGGAAAATCTGGAGCTTTATGCGTTTCAGACACATTCAAAATCATAAGGTTTTTCTAGAATTCAAAAAAGGGCGGGAGTGACTGTCTCTAGAAGGTCTTGAGTATCGGAAAGAAGTTCAGCACTTTCAGAAATAACGACATTTGGCTTGCATTAGTAGGAAATTGTGAAAATGTTTTCCCAACCTCCTCCCTCATGCTGAGCTATCTAGCGCTGCAACAAAAATGAATACATTCACTTTTTGAAACAGACAGCTAATGGGGATATGAACGATGTGAGTACCCTATAAAAAGACTTGCATGTGATTTGCGTGATTAACGGGACAAAACAAGAACGGTGGCAATAGCGGATTCCCTCATTTCACAATTAGTGTCATTTCTAGTCCCTAGCTACAAGTGCTGTGCTCGTTCGCCGACCAGCAGCTCATAAGAATTGCAAAATATTCTTCCCAATTCCGAAGCCAATCCCATGCGCTCGCCTTCATGCAATTTGAACGTGTATGCTTGCTGCTCCCGCTATCTTGTACCTATTTTCTCACCTTATCTATCCGATATCTTAAACTAGAAATAGATGTGTGTGTTCTGAAACACGTTCTACAGCAGCAGACTTGGACTTTCTGAATTCGGCGAGATAGAATCGAAGCGAGTCGTGTTCCCAACTCGAGATCCGTTGACTCGTTCGCTGGATTGGAAAGAGAACTCGCATGAGAAAACTTGCAATTCACCTTGTCCGTCATAGGTTCCTAAGTGGAATGGTATTTAGGCAATCGACAAGGTGAAATGAATGCGTAGAGAGCACTTAACAACAGTGTGATAAAATACATGTGTGCGACTTTAATCAAGTTAACATTTTGTTCAAACCTTCTGGAGTGACGACGGAGCCAGCAATGTGTTCCACATAAAACCTTATGGAAACTTCGCTAGAGAGGAGCATTTCACTCTGAGGCAATGGCCCATCTCATACTGAGTGTATACCTTACATATTTAAATGCAAATTTCTTGCAATGAACCAATCCAAAAACTTGCCTACCATAATTCGTTTGAAACGTTTCCTTGAAACACAGACACACATATCGTAAATTTAATTCCTCTTCGGCTTTTCGATGTGTGATATGGATAACGTTAATCTCATACTAATGATAAATTTCATTGCATTTTCATATTGAATTTAAACATTTTTTTTGTGCTGCGTTGCAAATGACATCACTCAAGAAATTGTTTTTTTTTTTCTTTCAGTGAACTTCAGGGTGGCAACCTCAAAGATAATGGATTAGTTGACGGATCCAAAATAATATTAATTCCAAACGTAGAGACCGGATTATTGGTGAGTATTGTCCGACTAAGGTGGATTTCTATAGAAATTTTAAGGTTCATTCTACAATTGAAATGATTATTCAAAAAACATTGAATTTAAGTATGAGGCATTAGGTTCGATCTTTACAACTATCTTGAAATTAACAACATTATGGCAAGATAATGCCGCAAAATATGACAATCCAACATAAATAAGACAATAAAAATTCAGATAAACATACCACTTCCTATTAAGTTTAAATATTCAACAAAAGCATACGTTCATTCATTTGGAAAGATCAATTATAATTATACAGAGATTCGGAAGAGATATCTTGCAAACACTTGCAAAAATATTTCTTTTATTCGATACCATTGAAGAATTGTTGAAAAGCCTCCAAGTAACTAATCCCTTCGCCGGGGAAGCTTTACATATAAATAAATCTGTTTTATCATTCGATACGTGTCAAAAAAAGCGTTTCTTCATGAATGCCATGAACACATCATGTTACGAAGCTTTTTGTTAATATCCAAAAGGATCAAAATCAAAAATCACTAATCTAAACTTAAAAATGTCGATGAAATCTATTGGGCTTTGGGTATAAATATATATGAAAAAATTACGATCTATAAAACAATATAGAGAACACGATGATTTCGAAAGGACATTCGAGAGGAATTTTCATCTGTCATGTATTAGGCTAGTGGTTTGCTATAGTAAAACACTCAATGTGTTACCTGACATTGAGTTCCTATCTTTAAAACCACTGTAAGAAGACGTTTGCAGGATACATGGTAGTCGCTACTATTAAAAAACCATGTTCAAAAGAAACGCTCTTGGGAAATTGGAAACTCAATTGCATCAACGTAATATTTCTCAAAAAAGAGCTTCTTTTTGGAACGTTATGTACCGTTATACTGCTTGAAGTGTTCCCTCACATCCAGATTATTCACACTCGGATTATTACAAAGATATTATAAAGATGTCGGACATATACCCATTAGCATTTGAAAAGAATAAACAATAGAAGTCATTTCAAACCATTAATTTTTCAATCATTTTAAAATAAAATTTATTTTCTTAACCTCTATACCATTACCTCTATACTATCCGAAGCTCAAAACTATCCGAAGCTCAAAACTATCCGAAAAATAACAATATTGAACACACAACTCGATGATGTCGTTATTATAAATACATGAATAGTAGAAATGCGGCCAAAATTCATGTCAAAAGGGCCTCGGACATAAAATTCTTTGGGAAATCTTTAAATTTTATTATTATTTTAAATGTTTTGTCGTCAAAGGCTTGGATTCGACAAGTTTGTTTACAAAAGGGGAAGGGTCGATTTTCGCCCATTGTGCCTGCAGAGCTACTTTCCAATTTTTAATTGACAATCTTTTCAGTTGACTTTAGAGTTGAAATTTCTTCGGTTCAAAACTAACCTTTTCGTTTCAGGATATTTCGATACTTGTTGAGCTAATTTTTGTGTGAACTAAATTTAATTTCGAATTTTTATAAATTTATTGCACAATTCATTGGTCATCTAACTCCCAAAGCACTCAAGGTCTAACACCTTTTTGTTTATTTTTCTTTCACTTGGATGATTTTAATCGTTTCATTATTTAATGAACAGTGTAGTGTGGTCTATATACGATTTGTTCTATAGTACGGACTTTAGTCCTTCTTCATGATGTTTCAAAATGAGCTCTCTGACTTCTAATGTAGTTTGATCACGATGCTTTCCCGTATTACATAGCTTACCTTATATATAAAGTATTTTACGTATAAAATTTACGGTTTCAGTTTGTTTCGTTCAGATGCTAAGAGTTGTCAACTACACAAATTCCAGGAAATCTCCCTTATAAACTCAAAAAGAACCAAAGTGCTGCTACTTGTTACCGAGTTTTTTAGACATGCATTTGGGTCGCATTCCGACGTTGTGAGAATTACCAAATAGAATTATGTTTTCATGACAATTTCATTAAGTTGATTTATGATAACTTTTGTTTTGTTTTAAAGGACATTCTTCTATCGTAATTTCCATTTCAAGTGCAAATGGGAATGTGTTCGACTTGCTTTTTGATCAAATGTGTTTAATATTTATTTTTTATCGTAAATCATTCGCTATTCTTTTATAAAGGATATACTTAGGGGCGTCAATATATAAATATAAATCTTTGACTATAGATGATCTTACATCTGTTTTGGCATTACTGTCATTTAAATGTCAAATAACTCAGTAAAACGTTTTCGACTGATTTATACAAAATTAAGGATATTAACGACAAGTTTCGTTACATGCGTTTTCCGATTTTCGATGAAGTCGAAAAAGAGCAATGATGATCCGTTATTTGTCTAATATTTATGGGTAGAAAAAAATGTTATCTGTGGAAACCTTTCGGTACATGTGCTGAACATTTCAACTGATTTTGTTAAGAATCATCTGACGGATGTGTTTCCTAAGCAAATCGGTTGAATGTGATCATCAATTCTGATCGAAAAATTCGAATACAATGAGTCTCTTTTTGCTAACATTCCTTTCAAATCATTTGGACTGATTTTCTGTCAATATTATCAGATTGTTTTATCAATGTTTTGAAAAATTTTGTGCGCAATTTTGTATTTTTCGGCCTCTACTAGATTTTTATTTCAGTCTACTCATCTACTTAAAACAAATAGTGAAAAAATTTGACCAACCATGCAAACTTCAGACACCATAAAGCTTCCTTCTCTTATCAGTACAATAAAAGGAGAAATTGTAGCTGGGCAACGATGCGATTGGGTTCCCCAATCTCTGCAAACTTTCGGTTCTAATAGAGAAAATCAATTCTCAGAGTTTTTAACTTTTGGTTTAAAAAATTCATATTCCATCTTTAAAAAATGAACATAAAAAAGCGTTATAAAAGTTTTAATATTAAAATTTTTTTTGAAATTTTAATTAATTTTAAAAATAAATTTTTTTTTGAATGAAAGTAATATGAACTGATATGGCAACGAGTTGCATTCACATTGCAGTTTGAAGCCGAAAAATTGATTACATCGTGTATGCGATAGTATTGAATTGCAATTATTAGTGATGATGTTAAAATTAGCAGTCAGGTTAGGTATCCAATCCTTTCGACCTGTGCTATGAAGCAATGGAATTTTTACATGTTTCGGTTGTCAACAAAACAATTTCATATAATACGTTGTGAATGTTGTAAAATGTTCTGAAAGGATATTTTGAAAATAGACATATTAGTTATTAAACCAAGTAAATGGATGGTCCATTCGTAATTAATTATTAAACCAGAGAAATGAATTGTCCAAAGTTTTCCTGTCTTGATATTGTGTCGGAATAAAATTTTTATATTTTTAAGCTTATGTTCCGCTATCCGCTTATAAAAAGTCGATTTTCAAAGTTAATGGGCCATAAATTGATCCGATAATAAAATTCAAAATGTAAATTTTTACCAGCTTTCCGTTAAAATGTTCGGAAAATCCACGCACTTTTCAAAAAAAAAAAAAAATCAAATGTGTCCTCTGCAACGTGCCAACAATGATACGAGCGAATGATAAAAATGATCATTAAAAAGTATCTATTTAACAAAAAAACATGTTGAAAGCATGATATCTTCGAAAAGCACTGAAAATTGAAAGTTAAAAACCAGAGATGAAACATCGGTGCGAGATAATTGAACTGGCTATATCTTCATTAAATAAAATGAAATAAATTGCACCAAAAATTAGTGGCATGATTGGATTCAATTAAAATTTGTTGTATTGAACTTAAGCTGCGTTGACCAAGCATTGAACTTGAGACTTGCGCTGAACGTTAAACCGACAAAAAATATTTAACATATGTAAATATCCAAATTTTCCTTTTTGGACTCGTCAAAGTACAACTACAAACTTTTAACAAAACTATTCGCTTGCAACCTTGATTTACATAACGAGTTTCTTTTAATAATGCCTTCGAAGAATATTCAAGCATCATCGGAGTGGCGTATTATTAATTCAAAGAAATTGCTTCGAGGTAGGCTGTTTTGGAAAAATAACCAACGGTGTGCGAATTCAACATGAGAAGAAAAATACGTTATGAGGATGATTTGAATTGGACTTTTCTATGTTTCATTTTTAGTCGATGGAATAAATGCTCAATAAATATACGTATATCAAACTAGAGTATTTTCGAAATGGTTTTTGTTACAATCTATGCAAATTGCGGAAAATCTCAAAAAATGCAGGGAGGAGAAAGTATTTGTGACATTACAAAAAATGCTATAATGTTTAATTTAGCAAATCATATGGAGTTCCGAATTCTATGTTGATACTCTCATTATTTTGGAACTTTGTGGATAAAAGTGAATATGAAATAAATATGAGTAAAGTGTGCATTCAATGATTGTCAAATGATAATAAGGTTCGTTTGTGGATGTGTCAAGGTTTTTGAAGTTTGCATTATTACAAACGCAATGGTCTCTAATTTTTTCCCTATGAATGATTTAAGATTGTTTAACTTAGCATTTTTTGCACTCTTATAGGTTTTCGAATTGGTTTAATCAACTAATTCAATCTATTAAAAGAAAGTAGTGAAAAAATTTCACAGCGTTGTTTTTCCAACTATACAACCTTCAGGCACTTCATTTGTGGACAATTCCGGTCAGTCCACTGAAGCGTTAAAATAGAGAGTGACCAGGTGAATGCACTGCATTATTTATCACTAGAATCCGGAAGCCTATCGTCGTTTTTGCGCTGTTTACGTGTCCAAGTGATCAGATCTGCACCACTAGGACACGGATACATAAACCAAGCTCAGGTAGTCCGTGAAATTCGATGCGATTGCGGAAAACCGGTTAAACATGATGAAAATTGGATATACTTCAACAGCTTCGTAAATAAGTAGTTTTGCAACAATAATGCTCGATCAGTGACAAGCCCTTCCGTGACAAAAACGAAACACCCGTGCAAAAATCATTTTCCTTAATTTGAATGATTTGTCACATCTACCCTCCTTCTCAAACTTTTCGCCGAAAGCCTTGGATTCTTTCGGTTCCTTCCAAAGCAATTCACCATTCCACCGGAAATGCTTTTAAAAATGAATTTTTTTAAATAATAAATTCAAACTTAATTTAAGAAAATTAAAAAATTTAATTAAAATATATATATGCTAAGTCAGGAAGAAACAAATAACTAGAAAACAGCATTCCCGTGAATCCAGTTCACATATGGCAGTTATTCGGGCCGTCCATCAAGGGATCATCCTACCCCAAACCATTGAAGTAGGACGCCTGATAAACGATAAGCGCTCGAGCCTGTTTCTAACTCAAATGAAATAAATAGATACGCTTTCAAACAGTGATGATATCACCAGTAAAAATGATCGCCTTTTTCTATAATATTTCTCCAATGGTAAATGTGTAAATACAAGCAGAATATTCTCTTCTCTTATTTCTCAATAACTTTGTATTTCCTATTGTAATGACAAGGCTATCGTGAGAATTAAAAAGAGATGAACACGCATAATAAGTTTTGTGAAGGTACAACTTTCGAATTCGGTTCATAAGTGTGAATTTCTCGAAGTTTTTGAGTTGTTATCTATGTTGAAACGATTTTTCGTGGTTATCTGTCATAAAATAGAAAAACTGTTGGTTTTCATGACTCGGTTTAATTTTTGTCAGTTGTTCCCAATCAAGATTTTCTTTTTTTTTTATCAACGAAACGACGAACGAACCCTTATACGAGGCAGATTTAGATATAAACAAGACCCCTGGCTGTGAGCCCGCAATAATAAAGCATGAGACTTCTTGCATGGTTGGGAGGCATGTGTTGGACAGAGTTGTCGGGAGTGGGAGGAGCAGGCGAGCACTAGTTCGTTGTTCTTATAACGTAGGATGTCTGAGTAGTAGTTCAATTATTATTATATTTCAATAATTATTACTTCTATTCAATAATTATTATTTTGAACAATTCAAAGTAAAGATTTAATGGCTTTCACCAAACCCGTTCTCTAAAGAAAGCCCAAAAAGCCGAAGGTTCAATAGAATGAGGAGGATGTGGCTGAGGATACAACCGACTTGTTTCTGTGAGGATGGCATACGAAAATTCCCTATACGGTAAAAAGTGTGCTTGTCAATCAATGCATTGTGCAAAAAATTAACTGTAATTTTTTGCAAGTAAGAATAACAATTTAAAATAAAAAAAGTCTCGTTTATATTTGCTTCACATCGTTGTGTTATCATTATCTGATTCGATTCAGAGTCAGACCTTAATCTTACTTCTAATAAAATTAAACTGTTCTAAAAGTCGGTTTTGGAATGGACTTCGTCGTCAATGTGTCGTCAAATCAATGACACTTTAGAATCGAGTGATATTCAAAAATATTACTGCGCGACTAGTAAAAGTGAAGGCGTAATAATTGATAAGCGATTGCAAATTGAATTTGTCACAAATCGCAAAACCATTCCTAGAAGTACGTTGGGCCGGTAATCTTCTGAACAAGTTGATGGCGCTCGGAAGGTATATTAGTATCAACTTAAGCATTCAAGACGACATAGCTCTCACGAATGGTGTAATCGTGTTAAAAAAGCGACGTTGAAATCAAAGAAAGGTGGATCATATTCTTCCTAAACCTAATATATATACTCTGCCATTTGTATATAGTGACCATGCCTATGTTTAAAATCGTGGGATCGTTTTTCCAACAAAAAACTATCGCCTCGATTTTACACCTATATTTAAAGAGCCCAAACGTGGCATCCAGAGCACCAATAGACGATGAATTTGAAACGCGTTGAAACTGTACGCGTCTACCAATGAAATTATACAAAAGCATGAAATTTCCAAAAATTGTTAAGTTCTTATATCTACTGAATATTTAAATTTGAATGAAATTGCGTTCAAAGAGCAAAAGCAATAACCCACAGATAAAAATTGTACTAACTCAATTCATTTTGGAATCTACAAGCCTTGTACAAGTAAAAAATTCAAATGTACATACGAATTGAAACCCAAAATTAAAATTCTTGCAACATCCGTCCAACTTTGTATTAAATATAGGAAAAATCTTACAGCAAAGTATCGACTCAGTCATTGCAAAGTCCAGCCTAGCACAAAAATGGCAAGATGGGGCAAAAAGCAAAATGCCATGATCTAGTTTCTGATGCGTAAGTGCAACGATTCCACGAATCAAAAAGCTGCGTGTGCCGCACAAAACGAGCTCGGGTTGTGATAATTCAAGGTGTTCCGCACACCATGACGATGAGTCCGCTTCAAAGCTGCCGTATTGGCACCGATTACGCGATCACATGTTATACTTGTTCTTTTTGAACTACCAGCACTTTGTCGGTATTGCAAGCATAAGTGCGCAGTGTTCAAATGGAATTCGAGAATGGGATGGTTTATATTTAGATTAGATTTTATTCCAATACTTTTCTTTTGCAAATGCAGATACGTTTTTCAAAATAGTTGCATGCATTTATCGGTTGGCAACTCGATGTTGCAGTATAATCAGTATTTAGTTTAAATGTTTAAATCCCTTTGGTAGAATCAACGTTTCTAACACTTTATTTGGTTTTTCTTGCAGGCACAACGACCAGAGAATACTGTGATGCAAGCATTGGAATCTTTGAATGATGCTCAAGTGAACGATTTTCTCAGTGGGAAGACGCCACTAAATTTGAGTATGCGCTTGGGCGACCATATGATGCTGATCCAGCTGCAATTGAGCACGGTGAACCCTTCAAGTCCCTCGCACACAAGCTCAAGATCTCGTTCAAATCAAAGGAGCAGTAGCAACAAAACTTCCTCACTATCATCGTCGGCACCGACTTCGACAACAGCCACAAATTCTTCGAGCGGAACTCATTCCAATAGTGGAGTTCAACAGCATACAATCCGCAAACTAGAAACTGAAACAAATAACAGTCGCCATAATAATAGTAGTTCCTTAGGATTAGAACATGTAGGGCCCCGTTCAACATCTAGCAACAGCTATCAGGAAACGGCTATTGCAGGAGCGTCAACAGAATCATTTTCAGCTAGTAATATTTCTGATAATGGCACTAGTAATACTCGTGGTGTTTCCTCTTCGTCTCCTCAGTCGATGCCGTCAAACGGGAACGTTATTACTTCGCCTTCTACATCCGCTGATGACACTCGGACCTTGTCAGAATGCTGCTCATCTTTGAAAAGCACGTCTTTTGCGCATGAATCTCTGCTGGAGCAGTCCCCGATTAAATCTCTTTCGAACTTAGTTTCTAGCCCCATTAAAACAACTTCGATTACAAACATTCCCACTATCACCAGCAGCTTCAGTGCAACAGAACCAAATAGTAATTCAACTTCGGGCGAGGTTCATCAGGTTCAAGGCACAACAACATCTCCGTCAACAATAGTTTCGTGTTCTGACCCAATATCGGCAAAACTGACATCATGTTTGTGCAAACGTCTGAGCAACAGCACCAAGAACTGTGACTTGAGTCAGTGCCAAACTCGCCAAGACCTGCCACTTACGTCGCTAGGTTCGCCGTGTGGCGCCGGAGGTAATACCGGTGATATGTGTAGCCGTAGAGTGATGGCTACAAGCACGCCTAATACACACCCTAGCGTCTTAAAGCAACCAGGTAATCCATCCTTCCTGCATAAGACCGCCAATAATCCGATTGTCAGATCAAAACTCCATCGCCACCATCATCATCATAGTCATCATCACCATTCACATCATCACTACGCCACCACCAATGGCAGCAGTGGGTTACGTAAATCGACGGCGGTTGAGAAAAGTAGATCCTTGCCAGTAGCAGAAGGGTCAGGTTCGGCAGGTGCATCTTCAGACAACACAAGTGCCGAGAGTAGTTTTGATTTGGATGAATCGATGACAGCTATCAGTGCAACCGACAGCAGAGCTTTGGCTGAAGCTTCCCGAAACCTTACCCAAACACTGCGTAAGCTGTCCAAAGAAGTGTTCACAAGCAAGGTGGATCTCAGTGAAGAAACTCCGAGGAAGAATGGCTCAGGAGCTGTTATAGAATCGATGAAAAACCACGGCAAGGGTATATATTCGGGTACGTTTTCAGGAACCTTAAACCCTGCCCTTCAAGATCGCTACGGTCGACCCAAACGGGATATATCTACTGTGATCCATATTCTAAACGATCTTTTAAGCGCAACGCCGCAGTACAGTAAAGGGGCCAGAATTTGCTTTGAATCGCCGACAACTAGCAAAAGTGGAAAAATCAGGACTTCCACTTCTTCTGATGCTTGCAACAAGTGCTACAGTTCGACGAAAAGTAGTAATTGTGTGTACGGCGAATGCAATGGCCACTACAGCGGTAGCAGTTCGTCATCCTCCCCAGCACAAACTTCTTGCCATCGTAATGCTATATCAAGTGATAGCTGCAGTTGCTGCGGGCAGGATTCCGGACTATCGTTCGAGACAAGCCAATCATTGACCGCGTCAGAATGTTCCTCGTCGGTTAGCAGCTTTTCAGACATGAACTCGCTAAGCAATTCATCCTCATGCACTTGCACTTTTCTTAGAAACAATAAAGCAAGCACGAACGAAAGCCCAAATATCACCTTGCACGACGTTAGTACCAATGCCAGTGTGGACAAAACAATATGTAGCAAATGCGTAGCTGAATTTGAGAACAACAAAACCAAGTGCAAACTGGATCAATTGCGATTAGTTATGCAGCAAAGCAAACAGCGTCGCGAGGCGCGGAAATTGAAAGGAGCTCCTTATGGAGCCAGAGTTCTGAGCACGAGCACTACAAGTACCAACAACGGCACAGCATCAACATCGCCCAGCGTATCCTCGGCAAGTAGCACCTCTGCTTCAGCAACTGCTGCCAGCACGATAGCTCCACTGGCATCGCCAAGCGAGGTTTCGCCTAACCACATCGTTGAGGAAGTCAACACTGTAGCGTAATCCCGTTTGGCCGTTTCCTGCATCAATACGAGCTGACTTGACCGACTTCTGGCATCGAATCAGGCAAACATCAATAATCCATAAAACGTTATTGCTTATCTTATAAGAACCGGCGCCGAAGTCCATCGCAACCACAAATAAAAGATTCTAATTCGGTTTCTGCTGCATCCAAACAGCGCGCTCCAAGCTGTCAACTAGTTATTGGGCTTCTGCGACAAGCGACAGACGTTTTCCTTACAAAGTGATTAAATAAACAGTAACTATTCTTAAACCACAAAAATGTACAAATATATCGCATTTCGTTATAACTAATATTTACTATAACACATAACATAAAATTACTATACCTAATAAACGATATAGCTTTTATCAAGCGTGTATATAACACGATGTGGAACATATTGTCTTGCATAGAACAGAATCACGAAAAATTCGGTCGTAGTAGTTTCCCCAATATTTTTCAATTGACGTTTGTTAAATATATGAATATATGTCAAGTATTTTGTTTTGTTTGTGACGACATTGGTCATTGTTAGTAGAGTAGTAACAAGATACTGTTTAGAAAATTCGAAATTCATTGTTTTTGACTATTTTCAGTTTTGCATTCGGATTCAATTCAATTGACTAATTACGATTAATTTGACGAAAACATTGACCAGTATAACTATAAAGGAATGTGAGCAAACGATGAAGTACGTAAAATTGCTGAAAATCATTTGTTTAACGTCCTTAACATCTGCAATTGGTTGTAGAATCACTTGAACGTGATTAAAGGATCTATAGAGGAGCAAAACGCATTCACTATTTTTAAAGAGATAAATTCTAGCATTAAGATTCTTTACACATAATATTGTAATAATAGGGCGAAGATGGAGCGCAAATGCGAGATATTCGTTTGTCTATATAATTTACGTTAATTTTGTTATGAAACGTGTACACACTTCTTGGATGATAGGCTTAGTGATATTTCTTTTCCTTGTTATATAAACCAATTCCTAAAGCAAACCTAAAATAATTGTTTTTCATTTCGGACGCTGACTGAATGGTCGCCGGGTGCGATTTTGTTGTTTTCTGGTTCAAGAGTTGATCACGCGCATTACGTGATTTTTGTTTACAAATTATTTCTTTTTCGGCTTTAAATGTGAATAAAATTTTGTGTTTACAAAAGAAAATCCTTACGAAATTTCATCGAAAACATTTATTTTGGAAAGGGGAAACGGCGCCATAAACTGAAATAGCTTCTTGTGTGGAAACACCAATCATCTAATTTATGCCATATACCATAACGGGTATTTAGTTAGCAAGTTGCATGACTGAACCCTGTGTATGCGATTTTCTGCGGAAAAATATCCACTTTAACATTTCTCCAGTTTCATTTTGTAATTAGTATGCATACTTGATATTTATTTGACTTATTCATTAGAAGTAATTCTTTTTTGAGTGGATATCAAACCATATAACACAAGCAGCATATGTTAGTTCTATTCTCAAAAATCCAAACCTAGTTCCTCCGCCAAATGTTAATCGTTTCTCCTTGTGCTAAGTTTCATTCTGATTTCCAATTTAACAATAAAAGTAACGAAAGTAAAGAAAAACTTTGATTGTTTCTATATGGGCTCTCAGAACCATGTTTTCGATAGTTTCTACCATGTTAAAAATAGTTTTTTCTTCTGTAAGGATCAAATCGAGAAGGAATGGAAGCAAAATAGCAATATGTCGTATGTATGTTCTAGAGAATTAATTACATGTACTCTCACAACACTTAGATGAACCTCAGTATAAGTAATTCAATGACTATGCGTAAACAATTGCGTAGCTAAGTTGTCTATTTTATATAAATTCGAAGAATTATATAGCAGTAGGATTTGAAGTGTTTTTCCTTTCCGTTTGTCTCTTATATCCATAACAGTATAAAGAGAATAATGAATTATGGCTGCAAGATGTAATCTGGAAATGCGAAAAATAAAAAAAATTACTACCTAGATAAAGTAAAAGAATTAATAATATTTAGTCATTAATAGTTGATAGATCTAACTTTTAGTCACATTACCTTTCACTTGTGTTTAACTTTTTCTTTTGAAGTAGACCTCGATGACGAGAGATCTCTTATGATATGAATTTGATGTTTATTTAGTGAATAAAGTAAATAAATATGAATCAAACGATTTTAGTATGTAAAAGCTTTGTGACGAAGTAAATATACTATTAAAGATTACAATGTGTAAAAAATACTTTGTTTCATTTCGGAGCCCACAGTAAAGAGTAATAAAATCAGCTATTTAATGATTATAAAACTTTATTCGGACAGATGTCTACATAAAATGGACGGAATTAGTTACAATTACAGTTACAGAGATTCAAAGGTCTACTGCAAAATGGACGGAATGTGTTTGACATCACAATCTTTTATCTAATTTCTATTTTAAACAAGAATCTGCAATTTGTAAAAACGCGGTCAACCTTACACTTAATATGTTACACTATCGACGTTTGCTGGCAGCTCGTCATATCGGTTCAAATGAAGGCAATAACGTAACCGATGAAACTTGCTGCTAGCGCTACAAAAATACTCGAACTTTTTTGTGAAGTTCCGTTCTGGAAATAAAATAAAGAAATTGTGAGGAAATATATAATAAGTCTGCTTTGGCTGAAATTAGTTAGGAATTTAGTTTCTGATCAAATCACAAGAAACAAGAAAATGATCGCTTTGAGCAATTATTCCATGCACAAAACTATTATGAAGGGGTTTGTTTACCCTCCTGATTTGATGCGATATGAGAATTTAATGGCAAGCTCCTTTTTAAGAGATTTTAATAAGCCACACATCAATTCAAGGAATGGAAATGCATAAATAATATAGTACTCACAATTACATAGTAGTTACAACGATCGCCCATACAGCACTCGGAACAAGTCCAGTCTTCGTACCAGATATGAGTGCAATATGGCATGTAGCGCTTCCTGGTAGCAGCACATTCTGCTTTCGACGAACATCGTTTCGACACATAATATTGCTTAGGGGCTCCTTCAGACCAGTAGGGCGTACTTCCCCATCTTATTTCAGTTAAACACGTATCCTGCCCTTGATCGCATGTCTTAATTGTATTTAAACACTTTTCAACGTTATTGTTTTGATTTGTGCACACATAGCATTCGAGGGTGTATACTGAAATCAGTAAAATGAAAGTTTGCGATTCGCAGACATGAGTTGATATGATTACCTTCAGTAATGAACAAGCCCAGTTGTGCGCAGATAAGCATGAACTTCAGAGGATCCATACTATTGACTAAAAACAGGCATTAATTTAAAACAGCAGAAGCAAAAGCAATGACAAACTATGTGACATTTCTGACACAACAGACCACACCCCGGACGATGGTGGAGTGGTGAGTTCAAACGTCAAAATTGCCTTCCAGTAATGCCATTAGAGCAGAAAAGTAACTCTTACTTACTTACTTACGACTTATGGCGTTTTCTCATAAATATTTGGAAAATTGTTAGCCAGCATGAAATGGAGAACAACTTTGTAATCCGTCAAATAGGGTAGCAGAGAAAAGTTAACATAACGTTTGCAAGTCGAATACTTCCTAATTGCACACGTGAGAACTGAACAACAAAATGAAATTAGCTGAACTACAAATTTTCAAATCTTACTTCAACAATTAAATGAATGTCTAATGAGAATTATCGCGCCTGAAGCTAAACTGGAAAACCGAATAAAAACAATGGCTATTATTTTCTGAGATCTGATCAAGATTTGGACAAGCAATTATATTTCAAGCAAACGAGACACCTCAAAACGAAAAACTGAATGATGGAGCACTGTTGATGGTGGGAAGAGTCAAACCAAAGTGGATACCAAGAATATTTTCTTTCATCTTACTCAATGATGAATTGTCGTTAAAATACAATGTAGCCAACGTGGCATTCCAAAAGAAAGGCATCGAATTGTTAATTTGTAATGACTCTTTGCTATGTCGTCTATACTATTTGAAAACAAATATGCCTGTTTCGGAAATAACGGCATTTTAGCTGAGTTTCCAGTTGTGAAAAAGCAACAGAAGCAAAGTAAAAGGCTGTTCATAAATTTCATTCATTGGTTAAAATTTTTTCAAAATATAAATTTTGTAAATTTTGAAAAACGTGTTCACAACAGAAAGAAGCATGTTATTCTTTCTAAAAACAGTTTACACCAACGTATCCAAAAAGAATACTTTAGTACTTTGTTTTAAAGGATATATGACTTTAATTACTCTCGCAAATTGCAGGATAATTAGATAACTAGTTAACTTCCGACCACGAGTTAACATTATTTTAAAATCCAGAGGATTTTACTCTTACTTACTTAGTTACAGCTGCTTGATCTTCTACTTCTTTTTGATCTAGAATTTCATAAATTGGTTGAATATATACCAATTCAATTTTTTGTATTTCAAACATTCTGATTTCCATTAATAAAGAATACAGGCATGAGCAGCAGACGGCCAATGTTCATAAAATAAGGTGATTTTAAAAAAAAAGAATGAGAACAAGTTATTATATATTTGAAATTATGGACATTTGAAGGGAATAAAATTGTCTTAAACATGTAGATTTTAATTTCTAAAATTGTATTGAAATGTGGACCATTCTGATTTTCTAATGCTGACCAATGATTCGAGCTTCAGAGTTAGAAAGAATATTGATACTACGAGTGTATTATAACGAAAAATCAACAATTTGTCGATTATAACTAAAATTGTTAATTATTCACCTCAATGTTGTGATGTCTTTTTATTATGGTGATTCATTTGATAATGAATGAATTGGAGTGAACAGTCGAACAGTGGAGCAGTCAAACAACTGGTGTCGAACAGTTGCTTGTGCAATGTCACGAGTGACAGTGTGATGAGGCGCGTTGAGTTCTCTGTCGTCATTCTCTGAATATGCTTTCAATAATGTTCAGGGTTGCTTTGACTTGTTCTCCGTTTAATTTCACGCGGCGGTACTTCTAGTTCAGTTCACTTAAATAAACATTTAGAACAGCAGCTTGCTGTTAGTCTAGAGGATCAAGTCATATGTAATTGGTGCTCGGTTAGACGGAAGCTCGTTTGCTGGTAGATGGAAGTTGTTCTCTTCCTGGAAGTGACAGTGCCTGTTTTTTTTGCAACAGACACAGTGTAGTGTACGTTTCGTGGTTGCTATGCAAATTGTCTTTCACGCTTGCGGCTTATTGCATCCAATTTGATATTATTTGACTTTTGTCGACCCCGATCTAATATCTTTCGTTTTATAATTGGCGGCCAATCAAGTTTAAAGACGCAAAAACTCCGTTTTAGAACGTGATGGCACCTAACTTCAGTAAATTGGCAAAACACCAAAGTGCAATAGTCGGAGTAGCAGGAGTTTCGGCAGCAGTTTGGATCATTGCCTATGGAAAGTTTTCTCACAGGAAAAGGTAAGTGTAGTAAATCAAGTTCTAGGTGATGCTTCCATTGTCAATTCTAGCAAGGTGAGTTGAAAATGAAAGAAAGAAACCAGTTTTGGCTACAGGGTTTCGGTGTTAATAAAGAATTCAACCAATTCTTTATTCTTTATCGCACGAAATATACAGAGATTAATTCTGTCTGGGTTGTGTTCGTGTGCAGATAACGTTCAAATGATTCAGCATTAAAAATCATTTACTCGATGTAAACCAGCTCTTCACTGGTTTTAATACTAACTGGCGATTAAATTTCAGCCAATTTACTAATGTGTTTTGGATTACCAAATATTTCAAGACATACTCTCTACACTTTCGAAATGCATTCTCCTCAATCTCAGTCATTCAATAGCTGACGACTAAGATCAAACGAAGCAAACACTGGAAAATACAGTAAACAAGATCATGCTTGATGAATCCGAGTTTATCTACAAGGCGAAATAAAATGTATCTAGAAAACAATCTACGTATCTATCTATCTACCTTTAAACGGTAGCCGGCTTTTAGTTTCAAAAGAGATTCATCGATGAGTAGTAAGGCTTCTTTTGTCTTCAATATAAACCCGATTTGATGTTTATAAGCTTCTGCATGCAATGGGAAAAGATAGAGTGTAAACAGTACATTGAAAGTAACGTATGGGTTTCAGGTTACCTGATTGTTCTTGTATCTTGAAATAAGATTTTTACGTAAAATCAATACATTAAATATGTACATATGCCGTTTCTAATGTAGAAGTAAAGAAATAAATCAGATGCAACGATATTTTGCACCGAATATGGAGGTAATATTATAAGAAAGTGAATTCTGTTAATAACTTTTGCGAGTAAGGGCATCGTGGTTTACTTTAAACATTAAACATAGTAATTTCATATGCAATCTCGACAATTCGATTCGCGAAGGACCGCACATATGCTCTTATAATTTCTGCAAACTATTTCTGTTTGATTTGTAGAGCTGATAAGATAATTCTTAACCTTGATAAAAAATATGCTGCCTCAATATCAAATTCGTAAAGTTTATGAAATTCGTTCGGGTGTAGGTAAAATTTGCAAATTGAAGGTATTGCCAGTTGTGCAACCAAAATTTGTAGCGGAAATTGATACTTATTTCGGTGCAGTGAAGCAAATTTAAAGACGAAAAAGCAAAAGAACCTTTCTGATTTTTGAGGTCGAAAAAGCTAAAGTAAACATCAATGAAGAAGTTTTTTTTCGATAATTCGTGTCGTTTTTGTCATAGATGACGTGAACTGCACATTTCATGTATTAGCCAGCGCTTATTTTATTAGATACTATTGTGATTCGACTTCAGACTATCTTCAGTCAAAAGCTGAGCGTCATTATTAAGCAACAAGTTGGTTAAAAATAAACTTGAAAATGGACAAAGAGAGCATTATCAACGTATTTTATTGTTTCGCTTCCGAAAGGGCAAATATGTGGTGTAAGCTCGATTAAATTTTGTGAAGTAAATGGTGAGGACTGCTTGACTGAACGCTAGTATCAGCGTTGGTTTGCTCCTTCCGTTCTGGAAATTATAATGTGGAAGATGCACCACATACTGGACGTGCAACCTTTACTGATGACGACAAAATAAAGGAAATAAATAGGTAGCAGATAAGCTCGACATATCGAATTCATCCGTTTACTTGCACTTACAACAGGTTAAGTAAAAAAGATGGATGTTTGGGTTCCTCACGCATGAAAGGAAATCCACCTCCCCGAACGCATTATGATATGCGAATCATTACTGAATTGTAACCAATCCAAAGTCAACAGTCACCGAAAGAAGATTATACTTTCCGTGTGGTGGGATTACAAGGGTATAGTCTACTTTGAGCTGCTTTCAAGAAACCAAACTATTGATTCGAATGTCTAGTTTTGTGAACTATCGAAATCAAACGAAGAAATCAAGAATAAATGTCTCGAATTGGCCAACCGCAAGGGCATGATGTTCCATCATAATAACGCTACACCTCCCAACTTTTTGGTAACCCGTTAAAAATTAATAGAGCTCATTTGGGAACTGATGCCACATCCACCCTGTAGCCCTGATTTAGCACTACCTGACTACCATTTGTTTCGCTCCCTTCTAAACCAGTTGATTAGTAAAGGCTGTTAAAATTAGTTGGACCAATTCTTCGCTCCTAAAAACCAAGGCTTCCTCGAACGTGGCATTTTTACACTAACCGAAAGATGGGCAAAGGTCATCCGACAAAATGGTGAATAGATCATTGATTAATGTTTGTTGTAAATATAAATAAATTTACTTTGAAAAGCATTTAAAATAAAGACAATAATTACCGAAAAACGTAATATATATTTGCCGGGAACGTTTTTTAACTCTATGTTGAGTTGCTCTTATTAACACTTGATGTGCCAGCCGGTCAGATGTCCCTAGGACATCTGATTAATTCTAAAATTTTTTTAAAATTTTTTTTTAGCAGTTCTAAGGATGTTTATTGGTTTATATTTTTTAAATTGTTACTGACTTAGTTTTTTTCTTGTAAATGGTATATATACATTCATTTGTATTCTTACAAAACGTTTGGAAACCAGGCATGCAGTTTTTCTGAGCTCGCAAGTTTTCGGCAGCTCTCTCTTGTTCGCGTGTATTGTTTCAACGAATGAGGTATTTCAAAATCTAAATTGTAATGCCAAAGGATTATTTGCAGCAAAATAATCGGTTGATATAGTGCTGCCTTTCATGGTATGCGGAGCAATAAGTTTTATTTCGACAAATTCGATCAGGGGGTTTGATGCATTTCGAATCTCATCTCGTAGTACGGAAAGCCATTTATCACCAAGCCATTTTTTCGTCTATATATCAGTACATTATACAAAAAGCTTTGTCTGAAGTAATTACAGTTACCTGATTTGGTCCTTAGTCTATCTTTTTCTTCAGACGTGCAAGAAAGCCGTATGTTTTCGAAATCACTGTGGCTGCGTTTGTCGTTGTCGAATGAAACAAGGCAAGGCTCGACACTTGCCTTGATTAATTTGAACCTTTGCATTCTGCTATACTATCTTTATTTCATTTTCAACATTTTAATGTACTAAAAGGTAAATATACGAAAAACATAAGACAGAAATGGAATGTGGCGATATTATGGCTCCCAAGAACTGTTCACTATTCAAAACATTCCAACATTGATCACGAGGTGTTCGAGCACTCCGACGAAGTTATAAACAGAATCTGTTGACTCCACCTCTAAGCTGGTGACGAAGTACGAACTAGTGTACTATATCATTCGTTTACCTTCTCTGCGCAGTACTCCTGTTTTGATACTTTATTCAAGAAAGAAGGGACAGACCACGGGGCCAGAGGACATTCAACGCAAGTAATATAATTTATTCACTTTATTTGCTCCAACATACTGATTAACGTATTGAACGTTTGTCTGCATAAAGGTGTACTCTCAAAATACTAAGAGATTAGGCCTGTACTGACCGACAAAGGAAAATTAAACTTGAACGTTTTAATGACGCAAATCGTCCTTAAACGCATGCGCACCGCTGTTAGGTGTGTACTCGAAGACCACATCCGGGGATAGATAATTGCAAGAGGTAATATGTCATAGAGTGGGTGTATCTCCAGAGCAGTATGGTTTTCAAAGTGGATAGTCAACAATTTCTGATCAAGTGGGTAATTGCTAAAGTTGGGCAAGCAGGAGCGCACAATTATTATTCTTGTGCGTTTTGTGGTATTCGTAATGGTACAAAGCTACAATTCTTCAAAATGGACAAATGTTGTCAGGTCTTTCGAAGAGTCTTTTTCTACCCAGCTTGCCTTTTCATCAAAAGACAAATTAAATTATGTGCCAAACTAAACTTTGGCAATCCTACCCACAAAGAAGGAAACGTTCGATCACTTCTCGGCGAAAAGGAAAGAGAAGTCACGTCTGAAAGAACTGCCATTGTTTCCATACTTTTCAGCTGCTAAGCATGGAAATGGAAAAGCAGCTGAAAAGGTGGTCTGCCTTCTCTGATTGAGTCAGCCGCGGAGAAGAACGAGGTCTTGCTCAAACATTTCTGGGTGAGAGATTTATTGTCTTTAATGACACTTACAGTTCGTCACTAAGGGCGTCGCCTTCATGGCCCTACTACAATAATTTATTTTTGTTGTTATCATTATCGCTATGATTATTATTTTAATAGCTTTAGTAAGGCTTGATAAAAAACACAGAGATGTGCTTGCAGGGGTAGGAACAACAAAGAAAAGCCGCTTCACGAGAGTTGAGAATACTTACTAATGCTTTGGGGCAAGAAAAGCAACATGATGCGAGACCGGTCGATTGTTCTTGATGGCAATACTGATTACTTCTTGCACAAGTTTGTAATGTCAAGGGATCTTGACTACTTGTTTTGTCCAAGGATCGCAGATCATCCGTGTGACACGTTCTGATGGTAGAGCTCGGAAGCTATCCAGAAAGCCGAGTCAATAAGATTGTACGATTGAATGAACCACGTGTCAAAATACACTAGGGTGTTTCTACTGATAAAAAAAGAAGTTTTTATAGAGGGTCGTTTTCACGACGAAGACTGCCTCCATTATCATTTCCAAATGAAGGAAACTGAAAGCGTCATTCGTTGAACAAGGGCAATTGGCCCTTCTCCAAATTTTGTAGCAAACATGTTCAGGCGTCGTTTTTTAAATAACAGGAGAGTTTGGAAGGCATGTGCTTCTTCTCGATAGTGGTGCTCGAAGTAACAGGTAAAATATTTAGTCAAAAAATTAGTATTCAAAATAGTTTTCAAAAAGCGTTCACCTCCCAAACACAAGGAAAGCATGTAAATTGCTACTGTTAAAGTTCACTTTGATTATTATTTATATTCTTATATGACTTTATTGAATTGAGTTATTGATAACGACGAATATGTAGTAAAGAAGATGAAATCAATGATCTGATAGGGTTGACATTCATTAAATAGTTAAAACTTTAAATACAAAATTTTGAAAGCAGTGAGTAATTGGGCGATTCGATGGGAATTTGGAAACCACATAGGAAAGTTAATAATAAAAGTGCTGAATGTTTGATAGCAAATAAATAATGAAAATTAAAAACTAAACTATTTATTGATTTAAGGGAACGGTTCCACTAAATCTTGTGTAAAATCAGAAGCATTTATAAGGAATGAAATCAGTGCGGCTTCCAAGCTTGAGTTATATGGCTAGCATCCAAAAGTGGAATCCTTACTTCTTTTCCAATTACCATCATGCATTTCATTAATCCTCAATTATATTTGAATGTTTTGAACTTTAAGGTCATATTAGTATCAACTCCGCTTGAAAAATTTCAAATTCTTTAATCAAATAAAATTCCATTGCATTGTTCGATAAATTAGTGAAATTCGGTTTAAAGTGCTTTATATTGTCCATGTGCTTTCGCAAAGATTTACTCATTCGATGCTAACCTCAGTACTCATGCCAGTGCTTATATATGTGTGTCTTTCAATGTCGAACATGAGGGCCAAGCAACTTGCAATGACTGCCACCTTCAATCTATCGAATGGGTCAAGATGGTGTTGTTCAGAGCCACTCGCGTTGTATGTGCAATGGGAACGTGATATGTGTGTGTATCTTATTGGCTTCAAACAACATATGGTTAAAAAACAGCTGTTAATTACAAATTGGCGAGTTTGCGTTCATATCTGAGTTTTATTATAAACTGATATTTAATTTGTAACTTAAGATACCAACCTCGCTTTTATTTGATACTTTGCATTTTATAATTTTCCTCTTCAAACTGATTGAAATAGATTTATTTATTGCTCCGTGCATTCGCATGTGTATGCTTTACCTTACGCCACTATTTCATCTTCGAAGCCAATGCTGTGGCACAAATCAATGAAGCTATCAAGTGTGTAATATTCATAGCAGTTGCACTCGCGAAATTTCTGTCGTAATTACTTTTAGATCTTTATGTGCAAGAAAATTACCCGTGTAAATTGAGCAGTCACATAACAATGCAATACGAATAAAAGTCTAATTAGAGCTGTGATGGTGCATATGTTGCACATATATAAGTACTAGACTGTTTCAGTTTTAACACTGTCTAACTGAATCTATATATCAATCTTTTATTGAAAGCATGTAAATCGGTGCATTAATATAGTCAACATCATTGAGTGACATGGGATTGCAATGAGTACACTCCAAAGTTTATCCTCGGATATTACTGTTTGCGTTCTTATATTGGTCAATTATAAATTAGATACACAATCATATTTAATACATTAATCGCTTTGTTGACTAGAAAACTAGTACCAAAACACAATACATGAGCAAGCGTGCAAGCATACCCCATATGATGAATCCCCGCATTACATACTAATTGAGTTAAAGATAAGTGTTCGCACTCTCGCATCCAAGTGTGACTTAATGAAAGTAAAATTCAAAGCACGGCAAGTGAATTACACGTCGAAATCCAAAATAGAGAAACCATCATTAAAGTTTTGCTTTATTAATTCTTGTGAGATTACGTTGATATTTTTAAGTTGTTTTTGGTATTTGGGCTTAAGTAATTTTAGTAGTTGAATCGAAGAAAAAAAGAGCAGTTGACCAAGCTCATGTTTTGTGTTAACATCAGCGATTTCATATAGTGCAATTCGAGTTTTAGGAACCGCAAAGTTTCATATTTCTTTTGAAATCTTCCTATTTTCAGTATATATTTTGTATCAATTTCGTAGATTTAAAATTAAAACTTTGTTTTAATAAATCATCTTATAGCAAGACCATTTTGATCATGTATATTTCAATTTCGTGAATCGACGGGAAACATTTTACAAACAATTTTTTTTCGACTTTGGCTACTGTGTTGTGTTGCTGCTGTGTCATCCCCCAATTTCTGCTGAGTTCGGTACCAATTGTTCTGTTCGATGTAGATTTCGTTGAAAGGACCGTTTCCACATACTATAAAATGCCAGCAAGAACTGGGTTTGGTTTCGTTTATTCCTACTTATTGTATCCATGGCCGAAGACATCATAACGATCCCGAAGATATGATTGAACCTATATCCCATTGTTCAAAATAATCTAGGTATCTATCTATCTACCTTTAAGCGGTAGTCATATGTACATATTTAATCAAGCAGAATATATACTCTACACAATCAGAACGGTAACCTTAAATATTTAATGAACAATGAAAAATGAGAGCAATGGACTACTATCCTTCCCCTTATCACATGTGATGCACATGTCAACCAAAAGGATCAAGCTAATGAGAATAAAACATTGTTCCAAGACGGTCTACTTTGCCCAAAGGACGGAACAATCTAACAAAACGTACGAGGGTCATTTAACAAATACTTGATTGGCCTCACCGCCCGACGGCGCTGCTATTGCAAAATAGCCTACTGTGAAAATTTCAGTCAATTCTCTGCGTTACTTTTGTTTTGATAGCCTTTTGAAGCGAGCGTGTCGGACAGTTATAAAAAACTGGAAAAAGAACAATATCGTTCAGTGATTAGATTCTTGTTTTTAGAAGGGAAAACGCGCAGCGAAATCAAACATCGCTTGGATGCTGTGTACGGTGACTCTTCTCCTTTGATGGCGACCGTCAAGAATTGGTTCAACGAGTTTGTTCGTGGCCGCACATTGTTTTCTGATGAGTCACGCCCAGATGCCCCGAAAAAGGCTGCTACGAAGGAAAACGTTAAAAAAATATTCACGATCTCGTGTTGGCAGACCGTTGATTGAAGGTTTGCGAGATAGCTGAGACTGGAGGCAACGCAGAAGGAACGGTGCATCATATTCTACACGAAGAACTGGGCATGAGAAAGCTGTCGGCGCGCTGGGTGCCGCGTTTGCTCACACCGGAAAACAAGCGCAACCGTGAGACCACATCGGCGACGTGTTTGGTGCTGTTTCAGCGCAATACAACGAAGTCTTGCGTCGTTTCGTGACCGTCGACAAAACATGAATTCACTGGTACACACCAGAGACCAAGGAACAGTCGAAAACGTGGACTTCACCCTGCGAACGTGCTCCGAAGAAATCGAAGACTCTTCGATCGGCCGGAAAGGTGATGGCTACCGTTTTTTGGGACTCACAAAGTGTCATCCACATTGATTACCTCGAGAAATGTAGACGGGGCGCTACTATGCTGACTTATTGGGCCGATTCGACATCGAATTGAAGAAAAAGTGGCCCCGTTTACCAGAGAAAAAAGTGTTGTTCCCTCACGACAACGCGCCGGCTCATACCTCCGCCGTAGCCATGGCCAAGTTGGTCAAATTGCGCTACGAATTGCTGCCACATCCACCGTACTCTCTAGATTTGGCCCCCAGTGACTACTTTTTGTATCCAAACCTGAAGAAGTCACTGGCCGGGAATAGATTTCGGCCGAATGAGGAGGTTATCGCCGCCACGGAGGCCTATTTGGTAGTCCTCGAGAAAACATATTTATTGGACGGGTTGAAAAAGTTGGCGCATCGCTGGGCCAAGTGTATGGAGCTTGAAGGAGATTATGTGGAAAAATAAATTATCACTTTTCGAAAATTTTCGTTTTTCTTTTGTAAGCTAAGTACTTGTTGAATGCCCCTCGTAACATGAAATTTTTTCGCTCATATGACGATTGAGCAATACTGATATAGACGATCAACATTTAACGAACAATTGACGGCCAAACTGATGCTAGAATAGTTCAATGGCGACGTTGGGCAGATATTTGTTGACTTCAAGCCAGCATATGAAAGTTTCTTTTTTGTTTAATCTGGCACTGGATCACGTCTCCAGGAAGCTAGTTGACACAAACTGTAAAATCGTCTGCAGTCAAATAATAGTCAATGCAGGTGATATCAACAATATTTTGCGCTAATTTTCATCGATGAAAAAAAGTTCCTAAAACCCAGTAAACGAATTCAGCAGTAAACGAAGTTGATCGAAAAAATCATAAAAATAAAATCAATATGATAAAACCTAAAAAATTAACATTTAACGACGAATCCAGCTCACGGGACTTCATGTCCTCACGAGCTTGAAATACAGTGAGAAAACAAAGCTCCGCGAAAACAAATCTATAATGCGGCCTAGGGTATATTATGCATCTCTTACGCAGCTATACAAAAAAAATGCTGCACCAAAAGGAGAAATCCAAGAAGAATCGTCGAATTAAAAACGAAATGAACAAAATTTGTACGAACTTCATCTCATTGGGTTGCTCGTTTAAAACGCATGGACGGCTCTCTTATACTAAAAATGGTATTTTACGGAAGGACTGAAGTTGAAAGCCAATCAGGAGACTGAGGAAGCACTGAGTGAATTCTCAAAACATCGAGACGAACTTGATCATAAGATCAGGAAAGTTCAAGTACTAGACAGTGACATCTTGGGAACCTCCATTACAAATGGATTTAGCTGAGAAACTCCTACCTCAAAACCAACCTGATCGAATAATTGCGCGGAACCAATATCGCGTGATTGCAGAAGAGATTACACCAAACAAAAAATCTATAAATGTTCCGATCTCCAATTCCTTGCATATAGTCAAAGTATTCTTCAAGCTGTTGTTGTGTATTTTCAAAATAAGAAAAAAATAATGTAGTTAAAAAAAATAAGTCAATAATAATAATGGGGCAACCGATAGGCCGCACCTGCAGCGACATTTGTTTAAAATGAAGCACGCAGATTTTCCTTTGTGTGTGCGTATGTGTGTGATATCCGTCAGTCCGACGTCCGCGCGGTGAGCTAGTCGTTTAAAAGTAACTTCCCTCGGCCGCCATCATGCAGCCTTTGTATTTTCAAATAAAATTGTCTTTCTAACCTTGTTCCTTCTTCGCTGCAGGTTCGACCTGTCGGTAACCCCATTTTTATTATTTACTTTTTTTTTATTATTATTATTATTATTATATATATATAAATATAGTCCAAATATAGTCCTCCAACACGAGTTTTTATCTCAGCTCGATTTCGGGACTTTACCTGAGCATCTTCTTTCAATATATCCCTAACTTCGTATCCGCCAGAAACGATCTCGTCCTTTGATGTGCAAATTAAAGAGCGCAAATTTATGTTCATCCAATTGCAGTCAAGATACTTCGATAATGAGCAGTTGCACTTACAGCAAGGGTCCGTTTTTCTTTTTTTACACTTCATGTATGTATATTTATTTTTTCTCACTTTCTTTTCTTATTTAATTTTACTATTTGACTCTACTCCGCTTTTATTTACTCTATTCATTTTCTTTCTTCCACCTGTAGTTTTTAATTTATTCACTTTTCACTTCTTCTTTTTTCTGTATTTACTTTCACTCTTTATTCGCCTTTTCTTCTTGTCTTCTTTTAATCTAATTTCTAGATTAATTTGATACTTTATTCTTCTTGTTTATTCACATTTCCTTTTTTTCTTGCCCTTTACATTTACATTTTCTCCTTTTTCTATCTAGTTATTGACAACAAAGAAGTGAGTTCTATCGATTGAAAATTTGTGGCACGCGTTCCGAGAATTTAATGGTTTTTTTACTGAGACATTTTTTGTCTGTTTGATATTATTCATCTAAATATTACTACATAACTTAATCTAATCACAAAGGCTTTCATTTAAATTCTAGTCTTATTTCACATGTTTTTCATTTAACTTAAAATATTATGATTGCAAATAAAATTTTAAACAAAATTTAATTATAAGAAATAATCCTACATGCTCTCTTTTATTTATTAGTAGTTTATTTTATTTTTTCGTTTTTATTTCTTCATGCCGCCTACACAACGAAAAACGAAACACTGAGTATCTGTTGTTTTTCTACAGAGCAGATCCTGGTATCCAGTGGAGGAACCGCTTCTAGAAATCGATTGAGGGGTATGAAGTAGCCGCTACAAAATACAATATATGGATTGGATTTAGGAGTGGATTTAGAAAAACCAACAAAATATTGAAAATGAAAACTTAGAGCTAGTCAAACACTTGACTTCATATAAGCTTATGCTTATAGCCTTAGGAGACTACGGCATGAACTGTTGAAGGGAAGCAACACGGAATGGAAGGGAATGGGTTAATTATGCTCTTACGATTATGTTTGGGTTTTTTTGAATTCTATCTTCGGTATTTGGAATAGTTTCGTTTCTCTATCAAATTTCCTTAGCAATGAGTCGCAGAAGAAACATTCTATCTTTCGGTCTTTTGGAAAAACTGAACTATTAGGTCGAAAATCGATTTCGTGAATAAAAAATTCACAAAATTGAAAGGATGCATTCTATCCTTTTGATCAGCCTATTTTCTGGTTAATCTAGTTTTCTTTTTCTGATGAGGATCGAGTTAAGGACTGAAAATGTTGTTTCAGAGTTACTCACTGGTTGGTCGTTTATGCGTACTTGTTTTTATATTTTTAAATTTATAGCCTTTTTTAAATTTTTCGGTATATTCAATGTCATCGAACTTATATTGTGTTCGTGTGAATCGAAGATTCTGTATATTCGCGTTTTGAAAATCAGTTTTTATAAGGTATTCTGTAAAAGTCTGCTTATCAGCTTTCGAGTTCTGTCGTTTCCAATGTTATTGTTGATTTTGACCACCGATTTATTTTTCGAATAAGTATACAAATTTTTATGTATTCCTGCTTATATTTTACTGATGGGGTCCATATTGAACATCGATTGGTGTGTTGAGCTGTTGTTTTTTTTGCTACTTTTCTCTGGGATCAGTTCGTTGTACGTTATATGATGTACCTTATACATGTTGTTCCCAGCTATTTCATATAGAAGATGTACTGCAGAAAATCGTCAACTCTAAATAATAAATACTGAAAATCCAGAGAAGTAAAGAAAGTGGAAGGTGAATTGTTTATCTAGTAGCGTAGGTAGCAGCGTTCCGTGTATTTGTAGTTAGGCAATATTTAAAGTGAAGTGAACGATAAGATAGTGCGTGTGCAGCTTTAATATTCATTTCGATATTTGTCGTTTACGTGATGGGCCGAGCACCCAACTTATATTACAACAACCATATTAGTTATTGCAATATGCATAAGAAAGTATAGTGGAAGGGTACAACTTCTACTGGAATTAAAGAATCAAATATTAAGGAAAAAAAACCTCTATTCTTTATGTGCAACCATCAAAACAATGTTTCAGGTTTTCAAAACGCCACTAAAAAGAGAGTATTCGTCATGAAGTGGCTACCATTAAACAAATACGAGAACGAGCTGAAGATGGCTGTATACAGCCGAAACGCGTCCTCGAAACCGAAAAAGCAAGGCCCGGCAGACCCAAGCAACACAGAATTAAACAAATACTTTGCTCTAGCACATATGGGCGTTTAGGATTCAGGCTCCCTAAGTGCCTACGCAAAAATGGACTTCATTCAGATGAAATTCGGTTCATAAAATACCGTAATTTTTTTTTTTTTTTTTTAATTTAATTTTGAAGTTCCAACTTTTCTGCTTAGCAGCTTTCATATAAAAAACGTGTGTTGTAATAAGGAACGCCACATTTTGAGTTTTATAATATATTACTAGATTCGAAAATTGTTACGATTTGCAACTTGGTAAAAACATTGAAAATAAAACGGAAATTACCTGAAATATTAATTTTCATAACGTGAAAATTATTAGTAACTGAACCTTTAACAACATAAATTTGGAATGCTAAAATTACTGAAACTTATACAAGGTATAAATTCTTTGCAACAATGCAAATACATTCATTAATGTGGTTGCCGTAGTAAGAATGTTAATCCATGCGTTTTACGATTCGAGTATGAATTTTCTTATAATGTATTGGAATATTGTATTTATTTATTTGAGTAAATGTCCAGGGACTCAATACCAGGAACTCGCTTAACTTGTTTACTCGCACGATGTGCGAAATTATTTTGTACGTCGAATGAAAAAATTCAGAAGCAATTCTCTGCCTCGTCTATTTCATCACGAAATTTGTTTGCGTCAAATCTATTTGCACTTAAAAATTTTAAGCAAATAATTTACTTTTGCATTTGCTTTATCTAAAAATTCCGACATAGGTTTGTAACAAATAATTCATGTAAACCGACAGGTTTCTATGAACAAATCGTTAGGCGTACTGAAGTCTAGTAGTCACGCATTGTTTTCGAATCGCAATTATTAATTTATCTCGTTAAAACCAGAAGGAAAATGTTATTTGATGTTTTAAATTCTCCATTTTTGAAGTATCAATAAATTCTACTAGTTTGACTTAGCACCAGAATTCATAAGAATTACAACTACAAATATATCATGTTACGTCACTTTAACAAGTTTCATTCTCTGAAGCAAAGAATATCTGAAAGTTATATCAAATTAATGCTTTGAAAGAGATGATGTTAGTCCGTTGATCATGCAAATGGAAGTAAAGTAAACTATAAAAATTAAAACTCATCAAAGTTAATGCGAAGCAGTTTGACTTCGATGAAAATAGGTGAAAATACCATGTGAAAGACAACTTCATGCATGCAGAATGAGTGATTAAATAGTTGCATTGGACCCTAAGTGACCAATTTTAAATATATTTACAAAAAAAAGATGAAATAAAAAGTTGCGCTTGCAGTGTGTGTTTATAACAAATACAGAAAACTGTAAAAAAGAATGCATGTTTGGAATAACCTTGGTAGACAGCATATGGTGTATACGTCAGGATATGCAAATAAGTCAAAACTAGTTGATGCTACCGCAGATTATACTAGGTCGACAGAAATTTAATTAACCCTGTGAAATGAAATTTAAACAAACCTATTTTTGAACACAGGATGATTTCTGCTCCAGAGTGTCCACAGGCGTCTCCGTGATTCTTCTCATATTCTCACTTTTTTGTAAGCTCTTACAGGAAATATACGTTGATTTTAATCTGACATTTAATTTGATGCGAAAATGAACTATATTTCTTGACCTTAACGTTCGGAGATTTTAATGAAAATTGGAGCACATCGCTTGATGATCAGTGACTTTGGTTTAATTTTTGGATTGTTTGAAGATTTTAAGAATCAAGAATAAAGGGGTTTTTTTTGTAAGGAATTCGTACATTTTTTTTACTAAATCATCTTATAAATTTACAAATTTGTTTCAAGCCAAAGTCAAAAAATGTCTTTTATCAGGAAATTTAATATAATAAAGTGAGAAAGTGTTTTTTTTTTGGGAAAAAATTTTATTCAATGTGTCTACTGGGCCAACATTTTCATATCTTTGAAAGTTACAGTTGTTTACAGGTTTTTTGGTCAAGGAGTACTGACTTAAAAATACTGCTTTTCTAAAAAAAATTTATACTCGCTTGAAATTTCTCTTTAAATATGATATGTCAAATTAAAAAGGTTTGATCTACTTGACTCGAATAAGTGTTTAATACTGGCAGCGAAAGAGGAAGGTTTTAAATGGGAACTTGCAACTCTTTTTAAATTTTGTCATATTCGGGGATCTTAAATCTTTGCGATGATCCCGATTGAAGATAAATTTCTAGGAAAAGTAAAAGCATATCAATCGCCTGAATGTATTGATCGCTACTTATCGATTTTTTACAACGATATACGGTAATGTTGAATGTTCGTTATTTCCTCCTTCGACAGTGTTTGGTTTGACTATGAAACATAATTAAATAATTCCTAGGCACCATTGTTAGAACAAAAATTTCATCATTATTTATGACGGAGAATAATACATTTTTTTCCAACGCTGCTATAGAATTTCTAAACTATGTTTATAAAACGACCTATCATTCTTTTCAAAATAAGCTTAAATTTATGTATCACTGATCAATTCGAACTGCAAATAATTTTATTTGACCATGGTTTCCATCGACTGGATCACGGTCATATTCCTTGGAGAAACAATCCTTTTTCTTATTGCGTTTGAGGAAGTTTGCCCTGTTCTCTCACTCAGCCGAAATAATAACGAATGTACTGAAAAGTTATGTTATGCGTTTAAGCCATTTTTGTACATCCATTGGACGCCGCAAATCCGGAGTATATCTACTATTGGGACATTTTTTTCCTCCAACTTAGGGATTCGTTTTCAAATGAATATTATGGCTCATCTTTGCGATCAACAGGAAAAACATTTCGCCTATCGGGCACAATTGAATCTAAAGCGAGTTTTTTTCTTATTTATATTTATTCAGGCAACCACTTTGACCCAACTGTCCGAATCGAAAATTGAATATTTTTCAGGATGTTACTATCCTGTGTTTTCCTATGTTAAAAAAGTATTTCTGTATAATTATTCCTGCAAATGAGACTTTATCTTTTCTACAACATATTATCGTCAGCAAACGGTTATTACGATCATTAAACTACCCCTGCGGACCAATTTACCATTATTCATAAGAAAGTTTTTATTGAGGCATTCAGAAAGCAAAATTTAATTTTTCAAGTAAATTTAACAGGCTAGACATTTAAATTTTAACGTTGGGCGTTATATTCTAAGTTGATTTTGGATTTAAGTTCTCGTTGATTCATGGTTGGAACAAGGGTTGGTAAACATTTTATTTTCATAAATAAATATTTTATTTATTTACATAAATAAAAGATCAGGCGTGAAAATCACGCATAGGGCACAACACTGGGTATGGTTACATTAGATCATAAAAAGCCTTTTATACCGTTTAATACCGAGGTCCTCTATATAAACTTATTAGATTCGACTTTCCACCATATTTGATCGATCTGATCAGGTCTTTTCATAAATTTAGAACATTCCAAGTTAAAAGACAAGAATCCAGTCGTTACATCGCACCAGCTGGGTTCATGTCTAAGTCCAACATTTTTGAACATTTTCACTTCAGACATCTCAGTACTGAGCAACTTTTCCTTTTCCAACCCTTTCCTGACGACACGTGCTTATATAAAGCATCACCATCATTCGGGAGGGATTGCTCGAGTTATTGAAAGTATCCTTGACAAAGTCGTTAAAGTTTTTTATTGATGGAAAATTAAAATATCATTAACGGATAGATCAATCTATCCGTTTTCACTTGGAAATTATAACTGTAACTTATTCTACCAAAAACTTCTAGAATTTATAAAGTTTACTAAAGGCAATTTGGAAAATAGGACAAGTTCAAGCTGAGAGCAACAATCATAACACGTGGGAGTGGCCAGACGACATCCACCTGGCTGGTAGTGCCAAACGATGCGTCCTAGCCTGTGAGTTGGCACCTGATGAGAAGCGGCAGGGACGCGTGTTCGAAACCAGCTTGAGCTCTTTCCACCTTTCTTCGTAAATAATAAATAAGTTGTTATTTCTCTACTTAGAGTACATGCGCTGACTAATGTTTGTCTTAAACGAAAATTTGGATATGAAAGAAGAGCAGAACTTATATCTAATGCTCGTGTTTCCTCAATTCCTTTAGTTGCAGCATTGAGCACTTCCGATTCACTATAGGTTTCGCTTCCTTAACTATATCATCACAGTTTCCTTATAGATAACTAAATATAGCTTCCTTTTCGCTTTCTTAACTATATCATCACAGTCTGGCGAAACTAGAAAGTTATTTTAGCTTAAGATGAAAGATTTTTTTTGCATTTGTCCATTAGGATTACGTTTTTACAACCATTTTAAACATAACAGTTCTGCTTAACTCTGTGTTATAGGGTTGCAATGAATGAAATTCAGATCTCTTCGTTAAGATTCTTCTGTTTTTGTAAAATACTACAACTAAATAAAGATTATTTTTATTCCCGTGTAAGATTGATTCACGTGGCTTAATCGTGCCTTGATTTAATGACGTTGGGCACCAAGTAATTTGTTTATTAGTTGCAAGCTGGTGTCTTACTTTATCTGAGAAGTAGAGTGAATCGCACAAAACCTTTTTGTTTTGTTTTTAGCTCGCGCACACAAACAAATATTTCAGAAAAATATTCATAAATATTTTCAAGTTTTATATTGTCTGACTATTAAATCATCCTTGCCTTGAATAATCCACTTAGGGTTTACACATCCATTGTATGAAAAACAAGGCAGAGTTGATTGCAATAGATTATAGATGAATAATTGATTATAGACGAATCTAATAGATTGAGATTGTTCGCTCTTTATTTAAAGTTTTTTTTCAATTGCAGAAAGCCTCGCCCAGAAGATCAAATACAATATTTAATAAAAGAAAAAAAGGAGAAAAGGCCACAAAAGGCTCATGTAAACTCAATATTTTTTAAACAGCTACGAACACTGCTTAGTAAGTAAACACGATTAAATTTATAACGATAAATTATATAAACATTATTTTATCGTGTAAATATTCTTTTGTTTTTATTTCTATTATTATACCGCATACATTTGCAAGAAACAAACCATATTTCAACATTAAAAGCAAATACGTAAAACGATATAGAATATTCAACCATTTATTATGCTTAGATTATTCTTCTAAGAATAGAATACGTTTGGCTAAAAATAATGGGAGTGTATGAATTGATATTGGTGGTCGCGTCAGCTTAATTTAACTTTCAATCGATACATCTTTGGATTCAATAACTTCATCTTACTTCCGTTTATTCGGCATTTGGTTTTGCAACACTTTTCGAGCAATAATTAGGAAATGCTTCAGCCAATCGACTGATAATAATATATTTACTGAAAGAAATAAATTTTTATAACACCTGCACTGTATTGTGATTCAAATGTTTGCATTTATTTGGATACTTTCAAGGGGACTCAGCGTTTTTCGCGTGGTTTGATTGCAATATCTAATCTAAAGTAAGCGATAACGTGCCTGATTAACTATATCCCTATTATACGTATTGTTTTTGTGTCGTAACAATCAACAAAATTAGCTGATGGCATTTGCATGTAGCAACAACTTTCGAACTTTGATTCAGCCCACGCTAGCTTTATAGGATTTTTTAAAATAGGAAACCAACATGCATAAAAATGTAGAATATTTACGCTTTTTAAAATGGTTAGTTTGTAGTTAAAAGCATCATAAAACATTGAAACAACTACAAGGTGTGAATGATACTTCAAAAGAAGATTAAATTGAGAGTTAACACAAGTTACATGGATGAAAACAGCCATTCTATACTAGAACATTGAAATCTAATTTTCACCAGACTCCCTGCATTTGAGACTAACATCTACAAAGGACCCGCCGCTTAAAAATATGCAAAGTATTTTGGTAAACAAGTGTCTTGGGAATTCGGAATTATGAAAAATTAAAAAAAAAAACGCAAACTAACACCGCTTGGGAGCAAAATCAACTAAGAAAATTGTTTAACATCTTTCAAATTTATTTTAATCGAATTATTAAATTGCTACTTTTAAAAATTAATTAATTGCTACTTTGTCCCATGTCTTTTGTGAGAGTGTAAATCATCCTTACTATTATTCAAGTTTGTTCTCACTTTCATTGAGAAATTCAATACTTCCATCCATTTATTAAGTAGAAAAATATGCAAGGAAGAATAAAAACTGATAATGTTACAATCAAAACCAATTGTAAACGATTCCGAAGTGGATCGCGCCTGTAAAATGTCTGCGCAAGTATTGTTATCAATTTACCTTTGATATCGATACGATAATTTGAAGAAAACAACTTGCTGGGCACGGTAAGTTGTATATAAAATCTGTACTTTGTACTTTGCTCTCTACCTTGGGTGTGAAGGTGGGATTTTATTTGCGAACGAAATTCGTCATACATATAAAATGTTTAAAATATTAAAAAAAAATTTCATTGGATACTCAAGTTGAAAGTCTGAATGCTTTTATGATTTGAAAATTTCTAAGCACAGTTCGTGCCAAATCTACTCGAAACGAACCAATTGGCCGAATAAATTGTTCTAGAACGAAGTGAACATTTAGGTGAAAGATTAGGCTTAAACTTGATATATCGTGCTTTCCTTGAAGCAACTTAGCCTAACAATAAATGATTATTTTCACCACCCAAAAGCGATTTGAGAATAGTCAAGCGCAATTATTGTAAAATGTGTAGTATCATGGTAAATAAATTAAGTTTATTTTAGACATTCCATAGACTCAACGCTGTGCAAAATGATAAATAATGTATTTTGTACTTGAAATTCAGTCACATAAGGTTTATTATTCAACTTAGTGGATATCTGAAATCCGTTAATTTATTTCTAATGCATCTGATTAACCGCAGGCTTACACTCAGCGGAAGTAGAACTGTTGGTGTGCATGAAAAGTGCTAAGGAAACTGAAAAAAGATGTGCACACATGACTCAGGTAAAATAAGTGGTAAAAGTCATGTTAATGTACTCTTAAGCACCAGAAAGCAGTCTGATTAATTAAGCATGACTGCTACAAAAGTAAAACAATACAAGGAAAACTGTCAGCTATGGTCTTAGCATAATTAGATGCTTAAACCTCGAATACCATGATCGATGAAAAGTCAATTTAAAAAGAAATTCTTGTGTCTAATTACTTTCGTGTAAAATAAATACATATAATTTATCCAAGGCCTTTGATTTTGATAGCACGGCCGGCAGTTATACATAAACCTTACGCCATAAGGATAAAATAATTTGTATAAAATAATTGGGATGTTAAATGATAAAATATGAACTTTCATCTTTAGAAAAAAAAAAATTCACATTTAAGATTTTGTAGCCGGCATTATAGAAGGGAATGCATTTACGCCTTCAAGTAGGCCAATTATAGAAAATCTTGATCTACTTCAGCTTCACACGCCCCATTTCCTCTCCGTGAGGTTTGCATTCTTTCAAACACAACGGTCTAGAGTTTTTGTTTTTACTATTTGAATATAGGACGGAAGAGTTTTTAATAATTGTTCGCAATGTTGAACTTTATACATACTACTAATTGTTTATTTTAGTGCAATCATCCACAGAACAGAGGATGTGAAAAAATCGAGGCCGTTGCGTTTGAACCGATGCAAACTTCAGACGCGTTCGTCATAGGTATAACTTACCAGGTTAGACGCTCTTCTCTTGTACATGTACACCTTCTCTCTCTATGCTGCGCTTTAGTCCTCCGAGCGACCAATGTAGGGTGATAATCTCAGTCAGGCCCATAAATTTCTCTTTTTATTTTAGATAAAAGCTTGAAACTTTTTCTAGTCAAGTCTTACATGTCTTTTCCAGAGCCCATTGGAAGGTACATCCCCAATTTCTTTAAGGCGTTTAAAAAACTTCGTACATCGAATGTACCAACGATCAACGTTCTAGGAGCGATGTACGTTGAGTTCCCTCTTTCCATTCCGTATAATTAACTAGAGAACCTAATACAAAAATTAGATAAGACTGAATCGAATTAGTCAGTTAGAGCGTATCCAGATCCTTTGGTTCACGAAATGACAAGTGTTCTTAAAAGTTCTCCACATTGTATAATACGTTTACATATGCGTGTCTACACTTGTATGATACAATCGGTTCAAGAGTTACAGTCCACAGATGACGCTGAGGTGTAACTGTGTAGCCCTCTTGTCTACAGATTAAAACGTCTCGGCGTTCGCAATTAAACACTGTATCGTTTTTAAGTGTACTTTATTAATGGCGTTCTCACAATGGCGTTCTAAGAACGAGTGAGTTCACAAAAGCGTTACAAGTACCAAGTGTAAAACTTATATCGACATCCAGATATCGCTTCGTTCGTTCGAGAATCGCTACAACTAATTCAACCGAACGGTTTGTTGATTTGCGACATTCCGATTATGTTTGTCGAGTGTTTACCTTAACGGTTATGTTAGGAAATCAAATTACTGGTATGAATCCAAAATAAAATTAATTCATAACATGAACAAGTAAGACCACAAAATCAAAAATGACTTTTCATTTTCAATGGTCGCGATGCCTGCAGAGGTCGCCCCTTAACTACTAATCGAAAGCGATATGTAGAGCTGATAAACAATTTTTCACTGCAGCTTTATCGATTTTATTCTAAAGAAAGGTGGAAAGAGCTCAAGCTGGTTTCGAACACGCGTCCCTGCCGCTTCTCATCAGGTGCCAACTCACAGACTGGGACGCGTCGATTGGCACTACCAGCTTAGGTGGATGTCGACTGGTTATTTACTAGTTATGAATATTTTATTGATTTTGATCGAAGCACATTGTTCCATCAGGCTCGGAAAACGTGTTCGTGAGTTTTCCTTGATATATCAAAAATAAATGATATCCAGATGAGGTGATAAACTGGCTTTCATGTGGGACTGGTTTGACACCAATACATTTTTCAATGTGGCAATATGTAGTATTCCTACCTGTCTGAACCAATTAAAACCAAAAATCCGAAAAAATATGGCGGCGGTCAAGGACAACAAGTGTTGAACAGTTTCTCTAAAGCTTGCTTTCCGTTGTGTGCTAGCAAATGAATAAAGCACATTAAGACGACATTGTTCTTAAGAAGTATTTTTCTAGAAACAGAGCTTTGCTCAATAATGTTTTCATTTTGATGTTACATGAAGTCTTGCTAAATTATTTTTACGGTTGGGTTGGTTGGGTTGAGTAACTAGTATCAGTAGTTGAGTAACATCTCAGTACTATTTGATGGGAGCTGATCCTTATTCATTGATCTATAAACGTTACTATGAGAAATTGTTAGAGGTATATAAAGGAATAAAATTAGTGGGTTCGGTGGCAAATATGCTCGATAAGTCGCGTCGAATTGTAACTTCATTGGAGAACTGTGCGAGAGGAATTGTGACAACTTTAGTGTTCGTTTTGCTCATTAAATCTGAAATCCGGATTCGACATTATCAGCAGATGAATTAATGCAGTGAATTTGACTAGGAGAATCAGTTTTTACAAGGCAATGCGCTAGATCCTCCGGCGCGTGCTGCGAAGTTGTCTCCGAAATACTAGCTTTGATTTAGTCAATCATTCATCCTAAAGTCTAAATCTGGATACCAATACAGAAATACTCATTATAAATTTAAAAAAAAATGTAAAAAAAATACCAGCTGTAGAGGAGCTTTCTGAGAAAACAGGACACTGCAATGTAAATATGTTTCTTTTTTCCTTGGCTTTCACAAAAGTTATGGAGAAGAATCGAGGTAGGAGTGGATTGTACGGAAAAATAAATGTTATTTGGAATTTTTTTATAACTGCGTTCAGAACCTTTGAGTCAGCCTTCGTAATGAAAAGTCTTCGTGAGCCTTAAACCGTCTAGCATTAAACATTACTTCAAAATGTAATCAAATCAGGTCATTCGACCGACATCCGCAGTGATTTTTTTAAAGAACGAAACAAAAATGTAACACATTAAACAGAGTGCAATCAAGATGATTGTGAACAAAAGTCAACAGGTCAAAATAGGTTGGATGAAGGCTTTGGATAGGTTGAATGAAGGATGAAGAAAGTTTTATAAATTTTCTACGACGTTTTCCAACTTAGTTTTTTCGCATGGGACGAGTTAACTCACTGAAAATGTGAGTGTGGAAATCCTATACTGTGTGCCCGGACACGCATGAATTTACTGTAATGAACAGGCAGTGAAGAAGGAACCTGCCATAGTATTTATCGGTCCTGAATCTTTGACTTCAATTGAAACAAGTTTGTTTTGTAGAGAAATGAAATATAGAGAATGTAATTAAACATATAGAATACATTTGGTTCAGAGCTTCAAACATGGGAGCTCCTCCCTGACGTTTAAGACGGGAAGAAGAACTTGTATATAAATGCACAAAAGAGGACTATTCCTGGGATCTTAATAGTAAATTCAGGCTCTGCAATTTCAGGCAGAAACCCATGTGGATCAGTCAACATACTGCGAATAGGGTAGTAGTAGAAGAGAGAAACTTCCTCTTGGAAAGCGCATGGGGACCCCTGAGGTCAAGACGAATTATTGATTTTCTTATAAAAATCGACCCGCTTTAATTTTCCAAGAGCACCGGATAAGGGGTCACGATAACTGCCGAAAGGTTGCATAGGTATTTCATATTAAAAAGTATTGTAATTTGAAAATCTGCCCTTCACAATGAAATTCCATCTAATTTTTAATTTAATGTTGTAATTTTTTCAACCAGGAAATGTTATTTATTTTTAGTCATATTTTCTATTAATTTTTGTCCTTCCTTTTTCGGTTGAGTAAATATGTTAGCGGTGTATTGTTTAGCCAGATGTTGTGGGCCGTTGAAGTAGAGTATGTTTGATATTCAAAATCAATTATCTTTTTCAGAAATTCTCATCCCTGGACCATGGAGTGTGGAAGCAGCGCTTTTATGTTTAGTAGCTCTCAGTTTAATCGGGAGGTCAGTAAGTGATATCTGGATGATACAGAATGCCACCGTAATCGAAAGTACGATTATAACAACAAATAAGCCGAAATTCAAACAGGCGCTTGTAAAATATCTTACAGCTCTACCTATGGTATATGCCACAGTCAAATATTAAAATCAAATATATCTAAAATCCAAATGATTAATTTGCAGATATCCGTCGTAACGAATATTTTGAAATGGAGTTTAGGTGAACTAAAATTGCGGTTTAGGACAAACTTGACGCACCACTTGTACAATCAGTACCTGAAGTACGTTATCAACTTGTTATGTTTAAAATGCAGTTTTTTTGAATGGTTTTTTTCCCTTGCAGAGGCTTTACATATTATAAAATGTCAAATCTAGACAACAGGATAGCCAACGCCGATCAACTTCTGACTACAGATATCGATAAATTTTGTGAAAGTGTTACCGATTTATACTCAAATATTAGCAAACCAATTTTAGATATTTTTATATATGTATATCAAGTAACAATTAATCTTGGTGGCAAGGTAGGAAATTGAGTCGAGTTGACATGAATTTTTGAAGTTTGTCTGTTCACTTGTACGTTGATTTTAAAATTCGTCATTTCGATGATTCTAGACACCAACGATACTTATGCTGTACTTGCTTTGCGCAGGAGTTCTTCTGACACATTTAAGACGGCCAACAGGCCGCTTAACCGCCGAAGAGCAAAAGCTTGAAGGAGAATTTCGTTATGTAAATAGCCGATTGATAACTAATTCTGAAGAAGTTGCATTCTATCAGGGAAATAATCGCGAAAAACTAACATTATTAGCCAGTTTCTCAAAACTGCGGGCGCATTTGAGGAAATTTTTAGAATTTAGAGTTGGCATGGGAATAGTAGATAATATGATTGGCAAATGTAGGTATAGTTAATGAATTGAATTCGTAATGCTCATCGGTTTTATTTATTCTCAGATGTAGCAACAATCGTTGGCTTTTACGCTGTTTCAATTCCTTTCTTTACCGAAGGACATCCCCTCTTGTCTGGCAATAATAGTGGTGAACGATTAAGGGTACGTAAAGAACATATCACGCTTTCTCTACTTTAAATTTTCCACAATATTCTGACAGGCTTATTATACATTTGGTCGGATGTTAGTGAAATTGGCTGAAGCAATCGGAAGATTAGTATTAGCCGGTCGTGAATTGTCCCGCTTAGCTGGTGAGTATTTTTGCAATACATAAATATTATTTATTTCATGACATATGTAAGCTTGCTAAACGGTTATTTCATTTGTTTCATTTACTCGTTTTAAAGGCTTCACCGCTAGGATGTCTGAGCTCATGAATGTATTGGATGATCTGAACAAAGGACTGTATGAGCGGACAATGATCAACAATGTAAGCAATGGTGAAGTTGATTTTGGCCCAAGCAAAGGAATAATCTCTTTCCAAGATAACATTATTAAATTTGAGAAGGTACCACTGGTTACACCGAATGGTGACGTTTTAGTAAAGGAACTAAGCTTTGAAGTAGTGTAAGTTATACATTTAAGACTCCCCGCTTAATGTTCTAAATGAAATTTTAAAACTTAGGTCGGGAATGAACGTTTTAGTGTGTGGACCCAATGGCTGTGGGAAATCTAGCTTGTTTAGGATATTGGGTGAATTATGGCCATCATGGGGTGGGAAGATAATAAAGCCACCGCGAGGAAAACTCTTTTATATTCCGCAGAGGCCCTATATGACACTGGGAACGTTGAGGGATCAGGTAAACAAGATGGCTTTTTGATTTTACGAATCTGATTAATGATTGGATTTTGATGTATTCAGATAATTTATCCCCACACGCGAGAAGAAATGATTCGCCGCGGTAGAAATGATGCTGATCTTCAAAAATATCTGGAAGTCGTGCAGCTGACTTACCTACAGCAGCGCGATAACGGGCTGAATGCGATAGAAGATTGGATAGATGTTTTGTCAGGTGGTGAAAAGCAGAGAATAGCAATGGCTCGTTTATTTTACCACAATCCTCAGTTTGCTATCCTTGATGAGTGTACGAGCGCTGTTTCGGTGGATGTGGAAGGAACAATGTACCAGTACTGTCGTGAGGCCGGTATCACGTTATTTACCGTTTCGCATAGGAAGTCGCTGTGGAAGCATCACGAATATTTTATGCGATTCGACGGACGCGGTGGTTACGAATTTGGACCGATTGACGGCTCGACTCAAGAGTTCGGATCATAAGTTTAGTGAAAATATTGTAAAATAGTCATTTTAAATTGAAGAAAGAAAGTTTTATAATTTAATATAAATAAATAACTTTATTAGTTAATGAAAAGCGGTTTATGTGAGCTTAAGCCCATAATCAGAATGAGTATCAAATGTGAAGTCTGTTAATCTTGTGGTGGTGCTAAATTTTACAAATGAACAGTTATCCGAAGCGTTTTACAAGTTCGATGTTTTATTAGATAATGGATCATGTACAAATGTGTGACGCTGTGACTTTGCATGTTGAATGTAAATACATATTTTGTGTATAATATTGAAAAGAATTGAATTGCTTATGAATATTTTCCTTCGCAATTTTTCATCGTGAATTAAATCTATATATTTACAATTGGAATGTTGTCCATGACTAGTACATATTGAAAAAAGTAGAATCCAGGTATGATGTCGGCAATATGTAAAATGTTGTTTGATCGACAGTGGATACCATTACGCAAGCGCCGCTTGAAGTGATCTCAACTTAAATTACAGCATACATCTTAGTCACTAGATGCTGTAATTTGATTTATTACATTAGATTTGTTCTAGCTTTCACTCGACACTGAACGTTTTTTGTGAAATTCGTCTGCTGATCGTTTTGAGACAAATAAGTGATAGTTTATGGTCCTCGGTAGTTATGAGGTTTAAGTATAATGAATCACAGTCATAATATAATTATTACATGTCATTTTATTCACAAGCTTTTCACAATACAGGTGCATTGAATTAATATTCTAATTTAATTTAGGGTGCGCGTAGACGTACGTTTGTTCATAAAAGCAAACGACTACTTAAGACGAAATCCATACTTATAACAAATATATCAACTAGAAAGTAAAGAGGCTTTTTCCGGCACTTACACACATTCACTAAGGGTTTTTCGTCATCACTTTTCGGAAAGGTTTTGAGCTTGTACCTTCTAATACCATACCTAAAAGAGTTGTTTGTAATGCAACCACTTGATATTCTATGTATAATTACCTCATAATATTACTTGTTTGCTGTAATGTTTCGGATGGAAGATCACTTTTTCTCTAGTTGATGTATACCCTGGGATTGGAAGACAATGGTGAGACAAATTGAGCAAGTGCTGCGTCTATTGTAAGATCGTCACACACAATAGAAGACAATTTGGTTACAACTTCTAAACGAAACTGAACAAGTGTCCGTGCTACGTGGATGCATCAAACTGAATCTTTCATCTTTGCCACCGAACAAGCTGGTACTGTAACGTGGTAACTATTCTTTCAGATGCTTAAAACCGAATTTTTAATTCTTATTCGCTGGCGAAGGTAATTGCAAAAAGTTGCCAAATTAAATCACTCGTTTGCATCGTATTTTCTCACGCAATAAGCTCTTTGACTGTGATCTGTTTAAGCATAATGAACGTGTGATTTGATAATCGTCATAAAGTGATGTTTACTCGCCGAAAAGTGAATGGAGCAACTGAATTGTAAAGTGCTTTGTCAGTGCTAGTAGATGCTTGTACTTGATTATCATCTGCCCGATGAACACAATTAATTGGGCGCGACTGGTCTATGATTTGCGGATAAATATATTAGAAGCACTTTGTAAATTGGTCAAGTGCAGATGCCAAACAACAATGCCACTGAGTTCAGCACGCATTTTATGTGCAGTAGTAATCAGTTAATATTAATTAGAGATTTGCTCAGCTAATGAAATTTGATTGTTTCGGGGAGATATGACAAGGTTGCTGTTGAATTTAATAGGTAGAAATGTAACGGGTGTTGTGTAAGAATTTTAACATGTAGTTGATGAGCGAGGGACCTCGTGTAAAGGACATGAGTAACAATTAACTATTTAAAATGTAAATTAGCATTTGCGAAAATCTTATCGTTAAATCTTAAATCATTTTCTGTTCACAAGTCTACGCTTTATTCTGTTGCTTAAGAATGATAGGACTACTGCATTTTAATATATATTTTTTTATAAATAAGACTTATTTGGAAGATTTCTGTTAATATTGGGTTGAGGAGAAGCGCTCCACTGGTTTTTTACATCGTAAATGAACTTTATTGAAGAAAATCTTTGCCATTTTTGTTGATTTTTATAATTTTTTATGTGACACCATTTATTTTGGATGAAAGGTCGGGGCATTTGATTTTCTTGAAGTAAACACAATCAAACGTGTTCTGCAATGACCGAAATAAATGTTAGTGTATGGCTCTGAAGTATCGACAGGAAGCACAAGGATTCATAATCCATATAAACCAGTGAAGCCACTCAACATGTTGACACTCACTTGGAAATCAATGGATGCTTCCAAAAAGACCATTTTTTCATAATTATGTAGTTCTTGCAAAAACTAATAAGGATTTCATACATACAGATCAAAAATTATTGTGTTTTTGTAACATATTTTTCAAAAGCCGTCATTAGTTTTTTCATACCTTCGATTTCCCTGATGTCCAAAAGAAGGATATAGCCTACAAGTAGCTGGCGATGTTTTTTTGGAAATAATTTAGCAAAAAATCAAAAAGGTGTTTCTAAACATAACTTATATATGAATATAAAATCAAACAAAAATTGAATGGGTATTGTCTGGAATCAGAATGTGCAGGGTACATACCAAAAGGACTGGTCTTTTTTAAATTGCAATGAATATATGTTTATAACTCCTTAATATTCGTCGAAGTGGCATCTTTGGATGGCTAAAACTAAGAATAATGCTGCCATCATACATATATGACTTTTTGAAGTCCGCTTCTGGGATGTTGTTGAAAGCCTTCGCCGATGTTGCTTGAACGTGCTGAATTTAATCTACCCGATGTCTAATGACGAAAAGTCAAGTTGCAACAGCTAATCGGACCAATATTTATGTCACATAGTGTGGCGGTTGTCTTCAACGAACACCTTCCTTCTTTAAATTGTTTGTGCCATTCAAAAGCACTAGAGGAGCTCATTGCAGTACTCCCATAAGGCTGGTTAACTATTTGGGTATTACCTACCGATTTCCTGAATTTGAACCAACATTTTATCGAATATCACTATACGTGATAGAGACTTATTTTGTGGATAGATAACGAAAAAAACACGCATCACAATATACGATGTCTACACTCAACTATAGTCCGTAAACAAAGGCTGTTTTTCTGTTGCTTAGCGTACCCTCGACCTCGCTCAGTCAGCCTAACTTTTCTCCACGGCTCCGATCGTGTTTCAGAGAATCAGTTCGACTACTATTGGTATAGACCCCGCTTATTGGGTGAGGGGTGTACATTTACTAACCGCTTGTATCTCGAAGGCTTTGGTAGCATCTATTATAATATTGGAATTTTGCTTTTTTATATTTTCTATATGCAAAATGCAGATTCTGTCTAGATCGTAGGAACCAGGTGTTTTGTAATCATTCTGCGGTGAGTGGACTATCAGAATTGAATGATAATAAAAATAAATTTAAAATGGCAGCCGTGAGACTATATCAAATGTTTCCAATATAATTTGTTTTACCAGAGATATTTCGAAACGGCGGATACATTTTCCCATATATATTTGTGTAATAAACTTTTGGATAAAGTTTTGTAGAGGATTAATTTTTAAATGTTCTGAATTCTATACTCATCTACAGACCATTTAACTGATATAAAAAAATTGACTATTGCGTGAGTTTTTGATTGGTTCAGCTCGATCAACTTGGATCTAGTTTATTTTTGGTGGAAAATTAAGAAATTGGTAAAATATGTCTAACATTAAAAAGTCTTAGAACAACCCATTTCCACTGAAAGCATTTGATGGATCTTACACGAAGAAACATTTAGATCGTTCACATATTATGCATTGATTGCGACACAGAAAAATGTATAAATACACAATGTTAAATGAGTAAAAGGTGAGAGTTATGTATTCACAATAAAAACAATAAAAAGAAACATAACTTATTAGGATCACAGCTTACACATACATTCATCACACCATCTTTCTATTTATAATCCATCTATTTATATATCGATATGATAAATTTCTTATTACGTTTTCTAACGTTTCGATATTTCCACTTGCTTCAATCTACTCTCATTATGAGGCCCATCCAATTCCTTGAATCAATGGTCCATCCAATAAGTTTAAAACAACCATGACCATAAAAACAAAGACGTTATGGTTTAGAAACTAGACAACTAACTGATCAATATGTACTTTCTACACATCAGAGCTTAAGAGCATCTTAGGTTAATGAAGCAAAATCTTTGATACTTCTCCATGTATTCCTTTATTGTCGACGGCGTTAACCTTTTCATTGCCTATGTTGGACTCAAGGACGGCTTACTGCCGGGATTTGATTATAATTGTGTTTAAGCGTTTCGTCCTGCCAAATCTTAAATTCAACGTTGAAAAGCATTTGACTAAAATCCTTTTTCAGTGTTTATATTTCTATTTGAAGAAAAAGCACTTTACAATATATTACAATTATTCATATTAATGACTAAGAAATAAGTTTTATATTATAATTATCATTTATCGTCTCGGCGATTTTTTCTTTGCTAAACAAGTTTTCTTGACAATCACCTGTTGTAAGCTTTAATTGTTTCTGGTGCACTAAATTTTCTAGGACTGTTACCTAGTAATATATTGTTACAAACCAAAGAAGAGTAACGAAAAAAAGTGCACAAACAAAACAAGACAGGAGGAGAGAAAAATACAATGCAATTAGAATGAAAGCGTACCATTCATAATTGCTGTCTCACATACGAATTCCCATTTATAGACTATATAGAGAAGGTTTAAGAAATATTTTGTGATTATTACTTTTGAGGCAAATATGCATACTTATTGTGTGAATTGTAAAATAGGTGGAAAAATCAAGGCTCTCGTTAATACTTAAAATAATATTTCCCTGCTGCAATTTTACGCAATCGATAGACAATTCAAATGAGTGAATATTCTATTCATAACAATGTACGAATTGTAAACGGATCAGGGTTCATCAGATTTTGGAATGCTATTTCAAATATAAACACCATACATTCATTCCATTACATGCTTTCGGAAGTGGACGATTTGCAGAGCAAAATTTTTGTTATAAATATTACGTTGACGCAACTACTCATCATTGGGTTTGTAAAAGAAGCAATTAATTGGTTTTTGCATCAATCTTATATAGGAAGTTTACAATATTTGTTTGTCAGCTTTCATCTTTGACTTTGCTACAGTTTAGTTAGGCGTTCGTTATTGTTATAATTGGTTTGCCTGTTTTTAAAAAATCCTGCTTGGGTCAAATTTTTTGCCTTCCAAAATTTAACTAGAACACAAAATAAAAATCCCTAAAACAAACAACAAACATCCATTTAACAACTCAATTATAATTCATCTCGTAGCAGTGTGTAACGATTCTTCGATGGTGCTAATTTTTTGAATGTAGACTCCGGTGGATTTGTGGCCTGCATTGCTGGCGGCTGAATGTCATTTGAGACTACTGGCTCAACGGGTGTATCGGGTCCGTAGTGGTATTCCCTTAAATAATTGTGTTGTTTAGTTGGGATGTGATACAAGTAAGTTCCGATATGCAAACTGCAGTTAGATATTCTTACCTGTGCAATTTCCCGCTGTACAAATCTTCCAAAAATTTCTTTAATTTTCCAGGTTTGTACATATCCTTGAAATTCGGGAATAAGTACATATGCCGAAATGAGTCGATGGCTATGAGTGGAAGATCGCTTGACGATTTTCCTAAATGATGTAAGGGATGGGCAAAGCGTTCGCCGTCAGCGGTTAAGAAGTTTACGTTTTCTGTGTGAAGAATGAGAGTGTCATTTCAAATCATTCAATGAATTCATAGATGTGTTTACGTTTTTCTGACAAAAGTTCGGTATTAATGATTGCCTTAAAGTCTTTAATTGAGTCGAGGTCTTTTGGGTTGTGGAACAAAATTAAGAATGGAAGCCCTTCCTCTGTCAATTCTTCAGCATTTTCAAAAGTGATCTCCCGCACTAATGGTACGCATTTTTGTTGCACCCAAACGTTCAGCTCGTCGAAGTTTTTCAGACTGCCGTTGAATGTTTCGTCGTTTTCGTTGGAGAGAGCTACGTCGGGCCGGAACACAATGATTGGTTGGCCTGTAAAAAGGTTTAACAGCATATTAGACTGCACTAGCTTTATGTTGACGAACAATTTAATTACCTGGCGGATGCATTGCCTGCGATGCATCGCCAAAACCAACATGAAATTGACAGTCTTCCTTCAAATTTGTTGCCACTCGCCTGAAAATTGAGTATTCAGGCTGATCGCGACGATCAAAATATCCAATAACAATTCGCTTCTTCGTATCTAAGTTTTGAAGATCTTTGAGCGATTGGAATTCTTTAATTGGGTCTTCCAACTGCTTTTTGACAAATTCGACAAAAGCGTCCGTCGATCTTTGTCCCCTGTATTCACGTTTGGTTGGCTGACCGTTCCGTATTATCTTGAGGGTGGGATATTTTGTAATATGATATCGAGAAGCGATTGTTGATTCATGATCGCAATCCACTTTACCCATTACAACTTTTCCTGCATCGGGGAATAATTCCTTTACCTGTTAATTTAAGGATACGTTTAAAAGTTGTTTTGGTATTATTCCTATTTATTTACCTTATCTGCAGCACCATCGAATATGGGTTGTAGCATGTTACTGAATCGACACCATTCCGCGTAAAAATTTATGAAAACTAATTCATTAGATGCTGAAAGTAAAGAGCATTAATTTTATTCGGTCCAAAGTTAACGAATTTGTTGCAGGATATTATTTGCGAGCTGAATTTCATTGTTTAAATTTGTATGAGTATGATGTTTGTTAAAACGGGCGAATTTACCGCCACCGAAAAACATTATTTGGCACCTATATTTAAACGTGACAGTTCTGACGAAATTCATATTTCCTACATTACGAAATGCGAGCAAAATGGGACACAATATTCTTCCCGACCCTTTCCAAAATTTATCTATGGGCAGGTGTATGGAAAAGTATAGCGTAGGTGATTGATTGTTCAGATACAATCACTAATATATCAACACACATCATTATAATCGACGATCTGACTTTTTCTAGCATATTCAAATTGAATGCAAACATAATTTCTAAATATGCGGTTTTCGGTTTAATTTTTCTTATTCATAACAAAAAATTCTAAATAGAAATACTCTCGAAGATTCTTTAAACAATTCTTAAAACGTTAATTTTGGTCATTCAACGACGAAAAAATTCAAACTCCATGTGTTATACAACAATTTACTCGAATTTTCATTTGCTGATAAGAATTCGCTACAACTGTACACTTGTTCCTATTCGAACAAAAAAATAAATACTTTGTTAAGTGTTTTACAGCTGATAAAACAATTTACATATGAACTATTTGCCGAGAATATAATTCACATGATGTATTTTAACTTGGTTGTATGTATTTTAACTTGCCTGTTCTGTGACTGTCAGTGAACCCATGGATTTCGTAATGATTCCACTTTACAGACGGAGACATTGTGTTCAGTGCATGATCCAGAAGCATTCGCGTATTTAGAGAGGAATCGGTTTGCTTTTGAGTTTAGAACTGTTGCGATTAGTAACTATGTAAATAATCGGGCCACCGATCAGAAGACAGAATATCCTCCGAATTTGATTGCGACAGTTAGACACTAGCGATAGTAATCCTCTGCTGCAAGTTGTAAAATTTAAGGCAAGCTCAAAAATTGATTGCAAATTTTCATGTCACATCACAACCTTGGTTTGTGCTAATCTGTAGTTTTCGAGCATTTGTTTCGGTCACGAGCGCCACTCATTACCACTGTGGTCAAAAAATAGTAAGACTTTTACATTTAAATTTCGCACGGAAACCCATTAGTCGAAATAATTTTTTTGGGTTGGTATGACTGTCAGTTTACTTTCCCATATTATTTTGACGTGGGAAAGATATGAGAAAGATAGCTACGTTATTTGACTTGTGTTTTTAGATTTTTTAACTTAAAAATGTGTGTTATATTTTTGTTTTCATCTTTTAGTAATGAATATGAACATTTAAGAATTTTTATCGATTGATTTTCAAATTAAATTTCCCACAAAATATACAATTCCAGCAGCATGTGACTGATGCTTGATTCTGCAAATAGGTCATCTTAAATTTTGATACATTTTTTTCCATTTAATGTGTACGACATACGAGGGATGACGAATAAACTCGCGGCGTAACGTATTTAAGCAATGAGAAGTATATGTTTTAATGTTTTTTTAATGTCATCAGTCTTAAATGCAATTAATTCAGTTTTGATATGATTTAATGTTAAATCGACATTACGGATGCCGAGCTAGGCATTCGACTCTAAATGCAATTACGGAAGTGATCACAGTCATCTGTTGGAGGCTGAATAGGGAATATGTTGGAACGTGCCGTATTGATATGGAGAGTGCCTTCAATACGGTTTGGCTAGATGGAATTATTTTTAAACTCCTTCAGGACAAACTTCTCCGGCACGCCATCGCTATGATGTTCAATATGTTATATGAGAAGGCGTTTGTGGTGACTGGTGGAACTGAGATAACCAAGGGCGATTTTAAAGCCTTGAATAGACTACAGCAAGTAACAATAACTGTGCCTATACTATTCATACAGCTTTGAGATCAGTGTGTTGCCAACACGGTCATTAATTCAATATGATATCTTAATGTTCAGCTTTCTCAGTATCTTTCAGCCAGTCGGTCAGTATCTTTAATTTAATAAACATTTAAGGCGCATGATAAATAAGGAGCGAAAAGTCTTCACGTCTCGAAAACTCTTCCACTTTAGATACGTCGACAAAAATTTCAAATTTCAGGCAATATGCATCGCCTGTTCTGTGACTGTCAGTGAACCCATGGATTTCGTAATGATTCCACTTTACAGACGGAGACATTGTGTTCAGTGCATGATCCAGAAGCATTCGCGTATTTAGAGAGGAATCGGTTTGCTTTTGAGTTTAGAACTGTTGCGATTAGTAACTATGTAAATAATCGGGCCACCGATCAGAAGACAGAATATCCTCCGAATTTGATTGCGACAGTTAGACACTAGCGATAGTAATCCTCTGCTGCAAGTTGTAAAATTTAAGGCAAGCTCAAAAATTGATTGCAAATTTTCATGTCACATCACAACCTTGGTTTGTGCTAATCTGTAGTTTTCGAGCATTTGTTTCGGTCACGAGCGCCACTCATTACCACTGTGGTCAAAAAATAGTAAGACTTTTACATTTAAATTTCGCACGGAAACCCATTAGTCGAAATAATTTTTTTGGGTTGGTATGACTGTCAGTGACATCTGTGCCAAATGTCACATCAGAATAACCATTAGAGTTTAGTATACGCTTATTTTTCTGAAATACATAAAGAGCGTTCGGCGATTTTTACAATGAGTGAAATTATTGAAAAAAAAAGCCATGAAATTTTGTGTGCGGAGTCAAATTTCTGGTGCCGAAACGTTCAGAATGTTGCAAAATGCCTTCGGTGATAATTGTATGCCGCGAGCAAGTGTTTTTGATTGGTACAAATTGTTCAAAGAGGGTCGAGGACGCGTTGACCGCGAACCACGTCCAGGACGCCCATCAACATCAACTGATAATCAACACGTCAATAAAATTAAGGAATTGGTGCTCGACAATTGACGATTAACAGCCAGAGACCTTACTGGCATCGTTAAAATATCGGAAGGATCAGTGAAAACCATTTGAAAATATCATTACTTTGATGGGGACGAAATAGATTTGGAAGAATAAATAAAGAACTTTAAAATTATGAACAGTCTTACTATTTTTGGCCCACAGTAGTATATGCGTCCTGTTTGAGCAATTTTAATGTGCGGCGACTTAAGAAAATGTAACGCACTCCTTTTACTCCGCATTCATGATTGATCATGACAGGTATTGTCGGGGCATGATGGCTCATTAGCATCATTTTTTCTATATAATCGCTTGTCTGACAGTTTCTCGTCATAGAGTTTTTTCTATGAGAGGGTTTTCTGCTTTCTATTATATTAGTATGTCTTCCTCGGGGGTTTTAAACTATGGAATTGTTACTTATCAACTATAATAAAAACCCTTCAATTGAAAGAGGGCATTTGAGAAAGAAACCACATTCAGCCATAACTTATCGCCCCGTAAGTTTATTAGCGGCGGAGATTTTGCAATGCTCAGCCTCAATTAAAGTGGTTCTTCATAGTTTTTCTCTAATTCTGTCCTCATTCGGATCTCTGGCAGAGCAAAGGGTCGAGGCATGCACACAAAATAGGGAATTTGAACGAGTTTAATTTGAAGGGCTCGCAGGGAATGCGACAATGTTCATTAGAGTCGTGAATAATGGGTGACCGAATTGGTCAGGAAGCTATCAAAAAAGAGTCAGGACAGTAAGAAGGGGCTACGAGAATAACGTTGAAAGAGAGAAACACACGATCACCCGAAATTATCGATGACGTGTAGAAGAAAAATTTCAGTGCATATATCAGAAATGTCTTGGAAGCTTTCAATTGAGTAGAGTGCTAAAAAATTTCAAAAAAGATCTGCTTCACTTTGTTTTACAGACATAAAAGATTTTAAGAGCTAAATCCGCAAAAAATCCCCTGAGACATTATTTAGCAATCAGTTCTTCAGGTATGAGGCCTCGTCGTCCGGTGTTCTTCTCCTTGTGGCTAGGATGCGATGTGGAGGTTCTCCAGAATTACTTACAAAAGCATTAGGGTGGGTTACTTGCCAGACACGTCCTCAGGCGCGGTTAGAATACTAGTAATGTTCCCGCAAATATTATGGCTGTATCTGGTTCATGAAGATTTTCATGAATTGACTCAGGCTGCACTGTTGATTACAGGCTCGCGGAATACCGAGTTATTTTTATACTAAAGACTGGGAAGAGCAATCATGGCAAGGACAATCCCGCACAATTGTACGCGTAGTTTACCGTGAGTGCAAAAATCATTGTCACCATTTACCTGCTATAAAGTACATTGGAATACATATTCGAATGTTATCAATAATCGTTTGACATATTTATATGCAACGGTGACTCAATTCCTGTGCGTATTTCTGACTAAAAGCTCGCCATCCTCGTGATTAGCGCCCGTGTAAGCGTCATGAAGATATATTTTTAAATTTTTGATCACATGCGTTCAACAACCCTCTGATCTAAAGTCTGCAACGACTCATACAATCTTGGGAGTCACTGTTTTTCTTGATTTCAGCTGATTTCAGTCATCTTGCAGAATCAGAGTAATTACTATCTCCAAATTTAATTTGAGCAGATTCAAGTAAACAATTTTTACAAGATTAGATTTCTCAATTATTTCTTTTACCATTATCCCCCGGGCTCGCTCGAATTACAGTCTAAATTTCGCTCTGTCCAAGTTAGTTTCTTTTTGATAAGCTTTTCGGCTAACATCGACTTCCCATGTGTCCTTAATTGGTTGCTAGATTCATCGCTCTCTCTATCCTACCTGACCTACCGTCAACATAACTAGACTTAAAAATTTTAAACAATTTCTTGCAAAAAAATCAGAAGTTCTAAGATCTATTGTTGTTTGTGTGAAACTCATTCTTGGGCCGTTTCAATAGCTTAAAAGGGGAACAATACTGAACATAAAAATTGATCATTTAAAGTTTATAGTTGCATCGTTGATAGTTGCATCGAGCAGTACGCCTTGAGAACCTTGCAGTGTCACGCTAGTGTTAGTTGTTACGGATGTGTACGGGAAACATGATGAATACATTTGCGATGAGGTTATGCATCTATGAGTAGCGCACTCCCCTTCCTTACAAACATTTCAACTTCGATCTTCGAAAGTCAACTGAAACCGTACATATAAGCTCAAGCGAGTGTTCGATAGGATGCGTGCATCCGCCAGAGCTGATGACGAACAATAATTTGAAGCAGATACAAGTGTTCTGAAAGTAAACGACCGCCAGAAGGGTAACACATATGTAGCAAGGATCCATTCATTGTGGTGTGACCCATTTCAAGATTGGTAAGTCCGGTGAGAGTGCGCACATGTTTAGATGGAACGCACCTCACAAACGATAATTGCCTTCATAAATGCACCGGAAAGAATACACTTTATTTCGGAACGCATCAGACAGGCAAGTACCAGTGGAGGAAATTTTCGCTACCGGGAACAGTTCCTGGCAGGGTTTCGAGTGAGTGGTTTCGTGTTTGTGGTACATGAATTGGAGTAGAGGAAAGAAAGAATGAAGTTGGGCGTGATACCATTTGGTCGTTGGGAACCGTAAATTCACAAAAGTTGTGAAGCCTGTTGCTGCTCCAGAGAACGTACCGAGCACACAGCTCCCGCTATGAAAGGTACGAACCCGTGAGGCGGCTGCAAAGTACGAGTCTGTATTCGCCAATTCCCTCTATCTTTGGGTGGTGATGATTGCTGACACATAGAACCGCTTTAGTTCGTTTAAAATGTTGTAAAATGAAATTTTGGCGCTAGTAGCATGTACCACTGCGTTCCTTCAGTACCGTAACCACCGGTTCGGTAGCGATTTAAGCTGTGCTTCGATTTGACGGAGAAGTGTTGCGATTTGACCCCGTTTGCATCTAATCTCACGTTAAGTTAGGAAAACCATCTTGGAGGCGTCGGACTTAATGCTGGATGGTTTTTGTAATGGAACTGAAGCATAAGTTCGCTAGTGGTGGGACCCGCGTTCGTCAACCTCGCCGAGTAGAGCTAGCAGCCACCAACTTAATGGACTTTCGATTGGCCAATCAGTTGACCTTAAGGGTACAGTTTTCTGCCACACTTCTCTGACTTCAATTCCTTATGATAGTGTGAGGCCGACCAGTCGACCTGATTTTGCTGGGCTCTAAAATCTATTACAATGGTGTTTACATCATGCATTGATAAGTAATATCGTAAATGAGAAGTTTATAACCTCAGTTGAGTTAAGATAGAGGCGGTATTCAGCAACCTCGATAACAATGAAAATCATACGGAAAGTACGATAGTAAGAAAACTTATTTTGAGCACATGTTTCCCCAACACTTACCCAGAAAAGATTGAAAGAATTTATAGCCTCAAGCTTCAGTTACCGGAACGAGGTCTTTAGTTTGAATATCGCTGTGGACTCTGAGCGTCAATGTGAGTCTGAAATCTCTGCAAACAACAGCGACATAATCTCACATGGAAATGTGTAAACTATTGGGTGGTTGCATTTAAAGTGTCGGTTGAGGGATGACTCATCTGTATACCTCTGTATTCTAGAACGTCAGTTAATTTTCCCGGAATCCGTATTCCGTTCCCGGTATCCTGCCTGAAAAAGGATGTCGGCGGCCATTATAAAAGGTCGGGTGTGATTCAAATGTATCAAGTCTTTTGGAAAATATTGAAGTGTAAAGATGGTCAGTGAAACTGTAAAAGTAAGGTGTGCTCTCTACTACGAGTTAAAATTATGGACTAATGCAGCAACGGCTGCCCGCAGAATATGTGACGCATTTGGAGACGATATTGTGTCAAAACGTACAGCTCAAAGATGGTTTGCCTGATTCCGCACTGGGGATGACAGCCTAGAATCGACGACGATCATCCTGGAGCGATGTTTCGGATCAATGACACGGACGATGTCGACATAGAGGACAATCCCCACAAAATTTGCACGAATTAAGTCCGACGATGACAAAAGCACCATTAGTCGCCATCTTCGACGTCTGGGAAAGAAACGACGGCTTGATCAGTGGGTTACCCATCAACTTACCGACAACAACAAAAGGCAGCGTATAGGGCTGTGCTTCGCTGTTTTTGCACAACGAACGGGAGGCGTTTTTGAATCGAGGGATTACGTGCGACGAAAAATGGATTATGTATGAAAATAGCCGACGCACGTATCAGTGGTTATCGCCAGACGATCCTCTTGGAACTATCCCAAGGCCAAGCCTTCATCAGCGGAAGACCTTGTTGTGTGTATGGTGGCATAACACAGGTATCGTGTGATATCAACTGTAGGAACCTGGCCAAAGCATTAGAGCTGAAGTGTACAGTCAGCAATTAGAAGAAGTTCATCAGGAATTGCGACGTACGCATGCAGCGCTCGTGAATAAGAGGGGAGTCTTGTTCCTCCAGGATAACTCACGACCACACACAGCGGCATTCACCAGGGACACCATAAAGGAAATTGGCTGGGAAACTTTACCACATCCACCATATTCTCTATTAGATTTTCACCTTTTCCTGGCGATAGATAATTTCATGCGAGGACGACAATTCACCAACCGGGAGGACTTAGAAGTAGCATTACCAAATTTCTTCGATGAGCGAGACAAAAACTTTTATCAAACAGGAATATATTCTAGAAGTTTTTGGTAGATCAATTTATCCATTTTCACTTAGAACTTATAAGTGATTTATACCCTTGCTAGCTAACTCAGCGAAGACTCATGGGTGCGGAAGTTCTGATCAAATTTGTCGAATACCTCGAAAGTGAATTTAATATTTACAAAGAAAGGTGGAATAGGAAGGAATATATTGTTTACCACGATGGCAACGAGTCATGGATGCCAATGGTAACTATTTTCAAGATTAAACGTATTACCTTTTATTTAAAAAAATTACATATTTTACTATTTTCAAAACCGACAATTTCAATGCAACCACCCAATATTTTCAAGTGTGGGACAAACAAAACTCCAGCACAGCGTAAAAAAAGAATGGAATAGGGAATATATAAGAGTTGTTGGTGTAGGACAAAAATGAGAATGAGAGAATTAATTTCCAATTACGCAGAATACAATGAAAAATTGGCTTACAGTGAATTAACAACAGAAGTTAAGAAGCAAGTCCTAAGGATAACGATGATCAGCCGTACCAACAAACTTCTACTGGAAAACAAAAATGAAAATTATCATTTTGGGTATGGAAACCAACGTGGGATCGCAAGACTAAAGCCACAACACAAACAACCTACCATCTTCACATTTTTCTTCTAATTTCAATCATTTACTTTAGAATTGATGTGATTCGATAAATTTTAATTTTGTAATATGACAGAATGCGGGAGCTTAAATAGACTAATCAAAAACACAAGAATGTAATCTTCTTGAGTTACGTGTACAGAAACAAATAGTAAAACTTCTATGCATTAAGCATTAAAAAAAGGTAAGAATGTTATATTCTTAATGATAGCATTTTACTACTTTCCAAATACCACAACAGACACAAATTACTTATTGTTATTTCGAAAGACAAAACACTCATATGTCTTGCGAAAATGATTTTCCAAAGCAACTAATTCAACCTGGAGGCATTGCAATAGCTGCCTCGAAAATTTCACTTGAAATAGATAATGACTAATGATAACGAGTTATAGTGTTTATCAGTAATAAAAGTGGAATTAGAAAATGCATTCGTCACAGACAGGTAACGTTGATACTGATAAGCACATAATTAAAATGTTCAACATACAACAGATTACTCTCTACAGCTTTTGATTTGATCTTGCCGTTGGTTTTCCATGTTTACTTAGTGTTTTACTATGATTAAAATATTCGAAGCGAAGGAACTTGCCAGCTTGCGGTAGCGATAATAAAATCAATTCTATTAGATCGAAAAATTTTTATATGAAACTAGATTTGATTAAGAAGTAAATTAGTAGAAAAATAATAGTAACATTACAAAAAAACTTCTGAAGCATTGACCAGCACTCCAAATGTCAAATTCGTGGTTTCTGAAACGTAAGGAATTGACTACTAAAGTATCAAAAGCTTTAACATTAGTATGTTTTCGAATTGAAATTTAAATTGTTCAACTACAATATTTACCTGTTTATAGTACAATTACTAACGATTTCGTATCTTTACCCATGAAGGATTATATTTAAATCATATAAGTGACAATTGGATGAAGACAGCAGTAAGATATGATCTAAATACGAAAAGTACATTACTTAATCTAGTTCATTTAACGCGAGACTAAAATGCTGTAAATGCAATTGGACTGCAAATTAAGACCATCTAACTATTAAGAGCACAGAATGCATCTTAATAATCTTCGTAGCTATTTGCGTGATTTACTCGCACGAAGACAAACATCGAGACATTAATTGGAAATATTCAACAAACATGGTTGCGCTTGCAGAAGAATATTTAAAATATTATAGGGATGAGCAAGGGTTTTGGAGTCTAAGTTAGGAAGTGAAGAGGATTGTTAATTTGATGTTCTATCTAAAAAAAAATTGGCGACGAATTTGTCTTTAAGAATAAAGTGAAGGACTCCTACTACCATGACTTTATATCAAATCATTTGCCAACATATTTAATTCAGAAATTTGGCTTAGACACTAATGTTTGCTGATTTAGAAGAGGGAATTATTCTTTGATTCCGACGTGCACTAACTGGCACCAACAACTCTCAACCGATAGGAAGTATGCCGAGTATCTTTCTCGCGGAGATTTATGCCAATTCTGTATATGTTTACAACTCAGCAAGAAGCTATAAAAATGCTCATAAAAATTCTTTTTAACTTTGCGTTTCTCTATTTTATTTATCGAAATCGGTCAATCTTCTTCAGTCGTTAAGAACTGTTAGAGAATACAAAGGAAAAAGTATAGCTACACAATCTGATAGCCAAGCCGAGAGAATGGGTCACATACAAGATGGTTCCTGTCATTTGTAACGATATAAACAGGAGAGTTACTCTATTCTGTATAAAGAGGCACGCAGGGGTCCTTATGAACAGGCGTATTAACTAACGCAAGAGGAATTTTCGATAGCATTTATAGGTACTGAACTTATTGCTGCAAAAAAAATGAGTTTCATTTGAAGGAGGTTAAAAGAAGTCAGCTAGAGAATGCAATTGAACCTGGAGGGAACTTCCGGAGCATCATAAATCGAAGTAATATCTCGACGTGCCTGACGGGAAGTGTCAAGGTTGTATCCCAATGTAGGACATATCAAGATGGGCTTGAGAACGAACCGTGTTTGCAGTTATGCAATTTTGCGGAAGAGGCAACAGTGCACCTCTTAGTATACTGCAGGCATTGTTCCGCAAAAGAAGATACTCTGAGAAACTACCTCTTTGTCGAAGATGAAATGGGTCACCTGACGCCGACCATAACTTTTTGAACGGTTGATCTGGTTGCAGTCTTCTAGTTATACTCTGCTAACGGAGGATTCTAAAGCTTGAAGTGCAGCGCTCCGGGTTACAAAATCTCTACCTAGACCGTCTCTTTGAAGTATTTTAATTTTACTGACGACGTTCATGTGAGATTTATTGAGCTCTTCTTTGTCTTCTGCAGTTGATAACCAGGCATCTGCGAGTTTTTTTAGTTGGTATAAGTTAATTTGTGGTCCGAACAGCAAAATATGAAGGTATATCGTGGGTTCATTATCTATTTGTTTGTGCGGTCTTCAGCAAATGTCCAGGGGTTCGTACAAGTGGCATGGGAATTATTGAAATTTGCCATTAGGCTTTTGTCATAATTTGAGAAAGCTACCTATTTCCGGTAGTTGGATAAAATCTGTGCTCTGCTATTGGGCATCTATGAAACATGCTTTTCCCAAGATTTTTTGTAGTTGACTAATGCCTGCTCAACAGCTAGGCAATGTGAGTTTATTTTGCTGAAATGTATCGGACACATGGGAGCATTTTTGAGTTCGAAGTGGTTCACAAATGTTTGGACATTTTGTCAAAACCTTTTGTAGTGGATGGAAGCTTTCCCTAACTCACACGACTTTATCATTTGTAGAGACAATGATGCGAACATCCTTGATTTCGTTACCATCCATCATTTTCCAACGGTATACTGCTGACTTTGTTACTTTTCTTTGTTGTATCCTATACTCTTTCGACATCAGCTGGCAACATAAACGAAACCCGATTGTATACAAACACGTATCTGACAATTTTCAAACGGCAGCTATTCAATTTTGATTTAGACACATTGTTCTTTCAGCCTTTCACAAGCATTTGAAGCAGAGTTTCCCAGTTATATGATTCGATTTTACCATGGAAAAGAATTTACCCATGGTATCATTGGTTACAGGTTATAGTAACCTTCATTTCTACGAACATTTACATCTCAAACTTCGCTTTAATCTAGGGATTCATTGACGGGTTTACTAAACATTTACCACAGAAAGGTGCTGGAGAAGATTATCACGAGAAGACTCGACAACGTATTCAAAGTCGCTGGAAATTTGCATTCACACCAAAAGTGGAAGCTGACAACAAACGCTCACGGCAAATTGTGCCGAGTTCAAGGTGGATTGTGACATTGAATGTGAGGAAGGTTTTCAACTCCTCAAAATGGGCAACTCCTCTTAAACATACTTTCACAGTACCTGAATTTTCTGATAAGGAATTTGAAGGATTATGTGAGGAATCGCACGGTACTGCACGCAGGATAGGTGACGAGTGATGGACGTATCATCAGGAGTTTCACAAGGTCATTTTACAGCCCCTAACCTATTGAACATTTCATATGTTGACCTTTAAAAGCTGCGATTAAAGGAAGAGGCGCAACAAATTGGCTACGCAGGCCTTGAATGCAGGGCGGTCGGTTAAACAGAAATAGTACAAACTTACTGCGGTGATGCTGAAGTGGATGACCAGCTGGAATTGCAGCCTGGCACTGGAAAAAGCCGAAGTTGTCATTCTGCCGAGAAAACGGATCCTCAGGGTTCTTTCTAAGCAAGTTACGAGAATCTACTATTGAGTCTAAGAACGCTGTCAAGTACATGGGCTTGTTAACAGATACATGGCGAACATGGGCGGATCATCCTCAAACAAATGACGCCTAAGTGAATACCATGGAGTCCATACTTTTATACTCTGGGCTGACGTCGTCCACAAGCAAACCCTGATGAGCGCTACAAATTGAATCAGTGTATCGCAGTGTCTCGGAGCCAGCGGTGATGATTATAACGCGGGTGTCGACGATTACCCTTCTAAGAGTGCGTAGGAGGTTCTATCCTCGCTGAGATGAAAAGGAGAGGGAAGCGATTGGACGCGAGAGACTCAATTGACTCTCACTTTGTTGTAGAGCAACTGGACGGCGAGACTCATTAGCGAAGTCGAGGTCACGAATCCATTACTACCAGTTCAGTTGCTCGGTGGATATTGGTATTTCCTGTCTTACCTACACTAATCGGGAAGGCGCAATCCCCCGTCTGCTTGTTCTGTCTGGGACACCTTTTTCAAGCGCAAACGGTACACAAAAGGGCACTCTATCCTTTGCAGAGCAATTGGTGAACCTACTTTTTTATATAAAAAACGAGTACGTTACAAATTCTGATGTCCAACTGCTGAAAGAATATTTTTTAATAATACTTTTACTCTTTTTTCCTTACAATGATTAGTCAATTTTTTATCTCAACGATCAACACCGTTTTGTTATGAACAATCACATATTTGGGTTCGAATATACACTTGCATATAGACAATGCCTTTCCAAATTTTGTAGTTTTCGGTTGGGATGACAATTCGGTCAAATTAATCATTGTTGCAAATGTGTAAATTTTTATGTTTGATACCTTCTGAGGTTCATCAATTAAGGAAGAATTGAAGTGCGCAATTTCATTAATGGACTTTCTTCTGTTTCTGTTTTTTTTAACGGGGCCCATATGTACATTTATACCCCAAAACATCATTTCGTTTTATAACGTATTTCCATGTGTGTGATCTGCCAGGTTGTTGCTCCACACATCTTTATTTTCAAAAACTGATGTATCCAAAAACCGGGTCGTCCAAAGATAGTTAGACAAGAACAATAGAAACTTTTAAAGAGATTATACTACCAACCATCGGCTATGAGTAATTGCGTACTTTTTTTCAGAATCAATACTCCGTCTATAACTTTCTTCTGAACCGCTTTCGAAAAAGTTTACGTATTGACTTTCAGATTCTGGGAAAAAAACGCGAAGAAGAAATAGACACTGATAAAAAGGCTAAGATCGATTTTTTCACAGCTAAAGATAATAAAATTGTGGAAATTTCGCAGCTAACATAGATGGGTCGATCGACTTAGCGAACAAGCGTGGAATCCTATGAAGGGTAAAAGGCTTCCACAAAAATGCAGAATTTGTGATGTGACAGCTGTCACGCGATTTATGGTTAGCTTGGTTTCCCGTTTTGTCATCAACAGGTTGACGCCTGAGCAAAGTCAGCAAATTGTGCAGAAATTAATCGACAAAAGGTTCCTTTCGAAAAACTTATCGGTCGACAATTATCAATTATCGGTCGGCATAATTGTCCATCAGACAAAATTCAACTCGTGCACGAAGTGAAGCCGAACGACCACCGGACACAGCCAAGTTCGGTGCATGTGCCCAAGAACGAATTGATAAAGATCCCTAATTTCAAAAGAAAATTTTGTTTAGAGATGAGGCCTAGTTTTGGTTGAAATGGAAATACGTCAATAGACGAAACCCTCGCATTCGGGGCGACGAGCGACTAAAGGCGGTTATCCTTTATGGGCCGGTGGAATCATTGGTCCATATATCTTAAAAATTGCTGCTGGGAATACCAATAGTCAATGGTGACCGCTATGGAGCCATCTTCAACCATCGACCTCTTTTAAGAAGCATTTTGTGAACGCATGATTTTTCGTTTTGGAATTGTAAACTGGCCTGCACGAGCTTGCCATTTAACACCGCTAGACGATTTCTCTTCGTGGGGCTTACATGCCCGAAATCATATTTAAACAAGAATGGTAGGAAATTTTTTTGCCAACAAAACATATTTCATGGCAATCAAAACAATTCATTTGTATTTTATTATATTTTAAATTTCTATGCTTCTGAATAAAGCACCCATGATTAGAATCTATCATCAAATCATATAAAATTCAGCGATCATTCACCTCGATTTTATCCCCTCCCCCCTCATCAGCTACAAAAAGGACTCCTCTAACCGATGGTCCCAACTGGCAACGCAGAGCGGCCTAACCGGTTCAGGCTGGATCCACAAGATGACGGGGGAGGTTTTTACAGGATGGTATAGTAGCCTTCTACTGCTGGGATTCCGTCCTTCCGCGCGTATACACTAAGCAACGAAAAAGAATTTACCAAGTTCCATATTAAATTGAGTAGAGCGATAATATTGAGGACATCAATGTAAACTCGGTGAATTTCGAGTTATTTCTACGCGTCGTTATACATTAATATTTTGTTATATTAATATAAACAATCAACGTAAACATGTGACACGAAATTGGAATTCCCTTTCATTTCTCTTTATCTTAAATCCTATATTATGCCTTTCTAGTAATCCACTTAAGTCTTGATAATATTGTTCACAGTGCAGCTTTTTTCGCGCAAAGTAAGGAAGAAACGTAGGTGATTGTTATTTACTTGACTCGAAGTTACATTGCAGTATCAGTACGAGAGACATTTGATTAAAATTGTCCCCAACTGCGTTTCGCTACTGCGCTCCATCACCGATTCGATTTAAATGAATGACTAATGCTCTTAATGAATGCATTAGATATTCAACTTTAGGTAAATTTGTTGGGAAAATTCAGTGTGTACAAAACCGAGAGAAAGCTGTTGAGGCTTTTCAAAAACTGCTTTGGCCGCTGGGGGAAATATGCTGCCGAATTTATAATTATTGCAGGCGGATTCCAGCAAGCGACAGAAGCATGAATTTTAGCGAAATTTGTACCTGCTTGATGTGATCGCCGCGTCACGGCTCTACGTCGCCAGCACTATAAATGCCCAATGAACATTGCAATTGATTTCAAGGACTGTCCGCGAACTCATTCCGATTGCCACTGGAAATCAATGTGTTCCGGTTTGAAAATGATCAGTCATAAATGCGATTCGATGCCCGGAATAAAAACATTAAAAGACGTGAACAATTGACACGTAGACGTCGTACGACCAGACGCGGTCGGGGAAGCGGCACAAGTGCGTTCTTAGGTTAGGAGTTGCTCGGAGCCCGACTTACCTAATGTCATATCCAAATTTTGACTGGTTAGTTGGACTGCACCACTGTCCGTGGGATTGTAGAGCACGTAGAAAATCTGCAAGAGAAAAACAAATCCAATCAGCTAAGCGAAACGCGCTCGGTTGCTTTTGTGCGGCAGCCAATCCATGGACCGCAGCATCTTCAAGTGCCAGCTCTGGGCGACGACGGTGGGTGAAAAGTCGGCTCGGTGACAGCTTCTTATTGAATTTTCACAACCACTGCGAACAATGCGGTCGAGAGCGGTGCGAACGTGACAATTCAAAAGCTAGCACTCATGGTTGCAATCAATACAACGGGTGGATCTGTGTTACTTTGATATATTGATCCGAACTAAATTGCGAATTTGCAACTTGCACCCGGCATCGTCGCCTTCGAGCTGTCGAGCGCACTTCGCAACACTTGAGTGCTGCAGCAGTAGCTGCAACGGGCCACCGCGCGGCGACTTACCACAAATATAGAGAAAAAGGTCGCACGCCTTCTGTCGAAAAGACTCATTTTGCCGGCAATTATGAGATTTATAACAACCGATACTAAAAGCGATTTGTTTACACGACACGCTTAAAATTTACCCCGAGTAAGATCCGCACATCTAGCTGGTTGGATATCCGTCGCGATTGATTGAGCTCGGCGCAACGACAGCCGATAATTTGACGGCAGCGAGTACTTGCTAGCAAGAGACAGCGAACGCAAAACCCTGCGTGCGTAAGTGAAACAGAAGAGTCTGACAGTGAATGACAAAGCCAGCAACCTTCAGAAATAAATGACACTCTACGGAATATGTACCAAGAAAAAGTGGTGTGAGTATCGACTAATCAAATTTAGTATTCAATAAGAGACACCTAGTGGAGAATTAGACATGAGACAGAGTGCCTTAGTTCAGATTTCCGACAATACGTGTGTGTAGCAGATAAAACTTCAATTTAAGAGCTTTTGGGTTACGATTTACAAGTGAACTTTTTTTTGATAGTATTTTGTAATGGGTTTCGCAGTTTCAAAAAAATCGATTTTTTATTTATTGTCTTATTAATTTCTACAACCTTTCGAGAATATTGTCGTAAATTTTCAGGTCGATCCTGATAACAGTTTCGGAGATACAGACTTGTGAAGGTGCGCGTTCGAGGTCAGCTAGGCTCCGAGCGCCGTAGCTGTCGTCTATTATTTGTCTGTTTTTATTGTCTATTGTTTTGACTTTCTAAGGGCAACTAGTTTGAAATACTTCAGTTGATGATTACTTCTTGAATCACGAGGTTCTCCAAAGTGTCTGTTGTGAAATTTATTTAAAACTGCCTAAACTTTCAAGAACTCGGTTAACAGACGGCGTTCGTAGAAAAGATAGACCAAGGGAAAGGAGACAGTCATTCAATCCTAAAAATCCGAAAATTGATGATTCCTTCGCGAGCACGTCGGCAAAAAAATTAAAAAGTGACGATAAAGAGCACGCGCCACAGGAAGACACGCTCCAATATTCAATTATAGACTTTGCCTTAGTGTTTTCAACACTCTCATCTTTTGTGCGGTGTTCTAACATTATTAAAAATAAAGATGAAGAAAAATTGTGTAGTGGAAAATTGGATTTTAAACAATGCTCGAAATTCGGTCTGGGATTCAAATTTGTGGTAGCATGTGAACGATGTGATCTGAAATATATTTTATCATGTAGAAAAATCGGAAAAATGTCTGAAATCAATCGCCGGTTCATTTTTGTTAAGCGAAGATTGGGCTTGGGGCTTGCCGGATGCAAGAAATTTTGCGGTTTGGTGAATCTCAGCAGTTTATTTTAAATCAATCAACATACGATTTTTATATTCATAAAATACATGTATCGAGACAATTGCTCAAACACTGTTCTCCTCTTCTGCTCAAGAAGAAAAGCAATTAACGAGCCTCGAAAACGACGTCGACGCTACGATAAATGTGAGTGTTTCCGGTGACGGTACGTGAAAGAAGCGTGGCTTGGAAAAAGTCTTGGAAAAAAAAAATTAAACACGGCAGAGTATGAAGAGTGGCAAGAAGAACATATCGCAACAAATCTATGCAGCGCCAATCACACTGGAGCATCTGGGAACATGGCAGTATCTTAGATTGTTGAAATGTTTAAACGCTCTATTGTAAATATGGCCTGAGCTACGTCAACTATATACGAAATGGGGATGCAAAAACACACTCTGGTAATGCGTTGGACATGTACAGAAGAGGATGGGTACCCGTTTACGTGATTTTGTCAACAAAACAGTTGAGGGAAAACTAGTAAATGGTAAAAAAACTAAAAAGAAAATTCTTTCTGGCAAAGGTAAACTGACTGGTAAAATAATTGATAAATTGACTACTTATTATGGTTTGGCAATAAAAAGAAATTGTGAGTCAGTTGAAAAAATGAAAGATGCTATATGGGCTACTTATTACTACTACAGCTCTACGGACAAAAATCCTCAGCACAGAAATTGCCTAAAAGGTCCAGACTCCTGGTGCGTCTGGCAGCGAACATCGGCTACAAACACTATTTCATCATTCAAACATGATTATACTGCATTCGCAGATGATGTTTTGACTGCAATGAAACCTATCTATGAAGATCTCAGTAAGGATGAGCTTCTGGCGCGGTGTGTTGGTGGTTTCGCACAAAATAATAATGAAAGCTTGAACCAGTTAATCTGGAAGATTACTCCAAAAATACTTCCTGCTGGTTCAAAAATTGTTGATATTGCTGCATTAGTCGCTGCTTGCACTTTTAATGAAGGAACATCAGCTTTATTATTATTTACGCATGGAATGGAATTGAAACTTGGCCGAAATTCCCACGAATATGCCCGAAATGATGATGAAAACCGTGTGGGCGCAGCTGAAAAAAAATCTGCATGCGAGACTCTCGAAGCCAATATTCGTCATAGACAGGAGCAAAAGGATGCCCTGAACATTGCAGCTGCTGCAGGTGGTTTACTTTATGGCCCAGGAATCGACGATTCAATGAAGGTTATAAACATTTTTTCTCCAGATTTATTGTTACTTAAAACTTTAAACACGTTTTTCTCGAAATGGTTTTTTCAAAATCGGTTGTCAAAACTTCTCGAAAACTACTCAACCGATCTTGATGAAATTTGACACTGGTCTCTGAGATACAATTCTCAAGAGCTTGGACGAAGGATTCTTTTTTCTTTCAATTACAACTATTTAAAAACTAAAAATGTAGAGAAAATTTGACTGAAATTTGCATTTTTTTATAAAAATGTCTGCCAAAAATGCAATTTTCACTTCTTTTTTTCCTTCGTCCAAGTTCTAGTTATGCTCGTAACTGAAACAAGATTTTTTTTCACTTTAGATGATCCTGTCATGAGTTCTGCTGACGCGGACGCACCATTTTCCCGAGGCGTCATCGGAAATGAAGTCCCAATGGCGGAGTTTTAAATATTTTTCTTTGAAAATAAAAAAAATTATTCTTCAAATGTATATCTTTAAGACATTAAAAAGTTTGAATAAAATATTTAATTTTTTATGTATAAAAAAATTGTTGAAAATAGACCTTTTTTCGCCCGAGTAAGCCCATGTAACGCCGTAATAGAAGGAAAAAATTTATCGGTTTGTTATTTTGGACAGTAATTTATTAACATTTTAAATGTCCAAAAAAAATTCAGAATTTTCGAAGCTGTTTTTACGATTTTGATTCACAAAACTTATAAACTGGAACATCTGAAAAAAGAAATAAAGAAACGGAAATTAATTCCTTTTTAACCCTAAAATTCGCCATTTTTTGTTTTGAGTGAAAAAATCATAGTTATGTATTCAGAATCAAGTAGGATTCGGAAAACAATGAAAAAAATCAATAGGGAGCATTAAAAGAACAACAAGAGTCAACACCAGCTGTAGATTTTGATCGGTAGAAATTTTGTGATAAAACGCTGCCAAAATTTTTCGTTGGAATTCGGGTTGCGTCTTTTTGCCGAATCATATTAAGTGGTCAATTTTTTTATCAATTTAATAGTTAGTTTCGATAATTTTTCGACATTTGCTTTATTCGGAGTTTTTTCCGGTTTGCTTTCTTTTTTAGATTCCGTTTAATTTTCAGCCATTCTTTGCTGCTTTTTTCCTTTTTCCTTTCTTGGTCCTTTTAACGTGCAAAACACATTTTTTTGTCATAAGTTTAAAGTTAGGACCGCACGGCTTTGCATCTCCTAAAGACTTGAATGTTGAAGAATTGCTGTCATCTACATAGTATTTATATTGAGCTTTATGCAGTCATTGAATTTTTGAAACATTTTGACTGCGTTGTCTAGTTCCATTTTCCTTGAAGAACTTTCGTGATTTATTTGGCATTGTTTTTTGTGTTCATTAAAAAATATATTTGCACTCTAAAGTACATTCTTTTCCAGCTTACATAGAACAGTGCTTACAAAATTTACTTTGGAGTCAATCATATGGAGTACTTTGCCAGAATATTTGCTTATGAATGAAACATTACCTAAGAAAGAAGCAAACCGGATTTGACCAGGATCCATCACCTGAAACTGTCAATAAATTTCCCATATTGCCTGCAGCTTTATTGAGAGTTTTTTCTTTAGTTACTGCTGTATTTAGGATCAATTTCAAGACGGAATCGACCGTATTTAATATTGTTTACACAGCAATAGGAAATGGTTTCAGAAAAAGAATATTTTTAGTCCATACGTGTAATGAAATTCTTGATGTCAGATAAACCAAGACCTACTACTCAATTCGATCAACAAATGAGTCAGCTGAGGCAACGCTAGCAGACAGTTATTTGCTTTGAATCTCCAATTCGCGAAATCAATGTCCTGCATTGAATCTTGCTCACCATCTACAATTTGCCTTGAAAGTTACCATCAAGCTTTTGTTTAAAATCCAATGCGTCCTCCCGTATCCCCTCCTGCCCGTATGCTCTTCTGTGTAAGAACTAACTGAAAACTGTGTTCTCCAGAATTTAATTATGAGATTTTTCGTGGCTTTGCGTTGCGAGCTTCCATCTTCGCTCCCTGCGCGAGTGAATTTCAATGTGGTAACAGAATTCTTTTTGATATCTGATATCATAGAAGCTCCCACACTATAAATTTGCGCAAATTTTCTGCCACATTCACCATATTTTATAGGATCAATTATCTTCACTTTATCATTGAGAGATAATACTACTCTATTTCGCCTAGGCAATATAGATTTCTAACGCAAAACGTAAAAAGAATTGTAAACAAAAAATACGACCTATTAGTTTAACGTTGATAAATAAAATGAATCAATAACAAACACAATTGCACAAACAAATGACAGCGGGGAAAACCACACTTCGAAGGCGGCAATAAACCAGTCAAATGACAGCGGGGAAAACCACACTTCGGAGGCGGCAATAAACCAGTCGTTCGTGTATCGTTGCGCTGTCAAATCGGTTTATTTCAATTGTGTCGTGAAAAACGATTCTGGATACTTGGATAATCGATTTTCGGATAATCGAGATTTTACTATATGAAGTTGCCAAAGTTTGTTTGGATGTTCTCGAACAGAGCGGAACTTAATTCCGCTCATTCTCATTCTATATAAATTTCATTGTGGGTGAGCTAGAAGACGGGGTCCGTAGCCTTTGGAGCATCATAAAACTTGGCTTACATGAATGATTGCTTTGTCCGTGTCAATACAATGTTTTTCAGGAGAGGCTGGAAAGTTGCTCCTGGTCATGTTGCGTAGTGGACAGATAAACCAGCTGCCAAACGTCGTGAAGTTCAGTGTGCTAGAATGAAGTTCCAGAGAGCACAGTTCTCTAGGATAAGGTAACAGTTAGAGTATGTTCGCAGTTCATGTAAGTGGTAATGCATCCCTGACATGGTTTTATTGAAGGAGATTTTTCCGAGAGCGGAGTTAGGAATTCCGCTCATCGACAGTCCTGCAGAGCAGGAACATGCCCCTGAGTAGCAGAACTGGAAGATAGATGCGAGTATTGCAAGGCATTGTTGTAGAAGACCGTCTGGATAGGATGGCATTACTCGCGGGCGGTGTGGAACTATATCAGTTGTCTCTTCAGCTTTGCTCCTTCCCCGTTGCCTATAAGCGTGCCAAACTGACCATACTGCCTAAGTCACCAGACAGCGATCCTAACTTGCCGAGGCCGTACCGGGGCATATCCCTTCTTCCAACAGTTGCTCAAGTACTGGTGAGAGTGATAGTCCGGGGAGTCAAGTGGCGGCTAATCGGTTATCTGTTAGACAGGCAGTATGTTTCGGAGCCGGACGGTGTATTGACGATACGTGGCTGTATGTTACGACTGCGGTGCTTGACAATACGTGCAAGAATGTACTCGGAGTCTTTATTAGCTTCAAGGGAGCTTTTGAACACCTTTTGTGGCCAGCAATACTCGAAAAACTGTCTTTAGTAGAATGTAAGGAGTTTGGGCTTTCGAGGAACTACTTCTCTGGCAGAAGTGTGTATGTTCTGCCATGGATGCAGAGGGTGTCCACAACGCTCTGTTTTGGGTCCATTTATATAGAATCTAGTAATGGATGATCTTTTGACGGATGGATGACGTGTAAAGTATGTGCATATGCAGAAGACTTGCTTCTACTAGTTGAAGCTGATATTCGGTCACAATTGGAGGTAAGTGTGGTGCGGTGTATGCATATTGTGCATGACTGATGTGAACGTGTTTGTCTAACAGTTTCCACTGAAAAGACTGCGATGCGACTCTTGAAGAGTGAAATCATGCCAGGCCGTCCTCTTTGGGTGTGGTACAGGGGAAGTTCTCTCAAGTATGTTGTAGTAATTCGCCTCTCAAGTGTGGTAATTCCGCCAAGATGATAGACTTGAGAGTTACAAGTTCATCCAAAGTTCACCTCGCAAGTGTGACAAGGCCGTCAGGCCGACACGCTGGCGGAAGAAAAAAACCACCAGGTTTTGAATCGTACAATCGTTTTGCCTGAATGAATTCTTTGTTGTGCGCCTTAAACGGGGTTGGAACTAAAAGTCATCGTATAAGTGGTATTGATTCAAATGCAGTTACTAGGAGTATATTTGACTGAGTATTGAAATTCATTTGGGTTTTAGTTCTCGTCAGCTTTTGGATGAATTCGCTGTATCATTAGAATATGCCCAGTTCCATTTTCATTTACGATTTACCAGGAGAATTTTTTATTATTAATCTTGTGTAGAAATGTATGCAAATTGATAAATGAATTAGAATTATATTTAATTTATTTAGTTCAGTATAATTATATTTAAGTGTGTTTGAATAGAGAAATGAATTGTTAATTGAAACTCTATTCTTTCCTTCTACCGGACCTTCTTGTTTTCAGGACGAAAGTGATTGCGCCTAGGTAAGTGCAGGAGGAAGTAGGGCCCACAAGTGTTTCACCGGTTCGGGTTCCGCGATGCCGTAGTTTGTGAATCCGGGTATTAATCGTGTTGTATTCGCGTGAAAATTTAGAATTCGCAGTAGTTGTAGTAACGTAGTTTATTTTCGGGCAACGCGGGATTTTGGTTAAAGGATGCGCGATCATTGTTGCCGTTTTTTTTGGAATTAGTTTGAGTAACGTAGAGAAAAGTAATTTTCGAAATGTCGCATTCGGAAAATCGGGTTTTTCGGTGGCTAGTTCAATAATAGAACCAGAGAGGAAACTCCCTCGGGTCCGATCCACGTCCGCAAACCTTGCCACACTGAGCTAGTCCACCAGCAGCCACCAACGTAGTGAACTTCTGAGTGGCCGAATCGTTGAACATCAGGGTACAACTCCTTGCCACTCGTCTAAGGCTTCACGTATGGATGTCTGTGCGAGGCCGACACGTCTTGCATTTGTTGCCGTGACGAGTGCGGAGTCAAATCCATTACAATGTTACTGCGGTCAGAAACTTAGGAATACTGATTCGTGACTGACTATCGTGCTTGCCTCATTTCAGAAACCTGAAGCGACGCTTTTCGCTCCTTGTATCGATGATGCGAAGTACATGTCGAAAGGAGGGGAGAGCTGCACTTTGAAGAATAAACGAGGGCCTATTTGTTGCCCGAGAGTCATATGGGTGACTCTATGAAGGCCGGGTAGAAAATAAGCCCAAATCAGGACGCCCTGGAATTCTCCCTGATAAAGATTGGTTACAAATCAAGCGTATGATTGCCAAGGATCCGTTCATAAGTGCACGAAAAATTAGTACGCAGCTCCTTCAATCCAGCCAAAAAGAAGTCCACCCAGAAACAGTACGAGAAGCCGTGATTGATGCCGGATTTAAGTCTCGTACACCTCGCAGGAAGCCACTGGTAAGTAAAGTACATCGAAAAAAAACGTTTTGACTTTGCTCAGCAATACGAAAATGAATCTCCCGAGTTCCGGCGCAATGTCATATTCTCTGATTAGTCCAAATACAATTTCTTTGAGTCTGATGGTAGACTGAGAGTATGGAGAAAGCCAGGAGAAGCTTACAACCCAAAAAACACCATCAAAACTGGAAAGCACGGTGGCGACGGCGTAAAGGTATGGGGCTGTATGGCTGCCAGCGGTGTTTGACAGTTGGAAACTATTGTAGGAATTATGGATGATCGTGTATATATCGAAGTTCTTAAAAAATTTAGAGCCAAGTGTAAAAAAATCGGGCGTGTCAGAGGATTATTATTTTCAACAATACAATGACCTCAAGGACATGGCTCATAATATTAGGATGTTCTTGGCATTCAAAACTCCACATTTGCCGAAAAAACCCCTGCAAAGTCCGGACCTCAATCCCATTGAGCACATGTGGAACATGCTCGAAAAAAGGATCAGAACTCATCATATTAGTTCCAAACACTCATCGTTCGAACTCATCATATTAGTTAAAACAGGTTCATCAGGAAGAATGGGCGAAAATAGAGCCTAGCTACATAAAAAACTAGTAGAATCTAGGCCACGCCGCCTTAAAGCAGTGATTAAAAATAAAGGCTAACCAACTAAATATTAACAATAAATTTACATGTTCTTAAGATTTTTTAAAAATTGTTTTGTAAGTATACGATGACATTATTGAAGGCAAATTGTCGACTTTGTTTTATTATAAGTTAATAAGTTTGTAATAAATAATTGAAATGGATTAGTTTTTGTTTTTAAATGAAATAAAAATGTTTAATGAGTAAACCTGCATTGAAACTTTTTCAATTTTCTTACAACAATTTGTTGTTTTTTATCATTTGATTTTCAAATAGCTGCTATACGAAGACATTATTGGTACAGTGTATTGTTACGTTGTATCTTTGTATGTCGGACAATGTCCACTGAGACCATGCAAATCCTGATGGGGGCTAAACCTCTTGATTTGGAAATTATCCGTAAATGAAAAATCTTCAGACTACGAAGATACCTGATGTGATGGCATGAGGTACGATGTGTTCGCAGTCGGAGAAAACATCCCCCAATTTTATTAGGGATTTAGTATATAAGAAGAGTTTCCAGGTTGAGCAAGACAATTGTCGAGGGAGACTGCACGATAATGGTCAAAAATTGATTATGGAAGAATAAAAATTTAACACAGAAAATTAAAGGGAAGGTCGTGCATTTATTTTTCTTATATTTGAAAATTTACTGACAAACCATTTATAGTACTTGTGTTGCTGTGTTACCGTAAAAAACCAGTAAGAGTTTCTTGGAAAGTACAAAATGCACACAAAATCAGGGTTCGGAATGCTTTTGTCAAGGCTGTTGTCAAAAATTTTCGAGCTTTGATTTCAGACTCTATCTTGCGGCAAGTTCAAGCAAATACCTCGAAAATTCAAGTCGGAGGAGTGGTGTGGAAAGACCATGAACCGTTGGCAGGAGACTCAGCAATGTTATAAAAGTCACATTTTTCTGTGCTTAGCTAAATTTTTGCGTTTCGCTATACTTGATCCTTGAAACAAAAGTGATAAACGTTGGCGTAGTACAACACTTTAGGAAATTCATAAGGTGTGTTGGCGCGTATTTTTTCAATACCAAAGATATATAAGTAGGTTGTTTTGCCCCGAATCACGCTTGAACTTATTATTCCTCCGAACGTGCCTGGCATGGCTAGGTAGTCCTGATTTATGCACAAATAGACAAATTTTGAAGCCGTCTGTTATAGTAAACGTATAATGGTTAGGATTAATTGAATGGGTCTCTAGAAGAAGGGCATATGTTACAAATTTGTCGTTATTGGTTTTTTCGTGAAAGAATGACAAATGTAGCATGGTAAACAAGTAGGTAAGAGTTAAGTTCCCCTCACAGACGCTAGATGTCGGAAATATTCATCGCCAGTATGGAAAAAAGTGCAGAGATAGTGGAAGAAGGGCGTATGTGACAACTCCCCTCCGCTCTAGTCCCTGTAATCTTAACATTCTCTTATCACTCTCGTTAGTGTTCCGTCGCCTTCTTCGTTGTTTATCGTTCGTATTTGTAATCCTATTTTTAATTCCTTTACTATTGTGTGTGCAAAGTCTGAATAATATTGTGTAATGGGTGATACAAATTTGTCGGCAAGTCAATGCAGCAACCTGAGTTCTGGCAAGAGACGTGTTTTAAACATTGAACAGTAGCGTGATAAGAACCTGAAAGCTCTTAGAAATGCGAGCAAGGAATACGTAAACAAGCGTGGCAAAGGCAAAATTGTAGCAGCGAAAGAAGCTCCAGTGCAGGTGCGAGGATGTCAAGTAAGTTGCATGGAGATTGGATGCCGATCACTTTCTCTAGATTACGTCCACAACTTGTTTAAATAATTTTATAAACTTGACTATAATGGTCAAACACTTTTCCTGCTGAAATCCATCAATATTAGGGAGCCAAAGCGCAGGAGAGCATGCTACACAGACGCGACTTCACAGAAAAATGCAGGGTTTGACTATAACGTCAATGGAAAAGCAGTTTGCCTCAAAATACTTGCAAATATTTTTTCGATCTCTCTCAAACGTTTCCGTGTTATTCAGTTAAAATTAAAAGACAGTGATGTAGCACCCAAGGATAAGAGAGGAAAACATATGAATCGGCCTCGGGCTCTGAATTACGAAGAAAGAAGTGCTGTTAAACGACATATTGAAAGCTTTCCTACGATTGAAAGCCACTACAGCCGACGTTTATCGTCAAAGCTGTGCTTGAATATGGACCTCTCTGTGAGGAAAATGCATAGCCTTTTTCTACAGACACATCCTGGATCTACTATCTCTTTAAGCTTGTACTGGAAAATTTTCAATCGGGAGTTCAACTTGAGATTCGGATCCCCACGTTCCGACACATGCAAACGTTGTGACCTGAACTATGTTAAACTCATTGCTGCACCCAATGATGAGGAACGAAAGAATATAGAAGAAGATAGTGCAATACATCATATGCAAGCGGATGCAGCTTAAAACAACTTGCTGATGACGGAAAAAACTCCAGCTTTATAACCCTCTGCGTCGATCTACAGCAAGTCCTGTTCACTCCAAATTTATCACATTCGGACGTTTATTATCAGAGGCAATACTCCAAACACAACTTCGCAGTTCACAATATGACTAGTAACACATCCAATATGTTTCTATGGCATGAAGTGACTGCTAAACCGGGCTCTAAGGAAATTGGGTCATGTATTTTGAAATAAGGTAGGTGGACCATGGAAGGCCACTCTAACGAGTAAACACTTTTTATTCGTTTATTTACTGGATAAATTAAGGAAACCAATTATTAAGTAATATTTTGTTTTATTGCGCACCATATAATTGACTTTCTTTTTACCTAACTTTAACCACTATTTATTAAATTTAAGTTTTATAAAGCTCTTCCAAATGGCCTTGCAAGGAACACGGCTCCAAACAAGGCCAATATTATACATCAGTCGTTAAACTTAAAAATAGAGTGGTAACAATATATATATCTGCTTTTACAAAAACTACATAATAAGCTCCATCATTTAAGCGAAACATTAAATGCTCAATGTATTTTAATCATCTATAAAAAACTTAATGAACATTACTTGAACACCATCGTGTAACTAAGAATATATTAATGGAAGTTATTTAAAAATAGTATTATTAAGTATCATATTAGCAACAAAGAACTTGCCAACGTGTTTTATAATAAAATTAAAAACTTTTATTTTTATCCAAAATGGCCTTCTTATGGGTCCGTTCTTTGTAAGGCCACAATGTTCCTAAGAAGGCCAAGCTAACAATAAAGTGTGACAATGACTTTTTTATATTAATTACTACAATAAAATAATAGAAACTACAGACTACTGTAATTATAAAAAACTTATCATGGCACATAGTCAGTCTTGTAGTTAGGAATATTTAAAATCAACTAAGTATTCTTAAGATTAAAAGACGAAAATAATTATAACAAAATCAAGATTAATTTCGAAAACTAATTTAGAAACTAAAAAGATATTAACTTTGGATAGATTAATCACAATTTGGGCATATAAATATGAGATCTTTTTTAGTGAGACCCATACACTCCTCGTGATACCACTTTTGACATTGGGTACATTGCCTCATGTCTCTCATTTTACACTCACCACATCCATGACAGTACCACTCCTTCTCTTCATCTTCTGCACTTTTCTTCTTCTCTATTTTCGATCTTTTATTGTTTTGTTTTGGTACTATTCTTTTAAGCCGTTTTACAGAATCATTTTTATTTTTGGTGTTCTTTTTTTGACCTTTTTTAATTGTAGACTTTCCATTTTTCTTACTCGTCGTTTGCTTCATCTTATTCTCTTTATCTCCAGTTTTAAATAAATCTTTTACTATTCGTTGTCCCTTATAGTTAATAGCTTTTTGCCGTGGACGTGAAGACTTTATCGTAGCGTAATTTGGAGTAGGCAAAAAAGTATGAAACGATTCTTCTTTATCCTTTATTAGCTAAATTAACGGCTCGTCATCATCTGAAGATATGGTCTCATGACTCTTTAGTTGAGCTTTTGTTTTAATTGAGCTTTTGTTTTGCACTAATAGTTTTTTTGGAGTGATTTCTCCTTTCTGTTCGAGATCATCATCAGATGAGGTAGAAAAGCTGTATAGATCCGAGACTTGAAGTTTAGACATGTAGTTTTCTTTTATAAATGATTCACCAAGATTAAAATCAAGATCAGATTCAGAGCTAGAACAGACGATATTTTGTTGCAAGCCAGACGTGCTCGGAAGAGGATTATCGTACAGAGATCGTTGAGGGTCATGTTTCGTATCTGCATCGGTTTCAACGTGTACTGAACTTACGTGGTGGCACTGATCATTTCCCATAATACCTAATTCTAAGTCTGAATCATCACTTGAAAAACTGTAAGAAACAAGAACTGGTTTACTTTTTTGTGTTGCAGCTGCAGATTTTGGCGACAATTCTGACACTTTCTTAACTTCAGACATAGGAGGCGAGACTTGAACAGATATAAGTGGTTGGTCCATCTGGTGTTGTAACATTTCCGATAAAGGTCTTTCAGTTACAATGGAAGGAGCATAAGCATCTTCGGGTATGACATCGGGATCAAAGGGGTATAAACCAGTGGCTTTAAATCCATTCGTTACATTGGTTTGAGTCATACACTTTGGCCATGTTCGGGAGAAAATTTTGTTAAATGCAGCTTTGTTTAAAGTTCTCTCTTGAGAATTGCACTGGTAGTTTAGAACTTCCTCATCCCAGTGATGTTCGAAGGACCGATTCACTGATTTATCTAGAGGTTGGAGTTCGTGCGTCGTGTTTGAAGGTAAGCAGTATAGTACTATATTATTTTTATCTGCTACTTCCAGAGCCTCATATGATAAATGACACTTTGCGCCATCAAAGATAAGTAGACACTTACCGGATACTTTATGTTGTGCTAAATGTTCAATGAACTCTACGAATAAGCTACTGGTCATGCTGCCTTTGGGTGCCATGCTTACCTTTGTTCCAGGTGGCAAATTCTCTGCTAATTCTGATCTGTGCCTAATCCCTTTAAAAATAATCATAGGCGGTATAGCAGTACCCACAGCATTTACGCACATTGCTATTGTTACGTTCTCGGCGTGTTCCGGAGCAACAAGATGTACTCTTTTATTTCCCCTTTCAGCCAAAACTACATTTTGTTTGTGGACCGTAATGCGACACCCTTTTTCATCCATGTTGTACAGACGTTCTGGATGTGCAATAATATCTAACTCTTCATAGAGTTTCTTCACTTCTTCAAAGTGGTGTTTAACAATAGGCTTATTCATTTTCTGAGCTCTAGCTGGATTCATTAACTGGGGTTTTCTTTTTGATATTGATGGGTTTCGAGATAAAAACATTTTAAGCCATTTGCGTCCAGCCATTCTAGTTGACATATTGAACGAGTGTTTGATTTTAAACCTCTCACAAAATAAAAAGGCTTGTTTTCTGATAAATTTAGGCGTAAGTGGTATACCCAGTTTTGCAAACCGTATGATTCGCTGCGATAAATCTTGTTCTAATTGTTTTGTGAGAATAGGCGTCTTCCCAATAATTTTAGCACTGTTACCGCTCAATATATGGTTTCTAAGGGTGCGTCTTGGAATATTGAACTTTATCGCTGCAGCATTTGTATTAAGTTTATTATTTTGTACTGCTTCCATGGCACGTCTTAAACTGTCTTCATCCCATGTACTACCTCTTTTTTTTCTAGGTTTTGACTCCGACATTTTTAAAATCTGAAATATTCGCATAAATTTTAATCATCTGTTCAATTACCCACTTAATAAAATAATTATGAAAAAAAATGTTATTCAATCCGAGTTGAAAAAGTTATAAACGCTCAAAAGTAAAAATGTTATAATATAGAACACTGTTTTAACTGTAACGGTACGTACTTATTTATAACTAAAAAGTAAATGTTCATATGTTCATGGTTTGTGAATGGTTCTTGTAAGGCCCATGTACCATAGCAAGGCCAACGGTCAAATTTTCGATTGGCCTTATAAGGAACCACCGGCCATCCTAGGAACACTGCCAATATTTAAACTTAAATCGAGTTAAAACCATGTTTTTATTCTTTAGAAACCATAAACATAACCTTATACAACAATATACAGTAAAAAATATGAGATAATAATAGGTTATTGACTAAAAACTTACGTTTTGCTAAGCGCGCGAATAACAACTGCAACGCGAATTACGACTGCGGTGCTTGACAATACGTGCAAGAATGTACTCGGAGTCTTTATTAGCTTCAAGGGAGCTTTTGAACACCTTTTGTGGCCAGCAATACTCGAAAAACTGTCTTTAGTAGAATGTAAGGAGTTTGGGCTTTCGAGGAACTACTTCTCTGGCAGAAGTGTGTATGTTCTGCCATGGATGCAGAGGGTGTCCACAACGCTCTGTTTTGGGTCCATTTATATAGAATCTAGTAATGGATGATCTTTTGACGGATGGATGACGTGTAAAGTATGTGCATATGCAGAAGACTTGCTTCTACTAGTTGAAGCTGATATTCGGTCACAATTGGAGGTAAGTGTGGTGCGGTGTATGCATATTGTGCATGACTGATGTGAACGTGTTTGTCTAACAGTTTCCACTGAAAAGACTGCGATGCGACTCTTGAAGAGTGAAATCATGCCAGGCCGTCCTCTTTGGGTGTGGTACAGGGGAAGTTCTCTCAAGTATGTTGTAGTAATTCGCCTCTCAAGTGTGGTAATTCCGCCAAGATGATAGACTTGAGAGTTACAAGTTCATCCAAAGTTCACCTCGCAAGTGTGACAAGGCCGTCAGGCCGACACGCTGGCGGAAGAAAAAAACCACCAGGTTTTGAATCGTACAATCGTTTTGCCTGAATGAATTCTTTGTTGTGCGCCTTAAACGGGGTTGGAACTAAAAGTCATCGTATAAGTGGTATTGATTCAAATGCAGTTACTAGGAGTATATTTGACTGAGTATTGAAATTCATTTGGGTTTTAGTTCTCGTCAGCTTTTGGATGAATTCGCTGTATCATTAGAATATGCCCAGTTCCATTTTCATTTACGATTTACCAGGAGAATTTTTTATTATTAATCTTGTGTAGAAATGTATGCAAATTGATAAATGAATTAGAATTATATTTAATTTATTTAGTTCAGTATAATTATATTTAAGTGTGTTTGAATAGAGAAATGAATTGTTAATTGAAACTCTATTCTTTCCTTCTACCGGACCTTCTTGTTTTCAGGACGAAAGTGATTGCGCCTAGGTAAGTGCAGGAGGAAGTAGGGCCCACAAGTGTTTCACCGGTTCGGGTTCCGCGATGCCGTAGTTTGTGAATCCGGGTATTAATCGTGTTGTATTCGCGTGAAAATTTAGAATTCGCAGTAGTTGTAGTAACGTAGTTTATTTTCGGGCAACGCGGGATTTTGGTTAAAGGATGCGCGATCATTGTTGCCGTTTTTTTTGGAATTAGTTTGAGTAACGTAGAGAAAAGTAATTTTCGAAATGTCGCATTCGGAAAATCGGGTTTTTCGGTGGCTAGTTCAATAATAGAACCAGAGAGGAAACTCCCTCGGGTCCGATCCACGTCCGCAAACCTTGCCACACTGAGCTAGTCCACCAGCAGCCACCAACGTAGTGAACTTCTGAGTGGCCGAATCGTTGAACATCAGGGTACAACTCCTTGCCACTCGTCTAAGGCTTCACGTATGGATGTCTGTGCGAGGCCGACACGTCTTGCATTTGTTGCCGTGACGAGTGCGGAGTCAAATCCATTACAATGTTACTGCGGTCAGAAACTTAGGAATACTGATTCGTGACTGACTATCGTGCTTGCCTCATTTCAGAAACCTGAAGCGACGCTTTTCGCTCCTTGTATCGATGATGCGAAGTACATGTCGAAAGGAGGGGAGAGCTGCACTTTGAAGAATAAACGAGGGCCTATTTGTTGCCCGAGAGTCATATGGGTGACTCTATGAAGGCCGGGTAGAAAATAAGCCCAAATCAGGACGCCCTGGAATTCTCCCTGATAAAGATTGGTTACAAATCAAGCGTATGATTGCCAAGGATCCGTTCATAAGTGCACGAAAAATTAGTACGCAGCTCCTTCAATCCAGCCAAAAAGAAGTCCACCCAGAAACAGTACGAGAAGCCGTGATTGATGCCGGATTTAAGTCTCGTACACCTCGCAGGAAGCCACTGGTAAGTAAAGTACATCGAAAAAAAACGTTTTGACTTTGCTCAGCAATACGAAAATGAATCTCCCGAGTTCCGGCGCAATGTCATATTCTCTGATTAGTCCAAATACAATTTCTTTGAGTCTGATGGTAGACTGAGAGTATGGAGAAAGCCAGGAGAAGCTTACAACCCAAAAAACACCATCAAAACTGGAAAGCACGGTGGCGACGGCGTAAAGGTATGGGGCTGTATGGCTGCCAGCGGTGTTTGACAGTTGGAAACTATTGTAGGAATTATGGATGATCGTGTATATATCGAAGTTCTTAAAAAATTTAGAGCCAAGTGTAAAAAAATCGGGCGTGTCAGAGGATTATTATTTTCAACAATACAATGACCTCAAGGACATGGCTCATAATATTAGGATGTTCTTGGCATTCAAAACTCCACATTTGCCGAAAAAACCCCTGCAAAGTCCGGACCTCAATCCCATTGAGCACATGTGGAACATGCTCGAAAAAAGGATCAGAACTCATCATATTAGTTCCAAACACTCATCGTTCGAACTCATCATATTAGTTAAAACAGGTTCATCAGGAAGAATGGGCGAAAATAGAGCCTAGCTACATAAAAAACTAGTAGAATCTAGGCCACGCCGCCTTAAAGCAGTGATTAAAAATAAAGGCTAACCAACTAAATATTAACAATAAATTTACATGTTCTTAAGATTTTTTAAAAATTGTTTTGTAAGTATACGATGACATTATTGAAGGCAAATTGTCGACTTTGTTTTATTATAAGTTAATAAGTTTGTAATAAATAATTGAAATGGATTAGTTTTTGTTTTTAAATGAAATAAAAATGTTTAATGAGTAAACCTGCATTGAAACTTTTTCAATTTTCTTACAACAATTTGTTGTTTTTTATCATTTGATTTTCAAATAGCTGCTATACGAAGACATTATTGGTACAGTGTATTGTTACGTTGTATCTTTGTATGTCGGACAATGTCCACTGAGACCATGCAAATCCTGATGGGGGCTAAACCTCTTGATTTGGAAATTATCCGTAAATGAAAAATCTTCAGACTACGAAGATACCTGATGTGATGGCATGAGGTACGATGTGTTCGCAGTCGGAGAAAACATCCCCCAATTTTATTAGGGATTTAGTATATAAGAAGAGTTTCCAGGTTGAGCAAGACAATTGTCGAGGGAGACTGCACGATAATGGTCAAAAATTGATTATGGAAGAATAAAAATTTAACACAGAAAATTAAAGGGAAGGTCGTGCATTTATTTTTCTTATATTTGAAAATTTACTGACAAACCATTTATAGTACTTGTGTTGCTGTGTTACCGTAAAAAACCAGTAAGAGTTTCTTGGAAAGTACAAAATGCACACAAAATCAGGGTTCGGAATGCTTTTGTCAAGGCTGTTGTCAAAAATTTTCGAGCTTTGATTTCAGACTCTATCTTGCGGCAAGTTCAAGCAAATACCTCGAAAATTCAAGTCGGAGGAGTGGTGTGGAAAGACCATGAACCGTTGGCAGGAGACTCAGCAATGTTATAAAAGTCACATTTTTCTGTGCTTAGCTAAATTTTTGCGTTTCGCTATACTTGATCCTTGAAACAAAAGTGATAAACGTTGGCGTAGTACAACACTTTAGGAAATTCATAAGGTGTGTTGGCGCGTATTTTTTCAATACCAAAGATATATAAGTAGGTTGTTTTGCCCCGAATCACGCTTGAACTTATTATTCCTCCGAACGTGCCTGGCATGGCTAGGTAGTCCTGATTTATGCACAAATAGACAAATTTTGAAGCCGTCTGTTATAGTAAACGTATAATGGTTAGGATTAATTGAATGGGTCTCTAGAAGAAGGGCATATGTTACAAATTTGTCGTTATTGGTTTTTTCGTGAAAGAATGACAAATGTAGCATGGTAAACAAGTAGGTAAGAGTTAAGTTCCCCTCACAGACGCTAGATGTCGGAAATATTCATCGCCAGTATGGAAAAAAGTGCAGAGATAGTGGAAGAAGGGCGTATGTGACAACTCCCCTCCGCTCTAGTCCCTGTAATCTTAACATTCTCTTATCACTCTCGTTAGTGTTCCGTCGCCTTCTTCGTTGTTTATCGTTCGTATTTGTAATCCTATTTTTAATTCCTTTACTATTGTGTGTGCAAAGTCTGAATAATATTGTGTAATGGGTGATACAAATTTGTCGGCAAGTCAATGCAGCAACCTGAGTTCTGGCAAGAGACGTGTTTTAAACATTGAACAGTAGCGTGATAAGAACCTGAAAGCTCTTAGAAATGCGAGCAAGGAATACGTAAACAAGCGTGGCAAAGGCAAAATTGTAGCAGCGAAAGAAGCTCCAGTGCAGGTGCGAGGATGTCAAGTAAGTTGCATGGAGATTGGATGCCGATCACTTTCTCTAGATTACGTCCACAACTTGTTTAAATAATTTTATAAACTTGACTATAATGGTCAAACACTTTTCCTGCTGAAATCCATCAATATTAGGGAGCCAAAGCGCAGGAGAGCATGCTACACAGACGCGACTTCACAGAAAAATGCAGGGTTTGACTATAACGTCAATGGAAAAGCAGTTTGCCTCAAAATACTTGCAAATATTTTTTCGATCTCTCTCAAACGTTTCCGTGTTATTCAGTTAAAATTAAAAGACAGTGATGTAGCACCCAAGGATAAGAGAGGAAAACATATGAATCGGCCTCGGGCTCTGAATTACGAAGAAAGAAGTGCTGTTAAACGACATATTGAAAGCTTTCCTACGATTGAAAGCCACTACAGCCGACGTTTATCGTCAAAGCTGTGCTTGAATATGGACCTCTCTGTGAGGAAAATGCATAGCCTTTTTCTACAGACACATCCTGGATCTACTATCTCTTTAAGCTTGTACTGGAAAATTTTCAATCGGGAGTTCAACTTGAGATTCGGATCCCCACGTTCCGACACATGCAAACGTTGTGACCTGAACTATGTTAAACTCATTGCTGCACCCAATGATGAGGAACGAAAGAATATAGAAGAAGATAGTGCAATACATCATATGCAAGCGGATGCAGCTTAAAACAACTTGCTGATGACGGAAAAAACTCCAGCTTTATAACCCTCTGCGTCGATCTACAGCAAGTCCTGTTCACTCCAAATTTATCACATTCGGACGTTTATTATCAGAGGCAATACTCCAAACACAACTTCGCAGTTCACAATATGACTAGTAACACATCCAATATGTTTCTATGGCATGAAGTGACTGCTAAACCGGGCTCTAAGGAAATTGGGTCATGTATTTTGAAATAAGGTAGGTGGACCATGGAAGGCCACTCTAACGAGTAAACACTTTTTATTCGTTTATTTACTGGATAAATTAAGGAAACCAATTATTAAGTAATATTTTGTTTTATTGCGCACCATATAATTGACTTTCTTTTTACCTAACTTTAACCACTATTTATTAAATTTAAGTTTTATAAAGCTCTTCCAAATGGCCTTGCAAGGAACACGGCTCCAAACAAGGCCAATATTATACATCAGTCGTTAAACTTAAAAATAGAGTGGTAACAATATATATATCTGCTTTTACAAAAACTACATAATAAGCTCCATCATTTAAGCGAAACATTAAATGCTCAATGTATTTTAATCATCTATAAAAAACTTAATGAACATTACTTGAACACCATCGTGTAACTAAGAATATATTAATGGAAGTTATTTAAAAATAGTATTATTAAGTATCATATTAGCAACAAAGAACTTGCCAACGTGTTTTATAATAAAATTAAAAACTTTTATTTTTATCCAAAATGGCCTTCTTATGGGTCCGTTCTTTGTAAGGCCACAATGTTCCTAAGAAGGCCAAGCTAACAATAAAGTGTGACAATGACTTTTTTATATTAATTACTACAATAAAATAATAGAAACTACAGACTACTGTAATTATAAAAAACTTATCATGGCACATAGTCAGTCTTGTAGTTAGGAATATTTAAAATCAACTAAGTATTCTTAAGATTAAAAGACGAAAATAATTATAACAAAATCAAGATTAATTTCGAAAACTAATTTAGAAACTAAAAAGATATTAACTTTGGATAGATTAATCACAATTTGGGCATATAAATATGAGATCTTTTTTAGTGAGACCCATACACTCCTCGTGATACCACTTTTGACATTGGGTACATTGCCTCATGTCTCTCATTTTACACTCACCACATCCATGACAGTACCACTCCTTCTCTTCATCTTCTGCACTTTTCTTCTTCTCTATTTTCGATCTTTTATTGTTTTGTTTTGGTACTATTCTTTTAAGCCGTTTTACAGAATCATTTTTATTTTTGGTGTTCTTTTTTTGACCTTTTTTAATTGTAGACTTTCCATTTTTCTTACTCGTCGTTTGCTTCATCTTATTCTCTTTATCTCCAGTTTTAAATAAATCTTTTACTATTCGTTGTCCCTTATAGTTAATAGCTTTTTGCCGTGGACGTGAAGACTTTATCGTAGCGTAATTTGGAGTAGGCAAAAAAGTATGAAACGATTCTTCTTTATCCTTTATTAGCTAAATTAACGGCTCGTCATCATCTGAAGATATGGTCTCATGACTCTTTAGTTGAGCTTTTGTTTTAATTGAGCTTTTGTTTTGCACTAATAGTTTTTTTGGAGTGATTTCTCCTTTCTGTTCGAGATCATCATCAGATGAGGTAGAAAAGCTGTATAGATCCGAGACTTGAAGTTTAGACATGTAGTTTTCTTTTATAAATGATTCACCAAGATTAAAATCAAGATCAGATTCAGAGCTAGAACAGACGATATTTTGTTGCAAGCCAGACGTGCTCGGAAGAGGATTATCGTACAGAGATCGTTGAGGGTCATGTTTCGTATCTGCATCGGTTTCAACGTGTACTGAACTTACGTGGTGGCACTGATCATTTCCCATAATACCTAATTCTAAGTCTGAATCATCACTTGAAAAACTGTAAGAAACAAGAACTGGTTTACTTTTTTGTGTTGCAGCTGCAGATTTTGGCGACAATTCTGACACTTTCTTAACTTCAGACATAGGAGGCGAGACTTGAACAGATATAAGTGGTTGGTCCATCTGGTGTTGTAACATTTCCGATAAAGGTCTTTCAGTTACAATGGAAGGAGCATAAGCATCTTCGGGTATGACATCGGGATCAAAGGGGTATAAACCAGTGGCTTTAAATCCATTCGTTACATTGGTTTGAGTCATACACTTTGGCCATGTTCGGGAGAAAATTTTGTTAAATGCAGCTTTGTTTAAAGTTCTCTCTTGAGAATTGCACTGGTAGTTTAGAACTTCCTCATCCCAGTGATGTTCGAAGGACCGATTCACTGATTTATCTAGAGGTTGGAGTTCGTGCGTCGTGTTTGAAGGTAAGCAGTATAGTACTATATTATTTTTATCTGCTACTTCCAGAGCCTCATATGATAAATGACACTTTGCGCCATCAAAGATAAGTAGACACTTACCGGATACTTTATGTTGTGCTAAATGTTCAATGAACTCTACGAATAAGCTACTGGTCATGCTGCCTTTGGGTGCCATGCTTACCTTTGTTCCAGGTGGCAAATTCTCTGCTAATTCTGATCTGTGCCTAATCCCTTTAAAAATAATCATAGGCGGTATAGCAGTACCCACAGCATTTACGCACATTGCTATTGTTACGTTCTCGGCGTGTTCCGGAGCAACAAGATGTACTCTTTTATTTCCCCTTTCAGCCAAAACTACATTTTGTTTGTGGACCGTAATGCGACACCCTTTTTCATCCATGTTGTACAGACGTTCTGGATGTGCAATAATATCTAACTCTTCATAGAGTTTCTTCACTTCTTCAAAGTGGTGTTTAACAATAGGCTTATTCATTTTCTGAGCTCTAGCTGGATTCATTAACTGGGGTTTTCTTTTTGATATTGATGGGTTTCGAGATAAAAACATTTTAAGCCATTTGCGTCCAGCCATTCTAGTTGACATATTGAACGAGTGTTTGATTTTAAACCTCTCACAAAATAAAAAGGCTTGTTTTCTGATAAATTTAGGCGTAAGTGGTATACCCAGTTTTGCAAACCGTATGATTCGCTGCGATAAATCTTGTTCTAATTGTTTTGTGAGAATAGGCGTCTTCCCAATAATTTTAGCACTGTTACCGCTCAATATATGGTTTCTAAGGGTGCGTCTTGGAATATTGAACTTTATCGCTGCAGCATTTGTATTAAGTTTATTATTTTGTACTGCTTCCATGGCACGTCTTAAACTGTCTTCATCCCATGTACTACCTCTTTTTTTTCTAGGTTTTGACTCCGACATTTTTAAAATCTGAAATATTCGCATAAATTTTAATCATCTGTTCAATTACCCACTTAATAAAATAATTATGAAAAAAAATGTTATTCAATCCGAGTTGAAAAAGTTATAAACGCTCAAAAGTAAAAATGTTATAATATAGAACACTGTTTTAACTGTAACGGTACGTACTTATTTATAACTAAAAAGTAAATGTTCATATGTTCATGGTTTGTGAATGGTTCTTGTAAGGCCCATGTACCATAGCAAGGCCAACGGTCAAATTTTCGATTGGCCTTATAAGGAACCACCGGCCATCCTAGGAACACTGCCAATATTTAAACTTAAATCGAGTTAAAACCATGTTTTTATTCTTTAGAAACCATAAACATAACCTTATACAACAATATACAGTAAAAAATATGAGATAATAATAGGTTATTGACTAAAAACTTACGTTTTGCTAAGCGCGCGAATAACAACTGCAACGTCGACGACCGAAGTCTACGAAACGTGAGCTCGCACTGCCACAATAATGGCGCGGTCGTCAAGCCGCCGCGTTTGTGGCCTTGAGTTTGATGGAGCTTAGTATTTAGTAAAAGGGATGTGTCTTTACATGTCGATAACTACGACTTTTTAATAGTTGGCCTTCAAAGGAGCGTGGCCTTCCATGGTCCACCTACCTTACATAACTTCAAAATGGAAGCCGCTGAGTGCAGGTGAAGAACGAAAACTTATTGTGTGCTCAGATCGCTGTGTCGGCCAAAATAACTATAAAGTTATTTTTACTTTGTATTTTTTCCTCATCAAAGCCAGATATTTTTCCGAAATACACCAAAAATTTATGACATCTAGCCACAGTTTCCTACCATGCGACTGTGATTTCGCACTAATTGAACGTAGAAAGAAGCTTTAGTACCACAAAAGCTAAAGCTTTAGTACCACAAGATTGAAAGTACATCATCGCTTCATCTAACATCAGTACACCATTCACCATACCAGAAATGATGCAGAGTGACTTCAAAGATTTGGACATTCTCCCTTAAACTTATGTGGTAAAAAACAGTAAGTTTCAAATCACACAATATCTGTGGCTTAAGATGTCTTTCGACGACCCAACTTCCATGTTCGTGAAGGAAAGTCACAACATGCTCAGGCCATGGAAGAGTTTTCAGTTGTTCAAATACAATATCCCGTCGCCAACATTACCCCAACTTTACAACAGACCGCTTCCCATCAGTAAAGAAAAAAAGAAGGACTTGCTTCACATGGTACAGTTTTTGGTTAACGAAGAACATAAAAATTTTTATCAGAATTTCCCAACTGAGTAATAATGTCTTGTTTAACATGTTTTCCTACAAATTGTTTAACTGTATAAATTATTTGAATATGTATTTGAAAGTTTCATGGTGTTAATAAATATTATTCAAATAATAAAAAATGAAACTTATAATATTATTGTTACTATCCAAAACGATTGTGGAGAAGGGCATATGTTACACTTGATGTTCATTAGATTCTTAAGCTGCGCGCTTTCTTTTTTCATCCCTCCTGTAAAATTTAAATTTGTAACATATGCCCTTCTTCTAGAGACCCATTCAATTGGAGTGTACGATAATTGTGGACATATGACTTTATTAAATGGCACCCTCAGGACGAGCTGCGAGTGGCTAAGGAGAAAGACGAAACATATATTTTTTGTTGCTATCCTTAAACAGTCTTGAATCGCCATGAATTGAATTATTAACCCTGAATTCCCCATTTGATATTGATATGCATCGTGTCTTCTTTCAAGGATTAGACGCGGTGTACCTTAAGAGCCTATCTGAAGCAAAGTTTTGATACATTGATCAATATTTCACAAGATGGGGTTGCAAAGTATTTTAAACCGAAAACGCAACACAAAGTCGTAAACGCGTATCTACAAATCTCAACGAAAAACCAACTCTGCACATTGTCAAAATTTCAAGAAGTCACGAAAATCTTTTGCAATCCTTTCAAATCCAATTAAATCGTTACATATCGTGCTGAGACAAATGTTTTTGCAAACAATTGCTGACGCTTGTGCGAACACTAAGACAACACATATGGACACTCACAAGCACTCATACCTCTCGTTTCAAATAATCTTTATCTCGTCGAAAGATATTCTGCGAGTATCTCAGATAAACCGTTGTAAATTAGAGATTAGGACATAGACGAGAGATTAGTGTTGATTGGATTTTGGCAAATTGTACATTTGGTTCGAGTAAGTACGTGCTGAGTGCGTTATTCGTCCGTGTGTGCCTGCCAACCAAGTACCTTGGTTGGATTGGGACCAGGACGTTGATAAGATGTTTGGAATTTTCACATAATCCCAAATATTTACTGGGAAATATTTGGAGATTTTCAAGCAGAGTGAAAATGTTATTTGTTTTAGAATAAATTTGGGTTGGTTAAATCGATATTTTGGAGTAAAACAAAATCGACAGGAAAAAAATGTTTGATTTAGTCAAGACGATCGTTGCAGTGCTGATTTAGGGTTGTGTCGTTATCCTTCCTTCGTTCTTCGTTATACATATCGAAATTTCTTAGTGTTACTTTATATTAGTGCACACATCCTGATCAATATTTTTATAAATGTGATCTTAAAAGAGGTTTTTGTATTTTTCCTGATCTCACGTGTCCTTTGTCAGTTGCAATTAATTTTGGCTTCTGGTAATTGTTAGTTTTCTAATGATGACAGTCTTTCACTGGCAAACATTATCGCTTCATATGTGAAAAACTATACAGCGACATCGAAATGATGCATTGGAAAATTTTCTTCTGATAAAAGCAGAAGAAAAGGATGCATTGCTTGTTTATATCTAGATATCTGTGAGAACTGTTAGAACTATGTATATATTAAGTTTACTAAGTTTAAATTATACTAAGTTTAACTATGTATATACTTACTTTATACTAAGTTATTGATAGATTATTTTAGGTAGGGTGCAAGTAACTAGACCAAGAGGTAAATTTAACAAAGCCCTCTACTCGGCTTACATCCAACTTATAACTATTTTTCTTGTAATAACTATGAACTAGAATATTATATTATCACTCTATGCAGATCCACGGTTGAGGACGGTCTTAATTTAATTTAACAAATCTATGAGAGATTTGATCAGGGGATTCGGGGAGTATTTGGCTTTTTTGAGCAAATTCGCTGTACGCGAGTCTGCGAGATTGGTAATAAGGGTGATATTAGCTATTTAGTGTAGTGATCTGGAGGAGAAGTAGTGAGGTTTGTTTAGGGCCATTTTTAAATAACTTTTTTGGATGACTTGAAGCTTATCGCTTAAGGTATTTAGCGCATTGGTTCTATGTGGGAGCTCCGTAGATTATTAAAGGCTGAATGCTCATTTTAAGAATAAGGATTTCATTGCGCAGACTTATGTGCGACTTTCGATTGAGCAATGGGTACAGAGACAGAACCGTCTTGAATTCCTTTGAACTGATGTGCTCGATGTGGTTTTTAAATGTGAGTTTGCGATCAAGTTTTTACACCTAAATAAGTCAGTTCTTCGGACTAGGGAATCATTTGGCCTAAAAAGTTTATAGGTTTGTTTGGCAGCCTAATTTTCATGCGTTTCCTTCTAAAGAAAATTGCCGCAGTTTTTTTGGCATTGATTTTAACTTTGAACCTGTAGAAGAATTGGTTGATTATTTCCAGCATTTCTCTTAGGTTGGAGATGATCTGGTTAGGGTTGTTGCCAGTGGTGTAGAGCCAAGTGCCGTTCGCAGAAGCAGTTAATTGGCAGTTTTGCCTATTGGGTATTTTAGACTTGTACACATTGAAAAGTGTTGGACTCAGACATGACACTGGTGAAACACCAGCAGGAGCGCTTTTGGTAGAGGATGTTGATCCTCGAACTTTCACCTGGTATATTCTATCTTTAAAGAAGGATGAAATCAATTTCAGCAGGTAAGGAGTAGTACGGTACACTTTAAGCTTATGAATAAGGCCATTATGCCACAAAGTATCGAACGCCTTTTCAATATCGATGGGTAGTAGGCCATTTCACTATTTTGTAGTTGTACTGCTTTTTTTGGTTTTGGAGGCACGTAGCAGAGTGTCTGCAGAGTATCCATGTCTGGAGCCAAATTCCAAACTAGGGATGATGTCATTGTTTTTGCCGTAATCCGTCAGCATTTTCAACATTAGCTTCTCGAAAAGTTTATTGGTTTGTAGTTGCTAGGGTCATGCCGGTCTTCACCGTGCTTCAGGACTGGTCTTATGATGGCGTGTTCCCAGTAGCATGGAAAGTGAGACGTTTTCAGACAGGCGTTGAAAATTAGGCAGATTAAAAATAGTGTCGGAAAATAGTGACTTAGCTTCTATTACTTCTGCCATACTGTGGGAGATATTGTGGTGTTCGTGGAACTTATCAGAAAGTAATTCTGCTTTCCCTTCGCTAGAATGGATCTGGGATCATTTTCTTCGTTCAGAGCGTACGGAAGATCATGATATGATCGTTTCCGAATTTTTGTCAACTTCCAGACTTTTCGAGTGTTAAAGGCAAGATTGGTGAGAAGATTGTTCCAGAGGTTGTTTTGGAGGTTCTTGATTTTGACCTTGATAGCTCTCATTAGAGAGTTTGCGCCGGCCTTCAAGGAGGAGTCACGATTTTTTTGCCATTGGCGTCGTAGAGAATTACATGCTCGGATCAGCTTATATGCTTCCACGTCGAGTTCAATTGCGTGGACTTTGCTGCTATATTTTGGTGCACTACTAACGCACCAAAAACTTTTCGAAACTTCTTATCTTATTAAAACATCTTCCCTTTTCTTCTGGAGTAGAGTTCCATTTGGAAACTATTTTCGCGTGGTAACGGGGGAGGCCAACATTTTGCGTAGGTTAGTTTGTTTATTTTAAATTGTTTAGTATCAGCTTCTTCCATTATTATTGTCAAAAAAGTTGAAATTTTTGGTAATTGATCTTTTGAGTTTTCAGATTCTAGTGCCGAAATGTGCTGACTGAATTGTCCACATTGGAAGCGTGCAATGAGATAGAAACGATGTCATTCATTATCATGCAGGTTGTGTGTAGATCTATCCAATTCCGTGTAGATCCTTTTGGAAAAATTTGGGACTCGTCAAAGATTCGCAGAAATCAAATGGTTTCTATCTGCCTTAAGAACGTCGAGCACTTAATCTTTTAGTGTCCCTTTGCTGACACAGAATCAGTGTCATGTTTCGAATTTCAATCGCAGGATCTTTCTTCTCAAGCCCGTTAAATCTCTTCCCATTTTCATGACTAAGGAATGTTGCTAGAGTTGCAACTATGGATTACATCCGCTATGTTAAAGTTTTAAGGTAAATATAATCGATGCACAAGTCTATTTAATACGTATGAACCTTGATCAGTGCTTCCTGTTGGGTAGGGTACCAATTCAAATTGTTTCAGAATCAGATTGGTAACGGATATTGGAAGGCTAACAATGTTTATCTTTTGTGCAAGGCAATCAAATATGAAGATTTTTATACATATTGTATTACAGAGGTGTTTGTAATAGCTTGCAGTCTACAGTCATGCTTGGGCATTTGTGCAACATCTTCCTTCCAACTAATTGATACTTAATCCTCGTCAAAGTTAAAGTAGGTGTGCTTCTTCCAATTTGAGTTACAATTTTACTCTTCGGAAGATTAGTTGGAGTTCCAGCGTGCTTCAATTCTTTAGTTCATGGCGAATGCTTTCCAGCCGCCCGGCTTAAGAGAAGACGAAGCGGAAAATTCATTAAAACTGCTCATGTGATAAGAAAGTGTCATCTGGCAATGATATGTGGAAATAACTTGTTCACAAACGCCATAAATATTCAGTATATACCGACAGGTTTCGTTGGCGCTAAAAGATTTTGTTATGAAAAAAATGAATTTTGTGACCAATGATCTAAAATGAGTGGTTTCAGTATTGTAATAAGTGTTCCTGGAAAATATATAAGGAAATCCTGTGTGTGTTTTCCCGTTTTTAAAACTTTTAGGATAGGTTTTATTTTTTGCTTTTCCATTTTAAAATGCTATGTTTTTTAATTTCGACAAATATATATTTCGGGAGTAAGTTGCTCCCTTATTCAGTGTCAATATTTCTTTTATTATCAATAAATAATTTAGCATTTAAAATGGCAATTTAAAATGGAAAAGCAAAAAATAAAACCCAAATAAGAAAATCAATGAAAAATTTTATTGATGGAATCCTTACAAATTTCATAATCCCTAAAAAAAATTTCCTTTAAGATTGAAATTTTTTTCGTTAAATTTCAAATCAAGAAATGTGATCTAGTCTGTAATGATCATGTCTCGTATGCCAGTTTAACCAGCTTTGTGGAAATTTTTTCCAGAAGATATAAATAATCGTATGTATTGATTGGAATTTGACATAGTGGAAAGATTTCATTCCCTTATTTTGGGTCTAAGTGACGATTGCAGAGAAATTGACGGGAAACTCTCCCGGGGCGTTTAGTAAAATACTTAAACTATGGTCTTAGTTCGAATAATTGCGCATAGATTATCTATATACTGATAGATACTCCCGCAAGTATTTCCTTACGGCTCGTTCGACGAATCTCAATCCTAGAAGTATATTCAGGTAGCACAGGAAGCAGATATCCTACACAATAAGCTTATTCAGGATGGAGATGGAGGATGGCGCCAACGGACTGCAACCCAATAAGCTGATCCCTGTGGAAGATAGAATTATCTAGAGATTGGATTAGCTTATTAGGTAACGGCTGGGATTAGCGAGCATGCGTATCCTTGTAACGTTAGAAAAAGTTCGATTCCGCATGTACTAGTTTGACAGTTGAATAATAAGATAAAAATAAACGATAGTAAGCGATTTGCAATTAACATAATGTGGCTTATAAATAAAACAGAGGAAGATAAAAAGACCAATATGATTTTCACTACAAAAATCAACTGTAAGAACTCTGAAAATTAGATTTTATAAAAGACGGAAACTAGGGGGCAACTTTCGTGGATCCTCAAAAGCCAATATATAAGGATATGTATATATAAATATATACATATCCTTTAAATACCTGATCCCAACTTAATGGTATATGAATAAAATGACAAAGGATTAATCGAAATTCAACTTCTCGTTGTTATACAAAGTTCATATAATTAATAGATTCAAAAAACGACCAGTATGAGTTTTCAGCCAGCCATCCATGAAAGTTTTCGAGTTTGTGTAATTAGAAAAGGAGAATTGTGTATTTACAACTTTTAGATGCTCTGAAGTTGCAGTAGGTGATACTACTTGAAAACATATCTTGTTTTTAAAGCAACATTGAAAATAAGTAGTAAATATTGAAACGTGGATCATTGGTATAATGCAGGACATAATAATCCCTTGGATGAACATTCTATGTAATTTTTATCCAGATATAAAACGGACGGGGCTTGAGTTGCCAGAATTACATTTGTATGTGGTTTGACCATAAGAATTGGGAACATGAAACAGTTGGTTGGTGGACCTTATAAAGTTGTATTTTTAAGCGAGTACATATGAATAGAGACCCACAGAAGCAGACAGAGAATCAGCCATTGATCTCAAAAACGATAAAGGCTGTAAGCAAAAGTGAAATGGGCTTTCTCAAGGCTAGATTAGATTTCAATTCTCCTAGTTCGACGTTCAAGTTACATTTACAAGAAGAAAATAAAAACACTGGTTGTTGTACATACAAAACTCAAGTTTGACAAAGTTAAAAAAGGCATTGAAAGGGCTTAACAAGTTATAACGTAAAATTAGAGCAGAGATAAATACCTGAGAACCGTGTTTTGTCTCCCCATATGGGAGGCCCTTTGTTTAGTCGCATTGACTACTAGATAAATGCCCACAATCTGTTTCTGAAGGATGCATCATTTATCAAGAGTTAAATGAAAATTTATATTATGTAACATTTGGGTATCATAATAAAAGAAGTTACGTTAGATAGTTAGGTTGGTTAGAGTTACGTTTACCAAGATACCATGCAGCTGTACCATTTGTCACATTGGACCAAACGCCATCGATTGGGCCAAGCGAAATCGGTAACAGCAGTGGTTACTACAATTCCTTCAACCCCCTCTCTGAAATCACCATACTTTCGGGGTGGTTGATTAATTAAAATTCAAACCTGCCACTTTTGTAACAATATGAGCTTCTATATCAGAAATAGACATGATAATCTGAAGTTAAGAAGCCCTCAAGCTTTTTCTTGTTCAAACGCAAGGTTTCAGTGAAATAAGAGCCAAGATGTTGACTTATATGACTTTTTTGAAGAGGTCAGGTCCAAACAACTCTGTTCATCACATAAATTTTGAATGTTGCCTTCACTGGCTATATCAACGCAGAGAAAAAACCTGAAGTTGAAAAACTCGTACAAAAGAGAAAAAAGGCTAGAGGATACTATCACTTCAGCAGAGCGTACCTTAATTTTCATAGGTGCTGGTGGACTTCTTCCTTATTTACCGACCGATATACTGCCGTTCTGGTGTATGTCTCATCCTGGTTTCGCGCCCATTGAACTTTTTGTCGGAATTTATGACATTATCTCGTTGATCGGCAATTTCAATTGACCACCAGCAGACCGGATTCTACCATGCCGTATTTAGGTCTCTGATAAGGCATAGATGGCTTTTCAAGCAGATTTAATCGTCCTGATTGTTCACTATATCCTCAGCAACCAGTTCTCTGGTCACTGACGAAGAGCCAAACTATAGTGCTCGTCTCGTTAAATATCAACAACCTTATCTACATCATCATCATTCTTCACGAAGGAGGACCGCTGATTGTATGGGAGTGTACGACCATATTCACGGGTTTCCAATGCTATGTACTGATGATGCTTTAGCACTCGCCGACTGTATCTTTGGGAAGAGGGACTGCGAAATGAACGTCACGTCCCACGTGGCACCCAAGCAGCCCAAGCGGTGGAAAGTTGGAGTGTTACCATTGTTCACCAGGATGAGTCCAACTCTGCCTACCATCTCCAGGATTCGTTTACCACCTGGAACAAGCTGAGTCATGCCCTTTTCTGTAACTAAGGATTAAAATTCTCCGCTTCATAAAGAACATAGCCCCTATATTCTGGAGATAACATCTTTTAAAGACTAAAGCTTCGCATGAAATAATGTGGTTGATTCGCTCGGTATCAAGCACACAAGAAATCAAGTTATATCTGGACAAACAACCCCAATGAAACCATGTCTTTGCCCGCAGCTCTGGACTCTCATATGGGTGGTGTTTCGAACCCATATTGCACAAGTACCAGTAAATCAGGATACCACGCCCACGAACTTTTAGCTCGGTGTTGTTCGCTAATCAGCAGTGGATCGGCTGTCATATCACTTGGAAACTACTGGAGCCGTTCTTGAGCATTTGGAATGCGATATATAGTAAAACATAGTCATGGAAGCGATGCTTTGGCTTTTGCTAGGGATCCCTTGAACATTGCACACTTTCTGTTCCTGGAGTTTGTTACAAGGTATGAGGTCTGAAGTCAGCCTTCTCGCAAAGAATACAACGCGACTTTCTCGTGTACTTTTGCTTTATGCCCTGCTGAACAGTGCATTTCATAGTGAGGCCAAAGTTGCAGTATCCTCAACAGCTTTTTACATTGCGACTGAATGAATCGTTTTTCAAGTCCCAGGTCCAAATTCTACAAGGATCGAGTCCGAATTGGGTCTGCCTAATGACAGTTTCAGTGTCAGTTTGTGTTTCAAAAGTCCCTGCTTTCCCGCAAAACGTCTGCGTATGTTCTAGTACTGGTCGGTTTGACATCAGTTTATGTCTTACGGCTTAGTGGGCGCTGTTTCCTTCGCGGTTCTTGTTTGTTATTTTTGGTATTTTTGCCTCCGTCTCCAGGACGAGCCGCTTATCATCGGCCACTTTTGTAAGTCTCTATAACGTTTTTGGGGTCTTCTTCTTGTCAATTTTGCTGTTGACGTGGAGATTCGATGAAGCGTGTTTGTTTGCTGCATTGCACTTTCTCATTTTGTCTCGGTCCCCTTGAATTGGGCTGCTGCTCTTTTGATAATTGTCTAATTGCACACCTTTATGGATGTTTGTTTTCTGTGAATTTCATTATTTCTGTCGTCATTATTTCTTTCTTTATTCGCCGTTATGGAGTTTGCGCGTGTCTCGATCAATCTAAAACTTCTAGCTATGAAGATATCTCATCGTTGTCTTCATTGATATAAAATTATTAATGGAATCGAGTGATTCCAATCCAATGATTCCAATCGAATGATGGAATCGAAGGATTGAATTAATAGAACGGCATTTTGATGTTAACGGGCCGCGGAGTAATATTGTATCTGAAGTGAATAAGTATTACAATATAGGACATATAGGTGATCATTGAGAAACTCAATCTCGAATTGAGTGTAAGTCTGAGCAATGGTTAAGAACTTTGATTAAGAAAGGTTTAATCCATTTTTTAGCTCTTTTGAAATATTTTAGAGTCCCCTCAAGTAATTTAGCATTTAATGTCCCTTATATGTCGAGCGCATTCTGCACGCCGATCTTGCTTTTCTTTTTTGTCGGACCATCCTCAAGCTGAAAGTTGAGGAGCGAGTCAATAATTTGGGTATGCCGTGTTGGCATTCAAAACATCCCTGCATCCCAAGTCTTGCCATATACTCACGGGATTTAAAACTGAAGAGGGTCTCTTTATACCCTTTAAATGTACTCTGTTTTGAAAGGTTCGACTATCTTTGGTAGCTGAAGCTTCGCGGAATGCATTTGCTTTAATGTAGATTGTTTTCTGGGATAATTTTTTATTCTAACTAAACTAATTACGCTGAGTCAGGAGAGTTCATCCTGCTTTTCGCGTCAAAGGATTTCAAAGTTAAATTGAGCTTCAGTTTTTCAGTAATTGTGTCAATTCCTGGCGTTCGGTACGCTATGATTATTGCTGACGTTCATAATTTGATGTATTTTCTCAAACTGATATTCTGTGATATTTCTCTGTATGAGCAATTCTGTATGTTAACAAGAAACTAAACTCGCATATAACAAATATATTTTACTTTTGTTTTCTGCGTCTATTAAAAAAAACCGGCGACGGTGTTGCGAATACAAAATTGTACTGATTAAGGGAGTAGTTTGTTCTATGAACGCACCTTGTACGCACCATGAACGTGAATCCGCGAAAAAGGAAATTTTGTTATTAATTTATTTGTCGATCTTATTATTCCAAGTTTTCCTGTTTCCCAAGTTTTACTCCAAGCTGATCATGCTATTCTATGTTGTTGATGAAAAATGTACTGCCTTTATCTGTAATTACTTTATCAGTACTTTCAGTATCTGCCAAGGATTCAACCTTAAATTGAACGTTTGGAAATATTTAGATCCAAGTTCCAAGAGCTATTCCAAACAAAAAGTTTTTCCATCATTTTGAAAGGTACATTTCCTTTTACTGATTTCATTTGTCGAGTGATAAACGTTTCTTTTCAACTGTACTCCTTTTTCATTTGCTCCTAGATGTGCGCTGTAATTGAGATCAGCTGATTCCGATCAGGTGGAGGCTTCAATTTGCTCGGATATAATGGCTAGCAATTGAAACAGAGGAATGTGCTGTTGTAACTAGCTGCCGTATGTAATCCAATGGAGGGAATAGAAAGACGTTTAATGAGACTAAGGTCAAAACAAAGCTATAGATCAAATATGAACACACTTTTGAACCTCAGGAACTTGAATAGTCAACACTAGTGAATTAAAACGGCTTTGCGTAGTAAAAGGTCAACCCAAATGAATTGATATAAATTTTTACATAAATAAGATACTAAGAAATTTGACAGAGAATAACTTAAGAGTATAAAAACTTGCTAAAGCTCCAGTTAAGTGAGAAATCAATTAAAACTTGTTAATTTTGTACCAGATTTTCTACCAAAGCTGTCGATCCACTCAGTTTCAATAGTACATTTTTGAACATAAATCATTACAATATCAGATACATTCGATTTATTTGGAGTCTGACTAGTTTTTAACATTTACTAGTTCATAACATTTTTAACATTTAACATCCAGACTAAATAAAGGGACGAATGATGTTTCACGTCATGCAAAAGTGACACCATCTACACAGGCCATCAACCATTTTAAGGACCTTATGGTATATCTCAATTTCGATTACTGTATGAGTTTATAAACGTTGTTTAAGTGTACACATCACTTTGAAATATATCAATTAAATCTGTCTCAACTACTCTTTTCTAAACCTTTTTCTTCGAATTTATTGAACGATCCTTGTACACAGCAGTGTACAAACATGAAAGCTGGAAGACTGCTTTTTATTTTAAAGTTCGTCTTTAGGAAAGATGATACGAAAACGTATATATGTCAACTAACCATAGTTGGTTTGTGACTTTTATAAATTCTTTCAAATAAATCCTGGTGTGCAAATATAATTGCTCACCAGGATTTATTTCAAATTTATTTTGCTACGAGCCTCAATTTCACTTCGACGGTTTTTAAGCTGATTTATTCTGGAACAATTTTTCAATCAAGGACTTTATTTAGTTCTGAATCAAAATCAAAAATAATCAAAATTCGTAGAAATACATCACACCCATCGTCAAATTCTAAAGTTAAAACAGTTTAACTTCATTGTTCACTGCTTTTCATTATCGTTTTTTACGCTGCACTTTTTTCTTGGAAATAATAACCCTTTATCCTATACAAACTTATTTGATTAGTTTTATTAGTTGTGTTAAAAAAGTAAGAAGTCAAATGCATCCGGTTAAAAAACGAACGATATATTTGACTTAAAAAATAGTTGATCCTGTCACCTGAAAATATTCTTGGAAACCGTGCGAGGTAATAAAAGATTTTAAAAAACAAATTTCAACTGACTCTGTCGAAAACGTTTAAAGGAACGCTAAATAGTTTTTACTGCAATTAGTGAAAAACCCAATCCCGGATTTATTGAGGTTATATTCGCAGCCCATGGGACCTGGCGGTGCTCTACTAATTTGCCGACTTTGTTACTGGATTATGTCGATCAGTTTTGCATTTTCACTAAAATCATTTTATTGCTCCTGCACACATGCCTCTATTTGATCTTGTTTGCTGAAAACATCACCTTTCTGACGAAATCCGTTACCAAGGTACGGCCCTTCACGATCTCGAATCGTGATTTTACTAGACAGACGGACATATTAGAGCTATTGGATAATCTGCGGAGTCCTTAATAAATGCGAGCGAATATTTTGCTAGCTTTTTGCTTGGAACGTTGTACGGCGAGGCGGTATGGGAATTCCCTGAATTGATTTTATTAGCATGGCAAAAGGACAATATGTTTGGTGAAATTTGCAAACTGACTTATCACCCTTTTGACCCTGTCTGCTACAGGTAGCCGTTTGAGGGTTAGTTGAAAAGAAATTGAATAAAGCCAATACAGAATGGGTGAGTTTTGTAATGAATTTGGCCTGTGTCATTGCTTTTGTTTTACAGCATAATTGTCTCTTTTGTGTTTAAATATTAGCTCTAGAGGTTTATTAGGATATGGTGGCCTAAGGTAATTCGTTTTTCGCTTTGTTGGGATAGGATCCAAAATATTTTGAACCGTGACAACTATTTCGTACGCTGGCTATATATATCTGAATATGAATCACGGTTGCAAGAAATTAAATAGAAAATTTTTCCGACAGAAAATTGTAATCATGCGTCAAAAGTTTCCATAAAAGGCCAATTCAGTTCTATTAAAAAGCAATTGAAGCGGCAATTGTGTTCAATGTAATATAGAATATATTACAATGATTACAAAAAACTACAAATTGTGTACGTGAATTTCATATTATTTTGAAATATTACAGATATCATTGTTTGCGCGCATATTGGGGTTGTGTAGGGGTTTATTCGGTCCACTATTGCTCCAGCCTAAGGTTACATTTCCTACCTGTGACTTATGATGATATTCTCCTTACCTTAAGATTTTCTAACATTTTATTTGATGATAAATTTGAGATAACGTTGCATGAAATCTGCAAAATATGAAAATAAAATTTTACTATGGTAATTTTCTTGTACTACATAAAGGCATAACGTACCGCTTTGTAAAATAATTGTTTCAAACGATACGGAAATTTAGTTATCTAACTTTTAAAAATGAAAAACAATTAGTTAATTTCATAAACGGCAGCTCACGTGGTATAACATAAATTTGGTAGACAAAAATGTGGAAAAGTACGTCCAGATTTAATTCGACATTAATCCTCCAAAATTTGAAGCAGACAATATGGGATGCGTTCTACATATGGATTGGAATAATGTGATAATTGATTTCATATTTTCTTTCGATTAATGAAAGATGTTTAGTTTTCTTCCGAAATTGAGCATTGCTTATGTTTTTGCAGGAATTTTAGTAGCTTGGAATGAATTTAACGACGAAATTCGAATCAGACGGAAAAGGAGTTATTTACTCTTCAGTTTTTAAGAAAAAAAAAGAAGCGAGGCGTTTAAGGACGGTCATCTTTCCTGCCTACGTTTAAAGAAGGGCAGCCATCAAGGAAGGATGGCCTTCCTTAAACGTAGGAATAATCAAAGGATCATGACGCAGAATTAGATAGATTTTTTCTATCCCACCCCAAAATGTATGCGTGTTCCGTTAATATTACAGGCATTATTATCATCTCAAGCTCTTCTGCCAAGGCTTTCTGTTTCTGCAACTAATCATCGAATTGCTTAAGGTTTCTGCCGATTTAATTACTTTAAGGATGTGTATTATATTTATTTTTGCATGTACTTAAGAATTGTTGGATGAAATATATTTGAGATCATTCTTAATTAATATCCCGTCGGTGAAACTGACGAAAATCAGGGCTTAAAGATATATTAGCGCCATTTTATTCTCACCCCAAAGACTTTTTAAGATTTCCCAGCAATCTTGATCTTGACTAATATCTTGAATTATTTTTTAACAAAGTAACGACTGTAGGAAAATTACGTAAAATAATAATAATTAAATTACTACCTAAAACGTAAATATTATATCAGTCTCTCGACTACCTTCGCTTTCTATTCTACCTTTAACCACTGCACTATTGAATTCCTGCAGCAAATTGATTTTTCATTTCGAATTTTCAATTGAAATGAATTTTCATTCAAAGCATGCCAAAATTGTTATGACATGAAATTCACATGGTCGATGCACCATCAGGTTCATTTGTTTCGCTGGCAGTTCTTTCATCTTAGGATCTTAGAAATTTGGGACTGTCCTCAAGTACATCATTGATGTTGAAGGAAAGCTGACTTTTTAGCTTTTAATATGAGTTTCACCCTCATTCTTGCGCACTTTATAAGCTCGCTAATTATTTTGAACAGTCAAACGCGAGCTTTCCTGAACAAAATATTTATTTGATTCCATTTAAAGGCAAGGAGCCTTTAAAATATTTTGTGGTTATTGTAGAATTGATTTCTATCTAATTTGCTAAATTTATTCATTTCTCAGTGATTTATTCAATTTCAAACGTATTTAGAAACACATTCAAACAAAAACGTGTGTTGAAAACTCTTGCTGTTACTTACATCAATTTTAATCCAGTAATAAGTTGTTTTTAGCTCCTTTTCGTCAGGTAACATGCGCTGGATCTCTGTGATGGAATACTTTACCGGTTCTAAACATAGAGATAATCATTCGCTCAAGAGTCTTTATGGCTGAGAAATTTGTTTCACAATACGAGGTGTGCAAGAAAAGGCCCAAAAAATGCGAGCAGTATGCCACCTTCTGCGCCATTTTCACAAGACAGCTCAAAAAATCTTGCGAAGGAATCCTCCATCAATTGAAGGATGCACTTTCATCGGCGTTTGCGAGTCCTGAAGCAACTATTTAGTATTTAATTCCGAATGAATTATAATGCAGGCAATGGAATGGGTAATGGTTGCATTCTTGGCCGTACCAGAATTGGGAATTGCACCAAAACTCCCATTATCTTGAAGAATTTTTTGCATATACTCTGCGTGTCTCACGCTTTCGTCTAAACATACAGGTCGGTTAATTTTGGAACACATCTCGTATATGTATGTCTGTATATTTCAAATTAAGAAATTTCAGGTCCTCCATTCGTACAAATCGAACCGATATCGAATCGAACCGATAGAACACCTAATTGAAATGAAATTTTCAATATTGGGTTTAATATCATTGGGTTTAATATCAAATCATATTGGGTTTAATAGCAATGAAAGTTAAGTGTTTGTGATAATTGTCAGGACTTAAAGTAGGCTTCCACGGTATTGATTATTACCATCATTATTTTTGAATCTCCTATCATAAGTTTCTGCGCAACTCTTGGCTAAGAATAAAATTGGAGTCTGCAAAATTTACTTTAAGGGGCCCTATCTCGATGCTGTAAATACATTGGTCTGAGACTCATTTCTCTGAGCTGCAAAGGACTCTGGCGCACAAATGTAACATTCTTTGTAATCAAAAGAAACTGATTTATAAAGATTTAGTTCATGTATCAGAAAGCGGCAAGTTTCTAATGTTTGAGTGGGAAACCAACTAAGGAAAAAGATAAGTTATGATTTAGGTTTCATAAATCATTCTACATCGCAGTGTAATCGCACAGAACCTGCTGGTTCAACTGGCTAGGTAGAAAGAAGTTTAGTGGCAGCTGACCTGTGCGATAAGCCCCACCGGAGAAAAGACAGGATAAATGTAGGCCGATTTGGCACAATGCTTAGATGCACGCAAGCGATTGGTTTGGTTGACAAGGCATCCAAATATGACAGTTTTCAGTGCCTTTCTCGCACCGAACGAATGTCATCTTTCCAGAACAGGCGTGGAACACTGATCTTGACCACTTGGTTTTAAAAACATTCGGGTGAATTCTTCTTTAGGTGTCTTCGGTTGATTGCTTATGTCAGGGATAATGCCCCTCAACCTATTAAGCTTTAGTGTGTCCCCGTTTCCGATGCACCTAGATCTCCTCAAGCAAAGCTATCTTATCAAGAAAATCATTGATCTGCTTTGGCTTCGGGCGTCCCAATTACTCTTCAACAAGGAAGTGATTTCCTAGATTTGTCCAGTAGGACTGTGTAGAGAGATGTCTCCTCCGCAAAGTTGAAAAATCTACCCTCACCGGTCACTTTCATTTAACGGTCTTTTTTTAGATGTCCACCGAGTGCACAATGCACCACGCAATGAGAGTTTCAGTAGGGACCCTTAACTTTTTCTGATGCAAGTTCGAAACTTCTTCTCCTATTCAACGTCGAGTAACAATTTCGAGTTCGAAGCCCTAGAAGTCCTTTCCACAGTGCATTGCATTCTCTATCTGCATTTGCCTTTAGGACTCTGTAAATGAAATACATTTCAGTTTCACTGGAGGGATCAGGACCGATAAATGTTGTCGAAGCTCCTTATATCGCTTATTGATCCGCTTGCTCATGTCCCTCGAAACCAGCAAGCTCCGCATCCAACACAGTGTAACGCTATCGTCCACACTCGCTTGCATCAAACCAATATAAGATAATTCTTAATGTATTCAACAGGGGATTCTTGCGCCTATAAGGCTGCTTGGCTATTAAAAAGGATAGCCTTAGTTTTACCTTTATATCCTCTGTCTATGGTGAGTTGTGCGCTTACAGCAATGGCAGGCAGAAAGATACTTTCCATACTTTCCATCGGTTGGACGTATGTCGTCTTGGTAACTCTGTTGCTTCAGGTGTCTTGCGACTCCCCGCATACTCCATTCTCTCTTGTGACCATCGTAAATCATCTCATTGCATTCCGTCTTGTAAGGTGCATATTGGATTCAACGCTCCATTCCCTGATTCCACTCAGACTTACACAAAGTTTATAGTGAAATCTAAAAACTGCCATCAGGCGATCCCACGGTGCATATTCTAGTGGAGACACCTTCGCTTCTTTGACTTGGTCTCTGTGCCCAATTTTTAGACCATTTTCTCTTCCTTCATGGAAGTTTTTCCACATTATGGATGTCGGTAGTGTTTCTATCGCTAAATGAAGAATCGACGGGTTTAAGATTTTCTCACGTGAGATGACTTAAGTGTTGGGTTAAGTGAATCGGGGGTGTTTCATCTCTAACCCAAAGGCAAGCAGGTTGTTTAAATCACGTTTGGACTGGATATGACGTAGTGAACGTAGGCAATCTATTATTCGCCTAAGTCTCTGCGATTGCAAGCAAATAAGAATCTTTAGTACTGCTGACATGGAATCCGAAGTTGCTGAATTACGGTATATAGGTCCCAAACGTTTTAACCAAACTTTTTGACTATAAGCTATTTTTTTCAACTATTTTATTCATACTTCCATGTGTTTGTAGCTTGAAAATTCATTTTGAAGATTTGAATTTGACTCATGGCATCTTTAATCCTATAAAAATTAGCATAGCTTGTGTATTTTTTCTTTAGGAGTATTAATGAGTTGCGAAGGGGAAAGAATAGGCTAAAAAACCTTAGTTAACCTACTACTACTAACTAACTAACTAACTACTAACTACCCTAGCCTAACCTAAAATACCTTATATCAAAACACTGAAGCTTAAATTGCTCTAAGCGATTTAGAAAGCGTGATGGCTATGGTATATTCAGACGTGCCCAAATTAAGGGATTGTAGAAACAGGCGGCCCTGGTCAGGATTTTATTTTGTCTTGTGAATGCGATTTGTTTAATACTTTGTGTACCAGCGAGCTAATGTAGCCTTTCAGTTGAAAAATAACAAGGTTTGCTCAGAGCCATTCAAGGCATCCATTTTTTGATAATTGAAATTGAGTCTTCAAGTATTTCTCACATGAGCTTCAGACAGGGGCTCCATACAACATAATCGGCATAATCACCATTTTGACAATGAGGACCTTGTTTCTTGGACCCAGTATTGTGCCAATATTGCCTTGAGTACTTTAGTCAATGTCGATTGTATATGGTTTCAGAATGTTAGCTTTCTGTCCAGAGTGATTCCCATGTATGTAATTTCACTTGACCATGGAATTTCCTGAACTAAGAAATTTATGTTCCGGTTAGGCAGAAGGTTCGGTTTCATTTTCTTCGTAAAAAACATCGCTTTGGGTTTAGAAATGTTGATTTTAATTTTACAGGCATACATGTATAGGCATATCTGAAGTAAATATGTTGAAAAGCAATGGGCTTAGGCCTGAGCTTTGGGGAACTCCTGCAGGTATACTGCAAGATTGCGGTAGGGTATACCGAATATTAACCGAGTCTTTTCGGTATTTTATAAAGGATTATACTGATTAGGTTTGGAGGTAATTTAAATTGAATCAATTTGAATAGAAGGCCTTTATGGTTCACAGTGTCAAATGTATTTTCGATATTAAGTGGTGTCATTCCTTCATATACCATTTCTCTCCTGGAAAGGTTAATGTCTTTAGTAATGCGGTATGATTGTTGCTCCGTTAAGTGCCTATGTCTGAAACCAAATTGCAAATTAGGGAGAATTCAACAAATTTGTTTAGTCAGTCAAGAATTAATTATTCCAGTAGTTTACCGAGTGTCAACAACAACAAAAGAGAAGCTAAGGAGTATTACCGCGTGGCTAGTAGACTGTGTGCTTTTTCAGACTCTTAAACCGGAGGCTCTCTTAAGCACAGTGAGACTGATTTTTACCAGCCACGGCTGTTGAGAGGGCTAGGATGTTTTCGGTTTTACCAGCATAAAGTTAAATACTCACGATCACAAGCTTTGCAAACTCTGCCTGCTGATCCGATGCACCGTTTACGTATTGAAAAGCAAAGAGAGGTTTTGCTGAGAAAAATTAATTATTAATAATTAAATTATAATTAAAAATTATTATAATGATTGATAAGATTCTCGCATTAAGATACTCTACGTCACACTAAGTTCGGCCGATTATGCTCTTGAAAAAAGCCTTTTTTTGACTGCTTGCCAGTATTGAAAGAAGAGATGACACTTTACTAGAAATCGTTACACTCTTCTAGTCTCTAGTCCTTGTTCCCTCTAAAAAGAATCTACGAAGGCTCAAGACACCTGAGAGTACCAAGAAAAAGTTAAGTTAAATTATTGACAGAAGTGTGTGTGTCTTATTTGCAGAAAAGATTGCATAGAAATGATTGTACATTGAATATGTTCCACAACGCTAACGGGACCACGACAAATGCAAGGACTATGAAGAAATAGGGATGTTTCTTTGATTCAGCTGCATTGTTTACTTTTAAGCTTCTTAGTTAGTTGTGTTCAGTTTATCATGCTAATCCATTTACTTTTACCTCAGTAAATTAAGCAACGCGTCGAGTCCAAGCGTTTTTTGGCAAATTTATAATTAAGGCAAACGTTGGTAAGGTGCAGATTTTCCATATGTATGAGTTTTCATTTTATAAATATTCTGCATCGTGTCATATAAATTAGAAATGCAACAGTCTTCATTAAAGATTGTTTCATACCTAATTTTTTTCTGTCAATGCGGATCGACATTACTTAGTCTGTCCTGAAAATGTTAATATATTCATTTTGCCTGGACTTCGTTGAAAAAAAATCATTAAGTGCAAAATATCTTAACAATCGCTACGAATTCGTATTTGTACTCATGGATTATTGCTTTGATTTGAATTGAAGCTGCAATATGACCCGGGCCGTTTCAAGTCGGCGACAACAAAAATTAAACGCTTTTTCGTGGTTTTGTCACAGGCGCCTTTTATCTAAGCTCACTTCAGTGTTTGGGTCGAAAGCAACTACTCTCCGTCTCGTACTCCCAACTGAACGAGCACTGATCCTGCAGTTCGAAATTCCCTGTGTAGTTTTCATTATAAGTAAGCAGTCAAAATAACAACTCCTCTGTGGTTGTAATCAAAAGTGAAAGCGAAATGCTCAGCATGTAACTAAAACCGAAACAGATATTGGAAAAAAGTAAAAGTGTACACATTTCGTGCATCAACCAAATGGTCATCGGGCAATATATCAACTTACTATTGCCTACTCATGTCCTGTTAAACACATTTTGGTATATTTCTGCCATTTTTCTGTCCGTCGTTTTTTCTACATTTACATCAAAAACTCGACAATAGATCATGATATCGTACAGCAGGCGATATATGGCAAGATCCTTTACGAGTTTGGCTTGTCAAAAGTCCCGAAACGTAAAGTGATCATGTTTGCAGCGATAACAGGCTAAGTGGTGAAAAGGTCAGAAAAGTATCACGCAGAGTTTTCGGTTCTAGTTAAAGAGGAACCCGACTTTGATCTTGGGACGTTTCAACAATTTTTTTACAGAATTATAAATTATTACGAGATATAAGTAAATTGACAGGATTTAAACGAAAAGTAACTCGCAAATGTTTGACATAATTGGCTATACGGAGAAAAATAGTAATTAAACTCTTTATCAGGTTTCAATCAATTTCTATATCCAATTATGAGATGCAGCATGATTTCATGGTTTGTTTCCTTGAATGAAGGAATGAAGATATCATAAATATCAAGTACTTTATTTCGATCCCACTTCGTTTGCAAGGTTTCCTGATTGCAATTTCTGCAATTGAACATTTCAGGATAACCGACACACTGTCTGTGATGTTCAGTTCAAGTATTTCCTATTGTGTTTTGAACTGTGCGACTACTGGAGTCTCATCTTTAGATCATATTTCGCTAATTTTCCCACATCGCCTTAAAATATCAGTTTACGAGATTATCAATGGAGTACAAAGCACCCAAAGATCCTCTTTTGGATTTGCAATCTGACAATCGTGACAGGTCGGAAACGTTTCTAATTTCAACACTCACACACTCAGAATACAAACGGCTTTATACAGGTATTGTCGGCCGATGCAATCGTACTATTGTGCGAAATTTGTTTCGAAAATGTGTTTTTGCTTGTTCGCAACAACCTTGCCCCTTTTCACTTGTTCTCGCAGGCTACCTTTGATCCGTTCTCAACCTGTCTACGTTTTTTTGGCTGTTGTACTCACAACTAAATTGCATAATCGTCTCATGTTCACCTTTTCGGCATCACCTTTGTCCTGACAATCTCGCAAGTGATTGAGATGAGTTCTTATGATATTCCTTTTTTTGTTGTTGCCATTGTCATCATGCGTGGTGAATGATGTTGCACTATACAAATTGTGGATCAAACAATGTCTGCGGGAATGATGATTTAGTATTTGGTATCGTTTGATGTGTGTTTTGCTCCTTCCATGTGCTCCTGTATTATAATTGTTATTCACATCGGACCAATTTGATGGAGAACTTAATTTATTTTCTTGACTTTCTTAGATCAATATCTGCACCATGTACTGGCGCAATGAGAAGATGCATGACAGGGTGGAATGGGGTTTTGCTTGAAAACGGACTATAGTCATAAATGCTCGTTTATGGAAGCATACTCTGAAAACTACTAAGCATTGTAGGAATTGGTCGAAATTGAATAGTAATTTGATGGCAAGACATTTCCCGTATCCCTTGTGGAGTCTCGTCTGTCAGCACAATCGGCCTTAAATGAATATTGATGAAATTTAAGCAAGGCTGGTCTTCTCAGAAATCTTAAATAAAAGTATTCGATGTCTCTAGAACTTAGTCTTCCTTTTCACGGTAAAATGTTTACATGGTTTATTTCGCCCCTCAAAATCATTTTCGGACAATTATCATCAGGAATTTTTATCTTTGTTCCCCTCTTAATTTTATCAGTGACTGTGAGCTGCTTTGTTACTTGAAGGAACTCTCGTTTCTACACGTATCACAGCGTTATCAAAAGCATCCGATTTCCTTGCGTGTCTCTTTCTTCTTTGAAAAGTTACCTATGGGCTTCAGTGGTGTTTTACTTTTCCACATTTGATTGAAATTGCTTAGCCTTAATTTATTTTTCAATGCTCTTGCTTCACTGAAATGCCTTCGAAATTTGGTATTCGTGAGTTTCTTGTTGCTGAAAATGAGTTTCTTGGCAGATATGCGATTCATTCAGTGCACACTTCATTTTCCAAGAGGCTGCCATTTAAAGTTACTCGAACCAAGGATGCTATGCAGGCGATTTTCCTACTAATCTAAGTCTAGTCCTTATTGTAACAATTGAGACTCATATTCGATCAATTAGTAATATCAGTGATTTTGCTGAGCTTCCTAAATATGAACTGGCACAGCTTGCTGATATATGATACGATGCTGAGCGTAATACTAAGGATCTTTTTTACAGCTTTTTATAGGGACACTTCAACACTGCATTGGCGTGAAAGAACCATTTGTTTTCTTCAACTATTAGCTGTCGCGTCTACGTTATTGATAAAGCATTAAATGATAAGTGAAACCTTCGTGTTAAGTCATGACCTTCCTATAGAATATTTCTTTGCCTGATTAGATGAAAAATTGTATCCCTTTTTTCGAGCTATTATTATTTCCTTTACATGATTTTTACTTTACAAGTGTTCAAAAGCAACTAAGCTATGTGGTTGGGTAGTGCAATTATGGTGTTCTTAGTTATTCGTGAATCAGCCTTCGGTAGCGTGAAGTAACCGTTTGCTGTCATATTGACAGCTAAAGACACTGTCTAATTTTTGCCTTCCAACGCAAAGTGTACTCCCACTGTCCACATCTCTAATTCTAACTTTGAGCTCCATGGGCATATGATCGATGCCATTGAATTTTGAGGAAACTTGACATCATCGTGTCCACCACTACTGTGGAGAACTACGAGAGAAAACCTTACCCTCACAAGTTAGACTATCGTTGAAGGACGTGCATAGACATGACTCGCCTATGCATCTGGATCTCAAAACTTGACAAGCAGAACATAGCTTGCCAGAGCGTATTAACTAAAAAAAAATGACTGTAGCTGATAAGACAAGATAGATTGAAAACTTACGTTGCTTATTTGCTTGAATCCCTTAAGCTGTTGTATCCTTAACAGATTTGCACCCGACACGAGCGATCTTGGAAAAATATTTCCTCCACGACGAAACATACCCATGAGCTGCGTCATAATCCACAATATTCATCGCAAATTTTCGCTTTTCTTGTCATCGAGAATTACTATATTTATCAGTTTTCATGCAGGTGTGTTAAAACAAGTATGTTACATACTTGTATTAACCTTGTATGCTGACACATATCTAACCGAACAAATACTCATGACCTATGCATATGTCACCGTTCAGTGGCTCCTGGATTTTCTCGTTCATATGACGTACTTCTTTCATTAATTCTTCTTCGAGAATTGCAGTACTGCTGAAATCGTTTATTCTTATCCAAAATGACTCTAAACTCGCCAATATTTGGAACTTTACGCAAGTAGACACAGTTGGTTCACCAGATAATTCATACAACACATTTGTTGTAAGGTAGTCTCCACTCTAAACCTTTTTTCACTGAGCCGTAAATTTTCCGGAGTAATTTGCCTTCAAATATATCCACTACCTTATCGGATACGCTCGTTAGGTTCCAGGTTACAATTCCAAACAAGCATCACAGGCTTGACCAATGAATTTAAGATACGACCCTTTTTTTGTCTGCTCACTAATTAAGACCTTAGAATGGGAAGCACAGAGCCTTTTTCGTTCGCCGACGATGGCTCCAAGATAACCATAGCTGTCCATATTTTCAAAGTTGTAATCTCCTACGGTCAGATTTGTTGGCCTGGAGTATCCTTCCTCATTTAAATCTTGATTTCGCATTAACTCGTAGACGAATTCAGGTTGCTTCTAATTCTATTAATGTTTGTTTGACGTCTGAGAATGACAAAATATTGACATTATCAGTCAATTGTATGGACTTGAATATTAGTGTACCAGAGTGTGTCAGCTATTGTCCTTCCGATGATGAGTTCCAGGGTAATTTTAAAGAGGGTTCGCGGAAGTCTATCTCCTCCTTTCAAAGCGTGATTCCATTTAGATGCTGCCAATTAGTTCACAGTTTACCTTAACCTGAGACTCTGTTTTGGGCATTGTAACTTTTACCATGCAGACAAGTTTCGTTGAGATACCAGTGTCAAGCCTTATTTTCTACAGCGGATTGCTGTCGATACGGTCGTTTGCCTGCTTGACGTGTGCAAATAGTTGGTTCACGTGGATGTTATTGTGTAACCATGGAAGTGGAGAATCTGCAGACGAGTACTTCAGTTGGTTATTTGCAATCTACCACATCAAACACATCAAACTATTTATTTGTCGAAACCTTTCTAACTTGCGGTCCTGTGATCGCCAGGATGTGTTGCCCAGTACGTTGGTCAGGGAAATAAACAAAATATAAACAATAATTGGGAATAGCAACACAGGAATATTGGAAACTTGTGCAGGGTTTTTTTTAGTATGTACTGCGCATTTCAGTATCGCAAAATAACTCATCAATAGATAAAAGTTGGTGTGGGGTATAAGGGAGTCGAAATATTTTGTTGACTTGATCGATAGCAATGGCGAATCTAGCGATTGAATCATAGTCAGGATCATTTGGTGAAACGAGAGCACTATTTTCAGCCATATGGAATTATCATAAATTATTAATCGTTAATATAAAGTATTATCCATATTACATTGACAATAACCTGGAAGCGAATTCTTGGAAACATTTGTTTGTATCACGGAATACTTCCGCAGTCCTGCTGTCAACATGAATGAATGATAGATCTTCTTGTAATCTGCATCCCCCAAACAAACGCTATGAATCGTTTCCAAACAATCATGATTTTTGTTTCAAGTGCGGGTAATTGGTATCATGACCATAAGTTTCTAGAACTGTTGTGGTGCGCAATATGGTGGTAATAGGCGGTAATTTGAATGTATCGCATCCTTTGTTTCTGTGTTTCAAACAAATCCGAGGTTGATGAGAGAATATTTCATTTTCAAAGTCATCCGCCATACTAATTGCGGAAGCCATTGAATAGGCATGCCTCTGCCAGATCCAAGGGGGAAACGATTGGAGACGGCAGTTGGACTAGTCCTACAAATCCTACTTGCCACCGCTTGGGCTGCTCATCCCAGATGTGACATTCGCCTCAGCGTCCCTGTTCTCAAAAGCAAACCATTGAAGATTTGTAGAGGTCTATTCGGACCGTGACCATCACTATATATCAATCCACATTAACGACAATGCTCCTTCAATCCCACACATTCAGCGCTTTGTCTTCGTATGAAATATTGGTAGGATGAACGTGAAGAAGTTTCTTGCCGCGCTTCATGCGTTTCATGCCAAACGATAGTTTTGCTCATCGTCGGAGACGACTGGCTGATGAAGACGTGGTTAATACGATCGAATCTGCTTGGAAGTGACCTATGTCTTGCCAGAGACCTCGAGGCGGAAAGCCTCTGGTATACTGGTGGAACTGAAATAACCAAACACACAAGGGAAAGTGACAAACTTCGATAAGGAGCACAATGACAGTACATCGGTTAGACATGAAATGCCTGCACAACATGCACTGATCAGCAGGAGTAAGGCCCGCTGTTGGCAGAGCATTGTCAAAGACGTGACTAGCATACGTGGATTCGAAGTTCGGTGCCTTACAGGTGCACAGCCAAAAACAAGGACGAGTTGGTACGAGCTCTTCTCCCCACACAATCCGCTCGTGTAGAAGTTGCTCACAGGGAAGGACCAGTAGAATTCTTAACGAGGATTTGGAAGCAATTCTTTTCCGGAAGTCGAAGAAATCTCTAGGCAGACTGCTCCAGATGGTATTCTGGCCGACGTACTGCAATCGGTCTATCTATTTTGTCCTGTTTTGCAACTTGGTAATTTTAATGATTGTTTGCGAGACTCAACACTCGCATATGGAAGAGAAATTGCCAGTCAGCGTCAGCATATCACCCCTTATGCGTACTAGGTACTGAAAGAGTTCGAGAAAGTCATAAAACGCAGAAATTATCTATACTAATGGAGACAATTCTCGACGTGTGCTCCACTTTAGATGCACTTGCGGAGGTGGCTACGGTGATCCAACAAGTCGAGGAACACCGCTACTCGAACTTGGTCATAAGGCATGTGTTGAACTCCGCGAAATGGACGGATTTTCTGGATGCCATGGAAAACCCATTACAAGTACCAAATTATCTAATGCGGATTGTACGGAATGACCAGAACGATCGCAGTCTGATCGACAAATCGGTACAAGGTGAACGGGTAGGCTGATAGTGAACTGGCTGATAGATCATGGATTTAACCTAGCATTAGAGAAAACTGAAGTGTTGACCCTGACAAATTAGAGGGTCCCTAGATTCTAATTCTAGGGATCGAATATACATGTAGAGTCGAAACTATCAGTTAAATATCTGTGCATGCAGATAGACTCTAAGCTGTGTTTCTCGGTGATTTCGCCAAAGTGGGATGGCTTCGTCCTGTAAGCATAACCGAAGGAATGTAGAAATAAAAAAAAAATGAAAATACCAATGTTTCCTTCATGTAAAGGCTAGGGTTATCTTTGGGGTGTGAGTTGACGTTTGTGCTGCCTACAATGCCTACACCACAATACATATACATTATGGTGGCATTCCTGACTAGTAAATAATGCGCATTCAATAATTTGGTTACTGTTGCTCCTTTCAGTTGTTCATGTCCTCCTTTGGCATTTTGGTAGGCGTACGTTTTTTTTTCACTGTATGCCATGTTTTGTGATCGGATTTTGTGTAAGTTCGTTATGCGTTATGCAATATTGCAGTGATATTTGGAACCTTCGATTCTTTGTTGTTCATCGGGGATGATTTCTTTCTCATTTTTTTAGTTTACATTTCTTCGATGTTTTTTTTCACACGACTTTTGCCGCAGGACTCTGATTCACTCATCATTACAAAGCGATTCCAGAGCTCCTGTTTACGACATATACGACGTATTTTCTATATAATTTTTTGATAATAGTTTTGGTAAAGTTATTCTCGGCAATTTGTACTTGATTCAGCGAATGCTTAATCTCGTGATCGCAAGTTTCTTTGAAGATGAATTTGCCGAAAGGCATACGCATTAGTGTTATCTTCTAAAGCCACTGATGCAAAGATCTTCTGTAGTCATTTTACGGAGGTTCTTTTCCCCTGTGCTTTTGTAGCACCTAATTTGGGTATTGTTCATAATCATTACGCTAGAATTTACACGCCTGACTACTGTTGTGTATATCTTTATATAGTGCATATTGTGTATGGGCAACTTGGGCTGTAATCCCCGAGTCGTCTCAAGAAGAGCGCTGATCTGCTCCCTATGACTTCTCCTATGTACGTCGCGCAAATTAGCTTACCCTAAAAGGCGTCCTAAATATTTGACAAGCTTACGCGGTTTGCATCTACAGCCGAAGGTGACTATATTTCCGGATTTTGGCGTTTTGCCTAAAACAAAAGGTTTCTTTTGTCGGTATTGAAGCGTAGTTCATTTTATTTGGCGCATCCGAAAAGAGTTAGCAGTGTGGTTTGTTTGGACATGGTTTCCGGGAATCTCCAACCATTCAGTATGACAAAATTTTCAACTTTTGTTATAATTTTGAAACCCTACTATGCTTTCTATTTTCATATCATCGAAGGTTCCCATGGTATCAATGAATATGTAAGGTTCCTTTTAATTCGGCTTACTACGTTGTGTACTCCTATTTCTGTTGAGCATCCTAGAGGACATACATATTGGGTGAATATGATCCCTTATGTCCACGGTAATAAAATGACCAATTATACTTAGTTTGTCCTGGTATTTTGTATGCTTCGTTCATCATTTCTTTTAAGGAGATAGAATACAGTGAGGAGATGCGTTTGATATCCATTCGATCTCTCTTTTTCGTGGAGCTTTGGTAAAAAGTGTCGATTCAATAGCAGTTCGAGACATTCTGTGCTATAGGGTGGGCCATATAACGTTTGCATTTTGAATCGGCTATAAAAAAAAGACTAATGGTTATTCTTCCAAACTTTTTTTTCATTGGAAAGCTTGATCTTTGTTATTTATGAATGAAAAACGATATCGTTCATATGACTGCCACGACTGGCTTTACAGTACGCCATTCGGTAAACCCAATTTTCAAGCACTTTTTCGATTGTTTCGGCTCGAATTTCATTAATGGCAACTTCGATTTCGTGTTTCAAGGCATCAATCGTCTCTGGATGATTAGCGTAACACTTGTCCTTGACAGCTCCCCACAAAAAATAGTCCAACGGGGTTAAATCGCAGCTCCGAGGCGGCCAATTGACTTCAGAATTTCGGCTGATTATTCGATTTTCGAAAACGGTGCCCAAAAGTTCGACTGTCATGTTGGCTGTGTGGCATGTTACGCCATCCTGTTGAAACCAAATGTCGTCCATGTCATACTCTTCAACTTTTGGAAACAAAAATTCGTTGAGCATGGCACGGTAACGCTCGTCATTGACCGTAATGGCGGCTCCTTGCTCATTTTCGAAGAAAAATGGCCCAATGATGCCGCCGGACCAAAACCCACACCAAACCGTAACTCTTTGCGGGTGCATTGGCTTCTCAATGGTGACGTGTGGATTTTCCGACCCCCAGATGCGACAATTTTGCCTATTGACATAGCCTCCGAGGTGAAAATGGGCTTCATCTGAAAAGGCGATTTTTCGGTGAAAATGCTCATCTTCGGCCAAACGATCTTCTGCCCATTGGGCGAACCGAAATCGCAACGGATGTTCATTATGCTTAAGTTCATGGACTAATTGAACTTTGTAAGTCTTCATACCGAGGTCTTTATGCAAAATTCTCCTCAGGGAGGTGCGTGAAATGTTCAATTCGTGAGAACGATGACGAGTTGAAGTTGATGGATGTTCACGGACATTTTCGGCTACAGCAGCAATGTTTTCGGCTGTGCGCACTGCACGAGAACAGGAACAGGTTGTTTTGTCCACCAACGATCCAGTTTCTCGAGCACGATTCACAAATTGATCCACAAACTGCCTTGAAGGCCACTCATTTTTATGGAATTTTTTTTCAAATTTCTTACAGTTTGCACTGAAGACTCACCACTTTGGAAGTAAGTTTTCAATATTTCCCAATTTTGTTCAAGTGTATAGCGTCCCATTTCGTAAATGTCAAACCTTTAACTAAATTATGAACACAAATTGAATGACATTTGAGCTGTCATTCTCTAAATAAACAGTTGTTCAAAATGCAAACGTTAGATGGCCCACCCTGTATTTGTTGGCCACGTTCTGATCATGTAAATCTTTGCTGTTTTACTGTGTGAATACTCTGATTTTAACATCTTAACCTTTGGAATTCAGTTTCCGATCGTTATTTTTCGAGATTCTAAATCGATTTCCTGGATTTAGATATTCCATTCACATTTCAGTTTTGCACTAATTTATATTTGAGCGTCAAGGATTAACAAACAATAATAAAATAAAAACAATATGAAAATAATAAAAATGATTCAAAAGGAAGTGTTTCTTTTATCACAATTTGTTTTTTATTGCAGAAAAGACTCTGTTAGACCTCCTATTTATCATGCACCCTGTATTGGATCTCTATGAGCATGAACCGTCGTTCTGGAGTATCTTTTTCTAGTCTACGCGAAACTCGACAGGGTCATCATCGCACTAATTAGAAATGTATGCCGGGTTGCCACAACATGATCACAGAAGCCCACAATGGAAAGTTATTAGACATCATCTTCACCTACATCTTTCCTGTTCGTCTTCGACTTCATAAAATCAACCAGAAAGATTGTTATCGCCATTCATCTCGATCTTTTCCAAATGATTACGCCTTTAATCAGACGCCGAGTGCCGAAATTGAATGGACCGCGAAGGCTGAAAAAAATCAATTGATCAAAGAAAAATCTCTTTTCTGTTGTTTAATTGTATGCGTGCACACAGTAAAGCAATAGATACACATGTGTACAATACACGTGAAAGAAATAATGAACTCATCTCTCAAGATCATATGATGATAACCTTTTATGGCAAAGCCAATGAATGAAATTGTTTTCATATGTGAAGAGTCTTCACTTAGTCATGTTTTAACTACCGTATTTTGCCAAGGCATATAAATGGGAGTGTTGATAAAGATCGAAGGAATTTATTATTGAGAAAGGAGAATTCATCATGATCGAAACGGTACATCGCATGCAAAGTAAAAATTTCAAATTGGCAACGGTATAGTTACATTAAAACGTTTTTATGCAGATTGACTTTAGGTTTTAATATTTTTTTGTACTCTTGAGTTATTCTCTATTTTAGTATGCCAAACGTTAGTGTTTGCACATAATAAACCTGAAGGGAACAGCAAAATGAGCATACTTTACGCGTGTATAGTAAATATGGTGTCAAGGTGAGTCCGGGAAATTCAAAAGAAATAACTCTTCGGGTTAAAAATCAACCGGAAAATTTGTTTATATTTTGTTTTCATCTCAAGCTATTTATGTGCTTACATAAGTATACAAAAACTTCTATAATAAACATTTTATTACAAAGTGAAATATTCTGAGGCTCACAGCTTTTCACATGCAGTCCTTTTTGCAAGTTTGAGGGCATCTTATTTTTAAAACGAATAAGATATCGTGAAATGTCGTGTCCGAAATGAAAAAAGGGTGTACAACAACAAATTAGGACACTCATAAAGCCGAATGATGATTGTGCTGCAGCTTACGTTATGCTGATGCTCCTTTGTGGTTCGAGCGTGTCACGCTGTACAACGGGACTTTTTTCCGTATGCTAGATTTGAAAAACTTACTCCACAATAATCACCACAGTCAACCTTCCTATAACGCGACACTCGCAGAACGCAGTTTCCATATAACACGGAGCAGAAATTGCGACAGCCCTCCTATAACGCGGTAATCTTACAGCGCGGTTTCCGTTCAACAGCGTCTCATCAGTTCTTTCCGTGCACCCAATGAATGGTTTTAACTGGATATGTTTAGATCAGCGTGGTTCCCGAGTGGAGCCCCTCACGCGCTATCTTCCACTTCCATTAACTAAACAATTTCGCATCGCATCTATTCGACGGCGATGCCACACAGCGATGTGTGAGTTTAATAAAACTGTGACACCAAAGATGTATATGTGATTCTTTTAACTACAGTGACGCGAAGACTATAGAAAGACCATGTTCTGGGGAACGGACTAGATCGAGTGCGGGAAACAGCATTTAAGCTTATCTCTTAGCCGTTTACGGCATCGGCATAGCGTAAACACAAACAGCGCTCACACTCCGAACAAACGACCGATCTAACGGTATTTGAAAAATTCTGGAGAATTGCATTGGTGTTCGTAAAAATGTTTATTTTTCTCTATTTTGCCTATCTGTTTACATTGTACTTGTAAACAAAACGAGCAAAAAATTAATATTTTTACTAACACTCATACAATTCTGCAAAATCCGTTAGATTGGTCGATGGTCGGAGTGTTATCGCTGTTTGTTCTTACGCTATGGCATCAGTTTCAGTCGTTTAAGAGCTCTTTCACGGTACGTTTCGTTGGTGACCAATTCTTTCTAAAATTTTGTTTGCACCGTCTATTCGTTTAGCTTTTTGCTGCTTAATTTGTGGTTTATAATTGGACAACATTACACAATACTGTAAGTAATATTCTTCATTTGTTCTGATATAATAATAATAAAGTAATTATTAACCCTAGATTTGCATCATGTCAAACACAAAAGAAACAAGGAAAGGATTAAAAAGAAAGTTTATATCGCTTGAAGATAAAATCCAAATTTTAAATCGTTTAGAAGGCTGGGAAAAAATATCGTCTGTTGCAAAATCAACAAATTTGAATGAATCTACAATTCGAACCTTAAAGAAAAATGCATATAATATAAGGAAAACTGTTGCAGATGACTGTCCGTTAGGTGCGAAACGTGTTACTCGCACACGAAATTCTAATATGGTTAAAATGGAACGGGCGTTCATGATCTGGTTGGAAGACTGTATACTCAAAAAGATACCTATCTGTTCAAATCTTATCAAGCAAAAATCACTTAAAATTTACGAACATTTAAGGAATATTGGGCGTTCTTATGCAGAACTAGAAAATCATTCGTTTGTCGCGAGTAAAGGATGGTTTGAAAAACTAAAAATAAGGTACACATTGCACAATATTAAGTTTCAAGGAGAACAGGCCTCAGCAGATGCTGAGGCTACCGAAAATTATAACCTGGAACTAGCTAGAATTATCAATGAAGGAGGTTATTCACCTGATCAGATTTTAAACGCCAATGAGATGGCATTATATTGGATAAAACTACCATCTAGGACCTTCATTTCGAAAAACCAAATGCGTGCTCAGGGGTTCAAACCTTCCAAAGAACGTATCACCCTTCATGTGTGCAGCAATCTATCAGGGAGCCTGATGATAAAACCAATGATAATACATCGTTCTTCAACTCCCCGTGTAATGAAAAACATTAATAAGACCCAGTTGCCTGTATTCTGGCGATCTAATAAGAAAGCTTGGATGACTTAAGATTTATTTAAGGATTGGTTTTATAATTGTTATATCCCGGCAGTGGAAATCTATACGATGGAAAAAAAATTGTATTTCAAAGTTTTATTGGTTCTTGCTAACGCTAGTTGCCATAACATAGAACTGGTTATTAATACAAACTTTGAACCAAGGTGTCATTCAAACTTTAAAAATGTACTACACACGCCAACTTTTCCAAACCATTTTTGACAGATTAGAAAATAGTGAAAATAAAACTCTTACTCCAGTGTGGATGGAATTTTCTATTTTAGATTGTATTAGAACCGTGTCATCGGCTAGCGTGGAAATTAAACCATCAACGCTGAATGCGTGTTGGAAACCTCTTTTACCTCAAATGGTTACTCCCAGTTACAGAAATAGTATACATTGCTTTTCGTTTAAGCGATGAAAAATTTGCTGTAAGCCATCAGGATGTAAGAGAACTAGTACTCGGGGAAGAAACTTTAGATGAGGAAGAACTGATGGAATTAATTGATGCACCCACCTCAAATGCATTGGTAAACGAAAATAAGGAAAACGAATGGGGGCCATATCTCGATTTACAAGATGTGAAAAAAGGGCTCAATTTGGCTAAAGAATTAGAACTTCATTTCATTCGAACTGATCATTTAACGGTGCGCAGCGTAAAGTTTAAAAGAGAGTTAAGAAATTGCCTGGCTCCCTATAGAGAGGTTTTAGTGGAGTTAGAAAAAAAAGCTACATTCGAAAACCAATGTGAAGATGAACCAAAGACATTTTGCTCATTATAAGAAGACGAGTTAGGCGACTCATATCTGACAGCGAGGATAAGTGTTGAAAGATTACATAATTTTACAAAAGTCTTTCTTGTTTTTGTTGGAAAACAGTTTTTTAGTTTAGTTTTTTTTTCATTTTTTTATCATTTCCTTATATGAACTCTTCAATTCAATAAAAATAATTTATAATTTATCTTGTCTTTTGTATTTATTGGTCTCCATATAACGCGGTACAAATGATGTAATTTGTACTAGTTCTGTGTTTCTTATAGCGCGGTTTCCATACAACGCGGTAGACGGTTTCCATACAACGCGCTAGAATTAGCCTGGTTTGTACGGTATAATCCGAGTTTCTTATAGCGCGGTTCCCATATAATGCGGGGCACACTCACCGCGTTATAAGAGGGTTGACTGTATTTGGTTTGATATTGTACGTGTAAAGGTCAAGAAGCGGTTTTCGAATAAATTGGTTGTCGCACGACAATTGAGCAGCAACTTCAAGAATGTGTTTTTCAAGAATGTCAAGAGAAGTCATTTTAAAAATGGTCAATCGCAGCGAAGAATTGCTCAAATAATTTTTCTAATTTGTCTTCCACCACTTCCATGATTCCGATTTTGACGAACGTTCACAATTCTTTATAGAACGCGTCGTTCGTGAAAATCGAATTAAAGACATGAGCAGAAGCACGCCTGAATAGCTTTCAATTTATCGAACCAACGCTTTATTGCATGTAAAATCAAAGTTATCGTCTCCTAAACTAGTCCGGGACATTCAACAAGGTCTAAAAAAGTCATGCAGTCAAGTTTTTAAGTACAAGCTATTGGCAGCCATTACCTGCATGTGCAGGTAATGGCTGTAAGGAGTACACTAACAAAACGGGCACTTTTGGATCAGCGTCACATTCGCTGACGAGTCTAAAGGTCATATTTTTGGCATTTCGGCAAATATGTTTCATTTATATTTGACTCGACTGGTGCAAAGCGGTTAAGGAGCGTTTCGTAACTGAACGAGCTCAGAATCAGACTCATGCTTTGCGTCGCATTGTTAATATATGAAACTGATTTTAAAGGATCATACAATTTTACGCAACCTTCTTGGTTGTTGGCAAGTATAAATCACAAAATTTTTTTCCGTCAGAGTTCTTCCGTGCATCTTAGGCTTGATTGCAAAGTCAAACCATTTCAAGATGATAAGCGCACGGTACAATAAATATTAAATTCGCTGTTAATACTTTAGTGCGTTCATTTCCTATCTTTAAACAAAATTTATTATTTTATTTCGTGGTATTGCTAATTGCATTAATTTGAGCTGTTGGATTCTGTGGTAAAGATATTAAACTTTACAATTTTTTCATTAGATTCTAAATAGTACAAATTTTTTAAGTAGTAAAATCTCAATTACGCTTCCATTGTATGGGATGCGTTAATACTTTTGTGACTAACTGTAAAAAATAATGTTTTTGTCGCAAGTTTTTCACGCAAAATGTAATCTTTGGACTTAAGCGTAGGAGCATCTGAATTTCGAAAATGACACTTCAATTTCTTTTTCAATATTCGTCGCAATGTTGCTCTTCGAAGCTCTGGAACAGTTGTCCTTTTGACACCACGCCGAATTGATCGCGGCTTAAACAATATTCGGTTGAATTTGAGGAATGTTTTTCTTAAGCTTATTACCTTAATATTCGCTCACATAACTTACTCAAGTTTCTTATCGATGCATCAACAAACAACAGACAACGTTGTTCAAAAAAATCGTAATATTCGTTTATTTAAAACGAAACTTCGATTGCGAACACTAAAATTCATTCACCTATTTCCGCGTCGTGACTAGATAATCAGGACGAATGACATAAAGGACGCGGCCTCCACTGAAAATTTTGTGTTTGATACATGGAAACTAGTTGACAAATTATTTCAACAATAACAGGAGTGAGGAACTGAGTTTTTGTATTAGAAATTATTTTTACAGAAAAGCCACAGAAAAAACCGACAAATTTTCTCCTGAAACATCAAATCCAAATGAATAATGGTTAACGTCTGTCTTTTAAGATCATTTAAATAAAAGTCTGAATAAAACCTCAAAAAATGAATTCAATTCAGAGTCACCCATATTCTATACCCTGATTATTATTTCTCAATTTGTCACGCCACTTATCAGCAAATTTACGAAGAAAACAAACACCCTTTCCGAAATCAAATTTGCCGTCGATGATCATCCCTTTCTGCATGAATGTCAACCATAAAAACTTTATACAGAAGGAGAGTACATTTCAAATGGAATTTTGCGTTAGTTGGAAACTTCTCACAATGCATTGTACAATAAAATGTGCCAGAATTCGTGTAAGCAGAATTCCTGCCAAGCGTGTAACATATTCGATAAGTGAATATAGCTTCTGTGAACATTATCTGATTCCTTTATCCTCGAACATCTTCTATTTGTCATATTTCGTTTTCGGATCCGTTCCTTCCTATGATGCATTGCGCTACAAATAAAAGCCGTTTTCCTAGCTGTTGTTCGGCCTAAGGTACTGGATGTATAGTGTGTAGAAATATGAAAAGAAGGACATCATTGTCACCCGAAGCTGAAGTTGAAACCACACTATGGTCTAGTACAGAGTGGCATAAAATCTTGCTCATAATGCCGGTTCGCAATGCGGTGATTTATGGCATTTCGCCATCATGGGCTTCGGGGTTAGGGGTAGTGTTGTCATTGAATTTGAAAAATTATGCTGAGAAGATGGCATGAGCCTTCCTATATGCGAAAATATTAGAAAGTTTTGACAACTCTTTGCATAAATTCAAATTGATAGATACAGAAGAAAATTCTTTGGTATCAAACGTTTTCCGAATTATTCCTAGATAGTCCCCGTCTTGGATCGCACAAGACTCGTAGTTCATCGCAGGCTCGTCCCTTTTAGCATCGAATTCAAGTCGTTTCGTCCGTGTACATGTTTTTATGCTTCTCTTCTTTCAACTTGACTAGCCATATTGCGTTTCTTTGTACGTGCTTGTACTTTTCGGCAGCAGAAGTGGCGGTAATATTTTTGGTCAATGTCCCTGTAAGGCAATCCCGGCTAAACCCAATGCCCAGCGGGTGTTCATTTTGATTTATGAATGCATCCCTTCCGCTCGGCTATGCTGTTTCATGTGGCCAATTTTCACTCCTTGTAAAGCAAACGATCTAGACAGGGAAATAGTTGCATTCAATCAGGACGAAGAGGAGACGTACGAGTATTTTCGGCTGTTTTGAAATTTGACGGCTAATAAAAGATATTATTTGATTGAACATGGTTTGATCTTTTGATCTTTCAAAAACATCGATCAATGAAGTATAATGTCTTGGACAAATAAGTTTTTGAATAAATTTTATTGCATGCACACCAATGCTGGATAACGCAAAATGACCTAATGCTGACCTTTTCGAAAAGGGAAACGTTTTCTGTGCTGGAATAAAAGTTTTGAGTGTGATAAATATTTGTAGAGGCTCAAAACTTTTGTTTGATTTGAGGTAGTTTTTCACTGCGTTAAGTTGGATCTGTATGTTGGTGTCATCAGAGGGAAAGTGGGTACGTACTGGAAAATCGATATTTTCCAATGGTTAGATGACATTATGATTGATGCTTGTCATGGCCTACATTGAATATGGAGTTCATATGTAACTTAAATCAAGTGACACTATGAAAATGAAAGTGGAAGACTTTTGATTTCACTGATTCTTTGGTGTCTTATAAAGAGAGTGTTAAGGTCCATGTAAACAAAATTCCTTCGAATGTTTAGTTGCACAAACATATTTGTTTTTAAATAAAAGTATAAATATGCACTTGGTTACTTGCTTATTGGTTTATTTATTATTGGAAATTAGAATAAGATTCTTCATCTATAATCAGAAAGAATTTATAAATTTCAATGAGGAAGAAACTTGCCAATTTCTAGACAATATTGTGAAATGTGGTGCAATTAAAAAATAAAGGATTTGTCAGATTGTTTGAGTAAATTTGAGGAGGTGATAAATTGGTGATAGTGGAATTCAGGAGCTGTATCTTCGACATTTTTTGACGTTTATGTTGTAGTCTGAAATACATCCAAACCTTCAAAACAAATGGTATTGGAGATAAAAGAGTTTAGTGCACGCTTGCGTAATCTTTGTGGATGAATATGTTCTCAATCAAAAGACCATATGTATGCTAGAGGGTTCTTTGCTTCTCTTCACCTTCAATAATGATTTAGCCTTTTTTGGGTACTAAGTAGATACACCAGATTGAATGTCTTGTATAACCAAATGGAGCAGTTTGCCTGTGGCCAAAGTTGTTTTTTTCCATATATAAGTCTGGAATGTGTAGCGTGGAGTGCAACATGGCAACCTTCAGTGGGTTGATCACTTCATATAGATCACTTCAAGGCGACTTACCAACCTAAGAATGTCGATGATCTACTGTGGCTTAATGCTGCCCAATAAAAGATAGTAGACCAAAAATAAAGGGCTTTTTGACCAAGATAGTAGGTCAATTCGTTATTTTTGCTTCTTCGGCCAAATCTGCACAGTTGGCTAGTAGATCCACTAATATTTCTTTGACAAAGTTCTAGAATCTGCCCTCAGAGTTTACTTTCTGGCCCAATTTCGAGGTAGCTTCCGGGTGTGCAGTGCTCCTGTAGAAAAAATCTAAGCAATTACCTTTAGCTGCTTGTTTGTCTTCGTTGGTTGTGAAAGGTGAGACCTTTCATAGACAGCGGAAAATAGTATGATATCTAATTTGGCCCACCTTCCGTGATTGGTACACATTCTGTTTCTTAAACAAAAGGTGATTTTGGTAATTTTTTTACCAAATATATATAAATTGAAATTTTCATATGGAAAACTTTAATTTCCAATATCCTAATTCACTAAAATAAATGCTCCGAAAATGCTTCAGTGTTTGCGGCCTTTATCGTAATTTAAATAAAAAAAGAAAACGATTATTAAACGAGAAAATATTGAATTTGCAATGGCCATGATTGGTAAACCAAATTGAAACATAACGAATTGGCAGAGTTTCGGAAAAAAAGCAAAAATTTAGTCAAAAATTAACTGATTTTGCAATGAAGATGATGCAATCCAAAACCGTAGGACCATTGCACAAATAAACGCAGAAATTCAAGTGGTAGAATGATTTGTCTTGGAGTTGCAACTGTAGCAAATGTGAAAAGTTTACTATTAAGAAAAAACGCGTTTAAGAATAAAATGATTGATTTCATTATTTTTAATAGATAACAATTATTGATAGCTAGTAAGCAGCGAGATGGAGAGCTGTGCCCGGCAACTATAGTCGGAGAAATGTTTAGAACAGTTGACAAATGGCATCACATGGTACAATATCCTCAGGCAGCCCTAACACTTCCTTCCCCTCTTTGCTTTCCCGCTGGAGAAGGGATTACCGTAATCAGATAGCATTTTTAGACGTAGGAACACGAGGCTTAGCACGAAATAATGGGTGAAATGATTCCAGGCTGGAATCTCAGTTTGACATAGGAGGTGTTTAAAGGGTAGTCCAGAAGCATTACTCGTCTGGGAGTTCCACACTCAGGGCCTAAGCAGCCTTAACCTTAAGAAAAACGAAAAAAAAATTGATCAAAAATCATACTTACAACTAATTTTCGGGATCAGCCATTCTTGCTGGCAGCCTTTTTTCGATGCTCTGCTAGTTTAATTCTCATTTCGTCTTTGCTACCGACGCGATTCCTTGCTCCAGTTACAGTTATCACTGCCATCATATTGAATATTTTTAAAAGTGACGCATAAACATAATTGAATATTGGTATCGCAAAGTTATTTGATAATTGAATAGTCTTGCGACCAGCATGGAGGTGCTTTGGAGCAAAGTGTCTTGCTCTTATTGCAACTCACGCCGAGTCAAATCCTCATATACTGATTTTAGAGCTTCTTGAACTTCTGGATCAAATGGGAGACAATCGTGCTTGAACTAGTTCAAGTTCAATCCTTCGGCTACGCAGTGATAAGCACCACAACTCTTTGCGCGGTCTGCATAATTGCCATGGTTTGGGTACTTGTTAGTCGAACTCATATCATGAAATATAGCCCAAACCGCTTTATTCATTCCACGCTACCACGATTTCGCATGATCACTAGGTCGTAATTTTTTAAAAGTTTATTAACTAAGTTGACATTTAAGTTCGAAAGTCTTACTTGTTGCTCTTGAGGGTTTAGTATCGTTTTTTTCAAGCTACGGCTTGGTGTTTATATCCTTTTTTTAATGTGCGGATAGCACTCTTGTTTTTCAACAGGAATATCATTTGGATTCAAATCAAAGTATCCTTTTTATGTTGAACTTCATCTTTACCGCGAATATTTCACACCGTATTCACTATAGGAGCGACCAAACATATGTCGACTTCCATTTACGGAGCCGATTCTTTACGATTCATATCGCAATCATATTCGTGTAGGGAGAGTCATTATTGCTGTCTTTTTTATTTGCCCAAAAAACAACCCTAATTGTCAAATTTGTATCTGATTTTTCTTTCTCTCATGTCTGTTACTCCTCTTCTTTGAAAACTGAATTTAAAAACTGATTCTGTCCACAACTTTGTGAAGTCCAACGAATGTTTGATGATAAAATTAACTTACTTAATCCATCAAATCACAAAAAAGATTAGTTCCATTTATTGCAATATCCCAAAGACAGCCACTAAACGTCTATTGAACGCAATAACCATGATTTGGATCAATCGCAAAATTTTCCTTTTTATTTTGTGAAAGTTTTTCATCAGACGTACCAATATTCGCGGTATGCCCGAGTGTATGTTGGTTTCCCGTGAACTTTTATTTTCATGAAACTGATCTACGCCTGGGAGTGTTTCCAATACTCTTTTCACTTGAATACAGAGGTTTTTCAATCATTTTTACTAAAATAACTTAGGAAGCTCATAGTTGAACGGTCACAGTAAAACTGAGTATATCTGGCTCCCAGAAAATGGGACGCAAAGATTTCTAAAGAGTAGTCTAATTTATACATTTCTGTCTACCTGAAGGACAAGAATAGGAAAACTAAGCGTATTCTAATAGCTTGCCGTGACAACAAAGCCCGAACAATAACTCCTGCAGACCCTGTAGTAAACGTAACTTTCTAAGCTCGGAGTTCCTACACTTTAGAAGGCAGTAATTTACAATTTATTTGGAATATTCATTTGAAATTTTATTAGGTGTATAAATATGAAATGCGGATTTTACTAACAGATGACATAACCATTGGGAGAACTGGATGGGAGAACTAATATGGCATTTTGGAGGGTAAACATCTGTCAACTGACAACTGTGAGACTATAACTGGCAAATTTTACCGACAACAACTGATCAAATTGAACCGCGTACTTAAGGAAAAACGACCAGACTTTCACCAAAGACATGATAAAGTCATTTTCCAACATGAAAATGCTCGGCCGCATGTTGCAATACCTGTCCAGAACTACTTGGGAAACATTAATTGGGAAGTTCTGCCCCACTCGCCGTATTCACCAGACTTGGCTCCTTCTGACTACTACTTGTTTCGATCGATGCAGCATGGACTTTTGGAACAGCACTCCCATTCTTACGAAGAAGTTAAAAATTGGCTTGATGAGTGGTTAGCCTCATGAAATGAGAAGTGTTACTGGGACGGAATCCATCAATTGACAGAAAGAGGGGGGAAAAGTTGTAGCTAACGATGGCCAATACTTTGATTATTGAATTCATTCATTCTGTTATTAAAATAAATGCATATTTCAAGCAGAAAAAATCCACATTACATTTTTAATCACCTATTAGTATTTTACTTTTAGGGGTCGAAATATCCATCGCATTGTGCGGAATACTATCGACATATGCAATAAAATCAACTTCATTGAAATTTCACACCAAGTATGCTCCTTAAGCTCTAGAAGTATTCTCTAGATCAAGTTTCCAAGTGATTTTCATTTGACTCATCCGAACGAAACTTATTTCAATTGCACGAAAAGTTTCAGGCTGAAAAATCCTGGTGAAGTTCCTGTTTTTCTGCTACGAGTTAACCTTAATTCTTGCCTGTCTCTGCATAAGATAACCCTTAGATCCGCATCAATGGCACTACAATAGTTTAGAATTACTCTTGATGTATTCACCAGTGGTTCTTGCTTCTTCAGCGCTGCTTGGCTATCAGATGGTGTAGCCATAGCCTTGTATCCTCTATCAATTTCGAGTTTTGGTCATACAGCGATGACATAAAGCTTCGCCAGGAAGATATTTGGCATACTTCTCATCTGTGGAGGATATTTGATTCCATGCATACAAGCAGATACTCAAATTCACAGTTCCTCTGATACCATGAATTGATCCGTGTTGCCCAATTTGGTTGTTGCGTCCTCTTCCTTCGTAGAATTTTATACTTTGTATATGACACTACCATCTCTTTATCTTCTGAAGAGGCGATCAAGGTTTTAGTTAGGTTAATCAAAACTTTTTTGTCCTCTTGTCCTCTTATTCATAATTGGAAGCACTCCTGCATTATATTACGAAGAATCCACTCAGACTTTCTGTTGTGTGAATGTTTGGCATGGTGAAAAGGCATCTTTCATTTGCAAGATGGACTTTTCATAAAATTGTTGATCGTTTTTTATATTTGCAGTGGATAAAATTCTCTTGCGCAATATAATATTTCAGCGATATAAAGCAATCCAATTACAGCGTTTGCATTGTAACGACAGCAGCATACTTTGTGATCCTTTTCTGATAATGAATATATTTGTTTTCGACGCAATTCAAGTTTAAATTTTCCTGATTCGTATCTCGGTGGATACGTGGATATTGTTTACTTCCGTCATTTTTTTTTATAATTATAAAGTCCTTCATTCCTGGTGATTCTCATGATCAAATCTTCAGATGGTAATGTTGATTTTATCTACTTCTTCTCTGAAACCAAATCAAATCACAAGTTTTCTAACAACTTCTTTTTGTTGATTCCTCTTAGAAAATTGGTTTTTCAACGAATAGTTTTACGCAACGTTTGAACCGAACAAAAGGGACATTATGTTTATTTACTTCAAATACAAATTGCAATTACATAATGTTTAGTTTTTCTCAATCGCCTCGTCCTTTCCTTACTGGCAATAAGATTCATTATTTTCCCCTCAGCAGTTCTTAATCCCAGACACCTATGCCCTGTTTTCTCACTTTTGTTCAGTGTTAGCCGTTGTGGTTTTTCTCAGCAAGTATTCGCTGGGGATTCTCTCTATTCATCTCCGTTATAGTTTTCCCGTGAATTGTACTGCTCTGCAACAAATCTAACATGTATGCACTTTGATGAAGAATTTTGTGAAAAGCGTTAGAGACATAAAACTCATATATGATGCATCCGTTAAGGGTAAGTGATATGTCAGTCACATGTTTCCAAAAAAGAAAAAAAAAATTAAATTTTTAAATTTAATGTAAAACCCATGAATTAAAAGAAATTTATTGTTTGGGTTTGTTCAAGGATTAAAATGAGAAGACATGGGTAACTTTCCTCCACCAGTTAATTGTAAGGTTATCGGAATTAGAGTGAGTCGCAGTTTGCTGTAACTGAAAGAGCGTGATAAAGACCATATTTGTGGAGCCTTTAAAAGTTTATTTTAATGAACTAATAACTCATTCCTTTTTTCCTTATGCAATTTTAAGATTCTTTCCTTGTTAAAAGATAATCAGCTCTCTCGTGATATCTCTAAAATATCCTTAATCCATCTAATCACTAAATTTCAAGAACTAAACATATTCACCTACTTTCATTTTTAAGCAAACCGTAATTTTTTGACAGATTTTTATTTTTCAAAGTGTTCGTTTTTGATAAAGAGGCGAAAAAATTGAACATAAATAATTTTAGAAGAATGATAATTTCTCCATAGTTACATGGTTAAACCCGATATCAGCCCTATACCCTCCAATTTTTGACAGTCAGGGCAAGGATAAATACACTTGTAATCAGCAAAGGTTCAAGCTTATCGGGTATCAAAACCTTATTCACCTATACCAACAGCAAATATATAAGTACCCAGCCTATAATGAAAATTTTGGAAAAAAGTGATTTATTTCTCAATATAGTCCCTTCTTAGCTCGATATACTTGATCCAGCGATGCTCTAATTTCTTCCTCAAATACTTTTTCTCGGGGTTTGCGAATAAGGTCTCCGTGACGGCAATGACCTCGTCATTCAACTCAAATTTCTGCCCGGCGATTGAGTTTTTCAAGTTTGGAAACAAAAGTGGTGGCACGGGGTCAAATTTGGAGAACAAGATGGATCGGGGTCCGATTCAATCAATTTTGGCATGGCAATGGCGGAGGTGCGAGCCCATGTGTCATTATAGTGGAAGAGCAGTATTTTCTTCGCCAAAAGGAGCCTGTTTACAACAACACAACATCGAATCAGACCAATAGTTCGGTATAGTAAACCTCCATGACCTTTGTGCCCGCTTTCGCTGCAGGTAGTTGATACAGGTACGTTCCGAATCTAAAAAGCGGTGGCTTTCACCTTCCCGGCTGTTAAGACAATCTTCGTCTTCTTCTTAGCACGTTCGCTGGCTGAAGTCCACGGTTTCGAATGTTCCTTGGTCTTTGGTATAAACCAGTGGACCAACGCTTCATTAATGGTCACAAAGCTACACAGAAACTCATTTGGATTGCGCTCAAACAACGTCAAACACTGCTCTGAAGCAGTCTGACAGTGGAGCTTGTTTTCCGGAGTGAGCAAATATAGCAGCCATCGCGCTGACAGTTTTCCCATGCCCATAATTTCATGTAGGATATGACCCACGTTGTTTTTTGAAATACCTACTGTGTCAGATATCTCGCGCTTCTGGGGTCTCTCTCGATTTGAAGGGGAGGAATACGTTTAAAGCCCAGCGTATACGTTTCTTCAGATGCTTCTTTAGCTTGATGGACCCTCATTCAGAAAATTTAAAGCAACCCAAAGCAACAGTAAACTCAGGTTTTCGTCCGGAAGACTTCAGGGTATCCGTCCTGGGAACATACCAAGGCTGTCCTGTTTAGTCTTAAGGAGTTTCTCATGTGGCGCGTATATAGTAGAGTAGAAATTTGTGTCGGCTTAAATGTTTGGTTTTTTTATCCGATATCTGCACTCTGCAGCTAAATGATTAATTCTATAAATTTCATCATTTGGGTCGATTGTAGCAGATGCATCTGTCTCTAGTCGCTTGCAGGATTCGATGTCCGTTCCTTATGTGGGCTTCACTGCGGTAAGTGCTCTTATCATGACATGCTTTCATGGAATACACAAAAACATAAAATTAGAGTAAAAATTGAAAAGTTTAGTTAGGTTTAGGTTAGTTTTTTTTAAAATTAATTCAAAAGATTTATTGCAACATATTTTCAAATTTATTATGTGCTTTCCAATATCCTAGAAAACAATTATACTTTTGAACACTTTTTGGGTGTATTCAGCTTGATGTAAATGTAAATTTTCAGTCTAATCGGTCTAATTGGCTATCATTATTTACGTTAGATTGACGACGCATTTAGAAGTCATGTTACAATAAATAGCACAGGATCGTTCTCCTTCGAAGGCTTCGGTGACTCTAGTTCTACTCTAGAAGTGGTTCTAGTTTCAAAAAAAGTGTATGATATATAAGGTCCAATGTTGGTTGCATTGATAATCGATCATGCAAATGTTTGTGGTTTATATCCTTGTTTGCATGTTTACACTAAATTATATGCGGCTTGCATAAAATTCTCTAAAAAATCGTCGGGGGCTTTTGAAATTTTATACTTGTCTAAATTTCTTGTCTTAGCCAAAACTAAAGGCAGATGTTTGTGCGGCAGCACTATCAGCTTTTCATTGCATTTTCAGTTCATTTAATATATAGATTATTAAATATTTAGTCTATCAGCCTGGCAATGGAAAGTAATCAAATATAAGGAACAGATCTACTTAGGCGTCCCTACTAGGTAGACAATAACTTTTTTAAAACTTATTTGGGCGATGAATATCATTCTCAAAGAATATTCTCATGATTTTTCTACAATTTTCTCCACAGCTTGCAATGACCATGTCAGTTTCAATGCTAGATCTTTCTTTCATAACTGATGTAAAAAGGACTTCGTATCACATGCTCAAACTTCTCCGACGGGCTGTGTAAGAGCGCGCGTTTTTCTTTATTTTAGGATTGTTTCAGTTTCAACCCAAAGATAACAGTTATGAATTTGATTTGAGTTGTATTTTATTATGAATTATTCAAAGATTCAAAATAAAAAATTTGATTTTTAATTTTATTATGTCAGGAAAATTCATAAGTTTTAAATTTATATTTCTCCGTAAATAACTTTATAGAATATGCATTCTGAATGAAAACGTCAAGGCTTGTACAAAAATATGGTAACGAATTCTGATCGACGGTTTTCATGTTAAATTTAATTACTTGACATTAGCCTCAGAAGTCAGTTCGTTAATTTTATATAATTTTCATCCATTAATAACAATTAATTCATGGCTAGATGAATTTCTATTTTGAATACAAAAATTGGTAAAAAATGTCATTTTTATTGCTCACATGAGACTCGTGCCCAATGTTTTGGAAGCAATATGAGTTCCACTTCATTTAATCAAGAACTCAATATCCCGTGGTGTAACAATAATAGGATAATAATGTCAAATCCACCCATTAAATGATCCAAGGTCAAACAATCATAAATTACACTCGAAAAATTATGCCTTCATCAACTAACCGAGCAAATGCTACGAGAAAATAAAAGAGAAAAAATCAACTTAAGTGCAAGCAATTGCTCGCTGCGTGATCCGCGTAACACATATTCAGATAATTACACACATAAATGCGGAACATCCTTCGAGATCTGCGATGAGAGTACTTCGTATATGCCAGGCGCATCCCCCATATCACACCGCAAAATGGAAATGATACACCATCTACACCTCGTTCCAGTGGTATTGTGCTGCTCCTGGGTACCAGCATTTTTGATAGTTGATAGGTTTGTGGGACATGCCTCCTTTTCTTTTTCTTCTTCTTCGTGGCTGTTTGGGCATCACTCGCCACAGATTAAAGTCCTCATCCACCCCTTAATTAAGGGTAACTCCCGCTTTTGATGCGACGAAGGATTTTCATCGGAATGTTTGGCCAACAAGCATATAGGACGCACGCCCGATTAATTTGATGGGGATTCAAGTTGAATTTTCCAATGTGTTGGTGATTATCGTGATTTTTTTTCAGCAAGGAAGATCAGTGGCGTAGATTTTAAGGTTTTCACTGGTAAGTGAACTTGAAAGGAGTGTGGCTAATAATAATAATAACTAGGGTAGTCACAGTGGTAGTTTATACCTTGACGAGCTTCACTTGCAAGAAAGAATCGGAACATTAATTGAAATGTTTCATTTCAATGATTCAGCGCTGCGTCATGATTCATTTAATTTTAATTTAATTAGCGACACGAACTCTGATGACTCGATCAAACCTATCAATGTGCACACATCCATTAGCAATTGTTAAAAAATTCAAGTTCAAAGATTGCAATAAAATTCATTCCTCAATTATCCTTTTTTGCCGCGTGTGAACTTTCACTTAAGTCGATAGATGTTAAGGCTCATTTAATTCCTGTAGCAGATTCAAAATTGAAACAAATATTGATCAAAAAAATGCACTAATGTTTGCCAAAAAGGCACAGAAAATAAAACATTCAACATGGGTTAAAAGGTTAAACAAATGCCAGGAATTCGTTCCGTACACATCCTCAACATAAATGTATAAAACAATTTTAATATGTTCCTTCTATTCACTGATTACATTGAATTTAATATTAAAACTATTTAGGTGATTGTCAAGGCTCTGTGTGGAATGTTTTAATATGTGTAAAAGGATAAGATACCGGTTAAAATATAAATTATTTTGTTACAACTTTTCTTTAAATGAAATATTTACCTTTTTTTTGAAAATTCAATTAAGTCTCAAAAGGCTTATATTATAGCATAGATTTTATTGATCTGAGAACGACAACCAAAATTTTGTGTGTTTATTAATGTAATAATTTCTAGATATACCTTAAAAAATTTATCTAAATTTTAAGATAATCAGCAAATAAAACAATGAATTTTCGACCGGATGTTTCCTTTTTTTTTGCTTCGGTAAAAATATGTTTTCAAATTTTCTGAAACTTGTTGGTTCACATAGAAAATAGTATCAATAAAATGATATAAGGAATGGATTATGCACAGCAGTTACTACCAACTGTGCAAATTCAGAAGGAAGATTAATATATTCTCCCTTGTTTTTCCGTTTAATCGAAGACATACTGAATACTTTTGTTCAATTGTAACGTTGAAACATGCTTTATGTTGACTTAACTACTACTGAAAACAGCTTAAGGCGTTCGACAAAATAGCATTTTGGTTTTGATAACGACAGCAGTCAGAATAGATAATAATGTGGGGAATTAATGGTGATTTGTGAAGGAAATCACGTTTATAGTGGCAAAGTTGATGCGACGAGATGAAGCTTTCGTCCTGTTTCACAGACTCCTGTGAAACAGCCTTTTAAATTGTGAAATTATGTCGTTGTAACTTCATTACGTCACATGCTGCGTTTGTATTTAATTGAAGAATCACTTTCACCAATTGCATGTCTATGCAAAATATAGCGCTCAAATCTGTTTTTGCATTTCCAATGTCGTTGCCATTCATTTCTATGTTCGTTATACAGGCCATCAGATAAATTTTTTTGCCTTGAATGACATACAAATGTCGCACTCAACTTTTCTATGTTTAAAAATGGAAAAGTTCATCTCTTTCATTAGCTCGGAAAAAATAGGATACGATAGAGGTACATTGTTATTTAAATTTAACGTTTATTTAATTCACATTCAGTAGTGTATAACCTGTAGTTTTTCGCTGGAAGGAATCGTGGTTTGAAAATACGGGTTTTCAGTATTATTCCTGCAATAGTGGATCTACTTTCGAGAGTCGCTCAGCTTCCTTATTAAAATACTTCGTCTTCGCAATCTGTAAGTGACATTGTATCTGAAGATACAATTTTTTTTTTCAAAAAAAATGACATTTCCAATGTCATGGAAATGTCATTTTCCCCATGACATTTCCTAGAACTCTGTAAATAATTATCAGCGCAGGTTCTGATGAACAGCTCTGAAACTTGCTCTTCTCACAGTATTTAGATGTACACGTATCAATGTTCATGCGGTTTTGTGACACATGATTCTTACGCTAGCTTACGGTAACTGTAAATTACCGATGTACCTTTTTTTCATTATCGGAATTTTTCTCTTACAAACTTGAAACCACTTATTGTTGGCTTTGGATTCCCATTTGCAACCATCGTTATCTGCGGGTTCTTCGGAAGAACGTTTCATTACATATACATCATCAGCATCCATTTCGCTCCTATCGTAGTTAAAATAAGATTCGAGCAGCACACAAAGGAAGCACAATTAGCGATAAGACGAGTAACGTGAGAAACGTCAAATCTTCAGTAGCGAAACACATTCGCGAAGGACATCAAATAGCATGGAACGATCTCACGGTAGTACAGGAAGGAAGAAACATTCGAAAACTGGACGTGTACGAATCATTGTGGATTATAAGGCAGCCGACCGAAACGACGATCAATGATGACCTGGGAAATGGATACTTTGACCCACTGGATATAGTGAAAGAGTGCTTATGTTTGTTCACTTTTTTCCTAAAAATAAATAAGCAATAATAAGAATAATCAAAGTAATACTTAGATATGTACGCAGGTAATCAACCCACATTGCAATTAGACCTTGAGTAAGAATAAGTAAATTAAAGATAGGTAAATTAACATAGGACCCAGTCTTCAAAATCCAATAGCAATTAGACCCTAGATAATTACGAGTTTATTTTGGCTTTGATCTGTTCATTACTCGTAAAATAATAAATATTCTTCATCGAAAAATCCAGCCGCAATAGGTATATGAGACAATTTCAATGATTTTTGAAACTAATTTTTGGAGTTTGGATTTTTTGGGTTGTTTTGTAGCAAGACGTCAAATATTTTTCTCTTGCATTAGACTACCCAAATATCTTTCGAGCAATTCATCTCGGAACAAAGCTTCAAATTTAGGCTTTTTTTTGGAATTTTAGATCTGTGGATGTTGTGTTACAGGGGGTTGAAAATCTTCTCCAGAAGCTTTGGCTTTTTGTCACTTGCAACAGCTCACAGGGCAACTCGACCATAAGTACCTTTAAATAGTTAAGAAGCATAAGTTGAATCATTACATCCTTGTCGTCGACACTTATTTCGAGGAATATTTTTTTATCACTTATGGATTGAATAATTTGATTGGAAATTGCTTAGGCAGTTTCACCATAACTTCATCAAATCCTAAAAATGACTTTTCAATGACGTGTGACTTTTGGATTCCATCTTTACCTTGCTATATCAACCATGCAAATATGGTAAACTTCATTAATTTAGTCAGCTTTTGAAATATCTTGAGTTTCATCGAATAAGATAAAGTAAAATGGGTCAGATTTATTTCATTTATAAGAGCATTTTCTACTTTAAGAGCCAGAAGAAATAAGCTCGTTTTGTATTTTTGGACTTCAGTATTGACATGGCCCTTTGGTTTACTTAACAATTCTTGCAAGGTCTGATTTCGTCAATTCTCACAACTTAAAAGTACTCAAAAAGTATCCTCGGGAGTTCGAATTACTCGTATCTTTATTCTTTGTAGCTAAGACCGGGCGCATTATGCGTTCAAAGTGTCAGAATACCATGAATGAGTCTAGAAAATACTTGATGCCAAAAATATTATTTTTTTTTAATCACGGACTCCTGCTCTGCGTCTAGTGTTGCGTGTAATCGACACTGTTGATACGTAAGACAAGAATTTTAATGGAATGTGCAATATGTATATTGTCGTCAAAGCCATCCATCCAAATTTTCTACATTTTTTTATATGCTCGATTTACGCAGAGCCATCATGGGTAGCAACAGCAACATACACCTCCGGAAGTAGGATGCCCATGAACGATCAATCAAGAATATAGTAATATTTTTCAAGGAAAGATCTATTGTCACTGTCTTCTGAAAGATGGCGTTTAGTCTATAACATCCGTTTTCGATCACGAAACGTTGCATCGATAGATGCAGATAGATATAGATAGATTCTTTGAAATTGGCCTTATCAGTAAATTTTGATGATGATACAATATTTTCAACACTACAATATGGTTCATTTTGATCTTACCTAGGACCTTGTTGTTGTTGTTCTGAATCTGGATACACCCTCGTGTCGGGTGCTGACACGAATAGTTACATCCATTTATTCAGTGTCGGAGTGCTGTTCAATCGCTTTTTTAAAGCATTCTTCATTTTCAAAGTACTGTCTAATTTTAAGGTTTCTTTTTTCTTCTGCTTCGGTGTCCCTCTTTGTCTTAAATTTTTTGCTCACTCTTTGTTAATTTCAAGAACAAGACAGGTTAATATCTAACTTTAAACTAAAAAATTTATAAAATACTTTTAAATTTATTGCAAATATTAGGTTTTTTTCAAAATCATGGGACTTTCTCTAGCCGAGTCCCATGAAATTTAGTCAAACCTGCCACATTCAATTTTTAAAGCTACTGGTTCTCTCTATCCACGTTTTAGTCTACTGCCAAGCAAGATACAATATTCAAAAAGAACATTTAGAAATACGCAAAGAAACTACAAAAAAAAAGAAAATCAAAAAACAAAATTCAGTGATAAAGGTGATACTATACCAAGGCGCAAAATAGTTACTTTTATTATGGGGATGGGTCACATTTTTCTTTTAGACAAACGCGCACGACTTGTATAATTTACACCAAATCTCGCCACAAATAAGCAGCAAAAGACAATGTTGTAACCGTTTAGGCTAACCTTTATTTCGAAAGTCTGTATGTAAACGATCTATTCCAACAATTGAATTCTCGCACTTTCTTAATTGACAAATATTAAGATCAGATTCGTTAGCACTAACATCGGTTGCAATACCGCAATTCGCGGATGACTCGTATTTATCTCATAAATTTTTTTAATCTTGCAGACCAGTTCACAGGTCCAAACCGAGAAATTACGCGCTCAAAAATGCTTGTTTCAATGAATTGATGGTATCCTGAGCTGAATGGCATGTCACTCTATCGTGTTGCATTATAAGAGTCGATTCCGGATAAGAAAGTTATTGATCATGGCCTAATAGCGATCACCATTGACTGGTATGTTATTCACAGCAGCGTTTTTGAAGACATACAGTCATTGGTCATTCAAGTTGTAGAAAAAATGTTTGTAGTAACCACTGAAGAAGAACCCACAATTGGGTTCGAAATACGTATTTGGAAAAAATAAAATACTCTATGGACACAGGTGAAATTAATGTTTTATTTTATAATTAATTATATTCCATAGCAAAAAATCATCCGACAAACAATACAATAAGTGTACAGCTTGCAGCACACCTTGTAATTGATGTGTTTAACGGGACAACTTCCGTTAAGTTCAGTTTATAGTTCTTCAAAAATGCAAACTTGGTTGACATGACGCGATAATTCAATCATTCGTAGTTTTATTTGCACCATAGAACAATCCAGTTTCTACATTATCTAAAATGGGTAAGTAAAGTGCAATCGAAACGCGAAAACTTATTGTAAAATCAAGAACGGAAGAAAAATCGTTACGGGAAATATCACAAGTGGCTTGTAGAATCCATAACGCCGTGAAAAAACTTTTGGACAAATTCGAGAAGCTCAAAGACGTAAGTGATCGTCATCGTTCCGGTAGGCCAAAAAAGTTGTCTGTATGTGATGAACGATTTATTGCGGGGAAAATGCGAGAGCAGTTAAAATCGCGTAAAACATAATAGTCGATTATCGGGTCGGTGTCAGCGCAAGTACTGTCCGCCGAATACTTAATAGGAATGCGGTAATATGGCAGAGTACCCCGTAAAAAACCATACATTTCTGAAAAGAATCAGAAACTCAGGTTGCTTTATGCTAAAAAGTATAAAAAAGAGCATTTATCATTCTGGGAAAACGTACTTTTCAGTGACGAAAGTAAATTTGAAATATTTGGTTCCAAGAATTCACCCAGAATATGGAGAAGTAAGAACGCCGAATTTGATCAGAAAAACATAAGTTCAACCATAAAGCATGGTGGTGGTTCGGTTATGGTCTGGGGGTGTATGGCGGCATCAGGCGTTGGGAATTTGGTCTCTGGAACTCATTTTATGAGGTTTTGAATATGTTACACGTAGATGTACACTTTCTTTTGACGCTCACAGTAGCTTGGCCCAAGTTATGAGAAGAATGGCGATATGGTGCGAGTTACGTGTCTTCCCTTTTAAAGGTTGAATAAAGAAACAAAAGTTCTATTCAAAATTCGTTTTATTCCCTTTGCTTCGTTTGAATTAGCGAACTTAATGACTCATCTTCTAATTTATGTGGGTTTTCGTTTTATTTTTTGAATTTTGCTAAGGCAACTGCATGCGCTCAACATGCGTTACCTTGTACAGGTAGTTTCTATAACAATAACTGTAAGAAACATATTTTTAAGTTCATTCATAGTTTTATTTGAGTACAAAAATTATTATGAGCTTGAGTGATTTAAGAAAATTAAATTCTATTGACTTTTGGGTCACGTGGACTTGCATTTGTAACATACCGGAACATGTTGCCCCAACCTCAATGACGCCGGTTTAAAATTAAAATAAATTCGTAATGATCCTTCAATTTTTGTATCTTTTGATTTATCAAAATATCAAATATGAATATAATATATAAATATAAAATGTGAATGCGTCCTGTCCTTCCCTTTTAGGTTCCTATTATAGCGAACTCTGGATATTGCGAACCAAATCAGCCGGTCCCTAAATGTTCGATATATGCGCACTCTTCTGTACATCCTTATATGTGTTTGAGGTGTTTCTTCTCTGTTCACTAAATATGTTCAATTTAAGTTAATACTGCGGTTGTTGTTCTCGATTTCTTGCTCCTAATTAAACTACTCTCTTTAGATAAAAAATTTGCAATAAAACTGCTGATACAGAAGCAAATAAAAACGATATTTCCTCATTGAATTTAAGGTTTAAAATGATTCTCTGCAAAATACAAATCGAAGAGGATAATTTTCCTTTTATGCAAATAATTTAGTAATCTTTGACCCCGCACAACAGTTATTTGCAGTATTTCGCATTCAATTGCTTGCATTTCTCGATGGCACAATTCAACGTTTCATCTCTACGTCACTGCTACGCATGCATGCTAGGCATTTCTCCGAAATCAAATATGCTGTGCGTAGCATCCATTCCTTGTAATCGCCTGCCTAGGTTGTAATTTTCCAATCTTTGGAGTTTTTTCCCGTTCGACGCATGACCCAACTATCTCGCTCATATGTTGGTCTGCCGTAGCAACTGAACGGGATGCTGAGCGGTGTGTCTCGTGCTCTTTGGTCTGACCAGGCCGGGTATTGTCATCTTGGGGTGTCGGACACGCCTATTTAAATACAGTTATTTCATTGGACCGCGTGTGTCACCACGCATTCATGCCGTCCCGTGTGTACGTACACATGTTGCGGGCTTGCCGCAACCAGCAGCCAGCCAGCGAATGCTCTCAAGGAACGTGTGAACGTATGTGCATGCATGTAGGAGATGCCGAACGGCCGATACCGACTGTGGCCTGGCTAGCAGGAACAGCACGCAAGAGATCCATCCACTTCGCTATGGTGGGCATGAGTTGCAGTTGTATGGGTTTGTTATGGATTTTGGTACGGACCTGGCCACAGCATCCGAGAACCCGCCAAGTGAGGTTTCTCCTGGCCGCTCTGGGCATCTTTTGGGTTTTTCGGGTTACTTCAGTGTGATTTGGATCTCGGCGAGTGAGTGCGAGAGTTGAATTCGAGTCGTGTGTGGTGTGAGCCGGGAATTTATCTGCATTTCGGTACCTTAGAGACGAGAGAGCGTGAGCATCGCGCAAAAGGACAAAAACTGCGCACTCAGTCGATGCGTACAGATTGGTTACTTTTTGCAAGGGTCCCATCACGAGGGAGTGAGCGAAAGAGAGTGTACATTTGTGTCCATTCGTGTTGATCCTTTTCAAGCGATTTGCTGCATTCGCATACGCACAGCTTGTGTTGATACTCATATTTGCTGTAGGGATGTGGTGATTTAGTTTTTTTTCGCAACCGTGTCCTCCTACCTACATCGCGATTTCAGATTTTGTTTATGGACATGAGTTTTGTGAGCGGTCACGCTCCAGGGCAAAGGAGTTAAATAAAAAAATCAGTTTCCGTTCGGACGTGTGTTGAGACGGTGCATAAGTGCATTGTATTGATGAACTTTTTGCGAACTCTTGGTCGGCGTGACGTAACGAGGACACGAGGATCTGAACAGTGTGATTAAAGTGCAGTGGACAATGCAATTCGCCTTCTCGATTGTGAAGTAATCGAACAAATTTTTAATAGTAGTTTCGATAAAACTTGACATAGCGGCAATGGTAGAAACGAATCAGTTCAATAAACAGGATTAAATCATACCTTACATTGTTACGATGATGCTATGAAAAAATGGTTTGATTGTGTTGTCTAGACTCGATTGGTGTTTTCGTGAATTATTTGGAAGTGATTAAAAAACTAAAGGCTGCTTGCCGAAGCGTTGAGCTAGAACTCAAACATATAAGTGTTTAATTTAGTTGTGAAAACTTGGTATCTTGGGGGAATTTTATAATGTCTTCATCTAGTTTCTTCGGAGCTCAGATCTCCGAAAAACCGCCTAGCAGTAAATTGACTGATGGACAGGTGAGTCAGTAGCAAATAGTTTTGTTATCGAAATATTCAAAAATTATTGTAAAATATTTTCAAATATTTATAATATTTAACAAACAATGAAATATTTAAAAAATTATTTTAATGCGGAGGATGTTATACTTGCGGTGGGATAGCTTTTGAGTTGCGAGTAGCGCATTCAAATTAATTGATATCCAAGAGCATCCTCGCCAAGAAAAGTCTTTTTAAAGTATTTTGAGGACTTTCTTGAATAGGATTTCATAATTTCTGTTAGATTCAGATAATTCAGATGAGCAGTTTTCATATTTGACGGATGTTTAATATCAATCTCGATAAGGATACATATGCGATCCTCGAAATTACCCAATGTGTATTGTATGTGTATAATGTGTATCTCTCATGTTTTGGTCGGTGAATTGTTATGTTCATCTTTATTCCTCAAGTAAACAAGCACAACTTATAGAAAATCCTTACTGCTGGTAGACTGTTCCACATATTAATACAGACAACAAAATAGAATAGCGTGAACCGGACAGAAAATTTGATGAATTTAAATAATGAAAGTTTTTCGGTAAGGAAAATCATATTTTACTTCACTATTGGCGTTCTTTTTCCAATTTCCTTTATTTTAATTTTGTTTAATTGTGTTTTGCTTTTAAATTAAAGAATGGGCTAATCAATTAATTGATTAAAAGACTATTACAGCAATAATATTTAAAGAAAATTATCATTGCAGTAATAGTTTTAATTTCTAATGGAAGAATACTGAGTAATATTAGTATATACCATTTCTACAGAGTAATTTTTAATTTGTTTCCCCATAGAATTGTTTGTAAGACAACTTTTGTAGTAACTTTTACTGAAGGTTCAAATCAATTCGAAAGTTTGAACCATAAGCATAGTAATATAACGTATATATAATTCATATTGAATGATGAATATTATAATCATCTCCGAAAAAATGTTCAGAGGACTTTACGTGGCAAAATTTCCTAGGAAATTACGATCTTAGATTGATGGCAAATAAGAGAATTTTGCCGCAAGCATATAAGTTGAGTTTACTTGGATTTCTTTCACTTAAGAGCCAATGTGCGACCATTTGTTGTGAACATATCCCTTGATCTAATTGATATCTACTTGATATCACTTGATTTGCCAGCAATAGAACTTAAATTGGGATTCGGTTTGATATTGCCGGCTCCATTAGCAGGACCGTTGTATGATAAAATTTTACAAAATAAACGATCCTGAATTTTAACTTAGGGTTTCATTCAAGTATTCATAATTTCTTTGCTAAGATTCGGAAGCCCGAAAAGATGAAGATGCTAGTTTTGACCAAAGATCAGTCAGTATGCCAGCTTGCTTTGCGGAAATAAAACCACCAAATCCAATGGTTTTTATAAAGCTGTACGTTTCACTTCCTTATGCCATATTGGCAAACAAGCATCCTTCTGATATAGTCGTCACACATTAGCTTTAGATACGGATCCGAATACGGATTGAATGGACTGTACTAAATTTTAGGGCTTTTACCATGCAAGCTCAGGAGCACAATTAAAATCGACTTAGGGATGAAAACCATTTAGTTTACTCTCAAATCTACTTTGATTTTCGATGAAGTAAGGGGAGGAGAATCAACTTTAGACCTATTTATTTTTGCCATTTGCTAGTCGAAGTTAAAACGAAACCTCATCTGACGTTTGCTCATGTGACGTTTCGCATTTTTGCACCTCGACGTAAATTTAAAAAGGTAGAAAACGTGAGAGCGAAGTTTTTTTCAAAACTATCAGTCTAAATCTTTTTCAAAACTTTCAGTCAAAATTATATTTAAATTGAATCACGAAACATGTGTCATAAGAGTAATAATCAAGAATTATTATCACATCTGCATATTTCGAGGTGAGGAAATCATATGTTTAAAATGTCTTTAAAGTTTTTTTTACCGCATCAACTGCAAGCATTAAAAGTGGTTTTAGTTTTTTTTTGTTTTATAATTGTAGATATTTGTTTCTAAGACTAGATATACCGAGTATAGACATTTATCTATCTCTACCATCCGTTGATTTTAAGCAAATCATCTTTTGAGAGATTTATTATGTTTTTTTTATTTTAAAAGATTTATTATGGTGATTTATTGACACTGCTACTGACACATTTACTTTACTGATTTACTACTTTCACACATTTGATTTATTATATGATTAACTACAGCAATAGTCGTATCATTCTTGACTTTGAGAGGGACAATTTATGCAAAGCAGAACATCTTTTCAGAAATTTTTCGAGACAATGAAATATGTCTCAAACAGATTATTTCGTAACCAACATTGAAATTATGTTGAACGGTTTCATTAACTTTTTGCTAAAGGAAGCATGAAGGGAAAATCACTTTGCAGTAGCAGCATCATTTTTTTCTAATAACTTTGAAGAATGGAATACAAAATTGCTAACATCAACGCAAAATTTTATATTAATTTTTGAAATAATTTTTCCTGCATCCATCTGAGCCGCAGAAACATTAAGAAAATTACGAGGACAGTAAATTTCAGTCAAAACAGACTATTTTACTAAATAATATTTTCTGTATCGATGTTTTCCATTTGTGTCTATAATTCAAAAAAGTTAAATGAGAAATTAAATGTTTGTTTTTGCAACCAACATCAACATTTTCGATTTTATTGTTGTTGCCAAACATAAATTCGATTTTACTTTAAAGAGAACTATATAAGCTACATAATTTTCGTTTAGAACTATCAAAACTACCTTCGTTCTCAAAGTTTACTCCATTTTTTTAATCATTTTTTGAAACAAATCATTATTGGGGCTGGAAAATCTAAGCTAAACAGAGTAAAACATTTTCAAAATGCGGAACTCACTTTTTATACAGGAAGCACTTAAACTTAAAATTGAAAATTGAAAATTTAGTATCCCTTGGCCAATTTTCCTTGCTTCCATCTCACAGAGTTCTGAAAGTATAGATCTACTCTTCCATACATATTGGCCTCTGATTTCTTCGTTGCCAGTTAGAAAAATTTTCTCTATGTCTAACAGAAGAGTTGCCAGAAGTTTTCCCGTGAAACCAGCGTGAATCTCTTCGAGGATGTATTTTATGTATTATCCTTATGCATTACCTAATGGAGTTCTGTTTGGTATCGGCTATAGTTAGACCTTAGTTATATTATCAGTCATAAGTTCATCTCCAGTAATGTCCTTGATTTTACCAAAATGAGCCAAAAACTCGTCCCGACATTCGATTTGACGCGGCGGCGTGAAGATGTAGCGCATGCACCATGCGCACACCTTTGACGTATTAAATATAGAAATAATTGTAACTGACATTTTGAATATTTTTGAAACAATCTTTTCCAAAAAATCAGCATCATCCAAAATAATTTTTGTCTAGTTTGTCGACTTTTCCCACCGAGATCGCATCGACTGGCCATCATTGCTTCGGAGAATCTTTACTCGAATTTGTTCCTTGCTGGAACACGTCATTGCACTTGGCAACCACGGGTCTATCATGCTAAGTGTCCCTACGAGCGAAAGACATGTCTTGAAAATGAGTCATTTTATGTTATATAATTTTAAACTAGTCTTTCTTGTTTGGGGAAGGAGCATGGTGATTGCCCAGGCTCAATTTTCTCCATGTTGCTATATTTTTTGGGGTTGATTAGTTTTTTTGACTGCCTGTCTGTGAAATCTTACATGATTTTTGCGAATGTTTGCACTTATATCCTTCGCATGTCTAGTAGTTAGAGTCGTACTTTCTCTTCATTCCCATTCTATGAGATTTTGAACTCTCTTCGAATATTGAGCCAAATTAATTGTCATCAATTGTTGAGCCAAATAAATTGTCATCAATTGTTCCGTAGGATCTTTCCGAGTTATGTTTGCTTCTAATTTGGGTGCCGATTGTTTTTGCTTATTATTTTACATTTTTAACTTGATACTTAACGCACCCATAGAATTTTCCCCAAGGTAGAAGTCAATCTAATTTACCAAATAATATTTAATCTTCCATTTCTGTTGATTTCTCGATAGCATTTATATTTTTTTGTTTAAATTTATGTCCAAAAAATGTTGCCTTTACAAGGAATCGTCAATTTCTTAGCTGTTGAGCCGAGGCTTATTCTATTTATTTACTTGTATATGTTGCACAAGTTTCAGAACTTTTACTTCCTTGTGGTTTTCCCGTAGCTAATCCATGTTTTATTAATTCTGGCCAAGTTCCATCGAGATCACTTTTTTTACTTCTGTGCCATTGTATAAGAATTTGATGCAGCTCTAATTGTTCTGTATATTAGAAATATTTTTACGAAATATATACATGTTATTACGTTATATTATATAATATATATTATTATTAATTATATTCAAGCTGTAATTTCTACTACTGCTAGTGCTGTAATGAGGTTTTTAGTTTAATGTCTGCAAAGCAGAGTTAAAGTGTTGTAGATTATTTTGACTATTATATAGATTATACTCAAACATTCTGGGTCACCAATTTCACAATTTTCACCATACCATCATCATTGTGGTGTAATTTGACGGGAAAACCATTTATTTTTGCTGGATTCCCAACCTGTTTGCTTTTGATTCGTCTATTAGCTCCTGAGTTTTCAAAAAACATGGTACCTATCTCGTAGATCCACCCTGAACATCAATATTTCCACTGGCATCTCCGGAAGGATATTCATTTATACATTTTAGTCATTCAAGATTCAGGACATTTATTATTTCTTTTTACCTTTTTTGGTCTGCTTTCAATTTTTCTCCGTCCGTCAATAACCATAGAACATAACAGGCCAATTGAAAAGTACCCGGTCTACCATAGTAAAACACATTTTTTGGCAAAATTCGATTTTATTATTCAACATAGTTGCCTTCGAGGGCGATACAGCGATTATAGCGATCTTCCAACTTTTCGATACCATTTTTGTTGTACGATTTGTCTTTCGCTTCAAAAAATAGGCCTCAGTTTCGGCAATTACTTCTCCATTGGCGCTAAATTTTTTTCCAGCGAGCATTATTTTGAGGTCTAAGAACAGGAAAAAGTCGCTGGGGGCCAGATCTGGCGAATACAATGGATGCGGAAGCAATTCGAAGCCTAATTCATGCAATTTTGCCATTGTTTTCATTGATTTGTGACACGGTGCATTGTCTTGATGAAACAGCCCTTTTTTTTTCAAATGGGGACGTTTTTTAACGATTTCATCGTTTAAACGATCCAATAACGCTATATAATAATCGCTGTTGATGGTCTGGCCCTTTTGGAGGTAATCAATGAATATTATACCTTGCGCATCCCAGTATAATGATGCCATAACCTTGCCAGCTGACTGTTGTGTTTTTCCTCGCTTTGGATTCGGTTCATCGTGTGCAGTCCAATCAGCTGACTGTCGATTGGACTCCGGAGTGAAATGATGGAGCCATGTTTCATCTATTGTCACATATCGACGCGAAAATTCAGGTTTATTGCGCTTAAACACTTCAAACACCGTTCAGAATCGTTAACACGTTGTTGCTTTTGATCGATTGTGAGCTCGCGCGGCACCCATTTTTCCCACAGCTTTCTCATGTACAAATAAATATTCGTGAATGATATGATGTACACATTCAGATGATATCTTCACAATGTCTGCTATCTCGATCAACTTCACTTTACAGTCATTCAAAATTATTTTGTGAACTTCGTCGGTGACGGCCTCTTTTGGGCGTCCACTGCGTTCGCCGTCTTCGGTGCTCATTTCACCACGTTTAAACTTAGCATACCAATCAATGATGGTTGATGTTCCTGGTGCAGACCCCGGAAACTCTTCATCAAGCCAAGATTTTGCATCAATTGTATTTTTCCCCTTCAAAAAGCAATATTTTATTAGCACACGAAATTCTTTTTTTTCATCTTTTTTCAAATAACAAAAGTAGCTACACTCACAACGCAATATCTCACAAACTATTGGTCGGACTGCTGTCAAATTTTGACACGTATCGTATGGATTTAATACTAGCACCGCCACCTGTGTGTCAGACCGGGGACTTTGCCTGGTATTTGCGAGTTCAACTTATATATATTTTATCTTATATCTATATTTCTATATATTTTACTTATATCTATATATTTTAGTCACTCAATATAACGGATCTTTATCGATATTTTTGTAGTTATTCTGAGCGCCTTGCCATTTTAGAATGAAAATCTCGTCCTAGATAAAAAACGAAGAATCAGGAATAATTTCTTTTGGAAAGAAACGTTTCATACTCTATGACAAAGTTTGCAATTTCAGTTCAGCACATTATTAATCTCAGCAATAGTCTTTGTTAAAAACTCAGCAACATTAGTTATCAAACCAAGTCAAAAAGTCCTTATTTTTCATATAACTAGTAAAAATCATAAGGAAAGAGAATGAAGGGAAAATTAGAATATAAGAGAAGGATATATCAGATGTATAAAGCAGTCATAGTACTGTCTCTGAAAAATTAAGTGAAAACATTTCAAATAAACTAAAAATTCAGATCGGAGCACTTGAAGTTCAATTCGACACGCTGTTTCGACCAATATTGAAGTGTAGTTGGAAGTATTGTAGCAAACAACCGGTGAATCTAGATTTTGATAAAAGATTGTGAAAAGCAAGGACAATCATGTTTGACATCAGCTACAAATGCCACTTTGTCTCTTTCTTCTTCATCATAATTCGTTGGTGGCCTGGTGGATTGGATTGGTAGATTGGTGTTGGTTTTTCGCTGGTAAGATTAACACCAGGTTTTCCTTCTTTTAAGACACAAGGAAGCAAATGAATGTCATTTAAGCCATTCCTAAACATTGTTTTAATTTAATGCTCTCTCGTTCTTGTAGGTTTTCTAACACATTCTTAGATTTTGTTGCCTCCAATAAAAGCAGAAGTAACTAAATTGTTTTTTTGTGTCTGCCGATTGCTGATCTGAAGGTCTAACAAATTGCGATTAAATGAAAAGAGTGGCCTTGGTTTGGCCATTCCAATCTTCCTTTTTCTTTGGATATTTGACGATATCGCCCGAGATGTGATATAATCTGTTTATTTCAGAAATAAAGAGAAGCATCGCAGGTACACTCATTTTATTTATGACATATCCTCCTGTGCCCTCTTACTCCCAGAACACTCGAAAACGCTTCCAAGCTACTAAATTTAACATCCCTTTTTCTTGTTAAAAAGTTTTGGATGTAGGTATGACTAGCTTTACGGCAAAATAACTAATAAATTGTTCGAAATTTTGTTCATACCGCGAATCTTATGACTCCTCAGGATTCTCGGCTCCATATTTTAATAGATTTTATTATACCCAGATGGAGAATAGCTTATAATACACAGATATTATAATAATAACAAAATATTTAACATAAATTTCATACATTTTCAGATACATTTGCCAGGTATTGCATCAACCTCTTCACCAATGTACGCGAGTGCAACAGGGATGAATGATACCAGCGGAAGTTACAATTTGAATGGTTACTCTCCGTACGGCATCGATGTAGCAAGCAGGTACATTATCACATCCTTTTTTTAGTTCTGAATACATTTAACATTTTATTAGTTTGAATTGCCGAATGACAACTGACAATTTTGTTAATTTCAGAATACAAACAGTGCATCATGCTCAATATCCGCCCCAACCATCTTCAACAGGCTCAGTCTCTGGCCATTCCTCAAATGGATCGCTGAGTATGTCACCGTCTGCTTACAACTCACCGCCATATACGGGAAGTTCCAGTCAAAGTGAATTGGGCAACGCGTATGACTTCTACGTGCAACATTCGACTGAACTATCCAACAGGTAAGGAACCTGCTTTACTCGCTCAATTAAAAACAGTCTAATGATGAAATGGTTTTTCTTTTGCAGACCGAATTTTCCTTATCATCAGTACGCTGCCAATTATTATGGTAATATGACAATGCCGACTACTGCCAGTACATGGTTTCCGCATGATCCTTCTCCGCTGTACCAATCATGGCCAGCAGCTGCTGCTGCAGCGGCGGCCAATACATATGGGTTTAACTTTGATGATCTTGCTTTTCAATCACAGCTCCAAAGGCGTTCTGCTCGCTGCAGTTGCCCAAACTGTATGAACGAAATGGCTGGACTTCCTCCTGTTGTTGGACCTGACGAACGCGGACGCAAGCAACATCTGTGCCATGTGGTCGGTTGTGAAAGAGTGTACGGTAAAGCATCACATCTGAAAGCTCACCTTCGTTGGCATACAGGTGAACGGCCGTTTCCTTGTTTGGCATGTGGAAAACGATTTTCACGTTCCGACGAATTGCAACGACACAATCGCACACATACCAACTATCGACCGTACTGTTGTTCGATTTGCAGTAAACGCTTTTCGAGGAGCGATCATCTTAGCAAACATAAAAAGATCCATTTTAAAGATAAGAAAGAAAAGAAACTTGCAGCGGAAAAGACAAAAGATGCTGGCAGCAATCTTAAGAAAAAAGAGGACTCGAAAGCTGGAAGTGGTGCGGCGCCGATACCAGATATTGCCGGGTTGGCTGTTTCAAATAGTGCTGCCGATAGTCGGAAAACAATAGAAGACCACACAACGAAATTAGCTCAGAGTTGTAACGAAAACAAAAGAATGGCCGCGAGTGATGCTACTCTCAAATCTGGAATGGTTTCCTCGTCGGTGACGATGGACTCACCTTCTGTACCCATTTCCGCATCGTCGTCATTACCAAACAATCAGTTTGCCGCCAGCTACTCCAGCAATCCTGCGCTGTTTTACAACAACCACCAACAATTGAATTATTTTTACAACCGACCGACTAATGAATGTAACAGTGCGCTGTCCAACGAAAGAGGACACGGCTCGTCAGCCAACACAACGGGTTCATTTTTGCATCCTGCACACTCCTCGCCCGTCAGCACGGTTGGCATTGCAGCGTACAATCACAGGAGCAGTGAAAACTTCACAGTTTCTACCAAATCAGTGCAGTCGGATGGGAAGGACTCTGCTCATCAAGCGCTATCAGACAATCCCTCACTTTTTAATCCTATTACAAATCAACACCTAACCCATTATCCTGCATCGCACAGTTTTCACCACGGAATCAATCAGCCGAGCTCTTCGTATCCTTTGACGGTGCAACCGAAAAGTGAATTCATGTATCCTGAATTCTCATCCTCGACAGCGACGAATATGATGAATAGTGTGAGTTATCCATGGTCAAACTACCCCCTGCAGATGAATTGGTCAGCAGCACCACCGGCATCGGCGGCGACTATTCAATCGGAAGGTGTGTTGACAAATTAAGGATGATTCGTGAGGGGTAGAAAAGGATATCGTACCGAGACACCTGCACTGTTGTTAGTCGTGACTGTAAATATTTTGTTATGTTTAATGATGATAGAGACTTTATATTTCTAAGTGATGAGGATAAATGTTTCGCTTTTGTGATAGAAATTATGAAAAAGTAAATAATATTTTACATTGCAATCGCTAGTTCTGTTTCCATTTTAGCCATAGAAGTCTTCTCTCAGTCTGTAAGTGTAAATTTGTAAATTGTAAAAGAATTTTTAATTGAGAAGAATCTTTTCATCTAAGGATAAAGTAATTTTAATAAATAGAATTAGATTTTAAACGACTGATCCGTTCTTCTAGCAACGAGCAATTGTGTTTTCTCAGGGAATGAATGAATGAGTAGAGCATATATATATATTTTAAAATTTTGTTTCCTTTCATTTAAGTCAGTTATGTTATATTTAACTTTAGTCTACACACAAATTTATTTGTGAGGATTGCTCTCCATTTAAGCATATGTATGATTTTTCATATGGCAAAAGCATTAACATCAAAACTGCAAAGTATGCTGGAATAAATTTGACAGATTATGCAAAAAAGTTGTTTGAATTTTTATGACATTAAAATTTGAAAGTTGACCCGGGAAAATTCGGGACAATCAAATCATTCACCACAGTAACCCAGTAACGGGGGTCCTTTGGCGTTAGTCACACAGTGTCAGTCAACACTATAACTGTAAATTTTCCTGTATGACAATAGTCATACAGCAAAGTTTATGATGATTAGTATGAGTAATGGCCAAACCATCCCCTACAGATTGATTGGTTCGGAGCACCAGTCAACCTGCATGGTACTCGTCAAACGGGAAGTCATACACTGCTTTCTAAAGGATGTAGCCAAATTCTTCGTAGCATGATTTCCATTCGAAATCGAACTTTTCCCATTCGAAAATCGAACCCATTGAATTTTTGAAAAATGAGTTTCTAACAAAGTAACTCAACTAATAGTAAAACCAAAGAATTAAAAGAATCATTTGGGAATTAAGTTCGGAAAGACAGTATTAAAGGACAATACATGAGCCATTATATTAATCAATGCGGATGAGAAAATATAATGGCGATCCCTGAAGGAATAATTGCGGCATTTGAATGCAAAATTTAAAAAACGAACACAACCTTCTACCCGTTAATACTAAATGCTAGTCAGGAAAAAGTTGAAACCTTCGGTGATATTGAAGGTACTGAACTGACCTTATTTTGTAATGAGCATACACAGTAGGCTCTCGTCTTCCGCACAGAATTGGTTCCTGAAAGCGTGTGCGAATTTTGAACGTTCGACAGTAGAGGGATGTGAAAAAATATATTCCGAAGCCCTTGCTTTAAAGTATTTATTTATCAATATGTGTACAGAAGGAAGTTTAAGGGGTGTGTTTAGTGCTTTCGGGTGTTTCCTTTTTAAATTTTTCAAGAGTTAGTTGAATACTACCCTTTTTTTCTTTTCTTTATAAGGATTCCTACAACACGCGGTGTCTTTCTCAATTTCCCTACATACTTGAGATATACTTCTTCATTGGGATCACACTCTTCTATGATGGTCAGACATTTGTTAAGATGCGTGAAGGCTTCTTTGATTTTTTCAATTGTCAAAGTTTCGACGTTTGTAACAGCTTACTCTTCCTTACTTGCATTGTATATTTCATTGTTACACAATTGTTGCTCAACTAACTTTTCATTTGACAGCGCTGCTGAGGAATGTTCAATCAACTCAATAACATCTTCTTTGTTGACGTCCACGTTAAGTTTATTCATTACGCTAATTTTTAAATCTGTGAGAGTTTGGGTGTTTCTTCAAAATTTATGAAATCGCTCATCATTTGTGGCCATTATTGTTGCAAGACACCTTTCATTGTCAACTCTTTATACCATTCCATATATTATAATTCTTCCAAAAATCTCTTAATGTTGGCCCATCTTGCCTGTCATTTGGTTTGGTGGCCTCAGTCATTATCGTAGCTTTCACTGTTTGGGCTATGAGCTGTATGATGAAGGCAATATTGGGAGATTTCCGGTGTCCTGGAGTAGTGTCTAAGATTGGTAATGGCGTCCATTGTCAATTATTATTTTTAAAACATTGTTCAAGTTTTGGCACGAAATGATGAGTGAACCAATTTTAAATATCAACGCAGTAACCCAGGCATTTTTATTTGATATCGAAACATCCGTGAGCAATTCTTCATCTTTCCCTACCAATGCTCTGGGATTTTTTGCTTGGCAAACTAACAATGGATTCAATATTAAATCACCAGCTAAGTTTCCGCCAAAAACTAATGCCAATCGGTGGTTGATGCGCTTATGTGAAGACGCAACTGAATTTTCATTCGACAAAAATGTACGATTGGGAATTTTTCCCAAAATAAACCCATATCATCTACGTTGAATATTTGACTAGGAAAATACTCTCCATCTTCAATAATTTTGGACAGTGAGGAAACAAATTCTTTCGTAGTGTCCCTATCTGGACCGATTCTCCAGCGAATTTAATGTTATGTAGAGAATATCTCAATTTAAATTTGTCGAACCAGCTATTACTTGCTTGAAATACCATGTTAGAATCTTCATTTAAACTAGTCTTCCAATCTTCATGCAAACTAGGAGCCTTAGCGTGAACAATTGAAATGCTCAGAGGGACATAATTTGATGTTAAACATCAATCCATAGTTACAAAGATCCATCCATTTCATTAATCACTATGCCTCGTTTGTTAGAAACAATCTTTGAAGATGTACGAGTTTTTCCACAATTTTGAACGTATTCCATAGGCTTACTCTTATTTTCCAAAACTGAACAGATCGTAGATCTGTATACACCATTAAACGTTCGATTGAAACAAAAGATTTACCGTTTCAACACGTTTGATTATTTCTTTCTTTGTTTCGATCGTTTTAAGTTTATGAGTCCCTAATTTCTTTTTGTTCACATCAACACCGCAGTTTTCCGTTACCGGTTCATGGTAATCGATTTATAACGGCGAAATATTTTAACTCAAATAAATGAACCAACAAAACACAACGCGTTGACGCAGAGCTCTTACGCAAGAGTGAAACTGTTTTGCTTTTTTGATCCGAACAACATTGTAGGCTTCTGGCTAGTCGCTATTCTGATGTTCTCTTGGTAGATTATGAGAAAGTTGAAGAATTGAGTTTTCTCTCAATTCCTCACAAGGGCCGCTTGTAAACCAAAACGTAGCAGAGTATAAACGGGGAACGTGACATCTGTTACTGAAGTATGACCTAGTTGTGGGAGTATAACAAGAGTATGAAAATTTGTGAGAAAATGCAACAAGTTTGAAGGAAAAGTATCCACTTGATAGAATATGCGGCGTAACATAGCAGTGACAAATGAAATGTAATAGTGAATGTTCTGCAATGTTTTCCCGTTTCAGTTTTAATAATTGTTTTGAATACATTTTGAGGCACTGATTACCGGAAAAAATATTGAAAAAATTCAACACGTTGGTGTTTTAGTTATTTAGCATAGTTTTTTTCCCAAAACTATACGTCTGCAGAATAACCTGGAAACTACTGGCAGAAATTTACACTGATTGTATTAACGACAGGTGCATACCAGATAAATGGAATAGTGCTAATATAATACTGATTCACAAGAAATGCAGCAAAGAAGACATCAGGAACTACAGACCAATAAGTCTACTATATAAGTCTACCAAGTAGTCCCGAAGCTCATTAGCAACCGAATACAAACAGACCTAGAAGCTGAACAGGCACGGGAACAGGCTGATGTCAGAAGTGGCTACAGCACCATAGACCATATCCACAAATTACGGTAAGTCTTGACTAGATATAAAGAGTATGACCAATCCCTAGCACTAGTCTGGATAGATTTTTTGGAAACCCTTTGACGCAGTATTCCCTGATACAATCATAAATGCATTTAATAACAAAAGGCATAGACAAACCATACGTGGTAGTACTAGCTAACACTTACCGCAATGCCAGAGCAAAAGTCAAAGTACTAGAAGACACTTCAGAGTTTCCCACACAAAAAAGGGATAAGACAGGGAGACACCAACTCGCCAATGCTCTTCAACGTCACATTAGAGGGCATCCTCCGAACTCTACATCGGGAGAATAAATAACAGAATATTGATGGTGAGCACCTCAACCACTTGATATTCGCAGATGACATAGTTCTGATAGCCAACAGCCAAGAGGAATTACAAGAACAGCTGAATCAACTCAACGCGGTTAGTGAAAAATTAGGCTTGAAAATGAACCTAAGGAAAACCAAGATCATGTCCAACGATTATATAAGCACTCAAGGACATACAAATGTGAGCAACACGACATTAGAAATAGTCGAAGAATATGTAGACCATGGTCCGCTAATACACAAATCAATTTCACTACTACCAGAAATCAATCAACGAATTGAGATAGCATGGGATACTTCCGGGAAGAATTCCATTATATTTAAGTCTAGAATGAAGATGAACTTGAAGGGATCGCAAGTGACTATCGTGGATAAGAGAAAGGACCCAAGAAACATAGAGCGAAATCCTTGAAGTGGCGATGGGCCGGTCACTTGGCGAGAATGACGAACGGCAGATGGACCACAAGAAAACGCAGTGAAGGAGGACGCAAGAGAAATTAAACGACCGAGAGGAGGCCCAAAGATTTGATGGGACTTTGATATAAAGAAAATAGGCGGTACATCTTGGATGAGAATAACTGAAAACAGGCAGACTTGGAAAGCTATGAGGAGTCAATATGTAAGGGAGGTGGCACCATAACTTAGGGAAATGGTTGAACAAGCTGAATGTGATGATGATGATTCTTTGATGATAATATTAAAGGAATAAAGTCCATCACAACATAGATTGGGAAAAAAGTTATTCTACGGTTTTATTCCATTTATCCTTTTGCAAATCTTATCTCATGCAAACCATATGTGTTGAGGATATTGAATATCCTTATTATCCTTATCCTTATATCACGATAGAATCGTGTAAGAAGAACTCATTACTTTTCTGAAAAATGCAGAACTGAAAGAAATGAAGAACGTTTATGCCCCGAATTCATGGAGTCCTTTCATTCATAAATTACTACAGACTTTCAGCGGTCAAATATTTAGTAATTTTTTCTCGCCATAAAAATCTTTCATGCAGATGTTAAGTGTAGTTATTTTCTGGTTTAGGCATTCCCTGCAGTTTTTTTTTTCTTTTGTGTGAACACAGAGTTGCACATACTTGACTGATTCTTGTGACTGGTGCTGTCAATATAAGTAACATTGTCACCTCATATTAACACAATGCCTCAGATGAGCATAAACGTGTTGGAAATGTTTCCTCTTCTAGCACATTCCCACGGGGAGAAGAACCAAGGATTTGATTTTCAAACGCAAGACTCCTCCCAATCGCCCAGAAATTTTTAAGTTTCATACAATTCAAACGTGCAAACGAAAGCCCAACGAATATAAATTTAAATCAAACGTTTAAGAATTTTTTTTCTTCGTCACTGAATCACACTCTAAGCCCACACATCACATATTGGAAAAAAGTTATTGCCCGGTTCCTACCACATATACTGCATATATGATTCAAATCTCTATCGTAGCATTCAGTGCACCATAGAGTGCAGAAATCTTGAACTCGAGGCAATTCTTTTTTCGCTCGTCTATGGTTTGTGCGATAAAATCAATTCGAGAATTTATGTCTTTTAATTTGTATTGATCGATAATTGTATGGTTTCCATCAGAACCCATAATTAATGTTAATTGCAGCTCAACATTCGCACGTACATACTCGTATGTGTGCGACTATGCGGTGTTTATATGCATATATGCATTATATTTATGTTTGTTGTACTTGCTGGTTGTTTCTATGCGTGCATTCACTTCGTCCTTAATCTTATGCATACTCGGATTGAATATAAATTAATCTGTCTGACATTGCATCGGGTGAAAGGATTGGTATTTTCGAGAATTTAAAATTTATCTGTAATTACTAAGCCTACGTAGATATGTGTGTGCAAGTATGTGGAGACGATCACCGGTTTGTAGCCGGATTAATGAATTTAATCTCACGTGTTTGCGGGTTTCTCATAAATAGTGTGCTGTAAGGGCAATGCGATATTCTGATGATTGGTCATTACGTGTATAAATTTGCAGAGAATTTTTTGTGTCGTAAGTATGTACTGTATGTTAACATATCATGCTATTATTTACTCAAAATTATAAAAACGGATCTTCTCCTTATATCCTTCGTTCTCTAAACAAATGATCCGCCACAAGTCAAGTTATAAGATAAGTAATAAGGAACGTAATTTGAAACCATACAGATCCGCAACAGGACCTAAACTGACCACAGTTCATAAGGTAGCGAGATTAAATTTTCTTTGGCTCAATGGGGCGAGTACTCTTTTGTGATGAGTCTTGTATGTGTCTTTATGATGCTGATGGTCGTAAAAGAGTATACCGTGGACCAGGTGAACGATATTGCACAACGTACCATATCCGCAAGGGTAAGTTTTGGAGGTGGCTCAGTTATTATTTGGGAAGGTATCAGTTCAACCGATCACATAAGGCTATGAGGGGACTATGACCGCTAAATGGTGGATCAGTGACATTCTTGAAGAGCTTGTAGTGCCGTACTCAGATTTGCGTTAGAGATTGAACTGCAGATAGATGTTCTGGACTGGCTAGCACAAGGTCCACAACTTAACTCAATAGAACACTTCTGGGACGAGCTAAAACGTCAAGTAAGACAACGAAACCTGGCTCCAGAGCACCTACAACAGCCGGTAAAAAAACTAAAGTTATTTGATTTCGTAATATATTTATTTGTTCTATTAATAATTAACTGAAAATCGATAAGATAAATGTTTTCACTATATTTATTTTGAAACACTGCCGGTTAAGTAAGTGGTTTAATTTTTTGTCCACCCATTGGTTATACGATTTTCAAAAAAAATTTCCTATGATTTTCCCTCAAAGAAGGAAAGAAGATTTCATTTTGAAATTTTGAAGAGATGTTTATTAAAATTATATCGTACACAAATTTTTGTTTTTGAAGTGAAAACTTTTGAAGTGAAAACTTCTTTAGCGGCGTTGTACACTTTTTTTGTAATGGGTAAAAAATGTTAAACTCGCGTCAGGACACGTGACCTGATCGAAAATTCGTAAGACGGATGGAGAGTCAACAGCTGGCGTGGCGTAGGAGAGGGAGTATCCCCCTCTCTTTCTGCGGCGCGGCGAAAATGTATGCCTGCGCCGGCTGTTTCGTTTAGGCGGCGCAGGGCGCTTGCGCGAATGTTCTTGTGTGTTTATGTGACAGCGTGCCACGCGCATCCATGGATGGTGACAGCTGATGGCTCGACCGTCTGTGTAGTGGCCACACTGTTGTTTATTCGTGAAATTCGTGTATATAAAGTGTTTAAAATATGGAAATTGAACAAAGTGCATCTATTAATGAAAAAAGTGACGAAGAAATAGCGAAAGAAAATGAGTAAGTACTTTATAAATATACTAGATGAAAATTTAATTAATTTTCATTTTTTAATTAATATAATTTCATTTTATTATTGAGGTTAGGTTAGGTTTAATTAATTTTCATTTATTAATTAATGTAATTTTATTATCAAGATAAGGTTTCGATCGAGTCTACCGTAGTGCTTGACGAAATTATTAATATAGATACATATGTACTTACACATTATAGATGTAATATTTGTAATATGTTTATACTTTATAGCATTAACCTATATTTTCATAACATTACAATAAGCACATGTGCGGTATAGGTTTACCAAACAAATAATTTCGAATGAAAATAAATGAAATAAGATAATAATAAATAATCTCCGTTTTTTAGAGAACGAAAAAAAAAAATGATAGTGAAAAAGTCGTCGAAATTATGGATGGAAGTTGATTTTTCTGAGGCATAAACTTTTTAAAGTAATATAAATTGTCATGTTTGTGTACGATAGCGCAATAAATAAATATTGTATTCTACCACATAAAAGATAGTACTTTTATTCTGATAATTAAAGCAATTCGTGCAAAATTATTCCATAACCATTCCATAATATCCAAAACGCACAACGTTAATACTTAAGTTTTCACTTCTGCCGGCACTCCTGGAGTGCAACCCGTTTTTTTTTTAATGTTATGCATTTATGCAAAATACGAGGTGTGTTCGAAAAGTAAATTGAATGTATTTAAAAAAAAATATTTATTTATTCGTCAATATTTATGTCGTCCTTTTCAATCGTTGCAAATCTCCGTCCCTTCATAGGGCCTTCAGTTTTGGAAACAAGGAAAAGTCACAGTCACAGTATTTACCGGATCGAACATGGTGGTTGAGGCATGATTGTGGTGTTGTTTTTGGCCAAAAAATCTCTTACAAGAAAAGCTGAGTGAGTAAGAGCATTATCGTGATGCAAAAGCCATGATTGTTTTTCCACAGTTCATGACGTTCGTATCGTTTCTCGCAAGCGGCGCATAACTTCAAAATAATTCTTTTTGTTGACCGTACGACCATAAGAAGAAGACAAGAAGTTGGTAAGAACACCTGTTCCATTACGCAACGGCAACCGAAGAAAACAGTGAGCAAAACTTTGAAATTTGATGGAACTTGGAGTGTTTTTTGGTCTTGGCTCACCTGGGCTCTTCCATTGGGAAAATTGGGAATTAGTTGCGATATCATAATAACAGCAGTTGTGACCCATTTTAGCAAATCAGGATCATCATTGACGTCTGTCAACAGCATAGAGCGATGCTCATGCGACGATACGTTTGGTCAAAATTAAGCAGTTTCGGGATAAATTTCGCTGACACACGTCTAATGCCCAAAACGTTCGAAAAAAGTTTCATGGCACGAACCAATCGACATGCCAATATCCTCAGCAACTTCTCTGATAGTGATTCGACAGTTTTCCAAAACAATATTTTTCACTGCTTGAACGTTTTTACCATTTTGTTGACGTGCTTGGATGTCCGGAGCGAGGCCCGTCATTAGCATCTTCCCACCTATTTGGGAAGAATTTGTGCCACTTATAGACCTTTTGTTACTCAGAAAACAGTTCACTCAACAGTTCAAGTGTCTTGGAGAACTTAATTTCATTTTTTACTGAAAACTTGATGTAAATTCTTTGATCCATTTTTTCGATAGCAAAAAATCACCGAGCACGCAAAACACTCCTAACTGTTATGCCTCCCACAAACAAACTAAACTTTTTGAACACAACTCGCATGGCTTAAATTCATGGTGGAAATGATATCTCGAAGTTGGGACATTTGAAAAAGAACACAAACACGGAAATTAATCCTTGTTTAAGGGACTTTCTTATAAAGTAATATAATTTTCGGAAAATATATTTTTGATCAACATGATCATAGTTCACGCGATAGCTAAACGTACCGCGAACAACATATTAAAGAAATCAGAGTGATGGCCCAATAGTTTTTTTTAATCGTGTTCGGAAAGTCCAAAAACGTGGTTTCGGTAAATTAACGTTTAAAGTTGGGCTCTTTTGGGTTCTCATTTTATTTTTTTTTTGATAAAATATGCAAAATATATAATATCCTACTATATATTATATAATTATAAATCGAAACAGATGTTGCTAAACGAGTGGGGAGCCGAGAATGGTGAAAATCGTAGAGAGTCGAAAGATGTGCTGTCGACGCGGTTCGCCTCAGACGCTCACAAAAAATTGAGAATTTTTATATCACTCTACAACATTTCGCATCTTTTTTTTTCATTGAATATAGATTTAAAATCACTTTAAAAATTTCGATGTTTTGAAAATCTGTAACCTTAAGGCCCCTGTGTATCAAAAAATGTTTACTAGCGGGTTTAGAAAGTCATTACCAAATCTATAATTCTGTATTTTGTCCATGTTGTGACGATATTTGTTCCAAAAGTTTTTGAATGTTTTAAAAGAAAGGATATCGTTTTCGATAAAAAAATTGCATTCAGTTAAATATTAGTTACAAATTTTTATAAAATATTTTGCATAATTTTGGTTAAAGGTTGCCTTTTTCAGTTTCAATATTCTTGAACTACTGCAAATAGTGTTGCTTAATCTAAGGACATTTTTCTTCATTCGCTGAATGTTCATGACTTCAGTCAACTCTTCCCGAACGTATGAAAATTCGTTAAAAACGGATGTCTGGGATTTATATGTTTCTTTTCGGACCCTCTCTTCCGAAAATTTCAGTTAGGACATATTGAAAGGACCAAAAGCAACTTCCGATGTCTTTAATTGTAAGAAATCTTCAAGTATGTTTCATTTAAACGGGAAGGGTTTCCTTTTCGTGCTGATAAATAGGACCATGTTTAAGCGTTTTTTGAGCTCCCTTGCAATACTTGTGCTCTCTTATTCAATACTTGTGGACTATTGATTTGATTCCCAGTGTCCTGATTGCGTAATAACAGCGAGCAGCCATGAACTCTTTCTTTCGCTTCTTCTTCATATCACTGCAGCCCTCTAGGGCCTTCGCTTTCTGTGACAAGCGCCTTTGACTAGAGTCGAAGTTTCAGATTTTCTTGTGATTTTGAAATTGGAGCAGAGATGAACTGTCTTCGTCTACACAGTCAGACCAGCGTTTCCACGGTCTCCCCACTTCAGTTCTCCCAACGAATAGTTTTTGGATATCCGTTGTTCATTCATGTGGTTCACATGGCCAGCACATTGCAGCTTCCGCATACTGCTCATGGTTGTATCGAAATCGTCGTTGGTCCCTGTCTATCAAAGGCGTTCAAAATATTTGCGGATGCTTGGGTTAGGAACCATTTTTCACACATATAGCATAGGACAAGCCTGTATTAGAAAGAAAGTTGGGAAGAGCTCAAGCTGGTTTGAAACACGCGCCCCTGCCGCTTCTCGTCAGGTGCGAACTGAAAGGCTGGATGCATCGATTGGCACTACCAGCTAGTGATAGGCACTATGGATACCGTCTGGTTATTTTACTTGCTATTATTCCTCTCAGCTTGAACTTATACTGTTTTTCCAAATTACCTTTGGTCAGCTTATTAATTTTAGAAACTTATTTGATAGATTAACTGATCCATTCTCACTTTCTCAGTTCTAAGTGACTTACACCATTGCTATGCTGATTTTTGCGAAGACTTTCTTTCTAATATAATTTGAATTTTGAGCTATTCGACAAAATTGATCTAAACTTCCGCATCTCCGAGTCTTCGCTATAATCAGGATAGCAATGGAATAAAACACTTACAACTTGTAAGTAAAAATGGATAAGTTGATCTACCAAAAAGTTTCTAGAAAAAATAGGGTAGACCTTAGCACAGGTTTGTTAACTTGCAGAGTTTTTTCTGAGTATGTAGCTAATCTTATTTTTAATTCTTATATAAGGTTTAATTTGCAAGCGGTACTCTTCGGCGTATTTCGTATATTTCATTAGTCGTTCTCGTTATTTTGGCGCTTAAATACACAAATTCGCCCATTTTTTTAATACTGTATACGCCACCTATGATATTTTGGGTATTTGAGGTATTTTTTCTGGACTACGTCATGAGCGTTTTTTATTCTCATTGATTTGTAGCCGTATTAGTTTTGTTTCACTGTCGAGTTCCAGGAAAAGTTCTTTGGCGGTTATTTGCGACCCTGACAAAATATTGATGTCATCCTCAAAGGCTACCATTTGGTTTCTATTCTAGTGTGCCTCTTGTACCTAGGTAGCTTTCTTATAACATATTCCAGAGTCAAATTGAATAGCAAAGGGTAACCCATCTCCCTGTTCTTGTTCGGTTTTCATGTCAAAGGCATTAGTTAGTTGGTTATAGATGCAGGCGTTGGAGATTTTTGGAGTCATTGTCATCTGGGTATGACGGACTTATTTGGGTGGGATACCGAAGCGGTTTTAAAAATACTTTATTTAAAGTAGTCTCCATTGAGATTTATACTTTTTTTCCACTTTTGAGGAATGCCACGCAAAAACAATTTTCTCCTTTGAAGCAACACAGTTGTCGAGCTATGCTCGTACAGTTTCACCCGAATCGAAGTGTTTTTTTGGCAATCGGACGCAGCGAAGTCTGGACAATAAACCGTATGCATGGGTATTTACCAATTGAATGCCTGGATCGTATCCGCGACGCGTTTTGGTGTATGTGAGAGAGCATTTTATAATAAGAAATTACTCTGTTTTTCCTTTTTGTATATTCCGGTCGTTTTTGACGTAATGTTTGATTCAAATCGATTATTTGTTGTCGGCAGCGAAGAGTGTTGAATGTTTCATAAGGTTTCAGTAGGCCATAATATATTCCACCCGTTTGATCTCGCGAAATACAGAGCAACTCCTTCTTTGGTTCACATGGAATCGCCCATGATTTACAACGCTTATGATTTCGAAAATATGCCTATTTTCCATCACCTCTCACTATTTGGTGATGTAATGATTTTCTATTATACCTGGCGAGCAGTATTTGACAAGTATTTTTTCGATTTTCTTGCTATCGTTCGCGCTGTTCATGTAGAATAAATATAACCAATTAATGAATCGTTCCAATAGCTTTTAGACGAAGAGATACTGCTTTCTGCATTACATTTAATTGTTCCGAGAGTTTTTGTTGTGTTTGAGTATCTTCTTAATCCGATAAGGCTTGCACTTCCATGTCTTCAAACTTTCAGGGTGGGTTCCAAAGCTTTTCGTCAAAATCGCCATAAGTAAATATTTTAATTCACTCGATGCTCAAACTGCAAAAAGCATGTTCACTATATGCGGCATCTGCTTTGAAATAAAATGCGAAACAACAATAATAAATATATAAGAATTGAGAAAACCAATGAAAAAGAAAAAAATATGAGAAAACCAATGCTGTCCGCAGTTTTTAGGCACAAAACTTGACATGTTTGAGGTTATAGAAAAATATACCGGTATAAATTATATCGAACTTAGGTTACTGTATATTGACAAACTCTAAGCGATAAAAATTGAATTTTATTCATAAATTTGAAATCAGGGAAATGAGTTGTCATTTTGAAATCCGAAAATGAAAACATTCATTGTAACTAGAGCCATCTTTTCAAAATGGACTGAACTAAATAGTCCTTCATATATTACAAGCTTTTATTATTCAAAGGCTTGTGATAAAGTTCTATTTGTAAAATTTTTTTGTCTATTATTTTAATTTTAAGAACTTAAGAACTTTAAAAAATTTAAGAACATACTTAAAGACTTGTGATCATCAAATGCTTCTTTCAATTAGTCGATGTTTGCACGAGCCGCATGGCATGTTGCGTCATCTTATTGTAATCAAGGTCCTCTGCCATACGGCTAGCCTATTTCGGAAAGAGAATGAACTTGACTGATATCTTATTTCCAACAGCACTTTTGAAGACATACGGACCAATGATTCCACCAGTCCTTAAAGCCCACCAAACAATGACTTTCTCCACATGTAACGGTATTAAGATCACCAACTGTGTTTATTCGTTACTCGAAACGCAGTAGTTTTGTTAATTGACCTATCTATTCAACCACAAATGGGTCTCATCGCTAATCAAAATTTTCTTATGAAATTCGGGATCTCTAGCAATTTGTTCTGAGCCCATATGCCTAATCAGCGCCGCGTGCGATGGTTAAATGGCTTAAATTCGTGCAGGAGTTAGATTTTGTAAGCTCTTAAGCCAACCTATTCATGATAAAATGGCAAACAAAACTAACCACAAAACGCATGACAGCTGTCATATCATACAGATATAGAACTTAAAGTTCTAAACCTCCAAAATAATACCTTTTACATACTAATATAATAAAATTATATGTATAACGTCGAATAATATGACTCCTTCATGTACTCTATCGATCAAAATTTTGAAACCTTTGGATGCTTGGAAATTTGAACAAAAACAACAATAAGACACATAGACCATGCCGTTTCATAAGTTGACAATTTGTTTTTGCTCTAGGAACCGTTGATATAATTTTTGATGAATGATATGGGTCGTTGGGCTGCTGAAAAACAAAACTGCATGTTTTCAGATTCATTCCAGAAGAAATCGCTTCCGTCTTCATTCAGTTTTCTGCGCTGGCTGGGCTTTTTGTTACCAAAGCATCCCCAAATCTGTACACTTCCACCACCATTCTTAACAGTCTGCACAATACACGCTTCTAAAGCCCGTTCGTCTTTTTTAATCAGCTCACAAAAACGATTATAGTAGATCCAAAATCTGAAACTAATGACTCCGTCCAGAGGACTTTTTTTCTTACTTTAGCCCTCAACAGTCTATTTTTTCTTATGAGTAAAAGTTTATCATGGTTTTCTTTTCTACTGCGTCGCATTTTGTCAGGCCAACAGGGAATAAATATTTCTTTAGAATTTGAAACTCACTTTCCGCGTTTTGCTTTTGAAGTTTTTGCGTCGAATTCGTTTTGAAAGCACTTATTATAATTCTATCTCGTAATTCTACAATTCTACCTCGACAAAGTGGAAGGTGTACATATAAGATGCTTCCCTGTTTCTCCACATCCTGGTTGCTCACAGATTCTGTGCTAGCCGTTGTTTCCAACGCCCTTATTGGAGGCTTGTCCAGAAACGTGATAGACGCTCGGTTAGATTTTCACCAGTAGTCTACAATGATCTTGATAATATCCTTTCTATGGCAGTTTTGCAATTTCCAAGATTTAGGAACACGTTCATCCCAAACCTGTTATGATTCAAATTTCATATATTGGCCCATAGATCAGGGAAATTGGTTTTGCGTGTATATATAATGAATGGATACTTAGATGTCGAATTGTTTCGACCAGAAGTGAAGTCAAGGGATGTGCTATTAACTGCAAGCACCATAAGATATCGTAACTGATACAACTAAGACAACGAAACTATGTCAAATCAACATGAATATGAAAAATTCATTCACCACCGAAGATCTTCAACCCCCCCAATAAGGCATGTAATCTTCAATTAGTGTAGCAAAGTATCTGCAAATAATGACCATCAATTTATCATTCAGCCCTCTCAATAATCTTGTGCTGGTCATATTAACAGTCATAAAATGTGCGTAAATCTCCACATAAAGGACAATCGGCTGTTTCCTTCCGTTTTCCATTTCACTTCGTTTTTTCCCCCTGAGCAGTAAAAAGTAGCAGTATTTGTTTTCACCGAACAGTATCCTTTTTTTATTACTTTCGCATAACTACATGGACGGGATTGAATTAAAAGCATCCCCTAATAGTTTTCATCCGGATATTTAGCTGTGTCGTAGTGTCGAAAGTGATATATACAGTTAAATGGTTACTGTCGTCGTTTTCGGTTCTGTTCAATGTGATAAAAAGGATCTATGCGAAAGCAAAAAAAAAGTGAGGAGGAAAACCGAACAACATCATGACATTTTGCTGAATAGTCATTGTGTTCATATGATACGGAGGACATATCGTATTGAGAACAACACAGCCAAACAAATATACAAACAGACCATAAAGAGGGAAAAAATCGACCGATGAACAATCTCTTGAATTTTTTATGAGCTACTCTACACTACTCGTCCTTGTTCGGTATTGCCACTTGAGAGGTGTGTGGAGGAAGGAGTAGCAGAAACAGGCCGTGGATGCATTGGATTCCATTTTGAACTTACCAAATTCGAAATGCAATCTACAGCACAGAAATTCAAAAAGGATGCGCAAACGACAATATTGCTGGCAGCGAAACTATAGCTGAAACGAGTAGGAAAAGGAACCCATCGACTGACAATGGCAACAATAAATTTTTCACTGTCGATAGGATTCAGAATCGTAGTGACATATTTTCCAATTTATCGAGAGATATTCGAAACTTTCAGGAAATGCTCGACATATCCTGTTGATTATTCATTGAATTCATAGGACTCGTTGGTGCTGACAGGAAATCAAAGAAACGGGAGAGAGAAACGTTGGAAAAGTTTATTCTTTCTGATTGTTTGAACATTTAGACAATTAAAATGCGGCTTTTGTTGATTTTTATAACTGATGTGGATTTTATGTTTGTGTGGTAGTTGATGAAGAAACACTTACGTATTTAGATGCTTTTAATGCATCGCCAACCCTACATTGAGAGACATGCAACAATCCTGATAAACCTAACTTCTGTCTGGAGAGAAATCGGGAAACGCATCATGAAACTCACTAATTGAACGGTTGGATGCATAGAGTACAATGCACATTTGACATTGCAAAGTTTTTAGGAGTGTTTTATTTAAAGTTTCATCATTTGGGCGCCACATATGTTCTTGACCTACATTCGAACGTCCAATGTTTTCTCTGATGGATATCGAAACATCAAATCCGTTGGTTTGATCTCGTGATACGTCGGTAGTTGTTAAATGTCACTCAACAATATGCCAAAGGCGCCCATATGAACTCCTGCGTCACATACAGTCAGACGAAAAAGTCTTCGTACAATACTGTTTTTTCTTAATTTGCAAGACTATACTTGATGTATTTTAATATTTTTTTATTTTGATAGTATATATGTTTTCTTCAAATCTGGTTACAATAAATATAGTAAGTATAGTAAGTATGTAAGTATAGTAATAATAGTAAGAAAAAATTAACAAAAATATTTACATAATTTAATACAGTAATTTATTCAAGCAAATAATTTGTAATTTAACATCAAAAAGTTTCCGCACGAACGTAAAATACGGTTAAAATAAAGGTTAAAGTGAAAATTGTATATTATTTGTTTTTTTTTAATTTTTGGTAGCATTTCCTGTGGCTTTAATGACTTTTGGCAAATGTCTGGGGCTTGAATTTGCAAGCTTAGACTTTACTTCCGCTCCAATTAAATTCACTCTTCCAGAAGTTTGTCTAAAGTTCTTGTTTGCATTTTATTGCGTGCTTACGCACTTTGCGTTCCAATTTATCCCATAAATATTAAATGGGGTTTCAGTCGGGTGACTGCGGTGGGCTTCGCAGATGCGCAGGCAAATTATTCACAAGCCATTCCCTAACGATCATTAAGGTATGCTCTAGACGCTTTCACGCAAACTTGTTTTTAATATCTTGTGGTAATCCCACCAATCCATTGTGCTTTCAATAAAGTTTAGCTTTCCTAGTCGTGAAGCCGCCACGTACCGCCAACCCCCAAAACATCACAATAACACTACCGTGCTTAATACTTGGAACTACATTTTTAATATTGAGCTCCGCCCCAGACTTTTCCCCTGCCATCTCAGCCCAATATATTAAATTTATTTTCTTTCGTTAAAAATTACTCGGTTCCTAAAGTGGGGGTCCCTATCTTCATATAATTTCGCAAATTCAAATCGCTTCTTCCGATTGACTTTTGAAATAAGTGTCTTTCACCTATAAAAAGCTAAGTGCCTATAATATATCAAAGATATTCTTATAAAATAAGAATATACAGCATTATATGGAGACTTTTTCGTCTCACTGTAGCTTGAATTGTCATTCAAAATTTGACACATCTACAAAATTGTCATTTTATACTTTGCCAAAGTAACTGGTCTACCACTTGGGTGAGTGTAGCAAAGCGTTGCTTTCTGAAATATTTCACCGATATTGAATGTAAATTAGAAGTCGATTACACTGTAACGGGCATATTTTGCTTGTTTTTCCCATGTGCCAATTCTGTCCTCATTAAATTTTTTTTGCTGTTCCGCTCCATCTCAGTTGGTAGAAAACACCTAGTTTTTTCATTTCCATCGTTCTTCCTCAATATCTCGCCATCAAGGAGGAATCCCTGATGGAATTCCTAAAATATTTATGAAATCTCTTTCCGCCTACCTTGCCTCTTCTCTTCACTCCTTATCTAAGCCCTGATATATTTCCTTCTTATAGGAAACAACGTATCATTGTTTTGAATCTTACATGCGGATGGAATTCTTTCCAAAATTATTGGAAAGCCTTATTTACGACAAAATCTCTGTCCGATTGCGGTTAGTTATTGCTCCTGAGTCATGGCTTCCTTAATGTTGCTCTACCAATACTAACTTAACAGCATCATCCAGTTATCTTTGATTTTGGAAAATATTTTGGAAAAGCAGTTCCAATTCGATGTAATCTTCACGGATTTTCCAAGGCATTTTTAACCGTCAATTACAACCCGCTTTGTCTGAAATGTGGGGCTCTTGATATCTTGGGAACATTGTCGTCTTGGATGGAGTCTTATTTGTTCCGTGGTTCCTGTTGTGTGAGTCTCTACGGCATAACTTCGACTCCGTTCAGTCGCTAATCTGGTGTCTATTTCTGGACCAAAATCTTTTTCGCCTTTTTATAGATGACCTTCCTTCTGTGATCTCATCTTGTTGCCTCCTTTACACCAATAATTTTAGAATTCGGCGATCATTTATATCGCTTCAGGATATTCATCTCTTTATGGTGGGATTATTCGACCCATTAAAGCCTCTGACTTCATTCTAAGGTATTGATCAGCTTAGCAGTTTCTCCAGAGCAGGTTTGACTGGTAAGTGTTTGATTCAAATGGGTTGACACGAATTCTTCGGTATCAATGGAATTTTGAGCTTTTCTGTCTTCACACATGCTAAGGTCTGGGGGAATCCAATCAAAGACCGGCTAGTTGTTATTATTCAGGATTTTGATTGGAAAATTTGTTCTCTTTATAGTAGGAGTCAATGGGACTCAATCTTCTAAAGTTTGAAGGGTTATTTAAAATAGTCAGCTCAACTCTCAATGATCCTCTTACTATCAGAGATGATGCTACCATTCTCGTCCGTGCTAAGTTTGTTTCATTACACTCGTAAGGTTTAACAACAAGGGACTTTTGTTGCTTCGTTGAAATTGTGTATTCTGACGGGAAAGGATTTATTGTTTTCTATTCGGAACATTCTGTCGGAACGAAACATCACAACGATTATGGCGCACTGCCGAAACGAGTCTGTGGATGAATTGAAGGAAGTGATGGGGAAGGACGGAATGTTCATAATACGCCAGTAATTTTTTGCAGCCTCATATCAACTATAGCAGAGACCTAGAAGCACTAGGTTTGTTCAGTGTTCCGGAATTCCGGGATCAAATAATTCATTTCCATGTTATCTACATTTAACCAATTTTATCCGCAGTATCAGTAGAGGTTGCAAAACAACTTAGGTCTTAGATGTGAACCTACCGTCGAGCCTTGTAGTCGATAGAATAGTTATAATGGCGGTTATGATACAAAAGTTGCACGTTTTACACCCTTTTCGCCACCTGGGGATATTGGCAGTGCCCACTGCTAGGAGGTATGCCTAACTTGGATCTGATCGCGTTTTTTGATAACTTTATTGTTACAGGTAATATATTCCATTGATTCCATTGAGTAATATTTTCCTTTTGACAATGATAAGCAGGCCATGTTTGATTTGACATAATTTATTGCGATTTGATCACTACGTTTTTTTAAACATTGGTTTCATAACAATAATAAACTCCTGAAACACATTAAGACTATTAATAGACTTATAACCAACAGAGCTAACAATTAACTAAGGGTCTTTCAAGCAAACAAAGCAATTCAGATAAATGCACATATTGCAAAAACACAAAACTTCAAAGGATCAGGGTAAACTAGGAATTAGAATAAAGAATAAACTAGAAATATTAAAGAGATGAGTTAAAAAAATGAGACACTAAAAAAGGAGAACAAGCTCTTTGAAACCTTTGGAGCATTAATTGCAGAAACAGTTTTAAAAATATAAAAACGGACTCATCCCTAACACCGCATATCATTAATCGATACGCTAACAATAGAAACTTTAGAAAACAGATATACAGACTAACATAAGAAAAGGGCAATAAATAACAAACACAGGATCTAACACGCTTGTCAGTGCCACAGCAGCCAAGGCCAATAACTCACTGGTATCAAACCGAAAAAAATAGTTTTGGCTACTAGCATAAGAATTCACTTTTGAAGAAGATAATGACAATAAGGACTCGTAACTGGAAGCTTAAAAAAATTGTAGCAAAGGCCAAGTGGAATAAATTCATGGAGTTAATCGAACCTTAACCCTAGACAATGACGCATAACGCTTATTATTCACACCAATCAGATGTCCCTAACAGAGGATAAGGAATGAAGTGGGAACGCTGTTTGCTAAAACAGATAACTTTAGCATTTTAAGGAATAACAAAACCGCGGGATTGAGCAAGGCAACCCATATATTTCGTCTCAGACTCAATATTGTAATTGGATTTGACAGTTTTGAGTGGAATAAAACATTGACAGCAATAGTTCACGCTTTTCGGCAGTTTTCAGAGTGTCTGGTCGTAGATCAGAAAATGACCTTTTTGGAAAATTTTTAATAACTAACAAGTGTTGAAAGCCAAACAGCGACTTCATAGTTTTTTGTCATTAAAAAGAACATTGCAAATTAAACTCAGAAAATGCAATAGATAATATGGCTTAGTTAAACGGATTGTTATCCAAACTTGGATACGAAAAGGTAAAATAAAGGTAAAGAATGAAAGAAAAAATCAAATTTTTGGTAGTGAAAGCCATATAGCATGCAATGTATAATACAGGTGTAGGCATACTTTTTCTCGGTTTTTTTGTAATAGAAATACGTCATTTTTAAGAGGAAAAAATATATTTTGCAATCAAAACACAGCAAATCGGCTCCTACACTTTTGCTCAACTTTCAGGTACTTTATGAATACCATGCCCGAAAAACCGCTAATCAATTGCAGCAAACCATTTTTCAATTTTCGCTCCACAATTTCACTTTGCAATTTCCACGAAATCACTGAATTGTCATTCCCATCCAAACGATGTCTTCACTATGATTTTCACTGATTTTGCTGTGTGCTACGGCGCGTTTTCGTGTAATTGTGTAATGTCTTTTGGCCCATTCCTGTCATTTTTCAATTAATGCGCGGTTTAAATTTATCATTTGGTGACAAATAACGGTTCCACCGGGGTTCACGAGTTCAAAATACTGCCACAGAGTATGGAGTTCTTTCCGAAGCGATTTGGCCTTGGTGTTGTAGGACCGGCTTCTCCAGGAGAAAGCAAAACAATTTTAACCGCTTCGAATTTTCAAAATAAATCCATTTTTTGCACTAGTCCCAATTCCATGGAAAAATTTCCTTTCGTATCGCCGATGCAGCAATTTTTTGAAGTGAATTCGCGATTTTCTATCTGACGATCATTTAATTCATTGCTCGTAAACGTTTGCTGATCGTTTCCTGTGACACATTTAATGCTTCTTCTAATTGCCGTTGATTTCGAGTTGGGTCACCATCCAATAACTTCTGGAGTTCCTGCTCTTTGCATTTTTGTTGTCTACCAGAGCGCTCACTATCTTTCACCTTGAAGTTACCACTTTTGAATTGTCGAAATGATCTCTCAAATGTCCTAATTGATGGAGCGTGGCCACCATATCTTTTTAACCAGCGAACGCAGATTTTCGACATCCTTTTTATTCAGGTGGAACAAGAAAAGCAATGCAGACCGTAAATTCTCTTTTTCAGGTACAAAATTCAACATGATTGACCAACACGATAAAACAAACATGCAAGTTTTGGCGGACTTAACCTGTGTGTGTTTGCAGTTATATACCAGCCGATCGAAATGGCGTATGCAGTGGCGGATTTACCAGCAGGCTAAGTAGGCTTGAGCCTAGGGCAGCAGATTTTAGGGGCGGCAAATTTGAAAACCGATTTTTTTAGATTTTCTTCAGACGATTTTCTGATGTGTAGATATCTCTCTAGAAGTCCACAAGACACCTTTCCGACTTTTCCCTCTTCTCTTTCATTGTACTTTCAACGGGTACCGCAAACTCCTATATTCTACTGTAAAACACCCATATAACAAGGTACGAGACAACAAGTTTTACGCTTGCGAAAAATATTAGGTCGTGATTTGAGAAGCTCTGTTGTGTGGAGTAAGTGAACCGAAATTTACGGAATAAAAGCATCTATGTATGCGAATTTCCCATACTAATATTTCGAGTAGGAGTGTCGTAATTTTTAACGACACTTTCAAAATAAAGCTGCAGGGTTGCCAGATGCTGGCAGGCCCAAGTCGCCAGATTCGGAATCTGAGGTAGCCAAAAACGCCCAAATACGGGGGCATCTGAAAAAGCTCCTTAAATTTCCTTAGAATTACACTTTGAGTAGTGTAATTGCTTAATTTCTGTCTTAGTTTGCCCATCGCTACCTCTACCTCCTCGGTCCACTTAGACTTGTTTTTGTTTTTTATGTAATGTGGTTTGGTTTATGGTTAGTTACCACGTTAGTGGAAGGTTTATTAAAAAGTAAACGAAGTCAAATGTTTAATTATTTATATTCATTGATATACCAATGGTTTTCATATTTTCCCCACTTCCCCATTTATTCGGATTTAAAACACAATAATGTACGAAATAAAATACACAATTCAGTATAAATAACTGATTAAACAACGTAAACGGCGGCAGAAATTGGAGTAAGTAATCTGTCTTCTGCAGCAAAGAAGATGTAATGTAAATTTTAATACTATTCAAGTCGCCAAACGTTTTTTTAAGTCACCGCAAGGGGCTCTGACATAGCCCAATTGGCGACATGTAGCCCAATCTGGCAACAGTGTAAAGCTGCAATAAGGGCAAACGGGGAAGTCCCATACTTTAATAAACAAAGCCTCGATTGATAGCTTCCCGCAATATTTGCATAACGAATTCACACTTCTTTCTGGTGTGCATTGTGCGCTGTGATTTTTCAAAGTGTTCGTCGATTGTATGAATATTTCCATAGCACCGGTGAGTAAAAAAATTATAATAATCATTATACAATATAAATAATCATCCACAACGAATCAGTTTATTGAAAAAGTCCTGCAAAATATTTTTCAATTCGATGCTTGAAACACAGTCACGTTGAACAGTTGAATGTTTTTACGTCAACCTCTAATAGTATTCCAAAAAATTTCTCATGCTTCTATTGTTATTTTGTCTTTTTTTAATAAAGCAAACATCGGAATAATAATTGGGAATTAACATCTCATCGGGAAAAATTCAACAATCCCAGTTGTGGGAAAAATATATTAGAAATTTCGAAAGAATTCTTCTTTTCCCTAAAGTTGAAATAAATATTTCGAAAGCTATGTAAAGAAGTTTCGATTTTTTTGTGATAGCTTAAAAAAAATTACCGTTGTACATTAATTATTTATTCTCTGAGGTCTAAACAAAGAATCCTGCTAATTGCGTACGAGAAATAACCCTCATAATTTTATCTTTTTCATTTCAGTTCTTGGGTAAAAATTGTTACAATGAGTGATGGAAGAAAGCGAAGAGAAATCATCAATAAGTGATAGCAGCTTGAAAATTGAAGATATGTCTCAGACTCAGGGGTTAAATGATGACCAAGTGCAAACAACAGTAAATATAAACAAAGATCCGGCTTTATGGGAAATTAACGATACCTTAAGGGAGATTATCGCAAGATGCGGCTTCGATCAAAACAAGACTTGTGACTTCTCTAAAAGTGAAAAACTATATGCTAATCAGCGACGTTTCCTGCCAGTGAGTATCTTCCAAAGAAAAATGAAAAATAATGAAGTGAAAGACCGAAATTGGCTGGTTTATTCTGAAAGTAAGAGTTCCGTATATTGCGGACCCTGTTTGGCATTCGGTCCATTACAGAATACAACTCACTTTGAGAACCAAGGATTTAATGATTGGAAAAATGCAGAATACCGAGTAGCTCAACATGAAAACTCGGCGCGTCATAAATCTAGTATGCTCAGTTTGAAAGCTAGAAGTGAGATTCATGGTCAAATCAACAATTTACTCTATCTCCAAATTGATGAAGAAATTGCTTATTGCTGAAACGTTCTGACGACACCAGACATCGCACATGTGGACCAAGTCACTCTCGTGATTCGATACGTTTTGGAAACGGGAGAACCATGTGAAAGATTTCTCAAGTTTTTGCCCTCAGTGGGACATAAAGCTGAAGATATGTTTTGTGCCATTACTTCGGAACTGAAAACCTTAGGAATAGATATTGAAGACTGTCGTGGACAATCATATGATAATGCCGCGAATATGTCTGCAATGTACAACGGCTTACAAGCTAAAATTCAACGCCAAGTACCTTTTGCTTTTTTCGTTCCTTGCTCTGCCCACCCTTTAAAGTTAGTGGCAACTGCGACTGCTGAATCTTGTACAGAAGCATGTCGCTTCTTCATGTTGCTCCAAGAAATTTACGTTTTACAACGCTGGAAAAAATTAATAGCTGAAGTCGGAGAAGGGAAAACGGTGAAAAGAGTAAACCTCACGCGGTGGTCAGCTAGAGAGGATGCATGCAGAAGTTTGAGAGATTCTTGGCACGAAATCCTTAAAGCTTTGGAAACAATCAGGGATGATTGTACCGAAAAGCCTGTTACACGAAACGAAGCTACAGGAACTCTTCTAAAATTAGAACAGCTGGAAACGGCGTTAATGGTTGTTGTGTGGAATGTTGTTTTGGAAAGAATAAACAAAGTGAATTTACAAATTCAGGCTTCTAACGTAGATTTGATTACTGTAGCCGATCTTTATGAATCTCTTCGCAAATTTTTCTAGATCAACGAGGAAATTTTAAGTATTTCGAAGATAAGGCGATGGAGTTAAGCGTGTCGAAGCAGTATACATAAGACATGGAAAAAAGACAAACGAAAAGAAAAAAAAAAATGATGAAACGGCTGATGAAGAAATAAAAATGACCGCGAGTGATACTTTCAGAGTTGACACACATTTCTCGTCATCATTGATAGACTCGTATCTGAATTAGAAAAAGACAGAAGGCCTACAACAAGTTTAACGAAAAGTTTTCGTGTTTGACCAAAATGAGTGAATTGTCATCATCAACCCTTACAAAAAAAAGGTCTCGCCTTGGAAGAAATATATTCTAATAGTTTAGAGACTGACTTAGTTCAAGAATGCATTCATTTTCAAAGCCACATTTCTGCGGAAGGAATTTTAGTAAAACCAAATTCTGAATCATTGGAAAGTCTATCTTCGTTTCTGCGAAAACAGAATTTGCAGAACGTTTATCCTAACTTGGACATAGCTCTTCGTATGGCATTATGTACTCCAGCGACAAATTGTTCGGGTGAGAGAAGCTTTTCTTGTCTAAAAAGGGTAAAAAATTATCTGAGATCGACCTTAAGTCAAGAAAAATTAAACGTTTTAGCTCTTTTGTGTATAGAGTCAGCGCAATAAGGTTTTGTAAGAAATTTTAATAAGTTGATTAAAATTATTATTTTTTAACTGTTTGTAAGTGCAATAAAGATTATTTAACTACGTTTACCGAATGCACATTATTGTGTGAGTGGCATACCCTGCCTTATTAGTCAGACATCATTGAACTTTGATTACCTCAGAAATGTACTCAAAAACTATTTCTTGTGCAATTTGAACCGAATTGTTAGATTGTAAAGATAATCCAGGAACTGACAATTCACAATTGTAGAAGTAAGGGCGGCAAAAATTCAACAGCTTGGGTAATGTGTAAATCCGCCACTGGGCGTAAGTGTCAAATTAATATGCTGCGCACTTTCCGCTGGTGCCATTTTTTAGTAAAACCAGAAAAAACTTATGCATTCTCCTGGTAAATGTTATCGTGACTTTTTGGCTGAGCCGAAAATTGCTTAAAATAGCAAAATTGTGTTTTCCAATGTTTGTATATTTACACTAAATGTCTTTGCCATTAGGTTTCCTGCAAAAAAGGCTCTGCGAAATTCATTTCAGTGGATTCGTGCAACTGCTTATGAAACATACACGCATGTGTTGAAAACCGCGAAAATACACTAGTTCAAACTTCTAACACAAACCAACATCCTGATTTACACAAAAGATTGCATAGTTTCCGTCTTTTCGTGTTTGTTTTTTTCTATCTCATTTTGGTTATGTTTATTTCTATTAAACATTATTAACGAATAACACGAATAATTGTATACCACTTTCAGCACTCAGATCGTTATCGTGTATAACAAAAGCGTACAAATTGAATTTAAAAACGCTTAGGAACGGTCTAAGTGATCTCGCGCCAGAGTAGGTCGCACAGTGGGAAGCCATCGCCAATGTTTACGCTCTAGGATGTTCATTGAGAAAAACGATGGTGTTGCAGAGGGCAATAGTACGCCGGCACAGTACTGAGTTGAAGAAAAAAAACATTTATTCAATTGAAATTTCTGTGTAGCTGACAAATTTTCAGTTCATCACACAATTCATTGTAAACGAATCGAAAACGAACTTGGGCGGTGAATTGTTAGTTTATGGTCTTGTGGTCTTATGGTCATTGGTCCCGTTGCGGAATATGAGGTATTCCATCGGAAGGAATTTCGTTTGTTATTTCCAGGAGAAGGTCCTCGATAGTTCCGACGAAGCTAGAAAGGGTGTATGTTTGCGAAGTGACGTTGGCAACATACTTCGTAGTCCTGAATGCTTTTGGTTGCGACAACTGCTGGAGGAAGAAGCGAATAGCACCGACCATACCAATCATTCCAACTGGGAAAGCAATATCCTAGACGTCGGGTGGCCCGCTGACTATTGCGTTGGAGGAGAAGATCAAAGATCATCACTATCATCATCAGCATGATCATCATCATTGAGAGGACTGCGATGATGAACATCATCAAGCTCACTATGGCCATCGAATCTTAACTTGGAACGCGACTTGGCCAATGATGGCAACGTCATGGCTGGGTTGTGTGTCGTCAATTTTTCAAAGTCATCATTGGAGCAATTATGAGTTGACATGATCACATGCTGAGCTTGAAGCCCGCCGCCGCACAAGGTGCATTCATCACGCTATCATTGTTACAGTGAGATACGAAGTTGTGGTAACATTCGACAGAAGTAGGGAAGACCACAAGAAGACTGTTTTTCCGGCATCGAAATTCAGTTTCAGACATTTCGTTGGTGTCTGGAGCCGGGGAAAGGACTTCCGTCGAAAGTATTGTCCAGCGCTAGAGCGAGTTGCGCTTGGAATGTTTCAAAATAAGCAAAACGATCCATCAAATTCACGAGCTCATCCTTTCGATTCCGTATGGAGAAGTTGTCTGGGTGGTTTGCAGTTGGATGATCGCGTCATCATGATCTCAGCCACGCCACGCTGCGTTTATCACAATGACAAAAACACGATTTTTTCCTAACCATGGTTAATTTGACACGAGGCGGTTAAATACTAAGCCTCCAACAGTTCTTCGCGTTTTCTTCGCATCAAATGTTTGAATGTCCCACCTGCGTTGGCTACATAATATTTAATTTCCTTCGAGATTTCAGCACCTCTAGCGCAAGGAAAGATCGAAAAGTAAAAATATAATGGTTGTAGCAAGTACATGATCCGCGAGATGTTTGAGATCTGATGTGAAATAACAAAATAATGACATTCGCTCCACGTCAAATAGGCGGACCGCCTTTTCCGAGTAGGCTTGATGAATTTTCCCTCGTCGGATGCCATAGCGTCTCATATCCGATTTTCCAAGTTGGCCACGTTTCTTGTCCTGATTGTTTCTGTTTATCGCAAAAGATGAAGGGGTTTGTTTGTTCCGGCCAAGAAGCTCCTTCGGCTTATGAAGAAAAATGTGTGGATGCTTTTTCACAGTCGATGGAAGCCATGACAAAAAACGATGATCGAGTGTGGTTTATTCACAACAAAGCGACGATGAGTGTTAATATACTTTATATAATTGATGATTTACAAGATGAAGAAACAGCATGTGAGTAGTGTAATATAATAATGACAATTGAGCTGACTGTGAAAGACGGTTGAATGGATTTGAAGAGGTAACGATGTGGTTGTTGATGTTGGACTGCACTTTTTCATAGAAACTCGATAAGCTTCGACTCAAGGCTGATAATTAATCCTGCTTGTGTCTAATGAGTTTTGAAAAATTGACAAATATGCTTTCATTCAACCAAAAAAGTTGGAGTCCCGTTTACTAGAAATATATTTAGGAAGGGTTAAGCTGTGAAACAAAGGAATATTTATGATAAATCTGGTTCCACATTCCCATGGAGTCTACAACAAAAGGACTTTAATCTAAGATTGCGAGCAAAGTTTTTGATTTGCTATCAGTTAGTGAAACTTTTGGTTTCATGAATATTTTAGTTTTTTTAACGGCTATACTTGTAGCCAATATTATCTTACTCTGCAGACTATACGACGGAGAAGTGTTTATGCAAAGAAATTTTTCTAATTTTTATGGGTTTCAAAATTAGTGAGAATCCTTTTAACTCTTCTTGATTGTTTATGCATGAGCAGACTCTTTTGTTTTCCGAACAATCGACATCTTCCCACAGTTCCACAGATGCGTTGTTTTAATTGGGCCATCATGGCCTGCAATCTAGCTGAGCAAATCTAGCTGAAGGGATATGGAGCTAAGATACTTCCTTAGATTTTTTTTTCATACCATGCGATGTTTTGTTGATCGGTCTTTTGTTTGATTTGCTTAGTTCTAATTCTTCGGTGTTCGCGGTTGATTGAATACGATATATGCTGGAATAGAGATTCAACTTTTAACATTCTCTTGATTATTGGATTCTCAAGATCAGTCCGTTAAGTCACAGGACAGATACTTAAAAAGAGCCCGTAGTTCTATATAAGTTCCATTGTTACTCTGTGTTTCAGCTTTCTTATTATTATTATTATTATTATTATTATTATTATTATTATTATAATTGACACATTTGAAACACCATTATTTGAAAACAAATAATTTGAGAAACATGACTGGACTAAAAGGAATCGTCTAACGCTTCAGCAACAGATGGAAGTGTTAGAAATTTATTTCCACAACAAATGGCAAGAATATGCCGTAGAACAGTGGGTGAACAAACGGCGCTCACGCGGAATGGTGTCAAGAAGTTCGTTCAAAAATGCAAGATACGGGCTACCTAGTTAAAAAACCGACATGCACCCGTGTTTGTTCTTTGTCGTGAATTTGCCCGCGATGACCGAATATGTGCGCCAATGAATAAATCTAGATAAGTTTTTGACTGTTTCTCTGCATAGTTCTCATATTTCTTTTTCAAAAATTTGGGTTTTTCCTTATAGGTCATTTTCCGAATGATTTTTCTATTTTATCGGGTCTTTTCAACCAGTTTGTTAAAATCTTTCACAACGTCTCATAGTTCGATTTTGTCGCGGACAGTTCTGAGTTGTCTTGCCTCCATGACGCTATCAAAGTAAAGGTCCCATTAAAAAATTTTTGCGATTTTTAAAAGTATCAAGGGCTTATTTGAGACAAGGCTAACGTTGTGGCGTGAGCAATTGTTCGTAAAAGAAAGCGATAGCAAATGAATAATATTCGACCATGCCGTGTGTCGGATATTGTCCCTACTGCTCAGATTTTATGAAGGAATTTGCCAAAACACCCGTGTCCTGTTAGGTACTGATAAAAATAAAAGCAAATTTTTCAATGCATATAACTTACTCACGATGGTGTAGATGTTCTAATAATCTGACCCTTGAATGTCCAAAAGTGGTTCCCATCTGCAGTGGCTCCCACTTTTTGAAAGTTCTGGCGAAATTCCGACCTTGAACACCACCCATCGCAAAATGGCCCCTAAAGCTGGCCTTGCCATCAAGTTCCAGCTGTTCTTTGAGGACTGTTTGCGGCACTACCAAAAGAATACACCAAGATACAACTCAGTATCAGCAGGCAATCGTCAATGTTACCAGTTCTTGTAAGCTCCCTTTGCTTGTCTTACAATCTTTATTCGCATGGTTCCAGCCCAGATCTCAGCTCCGAACATTAATGCTGAGTTAGTTGACTCCACACATCTTGGTTTCAATCTCTCTCTCTTCTGCTTGTCTCAAATGTGTTTATCGACTACACATAGCTAACGCCTATATCACACTGCTAGCGAACATGCTCTCAGTAGCTTTCATTTCTCACGTTACGCCCAGGTATTGGACTGACACTTTAATGACATTTCGGCAACATAAATCGGGATTATCTCCTAGACAATCCATAGCATTTAGGTTTAACATTCAAGATGGGGGGGGGGGGTGGTGGTATTTTCAGCTTATAAGGTATTATTCCCATCGTATAATCCATACCTCGAACACTGACGAGCGGATATTTGTTGGAGGCGACTTTACTGCAAGAGGAACTGATACTACAGGTGGGAAATTCCAAGAAAATTTGGTATTATTTTACCTTCAGAGTGGTGTACCCGATGTCCTGCCGAAACATGTCTGTGCTGAAAGGAAAACTCAGGTCAACAAATGAAAAAAAAATTATTTGGTGCCGAGATCTCGTTAGTGGTTTTGTATTGGGTATGCATCGGGAGGACAAAAAATACTTTTTACTTTTTTTTCCTACGTGTAGTTATGGGTCTACCCCGTGTTTTTTAAATTTACTGTAATGAGTACTTTCGGATACACGGTTTCAAGTCTTATTAGTACCTTTCTATAAACAAATCGATTTTGATATCATGTCTTCATCGCGAAAAAGTTGTCTCAATGACACATATGTGTTTTGTTATATTTGTGGGGAATACACAATCAAAAAGTTCAGGAAGCCTATAACAGATTTTATAAAAAGTGCTTATTTTTCGTACTTTAAGTCACAAATTATAGAGGAAAAAAAGCCGTGGTACCTCAAATTGTTTGCAAAATGTGGTATGAACACTTGAGATAGCGGGTCAGTGGTACAAGAAGCCGTATGAGGTTCGGGGCTCCTATGCAACTGAGAGAACAAAAATCCACTTCGATGACTGTTACTTCTGCTGTGTCACTTTGCATGGTGTTAATGTTAAAAAAATGACTTATCCAGACTAACAATCGGCTAGAAGACTTTTACCGCATTCAGAAGTACCTGTTCCAACATTTTGTTCTAACCGTGAACCATCATTTGAGTAAACTTATAATAAGGTGTCTAGCGTGTCACGTATTCCGATGTGTAAGCGATATTAAACAAACAAAAAATATATACATATAAATAAATGAATAAATAAAATAAAAATTTATTTTAAATATATTAATTAATTGTTTTGGTTAAGTTTTTTTGTATGTACCCATATTGTTAAGTTAAAAGAAAATCGAGATGACATAGAAGTAAGAATAAAATATAAATAAAATAATTTATAGTTAGAATTAGGTATTAAGTAGTATTTAGTTAAATCATATTAGTAACAAACAAAACAAAAATAAATAAAAAAAGTCTCAGTAAACATAAAATGCCAGAAGAAAAAAGTCTGAGAAAAAAAAGATTCCCAGTAGCAAAAAAAAAACCAAAAAATTTCTTGGAAGTTATTAGCTGGATCAATATAAGTATCAATCGAGGATCAATAGAAGAATCAATCAATAGGACTACCAATCAATAGAGGAAGCACGATCCTAGGTAGCGCAGTGTAAAAAGTGGAGTCCCGAAACCAACTGAGGTGCAGATTCATGCTAGAGGAAGCAGAGGTGTTCAGAATCCGCGCAGGACAGGACAGGACAGGAATTCACAGGTGGTCAGAATTAGCAGAATTAGCGCCGCAATATTCACACGTGGTTTGATCCTTTGGTATTTGATTCTTTTTATTTATTTATTAACCTAATATATGTGTGTGTGTGTGTGTGTTTATGTGACATGGAAAGATCAGGGCTTAAATAATGTCCTAACCCCCACGCCCACGCGGTGAGCTAGTCGGTTAAAAGTAACTTTCTTCGGCCGCCATTATACGGCCTTTGTATTTTCAAATAACCCTGTCTCTTTAACCTTTTTCATTTCTTTTCTTGTCGCAGGTGCGACCTATCGGTTGCCCCTATTATTATTATTTATACATTATTAATTATATATTTATTATATTTATAATTTTTTTTTTTGAAAATACATCACAAGCAATAGTGATATCGAAGAAATAGCGTCTACAGAGCCAAACCCTTTTACCCAAGTAGAATTTAACGACTTAAGAAGGGATCTTGAACTACACAAAGAATCAGGTTAAAAAGTGACTTTCTATCGTGCAAGAGAGAAAGACTTAGTCCTTTTTTTTTAATCGGAGCATGATCTTGTTTTTTGAGCGGATGTGCTAGGCCTCCTTCTCAAAATTGGTCTTTCAGAATACCAATCAAATGAATGGCGTCTCTTCATGGCTCTAAACGAAGCCTTAAGTGTGTTCTTTTACACAATGGCAACCAACATGGTTCAGTTCCCGTTGCTCATTCAACCAAATTAAAGGAAGAATATCAAAATATTGCATTTGTGTAGATCTCAAGATGGTTAACTTCTTTTTAGGACAACGAAGTGAATACATCAAATACCCATGTTTTTATTGTGGGATAGTTATTGTGGGATAGTGGGATAGTCGTGCCAAGAATCAACACTGGACCAAAAGAGATTGTCCTGTACGTGAGATGATGGAAGTGGGAAAGCAGAATGTAATAAACCCATCTTTGGTTGCAAAAGAAAGAATTATTTTGCCCCCTTTGCACATTAAACTAAGTTTGATGAAACAATTTGTAAAGGCGTTAGATAAAAATGGGCAATGTTCTCTTTATATAGTGAGAAAATTCCCTAGTTTAAGCACACAAAAGATAAGAGCGGGTATTTTTGATGGCCCACAGGTAAGAATATTGATAAAAGATACCAATTTCCCAAGTTCAATGACCAGTTTGGAACAACTTGCCTGGAATGCGTTTATTGAAGTTACTAAAAACATTTTGGAAAATCAAAAGTCAAGTAACTACGCTGAAATTGTTACCAACATCCTGGAGAATTTCAAAAAATTACGATGTAACATGACCATCCAAGTACATTTTCTCCACAGTCGCCTTCATCAGTTTCCAGAGAATCTTGGTTCCTATAGCGAAGAACAAGGGGAGCGGTTTCGCCAGGACCTAAAAACTATGGAGGAGAGGTACCAAGGTCGATTTGATGAGCATATGATGGTTGACTACTGCTGGGGGATGCAACGTGATTTTCCTGCTACACCTCATTAAAGAAAGTTTTTATAAATTCTTATGTATTTTTAAATTCTTATGTAGAATTCAATATATGTTGTTTTTGGTGTAAATATTTTTTTTTCTCTTCAATTAAAAATCTAAAAACCAACACGTAAAAATCAATGTTTTTGCTATAAATGTAATTAGTATAGGGTCCTAAATTAGAAAATATTACGGCTTCTTGCCACCAAAACCACTTTTGACCAGTGTAATGAATCATCAATGCTCATATGAAAGACTCGAACTCAGTGCCCTTACTTCTTCATATTCTGTCACTCAAATTCAATCACAATCATGAATTCAATTCAAATCAACATCCATGGATCATTGAGAAGACCAACGTCATGAAGTTCTCTAATCTGTTTTTTAAGGAATGGGCCCATCATCTCCGGATTACAGCTGGAACCAAGGAAGCCAATGGTGGGTTCAGAGACAGCTTTTGCCTCCTCTTTGATGATGATTTAAACAATTTCTACCCATTTTAACATCGATTGCTGCCCAGGGTTGCATAGTCTGCTTCAATGTTAGATCTGATTAGTATGTAAAAGGATTTACCGCCCACGGCCCTTTCCACTATTTTTTCTCATGTAAAATTATAAGGCGCGGTAAAATGCCTCTGTTTCATCTATGTCCTTTTTAAGAAAATATCGCTGGGCACAAAATATCTTCGTGCAGGTAGCAGAGATACCACAAAATTTAATTAAAATATGAGGAAGAACTCCGTTTTGAAAATTGGTATTGTTTTGAAGGAGATTGATGCTTTGAGACAATTGCGAGAGGTCAGTGTGTAGTTTTATGTAAGGCTGGTATTTTTACTTTCCTTTAATAAAGTAGTTATCTATTTTATGTTACTTTTCATAGTGCGACGATATTGCTCCTTTTAAATTTATTATTCTATGAGTAGGGGAGGGTGGGGTTAAACGGGGACGTTAAGGGAAATGTTAAATAAAAGAAATATTTTCTAAAATATCAGTCAACTTTATTGAAGATCTGTTATCTCACTATATTTACAGAAAATTTTGTCAAACAGATCACTGCTTACATTAAATTAAAAAACACAAAATAAAAGTTTTCCAAAAGTTTACTTTTTACGGTTTTGCCCCATGTGTGGTCCAAAACCGTGTATACCAAATTCTCATACCTGGCATTACCCCTTAACAACGTGAGAATTTGAAATCGTCAAGGTCTTCTGCTTGCCAACCAGTACAGCCTTCATGTGCCCGTTTCCTGCATTGCAGACATTGCACCCACCCATCGTTTGTTCGCGTATTTCCATAAATTTCATTGCAATAAATACACATATCATCGGAAGTAGTTTGACTTCGAGAACTTTCTATTTTATCAATTCTTCTCGGGACGCCTACCTTCCTTATTTTTTTCTCGTTATTTGCTTCAAGTTTCAATTTATATGGCGAAGAAGTAATGACAAAACCTTTTCCTCGACGAGAATTTGATGTTGGTTTATTTAAAACATGAGGTTTAGGCATAATATCAGCCGGAGGGAATGCTAAAGGAAACGACGCTGGTTGTCGTAAAGTGCTTGGCAGTGGGCTCCTTGGTGTGCCTGAAGTGATTTGCTCTGAATTAATTCGTTATGTTACAGCTGTTTTCTGCTGCAATTCGAGCATTGGAGTTTTATTATGAACTAAGTTTGTTGTAGGATCTGTGAACGTAATTTCGTTATCTGTCGTGCTCGCAGATGCGAAATCAAAATTAGAGAAAGTATTTTGGTTTAGTGGATAAATTCCAGTTTTTATGAAGCCACTCATAGAGTTCTGCAGTGTTGCTGCTTTAGCGTACGCAATCCCAAAAAGCTTCCCAAGTTGAAATTGGGTTACAATACGACCTGGACTGTTTCGCAGACATGTCATTACTTCTCGGCTATAATACGTACTCAACGGGCCCATGATGCTCACGTCGAGGGGTTGTAAACGATGTGTGCAGTGAGGAGGAAAACTGACGATGATGACTCCGTTCTCTCGTGCTCTCTCTATAAGGGAAAGATTTTTAGTGTGCGTTGTGTGTCTGTCTATTAAAAGTCACACAGTGTCGGTCTTAGTGGGTTTGACGTTTGCAATAAAGTAAGTTAACCATTGCACAAATATATCACTTTGTATCCAACCACTGGGATGGCATGCTGCAATAGTTCCAGGAGGTGCTCCATCTAGCAATTCAGTCTTCATTCGGGCTCTGGGGAAAATTAAGAGTGGCCGAACATAAGCACCTGCAGCTGATACACACAAGACGGCCGTAGTCAATTGTCCTCTTTCAGCAGAAGATATCAGACTGACTTGCTTCTTGCCTTTTAAAGAAAGAATTTTCGATTTTTTTTAGGCTCAGTCGTAATGCCGGTTTCATCATAGAGGTATAAGATAAAAGAGAGGCTATTCCCGTGTATGTGACTGTCCGTGAGCGTCCAAAGAATTGGATTTAGCTAATTTTCCCCTTTCGTAGCTGCTTCATCTTCGGCAATTTTCGGAACTTCCATAATTCAAATGCAAAATATATTACAACTTAAATGGTGAGAAATTTTCTGTTTTCTAAAAGCCCGCCCAATTATCTCTTTGCGCAACAACTTAAACATATTACCTACAAGTTTCTTTAGCCCTCAAATGGGAAATTTACCATTTAATTATTTATAAATCCTAAAACTAAGTTGTTAAGGATGATACTTTTTCTCATGAAATTTAAAGATAAATATCTAAACTTTGTCGAGGTTTTCCCCAAATAAATTGGTGGCAATAGAATTTTATTCATATTTTGTGGGAGAATGAAACATTCTCGCCATGCAAAACATATATTTTTATTGATAAAACTTAATTTGAAATCAATGTTTACAAATTTTAATACGATGCGAATTGTCGGATACATTCATAATTTCAATTTGACACTGAGCTGAATATACAGTTAGATAAATAATTCTACTTGAAGGTATGCGCACACTCAAAAAGTGTATGGCCAAGTTTTTTTTCTAATATTATTATGAAATTGAATTACCGGCGGCTGAGTATACTCTAAATTATGAGAAATTTTACATCTCAAAATGCTTATTCATTGAATATCTACAAGAACCCGGTTTGATAGAAATTTCTTGGTGAACTCTTTTTTGATTTAATGTTGGTAGAATAATGTACATGCACCCTCAATTCGTCGAAGCCATTTCTCCTATTTCAGTTGGTTCATTGCTCGGGTTTTTTCGATTGCAGCCGAACTGAACGAATTGACAAAACAAGACTAATAATCTGTGTTTTGATTCATTTCCGGAGTGATTTACGGGCGAATTTTGTAATTAACTTGTGTCAAACAAATTTTTCAACGATAAAAATTACAAATCGTGAGTGCTACTTTATTTGTGATTGTGGAAAAGTGCAAAGACAATAGTGACAGTGATTTTTAAAGACAAATATAGACAATGAAGTGTGTGATTTTCACTTGCAGAAATCACACTTGTTCGCGGCCATCCGGGGTGTGGTTTCATAGGTAAATTTTAGATAAATAATTAATTTTTAACTTTTGCGTTGATTAGGTCAAGATAGATGCCTTTTTCAATTATAATGTAGAAATTATTGGTTTGTCGGTCAATAAGATTGTTTACAAAGGCGTGGCTTAATCTTCGGCTTGAGCTTTTGACACTCACCTGAATTTTTTGTGCGTTAAACTTTCGCGAACCCGTTGGCATAGTTCAAAAGTTGTTAAAATTTTGTTGGTATTTGTAAATTTTTGCAAATGTTTGTAAAAAGTGGGCGGTTACGACGCAAAAGTGGCTTATCGTCCTCTCTATATCTAATAACTCTATGGGTTTCATCAACATTAAAAATCTTTGTTGGCCCAAATTTATGTTTGTCGTGCAACTCTTCTAACAAAGAAAAAAAATTTAACGACGTTTACTTTGTTGAATCTCATTGCTCTCGCAACTGAAGTATGTTCCGGAAGGCGCAAAGATAGCTCTGGATGGTGACGTAAAAATCCGTACAGCCTGTCCATTCCGGCCAATTCGTTGTCCTTATTAAAATTATGAAGTAGGTATGCCATTTTTTCCGCCATTTGAATAGCAAGATGTCGTAAATCTCTGTAAGTTAGCCCGAATAATTGAGCTTAAAAGTTTTTTATGTGCTGACATATTAAACCTTCTTGATCCGGTGCAAAAACGGCTTTAAATCGACCAAGACCTTTTTTCGATGCAGCTTCGCTGTTTTGAACTTGGCAATACTTTTTAATCCTATCTTCCAGCGTAGATTGTGGTACCGAAAATTTTCGAGATGCGATACGATATCCACTCTTGCCCTCTATCACTTCTGAAATGGCATTTTTCATTGATTCTTTGCCCCACGACTGTCGATTCGTTACTCTTTTGTAATTGCGAGGCATTTTGTGGTTGACTGTAACAATAAACCAAACAAAACCATGTTTAGAGCAAGAATGGATTAACACTTCCGAATTGTACAAAACCGTGTACCACCCGGTATTACCCCATACGGTTTTACCCCAAATGCAGGCATGAAAAATAATTAAACCAAATAACCTCAAAACACAATGCAATACAGATTTTGACAAATGCTCGTTTAGTATTATCTCATATTCCACCTTTACATAAAATAGATATTCAGCTTACCTTTATCTTTGAAACAAAGACACACAAATCAAATCCGTCCAATAATCTTGCAAAACACTATACAAGCTTTTTTTATTCAAACAACCCACAGGAATTTGAAAAGCGCTCTTAATAAATAATGCCATGTGCCGATTTTACCCCCATACCCGGTTTTGGACAACACCCCCCCCCCCTACTTTCTTTCCTTGGCAGTTTTCAGCTTGTATTTTTTCTTGTAGTCGGACCTAAGATCATAAGATTAACGAAAATGAACTGTCCTGCTTTGAGGCGTCCTTTTGACAAAATGAGGGATCTGCAGGACCGATATCTGTTATAGCCAAAAAGACTCCCTACCCCAATGGGATTCTAGTTGAAGTGCTGCAGTTAATATTGTCTCCAACCTGCTCCGCTGTTCGTTCAACGCATGGCTGTGTCAACACCCCCTTACCTATCAGACCTCGGGATGATGAGATGAATCGCGAGTCGTCTTATTCTACACAACAATAATGGTTACTCTGGATGTAAGAAATGTATTGAACTGTGTTAGATGGGCGGACATCCGGGAATCGCTTCATTGAGGCAAATAGATTTCTGCTATCCTGGAAATCGTTTTAACGTAACAAAATATCAGATGTGGTAGATGCTCTGAGAGACAATCGTAGCCGTAGCCGTAAGATGATTTATGCGTCAAGTGCCGCGAAGGGTATCATCCATAGTCCACCCATAGAAAATCTCCATTTCATGGACGTGGTTCCAATTTTGGGGAGCGAAAAAATAAAGTAAGCCACACCCAGTGACAATGTAAGGAAAACGAATTTTATTTTGTCAAACGAATTCTTTATTGAAATGTTCTAAACGCAATTTTCGCACCGACTTAGTCTAGTATCTAGATTCGCGTCAACTGAGAGAACAAGTTATAATTTCCCGGATTTAATATTATCTAAAACTGCCGACTAAGCGTCTGGCTTTTCGCATGTTTTGAGAAACGCGGCAAAATCATTGCAGACGGTTTCATTTTTCTTGTCTTCTAATATTACTGCATTTAAAGGATTTGATGCAGGCGCGTGTAACATTTTTGTATCAGTGCATACATAACTAGCTACCAGGTGATAAAAGGTAGATCTCCTCGAGATCACTTGTAATGAGTGCTCGATGTTTTGTACTACTTTATAGGACAAATGTATGAGTTGATACACTGAGCAAGGATTTACACCACAGGCCATTGGCTGAAGTGCAAGTCTTGGGAATTGCATTCACATATTGAAGGATCCCTGGAACGTCATATTTGCTAGTTACAAGGGAGGTCCTGGCAAAAGTCCTAAGAGTTTGTGACAAAGTGAAAGTGGGTTTTACTTCTGATCACTGACTAAAGGCGGTAGTTCAGAGTGCATGGCTTAACACGTTACTTCTTGATCCATTGTAAAGTGGGCGGATCTTTTGGTGTTAGTTGCACAGCACTAGTACACAGGACTAGATCACGGTCCCCCAGCTGCATGTTTTGCATAGAGCAGTTGAATGATTCGCTGTATTCTGTTCTTTGTCCGACAAGGATGAAAATGTGGTTTTTTTTTTCTCTCCATTTTCGGAATCTTTCACTTTCGAAATGGACTTATGTCGCATTCCTTCTGTATTTTGTTTCGAGTACATTCGCGTTTGGCGCTGTGCCACCTGCGGTGTATGGTTTCGTTTAGAGGTTTTCGGTCTTTAGTGTCCCTTATTATAGGTCCAACGTACAAACACATAGAGGTCATTTTATGATCCACAAAAGCATAGAATCCCAGTGATGCAGGCAGGAAAAACTCCTTAACTTTAAATTTTATATTTAGTGGGAGTCTTTTGATTCGGCCCAGCGCTTCTTATCGGCTGTATTTCTGGGGTAGTGTCTTGACTTTAATAAAGTTGTCCTTACAATTCAAGATTATGTCCGAATACGAGCTTAGCTGTTCGTTTATGGTTCAGCCATCGAATGTTTTTTGACTGCAAAGTAAGCCCAAATAAGAAGTTTAGTTATAAAAATGTTATAAAATAAAATAGGCTTAATTTTATTGAATATATTTTTTTTTCATTGTAAGTACTATCTTTCTGGTTATTCATGAAGAAAGATTTCATTCTTATGGAAGCCGCGGCTGACCTTTGCGTACTGCATTCGGTCGTTCGAATTTTTAAACCCATTTTAGATTGTGTGCGGCTCTATATCGGCAATGCCTGCTTCAATATTGGTTTTCAAGTGGTCAACTGTTTACGGATTACCTGTATAACACTTGTATTTCATGGCACTCTCGGGAAAACATTCAAAGACGTCAAATCACTGCTCCTTGGCGGCTAATTGATGCTCTCGGACTTTGACGCACATGTTCGGCCATAACGATCACATTTATGGCAGAACAAACACGGGTACATGTTGAATTGTCAGCTAGGTAGCGTGTGTCACGCACTTTTTGCACAAACTTCTATACACCGTTGGGTATGAATGCTGTTAGCCATCAAATTTTGTACGGGATTTTTTTTGCGATCTTGAACCAATAACACAGGTCTGCGACCAAAAAACTGCATAGGAATTTTTTTACATTTTCTTACAGATTTTGACCTCCCAAAAACAGAAAAAATATTCAAATTATTATATCACATAAGTTTTTATGTATATTGCAGTATCTATGTTCATTGGTAATAAACCTATATGATTTTTATTTGATAATGGAGAAAAACAACCTGAGCCGTTGGTGAGACTGGGAATGTTTTAACATCTTGAGACAAGTCAAATGACGTATATCGCTTGAAAGAAAGAAAAGCTCTCAGTAGACATACTGATATTCAAGTGAATAGTGCTGTTGTCTGTTAATCATGGCTACAAGGGGTTGTGTTATTTCTCCAAACAGTTTTTGTTATATCCGTGGTGAATTCACTATTAAAAGTCAACAGAGAAATATAAGTGATTTTGTAATGAAAGTTTATTTTGCCTACTTTAAATTAAAACTTAGTGATCAAGATAAACCATGGGCCCCGCATAAGGTGTGTAGAAGATGCGAAGAAGATCTTCGTTTGTGGTTTAAGGGAAAGAAAAATGCATTTCGATTTGGAATTCCTATGATATGGCGTGAGCAGAAAAATCACACCACTGACTGCTACTTCTGCTCAGTTGACGTAAAGGGATTCAATTCAAAAAACAAAAGAAACATAAGTTATCCTAATCTTGACTCAGCTATACGTCCAGTGCCCCATAGCTCCGAGATATCTATCCCGCAGCCACCTTCCAGTTTGGATGAATACCCTAGTGAGTTGGAGGACGAAGCTACATTACCTCCTCCGGGTGAATCAAGCTCAGATTTATCTTTTGACGAAGATGGAAGGCCTCAACTATTTTCTCAAGGTGAGCTCAAAGATTTAGTAAGAGATTTAGGTCTTTCAAAAGATGCAGCCGAACTGTTAGGTTCTAGATAAAAAAATAAAAACCTTTTATCACCTGGCACTTCTTTCTACTGGTACAGACACCGAGAAAAAGAATTTACCCAGTTTTTCTCAAAAGAAGGAAATTTAGTTTTCTGCAATATTGTGGAAGAACTCATACATCGCTCAAGGCTGCAAGATAAGCTTGAAGGTCCATTTTTTACACTCTCACATAGACTATTTTCCTGAAAACCTGGGAGCTTACAGTGAAGAGCAGGGGGAGCGATTTCACCAGGATGTCCGTGATATCAAGAGAAGGTACCAAGGGCGATGGGATGTCACTATGCTTGCTGACTACTGTTGGCTGCCTAAGCGAGAAACTGAAGATGAAAATCGGAAAAGGACTCGTCAAAGTATCAAGGAAAAGAAGAAGAGGTTTCATAAAGAACATGAGTAAGTATGTGTATCAAAATAATGTTTCGTTTGCTTTAAAAATAAATACTTATTGTTTGAAAATTTTGAATAAAGGAGTGCTTTAACCAATTTTTTGTGTTTGAATTTGCAAAAAATCCTTATGTGATAGAAAAAAATGACCATTACTTTTGAAATCAGCGCACTTTAAAAAATTTAATTCAGTAAAAATATCTCATGCAGCTGACAAAAAATTTTTTTTCGCAGACCTGTGTAATCTTTGTTGTAGGAATAAATTTCCAACACTTCCCAATTCGCTTAAGCGTTATGTGTCAACTGAAAATAATATATTGAATTTGAAAGGATGAAAATAGCGTTTGTTTATTGAAATAACGACATTAGTGCTGGACACACAGTATACGTCCATGTTTTCGAGGCAGTTCAAACTAGTTGTTTCTGCTGTACCTATATGGTTATGGTTATATGGTTAGTAAAGTGAACTCAGTTGTTGCGTCCGCCTTCTGTTTTTTTGTTGTTGTAGTCCCTTATGTGCTCACGCTATCTTATTCATATTTAATTTCCTGTTAGACCGATGCACATTTATTGGCATATGCACCCTGGTTGTTCATTGGGTCCCAGTCGTTGGTGTTGGATGATGCGTCATACATTTTGGGAATGTTCAAGATAAGCTAAGAAGCGAGGTGACTTCTTCGCCGAAATTGGTGAATTCCACTTCCATTTTCACTTCCCACTTCCCGGGAATTATAGTTGAAGAAGTGCTTACCATGAATGACAAACTGATTCGCATTAGAACTTCCGCTTGGCAGTGTTGACAGTTGAAAAAGGCAAACTGAAGTATCAGGAGGCGCTGGCGATTATGGCTCCTCTTTAGCTTTCCATGCTTCCCGGTAAAGATGAAATCCCCATTATCGGAATAATGTGTCAAACGGTTCCAGGCTAATTAATAAGCAAAGCAGAGGAGGGGCGGGCGGTCCATAATCATTGCGTATCTAGGAATCCCATATACAGGACGTGAATAGGTTAAATCTCCCTAACGCTAGTAAAATGGTAAACAAACTGGATTTGTTTGATTGGAAGTCGCGTTTGGTTCTGTTAAGCTGTTCCATTTAATTTTGAAAGGGATGTTGTAGAATGCTACTGTGTTTGAAATAAATGTAAAGGAACAGGTGCCTGGTGTTCTGTATCCAAATGTGGTCCCATACTGGGTCAAATAAGTTTTTAAAGAAGAATCGAGACTAAAATGAGGATTATTGTTGTGGAGCTAACTATTAGTTGGGTATTTGCCCGTTTTTTTGTGAAGTCAACGTTTGTCTTGCATGTATGAGCGTAGATCTTCTTTGTTACCGTGCCTCATCCCTTGGTAGTGCTTACCGTGCTTAAGTCCTTGTGTGTCAGTTATTTAATATTTTCCTTATGCCGGCACCAGCTGCAGAAAAATGCATTCCAGTCCAGACCGGTCCTTTAATTAATTACTCCACAATTCTATAACCCATTACTCCAATTCAAAACCTGCAACATCCATTGCGGTATGGAATTGCAATTACCGCCCATTCATTCTACCATTTGACATTCTTTTCACTGTTGCGATTTCAAGATCAAGCACACATTCAATGTTGATACGAGCAAACATATATCATACAAAAAACAACTGGAAGTGCATTCTTTTGAGAATCTTTCAAGTTATTCAGCCCCATCGGTGGTTGCATTCGATGTGCGATGTGCAGTTTTGTGTCCAATTTTCCTGTCAAACACGAAATATTTTACGTTTCGAAGACTTAAATTTTCTACAATTTTGAAGTCGTTCTTGAAAAATTTATTTGCTAAACGTTGCCGTCATGAAAATGATGATGAATGACTCCGGTTGCCAGCTTAATTAATTGCACTCGCGACTTTCCGCGGTTTCGTACGTAACCGATGTACGTTTGTATCCATTACTCAGGATGGAATGTAAGTGGAAGATGTTTCCAAGCAACGGTAATGAGTGTGGTGAGCGTTTTATTTTATTTCAAAGAAATGAAGATAGATTTGGGAAAATTGAAAGGAGTTAATGCCATTTGATTGGATAATCTATGAGAGAAATGCGAAATGTGGGAATCTAAATTCCGTAATTGTCTTTTTTTGTTGAATTAAACCAGGTCCAGTCATAATACTATGAACGACAATGGATGAACTCGCGAAGTTTTCAATCGTGGACTGCAGAAGGAGGGCTCAGAAGTCAAGTTACAGCTTTGATCCGAAGCTTCACCTCTCAAGAAAGTTCACATACGAAGCGGAGCCTCGGTCGCAGCAGATAGGCGCCAAAATCTTAATGATTGCTACGTTTCATCCTGCCGAAGTTGGTTTTCTAAGAAACTTATGTTACCAATTAGTTTTGTTAATTTACTGATCGTGCTCCATTACCGAAGCGCGCACGTTCCACTATTTGCACTTATTGCCGCGATCAATGATCGGCACACCAAAGAGGACATCATCTGGTTTGGAAAGTAATCACGCAAAGTAATAGCGTATTTCAGGTTTCCCGATAAAAAAAATAAGTGCAAGTAACTTAGCCGGGCTGACTGACGGCACCAGTGAGCCTGGCTAGAGTAGACTAGTCCCATTTTCGCTTCCGATGTGGTATAATGAACGTCATTTATAGCTGACGTTGTTGGGAGTGATGCTGGATCAGAGTATCTGCTACTTGCAGGTTGTGCTGGCGTTTGATCGATCGAAATTGATTAACTGTCAGTCAATCGATTGTTGGAAGCTGGCATTCACTCGGACGAAAGATAGAAGACAATAAGATGTTGCTATAAATTGTCGGTTATTGAAATGGCTTTCTTTACTGCCATCCCCGGTAGGTGAAACGCTTCAATCCCAGCAACATTGCAACCGAGAGTGATTGAAATGAATTTTCCAGGAGCTGAATACAGGTGTTTAATTAAAATGAGAAGTTGTATATGTGTTTTGTTCGCAATGAGATAAGTCTTTGCATGGTATTTCATACCATACAATGTTCAATATTTTGTGTTCGCCAAATCGAAAAATCATACTCATACTCCTAAAATTGGCGTATTTTTTAAATTCTAAAAAAGTCGCGATGTAATTGCTGTATTTAACCAAAAGTCGTTCTATTTTAATTTTCATCATTTCATATTTGAGGTGGTTTTCAGCCAGAGAACCGAGAATTTTTTGTTCTTCGAAATTTCGAAAATAAGGACACAAATAGATTTAATTTAAGAGAAAGCAGTATCTGGAGTTTTGAAAATATTCACCATAGGCAAAGGTAAATACAGTTTATTACTTTTTGAAAAGAAGCCGCGGAGTATTAAGTTGAAGTGAAAAGGGACCCCCTACAAAATTTATCAAAAAGGTTGATAAAGTGTTGAAGGAAGCAGGTTTCGTCTACAAGAACATATGTGGTTGAAAAACGTGCTATCCTCGTTACCAAGAACTCGATATGAGCGGCTAGTACCAGACTGATTTGGAAACGAGCCTAGGCAAATTGATGAAATAAATAACCTGGGATTGAAGTTGAGGGGTAAATTGATTAAGCACACAGAAGAGCTCATAAGTAAATTAAATGATCTGACCTTTGGAGAAAACTGAGTACCATTTAACGTAACCGCTCTATTCCCAAACGTTACCGTGAAACGAGCTTTGTGGATCAGAATGTATCGAAGGAAATAATCATAATCGGGAATGGAAAAAGAAAACAATAATATCTAGCAGTCTACCTTCGAATCAGGATTGTTTTTTTTCAAATCCATGAAAAAATTCTTCAAAATCAAGGAAGGCATGGCAAGAGGAAATCTACTCTCACTGTAAATAGAAAATGTTTTTATGGTCAAGTTCGAGCGAAAAGTAGACAATCTAGGATTAGTGCTACGATTGTGGCTTGGATATAAAATCAATAATATGCATAAAAATATTTACTTTACGAAGTCGGGAATAAAAACTTCCCTTGTCGGATCCGATCATTACGAAATGGAGAATAACAAACCCCCTTGTGGGTTCCTGGTCAAGGCTATCGGATTCCCTGTCCACTTTAACACAAATGATACATGACGAAAATTTCGTGAAAATAAATCCAAGCCCAACTATCGTAATTGAGCAAATTTATAGTTCATTTTAAGAGATTAATTTTAAAGAGATTTAACGCGGGAGCATTTTGAAGTTCACGGAACGGAGGGTAAGAAGTGAGTGTAAAATTACAGAATGTTTTTCTTTTTCATGAAAGTGATACATTCTTCTCTAATACATTCTTCAGATCTTTCAATAAGCTTATGCATTCGTTTACAAAAAATGTTTTGCTTTTGTCCGAAAAATAAGCTTGAACTGGGTTCTTTACTTCTTCATCGCTTAAAAAACGTCTCCCAAAAAGTTCGTTTACTTAGGCTCGACATCAGCTCTTTGTGCTGCCATAACATATGTCTCGTGAAGACTTAAAAGTCTTGCCATTGATGATGATAAGACAACTCTAGGAAGACTATTTTGGAGACATTTGATCTCACATCTTTCACGATAAGAGAATTGTTTGACGTTTGGCGAAGCAAAATGGAGGAATATAAACTCTCACAGAGTGAGACAACAAAATTAATAAAATATTATTGCCTTTGGAAAATGAGTTTGAAATATTATGAACGCCTTGAACTCAAGAAAATGTCGTGGTTTGAAATTGCCCATGAATTTTGTACAGCAGTGAACGCAGCAAGAGAAAGCCACTAAGGTCTACATATGTGCAAGACCAAAAATGAATTGAGGAATCAAAGAATTCGGGAGCCGATGGTGGTATTTACTGATTTTATGTATTTAACTTCAATGAAGTTGAATTTTTAAAAGATAGCATAGAAATTCGGATAATTTTAGCGTAGTAAGTATTAAAAATTCTAAAAAAAGTCTCGCCCATAAAAGTTGGTTGAGTTTTTCAGGAAGATATTGCCACAATTTCAGAAGCGGAAGAAGAAAACGAGGATTTTCTCTGCAATAAAAACACGGATACATCAGATGCTCTTTATAACTTCTCGGAAAATTCAACGATAAATACATACGTACTACTGTGATCAAAAAGTAAGGTGAAATAGCCATTTAAAACTCCCGGGCATTAGGAAGACAAGTAAATTTTTTTCCTAGGTTGGTAGGACCGTCTATGACATTTGCCAAGCGCCTTTTTGTCAAAAGGTTTAATTATCTCCGAGTTACACATGTTTTTGTAAACAACCAAAGGTGAATTTTTCGACTCTTACAACGGGTGATTTTGTTGAGCAAAGAACATGCATCAAACTTTGATTGCGGAACGAATATTCATGTGCGGACACGTTGAAAATGTTGCGGAAGGCCTTTGATGATCAAACTATGGCACAAAAAAACGTTTATAAGTGGTACAACGAGTTCAAAGTGGCCGAGAACGCGTTGAAGACGGTCCGTGCTTTGGACGACCATCAACGTCTACCGACGAGGGACACGTTCAACGTCTACCGACGAGGGTCACGTTCAAAAATTCTAAGATTTGGTGGTTAAAAATCGTCGATTGAAAATTAGAGACTTCGCTGATAGTGTTGGAATATCATTTGGCTCAGCCCAAACCATTTTGAAAGATGTCTCAAACGCATGTGTCTTAAACGCATCAAGTCTCGATTGGTGCCAAAATCGCTCAATTTTTTGGAAAAACAGTGTCACGTTGATGTGTGTGAAACTTTGCTTTCTGACTATCAGGACCACTTAAAATACATCATTACTGGAGACGAGACTTGGATTTACGCATACGACCCTGACAAAACACCGTAAAAGGTGAAGCAAGACTGAAAAGACCACGGCGAAGTCAATCAAAAATCAAAGTCATGTTGACAGTTTTATTTGATTAGCGTGGTGTGGTGCACTATGAATTCCTTTCGCCGGACCAAACTGTCAACAAAAACTATTATTTGAGCGTTATGCGTCGTTTGCGTGAAGCTATTCGTCTGAAACGGCCGGAATTATGGGCGAACAACCCTTGGTTCTTTCATCACGATAATGCACCATGTCGTATTGCATTGGTTCTTCGCGACTTTTTTGCCAAAAACTCGACTCATATAGTTTCGCAACCACCGTATTCGTCTGGTTTGGTTCCGTGCGATTGGCTATTCGGCAAACTCAAAAGGCCAATGCGGGGACGCCGTTTTGACACGATTGAGGAGATGAAAATAGAATCGAAGAAAGTCTTGAAGGCTATACTAGAGAAAGACTGCTTCGAGGACTGGAAAAAGCGTTGGCAAAACTGCGTTTTATTGGACGGGGATTACTTTGAAGGGGATGCTTTGGAAGAATAAATAAAGAATTTACATTTTATAAACAATTTCACCTTACTTTTCGATCTCGGCAGTATATGTATGATAAATAGCTAATGCTAAAAATCTCCAATCATTTGTTAATACAGAGGCCGTGCAAGAGGTCCAGTCCGTTTAGACAAGTATACAACAAATGCGTTGATTGAAAAGGTGAATGAAGAAAACAGAGAAAATAAAGGCATTCAGCTTAAATGGCATAAGGCCTCGATCTATAACAAAAAGTTGTAGTTCGAACTCGAGGTCAAAACAAAACGCGATTAAATTTAAGGATAACCGGAGTTCTACACCAATGCAGATTTGGGTGAGGTGTGGTAATTCATTACGCTTGATCAGGCGTATAACATATCGCTTATTTATTATTATTATTATTATAATATAGTAGAACTTAAAAACAAAAGGTGAAATAAAATTAAAATTGACATTTACAACAATAAAAGTTAGTGATAAGGGTAGGCTATGCGAAATCTTACATACCGAAGCAGGTGTAGTGTACCTTTAATGCCATTTTTCATAAATTGTTTTGCAATTGTTTATTTTACTTTTTTATACTTATATTGAGTTTGAATAGTTACTTATTGCTAGGTAGTATTTGGATGTATTTATAACTTTCTTCTTAACATAATTTGTTTGTGCTTAGATTTTTTAAAATTCAATATAAAGATTTTTCGGAGGTTCTTTTTAGAATAAAGGTTTTTGCATATTGTCAGAAGAACCCTGCAGCCATTGCACCCTCTCATCTCCCAGCTTTCAGTAGGGGAGGCAGTCAGTGCCGATGCTGCGTTATTATCAGTTACGATTTCTCTAACGAGTGGGTTCGGGTGCTGAAAAAGTTTTCGTATTCTTTTGCTGGCTTGATTAGTTGCATAGTTTAGGAATGGTGTTGTTTGCGTGTATTCATAGAGTATGGCATTTTTGAAATATTTCAGATCAGTTGTTCTATATTTTCTAGAGCAGGCCCTTAGTATTTTCCTCTCAAAGACTTGAAATTTTCCGGCTATTCTTGGCGACATCAGCACCCATAGCGGAAACCCATATGTGAGTATCGGTTGAATCCGCGCTTTATATATGAGGATTTTGGATTGGGAATTGAGATGCGGAGATCTGAATAGGAACTTTAGGAGTTGAGAAGCTATCAGTGCTTTATTGAGTACAATTTTGGCATCTGGGTTAACTTTAAGACGGTGATGGAAGGTTACACCAAGGTAGTTGATAGAGTTTGTTAGGGGAATTTGTGTGTTGTTAATGCAGAGGGTTATATTTTGCTTTCTGGAACTGTAAATGAGCGACCTTTCCCACTTGCGTTGCGAAAGCAGATAAGTTCCGACTTGTTGGGGTTATTAAATTTAGATGATTTTCCACTGCGACCAGCGCGTCCGTCGGTCTGTCTCCTGTTGCGTGTAGAATCGTATCATCTGCATACATGAGAGTCTTCGGCAGACAGAGACAATGCGACGTTTGCGGGCTATAGGGAATGTCGTGCATAAAAAAGTTGAATAATTTCGGTCCCAGGATTGAGCCCTGCGGCACACCACTTTTAACATCAGCAAGTTTTGAAACGGAGTCATCAATGGCCACAAAAAGCTTTCTTTCTATTAAGTCACTAACCATGAGTCTGAGAAGAAAAATAGGACATTGATTTGTAATCAGTTTGTACAACAGACCATTTGTCCATACCTTATCAAATGCTTTCTCTAGATCCAGGGCGCAGGCCTGTTTCTTTCTTAGCCCAGCGATTATGTCGTTTTGTAGCATCAGGGCAGCATGCTCTGTAGAGTGCTTGGAGGTGAAACCGAATTGTATATTTGGCCGCCTAGGAGCGAAGTAATAGTCAAAATTATTCGCGATGATCTTTTCCAGGATTTTGCCAAGTGGTGAGAGTATTGATATGGGGCGTAGATCTGCGATTTCCCCGTTAAATCCTTTTTTTTGGAACTGGGAGTAATCTTGCAACCTTCCAAGAGCTTGGGAAGTACCCATTATTAATACAGTTATTGTAAATTATTGTATGTTTGAGAGCAACTTTTTAAAGTAAGAAATTAGAAATCCCATCTGCTCCACTAGAATTTTTACTTTTAAGAGAGGTAATGGCTTCGAGCATCCCAGACTCTTTTGTGAAAAAGGCAGAGTGCGGCCCCCTGCCGGGTTGGCAGATAGGTTTTTATTTGAGTTAACTTTATTTGAGTTGAGTTTTTAAAAATGGATCCCGTCATGCCAAGGGCGAACTCTCGTACGCGTATGTTTACATTGCTGTCTTGGCTTGGTGAGAAACTTGCTGCCGAGGTTTGGTACAGTTCTTCATAAAAATTGGCACAAGCTTCAAGCTTGCTGTTGCTGTCTGCAATTTTATTTGAGTATTGCTGTCTGCAAAAACTAAGTTCTGGTTGGTGAGGTTCACCTTGTCGATACTTATTGATTGGTATATTCTTTTCATTTCATAAAACATTTGAAGTCCTGGCTTGATGTTTTCCAACATATCTTGGAATTTCTGGTTTATCTCCGCAGATATTTGTGCCTTAAGAAAGTTTGTAATGATGTGTATCTGATGTTTTATTCGTACATATTGGTGAGTGACTCTATTTAAGTGTCTATTATATATTCTCTTAAGTTTTTGCAGGCATCGACTACGAAGTTTGACAAGAGATAAGGAAGAGCATGTTTTTCGGCAATGGTGATAAGAGAGTTAGTTATTCTTTCTATAATGTTGTCAATTTCATTATTAGTGATGAGTCTATCTTCAGGAATATATGTAGCGCTCATCGCTTCAGACATCCTTGTTGAAACAAGTTCAATCAACAAGATTAAAATTCTGTATCTGTTTCGGTAAAACGGGATTTTCCACAATGTCTTTAATCTCAATCATCAGTAGTATCGCAAAGTGATCAGAAATCGAGGAAAGTGTGCTACAATGGAGATATGTGGTTTTACTAACAACAACTAAGTGTTGTCGAGGAGATGATAAAATTGTCAAGGAAGGATGAGTCACGGGGGTAAGTGGGGGCGGATCACGCCAGAGCCAATTGTGAAGGATATTTCCGTTTGCATTGCAACGAAGGTCACCCCATTGTGTATGTCTTATGTTCAAGTCCCCCCCCCAAGAATCACTAAATCATATTCAGCAGCCACGTCTTCGATTAAGTTAAGATCATAAATCATTGCCTGTCCTGCGTTTGGTGGTACATAAAGAGCCCCAGGTAGGAGTTTGATGTGACGTTTAGTATTGCTAAGCAATGTGATCACGATGACTGCATTCTAGCGCAACATATGCGTCAATTGATGACTTCTTGTGCTATCGAAAGTTGCAAGTTTCTGTTGAAAGGTTACATCAAGTCAAAGATAAAAGTATTATCATCGATGAAAAAAAAGGGCGCACTTCCCATTTGTTTTGTTGACAGTATTGCTATCCTTTTATCCCTTAAGACTCTGTACTAAAAACTTAAGGGTCAGTACAAGGTTATTTAAAATGGTGCTATCTGAAGCCTCGCCAATTACTATAATATCTATGAATAGAAATTTGCGGTTGGCATTAACTAACGCAAAGAGCCCTATGCTGAAAATCTTTTGTAGTTGTGAAAGTTGAGCCCGAATGTTGCCCAGATATTATGCGCTTGTGGTAACGTTTTCACCAATCCTCAAACATTCAAAAGTTCAGAGAAAATTTTTTTTTGTTGAGTTTTACTTCCTCAATTACGGCGTTCCGTCGTCCTTCCATGGGTCTCTTCAGTTTCGGGAAAAAGAACAACAAAAACCCTAAACAATACAAACAAAATAGCTGTCAAAAATTTGCTAAACATTAAAAATGGCTGAGCTTACCAATATTAGGGAGGGACTTAAGTACCAAAATAACGCAATCGTAAAATTAGAAAATCGAATTCATGTATCCCATCCGAAATTCAAAATTGGCAATTCTTTTTGAACAGACGAAGTATACCCTGACTACATGTTATTTTCAAAATACAGGTTCGTTGCATTAACCCCATTGTCACGAATCAGCAATGTCCATTAACTAAGTGTTGATAAAAAATCAGTACTTCAGACGATGCCATATGGTCTGGAATAAAGAGAAACAAATTTGCGTTTTCAAGATGTCACTTTTGACTGTTAAGCGCGGCTTTAGACTAAAACGAGGGGGATTACTTCCTCTGTGGAATAATGATGGATGCAAAATAAATATTCCTATTTTGGTTAGGTGCGTGGAGCACTTTATTACTTTGGCGGTTTTACGACTGATGTACAAAATTCGCGTGGTCAAACACTCGCACGAAAAGCATAAAGTGGTAAAACCCAGCCTGACTGTCAAAAACATGGGATAACTGGCGTTGAAGTCCTGAGAAGACTAAAGGAAAAACGTGGAGAAACAAGAACCAGCGTATGTGGGTTAGAGTGATCAAAATAGGTGACCTTCATGCGGAATTTGGATACGGGTCTACAAACAGGGACGAGTTTGAAACTGCCATCAAATGGTTTCTAGAGACAAGATGCATAGAATCTGCCACGAAACTTAAATTTGAGAAGATAATAGGCAGCCTCTCCCCATGACAAACAGTTCTAAGATAAGGTTGATGCCAAACAATCATTCAGAACAAAATGTCACGATAGTGAACAACCTACAAAAGGAGCTGTTCAACAAGTGGATAACAAGTTGGCTGAGTGGATTTTGCAGAAGAGTGAGAGCACACAATACATACAGAAGTGATTCTTCAGTATTGTATCTGGTTTTTGGACACTTGCCTCTAAGCTCCTAAGGTCAGTCCGCAGGAGCCTGTGGAAAAGAAGCAGCGCTTTTGTACACAAGGTGGAAAAGTTTAAAAATAATGAATGCAACACATCCTTGATTAGAAGAGGTGGCCAATGTCCGAAGTGGAAGAAAGTAGCAAAGACGCGGAAGAAAATACAATTTAAAAAAATACTCGAGTCTTTCAGATGATTAACGCACACAAAACTTGTATGACTAGTTTGCGAGGGAAAAAATATATCTGCTGCTGAAATCAGGCAAGAAGTCACCTCCAATATCCTGCATCGCCAATGTATGTGTGCGGAAAAGCATTTTTCTCCGAGTTCAAATCAAAAGAGATGGAAATGGCTTGACAATCTGTTTCAATAAGAAATTTTTCAGTGTCCATCTGATGCAGAATAAGCTAATGCCATTCTTCTCAGGAAGACTCGATTAGCTGGGGAAAGTTTTTTTAAGCACCGACAAATAGATCCTTGTTTTGGGTTGATTTAACCATCACAGAATTTTAATTCTAATATTATGCGATTTTAGAAATTGAACTTACAACTAAAGTCGGAGTTCTTTGTGTCTATTATGCAGTAATAAAATATGCTGCAGGATATTTCGGCGAGTGATCATGTGTAGATTGTATGTGAAATTGATTGGGGTATTCCGCCATTTTTTTCGATATTAGGCCAATGCATGTCGTCGAGTTTACGGAGAGATGTGTTTGAGATGTGGAACTAGCTGATGCTCCTCCATCAGCTTAAAAACAGTGTGAACTTCACCTTGACTATCGTCACGTCCTCAAGTGACTTCTCTCTCGCTGTCAGCCAAACCACCTTGCTGCGTAATGGTGTTCAGCGTAAGTTGCTGAAAAGCGAAAATAATTCAAGCCCAAGAAGTCCAAGGTACAACAGATTAAGATGAGTCACATATGCAAATGCTAGCAGATCTGTATCGGCTATAAAACTTCCGCGGGAGCTGATGACAGCAACGTTCCTTGCTGGCAGAACCCAGGTGATGACATCGATATTGACAATAGGGGCTCGGATTGTATGGTGATTATTCGGAAGCTCAGAACAGAACATGCCCCGGATATATTTCAGACGAGGGTTATTTATCATGTTTGCTTTGATGTTACAGGTATGTAGTGTCCTACGTGTGTTACATAGCTGGATGGCATTAAAAGAGACCTCTTGCAACTTGTTCACAATCTTCGACTGAATGCAGGAGGGTGTTTTTTTTTTGAAAAATCTTGGAAAATGGCGAGGATTATGTTGATCATCAAGGGAAGGGATCGAAGCAACTCCCCATATCAACGATGTGCATGTTGAACACTCATAGATGTATCTATCATCTAAAAGGACCCATGGGCCAATGGTGAAACGCGTCTGTAACTGTCAGCAAGTGGACCACCGGAAAGTTGTCTCATAGAACCGTAGCACGGGTGCAAGGAAGATTGTTAAGACATGTTGGAAAAAAGGAATACGTAATTAGAAGGCCTGAGTTACTGCCCAATTTGTGAAAATGTATTTGCGCAGGTGATTTGAGGCATCGGGGCTGGCAAGTTGGTCATTCTGATTTCTGCATTCAACGGTTACAAAAATACTTGATCTTATACTTCAAATTTATACTTTATTACTATACAGCGAAGGCGAGCATCGCATTGGGGTTTAGTCCTTTACATAGGTAAAGCCCTTCACATAGATAGTGTGAATATATCGTGTGAATATAAAAAATAAATCCTTCACATGGACCATTAGAATTGTCTGGGATTGAGTTTTCTCTTCTTTTTCTTCGTTGATTTTCTGAGCGAAGTAAACATAGGAGAATACTATCCTTACCAGGATTGCACACATTGATTGTTCGATTGTTCTTCTTCGTTTCCCGTTTGTTTTTGAGCTTTATTTTGTCCACCAAGTGAGCTAAATAACTTGTGATTGAAAGTATCGCAGCTTATGTGGTTTAATATATATTTTATGCATGTATGTATGTATGTATTTATGTATGAATTATGTACCTGTACAAAATTCGTACTTCAATATCCTTTGAATTCTCAATATCCTTCAAATGCCATATTTTCGAATTAATTCAATTACAAAATAATTCTCAATTTTGCAATATGAATCAGGAATGTTGAATATATTTAATAAACAGTCCTTATCCCATTCATGAGTAATCTACGTCAAAACATTCAGTCAAAACCGCAAAAAGACATATTCAATGTGGGCGTTGTGTTTGGATTATTTAAGGATGGCCTGGGTCTTATTTGAGTGTTATACGTTACCCCCATGAAGAATATCAACTTCAACATCTGCAACAAAAGTCTGAGGGTGGCTTAGCAACCCCTCGAAATAACCGAAGCCAAAGATTAAATTTCTCAAAGCCAACGTTTATTGTCCCTTTTCATATTGGGGGTGTCAATGGCGCTAGCTGCAAGGAAAAGTCAATTTTGTGTTGACTCGTACTTGTACTGCGACGGACGAATGAATCCATCGAACTTTTACGCCTTTGCATTCGTCAGCTGTTTTAGATTTTTATTTTTTGCACGTCATACACAATCTTTGTACTCGCAATAATGTTAACACTATCAGTACATTTATCGCTCTTGAAAATCTGAGCAAATTGAATGTTAAATGCGATTTCGTTGATCGCTGCTTTTGTCCTGACACTTTGCTGGAGGATGAGAGAATAGCGAAAATGGAAATTGTTTGGATACGTGCTGACTTTAGAGTTTTCCAAAATAACTTTCCCATTCGAATGCAAGGGATGCTTCGGGCACCCTCAATTGGTTGGATGGTTGTTAGTTTTTTTGTTTTTTGTTCTGTCGACTATTTACCCAATTTAGTTCAGTCTATTTAACACATTGGTCACGGATGGCATTTGATCTTTGACCACATGTATTAGGTTATTATTCAAAGTCATGTCCTGACTCTATTGGGAATCGGACACTGAGGGAAGGATCCTTTCGGGTAAGAAAAGTGAACATTTGTTTGGCACTGGTACTTCACAAAATCCACAAATCATTGCCATATGGTGTGGTTAATTGAGTTGTTGGCTTGTGAAAATTTATTGAGTTGATTGCATCCATAAAAATGAAATATTAAGTGGTTAATTATAGAGTTGGGATGAAATGTTTGATGCAATTTGATGCGATCGAAAGGAAATATTGGGTAATGAATAATGAGAATATGTCGAGTTAGACTTTAAGGTATTTAATTGAGAACATCGAATGCACTTCCTTTAGGTTGGATTTCTTATTGCATTGTTTCTTTTTTAAAGAACGATTTTCATGAGTCCAAAGGAAACTCAACTATTAAGTCAATTACGTTAATAGGATTCTGAGACTTGTTGGATCGAGAGTGTTTATTCAAATTTTAAGGCGATTTTTAAAGGGTTGGGTGCTGTTGGAGAAAGAGATGAACACTTTTCTCGCACCCTTTAGGCCAGGGTACATAGCTTGGAACCGTTGGAACTAGGTCTCCATTTTCTGCGACTAATGGTCCTTTTGGATTAAAGGATTTTCTTCCATAGTGGAAGCGAAAACAAGAAAACGGTTGCTTGATGGCTTCACTCCCGACGACTCCTATCGATCCAATATCCTTTTTTTTTGATTATTTGAATCGTCTGTGCGTGATGTGCCACCAGGTCCCATGTATCAGCCGATCCCAGCATCTCTTCTAATAGGCTATCCGCACGGAACTCTCTTTTTCGAGAAGATCACCGTACAGTCTGTCCCATCATGCCAAACTTTGACCCTCATCATTTTTCTCTTCAGAGCAGGATATGTAATCTGGAGAACGTGACTTATCAATCTTATGTTGGTAAGACTGAACACAACCATGTTCGCTCTCTAGCCGGGTCATGTAAAAGCTTCCTGACATGCTTCCAACTGAACTACGATCTCAAATCGATGATGGTCCATCTTCCGTTTGGCCAACGCTTCCAAGATTGTTGCTACTCTTCTAGGTCGCGTTAGCGCCTGATTCTGTGTTGTCCTCATGTCTCCGGAGTTAGATCCTTTCAAGGCCTTTGGCAATTAGGGAGATGGGTATCACCCTTTCGATTAACTTTTTATTAACTCAGAGACTCTCCAGCATGCTGATGCAAGCCCAAGCGTTCCTCGTCTCTGCACCTACACCAGCCGCTTTCGGTGTTGGTCCTAATTGTCCCAATTATCCTAATACGCTCCATATCTCGGCTCCATATAAGGGTGTACATTGTACGACATTCATATATAGTCACCTATTTGTTTGACTTGAAACCCAAACATTGGTCTTTAGTTGAGTCAATGGCGAGACCTCTGCCGTGACCTTCTTTGCCGTTGCTCTGATTTGCTGATTTTCTAAAAGTCTATCAGCAAGCCCTGGTACTTACCTGATGGTTTCGATTCTACTAATGCATCCCCAATTCATATCGTTTTTACTGTAAGAATCCTTTTCTTCGTCAGGATGATCACTGTAGTTTTCATTGGCGCTTGGCTAAATCTATTAGTGGTCCATCAAACGTCCTTCACGGTGCATAAGCGTAATAAGTCTAGATTGTTTTGATAGATTCACCACCCTGCGACTGATGCTACAACATCTTCCATATGGCCGACCAGTCGCGTCAGTTCAGTTCGATTTGTTCGATTATGAGGAGTCCACCCTAGCGGATGTTCCACAACTCTGCACAGCGAACGGCTGAATGAAACATGGCTGGTGAGATTAGCATCCTCCGTCGATCTTTGGCCGTGATTTGGATCAGACTGTGATCTATCAGGCAATTCCAAACTATCCACAACAAATATTTTGGTCCTTGAAATGAGTTTTGCATAGCAGCCATAATATCCGCCCAGGGGAGTCGAAAGAATTCCTGATGCCCAGAACCACTAGGAGGATGACCCATCAATTGGACCGGTTGCATAGTTCCAACTGTGTGATCGCAGTTACCGTCCCTTCAACTACCGTGGAGAATGGTCTCCAGCACCATAGATAACGGTAAGGACAATGGCAAGGACCTCCGCCTGGATAAATTTAGCTGTGATTAAACTAAACATAATAGACTTTTGAATGAGACGGCAGAACCCCGACGTCCGATTTTTATTATTTGGAACATTAGATGGGGTACGAGAAGTGTTGCGAAAAATTTCCACAAAAAACGTAGTTTGAATGAAACTTATCCTGATTGGTTATTTTGTAATAACGTTGAGATTATAGTTTTTCGAGCGATTTCGAATAAACCTTATTTCAAAATTAATATCCAGATTAAAATATTTCCACTTTGATCTAGAAAATTTAGTGGAATTTTGTGGACAGCGAAGAACCAGAAAAAAAAACGAATTTCACGATTTTATCGAAAAGGCGAAACACTAGTTCCCATAAGATTATGATCATGTCTAGACTAAATCACAGCATCTTCAATTTATATTCCTCTCATAACATCATCTTTTTTGACCTTTCCTCATTTCAGCCAATATCCAAACTCATATCTTTGCTTAATTTTCGTAAGGACTTCATAGGCTGAACCCTTCCTAACGTTCCGTTCGATATTCCTGTCCACAATGAAATAAACGAAAGTCTCAAAGGAGTATTCCCATTTACAAAAAAAGAGAGAAAAATCAAAGGAACCAAACTGCCATCGTTTGTTGGTGCATTTGCCATTTTTCGGCATCTTAAAATCTCGCTAATTATATGGTGTGCGCACGTTTTGGGCATATTCGAAAAAATCATCATCAAGTATAAAAATGGCTTGACCTTTCATACTTCTTGCTGTCGAGGAGGGCTTATATGGTCTGAAGCCCTGCGCAGGACGGTGCCTGGATGCAGTTGATCGAAATCGATTGTTTCTTTTCTACCAATGTTGGCGGTGGTAGACATTTCGATTCATTCATTTTTGAAATGATCCGGGGAGGCTAAGATCAGTTGCTGGTTATCTTTGTTTGCTGTTCTCTTGTACAAAGAGCCACTTTTGCTTGACTTATTTTAAGAATTGGTTACTCAGGATGATAAAGGATTGTGTATGTTGAGAAAGTGCTGAAGGAGTAAAAATTGCAATTTCTTACGCAATTTCTTGTAGAATAAAATTGCTTAGAGGTATGGAAGTGCACTAGCGTAACCTCTGGGACGCAACGGAGATAGAAATCGTCATATCCTTTCGACCTCAATCTCCACTCTCTCCACCAACAAATTTTATTTTCATGTGAAACATTCTTACATAATTGGAAATCAGGGAAATATTTTCGTTGCTTTTCAAACGCAAGTCATGAATTATGCTTTGAACTGATTGAAATGAGAGCCTTATTTAACCCGGCGTAATGGGGGTTGGGTCTGTGAAACCCGCCATATTTTATTTTGCTTAAATTTCGGTTACTAAGTGTGCGACGTTGCCATTCTCCTCAATAGCTGTTGATTTGTTCTAAGTATTGCAAGCAACACATTAGTCGCGCGGTGACCACACAGGAAGTTACAAGTAGTCAAAGTTGAGAAAGGTAAGTGAGACCCACCCCCGCATTTAATGTAACAATAATGTGCCATTATGTATACATATAATTTCAATTCTTTGAAATGTATTTATGATTTTATATTCAGTTTTTCCATTGTTGCTAATGATTTTAGTTGCCTTTATATAATTTTTTTCGTTTGATTTGTGATTGTTTCTACGTAGTTAAAAATATGGATCAAGAACAGAAACAAGGACAGCATATATTGTCAATTGTACAAGAATCAGACTCAGATGTTGCGCTGTCGGATCAGGAGTTTGATGAAGAAGATCATTTGTGTGAGCGCAGTCAACCCAGTGACACAGAGCAAGACATCTCAGACTCTGATGATGACGATATGCCGCTGTCTACACTGTTGAATATAAATCGTTCGCAACTCTTGGGGAGCATCCTTTATCTGGATCAGCTAGTTTTTCAAACTGTGAGTATTCTTTCAACCATTATCTTGGTAAAGATGGTACAGTTTGGAATAAGACACCTTTTCGACAAATTATTAGAACTAGAGGCGAAAATATAATTCTCCAGTTGCCAGGTGTAGTACCAGAAGCAAAATCGATGACGTCTTAAATGGAATGCTGGAATATTTTTGTCACTGACGATATGCTGCAAAAGATACTTATGTATACTAATGCACGCATCAGACCTAAAATTGCTTCATGTACCAATTTATCAAAGTACACCCATATAAAAGCTTGTATGATTGAATTGAAGGCTTTTATAGGCCTTCTGTATCTTGCTGGTCTTTACCGCTCGCGCAGACAAAATCTGAGCGATCTATTGGCTACTGATGGAACAGGCGTGCATATATTTCGGCTCGGAATGTCTTTACAAAGGTTTCATTTTATTCAAAGTTCTTTGACCTTCGATGATATTTCTACCCGTGGGCAAAGAGCGCAACTCGACAATTTGGCTGCGATTAGAGAACCGTTTGAAGCGTTAGTCGAAAACTGTAAGAAAACATATATACCTAGTGATTGTCTAACTATTGACGAAATGCTCATAGCTTTCCGAGGCAAATGTAAATTTCGTCAGTATATACCATCAAATTTTAACATCAAGAACTTAGAAATATATCCTGGCAAGCAACCCGAACGCCCTTTTTCTATAAGCAACAAGCCATATGACGTTGTAGAACGTATTGTGCAGCCTATTTCGGGTACAAACCGCATTGTAACGTTTGATAACTGGTTTACTAGTTATGAGCTTGTGCAGCATTTGCTCGAAAAACATATGCTGATATCGGTTGTTACCCTGCGAAAAAATAAAAAACAAGTCCCGCTGGAATTCACTAAAACTCGCGGAGTTAAAGTTTTTTCATTCCGATTTGGTTTTCAAAAGGACGTCACACTTTTTTCTCATGTGCCTAAAAAAAATAAAATGGTTTTACTGATGTCTAGCTTACACCATGATGATGCAATCGATGAATCAACAGGAAACAACCAAAAACCTGAAATTATTACTTATTATAACGCGACGAAATGTGGGGTGGATGTAGCTGATGAGCTACATATGTGCTACATACGACGTAAGTCGTAATTCTAAGAGATGGCCATTGACAATTTTTTATTCCTCATTGAAAATAGCCGCCATTAATGGTCTGATACTGAATAGAATTAATAATAATTCAAGCATAAAACGAAGACAGTTTATAAAAAACTTGGGCCACGGTCTTCTCATGGAGCACCTAAAACTTCGCCAAAATATCTCATGCCTACCACGCGAGTTTTGTAAAAAGATTGGACAATTTGTTGGCGAATCTTCAGGGGAGCCTGCGGCAAAGAAAGCTAATATTCGCAAAAGATGCCAGGTGTGTCCAGCTAGGAAACACCGGAAAACCAATTACATTTGCAAGAGTTGCAAAAAACATATTTGTCTGGAACATATTGTACCTTTCTGCGCTGACTGTAGCAAAAATGGTGACGCGGACTGATATCTTGTTAATTTTTTCTAAAGATATTCTAGTTTTATATAAAAACGTGCCAATTAAAACAAAAAATTGATTTTTGATTAATTATAGAGTCATATTTAACTTAGAGGGAAAGATTTTGTTAATTTTTGGTTGATTTTTAAAAAATCCTGTATTAACATGATTAGAACTTAATATTATATGACATTTCTCTTTTATTCATTTACATGCATACCTAAAAAGATAATTTCAAATAAATATTGCTTATTTATTAATAAAGTTCTGATATGATTCATATCTAATAAGCGGGTATGTATGACCCACCCCAACGACCGTGTAACACTTTTCCACCCCCATAACGCCGGGTTAAAGGCACTTGTTCAGATTAAACATTCAAAGAAGGAGTAAAGTTTTCTCACTACATGACATTACGTTGCCAACAATATTTATATCTCGTTCTTTTTAATATTTAACTCAATGACAGTACAACAAAAAACCAACTTTTTCTTTATTTTTTTGAATATTTTTACAATTTAATAGAGAGTGCCAAAGGGGAGAAAATTTCAAATTTTCCTTATTTTAGTTATGGCAAAAACCAATTTTTTCCGATTCTCAGACAAAGTTCTGGTGGATTTCTATGTGAGTTGGTCATGTGACAAACAATGCTCATTCCAGGGCAATTCGTTGAACGACTCCAGTTCGTTCTATTTCACTGTCCTCCATATGAAAAGAGAACATTTGGAGAAAAATAAGCTTAAAGTTTTTGTTTTTTTCATTGGAAATTTTCCATAAAAAAACAAACGGATTTTGCTTATAATCAATTCAATTCGGACCATATAAAATTGTTTCTTTATCTATATATATGCTTCCTCGTCCTTCGGTTTTAGTTTTTGCCCTCCAAAACGATCTCCTTCGGCAGCCATCTGGGTTGCCTTATCAGAATGAAGATCTTTTTTTTATACGTCCTTATCCAGTACATAATTGTACGCAAGGATTCCAATATTCCATCCCATGATCTCCATAATTTTCATAAGTGGCACACGTTTAACATGGACAGTGTAATTTAGACTGCAGGGTGAAGGCGCCAATGGTTGATTACTTTGTTTTCCAGTGATGTGCACTTGATTTTGACAAGTTAGAAAGATGAAAAAGGATTAGTAATTTAGTGCAACTTATAACTTGTAACTGCTAGTGTAACTTTTTTGATTATTTTAATCGATTAAGTTCAACATTGTAAAATTTTGGAAAATAAATAGTATTCAACCCAAAAAAAAATTCTAAGAGATGCTTTTTACTGCAGTTTACTGCGAATCATCTATGATATCACCAGCAAAATCAACAATTTTCGGCTTTATATCAGCCTTTATCTATGAGTTAACCAAACAATAAATGGAATGATGATCAAAATTACTCTTTTGTCGTACAATTAACCATCCGATAACGTAAATTTGTCTACTATAGTCTCAAAGTGAATTTCCAGTCTAAAACATAAAAAATCTAGTGATTTGGCTTCAGTTTTTTTAACTAATGAAATAATCAAAAGATGACATCAACATAAATTTTATAAATGAGACATAAACTATATTAGACCTAAAGCTTTGATAAAATTACCATAAATTTATGTGGTTGGGAGGTGAAGCTATTTACGCTATTTTGTGTCGGATTCCCTGGGGCAACAGGTCTTCCGAAATTCCTTCCGAGTCATATCTTTTTTCCATACCTAGTCTTCTTTCCCGCCAAGTGGTGTCTTCTGGTTAGGAGAATACCTCTTTCAGTAGGCACGGATGGGAGAAACAGGGGTTGCATCCGGAAAGACCCTACCTCCCCTCTGCGCGAGCGAGTACACTTATTTTCGCTCCTCAGCAAGGAGAACCACTCGGACGAAAACTAGCACCACTGGCTCTGAAAATAGTGTAACTGCTATCCCCAAAAGTTGTTGCCTTTGCACCTATGTAAGATGCCCTCCTATATGACTTCTTAATAAAAGCGACTCCTTTGTACTCCTGAGTAAACATCTTCTTTTCAAAGTTGGTAACACAGTGTTGGTCATAAGGCGACTTTAAGTTGAAACTCCCGCAGCAGCTTGATCTGCTGACGCTCTGACATGATCAAAGAAGCTCATGTTTCAGTGAATCATTAAGCAATGGTATATTTGACTTGATGATCGTTTCTCCAACCCAAATGGGAATAATACATGGGATCGCCTTCTTGGTCAGTATGATGACTTCGGTTTTTTTCTGGCTAGAATAATCCATTGCCAGTATCAACTCCCTCACTCAAGGCAGTATCATACCAAGTTTGGGTTCTGCTTGTTCGACGGTCCATCATCAGCATAGCCGATAATTTGCGACTCGTGCGGTAGCTGTAACCTCAAAAGCTCGTCTTATGCGACATTCTGTACGTCTGGGCCAAGAATAGAACCTTGCACTATCCCTAATGTCACATGTTTTTCTATCTGATCCCACCGTCTGTTACAGATGGATTCCGGACCGTAAGGTAGTCCTTCAACATATGCATCAGATGCTTCGGCAACCTGATATATTCTAGAGAAGTGAGAATATCTACCCATCTAGCAGAATTCAAGTCATTCCTCACATTGAGTGTTATTAACAGTACTATTCACCTCGAGTGTTAGTTGTGGGCTACTGCTGTTGGACCGCGTTCACCACCTATTGCGGATCGTTCAACCCTGCAGACGATCGTTTGTTGAGGAGACAGACCTCTAAGAGCTCTGATGGTCTTTTCTAGTCCCTTTCTGATAAACACTTTCTCAGCAACGTTCACCATGCGAAGGGGCCGATATGCAAATAGTTGCTTCGGATTCTGCATCCTCATAGCATTTTGGCAACAGACCCTCCTGGAGGCAGAGGTCGAAAATGCTGAGTGTCATGTTAGGGCAAATGTGATACACAATCAGTGCCGCTTCCGCTATGCTACCGTGGAGTCTGATGACATTTTTCATTTTGAACGTCTGCACCATTTTCAGCGGCACTATAAAGCGGGCACGGAGCAGAAAATTTCTCTAAAGAAGCATTGGAATGAACGGAATGCACAGGGAAAAGTGTATTACGACTATCTATTTGTATTTCCTTTGTAGTGAACACCAGAACATATTCATTCTGCTGTAGTACATGAAAAACTGGCCTTTTCAAAGACAATTTTCGATTTCTTCATCAGACCAATCGTGGTCCTCATCGGACTCTTGATTTTGAATTTCAACAGGCTCTTCATAATTCCTTCCCGGGTAATTTTCGACAATCTTCTTCGCTATTTTTTTCAGTATGATACGATGAAAATTTTACATTTTATTATATCCAAATTATCCGGTGTATCAGTTGCTATTAGACTTTTTTCTTATTATCCTTATTTCTGTGTGGTTTTCCAGCGCTTACCTTTATAGGATCTCTGAGCTGAAAGGCAGATATTATCCCTCTGTTAATGATCAATCTTAAGGGAAACCGTTTCTGGGGCTGCTACTGTGTTTCACCTCCATCAGTCGTGGTGGAGGTAGCGATAAGTCAACCAAAGCGTTTTTGTAAGTTTAAGTTTAAAATATTTATTTGTTGGTTTCTAATTCAATACATGATCTTAATTTAGGAGCCCTGAAACACATTCATTACAACCTTAAATCTACATAACTCTAGCATTGCTTATAATTTTTTTCTCTAGGAATAGTGTATAATTCTGAAGGAAAAATCAGACAAAAAAAACCTTGCTTCATCTTAAAACTACCTTAATCTACTTTAAAATACCTTAAATCTAAATATACTAGCTTGGATTATGCTGTCAGGTTAAAAAAAAAGCATGATAGCTACGTGAAATAATTATTTAGAAGCTGTAAAATTAAAGGGTTGGTTGAGGAGTTGGCTTTATTCATGATGTTGTTCCTTCGGACAATGATGTGTTTCACAATATTGTGTGTTCGAGCAAGATGGTGTAATTTTTCGGTCGAGAAATAAAAAGATTTATTAAGTGCCATTTTTAAGCATCGGTTTTGTGAGACTTGAATTTTAGATTTAAGGTACTCTGCGCATGAGCCCCATGCAGGAGCTCCATACAGAACTATGGGCATTATTACCATTTTAATGATAAGGATCTTATTCCTTGAGTCCAGTCTTGACTTCCGGTTTAGCAATGGATACAGAGCCAATATTGCTTTCGATACTTTGATCAGCGTCGATTCAATTTGGTTTCTAGAGTTTCTTTTAATTTTTTGTCTAAAATGAGTCCTAGATATGAGATCTCATCTGCCCAAAGAATGTTTTGACCTAGGAAACTTATACACCTGTTAGGTAGTAGGCTAGGTTTCCTTTTCTTGGTAAAAAACATTGCCCTTGTTTTTGTGACATTGATTTTTATTTTCCAGCGATGGAAATATTGGTAAATGTTTTCAAGCAATGTTTCTAGATTTAAGATAATTTCATTGGGATCCACGGAAGCCGTGTAGAAGCATGTATCATCCGCCAAGGTAGCTAACTTGCACTTGTTATAGAAGGCATATCTGATGTGTATACGTTGAACAATAATGGATTCAGACATGAACCCTGGGGAACTCCAGCAGGTAAATTGCGATGGTTAGATAACGTGTCCCGTATCTTGACAGTGTATGATCGATTCTTTAAGAAAGACCAGATTATTTTAATTAAGTACGGTAGGAAGCCTAGTATTATTAATTTGTATATGAGCCCGTTGTGCCATACCGTATCGAATGCTTTTTCAATATCAAGAGAAATCATTCCTACAGATAGCTTACCCAAAGCGTTTGAATTCCTATGAAAATCTGAAAATTTCTAATAGTTTTCCACTTGAACTCCAAATAAAGCATCTTGTAACGTCGTAGTAATTGATTCTGGTGGATTGTTAAAAATATCATTAGAGGTATGCAAAACCGATTTGTGAAAGTTGTTTTGTGGCAACCGAAGCTGATACAGATCTTCTTCAAAACATATTGCCATATCGTAGCTCCGTGGATTTCGCGGGCTAGATAACCTGATAGTAACTGCAGAGGCGTCCAGCATAATTAAATGGATACAGTCTTGAGAAGGTGCTAGCCGTATTGCAGATACTTCTTCACGTGATACACAATCAGGTGAGTTACTGACGATAGCCACAAAAAAAGTGTCCACACTATCTGACCAATGTCATAGTTTGTGACTTTTTCCAGGATTTTATAACATCCAAGAATTTATTCCTTAATTAGAGTAGGTTACTTCACTCACACGCATCATCCAACAGGTGGTAACCAGTGTGTCTCTTTTACTACTTGTTACTTTGCCTAAACTTACGACTATTTGGTCTTTTGACGAATTTACCAGATTGCCACTGGAAAAACAGTGACAAAAAACTTAATTTTTCATTTTTTTCTTGACAGCTGCCATTTGTTTCTGTTTTTGCAATTTTTTACGCAAAAGTGGTAAATTAAGATATAAGCTACCTTCCCTCTTAAAACGCTTTTCGAATTTTTGTTTCAGATATCTAAGTTTCAACGCTATCTTTTTCGCAGACCTACGTGTTGCACGCTCTTTAAAATATTTAAAAAAATTATAAAACCTTTTTTTTTACATTTTTATTGTATGGTACACAAATAAAAAACAAGAAGTTGCATAAGGAATTGTACTAAAGCAAAATAATTTAATCAAGAGTCATTTTTTACCTTTGTAACCGGTACTAGTCCCTTAAAAGGATTACACTCATCATGAGATCGACTAATATAGGCTGCTAGGCTCTTCTGATTATCGGACTCGTGGTGAAGAGGAGTAACTTACGAAAGCAAGTCCAAAGAGCTTGGGATATGTACCAAGGCAGGTATACATTAATAATTTAAATAAACTTTGAAATCGAAAGTTAAAAGTGAACGGACCCTAGTGCAAATTGTCATAATTCAAACTGAAACTAGAAGAAACTCTGCTTCAATATCTAAATGTGACTTTTTCTCATGCTCAGAACGATTTAAGATTGAATTCAAGATTTCCCACACGTTTTTTCAACATGAAATGTAAAACATCCTGCAATATGCACACCAAACACATCATCAACTTTCTGGATCATTAAAAGTGGAAATTCTTTATTGTGAAAAGAAAAACGGAATAACTATTGTGTAAAAGAAAATCATTAAGAAAAATCGATCAACCCGTTAGACTTTTCTATCGTTCTGTAGTTGAAAAGATGCTTTTTGTTATTAAGTTTCCCGATGATCTTGCAAGACTAATTGATTTTGGCTAGCCTTGACCAAGGTCTGAAAGATACAATTGAGGCCTTTGGCGCCACCTTCGCAACAGCGGCATCATTAAAAAGGGTCTCAACTAGGTCGTCGCTTCTCTACTCTGTTTCGATTTTCCTTTGATCTTTCGAGCAACAGACGCAGTAATAATGATGACGCAATGATTTTCTTCAGATCATTGGAGGAGTTGAATAGAGCAGAGCACCTTGATATTTAATAAACGGTTACCAACTCTCATTCATGGATTCAGATACCCTTATGATCAATGCATCATCACTTTTGTTCTATATTATTCTAGTGTGGCAATAATGATTATTAAGATGATTTTCTTTGGGTTTTAGCATCTTAGGGGAGAATGTTGTTTCGCTGGCTACCTCCGAGAGCCGTTGTTAGTTTTTGGTCCTGAATTGAAACCGAAAAACTTAAACAAAGACGTCTGCGAAGTCATCCTATTTCACTCATGTAGGTGATTAGAGTGTGGTAGATACAATGTTGCTCTTGCCCTACACCTCAGCGTTATCTATCACTCATACGTTAATCGTCTTACTCCGTTGAACAGGTGTCAAAAGGCTTCAGAAGAATGAAAAAGATCAACCGCCTCGGCTTTTGCTATTGCCGATCTAGACGAAAGAAATAGATCAAGAAAACACGTTGCCGAAAACACCACAAAAGATATTTGTAGTGTTGGCGACTGAGACCTCTTGATGGTCCGGTTGATGTATATTTTGTATTTTTGTAAAGGAACGCTTGAAAGTGGGCGACTCATGTAATGATCACATTTGAAGGCACATTTCGACAATTATAGGGTTGGAGATGGTCAATTTCATTTTGTTTGCTGCGTGCCTTTTTTGATCTATCCGGAACGTAGAACTTCATTAATAAAAATTAAATGTTTGAAAAATTAAAGAGCTCGGCGTCTCATCAAATAGTTCTGTCATCTTTTTGCCTAGTGGTTTTGAGTTGTTGGGATTCGTATGCGCTTACGCGTAGGATATTTACTGCAAAGGATCGAAGTGATGACTTTGGAAGGTATATATTTGCATAAAAGAGGATGTAACAGTCAGAAAGATATATATATGAATATCAAATTGGGACATCGTTTTATAGGGGTCGGTCCACGTTTTACCCATCATAGCATTTTTCTAAATCAGGACACTACTAGAGCCCATTGTGCATAAATTCGAAAGAAACTAACCCCCAGAAAAGGTATGTTCTATTAAAGGCTTAATGGTGATGCGGTATTCTGTTATCCCTATACTTTTGTTCTTTGGCTTCAATTTAGCCCTGCCTTATCTCTTGTCCTTTACTTTCGATTGTTTGCTGAAAATGCTTTGCTCAATCAAGAAACAATTGCAGTTAACAGCCGGAAATTCGATGAAAAGTCTTCATAGAGTTCAATTTTCTCCAAACGATCTTTGTTTCAGCTTCAAAATTATTCTTATCTTTTCATTACCACTATCTGCAAAGGTAAATGTTTCTTTAAGAATCGTCAGCAATTCAGTTTCCAATTCAAAAAATTAATTATTGAACGAATCAAACTGGTGCCAGGATTTTATGGTTTTTCCGAGCTGCCTTTACTCGGAATCAATAGGAAAACGCATTCGCTGACAATTCGCTTAAATTTGGTTACAAGCCTGAGATTACCTGCTGTCATATGAGGTGCCTTTGGCACAGCGATCCCTGATATTGCTGAAGCTTGACAACATTTCTTATCACACATAAGGGCAGCGCTTCAACTCATGCAATTTCGCAAAATTAGTATATTTGACAGAGACAATAAAAACTGGTAGTGAAATATCACAGTTTAAAAGGTTGCAAAATTTAGCTTGGTCCCATTCCGAATGATAAGGTCTAACATTACGACTAACTCGAGAAAGGATGGACGTATGTATAGCTGACTTCCTAGCTGTTGAGACCACATTAACAAGGTATAAATCCGTGGAGGCTCTTCTCCTTATTAGAGAGAAGTTATCAAATAATAGTCGTTACCTATTGGTTAATGTAAGCCTCTGAAAAGATTAGGTTGCTCGGCGGGTTTTTAAATTTTTTTAACATCGATTTGTTCTTCTTTAAATGTAAAATATTCTTATATTTGTGTGAATAAGTTAATGTTGATCCTTGAGGAGTATACCGAATATTTATAGAGGATAATACAAATACATTTGATGAAATTATGAACAAAAGGCTTGCGACTGCTTTAATGTCGAGATAACTTAAGAAAGCGAAGAAGAGATAATGGTGATATGAGTCCCACGAAGGACCGAAATAGTATGGTACTATAGATGGATCGCCCGGTTTTTGGAACATTTCCACACACATGTGAAAATATCAGCATTTGATTATGGTCTGACAGATTTAGTTACTCGTAAATGAAGAAGTATATTTGTCAAAGGATCGGCCAGGAAGCACTGCAGTTAGTGGAACAAAACCCGGAGCTTATTTAATAAGTATATTTCTCAAAGTCGAGTCACCATAGGTCACTGTTGGTACAAACAAAATTGAAACCGAACCGCCAGCAAGATTAATTGATTTCCAAGCTCAAACGGTTGTGCAAGGAAACCTTAAGGTAAGAATAACTGCGTTAACGTTTGCGTTTAGTTACACCTGCTAGGTGAAGAGACTTCAGAAAATCGAATTGATTTTTAGATTTAGAGAGTTTCGATTTTTGTAGAAAATGATTTCAGATAAAAATTGTGACTTCCAGGGTTTAGATCGCCATCTGGTCGGTGACGTACGATACGTAGGAGCTTAAATTTTCGGGATTATTTTTCGAGAAAAATTCAATTTTCATTCAAAAATAGCTTCGGAGTCTGAATGAGACATATATGTTTAACACATGACATATGTGCTATTACCCAAACAGCCTTTCTACATCTGTTTCCCTCCTTGACGATTGGTACAGCATTAGCAGGGTCGGTGGACCAAATCATAATCGAAGCCTGCTGTCAGTATCATCCTTTTATGCCTAGTATAAGTGTTGGCCACCAGCTTGCAATGAAGAAGAACAATAAGGAGAGTCGCGCGATGTCTCTACTCCCTCGAACAGTGTCAGTTTGGTTGAAAAACGGTTGACATCTCAGCCATATGTTGATGAGGTCGTCCAAGAACCCCAATAAGGAAATGTGGATGGTGTGCGGATTCGCAGAAGAGGATCAGCAAAAGTAATTGGATACACACTTGGCTTAATTGGCTCTCAAAAGTATTCCTAGTATCATAAAATGGACTACGGAAAAAGAGCCTGGGGCAGTTTCTCACTGGACGTTGTGGAAATCGAAAATACCAATTATAGTGTTGCGCTTTGTCAGGTGCGCGACCTGTTTGCTCTTCGAGAATTATCGATGTATTGGCAATTGAAACTTGTTTAAGACTTTTCTCCTAAGACGACTACTATATTATTTCAACATGTCATAATAGTTTGACTATGGTGGTTTGACGGGATGGCTCGTTGCTCCCGAGTCGCAATGCTGTAGCTTTTTACTGCCCACAACCCATGCTACGCAAGTTCAGATCAGAGGTATGCGAAGTCACGGGTGTTTGTTGAAAACATAATGGGTACGATATGAAGTCTTCTGAAGAAGTCGGGATAGAACTCCTGAAAAATCAAGTGGTGATTCACTCCGCCTCTGGTAATTACGAAAGAAGCACGAAAAGAAGAGCGACTAAATGTTTCAACCAGTTGTTTGTCTATTAATTGTATTTGTGTTTGTGATATCTGGTATTTCTGGAGTTTCAGCCCAATCTAACGTCATTACCCTCATTGTGTCATAGTAAGTACGTCTCTGCTGTCAGATTTTCAGCCTAGGTACATATCACAGCTCGTTACCTTTATGAAAATCATCAAAAATAAGGCAAAAATGGATAAATGGTACCAGATCATTTTCTATTGTAAACTTATTTTAAAAAAAGACTAGACGTTCAATAAACTTCAAAAACTTTAACGTCTATAAGACATCCGCCATATTTCTACGGCGGAACTCATATATCAATAATGGATAAACTTAGTTTTCAACATAACCGACGTTTTCACAAACGATGAAAAGAAAAGTCTATTTAAAGATTGTCTGGAAATCAAGTCTCCATTTTGGATGTTTTCGATAACGAAACGAAGAGTGCGAAGTATTCAATAATTTCTTCGCATACGGCGGACCAACTTATATGCGTCCTTTGCTTGGACATGATGATAAAATTAAGTGAACTCTCGGATTGTTTTTCGAACTATGTACTAAAGATGTGTGAGTCTGTTATTTGTAGACAGTTAACTTCTAACATAATCCCTTGCATAAATCAAGAGTATCTCTTAGCTCAAAGAAAATTGAAAATTGGCAAAAAATGGCAGTTTTGATCCCATTCAAAAAAAAAATCTATGTAAACATAATAAACAAACTCAGACGAATATTTCAGATCTTTGAAAGTATCAGAGAAATCATTCTGTGATCGTATAAACCATACTCAATAGCTCCCTTCAGCTTCGATTCGGGTTCGAACGGCATATAAAATGGACAATGCCCCCGTTCTTTTCCTTATCATCTTTGATTCCCGACTCTGTTTGCAATAAACCACCGTAGCGTCCTCTATTGACCTCAAAAATAACATTCAAATCGGTGTGGCTTACTAGAAAATGCATGATATTTCCTACTAAGTCAGTTTCTTAGCTTCCTCCTACAAAAGTAGTCCCTCTCAGTCGAAATATTCAACGATCAGATAAAAACCTTAAGTGTGTGCTCCGGAGTTCCTCAAGGTTCTGTTCAGTAATTGCACCTTCTTCGTATTATTTCCCGGACACACAAAAGCGGAAAAATAAACATGGAAGCTGAAAAAAAGTTCATATGAGGCATTGTTTTCGATACGAGTTTGATCTTAGACATAGGGTAACAGAGGCTCATCGGACTATAAGTAGAATTTACGAAGAAAACGCACTAAAAGATCGAGCATGTCAAATAGCTTCAGCGTCATCGCAGTAGAGAACGACAGCTTTAAGATCAGTCACAATTAAGACGGCCCAAGAAGGTGACAATTGGTAATCTGTTGGAGGTCACACGAGGAAGCGATAACATGACTATTGCAGAGATATCGGTGAGGTCCCAGTCCTGTACAAAAACGTGCAACGGATAGTTTGCAAATGTGGTGAATCACTAGGCTTGCATCCACGGAATATTTTAGAAGGTGTTATTGTCTATTTGCTGGGATTCTCGAGGAGCCGTTCGAGTCATAGAGCTTCTAAACTGAAATATAATTTTAAATGCGGCTTCAACAAGCAATGCGTGATTAGGGTCCTGGATTAGTAAATCATCCGCGTGTCATCTTTCACCACGACAATGCGAGACCGTCACGAAGCTGCAGTTAACATGTGCAAATTGAAGGGGCTTAGCTCTTACTTCAGTCTTTGAACAACTATGTGCATAGATAGAAATACACCACCAAAAGGATCTTCATACATGACTACCAAACTTTCACGAGGTAAGAAGGAAAAGCTTCTACAGGTCAGGGATAAAACGGATTTTAGAACGTTGAAAACAAGTCATAGTTGATAATGGTGATTCAATATTCGATTATGTATAAATAAATTAGTGATGAAAAGATACATTTTTCAACTCGAAACAGATAAATCATTTACACTTACCCAGTATTTTGATTTGTTTTCGAATTGGTTCTGCGATAGGTTATTGCTAGCCAAAGCAATTTTCACATTGTCAGGAACTTTGTGGAAACAACTAAAGTCTCTGCGACGCTACCACCAACTCTATCCAGTAAAATCTTCGGCATTAGCTTTATATTAGTAAATGATTAAAACCCTGATCAGACCCATAATCTCCTTTTGCTTCATGGTTTGGCCTACTGCCTAGCCCGCTGAGATAGAAACGTTCGTGCGTAAGATCCTACGACAGAAACAGTCCAAATAGAGATGATAAACGAAAAACACTGAGGAAGCAGTGCGCTCGACGGCGAAACAAAATTCATACCAATTCAGACTAATGTGGTCGAGTCAAGCAAGAAAAACTTAAGGACTTTGTCAGCAAAACCTGAAGCTATCAGAAGTGGCATATTCTCCCAATATATTATATTGAACGTCTTTACCCCTTAGTTAGTCTCCGTCAAGCTACAAATTTTCAGCACGTCAATTAATCTGGACGTATGCACCCTTGATTGAAGTGCGTACTTTGAACATACAGGATGAGTCAAAAGCAGATGTTCACCTGCACCACAAATCGAACCACCATGCGGAAAACCATTGCAAGTTAAGGTCTTTTCGTACCGTATGTGAGCACAATAAGTCCTCGCTTCAGCTTGTATATAAAATTATTTGAAATAAGATTAAAACTTCATTTTCTGAAACCAATTGCAACATGAGCTGAGTTTTTGTTTTACAATTTCCCAAATTTTAGAAGGTTCCGCAATTACATTTAGAAAAGCACGCACTGAAACTCAGCCTCGACACGGTAATTCACACAGGGCTTCCTGAATAGGATGCTTAAAGTTTAGATTTAGAAAAGAGACTACTTCATTTTTTTCTTGGAGAGTGAAGATCGACTGAAACCGGCAGAAAGAAGGAAGGACGCTTATATTAGAGCTAAGAAAAAAAATTGTTACAGCTGAATAAAGTAATGTCGTGGAAATTCCACAGTTGTTATGGATGGGCAACAGAATTAAGAGAGCTATCAAACGTCAAACATATAAACCATCAGAACCCTCCATTAAAGTGAAGTTATAATTAAAAAAATTGGCAGAAAAGATGATTCAAATAAATAGAATATTATATGAAGTTGTTCTGCTTTCAACACATAAATATTGATAGTATTCAATGAAACTGTACAAGAGGAAAAGCAAGAATTCTATATACTACATATTTCACATTGTAGAGCTACATCGTTAAACATAAGAATATTTAATAAATTTATATGATTATTCACGAATTGTAAATAGTCGTCGCGAATTCAAACAGCGCACTATAACAATGTAAAAACTCGTCAAAATCAAATTAGACCTAAAGTATGGCGTAAGAAGGTACAGATCCAATAATTCATCCCCCACTCTTCTGATCTAACGGTATACAACCAGAATATCGGAGAATGTTAACGCTGTAAGTACTTATGCTATGCTTAATGCTCAAATCATTACTCAGACATTACATAAATCGAATTATGCAATACAAAAACAAACTTAAAATCAATATAATTTATTCTTTCTCATCTTCTCCTTCAATGCGGGACTGCGTGTTTCGTTTGCGTCAACAGTACATTAAATGTTTCACATAATATTTTAAAATTTCCGATAGCTTCTATAAACTCAAAATTATACGTTACAGTCTGTTATTAAATCAAAACTTTGCTTCTTGTCTGGGAAACTCATAAATTTTTCCTTGCAACGTACGTGAAGCATTCGTCCACGAAGACTACAAGCGCAAATAGCACAAGACCACTTGGGATAGAATGAAAAATAATAATAAAAAAACAAAACAAGAAATAAATAAACAAAATTTTACAACTCCTCCTTTTTGTTGAAAATTTTAAAACAACGCTCGAAAAAAGTTTTCAACAAAGTTTTTATTAATACTCGAAAAGGTGAAATGTGTGTACTTAACATAACACCCTTATAAGCTCTAAACATTTTGTTAACATGTTGATGATGATGGTGATGGGACTAAGGGTAAACTTTGTCAACTTTGGTTGGTTTGCTTGGAACGTGTGTTTGTAGATATGTTGTGCATGCCCATTAATGTTCAGAACAAAAGTTTACTCGTTAGATTGAATCGAAGTTTGTCTTCCTGTAGAACGTACACATGTGACGCTTGAAAAAACTGTAATTAATCATTTATCTGCAAAGAGTTATCTCTATTGCGCTGTCATTGTTTGTAGTGCAACTTGGAAATTATTATAAAAAGGAACAGTGCAATTTAAGTCCTTGCTAATGATTATTATTCGCGAAGAAATGTAAATTTTATTCAAGAATGAGGGCAAGAGAACTTTTTCCTTCATTTTACACAAATGTAAACTCACATTTTTCATATTATCACCACGCGTTTATGGTTCTATTCACAGGCAAATTTTTTATATATATTGCGAGATTACGCAAAATCCTTAATGAAAATGAATGAAAGTTTCGGATTAAATATTTTTTATTTTAAATTACTGATTTATTTTAACTTAATCTAATAAGACGGCACGACTCATGCTGAACAGCAAGGGTAAGGGATATCCTGAGTTGCCGTCAACATACCGACCACAGCCGGGAAAGTGCTCGAAAAACTGAAAAGAGAAGAATCGCTGACATTATCCACGCCACTGGGAATCTTTCTCCAAGGCAGTATGATTTCAGAACTGGACGTTCCACTATAGATGCAGTCGCGGAGGTGGTGGGTGCGATCTAACAGGCGAAGGCACGCAGTCGATCCAACCGTTGGGTAGTCCTTCTAGTGATGCTGGACATAAGGAATGCTTTCAACTCCACTAGATGGAAGGATATTCTGAAAGCCCTGGAAAACTCTTTCCAATTACCAGAATATATGATGCGGATAGTCCGAATTTACCTGAAGGATCGCGGCCTGATCTACAACACGGTGCGAGGTCGTCGGAGGATGCTAGTCACATCAGGTGCGGCCCAAGGCTCCATTCTCGGTCCGGACTTGTGGAACGTCTCCTACGCCGGACTGCTCAGACTTGAACTGCCGGAAGAGTCGCGACTGATCAACTTTGCAGATAATGTTGCGGCACTAGTGGCTGGGCGCACGGTTGGTCAAGCGCAATCAAGACTGAATGTACTAATGCACCGGGTGGGGAGCTGAATGACCACTCACGGGTTTAACCTACGGTTAGAGAAAACCGAAGTGGTCATCCTGGCCAAGAAGGGGATCTCCAGAGTAAGAATGGTCCGAGGCGGGGACGCATTAGTAGAGTCGAAACTATCAGTCAAGTATCTGGGCTTGCTGATAGATTATAAACTGAATTTCTCGGAGCAAATTTAGGCTACGACAAACAAGACCGCAGCAGGGGTCTCGGCAATAAGTCGACTAATGGCCAATCATGCGGGACTAGGTCCAACAAAAAGGCTTCTGCTAGTGAGTGTAGTGCAGTCTATGCTTCTTTATGGAGCAGAGATATGGAGCGAAGCTTTCAACAAGGAACTGCACCGAGAACCGCTGGCACAGGTGCAGAGACAAGGAGCAATGCGGCTTGCATCAGAATACCGTACAGTCTCTGAGCCAGCGGTGTTGGTAATTGCAGGTGTGATACCAATCGCTCTCCTTACTAGAGAGCGCAACAGAGTCTACCTCCGAGGGCACGAGGGTAATAAAGAAAAAGTTGCTCGCGATGAAAGACGATGCACTCTCGACGAATGGCAACAATCATGGGAACGTGAGCTAAACGTAAGATGGACCGCACGTCTCATCAAAGACTTGAGATCGTGGCTCAGTCGAACGCATGGTGAGACTGACTTCTACCTGACCCAGCTACTGAGTGGACACGGTTGTTTTCAGTCTTACCTGCACAAGATAGGTAAGTCAAGGGTGTGCAGATTGCATATTCTGCATTGGTGTGAAGGATGACGCCTGTCATACTTTCTTTTCATGCAGAAGATGGGACAAACAGCGTGGTGATCTTGCCGAAAAAGTGAGAGAGCTCCATCCAGACAGCCTAATCGAAGAGATGCTAAAATCATTTGACAAAGTGGCACATTATGCTCGGGTAATCTTAGCAATGAAAATAGACATACTTGATCGGCTAGAACCGTCGAAGGTGTAGGGTTTCTTTCTGTACCAATCCTCCTCCTCTTTCGCATCCAACTTGAGAAGGAATCCCTGTAACCCGAAGGTGCCAAAAGGCGTAAAATTGGGAGGGCTTGCCCGAAGTAATGTGTCAAACGGTTCCAGGGTTCCAGGTTCCAGCGCTCCGATTGACAAGGGAGGTGTTTAGTCTAATAATCTGTGTCTATAATCAGTAGGTCCGATGTGACACTGGAAGTCCGACGCTCAGAGCGTAAATAGCAGTCACCTCCAAAAAAATACAACATGGCCTTCACCTCCAAAGCCAAACCAAAAAAAGAAATAGTTAACTTTTTCGACTAAGAGTTTGACTTAAATTAAAATCTATAAAATATCATTTAAGACCTAAGATTTTCGAAATTTTTCTTCGGTCAAAAGCCCAGGTCTTGCAGTTTTCCAGCAAAAATCAATCATCTTTGCATTGCTGTTATTTCTTCTGTAGAAAGAAGGATTCATCCGTTTTAATATTGTTTTGTGTTTTTAAATGCAGACTTAAATGTTTCTCAGCTATTGCTATGTTGTACTGTAATGTGATCATTTCCGCGGAGGACAAGATAAAAAAAAATTTAATTATTACACGGAATCACTTAACTCCGTTGAAAGGTGAATGAATATTAAAATATTTTCACATCAAATTCAATAATATCTCAACATTATCGCACGGATTTGTCGCTTTCGATTTACGCTCGATAAAGATCAAAAGAGTTTGCCGACAAGAGAGTAATCCATTCGATACGATCACGGATATGAACGAGGATCTGTAAGTACCTTGCGAAAGAGTATGAAGCAAGCGGTTCGACACCTTGAGTCTTCAAGTGCAAGTGTTCGAATTGGAAATATTGAACGTATTTAAATTTTCCCATCCTTTTCATTTGTAACACCATGGCTTGTTGATGGCAGGCTCAGTTGTTGGCATGGAAGACAATTGATTTCGTCCTGCAATGAATTGCGAACAAGGCTATGAAGTTTTCTAATCACTGCTACCTCTAATATGCCCAATCTTCAGTATCGCTTGTATCCGAAACGCTGGCAGAAAATGCAACAAATTTTATTCGCATAATTTTCGTATTATATTCGCCTGCAAGTTATACGCTTGTGAGTAGGCTAACGTGAATGTACAGATATCTTTGATGCGGCTCAACTCAACAGGAACATGTTCAACATTTTTTGTACGTTGTCGAACACAACTCAAAGCATTTTCACAGCCCAGCCATTTTCAATTATTTATTTTCACAATTTTATAAGTCTTTTCAATGTACATTCCGTATCGAAAATGATTCTGTCTGAGCGAGGATTCTGTTACTTACTATCATGCATCAACCGAATGTTGAAGTGCAACTTTGGTAACCATTAGTGTATGTGCAAGTTCGCCTAGAGAAGACGCAAGTCTTTGATGTTAATCGTTGGCATTTGATATGCAAGCCTACGTGGTCGCATACTAAAAGTGGGCCGAGCTAAAACTAATTTATTGATACATTGGGCGGTCGTTGTGATTCTTTCACAATGCAAAGTTTGTTTATTGCATTAATATGGGCAGTCCGGAGAGACGAGATTTTGTAACAAAGCACAGAAATACGTTTCAGTATATGTGGAAGGATCAATAAGTTCAGGTGCGATGCTCGAACAAGCTATTTTACCATGTTGATGTTGTCTTACAAGACGTTACGTTTAACAATGTACCCATTGAATTTTTAGAAAAATAATTATTTAACACTCCCATGAAGTGTTATAAGTTAGGGTGGCTTAAGTGAAGAGGGCTAAGTAGCAGCTGACAGTTTCCTACCAGGGAATACTGTTATGTATTTTCAAAAAAAAAAAAAAAAAAAAATTAGATAATATAATTAATAATGAATAAATAATGATCGGGGGGGCAACCAATCGGTTGCACCTGCAGCGAAAGAAAGGTTATAAAGGTTATTAAGACAGGGTTATTTGAAAATACAAAGGCCGCATAATGGTGGCTGAAGAAAGTTACTTTGAACCGACTAGATCACCGCGTGGGTGTGGGGGTTCGGAAATTATTTAAGCATTGATCCTTCCATCTTACATACACACACACAGGAAAAGCTTACTTCTTCATATTAGGTTAAAATAAATGGATCAAAAATCAAAAGATGTGAATTGAGTATTGTGCAGCTTTAAATTGTGCTGCGCTGATTCTGACCACCTGTCAATTGTGCTGCGCTGACTCTGAACACCTCTGAATTGTGCCGCGCTGATTGTGCTGAGCTGACCGTGCTTCCTGTAGCACGAACGTCCACTTCAGCTGGTTTCGGGACTTCACTTTTTTTTCTGCGCTGCCTCTAATCGTGCTTCCTGTAGCATGAATCTGCACCTTAACTGGTTTCCTCGGATCGTGCTTCCTGTAGCACAATCTGGACCGTAACTGGTTTCAGAATTCACCTGTTCTGCAGCGCTTTCTCTAGCACGAATCTGTACCTCAGCTGGTTTCACGATTCCCCGGTTCCACTGCGCTATCTTGGATCGAGCCCCCTTTATTGATTGATGGTCCTATTGGTTGATTCTTCAATTGGTTGATACCTCTATTGAAACTCCGATTGATATTTCAATTGATACTTTATTTATACTTCATGATACTTCCTCTATATATAGTGTGTCTCCTATTGGTTGTATGTCTCGATACTTCTGTTGATACTTGAATTGATTCCTCTATTGGTTGTGTATCTCTATGGTAGTCTCTATACTTCTATTGATACTGGAATTGATTCCTCTACTGGTTGTATGTCTCCATACTTCACAATTTCTATTCTATTTATACTGATACGTACACAACAACCTAGTGAATCATATCCATAGAAAAATTTATCGCAAATTACTTCCAAGAATTTTCTTTTGTTTTTTTTTTTGCGACTGGGTTTTTTTTCAGACTTTTTTCTCGACATTTAATTTTACGGAGACTTTTTTTCATTTATTTTTTTTTTAGTTTGTTATCAATATTATTTAACTTAATACCTAAATCTAACTATAAATTTCTATTATAATTTTATTCTTACTTCTATTTCATCTCATATGATTTTTCTTTTCACTTAAAAATATGGGTACATATAAAAACTTAACCAAAACAATTAATTGTTATATTCAAAATTTATTGTTATTTTATTTATTTATTCATTTATTTAATGTCGTGTGTTTAATGTAATGTGTGTAATTTATTCATTTATTATTTAAATGTTTGCTTAATGTCGCCTATACCTAGGAATACCTAACAATACTTCGCATCATAAAAAAGGGTCGTTGTTTAGATTGGCCGGTCATGTTGATCGATCTGAAGGTGACGATCCATCAAGGTCCATCGCAAATCATTCAATTTGCGATCATAGAGGGACATTGTGTTTCGAATTCTGGGACTTTTACAATCTAGAAACTGTTCAAGCAACTACGTCTAGTGATCAGTCGATCAAGTCCTATAAATGGTCGTTGCACGTCTTTTTGGTATACTCGCACATTCTTCAAATTTTCGACAAGTTAAGCCCTCATTTCGTCATTTTTGAGTTATTTGTACTTTATTATAGCTTATTAACCATTATAGCAATACTAACCATGTTAATAAGGTAGTGAAATCAATGAAAATGTAGAAATATTAGCTGTATGAGAAAACCTAAATGTGTTATCAAATTCGAAGAAGCAAAATCAGTTAAGTTTCAACTTCAAGCTCAAAATTAACCACTAAAAGCCATAACTGCGAATCCAAATAGGCAAATATATGCAAAAAAGGAGTAAACAATCAAAAGGATATTTAAAGATTATATACATCTCTGAAAATCTTAACCCTGCAGCAGAACTATCCCCAATAATTACTGAAATCCATGAAAACAACAATAACATTTGGTCTTGAATTTAAACTAATTTCAATATTTCTTATAATCAACAATATCCTAGCTCATTCGTGATTATTTGTGGGGTCGATTATTGGATCTAGGATATGTCTGAGTTAGGCCTTTTCTCTCTTTATGCGGTTTACTATTTGTGAACGGTCGATCCTACCGATGCCAAAGAGAACTAGATTCAACATTTTTATCAACAAACCTTCATTCGTGGGGTAGATTTCTACCCCAACAAATATTTTTGTATATTTTCCAACATTTTGTATTTTAAAGAAGTTATTGGGTGAAGCACAGTACATTTCTCATTTCTATTCAATTTAAGGTTTATTAAGAGATCGATGTAACTTTCTCTTACTTTTTGATCCATTTCTAGAAAAGCATTTGTAGAAAAATAATAAGTTTGTTGTTATTTAGATCAATATATTTTTTCCTTTATATTACACTACGCGTTTCGCGTTCATATTTGTCAGTCGAAATTTTTAGTTTTCGGGGAAAATGTGCTTGGTGGATTTGAGAATACCTTTCAAGGCAGTTTGGATTTTATTTGTGGGGTCCTTATTTAAGATGGTAACATTTTCTTTTTCTATAAAATTTAAAAATAAAAGATTTTTTGGTTATATTGGGCTTTTTCGATAATGACAGTGGATTTGCCTTTATCTGCATTCGTAATTTCCAAACAATCTACGAGCAAATTTAATAAATCCGGAGTCTATAAAATTACATGTCGAGAGTGTAATTGCGGGTATATTAGCCAAACAGGTAGATCCTTTAAGGCCAGATTTAATGAGCATTTCAAATCCTACATTTACCAAAAATCCAATGCTAACGTAGCAAACCACTTTCTGGAAACCAACCATTAATTCCCTTCAATTGAAACAATACAGATCCTCCATAATTTATCTAAGTCCCATAAACTCAATTATTTAGAAGCACTGGAAATTCATAAACACCTTAGAATTAATGATTTTACTGTCCTTAATGACCAAACCAACATATTTAAATCTTCCATCTTTGATGCATTAGCATAATTACCTTCTTTCCTTTTTTGAGTCATAATTTTAAAGGATATCAAAGGCAGACTTAAGTCCAAAATTATTAATACACTTGATAATGCAGACTAGTTCGGCGAAACGCGTAGTGTAGTATAATAGAAAAAAATATATTGATCTAAATAACAGCGAACTAATTGTTTTTATAAAAAATTCTTTTTTAAGGTTTATTGTTTCAAAGCACTCAGAATTATTACAAAGAAAGTGGCATTTGTTCAAGCTAGTCATAGTTTTGCAGTGCAAAAGGGAGTACATTTCCTGATTTTTTGGTAGATTTTTCACCTTTGTTCCGGAAACGAGTGACTTTCGATTGCCTTGGTTGACTGACTCCAGCTTAAGCCTCATACTCTGATCCAAGAAGCTGCGCAATTATGTTACCTAACTCCTTTTGGAGAATCCCTCGACTTTTTGCTGGGCTCTTTGACGTTGGAAGTCAAAAAGGGAAGGATTTCTAAGGACATTCCTTTGTCGACGCAACTGATAACTTATGTTGGATGCTTTCCGCAAAGCAAAACTGTTGACTATATTTGTTTGACTGCTTTATTTAAAATCGCTCAAAAGACTTCGGAAAATTGACCAACGTCGATTTCACCTACCAAAATAATATGTGGCACATTTCTTAACAAAAGAGCTATCCCCATCCTTGTTTGATATATAACATGATTTCAGGTCTCGAGGATGTTACGTCAATGTCCGATGATTGATGCATCGAGGATATCAAGACAACGGTTTCGCTTCTTTTCGCATACATGAAACCAGTGTATTGTCTCCCAAAAATCCAAATGAGGATGACTGAAGCGGTCTTGATCTCTGTAGCAGAAATTATTTGAGGATTTTTCAATCATTCTTTCGCAGATTTTCAACGTAAGTTAGATCACGACTTTTTAAAACATCTACTAATTCAGTCCAAGAAAACAAATTGTTTTCAGTCATGTTTCTATTAGCGTCAATGTAAGGTTCTGCTTTTCTCAGAACAGTTTATTTTAATGCTTAACATAGAAAAACCTTTTTTTCACGTAAGTGCCGCCATACATCACAAAACATAAAACGTTTTCTCTAGAAATTTTCAATGATGACAACATTGATCAAACTTTGCTATATTTTATGTTGGTACAGAGACGAGGAGCTTTGCGGGTTGCGTCTGCATACCGCACTGTGTCTGAGTCGCCGGTGTTGGTGATCGCAGGAGTGATATCCATCGCCCTCCTTGCTAGGGAGCGACGGAGAATTTATGACCGAAAAGTGGAGGGTTCAAGATATGCTGTCAATCGAGAGGAGAGGCAGCGCACAATACTCGAGTGGCAACAGTCCTTAGAAGGCGACTCTAATGGCCGCTGGACTGCCCGCCTTATAGGGGACGTGGGATCGTGGCTGAATCGAAGGCACGGTGAGACTGATTATTATCTTACCCAGCTTCTTAGCGGGTAAGATATTCTGCATTTTCTGCCCAGGGGAAAGGGACGACGCATGTCACACTTTCTTCAACTGTAAAAGGTGGAACAGGATGCAGCAGGACTTGTGGGAGGTAATGGGAGAGCTTTCCCCAGACAATCTAGTCGGAGAAATGTTGAAAACTTTCGACAAATGGACCTGTGTGGCACATTACTCTCGGGCAATACTAATAGCAAAAAAAGTGACCATGGATAACCTTGGGCGCTGGATCTAGAGGGGTCTCCTTTCCAGCAGTCCTCCTCCATCCTGCCCCTTCTCGCTGGGGGGAGATTTCTCTACGCTGACGGCGCCCTAGGCCGAAGTGTGAAACAATGTGTCAAACAGTTCCAGGCTAGGGTCTCTTGATAGGGGGGGGGGGGGGGTGTTTAGTGGGTAGTCTGGTAGCATGCGGTCCTAAGAGTTCCACACTTCGGGCGTGAATTGCCTTCACCCCCCAACCCAAAAAAAATTGTATGTCGTCTACTATTTATCATATCACCATCATTTATCACCATATTTCTGCTTCCAAAACAGTCAATTCTCTTTCAAAATTATTTACAATTCCGTGACAAGTGAAACTAAACAGCGATACACCAAAGCATGAATCACACCAAATATCTGTTGTTAACGCTAACTTTTCAAATGATTTAATTTATACCAGAATTTTATCTTTTGCCTTGCCGTATAAATTTTCGAAAATAAATAAAGTAAAAAAATGCCGAGTTAATAAATTATATTATACATCGCTTTTTAATTATCTTATCTCTTTAAATCGTCAGATGTGATCTGGACTATAGAAAGGTACCTATGCCCGGAAGAATCAATCTTTATTTTTTGATCGAAATTTATAAAAACTCGAACGTATTTTTCAGTGGAACAAACCCCAGACTCCTAAGTTTGAAACTTTTTCTGGAAATCATCCATAAAGTTCAAAATGAATTATCAAAATCGCGAAAAACAATTGGAAATAGATCAAGAATTGTTGTTTTTGTTCTTTTGCACCTGTGGTCGGAAAAATCGATGTTTTTTAATGAAAATTTGTGGAAATAGAAAATTAAACACCCTTTTCTATTAAACAAACCATAAATTCCTACTTTTATTATCTTTGTAACAAATTACACAAGTTCAACAGAAAGAAAAAGAATAAGAGATAAAAATATAATTTCAACATTCCATTGGGTTTCTTCGATGTTTCCTCTTTCTTTTGATTTTCTTCCGAATCTTCATTTGTTTCATAATAACTTTTTTTTTGTTTTGGGGATTTTTCAGCTTTCTTCGTTGACTTGGATATTTTCTTTGTTGATGTAGATGCTGCATCCCTTTTTTGAGGTATTTTCTGGGTCGGTAGAGGTTCAATTGAGTCAGCTTTTGTCAACTTTGTCGTGAACGAAATCTCTCAGCTTATTGTAAATATACCACTGCCTTTCCAGACTGAGCCCTTCAGGAATAATGATTCCACAAAATTAGCTATTTAGGGAAAACCACTTGAGTAAGTTACAAAAATCTTTATTGTGAAAGCACCACTGTATAGTTAAAGTCAAAAGAGAGGTGGAGAGCCAACGGTAAGACGACAAAGAAGAGGTAGAAACGCACGCTCGAGACTTGTTATTATTGATTTTTAACCATAGGTACCTTTCCGTATTTAACATTTTCGGTGTCATAAATTTCGAAATCAGCAAAGACTTCGCTACAATGTGCTTTACTCATGCTTTTTATATCACTTTGTCACTTTTCAATATAATTTAAATTTGACAAGCCCACTAATACAAAACTAAACTCAAACCTGACTAAGGGTGACTTTCACCGAACTGCTAGGATACTGTATTGCTGGGAACGGTATTTTTTGTTTATACACAGTACTGCCCGGTGAGCATTTAACGAATTATTTTGAATTACAAAACAAGAACTACAAAAACAATTGATATCAGCCTGCTAGATCAGTGCAAGTCATCTTAACTTTGTTCATTCAACGTGTATCGATGAACACATAGCCAACACGAAATGCCATACCAGTCTAATATTTTACGCGTGTTCTATTTGAAAGACAACGTTCGCAATCGCATTGATGAATATTTGAGATGGATATTCACATTCGCGAATTCGCAAAATTCACGATACACATACCCTCTGCAATCTTGTCTGCAAAGTCTAAGGGCAACGGCTACGAAACGGATAGGCCCACAGCTGCCAGCAATTTGGACATTCTGTCCGAAACTGACACGCGCAAACCTGGTGCAATAAATGCGCTGAATTTCACCACTTCTCAGCCGGTAAAAAGCCGCAGGAAGAAGAGCCAAAATATGTTAACTGCAATAGAATGCATCCGGCTAGCTTCAGCGGTTCTCGAAAGAACTCAAATATTATGAGAAAGACGTTTGCACTAATAGCTACAACCAAAAACGAAACGAATCTACCACACAACAAACACCTCCGAAACTTAAAATTTCTCTGAACAGCCCGTTGGAACTCCTCATGGAATAACTTATTTGACTCCAGGTACCATAATTCATGTACCTCATGGCAATTTAAGGCCATGAAGAAAAACATGATGGCACAAATGTGTCAAGGAATTTGCTCTCAAACTCTCACTTCACCTAAACTACAATAGGGAGTCATATGAATCACATTTCTCTTCTTGTATGGAACGCAACTCCATGCTTCCGAAGACTGAAGACTGGTGAATCGCTTTATGCTGGATCATAAATTAGATATTCTGCTTCTCCAAGACACGTTTCTTCTGCGAAAACTTTCCCAAGACATACGCACTCTACTGGAATTTGGCGATTTTATCCTTTTGGCAGGAGATATGAGTGAATATCATCACGATTTGAGAGCTGTGAAAAGCAATCAAGCGGGGATTGAGCTGAACCGATTTATCACAAGGATATATGGAAGCCTGACAAAAGCTACGCCCTGGATATTGCGATATCTTATGCTTTCGACCACAACATTAGGTTAAATGTCCTGGATGAGCCGTCATGTGATCCAAACCCGGTACTGATATGGCCAGGAACATTGTTAAAGTAGTTGCAGAAAATACAAGCTTAATTATCCACACTAAGAGGACAACACAATCTTAACTCCGGCAAGGAATAACGACCCCAATGAATTGCCTCAGCAAATTAAAAAAATGATACGCAGGTGGAACCAAGCCCAAAGACGAGCTAGGAACAAAATGGGTCCTAGCATTATAAGGCTAACCAAGCGGCCCCACAAACAGTAGTTGTCTTCAGATCAATGTATTTCGTAACGAGCAGTTGGAACATTTTTCCCAAAATCTCGAAGTGGATTCTGTAGAATGACTATATACTTACGCATCATAAACAAGACCCTAGTCCCTCCTACTCCATGGTACAACCGGTATAATGTTCAAAGAGGTTGGCAAGGCAGAGGCTTTTACAAACACGCTAATGATACAGTATATCGAAAACTTATTTTCGGGGGAGCACATTGACGATGAGGAGGAAATATCGAGAGAAAGTGCACGAATGTTGCGGGCACAAGTCCTTCCGGAGAATGGTATGAAACCGGTTGCATTTAAGGAAATGAAACACCTTGCACAGACAATAAACGACCGACTACGATATGCTCACAAACCTGACTCTGCAGAAATTTTCCTGACAATTTTATTCAAACACTCACAGACACAACTAACTCTATCTTCCATCTGCGAAGGTTCTCAAAGGCATGGTAAACAGCAACTGTCATAATTCTACCAAAATGGAGGCAACCTCACATGCCCGCAGAAATGACAACTCATAAGTCTTTTATCTTCATTAGGCAAAATTGTTGAAAAGGCAATTTTCCAAAGATTGCCCAGAGTCGGTTTAGAAAGCGAAATTACTCCCGATGAACAACTTGGCTTCATGCCCCAACTCCAGATAACAAAATTAGTAAAACGCGGACAAAATGGCCTCAACAGTAGGAAATTCACCGGTTTTGTTATGTCCGACGTAACAAAGAAATTCGATATAGTCTGATATGCGGGAATAATACTCAAAGCGCATGCACTTCGCATACCCTTTGCTACGAGGGTGGGTCAATAAGTCCTTAGAAAAATGCGTAAAAACAATTTTTTGTGGTAATTTTTTTATTGTGGAAGGTCCTTAAAATAAGCATTTGTAATAGGAAAAAGTCACTGGGGGCTAAATCTGGTGAATACGGATCGACCATTTCGTACTTTAATTCTACTAAATTCTAATTTAATATTTTCGACTGTGAGCAAACGCGGCACCCATCTTGCCGAAATCTTTTTCATACCCAATGTGTCATGTAAAAAAGGAAATGACGCTACCTTTTGAAATCCCTGTAACCTCAACTATTTCACTCAACTTTGAGCTTCGGTCACTTAACACCATATCGTGGATATTATTGATCATTTCTGCCGTAGTCACCTCTACAGGGCGTCCTGAGCAGGGTTCATCCTTTGTTGTTGTACGACCACATTTAAAATCATTTAATCAGTTATAAATAGTTGCAAGTGAAGAAGCAGATGTGCCGTGAACTAAATCCAACTCAATTTTTATTTCTTTTGCTGTTTAGCCTTTTATATAAAAATGTTTCATAACATATCTAAACTCAATTTTTTCCATTTTTGTAATCAAACAATTTTTTTTTCAATACACGAGAAACACACAACAACTCCACCAATCCGGCTGAAACTTCACAGTATACCTAGTTAATAGTGCCGCTACATAAAAACGGACCGCTTATAGTGCTAGTCGCGCCATCTTTTCAATTTTCTAAGAACTTATCGACCTATCTTCGTATTTTACAAACGATGTTCTCTTTCCTCAAAAGCAAAACATTCCGCATCAGAATTGACAAAAAACTCTCCAATCTGCGACCAGTTGATGCTGGAGTCCCACAAAGATCGCCACTGTTGCCAATATTTTATAACATCTATGGGGTGGGTTTTTCACAACTACCCACAATCGTAAAATTATCCCTCTGTTCCGATGATACATGTATATATTATATATCCAGACAAGCAGAAATCATCAACAAAACTCAACACTGCTCTTAAGACGACCACTGCTCTAAAGATAACAAAAAAGTTTTCACAGAGAATGGAAACATATAGAGAATGGTAAACGATACAGAGCTAAATACCTCGGACCAACGTTAGACTGCAGACTTTCCTGGAGAGAACATATACAAACAAAACGAAGACTGATTTCTTGTATCCTTACATCCCTACTCCTCCTGGTGATATCATAGCATTTATAAATGAAAATCAGGTTCCTCAGTTTTAAACAGATTAAATGATCGAACCTACTCTACGGCAGTACTGTCTTGAGAGAGGACGAGAACCAAGAATAAAGCTCTTCAATCGTGTCTGAACCTTGCTCGAAGGAGAATCTTTAGATATCAATAGTACGTAAGAAACAAAGATATACATTAAGAACTACGCCTAGAAATTGTTAACAAATACATACCGGACAGGGCTCTTATGCTCTTCGACTCTTACCGCTCTTCGAATTGACAATCACTGTAATACTACCTTGGATATCCTAAGATTCTTGACGTATCAAACTAGACAGACGTGCAACCATTACGACAAATGAAAGACTAAACAGATCACCCATCCAACTGAGTGCTTTATCTTGGGAATGATAGTCCCAGTAGCTAGAAGTAAAGCAATAATGGCAACACTAGCTTCAAGAAACCCCGATTTCCTAGCTTGAGGAACGAAGGCCAGAAAAAACCCCAGGAAGTGTTTTTCGCGCGATTAGCAAGTACAATTGAATGCCGCGGTCGATGGACGCAGGCTGTTAGGACAACGCTTGAAACGATCTATAACGCCACGAAAACAACGACGAATTTTATTTTATTTTAAATTTTATTTATGAAAAATTGTGTGTTCAGTTTCAAGCCGTAGCATTGTACCAATATCAACTGTTTGCGAGACATGCATCAAAAATTATTCAGTGCCTAGTAAGGCAGCGAATAATTCCGAACTAAGAATTCGTTCATTTCCTAACTCAGATGTTCTCCTTTATATTCTAATCAAATCCAGCACGAACTTAGGCGTTGTACGCACCCCTTTGCTCTGCTACTATCCTAGATTCGTGTCTGCTAATAGTAATCCCTGGCTGGATCCCTTTTGCTGCTGAAAATCCTCATATCATCTCAGACATCTGAAACGAAATCAAATTTAAAATCACTTCTAATTTAACCTCGTTAGTCGATTGTCCTCCAAACACATGACATTCTCGCCACCCCATATCATCTCTCTTGCAACAACATCTTGTCTAAATTCAATCAACGCATATGTCATTAGACGCAATTTGGTTTCCCTTCCGCTGTTCGACCATCCTCACGCGCTCTCATTTTCAAACTTCTTCTGTTCAGCCGAAATGAGCCACGGAATTGTTTTGGTGACATCATTTTCATTGCTGATTTTAAGGTCACGTGCCGATGGAATCGTTCCATCGCATCCCCCGAAATGAAAAGTGAAAATACGTCAAGAGGGTGATAAAGCTTAAGCGCAAATGTACATTGAAACCATCGCTCTCCCACACTCAGTCCTGTGCAATGTAAATCTGAAAATTGTTTGAAATTGAAAACTCAATGGTGAATCCACGAAGCGATGATCATTTGACGCAAATTAGGGGATGATGTACACATTGAAAAAGTTGTAAATCACAAGTCAGCACCCTCGTTTGTATTTGATGTAGCTACAAGCAACGGAGATTGGGGTTAGTTCGGCTTATCCTGCTGGATGACGACGACGATGATGATGATGATGATGGGAAGAGTCCTGAAAATCAATTTGGAAGATTTAAATTATTTTCATCATTTGTTTTTCTGTTTGACGTGATTTTCTGAAAGCAAACTAAAGCTTGCCTGGCCAATACAAATAAGGATCTGAACATCGTCTGACTTCATTGGCTCGAGCCTATTGAAACAGGTAATAACAGAGCTTTGACACGCACATTATCAATTTTCCTTGATCTCAGCCAATGTCTTATTGATTTTCAGCATCGAATAGCGGAAAAGCAACGCATATAAACTGTCTTTCGAATCGCCTGACTGAATGCCATTTTATGGACCATTGCTAAATCAACTCGTTTATACGCAAAATAAATTCCAGACTCTGCCATTTCGTCATAAAGTTCAAAAGAACGATGGAATAAATTTTCCAGCTTTTGCGTTCTAACCCTTTACCCAATTGCCTTTGAACTGAAAACGAATGGCATTGGGGGTGAACGTGAAGTTTGGCCATGTTTAAAGGGTTTCTATGGAAATTTGGTTGTTCGGCATTCAATTGTGTCTCTTCATTTGCATAGAGCCCATGAAAGCTTGTCGGGGTGCATTCAACGAGGAATTGTTTGATGACTTTAAGGGTAATTAGATGGCTCAGATTTAAGCAGAATATGTACAGGAGCATTGTTGATGGTGTTGTGTGGAGAGTCATTATTGGTTTCAAGATAATTAGGCCAGAAACGATTAGGTCACGTCGCAAGGATGAGATTGCTGTCAGGCGGGTTGATTGGCAAGGAAGAACTAATAAGTTATTTCCTCCGAGGAAATGTGAGTGGCAGATTAATAGAGAATAGGTTTTAAATAGAATGTTAAAGTCTTGTATTAGGCGGGGACTTGGATACACCTGATGGCATTGTTTGGACGCATCTACGTGCTGAAACGACACGATTCAATGCGCTTTCCGTGCGACCTGACTTAAAAGGCAATAAACTATGTATCGCTCTCGAGATTAAGTCCTTCACGTTGATGGTTCCTTAATAAATTCACTTTTACCAATTTCCACCTGATGTGGTTCTGCAGCTCAAGATATTCTTCAGTGCAATTACAGCTTCATTACCATTTTCCGCGCGCAATAACTTAATTAAAATATCAGACCGCGTAGTTACACATGCAGGTTTTCGTCGTTATCCAGCTACTTCCATTCCCATTGCCATTTCCATTTCTCTTCGCCCTAAATGACATGCATTTCATCTTATTGAAATGAAGCTTCTTCCTCGAGTCCGTCCAAGTAATAACAAACCGTCATGCTCATCATTTACAATACGCTTAGGCGTATGTGCTCCTTTAGCGAAGGCTTGTTGGTGGCCAGTTAGTAAGTAGTTTTAATGACCGCATAGCCGTTAATGACGGAGCCACAAATGAACTTTGATTCACCTGATAGGTAACGTAGAGCGGGGTCTTGGTATTCCATCAACACTTCTAGTTCGGCTTGTTTGCGAGAAAGGGGGAAGTTCTATTCACTTAGCGTTGTTCGCATTCGCTTCCAGATATTACTGATATTAGTTCGTCATACACGGACACAGGACAGCGATTTGGGAAACAAGCAAAGGCCAATTTTCTCCACACCTTGTTAATTCAAAAATAATGACTGCATTATATTTGAATAGTAATCATTATTATGGCTCCAATACGACACGTGGGATAGGTGACAAAAGGAATGAAACTACATGCGATGGGCATCGTTTTCTAAGTGATTCAAGTCTACATTTCATATGTAGAAACATGCATCCCAATCGATTTATGCGAGGGAGTAGTGAGAGAGAGGAACTGTAGTATCGATATTCAAGGATTATAATGATTCTGATATGTCGAACAGGCGTGTACAAAAATCAATGTTTTGGAATCAACTTTGGGCAAAACAACGCTCCATAACGTTTAGACATATTTCTGTAATAAATTATTGAATTTAATATGTTTTAAGGGTTGAAACGTGAAATTCTAAAATAATTCATAGGTGACCTCTAGACAAGCAGCTCCTCCAGCTGTTGACATGGCCACAGGTCTTCCTGTGGAATCAAATAATTCAAATGGAATCAAATGCAATGAACGTTGAAAAATTTGGGCTAATCCTGTCTTCATTGTTCATATACTTCAAATTTTTGCTTTGGAAATAAAAATATATCAGCAAATTAATTGTGAATCCCTGTTGAGCTCTTTAGTTAATAGGTTATGTGTATCAGGGTTGTAATATAAATGATTAATATCAAATGGCTCACGCAATTGTTGAAACCTTTATAGACGGTTATAAGGGACGGATAACATCAGCATAGTGAATTATGTCATAAACGCTGTGTTGATGAACACGGGTCCCATATCAGTCCCACTCGCAACTGGACATTACATAAAAATCCATTTGCGCAGATAAGAAGGTTAAAAGCGATATCCTCCCTAAACGCGCGAAACAATAACCATTCAGGATATGACGAGAATTTAAAGTAAACCCAATTTACAGGTGAGACCGGTGGTGCATTGAAAACGTGGTAAAAGTTATTTCTCAGATTTGATTCCTGGAAGGAAACTGCAGAGGCCTACGCGCTTTTGGGAGGTCTACGCTTTGCCTGTACATAGTCTTCTACTGACCGCGACAAATAACAATAACTTGTTTTCGTATCGCGATATTTGTGGAACGGAAATCTGTTGTTCCCCATCTGTTTTTTAATACGTTCATATACACATTGGCGATGTACCATGTTTCAAGAACGAAACAACCGTCTCCAAAGATGTTAATGCAACTCAAAAAAAGAACCAAAACCGACGGAAACAACTGAATGTCATGATGCAAACAACTTTTTTGTGCTTTTGGGGGTGAAGTCTTAACGCTCTAAGTGTCTAACTACCTACAAAACAACTCCCTGTCCCACCGAGAACGTAGCCTCGAACTATTTAGCACATTTCTTTGGACTAGGTCTCGTCTGGTGGCGTCTTCAGGTTCGGGATGGAAAGGAGATGGGCGGATGGTAGGGAGAAGGATAAGTGTCAGAGAGACCCACCCGCCCTATACTTTTCAAGCGACCCATGATGTTCTTTCATGAGAAGAATTTTCGACGCGTAATATGAGGACAATGCCTATTGTCTCTACATGTCAACATCCCTTCCATATTATTCCTTGGACATAACACACCTATTTGCTTAGAGATCAGCAAAACGTGCCTGGACCATCTGGCGCATGCATAGAAGATATGACAAGCCTCATCTGTCCACCCCAGGCAGAATAAAACTGGAGACAGTGACCGTACCTTATCATGCAGGTAAGACTGAGAATATGTGCCCACTGAGTAGTGGTAATAATCAGTCTTCCTATGCTTTCCGCAGAACAGTGGACCCAGGTCACTGATGATTCGGGCTGTCCACCTAGCTTGCGCTTCGTGTATCCACATATATTGCCATAAAGCAAGGAATTTTTTTCCTTTCCTCTCGGCGAACAATTTCGTTCCTCCACCGTACGTAAGGAGACTCACCTTTAGCATGCAATATTAGGAGAACTACTCTCTACTCTACAATATTATGCGGAAGTAGTGGGACAGTGTGGCATACTACTGCAATCCGCAAAGCTCCTTGCCTCTGTACCAGTGTCAGACGCATTCTAAGACTAAGAGGGTTATCATATATTTCGGAACTGTACACTATCTGTACAATACTATACACAACCGTATATTTCAACCATATAATACATTGATTCCATCGCAAACATCGGAGAATATTGGCAACCTTTAGCTCAAGGTAGGTCTCCTAATATTGGACGGAGCTTCACGTCAACACTTCCGCAGTAGCCTTGTCTCCCGGCCTATATCAAAGAAGTTCAAGTTTCAGATAAGATTTACGTTAAGCTAAGATATTTTATTGATTCCTTCAACTCGACATTCTTTTTTAAAGTCCCAACAGGACATTCCTCATAAGAAGCATTGGAATTAAGGGGATATATTCCGCCTGAAAGTACACAGCGCTCCCGTGATGTTCCGTGTTTCCATATGACAAGCTTTTAAGTCAGGTTCCACGGGTCCCTGTTGCTATCCCCAACGAGGTTTTACCAGCATTGAGCCTTGTTTTCATTGATCAACTTATTGTGAAGTTTTCTATTTGACCCGTCTGTGACGTGCTCTTAGCTTTCAGCAATGCCTACCGACCACCAGTACACATGTCATGTCTTTTCATGTCATGGCCGTAACCTTAGCATAAAGAAGAAGCACGCAGACCTGATAAGACTCATAGTGGAGTTCTCTACGTCTTCCTCAGTGGCTCTCCTAGTCTCTGTCGCGCTCCCCGTCATGGTTTCAGAGCAAACCCAGAATGAAAGCTCCGCCGAACTCGAAATGTTCCAACCAACAGCTGAAGGTCGGGTTGCTGCGTATCGAGTAGCACGCTCATGAATTTTGAGTGCAAATAGCAGTCCTTCAGTACTTCCAATTTGTATATCAGAGGAACTAGGGACTTCAAAGCGAACGTCACGTCCGGGATGATTCCTAAGCAGCCTCTCCGGCGAAAGGTTAGTGCTTTTCCAACGTTCACGACGACAAGACCCATCCTAATCGTCATTTCTAGCGTTTGTTTTCCTCTGGTATCTGGACGAGGAATTCCGCATGCAGTTTGCTTGGCATTAAATTCGCCGCCAACAAGGATTCGTCCTCACGTACTTGAAACGCCTTCCTCCAGTTCATTGAGCTTCTCCTGCAGGAATGCCCACCTGATTGGCGTATAAAGACACTGCGGCTGACGCAATTCTGATCGGACAGCAGGATACTATCCTGTGATGTATGTCACCACAATTTTTATAATTCAGATATCATCAGACAGCACGTCGACTTCTTTCTGGCTCGGAAGCTGGTCAAGCTAACTCGGTACGGTTGCTCTACGATTTTGTCGGATCTGGAGCTCTTGCAAATTAGTGCTGCTTTTTTCAGTCACTTTTGCTTGTACATTTTGAAACAATACAGATTTCTTTGTAAAAAGCTTCCATCACCATTGTGAAAGTCGGTTGGCAATGGTGATCAGCTTAGGGACAATGGTGATCGACACATCGATCGAGTCCCACCTAGCACATTCGGTATGAGCTCAAAGCCCACACTATATTTTGTGGTTTCTCCCAAATTGTCCACCTACAAGACGCATGTTTCCTGGGGCTAACCAGAATTAACTCAATGTGTTCACGTCTGCGTCGAAAAAAATGATTTATTCGATTCTTGCGGAATTTTCTTCTTAACCTTCTTAAAGCTCTCCTTGTATAGCTTACTTTTCTTTATCACTATTTTCCCTTACATTTCTTCGCTTTGAACTAACTCTTGTGTGTCTCTGTCAGCGCTAATTTTTCAACGAGAGATTTTTTGATCGATATTCGAGTCACAAACGTTCCATGCTGGTTTTTCTTTCTTGTATTTTCTGAGAACTAGGAGCTTTCTGAGGTATCTGGATAAAATTTTCAATATTTAGCTAGTTTCCAAATGATGATGGCATTGTATTTTAAAATTGAGATGATGATGGAGTCGCTTATTGAGAAATTGTGGGACTCGGAATAGGATTATCTTGTTCGAACTCAACAGCAGCTGTTAGTAAGAAAGTGAAGTTAGCAGCTCCAGCGCAGTCTGAAATGGAGTCTCGCAATAAAAACGATATGATTGAAGGAGTTCAGCTGTTAAAAAGTCTTCTTCTGAAAAGAAATAGGGATTTATGGAAAATTTGCTCGTGTCCTAAGTCCTGCTCCTCCCTTGCTCAAGTAGACAACACTTGAGAATCCTTTATTGACCAAGAAAGCTACATAATAACCTGTCATTCTCCTTTACAGATGGCTTTTCGTGAAGAATGAATGAAGAATGAACTCACATTCTCTATTTTATGAAGATTTCAATGCTACAAAAAGGGACACATCCAATAGCGTTGTGCGGTGTGAAATAAGACATGCTACGGACAGCTTATACATATAATTTTTTTTTGAATGCTGACGCGTGGCCAGAAAAATGTGGTTCACTTGGATGTCCAACGTAATGCAACAGTTCTTCAGCAGAACGTTTGGGATCCTGATTAAAGTGCTTGAGTCATTTAAGACAAAGTTCTGAACATTTATCAATAGCTTCTGTTGAGCTTGGTGAGGGTTTTTCAGGGTGAGGGTCATTCTTTTTTTAGCAAAGATAAACCATTGGGAAAGTCATCCCTGGGATCACTCATTGCGTAGGGCAAAGAGAAATTTGTTCAACTTTCGCAGATTGTTATGGATGCTTTTCCCTTCTTTACCTTAGCAGCACAACTACCAACTTCATCGCAATTAAAGATGTTTTTGGACAGAAATTTGTATTTTTCCATTCATTCTTCTATTAAATAGTAGAAACATTGAACTTAGAATTCATTAAAAGTTGTAACCTTGTTGATGCTAGTGGCATCACGCTTCCATACTGAAATATAATTCCTGCTAATGAATCCATCAAACCAATATCTTCCAGCTTATTTTGAAGATGTGTTAAAATTGTGATTGAGTCTAGGGATTTCTCGGATTCGGTCGACGGTGCATCCGTTTAAGATGCATGGGCATGATTGAGATGCATCTGTAGAAGATATTGGGCATTTTCTTGATTGTGTCTGCCAATTATATTATACTTCCATCTCAGGCATAAAGATAGTGTTTCGGCGAAAACGAGGTCTCTCAGTCGTTCTTTAATTGTGGACCTTATGATATTCGCGCAATTCTCATTGATTAATTTTGTTCATTTATTCTAATCAGCGTAAATTGTCTTCCTAGGACGAAATTTCAACTTCTACAAACAAAAAATAAATCGTTTTATCAAAGTTAAGTAATGCGGGCAGTTAAAGTCCCTACATTGTTGCCACTCCGATCGCCCGCATGAGCGAAATAAAAATCCTGACAAAAAACTTGATGATATATTAGGTCTATTAGAAAGACCTGTCCGTTTTTCAAATTGAAAGAAAATAACACAATTGTCATTCATTTATCAATATTTCCAGCGTCCGCTTTCCATCGTTTCTTATTACTTCCTGCCACCGACTTGCAAATGCCATTTTTAAAAACTGATTTTTTTTTAGAGGCCAAGAACTCAACTTGTTGCTTGGTTGACATCAGTTCCAGTTTTGAATTTTCTTTCCTGTTAAAAGTTCTGCAAAGACAGAAACAAGTGATAATTGGAGGACGCGAGGTCTGGGGAGTATGGAAGATGTGATCGAATTTGCCAGGCTTGCTCTGTGATTTTCTGATGAGCTGCCAAAGCAGCATGTGGTTTGGAGTTATCATAATGCAGTCTGACGTGCTTTTTATTGAAGATTTCCGGACTATTTTCTCTTATTGCATTATTTGCACCATCCATTTGCTCGCAGTATCTCTCCGAATTTACTTTTCTTTGGGTTTCAAAAGCTCGTAATGTATTGGTCCTTAGAATTCCCACCATATATATAACATTCTCTTCGTCAGGTTCAAGCTCGGCCTAGACGTGGATAGCGCAGGCTGTCCTGTCTCGCAATGTGTTCTTCTCCTCACAATATTTTCGTATGCATTACATTTTTCATCACCAGTTATCATCCGGTCCAAGAAAGTTTCGTTTTTGTATCGAGCAAGCAGAGATATAAATATGCCGACTCGATTATTCAAAATTTTCTCACTTAGCATCTTTTTTATTCAAATTTTTCTCACTTAGATAAAGCATCCATCTAGAATACATAAAGACCAATCATAGTTTTCGAATATGTTTGGAAATTGTATGTTGAGTTGAACTACAATATCGTCAAAAAGGGAAATTGTTCTATCGCAGTCTTAATACGGTCGTCATCAATCAAAGATGGCCGTCCGGAACGTGGCTTGTCACTAAGGTCGAAATCACTTGCGTCAAATTTTCAACACATATTCTACACGTTCTGTCACAAACTGCAACTGCAACAAAAAATTTCACTAAATTTCAACACGCTTCTGTAGCATTTCTTCCTTTTTAGAATTCGTACAAAATACAGTGGCGTAAATGAACTTTATCGGTACGCATGTTTTCACGATCGCGTCTCACTTAATAATGACATGGAATATCTTTGTTCATTTTTATAGTATACATCTGGAGTTTTAGGAGTGTTGAGTAGCAGTTGTTCCCCAATTTTTTTCTAGAGAGAGATATTGTAGGAGTGGGAAGACATCCCAATTTGCTATGCCCCAATTGTCCTTATATGAGATATTCCGAGGAATTAGCCCAAGGAATAGTTGATTACAAAGGCTTTAGTTGCAGTGTTATGTAGTTAATGCAGAGTAGGCTGCTTTTCTCTTGGTGTGATGCGAGGAACAAAAGGAAGATAATAATCTTTGACTTATATACTCAAGGACAAAAACGATAAAGATTGCTGCTCACATCTTTATGCTAAGCACAAGTGTGACACCAGATGAAGATTTGGTAACAATCATCTTTGATTTTGATTACACCCGTAAGAGCGCATGCCGTATTATCGTCAGTAATTTTTGAACCGAGGAGCTACTGAGAAAAAGGCGAAGGCTCCACTCATCCGTGGTTAACCCGTTAGAATTTTTTAAAAATTCCTTTCTGAACAATTAGATTAAACAAACAAAACCAAGAAAATATCGTCTGTCTGAAAAATATGTCGGTGGTCTGCCTGTCATATGAATGACACGTTATAAAAACGTGAACAAGATTTGATGCGCATGCGGGAAAAATTGGCAGCACTAACAAAAAAAAGGACATCGAGGTTAAGGTGTCATCTGACATGCCATCCGTGGTCTGGATTCTGGGAATATTTTAAATGTTTAACTACTGAGGCTTGACCTTTCGAACGTACTAAGCATTAGAGCCTAGTTGATATCAGCAGTGAAATACCTAGGCTTGTTGCTAAGATCAAGGCTGATCCAAATAATCAAGCAATTGACAGACAAACATTTGGGCAGCGTATGGGCATACAGTAAGTTTAAGGCCAATGCAGCAAATTAATCTGATGAAGGATACGAATATTTTTGACTGCCGTCATAACGGGCTCATGTACCCGTCAGAAGGTTCTTACAATGTTCTCAGTAAGAACGAATGGCAACCAGTCTAGGAGAACGATTTGGACGGTGGAGAGACCGTGCATCTCGTTAAGTATCTGAGATCATGGCCGAATTGAAGATATCGTGAGAATGATTTCGATCTGATCTCGTTTGTTATTGGGCTTGGTTTTTTCAATCTCACTATGTATTTTGTGTGCGAGAGAGTAGAGCCAGGCAACTTCCTCTTTCCAGGATTGTTCTCTCCACTTAGTGTTATTGGATGGATGGTAAATTTGATTGAAAAATGACTTGTGTAATATATTACACAGTTGGGTCTTCCAAGAGACCCTCACAATAACCAAAGTACTTCTGCGATAATCAGCATACTTCAAAACAATCTGCATGGAAGCATAATCACTCAAGATCTGCTCGAACAGTTTGTGAGAAACAAACAAGCCGACTTGCTACTAAAATGGTATCCTGAAGAGTCCAGTGTAGTCGCCATCTGGGCTCGGGACAGTGTTCACTTCTAGACGCAGGGCCAGGTCCGAAGAATTGGTTTCATTTATATTTTGTGCTTATGAACGACACTCTTTAGTGTATAACTAACGCCGAATGAACTGTTGTCATCATTTCAACGAAGTCTCAATGCTTTTAAGGACGTTGTTCCGATCACAGAGGGGCATGTGCCCTTCCGAGGTGACTACAATGCTTGAGCAATCGGATGGGACACGTCTGGTAGCCTAGCCAGAATCCAACATTCCGTTCATGGGGCCGCATTGGAACCATTCCTGATGTGACATTGGCTTCGGAATGCCAAGTACAAAAAGCTACTAGAGAATTACTCGGCCAGCGATCGCCAGTACAAAGCCCTCCTGAAACATGACGATGTTCCCGAACACCTTGCGCTCAGTCTTCAACGCTCAGGTGGAGTACTGGGAAAACGAATATTAAGAAGTATTTGAAGGGCTTATGGCATGATCACCGGTAACGAAAGTTACACCGGGCAGCGGAGGACCTGCGCCAAGAGATCTGGAGATCCTTCGCAGGTTTTCTATCTGCCTACCAACACTAATAACCAAATACTCCGGCAAGACAAACTCCCAGTATACAGGTGGTCACCTGAAATTTGGGAAAAACGAAGGGAGTTTCACAAATTACAACAAAAAGTCCAGCGAGCACGGACCTGGGAAAAGGCATGCCTCCGATCATCAGTTTATTAGTCAGGAAGAAAATGTTTCCGCAGACTCATTAACAGCAGCAAAACCAGCCGTTGGCGAAACCTGTTGGACCACGTAAATAGTAATCAATGGGTCCTGGGCTACAAAAAAGTGATATGAAAGCTTGGTTTCCAAAGGTCGTTTCAGTGAAACGTGGCAGAAAAGGTGAACGAAATCATGCGGGCTCATTTCCCTTTCCAATCCGCCTTATTTTACACCGTCATCTATGAAAAACCAATGGAACTCCCGCTTTTCACCGGAATGGAATTGGAGATAGCAGTCTTCTCTATGAGGCTCCAGGACCAGTAGGGATTCCAGGCGAGGAGTTACAGATGGTCCTTCATTTTTAACTTTGACCTGAGCACATCCGAAGCATGCTTGCGTGAAGGGTTGTCTCCAGAGTTCTGGAACGTGATGAGGCTTGTAAATGTGTAACTGCAATGATAAAGAGTGATAGTCATATGTGTCTCAAACCAACATGTGCATATGGATTGAAACTTGAAGTGACTCTTTCGCACATAACTTTTCGGTAGACCTAATATTATAAATTTAAATTTTAGCTATCAATATAATATGTTACACTTACTAAATAAAGAAATAAAGATCCAGTATTATAAGACTTACCTCGGGTTTCATCAAATCGTAAAATTAAATCAAAATTCCAGGAATATTCACATGTTAGTTTCTCTCTAACGCATCGCACGGACTGAAGGAACGACCGGCAATGTGAGGGAATAACTTGAAGCTAGAGGGAAGGTATGCTAGTATCAGATGGATGTTATCGGTTTTAATTATTTAAAGGTGGTCGCCATTGCCTACTGACGCTCATTGCCTGATAATTGATCTCCCTTTAAATTTCGCTTCGCATCACCAGAAAATGCTAAATTATCCTGGCTACACAAGTTGTACTAGTTGTTGTTGTTGTTGTTGTGTCTGTAAATAATAAGCTCCAACACACAAACACAAATACTAAAAAACAAATTCACTTGTATTTCTCCTCGTTTATTTATCGGAAATATCTTTTCGACACTTAGATAAAGTGTAAGTGTCAAACAACAAATTTTTCGGTAAATATCCAGATTATGTACCCATGGCCACGATTAAGTTGTGTACAATGGCCCAAATAATAACATCGATTATTTTTGGGGGTGACAATTTATAAGGGTGTTATTCTATCAGCTCAATTACTCATAATAACGAGCAACGGAGTACAAAGCACTAGTGCTGTGGTATTTGTCAACTATTCAGAATAATGATTTTAGTATCTGATGTGGCTTTGTAGCGGTTGATCATAATTTTCATTAGTTAGCACCTCATTAATCGCGCTCTTATTACTTTGAATGAATTGTTATTATTTGTTTGGGCCCTTCTTAGCGACTTTTAATTACGAAGACATTTTGGGGGTGTCTAGCATTCGACGCGGTCGGTTGGGAGCACTCGCACAGGAAAAAGGCTATTAATAATGGATGATATATTATGGAAGGAAACTCATAAGGAGGAGGGAGGATATTGTTCGTCTAGACCATTGAAGTTAAGGCTTTCAGGATGTTCACTACGAATAATTTGATTAATCGCTTTGGGAGTGTATTTAAAATTCCCGATGCGTTCTTTTTATTCTCTTTTACATAAAAGCGACTAAAATTGCCGTGTACACTTTTAAATTTTTTCCGTACTTCGGAAAAATGAATTAAAAGATTCTCTGAATTCACTTCATGGAATTCCATTAAGATACCATAGAAAAACAACTTTTCTCTTTCAGGGAGACTTACCCATCTGCTGCGAATTCCTCCAATGTATCCTTATATCCTTATTTGTATTTATAGCTACTTGTATATAATCCACTTCTCTTCGCACACGCTCTAATACGCTTCGCTCCCTCTTCAAGTGTGGAGCGAGAGAGCGAGCTTGGAGGAGAATGAATACCATGGCATTTTGCGAGTGGGAGCACTCAAAGTGATTTATGGCCAAGGGTAACGCCTTCGCATAGAAATTTTACAGGCATTTGTGTATTAAGTTTTCTTTGTGGTTAAAATCAGCCAACCCTCTGCTCCGTGTGTCAGCCAGTCCATTTAGCTCTATTTCATTTTCCTCTTCCTGACGTTAAAAGCAAAACATACCACCCTCGAGAAAAAACGAAGTTCCTTTTATCGACATCCACCATGCAAAAGCGTTCTGCTTGGCAAAGAAAACACCGAAAGGAAATTCGCTTCGGCTGATGATGTCGAATGTGGCACTCATTATGTACCGTGGTTAGGGATGAGTTAAATGCACACGAAAGGAGAATGGGAAAGGGAATGAGGGCGAGGGCAGGGCAAGAGATTGACTCAAATCAACAAATAAATGAGGTTTGGCAGTAAAAATGCGGTGCTAGAGACTTGATTGCAAAATGTTATGTCTTCCTTAAAAACTCAACGGAGGCCACACTCGTCGAATCATAAAGCTTGAAGGACACAATAATTGTACGCAAATAGAATACTTTCATGCAAACGGAGTAAATTGTATTTGCTTGCCAACACATAGTTAAGTAAGTTTCTGCACTGTGCAGCAATTTTTCATTGCAATACTACATAGTAGCAAATTGTGTAATAAATCTTTTCCGCCACAAATTTCCATTCGGCATTAAAACCGGAAGCTGAATAGATTTCTCATCAGCCACTAACTAACTTTGCACTATTTAACAACATTTCCTCCTCCAGCCCATTGCCACGGAGCAGATTCGCTCGCCATCCTTCACCACAATCTGCAGTCCGACTAGAAATTGCATTCGTAACTCAATTTATCGATTCCCAGCTGCATCTCGACTGCAATAAATATCTGTTCGGAATAGCTGTCCTGCATTTTCCTCGTTTTTCCTCGTGCTACCTCCAATCGCACTATCGTTCCGCAAGCTGGCACGGCATCGACAGGCACTGTGGCGCTGTGCAAGGCTTCGCGGTAATGTTGTTAACAATTAGCATCTACTTTGCATCCGCAAGCATCCTTTTATCGCCACCAAAGTGATGAATAGTTGGTTGTTTGTTGATTTAGACGCTATCGATTTGGTAATTATAGTCATTTCGCGCGCATCACATGGCAATATTGCCAACGCCTCGTTCTCGAAATTATTGTAATCTCGTGTAAAGTGGTGCAAGATCATTCCTTGCGAGTGGTATATAATCGATTTGTCAGCTTGGAGCTTCAAATCTCACAAATTATGAATTCGGAAGGTTCCATCACTCATTCACTCGCGCGATTCGAACGTCGCGCAGCCAAACGAATGTGATGGCGTTTCATTAAACGAGTGCCTGCCCGCCATATTGAAATTCATGGAAGACCATTTAGGCGCGTATCAGATTTCGGCACATGCAAGATAAGAATTTTTCGAAAACTAGCCTGTGGCGAAATTTTTACCAATTACCTGATGTGAGCAAATCAATTTGTGGGGAGAAGGTATCGAAATGCATGAAGCCATCGGAAGGAGGCATCGAGAGCCATGAGTGGCGATTGATTGTTTCCAAAAGGAGCACCATTACGCTATATTGCCTCGCCTGTATTTTCCATGATCCACTAATTATTGTAATTATCGTTATTAGGGTCGAGTACAACGCATGTTTATGTCAGACCATATTCCACTTTGTCGATAGTTGAGTTGAGGAATTGCCTTTGGGGAGCTATTGGTGCAAGCTATCCCGTCCTGAAAGAAGAAAATTAGGTCAATGACGACAAGGACCACATATGTAAATAGAAAACTTAAATGGCTATTGAGTACGTCGCAAGCGTACTGAAATAACAACAACTGAGAAAATCGAAACATATTGATGATGACAAAGTGTTACCAGTTGAAGTTTATTCATGATTTGGGCCTGGAATTCGAGTGATTCTCGATTGTAGTTTTTGAAATTTTAATGGCTACTAAGTCAATTGGTAAATGTTAAAGCTGAAGCATGATTTTCTCTTGCAGAAGATAGTTGACCGACAGTTGTCAGAAAAAGTCACACGGGAAAAATTGCGAAAAGTAAGCAAGATGGAAACTAATCAAATCACATATTGTGTACTTTAACTCTAATCCTTGAGCACTGTCTTTGCATTATTCCGCGCTAGTAGTTGTTTCTCACAGATTTCTATATTTATACCCTTTTATTCATTGAAGATTTTTCTTCTATGTGGGTACACAGTGCTGAAAAGAAGATGCTCAAATCATTTTCGCTAATGTCCTGAAAAGACAATACGATGACAATTTTTGAGTCAATTGTCTCACTGACTGTCCATCAACAGTGGTGGAAAACGCGTGATTAGAAAGGAAGTGCACTTTGGGTAAAAATTAAACAAGTTAGTGCGGAAACCTAGAGCTGTGTTTTGGTTTCGACGCGGGAAAATCTTCCAGCCCTTGGCTAGTCATTCCTTGGCCACACTGTGACACAACAAGAGGCTTCACCGAATCGAAGATATTCTCGTGACAACCAAGAAAACTACGCATTTGGAAAATTGCTTCATCATTTAGCAAACCTTTTGATCTCGATTTAAGGCTTCATCACGAATCAGGAACGATCTGGTTCGAGCAACGGAAAAGCATCAAGATTAGTAAGAAGTAGATTAGCTAAAGTTGGGTTACGTACGTTAAAACCTGCCAATAAAGCAGAGCTTCCATTAACAGCCAGCCAGAAATGCTCAAAATGAGCTACGGAGTTTATTGATTGGATCCAGGACATGTAGAAATCGTAATTTTATCTGATGAGTCCCAATTTAAGCAGCATTTAAACGACGGGAAGAATTCTAGTTCCTTCCTCCTTCCACCAAATTCAAAAGGAGTTATAATGTAAGCTGTTTTTCTGCTTCCATATGCTTCATCATAACAAAAGTAGCAGCCTCGGTTTATTTAAGTGTCATGAAAAATGAATTTTAGCCTTGTACGCGACAGATGTTAGGTGATACTGCAAATTTGTGTTACAACAGGGTAATACACTACCAACACACTAGAAATACTATTCAAAATTTATGATTGACTTCTTCGCAAAATAGATTTTGCTTTTTCCGTTTAATTTGTAATTTTAATTCAAATTTGACCGTAATATTGAGGTCTTCTTCAGCGACTATAGTGCTTCACTCAACATTTACTTATGAATAGTGTGGTTGCTTAACGTAGGCAGTTAAAAGTCTCTTAGTGAAGAAAATAATTAAGACGACCAATATGAGTTGATTGGCTGAAAAAGCCTGGATTTTTCAATTACACCTATCTGAGTTTACACCGTCTTATTTACTCGACATGGGCTTTTCCGTTTCGAGCATTCAATTCTATAAACTGTTGATATTTCCTAAGGCTGTCACTAGCCCTTTGTTGATTCCAGGATGCTTTCAACTGGCGTTTGCCACTAAAATCTAGAAGTCGTGTCGATTTCTATCATTTAAGGGTCCTTTGAGTTGCTTTATGATGCCCTCATTGTATGTTACAGCTTTCGAAAAAGTTGTTTCTTACCCTAGTGTGGTTAATGTTGGTCTGTCCTTCATTTTCCTGCGTTTCTTGATCTTCGCTACTATCTTCCTTATTGTTGATGTGTTTAAACCATTGAAATCAGCCGACTGTAGGATATACTGCATTTCCTTTCCTTTTGTGACCGGGCTTTATGGCAAGTCCAACATGCTGTTAATCATTGCCCTGTTTGGTAACACCTCAAATTTCCTACAAGTGGTTCGAGCAGTTTGGGATTGCTCTTTACGTTTTGATTGGTTTCCTATAAACTTCGAAGTGTAAGGATCCATACTAACGTGTCTAATTATAGCTAATAAAAGCCTCTCTTATCACTCAATTGCGAAGCTGATGCACTCTTTTGCTCTGTTGAGGTCTCTGAGAACTCGAAAGGACAAATTTTTTTCGACGTAGCGAAAATTGCGATATGATCTTCAAATATCTTATCTATACTCTCAGAAGCTTATTCTTACCTCGGAGGTCTTTCTCCAGTCTGGAAAACAACCATATCATTGAGGAATAGTAAGAGCGGTTAGCACAGTTCGATTTCTCCCTTTGTTTTATAGAAGTTCCGTTAACCTAAAAGTATTGTCTAATTTTTAATCTCCAAGCTTGAGGATCCTTCTGCGGTAGCAAGCAGTCCTTAATGTTACCCAATATTTCCATTACCAGTACACTGGGAAAAAGCTTTCATGAAGAAGGACACTATCACCTCTTCGTCTGCCGGAGGGTCATACCAGAATAGGTTCTCTGTGAACTCTGCTTTGCTGTTCTCTGGAGAAGTCACTTCTCGCTGGCTTCAATGGTTTGAATTCTTGTTAGCTTCTAAGTGGGTGCATCGGTAGCAGATTTGGTCTCTCGCAATTTGTTCTTTCCTTGTGGAACTTCGGTAGACATTTGGTCCTTAAGATTGGGAATTTTTACTTAAAACAACTCCGTAATGATCACACATTGAATACGTTTAATCGATTATTTAGCGATCATTTTTTTCTTTGTTTTTAATTTGTTTCCTGATTATGACAGCCAAGTTCACAGATAACTAAGAAAATTGTTGCTGACTTATTTTTTTCTATGATAACAATGAACTTTAGTCAATAATATTAATATTTCTTTTTGTTGTCAGAAGTAAAGGCTATTTACACTCTGACTGTTGAACTGCCAGTGGCAACTGGACTACCGACTAAACACCTCTCTGATCACAACGAGAAACTTGCCTGGAACTATTTGTCACATTACTTCGGACAAGTATTTTTTGGTCTCACCAAGCGTCACCTTCAGAATAGAAAATTCCTTTTTTGAGAAGGGATAGATAGAAAGGAGAGGGATTTGCGTCAGATACACCTTTCTCGCGACGCCACTAGGTGATCCTCGATGTCCTTCTTTATAAGAAAAACTGTCGACTCGTAATGTTCATGACTTATGTTATCCAATCGATCGTGGATCATTCAGCATTGCTGCAGTACTGGTGAAGGTAGACCCCAGCAGCTTTGATGGCCTCCCTGGGACTCTCTTTCACGAGAACTTTACCAGCGACGTATATCTCACATAGTGGCCGATATTCAGGTGGTTGCTCCAGGCGTTTCATACGCTTGCTGATCAGCACATGTTTCACCACTTTCCAATCTTCTCGGAACACACACTCCTGTAAATAGACGTTGAATGTTCTGTCCAACATGTTAGGGCAAATTTGGTGTACAAGTTCCATCCGAGTGGCCATTTTTTAGGTTTCTTTTCCTCTGGGATCAAGATTATCATTCTGGGATCATTCAATACCCTTGCCTTTGAAGTCACTGCAAACAAGAATTTTGCGTTCCGTGCCCGAGACACCTTTCTTCAGGTCATCAAGCTTGCACTGAAAAAGTTAAATCGGCTCATTTGGTGGGAGACAGATACGTATGAATGTTAAATCCGCACACGCAATCAGCACAAAGTTTTCCCGGTTGGAGCAAGTCCGAACTGTGGATAGAACACTATCCTGCAACCAAACAGTGGCGTGACATAGCTTCGGTCACAGCCTCCATCCTGCCTCCTTTCTGTTGTAACGGCACTAAAATATCAGCAGGTTGGGTTTTTTTTTCATCAAAACCTGATCGAGTAAGTTTTGTGCGGTGGCACAGCGATGTAGGTTGATCAGCAGGACTTGGATCATTTTTTCGCTTTTCTCTTGCTAAATGTCTCTTTGAACTTCTGGCACCTACCACTTCATGCAATATGAACCAGATCTTCAGGCTTCCACTTCTTGGCTTTGCACAAGATATGGCTATGTTTGTTTATGCACGCTTTCGCCTTATGGATGGGAGTGCAAAAATTGTTGCACAGCTTGCTACGGTCTTGTCCCTCGCAATTCAAGATATTGTATCCGAGGCTGAGGCACTCATAAAGTTGAGCTAGGACCACCCTACGGCGAATCCTGCACACCACTCAGCTGATTTTGATTTTCTTCTTGGCCAGGAGTAACACTTTGTGTATCTCTGGAAGGTCTAGTATAACGACCCTTTGCTTTCAAGGATAAGTAAGTGTTAACCTTACCCTAAACCCGACTGCCGTAGGAAGAGTTTGTCTAATGGACTCTTCTACTTCTTCGACATCCGCAATATAGTCGATATCTCTTATTTCCAAAGTGGCCATTGGTTGCAATGTCGATTTAGAGCCAAAGATGTCCTTGACAGCGTTCTCGAACAAGCTCTTGTTATTGGACTCCGCCCCGAGTACTACGTGAACGCTGCCTGTTTTGGTTGTTCTAAAAATTCGTACGTAGACTCCTGTTTTTTCAGGCTCCAGATTTATCCTGGTCTTCTAGAAATCTCGGCGTAAGACCTCATGGCTGCTTGCTTAATTAGTGAGCATGCCTACGCCGCTTACGCCTGGTCTGTATAGGCATCGCCCTATATTTTGTGCCTTCGTGCTTGTCAGGCGTTTGTTTGAACGAATGTTTTGCTATAAAGCGCTGTATTTTCTTTCCAGCCCTCTTTTGCGGTTTGGAATGTACCTATTGAAAATCAGCATCTGTCTACTTCCCTTGACTCGATTATGTTGCCTTGGGCCCCTTCCTGCGACCAGGTATTAGTGAGCTACGTGCCGCCCTTTAGCCCTTTACGCTGAGTAGTATTTTCAATGAAGGGGGTTTGGTTTTCAGACGTTTTCTTGAGTTCTTTCTACACAGTCTTTTCTCGTAGGTATATGCGACGGTAGTGCCAGTTTGCCAGTTCCGTTTTTGATGTCCTTATTGACTTTTTTTTTGGACGTTCATTGCATTCCTCATTACGTTTAAGGCTACATTTATGTTTCTTGTGGCGCCGCTATTGTTTACTTTTTTCGATGGCTATCTTCAAGAGCAAGCGTCAACAAGAGGGTCTCGTAGCTAGTGGGCATAATTTTTTCGCCTCTCCAACTCCTCCACTACGCTCCTTATGTTATTCGCTCCACCGCCTTTAGCAGGAGAAGCCACCTTTTTCGTTGATACAGAGCGGTCGATGGAAGTTTCCGTGCCCATTGTCTTCTCACTACTCTGGGTAGGCTTGGATACTCTTTGAGGCGGAGTTCGCAGCAGTTTTGGCCTGCGGGCGCACATGCTTTTGTAGCTTTTGATTCTTGAGTGGCCAAGTGTTCCGCTACTGAAAAATGCCCTGGCGCCTTATTCCCAGGCAGATGGCTGGAGAGAAGTCATACTTTGTGCTGTATGTCTCCACACCTAGATCTTTCTTTTGCTCTTCGTTCATCATTTCGTTTCAAACTTCAGAGGGAAGCTCTGAAACCTGGAGTGTGCTTACCAAAACATTGGGACCCATGGTCATAAGGATAATTTTGTATAACGTGCCTAATTTTAGTATTCAATTATATAAACTAGCAATGGACGCAAGAGTACATTTGAGTTTTCCTCCAGGTTAAATATTTCAAACGTGGATAGAACCTGCATTTGGAAATATAGAGAGTTAATTTTGCGGTATTCGGGCGTGAAAAAGCAAATACTCGACAAAGATTGAACGACTTGCTAAGATCTACTCCACATAATTAAAGACATTTGCAAACAAATACAAGATAACATGATTTACTCGTTGTCTTAATTGCCTAAATGTTTTATCCGCTATAAGTGCTCCAAGACCTGGGGCAGAAGCCTAACAACATAGAAAGTAAGATTGCAAACAGGGTTCCCTTCTAAACAAAAGCCCAATAAAGTTGAATGAAAGTATGTTTGCATAAGGCCCCACAGCTTTTATATCAAAAAATCACATATCTCATCGCGTGTAAAATAATTAATGATAGTTTCCAGCTGGTCTAATCGTTAATAAACAATTTGCTACCGGAACGTTTTGCTGCGTAGGCAAACCCTCAGCCATCACTCAAAGCATTCCAAAACTTTCAAAATCCACCTTGGCAGCAATCCGTTGGAGAGTGCGTTCATAAATCAAAAAAGGGGTCGTCATGCAAGCACAAATCAAAAGTTAGAGATTTTGATTTACTACCGAATCAATAAGTTTCCTATAGCTGATCGCAAAATATCGACTTCCATGGCAACGGCTGGCATAGTAAAGTCACCCTCTCGCCAAACAGGGGATCTAGGCGATTGCACAACCAAGCGATCCAATATAGTGAATCCAGTACAGGTGGATCGAAATGACTTAAGATCGACGATCGCAACTGGGAACAGGCAATATCCATGTGCGAATATTTACCACAATCGAAAATGAATCGTTCGCGAAGACAAGAAAATTGATGAATAGCACAAGGATCAAGATGAAAAGATACGCGGATAGATTTATTGTTGAATTAGCAAAAACGTCGGAGAGGATTTCGCGGCTGATTGTTTCGAGCCAAGCGAAATGACGCGACGTGCGAACGAAAATAGTCGGCGGAATTTCGAAAAGTGCAATTAAAATCAAATTAAAAAATTCTGCGCGTCTAAGAGATGTTGGACGAAGTGGGTTCCACAGAGTTGCAGCATTGAAATTTATCAGAAAAATTGTTGACCCTTTTAATGCGCGGTGAGCTTTAGTATCCTACCAACCTGACTTCCATATGAGTACAAAGCGTTCTCTCGAATTTCGTCTCGACCAAGACCTGTGTTTTTGTTACGGACTATAGGCGGGTCCTGCGGCTCATTTCCAAACGAAGATACTCAGTGGCAAGGGTTAAAATTAACCGAAACTTACGTTTTCGCAAAAATACAAATCTCTGCCACTGAAAGTTTCGAGCCCTTTCGCCGGAGGGCTCTAACATGAAAATAATGCATCGTTTTGGCGCAGACACTCCAGACAGACAGATGGACGCACTTATTAGCTGAGAACGCATCTCGGCCGACCATATTTCACTGGATCCCGTATAATTTTCGCATATTCACCTGACAACCTGAAATCAGATGATATCTCATCGACTGCGGAGAACTATAATTGACGCTCGTAACTTGAGCCGTTTTAGCGTTGATGATAACTTCTGGAAATCGACAATCTGGAATGTGATGTATGGCTAGTTGCTGGCGGTGAAATATGGAAATGCACATATTCAGCCATGCTGCGTGCATTCCTCGTGGACCTCGGCACACCAACCGATACTCAAATAAATAATCCCGAGAAAACGATACTTTGGGACTTCTATTCGGTTTTTTTTTAATTTTCTTTGGCAATCTGTTCGGCAAGAAACAACGAAACGAATCCTAATCCAATCAACTCCATATGAGTTTGATCGTTACTTGATACACCAATTATACATAGAAGCTCAATAGAATCCATCAAACCGAAGAAGTTCTGGGGGCAATTAGACTGAACAGCGGTACTCATATGGGAATCATGTTGGCTAATTATCGAGCCTGCTCCGAAGCTGATGAGATGAGGAACCTGGCGAATGGTTGAAGAATCTCTGGCGCTACTCAGTATAGGTCCGAAGCGGTGCGTTGCTACGGTGCCGCAGGGTAATGAATTTTGATTTATGGCACGACCATTACTCATTCCTATGATCATCAATTTTAGAGGAACCGAAACGAATTGCCTACTTACCCCAAACGTTTAATTGTTCTAATCTAATTATATTATAATTGCTGTTGGTTTAATGGATTGTCAGTCAATCGGTATCGGTAGTGCTGTAATAGCGAGCAAGACTAGCATTATCCTGTCAAAAGCTGATATCAATCACGGATGTATTGACTTTGAGGATCGCGTAAAAAACCAACGTCAAAAACTGTACTTTCGCGGGAATCTAATGTGCGATGGGAAAAATCATTCGCGGGCAACGCTGGGATTTATTTTGTCCTGGCGGTATAGAAATGTTCATCAAATTTTGTCTATGAGCGATGGAAAACTATTCGCATTCACAAAATGTTTAATATTAAATATGTTTCTGTTCTTTGGGTCACGTTTGACGAAGACATGTAATAATTCCGGAAAATTTTGGATAAATATTGATAATTTGCTTCGTATTTAGTATATTTGAATAGTATTCTGAGCCATTCCAATAGTTGAAATGCGTAAAATACAGCAAAAAAATTAGTATTTGGCATTAGTATTTTCATATTATGTCCTTATCGAAGCGATTTAAATATAGGTGAGAATATCTAATATATGAAAGGATTCTATTCTCATGTTTTCGAACTTAAAGTCCCAGTACAAAGTTAACAACGGCCTCCTGTAGTAGGTTCCTTAGTTTAGACAGCACCATCTTCCGCTTCTTAGCCCGAAAACGGTGCAGAATATGCATTTTGTTTTAGAATATAAGTCCTTTTTTCGATCCAGCCAAAACAGACGCTCTTAGTAATGACATTTGACAGACATTTGTTTATATTTGGGGTAACTCGATTCAAATCGACATTTATCAAACAGAGTCATCATTTGGTATAATACCACTAATGGCATCTACTAAAGAATACCAAAGCGATATTGGTTGATTTAATTGCCTTTTATCTGGGATCGTTGTTTTTTCTCCATCTGCAATTTTAGCTGGAGACATTTTCTCACACATTTGTCGTCGCCAATGTTGTGGTACTACAGCTTTTCTTCGACCTTACCCTTCTTATCCGCCTTTTTGTGATGTTTCCAATCGTCTTGATTCATCAACCATATTCTCCATCTTGCTGATGGAATCTGACTAATACTACCAGTTAAAGTTTTTTTTTTTGTTTGGGAGGTGAAGGCTATTTACGCTCTGAGTGTCGGACTCCCCCGCTACCGGACTACCGACTAAACACCTCCCCTGTCACACCGAGAACCTAGCCTGGAACTGTTTGTCACATTACTTCGGACTAGGCCTTAATCATCGCCTAGCGATGTCTTCAGGCTAAGGGAAATCTCTCTTTCTCCACGGATGGATAGGAAGGAATTGCGATTAGTAACTATAATATTGCATTACAGAGATATTCCCTCTGTCGCCAAGCGATCCATTATGTCCTTCTTTATAATGAGTACTGTCCGTACGTAATGCGACACGCAGTTCCAATTGTCCTTTGATTTCATCATTTTTCCCGTTAAATTTTCTGGGGAAATTACGCCAATTTTCTCCAAAAGATGCGAACGGAGTCTTGTGAATCTATTACACGTAAAGAACGTGTGGCAGGCGTCATCCGTCATCCCCGGGCAGAACACGCAAGTTGGGGATGGTGTCTTTCCCATCTTATACAGGTAAGACTGAAAATACCCGTGAACACTGAGTAGTTGCGTCAGATAATAATCAGTCTCACCATGCATTCTGTAGAACCACGGCCCCAAGTCACTTATCAGCCGTGCGGTCCACCTGCCTCGCGTTTCGTTTTCCCATGTTTAAGTTTTCAACCAGTTTAAGTTGGCAACATTTTCAATTACTTATTTATGGTCTGACAGCTGTCATACGTTTCATGGCTAGTTTGGTTTGCGATTTTATCACAAATAGGTTGAAAACTGGCACCGTCTGCAAATTGTGCAGATTTATTTCGAAACGAAAAAAAAACAATTGTGTTTCAGTCATCACGTACTCCACCGATTTTATGGCAATTAACCATGTATCGTTTCCCCGCCACGTTTCCTCTCACTGATAATATGACTCCATCCAGACGTTGCATAGTGCATAAAGAAGAAATCATAGCAGCTGCAGAACGTAGTATCGATGAAAACCCAACTGATGTTTGACATCGTGCTCATCAATTAAACATGTGTTCGTCCACTTTATGGAAGATTATGTGGAAGGATCTTGATTTGCGGGTCTACAAAAGAAAACCCCTGCAGTAATCGGGGCCGAAAGACCACTGGGCACCGCATAAATTCAGCGTATGAGTCCACGTATAAATTGCTGCAAATCCGGAGTCTCACGAATTGCTGAAAGTGAAAATTATGTTTAACGATGAGTCTCATTTCTGGTTGGATGGACACGTCAATAAACAAAACTGCCCTGTTTGGGGTAATGCGTCCAAACACCGTTTCATCATGTTTGATGTGTCTTATGGGCTGATGGAACCATTCATTGGACAATATCAGCGAATAACATTACAGTCAATGTATACCGTTATAGAGCCATGATCAATGTCTTCCTCGTTCCGCAATTGACTCGCCATAAAGCAAGGTAATTCTGGTTTCAACAGGATGGTGTGACATGCCAACCATAGAATCATTGAAAGAAGCATTTGATCATTTCGAAGTTGTAAAGCATTAAAAAAAACTTCCTTCAGTACTCAGAGGATTCCATCTGACAAAATTCTTCTTATGATTTTAGAAATCACGATGCAACTTTTACTTTTGAATCCAGTTGCTTAGTAAGCTGAAGTGGTAAAATAGTAATCATTTTTTTTTAAGGTTTGGAGGGGAAGGCTATTTACGCCCTGAATGTCGGACTCCCAGTCGCAACCGGACTACCGATTAAACACCTCCCCTGTCACACCGAGAACCTGGCCTGGAACTGTTTGTCATATTACTTCGGACTAGGCCTCATTTATCATCGCCTAGCGGCGCCTTCAGGTTAAGGGAAAACCTTATTTTAGCACGGGTGGATGAGAAGGATTAGAACTGTTTTCAGAGAGATACCCCTTCCATGTGCGCCGCTAAGCGATCCATCATGCCCTTCTTTATAAGAAGAACTGTCCGTACGTAATGCGACACACAGTTCAAATTGTCTTTTCATTGCATCATTTTTCCCCTTACGTTTTATGGAGAATGCCCGCCTGTTTTCTCCAGTCCCTCGCCCATTTGGAAGTGGAAGTCTCGTCCATCTTGCACACGTAAAAGACAAGTGGAAGATGTCATATGTAACCCCCGGGCCGAACAAGCACGCTAAGGACGGTGACTTTCCCATCTTACCCATTTTGACCACTGAGTAGTTGCGTAAGGTCATAGTCACTCTCACCATGCATTCTGTAGAAGGTTCCAAGTCGCCGATTAGCCATGCGATGCACCTTCTTCGGTTTTCGCTAACCCATGATTGGTGCCACAAGTTAGGGTCCTTCACTTTTCCTCTCGCCTGACGACTTGTCTCGCCGACTCCCCCTACGTAAGTGCATATGATTTCGTTCTCCTGGAAGAAGTATAATTGGTACCACCCTTGAGACGACCAGCATCCCTGGTTCAGAGACAGTGCGATATGTAGCCGCTATCCGCAGAGCTCCTTGCATCTGCACCTGTGCCAGACGTCCATGGCCATCGGCCAGGAAGAAAATTCGAGTTCCAATTTGACGTCCTCTCCAATCCACCCCGAATAGCGTTTCCTGAATTTTCCAAGACGTTTCCGTTCTGTAACCTTTCCTGTGAAAAAGTTTCTAGGTTTCCCCACTCGTGACTCTCATTCCCTTATAGATTTTCACAATACGTATGAACCTCGTGGTTGCACCTTATTAGGCTTTGATTGCTTTGCATTTTACTCTTATAATGCACATTAGGATCCGTATTTCGAATGAATTCCTTTTCTTAGTAGGTGCTTGACTCAGTGAACAGATCTCACAAACAATATATAGCACGGCCTTTATCACAGACCCAGGGATGATGGAAAAATCTACCAGAACGCTTACAATTTAATCCTTAAAAATAATGTGGTGGAAGAATCCTGGAATTATCCACAAATCGACAAGCAATCATATGAAACCTAGGAAACTGGTTATGGTTTCCATGGGAAGTGTGCTGCTTCTCGCTCATGAAAAATAAAGTCTGTCCTTAGCAGAGATGGTCCTCGACTTCACTCTTAAGGGAGAAAATCCCACCGAAAGCCGTAAGCAAACAGTTAGTAGCGATTATAGGTTAGGATCAACTAATGAAGCTGCTTTTAACAAGGATGTCTGCATGCTGCTTCTTAGCTAACCCGGGGAAATCAACATTTATAAGGGATGCAACTGGTTGCGAGCAATCTGCCATTCAACTGAAATGACGAGCAGTGTCATGAAATCTAAGGACTGGAGTAGCAAATGTAGAGACAACCCGCAGATAAGTGCTTTCGGAGGTCTCCGTGAAACAGTTGGAGGTTTTCATTTCCGAAACGAAGTGGATATCACAAGAATTTTGCCAGATTCGGAAGCTCCAAAACCAATGGTACAATATCAAAAGCTGGCACCTCTTTGCTGGTGTAGAAGCCATCAATAAAGGTACTTTGTTGGTGCTGGGTATATGATGAGATGACGAGAATGTTCTAGGAAGCACAAATCGATGACTTAAATTGGACTTCAAATAAATGTACACCAAAACTTATCTGAGCCGTTAGAATATCATTGGAAACTGATGGGGGCGGTCCAAAAACTATCTGTCAAGAAGAAGGAACTCAAGAACCTTATCAATGAATAGAAATGTGCTTGGTATCAATGAACAATAATTTCTAACCTTCGCTCGATTGGGTATTAAAAATCCGTACTTGTAACAGGTGACTTTCGCCTTGACATACATCAGGTTTGTCTATCTGAAGACTCAAACTACCTAACTTTGCATTTCGGTGCAAAAATTCAAGTGAAACGGACAAGCGTAGGATGCTTAGGAAACGTGCGACACGACGAGGAGGAAGCATGAAATGTAAGGAAAGATTTGAGCAGCTATTCAACAGCCATCAGCCTATATTCAAAGCATTTAAAGCGATTGTGAGAAGAGAGAGAAGAAAAACTCTAATTCCCTCTTGGAGTTTTTTCTTGGAAGAAGAAACTTGGAATATTCTGCAGCAACGTTGAGAAATGTGAGATAATTCGACTAAAAGGACCCTGAAGCGGCAACCACACATGAACACCATTCTCCGAAGCCGAGACAGATCGAACAGGGAATCAATGTGACTCCTTACCGTTGCTCTTGAAATGGACAAATATTGATATACGGTAGGGTGGCACTGTATCACCATTAGTTTTGGGTTACATAATTTACCAAATATTTCATTGGAAATTGGGCTTCAGATTGATTGCTCATGCTGGCGACGCCATTATACTTATAAGAAGTAGGTTTTCAAAAACTGGGCCAGGCCTGATATTGGCGGCACTCTCACTTTGTCGTTGGTGGGTTAAGTAACACGATTTGTGGCCACGTTAAACAGCCTACGCATCACTGGTATCATAAGGACTACAAGTTGGTACAACTGAAAATCGATACACACATCTGCAGAAGCTTCAGAATTAACTTCACAAAGGGACTACCCAGTCACTTCCAAACAGGGTGCTTGTTGAGTGAAGCACATGTAGTACAAATGAAGTACATGTAGAGAAGAGACCAAGCCAAACTTGATCCAAGCTGAACCGAGCCAACGCGAGTTGGATTCAACTCAATCAGTATTGGAACCAACTATCTCATACAGGACCACCCTTCCGTCTAGAAAATAAGAGTGGTAAACGGTACAGCGAGGGCTCTGAAACATATGTGGACTGCGACTCTAGTATCTATTTCCGAGAACTTTAGTAACATGTGGAGCATTCAACTGTGTTGCAGTCAGCCTTAAAACACTTAAAACAAAATTACATACAATGAAATCTACTGCAGAAAACGGCAATTAGAGTCTTTATTGGAATAATAATTTAGTCTCGGACAGCCCTCGACACAGCCATAGCTTCCTTCGAAACACGTAGTTCTAAGACTAGCACAGCATTTTTATGCAGAATCTCAAAGCATCAATGAGCTGGACATAAACGTTTGAAGACAATGACAAAGTGAAAAAATTCACAAAGCTGACCAGAAAAAGGATAGATATGATCAAGTAGAATTAAAGGAACGACTGCAGGATAAGCCGAGCTCGTTGCCGTAACAAAAGGAGGACAATGCAAGTACTGCGAAAAGTGGAACGCCACAAGAAAATTGGGCAAATAAAAGCAACTAACTTTTGGATGAAAACGACAAAGAAATTGCAATTAAAGCGTAAGGCACTTGCCGAGGTAGCGATGAGGAAAGAAGCACGAAATATTTTCTCCAGGTATGTCTGAGCCTGGTCTACAAATCTTTAATAGGCTGAGACGTACTCACGTTACAGTATTGAAGTACATCGTGATTAGGGATGTAGATAATCTCGCTGTTTTCTGCAGGACGAAATTATCGTATGATTACTAGAAGTGTTATCAATTGATGCGAAAAGAGGGTTCAAAAAAGGTTCTTTTTTAAGGAAAGAGTCGTTCTAAAGTTAAGGTTAACGCAGTTCTACTTGTACATAATCCGAGCGTCCGACTGTTTCCTGGGGAAGGTTATGTTGAAACTGAACCGTCTGATATATGATTATGACGTATACCACATACGGAACACGTACTCTGTGGTGCTTGGGTAAAATTGGAAATCTGGTCACCGTGACTTTTCAATCTTATGCAGGAATGCAAAGAAAGAGTATAACCGAGTCCGCTGAATAGTTAACTCGGGCATAATCAGTTTCACTATATCTATCAAATCACTGTCCAAGTAGAGCATCCCCACACAAGAGGGCGATAACTGTGTTACCAGTGTTGAGATTTACTGGTAATACAGGCGTACAGCTAATGCTAATTCTTCTAGAACGTCAATCACTTCGAAAATTATTAGACATCTTAGTAGTAACTTTTCCTTGTCCTTTAGTAGCTTACATTGCCTGAAAAAGATATATGTGTAATATTCCATGGGTCCAGTCAAATCTTAACCCAAATGAGAAGTTGCCGGTTCGCAACGTTGACGGCATCAATATGTACTGAAGGATGCTAACCCAGTTAGTTTGCAAGCAACTTATAGGGGATACTGTTAATGATTATAACCATTATTTTAAGATCTGATAAACGAAACAGTGGTCACTAATAAAATGCTCAATACACATCAATACAATAATGCTCAATACAATAATGGCTGCAATACACATATGGGTGGAGGAGTTTATGTGCTTATCAATTTTATTGGCAGGGACCCCATTACCCGAAATAGAAGACCCTATTATTAATCCTCTTAACCCGGAAAAGTAGAGGGTCCCTATATAGCTTGTTTTTTTACCATTTCGATCTTTTGATCATTACCAAATTCCGAAAATCGTAGAAAAGTACAAAATCTCCCGAAAGCGCTAACGTCTTAGCGTATATATAAAGAAGAAATCTAGTGTGAATTTCTGCAGCAATAAAGATAAGAATTTTATATATATTCTAATATAAAAATAAAAATCATGTGAGTTTTAGCTTACATCTAGTTGTCTAGACAATGAAAAGTTCGATGAGTTCGCACTGATACATGTTTGCAACACACGGTTTTCCTTAATTTCCAGTAGCTGGAATCCTTTGCTTTTTTTACTCCTTTTTTCTACGCTTTGAAGCCTTCAATACAGTTAAAGAAAAATCTATTTTGAATCTATAATAGAATTCATGCATTTATGGGGGTAGTAAGGTATTTTTTTTCCATTTTTTTTTTATATTTTTATATTATTCTATAACATCTTAAGATTATTATGTGAAAGTTTGAAGTTCATTAGAGTAACATTGACAGAGATACAGAGGATTAAGTATCTACCTCTCCAATCGGATTTGACGCTGCCGGAAATAGCTACCTAACAGCGCAAACAAAAGTGACTTTTCTTAGAATTTTCTTGCAGGTGCTCCGTTCTTTTTGTCAAATCATCATTCCCCTTCTCGTGTCAATAAACCTACCTGTACAAAGTCACGTACCTGTGTTCGAATGCTATTTTAAAAAGAACATTTACTTGAAAATTGTACGTTCTACCGAGTAGTTATACACGTGCAGTGAATTTTTGTTTCAATTTTTAACTGTAATTTAACATCTATTTTTTGAAAAAATGCCGAAAAAAATTTGCCGAGAAGATCGGGAAAACTCCCAGTCAAAATTGTGTAGACCTAGAAAACGAGTACGTTCCCATAAACGTAAGAACGACAATATAACAGCAAACAGCGCATCAGCGAAAAAAAATTAAGAAGAACACGTCTCTAGACGTGGCAGAAGATTTCGAAAAACATTATCGTATCGTGGATTTTATGCTTGTTTTTCGACAATTTCAACTTTAGTGAAGTGTGTGAAGTGTGATGGAACAATTACTTTTCAATCCTGCAAAAAAGAAGGCCTTGGATTCAATATCAAAATTACATGTGAAAAATGCAAACAGCCTCGATTTATCCCGTCTTCAGAAAGGATTCAATCATGTGCTTATGAAATAAACTATCGGTTTTGTTTTGTGATGCGAATGCTAGTTTTGGGATTAGCTGGGTGTGAAAAGTTTTGTGGCCTTATGGATTTAGCAAGCTCATTTTTATCTAAACCAGCGTACAGCTCATATGTAAAAAACATGTGCTCCGTCATAGCAGATGTGAGTAGTAAATTTTTTGTTTCTGCTGTACAAGAAGAGAAGAAAGCAACGTCTGAAGCAAATAATATCGAGGATACAGATGAGTTAACTGTATCAGGTGATGGAACCTGGCAAAAACGAGAGTTCTCTTCATTATATGACGTGGCTTCCTTGATCGGGCATTACACCGGAAAAGTCCTGGACATTTTCGTTAAAAGTTCTTACTGTCAGAGTTGTACAACTTGGGAAAATAAATTAGATTCTGCACAGTTTGAAGAATGGTATGAATCTCATCTCAAATGAAGGAAAATGCCATGCTAACCATACTGGACCCGCTGGAAATATGGAAGTTCATGCATTAAAAACAATGTTTAAACGTTCAATGAAGAATGGAGTCAAATATCGTAGTTACATCGGTGATGGTGACTCAAAAACCTATACTGGTGTCCTAGATTTAAAGCCTTATGGTGATGATTTTATAATCAATAAAAAAGAATCTATAGGACACGTTCACAAACGAATGGGCAAACGTTTGCGAGATTTGGTGAAAAATAATGTCGAAGAAAAAAAAACCACAACGGGCAAAATTATAAAAAGAAAAAGTTTCGGTGGTAAACGTAACCTTACCGGCAAAATGATCGACTGTCTATTATGGTCTGGCAATTCGACGAAACCATGATTCTGTGGAGAAAATGAGAGATGCTATATGGGCAACTTATTACCACTACAGCTCGACAGATGAAAATCCACAGCATCAAAAATGTCCGAGCAGCGTAGACTCATGGTGTGAATGGCAAAAAGCTTCAGCTCAAAAAAAAATTTCGATTCATTCAAACATAGTTACGAGGCACTTCCAGATAATGTATTAAAAGCCATGAAGCCTATTTATGAGGACTTGAGTAAGGACGCACTTCGGGAACGATGTGTTGGAGGCTTTACTCAAAACAACAATGAGAGTCTCAACCAACTCATTTGGAAAACTACTCCAAAAATTGTCAATGGCTCTTCAAATATTGTTGAAATTGCTGCAAATGTATCAGCCTGTACTTTTAATGAAGGTTCTTTTGCTTTGCTGTCATTTTTGCAAGGGATGGAGATCAAAACCGGGACAAGTTCTCATGAATGGGCGCGGAGAGTTGACAGCGATCGACTAAATCGAGCGGAGCTAGAAGCTCGAAAAGTAATCAAGGAAGCAAGAATTCAACGTCGACAAGAGCAAAAGGATGCTCTAGACATCCTGAGTAAAAGCCCTTTGCTTTATGGAGCTAGCATCGACGATTCAATGCAAGTAAAAAACAAAAAATATTCGTTTTAGAGTGTAAAAATCTTTACAAATCTTCAAACGCGTTTTTCTCACACTTGCCTTTTTTACGGTCGGTGTCCCTGTAGCTTAAAATCTACTGCACCGATTCACTTCAAATTTCGTACAATGTTTCTTTACTTTATTTACAAGGTAACAACGCTGAGTTTTTTTTTTAATTTTATCATATTTTAAAATAAAAAAGTTTTCGAGATTTTGTGATGAAAAATCGGTGTTTTGACTTCGAAGCGCTGTAAAAAAATTAAAAATTCAAAAAAAAAACTCGACATTGTTACCTGCAAAAATTTATTAGCTAATGAAGTATATTTGGTTTTTTGATTTTAGTTGATCCAGTGATAAGTTCTGAGGGAGACCGCAATCGAACTTTTTTATGAGACGTCCGCGGAGATTCGCTGCCACCAGCTCATTTCTTCATAAAAATCAATGAAAATTTTACACAATATTCTTTAAACATGACTTTATAATGAAGTAAATTTAAAATTTTCAATAAATTAACTGTGTTGCCTCAAAAAATTCCCAAAAATATGCTTGTTTTACACCGAATTAACCTGACTACCCCCTTATGGGATGAGTACAACTAATTCGAAAAATTGGTGAAAAATCGTAATATAAGAGCAGGATAGTGACCGTTGTGGAATTTATGCCCCGGATTATAACACAATACTTTCGGGATGTTAGTAGTGGTAGCTTTTGCGTACAAAAGAAAGGGCATCTCCCCCTACTTTAATGTTATATAAGCGAGCGGCGTATGTGTGCGCATTTTCTACTAATGAGCTAAAATTCACCGCGGTGAAATTCTGACGGGTGAAGAAATTGCATTGTGAAATATTTTCATTTTCGTCTAACTTAATTTTACGGTTAGTCGCTCGAAGAACAACTATCCCAAACTATAAGTAACCAAAAATAAGTTTGAAGTTTTGATAATTTTTCGTACATTGCCACTTCCAATTTTAACTCTTTAAGGCTTGGTGGTTAGTGTTACTAACCACCTCTTTTCGATTACGTTAATTTTAATCCACGCCATCTAGCGATAAACGGTTGAATTATTATGAAAGTTTGGACTGTGTTTCAAAACAAATGACAGATTCCCGGTAAATTGAATGAATGACAGTTCATACCAGTTGAATTGAATATAGCGCTAACGTACTTTTTCTCGAGTATCTGATAAAAAAATCTATAAAACGGGTAAGTAACATTTTTTCTGTAATGTTTTTCTTCTCGTTCTCGTAATCGTTTTCTCAATGACCTTTTTTATGTGTATTTGCATGCGAGTGAGCAAAGGGAATTTGGTGGCTAGCTTACAAACCACCATGACGGTGGTTAGTTAGCTTATGGATGTAACTTCATTTGTTTTTTTCACATTCTTCACAGTATGTCGCCCCGCACAGGAGAGAAAGAGATTGAAAAATACTTGTTTGAAAACATCCCTTCAGGTAACGAGAGCATTTGTAGCTATGAAGATGACGAAGAAGAGGCAGAAAATCAGCCAAATCCGATAGTGTTAGGTGATTTGATTGGAGTTCAAATTGCTCATGACGACATTTATGATTCTGATGATGACCTCCCTTTGTCTAGCCGGTTACAACGGAATCCTGATTCTACCGAGTCTAATAATGTAAGTTCAAACATGCCGGTTATGATTGCTCCAAAATGGAAGAAGAATTATAGAATGGATATGCCTGGTGAGTTTTCTGAAAGAGTGGGTTTTTAGATCAAATTCTAAGCATGGAGAATGTGACATCTCTTTTACTATTTCGACTTTTTTGGACAGAGCATTTACAAGACCTTTTATGTTTCCAAACTAACCTTTACGCTACTCAAACTGGAAAGCCATATACACCTATCACAACAGAAGCGCTTGATGTTTTTATTGCCTTGAATTTGGTGATGGGTATAAAAAAATTGCCGAGCTACCGAGATTATTGGTCTTCAGCGCCTGATTTGCATGACAGCTATGTTTCGAAGTTCATGAGCTTTAACAGGTTCAGTTGGCTTTTGAATAACTTACATGTCAATGACAATAGTGTCATGCCCGACCCAACTGACCCTAATCACGACAAACTTTATAAAATTAGACCTCCACTCGACATACTGCAAAACAATTTTCAAAAAAATTACCCAAGCCATCTGAGAGAGTTGGAATCGATGAAAGCATGATCAAATTCAAAGGCAGAAACTCACTAAAACAATACATGCCAAAAAAGCCGACGAAACGTGGATACAGGGTTTGGATGATGTGTGCACAATCAGGTTATTGTGTAGATTTTTATATTTACACAGGCAAACAGGGTAGTAATGTTGAAACTGAGTTAGGTGGAAGAGTTGTCAAGAATTTTTGCGAAACCTTGAAAAATAAAAATCATAAGGTTTATTTTGACAATTATTTCAATAGTTACCATTTGCAAGTGAAACTACTTGAGGACCAGATTTTCGCTTGTGGAACTGTGAACTCATATAGAAAGTTCTTGCCAACGCTAAAAGATGACAAGCATTTACAAAGAGGTCAACAGGATTACCGGGTTAGTGACACAAAAATAACTTTGCTGAAATGGAGGGACAAGAGATCAGTATTTATTTTGTTAAACTACCATGATCCGAAGAATGTGGAAAAGTAAAACGCAGAGAGCGTGACGGCACCAGTACTGAAGTGTCCTGTCCTCAAGCCGTCATCGACTACAACGCAAACATGAACTTTGTCGACAAATTTGATCAGCTCAAAGGAAGCTTTGCTAGTGACAGAAAATCCCATAAGTGGTGGCATATGATTTTTTTTCACTATCTTGATTGTTGTGTTGTCAATGCTTTTTCGATTTATAAAGAACTGCAGTCCTCTTTACGCCCAGACCTAGCCAAGCTGATTCTGAAAGAATTCAGGCGAGAAGTATATCTGGGCCTACTGGCACCAGCATATGTCAGAGACAAACACAGACCGGATTCAGTGAACAGCAGCCGTAATTCTGCGGCCTCTGCTCCAGGACCTGCATTTATAAAACGCCACAAACCTACAGTCCCTCAGGAAATCCGTCCAGAATCCAGTCGCCATCAACCTGAAAGAAGCAAATCAAGAAGGTGCTGCAATTGTAGCACTAAAATATCTCCAGTGCGTACTGTATGGCAGTTTAGTACATGTAAAGTGCCTCTTTGCTTACGCAAAGGTAAAACATGTTTTGCAGATTTTCATAAAAAATAATTTGTTTTTTTGTTAGTTTTCTACTTTTGTATTGATGATTCGTTTAATAAATAACATTCACAATCATCCTAGTTTTATTTATAGCAATAGTCATGGTGGTTAGCGTTAGTGACCACCTCATTCCTGGAAAGCCTTAATACCAATATTTATTTTCTTCTATTTCCTGTGATATTTTAGTTATAAAAGTTGCTTAAATAAACAGAAATTGATAATTATGTTCCTATTGTAAAAGTGTGACTGAAAGAGTTAAATTAAATCAATATTTCGCATAAACACGTTCTCAGTGTATAAGCTGTCGCTTTTGCGTCGTGTGCTAGGCTTATTGAAAAATATGACCGGTAACGGGACTGAAACCGAAATGCTTCCAGAACCTTTAAAGAAAAAAAAGCGAACGCCTGTAACTTTCAAGGGGTTCCAAGTCAAACATGCAAAACTCAAGGGAATTGCTCATGAAAACTGGAAAAGGAAATTTTTTACTAACGCGTGTAACAGGAACAAATTGCATGTACGGATATTTTCAACAAAATTTGCTTAGAAATCGTAAGCAGAACTTTCAATACATGGTTTTACGTGAAAATTTGAATGTTTTAATCAAAAATAAACTATAAATTCATTTAAAAATCAAAAATTTGACCGAAGTTACGTTGTTCAGGTATTTTATGGCATCACTTCGGATGCCAACATTTTTCGCATGTTTGTTGGAAACTCACCAAATGCTAGAATTTTCAAAATTGTGGCCTGCTTAATTAAATAAAACATTATTGTCCAATCAGGGCCTATGACGGAACGTGCCAAAAGATCAAAAGAATCATTCTACACATCAAACTATATGTCGTTCAAGTGCGACAGCAACATGAAAGGGGTTATAGTAACACATGATTTTATTGGTGCTTTGAACTAATTTTATTGATCAATGGCTAAAAATTTTAAAAAACAAAAAAAAAATAATGACGCCCGAACGAAATTTTAGATGTCACAGTGAAATAGACTAACTAGAAAGCGAACCCAATTGATGCAGATGGCAGCAGAAAAAAGTCCTTTACCCCAACTGCCCCGAAAATAGCAGGAATGTTTGCACTTTTGGTTGTTTGATTAATTCAGGTTTCAACAATTCAAACATCGATCATATCACCTACAAGTATTATATCTGCTTCCTCTTTGTGGCAAGCTACAATGGGTTACAACACACCAAGAGTGAGTACAGAATTTGGCTGAAGATAAAGCTTAACAGCTCCAATAAGCAAAGTTTGGAATATGCTGAACCAGAATTTATATTTGTTTTGTAAACTTTCCAAGCATCTTAGAAACGATGAGCAGCTCTACGCATTCTATTTGATTCCCATTCCAAGATATTCTGTCTAAGCCAGCCAAATATTGAATAAAAGATAGGTGGATCTATGACGCAGCGACTGTACTACCATTGAAAGCCATTATCTAGTGGTAAATTAGGAGATCCTCATCAGGTGCATCAGGTTGATAAGGCCGGGATGGAGCTCTCGGTTCCATATGGGATCCGGAAGGAATAATATGATGGATATTTTTTTCAAGAAAACACCACTCACCAATCTGACAAATCTACTTTCTTGGAATATTACCTTGATTGGTTCCGTGAAAAGGAAAAAAAACTCCATTTATACAAAAAGTCCGAAAAAATATTGTCCTACATAAATTACAAAGCGGTAGTCGATATCATGGAACAAACATCTGGAAGGTATACTACCCCCTAACGAACTAGTCGCTGGCCACTGGCTTTTTGCTGTAAAACGGATCGACGTAGTAGGTTTGGCGGCATACAAACATATTACGAAATTAATAAAATGGTTAATAAAGGACCCATTAACGCAGTGAAGAGTAAAGAACTTAATTTGCCGGGTATAGATAGTTCTTTGAATGTCCAAATCATGCTCTTTATCATCGATATTTCGATACTTGGTAGAGAAGTTCGGCAACTGGCAAACTTATCTGCTCAGCTAGCACAGGATAACTCTGGGAAAATTGCAGTGACAGGCTGCTGCGATGTCCCTATTTCACAACCAACTTAAAAAACGCAGAAACATAACAAGCGGTAAAAATTGCACGCGGCAACAAAAACTATTTCCATAACTTGCAGTCAAAATGCTTGATAAACATTTTAATTATTTCCTTCGGATATATCTCCACAAAGCGTTTGTTATAATTATTGCGTTGCTGATTTTTATTTCTCAAGATATTAATTACTTTATTTTATGGAATCTTATAAAATATTTTATACTGTTAAATATCAATTAATCGAACAAAATATGTTTTGTGTCAGTACCTGGGTGCACCACACGATGTCTTAAATTGAATGTCCTCATTTATACAATAATATAAGAAACGGAAAGAAAGAACAAAGCAGTTAAAGGGTCATATTACAACGACCTGGAAGCAGAAAGTTGAAACCTGAAGCTTTGCAGAAACATTTCAGTCCTTGGGTACCCTTACGCGTGCTTGTTGGGTTCTCCATTAAGGATTCAAGGACATCTACTTCGCTAATTTCGTGACAAACTAGTATGAGGAATATAATTTTAGCTAATTTTCAATGTGTCTTTGCTGGAGAAAGGTTTCCTAATTGCTGTCCCAGCTCCAGTCTTTTTAAGCGCCTTAGTTTCTAATTATTCAAATGTTTATTATCAACGGCAATTTTATCCTGTATGTTTTTTTACAATCGATTTAATTTGCTGGGTGTACTTTATCAAAGACTATTCAAACAGGAGATTCACTGTCCTTCGAAAATCGAACACCACATAACTAACTAAACAACAGTCAATCGATGGAATATGATAGATTTTCAATTTTCGTACGCTGAATATTTTACTACTGACATACTTATATACAACGGCTGGAACTGTATCAGGATGCATAAAATATTTTGCGTTGTAATAAAATGATGTGCTCCATAATTCAAATCGACATTTAATCAATAATTTTCGTTACAAACAACACTTCATCACATGTGCAAAGTTGACCAAATAAATAATTGGAAATATATTTCAGATCCTTTCAATAGATTCAACGCACTCAGTAGTAACAAAACATTAATTAGCACTTTAATTAACACAAGAACGTTTACGTTTGTCCGATCTAAATGAAACGTATCCCGACGATTTCGCTAACGACGTGACATCTTTATCGTCGCTCCAATCGAATGTAACGTTTTGCATTCCGGGTACGGATGCATGGATATGTGAATTATCTGCAGTCAAAGTGCAGTAGGTGCTCACTGCCCTCCGCTCGCCAACTGTTGGAATGCACCCCGACGTTGGCTTGTGTGAATAAGTGGCTGCGATAGATAACTCGAAGGATTGACGGTCGGGTCGATAAGTACAAGAACAAGGACCTAATTAAGTGAATCGCTCAAAGGAAAGAAGAAAAAAAAACCTCATGAAATGCTAAGTGCGCACTTTAACAAACCTTTAAGGAGACTTCTATCGAGAGCTTGCAGGGATGATGGGAGCGAGCTGGTGGATGGGAAGGAAACCTAGGAAACAAATGAAAAACAGAAATCGCGGGCAAAAAACGGGCAGACTAAATGACGCAAGGAAAGCATAATTGTCTTTTTGGTGTTCCAACATAGAAATAATTATGTTTGATATGCCTTTGGAATCAAACAGTTGAAAAAATCAGCAAGCGGGTGTGTCATTAGCCCAGCCCCCGGTGGAGACACCCGCCCCGTTCCCATGCGCTGACGATTTGCTTAGCAAGTGGGAGAAGTTGTTTGGAGATAGTGAGATACCAACGTGCACATGTGTGCAAGCATTTCCGTCTCGCTCTCTTGGTTGCTCCGACTCCATGCTCCCCACGTATGGCTGCACTTGCATGGCGCATGACCCACACTTGGGCGCCACTCTACGCTGGCTTGAAGTTTTCCATTTTCCCAATGCACACTCGCAGATCGGGCAGTCCCGCGATTCCTCCCAAACGCAACATACACCGAAACCAATTGGACCGAGTCCGTTCCATCCGCAACGTACGAGACCTGACCGAAACCGGATTAACCCGAGCGAGCACAGTCGGCAGGCCGGGCGCAATCCTCCGACGTAGCACAACATCCCCCTGGGCTGGGTTTGGGCTTATCGGTAATTTGATTTCTATGCGAGGGGCGGAACAAGGCATCAAGTCGGCACCGAGCTGTGCGTTCCCCTCGTTGCATTTTACCATACTGGGATTGGCTGCCAGGAACCGGAATTTGACATGGGGCGTGGCGCAATCCTGTTTATGACATGAATCACGGATGTAATGCGGACAGGGTTCCGCACACCATTGCACGTCGACGAATGGGTTTTGATGGATTTGTGCGGGGCAGAAAAACTCGTTCGGAAACCTCTTCAGGTTAGTTATCGAACGGATCACGTATGGTTTGCGTTTGTAATACGATTTTTGCGCGGATTTACCAGTGGTCTTTGATAGCTTTCCCTTCAATTGTGCACTCCGATCAATTGAAATATTGAGCGGACAATAAAAAGTTTCGAAGCGGGTTGATAAGTCGCAAAAAAAGTTTTAGAGAAAATTTTAAAATCTTTGGCCGCGTTGCGTTAGAATAAAAAATGAGTACATCGTTATGAAGTGGATGAAGACAACGAAAAATATCTAATCGCGTATTGTTGAATATAATCGAAATAAACGGTTCTTAATTGTGCTCGTTGAATCGCAGGAAATATTACGAATAACGGTGCTTGGCTTCCTCGGCAGGCGTGTGCATCCTCTTGGCCCAACATCGCGGTTCAGTGAACGAATACTCGAGCAACTCCTTCATTTTGTTTTTATCCAAGCAGCTGATCAATATCCATGTGTGTTATTGGCTACCGAAAAACGTCAGCAAATCGATCTCAATCAGTCCTGTGAACCTGACAGCTCGATTCCCAGCAGCCCATCAATCTCGAGATTGGAAACAGTCGGAAAGTTTGTTATTACCGGGAAACCGATATCAACGACGGCATCAAATTTTTCATCAGCTTTTCTTTCGAATTGCACAGCTTGGACGAATCTGAATTGGAAACTACGCAAAATCTAAAAAGTGCTTGAGAGAAAGTCAATTAGTTGAGGACAAAAGGACCTTTCGTAAATGCAATTTTTTCATAACAATTCCCGACAGGATTTTGATGGAAAAAAATACAGTGCACAATCGGTCCTTCGACGATAATTTGACGGATTACCCCAAGGAACGCATTTAGGCCCATTGTTGTTACCGATTGTCAATTGTTTGTATTTTCTTCTCGTATTGACCTGGTCTGATCCTTTTGTTGTCGGTTCGAAAAGAACGAATGAATGCAGCAAATTTTGACTCATCGAGTATTTTAACAAAGTGATTTTGACGTGTTTTAAACGTTAAGTATTGACGGCAAACATACGTGGAGTAACAGGATTCCTTTTCAATGCAATGTCAAATAAAAAATATCATTCTAATTTTTCTGTTGTAATTTCAACGAGCTGTGTTTAAATTTGGTAAACGGTGTTGAACGTTCCCGATTACAAGTGTTAATTGTTTATGTCACTGTGTGGAAATTATTTTTAACTTAATACGTGGTAATAATAAAGCAGTCATTGTGATTTACTTAAGCGGAAATTTCGATTTGTCCGATTTCAATATGTTGACCGATATGACGCCGACGGCTGGTCAACTTTATGGGTCGCAAATACCAGCAATGGGAATGAATATCGGCAATATAACGACACACATCCAAAAGCCGCAAGTTAATCCGGTGAGTACGATATTTGTTTTTTTTTTTTGGTTTTGATTGTCATTTTTACGTGAAAATTGGGTTTAGAATAGAGCCAGGGTTGATAAAATCTCATATGAAGCTCAATAATAATAATTATCAAAGATCTGTAATATGATGAATAACATTATTGAAACGTGTGTTTAATATTGAGAATATACTGCATTGGAATGGAATCTACAATTGGATTCTACATTGCAACCGCAGACTGAGACCTCATAATTTTGTGTGACAAAATTTTAACAGATTAGAATTATTCTTTCGCCTTCTTACAAAATAGAGATGGCAGTGTCAAATACATTTTCAACAAAAGGAAAATATATATTTGTACTAAATCATCAGAAAATGCATGTATGGTCTGTAGTCATTCGATCCTTAAAAAATTTTCATAAAAAAAATTTTAAAAAATTTTCGCTAATAGATATAAACGAGACACGATAACTAAAGTTCTTTTAACGCTTTTTTTAGACAGTTTTGCATTGCGTAAACGTATGTAATGTTCTCCTAAAAGGATACGTTTTTCATTGAAGTCCGAGGCAGCTGCGATTTCTAAATTGAATGTGACTGAAGAAAACTTCAATTAAAATTATTCTCACATGTTTTTGTAAATTTGCTCGGTGAGAAATGTTGTATTATTCTCTTCGCAGTTTGCAACATCCTAGTTGTACATTTTTTAAGTTCAAATCGGAATTCAGTTATTTTCTGTTTGGATTATTCGAATATGTCAAATGGCTTTCAAATTGTGGACAAATTTTTAATATCATCTTCTACGGTATCCACTTCCGGTATTAGCCCTTCTACAGTGTCCTTTCCTTTTTCCTCGTACGTCGGTTCCTACTAACTTTACATTGAGAGCCCTATGTAGTCTGCCTATGGATATATTGATTGATCCTATAAAGAACTTTTTACATACCGGAATGCTTTTTTCCCATTATTTTTTGAAAATTATTTATAAATAGACTTTCTTGTTGATCCTCTCAAAATTCTAGCTAGTCATCCCTTACTGACGTACGCTGAGTAGATTCACACAAGAATGTATTTTGTCTGTTAAAATCCTCCATATCCCAAAACAAATTAGAAGGGAATATTCGATCACTCTCTGTTATAAGATTGTTGCAATCTCTTTTACATTTAAAATCCTCATTTAAGAATTTCTCGGCAGGAACAATATTTTAAGTTTTTGTATAATATTTTTCGCATTTATTTATTTTACTTTTCTTTGCCTTCTGATCATTATTTTCATGATTACTTTGTCTAAACATCGTAATGTCGTGTCTAAACCTGTAACGTCGTTTTTGTCAGTCATTGAATTACTTAACTCCAAAATTCTTATCATCTTCTTACTTCGCAGCAATCTTAAATCAAAACTGCTCTAATTGCTTTCCTGATCCGATTCATCAATTCGTCTTATTTCTCTAATATTAATGGTCTTATTTCTTTAATAAAATACTTCCAAATGTCCTTGCGAAAACATTTTCACTCTCAATTACTAACATCACTATCAAACTAAATTGACATATTATCGTCTTATTCATGAGTATGTGAACTCATTGTATTAAAATGTATTTAACATTATTTGTGTATAACTTTGCTTGTCTGAATTATTAAAATTTATATTTAAATAATGCTCAAACCACAATGTATTAGAAACACCCACTAAACAGTCGAACTTACGAAAGAAAACTGAACAAAATTTGAGGAATAATTCCGTTATCTTGCATTTTCATCAGAGAAATAATACCGTTATCTTGCTAACAATATTGTTCTTGTTAACAATGCTTAAGCGCAGTGTACACTGAAGTGATTACAATCAATAATAATCGCAAATAGAAAATTGTTTTAATTATATTTATTAGGAATGAACTTATTCCATTAAAAAAAAATTGTGATAATATTTTGTGGCCAACATTTTTCTGTACCAAAAATCATAGGTACGTCATTGAATGTGTGTGATTATAAATATGAAGAGAAGGTGTCTATATATTACTACATTCACCGTTAGCTAATTTTTTTAAAAAGGACTTTGACTTTCAAAAATAACAGCGCAAATAATAAATCGTTGTTAGAAATGAATAAATGTAATAGAATTATATTATTCGATCAATAATCTACGCGGTTTCTCTCATTAAAGATATTTCAATATTTAATAAAAGTATAAGGAAATTACTGCTTATTCATTAGCTAGAAATTAAAATAAAACGAGGGAATATTTGAAAGTTGTTTAAAATGTTTACAAAATAGTTTAAGCAATCAAAGCAGTTTACATGACATGTGAGGTGAGGTGAGCTCCGAAGGTGCATTTTTATAAGTAACAGCAACGAAAGTATTACTACAAAATGCTTACGAAAAATATAAAATTTATGTTTTCCGAGTTATTTATTAACATTTATGATAGAAAACAATAATTCTAGTACAAATAGAAAACTACTCATAAAAATATTCTGAAAATGGAAAAAAACTAAAGAACGGAAGATGGAAAGAGTTTTGAAAAATTCGGTAGAATCTGTTGGTCTTTTTGTGGGAAATATTTCAATGTTTTTTTTTAGGCTAATTCAGGAACATTATATAATTCTTCTTTACCTTAGCTCAAATATAAAATACCAAATGAATAATTTCAAGGACTGAAAGCATTCAACTTGCTATAGTTCTACGACAAAAATCACAGAAACTGGGTTCGATATTTGCCATTCAATGTAGAAAGTGAAGAATAAAATAACATAGACAAAAATAAGCGAAAACCTTAAATGTTTGTGATTGACTTCATATTGAAAACAGATTTAGCCATGACAAATAAAACAGAAAAAAAATAATAAGTTTTTACGTTAAGTTAAGTTTACCTTTTGATTACGGTTGAAAGTAGACCCCCGTAGAAACTGCTTTCGGTCTAAACGGACTAACATATTCATAATTTTTTTCATTTTTCGAACTTTTTTATTCTGCTAGGGAAATATTTAAAATTAATACAAGCAAAAATAAAATGAAACGACAAGTTGGGGCGTGCGAAAAATTCGGGAAAAATCGAGTTCGAAGGATTTGTAAAAGGTTAAAAATATTGTTGGATTTTAGCACTATGTACTTGGGCATTTTTCTCGCAAATCAGGGCGTAGAGCGAAGCTTTTTTTTTGATATTTTTGGGCAAAAATTAAACTTTTCATAAAATGTTGATAACTTCAATGATTTGATATCATTGTTTTACCTTTAAAAAAATATCACTATTTATTTACATAGCTAAGAATGCGTTATACTTTTTTATATAAACAATATTTCGGCACTTTAGGTAATCATAAAAAATCACCATTTCAAAATCAAAACCCTTATAGTCATACAAAATAAAAATATTTTAAAATCTTTTAAATTATCATATAAAAACCACAATGGTCCTAGCGAACCTCTCCTTAAAATGTTCTAAGTCCAGAAAACTTCTTCATTTCTTTGACAGTGATGTCTGTCCACTTAAAATTGCCTTTTTTCCATGATAATAACTATTAGACTCCTCCACAAGAAACGCAAACGAATTCTCGTTGATAACCAAATTTAAGGCAAATACTTAGCGATCAGGAACGTTTTCGGTATTAACTCTCGGATGTCCTTCAAACTCCTCCAATACTGGTGGCTTATCTCTCAATGACTATTCTTTGCCATAATTCAAATCAGAACTAGGTGATCTTGAATTTCTTATTCGGGAAAACATTGATGGAAAAGGACTAATATCTTCTTCACTAGAATCGTCATTGTCGTAATTGGATAAATATTCTAAGCCGCTATCGCTGGAATAATTACATGAATTGTCAGCAAACAATTCTCGTCTATATATTGATTTATTTTACGGGATAATGAAATTAGGATGTACCGTCCAACCCCCCCCCCCCCTCCCCGCGCTTCGTTGATCAAACGTTCATTCCTCGTTTTAGTAAAAAAGGGATATGACGTGTTTATTTGTATCCCGATAAGAATGTGTTTAAATGGAGAAAGAAGAAATGCGTAGAATTTTCGACAAAATTTCTACGCATTTCCGATATGAAATGAGAGACTAGAAAATATTTTTCGATAACTTAGATCCAGTGTTGCGAAATTTTTGAGCTGAAATAGGTGGAACAGAGACTACACTGCGCTAATGACTGTAACCCATTCAGGTTAGTAATCCTTAGAAACAAGGGCCTTAGGATAGGAGAGTATCTGAAGACCTGACCTGGCATTCAGCAACTAGACTACAGGCTTAACGATTGTAACGATGATCTGATAATAACAACAATTTATTTTTGTGATAGATAGGTGGAGGCTATTTACGTCCGTGTGTACATCCGGGTTACACAATTTAGCCCAATGAACTAAATTCCCTTTTAACTGGAATCTAGAACTGTTGGTGGCATTAATTTTGACTAGGCCTCTTTGTTTTCGCCTACCCGTGGTGTTGGTTTTCAAGCAATGAGAAAATAGTTTGTTATGTTTAAATTTAATATGTGAATTTTTAAGTATTGCAAATGTCAATACACATAAAGATATAACAACGATAAAGAGATACGAATATAAAACTGTGCATGAAGAATTATCCCCAGTGCGTTACAATAGTGTGGGCGCAGCCGCAGGTGGTCACCAAAAGACTGAAATGTAGCTGCACTTCAGATGTACTGTATGCGTCTGTTCGGGTAAGAAGTCATAAACTGCAGGTCAAAAATATACATCGTTTTTCGGGCATCTGTAGGTGTATTGCACGTTACTGTAGAGAGGAATATAACTGTATATAAGTGTATATATATATGTGCGTGTATCGTTGCTATAGTTTAACACGCGGCTTCAAGCATAGAGAAATGCCTGTTTTAGCAATTTTGAATTGAAGGGATAGGGGTTATTGTCGAATAGACCTCTCCTTCCTATCCATTACCACTGTCATGTGATCCATGATGCTCTCCTTTACAAAAACGATCCATGATGCCCTTCTATATGAGTAGAACCGGCCGTAAGTAAATTGATGGACGAAACGACGCACATAACAATAATAAATATACAAATAATAATAATCGAATAGCTGATGTTTGAGACCTGTCTTCTAATAGCAGCTCCTTTAGATAAAATACTAACTTTTTTAAACATTCTGCTGTTCGAGCGTTTCAATCTTACTCCTCTGTTGACAAGCGAGCATTTTAAAAGAATACGTGAATTCACCTCTGCTTGGTCAAGTATTCAATAAAAATTACGCAAAGGCCAGCGATTAGTCCTCTTAGTTACAACATGTGAGCGGCACAGTTAAACGAAGGTACCCGTTTTACCCGGATGCCCCATCAGTCAATTCTGTAAGTCTCGAAAAAGTTGAAAAGTTAGCACCGATCTTCATCGAGCAATGCCTCCAATTCAGCGTCTTCGAAGGTTCTTGGTCTTCCTTCACGCGAACGGTCTTCAATCAATCAGTCACTTACAGCAGTGTCTCCATAAAAATTTTGCAGCTCTCGATGAGCTTCAGCCAACCTTTGCTTTGAATGAACGAAAAAAAGCATCGCTTCCCGCAAATCACGATTATTTGACACAAAATTCGACATTTTTACACAACCAAAAGTATGACACAAAAACATAATCACTTATCTGTCGAAGCGGTTTGTTTACCATATGTCTAAGCTTGGTCCATGACGACTTGGTTATGTCACAATTGACCAGCAGACTTGAAAAACAGCGGGAACTTAGTTGCGCACCTAATACATCCGAAGGAAATACTCTGAAATACTCTGCACCACCAGCTAGTACGTCGTCTAATTTTCCTTTTCCTAAGTATCGGATCGCATTGTATAAATATGATTTTTAAGTATATTTCAAAGTAATCAGCTTCAGCCCATACTTGTCAGGTTTCGACTTCATGTACGTACGAATTCTACTCGCCTTTAAAACTAAGAGCTGTTCATCAAATGGCCGAAAACAAAAGAAATTCACTTGTCAAAATACGGTCAGGGTGAATTCGTGTTTTTCATTGAACTGAGATTATAATTCGGATTGGTACATTGAATGAATTGATTTAATTTAATGAACTGCATTTTGTTCTCTATCCGTATAGAGACATAGAGCTCAGCTTTTGCAACTCATATTTTTTTCTATATCCTGCTATATTTTCGGGTCTTAGAAACTACGTTTTCTTTCATGGGTGACCGGTGAGGAGTATTCACTCCTTGATTGAAGAACGCCAAGACTCACAATACTTCTGGGCTAGCATCTAAACTATCTACTGACTGACAATCTAGCTTGGAACCGTCGAAATTGACGTTAGCTCGTTTTCGAAAGTTTAAGTTAATTTCGCTATTAATTCGGGGTCAAATTACTGCCATTCACTTTGTAATATTGCTACAATTGAGCTGAGCCCAGTGGATACCGATTTTTGACTCTTCTATCAAGTGAATCCCATACAAATCCTATGGAAGAGACATGTGGCGATGGTGATGACCATTTCATTAGGTTCAAAATTATTTAATTTTGTTTTTGCTCTAGAATCTTCTGACATAAGCTTGATGAATGCATTTTCCTGTAGTATTTTCAGGTAGCCATCATTTTTCAGCTTTCCATCGATTTTCATGAAATGGTCGAGCTTATTGTCAACAAAAAAATCCCAGGCCAGTACGCTACCAACTTCTGTTTAATGGTTTGCACAGTACACGCTTCGGAGGCCTGTCGGTCCTCTGATCGGCGTGCAAAATCACGGCTGCTTGGTCCAAAACTCTAAAAATTAAATTCATTCATCCAAAGGACATTTTTTATTCATCATCCGGCCAATTTTTATAGTCTTAATTAGGTCCGTATCTTTCGTTGCTGGGCTCCCGCTCCGCTCCTCATCTCTCAACTCGAAATTGCCAGTTCAAAAATTCTTAAACAAATTTGCGGAGAGTCCTTATACTCGTAGTAAAACTTCCGAGAACGAAGCGGATATCGTCTGCACTATCTTTGAGCTTTTGTCGTTTTTAAAAGGCCACATTGAACTATGCAGATTAAAGTTCAAAGGAACTTTTTCAAAAACAAAACATACACTGAAAGAGTTCTGGATGGACTAAAACCGACGTCATAAGGTGCTAAGAGATAAGCCTTTATTATTGTAATCATAGTCAGTCAGAACTATTCATAGGGTGGCGCGGAAGATGATTATGACATACGAGAGAATACCAATAGAAAAAAGCAAAAAAAGACAGTTTGATGGGTCTTGCGTTAACTTTTTTAACTACAGTAACTCTAAATCTCATTGAAGGTGTACATACAAAGTTTTGTTCAATATTTTGTTCAATATTAATATAATTTTGTTCAAATCTGCATAAAATAGATAAATTATGGCATATATTATGGCAACATTTGTTTTGAAACAAAAAAACGAAAAGATGTTCACAATTAGACTTCTTAAAAGTCAGGAGTTCAATAGAATCCGACGCCAGAGTGGACTATTGACAAATTTTCAAAGATCATGCTGTAAGGTGATCGTTCACAGAAGAAATTGTTTGCCTAAGTGCCCAAAATATTTGTCAACATCTTGTACGATCATTTTGGCATGTCAACGATGTATGCAAAGTTAGGGTTGAGAAAATATTCATTCCCCACAGATAAATCGACGCGTTGAGTAGTGCCATGAACTTCTAGGTCCCTGTAGTGAAAACAAACGCTTAGCTTAAGATCGGATCATTACTGGCAATGAAATTTATATTCAACACTATTCCCAAGAGTTCAAACAGTACTCCACGTAAGGCTACAATACGGAATCACCAACTCCGAGGAAGCAGATGGTGTCCTCCGGGGCTGGAAAAGTCTAAGCGGTTGCTTAATGGGATACAGAAGGAATATATCTTTATGTCAACAAAGAAAATTATATATTTAATCTGTAAAGAACAACGGTGTGCTGTCTGTCAGATCTGTCAGGACGAAAAGGCGGAAACAATTCACAAAATTGTTGTTCCAAATTCACGACAATATACCTGTACTAAATGGAACAAATAGCAGAGAATAGGCTTCAAAATTATCAAAATATCGACAAATCCTCGCCACAGCTTAGATTTTGCTTCAAAGGACTATGATCTGTTCGCGAAAATCAAAGGCCATGCTGCGTTTTTGGTGAGGAAGCATTTCGGCTGTTCGCAATCATCATCTGCTTATTCTGTTGTGTCTGTGTCGTTGTTCACCAGAACAAGGCTGATGGTGGCTACAAGTAGTCCAAAAGTGTCCTCACGTAAACGTAGCATGGTGACTGATTTTTAGGAACAGATCATAGTCCGTGGTACACTAAACTTTTCCAGTCTCACCGAAAGCACGATAGAACATTTATTTTCGATAAATTTCAGGTTTCGCAACAATTTGACGCCTATTTTCCTTAGAGTTAGTCCAATCTTAGACTTAGTACAATCGATGTCTCGTCTCCTGTGAGAAGATTCCTTAAAGAAAGATTTACTTTATGTCGCTAAAGTCAAGAAAGAAGTCAAGAAAGATGCAGCTCGTACAGCTCTTCCAATAGATGTGAAACACAAGCTTAAAGACGATATCTCGTCTTCATGAAATGCTTCTAAATTGTTTACTTGGCAATGAATGTGGCATCAACTATATTGGGAGCACTTTCTCGGGGAGTCGAAAAGGGACTCAGTGTGACTCAATTTATTTTTGGTTTACCATATTTTATCTATCCTGAGAACTTTTCAAACCCACTAAATATTCTCCTCCCCACTCTCCACTTGTGGAAGTCGATACAAACTAACATTTGAAGATATTTGCAAGGATAATGGTTAATGCATATGAGAGTATGAAATTGTGTGCACGTTCAGCTCCCATTATAAATGTAGCAGTCAAAAGATGTTCGCAGAACATTAACTGGTGGTGCATCTTGGCTAAAGGATGATATTGTTGTTGTGAATATTATAAAATGGTCACGATTTTCGTCGCTGTTACCTAAATTTTTAGTGCGGGTTTACATTGAAGTTTGATTTCCAGAAGTGCAAACTTCAGAGATACGAGTAAGCACAATGGACAACTGACATGATGGTTGTGCTTCCTCTTAAAATTCTGATTAGTGTCCACGGTTTTCATTGGAATGCTTCGCTTCCCCATCTGATATAGGAACGGAATCAGCGAGGTAATTCAGCGCTATTTTTCATGATTGAGTCTTTTCCGATTCCACATGAATGGAGATTATAAAAATTATACTTTTCAAGCATGATATGTCTGTTTATGTGTTGCTTAATTATTGTAGATTAACTTGCGATTATCCGCCAAAGAAAATGAGTGTGGGTAAGGAAACGGTTACATTTTAATCAGGACGCGTGTGAATACACCGAGGAGAATCGCTGATATGGAGTTGAACACAACGTTGATTTATTGTATTATAATCTCACTGTGAGTTTTGACTTGAGCAAATCACTCTGATATTCTTGCGAAAACGAAACCTTTCACAAGCAATCACTCCTTGATTACGGCCAACACAATAAGACAAAGAAGATCAGATTTCACCTCATCTGGCATTATCCTATTCAACACAATGTACATTTCTTAAAACCACACAATTCATCAGCGATCCGAAAAAGTCATCACTTCTGTTCAAAGTATCTGGTTCCGAAAGCGCCAGCTCTCGTATCCCGCTGCGTAATGGCACGTTTATTGCCATCCCATTAAGAGGCCCTCACCCCCGTACGAACATCTCATACGTCTTTAAATGAAATAACGTTTCAACTCAGCCGCCTTCCATCCTCGCCCGAATTTCTTTTATTTTCGCCTCGACCATCTCCTATCTTTCTATTTAGTTATTTTTCATAATTTACTTTTCGATTATTATTTAACGTACGAGGATGTTTTTTGTTTTTCCTTTTTTATTCGTATCTTTTGTTCTAAGACTTTTACTGATCGGCTTTTTTGGCGCTTAAACACTATCAACGAACTGGTTCAAACTCTATTCCATCTTGATGTTGATGTTTTCATGGTTGCTGTTGTTGATTCTTTTTGGTAGTAATTTATCTTCCAGGCGGTCTGTTTGCCTCTTCAGAATCGAAATTGAGGCAGATTAGTCTAGACCTGAAAGCAATCCGTTTTTGATGTTTTCCGTGTCGGTTGGGAGTCAATGAAATCGATTCCACAAGATTCTATGAATATTGATTTAATATTGATGATTCCTTAATTATGCGAGCAAATGAGAAGGACCAAAGAGAATAGAGGATATTCACAGACCCATCCAATTATTTTGTAATTTATTTTGATTGAAATATGAAAATGAAGACGATGCGGTGCTTTGGATTTGTCTAATACTATTAATTCCCACATATTTCGTTACATCTGTTCTAGGGTACTAAACATTGGGGATGAATTCATTTACAAAATTTGAACCAAAGCCAGAACTCTGCAGGATGTTAATTCATGGACACATGGAAAATTATTAAACACTTTGGTGGGAGATTCCATAAACGGACACTGTGATGGTGATAGGAAGCCATCACAAGTTCACTCTTACAAGTTAATTACACTTTAAAAACAAAATAAAAGCCAGAGTTCAGCCACCCCCACTCGCAGCCATCCGAAAAGCAACTAAATAAATTTATTGGATTCTAGCAAGTAATCGAAGCCAACCTCTCGATGTCCAAATAAATATCCTATTAATTGCCTCCTTGGGAATTCCCCACTGACATCAATGACTTGCCTACGCGCCTCTATCAAGTAGCCATCGCATGAACTACTTGGTACCATATCGAAATAAAAATGGGAGTATCCTTTTCGAGTACTCCATCAGCTGCAATTTTCCGGACAACCATAAAGAAATGATGATCGAATCGACTTCAATAAAATATCCTTTTTCCTCTGTGATTTTTCTTTCATTCGCATGCTGACCGCAACTCGAGCAAAAAATAAATTCAGTGCTGACCACATTAGTACGTGATGACCGGAGGGAAGAACTATGGGAATTCAGCGCCTTTAGATGTGTAGGAAGGAAATGTGCTGGGAATCGACGGGGGTGGACGGTTTTTGCTACGGCTAAAAGGAAAATGAAAAGATGAAATGTGAAAATTCAGGAAATCTGTAAACGGGAATATCCTTTTATTGATTTGACTCTTTGACCCTTTGTAGCGCGATGAACGAGCCAAGGATTAGGGTTCGTCTTAGTCATTTGGACTGATAAGGGAGATAGTGGGTAGATAGGAGGGATAGAGGGTATAAGATGGCTGCATTTAATGAGGCACTCCTTGACTAAATGGGTACTCGAATAATGTAACCATGGGTATGAAACACGTTGCACAAGCCATTTGAATGTTTACCAGGAAGGTATTTACTTCAGATAACATGTCATTTGCAATTATGTGGATAAGATTTCATTTGTCCATTGCAGCGAATAATCACGTGAAATCATTGTTGGTGAACAAGTCTCAGCATTTAGTCTCTAAGTATTTGGGTAACTTTGATTACTTGCATGATGAAAGCTACATAAAGTTTGCTAGGTGTGTCAAAGAAATTAATTTCATTGCGTACGAAATTATTTTTTATTTTTTACTTTGAAAGTCTTTTGACAAGTTTTTTTTGGAGAAAACATTTTAATACTCAATTAGACCAAATATAAAAAAATAATGAAAGCAATGGGTCAAACTTAACATTTACAGGTACAGAACTTTAAGTAGGCAACATTATTTTACTTAATGCTACGTAAAGTGTGACAGCTGTCATGTGTTTCTTGGTTAGTTCGGTTTGCCATTTTATCATATGTTAGTTGACGCCTGCGGAATGTCTGAAAACTGTGCAGATTGATTTTGAAAAAAACCGGTTCTGTTCGAGAAACTCATCCCGCACTCAGTCGATTTTATGCCGACATAACTGTTCATTAGAACAAGTTATTCGATGAACCATGGATCGTTGCAAACGCATTCATCCAAATGCCGTACAGCGCGTAATGAAGAAATCAAAGCGACTGTAGAGCGAAGTATCGATGAAGATTCACCTCAGTGTATTTTATATCCACATGATGGATGATTTTACGCACGGACTTTGGTTAGCAGGCATATAAAATCCAATGCATGCAAGAATTAAAGCAGAAGGACCACTGGGCACCACTGAGGACCACTGGACCACTTTATTCCGTGCAGGGGCCCAAGAACACATTGCTGTAGATCCCGAATTTCATACGAAAACTTTTGTTTTAGCAATGAGGCTCATTTCTGGTTGCTTTGCTTCGTTAATAAACAAAACTGCCGCTTTGCGAGTCATGTGAAACCGCAAGGGAATGATCGAAACACCACTACAGCAGGCGAAAGTCAATGTTTGGTATGCTTTGTGGGCCGGTGGAATCGTTGGTCCATATATCTTCAAAAGTGTTCCTGGGGATAACATTACAGTCAATGGCGACCTCTAGATTAACAACGATTTTCTCGTTTCGGAATTGAGTTGCCGTAATGCAGGGGACTTCTGGTTTCAACAGGTTACCTCAACATATCATACAGCTCGTGCAACCATCGACTTATTGAAAGAAGCATTTGATGAACGAATAAATTTTCGTTTTGGAACTTGAAACTGTAATCTTGCCCGCAAGATGTGGTGCTTTAGGACCGCTCGACTAGTTTCTGTGGGGTTTAGTCAAATCATTCGTTTAAGCTGACAAGACACGTGAGCAATTGGACTACAACATTGGTCGCGTTATTGGCGAGATACGTCGCCAACCCGAGCCCCAGGATGCGTTTTTTATTTTATTTTTATATTTTTTCTGACTGACAGCTATTTCAAGGCCAAAATGGTTGATTCCTATGTGTTATCTCTATTGAAATTCACATGATGGGCGAAGAGTACATTTTATACGCAGACATTTATCTCATTCGTTAATTTTAATGTTCTAATTTGTAATATGTTGCTTATGGCTTAAATTTGTAAGTGCCCAAATTTTATAAAATATGGTTTTTTTTCGTTGTCCATTCGATTCCGTTCCATTCTCTTCAATTTGTTGTTTGGGATGCAAACGAACACTCAAGATGCACATTGCCAAAACGCGAATGTGAATTTCCATCACCTATCATGGTAGGATTCTACTATGATGTTGCCACTACTGACTACATGCACTGGTTTCTTGACTACATGCATTTCTTCCTGATTTGATCTTTTCGTAGATGTTCATGAAATCTGCCCAAGGTATAAACAGGGGATGCCACGTACTTGACCTGTACATCATCAGTGAGTTGCACTGTGTCCATACGTTTAATATAATTAATCGTCTCTGTATCGCGAGATTTCCCTTTCACACCAAATTTACTTCAAAAAGCCGACAACGAGCTGCGAAGAGGTGTCACAGGAAAATCAAAATGACGCATCAATATCATTCAATCGATTCGAGCAAGTTTTTCAAGCTCAATCACATGTTCCCATAACACACCCTTCATTCAAGCTCACCACAGAGTCCTTTATGGTCCTGAGTAGGATTTTGGGGCAGTCTTTTTGACGATTTTGAGTCTCTTTGAGGATTTTTTAGATTCTGTGCTACTCTGCTCTTTTATGTTCTCAGTTTCGAACTCAGTCTTGTGTGCTCCTGTTCAGGCAAAGATTTTACTCTACGGTACGGAAATGTTTCCAATTTTCTTGTCCAACTTTGTCTGCATAATGGTTCACTACTTTTTCACTCGTTGACTGATGACCTTGCTTTGTTGAGCTTTCGGAGAGCCGCTTTCAATTGTAATTTTCATTTGTTTTTTTTCTTTTTCGTCATCATGTTTAGGATTTCGCTTTCAATGTATTCGCTATTTCCTTTGTCCAGAATATATAAGTCCTCTTTGTTAAAATTATCTTCGGTAAGTGGAAGACTCCAGAAACCATCAGATAAAACATGTGTGAAATAACCAAGTCCTGGATGTTTAAGCTTTTATATTTGGTTTGCTTGGTATGTAATCCTTGTTTTTAATGTGACCTACAAACCCAATTAATTGCTTGTCTTTCGTCGTAGTTTCGCGCGGTAAATGAGCTGTTCAATCGATTTGACGATTGACAATCGATTGACGTTCAGGTCGGGTAGCTATCAACTCTGTATTAGGCAACGCAGTGAAAATAGGAATAATAGATCATTCATTGTTAAAAGCAAAGTATCTACGCTCGTTACATTGGAAACCATTGGGGCTCTCAACCCTTGAAACACTCCCAGAAGCGTTTATTAACATATATAGGCTATGGCTGCTTCTACGGAACCGCGTTGTCTTTCAAAGCTGCTTCTGACTTTCTCAGTGTATTTTTATGTGTTCTGCTGTTCAAAATGTCATCAGAAAAAATAAACTGCAATATTTCCGAGAAGTCTTTGCCAGTACTAGTTGCTGTTCACACGTGGTATCTTCAAAATTCTCGTATTGTCTCATGTCCTTACGACGCTCGATGGATGAGATTTCAGACGTTTTGAAATTCGGACCATTCCACCCATAGGGATGCAAAAATTTGAAATTATTGCACTGCTCTCTCCCATAATCTTCATAATCACCCGAAGATTTACACGAAAATGTTGGAGATTACTTATTTTGCTGGTATTTTCGTGATCACTTTGAATTATGCGTTCAGAGCCCAACTCAGAATAGGGACTTACAGTCGCTAACCATTTCAACTTTTTAACTGTCTATTTTTTCAATAAACCAGCTTTTCTGTGTAGTCAACCAATAGTGTTGCAACCAAAAGTACCACTAGCAACAGGAGGTAAAAAGGTGGTTCGACCAAATCCTCTGGAAGGAGATACCCTCGGCTTTGAATAAGAGCACTTTGATTCCATCTTAATAAAACCTTAATGGCATCACCTACAGGCCACAACTTGTAGATTTGACACAAGAAACACATCCTGGAGTTCCAAACGGCCGATACGTGACGAAACCACGAAGAGCAGGAAGAAGGTATGCAGTTTTTGCTAGGTTGCCCGTGACAAATTCAATAGCACTTGATGTCTCTGATGCAGAATGAAGCAGCTGAGTTGGAACACCAGGCAAACTGGCTCCGATCTGTAGATCCCGAGGTTCCAGACTGATCCGTATGTGGTAAGAAAAGAGCCCACACCAGCCTTTGCCCCATCCAACAGTGAACTCCTGATATAATAGAAACAATGAATTCCCATTTCTCCCAAAATAGCGTTGATAATTGCATCAAACCAACAGTCAAGAGCCGAAAACCCCTAAATCCAAAGGAGACATAAACGACAAAATGCAAATAGTTCAATGAATCTTGTATCAGTTCTCTATAGTACAAAAATTCTTCAAACATTTTAGCTTATTTAGTATACTTTTATAATTGAGTATGAGGGAATCATCCTTGATGGCGACAAACTCAACCATCACCTCACAAAAATCGCAAAAAGAACATTCGCACCATTTTCCGATTTTCATCGATTGGCAATAGGAACTCAGCTGGACACCTCGTATGAATACCCTTATAAGAGAATCTATTCCACTGAACGCAACAAAAACCCCAATCCTGCAAAAAAAAAAAAACCAACACAAAGTCTCCTGTTTGAGATATTCTACTAAGTAGCCTCGTCCAACAAAAGCCGACTTAAAAATGGCAGTCTCGAGAGGGTATTTTGTTTTGTTGGCATGCGATTATGCGCCTGCGCTCTTGTACGCTCCTTGCTTGAATTGAAATCGATTATTCATGGTTGTTTTGTTAACTAGTTTCCTTTTCGTTTTGGCCTTTTCCGAAAGTGTCCTGATCGGCGATGAGTTAGGCGCACCACGACCGAATTGACAATGGCTCGGCGAAAAAAAAACTCAAAGAATTAAGTGGAACAAGGAGGTCAGCATATTTTTTGATGTTTATTTGGTTTATGGATTAGCTAAGTGAGTGTAAGGATAACAAAAAAAAAAAAAAATTAGAAGAGGAATTAGAGGAATTATGTGTTGTATTTTTGAAACATTTTTACGAGGAATCAGTCCATTCGGAGGCATTGAACTATTGGACGTTTTGCCTTTACCTTGTTAACCTACCAATGGATATTTTCATAGATTCGAAGGATTACACTATTCTTAGCTAGGAAAACTTTCGAGTGGACTTACCGGATAAGCAGGTCACATTGTTCGAAGATTTCACCTAATCTTATTTTGAGTGAATGGGATTGGGAAGGAATAAGTGCGGGGAATAGTGGGTAATTATGACTGATGATTATGGACTCAATGTGACGGCGAAAGATGACCGTGATGGTGCAGGTTTTGATGTTGAAGCAAACAGGAGTAGATAAATTGAGATTGGCAGTTTAGATAATGTCAATTGTCATTAAACCGGACTAGTCCCTTACATTTGGATTGTAAGATCGAAAAATAACAGTACAGCTTAACAGGCGGATGCCGCCAACCCCTTTTTTTAATATTTTCAAATTGCATAAAAATTATCTCGAATACCACACAGAAGCTGCACATTTTTATCTAAAAACGAAGACAAGCGGTTCCAGTCAATATTTACTAAGATTTTAAGGAAAATTCAACACGGCAACTAATTCAAAAATAATTAACCACGATCTTTTAATGTTTCGCGTTTACCCAAAACCAAATATATGAGGTAGCAAAATCCAAATTAAAATTAAATTCGTTATGATCTTCAACGATGTTCGAATTCTCACTTTCATGGCTATTAACTGTTGGCTCGGTGGTAGGTAGGTAGGTGAACGCCAACAATTTCATGCATGTGCTCTCGCATCTTCTCACACATGCATCCAGAAACCGTTCCAAGTGCTCAAATGAAATGAAGAAAGGAACTAACTCCACTGATTGGATATGCAAATCAGTAGGACGCAGCAGTTTTATGGTCATTCTGGCTGACAGCCATCCAGATTAGACCGATCTGCAGCGGAACGATGCGATCGTTTTTTAATGTGCGGTATCCTCTTTCGCAACCATACAGGAAACGCATGATGTATGCCTCGAAAAGAAAACATGAATTCCAGTAGCAAAAGTGGTAGTCGGTTGAGGGATGTACAACAGCCATAAATATTTTTCTGCATATTGATTCGCTTTGGTTGTATTGAGGTGCCGTTGAAACATTTCGAGATATTATGATTAGTTTCCAATTAAAGTTTGTTTCAGGGTAGGATTTCATTTAATTTGATGCAACATCTAATCCCAATTTCGAAAAGTTAATTGTGGCCTTGCTGTGAAACGTAAAATTCAAAGACAACCAAACCGAAACCAAGACTTTATTTAGCTTTAATCTAACGCCATTGATTCCTACAAAAAACAAAAGAAACCCACATGAATCCAATGTGATGCGAAAGAAAAAACATGGAGCCTTCCCGCTGCGAAACATCCTTGCTGAATAATTAGTTGTGACTATCATTTGCAGACTTCCGCGCAAACGAGTTCCCTTTTCTCAGACGCATTAGGTTTTAAACGTTGGAAAATTTAAGCACTTAAATCCGTGTCTGCTTCAGTCATGATAAATGAAGGGAATCCCTTATGGTTGATTTTCGTGCACATATCATTGACTTCTATGATACCGACTATCCTTCTATTGCCCTACTCACACTCCATGCTAACAGAGCCTTTGCAAAATTTAAATAGGACGAGACGAAAATCGTTAACTCTTAAGTAGATCATGGGGTGCGAAAAACATGAAAAAATTTAATGCTGTTGTCAGTTAATGATGTTTATCGAATGTGTGATTGTTATCCTTCCTCTGAGTTGAAGTGTGAATGTTCCATGATTAATTTGATGGAACCAATCGATTTAACCGGTGAAAGTCAAGAATTTTAGGTCTAGAAGAGTTCACAAAAACATTTGATTTCTCTACAAAGGGTTCAATTGTGCTAATGGAAGTTCATAATATGTGCATTAAGGATGGGATTTGAATCTTATGGGAGTTTATTTGCCTGTACATGCTTAAACTAGAACAGGATTCTCAAATTTTTTCCAACTTTTAATGAATTTCTCATAGGTGGCTAAACAATATAATAGTACTGGTGAAGTTATTTCTAAACATGAAAACTTGTGAAAAATTATGTTGGAGGACACCAAAATGAGCAGTTGTCAATGTCTTACACGTGCCTCGCTCAAGCTTTTGTTGAAACATAGATTTTAAAATATGTATTAGGCTGCGTTTGCACTATCTATAATAGGTTCTACCAATGTATTTCTGCCAGGAGCGGTATTCTGACCAGATTCCCTGCTTGGTAGCAGTTAGTTCTCACTTGCCTTAAATTCAGATGCACAAATAGATGCTGGGACATTCAATATTTGTCATAATCAAGTTATATCTAGTAGCAGCTTGGTTTATTTTTCTTGAAAAAACTAACTGCACTGTAAGATAGCTGGAGGAACAAGGACTACAGATAAAAACAAAAATTTTATTCAAAAATGCGACAGTTGACCTGAATAATTGAACTAAATAGTAAAACACATTTACTAGATCCTAAGCGAATAAAATGTGGATTTTAGTGTAGATTATGTCTGAGCGGTATTCCTCCTTTTTTCGTAGTATCTACGAGAGTATGCATGACAAAGTAAGACGTCTTTTACATTAAAATAGTTACATGACAGACATCGAGATGAAATTTTTGAATTTTTTCATCATCGAATAACAACTCAATGGCTGCCTGACGAAAATTTTTTATTGATTTATTAAGGACATATATATCTTGTTTTTATGGATAAGAACTTTGATCAGTTTCCTTGCTATTAATATCAAATTATCAGAAAGACCTTAGAATTTTTTATGTGGATGCAACCTGTTTTTTAGTATTTGGAGAAACCGTACACAGCCGGTAAATCCACGCGGTGAGTTCTGTGGAAGTCCCGTTGTCATCGAATGATCGAAATGTTAACCATTTAGTTCGTATGTAACATGCAAACATGCGTCAGTTGATATTTTCGTGGCGTTGTGAACAGTTTTTGGAACGATTTGGCATTTAGACCATTTTTGTTATTTATTTCTGTGAATTTCCAAAGTGTGGCATAGAAACATGAAAAGACTTAATACCGAAGTAAATTGATCTTGTTTAAGGTTAATTTCTCATTTGCTTAAGGGAAAAATCACTAGTTTTCTTGGGATATTCGTAAGATATTCGTTTACAGCTACCTTCAAAGAATGGAAAAATCCGCAGATTACAATGTGTACGCTTGTCCCGTCAAGGGTTCATGAAGTATGGTCGGTTATTGAATTGGGATCTAGAAAAAAGAATGCCTAAATACATTAGGAAATGTCCAGATCCCAACGAGAAAATTCATCGAAGAAAGAACATCGAAACGAATGGCTCCTGAAATTATTGGAATTAATGCACTTTAAGAAAAATCTTGAAACTCAATTCCACCGCATCCTTAATGGGAAGGTTTAAGCCCGCATTCACGGGTTAGCAAGAATTAGTATTGTCAAATACTTTTTCGAATTAATCTTATGCGCTCTCAGGATAATGGTGTACGAATTCGCCAACATGAATTAAATCAATGACCTATTTAAAAAAATTGCTGAATGAGACAGGTACTATGAATTTTGGAAGTGATGTCCACATTGAGGCAGACTCATGGTTTCACGACAACTGCAAGTATGCTATAATTTTTGCGTGCATCCTATGTCTTGTAGATGGAGGTTTGTGAGCCTTTTTGAAATTTCTAAATTGTGTACGTGTACGTGAAGCTTTGCAGACATTTTAAGACCGATGTGAGTAAGTATCCGCAGATTACGTATTGAATAGCAGCTGTAATAGAATTTTGAATTGTATGTAGATTTATTTCAATTTTTTTTTGGTATTCAAAAATGTTACGATTTTCTTTAGTTAATCTTGGTAGCAGTGAATACCTCTTTTTGTATTTTGTTAGTTGGTGAAAAAATGCGTACTGTTGTCCCACATGACCCTGAGTTGTCTTTATTCTATTGTTCAAAAAGATATTTCGATCTTGTATCTATCTCCAGGCCGTGCACAACTGAAGAATCATTATCGATTATTGAATGTTAATTTAACAAATGGAACTAAATTAAATTATCACTTAGCCTAAAGGATATTGTAATGACTTATAATTATTCATAAATACTTACTTCGTCCAAATTGGAGCATCAGAAAATTGTCACCATTTCCAATAGATGTTTTTTCTACTACTTTTTTGGTACACAATAGGAACGTCTGTTGAAATTAATTCAATTAAAAGTAAATCTAACTACAAATTAAAATTGAAGAAAAGCATGATTCAACTTATTTCTTGTATTATTTTAGACTGTTGAGTTTTTGAAGAACCATAATTTGCTAATAAGTCCTATTAATACTACCCATGGTCTACATTCGGAATTAGTCTCCTCTGCCTCTAGGCTAGGCTCGCTTCTTTGTCGCCTCTTTACAAATGTGTTTGCTGTAGGACAGCTTAGTATCCACGGTCCTTATCCATGATAGACTTCTCAGTCTAAATCTCAACAAAAACAACTTCATTGGCAACCCCAACCTTACGATTTCCACTTATGTCCAGTCGCCGCCTATGTCCAGTCCAGTCAAGACGCCAGCTGCAGGTGATGTTTTACTATCAATCTTTCTATTCACCTCCTCAAGTTTTTCAAGAAAACCTGAAGGTTTTCTCAAGTCAGAATAGCGAAGAGTCACCTAATTTCGTAATGGTTATCACTGCTTCATTATCGTCATAGCCCACCGACAATATATCCGCAGGTATATCAGGATGCAGAAGTTCATCGTCCTGGAGAATTTAGATTAAAGAGTTACGATTGATGCTTGTGCTGCAATGAACATGCCAATCCTCTTTTTTGTTCCCTTCTTAGTAGTACAAAAACGTTTAACTTTCCGAAAGGGACATTCTCCTTCGTTCATTTCCTCCTTGCCTAATCGTGGTAAGGAGGAAACAATGAGCTGTAAACTTCTAATCAAATGGCCGTAGGTTAAACTTTTCGAATCTAGTGTTTTGCGCAGGACCGTTGATTTTCGGTTCCTGTATCTCTTCTTCGCTCTTACCGAGCTTAAGGTTATCTCGAAAATGCCACATCTTGTTTCGTTTCTTTCCGTGTTTTCTGACCGTCAGAAAGATCATCAGCCCACCGAACAGCTAATAATAGCCATGGCTTATAATAATAGCCATTGGTGGAGTTTCCTGGCAATGTACTGTATTTTAAATGGGCAACATGGTGCCCCAGCATTCTTGTCTCCTTGCCCTTTGTCTACAAGCACCACTAGAGCCAATTTTCATTGGGACAGGAATGACCAAGCATCGCCTCTAAAACTAAAAAGCATCATACAGCAATCTTTTCCATCAGAACCCGAAATATTTCGGTTATTCATTCAGTTCTTCAGGGGAAAAATGAGGAACAATTTCCTTCTTGACTTTGAGCAATTCATTTGATATAGTGATAGGCGAATCCGTAGAACAGCGTTTTTATCAACATGATCTTCGTGAGCAAGCTCGTCTTATACTATCGCTCCTTGGGTCTAAAATGATCTTCAGACGGATAAGCAGAGAACTCGGAGCTATTTCGTACGTGAACATCAGAAAAGGATTGTTTACAGTTCATTCGTTGCTGGCATCTTTTAAAAGCTAGTTTATTTTTAGCGTTTTCCCTGCAAAATGCGGATTCCATCCTTACGCTAAGCACTATAGCTTAGTGAATTTTGAGTTTGCAAGCTCTGCAATTGACTTTCACAGCTAGCTTCGCCTGATCTTGGAGTCATTGCAATACCGAATTCTGTCAGATATTCCCTTTCTGATTTCAAAGTCAGTGATGTTGCCAATTCATCTCTGTTAAATTCAGTTCTATATAGGTCTATCTACCGAAATAGAAAGCAATATTGATTTTGGTCTAAGCAACCTGGATAGTAACATAGTTATTACTACTTCTGAGCTGCGATTAGTCCTGAGTACGATGGCTACAACGGTTACTTCTATCAGACCTACAAAACTATTTCTACCCGTAATATTTCTAGTAATACTACTTTTAATAATACTTTAACTATTGTTGCTTTAGGAACGTACTGCTACATTAGGAATACCTTCAAGTCTCTCAGGATACTGACGCTATGCTGTCCGCGGATTTCGACGGGGTGCCTCAATAAGCAGAAGAACTGAACATGGGTTAAGCTTAGCGCTGGAAAAGGTTTTGGTCGTCGACCAAAAGTATATAGCTAAATCCATCTTGGTTGGCGATGATATCATGGTGTCTACGATTGAATACCTTGGCGTGATGATTGACTCGAAAATAAGCGTCGGCAGACAAGGCCGCAGTTGGAGGACCTCAGGATCACCCGTACAATCGCCAACTTCAGTGGGCCATTCGCGACTAGGAGACGCCTACTGACGAGTACAGTGGAGTCGGCGCTGCTGGATGGCCCTATTTTTCGGAAGCGACTAACGCATGGGCAGAAACGCTGCGTTCTGCGAGTTTCATATGCATACGATACACCACACACTGCTTTCGGGAATTTTACCATCTGCATAAAATGGGAAACTCAAGGCCTGCTGACTGCCTGTTTTATCAGGGTATTGCGGAAGGTGCTCACCAAACCGCCTCCACATGCGAACGGTAGGCGAGTCGACGTTTACATCTCAGTGAGAGAAAAGGAGAGTTCCCTATACGTAACCCATGAAAAAATGCAAAAATCAAAGGAAAATTGAACTGTGAGTCGTACTATGCACTAGTGGTTCTCATTGCAAAGAAATGCATCTTCGATCGTCTACCGGAACTTATGGTTGTGCTGGCTCATTTTCTCGGCTATCTCTCTCCCCAACTTTTTACCCATCCGAGCTGAAAAAGGATCTCATTAACCTCATGGCGTGACAAACAGTAATATGACAAGCAGTTCCAGGCTAGCTTCTCCGTGTCCCAGGGAAGGTCTTAGTGTTCCAGTCAGAGCCCGGCACTCACGGTACACCTCCCAATCACAAACAAAAACTACTACTGCAATTTCATGGACTAATCCTTCAAGTCTGATTTCTTTGCAACACATAAGAGAATACGATTCCACTCAATACCTCAATGTGGAATCTTTTTTATTCATGTGTTGCAATATTCGTAGTCCTACAATATCAATGGGGTAAAGGCTTAAAAATGATACCAATTTCCTGATAAAACTCTTTACATGCACAACCCATAAAATTATTTTCATTCTTTGATATAAATAGCAAGACATGAGTTGGCTTTGCGGTTTAGTCATCAGTTTCTGTGATAAAATCAGTTCTAATGACTAAGTTAGCTTGGTTCCGAATACCCAAAAGAAACGTTTGAATTACCAAATACCGGAGCATCTGAGTATTCCATTGGCTGACACGCATCCTTAAATTTTATGCAAACAAATCTAATATTTAAATATATCAATTTCAGCATAAGGTTCGCTGCCCTCCCGAAACAGGCAACCATTACTCTCTTTGGGCCTCCAACCCGAAGTTAATTTACAGGCACCCTGGAAACAGGCCAAAATTGGTTGATGGATAGATTCCACAGTTTGGGTAACTCGCTTTATCCGACTTACCTCAATTCCTAGGATCATCTGGCCATGAACTTTGCAATATGACGGAGGAGTCAGCAAACGATTTGGGTAACTTGCAGAGGTCGAAGTTCACGACACTAAGGGTGAGAATTAAAATACTCTCAGTCATACATTACTGAACACAGTGATAAAATGTAAATGCTGACACTTATGAAAAATAACTTTGACCATAATTTTCACTTAATCATCGAGAAAATTGCGTGCAATATCCTAATCTACTTACATCCTTCGCTACCCTTGTGCCTCATCTAACACTCACACGTTTTGTTGAATTTGCCTCGTTTGAGGAATTCTCGGCACAAAGACCAAAAAGCCACTGCACGCCATAGGTTGGTCAATCATCATAAAGAATTCATTGGAATGTGAATTTCATTACGCCGCGTCATGTTGTTGGCGGCGTCGGCATGGGCTTCGGTCATTTTGTATTCACAAAGGCCAAGAAACGTGCTGACCAGTTGACGAAAGTTTGCTGGAAGTTGCAAGTGGGTCTATATAGATGTTACAGATACAATGGCCACGCCAAGGGCAATTGGTAGCGCCTACTCAGCTCTTCCCCGGGATTCTATGAGCGAACAAGGAGCAAGTGAATGGATGGAGGAGAATGCAAAGTGCTTGAATATATAACTAAGCATTTTAGTGATGTCGTTCGGGGTCAGTACCTTTGCCCGCTGAACGTCTTCTGTCAGCACCTAAACAGTTCCACCTTCTTCTTCGTAATGGATAATGACGCTGGCAACTGTACAACTGCGATGAATGGATAACGCCTGGTGGCAATGAGGGTATGGGGGCGTAATTTTCTTATTACCAAGCCATAATGGCGTAAAGCAAACATTGTTAACGTTCCGCAGAGCTTCGGTGATTTAACATTTCATGGAGATGGTTTTGTGCAAATTTCAGTGGAAAACTTAATTTGCTGTGGACGAAATTTCACTCTGAACATCTAAAACTAGAATGGGTAACGCTATTTGGTCGGTGTAGCGCGAATGCCTTTCAGAACTCCTCAGTCTTTGTGTGTTCAAGCGTGAATTTATGGCCGCGGCTATTAATTGGTTAGCTGAGGAGCCCAAACTTGCCAAAAGCGTTCGCTAACCTTTCCCTTCTGTTCTCATTTGCTGCACACTGATGAACATACACATGTCATAATATCATACAATTAAAATTGATATCTTTCGTAATAATCTTTATAATTAAAATCGAAAGATTTTCCCACGCATTGTTATGATGCACCGATACCGGCAACCTTGCTGCAAGGCTCATGTAGCTGACCGAGCACGCCGCGTTCGAGTACCCTTTTCATTTGGTATCTTTCATTAGTGCGCTTAGCATGTTCTCCAAATTAGCTCCGAGCTTCCAATTCAATATCAGCCTTCTGATGAGATTTAATTAAGCTCCTGTTATTGAGCCTATCGATATTCCATTGCTGCACGGACTGTTTCCGCTGTTCGTCTGTCTGCTCCGCGGAACATGTACCTCTGCGCAATCACGGTCGGTGTTAGGTTTGTTGCCGGTCATGGTGCTGATGTGCGTGTCTTCTGCCCAGGGTACACTCACCAGTGACCTCACCCTCTCAGAACCAATGCAAAGCATCGCAACTACCAACTATCAGCACCAATGCCGCCGAATTGAAGATCATCTTTTGTGATCGAACTTTAATAAATCTTTTGGGCGATCGTTGTATCTGATCGCTCCATAAAAAGTCCTCTTGAATGAGTCTGTCAATATGAAGTGCAAAAGAAGGATATTTTTTTTGGGCACTCGTAATTTTAGAGTTTTTGATTGCATATCTGAAGTTCGATGTTTTCCGATGATGGCAAGATGAATGATTAAATCTACTGATGTGAACCCAGAATTACTTGAGCGATGAATGCGATGCGCGTAAGTAAGGAATGTTTCGGAGGAAAGTGTTTCCAATCTTTGTTAGCAATGCAATTTATCGTAGCTTTTCTCTTTTCTTTTCCCTTCCTATGATTGTTACTTGCCGGTATCATTTTTCCCAAAATTTTCCAGAAAATATAAAGTCTACTAGAAAACTGCCAAAGATTTATTATCCTCAAAATACAACGCTTTTAATCGGTTGCAGCATCGCCTTTGTCTCTATTTTTTCCCATCATGAGCTGTGTTGCTGTCAAATGATGTTTCCAAGAGATAAATGTGATTGATATGCAGTGAATTCGAAAAATTTACAATTTTTTCTTCAGCTTTTCTGATGAGAGGTACAGATCACAGAAACGTGTACGAAGCTCTATATTTAGTCATTCTACAACATGTTACGAGAAAATATTCTTTTACTAAAACTTTTCTACCATTTAAAGGACTCAAATTAGTGAGATTTTGTGCAAATGAAAAATGGAGGAAAGAAATCATTGAAAAATTATTAATTGATTGTGAGCCGAAAGTACTCCGCACATTGCTTTAAAAATTTATTTTGTCTTGCTTCTGGCGAATCTGAAGCAATTTAAGCAGATCAATGTTTCCAAAAAATTTAATGATCTGTTTTTTCAGGCGTTCCGATTCGTCTCAAACCAGACTGCAGTTCTCTAAATTGAATTTCTGCTGTGGGATAGAGCTCCGATGTTGCTCGGCGTTTTCTCGGTACGGTTGCAGAATCTGATTTGATCACTTGCTCTCAACCCCACTTTCTTCAAATGCCCTCCGTGCTATGCTGAAAGTCCCTGTCAGGATATTGAATTTTCTCATATCGGTTCTGACAAAAACTACGAAACGGCGAGAAAGAGCTTCAATGTTTGAAGCCCTGGAAGTCTTTTCCAGTCTCAATTGCGTTCTCTGTCCTCATTTTCTTCCGGCGACAGTGCGTGAGTTTCGTTTGGGTTACACTAAGATATTTAGGACAGATGCCTCCTGTTCAATCTGATTTTTCTCTAACTGATCCACATTCTCATAGCTTTCAATGGTATAGGTTTCAGCCAGAAAGTAAATTACTTGCATTGTTTTATTCAGAATATTTTATACCAAGCCAAAACACTCTGATTTCTGTTTCTCTAAATCCTTGTAACCGTCCGTTTATCATCCGTTGCATCAAGGACTTATTGTATTTAAGGCTCCTTTCCCGGTAAGGATTGAATAAAATTTACAATAAAAGTTGAATCATGTTCTAATGTGATCCGTGGATACACAAATATACCAACGGAGTATATTAGAGTACCCTCATGAGTATACTCCTCTCAACGGATACCTCTCGTAAAAGATTGACGCGAAGCTAAAGAGAAGCCAAAACTTAAGCTGTGGTAAATTTTGCATGGTTTTTTAACCTTCCTCCCTTCGTTTCTATCGCTGAGAAAATTGGTGATAGATTTTTCTTGCTGGCTGCTATGGAATATGATATCATGCCCCCCATGATAAAGATACATGTCAAACGCTGAGCTAAATCGTGTCTTTGTCTGCGCACCCAACCATGTTGCTGATGATGGTTGATCTCATTACCATAGTAAGCATCTACCGCAGGCACACTCTAAGACCTATCTGTAAGGTTTCTACATAACTTTAGAGTGTTGGTAGCCTTTGTAGACTTTGTAGACTCTTTTATTAGTTTAAGACTCCTTTATTTGTTTTATTGCTATAATACTTTCTGTCGTGTTCGACCCCCACCTTCATTTCACATAGAAAAAATGGTCCGTATTTTCATTTTTCGTTGACAGTAAATTTCTGTTTTACCTGGACTCAGCATTAACCTTATAATCTACTACCAATTTTCCATAATTTGAAGCGCCTCTCCATTATATAACACAGTGTCCTTTCGTACTTTCCCATCGTCAGAATAGTGAAATCATTCGCATATACTTGATATAGTACCAAATAGAAATTGAAGAAGAGCTAACTCATACGAGGTGTGTGAGAAAAGTAATGAGGTTGTCAACACTGCGAACGTTCTGACGACCTTATTTCTGTCGGCCTGTGACACACTGGTTTGGTTTAACACTTCAACTTTCTGAGTCGAAGTTTTGATTCCGTACAGAAAACTCAGTATTTTTGACGGCACCGTCAGGACACTTGTGTTTTTGTTGTGCGTTATAAAAATTGGGTCATCTAAATGCAGCGCAACGTTGTGCAATCAAGTTTTAAACTTTGTAAATCTGCGAGGGTAGCTATGGAAAAATTGAAACGGTCCTATCGGGAACATTGCTTATCAAGAGCACAAGTTTTCCGTGGGGAAACCATTTTTGGAAGGCGGAGAACTCGTTGAAGATAAAACTCTCTCAGTGAGACCTGAGAATCAAAAACTGACCCATGCATAAAGTGATAAAAATGTTAAGCGTGTGAGGTCTCATGTGAGATCAAACCACTGCTTGACAATAAGGATGAAGAGTGAACAGTTAAACTGTTTAAATTAAACAACAAATTTCAACCTCCGATTTAGGCATGTGAAAAATTTGTGTCAAAATGGTGCTCGAAAACCTCACTACTGAAGAGAAGGATAATCGAAGAAACATGTGCGTTAATCTTCTTGATATTCTTGAAATGATTGACAATCGACAGTTATTCTATAATTTTGTGATGAATCCTGGAGATGCAGGTTATGAATCGTGGATATTTGAGTATATGATAGACGCATAATTGCCGAATGAGGAAATCAAAAATTTAGATTATGCTGATTTGTTTTTCTTTGGCAGCGAGGGCGAGGGTCATTCACAAGGGATTTATTCCACCAGGACAAAATTTCAAGATAGTATTTTATTAAAGTGCCTCCTTGAAAAGTTCAGAGAAAGAGTGATTCGTGTGAAACTAATCATTAAAAGAAAGTGGATGCTTTTTCAGGTCCCAGGTTCAGGAAATTTTGATCTTTCACCGGATTTCTTATGCGCCTCAATCCTCCTATGTATCTGATTTGACCTTTTGACTTTTTCCTTTCCCCAAAATTGAACATTTCTTAAACGGACGTCATTTTGAAACTTGAGAGACATTCAAAACCTGTGACCGACCGATGAAAAGCGATACAAGTGGTAGACTTCCAGCGCTGTTACCAAGAATGTGAACAGATATGTCATTGGTATTCAGCTGCTCAAGATAATAACTTTGAAGGTGATAAAATTTTCGTTTGAAAATAATATTAACTTTGGTAAAGAAAAAAACCCTCGAACTTCACTCACTCGCCTTTAGATAAATTTAGGTTCCTGAATACTTTAGGAAGCTATGAGCCGGTAATTAAGTAATATAAATGGTATGAAAATTAAACACTGAAAGATTTCGTAAGGAATTCCAAGGGCGTAAGTGTGAGTGGTATGAGTCCTTCACCTTGGACTGGTGTTAAGATTTTTTGGAATGGACTAAGAATGGGCTAAGAAGAAATTCGCAAGTTAGACGAGCTGATTGGAACTCATAATCATAATGAACAAGTCGGTCAAGCCCTCTTTATGCCGGAAGCCCGATCATTCTGTGAGTCAATACATTGGCCAAGGATCGAGCTCTTGGCTAAAGAAACCCCTAACTTCCTTAATATTAATATCATCCTAAAAATAGTCATATATTAAATTCGCGAAATACATAACACGAGCGTAATCAAAAATTAGTCAACTGGATTTGTGTTTTAATCCTTAATTGCCTTTCATAACCATTAACCATATCAGTTGGGGAAAAACCAGCACTTCATATAAAGATACCATTGAAAAAAACTTTAATTTTAGAGTTCTTACATGGAGAAAAAAAAAACTGAGTACAGGTGGGCTCTTCGAAACAATCTTCTAGGTTTCCTTGTTACTCCTCGGTGGAGTCAATAGATTTTTATTTGAAAATTTCTTTCTTTCTTTGTTTGAGGATTAAAAATATTCACCAAAATTGCAGTTCCTTAAGATTTAGAGTTGGAAGAATTTGGCACGCGCTTTTGGTACGCTTTTGTGGGGCCACCAGGAGAGGACAGCTAGCCTTTGTAATCGTGTATACTATATGCAGTTAAATAGTCTATGCATGTATGCAAGCTACATTGTTTTTGAACCTTGCATGGAGTCTTGCATCTTGGGTCCTCATTGGTGAGGACACGTTTCGGAGAGACAACTAGCTGCGGAGAGGTATAGATAACGATGCTCAATGCTTAGTCACTAAATAACATATCATGAAAGGATAATGCTTGTAATGCCGGAGCAACAAATGCATCCTTCCACTGATCTGTGCATAACGATCATTAAAACTCCTTGTCCTTTAAGGAGTCTACAAATGTTGATAATATTACTAGAAATCGGTTGGACAGCTCAATATGCAAACAGAGCAACGCAGCAAATTTTGTTTGTCACACAGAGATCACAATGGGGCGGAAAATAAAAATGTAAATGGTGGGAAATTTAGCAGAAGAAGAAACCTACGTAGTGCGAGACATTTTTACCTATCATAATTTAATTAGTTATGGAAACTATCAACTAATCAAAACAACCAGCTTACACTTGTGTGCCGGATGGATTGTAGGCGCCAGATGGGCCCTTTGGTCAAAAGGAGACCAAAAATAGAAGTTTGATTCAACTTTCATTTTTGAAGCGGATCAAAGGCCTGAAGCAAAATTGGATCCACTTCTACACTTCCCAGTTTAAATAACTTAAGAAGGAGTGAGAATTTGATGGATGTGTTTTCTGACTTACAATGGTTGTAACTGGTCATGATTGCTGTTAATTTATGTGTGCTATTGAATGACGTGCGAAGTCCTTGTTCTGGCTAAAAGTGGGACCAACTAAATTCGAGAACATCTTCGTTCAAAACGATACAAGGATCCCTTCTGACAGACGCATGGACTCCAAATTACAGAAAGAGCACTGAAGTCACCTTGATCGTCCTTTCTATACACCAGACATGTAACCTACCCTTATTAATTTGTTCAAACCAATTGTAAACGCGTTAGAAAAGTGAAAAAAATTATAATGACAAGGGCAAGCGTGAATTCATTCGCCATTAACTTATGTTGCAATCAGCTTCATTCTTACGTCAAAAGTCCGTTGACCCCCTTTTTCGCGAATTCCAGCAACTGTACACTGTTTTCGTCGGTTGAATAGAACCAGAGCCTTCAAGGTTTCCAAATTTTTGACACTCCTATCAAATACCTTTTCGATATCTGAGAGTCTTTCATGTATTGCAAGTGGCCAGCCCACTGGAATTCCTGTTGATTTATTGGTAAGTCTAAAAAGTATTGAGCCTTTTTTTGTCATTTTTGGATTGAATGTTTCTTTTATTTGAAACGGATTTTACCTAACTATATACTGTCTATTATTATCGATGAGCTTTTGCCATTTTTTGGGTAGAGCCATTATTCCATCTGCGCAGAACTTCTGTGGTTTATCGGTGAAAAACTTGGTCATGTGATTTTCATAGTCCCTTTTTGTAGTGAATTTCTTTTCATTTAAGGAAGTTTTGCAGAGACCGAAATAAATGGTAGTCTGATGGTGCAAGGTCTGGACTATATGGCGGTTGCATCAAAACTTCCAGCCAAGCTCTGTCAATTTTTGCCGGGTCATCAAAGGTGTGTGTGGTCTAGCATTGTCAGGATAGAAGACAACGCCCTTTCCATTTATCGATTCTAGCCGGTTTTTTTGAATTGCTTGTTGCCATCTGGTTAATTGCTGCCAGCACAAAGCCGAATTGAATGTTTGGCCAGATTCGTGCACCTCATGATAAACAATTCCCTTCCAATACACATAGCATAACCTTGTTTGGTGTCAATCCTGGCTTTGAAGTCGTTTGTGATGATTCACCTATTTTGACCATGATATTTTTCGAACATTTTTTATCGCTTTTTATCTCTTGGCTGTGGCTTTATGTACAGTATTTTGACAACAGACACCACAAATTTTTTCACGAGCGTGCGATGCATTCTCACTAGATCGGAGTGGTATTGTGAAATAGACCGAATTTTTTCAGAAATTTCACTCATTTTTAAATGAATACAACTTTTGACACGAATGGCGAAATACTAAACTGTCCCCATAAAAATTGTAGAATGGAATGTCACCTTTCAATCGCATGTCAGTTTTACTCAATCTGATTAGTATTGCCCGATATATGACAACGAACACCATCTAGTGACAAAAACGGCTCAATACTTTTTAGACTATCCAATATTATTTGGCGAGCCTAACAAGAGCTATAACAAAATCTATCTTATTCGCAATTGTTCTTCATTTTGTTTTGCCCCGAATAATCACTGTAATCACTTATTTTCCTCTGGTATATACCCAACATGTAAATTTGGAATGTGCCACACAACTTGTTTGTTCTCATAACGCATTTTCAGAATTGAATACACATTTGTACGTTTCGAACTCGAATCTATCGTACATTTGTGCATCTCAAATTTCTGATGCTCGGATGAAACACCGAAAAAAACCATTTAAATTCAAAAAATCTGATTCATGTGCGAAACATGTCAAAAAAACATAGATAATGAATTTCGTTAAGGCTGACTTTGCTAATGAAATTGGCAGTACAAAGTCCTGAAGGCTATCGAACCCTTTAGGTCATGTTCAGATTTTTCTCTAGCGTGCATACATTGAGCGAGTTTGAACTACTCTCATAACAACCCTTTGCATTAGATAAAAAAAGGTGACGCTGTACTTCGACTCTTACATCCTCCTTTTCATCGAATTATCAATAATAATTTGTCAAATCAAGGATCTTGATCACGCAGTACCTCCTTGCAGACAAGGCCAGACTAGACTTACAGACAGGACGATTCAAATACCATACAGGAACGCAGTTTGATTCGAAAGCTTCATGATTAGCAATAAGGCAGCATTCTACCTTAATAACAAAAAAGCGTGAACACTCCCGGTTGGTTTCTGACAGAAAGAGATAGAACAAGTCATAGTAGATGTAAATTGGTGTTGCGTGTAGCGTAGCATAACTACCAAATAGTGCCGACACTTTTGGAGAGCATTACGCAGAAAAAGACACGAATATCAATAACATTAAATATAGCGAGCTTTGTACGATAAAGAGCTTGTAACTAAGTGACTTACGGGACTGCGTAGATCATGGTGGCTATTCTCCTGAGCTTAAATATATATGAGAATATGGTTTAATAGTAGGTCTGGGGTTATGTGAGTGATTGTTTCTGAATATAAAACGTAAGAGAATGTGATTGCGAGAAAGAGTATGTTAATAGCTTTTTGTTCTATATCCAACAATTTTTGCCGAAAATTTCCTGTTGAATATCGTTATATTGGGCGTTTTTTTTCGAAGTTTTCGCGCTTATGAAGTCTTACGCTATGGTCTACCCTCTAGCGATTCGGGAGTATTTCTCTTGTCAAACAAAATATTGACCAATACGAATAAAGTTTTGCTCATTATGTTGAATGCCGTCGGATCAGAATTTTGTTCAAAGTGTGCTGGCTGATTTGGGTTTACACAAGTCCAAACGAGCTTGATTAAGGTAACCGGAAAAGTGTCAAGCAGCAAAACTTAAAGGTTGCCGCGATTCCCCACTAGTGTAAGAGCTTAGTTCGCAGTTAATGACTGGATGATTATCGGACCCTTATTCTTTGACGCTACACAGATAAATTGCCTTCGTATCTGTCCGCAAGCGTCACTTAATCCTAGCCAGATAATGTCACCTGTCAGCCGATTCTAGGGAGTTTGGCACGATAAGAAAATAATTTTATAGTCGTATCCACGAAGAACCCGCTCTGACTTCCACGCCCAGATCCTCAGGTTTATGCAACTTCGGCTCTTTGTGAGTAATGTGAGAGCATGTCTGAACAATCGAAGGAACCTTAACGAGTTGAAAAATAGTATTCGCTGTTAAATCTAAGAAACTCACAGAGAAACTTTATGTAGAGTATCAAGGGGTTTTGTAATTGACAAGAACATGTTGTTACCACTATTTCTCGAATACGTTTTTGTTTTGGAAGTAGTAGTTTATTTAAATTATTTCCAGGACTTTTCAGGGCAGTTTGTCGAATTTAAACAATAAAACTGTCAAGTCCATTGCTCAATACTTTATTTTATCAGTTTATAATTTGTCGTTGACCTCGTAGGAGACTCAGAAATAGAACAGGGGTCGACTAAATAATATAGTAGCTTATTTTCTGCTGAGGGCAAGAAATATCTTTTTAAAGAAAATTCAATCCGTAAGCCCAACTGTCGAGAGGAGGCGAAACTAGCTTGGGACTAAAAATAAGAATTTAAAAAAAAAATTAACTTTTTAACAAAGTTTTTAATACCTGGGGTGGCCTGTAATAGGTCTCAGCATTTATGCACAATCTACAAGGTTTAGAAGCGTTTGGCACACATTCGTTTCAGACGTTGCCATTGTTGTGGAAGTGTTTGAATATTTTTTCACAGGACTAAACAAATAAAGTGTACGTCAATTATTTATGTGAAAAAAAAGTGACGGTGATTGCTTGATCAAAAAGAAATCTGTGAGAAGCAGAAGGAAATTGTTGCTGTTCAAACTTGAGAAGCATGTCCCAAAATTTAGATATCTTTCTTGGTCGAAGTTCGTAGTAGTCAATTTGATTAAAGTATTCAATTGAGAAACTATTGCAATCGTATACCTACTTGGGAGGATTCTTTACATATATTTTATCAAATTTTGGATGATTCAGGAGCAATTTTGACATATTATCTATTATAGAGACACAACTTGGTTACGAGTCAAAGTCTTTGAAAATATTCGTCTTTCCTCGATAGCTCAGGTAATTTGGCAGAGACTTTGCGAGATGAGTAGGGGAGTAAAGTAGGAAATGTCTGAGGTACACCACGTAGCTCTGTTTATCCTTCGAATAGCTTTCTTCTGAAATAAAATGCAAATTGAGTTGTGTGAAAACCAAATACCTCAAATCTTTTTGTATTTTAAGGCGATTCACTTAATATAATGCAAATTAAATATGTTCAGGTCCTTTCATGTGATATATTCTGCTCTGATGTGAAGAAACAACTTCATTTACGGCAACCCCCAAACTTTGATGAAAACTTACCTGAAGTTACTCAATATTCCTCTCGTCAATCTCTTTTGGAGCCTGAGTAACTAACTTACTTCGATGGCTTGTGTTGCGGTTGTTGTTGATGTTGTTGGTGTTGTTGCTATTACACTTAATACTGTTGTTGCATTAATGTTTATACATTTCAAGTTTGTGAGCCAATTTAGCCGAAAAGTCATTAGTAGAAGAGGTTCACCCGACCGACTATCTCAAGAAGACGATACACGATAAATGGATTCTCATCTGGACAAGTTAATGGGCTTTTTGTTTTAAAACAAAACCCAAAATTCAGAAGATAATTACAATGAACATCATTCTGCAGATACATTCATATGTTTATATTTGATGCTAGAAATGTATGGTTTCGATGCCAAACATATGTAGACATTGTTAATAACCAATGAAACCAATTTTGAATTTTGTATGAAGTTGAGTACTGAACCAAGAGGACGTTGGTACTAGGTTCGTTGGAAGAATAGATTGTTAGCAAGAAAAGATACGATTTTTTCAAGCTAAAATGTAGATTGAGTAGAACATTGCTAGAACCGTATATTTTGATTTATTTAATCAAATTCAGTGTCTGCAAATTCTAGAGCCGCCGATGCAATACATTCTGGTACGCGATAAAGGACATTGTACTAGTTGTTGATATCCTCAATAATTTCTTAATTTGATTTTTTTTTTCATTTTGTACCCAAAGAAATATTTCTAAGGCTAATGTGCCTAGCCTCCGTGTCTATTTTTTTCATTTAGTAAAAAAATTCTATTTATTTACCTCATTCAGTTGAAATCACTTTCAATTTTTGTGCTTAGCTGAGGATAACCTCTGTTTGGTGAAATATTCCTGAAACCTGTTCACTTTGTAGCGATTGCACATTGTGTTAATCTAGAATGAGCGTGATTTGGAAACATAAAACGTAGACATTCAACTGAAATTGAAGTCCTTCTCTTGTCTGATTCGTAGTCCAGGGGGATACTACACTCGTTTTTTTCGAGCATTTTGGTCATTTCAGCTTTCTCCGAAATGGAAAAAAAACCTAGACTAGTAATTATTTTAATAGCTACCAGGTGAATTTAAAAGAATAATGGAATGGTATTCCATTAGTGATGGTGTATAAGTTGATTGGAAAGGGTTGAAGTTCATCTACTAATTATGTATGTGTATTTTGAGCTGGCGTGCATTTGTGTCGAGTGAGATAATATGTCCATTGTACATATCGGCGTGGCTGTTTTTTTCTTTGGGTTCTGTAATACTGAATTTAATTTGAATGACAGGACTAGTAAGAGTTTTTGTTAATAAATCACCTAATCGATTTGACTCATTATTTCGGTTACTAATGTTGATGAAAAATCTATTAAAACGTTAAAAGAAAGGAGGTTTTTTAGCTGCCTTCTAGGTTCTTTAGCTTCTGTGATTCCGAAAAAATTCGTTGCCATTTTTAGTTTCGTGGCATTCTTCATCCTAAGTTAAACTTTTCGTTTTCTTTCCTTTTCTGGATGTACCATTTGTAGACGATTTTTTTCTGGCGTGTCAGTATAAACCCTGGATATGCCTTATTCCCTTCCTTTTCGATGTCTTTTCGTTCAAAGTCTTTCTTGGATATAGGTGTACTGCTGCTGGAGATACGTTGTCAATATTAGTCTGAAGGCCTGACGGACCACTGTTTGGACGTGGTGAAACAATGAGTGATAGACTCACATGCGCAGATGCAGCAATGTTTAATTGGTGTGGAAAAGGGTCTGCTTGTGCCTTGTCTCTGTTATAGCTTTCTGCAATAACTTCATCTGTTTCACTTCTTTCCAGCTCCACGAAATCTCCTTCCTGTCTTTTATTTTTGGCTCTTTTCTCCAAACTCTTCTTGGGATCTCCTATTGAAAATTTCTATAAAAAATATTCTCTTAAATTGGCCAAATTTCTGGCTTTGGAAAGCCACTAGGGATGACGTATGAAAATTTCCAAAAAAGCAGGTTTTGAAACATCAGCTTTTAAAATATGTATAGAAAAAAATTTACCAATATTTTGAATGTGCATTTTAACAAAGGCTTTTTTCAGTTTGTATTTAAATATTTAGAAAACGGTAATTGATGATATGTGTGTGGTGGCAAAGAATGAAAGATGATATCATTGTCACGACAATAGTTTATAGCAACAGTATAAATATGTGACTCGTAATTATCGCAAATAATTAAAATAAGATTATCTTAGTTGCACCAAGCTTAGTGTTGAATGTGTTGAAGAACTGGACTGAATGACTCGTCTGTTATCCTGCCGCTGCCAAAACCAGACTGCCTCCGGGAGCACCATTTACAAATGGGTCTCTGAAATGGACACGAGGAAATATACGAACAGGAGGAAGAGCATCACGTGCTGCTGTTACAATCCTACAAAATGTTGCTAGTTCTCCAATTTTAGCAATAACTTTAGACGTTGGTAGAACTGTGGTAATGCCTGCTTCGTCCAAACTTATTACACGGTCAACTGTGGACTTCGTAACATAAAACAATATGCTCATAATTGTCAAAAATATCAGCCACGGTGGTTTCGTTAAATGCAAAGGTTCTTTCTGCACATGTATTTTATAACGAATATGCGCTTGATTCCTCTTCCCAAATCCTACTTGCCAGTGTTTCGGCTTTTTCCACGATTCTGGGTACTTGCATCTTAAAGATACTGCGTACTCATGTCAATGTTAAAAGTCCTGCAAGACGAACCCATAATGCACTTTGTTACAAATGAGCAAATCTTCGGAGGAAGCTTTCTCTTGTTGGGATGCAAATATCTGAGCGACCACATACTTTTATCTATATGAATCAGAGATGACACTTGATTTTCCTCATTAGGTTTTCTGAATTTCTCAACGTGTTGTTGTAAAATTTCAGGTTTGATGCCATACTTGGCAACTGCTTTTGGTATTGATAATACGATCTTAGATAGTTCAAATAAAGCGGCCATAATCTTCTCTTTATCTATATCTGGTCTTCTGACTTAGGCTTGTACGACCGCACCATTATCTAACGACAACATTAGAATATTTACATATTTTAAGCTCAAAATTGTATTTTGCTAATTGTATTGGATTAGAATAATACAGATGCGGAGCACATTGTGCCCATCAATGTATCCCATGCATTGTCATATCAAAGTACACTGGAACATTGTATTCAATAAAGAAAGTTGTATTGTTACGCTGACTTATTTATTTGATAAATGGACGAAATCATTTAGTCTTGTAGTAAGCTAGGGTACCTTTGAAATATGTAGATCGTTACAAGATGACACAGAAGATTGCTTACACACTCCAATGTTTTTTTACTTGACTGCACTTAAAATACATTCAATCTTGTCAAATGCTTTCGGATGACTGACTGTGAGCGCAATCGCAATAGTTACGCTCGCACATTGAGAGGAGCGTTTGGAGATTTTACGAGTGGAATCGATTGAGTCAACTATAAAATAATGCTCGTATTTCTATGTGCCTCTTGTATCATTGTGCCCACTTCCCCTATTCGCATAAATTTAATTATTTGGGACAGACTAGTAAGCAACAACGAGAAAATACGTTAGCAAATGGCGTAACGCTGTGATAATTAAAAAATTAATGAAAATAATTAAATTATACACGTTCGTAGTGGAAATCGAAATAATTTGCATTCTAAATAAGACTTTTGCCTTTAATTAAGTGCTCCGCTCGAAAATACAACAAACAACAGGACGATGCCCGTTCTAATCACTGAAAAGTCCATCAAACAGAACATGAGCCTTTTTAATTGCTTGCCAACTCTCGGCTTCGGAAGTTGAATAATTGAAAAACAATTTGCGTACTTACGTACAAGCACTCGTTACAAAGCGTGAATTAACTGGAAGCCGTGTCTTCCTTGCGCTCTATTACTAGGCATTACCGCAACCCATCGATTCAATTCCCAATTGTTAGTACGTGGAAAGTCGCAAAAAAGCAGAAGTCAATGCAGTCTGCACTTCATAGGTTGCATCGCCTATTACCGCAGGATGCCCGCTCGTTACGAGCCTACCGATTAATTTCATTAATTTGCCAGAGTTCACGAACAATCGCGGCTGCTCCACATGTCAGGAAAAGCCAGCGAAACGAGAAAAACTTCGGGAAATCATTTAGTTGAGCTGGCATAGTGGCGTGGCGCAGCCATTAGTGGAGAAGGTTCAATCTGTAGGACATGCATGCGCTGCGATGCACTTGCAACAATCTGATCTGCGGCCGCCATCTAAAGTGCAGGATTGCATTTTTCCACATTCTGCAGGTGTAGATTTTCCATCAAGCGGTCGTCGCTGGCAATTGCATCGCATTCAGCGATTTTTCATGCTCTTTTTGTGGAATTTCTGTTGCATTACTTCCAATCACGACTTATTCGCTGCCAAGTTGATCCGAGAACAGGAGAAAAACTCGACTCGATTGAAATCTGGATTTAAAGCGCGACCGACTGAGAACTTGTCAGAAAATGCAGAAAACTCATACGAAAAAATGGAACAGGGTGGTGTATACACCGGACTAATGATCCTCGCCTTCTATGTTCAGCCAAGCCCATTGGATTGGGTTTGGTCCTTTGTGAGTGCAATTGGCTAAACAAGATCCGATATTTCTTTGTGGTCTTCTTCCAAGCTTATTTCAACGAACATCCTGATCCTAGTTCGTGAACATTTGAAGAGTGGCCCGCCACCTTATAAGCAAGCATTATTGCAAGAATAGTTCAAGGTAATACCTGCTAGCAAGGTGCTTCTGAATGCAGCAGCATTGGAAATCGCAGCAATATCTCTCATGGAAGGAAAAAATTCGAAATAGCTCCACAAACCCTGGCCGTCCTAATGTCGAGGATGAGGTTGATTAGTCGAGGCTAAGTACGCATTAGCAATTGATAGGAAAATGGAGGTATGGGATCGGAAGCTGGTAGACTTTATACAGTTAGTCTGGACCAATTATCAATTGCAGATTGGCTAGCGCTCCTGCTCAGCGTCCCTGCAGCGCTCACCACCGCGATATCCATCATGGACAGGCAGAAAGAATGGCAGATATCGGATTAGTTGAATTAGCGGTTGCGAAACGAACGAGTTATCATATCGAGCGGGGACCTGAGGTTGCCAGTGGAGCGGAAAATGCTTTTGAGCTAATTAAACGTTTGCGAATATTTTACAATTCCATTTGAGAATTTGCGCTTGGGGCTCACATATCATTTGCAGAGAAATGGAAACGCGATGTGATTGCTGATCGGATTTGCGATGAGTGGTTAGCGAAATTGAGTGGTTGTGCTTGCGAATGGTCAGTAATAAATCTAATTATACCTGCATGATTAACTATCACATTCCATTGAACTAATTTATGTGCTGACTCTTCACGGTAATTGCATTTGCAAAGCTGTTTACAGGCCGCAGCAGTTGTTGTGCTCGACATACTTCATATCCTATTTCCGTTTCCAAAGAAATCGCACGAGTATAGCTGATTCCATCCGAAAAATTTCCCTCTATCAGTTGTTCTATTTTCGTCAACTGGCTCCAGAGATCCTGAATGGGCTGTCCCATGCGTGGTTAGCATATTTCATTGATAAAAACAACAATGACAATCCAAAAACCTTTGAATATTTTTCAATGAATCTGCAATTCAATTGAACGTTTGCCGCATCGGAAAACATGCGAGCTTGAGAATTTTTCTCGAGGAAACGCGAAATTCTATTCCTATCTGGGAAACGAATGTACAAAACGAAAAAAAAGAAACACGAGAAACATCCTCGAATCAACTGTCGGCACTTCGAATCCCTCATTCATCAAATTCCCATCAGCATCATCCGCAAGTTAGTACCTTGGATGCACGCCATTACTCAAAAGTTGTCGCATCGTTGCCTGGATATCTATCGAATCCCCGGGATGCTGCACATCCGACCGTGGTATCTAGCACGGACGAAATAGGGGCTGTAGGGCTTCCAAGAAGTCATTCTGTCACGAGTTAATTTATTTTGACAGGAAGCATCTCAAATTTGTCAACAAGGAATGTTGGAATGTTGCTGGTGATGTTTATCCCGGTCCTGGGGCTCGGGACTCGGGATGGGGTTGGTTGTATAGACATGGATGGTACCGTGTATGTGCTCGTGTTGCGCCTTGATTCGCAGCTATTCGAGAGATAATTAATTCGTTTTGTATATGGACTAGTGTCAAATGATTTTCGTCTAAAGGGACATTAATCCCAACAGTTGCGGGATGGTGGCTGTAAAGTGGGAATCTGGTGTCTGTTGTTTTGCTACTGATGCTTATCGTTGTGACATCATGTTCGGTTAGCTTTATGCTGCTCTGGTTCATTTGACACCATGTTGAATGTTGGGCTGCGATGCTAACATCTGGAATGATTGGAAGTGATAGGGTTGGATCAACTTGGTAATTGTATTCCACATACTAATACGTTAATAGGTTGAGCTTCTCTTTTTGAAGCTTCTTTCGAAAGATTTGGATGCTAGAAATGTTTGCAATCGTTTGGACGGTTGAGTTTATCTTCGGCAAAAAAGCTCTTTCAAAAAGACCCACTTGGAGTTAATTTACAAAAATAGCTCTAAAATTATTCATCGAAATATTCGTCACGTGATTGATGATATTATTCCTTTTAAGCGTTTATTTTGCACATTTCGCCGATTAAAAATTTTCCAGATTTTCTAGCAATATTTTGCGTGGCTATTATTTATATTCCTTCATCAAGTTCTCCCAATCTATTTAATGTATAAAGATAACATTCGAGAAACAAAATGAACATACTGGGTGTATTTTAGCACTTCCAAATCACCCATTATGTTTTTAATTTCCATTGCAGAATGCTACGTTTTGTTGTTATGTCGGCAGATATATATTTCAGGAGTAAGTTGCTCCCTTCTTCAGTGTCAATTATTTCTCTAAATAAACATTCAAATAACAAACCGAAGTATCATCCTGAACACAAATGAGGTGAAGCTCCACTTCAGATACAAATGTATGAAATACTCTCAATGACTCCACAAAAAGTTGACTATCCACCGAGCAACTAGCGTTGACAAAATCAATCTGATCTTACTACTGCGTGCTCTGTTTCTAGACCAATGATTAAATACTGTTTCCTCGATCCTGATTAGTTCATCCAAAATCCAAAATAATTATCAGAATGCTATACGCTAACACATATGTATAATCCTTGGCACATGACCGTTTTGGGACGGAGTTTCCCGTGCTTACACTGAAAATAACATTTGAAGTTTTTTTGTAGTTGCAGCAGGATTAATTAATTATTAAGGCCATTCAGCAATGACATTGGGCTATGTTTTGTTCGGACCTTCCGTTTTAATTTTTTCGAAAACCAAACAGCCCTCATTGTCAACTCAGATTGTCAACTCATTTTCAATTAACGAAAAACACATTTTCTCATCCTTGGTTTTCCTTAGGCTGAAGGCTGCTGGATAGAAAAATCGCTGGTTGAGTCCCTTTAAATGCAGGCACAAGTTCTTCTTACGATTGACACGAATCTCCAGCCAATATTCTTTTCAATAGAGTTTTTTGAAATCTTTTTTGTCTTCCTCTGCGTACATCAACTTCAGCGTCAAACTGAACCGTTTAGAAGTTTAGAAGCCACCTCACGACAAATTCCTTTCTCTAACTAGCCTCATCATTTGCTTTTGATAGACCTCAGTTGCAGATTGTTTCAAATTAACTAAATAAACAACTAAATCAATACTTCCCGCAAATGACGCTTATTCTGTTCAACCATTAATAATTTTGTCTTGCGAGGCTGGTACGAAATGTCTAATAATTCAGGACTATACTGTTGACAGATGTTTGATTGTCCGCTTTGACGTTTGACACGAACGAAATCCTACAATAACCCAATCGCGGGGCAATCTTTGTCAAACGCCACAAACTTATCTATGCGACTAGAATGCCAAATATTATTACTAAACCATTTTTTACCTTCATTTTGAGGAATACTAAGTATTAGAATAAATACAATGCTATAAGAGATTCGATTGCTGAGCGTCAAAAAGGCGAAAAAAATTTGACTCTGATATCCTTGTTCAGGGGGAATAAATATTTTTATAACATAATAATCACGTTTTTCCAGGCTTTGATGGAAGCTCTGTTCTTGTAAATTTCAAAATTGGAGTATCTCATCTTGTATTTCGTTTGTACGAAATTTTGTACTTGTATTCTAACAATTTCTAATTGTATTGATTGATTTTTGAAATATAGATTCTTTACAGTACTAAGCGATTTTTGAAGAGTTTAATAAGGAAGTTCGTAATAGCGTTCAATTTTTACATGAGTTGTAATTTTTGCCCTATTTTTGTCCTCTGTTGCTAGCTTAGTTTTCGATTTTAATTTCATTTTGTTGAAAACTGATTTCTCGAATCGTGAGCCAAGGTGTCTTTCTCTTTGAATCAGGAGATGTGCCCAGTTTGGAGATGTTTGTCATATGTCCTATACAGATGTCCTCTACAATGAAAACATTTGTAAACGAAATTTTTGAATTGTTTCAAACACTCGTCAAGGACATTGATTTGAATATCTCATTAGAGACTAAAGGAGACTCTAAAATCTCAACCGCCGCATTTATGCTTTCATTCATAATCAGGTATGGAATATGAGGCAGCATATTCAAACATAGTTAGCCTTCGCAAATTAGTGATAATAACAGTGAAGTATCCTTTTTAAAACTTAAGAGACAAGGCAAAACACACTCGATGGTCAAATTGTAAATGAATAGATAAGCGCCCAGTCGCACATAATCTTGGAGCTACTAAAACAACGTTGCAAAAATCAAAGGCTTTAATGTACAATGACAACAGACAATGCAAGAAGCTGGGACAAAATTAAAAGACGGGAGCAGATGATGGAAATATGTTCTTACATAACAGCTCCAAGCTTACCTCGACAAGAACAAGACTATCCCAGCCAACCAATTCGGTTTCAAAAGTCGGAAGAAACAGAAAATTACAGAGATCACAACCACAGAAACTAGTTTCAAAAAATACAAAAAATTCTGCAAAGCTATTTTGACGATAGGCCATTCCAAATAACCTATAACCACTGCTACAGCTAAATCAATACAATTAATGCTGGAGTTCCTTAAGGAAGCGTGTTAGAACCTGCGCTTTACTCCAATACAGAACAGATCTTCCAACGGACAACGAGACAAAAACGACAACAACATTTGCATTTGACACAGCATTCACCTTTGCTCACAAGAATTCCCAACACCGCTAAGAGAGTGATCCAGGACTAAGTAGACAAAGAAACAAACTTGAACAACAAATGGGAAATCGAGCTTAACGAAAGGAAACCGCTTCCGATAACATTCACTCATAAGACGAGAACATTGAACCAATCAAAATAAACAAGAAAAATGTCCAACTGGTCGACGACGTCAAAAACTCGGCTCAGCACGTCGGCAGAAGGTTATCTTGCCAACATATAACCTTAAAATGAAAGCTTTATTATTGTTGATATTGAAAGAAATGTTTTGACTACTAAATTAAAAAAACAAAGCCCAAACTTAGTACGAAAATCGCACTTTTCAAGGATCATAAGGCTCATATGGACATACCTCATTCAAGTGTGGCGAGCAGCCAACATAGAGTTAACAATCGATACTATCCAAATAGTGCAGGCAAAAATTATGACGACAATAACTGGAGATCAGCGTTTACTCCGGGACAAATTCCTTCTAAGAGGTCCTGACGTCATAGAAATTATGGCAGCGCAATAAATACCTAGTCGGATCACAACATTAAGACCAGAAATATTCGGAATTCAAAAAGATTTGCTAGAGCAAGGAAAAATGACCCGATAAATTTTGAAAACCTAGTTATCAGTTAGCTATGCAACAATGCGAGAGCCTCAACTCAACACTTAACAGCGAAAACCAAACGATTATCAAAGGCAACCTCAGCACAAAGAACAGTGGACAACAATGAAGAACTAGTTCAATCCATAGCCCTAAAACAGGAAGATATCAAATGACAGCACAGAGATCTTAATCTCGTCATCGTTACAGCAGAAGCCGGACTATCTTTCCCATACCTATTCAGGCGAATACAGGTGAGGACTCAAGAAAATGTTCTGCAACAACTCTAACCGGACCGATCCGGACCAATTTTGATTTTGAATTTTGACTGAGCACTGCGGACTCATCATCTGGAAACAATACTAATTGAAAAAGGATTTAAGAACAAAGTACATCACTAATTTTTTCAATGTTTGGAAATAGGATATGTTAGAGGTTAGTATAGCTATTCTATGTATTGAGAATAAACAAATTAAAAAAATTGCAGCGTAAACTGAAGAATTTTGGTCCATTTCGTTCACTCTTCTTTAAGGTCTTTTGTTACAGCTGAAAAACGAAGAAAACAAAATTGATTTTCGACCGCAATTAATCAATTTTGAACATAAATATTGTTGTTTTTATCCTGCAAAATGATTTTGCTGATGTTTTCTTGACACTATTAATGTTGGCTTTCTAATGTTTTGCTTAGTCCTTCTTGTGTAAATCAAAATCATGGCTTTTGAGCTACGGTCCTGCAACCCAGTCTTAAGTGTTTCGTAGAGGTTCATGTTTTTTTTTGATGTGACATAGTCCAGTCAACTACTAGCGGAGGCTGCCGCTACATATCCTATGAGGATTTAACTTTAAGCCCTTGTATTAGCAGAATAGACCTAATCGACTATCAAGAACAGGCGAGAACAGGTATTTGGACGTATGTTTAAGCCAAGAGCGAGAAATATGACAGGTTACTGTCATCTAGAGGTCTACAGAGCCTTAGTTCAGCAAACCTCTAGGATGACACCTACCATTCCGTGACGAAGTTAAATTGTATCAAGGATTTTCCTATGAGTTCCTACTTTGCGAGATATTACGGTTTACCCACTTCTGGTGCTTGCTCCCTGCTTGAATTAGTATGATTTATTGCTGGTTGAGAACTCCAATCTTTTTAAACCTTTGGCTGGCATTTCAGGATCAACTCCGAATCGGTTGACAAAAACGTATCGACTTCGAAATATGTATGGGATTGTCTTGAATATCAAATGAAATAGTTGAAAGCCTCCAAAAGAAATCGGTTAGCTTGAACTGGTTTTTGATTAGTGGAGAGGGAGGTTGGGAGGTTGTACCGGAGTAATCCAAAACACACTTGTGAAAACTCTTTTAGCAACTTTGAACTGAGCAATGGTTGGAAAATCATATATTTTGCGAAAATTTTATTGTATTCCTATATTTTCTACATTCTACTTTATAAACGCTTTTGTTGTCTGGAGTTTTACTAAGAAGCTACCGGTGCGTCATGCGGAACCTGAGGTTGTCATTCGGGACATTTCGAATGCTTAACGAATACCCCATAGAATACACAAGACCCCCTGTCCAATCGAGCCATTTACCAATCATTTTTGACCTAGTTCCGTGCCTGAATGAGTTCAATACATATTTTCATTAGATGTTTAGCATTTCTGCTATAAATCCTTAAATACATTAATAAAGTGATACATGATTCATGCATATTCTTCGGGTTTCAACAAACTTTCAGGTTTTTTTTTTGACTGCGTTCAATCAAAATGTCTGGTTGAGCCCCCGTGAAGGGTTCTGACTTAAACTTAAATAACAACGTCTTCGCCCCATTTACCAAGCTTCGATTTTCCTTACGCTAACTGCTTCGAGTTACTCATTTTTCCATGTTCAAAACATCAAAATAATTCGAACGAAGCCTGCTTCAAATTTCAAAATTTTCAAATACCCACGAAAACTCTTTACGAAGAAGACATCGAAGAATTTTCTTATGCTGAACTCAACCCTCAAAGCGCTGCAGAGCTCATTAAATAATATCTCGCATTTGGCCAAGTCTCAATTGACATAATGGAACTTTCTGCCTTGCAACGGATCCTTCTTAATGAGGATAATAACGCATTGGCCGATTCAGATCTAGATAGAATTTGATACCAGTCGAATGCTTCTCGAATTAAGCTACAAAACACTTGGCTGGGCACAGAAGGTTGTTATGGTAGCCGCTAATGATACCATTTCGACGCCGACATGGTTACTATCGTGTATCCCATCCGAATCCATTCCATTCCATGATTGAGTGTCGTTGAAATAATTCAACCTTTACCACGAGTTTTATTGTCTTTTATAGCGTATCTGCATTTCGATTGTGGATCGTGATATTCCATGTCCCTAATTTGTCACCAGACCCGAAATGGCCAGACCTTCCGTGTATTTAGTGGTCTTTCAATTTATGATTCGAAATGAGGGAAATTATGTTGAGTCAATTCGATAGGGAAAATAAACACAACGTATGCACCATGTGTGGTATGAGTTGTCCTCGAAAATAGTGACATCGATTGTTAATGTTCATCAGTCTATCAGACTTTTAGTTGTTTCAGGTGATAAACAATTTGTTAAGTTATGGTCGAGGAGTTTTATGGAATAAAGGTGCGATGATGGTTAACGCCGATAGTGGATTTATGTTTGTTAATGAGTTAATTGGAACAACGGAGCATAGTATGTGAATTCTTGTACTGATAATTATGTTATAAATAATGAGTACCAAAATTTATTGTCAGGATTGGTTTCGATTGACTTATTGTATTTATGAAACCCTTAAAGATTGCAAATCTTTACTAATTTGCACTTATTTTGTTTTCTAGGTAAGTAACAAACAAGAATCAAGATGAGGTTGTAAGTATGAACCTATTATTGTATTTTGATGCTCACACATGTTCAGTGATTCGAATTGAATTTCTTCGTTGTTGTATCTGAGAAAACGCTATTTTTTATTGTTTTGTGACGTATAAGAGAAAAGCTGACGGAGTGCATTAATTCTGAATTGGAGTTACTCGGCAGGGGTGATTCGGATTAAAGTTGAGAAATAAAATCCTGTTAAGTCGAAATAAAGCGGGTGTTCAGTGCTCCTGTGACAATCCAATCCAAATAATAGTAGAATGATGATTTCTCCAATTATAAAAATTATAAAATTTGTGTTGTATTTTCAAAAAACGAAAAACAAATATATAATTAATAATTAATAATAATATAATAATATATTGGGGCAACCGATAGGTTGCACCTGCAGCAAAAGAAAAGAACAAGGTAAAATAGACAGGGTTATTTGAAAATACAAAGGCCGCATAATGGCGGCCAAAGGAAGTCACTTTTAACCGACTAGGTCACCGCGCGGGCGTGGGGGTTGTAGGACATTATTTAAGCCCTGATCCTTCCATGTCACATACAGACACACAGAAAGAGCTTACTCCTTCATGTTAGATATAATAAATAAATAGAATAGAAATGATCAAATAAATAAGTAAGTAAACATAAAGGAATTAATTTATATGAATTGTGCTGCGCTGATTCTAATCAGTTCTGCTTGATTTCGGGACTTTACTTGCTTCTGCCGCAATGATTCTGACCACCTGTGCTTCCTCAAATACGAATCTCCACCTCATCTTGGTGCGCTGCAATCTGCAATATGCTGCGCTGATTCTGAACACCTCTGCTTTGTCCAACTTAAATCTCCACCTCGACTTGTTTTCGGGACCTCAATGAATTGTGGTGCGCTACCTCTGATCACTTCTGCTTGATTTCGGGACTTCAAAGAATTCCGCTGCGCTACGTCCTGAACATCTCGGCTGCCTGCTTACTATCTTCTTGGCCTCGATTTTAGTGTCCTCTATGGCTTTGTAATTCAAAGATTTTGCGACTCGAGGACTTCTGGGGCTAAACACTTCAAACAGCTGCTAATACTTCCTGATTCACTTTATTCTCCTCAATAATCAAATTCACAATTTATATTCTTCAACTTCCATTACTTGGTACTGGATTTCTATACTTTATTTCCCATTACTTGGTACGGGATTTCTAAACTTTATTTTCCATCGCTTGATACTGGATTTCTATACTTTATTTTCCATCCTTAAGTCACAATTTCTATCCTTCTTATAGTGATATCTTCACAACAATCAAGTGAATCATATCAGTGGAAAATTTCTTCCCAAAAAACATCCAAGAAATTTTTTTGTTTTTTTTTCTACTCGGAATTTTTTTTTTCTGAGATTTTTTTTTGTGACTATTTTACTGAGACTTTTTTTATTTTTTTTTGTTTGTTACTAATTTTATTTAAGTAAATATTACTTAATACCTAAATCTAACTACAAATGTTTTTATTTTAATTTTATTCTTAGTTCAATTTTATCTCGTTAACTTAAAACTTGTTAAACTTAACCCAAACAATTTATTGTTATATTTAAAACTAATTGTCATTTTATTTCTTTATTCATTTATTTATTTATATGTATATATATATATGTATATATATATATTTTGTTTTTATGTCGCCTACACTCTTTTCAACTGAAAGTGCTACTACCTATATGAAAAACCTATTTACATACTGTTTGGGATCTTATTAATAACTATCAACACTCCGTTGAGGACGCATGATCTTTCAGGTTGGCCTATTAATCTAAATCCTGAGTGCTTGAATGTACGGATTCGACGTGTGTTCGGCCTTAGCTAGTAGATTATCTCTGCGTGAGAGCACGAGTTTATTGATAGAGCTAATATTAGCAAGCTCATGTAATTTGGGTGATGAGAAATAAAAAGACTTACTTACCGCCATTTTTAAGTTCCTGTTTTGAGTGACTTGAAGCCCCAATTTCAAATATTTTGCGTATAAGCTCCAAGTAGGCGCTCTGTATAATATTATAGGCTGAATGATCATCTTTTCTGTTGAGTAGTGGATACAGTTGAAGTACAAAATTAAAGGCTTTCATGCTTTTTCGTTCAATATGGTCTTCGAACATGAGTTTCTTGTCCAGCACTAGCCCAAGGTACTGTAGATTTGTCCTAAAAAGGGTTTGTCCTAAACAGTTAATCTGTTGTTTAGGCAGCAAGGAACGTTTACGTTTTTTAGTGAAAAATATTGCCTTAGTTTTGTCAATATTGATTCTTATTTTCCACCTGTAGAAAAACTGATATACTTTTTCAAGCATTTTCATATTCATTTTCAAGCACAAGTTAGCTGTTATGGTACTTGGGTGAGACCCTGAAGTATAGAAGCAGGTGTCATCCGCAATGGCAGCTATTTGACAGTGCTCGCAAGTAGGGCTAACGGAGGTATGGATGTTAAAAAGGTAGGGCTTAGACAGGAGCCTTGGGGGACACGAGCAACGATGCTTCTCACAGTAAAGGTGCTATCTCGAATCTTTACCTTAAATGATCTGTCTTTGAGGTAGGAAGCTATCAAATTACGGAAGTATGTTGGAGTTTTGTACTCTTGGAGCTTATAAAGAAAATCTTCGTGCCAGACTCTTTCGAATGCTTTCTCAATATCAATGGTAACCATTCCAACTGATTGTTTTCCTATTAGAGCTGTCTTAATGTCCTTTGAGACGCGGTACAGCAGGTGTTCCGTTGAATAACCGGGTCTGAAACCAAACTGAAAGTTAGGAAGAATGTTGGCGTTTTCCACAAAGTCTGTTAGTCTTTTGAGGATTAACTTTTCGAAGAGTTTACCAAAGGCTGGCAATAGGCTTATTGGCCTGTAGCTATCTGGCTCATGTGGATGCATTCCAGACTTAAGAATCGGTACTACAACTGCTTGTTTCCAGGCGAGTTGAAAATAAGATAGTTTGAGGCACGCATTAAATAAGAGGCAAGTGAGCACAATCCCCTTCTTTGGCAGATTTTTCATCACAGAATTAGGAATTCCATCGGTCCCAGGAGCTGTACGATTCTTAAGTTTTTTTTGTTGCCTAACTCTTTCTCTAGTCTTCATGTAGGCACCAGGGGGCAAGTCAGATGTGTTGGACATGCTTTGCAGAGAGTTACCTATCATCGTTTCGGTGATATCATTGCGCATTTTGTTTGAGATGTAGTGGTAATTATGAAATTTATCAGCAATAATTTCTGCTTTTTCTTCACAAGAGTTCGTTTGCTGGCCACCTTGCGTCTTTAAGTGGGTAGGGGAGGTTGTGAGATGTTCTTTTGAAGATTTTATTTAAGCGCCAAAGTCCCTTTGAGTTATAATCTAAGGTCTGGAGCATTTGATTCCAGTACTGATTCCGTAGGTTTGAGATTTTGTTCCAGATTGCTGTAGTGAGTGTGTTCACACCTAACTTCGAAGCCGGATCCCTAGATCTATGCCGCTGTCTTCTTGGGTTATTTCGGGTGCGAATGAGCTTCAGAGCTTCCTGATCCAATTCGAAGCTTGTATATTTGGCATTAGATTTTGACACACTGTATTCTATGTCCCTTTAAATAGTTTTCTTAAATTCGTTGATTTTTTCGTCGAACGCATGCGCTGTGTTCAAAGAATTTAACATATTAAATTGTAGATTGACCACATGACTCTCTCACCAGTAACGAGTTTTGAGACGCAACGCAAGACATTGTGTTGAAAACATGCAGTCCTCTTTTGAATGGAAACTTCTTGGATCAGCTCCTGATCAAGTGAATTGTTCTTCTCCTTCCAGATGAATGCTGTCTTGAACCGTAGCACTGAAACCTCTTGCTCTTCCCCATTCATGTAAATGATGGTCCGTCGTAAGGCAGGATCAAAGGTCGTAAAACTGCAGAATTTTGGGAAAACATGCACCAACAATTTTCGAGGCTCCTTTGAAGAAAAGTCGTTCTTTGATTGGCATCATATGAAGTGACGATTGATGACGTACTCGTTCATGTGTTCCACGGTTTGGGCCTCGAAAAACTCCCTAGGAAATCGAATTGGTACACCGTGACAAGTTTGGCTAGTGTGGGTTTGATATCTTTCCTGAATGCAGAACGATATCTCTAGAGAATATTAAGTAACGAAACGATCTAATTTTTAGAGTTGTATTTGATTGAGTTATTGATCATCCTATATGTACGTTCACTCAATTCATTGCTTTGAGGATGGTAGCATGTGGTTTTGACAGACCGATATGCTCATTGAATCAAGGAGACTCGAATTGTCTTCCTCGATCATTTTAATCCGGCGGCGGAGGCGGAAATGAGCAACCGAAACACATTTCTAAGCCTACTAACAAACAGAACTAAGCCTGTTGCCTTCTTGTGGTTAAAACCATTTCTTATATGCTAGACCACCCTTGCTAACTGGAGATCCTTCGAAGCTGAAGCCATATTGCTCATCAGGGATGATGTGCTTTTCGGCTATCGCTTCGTTCAATCTTATCAGTAATGACTTTTCTGCGTTTTTTGAGGTTGAGGAAAGCAGACTTCTGGGTCTCCAATTTTGAGGAAACTTTTTTAAGGAAACAATTTTGAGTGTTTTTTTCCTGGCTTGGGTATTACTTTTATGGTAGCCGATGTTCATGTTTTGTGGAGTATACTCAAGTAGTAAGTTTTGCTAATTATGTCTGATAGGGTAGTAATGATATTGTCTGGGAGCGACTTTAACATTGTGTTAGTCACTGTGTCGGGTCGGGGTTCTTTACGTTTTTCCAGCTTTTGTATAAGTTTTTTGGTTTCTTGTACGTCAAGTGACCGTACCGCGTCCTCAACCTGAAGCCCTTTTTGATGAGCTCATTGACTTTTCTTAACATATAATCATCGTCTACAGGGTACTCATCCCAGCCGGTATTTTCCTGAAATTATAACTACAGAGTGTCTGCAAAGGCTTTAGGTTTTCCCAATTGATCATACTTTATCGCCGTTTGGGCCGTGTATTGGATGGAAAACTACCTTATTCCGTATGCGAAGTATTTCGACACCCTCCAGAAGGCATTCTCACCGGGGTCGAGGCTCTGCGGGAAACTCTCCCATTGTTCATTTCGGAATTGATGGATGCGGTCTCGAATTTTGTATGTTAACCGGTAAGCTTTCGTTGATAGCCTACAATCAATTGCGCTCCTCCTTCCTCCTTATCATAATTTTAATTTCCCGCGGGAGCTTATAGGTATTCCCTTTGTATTCCCTAGCCTTCCTTTGTCAGAGTTGTGATTGTATTGTCCACTTTTGCCTGCTTGATCTTATTTGTTACTACATCTATAGTTTCTTTTTCGACGTCATCGGCTGTATTTATTTCTTTGGTGAAACATTCATTAGCTAGATGGTCATGGAAAACTTGCCTGTTGGTTTTCTTCTTGCTTCTAATAGGTTCATCTATGTTGGCGTTCTCTTTTACGTAGTGTACCGGTTGATGGTCTGAAGAGAGCTCGTTAAGGATATATATACGTATGCTGGAGTGAAATTTGCGGGAGACTCCAAAGTCTAGGATCTTTTCATTCGTCAAACAAAAGTGCGTTGACTAATTGGGAAAATGTAGGCTAGCATTTGTGCTTGTGATGAATCTATTTAGCTAGATTGCTAGCTAGATTTATTATTTTATTATTATTCTAGCTAGATTGCTTCTCGCAGCAGTCTAATGCCTTTGATAGGCATTGAAGTCTCGGATGACCAGCAGTGGTGCTTCTATTTAAAACAGGGTGTGAAGATCTTGTTCAAAGTGCCTATTGTATGGTAGATTGTATGCCAAAATAACCACAAATTCAAACGAATACTTCTGAAGTTTGATGGCTGTTGCTTCTGTTGTGTGTAAGTTTGATGTGAGAATCGGATGATGGTTCATATTTCTCTTCACGAGAATGGCCGTTTCTCCTCCCCTGACTGTCAATTTACCATTCCTGCGTAGATTTTAGTTAGGGAAGTACACACGGTTCCGGGCTTCAAGAAGATTTCCTGGAGGAAGATTATTTCAAATTTAATGTCTAGAATAAATTGTCTAAACTCTCTAGTTCGTTGAAGCAAGAATTGGCCAAGGAGTCTCCAAATACTGGACAATTGTGACACATCAGTTGCCCGTTGTGGAGTTTCATGGCTTCTACCTTGCAGACAAGATGGTATACCGGAATGATGTTGTAAATTGATGATTCCCTCTTTGGTAGGAGGACCTTGACTAGTTTTGAAGGTCCGGCTTGCATTCTTAGTAAGAAATCGTGTGGAATACTCGGGATTCCAGATCTTCTTTTAAATCCTCTATAGCGTTGAAACGTAGAAACGTAGAAACTTAGAAACCTCAACGTCCTCTAGACGTTTTTCTTTCTTTCCTCGGGAAGGTAGTATATGTGATACTGTCACTTTTTTCTGTCAATGGTTTAATTATCAGTTTATGGTCGTTCCATGTCCCTGAGATAATCGGTAGGTCTAATAATTAACACTCTAATAAGTGACAATTAATGAACATCTTTTGAAGAAGACATTGGGCTAATATATCAATGTGTAAGTGTCTCTCTCGCTCGCCAGGACGAATGATTTCTATATGACGCGACATGTATTGTAGGAATTGTATTTGAGCTCTTTGACAAGCAAGACAAACTTTGTATGTTCCTGGTCGAAACTTTGTTCCTGGTCGAAAATCTTGGATGAGAAAGTCGATGAAACCAATCTAAAACTGCTTGTCGCATATCCTTGGTAATGATGGAAAGGCCATAGGTAAGGAACATGTTTTCAACAGGACTGGCAAACCTCATGCACGTCCACTTTGTCTTTACTTATTGTACGTGAAATTCGCCCTGGCAAATCTTTATCCAGAAGAAGTGACAAGCTGGCCTCGACGTAGTCCTCATTTAATTCCTATAATTTTTTTCTGTTCTCTTATCTCAAAATAGAAGTTAAAAACAATAAACGGACTTCTCTAGTATATTAGGAAAGAAAATCGCTACGAAATACAGGCATCAAAGTGTCGATCTACATTTAGACGGTATTATTCTTAAGAAATAATAATTATTCATAAATATTTTTTTAATAGTCATCTCATTTTTAATTGCATCGACATACATAATGTAAATTTTCTTTTTATAAGCCCTGTATTAAACACATTATTTTCAAGACAACTCCATTTTCAAACGTCAAATTTAAAAACAAAATTAATTAAATTAAATTTATAAAATCCTGTAAAGCTTTATACTTACGCTCTACCCCACCGCGTTTTTTGAAAGAAGGGATCCTTTAACCATCATTGGTTACACACCTGGTTTTGCCTTGGATGCGGGGTTGTATACTCGTGATTTCGTTGTTGCTTAGGATGTTTTTTGTTCGTTATTTTGTTGGGGCACCTGTCGCAGGAACGAGTTTTGAGCTTAGGGACTGGAGATAAACTTTGACCTTATACGTGTAGGTATGAACACATAACAGTGCGATATTTAAGTGCTTTGGCCACATCATCCTTTTGTCTGACGAGTAAGCAATAAAATTTTGCATTAATGTCTTTAATCTCATTTAGATTCAATCTCATGTTGAGTGACCAATCATAATTATTTTAGTTGCAACAACAAAACTCGACAATTTAGCAATTTCATCAAATTATCCTGGCACTACCAAATCAATTTATTTCGTAGTTTTTAGCTATGTCCATATGCAACTCGATGTGTAGGACCCCTCCAATTAGATGAAATCCGCCCAGCTTTAATGAGATCGTAAAGGGCAATAAGCAACATATTAACTCCAGTTGATTTAGCTCATTCATCGCATTTTCTTCAATAGCGAAATTATTTTGAATAGTATAATAAAGTCGAGTAAGACACACCTAAGCCTGAACTCTCCGATTTTTCTATAGTTGGTCAGATTGACCTCTGCAGTGGAAACCTGGCCATGCGCAAGGTCTTGAATGGTGTGGTATGGCTGGCACGGCGCTGCGCAAATCGTTCTGGTTTACCACAATGGCACATTAACAGGCTGGCATCGTACCACCATCAACGTCTTAGAAAGTATTTCTGTATTGCACCTCTTTTAAATCCAATTAGCAGCCATAAAAACAGTCTTAGCGTAGCGCCTCCAGCAACATGGCGGCGGGATTGGAGTAAACAGTTGTGGTGGCGGGCAGTTAGTCGTCCACACTCCACATGAGTGCTTTGAAGAATTGACCGCAATTGCAAAGTTGCCAAGTACTTACAATGAACACACTCATCATTCAAATGATCCTTTTCAGAGCCAGCCGCGAAGTTGCTGGTGCAGAAAAAACGGTCCTATTGCTTTTGATGATGATGGTAATAAACCCGCAACGATTGGCTCTAATTTACGAAAATTTCTGGCAATTATTCAATTCGTTTGGTAATTAAAGACTCACTCATCGTGCAACATAGTTGAGTTGTTTGCTGACTGAACGATGACCGCCTGAGTGAGGAGGATTCCCAAAACGTGCCCAAAACCTGCGTCCAAATCGACGTTTGTCCGTTTAAATATTTTGAACAGACAAAATTATGGTACTTGGATGAACGATGCTAAAACATATCCAAGGAAAGAGCTAATTTGTTGCATGCAATCGCTTTCAAGTTTATTTGAACGCGGCCACAGTTTCCCTCCGAGGTGCTTTCTCACGTCCGTACAATGCCTTCGCAATCGGCCATGTGAGGATAATAAATGCGGCGTTGCTTGCGGGGGACGAAGTCTATATGTTCTTGTATCGTAAATAGGTAGACTGGGGGCTTTTGATGCGAAAGGAAACATGATTGATGAATCCCAACTTGAATTTCGACGCATATTCTCAAAGAAGTAAGAATTTAGGAATCCCAACTGTTAACATGTCCCCAAAAATAGAAACCTTCGGTTGTTAAGGCCAGTGATTTTGCCAAATCCTCAAATGGAGTTTTCATGCTTCACGCCAAAATGGAGACATCAAAGCAAGTCCTCGCGAAGCATTTTAGGCACTTACCAAATAAACCACACATATGCGATCTAAAAACATTTTAACATTCAACTCGACACAATTCTTGCATAAGAAAAAGTTTTACCACAGGAATGCTGCAATGGACAACAAAAAAAAATTGGTACAAGTCTTGCTCAGTTTCAGTCGGCAAATTGCGCGTGCTCGATTATGAGAACGATGCTGGGCTCATGGCGAATCTTAGCAGGATCACTATGACTCGTCCATGGCTCGAAATCTGCATATCAATGAACAATGCAATGCAGACGAAACGACCAAATGCAACAATAATGCAAATCGCTGAGAGACTTGCAGACGGACAGATACCTGTATCTTTGCACATGCGGACTATATGGATGTCTCCGTGACGATGTTAAAGATACAACGAGATGTTGCAGTAATAATCTTAATTATTCCACAGTACTTATCTCGGATCATCTGATGTTAGTTGAAATGCATTTTAAACATTGAGTCGTCCCAAGTGCATTGATTTGAGCATCCATGTTTCAGTCACGGTGGTGCGATTATGATCGGGATGGTTTTGTTCAGGGCAGGAGTCGACAAATTGCTAATTGTATTTAATAATTGTCATTATTCTAATTGGAGTGTGTTATTAAAGGGGGAATATGTTATTTCGTGATAAAGATATTTACTGAATATTTCAATCAAAACATGATGTAATCAGGATGCAGAAATAAAAAGCATCAATAATTGCTGTTGACGCTGTTGATGTGGGGTACGATAATTTTGACGAGTCCTCTATTTCCACTATCTTCCAAGAATGCAATAATTTCTGTTTAATTATAACTACCGTCAACTATGTATCACTTTCGGGAACTATCTTATGTGCAATATGAAAAAGTTTGTTACATCACTTACTGATGCAAATCTATTGCTGAGTAGTTGAGTTGTTTGAGTTCTAGTAATATGAACTGATAATATGATATGGTAGTTAGATGATATGAATAGATTTGTCGGAAACACTGACATGGTTGGTAAATATGATACTAGAGAAAAACAAACCTACAACGCCGTCAAAATGAAACTTGGGGTATTAATAAAATTTAAATCTCCATTCTTCTCCTCCATTTCATCGTCTTCAAACTACTCCCCGACCGATGCAATACACTTACAAAATCAAGATATTTTCCATCGAAATTGAAAAACTCCTTTGAGTCAGAGGAGTCAGGGAAGCCTTTCCAACTCCTCAAAACAGTCGTGGAAGTCTTTGGTTTTATTTTCCAACTCCTCAAAATAGTCATGGGAGTCTTTTTTTATTTTCAAATTCGTTCTTCGACTAACCTTTCATCTCGTCAACTGATTCGAAAAGATTTCCCCGAGGGGGACTAAATTGGAGTCTGCGGAATGTTCGAACCAACACAGTGCTCAATCAGGCGAAAACGGAGGTTAAATAGTATTCTTCATTGACCGTTTGGCCCTCCGGAAGAAATTCGTAGTGCACCACACCATGAATATCGATTAAAGCCGTCAGCAAAACTATGATTTTGGACCAACTTTGGCGTTCTCTCTTCGGCTCGGGCTCATTTTCGAAGCACCAATCGGACGATTATTGTTCAGTCTCCATATTAAATTTGTAAACCCATGTTTTGCCACCAGAAATGATGCGTTCGATGAATATTGCGTTGGAAATCTTCGCTTTGGCCACATCAATAGGACGCTGTTTTTGAATGAAATTCAGCTTTTTGGCACCAGCCGAGAAACGGGAGTTTCACGCTCCGAATATCAGTTAAAATGTGTTTCGCGGATTCATATTAGGTGCTCAAAAACACCACAATCTCTCATATGATTTCTCTATACGATTTGCTTCGCCAATTCGGTTTTTTCTTCGGTAACAGACGTTGATGGCCGTCCAGAAATCTTATTGTGCTTTAGGCTCTCTCAGCCGAATGAATCTTTGAATCTTTTTTTTACAATTTGTAGGCTCCATTCGCCTTCTGTAACATTTTCAACGAACTGGTACACGAAATTTCATATTTAACCCCAAACTTTAGGTACGTGCGTTGTTCTAATTTTTCATCCATTATAAAAATCGCCACAAAACAATTTTTCGACTTCTTCGTATTGACGCCAATTAAATACAAATCGTACGATATGCGTAAAAATTTGACAGAACACCAATAAAAGTATTGTCAACTTAGCCAAATTTACTGATTATATGAGCGCGGCAATTCAAAATTCCCGATCTTTTTTGATAATAAGTTTTATGAAAATAGATTTGGTATGGTTGGTGTCGTGTCGTGACAAATTGAGTCGTGTATAAGATAGCTCAGATCACCATTCGCTGAGTTCAACATGGAGCCAATGGCTACCGAAACATGCGGCACATATAAGTGCAAGAAAACTCCCTCTAAGTACAGTCGTTATGGCAAAAATTGGCAGTAAAATGTGAAGTGTTTACCTCACTTCCAACTGGTGATGGATTGTAACCCTTGTCCTGAGTGGTCGAGTCTAATCTGAGTAATCTTTGTTATTTATTACGATATCAAAAGATGTCAACAGAATAGAAGCTACTGTTGGAATACCTCAGAGGTCAAGCATGGGACCGAATCTGTCATTACTATGTTAGATTTAATTATGCAAATACGAAAGTAGTTTTTGGTGTTGGGTTTAAAGTTGTATATTTAATTGGTGCATTGGCATCCGACATGAGTTCTTATTTTGAGGTTTTTTAGAGACATCTCAGTCAAGTTTAAGTCAAGCTACCCGATTACTCAGATTACATCACCTCAGGATAGAGTTCCTACTTTGTGATTTCAGACAATCTCAACTAACCTTTATGCAGACATTTTTATCACATATAATCTATGCAAAAGACAAGATGAATCTTCTCACAATCTGTGGACTGCATCAGTAAAACTTTTTATGATATTCTAATATTCCATATTTCTAATTATGTTACATTTAACGTATTCTGTTCGTTTCTCTCGTGGTAAATAAGACAAAAGTGTTTAACTCGTTTCAGACAAGTCAAAGCAGGTCTGGGTATAGACCTCTTTAAATTGCTCCTCCCTAGCTTGATTGGGACTGAAACCCATCCTTTAAAACCATTCATGTAGTCTTAGGATGCATTCGAAGCGATCATTCTTACTTCAGAATGATAAAACGATCAACGATGTTTAAGGAAACCAATCTTTGTGAAAGTTAGTCATATAAAACGATTAAATAGAATCAATCAAAAAGAATGTAATCAAATGCAATGTGTAAGAAAGTAAACAGACGGTAATCAAATTTGAATCACAAATTTTGTTATCAGAATCTGCCATATTTGGTTCTGGAATCTACATTCGTATTCTGCTTATACCAAGCATTTTGCCTCAACAGGCAAAATAAATAAAGTTCCTTAAACAAGCGTGTTGCTATAAGGCTTTAGATTGGACGATATAACGGTGATTCCTTAAGATTGGAACATCTCTTTCAATCGAATCGAACTAGAATGGGAAAAATTCAAGAAAGTCGTTCAGCCAAAATTATTCAGAAAGTCGGAAGTCTCTCTTTTTCGAAGGAGATTCGCACCGAACATAGGTTCAAGGCACAAGAGGACCATCGCGAAAGCAGGGATGAAAACAGCTTAACAAGCTCGATTCGAGTGAAAATTTCATAACATAGCAACAATATCTGGAGTCTTATCTGGGGAAACCTGACGAAAAACAAGGATGAATTGGAAACGCAATCATTTGATAACAATCAATTAGGCCTTCATATTTCGCTTTATAACGCCAAAAGTCAAGAAGTTTACTTCTCCTGTCCCGAGTTGAGCTAGTAACAAACAACTTCCAAGATTTCACACAACTACAGGAATCATGCGCAACCCAGCAACCTCTAAGATTACTTTCCCATTCTTTCACATTCACCACAGAGCTTAGTGTAGCTCGTGTAGATATAATAAAGCTCCAGGTTTCGATGATATTACCGAGGTCACACGACAGGATATGCTTGAGAAAACGATGGTTCGTATGAATCTCCTACTTAATGCGTGGCTCGCTTCCTTTCCAGCAGAATGGAAATATGCGGTGGTGCTACCGATACCTAAACCTAGTAGAAACCTCAAACTTGCAAAAAGTAATCGGCCATCAGCAATGTTTGTGAAAGACGTATTTTGGATTTTTTTTTTTTTTCATTAATTTTGTATTAAAATTATTTTAGCATAATCTCAGTTTGGCTTCAGAACTGACCATACCACTGGCCAACGACACATCTGGGTCGTTATAGATACGGGAAATTGGCTAAGGGATGAAATTTCTGTTCGGTCGACCCTTGACATAGAGAAAGCCTTCGATGCGATTGGTTAACTTTCTAGCTATGGTTTTCAAGACTAATAAAATCGTTTCTTATTGGTCGAGCATTTGCGTTCAGCAGCCGGAATCCATTTGCCACGGAAACAGTCCCAGGTGGAGTCCCGTAAGGCTCATGTCTAGGCCAAAACATTTTCAAGATCTTTACCGCCAATGTTCCTGTCATTTAGGAGAGTGGATGTATTCACTGTGTTTGTAGATGATACTTGTGAATACATCAACAGCTGATTCAAGTACCATAAATTTAGACACCATTACTTGCACATGTGGAAAATTAAAATCAGTTTGAAATTTTTAATTAAATATAGTTTTAATTAAAAAACCCAGTGCTCCTGTGTATCCTCCTGACCGATGTCTCAAATTGTTGAGGTAAAGTATTTAATGGGTGGATGAGCTACAGTATTTGGGGTTCGTCCTCCACAAAAAGTCTTGCCTTTAATTAATGGGGAATCAAGTTTGACTGATGAAAATAGAGTCCTAATCATAAGAATGGTATTGCAATCAATAATTTTACATGGGTCTCCCGCCTACATGCATTGCGCTTAGTGCCTAAAGTCAAAACTGCAAGGCCTCCGAGTTGAACGTTTTGGTCCAGGACCTCCGAATTGAAAAATAAAATCTTATTTCAAAAGGAATCAATATCAACGATCAAAGAAGCTTTGAATAATATTCAGTCTCTCAATTTTGCAAAACATTCTAAAAAGTTTTGTATGTAATGTTCTCTTTCAGCTGAACATTTAAATTTTATTCAGCAGTTACATTTTTCGTCCTGTCCTGATCAACAGCAGGAACCTACGTTTTCCAAACATTTCTATATTCTGACGGCCTAATAAATCGAGTTGGACCTCACTATTCCGATTAATCCCACCAATTCGCTAAATCGAACTTTATGTTCCGCTGCATGCGTTTTCCACATTACACCTACCAATTGCATTTCCACCTTTGAGAACTAACCACCTCCCATACGAGTGTATTTCTGTGTGGAAGGGGGGTGGGATGCCGTCATTTTTCTTTACTACATGATTTGGGTTTTCACATTTAGCTGCGGGAAAAATGAAACAAACAAATCAAGGCGGAAAGCCACAAAGCAAAAGACCACAAAATGATATAAAGTGAACTGAACTACGTGTATGCCTGCAATTCGTACCGGTTTCCTGTGCTAATGGTGGAAAGAGCTGGAAAATGCAAGCAAGGTGGACGTGAATGCAATATTATTGCATGCCACTAACAATGAAGGCATGGAAATGCTTATACCTACACATGACACACGAACGATACCTGAAAAATTCAATAAATTATGAATGATCCGCAAGGAATCAGGAGGTCAAGTTTAGTTGAAGCTGGAGGCAGAGAATAATTGTTGGTAATTCTTTGGTGGATTCGCCACGATTTCACCGTTCGTCGATTTGTTGGGCGTTTCATTCAATGATAATTTTGTTTTCCACCAACTTTTCTGTTGCTGGGTCAAGCCGAGGATGAAGATCTTCGCGTTGAGCCAACGGTAAACCCTTAATGAAATCGCCAATTCATTTTCTCCCATATGTTCTAGTTCTCATTACACGTTACCATAAACAATTTACTGTTGACATCATATTGAATGGATAAAACCACAACATAATCAACCACTTACAACTGTTCCTACACTATCAATTCAATTTCAATAAATAATTGGCCGACATGATCGAACCACTATCATTCATTCGTAAGTTGATAGCAGAGCCTGGACCAGTGCCACTGGTTTTACTTTCAGCTTTGATAGATCGTAATTGCTTCGACTGGAAGACTCGAACATGTGACGCCAGATGCAGATGAAGGAGAATGTTACTATGATATGTTTGTATGCAATGCATGAATGTAACGTGCTTTGCGCATACATGTAGCCCGAAGGGTAGTTGGAATTAATTTGAATAAACTAGTGAAAGTTTGTCATATGTTTTAACACCGTTTTTGCCTTATAAACGGGGCGAAAGAAGGTCATAATCATTAAGAGGGATGTCTAAAGTGGATTATTCGGTATTGGATAAACGATGTCAATGATGTGGCAAGCAAATAGACAAAGTTATGACTTCATATATCCGATAGAGTTCTCTAAAGAATAATTGCGAGAATTTAGCACTTTTGAAAGTATCTGAAGAGGTTTATGAAGCTCTTGAAAGTGTGTCCTTAAGATGACGAATTTGGGACGGTTCCTTGAATTTTAATCCTGATTTTTTTCAAAGTTCTCGGTTAATTTTTTCCTCAAAACGCCGCGAATTTTCTGAACCCACTGAAGCTTGTTTAATGATTCAGAAAACTTAAGGATTCTAGCTTTCTTACTAATTTCTTACTAGTGATTAAGGTAGAATTCATAGAAACGTGCTCATTTCTATTGATATGATTGTCTTTTGTACTACGGGGAGGAATTTCTAATTATTCAACTCATATATTCAAATCCTTACGGGATTGAAATCATTTTGCGCTATTTCGCAGCGCTGATTACATAATGGGTTGTTCGGAAAGTAATTTCTTTTTTTCTCCACAAAGTGAGTCCTCTGTCGGGAAAAAACGAAATTTTTCTGCACCCAACTTCAACTTCACTTAAGCCGCATTGTCATTATATGTTGTGACAGCTGATATAGAAAGGCTTGTGTGTGGAAAAGTCGAATTGATTCGCCGCAGTGGTTTTTGGTTGGTGCCTTTATAAATACGGAGAGCATTAAGCAGTATTTTCGTCATATTTTTCTCTTTTACTATAGAAAAGGTAAAAATGCTGTTCAAGCCAGAAAGAAATTAACCAATGTGTATGAAGATGTATTGAAAGTACGCCAGTGCCAGAATTGGCTTACGAAATTTCGATCCGGCAATTTTGATGTCGAAGATGCACCACGTTCTGGAAGACCGGTTGAAGCTGATAAAGACAGGATAAGGGCATTAGCTGATGCAAACCTGCGAATAGCAACACATGAGATCGGTGAGAGGTTCAGTTTATCAAATGCAACTGTTTATGACCACTTGAATGGCCTGGGTTTAACCTCGAAACTTCACCATGTTCTCCTGAAAAGAAATTCGTGTCGTCGCGTTGACGCCTGTGATTCGCTTTTCAAACGTCATGAGAACGATCCATTTTGGAAGCGCATCATGACTGGGGACGAAAAATGGGTTGTATATAACAATGTCAACCGCAAGAGACCATGGAGCAAAAAAGATGAACTGACTTAAAGCATTTCCAAAGCCGATATCCATTAAAAATGTGATATTGACTGGTTGGTGGGATTTTAAAGGAATTGGGTTTTTTGAGCTTTAATCGGATAGCACAACAATTAATTTGGAAGTCTAGTGTCATTAACTGGACAAATTGAATGATCTACTTCAACAAAAAAGGCCAAAATTAATCAACAGAAAAGGCGTAGCGTTCCGCCAAAATAATGCGAGACCTCATTCAAGTTTGGTCACTCGCCAAAAGCTTTGACAACTTGAATCGGATACAATGCTACGTACACAATATTTTCCAGATATGGCACTTTTCGATTATTATTTGTTCCAGTCGCTACAAAATTATTTAGACGATAAACCCTTTACTTCAAATGAGGAGGTCGAAAACCATCTCAATAAGTTTTTTGCCAGCAAAGACCAAAAATTTTATGAGCGTGGAATCATGGTGCTACCAGAGAGACTGCTAAAGGTATCCGACCGGAATAGCTAAAATTTAATTTAATAAAATATTGGTCGGTTGCATTAAAATCGTCGGTTTTGGACGTAGTTAAATATGTAAACTTTTTAAATAAAAGGTAATATATTCAATCTTGAAAATCGTTACCATTGGCATCTATGACTCGTTGCCAACGTGATGGTAAACAATATATTCTTCAATTACAGAAGTTTTTGGTAGATAAATTTTTCCATTTTTCACTTACTACATTGTAAGTGATTTATACCCTTGCTAAGCTAACTCAGCGAAGACTCATGGGTGCGGAAGTTCTGATCAAATTTGTCGAACATCTCGAAAGTGAATTAATATTGAGAAAGGTGGAAAGAGCTCAAGCTGGTTTCAACCAGATCAATGGAAAAATTGATCTACCAAAAGCTTCTGTAATTGATAAAGCCAGACCAAAGGCAATTTGGAAAATAGGATAAGTTCAAAACTGTAGAGCAATATTCATAACTAGTAAAATAACCAGTCGACATCCACCTAAGCTGGTAGTGGCACCTGACGAGAAGCGGCAGGGACGCGTGTTCGAAACCAGCTTGAGCTCTTTCCACATTTCTCAATATATTCTTGTTTGATAAAAATCTCTGTCTCGCCCATCGAAGAAATTTCGTAATTTTATTTCTAAGTCCTCCTGGTTGGTGAATTGTCGTCCTCGTATGAAGTTATCCATCGCCCGGAAAAGGTGAAAATCTGATGGCGAAATGTCGGGACAATATGTTGGATGTGGTAAAGTTTTCCAGCCAATTTCCTTTATGGTGTCCCTGGTGAATGCCGCTGTATGCGGTCGTTCATTATCCTGGAGAACCAAGACTCCTCTCCTATTCACGAGCACTGCATGCGTTCGTCGCAACTCCTGATGAACTTCTCTTAATTGCTGATTGTAAACTTCAGCTGTAGTTCTTTGGTCAAGTTCCAAAAGTTGATACCACACGATGCCTGTGTGATGCCACCATACATATAACAAGGTCTTCCGCTGATGAAGGCATGGCCTTGGGATAGTTCCAGGAGGATCGTCTGGCGATAACCACTGATACGTGCGTCGGCTATTGTCATACATAATCCGTTTTTCATCGCACGTAATCACTCGATTCAAAAACGCCTCCCGTTCGTTGCACAACAACAGCGAAGTACAGATCCCTTTACGTTGCCTTTTACTGTTGTCGGTAAGCTATTGAGGAGCATACTGATCAAGCCGTCGTTTCTTTCCCAGACGTCGAAGATGGCGACTAATGGTGCTTTTGTCAACGTCAAATTTTACGCTTAATTCGTGCAAAGTTTGGCGGGAAATGTCGGAAACATCGCTTCAGGATGACCGTCGTTTTCCAGGCTGTCATACGTCTCATCTGTCATCAAGGCGGAATCAGGCAAATCATATTTGTGCTGTACGTTCTGACACAATATTTGTTCAAAGTTCAAAACTCACCGAACAACCTCTCAGCCAAAAATTTCAATCATTTTCTTCACAAGTTTGTAATAATTTGTCTTTTTTTCGTAGAATGGAAACTCATTCACTCCTTTAAAGATTTCTAAGCTTTTAGTCCAGTTCCACTTAAATTTTCCAAACGGCTTTCTTTCGGTTTTGCTTCAGATGGAGATGGGAATACTTGGTGTAGATATTTAAAACTTTCTCCTTCTTTTTTCAGCACCTTCACAAAGTATTGAATCATCCACAGTTTTCTGTATTAAGGGGATACCAAAACTTGTCGTTGGGGGAACAAATTGTCACCCACAACATTTTTGATTCCAGGGATTGGTTCAGTCCTGGACGGCCACTCTTTCTTTGTCCAATGTTGTTCTCCGCATTGACTCTCCCGTTCGCAGGGAACGCGAGGATTGAAAGCAAGCCCATTTCTTGACCAAGTACCATATTTACAACTCTCAGATCTCCACAGAACATACAACCGTGTTTTACGTACTTCGTTTTACCCAATACATTTTTCAAATTGTCGCAGCATTCCTTGAAATGTATAGAACGGAATAAATAGGGTGAATCAGACTTACTGCCATTATGCAAAAGGACTGCTTTTAAATTGCCTTATGATGAGTTTATGAACAATCTCTCTTCAGCATCGTCCTATATTGAAGACTTGCACCAAGTCAGGAACAATTTTCAACAAATATGGTTCAAAGCCCACAAGTCTGTTGTGATACCCAAAAAATGAAGTGCTAGGAGCAAACATCTTCTTCTCCGATAGTATTGATCCGAGGATCTCAGCTGTATCTTTTGGTAGGTTTATATCTCTCATTGAGTTATTCAGTTCAGCACTTGAAGCAAATTCAGCATCAGGTTGAGACTCCTCTTTGACATCATGGTCACTTGTACCTGATTTCAAGAATGTTGATGAAGGCGGTGCAACCTTTAGGCCGCGATGTAAAGCGAGTCTTACTGATTTCAATGTTGAGTATGCCAAGTCCTTTTTGTTTTTGAATTGTAACGTGCAGTTTTGAACCAGCAAAAACAACAGTTTTCGGTGTATTTCGATGGTTCTTCGCTTTTGAACACTTGGAAGTTCACTAACATATGTCGTACAACCGTTTTTTAGGGCCCATCGCTTATCTTGATAGGCAATTGTTAGGCCGAAATGCATATACTAGACGTGAAATCTTTGCATGGCAATGATCTTCCCCATACAACTATCCTGCCCAGAGAAAAATTCATGCAATTGTTCCAAGAATACACTTTTTAATACTTTTTTTGAAGCTTGAGCCTATCATTTTGTGAAATTTACTTCTCATAGGAACGCCATGAATGAGGAGTGATTCGAAGATTCAGCAGCTATAAGGAGATTGAGTCCTATAACTGAAATTGGCTGGCGACACAACCGATTTTTTCGAAGTGCGTATCTAAGTTGTCTTTACCCCTTGGAGAATATGTTTCACATAAATGCAATTTAGGCTCTTATTTGCCCACTCCTGGAGTCTATTACTGTCGAAATTTTGCTGTAAATTTGGGTCGAATTTCCGCGTCTTCTTCTGGTGGTATTACTTTGAGGTCATTCTTGATGCGTCCTACAAATTTACAGATCTATCGTTTCAGTTCATCCCATAGATGTTCTATGGGATTAACGCCTGATGATTGAAGAGGGGAGTGGAGTTGTTTCCTGTCTTTGTAAAGAGGCTATTACATTATAATTCTCGAAGTATGCTCTGGGCCACGACCATGCTGAAATTGATAACTTCAACCAAATCTTACTTCACAAACGCTGCGCAAGAAGCTACTTTTTAGGATATCCATGTAGATACACAGATCCATGGTACACTCGATGAAATGTTTTCTTCCAATATCACTCGCCGTCATGCAGCGCCTGATCTGAACAGAGCCAGCTCTATGCTTGATCGCAGGAAGCACGTTTTTCCATTTTTAATAACATCTGCGCCATATTTTATTTCTGCCATTCTACCCAAAATTGTGAAATTTACAATCATCTGGAATTGACCTTACTTCAAAGAAATGGATCGCGCTCAAAAGTATCATAAGGTACATATGATACTTTTTGAATAACTCAGGGGTCTTGGCTCTATCGGCTTTAGTTATGGAAGTTTTTTCATGGGGATTTCTGTCCACTTCGGCTTTTCTAAGAAAGCAAAGTACGGTGTGTGGACGAACTTTTGTTTCCATGGTGTTTTCAAAATCATCCGTAGCCTACCGGGCCCTTAATGTTAGTTCCGAAATTACTTCCCCTACAATTTGCCCGTTGCTGGCGCTTACTGAGAACAAGATGTCTACTGGATATTGATCCATATCCTATACTTGGATCCTACATAGAAACACATGGGATGGGAATCTGTTTACAGATAAAGCAGATTTAAAATTAGACAACGAACAAATGCCTATAAGGTTACCTATAGAGAGGACCTATAAGACCCATAAGGTTAAGGTTATCTTTTGTCTAACTACGAACGATAAATTTTTGAAAGACTTGCTAATCTTACGACTATAGAAGTTACATTGAAAAAATTAAATACAAAACGAGTCTCGGTTGTGTTTAAGAGCATTTTTATCAGTTTATATTTCAAACGAAGATGGAAAAATTTAAACTATGACGACTGAATAATTAATTATTTTCTACTTTTCGAAGCAATCAATCCCCACGGTGGAGTTAATACCAGCAGCCTCTACAAATATTTCACACCGGGTAGTAATTTAAATTTTTCAAAGATATCGCAGCATTTAAGCAAGAATATATGTCTGAAGCTAAAAATTAAGGGAAAAACTTCCAACCGTAGTTCAATTTGAAATGTTTTCACGTTATAAGCTCCTGATCTCATATGGTCAAATCTCAGCTACTCATGCGGCGATCGCTTTCTTCAGTACCCTCATAAGTAAGACCAGTCTAGCAAAAACAGGAGGCGCCAATTCCAGTGATTAATTGCCAATCATTATAGACCGAATAGAACTCCACATTCATCAACTAGCTTTATGGTTTTACCTTTTGTTCTCTGAGGCGCGATCATCTAAACAATGCAATAGTGTCCGTACTTCATCGTCCTGTTGCTCAGCATATCTTTGGAATGGAAAGTAAACTGATCATTAGTTCGCTTTTATTACGTCATTAAATCGACCCATCCGAAACTGAGAAGAAATAACCATGGAGGAATCTAAGCTCGTTGTCAGTCAATCTGGAAGAGGAACCGAATCGAATGCGAGACGCAATCTTTGAAAATGAGATTCTAACTCGGAGTGTGAGTATCTACAACCGGGGGCAGAAGAAGGGCATGTTCTTACATACTGACCAAGCGATGACGGTAGACGCTGAGCTACTTGATATAAATGATCGTGATGGTAATGACCATCATCATACCAACAACAAATATCTTCAGCCATTGAAGAAAATTAACTTGTTACCAATTTGAAATTCGAGTTCTCCCAATGCATGGCAATTCATTGCTTAGGTCAATTTGAGCTGAAATGTTATACAACTTCGATGCACTGTGAGTTAATCAATAAACCTAATGAATTCTAATTCAGATTTGCAGACCTGAATGCGAGACCACGTTAGACGTAGCCAAGGGAATCGATGCTTGTGACCAAGGCTGTCAGTAGACCATTATGGCTCCAATAGTAGCTCCGTAAACGCAGAAATGAAAAAACTACAATTATGTTGAAAAAAATTACGCAAAAAGAAGGAATGGAAAAAATGAGACCATAGATTGGTTTTTTCTTTGGGAACGAGTTTTTCCTTCCAGCGGAATTCCCGTTAGGACGCATGATTTATTTATTTACATCTCGCCAGCATACGTCGACTGCAAAGTACCCTTAAACGCATTATTTCATTGTAGGTAGACACTGTGCAGCATCCAATCTTCATTAATGTTGTTACAAGCATAAATTGGCGCCATTGACGACTTTCCTGCAGATAATCTCAACACATTTGTGTTTTGTTTTGTTATTTTGATTAATTTTTTTAAAACTCATCATGAACGAAGTAGTGATCATTGTCTTGGTCACCATGTTTTCTTTGAAATAATCTTCTCTCGTTATACGAGCACGAAAGTGGTTTGGTACCGGTAATAGGTTCAACCAAAAATTGAAGTTAATCTGGGTTCATACATGCGTGGATCCTTTCGCAATACGGTTAACCCAATTTTCGAGTGCAACATGATGAACGCGCTGCCGAGTCGATAAAAATAATGTTCGAAACCCATTCGTTTCAGATAAAATGATTGACAGGCGAAATTATGTTGAGTTAGGCGACCTTACATTTAATGCTTGTAGTGTGATTGAAGGACATCGACTGGGAATAAAATCCATCGGCTTTTGTGCGATACTATTTTTATGAGTTGATACGTAGATTAATGGATGGGTAGGGCAATGGTAAGACTTAGCTTATGAGAATGTTACCCCGTTTGAGTAGTGCGTAAGATAATTTGCGAAAAAAATGATGTCCTAGTTTCGTTTGTGAAAGACAAAGTTTCCAGATCATCTGTGTGCCAATATAAAGGGTCGAAAAAATCTGTACTTTTCATTTTCGATAATAAAGTCTTTGAATAAATAAGTTTTCTGAAGATCGTTGAACGCATGACTTTTTTGGTCACAGCGTCTAAGATGTGTGGTCTGGGATGTATAGTTGAAAAATAAAAAAGAATAAGATACAAGTAAATTGCTGTATATTTGTTGCAATGGTTAAAATATGACGAATAACAATAAAAACAATTTGTCAGCAAGCAATATTAATATACAGGGAAATACGAAGTACGTCAAAAAGTATTTTCAATTTTTGCGGACTACCTATATGCGGTTCACGTTGGTACCCATGTTCCTCACTTATGCTGACAAGTTCGACCTTTTTGAATCTTCAGTTAATTTTTGACAGCTATTTTGATTGAACGTGTTTTGACTTGTGTTCGATGTTGGTCTATTCGAGATAAATCGATCAAAGAATCTGTATCAAACTTGGGATGAAAAACAACTTCAATGCGTGGAGGCATTCAGAATTTTGACTATATCATACGATGAGTATTATTAAAAAAATTTATATTGGCCAATCGTTTAATCACCGTTAGAAGAGTTGCTGAGAACTTAAACATATTGACTTGCTCTTGCCATTTGATTTATACCAAAAATATGGGCTTCAGACTGTTCGCCGAGACATTCGTATTCAAATTGATGAATTTCGACCAGAACAGCATCACAACAAGATTTCTAAGGAGCATTTGGAATATGTCTGTTAGTACACAAATAGCACTAGACGGTCATAACTGGTGACGAATCATAGGTTAATGGTTATGACGTGGAAATCAAATCTTAATAATCTCGATGGAAGCTACCTACCACAATTGACAAAAAAGACAATGAATCTTGACAAAAAAGACAATAAAAATCTATAATTGTATTCAACATCATGATAATGCCCATGCGGATATATCGTTGACAGTGGTCGAATTTTCTGCAAGAAAACTCGCTAATGGCACTGTGTTTGTCGAAATTGGCTTCCTATCATACTTTTTTGTTTCCCAAACTCAAGAGTACTTATTTGTTACATTTGTGTCTTTGTTTATAAGTCTGTCGTTTACACAAGTTGGTAAGCATCCTTTTATGTAGGCAGGAGTCCTTTTTCTATCCGGGTGGGAAAAAGCACGTGATTTTTCTATTATGAGGGACTCTATTGATGTGGTCCTGGACTTGTTTGTCTACTGTTATTGTTGCCTTCGTTTTTTATAAAGTTATTTCAGGGGCTCAAAATTATTTCCATATGAGAGCTTGGCAAGGTTTCATAAGATATCAAGGATACCGTAGATAAAGTAACTCAGGATAAAACCACCCGCTAAAGCCGGTGCACCGCCGAAAGGCGTAAGTGTACGATACAATTAAATATACGGGGAACGACTATCCATGCTAGAAAAAATCAAGAGCCCTGGGATCATCTTCAGCCATTAAGCTGCACGGCTGTACCCGTCTTACCCGTGACATACGTTTTGAATAAAAACGGTATCAAAGGTTAAGAATGAATGAACAGACCGGACAAATGAAATTCTGGTTAGAGAATTCAAGAAATGTACAACAAAACCATCACTGGTAGTGAAAGCAGATGACATTTCTTTGGAGGCATTCATTGGCAGGTTCACTCCCTTAGATACTAATCGTGTAATGGTTGCGCACTTTCATAACACAAAACAAGCCATTTGACATATTTTGACGCAAGATCTTCGGTTCTCTCTCAAAACACAGAGATCATCCACGACAGTGAATATCCTTTGAAATTGACGATAAATTCTAATTTGATTGAACATAATGATGGGATATCTGTTGCATCCATTGAATCCATCCACAATTCATCCATGTTTAGAAACTGAATATTTTGTTCTAGTTTATAATATTTTAGATTTTGTTCCTCCTGAGATTTTCTAGTTAATGAAGTCATTTTATTGTTAATGTAAATATTGCAGATAAGGATTTAATTTCATTTTAATTTAATGGCTGCGCGTACTATATCATCCCACCGCAGTACTAAATCTTCAATCTTTTCGAAACAATAGTTGTCAGTGGAGATTATGTCACAAATGGCACATATTGCTATTCTATATGCTGTGATTAACAATAAAATATCGCTCGATTATTTTTCACACGATTTCCTCGAATTGATTTGCACATTGGCTTACACAAATGATGATATGATCAATAAAAATTTAACTATGAAATTTCAATGCAAATAAGGACCGCCATCTTCCTAACAACTTTAGGCCGAAACATTTTTATCAGCATTTGGTAAGTTACTAGAGAAGTCAGTTCTTAACTGGCTAAACAAGTTTTTAAATTTTCTTCAATTTATACCTAAAGGTATAAAGATTTATACCTTGTGAATCCAGAGCCTTGGAAGAGAAGCTGTCTAAATGAATTATTTGGACTTGATAACCAAAAAGCGTTTGATACAGTATGGTATGATGTGTTTTTGGACAAAATCATTGAAAACAAATTTCCTGCATATTATATAACATTACTAGATGTTTTAGAAGGCCGAATATATGCTGTCTAACTATGAGGCACCTTATCTTATCAAGATATATCTCATCTGTCTGCTAGAGTTCCTCTAGGCTCATGCTTAGGCCCATTACTATTCAATATGTATATGTCAGATATGCCTTTCTCTAAAGCGGATAAACGAGTCACTTTTGCGGACAGTCGAGCGGAAAAAACTAATTATCAACTTGGAGACGCTGCTCAAAAAAGGATACCACTTTTTCATCGGTCGAAGATTAAAATTCATGTTCACAAAACCAAAGCCAAGGAAAAGAAACTTTTTTTTCAAGGAAAGGAAACCAAGTCTACGACCTAGTCCGTATGTAATCCTCGGTAAGCCTCTTGGTTATTCCTTGGTTGAATAGAATTTCATATCTTGGATAATTCAGGATAAGAAACTGACATTTCGAGATCATGTCAAATCGACTTTGATTAAATTGTCCGGTAATATTGGCGGTACAACCGTTGTTGAATCCCAAATCATTACTTGAAATGAATAAGATCTTCATCATTATGCTGCATGGGACCTATTGTTCCCAGGACCTCTACCTGAAGACAGGCGTAAATAAACCTTTTCATATTTTTCTGAAAAACTAAATGAACTTGCTGGAATGGATCATACCCAGATACATCGATCAAGTAAAGTGTTTGCGAAAGCTACCATCATTTTCAAATAATAATTTCTTGTAGTTGTCAGGCTGTATGAGTCTGTCGGTATTTGTAAACAAAACATGTTGAAGATAGGAGATGGAAAAGTAGGTGTGGAGAAATCTGCAATAAAATTCTCTTAAATTTTTTCTTCATACGCAATGGTTCACATATGCTATGACACCAAAAATCTTAAATATTATTAAAAATAATTCAAAGGTGTAATAGACTGTTTTCAATGCGAGAAATTTGGTCAGAAAATAATAAATTGTAATGAAAGGATAACTTCTGCTGCATATCTTATGGTAAAAAAATAAAATAAAAATTAAGAATAAAACAATAAAAAAATAAAATTCCTTTTAGGAAGCATGGATCGTACTGGTTAATGGAAGAAAATCGACTAGTATGGGACAAAATAATAAAAATGTTAAAAGAAAGTCTCATTCAAGTATAATTTTTTCAATAAACAAATTGTCTCTGTATCCCAGAGAACAGCAGCTTCGAGTTCCTCAGCTTTCCGAGAGTCGAGTGCTTTTTTTGTACCACTGAATAGAGCCCTATTTTCAAGCAGGCTCATAATGGTGAACAAACAAAATGGTGGCCTTATCTCCGTATTTCATTGAACTTTAGGCAAGAATTTTATTTGCGACCAATGAACATTATGTTGATCTTTGAATGGAACAAATTTTTTGTAAAGGAAGAAATGTAATCACTGGTGATAAGGTTTATTCATAAGGTCAATGGGGAGTTACTCATAGAACCATCCTAGCGGAGCTTCAAAAATTAATATTTCAGAATTGACAATCTAAACTATTAAATAACAAGCGTATTCGCGTTGTTTGTGGTCACTTTTGTTTAAACTTAAAAAATCACTCATCCAATCATGATTTTTACATCAAATAGACATAAGTGTTGGTCGTATTTTAAGGACTTGACAAAGGGTAACGTCTTTAATTGCAACGGTGATCAATTTCCAACAATCCATGCAACTCGAAACAATTCGCAAAAATGAAAAACCAAAACAAAAGATTCAATCGAAATGAGGTAAAGGGTAGAACGCGAGAGATCCTTAATAGATTATTTCTGGTATGTCCCTGAATGTAAGAATGTTGAAAAATTTTAAGATGTAAATTTTTGATTTCTGTTTAGGGCTCGTCTAAAATTTAAATTCACCTTTATAGTGTTTGGCAGTTATCATGACAGTCAATTAAATTTGCGTTTTTCGGGTACATAATGTGATAAATAAATAGACTAATATGTTTTTTAATTTTAATTTGAAATCTAATGACTTTTGTTGATTAATGCCGGAATAATGTAATTATTTTCAACCAAAATCACGCTATTCTGCTACAGTCTCCCGATTGTATCCCGAATCAAACACGCTTTTCCACCACCTGCTGTGCTATCAAAATATTTTACTTCCCAATAAATGTACCATCCATTGAGTGTTTCAATTGAAACTGTAGCAAATAACCAATAAAATAAGATCCATTAAGGGAAATGAATGAAAAGTACTCGTATATAATACTCAAACTCCTGCGGTTTCCTGTCGTCGTTGCTGTTGCTCATTTTTTTCGCCTCTCAGATACTTTTCAAGCGTCACACTTTACAAATTCCAATAATTTATTACAAACGCTGGCGAGGACGATGATGATGATGATGAAGAGGATGATGATGCAGCAGCAGCCTTTTAGCCTTTTTACATGCTTCACTTCCTTCAGCGTTTAGTGGTCGCCTGGGACTTTTTGTGTTACTGTGGTTTATTCGCCGCACACTGATTATCTCAGCAGGACATCCGATTTGCGATACTAGTTCACAAAACGATTGGTAAATCGTAACAAAATAAATAATTCCGTTTAGCAACCATTAAGGGATTGGCGTGCAAGAAAAACGAACATTAGCGGATAAGACTTTTGTGAGGACCCTTTTAAATCGGTTTAATATTTTGCATTTGTGTGATGGTGCTCGACTGGGTCCATGGCCATTGTCATGCGTCTTGTTTATTGATTAGAAAGACTTTCACAATAGGCATTGTACTGTACAAAGGATACTAAGGAATGCGAACAATCGATTGTTACTGTTTAGTTGATGGTCCATTTGTGAGATTTGGTTTGTCTTATTACTCTAAATAGTCGTTGAGGACAATGCTACAAAGAAGATTATCGTGGAAAGAATTGTAATCTTCTTCGCAGGACTTAGAAGGGTGCTTGTGTGATTTAGTGGGTAAATTGAAGAACAGCTCATATGCTCGCTAAGTTTATTCCTTCCAACGCCAGACGTGAATGACAAATCTTTTCCTTCATGAAATCGTGCAAGCTTTTTCTTAGAACACAATCTGCTTGATATTAACATCCAAAGTCAGGTAATTCTATCATGCTAACGACGATTGTCTCTGTCATCAGAGATTCCATGGTTGATCCGAGTATCTGAAGGAATACAAAACCTCTCAAACAATTAGTGTCAAACGAATCTTTCCACTTTGATACACTCTTGACGTTTTGTATGTCTTCGTGTTGCTAGTTTCAGTTTAGATACTAAATATTACCGTGGCATTCAGTGCAAGGCGATTTAGTCTAAATACATCTGAACAACCAGTTACAGGTGTCTGAAGAAGGAAGATCTGTTCACGGCGTAGCATGATTCTAACCCGGGTTACGTTCACGGTGGTAGAGCTCCAAGAAGTTTCTCCTTTGACACGAATCGCTTAGCCTGCCAATGGTAGAGGCACTAACACAAAACAACAAAAATATAACAAAGACAAAAGAAAAAGTTGAAATTGGAATAGCTGCAGAATGTGTTAAAAGGCGACGAACCGCATAATAGACAGACACTGATGACTGACAATAATGATGACAACGTCGAGACGAGATATTGCAATGCGGTACATAGCGTGACTTTTCATTTGAACGCGATACATCTCTTTTCACGGACATTACATCGAGGAAAAAGGTGGAAAAATAAACGGACCAAGACCGAGGACCGCCACCGAACAAAACGACCATAAGACGTTTGTTTGGAAATGCCGAAACCAAGATATCATTTTCTAACTTACTTCCATTTAACATTTAAAGCATCACGTGCTCATAATGGGTTGTAAGCTCTTTTCATTGTATCTATGGATATTGCGTTATCCATGGATACTTCGAACGATTTGTTGGTTGCTATTTGGTAGAATGCTTCTTTGCTGGTACCAAGAGCGCCAGCCAAAAAGAGTAGTGCGTGAAAATGGCGGGCAAAGTTGTTAATTTATTTCCAATAGCGAGCATTTAATTTTGCAAAGGTGAATGGGGATTGTTTTAAAGGCTCAATTGAATTTTTATTCCACGCAGAACACTTATTCCACGCAGCATGCAGTATGTCCCCACATAAGTGGACCTTCTATCAGCAAACTAAGATTGCAACATTGAAAAGTTGTCTAGCATTTCCAGAGCGGCTTAGCGCGTGGAACAACATTCATTCCTCCAAGGAGTTCACCTGACTTCAGCTGGCCGTCAAGTGGATATTAAATTTTCCACCTTGACTAATCATCGCCTGCAGATATCGGTGCAGTCTCATGACCACTTAAATTCTTCTTGGACGTGGCTAAAAAGTCAAGCTCGTATACGCATTCGGGAATATCGCTCATAGGAAAGCGTTTAGTCTGGCTCATTACCCTACAAACATAATTTCGCCTTCAGCCTGAGCATGATTTTCGTTGAGTTGTTTCGCTTTTGTTTTGGTTTCTTCTTGTGAAGATCAATCTTGAGATGATTAGTTCAAAGATCACAGGGTGATGCAGAATCAAATAGATAAACGCCATGGAGAACTGATCTGAGGCGTTTTTTTCCTAAGGAATTTAAATTTTTGGGATTTTTTAGTATGCAGATTCGCACAAAAATTTATTTTGAACTTATTTTAAAATGTTTCAAACAATTTTCAATTTGGTATTGTTGCTTGGGCCAGTCAGGACTTGCATGTTTTTTTTTGATTTGTGGCTGTATTCAGTCATTTTCTCTGCTCGTTCTGCAGAAACGCGTCCTTTAAAAGAATGAAGCGAGGCCCAGTGTATCAATGCATCAGTCTACAAATTTTGAGCGTCAGCAACGAACAAACGAAAATCAATTTTAAATCAGCTTCAAAATGGTCTTTTTATTAAATAAAATTTCAATAGAGATTTCAAAGCAGAGAAATAATAATAAAGAAAAATTATTTGATATAAGTTTATCATGATTATTTATTTTTTTCGGAGCATGATATTTTTAGTGAACCAGATAAATAATGGCTGCCCTTCGCAACGATTACAATATTATGACACTTTATTATACTTATGGCCTTCTACGCTGCATCATATGCCTCGCTAATTCCAGATTTGTGTTTCAAGCACTCGTTCACTATGGAAAACAACTTCTGATCAATTATTTATCATTGATGTTCTGAATATTTCATGATTTACTACTCAATTTTTATTTTAAATACCATGCATCTTTAAGACCAAGTTCCACATATTAGCTATAAGAAGATTTTCTGGACCATAATATGGTTACATTGTGCGCAACAAAATATAAAATTATAAAATTGGGTAGATATGCCACCTCCTTCCTTGGCTCTCATCACAAAAATCGTTTCATGAAACTATCTTTTGGTTTCCAACTTCCTGTCTTCTCCGAACCTCGGCTTACCCACTATTCAGAGAAGTGGATGCTATGCTTCACCATCTGCGTTATTACTCCTTTAAAGTACATCACAGAATTTGGTCCTCAAGGTGCCGTACTTGTAAAATTTCTCTATCTTTTGATCGCGTCGTTCAAATTCGAAATCTGAGTAGCTTCATTCCATTTGCATTGATTCAGCTGTGGAAGTTTGCCCACTGGAGTATCTGATCCTTTTGAAGACTCTTTTCAAAATCAATTATTTCGTAAGTTTATTGTTGTATTTGATTCACTGCTGGTATCCATTCCGTTTAGCTGACGGATTGATTTTGGTGACAGTTTTCAGGATACTCTATAGGAAAGCGGTCAGCATTATTTGTGGATGCTTGTATAAGGATTCATTCTTTACACCCGCATCGAAATATTTGATGAATTCTAGACTAGCAAATGCGGAGCATTGTTTTTCTTTGGACGCAAAGAAGTTGTCCAAGCCAGAAGTAAGTACTTTTTGGGATGCTTGTGTGAGGGTCCACGCTTCACCTGCGTGGTATCAACGCCTGGGTCATATGTAGTACTGGCCTTAGCGGACATTTCCGCTTTTTTGTGAGCTGCAAGGTATACAAAAAAAAACCAAGTAAAGTGCGATATTTGCGGATCGAACTCATTGTTAAATTTCACTAGTTTCGTTCTTGAGTCTCGTTGATTGTATCTTAAGTTATTCACAGCTGTCCATACGCGCGGTCTTTTCAAAAAAAAATATCAGCAACTTTATATCCTTTTTTTTCCAAAAAATAATTATTTATTCATCAATATCTACTTTGTCCCCTTTCAAATAAACCCCATCAGACATTGCACACATTGCGCCAAGGTTTTTCCTAATCCCTGAGGCACGTCAAAAAATAAAATTCCTTATGATCTTGTGCAGCTGCTCTTCAATGCACTGCGTCGTTCTTTCATAGGCCTCCTCAGTTTCGGGAATAAGAAAATGTCAGGGGCCTGGCCCCCTGTTTGGGGATTACCGTGGCTGTGGTATCATGTTGGTGTTGTATTTGTTCAAAAAACAAAAAAGGAACCATCCCTTATCTGGCAGGGGCGTTATCATGGTACGAAAGCCAATTTTTATTTTCCTTAAGTCCGGGCGTTTCCGGGAAATTGCGCATCACATGCATGTAATATTCCTCATTGACTGGTCTAGTCCATTCATGAACTCATGGTGCGCTACGAAACTGCATTCGAAGAAAGCTCATTAGGTACCAACCCCGCATTCGAAGAAACTTGTAAGCAAAACTTTCACATTCGGCCGAACTTAGTGCGCTTGTTATGGCAGCTTATATTGGGATGGTTGATTATTAGTTACCCCATCAAAACCATGCCAGGAGAATTCGCAATCAGCTATGACACTCTACAAATTTGGGTCGTCACGGAAATGGTGCAAGAACAAGTTTATGTGACGCTGCTTTTGGTCCAAATTGACTAATTTTGACACAAATGTCGCGGCGACCCATCATGACCCATCATGACATCTCAATGACATGAGCCAATCGATATGTTTAGGTCCTTATCAACTTTCCGATCGGTTATTCGGCGGTTGGTCGATATATATTCTCTACTTCTTCAATATTTTCTTCACTTTATCATTTTTTTCGTCCGTTGTTGACGTGTTCGGGCGTCTGGCATGCTGTTCGTCATTCACATCTTCTGGGATATTTGAGAACATTTTCTACCATGGATAAACGTTGTTATTTGCAAGTTTGTTTAACAATATGCCACAGTCAACATTCGGAATACATTCGCGCATTTTAAGTTCTTTTTAACAACAAATTTGATACAGATTTTTTGATCAAATTTTTGGAATAGAAAAAAATCGAAGACAAACTAAAACGCGTCCACACAAGATAGCTGTCAAATATTGAGTGATGATTCATAATAGCCGAACTTGTAAGCATGAGTGAGGGAAATAAGTACCAATATAACAACATAAAAATATCGGAAATCGAGTCAACGAAGCTAGCAAAGATTAAAAATTTTTGATGCTTTTTAAACGTACCTCGTATTCTATTTGGCCTTCATTTTTCTCTAGTCTTAAATATTTCTTTTTATTTTTATTGACTTTAAGAACAATTCTGATTTCGTACTTAATCAGAAAAACTTGCTTTTTGTGACGAGAATAAGTGCGGAATAGTGCTGATGTAATCTATGTAGGCTACTATTTGACTGAAAACCCTAAGGCGTGCAAAGTAAGTGGTATGGACGTAGTTCTTGTTGCGTCCATCCATCAATAAGATATTGTTAGTATAGTATTATTGTTATATATCGTATTGTTAGTTAGTATATCTTGATAGCATAGTTTGTACTCCATTGTTTCACAATAATGTAAGCTGATTTTACAACTTCCACAGCTTGGTCGATATTGGCTCGTCAAAAAAGATCAAGGACTGTATTACTAATAACGTGCTGTCAGTTTTTGGTTAGTTTCATAGCTCACTTGTGTAAAACTTATTGCTAATTCACGAAGAACTGATTTGCTCATTCGCGAAAAAACATGTTTTGATTTCGCGAAACAGTGATTTCGAGTGGTTCCTCATCCATTCAAATTTTACCAATCAAAAAAATACAGACGATGTGTGTCGTCGGAAACGGATTGAATGTATAGAAACTTCTAAACTAAGTTCTGTCAAGTTTTCCAAAATCATCAAGGAAATATGCAGCCTGATATTGTAACGACGGAAAACGTCTTCTTTCCTTTTGTCCGATCTCCAATGTTGTTTTTACAAATATTTCGAATATGTTGGAAATCACAGCTAGCTTAGCGTTCTGTTTTCAATTTTCTCGATTAACCTCATTACATAACGACAGATCCAGAGCTGTTGTAAGCATAACAACAGATTCAGACACTTTTCCTGTGACATGGCACATGTAAGAACTTATATCATCGGTTGCAAATAGTTACTCAAAAACTTCATTGCTGGATTTGAATACAGGTGAATACATAAGAAGACAAAGGATTGCCTGTTAGTCGATCATATTGAAATCTTGTGGTTCAGAACTATTTTTTCCTACAATATTTCGATTTGAGTTCCCAATTTTCACATTAGTCCTCTTCTTCTAAGATATCCGGAGTCATTTTTAACTTTCACCGTGAATAAGGATCTCTTTCATCGTGTAAATTTAACGTCGACTCGGGCATATGAGCTATAGCGGTATGTTGGCCTGTTCACAGAGCTCAGTTTAGTGAATCTTTTGCCCATTTGAACCGATTTTCACCATAGAAATGTTTCACTAATCGAGATAAAGGATCATCATCATTGTCACTTTCTGACTGTTGGTTCTCCAGAGTTGGATCTTATCTTCAGAAGCATTTTCTTCGGTTTCTGAGTCATGATCATTTTGCTCCATTACAAAGATTTCAGGAACATTTTCAACTTTTGATCCGCTTGGGTCTTTCTTCGCCAGATTAGTTCAATTTGAACATTTTAGAGCCGTTTCCTCGTGTTTGCAATGCATTCCTAACTCCCGACTTCATACGCGTCTCTTGTTGGAGGTGCGGAATTACACATTGTACGTATTAACTGTAGAAATAGGAAAAACAATGTCACATAATTTCTTTAGAAAGTTACTTTAGTGGTGACATACGGTCTAAGATACCGCTGGCAATCTTTAGACTGATGTGAATTGACGACTTGGAATCATCTGACATTGCTATTCTCCTCTATGGCGTAGACGCAACTAAAATCAGAGCTACTCAGGCATTGAAACTATAGAAGTGCGGAGAAGGGGGTGAACTGACATTTCTCTGATGCCGCTTGTCACAACAACATGTTAAAATAGAAGCCGCTTGTCTGCGTAAATCTGACATAGCAAAAACATTTCAGCAGATGAAACAACAGACCAATTCAGACCAAACTTAACAGGGAAATCCAGACCAAAAAAGTGGGATAACCTACAAACTATGCTACGCAGTGACAGCCGGTTGGGATGGATCGATTTTCCAATAAGGACATAATAGTTTTATCAATTAATAAGACAGAGAAATTTTTGAGATATTACGTTCAAATTGTAGGTGTAGTGCAAGCGTTACATTGTTTGAATGAATTTCGATTTCGGTCATATGACCACCACCAGCCCGTTTTCAGCGGTAGATATTTGGACCCAATTTTCCACTACTCTGGCACACATTTCAATCGAAACGTTGGCATATTCGCGTTAGATGTTATCTTTGAGCTTGCCTAAAGTCCCAAGATTTGTTGGCATAGACTAGTGGCTTGATATCACTCAATAAAAAGGACTCCAATGCCGTTAGATCACTTAAACGAGGCGGCTATTCGACCGGCTATTCGACCGCTATTCGTTTCTCGAGATTGCACGTCCACCAAATTTGCCCTTCAATTAATCGGATGTGAAGCAGGTTAAAGGTTGTGAATTGGCTGGTGGCACGATTTTGTTCAAACCAAATATCGTTGATGTCACGTTCATCCATTTCTGGCCACAAATAATCTTCCAACGTAATACGGTAGCGCTCTACATTGACGGTAACGTGATGGTGGTTTTCATCTAGGAACTATGACCCAATCACACCTTCGGCATTAAAACCACACCAAACAGTAATTTTTTGCGGATGCAACAATGTCTCAAGAAGCCCATGTGGTTTCGTTGCTGACAAGTAACGCATATTTTGCTTATTAACGAAGCCATTAAGCCAGAAATGAGCTTCATAACTGAAGATGATTTTTCAATTAAATTCTTCATTTTAATCAAGCTGTGCCAAGACTCAACCGGAGAAGTTTTGGCATTTCGAATAACCAAATCGATTTAGTGCTTAAGTCAATGTAAAGTTGTAAGCATGTCGGCCAAGATCTTTCACAGACTACGCCACAGTTTCGTTTTAGCGATGTTCAAACTCTCTTGAGAACGACGCAGAATCGACTGGTTTGACTCATTTTGATTCGATGCACTTACTGTTGCAATATTTCCTTCATTTCGAGAGTTACGACTTCTTTTTAGAAACGGAAGTTCCAACAGTGAAAATTTGGACTCAAACTTATTCACTATAACACGCATAGCCTGTCGGGTGGGACAATTTGTACAGTCCAAAATTAAAGTAAGCGCTCTTAAAGTTGCGATAACCGACTGTACATTTCAAAACGATGCTGTTTCGTTTAATTTGCCATGATCAAAATGTTGATGTTAACAAACGTTAATTAACAGTATTAAAAACGTTTAAGGGTGCATTCATATAAAGATACGAAATTGTTATGCCCCTAATGGAGCACCAGATACATTGAAAATCGCACTATGTGCAAAGTGCCTATATGGTAAAGGCTTACTAACATATCACACTCATATAACTAACATAAAATGCGGAGTTGCTCTCTGTTTGAATAAAGGAAACAATTGCTTCAGAATTTTCTATCAGTGATTTCTTCAATTTTTTCGATTGCACTGGAAAAGAATCATTTATTATTTGACGATCCAAAAGAGAATACTGAATATTTTTTTTAGTCTGATATAGAGTCTTTCATTAAGCGTTGATGTCCATGTCCACAACATGACGTTGATGTCCTTACAATAGAATTCAGTCCAAAAGAAGTTGGTAATCATCGACGTATAAAATGTCGTTCTCGAAGAAATATGTGACTTCACAACAAAAAGTAACTTTATCGGAATGCATTATGCGCTTTTGGATCTCACATGGTTGGTATCGTCCCTATTCGTGAATTTTGTTAGTTCAAGTACCCGAAAATGATCCTATTCATCCGGAAATTAGCCTCATCGCTGAAGATGATTTAGCCATGAAAATTTGGGGCAAAGTGTCAACTGCTCCAGAGACCATTCTGCGAACAATCGTCGTTATTTATGTTCGTTTCCCTTTAGCTTCTGGTCATGTCAATTGTATTTTATACAGGTGCAGGTCTAAGTCACGACGCAAAATTCACGAAATTGTGTTTCGTGAAAGGCCGAGTTCTTGTGAGCGACGCAAAATCGGCTGTCTCGGATTATCCTGCACACTCTCACGGACAGCGGTGATGTTTTCGGTAGATCTTGCGTTTCGTTGAAGGACGGGTGTTGATTGATCGTTTATTGAACCAGGGGACTCGAATTTATCATTCACACTGCGAATAGTCCTCTCAGAAGGACGACTATGGCGACCGTAACATGGGCGAAGTGTTAGGAACGTTGCCCGAAAAGAACACCCATTTTGTATTACAATTTTATCATTTGCACGTTTTGTCGAACGTTATATCCACCCATGGGGATTTGGTAAAACATACAGAACAAATGACAGCAATTTGACAGATGTAATTATTTTTATTCGTGTTTTATTCCGATTTGGAGGCTTTAGTCCATTCTTTGCAAACATTCGATTCCATTTCAAATATTACAAAAAAACTTGTTTTTACATAAATTTACACAAATGAAAAATATGTAACTACGCAGCAAACATGAAAAGTATAAATTCAAAATTGCTGATGATTTCAATTCGGGAAAATCTCAATATTAATCAAATTAAAACAGTTAAAACAAATCAAAAGGGTCGAATGCCACAACGAATAAAGAGGACCAAAGAAATAGCGAAGCATTCAAAGTAAAACAACAGAGGAGAGTAAAAGAAGTGAAAGTCCTAGGTGTAGCAGGTTGAAAACGCCAAGGACGTGAATACAGAAGACTGAATTTACAACAAAGAAGAGTCGGTGGGAACAAGCAGTCACCATTGAACATTCAACAAATAGGAGCTGAGCGAGAGTTTTTTACGAAAATCAAAGAAAGAAAGACAGGAAATTTATATCGAGTGCGCTCCCAATATACACACTTGTGCTCAAAAAAAGTCGAGCTCGATGATTTTTGCGTTTCAGTGTTTCTCTGTTGTTTGCCGATAAGAACCGTTATCTAACAGGACTTGTAAAGTTGGTTTTCTATTTATCCACGAAAAAAGACTAGATTGCAATCGATTAGCGATGATTCAGTGACGATTGCTCAGTAAGAAAAGCGAATGTGTAGCGAAAACGATGGTGTTGACGGAAAAACAGAAAATTGACTTGATTGTCTATAAAAAGCAAAATAAGTCAAATTTTGCTGTATCTAAAAAATCAAGTGCAACGAGTCATAAGTGAGAAGATTGTAAGCAAAATATTTTAGAACAGGTAGAATTAAAGATGACACATAGTCCGATCATCTTTGTGGTACTGTTTTAAAACAGTCACAGAAATTGCTGCAGAGTTAAGGGAAGTTCATAACGACGAATTAAGCACCGCAACTATAAAGTGACGTCTCAAAGACAACAATTTGAATGCACAACCTCTTCTTACAACGACAAAATTGGTCAGCAAATGATTGATTTTCTCTAATGAAGACCAAACCCAACAACATGCGGAAATTGAGGAAAATGGTTGAGGATACATGGTACAATGAATCTTCACCAGCACTCATAAGAAAACTGTATGAGCGCATGCCTTCACGAGTACAAAGTGTTGTAAGGGCACACGGCGGACACCAATTTCTATAAATATCATCCTGTTGTACCCTGGAAAGGTGTTTTTGATCCACGATCTCCCTTATGAATTCTTATGTAACTCCCTAATACAAATATATATTTCATTCCCGTCACTGAAATTATTTTGTGGTTATCATATATCAATAATATATATATAATATATATGTAATAAATATATAAGATATAAATATATAAAAAAATATGATTTTTTCTTTGACTTAAATGTTAAATCAGATTCATGATGAAAAAATTCGTGTAAGAAGAGATTAAGGTGTACACATATAGTGCGGGGGTCACTATGAAATTTTCAAAATCACTATGAAATCCGTCAAAAAAGGAAAGAAAACGATTTTTCCGAACCGATAAAAAACAAAGTCCCATTAAAAGTTGAATGTATTACGTTGGATCTTCTGGGTCAACTGGTTTGAGGTTTTGTTCTGGAAACTATCAAAAAAGTTTTATTTTACTAACGCCCTGTCTGCAGTCATAGACCGCTCCTTTTAAAACTCTAACGTAATATCCACATATGTACGCGTCATTTTCGATTTTCCATTGGTTGAATGCAAAACAACACAATTCCGGCGAAGTTGCATTGAATGCATGCATACTAACGCGATTCAGTCAATGTTGAATTAATTTCTCATTTATCTCTATTCCGCCCTCTCCATTTCTGTCCTGGGCTTTTGGTTGGTTTCGTGCGAGTGGGAGGTGTAGTCATGGTTAAATAATTTGTAAAATGCCTGAAGAAACGCACGCACTATTTTCACGCGCGCATACCATATTTTCTAGTTTCTTGGACCAGTAAACAAATGCAAATGTATCTATGCATGCACGAGTATCTATGATGAAAGAAATATCTTTTAGATGCATTCGCTGGCTGCCACCTTGCAATCTTAGCGTTGCCCTCTCTTGCCAATGTGATTTATTTGAATTTAATGCAGAATGATTTGTAAAAGGACTGTTGGATTTCTTTCTGCAAAGGTTGGGACCGCTTAAAACGGGTGGAGAATAACTTTATTGATGTTGACAAGGTGCGCCTGAATGAAATTACTCACCCACATATGATGTTGCTACATCGCTGGAAATTCGCTCTCACACAAATGAATTTATGATGAATTGAAGCAAAGAGGATGCGATTTTATTTATTTCTATTTATCAGAGTGCGGGAAGTTTCTGTTTTAGATTGTTTTCAAATGGTGAGAACAGGAGGTGGGGACAAATTTGATTTTAATATGATTTAAAAGTTACGTTCAGTGTTTGTAATCAAAACCTCTTAACATTGCAATAACTCTTCAGACATGCAGACAAACATTACATGGAAAAGTGATCAATTTGCAAGTGATGAAATGTGGGAAATATTTGCGGAATTCTCATGCACGTGAATTTGAAAAAAAACTTGGTATATAAATCAGATATCAATATTGGACATATTCACCACAAAATGGGTTTTAAAAATAAAACATAATCCACGGTAAACTAGCACACAATTATTAATTTCCATTTTGCAAATAATATGCAAATTCCGCCCGTTTAAAGTCCTCTTTTCGGCTTTATACGCAAACGTACAACTTTTAATCAGGCTTTTATCCCGTGGTATCCATAAAAAGTTTATTAACTCGTGTTCATGTCAATTAAACTTACATTCAATGAATAAATTTGAATTTGTTTAAACCTCTCATGTCAACGCGAGACCTTGCATATGAATGCCCGTAAGCTCGTCAACGTGCTGATAAAGCGCATGAAATTCGAAAACACCTTTCGATTGGTTATTGAATACGCGCGCCCGGTGAGGATACCACATATGGTTGGGATGCGGTTAGTTGAGTTTTCTCGTTAGTTCACCTGAACAGATACATTCTCGGTCCGCCGATATAAAATGAAGAAATTGTCGCCCGTTTTTTAACCGCAACGTGCGAATGGGCTGTTATGGAAAAATGGCAGAGTTAAGGATATTTTGCGTTGACATTTAGCAAGCATTAAATATAACTGCTCTATCGTAAGAAATTTTTAAACAAATTACCTTTGCTCCATTCGCTTCATTCGTGGACCACATAGCGCCTGTTGGCGATAAATTCTTCATTGATGTTAATAATTTCAGCCACAGGTAATCAACCACATCTTGATTTGAATAATATTTCGAGATTGACCGCTACTGTCTTCTACGGTCTTCTCTGAAAATATCTATTAACTTTGAACTAGGAATTACTTGGCAATTTTAACTTCTTGCAGAAAAAAGGCTTCACCTCTTCCAAGCAATACGGAAGCCCGTGATTACCTACCAGCACATCCCCCTATGACAGGCTATAAATCATTCAAATATTTGAAACAGTAATTAAAAGATCAAAGAGCCCATTCGAAACGATCGTTTTTGGGTATCCAATTAAATAGCGCCATCCAGTTTTCCCAGGAAACTCGAAATTACAAAGAAAGCCTTCATCGGACCATGGCAAATTAACACAGCCACAATTCTTAGATTCATTTCAATTTCGTGTTGTTTCTTTTCATTTTATTTCATTTCATTTCATTTCTAATTAGATCGGCTGCTTCAGAGGCACTACCAATAGATGGTTTTGTGTGGTAAGGATGGACATGGTCCATGATCCCGACTGCCATGGCGGTAACAGTGGTAACGGCGGTCAATTCTTGTGAACAGCCCCGAGTCGTTCTCGTATGATAGCAAACTATTATATGTATGATGAATTAGAATAAAAATAATTTCCATAATTTATTCACTAAAAGTCGTCGGCGGCGTCCGCCTTTTCGATTATTACATTATCCGTGTCCATCTTGCAGCCAACAACGTGATGGGATGGGAGCATTCGCTAAGGTAAACTTGGCCTCCAGTTATGATGACGTGAGTGAGTGAGCCGATCCGACGATTAAGCTTGTCTTGAAAGACGTCTTGAGGGAATGATCGCGGTATTTACGAATGATGAGCAATAGATGAGGAAAGGAAGTCATTAATGTACAAAGGAAAGGTGACCCTGATTGTATTCAGAAGGATGAAAAGTTAGCGCCGGGACTGTAGCTGTTGTTAACTGAAGGGGTTCGTATTGCTTTGAAGAAACGTTGATGGTGGTTTTATGTGATATTCGCATGAGAAAGTTGTTGCACCTTAATGCCGGCTCATAAACTATCGAAATCTCCTTTAGCCCCCAACTTAAATAGGTAGATCAGGTTTTCTTTTTTTAACCCTACGACTCGGAGGACTAGGAGAAAAACTGGACCCTAGGAATAGGAGAAAACCTGATAAAAAATATCTAAGACTGAAGTCAGAACGATTCCATTAACAGAATTTGTGTCTTAAAGATTTTTTTCATTTTTGATCGCCAGAATCTAAGAAATTGAATGGACAACTGCCAAATGATCTTGGCTGAGTTTTTCAATGGGTAAAATGTGATTGAATGCAGTAAAATAAAATTTTCCAACAATTTTCTATAAAATTGATTAAAAAAAATGATCCGATTTGTATCGCTCGTTAAGTCTCAAAACTGTTTTCTCAGCCTAACGATCAAATATTTTGCATATAGGTAACTTAGAAAAACCCCCTTTTCCCCACCCTACACAAATGGACGATGTCAACATTTATCAAATTAAATTTGACAGCCAAATTATATCATTATGCAGAACTTTACCATTGACTCTGCTACATCTATTATGAGGAAACGCAAAAGCAGTAAGAAAGCAACATTCAAAATATATCCCAGGGATACTAACTAAAGTTAGTATACATCCAGAACAAGGAGTTATCTATACATGGACTTAAAAGAGTGTAGCTAAGATGCAATAAGTTTGGTTGATTGATTGTATAACTAAGACAAATGTCTGCCTTCAATAATTAATAGTGCTCCCATTGTCGCATTAACTGGAACATTCAGAATAAATCGGTCTTTATAAGAAAGACCGATATACTCTGTCTTTATTATTCTTTGCTATTAGATGTCCCAATTCCTCTTCGATGAAGAAGCCACGCCCGACGCAGCCTCTTCGCCTGCGAGCGAGTGAAGAGTCTGCTCGTTCACCATTCGCGTTTTATGCTTATTTTCCTGTAACGTTCCCCAAGTATGTAACGCTCCGTGAAGGATCCCTAGCAAATACCCTTAAAGTCCTCTTGCGGACCCCCATGCAAGTCACTACTCGTCTCGAGATAGACGTTGAGGAAAATATTCAATTGTTGGAAAGTCTTGGAAGGCACGGTGTCGTTGTTTTTTATTTTCAGGAGGCCTTAGTTACTGCAATCCTCGGTTGCAATGTGTCCCTTGTCAGGCTATCGTCTCTGGTCAACCGCGTTCTCGATGGATGGTTCCAGTATGAAGGTTAGGTTATCAGCGATTAGCACCCCTGCGAGTCTACGATATGCTTTCTGGAACAGCAAGCGTTCACCGTAGTGTTACGAAGGTGATGGCGTATCAAAGCCTTCCCAGTACGTATTACATTCTGAATCTTAAGCCTCTATGTCCATTATCTCTGAAGCCTTTTCGACCATGTTTGTTGAAAAGACTTCGTTCTATTTCTGATGCCTGAAACAGTCTCTAGGCTAACAAGTGGAAGGTTGCTAAAAAAATGATTGAAGATATATCTTTGTGCTCGAAAAAAAAAACAGATGCGCCTAGTTCGATATTCAAAGGAGGAGTATTCCGTCTTTTGACTTTTACGTGAATGTATTCAGGCGAACTCCCATCTTCTCGGAGGTGACAGTGGTTCTTTTGGAAAATTTGCAATAGAGTTCTTGGGTCAATTTAAGATATTTAACGAAGAATCTAATAGTTTGCTTGGATTTGTCGACTTGGCTGGCCCTAATGCTGGACTTCGCCATCCATAACACCTCACGTAAAACGTACAGAAATCAAGTGTAAATACGAAATTATTCAATAAAACGGATATGAAATGAAAATTGAGACATGGCAAAAAGTATGTTCCGAAATAAGTAAATAAGTATATTAATGCAAAAAGAGTGACAACAAAATGTTGGTATATGAGACAGATGTACCTTTGTAATTACAAATTGAGGTCTCAAACTTGCGCAGGATAGTCTCTTATTTGGTATCAGTTTGTCTCTTATTCTGCATGGTTACGGTTAGTGCAGATCGGTTAGTCAATTTTATGACGGTATTCATATGTTCTCTCATTTCTTGTGTGCTCTGATCAATCAAACCAAAGGCCTATCAGCATTAGAGAACGTACATCAAGAATTCTCATCTAGTTTTTGTGACTAAATGACTAGGACACGTAACTTGAGTGCAATTGTTAAGATGAAAGGTGGCATACAATCTATACTAAAGCATGTTTTTTTCTTGCTTTTTTCTGCTCAGGTTGGGGCTACTTAGGGGGTGTGTAAGCAGTAAATAATTAGCTCAATTTGTTTTCTTCACTATCAAATATTGTCCTTCAGGCATGTCACAAGGCTGGAAGGTAATACCGCAAATGTGGGTCATATCTGATCTGAAGTGAACATTCAAGAGAAAGATTTAAGGATACCAAATGAGAGATTTGGAATTTCGCTACGAATAGAAGCGAATCCCTTCTGGATGCCTGCATATCTAGTATCCATCTTTTTGTGGAGGAGTTTGTTTTCTGGTTGATTATGCCAAAACTTTTCAGTCTGGACATTGAAACATGAGAGCTTCCTCTCATATTTCGATTGATTGAAGTTAATAATCGCTGCAAAATCTTTGACACCGGTTTTATTCCGAAAGTTTTGACATATGCCCAGAAAATCCTCGAAACCCGTTATCGTGGTTAAATTATTAGCGGCTGGCTCAAGAATCGGAGATTGGTTGGTTGGGATGTCCATCATCAACAGTCTCTTGTTCAATCTATTAACCAGAGTTCCTTGATTACGTTTAATCGAAGCCCAGCTCGGGAGAACCCTTGGATGTTTGGCCCTCAATAGCCATCAATATAGCCTCAATTGCCAAGAGAACATTAAAAACGTATAAAAAGCTCCAATTACCTTTTCTTTGTTCGTTGGTTGGGAGGTGAAGATTAAACACACGACTAAACACACGCAGACTAAAACACGACTAAACACACGCTAAACACACGCGACACGCAGTTCCTATTGTTTTTTTCATCCATGATTTTCCAAGTTACGTTTTCTGGAGAGAGCAAGGCTATTTTCTCTTAGAGATGCGATCGGAGTCTTGTCCACCTTCCGCATGCAAACAACGTGTTGCAGGCGTCATCTGTCATCCCCGGGCGGAACAAGCAAGCTGAGACGGTGATTTTCCCAGCTTATACCTGTAGGATTAAAATATCCGTGGCCACTGAGCAATTGCGTCAGATAATAATCAGTCTCACCATGCGTTCTGCAGAACCACGGCCACAATTACCTTATGCACCGATGAATTGCCATGACACCTCTTATATTTGATGTCAATTTATCATTTCTATAAATGAAAAATAGATAATAGCAAAGACAATGGACACGTGTGCTACAGCATGCAGTATGAAATGACACTGAATTTGAAGTTGCCTATAAGTAGTTCAAATCGGGCACGTAGTGTCTCGACCATTAATGACAGTATTCGCTTGCTTATGTTGCACGAGAGATAAAAGGGCGACGTCTTCAGATTCAATCATAACAAATTTCATTACCAAAATGTAAGATTTCTTGCAATTTCCTAAAAAATTTCCTGTGCAAGTGGTTGGCAAATTCCACACACATTTCCTGCCCATTTTGACGTTTCACTCATAAGTACGAGGGCAATACAAACAAACCACAAACTATTTACTTCGATCACTCTACATTCAATCAAATTCGAGAAAATCAAGTCCATTTATACGTTGCATTCTTCACGCATCTATTCTACATGCGCAGTTGGCACTTTTTTCTAAAAACTTGCGATAACTAGACGATATCGTTTTTTTTTCTCGGGTATGCGCACACAGCCATATCGGGTTGTTGACTAAGTGACGATTGGCTCTTGACGAAGGAATGAAAGAGGGTAGTGAATAATTTCAATGCAATGTGCTTCAATGTACGGCCGAGTAAAATATGGTTCAAAGTAAAGGCTACGTTACAGCAATAAGTTGTTTGAATTATTTGAGAAACCACCTGCACTTACACCAGCATCAATAGGCAGACCACGAAAAAAAACTAGTAGCTTAAAAGGACACTGAAAGCCACAGCGAAAAGGCAAACATTCTGCAGGAATTACCGAGGATTTACTTGGAAGACACAGTAAAAGTGGACAGCCGATGTTTGTTAGGGGTGATCAACTGCAGAACGAGATTATAGAAACATGACAGTCGGAAAAGGTTAATTTTGGAGGCCAAGCTTTGGCTTGGACTGTCGCGGGCTGTTCATCGTAATGTATCGATTCACGCTATGTTTTTCAAAATTAATGATTTCCAATCGAAATACAAGAACCAACTTTAGTTTGGCGTTCAGACGCTCTCTCAATTCATGGTTATTTCAATCCGCTTCAATGTTTCGCGGGCGAAGTGGTGTTAAACGCGCAAGGGAGCCACAATGGTGTCCCAATCATTTTTATTTGAAATAAACGAGCAATAAAACCTGGTTTGCCGTGTCCCCATGATATAAATAGTGGTACCCCTTTTGGAACTTACTTATACTATTGCATAACTACAATTAATTCGGAGTTTCTTCTAGGTGCGCTTGATTTATTCGGGGACTGGAGAGCTGAGCAATCAAAGTTGCTTTCTACTCGTCCTTATGCTCCACAATTTTGAGGAACAATGTCTTAGGTAAATAAAAACTAAGAATCATAACTCAATAACACTGAAAACAGTCATTTAACCCGTCTGGGCTGTCATTCAGCTTAATTGACTTTGCAACAACTTCCTAAGGACATTGCTAAGGACATGTTTCACCTGCCCGAAAATTCCCTGACATCTTTTCATCTGTATTCCTATTCTCGAGTTCTGATTCATTGTAGTATTCCCAAAAATGTTTAGCTGGCAATGGGTGTATGGTCAATTTCAGGATCCGTCTGCGGTGATCCCTAGATCTCCGTAACCTCCTCCGCTACAGTGTTTAGGAGCGCTAACGTCTCCAGGTGCCAACCTTAATTTCCCTTGATTTCGATTGCTAAATCCGAACCAATAAACGCAATTTCTAAGGGTTCAAGGATTGTTAACGAGGTGCCTTCTAATAACGCTAGCATAAAATATTCTACTCCCAAACGCAAAGACTTCAAAAATTGTCAAAACCTTAAACTCAACGCATTTCAAATTCTTGCAGCAAACTTTATGATTTCGTTGAAATAATCAATAATTAGGCTACGGATATTACAATCAAATCAAGAGACTAAGACCCATTTAATGTGATGCGGAGCCTTTCCTAAACTGACTTATCTTCTGCAACAAAAACCAACCGACACGGTTCAGACGCAATCGAGCCTTGTTCAAACAAGAAGGTAACTAAGAGTTTGAGGATCTTTTCAAGCTAAACATATCATAATGTGATGTGTTCCATGTGTGGTTAATAGAAGTATGAGCAAGTGGGCAAGGAGTCATGCTCGGACCCATATAGACGCAAAGCTATGGCTAATGTAAATTTTTACGCATTCCTTGGTCATTTGGAAGTATTTTGAGAATTTTAACAATGCCACGATTCGTTCGTAATTGGGCAGGCAGACCAAGGCGCATTGACGTTTTGGCGTGGCTGTGGTAATTTATGATGAACGATCGAAAATAACACTGAAATTATTGAATTTTTCATGGTGTATTTAACATTAGCCGTTTTGGTACATCGCTCGGTTGTTGTTAACTTTTTTTATTCAATTTTATGGATAATTTATTGATTAAACTTTCATTTTGTGAGTGTTTTTCGATGATAAATTGGTTTTAGGGTGTGAGAAGTGGGTTGAGGTGGTTTCGAGTTTTGCTTAATTTCATTTTACGTTTAAGTGATTTTCAATTTGCAATGGTTAATTCGGAGGCTTGAGTTAGGGTGTGGTGTAGTACTTTCTATGTTTGGTTGTTGAAGCTCATTTCATTGCAAAACTCACGGCGTTATGGGAAATTAGCTAATTATTCCTTTCCATTGGCCGGTAATTATTTCATTAGGTTCAACGTTAAATTTGGCTGTTTGAAATCGAGTAAAAGGGATTAAACTAACTCAGGGTGGAACATGGGTCAACGAATCACTATTGTTTGTTTTTATTTTGGGTTTTCGGAGCTTGAATGTTTCTCTAATTATGAGAGGAAATAATAAGAAGATTTATTGCCGCACAACCTTTCTTTGTATTTAAAAATACAAAAAATTGTGCGATCCATAGCGAACTTTCTTAGCACGTTAGCATCTGGTAACTCCCAAAAAAAGCTCACAGGCTGGAAGTAAAGACTGCCAACCATTTCTCACTAGCGCGAAGTTCATAGTGATTTCTTTTTTTCATCTTTTTGTAATCAGCAACCATACTTATATCAGGTAAAACAATCCTTGAATAGTCCTGAGTACATTCAAAGTTTTGACAACTTTCCTATTCACTCTCATATGAGACAGTTGACAAAAGTATAGATAAAGTAATAATAGACAAACATTTCAATCTACATGTCTACATATTGGAAAGTAACGGGCGTTCTTAATATGATTTGTTTCTGAGTTCTCACAGGTTATTGCTGGCGGAAATATTATTGTGATGGCCTCTGTCTAATTTGTAGTTTATTATTCAGCTAACGATTATCATAAATTCATATGAAATTATCATAGCAACAAACACAAATAAACAGCTTGTCAAAATGATAAAGCTTTATTACAAAAATTAGTCTTCGCCAGTGCTAAGGTTGCACGACTGCACCCATGGAAAACCCGGTGGCCCTTTAAAGTCGACTCTCCCGCCATTGGTGGGCAACTGACTAACATTAACTAATATATGTGCTTCGAAAATAACCCCAGATCAGTCGAAAACAGGGTCATGGGCTTTGAAAGCGTAGTGGAGACTCAGTGGCAGTAACATTTTCTTCAGGCGGGAAAATTCGTAAAAAAAGTCTGCACGACTTCAATTTTGAATGTCGTGCGTAGGGCTAACATCTGTTCAAGATCCAACTGACCCAAAAGTCAAATGAACATATACAACGACACTTGGTCGCTGTCTGTGCCTTATAGCGTTTGGATTGCGTCACTAGTTATCCAAAAAATCATTTTTTTTGGCAAGGTGCATTTTTGGATGCGTGGCTATGTTTACAAGCACAATTGCGAAACACAGAAGGACGCTACTCTTGGTGCACCAGGTGAAAATACAACCACAGAAAGTTACTATTCGGTGCTGATTTTGGGCCAGTGTTATTTTTCGCCCGTATTTTGTGAAAAACCATCAGCTAGACCATCATTGTCAACAGCGATTGCTACAATATGATGATTACCCTTTTCTTTTAGGCCAAAATAAACGTTATGGAGTCAGACGACGTATGGTTTCAACCTGGCTGCAGACAATGGACCCCTAGAAGAAAATGTTGGTGAATGATTTCATATGGGTATCGCTCACAGAGATAACTTGAGTTGGCCACCAAGACTGTATGATTTTTCGTCGTTTTTACTTGAAGGCTTTTGAAGCCACTGGTCCTTACCAATAAGCCGTTATTGGGCGAAGATCATTCAGTAAACATAACTAATATCATGATTCAAATTCAGGCCGATTTATGCGAAAGAGATTTTGAAAGTAGAACCACTCAGATCCGTACCATCATAAGAAGCCGCGAAGGACAATAGTGTATATTTTATTCATGGTGTATAGGCCTTTCAAAACAAGGTAGAACGTTTGTGAATACCTCCTACACAATTTGCGGTCTTTTTCCACATCACCCTGCCCTTATTGATAAATGCTATAGAACGTGAAGAATGCTCCTTCAGCTCTGCCCAAACGCTGATAATCGCCAGGAGCCCAACTTTAAGGAATTAACTTCGAATGCAGTCTATGCATCTTTAACAAAAAACAAAAACTACCGCAGTAGACATGTTGAAAGGAGTTCAAGGTTTTTTTTGACGATTTCTAGTTGCACAAAGCTTCTAGTACAGAAAAAACAATCAAAGAGAACAAAAAGAAATAACAATCAAAAAGTAAGTGAATTTGAAATGAAAAAACGAAAACAGTAAAGGACAATATCAGAAACTTTGAGAAAACCCAATAGTTAAACTTATGATTTATAAACTTTTGATTTATTGGAACTTTATTTATTTAAAGAAGGATATGGCAATCAATGTCTGTCGCCAAGTGATTTCAGGATTTCAAAAAAGAACTCAGAAGATTTTACAAATGACTCAAACCTAGGTCATCTGTCAGCCGAAAAAGGGATCTTAATAACATCAATAACTTCAGAGAGTTTGCTTTCACTGGTTTTGGTTTATTCTAGCTTTTGGTCTGATTTTTAGTCTTGGCCGTTTTTTTTGTGTGGCTGTTGAAACGGTAGGAGCTGGGCCACAAACTTTAAATATAAAAAAAAAATTGCCCTGAAACATTGAGAGCAATTCAAATTTCTCAATCGGATTGGAAATATCACTTTTTAAGAGACTTTCAAGTTGGCAACATTTTTCTATGCTACTTATAGTGTGACAGCTGTCATGCGTTTTATGGTGAGTATGGTTCGTCATTTTATCATGGATACGCTCAGGTCTGAGCAACGTCTACAAATTGTGTAGACATATTTCGATAATAAGGTTTTGCTGGATAAATTCATCGCGTACTCCGTCAATTTTTTGATCGACATAGAAATCCGTCAGACAATTCTAATGGATTACCCATGAATCGTTTCCGCACCACGTTTACTCTCACTGATAATACGCATTCAACCAGATATCGTACAGCATGTAATGAAGAAACCATAACAGCCGTATGGCGTACTATCAATGAAGACCCAAGTGAGTCCATGCGATACCCTGCTCTTCAATTAAGCCTGTGCCCATCCACATTAAGGAAGATTTTAAGTAAGGATATTGGTTTGTGGGCTTACCAAATCAAATTCGTGTAGGGATTAAAGTCAAACAACCACCGGGGACTGCGTAGATTTGGCATATGTGCTCAAGACGAAATTATTGCAACGAAAACTGCCGCGTTTGCCGGAGTAATGAGCAACGACCGGCGGTTACCCAAAACTGTTTCATATGAAGGAAGCCACTGTTTGGTATGCAGTCTTGGCCGCGGGAATCATTGGTCAATACGTGGTGCTTGCAATAATAGTGACTGGTGATCAATGACTTTTTACATTTTGGAATTGACTCTCCGTACTGCAGAGGACATCACTCATCACTGGTGAAATCACAAGCCCGAAACACTTGACCTTTAGGAAGACAACATTCGTTTCGTTATTGGCGAGGTAAGCACCCAATTATTGGTTAGAGTTGCTGAAAGTTGGAGCTCTCGTTTAGAGTTCCTCTGCGCCAGACGTGACGCTACCATGTCCGCAATTCTGGGTTATTGTAACGAAACATTTCTTTTTTGTATTTCGTTTCATTTTTAAATTTCTATAACGTGTAATTTCTATGACGGTTCGAGCTATTTCTTCGATATTTATAAAATAGATGCCCCATGTTTCATTTATGTGACAAATTCATTAAACATGGTTTAATTGTGGGCTTGCAGTAACGCATTTGGAAGTTTTCTTTCGTACAACTCGCATACGTGCTTCAGTAAAGCACTCCATAGTCGTTGAGTTCGAATAGAAATCAATAGAAATGGAATCTAGATCGTCAATAGAAAATCGATCGTTAAGACACACTTTTCCTTAATGCGGTCCACGTTTTTAATAGTGGCCAAAACAAGCTCAAAAAGACTATCGGAATGCCTTTTGTATGCAATCAAGAAATGTTTGATCGGTCTCTTTTTAGTAGCCCAATATTATGGAGTATGTAGAGCGACTGTGGTGATCCAAAGATTCTCTTAAGCTTCAAGATTTTGAGAATTTATACGCCAAACCGAATTGATTTCCAACATTAAAAACTGTATTCAAATGTGAATTTCTAGCCATAATTGAAAATTTATGTCCCAGTGTCCAGAGGACATTGAGAGACAAGAACTATGCGGGAAATGTATACTGCCAAGTTTTTGCATGCTATGTCGATTAGTCATGCATTGGCGTCTATTTTAAAAGGCTATTGAATCTCGCAAAAAGTTCTCGATAAAAGATATGATGGATGTAGCCACAAGTGATTGAAATTCTTCAAAGTAAGCTCCTGATGCGTCAAAACATTGTCGTCAGCGTTCCTTTTAGCCACGAAACGTATCCACCTCGTTGTAGCATTTTGGAACCTAGTTTGAATTAGCTTGAATCCTGCGCCTTAAAGGGCACTTTAAGGCGCCTCTGGATCAACGTAAATAAGAAGTAGTCCCAACTGGCCAGATCTGGGCAGAGTATGGCTGGGGCAGTGTCGCTGTTCCTTATTTGTGTATAAAGTCAACAATACGGAAGACCTTATCCGACAAGGTATTGTCATGATGCAGAAGGAAAAATTTCGTGATCTACTTCCTCATTCTGCTTTGCAGCCTTCAGGATGTTCCTCAACTTCAGTCCTGTTTGACTTTCATGAACATTTTGCGTCAGCGGCCGATCTTGCTTTTAGGCATAGTGTAGCATAGAGACTCTTTCGGCACCCGTATTGCTGCATCAGAAACAACATTTTATTCTGCAGCACTGCTCTGAAGAACAAAGAATCTTCAAGAATCTTCTGACACCACACTTCAACAGGGGTCCAAAGAAACGGTTCCATACATTGAGGAAGAGCCAGCTAGCGCGAGTATCTTTCGATATACTAGTATATACAGTTACCGATCCTCGTCTCTTGGTGCTTGGACCTTGCCTTATAGGGGAGAAGTCATTGAACTTTATTTTCGGAAAAACCCTACAAGTAGAATTTCGCTAAGAGAATTGAAGAGGAAAATGCAAGATGCTCATCCTTGCTACGAATTTGGGAACAAACCTTATTAAGGATGATCAAGAACCCTATCGCGTCCATTCTAAAAAACTCAAGAGATTTTTCTTCGAATTGGTCAATACTGATAGGATACGCTACCAGACAGTAATGTGTACTACACGACAATTGTTTCACATCAGTGACAAATCGATGTTGACTTAAATATGTTCAACACTTCAATGTGTTGAACACTCAATTCATCTAAAATATGTCCTGCCGAGGTTGAAAAATTTCTAATTAATTTTCTTTGTCATTGCAGGATCATCCTAGCCTACGCGGTACACCATTGGCAATGCTTGCTGCACAATGCAATAAATTGTCTAGCAAATCACCGCCTCCACTAGCCGATGCAGCAGTGGGTAAAGGCTTTCATCCATGGAAGAAAAGTCCAACGACACCAATGGGACAGTCATCGCCATGTGCCATATCTTCATCACCGGTTAGCTCGGCAGGAATTCCATCCGTACAACGTTCACTCCCTTCAAGCACGATCAACACAATGGTCAATCTTTCTGCAAGGTAAAAGTCCTCGAAAAATGTTCTCCGACAAGGCCTTATTAAAATTTGCGTTTTCTTCTTTGCTTGCTTACAGCCGACCTATAACATCGTCCTGTTCAGGAGTATCAACCGCTTCATATGGAGGTGATTTATATTTTCCGGGTGCAACAACCTCCCCAGCAGTAGCAGAGAATCCACACATGCATCAAAGTTTGTTGGGCAAAGTTGACGGAACAACATTTGGATCGATGTACTCGCGTCACCCATATGACTGGCCTTTCAACGCTGTTACAGCCACACACAAAACCGAAGGCGTCAATTCAGGATGGTGGGATATGCATAGTGCAGCTGGAAGCTGGTTGGATATGGGAGGAGCAGGAATGCACTCGACAATGGCCAACTATGCCACAGCTGGATCAGACTATTCCTCATTGACGCACTCGCTGTCCAACACTGCTCATCTACTGGGTTCAGGACAGCATTTGCTGCAAGACACATACAAGAGCATGCTACCGGGACAAGGAGTTGGAGGGTTTGGTCTATCTCATCCTTCTGCAGCCGCTGGAACAGTGCAATCTAGCTCACCCCAAACTCCTTCCCCTCGTTCGCAAAGGAGGTATGCAGGTCGTGCAACTTGCGACTGTCCAAATTGTCAAGAGGCCGAGCGTTTGGGTCCAGCCGGTGTTCATCTTAGAAAGAAGAACATTCATTCATGCCATATACCCGGTTGCGGAAAGGTATATGGGAAAACCAGCCATCTGAAAGCACATTTAAGATGGCACACTGGCGAACGACCATTCGTATGCAATTGGCTTTTCTGCGGAAAGCGATTCACACGCTCTGATGAACTCCAGCGACACCTACGAACTCATACGGGAGAGAAACGTTTTGCATGTCCTATTTGCAATAAAAGATTTATGAGGAGCGACCATCTAGCGAAACATGTGAAGACACATAACGGCGGCGCTCAAACGAACGTGAAGAAAGGCTCTTCTGAATCATGCAGCGATTCGGAGGAGACAAATCAATCTGAAGGAATGCACCAAAGCCACCCTGGCACGCCTACTCATCAGGGCTTGGCTATGTCACATCATATTGGCTCGCCAGGACTTCAGCAGCAACAACAAGCCCAGCAGCAGCAACAAACACAACAACAGCAGCCCCAACATCACCACCATCATCATCATCACACTCCTAGTCCGGGGATGGATCATGTTGGCAGCATGGATGTGAAGCCTGGGCTAGTTTGAGATACAACTGGGCCCCTTTTATACACTCAGGTGTCGGGGTCCTTCTATTAGTTGTTGTTCTTCTACATTGTTTAATACAAACTGTTGTTCTCTTTTTATGTAAGCTATTTGCCGAGATTTTTAGCAAAAATATTAACGATATCTTTGTACTTATTGATACGGATTTTAACGATTCATTGAATATTATTAGATGCATACACAAACGGTTGGAAACGGGTGAAACATCGAAATGAAGTACAGACATGCGACGTCTCTTGGTTGGATGTTACCTGCATGGTTCCCAGTTGTAAAATTTACTTCCGAATCTCAATTCATTTGTGTTGGAATCAAACGCCATCCAAACATCCAATGAAGATAATAACGTGTCCTGCAGCTAATAGGTTTTTGGCCAAATTAAGGAGCTATCCCCCGTCAAGAATTCACTTGCGCTCACCCTATAACGTGCTGAAGAGACCGAGTTTGATGTCCTTTGTGGGGGTTATTAAAACGCGATTAGTCCCGGTCAGAACTATTTCCTTGAGGACATAATGATGCTCATTAGAGGCGCGGCAATAAGGAAACAATTGTCACCTCACCTGAATTAATCAGTAATTATAGCCTGAGTACGAACGGGAGCAAAAAATTCAGGCAGTTGATTCAGATAAAATCAAGTAATTTGCCATCAAATTAGTTCGGCGCAGATGTCATTGCGAACGTCCCTTCCGAAATTTCCGCCAAATTAGCTTGTGAGAAACGAGTCAACGGTTAAACACTCTTCAGCTGTACATTGCGGACCAATTATAAGGGTTTGTAGCAATGCGAATTTTTGCCGTTTGATCAAATGTCCTTACGAAATTTAAAGACAAAACTAATGCGCTGCTTTTGGTGGCCCTAATGGTACAAATTCCCCCGTTCACGTTGACTTGAGCAAAAGATCCTTTGCCACCACAACCGAAGTTTCACAATCAAAATGCAATAAAATTTTGTAAATATTTCAAATCTATCTTAGCAACAGATTAGTCATTGTTTTTTGTATCTTTACCCGAAATTCCCTACGGTGGATAAGAATGTCCATTGACCTGTAATTGTAAATAAAATGTTCATCAGGAATTTTCCATGTTCAAGAATTTTCATACAAACTAATAAATGAAGAAAATGCAAAACTTGGCATTCTAGCTATAAAATATTCAGCAAAAATTCACAAAATTAAATATTCGGATAGTAAATTTATTCAAAACTTCAATGGATGAAAAAGCATCGCTTGTAAATAATGCTGTGTATAAATATAAACAAAAACTTTCGCTTTGACTTGATTAAATTTAGATGGAAGAAAAAACTATTGGAAAAAACTATTTCCTGTTTGAAATTTACTAATTATTACTTTTTCATTAGCTTTTCAATTCGCTCCGCGGTTATCAGTCCCCAGGCTTTGTGATTTGCATAGTTCTTGTTGTATAGACGATAGGAAAATTATGGGAAGAGAAAAGAAAAAAATTAATAAATTTTAGGAACTATTAAATTATTTTATCATTATCTTGTTTTTTAAGCAAACAACAATTTATAATGAAATACTTTTGATAAGTTAACCCACAACTCTCTGAATCGGAATAAATGATCTAATTAATGAACTTTGTAGAATCCTAAATAATTTAATGGAAACCTTTCTTAATTGTTTTAATTAGAGATATGTGTAGATGTTAGGAAATTACTGAAATTATGATTGAAATATGAAAATTATGCAAAATGACGGAACATATGTACATTCGAATTGATTAATATTTAAAAAATATATATTATATGTGTGCAAGTCAAGACGTTTGTGTTATTTTAATTGTTGGAAAATTTAACATTTAAAGATCAATGAAAAGATAGATCGAGACCTGAATACAGAACTGAAAGAACAGTGTTTCAAGCAGGATAAACAAGGTCAGATTTACTAAGGTCCTAAACTAAGGACCTAAACTAAACTCAGGATTACCAAGGTCCTCTCATGGATTCCACATCATGGACGAAAAATTTTTAAAATTTCATGCCAGGGCTGCTCTCCCCAAAAAATAATATTAGTTCAATTAAGTATCCAAATAGTTAGCAGCGTGTCGTACCTCTGCCAATGAGCGCGACAATCAATTAGGTATGACGCAACAGAAGTAAATTCGCAGCCTGTAATAAAGTAGCCAAAGGAATCTAACCCCGTGGAATCTTCGTCGTTTTCAAACGAAGTCAAGCAATTGACATACGTCGTTTGTACACTAATAAGTCACCTTCTCATCATTTAATTACTCTCTCAATTGGAATAGAGAGCATTTCCCATGCAATAGTTGCTATTTTTCCACGGAGTTCACAGTATCAGGTTAACATGCGAGGGCCGGCTGAAAAGTTATGAGCCTAACATAAACACATGATAAAAATGCGAAAAAAATTTATTTTTCAATGTAGTCCCTTTCGAGTTCAATACATTTTTCACAGCGTTTATATAAAGCCTGTAACCCATCCCAAAAATATTTTTCTTTTTTGTCCTCAAAATGCTTGTCAACTGCCGCCTTTAATTCGTTTTCACCTCCATATCTTCGCCCCGCAAGTCCTTCTTTAAATTACTAAAAAGAAAGAAGTCGCTGGGAGCCTGAAAACTACTTCCAAGTTGTCCTTACAGAGTTCCAAAAACTCCTGTGATGTTTGAACTCGCCGCTGCTTGTCAAGGGACGTGAGCATTTTTGGAACCCAACGCGCACTCACTTTTCTCATGTTCAAATGAGTGTGCAAAATGTCACCAATTCGTTCCTTACTAATGTTGAACTCCTCAGCTTTCTGCCACATCTTTATTCTTCGATCGTCCAATACAAATTTCTTGACTTTGGCGATGTTATCATCCGAGACTGCTTTGTTTGGGCGGCCTGAGTGCGGTTCGTCTTCTAATGATCCTCAGCCCTGTTGGAATAGTCGAGCCCAACGTTTGATTGTTGCAGATGATGGTGCAGATTCTCCGTAAACCTCAGACATTTCTTCAAAAATGTCCTTAGCCATTTTTCTTTTCTTCACAAGAAACTTTATGACGGCGCCGTACTCGAATTTCCTTTAGTGCAGCGATGACTCAGAGATTGTGATGTTCACTATTTAATAACTCAGAGAGTAATGATGCTATTTACCTAAAAGTTCGTTTATATGCTCATTAGATGTTACGCAACTAGTAACTTATCACTCAAGTAATAAGCGGTAGTGGGGGTACCCTAGGCTCATAAATTTTCAGCCGGCCCTCGTACATCCACGTCACATGGGTTAGTTGTTTAGGGTTTTGTTGTCTGGCAATTTGATTAAAAAATGCATTGTAATATGGTATTGTTTCGTTAGCGATGATCAGTGAAAATCAATTGACAAGGAAGCATTAGAAAATAAGGGAAGTTTTAACTTTAACAGGTTCCATGTCCAATGTTCCACATAAGATATAGGACCAACTAGACCAAGTCCATCTTTCATATGGAAGCAAGTTGATTAGAGATTTTCGCAGCATTTTTTAAATAATAGATATTCGATTTTTCGTAGGAGTGTCCAGGATAAATTTTTTATTTTCGAATAAAGCAAATAAATCAAGGTCCAAGGAAAGTGGAAAATTTCTTCTTGCAGATACATTAATATTTTTTACTAAAGAATTCCTGTAGAACAAAAATATACCCTTTTTCGTTTATTTTGCGCACAACATACTATACAGTGAGCGTCAAAAGAAAGTAAACACCAACTTTTCATCTTTAAATTGTTACATTACAAAGCTATTATTGACTTGCGATAAAAAGTAATGCTAATGAGTTTACTACTAAACCATTTAGAGATTGATTACTAATAACATGAAATCAAAACAAGTGGCAACACTGCACAAATCTCACCAAAGTGGAAATGCATCAGATTTTACGCATCAAAAAAAAAAGTAAACAGTGGTAACACTTACTTCGCTTCTTTTATATTTCGGGGAAGAACCTTAACTTTTGGTGACAAATTTGTACTGTTCGCGTGCTTTACTTCACCAAAAATCGTTTTGAGTGCACTTGTTCTAATTAATATGAACAATAAAGACGTAAAAGAAAATAGTTTCACTATGGGAAAGCAGACATCGCCTAATACTCGGAAAATTATAATAGACTTAAAAGAAAAAGGTAAATCCTTGCGTGAAATTGTCGAAATCGTGGGCAGAAACCACTGCACAGTAAAAACAATTATTGATAAGTATGCCAAACATCATCTCAGTGAAGATTTACCGAGATCTGGACGCCCAAAGCGGCTTTGTGGTACTGAAGTTACAGCTGTAGTAAGAGAAGTAAGGGCATATCCAGCCTCAAGTGCAGTTAAATTGTCAGAAGATATAACGCAAGCATCAGGCAAACCAGTAAGTGCGAGTACAGTCAGGACAGCACTTCATAAAAATGGTCTACATGGAAGAATACCACGGAAAAAGCCATACATATCCAAGGCGAATCAGATCAAGCGTATGGACTTCGCTAAAAAATACAAAAACGAGGCTCCATCTTTTTGGGGAAAACGTATTATATACAGATGAGAGCAAATTTAAAATTTTCGACGCGAAAAAGCCCCCAAAAATATGGCGTGCTAAGAATGAAGCCTTCAAAGAAAAGTGTGTTACCAACACACAACACACTGTGGCTGTTCAGTTATGGTATGGGAGTGTATGGCGGCAACTGGTGTTGGTAATCTTGTTTTTTTTGACTCCACAATTGACAAAATGGATTATTTAGCCATTTTGAGGGACAATGTTGCCCCTAGCGTTGAAATATTAGGCTTGTCTGGAAATTGGATCTTTCAACAGGACAACGATCCAAAGCATACGTCCAAAATTGTGAAAGAGTAGCTAGTGTACCGGACTCCTAAGACACTTGATCATCCGCCGCAGTCCCCATATCTTAACCCGATCGAGCATTTGTGGGAACACCTTGACAGAAAAGTGAGAAAAAGGGTCACTTCAAGCAAAGCCGACTTAAAGAAAGTTATAAAGGAAGAATGGAGCCAAATCTCTCCCGATATTACAAAAAAAACTTGTCGCGTCGATGCCTAGAAGACTAAATGAGGTGCTTAAGTCCAAAGGAAAACAAAGAAAATATTGAAAAATTTAAAAAAAAAGACTTTTTCTATTGAAGTTCTGTTATGTTTTGTTTGCTGTTTACTTTTTTTCACGCGTGAAATTTGGTCTTTTTTTGATTAAAGTGAATTTATCTTTATTTTGCATTACTTTTGTTTAATGTCTATGTTGTGTTCATTTTTATTAAATAATTCTTTAATTCCTTATACTCAATTTTGATTTTGGGTTAATTACTTTAATAAAATTCTTAATACAAGTATCTAAGGGGTTTACTTTCTTTTGACGCTCACAGTAGATATAACATTTAAAAAAATAAAGAAGAAACAGACTGCCGTTTATTTCTAAAGAAGGTTGTAAACAACATTGACAAAATGGCATTGCCAAATGCCATTATTGTCCTAATCTGCTCCAAGGAAAACCAAGTGCCTAGCTGAAGCACTCTGATATGTCTCCAATGTCAAAATGACATCAGTTATATCCATTGCTAGGCAGCAACGATTGATGGTTAACTAAAGGGTGGGCAACCTGACGTTTGCAACTGGAACTATGGGTTATTTTGAGGTTGTGATGTCTGATGATATTTTGGATGAGACATAAAATTATTTTTATGTTTGACATTTATCAAATACGTCTTTTAGTCAGGTTTTTAATCAAACCGTCAGGAATTTGACAAAACGGATGTGCCAAGAAAGCAGTTTGCTCATCGATTCGTGATATTGCATCGTTGGTGGATAGAGCAACTTGATTATTTGCTCGTTTAGTGCTCCCTACCGAAAACATCGCTTCTGTGAACAACCACGAATCCCAACTTATTATCGTTCACAAGAATGGAATATTTCGCGAACTTCTTCGAGAAGAATTTAGCATCAAGACCACGATATTCAAATTTTGAAAGGGCTGAAGCCACATGACGATTCGATGCGTTTTCGGTTTGGAGGATATGTCACCACCTTGAAGGATATGTCACCAAGAAAAATTGTCGTTTCTGGGGCTCAAGTATTTCAAACGTCATCGTGGAAAAACAAATCTATTCACAATCACTGTCTGTTGGGGGTTTTAGTCTGCTGGTATTATTGGGCCATTTTTCTTCGCAAATGAGCAAGGAAACGCCGTCACAGTGAATGGCGATCAATACCAAGCCGGCAGGCAAGAAAAGAAGATATTTGGTTTCCACAGGATGGCGATACGTTCCGCACAGCCAACGCAACAATGGATCTTTTGTGTACTGTTTCGAAAGTTACGTAATGATTTTCGAAAATCTCGTTTCAAAAATTTCACTTTGTTGTGCTCAATTGGGCACCTCAAATCTGCGGTTTTACTCCGTTGGGGGGCCGTTAAGGACAAGGGTTACGCTAACCATCTAGAGACGACTGACTACTGATGCCGAAGTTGCCATTGAATAAATAGAGGACCAAACACCCGAAAATGTACTGAAAAATACTGATCGACTGATCGAATGGGGATTGAATGGGGTATTCTAAGGTTAGCCGTGGTAGTCATTTGAATGACGTTGTCTTCCATTCCCAAAAAGAAGGTTCAATTTTCTAATAAACTCAGAAATTTGAAAAAATATTCACTGAATTCTAAATAAAATAAATAATGAAATAAATAAATAATTTCAAATTGTAAATGCCCCGATCTGTAGCTCCCAATGCCCCGATCTTTAGCTCCCTATCTGATGCACTTCCGCATTCAACCTCAATTTTTCCTCAATGGACAATGCACCCTACTACTAGGGTAAAAAAATCACTCACCTCGACTCCTTTGGCAATTCAAGTTGTAGCATCCTGTCAAAGAAGAGGGCCCACAGGTTCTGAACCGAAGATGAAACCCTGGGCCACTTGTAATGTGAATAACTCCTTGCTTCGTTTCTTAGATCAGACTGCAATCCTGCAGATCATTGCTAAATATACTCGTAAGATAATAATTTTCCATAGCTTCCAGAATATCGGCCCGTGAAGCCGCAGATTGACACGATTTCGCATCTCCGCTTATTGGGCAGTCACACCATTCGCAACTTAATCTATTGTGAATGGGCTTGTTTGAAATCGTACTGTCATGTTGAAAATGACAAACATCTCAATTGACTTGGAAAACAACAGTTAGTCTTCACTGGATGAGTTTTTCTCGAGCACATTGCCGCTCATATGAGGCATGCATTGAGGGTCCTATGAATACTTAAATTAAAGGACTCTCCTTGTTTTTGCTGAGTTGATTTAGTGTCACCATTTTAGAAATTCAAAAAACTTGTCCTCAAAAGCAGATATCAAAAGTTTTGAAGCAGCACGTCAAGGAAAATGTTATAGAACAATTAAAATAGTTTAGTTGATTCTGTTTTCCATATAGCAATGTACAGAAAACGCTTTTCTTGCGAACAGGTATCCACGACGCGAAGCAAAGAAACCCCTTTTTGCAAACAGGTATCAAAGACAGTGAACAGTCAGTTAGACGGTAATGATGATAGTGTTTGACTTCATGGAAAGAGCCGCTATTTCAGGGTATTCCTTCGTCATAAGTAGACAATCTAGAACAAAGACTTTTCAGTATCGAAAATATCGAAAAGGTATCAGTATCGAAACGGGCGGGACATGTAGGGAACCATCTATATCGTGCATTCTGGTCCATCATTTTTGTCAGTACTAAAAAAAGGATTTTGTATGCCTCAAGGGTCTCTATTTATGTCCTCTATGAGGTTCTCTCGCAGCGATGCTTAAATCTTAATCAAGTATTTTTCTGATCGATTTCAATGTTTCAATCCTGGCGATCAATCCGTCTAGCATCTCCCTACAGTGCCAGCTTGAAACCGTCAGGGGTCATCCAGTCCATTACCTTCCGCATTAACATATTGCGTCCGAGTAGCGCATGGTGTACTGTGCGTCCTGCGACTAGCGCCATGACAACGCCTGTATATCCGATCAAGCGTGACTCATCCAGCAGTTCAAGCCGCAGAAGTCCATCGTAGAAGATGATCCACAGGTCTGAGAATCCGCATTAGATGTACAGGTACTTGAAAACGCTTTTCAGGTGACCAACAGTTTACTGGGGACAAGCTGTGCCGGGGTCTTCGTATGGAAATTGAAGGCCTGCCTATTAAATCAAATATGAGAATCATTACACCCGCCTGTAATGATTCTCATAATTGATTTAATCACATCTCTTGCCGAAGGTTCTCCGGTCCCCACCATTGCTTCCGACAGAGGCGATTGTGCCATATGCACTTCAAAAAGCTTCTCAGTATCCGCTTTCTCAGTATTCCATCGGAGCGCAGAAGCATCGTGATGGATCTCTATAGCTATGAACTGGTGATCACTGGCCAAGTAATCCTTTAGCACTCTCCAATGAAGCATACAATAAGGCACGGTTCAGACGCAACCACATCGATGGAAAAAATGGGTAAGGACTGTGTTCAGTATCAGGAGCCAAGTTCTTGCCGCCATATCCAGGATCCGTTTGTCCCAAACATCTACTTGAGGCATACTCCAATCAATTTCTCTTGCGTTGAAGTCACCTACGGCCCTCAATACCAGCAAGAGCGTCATCCAAAGCATTGAGACTAAGTTCAAAGGACGACAACGATTCGCTCGGAGGAAGTTATACGCTAAAGAGTGTAGTTCCCGAACACCGAATCCAAACGAAACCATCTCCTAGCCACCGATCCTGCATTTGGAGGTGCGCGCTGTTCCGAACCCAGATGTCGGCTACGTTAGGATACCACGTTGGTGAGCTTCTGGTGCGGTGTTGCTCGCTCAGCAGTAGTAAGTCAGCTTGCCTGTCTCTCGCAAACTATTCGAGTAAGTCTTGGGCAATGATTTGATGCAGATTGATTTGAAGAATGCGAATCATTGCAGAAGCGCTTTAGCCTTGGTTAGGGCTTCTTGGAAGACCAGATACTTCCCTCCTCCTAGCAAAGAACACAGAGTGACCCGTCTGTGCACTCCTTCTTTTTATGCCCTGTGATGCCGCAATTGTAGCACAAGGAGCTTCGGTCAGTTCCATTACATGCCTGTGTGGTATGACCGTATTCAAGGCGCTTGAAACACCGGAGAGGAATCGCTCTTCGCCGTATCCGACAAATAACTCACCCTATTCTAATTTTGCACTGCTTCAAAAGCTGTTCTGTTTCCCTCTCTGGGGGTCGAATATGGCCATGCGTTGATTCCTGTTGTTTGGTTTGGTTTGCCTGACTTTCGTCTCACCTAGTACGGGGAAATCTCGTTTTAAGGCGTCTTCTATTTTGGGCAGATCCGCTACGCAGTCAATGTCCCTTATCTGGCTCGAGCGAGGCTACAGTTGCCTTTCTCCGAGGACTCTTTTGACTGCGTCACGGAACGCGTCTTTATTATTTGCATCTAGTTCGAAATCATCGAGTAACCATCGTAGCAGTGGCCATACAGCTTTTATTGCAGGTTGGATGTCTTCCGGTGTAACCGCTCCCTTGATTTCTCGCAGGACATCCACATAGGATCTACCGTTGGTGGGTTTAATCAGCCTCGCCTGCCCAATGAGATTTCGTCGATTCTTAATCCTTGTTTCTTGGGTTATCTGCAATGATTCATTGCATTTCGGTTCCTCTGGAGGTTCATCGATTTTGAACTTTAGGGCCACTTTTTTAACTGGATTTCTTGGCAGATAGTTTCGTCTGAAAACCCTCCTCCATCGCGATTTAATCGTTCGGCGTGCTATCCTCGTCCTTCCTCCGTTTATCCCGATCACCTTTGATCGGGCTGCACGCCAACCTTTTGGTGGCAGTAGAAATCGAGACGACTTCTGCACAGTCGAATGAACTCTTCCTCTACCTTTAGCCACCTGCGTCTATAGTGACCTATTCGGGTTAGGAAATCTTACAACTCAAGGACTCTGTTTTTAACCTGCTTGCTAAGGTTCGTTTGTGCATCGCATGTGGCAGTGATGCATTTCATAACCCTTTCTGCTTTACGGTAGAGCATCTGTTCCTCTGCACGATCCAAGATAATTGACGTGCTCGATGTCTGCCGTGCAGGGATTTCTTTATTTGTGTCCCATGTTTCTCAACCGTTTTGCCTTTCTCTACAGTGTGTTCGTCTCTTCTAGGTTGTGAGAGTCTCTGTTCTTCTTTTGTTGGTCCCTACGGTGTGCGCATGGTTTTCCTGTTCCACCCAAATCCAGTTAGAATCTCTGGTTGTAACAGATTTTCTTCTTTTCGTCCGTCTGTTTTCGAATGTTTCTGTTTCTTTCCTGACATATTTTCTTTTGCATATAATTTGTTTGCTATCATTTCTTATGGGCTCCCTCAGAGCCGCTATCTCCGCTCGTATGTGTGGTCGCCTTATTGGTCCCATGGTTATCTTTGCAAAGCAGGGAGGCCATGAGAGGGTTTGCACCAGCCCTTTTGGGGACAGGTGCTCAGGGCCAGATCGGCGGTAATCTACACCACAAACTAAATGGTGCGAACATTGAACTTACTCCGAGGCCTGGCAGGGTTTTACCGGGACGGAGACGGTATGATCGTTAGATTGGAGCCGTTCACACTAGAATGTCACTTCGGTGCTAATATGCGAAGTACCTAGGTCCAAACATCATATTCGCCAGCCCAAGGCGTCAATTTCGGTTAATCAGTCGATTCGTAGTCCAAAATTGGTTCAGGGTCATATTCCATGAAGACCTCCATTTCGTCGGGTACGTGAGGGCGGCACTCCTCAAAGAATACTCGCTTTCAGGAGCACTCCTGGTAATCAGCATTCCTCAAATCCAACCTTACAACTACCGGTCATATCTACCCCGGTGACCTATTGCATAGAACGAATAAACACAAACTTTTACATCATCAGGACTGAGCGATATCAATATCTTCGATGTTTATAAGAGATTTTCAAAATGATGTCCATGGTATAATTTCTTTTATGACTCGAAACTCAACGTTAAATTCAATCAATTCATTTACTAACACACGTGAACAACTGCACGTAGTCATCTCCCTTTCAATAATTTTCGGTGGAAAATAAAAGACTTTCCCATATCGTTCCTCTTTTACGTTGTAATCCTCAAATAGGAAGGACTATAAATCTTGTCTTACACATGCACCCTCAAATATTCTAATTAGATTATTTCGGGCGCGTTATTGTCAAACCATACAGAGAACGTATGACAATGTGGAAGCGCATTGAGTTTTATGCACACACATATGTAGAATTGTTTCGGTCAAACTCCTTGTTGAAGTTCAATTACTCGCTATTGGGGGTCGTAACGTCGACGATATGCTACAAAAATTAAGATTTGTAGTTCGATTCGTTTCAATATTTAATTAAATTTTTGTTTCGAAAATATAATTTTAGCTAAAACTGACGTTGAGTGCGATATATTTAGACTTAAAATAATTAAAGTACATCTTACTTATAAATTGCATTTGGATATGTTACCATATAGAGCTCACCTATCTGGTTTTGCATTTGAACTATGTTTATTTAATCTCAGATCTCCGTATGATAGTCACATGACAAAAATCCACTCTGGGGTACATCCCAAACGAGAGAAACTTGATAGAGTGTTAGGTGATGAGACTGATTAATGAGAATGATGTCTGTTTCTCATTAATAAGGTCAATATGTGTCTGCTCGTTACTCCTGATGTCCGAAATGCATTAAACTGTGCTATATATCTGATACAGATTCTGCGGGGATATCTGAAGGACCGCAGTCTAAGGACTCGAAGGAACGTAGCCGAAAGACAATTTATGCTTCAGATGTTGCTCAGGGTTCCATCCTTGGCCCAGACCTGTGGAACATCTCCTATGATGGACTGCTGTGGCTTGAACTGAGTCACGCTTGATCGGCTTTGAGGACGATGTTCCGGTGCTAGTCGCTGGAAACACTGTCGACCATACGCAACTTGGACTCAATATGTTAATGCGGCGGGTAATGGGCTGGATGGCCATTCACGGTTAGCAGGCTAGCAAAAAAGCAATGTGGTCCTTGTGACAAAGATGAGAATTCCAGAGTAAGGCCTATCAGTGTTTGGGAGGCGTTCGTTAAATATAAATCAGATAGACCTGATAGACTCGTAGCTGACTTTTTCCTAACAAAGTAGGTTGCTAAGGTTGCAGCACTTGAAACGGTACTCACACGATTAATTGGCAACACAAAGGACCCACCACATTGAGGACAAGTGAGTGACGTGCAGTCTATTCTACTTTATGGGTCAAAACTGTGGGGCAACGCTCTTAGCAAGGAGTTACACAGCAGGCCGTTGACACAGATGCAGAGACAAGGAGTGCTATGATTTGCATGCGCATATCGAATTTCCGATACGCCAGTGTTGGTAATCGCAGGGGTGATACCCATCGCCCTCTTTACGAGACAGAGAAGGAGCAGAGAAGGAAGACAGAACTGAAGACAGCAGAGAAGGAGGTCAACAGGGAAGAAAGCCAATGCACTCTCAGTGATTGGCAAGAGTCCTCGGAATACTACACAAGGAGAAGTTGGACTTAACGTCTGATCGCTGATGTGAGGCTGTAGCTCAGTCGAGTGCATGCTGAGACCGAATTTTTAATTGGTCATGGCTTTTTTCGGTCTTACTTGCACAAGTCACGGTCTCCTAACTGGATGTTTTGTGCAGGAGAGGTGGATGACACCTGTCACCCATTCTTCTCTTGCAAAAAATAGAGTAAGCAGAGCGAGAACCTCTTAATTGAAATTAGAGAGCTCAGTTGGAAACTATGGTCGGAGAAATGCTAAAAACGGTTGACAAACGGAATCGAAAATTTATACTGACCACCTCAGAATCTGAAAAACGGAATGCGACAAAATTAATAAAGATACACTCACTGGCCCATCTCTCAATCAACCCACCCTGTAATTCTTATCGTTTTTCGAAACTGTCAAATTTTACTTAAATTTGATGAATAATATGTTCAAAGCAAACTTTGATAAGAAAAAAATGGAAATATTGCACTGAAAATGTTTAATTAAGAATTTAGTCCAGAAACCCCGATTTTTTGCAAGATTTATGTTGAATCAATTTTTTTTTGGTCAAACATGGTCATATTTTGACACTGAGGTGGTATAACCCATCATTGGATTGTGATATGTTGGGAATAACTTATCTCCGAGTCTATCAGGGCGCCCATGTATTTCGTTGCTGATTTAGATTCAATAAGCACCTTGCCAACACTGATGGGCTTTACTCTGGGGATCCTCTTCCTTTTTAAGATGACCACTTCGGGTTTTTCCAGTGCTAGCCTGAATCCGTGAATGGTCATCCAGCCCATTATTGTATTTAATCTGAGTTGGGCATGGTTAATTGTGCGTCCAGCGACTAACGCTGCAACATCGTCCACAAAACCAATCAAGCGTGACTCAGTTCAAGCCACAGCAGTCCGTCATAGGAGATGTTCCATAGGCCCGGGCAAAGGATAGAGCCCTTAGGAACATCTTAAGTAAGAACCATCTTTCGGCTACTTTCTTTGAGTCATAGAGTAGGCTGCTGTACTTCAGATAGACCGTCAAAATCCGCATCAGATATATGATACTTGATAAAGATTTTCAAGCACTTCCTTTCTAACCTTCTAAATTTCTAACCTCAAAAAAAAAAACGTGTAGAACCTATAAAATCTGTGTAAAAGCGACAATGAAGCGGTCATCTCGGGTGTACGTGCAACGATTTCTACCTTAGCATGTCCTCCGAGTGCATGAACCAGTCTCAGAACCTTAGTTTTCTTCTCATTGTTTTGCTTCGTTGCCGAATTTCATCAAGAGTTCTCTTGTGGTTAGTAGCGACCGTGACAAAATTTGATGGCATCCGCAGAGACTACCACTTGGCTTGACTTGTATTATAGTGTGTCTCTTGTGACAGGTAGCTTTCCAGAGCCGAATTGAATAGAAAAGGGGCTAGCCTATCTCCTTTCTTAGGTCCGTGGCGGTCAGGATAGAGGTTGTCGACGCCATTATCATTTTGGTAAGGTGGACTAATATGGCTGGGACACCAAATCAAAGCAATATGTTATAGAGTACGATCAATATCGTCGTATGCTTGCGTAAAGCCAAAGAAAATCTGACAAACGTCATGTTGAACTCTCAGCATTTGTCAAATACCTGCTTGACAGTAAACAATTGGTCTATCGTCGATCTACCAGCTCTAAAACCACTTTGTTCCACCCGAATAATAGTGCGAGCTTATGATCTGATTTTATTTTCTAAGATCTTCGAAAATATGTTGTACGCTGTGCAAAGTAGTGATATGGCTCTACATTTTTCGCACTGTACCTTGTCACCTTTTTGTGTATGTATGGCATATGTTCTTCTTGCAAGATTTGCTGGGTGATTTTGTGGATGGCTTTTTGAACACTTCGGCCGCCATATTTAATAAGCTCCACTGAAAACTGATCGATCCACAGCGCTCTATTATTGTTTTTGGCTTTTATGGCGGAACAGACTTCATCCAGAGTTGGTGGGGCCAAAGGAAGCTCTTTGAGAATATCTATATCTGTAAGTTCCAGTATTCTGGAGCTTTATATAAAGAGTTTCTTGAAATATAAAGCCCATGTTCCCCTAACTCTGCTTCAATCAGGGTTGGTATTACCGATGTTGCTACGGTAGGGCCTGGTCTTGGCCTGAAAACCTCGCTTCAAACTTTTCACTACTTTGTATGCTTGTCTTGTGATGTTTCTCGCTAGACTTACATCGATGCTCCTCAACTGGTCCTCATGGTATTTCTTTTCTTGATTCTAATTACATACTTATTCGCCACGTTTCTGATTTTTTCATACTCTTCTCTCTTCGTCCTGGTTTTTCTACCTGAATACATAAGCTAGTAGCGCATTCAGGCGGCGTTATTGTGACCAGTGTCTAGAATAGTTAAACTCCGTATCTAGCAGTATGAATCCTGTTCGTCGACTGAGAGATCTTCACAAAGTAATAGGGGACGGTAGTTGCATAAAATAAAGTTAAAGAAAGTCAACTCTTGTCCAAGGATACAAGAGAAATAGGTCTAATTAACGCGAGGACTCATTTCAGAAGTTGCGATTTCATTTGCCTTAGAAATTGCTTTTAAATTTTACCTTGGTTGTGAGTCCAGGAGTGTCCCTCAGAGTAATCAAAACCGAACAGTAATGAAATACCACTGGCATTAATTTGTTAAGTAAATTATTTCACCCAATTTACTGGTAAGTCTTACATAAATTTTAAAATAATATGTTTTTTTATCATTCGATATTAACAATGCTAAGCAACTCTATGAATTGCACGCATATGCTCATAACTTCCCTTACGCTTATTATCCTCCTATCCTTCCAGCAACAGACTGGGACTACCAGAAATATAACAAGATACTTCTTCATTACCAGCGAATACACTTCCTTCGCCTCATATACTTCACATGTTGCCAAGGAGAATAAAAAGGAATACGAACAAGAGTGTTAACCAAATTGAGTCTTCAACACTGTCCCAAAGCAAAGTTGATGGTGCGTCTGATATTTGACTCTATAGGGCCATTAATCAATTTCCCTGTTAACTCCTTCATACGAACTCTAGTTTTTCCCTCCGTGACAGTTTTTCCTTGTGTCGACAAAGACGTTCGTCCATGCATCTCATCAACGCCTTACGCTTTCCTTTCGCTTCTCCTTGAACGGCTATTTAAAAACAGATCAGAATTCCATACATCTGTTAACATTGGCGACACGACGAATGAATCGGATCCGTTAATGGGGTGATAACGTTCATTAGGCTCAACTTATTTATAGAACGCCGCAATTAAATATGTACGAACATATAAATGACAATCTATCTAAGTATCCATGCGTTGCAGCCCAAGTGAAAGAAAGCGCTAGGAGTTGGCCAACCCTTGCATATGTTCACTCGTCTATCCTGCCGTCAAGGTCTTCCCCGATTAAGTGCTATTACACACCACCGAATTGGAACTGCTTTGTAAATATGAGCCTCCTAATGATGTTGTTAAGGTAATTGGAACCATGAAATGCTAAGCGTATTTTTGGTTTTCGTAATTGGATGGGTAATCAAATTCAAATTTTGATTATTCTCAATGCTTCGATGATTTATTGATTCGATTTCCTTAAAAACTCATAGGGGCTGCGTACCCAACATTCATTGAAATTAGAACCGAATAGGATCAAGTCTGAATGAAGATCTTGAACATCCTTTCCGTAGAGCTGAGCAATTTCAGGCGTTATTCCTATTCCGTACAATGAACGAATTAGTGAAAAAACCCAAGAATGAAATCACAAATAATTGCATCGATTAATACCTACATCTAAGGACGTTTGACCTTTCCTGCGTACCTGGCTTCAGCCACTAATGAATCAGCTAAATAGTGCACCACGATTGTAACCTGCTTTCAACTCTTCCAGTTTTTCTTCGACCATAGTGACTAACTGCCTGGCTCCTCGTTCAGCACTTCTTGTCCAGCTCCGCGACGGTAATCTTGCCAAGTCATCCGTTATTATGAACTTCAATTTCTATGCGGATCAAAAGATACTTTGCGCCTGATTACAGTCGATTTTTAACTTCTCAACTGCGTTCCAATCGCACTGGCGCCTGGCATTTTATCGCTTCCAAAGATACGTTCAACGGTTGGTGTGTTTAAACTTTCGACATTGTCATGGTGGCACTCCTGGATTCCCCATTACTACGCTACTAGGCCAGACGCAGCCTTTACAGACGTTCGGTGGCTAATTGTTTTCACTGGACTTCCTACAACAGCGCAGTACAGAAAAAACTTCTTTGGGTTTTACCTTTTTTGCATGTGAAATGCTTTGAATGGGAAAATTACACATTTTAAGTTATGGAGAATGACTTCAATGGGTTTTATTAATAGCCATCTACATTTAGAGATTTTAATCTTAGACAATCGTATGGATGATGAGTTTGCTGATGAGGCCAATTTCGTAAGTGGCATTTTTTCACTTTTACACATACGCCAAAACAGATTGAATGAAGAAATGCCTAGAATTGGTGAGAATCGAAAAGTGTACATTGATCAACAACACAGAAACTGATTGAAAAAAGTTAAAATGTTTGTTTGAATGAAATTATTTTATTAAGCCAAAACACTAAGTATCCATTATAACATAAATCTTGGCATTGAATATTCAAAAAACTAGTAGTCCATTTTTTTCAACTTCGTTGCATAAATCAGGGTTCCAACCAGGTCGTCACGCAGGAGAAAAAACAAGACATTAAGCTCATTTATTAAAAAGAAAAGGTTGCGTTCTCTTAAACTTTGAGAAACGCCACTTCTATGCTAAGGAAACTCTTTGTACTAAGCGTCCCAGCTGTGAAGATTCTCCATACTTTTCACTTTTTCCATATGTTTCCGACATATGATATGGGAATGATATAATCCTTAAGCAGAGATACTGGTTCTAACCATCAAATCGCATGCATAACCCAGCAAAACTCTGCAACAGCCAGGTAAGGACACCGAAAGACAGGCTCTGTTGGTTTTTTCGACCTGTGATCCAGAGCGACAATTCAGAGGAGTACATTTGTGATTAGGATGACAGGGAACTTGGACTAGCTGCCTTGTCAGCTGAAAACCGGGCGGTGATGCCGGGAACGCGGGGTTTGAGCCTACATTTTTGAAGTGTCTAAAAATCCTGGTTGTAACAAATCCACAGTTTGTGAGATCGCGGTAGACGAATACACCGGCAAGCGGGCAGATGTATACTGCAAACAACTGGCGAAGAGGAAATTTAGATGTTTAAAATATAATTCCATTCGTGACAGTGGAGCAAACTGAGCTAGTGTTCAGCATGTCAGGCTAGAAGAGGGTCCGTAGCCCGAAAAAAATCCTTTGAATGGAGAAGGCTGCAAATATGTGAGAGTGAAACTCGTAAGGCAGAGGTTGGCTAGAGTCTTATATTAAAATTATTATCAAAATAATATTCTTTAATATACTACTAGCGCCATCTGTTAGCAACTATTTGTAACTCTACTGTAACTCTACCTGATTCTTGTCTATTGTCTATGTGTTAAGAAAGTAAAGAGTTAGTCTTTGAACAACCTCCCGGCGTGTTTTATTAGGTTATGGGCCCAGTCCCACATTTTCCAAATTATTCAACGCTATTTTGTTCAATTGTTACCTAAAAGTGAAATATATCAACGTCGGGCTACCTAGTCAATGTGCCGAAACTCAAAGGTCGCGAAAATTACGATGATTCGCGAACAGTATTTTTTTGCTGCTCGAGGGAATTGACTTGGAGAACCTGCCAGCGGAAATCAGTGAAGTCGAGATGAAAAAAGCCAAAGCCAAACTCGTGATGACTATTCACCCTTCATTATACGCTCATATCAAGAGTGAGACTACAGTAAAAGGTGTATGGAATAAATTGAAACAATTGTTCGATGACACGGGATATCAACGAAAAATCAGCTTGCTTCGAACGTTAATTTCAATTCGCCTAGAAAACTGTGATTGTATGACAAACTATGTATCTCAAATAGTTGAAATGTCGCAAAAATTGAATGGGACAGGTTTTGAAATCACAGATTAGTGGATTGGATGGTTACTTTGGCTGCGGACTCAAAGCAATAGCGGAAGAAAAGTGGCAAGACTAACCGCGGTGTCAAATCGCAAACGTCAACGTGAAATAGTGACAGTGCAAGTTCAAACTGCAGTAAACAAATAAAAAGCGCCACAAATATGCCATTTTAGAAAGAAAACTTAAAATGCTTTTAGTGCTGCGATCTTCAACGGAAATTTTAGTACAGAAGACTGGTACGACGGTTCGGGTGCAAGTGCACACATGACGGCAATTCGAGATTGTTTACTGTTTAGATTATTTATTGTTTAAAACAAAGAAAAATTAGTTGCAAATCAAATGACTGTGCCTGCTGTAAGTGTTGGTGAAACACAGATAACAACGAGTGCAAATGGTTCTCAGCATAATGTGATTGTGAAGAATGTTTTGTACATACCAAAGCTCACGACAAACTTTATATCAGTAAGCCAATTAATAGCAAATGGCAACAAAGTATCGTTTAAAAAGGATATTTGTTTGATACTTAATCAATTAAATGAGCTCATAGGCGTTGCAAATTAAACAAATGGTGTGTAAAAAAGTTCTGAGACCGCATTATCGGCCATGAAAATGTGGCATAGAAGGCTAGGACATGTAAACAGTAAGTCCTTAGAAAAGATGAAAGAACGTGCTGTAAAACGGGTTACTTTTGACAAGAAACCTGATATTTGGGTCCAGAACTGTGAAGTGTGCTGTGAGGGCAAACAGGCTCGTTTCATTTTCTCATCTGCAAATCATAGAATAGAAGTGATATACTGCTAAAAGTAATACACTCAGATTTATGCGGGCCGATGGAGACCAAATCGATTGGTCAGGCAAAGTATTTTCTTCTGTTCGTAGATGGTGCCAACAGAATGACTTATGTCTATTACTTAAAGGAGTAGAACCAGGCATACAGGTTTTTACTTTAAGCTTTCAGGATCTGTTATCTCACATGAATGTAAAAAACAGCAGACTACAGCTTTGTCCAGTACAGAAACCGAAATGCATTGCGGATGCCAAAGATGTAGAAGATGCCATTAGGCAAATTCTTCCAACGGCAGAGAGTTTTAGGGTAAGGCTATAGCCTACCAATCCTACAAGGCAAAGGGTCGCAATAATAGACATCCCAGAGAAAGACGCTTTGGAACTCCGGGCAAAGGAGAAAATTAAACTCGGCTGGGTTGTGTGGAGGAGACGTTGGAGGGTAGCCCCAAATCGATGCTACAAGTGCCTTAGCTTCGGACATATCTCCTTGAACCAGATTGAAGCAAAATGTGCTACAAGTGTGGCACTTCCGGCCATAAGGCGAAAGACTGCCCAAACGAACCCAGTTGCATCTTGTGCAAATATAAGGGACGGAGGTTTGAAGATCTGGTTCATATTCCAGGAATTAGTAGGTGCCAGGAGTTCAAAGAGGCAATTACCACGAGAAGAGCAAAGACATGATCCAAGCCCTGCAGATCAACCTACACCTTAAGTCAACCGCACAAGATTTACTAGACTAGGTTGCGAGGGAGAAAATAGTCGACTTGTTGCTGATATATGAGCAACAGCACAAAAATGAGGAAGCTGGATGGTACTGTGATCGATTCGGCACCGCCGCCATCTGGGTACGTGATAGGGCTCTACCCACAGCTCAGACTTGCTCCAGTGGAAATGACTTTGTGCTCACTAGGTGCGCCGATTTGACATTCACTAGCGTCTATTTCACACCGAATAAGTCAATTTTATGTTTCCAGAGCAGGATCGATGAACTGAAGGAAGCTGTCCCGAACATGGAAGGCAGAATCCTTGTTGGCGGTGACTTTAATGCCAAGGCGATAGAATGGGGAATGCCTCTTCCAGACCCGAGAGGAAGAAGAATCCTAGAAATGGCGGCTAGGAGGCAACTTGTCATCATGAACGTTCGGGAACACACCAACCTTTCGACGGGGAGGCTACTTGGGAACTATTCCGGATGTGACATTTGCTTCGGAGTCCTTAGTGCCTAGGACACAGAGATGGAGGGTACTGGAGGGTACCAGTACATTGCTTTCGAAATTGGCGAGCGTCCTACTCGACGCGTAGCAACCCAACCTTCAACTGTAGGTTGGAATATTTCTAAAATAGATGTCGACGCGTTCGCTGCAGTTCTTACAAGCGGTGAAACTGTAACGGTGACGGGCGGAGTCTCAGCTGAAAACATGATGAACTTCACCATGAGCCTCATCAAGAATGCGTGCGACTGCTCTATGCCCAGGCGACGGCCTCGACACAATAAGCCTGCTTTGTACTGGTGGTCGGTAGAAATCGCTGAAAAGCGAAGAGAATCTCACAGACTCCGCCACGAAGCCCAACGTTCAAGAAATTGAGACGAGTCACATTCCCGAACGCTGGCATACATGTCGGCTAGAAAACTCTTCCGTAGGTTGATAAACGAAAGCGACGCTCGCTGCTAGCACAACATCGTTGAGGACATCGATAGGGACCCGTGGGGGCTGGGTTACAAGCTTGTCATGCGGGTGACAGGATGAAGGAAGGAGAATTAATGGATGACAGACCTCGGGCTTAGCATAGTGCTGGAAAAGACCGAGGTCATCATCCTGACCAAGAAGCGGATCCCTCGGGTTATTTCCGTTCGGGTGGGAGAAATGATCATCAAGTCGAAAGAATCAATCAGATACCTTGGCTTGATAATTGACTCGAAGATGAGCTTTCTCGACCAGGTTCAACCATCAGCGGATAAGGCTTTTGCGGGAGTATCGGCTCTCAGTCGCCTTATGGCCAACACGCGGGGACCGACCTCCAGCAAAAGACGTCTACTGATGAGTGCAATGGAGTCAGTGCTCTTGTATGGCTCCGAATTCTGGGCTGACGCTGAGTAAAGAGCCGCACCGAGGGCGTCTGGCACAGGTGCAGAGGTAAGGAGCTTTGCGGATAGCGGCTGCATATCGCACTATTTCTGAACCTGCAGTGCTCGTAAGCTCGAGGGTGGTCCCTGTTAAGTTACTTGCAGACGAACGGAAACGTGTATACTTATGTAGGGGGCAGTCGGCGAAAGAAACCGTCAGCCGAGCGGAACGGAGAAGGACCCTAATCTTGTGGAAGCAAATATGGGAAAACCAAACGCGAGGCAGGTGGACCGCATGGCTTATTACTTATTACGAGCTTATTACTGAGAGGTGGGTGGGAATGTAAACTACAGTTCTGTGATTTTGTCTAGTCATTTCAATGAAATCTAGATTTTCTGTATGGTTGGAATGTGTTTCAAGTATGAGCAAGACTGGGTCGTCTTCGGATGGCTTCGCAAACTTCAGGAAATTGTCAAACCAATGTGTTGAAACCACAGTTTGCATCGACCCGGAAGGATGACAAACAAAAACTGTTCAAGGTAGAGCGGCTTCTTGAAGTTCCACTTTCATTCACTGCCTAGGGAAGATGATAAAAGGAGGAGTCCTCCGGCTGAAAAAAATGTGGAGAGAACACCTCCCTCTGCAGATTAAGAGAGCCGACTTGCCATCGCCTTTTAGAGCAAAAACATTTGAAGACTTTGACTGGACAGTCATAAGTCCAGTTTCAGACCCTATGGGGCAGACATAAGTGATGTTTTTGAACATCCTCCAAAATGTCAAAAAACTTGGTTACATTTGTTTAGTTAAATGCTTGCGGCTTTGCTGCTGAAGTCACATTAGGTTTTCTTAACACAAGTTCAGAATGGCGCTTTCTGGACCCGGTTACTCAATTTTTGTCTGCTAATTTCCTTTCTTTTTTGAAATCGTGAGGAATGTTATTCCATGGTATGCAAGGCTGCGCAAGGCAGCTACAGTAATTCTACAAGACGTACGTCCAAGAGACAATTCCAATTCATTCTATTCCATATCCAAGAGATAATTAAGCCACTGCTATTCTTGGTCTTCATTGAAAACAGCTCGTAAATGGCCTAACACTTTTGTTTTGTCTGTGGCGTCTTGATTTTTATTTAGTATACGATGTTTTAGTGTGTTCCTAGGCACATTGTAAGTATTAGTAGCTGTTTGATAAGGAATTCCATCTTTCTTCACGACATCGATTGCTCGTTGCATCGCTAGGGGGTCCCATGGATGCTGCTGACTCGTTCTTAGAATTTTGTTAACAAGCATTAAAATATGAAAGTAACGAGGCGTTTTCACCATGAATAAAACTGCAATAATCTCTAAAAGTAATGTTAATTTTTTGTATAAAGTAAATACATAGTACGCTAATGGATCTTGATATGTAATTACTAGTCTACATTACTTCCCAAAAAGGCTTTGTTGCATGTGAAAACCCCTACACCAGGCATTAATCCGTAAGAATTCAATTAAAGCAAACCGAATTATTTTGTTTGAAACCCTCAATAGTTTTGTAAACAACATACAACACAATTATTTTTCAATGAAAATATATTTTACCTTATGTCGGGCGAAGTTGCCACAGACTTGGCTACTTCGCCCTCTTCGCCGCCATTACATAAATGCCACACTACCGGTCAAACGAATCGAGCAACGCGCTACCCAGACAGATCATTTAGTAGTCTTAATACACCTCTTTCAAGACGTTACAACATTTGCATGAATTATGAATGACAGTTTGGTTATAATAATTAATTAAATACACTTACCTTGCATCAGGAAGTTGAAAAACACGAAAACATTCAATAACTTACTAACTAAACAAGTGATCAGAACAGCTTGCACCTTCAACACATCTAAGATGGCGTAATAATGGAATAGTTGACATGTCCGCCGCTGTGTAGCAGCACCGTACAGTGCAGTAACAGCAAGTCACCACTGTGCCATTATGCCATACCTTCCCCTGCTTTATACTAATAGCATTTAACGATATTTGGAAAAATGTGTTTTTTTTTTGCTAGAATTAAAACTTAGTTTGTATTTTATGTATAATTGCAGCATGTTTTTTATGTGCAACTGTTTTGTACATGTAAGTAAATGTTAGTTATATTTTTTTTAATTCATAACATCTGTCAGTCTCTGATTCAAATTTTTTTGGATTTTGAATCTAATGAGTAATCGTATCCGCGAGCGATTCACTTTAAAAATTGTTATTCCAACAAATCAATATTTTTCTACCATTTTCTGAAGTCTTATTGAGAGACAGTCGCAAGCTTAAGATGCCGAATCATAGACATCCAATTTTTTTTTACTTTCATGGTGGTACTATCAGTGAATTTATGAAATTTATTTGCAGCCTCAAAAAGTTAAAATGTCCTTCGCTATTCATGTCGTTTTCAGATTCGAAGAATTTTCGCCTTACCCTTTCGCCTAGTTAAGTAATAATGCCAATCTAACGAGTGAAGTCAGTATTCCTGACAATAGATCGCCTAATAAATTCAAATCGTGCTCATTGATCAAAAGGAAATTGGCGTGTGTTCTATCCACACCCTAGAATTCTGTATACAAATGTCCTTAACAATCAGTGGTGGTGGTGTTGCCAACCCTAATCATCATATTATACACAATCACTGATCTGGAATAATTCACCTCGTAATCTAAATATGCCGCGAACATTTTGTCAATAGGATTAGCTAGGACTATTGCTCAAGTCGGAAAAATAGGTTGACGTGCGACCAAAGAAAATAGCTGACGCCGTTGACAAAGGATTTCAACTTTGTGCGTTGTAGGCATTTGCGCTCCCAGGCGAATTACATTTCGAATTTAACATCTTTAGTTGCACGTTCGAATTCCCATGTCATGTTGCCATTGATTTCACATACTGTATGCATGTATGGCATGTGTCTGGTTACATAATAGTGTGAAGTTCGTGGCGGAAAGATTTTTGATTAATACAAAATGCTAAGCGAGCTCGTTACGCCATAATTGAATACAATATAATAAAATGTACAACGATGAAAATACTTAAAATGACGCTATATAAATTAAATTTTATTAGAGGATTTATTTGTCGCATCATCTTGGCAAAGAGACAGATACGGATGCTCCTTTTCAATTTGTGTATCCTTGAGACTTGCTCAAGGTAGATATCAATGCTTTATGGGTGGCCTGAAAGACTGATAGCAAATCAAACGTTTTGACAAAGTTCACTACTGCACGGAGCCTTGAAGTTTTTCTTTTGAAATCAAAAGGCCACCAACTGCGTTTATTCGTTATTTCAGTCATTTAAACACAAGTCTGTCTTTGTTTTCAATTTAGCAAGGCGTTAACGCTAAAAGTTCAAAACCCAATTTTTACATGCATTCTGACTGGTGCATTTTCCAGGATTTGCACTCAAATGTACATTACAACGGCGACGCGCGAACCCTCGCGCATTGCATCCATTTCGGCAGATTTTTTTTGCTGATTTGCTGCAATTCAGGTTGCATTCAAAGATTTCTTTTGTCTATCGACCGCAAAATTACAACAAAGACTTTCTACATGATTGATCACGAATAGATTTCGTTAATTGTTGGCATCACTTCGTAAATTTTTTTAATTGAGTTATCCTTGCACGTAATTATTGTTTGCATACAAACATGAAAGCTTGAAATAATCAATTTGGAGGATTTGAATGAAATGAAACGTCGAATTGCATTTAATACTTCACTGAGTTCGAATATAAGGATGATGATGACAAAAGTGTGCTGCTGGCTTTTGATTTGATTGAAAGGAATATTGGAAAACAATTAACGATTACCCGTTAAATCATATTTATATACGAGTCCATCAGTTGGCACTGCTTGTGTACTAGACCTTAACACAATTGAGGAACAATTGTAAGGAATTTTATTTACATTATATTTAAACTGATAGGGAACACGTCCATTAAAATATTTACTCAATGATCTCGAGGTATATGCAATAACGAACCCATAGATGAGTTCATGTTTGTTCAATCGAACACTTCGAATTCAAAGGATGTTAGCGTTAGTTTATCTGGTCGCTCAATAACAATTATTGGACTCCTGTTTGCGAATTCACATTTGCAAATCTCGAGACAATCACTTTCCCTACTGCTTGAAGAAATAGCTTGGAATCCACGCAAGATGAGCTTAGATCCTTAGATCTTAGATTAGAGGAGTCGACCCGTAACATCCCCCCACCTGCTTGAAGTGGATTTCCTCGAAATCCGTTCAATACAATTATGATAAGAATATTGACTTCAAGGCTAACGAATACCGGACTCAAATTCAATGCAGATTATTCTGTCCACCACCCCCTAACCTGTCCTAATCTTCGAATATATCCCCAAACTACAATCACCGAAAGTAAAGGAAAATAAAAACAACAGATCTCGATCCTTACTCCACATATGGCTTGAGATCTCTGACATGCCACAGTCCAGCCTCCCACCTCTCCGAGTGAGCTAAACGGTACATGGACAGAGATTCCTTTCGAGTAGCCTTGAAAGATTCTAGAAACTCTGGCGCCAGTTTCCCCGAGTAAAATTGCTCCGCGTCCGATCCGGCAAATTCTTTCGCCATACCAAATCACCGATATTAAATGGCTGGATTCGCCTTCATAAGCTGTACCGCTGGGCGCTCTTCTCTGCTGCCTCTTTCAAGCGTCTAGTGATGTCTTTTCTAACCTGCTCTAAAAGTCTTGCACTTTCTTCTGGGTCGGTGATTCCGCCCTCAGTTGTACTTCTTGGTCCCTTCCGTGAAACGACCATTTCTCGCCCGAAGTTTACGAAGTAAGGGTTGAAACCCATAACTTCGTACGTATACGTCCGTAATGCGCACCCGATCTTACTAGATTCTGATCCCACTTTCAACGCTTGGCACCAATGTATGATCGCAGCATCCGCTTTAATGTTTTGGTTCATGTGCTCTGCTAGGTTCGTCTTTGGGTGATATAGCGCGGTTTATTGAATTTCGGTTCCATACCCTGCCATCAGTATCTGGAACTCTACGGCCTTAAACTGGACCCCATTGTCAAAAACTATCACCGCTGGAACTCCAAAAAGTAGGAAAATGCGCTATTCAGAAATTCACATCACTGCCTTAGTAGTGGCCAGCTGGAGTGGGAAAATTAATGGCATCTAGCTAAAATAGTTCATCACGGTCAGGATGTAGCTATGTCTTTGCGAAGATCGTGGTAGAGATCCTATCAGATTTACACACTGCATCTCCCATGGCTTCTTGGATTGTCCGACCCGAGCTGCCATAGGACCCGCCGGACATCTCTTCTCTACTTTTACGGCTTGGCAAACTTTGCACCTTGCCACGTAGCGCGCAATATCCGCTTTCTTCTTGGGCCAATAAAAGTTCATTGCCACCCTGTCGCACGTCCTACGGGTCTCCATTTGCCCCGCCTTGGGATCCTCATGACATTGTAAAAGGACTTCATTTCGTTCCGCCTTCGGAACCACACGCTTTCAAATGTGTCTCCTCAGCCCGGCGTACTGGTCTGACATCCTTTTCCACAATTCCCCTTGCTCGATGCGCCAGTCCGGAAACGCGTCTGGATTTGATTTGACCTTGGTTTACATATCTGATAACCATTTGTACTCCGGTTTCTGCCCTCCAGCTTTCTCATCTACCAAAGGCACTGATCTAGACAGTGCATCCAGAACTAAATGGTCTCTACCCTTCCTGTGGACTACCTCAAAATCGAATTGTTGTAGCCTCACCGCCCGAAGGACCAGCCTACCCGTTGGGTCCTTAAGATTGCTGAGCCAGACTAAGGAATGATGATCCGTGATGACCTTAAGCTGGGCTCCCTCAATGTAAGGTCGCAGTTTCTCCACTGTCCATAACACCACGAGGCACTCCTTTTCCGTGGTGGAGTACCTTCTTTCGGCCTTACTTAAAGAATGACTGAGTTAACAGATGGCCTTTTCTCCCTCCGGAGAAGTTTGGCTCAACACGGCTCCCAATCGCACATCGGAATTATCAGTCTGCACACTAAACGGGAGGCTGAAATCCGGGCACGTCAGAAAAGAAGCTGACGAAAGCTTCAACTTGTAGTGCTCAAAAGCCAACTCACACTGTGGTGACCAATCAAATCGTCGATTCTTCCGGAGTAAATCAGTTAGCGGTGCCACCAGAGAAGCATGATCAGGTATGAATCGTCTATATCAGGAGACCATACCCAGGAGTCGGCGCACCTGCTTTACTGCAGGTCTTGGGCCTTGGAATTTTCAGCATGCACTCCACCTTCTCCGAATCGACGCTCAGTCCCTACGATGTAACCAAAGTACTTCAATTGACCCCGACAGAAGAAACATTTTCCTCAGATAGATTTAAACCCGCTTCCCGTAAACGTCGAAAGACGTCCTGAAGGATTTTTAAGTGTTTTTGGAACATTGGCATCACAGCGATGATATCGTCTAGATACGTGAATACGTACGGCTCCAGAGCTGTTTCAATGACTCTGTCAATTATGGGCTTCCACGTGGTGGGAGCATTGGACAGTCCAAAAGGCATCCGGCAGAACTGAAAAAGACCCCTTCCTGGCATTGTAAACGCGGTGCGCTGACGGGACTCCACCGCCACTGGTACTTGCCAATATGTGGATTTGAAATCCAGCGTGGAAAGGTATTTAGCGTTCCGAAGATTCTCTAAGGATGCTGAAATATACGGCAGAGAGTAGGCGTCGCGCGATTCACCTTCCGAAAATTCACGCATAAGCGAAAGGAACCATCTGTCTTTCTAACCATCAAGATCGGTGAAGAACACGCGCTGGAAGAGGGTTCCACCACTCCCGTATTCAACATCTCGTCTAATTCCGTGGTGATCTGCTTTTGTAAAATGGGTGACACGGGATAATGATAACGTGCTCCACCAAGGGAGTGCATCCCAATGTCTCTCCCATGTCGGCGGATTCCCTATTTACCACATTCTGCAACAGCTTTTCTTCATTCTCTGATAACACCGAGCGACTATGCAAGTGGGTTGAAGTAGGGGCGATCGCTTCGCATACGAAGTCCCAGCGCACGCCTGGAAAATTGGTGCTGACATCAAAATGTTGAAGAAAATCCACCCCCACGATAAATTCCTGAGATAGTGTTGGCACCAGTAGCACTTCCATCCATCTCAATCGTCCTCTCACCCGTATGGGTAACCAGATCTTCCCTAATCCCTGGCAGTGCCCACCATCCGCCAGCCGGACGGCCTCGCATTCCGAAGAGGATGGCTCGACCCCCATCTCTTGGAGCTGCCGCCAACCCTCTTTACCTGCAAATGTACTCAATGCCCCGGAGTCAATTAATCCCTTAAAGCTCTTCCCCAATATTTCGAAATTTAAGTGCGGGCGCTTGTCGTTGGTATTTTGTTGAAGACTTAGTCGACAACTTCGATTGCCGTCTTTTGCGCAGAAATGGTGCCCAGTTTGCCGCTTACTGAGCACCCGACGCGTTTCCCCGCGATTTAGTAGGTGCAGATGTTGGGCTGTTAGGTTGGCTAGGTCCTGAGGACGCCTGTGGGGAGCAGACCGAACATTTTGCGCGAATCGTCCCATGTCGCCCACAACCAAAACAACGTCTGGGCTGAGGACAGCTTCGGGCAATGTGCGCTGTGCTTCCACATGTCCAGCATGCGCTCCTCTTTTCCACCCTTGCAGATGTCGCAGCGTTCACCTGAGAACTCTCCACATACGCTAGATCCGGTTCAAGGAGTTTAGCGGATCTTCTATTGGGAGGTGGTAGAAAAGCATCTATCGAGGCGCGAGTTGCTTCAAGTTGACGTCCCAGGACGACTCGGACGTTGTGGCGCTGAGATACCAAGATAAGCTTGAATCTTTTGGGACGAACCTCATTTATTCTCTGTTAAAGTCAAAATCGATGTCTTCAGTTGGTAAAACACAAGTAAACGGTGGCACATTAACGTAAGGCTAGTTACACTGTACTAATTTTAAGTCCTTGAATAATTTGTTTATTCATAGGTATTAGATAATTGGTCAGTATGGGGCATAAGTCGCACTCGAGCCGATGATACGTTTTCAGAAACGGATATAGTTGCTTTTGAACTCGTTTGAATGTAAAGTGCAATCATTAGCTTACGTCAACGACTTGCAGATATCATATTTCATATTTTATGAAATCCTGGATCTCTAGGCGCCTGGGGGTCTTTGAGGGTCTCGTTCCATTCTTGACCCTTTAATCACCTTCGTTGGTGAGAGGGTATATCCTGCATCCTTCATTTACTTCCTGCATCATCACCCATGCAAGTTCCAAAACTCAGCCGATCCTTTGCAAAAAGTTTGGGGTTCAATATTTAACAATTGTCCGAGTTATGTCGTTCGATCAAATTGCGTTAATGTTGATGTGCAATTTATTAAATAATTGGCGCAATTCAGTATCAGATCACGATAATAGAATGTGAATTCAAGTAAACGAATGCGATTATGCAAACACTATTTATGATTTGGCGAATCGAAATTGATAAATTTCCCATTCACCGAGTCCAGTCAACGTACATCGGCTCTCAGCTGATTGACAAATTACCCATTGAAGCTAACAATCTCAATTTCGTCTTCATGATAATAATTTTTGGTAGATAGCGAATTTCATAAATTTTATAGTAGAACCGTACACATGTGATCCGTACACATATCAATTTATCCTCGGATCATCTTGTCGGTAACTAGTTAATTCAGTTGATATTTGGAAGTGGTCAAGAATACAAGAAGAAATTCGGTATAAACTTGGTTAGCGAGGTTTACCTATTAGAAAGTGTGTAGTAAAACCTTAGATAAGTGCTTCCCGTGTCATAACTACAGAATTGAAGTATTTATCCGTGCAAAATGCAAGTTAGAATTAGTTGGCAGTTAAGAAATGCCGGATTCCACTGGTATAATGTGCCTAATCGTTCTTTAGCCACGCAAGTCGCTGCTAAGGTGAGTCGTCAAATTTTTGTTAACGCATGTTCTGAAAGCAAAATGTATGGTTTACTGTTTACAACTCGATGTGGGAGTTTTAGTCTCTAACAATCTTTTGTTCAATCTTACAAAGTTTCATCGGGTGGTAAGTAGCGTGCTATGGTAGCTTCGTAAAATTTAAGCTTAGAATGTTTTTTGTGGTTTTAACAGCAGTTGGTACAGGTTTTTTGTCGTACGCTTAACTTCTTTTTCCGCGTAACCACTTAACTGCATCAATTTCGGACGCTTACTATTCGGGGGGAACGGGGGAGGATTGATCATAAGGTAGAAGATAAAAACCACAATAACCTAGAAGCCGATTTTTTCCAAGAACCAATTTTAACAAGGATGCCAGGTGCAAATTAAAGAAATGTTAAGTTTTTAATTTTGACAAATATATATTTCGAGTGAAGTTGCTCCCTCCTTCAGTGTCAATTATTTTCTAGTATTTCTAGAAAATTATTGACACCGAGAAGGAAGCAAATTACCTCCGAAATATAAATTTGTCAAAATTAAAAACAGCATTTTGAAATGGCAAATCAAGAAAGTAAATCTAAATAATATCTCTATAATATAATATAAATATAATATAATACAAAATAAATCTCTATAATAAATTTTATTTTTTGAGTGACAGCAAACTCACCTCATTCACCAATTTTGTTTAGTTTTCTATGTTTTGTCGGACACTGAACTATGAATAAATGACAAATATTATCAAAAACATGAAAAGTCTATATTAGACTTCGTGCTTGGAATGAGTTTTCCAGGATATCGGGAATATCTATCCATCAAGTGAAGTCGAACGAATTCCTGATGTCTATCGTCACTGGGAAGACTATAATCCAGCTGAAGCGACCGCATCCCCCTTTTGAACGTACCTACCAACACCGCAGCTGCGGCTTCAATTTGATGTCCTGTTCTGAAACCATACTGCGGTAGAGAAATTCCCAGCCACATGGATAACGTCAATGAGTTTTCCATTCATGTGTTTCTCAAGCGGTCTCTGGTCATATTTAGCATGAATAACGGCAATCTACTGAAGACGACTCGGGATTTCCTTTCTCCTTATTAATCAGCTCGAGCCTTACCAGCTTCCATTGCTCAGGGAAAACGCTTTCTTCTAAGAAGGCATTAAACGTACTGAGCAGCAAGGCAAGGCAAAAGTGATGCACCAATTGCAATTCCTCGAAGAAATACCTGGAAGAAGATCTACTATTTTCAACTTTTCCTCGTGAAGGGCATTAACGAAAATATAGTTTAAGCCCACACAAAGTTTGAGAACGATATGAAATGAATAAAAACTCTTGTGCATCGTCAAATTCGTAGAAGTTTGTCGAACTCTCTTTGTGATCACAATTTTCAAATCAAATAATGAAAGGTTAGAGTATTTTTTTTCAATCGATAACTTGTTTTGTGTCATATAATTTTAAAGAGCTAATCTTTATTCTAGCACGCGACCATTTTCGTTACCCATATTAGCTTCAGTTGATGACGAAGGCACAGCAAATGAGACAAACTTTAAAATTTTAGAGACAAACTGATTTAACACAGAGCCCACACTATCTGGTTAATGTTTTCGGCTTCGTTTTGGCTGAATACGTGTTGACACCGGAATTCTGCATTACGAGCCAATAGGCCAAGCCCAGCAGTTCCTGTGCACGTTTTCGACGAAGTTTTACCAAAAGCAGGCCCTGCTTGATCAAGGCGCGAAAACATTGCCTTGTTAGCTGATATGTTACCATTCTGGTACATGCCTTATCGTGGCCTTGCGCCTGTTTAACTTCTAAGGATAATTGGGTATAGGTCGCTGACGGGACATAAATGACATGCATAGAAATTTGATGGTACTCATTGCAACTCATTGCATTGCATGACTTCAGCAATCAGTCATCTGGTCCACAATGAAGAGCGTCTTATGTGTCTTATGAGGGTGTCATCGTACTTCTCCACGTCCAACTCCCCAATATAACAAATGATGGCGGAGTGCTGATCTCAAATACTTGATACTGATGGTATCCAGCATATAATACTGCGGTATAATACTGTTACGAAAGCTAAGGCAATTCCACTGTCATTATCGAAAAAGCCCAATATAAACAAAAAATCTTTGATTCTATAGAAAAAGAATATGTTACCATCAAAGTTTTGCTGAAGGTTTTCTTCGATATTCGTGGGAGCACTACAAATTCCTTCTGGATGGCCAAAGGGTCCATAAAGGATACTGGTTATGCGTTACGTATCGTAAGCACTATACAGTCTAGACATGGCCACGGCTAATTTTTTTCTTTATCCATAAACTCAAATTACCATTGCGTAGCGCGTTTTGAGACGATAGAAGGCCAAAAAAGAGAATTCGCTGCGTGAGGTGAAGCCCTTGACTTTGGTGGCCTATAAAAATTGTATGGAAAATTGGATCAAACATTTTGGAGCCAATTTTTTTGAAAAGAATAGTAAAGAAATTTATTAAAAATTGAAATTTTGCGTTTTTTTTTAAATTTCCGTTCATTTTTTGATCATAAGGTATGTCCCTAGAAATGCTGAATTGAGATGTGAAAGCGTATGTAATGGTGTAGTGCCATATCCAATCATATATCCGATCGAATATACGGTTTAAACTTCTAAGAACGTCGAAAAATATTCAAATCAACTAAGATTTTGACAACGCTCTGACAACAAGGTTTTTACGGACGATAGCAGCTATGGACATACTTTTCTGTCCAGAATTTCGTGATCGGACAAATTGCGTATAAACCAGCACCCAAACCCAAAAGCACGTAAAAGACAACCCGGACAAACAGTCTATTGAGAATCCTAGCGATCTCAGTTGCGGAATATAGTTGAAAGGTAATGGTAGCTGGAGGCGCCAGCAGTTTTTTGTGCTCTACAAACTTCTTTGTAAACTTTGTAGAAAACAAAATGGGGAATATTATTCTCTCTGGGAATGCAGTATGTCTTAAGGACGAAGAACATTTTCGGGGTAGAGAACGAGCAATATTGATGCAAGATGGAATCAGAACGCGTATTGTTATTTGAGATATGTGTGACCGGACAGAGTATGGAATCCGCTAGATCTCAACACTATTGAAAATTTGTAACCCAGGACATTGTATTTAGGGGAACTTGACCAAACGAAAGGTAGGTATAGGGCAGTAAAAGTAGGATAGGTAGGAGTAGGATTCATTTGATTTGCAGGAAAATCTGTCCAGGTCATAAATTTTCTTTTTTGATTGTGCAGAAGACAGCGGGTATCCTACAAGCTAAGCAACTTCTACTTACATCATTTATAGCTTACAGCTAATTTATAGCCTAAAGCAAACTTATGGATTGAAGTGTGTAATAATTTCTATCAACACTTACATTTTTACTGAAAACAAACCTAAACTCAAGTAACTTTTGCGACGCCTTGTATATATATGAGGTTGCTCTTCATTATCTGGATGCGATTTCTCTATCCAAAAAAATCTACTCGCAAACGCGGAGTTAGTGCTACGAAAAACATTTGTAAGAAGCCTCGATATTACTGCCAAATTTGTGGTTATATTACTGCATTTTCTGTTCTACTTTAGTAGAAGTCCCACTACTAATACTACTACTACTACAACTACTACAACTACTAAAACAACAACAACAACAACTACTACTACTACTACTACTACTACTACTACTACTACTACTACTACTACAATTACGCTATTTCGTTGTAAAAACAGGATAAAGTTAATGTTTGGTTAGTATACATTCAAAGTGTCTGTTTTTTGCAATGAATTTGTGGGATGACTTATTTTTTTTTCTTTTAATTTGTGTATTTATGTTTGCGGCCACCAAAAATGTTCTAAGGCAAAACGCTCTGTGCTGGAAAGCATTGAAACAGGACGAGTATAGACGTCTTCACTTGGCTTGGCCGAAAATAAGCCCCTGATAGAGACAAGTCTGCTTATCCTTGGCAGCATATGGGTGAACCGAGTTTGAAATTCCTCACATAGAAAGCGTGAAGATAAGGATGTCTCACAAGGGAGTAGGGAGTAGCGTGAGCAGCCTCGCAATTTGTAGTCATGAGTCATTCATGAGAAACGCTCAAAACAATTGAAAGACAAAAAAATCTTCAAAGGGACAGTGATAATTGCTCCTCGTCCAAAATTTTGATCAATTTTCTGATGATCTACAGTCTATCAATCTCGATCCATGCAAATATTTTGTCGGCTTTTTTAGTGTTAAACCAGTTCCACTAATATTCAGTGGATATCTCTGTGAAGCATATCCGCGTTATAAGTCTATTGGACATGTTCCTTGATGAGCGGCCTAGCATGAACTTTATAATGATTAGAAAAAAAAATGGTTATAGTCGTTCTGCTGCCCGTTTTACAATACTTTCGACATGTCCTTGTGGTCAAAAGTGAAATACCGTACATACCAAACTATCGCAGATCTTCCCTCTTAGTCCTAATTTATTTAATTTGACTTTCACTTTCAGGTCGATGCATCCAAAAATAGTGGCTCAACACATGAATTTTCTAAGGCTGCACCCTTCTCCAGTATTCCAGGACCTTCTGCACTATCGTTTATCTTTGCCAATCTTCCGGGAGGTCCAAACAATATAACATTTATTAACGAATCAAAAAACCATCTTATTTATTTTATGACTCAGGGAAATTATACAAAAAAGATTTGCGAGACATCATGCGAATATTTCGAGAAGACTACGGAGATCTTATGAAAATGCCAAGTGTGTTTGGAAAACCTGCACTTGTAATAAGCCACAATCCACAACATTTTCAAACCATTTTTCGAACTGAAGGACATTGGCCTAACCGTATCGTACTTGAATCCATGCAGTATTACCAGAAAAAATTCCGTCCCGATATATATGGAAAGTATCAGGGGCTTGTTAACACGTAAACGCCGTTACGGACTGTAGAAGCAGACAATTCATGGAACTCCTTTTTTCTTCTAGACAAGGCAAAGAATGGGCTGACTTCCGAACCGCTGTCAATCCTGTCTTGATTCAACCAAAGACTACCATGCTGTACATTCCAACAATTGATGAAGTCGCTGGTGACTTTGTAAAAAGGTAAACAGGGGTATTACACTTTTTGTCAGTCTTTTCGCTTCTATATATATTTCTTGCTGGTTATAGAATCGAGGAAATTCGAAATCCTATCACTAAACAATTACCTGAGGACTTCGAAACAGAATTAAACAAATGGGCACTAGAGTCTATTAGTGTAGTTGCATTAGACACACGACTAGGTCTTCTGTCTGGACAACCTGACTCGAGGGCCAACGAGTTTTTGAGTGCTGTCAAAACATTCTTTGAATACACATTTGAGCTTGAAATTAAGCCTTCACTGTGGAGGATCTATGCAACCCCAACATTCAAGGCGTTTATGAAAAATCTTGACGTTTTAATCAATATTTCCAACCAATACATCAAAGAGGCTAGAGAGAGGCTTGAAGCTAAACAAAATTCGTCTGCAGGCGATCACGAACAAAGTGTTTTGGAAAAATTATTAAAAATTGATGAAAATATTGCAACAATAATGGCTATGGACATGGTAGCAGCTGGAGTGGATTCAGTAAGCTTAGACTGAAAATATTTTTGTATCACTTGCTAATTATTACTCAATCAATTGCAGACATCATCAGCATTTACCGGTTTGTTATATGCTCTGTCCAAAAACCCTGAGAAGCAAGAAATACTCCGAAAAGAAATCACCAATGTTCTACCGCGAAAGGATTCATCGTTTAGTGTGGAAGCAATGCGTAATCTACCGTATCTAAGAGCTTGTTTGAAAGAAGCCCAACGACTTTTCCCCACTGTGAATGGCAACATACGTGGCATGGGTCAGGACCTTGTACTGGATGGTTATCAACTTCCAAAAGGCACGTTTGTTTTCATGAGTTCATCGGCGCTCATGAAAGAGGATAAGCACTATCCAGAAGCATCCAGGTTTATTCCAGAACGTTGGCTTAAGCAAGAAACGACGCAAGGTGTATGCCCGGCTTCAGCAAAATCTGCACATCCTTTCATTTATTTACCATTTGGATTTGGTCCCCGGATGTGCATTGGTAGACGATTCGCGGAAATGGAAATTGAAATATTGATTGCGAAAATTGTTAGAAACTTTTATGTCAGTTGGGAACAACCAGATTTGCAGTTCAAATGTACAACGCTTAACGTTCCCGATGGAAAGCTCAGATTCACATTGAAAGATGTTGAAAATTGAATACTAATAGTTTGATAGATTGAAATATATATTTGTGTCAGTTCGATAATTTTCGCATTTTGATTAGATCACTAGCAAATCGAAGAAGGATGTGGTATTTCCAGCATAGAATTTTTTTTTGGTCAGAAACTACCCGAACACCTCCTATGTTCGTCTTTGAACTGAGCCTCGAACCGTTTCCTTCGATTTCTTATGTGTTTATGCCTAGAAACCTACCTACCTACTCCGCGAGAATAAATAAATAATTTTTATATAAAAAAATGGTCTAATAGTCTTACATCAAACAAAAATGCCTCTAACGTCTGTCCCTGGATGGATCGGGAATAATCAGTCTTCATTAACAGAAAAATCTATTTCTACTTCTTCTGTTCCCAAATCTGAGGATTTTAAGAACAAATAGCTGGAAGCTATTTCACGTAAGGATTAGCAGCCAAAATTCTGATTTTGTTTCTTAGTGTTCCTCTAAAATACCGTTGTCATTTTGTAATACCTTTCCATCAATATTTCAAAACCTGCCATACTATCTTTCCTCTGTAGAAACACCAATAAGAACAGATGCTCATATTCCTGAAGCAGCTGTTATTTCTTCGGCAGAACAATCAGCTGAAAATTTCTCACAGGACGATTTGGTTGATTCCACTTACAGGCTGGAATAGCTAGATTTCTGCATCTGCAGAAACATCTGCATATGATGATGTGAAATGCATCATCATCATGCATCTGAAATGCATCTGCATTTCAGATGATGACGCAGGATATGAATTTTTGACAAGAGTTTCATTTAGTAAGTCTCTAGATTAGAAACTATATTTCTGTACGTCTGAATTGTACTGAGTATTTCCAAGATCATCGAACCTTACTTGTTGGTCTCAAAGGAGCTGAAATTTTTCGGGCTTTGAAACGGGTGAAGTGAAAAGTGCTTCATTAAACAGATTTCCAGAGATGCTTTCATATGATCTCATTATGCCTCATCAAAAAGCGAGTATTGATTATAAGTTGACCAAAAACCCTAGGACAAAGAAGCATGCAATCTTGATATTCCGGAGTCTTCGTCAGATAATTATAAATAGTTCGTAGAAATAATTCGTTGTTCTTTCTGTTCCTTAAAAAAAAAAAAAAAATTCCAAAAACAAAATATAATTGCATGATTTGCAAAAGTATTTTTGTCGCGAACATGCAGTTACGGTTTGATCAGACTGCTACACAAATAAGCCTCTTTTTTAGGAGGCTCATTACTATATTGATTACCAAATCAATGCTTATATTTGTTATATTTTTTTTAAATTAGCACATGAAAAAGTCTCATTTTGTTACGAAAGCTTTAGTATCAAGTTTGTGGACAAAAGCACAAACAAAACAAATGTTTGTTCTGTTCTTTTTCAAGACACTGAGTCTGAAGACTGGATTTCCCAAACTTCTTCTTCGTGTTAAATACCACAGTGCCCAAAACGGGCACGAGATCAAATATCGGCCTAAGATACCGAGAGGATATGTGTGCTGACGTTAGGTGCGAGAATGGAAGGGTTGTTTGAAGCGCAACGTACTCGTCGAGTCGTAGTAGTTTTATTTTATTTTGTTGAGATATTTTATCGATTTCCAACTATTTTGCATAAAAATCACTCGAAATCTTGATTTTTTGAAGCACTCCCCTAACTCCATCAGAAATTCTGGTGTAAAAAAACAATGCACATAAGAATTCTATTGCTATGTGAAGGATTAGACCTGACAATACTGCAAAATATGCTAACTGTTACACAAGAACATAACCTTTATAGCCCGTTCATAGTCCTTAATCTCGACAAGACTCTCGTTTGACCTCAACTGGAGTATGACATATACTTGAATATTTTGCATCACAAGCTCCAAAACATTTCTTCAAAAAATAAACAATATAAAAACCAAGGCCCTGAAAGTCGGTTTGGGCTTACCTCCAACACACCAAACACTTTGGAAATTGCTACAGAATTACAGACAGAAGAAAGAATTGAGTACCTTACGGCCGGAGCAATTGGAAACCATCTATACCTTCAAAACAAACAAGAAAAATACATCCTAAAACAAAACTACAAATTGTTAGATTTGTACACAAGCCCATCGTAAATAGGGTAATAAAGAAAGTAATAAAGGGTAATAATATATAATATAGTAGTAGTATATATAATATAGTAATATAGTAGTAGTATAGTAATATAGGGTAATAAAGTCAGTGTAGATCGCAACTTATGAATCCGTGGAAACGGTGGCCGTCACCTTGCCTGCCGATACGGCAGGCTTCACCTTCTTCGGATAAAGTCCAGGTTCACCGGGTAAAGTCCACTGTTTCGACTGTTCCTTGGTCTCTGCTGTGCATCAGTGGATTCATGTTTCCATGATGGTCACGTAACGATGCGAAAACTTCTGATTGCACTTAAACAGCGCCAAACACCGCTCTGAACTGGTCACATAGTTGCGTTTGTTATCCGGAGAGAACAGCATACAGCGAAAACACTCCGAACAAACGACCGATCCAACGGTATTCAACGAATTCTGCAGAATTGCATAGGTGGTAGGAAAAATGTTTATTTTTCTCTATTTTCTCTATCTATTTTCATTAAGCTTGTAAACAAAACGATCAAAGTACGAGCAAAAAATAAAAATTTGTACTAACGCTAATACAATTCCGCAAAATTCGTTAGATCGGTCGATGGTCGGAGTGTTACCGCTGTATGTTATTACACTATGTCTGGATTGAGGAACCGCTGCACCCATCATGCCGATAAGTTTCTCATACATAATATTTCATGTAGGATATGCGCCTCGTTGTCTTTTGAGATGCCTTCTATCTTGGCTATTTCGTGCACCTGCATTTGGCGGTCCGTCAAAAGGAGATCGGGGATTTTCGTCACGTTAACCTCCGTGGTTTCTGTTTTCGGGGCACCTGGGCGTGGCTCACTAAAAACCGAGATGGGACCTCTCTTAAATTCGTTGAACCAATTTTCAACAATCACCATAGAAGGATTTCACTGCCCGATTTCCGTTCCGAAAACAAGAACCGAATCATCGGCCGATATTGCTCCTTTTCCATTTGTTTTTAAATCAACGAACACGCTTGCTTTCACGCGCTCTCAAAACAGAACTACAAATCCCATCCGGCTGAAATTTCAACAGTAGCCATGTCCAGGAAGATACTGCACTATAGTGTATTTCTCTTGCGAAAAGGACACCATGAGCAGCGAGGCTTAGTACTTATCAGACCACCCTCGTATATTTTCTGGTTATCGAATCCCAGGAACAGGGTCGGCCAGGCCAGGTCGGTCAGACCACGTATACCCGACGGTAGCCGAACTCATAGAAGGAAATTAATCATATTCGCGGGTACCAATGAAACGTAAGAAAGTCTTGTTTTATTATTTTATTTACAGAATGAAAACAAAATTAAAATCCGACTAATCATTATAAAAGGATATATTTCTCATTTAAAAAAAAAAAAAAAAAAGATTTTTATATTCATTGAAGTTTGTATCCTATTCTATATTCATTAAAACTAGTTCTTTTGCACTTCACACCATTTCTACTCCCTCAATTCTACTAAGCTACATCCTGCAAAGTAAACGATAGCTTACCTTCTGGAACGTTGACAAATCGTTGCTTGAAGATCAAATCCGATTGTTCCCAACCAATATTGAAGTTTCTCACAATTTTTGACGTCATAACTTCAATTTCCATGTCTGCGAAACGACGTCCGATACACATGCGAGGACCAAATCCGAATGGCAAATAGATAAATGGATGTGACAACTTCGTCCGGAGAGGACACGTAACAATCGAAGTTTCTCGTTTAAGCCAACGTTCTGGTACAAATTCTGACGTTCTTTCATAATATTTTTCAGTTTCTTGTGTGCACATCATTGCAATGTTGGTACCTTCAGGAATTTCATACCCGTTCAAAACAAGATTCCGGCCAGCTTTGCGGACTATGCATGAAACAGTGGGGAGGATTCGGAGACTTTCTTTGATACACGCCCTCAGGTATGGTAAGTTGTTCATATTTTCAGTCGTATGAGGGGAATTTTTCTCGGGCATAATTGTCCTGAGTTCCTTCCGAAGTATTTCCTGTTTGTCTGGATTCTTGGCTAGTGAATACAAAACGCTGGCAAGTGCCGTTGAAATCTGGAATGAAAGAAAATGGCATCCTTTGAACGAATCTATTTTCGAATAATTTTCGAAAAATATTACACCACATTACAGAAGCTTAAATTGAATGATGGAATGGGTGATATGGCGAGGTTTCACACCGTCTCAGCAGGTTGTTGTGGGATTAAAAGAACCCAAACAACATCTTTGATTAACAGGACTAAAACGAAAAAAACCAAGATTCGGAACATACCAATCATACCAATGTTATAGAGTCAAAACCACATGCGGATCTCTCTCCAACAAAAAGGCAAGAGATTAGTCGATATATATTAATATATAGCTACTGAAGCTGAAATTACTGTAACAACAAAACCACAAGAAATCCTTCAGATTTGCAGTGGAAGTATGGTGAAAACGAGCTTCTAACTCAGCCTGTAATCAAACCACCAGCAATCACGACAGGCAGGAGACAAACAGAGCTATTAGCTGAAGCCAGATGTCTCAATGGCACGTTTCCGTGGCACATTTTAACCAAGCAGGAAAGGAGACCTCGCGTGTCCAAACTTACAATTACTGTGTCACTTGCATGACCAAACTTGTAATAAACAGAAGCAACAAGGAGCGACTGACGCTTGGTATGAACTCTGTCTTAAAAGTAATTCGGGGAGAAATCTCAATTTAAAACAATATAACTAAAGTCGTCGAAAACAGGATCTAGAACCTTGAAGGCAATCTAACATTGATAATGTTACATTGTCTAAACCTACTCTAAACCTACTTACCCTCCTAAAAAGGAGGAAAACGATTCGATGTCTGCAAAGAAATCAAATAAAATATAGGAAAATTGGAACCTGGAACTAAGAAACCACCATAACAACGGAATGAGGGATCAAAACGTAGGCCGTTGAAATTCGCGAAAAACTTTAGCCTACAAGTTTCTTCCGTTAACACAGTCACGGGCCTTACGGGATCAAAGCTGTAGTTCCAAATCTCCTACCAATTGCTGCAATTGATTCAGGGAGGATTCATAAATGCGCTGCAGAAGTTGTAGAGATAAAACGAGTTCATTAGACAAAATCGTTCGCCATATAAGTATTATTATTTGTACAGGGGTCCACTTGCTGGAAAATAGCATAGGCCAGAATCAGCCCTTCGCTCCCCATGTGTACTACTATTGTCTACAGATGGTCCATCTTGCGGTCCTACAGAAGCCAAGGAGTTCTCCCAGTTCTATGGTCGCCAAGCGTTCAATTCTGTAACGCCAGTACACCTCAGCAAAGTAAGGCGTTTGTTGGCCAGACTCGGGCAATCTAGGAGGAAGTGATCTGTACTTTCTTCCGCCTCGCCGCAAGCCCGGCAGGTGTCATCCGTTTTGATTCCTATTCGTTTGGCATGTTGACCTAGAAGATTATGGCCCGTTAATACTGCCACTAATGTTGTAATGCCATTTCTGTTTTTTACCTGGAGTTGTTTGGACTTCGTTTCATTAGGGTGAGGGCAAAGAGCTCGGCTCATCCTGCAGTCGTTCCTGTCATTCCAAGCCGAATCTGTCTCTTTCCAGAGGATTTCGTCTAGTTCCCATTTTACTGTTGCTAGTGGCATTTTGGTCGATTGATCCAGATCTCGCTAGTTCATCCGCTATTTCGTTTCCCTCTACACCGTTATATCCAGGGACCCATGTCAGTTTTACATTTACTCGGGTTGTTGCGGCTTTGAGAGCCTGCTTACAATCCTGCACCAGTTGCGCCTGCAGTGCCAACCTACCGTCCGAGAATATTTGTATTCTTCCATTAAGATTGTTTGTTGTCGCTTCTATAGCCGCTTTTATTGCAAACACTTCCAACTGGAAAACTGTAGTGTGGCTCTCCAGTTTATAACACCGGTTGAGTTGCGGGTGATCTGGAAAAAAAATTCCGGTTCCGCTTCCCTTCCTTTTTTGGAACCATCGGTGTAGATTATAATGTCAGTTTCAGATGTGACATCCTACACCGTTTTCCACGCTTCATTGGTCGAAATGCTGATCTGGTATGGAATTGTGGTGTCCCCTATTGGTTGAATTCTATCCAGCTCCCTTTTACTTGACGGGGCCATTCTCTCCATTTTTTCCAAATTGGATACGTGTCCCGTTTGTGTGTGGTTAGATAACCCATATGTGGATTTTAATCCATTGCTTGCAAGTGATGCCTCTGTAAAGATGAATTTTTCGAGTGGCATGAGAATATGCAGTATATCCATTGCAGCAGTTGGGGAAGTCCAAATGGCACCTGTGATACCAAGGCAAGCCATTCGCTGGATCTTCACTAGCCCTTTTTCAATGGTTTTCTTTTGTAATGCCTGCCACCAAACCAATGCCCCGATAGTGGTTATTGGCCTCACTACTGTTGTGTAAATCCAGTGGGCAATTTTGGATTTTATTTGCCAGGTTTTCTCCACTAGTCTCTTCATTGTGAAGAGCGCCGCTGTAGCTCTCCGTCTGACTGCTCCTTTGTGTGGAGACCAAGTTAGCTTACTGTCCAAGGTTACTCCTAAGTAGTTCACCTAGTTTACTAAACATATGTCTCTCCCCAATGCTTTCGGGTGAAAATGTCTCCAGTTTACTCCGGTTTATGGTTTACCGTTTAGCTTCGCTCACTCGAAAAGATGTGAAATGTCTTGTTTTTGGAACGGTAAGCACGTTGTTTACTTGTTCTGTCTCTTCATCCCTTGAGCTCAGAAAGTGTTGTTTTAGTAGAAGCTTGAGACGTTCTATGCTATGCGTTCTATTCGCCATATAAGTAGCTTTAGGCTTCAATCAAAGAGGTCACAAAGAAGCCACCGTAGACCAATCGGAAAAAGACAACACAATTCCTTCTGACTGTGGAAACATTCAAATCTGCACTGGAAGTTGTGTAGTATTTACACTAAGGTTATCGGGACGCAATACTCGTGCAAAACTCGTGCAAAAACCTCAGGTCCAACTATGGAATGAACCTTTGGCATAAATGATGTCAAGGAATTTTCTGGCTTATTTTGGTGGTTGAAGATGGACTAAGGGCCAAGACAGAGGCTAGAAGTAGCGTCGTTAAGTAAATAGTAAGCCACTCTTGAGTCTTGATGAGGACAACGCCTGCTGATTACAAAACCCTTTGATGACATCATCAGGAGTAAGGATTCCTATATGAAGCTCGTCACGTGTCACATCAAAAACTCGTAAAAGTGCTTTCACAAAATATTATTGAACAATGGTACCCACGCTTTTTGCTGCCTGGGCTCGTCTGATACATAGAATCAAAAAGAATTACCATATTTTAGGCGAAGGAAATTCAATAAGTTGCATGCTCTTCATTGCAAAACAGTTCGACGAAGTGATATCTTGACTTCAAAGGACTGCATGGAATTCATTCTGGAGAGCTGAAATCACTTCACCATCTTGACCATGAAATGCTGCTGTTTGAAAAGCCTCTTTTGGAAATGCTGCAACAAAACGAGGCTTTCTGACCTGCGTACGAAATAGGAATCTGCAGCTATCATCTACATATCGGTCCTTGTGCAGCCTAAAAATATTGAGAAGGTCCTCGAAAAACTCATCGAAAAGCCGAAAAACAGAAAAACATTCACACTTTCAACAAACTCAAAACCAAACGGCGGTCGACGGTAATTTTTCAGATGTCTTGATATTTGTAATCGAAACTCATTAGATATAGGAGGTACAGAACATTAACATTTTCCTAAAAAATTTTCTCACACACAATGATCCACATCTCCTTACACCGGTAAAATTATTTTCACTTATATTCAAGCTCGGAAAGCTCGCCATCGCGATACCTCCAGTCAACTATAGCGATTAATTCTTGAGCTCTCGTTTAAGCTCTCTATCTTGGAAAGGTCACCTTTTTGCTACATTGGGTATACATATTTATTTCTTTGTGATGTCCTTTCGGACTGTCGGTGGTTTTTACTAGATACACTATGGAGTGTATATAACGCACCAATACTTTCAGTCGACATCTTTCAGACAGAGTTAGAAAAAGCAAAATTAGCCTCACGTTGCGCTGCGATTTAATATGAAAACTATGAGAGGGGTGTTCTTGTTTTATGCAAAAATAAATGTCAATTTATCCATCAAAAGAAGCGGCCAAATACCGCTATATCAGAAGTTTGTTTGTAGTGTGAGTGCTGTGTGTAGCGCTTCGACGCTGGATTAGCCATGATGGGGACGAACAGAGACATGGTGAACGCAATCCACCGGGCAGAAGGGCACAAATACAACACCCTGGAATCGATCAAGGCACGGAAGGTACTTAGGTAAGGATTACTTTGCCCGGAAACTCATCTATACTATAAACAAGAGATTACAAAGAATTATAATAACTGGCTCCAAATTAAAGGTTAAAGCTAACGAGGGTAGTGAAATCAGTGATGGGGTCTCCAAAGTTCATGCTGATGCTCTACGTCAAGAGTCATTCCGAAAGCGATTGTTGCTTACCTCTGGCTCTACATACTGCATAGCACTATTTCTAAGTTGGTGGTAATATTATGACGTTAGTGATACGCTATGTTAGTGATATGCTATATGTGATGTTTCTTCCTGTGGAGCAAGAGAGAATGCACTTACGATGTAGGAGTTGGAGAGGAAAAGTTACTTTCACTCGATGGTGAGAAGAACTTTCCTAGGTAGTGGGAGAGAAGAAGTGCGGCAGGCAAAATAGGTATACAAACTACTCATCACTCGGACGGCCACAGACTCCTGAATGCCGTTTATGGTCGGAATTTGAGGACTATCTTACTACTTCTTCTTCACATGTAAGGATGGTTAAGGTCTTGTTTACATCTTTGGGAGAGAGTTCTCTGCACGCCGCTAGGTGATACCAAAGAAGCGTATTCTGTAGTTATGTGATCCGAACCCAAGGTAACGTGACAAACAATTACAGACTAAGATCAGTGTATTCATATTGTTTCCACATTAGATGTCATAGAATTCGCCGTGAAGCCCAAATTACAAAGAATCGAACAAAGAATCGCACTCTAGAGACCATCTTTCCTTTCAGCAGCACGAATTCACGGCTGGAAGATCCTAGGTGGGTGCAATAATGAAAGTGGTGATTGCAATTAAGCTGGTAGAAAAATCACCATTAGAGTCGTACAGCATTATTTATAACACTTGACACGGGTAATCCTTTCAATTCTGCAATGTGGAAGCTTTTGTCAATGGGCTGAAATACGTCAGATTGCCAAAATATCCTATGCAAAATTTGAAGGAATACCTCTGGACCTTGAAGCTTGTCTATGACACAGTTCGGGGGCAAGGAGCTCGCAGAAGATGGCTTTGGCATAATGGGTAGCGCAGTATTCCATTCTTAGTACATACCTATGGGAAATTTCGTATGGTGACCTGTTTAGGCTGCAGTTACCGGAGAAGTAGTAGTACCTGATAAGTAGTAGTAGAAGAAATAATAGTAGTAGAAGTCGTCGTAGTATCAGTCACCGAGCGCACCGTTGAACTGGTTCAACTCAAACTAAGTATGATATTGTGTTGAGTGACCGGGCGGTTGACTGACTATGGACTTAGTCTAGCGCTGGAAAAAACTGACGACAGTTCCATCCAGTGTGGGGAAATATTCATCGAGTCGAAGGAATCAACAAAATGTCCTGGCTAGATGATTAGCACATGGATGAGCATCTTGTTGCAGTTTGTTGTCATAAGGCCAACATTCGGAGACCAACCTTTACTTAATGACTTTTAATCCTGAAATCGTAAAAAATCGTACTCAGTGCTTCTCACACAGGCGGCAGACGGAACCTGTTGACCGAAAGTAGAGAAGACGGAGCGCAGGATTCAGGCAAAAAACCAACACGATCGTGAGCCAGTGAACTACTCAACTTGGCACTTTGGACTTTACCGATGCATTGTGACCTGCCATGCCTTGGTTTTGCGTTTGTGACCTGTCTTCCATTGGCTTTTTGCGAGGCCTTTTTTTGTTGCCATTGGAAATTATGGTGAGTCCTTTTATTACTAAAAGAGGACAAGCTTAGCGGGTACGAGTATTTCCCGTCGTATGTGCATGAGGCGGAAATATCATAACTATCCCCCGTTCCGCGACTGTGGTTTTACCTATGGATAACAAATCACGTCTTTCACGCGTTTTTCGTATGCTAAAAATTGACCAGGCACTGTTTGCATCTCTTCATAAGAATAAGCCTGCTCCCTCCAGAGATCAAATGGGAAAGATGTTCATCTAAAGACAAGTGAAACTGCTAATCGCATTTCGTACGGATTATTCTTCTTTAAAAGAGGAATGTAGTTGGGATTAGCCCTCAAATCCCAACTACAAAAAACCAATTAGCTTAATAAGTATTCCTTTTATTGTTTTGGTTGTTGTTGTTATACGTATTTGTCATAATAGTAGAAATATTATGGATTATGCGGTGGTGACAGTATTTTTGTGACTATATTAGTAGTGTTAGCATTAAAAGTATTACCGATTGTTAGCAATAGTAATGATAGTAGTAGTAATAGTATTAGTAGAAGTAGCAGTAGCAGTAGTAGTAGCAATAGTAGTAGTAGCAGAAGTAGTTGCAGTAATAGTAGTAGTAGCATTAACGTAATTTTAGAATTGACAGATATATTTTAAGTTATACTTCAATACTCAACAAAAAGGCTCCTAAGTAGAAAATTACTTCCTTACTTTTAAAAGCTTCACCATGGATTGAATTAATGATTTAAAAAGGGTTGCATTCGATTACGAACAGATACAAATGACCATATGCAAGTTAACGAAATCCCATATGCCTTTTCATGCAAGGAAACTTTTATCTTAAGTAAACGTACTGTATCAACTCCTGAGAACATAATACTCATGGCCACACCGACAGCGGCATCCTCATCAATCCTTATCAACTTGTGCAATATACTTTGCGACTCACAATCCACATCCGAGTTAGTCGCCTTTTTCGCATGTGCAACATATTGAATAACAATTTCAGTTATTGTATCCATTGCATTTACGAACTCCTTATATGCTGGAGTTGCGAAGACTTTCCACACTGGCAGTCGCATACTCAACTCATATGCGAGCTCAAATGTTACCTTCAGAGCGGTCAAAAACTCAAGTGATCTCGTTGTTGGTTTGTCCGTCACAAGACCAAGACGTACTCCCAACCCTACAGCGGCCATCGTTTCCAGGGCCCATCCATTTAACTCTGTTTCGAAATCGTCTGGGAGCTGGTTCGATGAAGGATGGCGCAAACGTCGCATCCTAAGGACCAACAATTGTTAGCAAGTACATGAATTCTTTATGTTAAGTAGTTCACATGCGAAGGACAAACCATTCAATGTTAACAATTTAAGCTTTCTGGTGACATTTTCAAATTTGAAACGGAAACATCACCTTTGTAAAAACTCATCCGCAACTTTGTCGATTGTTGGTAAGTAAATTTTTGCATTTTTTGGATGTACCATTAGCGGATTAACCAATTTGCGTATTTCTCCCCACTCTTGGCCTTGTCTTAAAATTTAAAAATAAACAAACAACATTGTAAGTAAATGTTAAAGTTCTGACTCAAGGATACATTACGAGCTTAGTAGTCCTTTATATTTCCCATATAGGTCAGGACGAACAATTTCTTGATAGTATTGAATCAAATTCAAATTGGGCCGCCCTGGATAGTGACCTTCTGTTCGGAACACTTTTTCCAAATGCGCAGGATCGTGAATGAACAGCATGTCTGATGTTCCAAGAATGCTCGGTATTTTGTAAATGTCTCCGTATTTTTTCCGACATGCGTTTACTACTTCTCGGTGATCCTTATCGTGAAAAACTCCTGTAAAGAGACAGATCTTTTGATACAGTAGTTCACTTCAGCTCTAATTCAAAATTACCTCCAGGAAGATACCAAAACAACAATGAAATGAACGAAGGTCCAGGCAATCGGCTAAACGGCAAGCTGGAGCTGTTTGCTTTATGGTTTGCTGGTTCAGATTGTTTCTGTCAGGGAAATTGAAAAGAAGAGAGTGTGTGTGAGAGAGGGGAAAGTAAGTAAAGTAATTAAAAATGAAAAAATTAATGAGTGCAGTGTCTTGGATGGAACATTACTCTCCATACTCCATGCTCTCTAGACTTTGTGCTATCTGACTATCACATCTTCACATCAACGGGGTACGCGCTCGCAGAGCAGCACTTCAGTTATTTCGAGGAAGTTAAAAAGTGATTCAACTAATGGTTTGACACAAAAGCCAAGCAGTTTTTCTGACTGGTATTCATAAATAACCTGAAAGATAGGCGAAATATGTAGAAGTCGATGGCCAGTATTTGGAATAAAAAAAATTTCTCTAGAAAATTACAAAATTAAAATTAAAATTTTCCACAATAAAACTGGACAAACTCATACATGCACCTGGTAACATATCAACTTATGACACGATCAGAAATGGTACTTCGTTGAATAGAATTATTCAGACACCAAACGCTGACCTATAGTAAGAGTCCAATAGTTTTAATGGAGTTCTGGACAGAAGTATCGCCTTACAACCTTAATGGCTTTGTACTCGGGTGACAATTTAAAAGTGGATACTACTTCTTACATGAATATGTTGGTGACCCCGGCGTGATTTATTGCCCATGAATTGGCGAGACTTGTGTTTCATAGCTCCTGATCACATTCGGATTTCACATAAGCGATGGCAGCTAAACATGATGTTGCTGCAAAGAAAAGAACAAACAAAGCAGCTGGATGTCACTGGCCAGAAGTCGTCGTGCGATTTTAAAACGAATAAGAAGTGTTTTGTTAACTCAAAATCCTCAGAGTACTACATCTCATAAAAGAACCAGAAAGAAGAAAGAATGGAAACCGAAGAGAAAAATTAATAGTAGCATTCGTGTAACCGCTAAATGGCTAAAGCAGTGACTGACTGCACACCAAAATACAGTGGTAAGAACTACCAACTATCAGAACGATTAACCTATCTGGGAGATGTAACATTCCCCCAAGGAGGACGATGACCTTAGTGTGGTTATTGTTGGGCCCTCACATTTGACACAGATAGGTTACAATCATTCTCAACCTAAATGGTTTCGCAAAATGTTACTCAATCCATTATTCTAGCACCGAGAGCAAGTGCAAGGGTTGGGTTGAATCAAGATGTATTGGATTATACCGGGGTATTAGAAATCGAGGAACATGTTCAATATGCCTTAGAGTTTTAGGTCACCTGTGAAGAAAAGTTTGTTTTAACTGCGGTGGCTAAGTCCAGCGGTTCCAGTTTCAAGAAGCAAACTTTGACGATTTCAACAATCGATGGGAGCTTTTCTCGTAACAGGCTTTCCGTGATCTTTCCAACAGATTATCTGCAAGCCAAATACAAGCCAAGCGATAACGATAACCGTGTTCTTCGCCATGTGCAGCAGAAACCTAAGAATCGCCTGGTTGATATTGCAGTTTATCGTTACTATTGGAAAAATTGAAATAGGAGGAATCTACAGTTGATGCTCTGGAAGGACGAAAGAGAAAGGCATGTAGTTTTTTCGCACTTCGAACGCAGCTCCGTCGTTCCCAGTCCGTTTCCTTGAATCGTTTAGCCACACGTTTTGGCTAGGCGCAATTTCGGGGTATGGTTTGGACTGACCTTAACGCCTGGCATACATCATGACTGAACGTCAACAATAATCCAAAAGGTGTGTTCCTAAAATCGTGGATAACAGAAATGCAAGTTGAATACAGGTGCAATCTGCATGGGTCGGGACGCCCAACGTACCGTAGGACTAATTCATATTTGGATCTTTGTATTGCTGACGCAAGACTTGAATTCAGTTTTAATAGTTCTCAACGGAAACTACTGGTGCTTCCTTATGATAGCAACCATAACACAATTGTAATGAAAATCAATCATCACAAAGATGATGTCTTCATCATTCCAGTTCAACATGAGAATCATCGGTTGAATTTAAAAAAAAAACGGATTGGATAAAGTTTCAAAAAATGTTTAATCGGGATTACCAAACGCAATGCCCTCCTTTGGATGATGGCAATGCTTTCTCTATGGTTCCTTATGACAGAAATCTAACTTCTAATGAAATAGATCCCTATTTGTCGAAGTTAGAGAAACTGACGTCGGTAACGTAAACTTTAATAATTGAGAAAGTAGGGCCCAAGATTAAACATCGAAACAATATGGAAGGATATGAAACACCAACCATCGCAAGATTAAAAAGATTGAAAAGCCTTCTTCTCACACGCGTCAAGAATATTTATCGGCGATTTTTGGACTACTACCATCCATCGTTGACTTTGCTGAAATAACACCTGAAAAATGTCCAGAACTTAATCCGTTCATACTTCAAGAGTGAGGTCTGCAATCAATGGGTGGAAAAACTGAGGGGTATTAGCGCACAGCAAAAAGTCAGCCGTTTTCATCTAACCAGAATGAATCGAGAGATGAGATGCGCATCGTGTACCAATCGCGTTTTCATCGAAAAACCACGAAAATAACAAAGAGATTGAAAGAATACCAGAAGCAGTCAGCAAAGTAAGGCTTGTTCTGGTATTTAAGGGGGAGCTTGGGTAAGTTCCAGGAGTATTTAATGTGAATTTTAGTTTTCAAGCCTGGCGAAAAACCTGATTGGAGATTAGACTTAAATACGTAAACTGAATAGCGTTTATTGCGTTGGTAGTACCGTCTTTTTGACGTTTAAAAATAGGTTAAGAGTAAACAACTAGAAAAGAGTCGAAGAAAAATAGCAAAAATAGAAGAAGGAAAATGAAAAATAAGAAGAAAATTGGAGCTCAACATGTAGTTGGACTCGATTTCACTGAACGATATCAAAAGCGAAAAATTTATGCAAGCGTGGTGAAAAGATTTTCGGTTTCCATTGAAAATTTGAATAAAAATTTCCTGATCTTACCGCCGAATTTCTGCAGATAAGGTAGCTTGACACAAGCACTGTAGAGAAGGGTGGTTTAACTTTTTAAGATTCAAGAGTAAAATATAGGGTTCAACCCTTGATCCAAGTCAGCAAAACAAGTCTGATCAATTTTTAGTACAGCTTAGTAACTTGACTTGGTGGTTACATGAAAAATCGCACTGGAACTAACAATTATTAAAAATGAAATATTACTCGAAAGCAGTTTGGCTGATAAGGAAGTTGCAGGAATCGCACCGTAGGTAGCTCTTGGAATTAATGAAGAAACAAAAACATATCACCCTGCAAAGAATTTAACAAAGATCAATCAAAGTAAAGTGTATTAAAATTGATGAAATTGTCCTGGACTGCAAATGCCCAACAGTGGTAGAAGGAAGCATGCAGAAGAAATGGTAGATGCAGGAAATCATACGAAATATTCATTTTGAATAAAATTATTTCTGAGCTTGTGGGACATATACGCCCTACGCCCTAACCATATGATGAAAAGAAACTCGAAAGCATTCTACTCTACATACAATAAACATGAGGATGGATCTCTGAAAATGTACGAGGTGTGTTCAAAAAATAACCGGAATGTTTAAATTTTGCGGGTTTGGAGAGTTCAATTGTCAAAAAAAAATTTTTTTAATTGTGTTGGTATACATTCCCTGAAGTATGGCACAATATTCAGCTGTATTCAATGTTTACTTTGTCTGTGGCAGCTGCTAAGGTTAGATGTGTTTTCATGAGCTCGGCGACTTTCGATTGATTAAAAAAAATGGATCAAAGAATTTGCATTAAGTTTTGCATAAAAAATCAAATAAAGTGTAACAAAGTGTGCGAAATGTTAACACAGGCCCATGGTGAGCTTACGATGAAAAAAAAGAAGTGTTTACGAATGGTATAAGCGTTTCCAAGATGGCCGTGAAGACTTTGAAGATAACGAACGCCCCAACAGATCAACAACCGATGAAAACGTGGAAAAAGTGAAAGCTATGGTTATGAATGATTGCCGAATCACAATCAGAGAAGTCGCTGATGATGTCGGCATATCGATTGGCTCATGGCATGACATTTTTGAAAACATTTTTGTATCAAACGGGCGGCAGCGAAATTTGTCGCAAAATTATCAAGTTATGGAAAAAACAGCAGCGAATGGAAGTCACCCATGATTAAATGAAGTCAACGTCGACTCAGTTTTGCTCGAAAGAGTTCTAAAAGGTGACAAAAAGTGGGTATACGGATATGACGTCGAAACGATGGCTCAATCGTCCTAGTAGAGGCATTCTGGCTCTTAAAGACCGAAAAAGGCCCGGCAAGTGCGGTCAAACGTCAAGATTATGCTGACTGTGTTCTTTGATTTTAATGGCATAGTGCATAATGAATTCATGTCACAAGGTCAAACGATCAATAAAGAGTTCTGTCTAAAAGTCCAATGACGTTTGCGTGAAGCAGTGCAAAGAAAACATCCGGATGTGTGGCAAAACAATTCATGGCTTTTACATTACGATAATGCTTGTTCGTGTTTTTTTTTTTGACAAAAAAATAACACTGTAATGATGAACCAACCTCAATATTCGCCAGACATGGCCCCTTGTGACTTCCTCCGTTTTCCAAAAATAAAAATAAAACCTTAAAGGGTCGTCGTTTCACTAGCATAGATGACATGAAAAGTGCATCGCTGAAAGAGCTCAAAGTTATCCTAAAGATCGAGTTCCAAAAGTGTTTTGAGGATTGGAAAAAGCGCTGGCACAAGTGCGTAATATCTAGTGGGGACTACTTTGAAGAGGAAAACATCGACGTAAATGAATAAATAAATATTTTTTTCGAAAAACTATAATTCTAGGTATTTTTTTAACACACCATATCAACAGTCTGCTCGCCATTTTGCGGAGGTAGTCCAACACAGTAAAAAGTAATATTCGAGTTTTATTTTGTAAATTTTCCATAAAGTTGCGGTCGAAATTTTAATAAAAGTTTTCTAGGACTATCTTCTACGAATTAATCAACGATAGAAATCAGCTGGGGGTTATTAAGCCTGAAAAAAGCTTCTACTTTCGGATCATGTCAGACATTTTCTTGGTGATGAGAACTCATCACTCTCACTTGGTGAGAGATCAGACATTTCCAACTTCTTCGAGAAGTTGATTTGAGTTGTTAATAAACAAAACGATGTCCGAAAAATAAGGATGCTGCAATTTTGTGAAATTTACATAGTCGCTATGACTTTCTAATAACTATGGTCTGCAATAACCAGCACAATGGAGAAATGGGACTAAAACAGCTGTATATATCCACGGGGGGACTTTGTACTGCGTCGTGAAAAATGAAGCTGAAGCCAACAGCTCAGATGAATATCTTAGTCCAAATTCTCAATATAACTTCTGATTCACGAAAATTGTTGGCTGCTAACTTCATAAAACTTCCCGATTAAATGTTTCACGAAGTTCGGATCCTATTGGTGTCGCCAATCAGTCTGCAAGTTTGTAAGAGGTCACTTCTGACACCGAACGCCAACTATGAATTGTGATATTACAGTAATGCTGATAGAGGATCGACCATCACGTCTGTGTTTAAAAGCAAGCCATTATAAATTCTTTTTACGAAAAAAGGGATTATAGTGCATAAATTCTCTGAACAACCAACGCACAAACTTTGCATCGAAGCACTTTTATTGTTCAAAAGGTGCCCATCAACACTGGCACTGGTATTTTTTTGATTCTTAAGTTAAATTTTCACTTTTACTACGAACTCACTTGCGAATGCACTTGACATGATTGAAAGTTGATATGTAACTTCGTGAATTTCAGCACAAATCCCTGTTTTTGGTTTTGCATTTTCCTCACAGACAGTTGAGTCTTAAGTAACACAAATAAAAAATTTTCGCAATATATATATACACATCGCCTCTTAATTTCTGTTAAGTGTTAATAAAGTAATTAGATAGCACCTTCATCAGACATAAATCAAGAAAACTGCTTGAGTTTAATAAAAAAAAACCCCTAGGGAATCCGAAAATGAATCAACTAACCAGAACAATTAAATAAACAATTGCTTAATTATGTGACTTTTTACAACTAAATGAATAATTTTTTATGCAATTGCCAAGGAAATGATTGAAATTACTTTGACAAGGGTAACAGGCGTATCATAGCTACAGAATAAGATCAAAACCATTGAATTGCAAATAAATATTAATATACAAATAGTATAATGGAAGGTCTTGCTTCCCAATGCGTTATTTATTTCAATTATCTATTGTAATCCATTGCAAACAATAAAAAACATAGTAACAATTACAAATAGATATATAGTGAACATGATGACTGCGTCTACAAAGATCAGTGTCAGAATCAATGAGTTTGATGCGAGTATCCTTTGTTAATCAATTTAGGGAATGATCTGTTTTAAATTTAGCAATTTTTCCCTTATTACCGGTGCGAGCTCTACGTTCCCTATTCTAACATTGTAGATGTAAATATAAAGTAAAGTTTCCTCCTTTTACCTAATTCTTTTGGAATACTGGAAACCAAATATCTTTTCATTGTTTTCTATTTTTCTAAGAAAACGCGACTGCTTCCCATATTTCACATTTTACACATATAAAGGATGCGTCATCATTTGTATGTAAATATTGAATGGCATTGACATATGTCAGTCGATTGGATTTTCCAATGTAAATTCAGTACAGTTTTATCGGTAATGCAATACATTGAAGACAGCCTGTCGATCGTGTTAACTCAACGTGTATATAATGGATTTTAGGATAACGGACAACGTTTGACAACACTATGCGTCATTTAATTAACACAGGCTAGTGATCATGCCGTTCGTTGAAGACTAATACTGTTTATTTAAACCGGAATTGTCTTTGATCGACAATGGGCCTGGTAAAAATTCCCTTTATCCGTTTACGAATAGATCGCTACGTACACTGGCTTAGGAAGCTCTAATCCAGATATTACGCGTTCTCTAATTGATAAAGATAAACTTTGCCTTGTCAACTGGCTTAGGAAACCTAATCCAGGAACTTGATATTCGCCGAGCTGATAGATCCAAACACGTTGGGTTCTGATCTTACTCTGATTTTTATTTTACAACTGATTCCCTTATATACTAACTTAACCTACAGAATTCTCCTTGTGTGGGATTTCCTGTACCTCATAAACCCATAAAATTTCTACATCTTTTGCAGATTTCCAAAAACCATCAATTTTATTATTCCCTATCTATCTATGCTAACACATTAACATGTCTTTGAACCCTAATAAACAATGCATTCCGACACTGAATGAATTGCCCATACTAATTCAATAAACTTATCCGTAATTACCAATACATTCAAAATTGAATGCATTGTCTATGCTGAAACTATAAAACTATTTTTAACACGTAACCCATTGCCCACACAATGAGAATTCACACCTTATCCTCTATAAACATACATTTTACTTATCTATACTAAACATCCTATGTAAACATAAATTTTACTTATCTATACTAAACAAATACTTTTCAATGAACTAGTTGAAGTGGCCAGAGGAAACGTTGGCCAGAAGTTATATCAGACGTAAGCAGCACATTGATGCTTTGTTGGCTGAACCGTTAAATGAGAGGACATGCAGTGATTTTCTCATCAAACTTCAAAAATCTAGAGCTTCAGAAAGCAGGAGTCGATGTTTTAACGAAATTCGAGCCACCACTTCAGGTGATCTACTTGTCTCATTTGAAACAAAAGGCATAAACAAGAGTTCATTCGGGAACGCAACCAAGGATCTTCTGAGCCCGAAGGCGGTAGTTTTCACCCTTGAGGCAATTAACTTGACTTATACAATATTATACTTATCATGCTTATCTCAATACAAGAGATAAGGGGCATAGAAGGTTCTGCAGAAGGCGCTACGGTTGCTGAGCCTACTAAGCAAGCTCTCTCCGATGTAAGCAACTTCAGGGCGAACTTGAAGAATGCAAGTCCAAGGATGCAAAACGTCGCAATACTGGATTTTTCCAAAAAAGCTGGAAAACACATGGCTCGAAAATTCAAAGTCGGCTGATAGCTTGTAAGATCTGGTGAAGGATGATCAATTTACGTTGCTTTAGGTTCCTTAGTTTCGGGCTCATTTGAATAAATTGTAGGCAGCCTAATCGAAGTAGTCCATGTTTCAAATGTAGCACTCCCGCCAAGGAATCGAGAGAGTATACAAGATGCCGTGTACTCTGGATGCCAATAACTAGCCCCTGATACCCAAAGATCTGCCTGATGTTCAAATAACCACTGAGCAAGTCCAAAGTTAGGGCATGAATCTAGAGGGACAAAGAAATTTTCCCCGGAGTATGACCGCATGATCTTGTTTGAGCAGGATGCCAGAGAGGAAAAATTTGATGTACTGTGGATATCTGAACATCACTGCAACAAAGAGAATCCAGGATGGTTCTCCGGAGAATCTGGCACCACAGCTCTCTGGGTTCGAACAGTATTCTGCTTCTAGTTTCAGTCACCGTAAATGGTACTGGATTTGTATTGATGAGGTTTTCGAATGCGACAAATCTGCAGTGTGGTTCTGACGATCAATAAGTCGATATTATCCTTTCACTGTACGATCAACGAATCATTTTTGGTGGGAACTTCAATGCAAAAGCAATTCAACGAGATATTTCTCAACCTGATTCCAGAAAAAAACGAATCCCAGAAACCGCATCCAGGACTGGCCTATCAATGTTGTCCACATAACCTGACAGCTGTGAGAGAACCTCAGATGCAAGATACGTGTCTGAATCTTTTGTGCTTTTGATACAAAAATGAAATACACTGAAGAACTATACAGCAGGCAATCATCTATACGTTGCACCATAAAATTTTAGAGTGTGTTTTCAGAAAGCATCAACCCGGCCTTCATCCTAGACGGAAACACTGTAAGAGTGATGTCGAGGAGTAACTGCAAGGGGTGAACCCATGACGTGGATTGCGCTCCGCTATCAGTTATATTAAGAATCTTATACCTTTCACCTTTTGATGTTTAAATATTTTTTTGGTGCCAACAACCGTGTCAAAGGGACTTCGCATCGTTTCGATCAACTTCAACTCATCTGTAGTACTCGATCGGCGTGTCAATCTCCTGGAACTTCTTGTCAGATAAAATCTCTCACATTCATCAATCCCTGGCTTCAATTGACGGCACTCCATGGCATTTAAGGATTTTGAATTTTTAAGAAATTATAGAGTAAACAGTGATGGAGGAGGCGATATTGGGATATTGGTTAGGAGACCCTATCGTATCCAACACTTCAATAAAATCGAATTTAAGGACTTTAAATGTCTTGCCCGTTATAAAAATTCCGCTGCAGGATGGAGATAACCTATTTGTTATCTCGACCTATGCACCTGGAAAAGTACTCTTATACAAGGATGAACTCGGTTCTTTGTTTGAAATGTTCGAATTGAATAAGCTGCGAGACCACTATATTCTTACCGGGGATCTCAATGCTCGGCATACATCATGGCTGAACGCTATCAATATTTCCAGAGGTTTAACCCTGTAAGAAGAAGAATATGGATGTATACTATATGGGTCGGACTCCCAACATTACCCAGGGCAAATTCATACTTGAATAATTCCATTGCTAACGCAAAACTCGAACTTCAATTTCGCGGTCCTCAGCTGAAACTGCAGGTTATTATGACCTCAGTGATCAGGAAGCAAATTTAAAAGAAACGAATTATCCAAGGGATGATATCTTTCTAATTCCGGTTCAAGATGGAAGTTACAGGTTGGAATTCAAATGAACGGACAGGGCAAAGTTTTAGAGGAAATTTAAACTTGAGTACCAGGAGGAATGTTCACCTTCCGATGACGGCAACCCTTACTCAATGGTTCCCAATGACAATAATCTAACTAACGAAGAAATAGATGTCCTTTTTTCGAAGTTGGAGAAATAGAGTAGACATTGAAACAACATGGAAGGATATAAAACCCCAGCTATCACAAGGTTGAAAAGACTAAAAGACTTCTTCTCACACGCGTCAACAATATCTACCTGCGATTCCAGGCCTGTAACCATCCCACATTGACTTTGCTGAAATTCCATTTTAAGAATGATCGGAGCTTAATCCGTTCATTCTACAGGAGTGAGGTCTGCAAGCAATGGGCGGTTGAAAGTGAACAACATATTTAGTAAGAAGTATCGAGTGAATCTATCAAGTCTCAATATCACTAACAGTGAGATAAATATTCTAGATAAGTCAGGTATCGTGTTACACTTAATTCCGTGGGTGGGCCTTGAACTCCCAGCCTTCAACCCAAATCGCTGGGGGAAGTGTTGGGCACGATGCACCCCCACGGTCGTTCCTGTCCGTCGGAGACGGGCGTGGGCGCCACTCGCTTTACAGAGTCCCGAAACGTCGCCAAGCGAGAATGCGACGAGACCACTCTCCTCGTAGGGAACCTCCACAACTACTCGGAAACCGTTGATCCTAGAAAAAGTAAACGAAAAGGAAAACACCCTGAAAACAAAAGGACCGACTACCGTCCGCATTGCTCCCGTCTCACCCGTGGAAGAGAAACTCGTGTTGTTTAGTTCATTAGACTCTATTGATATGCTAATATAGTAGAATAGTAATAATAGATAATATATAATAGTAAAAATTTATATATAATAGTAATAATATAGTAATTACAAGCCTATCACTTGTGCGACGGTGGCCACCCCCGCGATTCCGTTCTTCCGCCAACTCAAATTGTCTTCGCCTGCGTTCCGCACCCAGTCTCCGGAACCCGAACGATTGCCGTGCGCTGCATCGCCTCAACACTTCAGTCTCAATTATTTAGTCTTTTCTTATTTAGTCTTTTTTTACATCTTTTATTATATCTATTATTTAGTCTCAAAAATTACACTTCTTCTCGCCTCAACACTTCAGTGTCAATTATTTAATCTTATTTAGTCTTTTATTTATATCTTTTATTATATCTATTATTTAGTCTCAAAACTTACACTGCTTCTCGCTTCACTAACATAGCTATATTAACAGAGGAATCGCACTCCTACTATATCTTTCCACACTCCCGTACCGTCTCGCGTCTGGCACCAAAAAAGAAGTCCACCGTTCTTTTTCACTTCCTTTTAACATCGTCTATTTAGCTGTTTGAGATCCTCCCACTGCGGCCGTTCACCCTTCGGGCGATGACCCACCCAAGCTTCGATCCATTCGCCAGAATCGCTGTAATCATGGTACGGCGAGTTCCAATATCCACATTGGATCGCATCACACTTCGCCGCAACTGCTGGCTGACAGATAACCTGTGACATCTGGTTTATTTATTTGTGTTTAAGTTTGTGTTTGTTTATTTGTTTATTTATTTATTACTCGTTCATTGCCGCGACTGTTTGTCATATGGAGGTAAGTACCTGTTTTGTGATGTGTCCATGGCCCCTTACGCGCGGCCAAAGGTCGCGAATCGCGAAAGTGATCCAGATTCGCGGCTAAGTGTGTGGTTCGGTTTCATTAGCCGGCATACAATCGGTGGAGCTCGTTCCGGTAGCTCCTTATTTTGAAGTTGGTGTCGGTGGATTCTTGCCCTGCTCGCTGGCTTCCATCAACAAGTGATCTCGTATGCCTAGTCCGTTGATTCGCTGCTACCCTTACAAACTAACTACCGTTCTACAAATACGATTACTTTATTTCTTTAATTTCAACCACAATTCCCTTCTTAGCTTCTATGATTCTTCTTACAATATTTCGGTTAATCGCTGAATAACTTAAATTTAACTGTCTACGAGTTTCTCTTCGCACATTTCACTATCGAGCAACAAATTCAACTTCTACTTCACGGATCTACGGAGGGTAGTGGTTTTACTTGTTTGCTTCGTCCTCACTTACGTTATTCCCGGAAGACGCGTTCGCCGGGTTCCTTGCGTGGTGAAAGCTTCCCCCGAGGGCAGCGAACCCACACCGTAACAATCGATATCAACACCATGACTCCGGATAATAATGGAAATAGAATTATATGCGTTGACACACACAAGCTTCATCTCATTAGCACGCATCTGAATTGGTTCATCTACCAAATCTTGAACGAGGGACTCCAGTTCTCGCGGAATCGTCGAAGCGAGAGTTTCCAATTGCAAGTCTCAACTACGAATATATTCTTAAATTGAATAAAGCAATGACATCCGACGTCAAACCTAGCTGAAATCTTCTTGCTTACTTTGTAAAGTATGAGGATTTGTGTCTCATATGCGACAGAGTAAACAACAACAAATCATGTGGTATACGTAACACAGTACTGAGGCATTTGTCTTAGGTTGCTATTAGGAATTATTGCATATTGTTCAACAAAATGCTGAACAACTCATATTTCCCGCTGAAGGGAAAGGGAAGGGTGCTTCGTGCGCGAAAAGCTGTCGCCCGATCAGTTTGCTGCCTAAAATCAGCCAAGTGTTGGATGTAATACTGAATAATGCGATGAACATTGAGAAATATGAGTTGATGCCGAATTGTCAGTTCAGGTTCCGAGCTAGACATTCGGCAATACGTGCAATGACGAAAGTGACCTCAGACATCTGTTGGAAACTGAATAATAGAGAAAGTTTTTGAGCGTGCCTTATTGGTATGGAGAAAGCCTTCGATACGGTTTGGCTAGATGGACTAATTTTTAAACTGCTCCAAGATGGAATTCCCCTACACCACATCGATTTTAGGTTCTTGAATGCTCTACTGCAAGGAACTCTAACAGCACCAAAATTATTTTCAATTTTCACTCGCAACCTCTTGAACAGCTTTAATTTCAATTTGTCACCAACGCGGTCACTAGTTGCGTTTGCTGATGACTTAAGGCCCAGATACCATACTTCGTGACGGCGATGCGATTCTCGCTCGTTGTCGCGCAACGCATTCAATTTACAATGCACGCGATGCGAGGAAGAATAATGTTCATATGACAAATGTCAAAAAAGTGACGTTTCAAATGAAAATTGTATAAAATTGTTTTTGATTTTTTAAGTATTTGAATTTGGAATTTTCCTTCGTTTTGGTAAATAATAGCCTCAACAAGGATGCACGAAATTTTTATTCAAAATTCATTCCGAATAACCCGCCTACTTAAAAAGTAATTAAGGCGTTTGCATTTCAAATTTCATTTCAGCGCCATATAGCACCTGACAAACGTCAACGCACCTCGTTGCGAGGAATTTTCGTTTTTTCGAATATTTCTCGCCTCGTATCGACGCATCGTAATCATTGTACGATGTCGTATACAAATGGATGTTCGAAAACTGCTTGACATTTGCTGCGAGACTCACGTCGCGCTCTCGCATCGTCGTCTCGCAGTATTGTATTTCGGCCTTTAATTATTTGTACGGCAGACAGAAAAGCTTCAGTAGTGCAAACGAATCTTCAAGGAATGTTTATCGATGTTCTGTTCTACACGAACAACGGGCGAATGAAAATGAATGCGCAGAAATGCGAAACGATTTTGTTTCGTACTATACAATGTGTAGGCAGTCAGTAAGGTTCCGCATAAATCCTGTGTACGATAACTCGGTGTTAATCTAGATTAGTATCTTTACTACAATCGACAAGTTAAAGTCATGCTATGTAAGGCGCGAAAAGTTTTCATGTCCCTTGGAAAACCATTCTAGTCCAGATTCGTTGTCCAGAAAGTCAAAATACTCTGCTACAAGGCTTTGGTGACATATTGGATGTCAGATCAGGTATATCCAAATTGGTAGTATGATGGAAGAGCTACGAGTATCCGAAAGGATGTGTCTTCGTGCATGCACTAACTTATGTAAAAAGCCTGAAACAGATTGAAGACATAATATATCGAACGGAAGACCTTATCAAGCTGTCAAAGTTATTTTCGATCGTTAACGAGGATCGTTATTTTCATTTTGGAACGTTTTAGGAATCATATCATATTGTTTGACTGTGAGGGAAAATCCTTGGATTTTGCAGCCATACCACCCTACAGACGGGAACACTTAGACTCCTTGATACCACCCGAAGCGTTCGTGTATTTATACAGGAATAGTTATTTTTCTGATTATGATAATTTCCTTATTATGAACAATGTATAAAGACGGCCCATCGCTAAAAGAATGAAATATCCTCCGGATTTGAGCGCCAGAGTTTGATACTGGCGGTGGAGATCCATTGTTGCAAATAACATTCGAACTGAGAAGCGGAGATCTAAGTATTGGTGGTTGAATGATAATATGTACCTAAATTCGTTTAATTTTGCCTTTCAGTAGTAACTTATTATTGCAAAGTGCTAGGATTCTGTTATTTGTTTTATTTGTGATTTTCATTGAATTGTGACAGGTAGAATCAAGGTTAGGGATATTGTTACACATGTCATTTTAGAATTACGATCAATATAAGAGTGTCTTATCAGATTTAAGTATAAACAAGTATTCCAAAGTATAAGCCGAAAGTTACATTGTGTTTTTGTTTAATATAAAAAATTATAACAGGGTTCGTTGGTTTTTTCCCCATTTTTCCAATTAATTGAAAATAATACATAATTTTTATGAATTTAATATCGAAGATCTTTTCGATAAATTTTTGAATATTGATAAGTATTAATATAGAATGCCTTTTGTGTACGTAGGTTTTATGAATTGCTAATTTTAGATAATTATAATTATATTGTTTGATGACATCCTCGAATATTGGGTATAGAAAAACAATGAAAGAAGAGTCCGCTGCGGGCAAAGTTTGGTCAACGAGATCAAAAGGAACTCACAGAGCCTTGACTTTGAGCTTGCCTTACGGAAACTTGGAGCAACAGGGATGCCGAATTTTATTGAGACGGAAAAAATGAAGGACATTGTCCACTCGATTTGACACCCAGGCGCGGATGTTATCATCAGCTACTCATTTCAGGGCTAAGATGGCACTGATTACAAAAGGACAGCAAACGCTGGAGCTCTACTCTGCATACCAACCCTTGTGTACGCTAAACCCTACTACGAAAGTCCTCAAGAGGAGACAGGGAGAGGTCGTACAAGCTCAAGATGATTGATATCCACTACTTCAAGTCTAAACGACCCGCGATCGGTGTAATAACAGAAGTGGTCACTGCTGTCTAGCAGGCAGTAGCCGACAGCCTTGAGTGAACGAATGGATGACTGACTTTGGATTTAGTCCAGCGTTGGAAAAAAGTTAAGTCATCATGCTGATAAAAAAGCGGATCTCACATGTTACTCCCGTCCAAATTGGAGAAACGACCTTCGAGTCTTTGATGATTAACTTGAATAAGACCTTCTTTGATCAAATCAGAAATTCGGGACAGACAAGGTGGAATACAGGATCCATCACGATGAGCAGGCGCCTCCTGATAAATGCAGTGGAGTCGATGCTGCTATACGCCTATAAGGATTTTCCTGAAGCTCTTAGTAAATAGACTTAGGGGAAGCGACAATTGCATGAGCACACACGAGGCACTCGGCACGTTTCATCTGCAAATAAGACTGTCCTTTAGCCAGCGATACTAGTTAAGGAATGCTGTATGCATAAGCATTTTCAGCCTTACTTGTTCAAAATGAGAAAGTGGCGGTCTTCTAACAACATATCCCCGAGGGTCGTGGATGATGCTTGGCAAACCTGCTTCACACACAAACGGTGGGCGACATGCATTTACATCTCAGGAAGAGAATTGCCGAGTTCTTTCACATAACCTGGTGCAAAAGATACTTGCGTCAAATAACAAACTGAAATGTTATTAGCATTACGCTCGTACGGTTTTCGTTGCAAAGATGGGCATTTTTCATGGTTTGTCTCCCCTTTCTGTAAAAAAGGGTCCCTTCTAACACAAATTTGCCGCTAGGTATGGCTTAAGCGACCTAGTCCAAAGTAATCAACTTAGTTATAATTTCATTTATGTATTTGAGCTGGGGAGACATCACCAGCTCAGTAATCGACAACAATTAAACTTGTATAACCAATAATACCATAAAACAGATTTTTAAGGTATTTTATTTGTATTTATCAGATGTAATTCATTTAATTTCTTGTGCAATTTCACTATCAAAAAGGCATCACACTCAATGAATAAAAACAATCTATATCTATCTAAACTAATCAATGACTTGCGTAACAGATAGAATGCATAATATTTCAAAACAAAAATGACGATTTCCACATACGTACACATGTGTAACCCATTCAAACACAGACACGTTCTTTTGATCAGCTGATTGATAAAATGCGTCTGTGTTCGAACTCAAGATCTTCTGTTCACGATAGAAAACTCTTTTTTATAGATAATAGTCTGCATAGATTTTATGGAAATTAAGATATCGTATACGAATGCATCACGCCAAGAACACACTATGAAAACATATTTCTATGTGGGCATTTGGAAATATTATTTGATTGTTTTGATGATCGTGTTGATTGCCATTTTATACATTTTAGATTTGGTCGAGCGTCGGGAAAGTTGTTAATGTTTCATAGTTTTACTTACTGAAGAAGTGCTCTGTTGTTGTTTCAGTGTTTAATTTTCCTGAAACTTCGAATACGCGCGTGAAAATGTTCGTCAGAACGAGTCGGCAACTTAGAAGTGCGAGCTTCAATGGTCAACATGTGGCCATCCGCTCTTTAGCGACCCAGGTTGCTGCAAAGGTAAGTATCTGAAAACCCGTTGGTGTTAGGTGTATCTTCGACTTTCACGCCTCTTAGTAGTTGATAGTTGTTTTTTGCTCGAAAAAGCTAAACAAGATTACGGAGTTTGATTTCATAAGCTTATAATGTGTTAGTGAAAACGTGTCGCCGAAGAACAGTGTCGAAAACTTATGAATCATTTAGATTAAATTTATTGCTTGCACTGCATAGGAAAATAATCTTCGCGATTATATTATTTGAGGAGTGCAATCTTCGTAGTTATCAATTATCACTTGAAATCTTTTTGCGCAACTCCTACTGAATTTCAGCGCATATTCTATTGAATATTTTCGGTATATCCGCTTGAGGGCCTTCTTGAGCTACCAAACATTGGATACATCTTTGGTTTTTACTTTATTCATCATTGGTGACCACACCTTATTTATCGGTTCGTCGTCTGGTCTATGTGATTGTTAATCTACTGATTATCTACTATCTAGTGGTTACCACATTTCCTTCTTCCCAGCAAGTAAAGAAACGACAAAAAATTTGAATATCGTTGCCCTTTTGCAGAATTCGATTCAGTTTCTCACTTCTACCACATACAGACGCCCATTCATTAGAGCACATTACTTCTATGAGTTTCAATCACAATTCAATGTTCAAAATTCACTCGAAAACAATTATTTTGGCCGATCCCCTTTCCAATAAGCACTTGTATGCCAAAAAAACTCTTTTTGGATTTTAAGATTTCGGAGGACTGGAAACAGGAAAACTGGTGCCGTCGAATATATTTCACTTGATACGGTTTCCCCGCTCGGAAACCATATCGTACATCACAAAACTATTAAGGAAGTGACAGCTCAAGCCTTAGTATTATCGCTCTCTCCACCACTTAACCAAGTGCAGGAAAGAGAGTAATACCTCTATGAGACCGAAATTATGCCCTGTCCCTATCAGGGGAATCGGGCAATACAATAACCTAAGCACGCCTAAATACAGACGACGAGGAACTAAGCCGAAAACACTTTCTCAAGAAAGAATCTACCTAGTCTGGCACAATATTTGACGTGTTACTCAACATCTCGCTATATGCCATTCAATGCAGGTACTTTGCGAATGCGTAACTTCTTAACGCTTGCATTTATCTCCAAGCGCTGTAAAGGTAAAGATCTTTTCCTGCCCTCCACATGCGGTGTTACGCCCTCTGCCCTAAGAAAAAACTCCCCAAGTAATGCCGCGAGACAATCCGACTATATTGGATTCATATTTTCACCAAAACGAATCCCCGAAATATTATCCTTGTAATTCCTCCCCCAGACTCCTTATAAGCGTTCTCCACGGATCACCGGTGTTACCACAAGTAAAGCGCTTCTCATGATCAATCTTGGATTATGTGAACAACCCTCGAGATTCATTAATAACTCTGGGATATTCTAGTTTGCACCCATCAGCAAAGATTATTTATCAACATTCGTCCTTTCGGAAGCGTCTTCTAGCCCGCCGAAGTTCATGCCGCTTGGAAGCCTGTCTTTCAGCCTAACACTTAACATACCAATTGGTTCCTAGCTGACGACTACGAAATAGATCCGGACTAGTATTACTAAAAGGCCAAGTATTGCCTCCATTGCGTAAGGACCTCAAACCTATTCCCATCATAATCTAGTTCTTTGAGACATAAGTTAATTGTTGACCAACAACCTGTTTACCAGACATTGGGTTGTTGCATTGAAAGTGTCAGATTAGCGATGACTCATCTGTATACCTGTTTACCCCAGAACGTCGAATCATTTTCCCGGAATTCGTATACCTACCTGAAAAGGGATGTCGGCGGCCATTATAAAAGGTCGAGTGTGATTCAAATGTATGTCTTTTGGAAAACATTGAAGTGTAAAGATGGTCAGTGAAACTCTAAAAGTAAGGTGTGCTCTCTACTACGAGTTCAAATTACGGACGAATGAAGTAACGGCTGCCCGCAGGATATGTGAAGCATTTGGTTTCATTTCAGTGTCAAAACGCATAGCTCAAAAATGGTTTGCCAGATTCCGCAGCGGGGATGACAGTCTTGAAGACGATGATCGTCCTGGAGCGATACTTCGGATAAATGACACAGAGATTCTTGCCGACATAGTAGGCCATCCCCGCCAAACGTTGCACGAATTGAGCGTACAGTCTGACGTTGACAAAAGCACTATTAGTCGCCATCTTCAACTTCTGGGAAAGAAACGACGGCTTGATCACTGGGTTCCTGATGAACTTACCGACAATAACATAAGAAAGGGTATAAAAGATACGTATAGGGATCTGTACTTCACTGTTGTTGCGCAACGAACGGGTGGCGTTTGGGAGAGAGGATTTTGTATGAAAAATGGATTATGTATGACAATAGCCGATGCAAGTATAAGTGGCTTTCGCCAGACAACCCTCATGGAACTATGCCAAGGCCAAGCCTTCATTAGCGGAAGACCTTGTTGTGTGTATGGTGGCATCATACAGGCATCGTGTGGTATCAACTGTGGGAACCAGGTCGGACCATTACAGCTGAAGTGTACACTCAGCAATTAAGAGAAATTAATCAGGAAATGCGAGGTACGCATGCAGCGCTCGTGAAAAGGAGGGGAATTTTCATCCTCCAGGATAACGCACGACGACTTATAGCGGCATTCACGAGGGACATCTGAAAGATAATTGGCTGGAAAACTTTACCACATTCGCCCGACATTTTGCCATCGGATCTTCACCTTTTTCGGTCGATGTATAACTTCATGCGAGGACGACAATCCACCAACCGGGACGACTTAGGAATAGCATTACGAAATTTCTTCGATGGGCGAGACAGAGATTTTTATCAAACAGGCCTATATTGTTTACCATCACGTTGGCAACGATTCATAGATGCCAATGGTAACTATTTTCAAGATTAAATACATTACCTTTTATTTAAAAAATTTACAAATTTTACTATGGCCAAAACCGACAATTTCAATGCAACCGACCAATATGATATTAACCTCAGTGAGACAATTACGACTAGTCCCAAAGCCCAGAATCATTACCCAAATGCGACTTTAGGAAAGGGCACGATTATTAGCATTAGACTTAGATTTACAGACCTTCAATAAAAAAAAATGTTCGAGAATTGAACCCTAATGACTCCGATCGGCTCCAAAAACTGTACGAGGAAATCCTTCAAGCCAAGTGGAAAATTTTCACCTAAGCGGGATCGTGAAAAGAAAATGTGCACTCTTGGGCTGAAAACACTTCCTAAAGTGTCCAAGATAGACCTATAAAAGACATTCTTTGGCGTTGCAGGGCCGTCCTTCTTTGCAGACGGAAGCGTGTTCGTCACTGTGAATTCCGGGCATTATATTTCAATGTTTTAAAATGGTCATTGGCCATAGTTGTAAATGATTGTCAAAGAGAAGGAATTAGGAGACTTTTGGTTCCAACAGAATGAGTTCCTCTAAATACTTCGAAAGAAATGTTTCCCGAACTCTTACTGTCGTTGAGAAGTGGTATGGGATAGTCTGCGCAGTTGGCCTATGGAGGTTTTAAATTTTTCTTTTTGGGTATATCCTAAGAAAAAACTGTTTAAATCTCGCCCGTAAAACCAGCTAGAGCTATGGTAGTGGTTTTTTGAAGAAATAAACGCGATACCACACGATATGTATCAATGGGCTGTTCGAAGTTGCAGAAATTTGCACCAGCATTATATTAGAGCTAACGAGCTCGTCACTACGATTTTTCCACCCAACTGTGTCGTTAAATTCCTAAGCTCTCTTTCTACCAAAGCTCGCTTTATTTGCTACATTGTACGTTCCTATCCATTGTACGTTCCTAAACCCAGTACGAATATGAATCCACTTGTGCTTTTTCTCAGTCTAAGAAAAGTCACCCGAGAGTATAAGGACTGTATGTCCATTCAATGTTCAACACAACTTAATCTACCCTGATTTAGTGCATCCTCATCAAATAGCGTAAGCAGAAAGCCGCAAAAATTCTATCGGGCCGCTTCTGGAGGAACGAAATAGGTGAAGCAATAGCAGATTTTTATTAGTGATATATTTTTAACGAATTATTTTGAAAGTTTTAAATTTATTAAACGAGTTACGGGAGAAATTTCACCAAAAATAATAAAATTCTCTTTATTTGGAATGAGTCTAGCCAGACCTGTGGTTTTGTTTGTAGTTCTAGCGAAGTTTTTTACCTAAGCTCTGTTTTTAGTGGTCTCGAGTTATAGGCATAAACGCCAGCAAAATGTCATTCAATCTCTCAAGAATGGTTTGTCCAAATGTCACTTTCTCAACTACCTCCTAGTGGGTAGCACTGAACCTCTACCCGTCTAGCCAGTCAAATGCAATTCGTTCGGTGGGTTAGCGCCTATCAGCTCAGCAGTTTGTGCGAGATGGCCCACAAATATTGGTCAAAAGTGGAGCTTTGAGTACAACCTGGTGTAACTTCCATTAGCTCTGACTGATCCCCCCTCGTGTCATATCGTAGATTTTGGTGTTTCAATCAGTTTTTCTAAATTCACTTAAAATCATTTCAATCAGCTGATTCCCAATCGCATCAAGGGTAAAGCATCTAGCTCTACAGGCATGTTCTTATAAGATGGGTTCCCAGCGACGTGAGTGAAAGGATTAGTATTTCTTCTTTCTAGGTTCTCTCGCAATTTTAGCCAGCGTTTAATGGTTAGGACCGGTGAATTTTTGTGTCTCTTCCCAGCTGGTTACTCTTCTGCGCTTGCGCAACATCCATTCAAACAGACAGGCTTGAACAGAACGAGAAGTAGGTGATATCAAGATCACCGAACAGTCTTAGTTTTTCAAGTAGGACGTCTACTAGTCCTGGTCCGCTTTTTGTCTTCGAACATTGTTCTGGCACTTTCAGTTTCGCGTGTGTGAAATGTGGGCACTTTGTGAGTATTTTATCTTTTGTAGCTTTGACAAAGACGGGATGTGCGGAGAATGTTATTCCTACTATCTCTTAAATCCCTTAGGCTAGATTCCTAGTCACAGCTTAAACGTATTGGAGCGCCAAGTTCTCAGGTTGACTTCAATTGTGTAAGCGTCGTGACGAGGACTTGCAAATAATCCGCTTGCTGTTGTACGTGACACAATTTTTTGCCAGTCCTGTATACTTTGAATTAGTGTAGTCCTGTTCGCATAAGTTTTAAACTCCTTTCTTATCTGCTCAGCGATTCCATTTGATGACCAATGGACTACACTACTACTATGCCGGCAGGGAATAAAGGACCGACAATAGAAGAAAGATACCAATAGCTAATGTCATTAAACTTTCGCCTCTAGTCCCCAACTATTGAGCGAATCTCCAAAAAATACCTCTCCTTCCAGCTTTTCACCCTCATACATGGTTGAGAATAATGGTGCCAAGGAGCACCAAGGAGCTGTATCATATGTTTTCTCGTTCTCTTATATTTCCCAGTTCTATTGGCCTGATACCAGATACTCCTAAGCAAAATATAACATCTGACAGTTTCTTTGCAACACCAACGACAGGACCGGCAATTAATAGGAGAATTTCTGCTGAAGTTGTTTTTTCCACTTGTTTTCCACTAGAATCTTTTCGAGGCATACCGCTTTTGTTTGTTGATTTGAAACGTATTCAACACCTCAATTGTAGAAGAACCAAGTTTGCGAGGATAACAACGAGTTCTTGTTATGGTTGCCTGAATATCAGTAGATCGGTCTTGGTTTCCTTCAGTTGCAGCTCGAGCAGAGAAAGTAAGTTCGCCTTAAATTGGATTGCGTTTACACATTAATTCCAGCCTTAGATCGGTATTATGATGGAGGACAAGGTGTATTCCCTCTGTCTATTTTTAACCTTTTTATGCTCCTTAATTATACTTCAAACGCTGAGAGATTAAACTACAATAAAGCCACTTAAAACAGCTGCCAGAAACGTCGCATCATCGTGATCTGCAATTCAACCAGGCGTTCTTATTTTGCCTTACCTGAAGGGTAAGTCGATTTTTCGTCAACAGGTTTTCTCGAGAGAAGTCTATGATTCGGTTTCCTAGTTTCTTGTTGTATTCTTGGCTTCTATCATCTAAGAAATCTTATGATGGACTTACCTGGCGTTAGTTCTCGAGGTATCCAAATATTTTTAATGGGATGAAAGAAGCGACCATCGCCTTCTCCACTTTTTATTTGTATTGCAGGATATGCCCACTTTAAACGTTTTTGCTCGGGATCCTTCGAGTACCAGGTCAGTCCGGGCGTAAGATTTTACAGACAGTTTAAATGACATCCTGCTTGACAGCTCCATTATCAGCTGGAAGTACATCCGTAACTTACAACGTTTGTATCAAACTTATCAATGCCTCTACCAGGTATAGGTTTCAGTTTGAGTCTAGTTGTTAGTAGCATCCATCGATGTGTCGATGTCATGAATTGACACTTGCTGGAATTCTATGTAAACGATGGTTCGAAATCACTCATTTTCGACTCTGAAATTTCGGTGTAAATATTGTCTCAAATTTAATAATTAAATTGCTTTTAAACAAATGAATGTTGACAAAAGTAATTATTATAAACTTTTAATTTTTAAACATTTCCAGATCGATACATCCCATATTTCAACCACTGAATTTTCAAAAGCTGCTCCATTCTCCAGTATTCCAGGACCTTCACCCCTATCGTTTATCAAATCGTATCTTCCTGGCGGTCTGTATTATACCGTATTTTAAAAAATGAAAACAAAAAACTTACATTAATTTATTCTCCAGGGAAACTATACAATAAGGACTTACAAGATATGATGAGAATATTTCGGGAAGATTATGGAGATCTAATGAAAATGCCTAGCGTACTTGGTAAACCCACGCTTCTGGTGAGCCACAATCCAGACCATTTTCAGACTGTGTTCCGAACGGAAGGACATTGGCCAAATCGACTTGGACTTCAATCCATGCAATACTATCGCGAGAAACTTCGTCCTGATATCTATGGCAAATATCAGGGGCTTGTGAATGCGTAATTATATGAATGTTTTATCCTTGCAAGAACAAACCATAACCGGCTTTCACATTATTGTTTAGGCAAGGCAAGGAATGGGGAGAGTTTCGAACAGCTGTTAATCCGGTGTTAATTCAACCTAAAACCGCCAAGCGCTACATTCCAACGATTGATGAAGTTGCTGGTGATTTTTTGCTAAGGTAAATCTTTAAACCGAAACACTCCAATCAGGAGTTGTTTTTGTCGTTTCTGCTTACTTCTGTGATCTTTCATATTTGATCTAGAATTCGTCAAATCCGCAATCCTGCCACAAATCAACTTCCTGAAAATTTTGAATCGGAAATGAATAAATGGACGTTGGAGTCCATTGGTGTGATTGCGCTGGAAACGAGACTTGGTCTTCTGACAGGAGAACCCAACGCGAAGGCAGCTGAATTCATGAGCTCAGTGAAGAAATTCTTTGAATATTCTTTCGAGCTTGAACTGAAACCGTCCTTGTGGAGAATCTTCCCCACTCCCACTTTCAACGCGTTCATGAAAACTCTTGACGTTTTGACCAACATCGCTACGGACTACATCAATGAAGCAAGGGCCCGGCTTGAATCAAAAACTGCAGACACGACAGACCACGAGCAAAGCGTTTTGGAAAAGTTGTTGAAAATTGATGAAAATATTGCAACTGTCATGGCTATGGATATGGTATTTGCTGGAGTTGATACGGTATGTTTGTAGGAAATTTGGTAAGGGATATATTTACTAACTATTAAATTTATTCCTAAGACATCTTCCGCATTCACAAGCGTATTGTACGCATTGGCCAAGAGTCCTGAGAAACAGCAAAGACTTCGGGAAGAAATTATGAGCGTGCTCCCCGAGAAGGATTCATCTTTCACGGTGGAAACAATGCGTAATCTGCCGTACTTACGGGCATGCTTGAAAGAAGCACAACGACTTTTCCCTACTATCAATGGTAATGTGCGGGCTACAGGTCAGGATCTTGTGTTAGATGGATATCAGATTCCAAAGGGTACTTTTGTTGTAATGAGCTCAACTCCACTTATGGTCGCCGATGAGAACTATCCGGACGCAATGATGTTCGTCCCGGAACGATGGCTCAAGCAAGAAACGGCGGAAGGAAAATGTCCAGCATCAGCTAAGTCTGCGCATCCTTTCATTTATTTGCCATTCGGCTTCGGGCCACGAATGTGCATTGGAAGACGTTTTGCAGAAATGGAAATTGAGATTATGATTGCGAAATTCGTGAGAAACTTCTATGTGACCTGGGAACATCCCGATTTGAAGTTTAAATGTACAACACTGAACATACCTGATGGTAAATTAATGTTTACGTTGAAAGATGTTGAAAAATAAATAAAAAGATGATAAAGATGAATAAAAATAAACATGTGAAAAGCAGCTTAGTTTTTTTTTCTTTTGATCTTTGATCAATGATTTCCAGCAGATTCGTATTCCGGTATGTGAAAAACGTTTTTATCCTCGAGAATTCAGTCAATTTAGATAGGTTATAACATAATTTTGTTGGTAATCAGAAATTGCTGAACATGACAAGATCAGCAAATGTCGTCTCCTGACATCAAGAAAGGGATCGATTCGTAGCTTGACGACAAGCTCAAGATGTTTCAGGCTCAGTCTTTCAAGGATAAGACTACTCGTTCTGAGGTCTAAAAAAACAGCTTGCAAGTAGTTATCGTTAATTTGGTGGTCCAATTGAACCTGCCTTGTCTTATCGGGATGAAGACTCCTTGTTACAGCATCATCTGCCGTGTTACATCAAGTCTTCTTCGAGACGGACTCGTTATGATGGCTTACTTCGGGGGAAAATGTTGCTGATCCGCTCCTTGTGCACGCGCTGCATGTCCGTAATGCAGCTCGCGTATCGTTAACAGCTCAGCTAGCTTCTGCCGAAGAAACCTTGCACGGTCCTAATGGTGACAGTGATATTAGTGTTTCATGTGTTAATGCCGGTTCGCATTCATTTACGTGCCCGGTTTTGGGACTTATAGTCACAGTTTGATTGAAATTGAAATTGAAATTGATTCAAAAAAGTGAGCAAGTAGATGCTGATCGTATAGAGTAACGGATGTGTGGTCCAATGCAAAGAAAGATAGAAAGAAAGAAAAAGAATGTCTTGTGCACTGAAAATGACCAAAAAAGTGCTAAAGTGTGTCTTTGAAGAATGAATTTCTTGGCTATTCCCTCTCTAATGACTGCTCTTTTATTCAAAATTGTTGTCGTAGTGTTAGTTATACATTGCATGGAGGAACCCTTTAGTACATCAGGAGCACGTTGTGTGGTTGAATGAAACGTTGATTGCCAAGCACTGGAATGTCCGCAAAACAAGGAAGGTACATCCAAAAGAGCGGGCTTCGGGGATGGGACGTTGAGATGCAATCATTTCAACGTTCAATCTCATTTAACCGCATAATTTTCGACATAAGGGAGACTTTGTCCTTGAAATTTTCATAACATCAATTTTTTTTATTACGGATTCTTAATCTACATGTAAGTAGAAATAAATCTGTCAAAGCGTTTCCCGGAACTCGAACATTTACAATATTTTAAACGCGTTTGAAGTTGACACCGTCAGCGTGCTCTGACCGTCTCAGCGGGGCGCTCGGCTAGCTGGGTTCCTGCAGGTCTCAGCGCGTCTGACGCAGGTATACAGAGCCTTTTATGCTTAGAAACCTTAGCATAGGGTCCCTTCTTTCTCCTTTATTGATTTTGGAACGGTTATTTCAGTCTGGCTTCGGCATTGAAAGCGAAAACATTGTAGCGTCTGTGTTTTTTGTTTTTCGTTATTTTCAAGTAATTCATGGAAAATTTGTGTGCAATATGCCTCGAAAGGGTTCAAAAGGTCATCCGAACAGTACGGGCGCAAAAAATTGCATCCGCAACCCCCTAATCGCAGGGAATTTGAAAAGAGCAAGTCGTTCGCAAGCACGTCAGCGCAGAAAATTTTACAAAATGGCAAATTGGAAAGTTATGAACAAAGTGATGATTCAGTGTACTGCTTTTTGAACTTCGTATTAGTTATTAATTTTTTATCCGATAACGTTTTGTGTAAAGAGTGCAACGGACGAATCGCTTTTTCCATGCGTGATCGACGAGGCATCGGTTTCAAACTGAATTTAAAATGCGAGTGCGGGGAAAAAAGTGTTGCCTCGTGTTCACTTATCGGTAAAGCTTATGAAATAAATCGCCGAATCGTGTATGTTTTCCGTTTATTAGGCCTCGGAATAAACGGTTTGAGCAGGTTTTGTGGCATGATGGACATTTGCAGCGGGATGACGACCACAATATATTACGCTTGTGTTGAAAATATACGAATCGCGACGAAATCGGTTTACGACATGGTTCTGAAGAAAGCTGTAGCAGAGGAGAATAAAGAAAACGTTTCTCGAGGAATACAGGAAGATCACTTCATCGTTTCAGGAGACGGCACGTGGAAAAAGAGAGGGTTTTCATCTCTCATTGGCGTGACTAGTCTCATTGGATACCACACGAAAAAAAGTTGTCAACGCCATGGCCAAATCGAAGTTTTGCCAATCTTGCAACTTTTGGGAGAAAAAAAAAAGATGAAGATCCTGCTGGTTACGATGAATGGAAGGAAACACACGTGGAAACTTGAACCGTTAACCACGTCGGTTCCGCATGAAAGATGAAAACCGACGGAATCACCGAAATGTTTCTCCGATCGGTAGAACTGCACGGAGTCAAATACGTCACTTACGTCGGAGATGGTGATAGTAAAACGTTTAAAGGATTGCTTGAAGCCAATCCCTATGATTCAAAAAAAAGAATGTATTGGTCACGTCGAAAAAAGAATGGGAACGAGATTGAGAAATATGAAAAAAGGAACCAAGGGACTCGGAGGAAAAGGGGCAGGCAAACTCACAGATAAAACGATCGGAGAACTCACTAAATACTATGGCCTTGCTATCCGCCAAAATTCACATTCTGTACAAGCCATGAAGGACGCGATATGGGTCACGTATTACCACAGGAGCTCCACGGATAAGAAACCCCAGAATGAGAAGTGTCCACCAGGAGAAAACAGCTGGTGTACGTGGCGTAAAGCTGAAGCGTCGGATAGTTTGTCTTTATATAAGCACAAGACTCCTCTTAGTGACACTGTTCTGAAGGCCATCGAGCCAATTTACAAAGATTTGTCGTCGGACGATTTGCTCGAAATATATTTGGGTGCTCATACTCAAAACAGTAATGAGTCACTTAATAATATGATTTGGATGCGTGCGCAGATGTGGCCAATATTGCCACGGGATTAGCAGTGATTATCTTCAACGAATCATTGTCATTGGTGAGGAATCATTGTGAATTGCCATGGATGTCATGGGTGTCCGAATTGGCACATTCGCCGAGTGCTGGGTCCATTCACGGGACAAAGCAAGGATCGAGCGCGCGGAGAAGCAGGTGACCGACACAGCAAAAAAGGCCCGGATTGAGCAGCAGGAGATGTTAGCGGCTCAAAATGAGCAGCTAGAACAAGAGGAGGGATGCTCCTATGGACCAAGCATTGCTGATTAGCGGCAAGTATAAACACATTTGTGTACGCACATAACAAAACTTTAAACGCGTTTTTTTCGAAATCACGTTTTTAAAAATGGCTGACATTCTCCTGACCGCTGTAAATAACATATCAACCTGAAATTTGGAGAGCATACTCAAAAAATATGTCTTCGCGGAATGACGGATCGTTTTTTCGATAGATACATTTTTGCATTTATTATTTATCTTTTTATGCGAAAAAAAACGCGAAAATTCGATTTTTTTTTAATTGCCGCCATTTTCTGAAATTTGTGCTAAACGGAAAACCCATCCGTCATTCCATGACCAAAGGGTCACAGATTGATAATATGCTTTGAATTTGTGTTTCAGATCAACAAAGAGGGGGCAGTGATGTCAGCCGTTTACCTCCCGCAATTTGAGGACCTGTTTTCGCGGAGCTGCAACGGCAGCCATTTTGGTTGTTTTTTTTTCAAAAAAAAAAATTTTTTTTAACGTTCTGTTTATCTTGAATAAAAGCAAGAAAAAAACTGCATTCAAAAAGCTTTACTCGTTTCCTTGAAAATAAATAAAATGTAAACACCTGAAATATGGCACTCCAAGGACAAAGTCCCCCATAAATCAGACGTGCTTTGTTGGTGACAGTTTGTAAGATCCATGATCAGACAAATACACCAAGGACAAAAATCAGGAGCCTTGCATCTGAATTGCCCGAACATTGGAGTGCGGCGCCAACTATGGCTGTGCAGTTTTCTTAAAAGTGGAGTGTAAATGGGGCACACTTTTGCTGGAGGGCCAGATAAAGCACATCTCCCTAGCGTAAAGCATTAGCAGACTTCACTATAAGAAATCAACTGGTTAACATCGTAATGCTGAAATGCATATCCATATTCACGGATACATATAAGTCGGATATATAAGTCTTGCCAGATTTTCCGCTCTTTTTAAGCGAACAATGGTATCCCTAGTTTGGTGAACCCACACTGGAGTATTTCTCACCTGCTGATACGTAATGAAGAAGAGAATCATTATATGGCGACACGCGGAACTTAGGTGGCCTCTATGCGATAGGCAATGTGCTATGAGAGCAAGACGTTATATCTCGAAAGCACAGCCTTATGTCCTTGGTGTGGCTCGATCGAGCCATTGCATTTGATTCCATGGATTTAAAATGGGATTTGAGATTGCATTTGATCATCTGAGTTAAAGTGTGTTAGAAGTTGAGTTATACTGAGTGTTACAGTTCTGCTCAAGGGTCTGCTTATCTCGAACTTGGTCTTTGGACAGCTTGTTGGCTAGGTTCCCTCGTTTGTGTGAAATTAGCGTATCTAATTCATTTCTAATTCGTTCGTTCATTCCTTTCTGAAAAAAATTACCGTCTATCTTTTTATTTTCCATTGTAAAATGCTATGTTTTGTTATTATTTTGACGTAATTTGCTCCCTTCTTCAGTGTCAATTACTTTCCTTAGCCAAAGTTTCATTTATTTGTCAATTAGAAAAGAAAGCGCTTTCGCAAAGGAGACCCACCGTTTGCTAATCAGTCACTATCAGGACGGCGCAAGGGCGCGGTAGATTGTGACCTGTTCAAAGTCATACAAGGAGGCGATCAGATGACCATCGCAGAATTGTCGGAAATTTTTAAGGTTCACAGAACCACAATGGATAGAAAAATCCATATGGTCTGATGTTTGGCAAAGATGGATGCTTGTGTACCCCACAAACTTTCGCAAAGAGATGAGCGGGAAAGAAAGGCCTGCTGTCGTTGCAATTTTACTCCTCAAACTAAAGAAATTATTTCCTTGGTATTTGGTTACTTGATATAAAAAACTAGGTCCTGAAGAATAACAGGAAACGGTGTTGGACAGTTTGTGAAATAGATGAATAGCCAGCATCCACTTCAAAACCAAAGTTGAATCCGCTGAAGGTCTTATAGTTTTGTTGATGGGAATCTCGAGGTGTCATTTGTTTGGAGCTTCTGGAAAGGAATCAAACGTGAAATACGGGCTTTTACTGTCAACAATTGGAGCGGCTTTAGCAAGGAATATGTGATAAGTGCCTAGCATTAGTCGCATTAGTCGACACAGCTGTAATCAACCAGTGAAAATTAGCGGATTTCGACTGGGCGTTCTAAACCCACGCGTCATATTCTCCCGGTATTGCTCCAACGAATTATAACTTATTATGGTCCATGGAAAACCACCTGCATGGAAGGAAATATAACACTGAAGAGGATCTTTGTACATGGCCAGGAAACGTTTCGGAAGGATGGCCGAAACATTTCTATACGACAAAACTACGTCAACTTCTGGAACATTGGAGACAAATTAAGCGCGCTCAGTAACTCGTTATCAGTATAAACAGTAAGTTTGACCCTAATCAGATCAGCAATCCTTGAACTATTGTCAATTGAACATTTGAATCTAGAAGTAAGTGTGAATTAAAGTCAGTTGAAACTAAACTGGAATATACGGCGTTCGTTTGCGACGACGCTTGCCCGAATAAAACCATGGTTTACAAGTAGCACAGTCTGTTTAAACAAGGCTTGCTGAAACGGTTGAATTATCCGATACGCCAATTTTTAAAATTCTTCATAATGATCTTAACATGACAAATTTCAGAGCTATAAGGGTGTCAAGAATGCTCTTACAGCCTCCGCTCATGGACTTTTGAATTGCCCCCACGCATGGACTAATGAATCAAAATGGATACGAAACTTGGACTCAATATAACGAACCTGAGGCAACACAGGGCTCGAAGCAGTGATACCAAAAAACTACATCGCCTTTTGTGCCACTGTTTAGTTTAAGGAGTGACAGTCAGCTGGAAAAATCAGATCGACAATCTTTTTGAATTGGACTCCACGGACAATCCATTGAATTTGGACCCAAAGGGCATCGCATTGACAGATTACAAACATAAAGGCGTCTAGTTTGCTCTACCACTACTAATTTGACTGCATTCACCAATGATATTGTAATAGCGTTGAGAAGACAGTTCCAAGTCGATATGATCTTCTGGAATTTGTCCACGGCATTCGATATAGTCAATCATCATTCGCTTTATCTGAAAGGTTATGCTTGGTACTTCAGCATCATTATTGTCTTGGATGCTGTCTTATTTGTCCCATCGTTCCTATTACTAAAGTCTCCATAACATAACGTCCACTCATTTTGCTTCTTCATCTGGGTCACCCCAAGGTTCCATTCTTTATTCCATTCCATTCTTTATAAATGACCTTTCCTCTGTGATCTGTCCTTGCCTCCTGCATGCCGATGAATTTAAAATTTGCACGTTAATTGGGTCACCTGCAGATTATCTGCTTCTTCACGATGACTTGTCCACCTTCTGTAAGTAGTGTTCATCTAACTCTTCATATTCTCGTTACTAATTCTTTAATGTTAAACATCTCACCAAAGCTCTAGTTACATGTTGAATGAGCAGAATCTCTCTGTTATCACCACTCATAACGACCCAGAGTTACTCTTGACAAAAACTGAAAATTTGACGCTAATGACTTCGATGAAATGAATGTTTCAGGCTTGATTGTGAAGCATTCTCATTCAAACTGTTCACTACTGAACGTTTTTGTGCAGGATTGGTCCGTCCTATCCTATATTGTTATAGGATAGGATTGTACTATATAGGGCACACTATCCTAGATAACTTATACTGTGCGATAGTCTAGTCCCCCCTTATTGCTTCTTCCTCTTGACGTTCAACGTAGTGTTGGCAGCTTCGTGCTGTCTAAGCATAATATACCTTATTAACCTTATCCTATCCGTTTATTCTCGATGTACTTTCCTAGACGTTTGGTTTCTGTATAAAATGCACCAAAATCAGATTGACTGCAGTCTCTACGCTTCCTTATGCTCTGGACAATCGTTGTACGCTACGCGAAAAGATAATCCTTTTGTGTTTCCATTTGCTAATACCTAATTTTTCTCACCAATTGTTCACATTCATAGAAGATATAACGCCCTCCAGCTTGGTCGATTTTCTGCTTCGTTCTTAGGTTATTTTGTTACCGAAAAATGATGTTACCGTAACTCTGCCATACATGGTCCATCGTGAGAGTCTAATTTTGAACGATGCGTTTCAACAATGGGACCGGTATCTCGTGAATGACACGAGTAATGTTGGCTTCCACAGCGTCAATTAACTTGTCTTAACCTTGAAGGCCAGAAATTTCGCGTAACTCCGAAGAAAAAGGTCTAAAGGTGTGATACGAAAATACTCATTTTGCAAGAAGTAAAGACCGATGATAAACCACACAAAACTGGTTGTTCATTGGATAAAATACGGCAATACTGTTTATTGGAGTATCCATTGAGCCACAAATGTGCCTCATCATTGAGCGAAATTTCCCAATAAAACAGCCGATTTTCATTGAGCTAATTAGAAAACACAGAACCGCGACGTAAGACTTAAGATGCCCGGCTTCAATTCTTGCACGAGATGAACTTTGTATGCCTTACAATCGAGGTCCGAAAACCCTCGCTAAATCGATTCGCCACGGTCTTCAGCCACACTCTACTCTGGTATTGTCTAATCGTTGGAGTATCATTCAATAATCTATGCTGAGTTTCAAACTCTCGGGTGGTGTTGGCTATAATGGTTTCGGTAGGTTGACGATGCAAAAACTAAATTGCCCTAAGAGCACAGATAATATTTCCCACTGAACGCTGATTTTCGTAATACAGCTGAACAATTTGGATACGTTGTCGAAAAGTAAATCTTTCGATGATGATTTGTCAAACGATACTGACTGAAAATTTAGTTTGCAGTTTGACAGGAGTCACGCTGTCAAAAACAGTCTACTGAAAGTCAACCCTCTCAATGAAGGCCGAAATACAATACTTCGACTCTGTGATGCGAGAGCGCGACGAGAGTCTCGCAGCAAATGTCAAGCAGTTTTCGTAACATGCATTTTATATGACATCGTTCAATGATTGCGATGCGTCAATGCGAGGCGAGAAATATTCGGAAAAACGAAAATTCCTCGCAACGAGGTGCGTGACATTTGCCAGATGCTCTATGGCACTTAAATGAAATTTGAAATTAAAATGCCTTAATTACTTTTTAAGTACTAGAGTTATTCGGAATGAATTTTGAATGAAAACTTCGTGTACCCTTGTTAAGGCTATTTTTGGCGAAACGAAGGAAAATTCCAAATTCAAATTTTTAAAATATCGAAAATAATTTTAATCAAATTTCATTTGAAACGTCACCAATTTGACATTTGTCATATGCACACTATTCTTCCTCGCATCGTGTGCATTGTAAATTGAATGCGTTGCGCGACGACGAGCGAGAATCGCATCGCGCTCTCACATCGCCGTTACGCAGTATTTTATCTGGGCCTTGAGTCACTCCTTGAGTGCCTTCCTCTCCTGAAGAGTCCGAACTCTTCTAAAGAGAGTTAGGCTCAAGACTTGGCCTTCGTTTATGGATAAGGAAATTCAGGGGTCGCGCAAGGTTCCGTTCTGGGCCCGGACCTCTGGAATGTCTCGTACGATGAGCTTTTGAGACTGCAGTTACCGGGGGAGTCGCGCCTGGTTGGCTACGCAGATGACGTAGCAGTACTAGTCGCCGGACATACTGTCGGATAGACGCAGCTCAAACTGGATGCGGTAATACACCGAGTGAGCGAGTGGATGACAGACCGTGGGCTTAGCCTAGCGCTGGAAAAGACCGAGGTTGTCGTCCTCACAAAGAAGCGAATCCCTCGTGTTATGCCGGTTCGTGTAGGGGGAATGATCATCGAGTCAAAAGAATCAATCAGATACCTTGGCTTGATGATTGATTCGAAGATAAGTTTTTTCGAGCAGGTTCGAGCGTCAGCAAATAAGGCCTCCGCGTGGGTATCGGCGCTAAACCGCATTATGGCCAACACGCAGGGGCCAACCTCGAGCAAAAGACGTCTACTGATGAGTGTAATGGAGTCAGTGCTCTTGTATGGTTCCGAGGTTTGGGCTGATGCTCTTAATAAAGAGACGTACCAAAGGCGTCTGGCACAGGTGCAGAGGCAAGGAGCTTTACGGATAGCCGCTGCATACCGCACTGTCTCTGAACCTGCAGTGCTGGTAATCTCGAGAGTGGTTCCAATTAAATTACTTGCAGACGAACGGAAACGTGTATAGTCACGTAGAGGGGAGTCGGCGAGAGAAACCGTCAGCCGAGAGTAACGGAGAAGAACCCTAACCTTGTGGCAGCAAACATGGGAAAACGAAACGCGAGGCAGATGGACCGCACGGCTGATAAGTGACTTGGGGCCGTGGTTCTACAGAATGCATGGTGAGACTGATTATTATCTGATTCAAATACTCAGTGGTCACGGGTATTTTCAGTCTTACCTGGATAAGATGGGAAAGACACCATCCCCAACTTGCGTGTTCTGCCCGGGGATGACGGATGACGCATGCCACACGTTCTTTACGTGTAATACATTCACAAGACTCCGTTCGCACTTCTCGGAGAAAATTGGCGTAATTTCCCCAGAAAATTTAACGGGAAAAATGATTAAATCAAAGGACAATTGGAACTGTGTGTCGCATTACGTACGGACAGTACTCATTATAAAAAAGGACATAATGGATCGCTTGGCGAGGGAGGAAACATCTCTGTAACGCTATATTATAGTTACTAATTGCAATTCCTTCCTATCCATCCGTGAAGAGAGATTTCCCTTAGCCTGAAGACATCGCTAAGCGATGATTAATGAGGCCTAGTCCGAAGTAATGTGACAAACAGTTCCAGGCTAGGTTCTCGGTGTGACAGGGGAGGTGTTTAGTCGGTAGTCCGGTAGCGGGGGAGTCCGACACTCAGGGCGTAAATAGCCTTCACCTCCCAAACACAAAAAAAAAAAAAAATGGATAAGGAAATTTCCCAACCCTCCTCAGGAGTAAGTCAATACCTTTTGGGAAGTTCGAATCTTATGAATTAGTTCTTGTTCATGTGGTTGTGCTCAGTATTTAACCTTCGAAGCAACTTGGAGAGATTTTTTCTATTTCCGTGAATAGACGGGATATGTTTAGCTATTCAAAAGACAACTTACGCGAATTAGAGCACAAGCTGTTAACATTAAAAGGTCGAAACGTGCTTGAGGACATGACTTGTATGCAAAATAGAATGAATATGTTGAATTTATTGAAACTCCGGTCGAAATATAATTAGCTCATTCGACTCATTTTTAGAAAAAGGACGAAGAACAGCTTTAAAGATTGGGTTAGTTTCGATTTGTTCAATGATGAGAAGCGATCGTGGTACTTAATCTGCCAGTACAGTTACTAAATTTCTTAAGTTCATTGTTGAATGTCTTTAATTGCTGTTGAAGGATATATTGAGGAGTACGACCTCAGATGTTGTGCGAAACTCCCTTGGTTTGATTGGTGAATGGTTGCTTAAGAATTTTACTCCGAATGAACTTCTTATCTTCACGAATTTTAACCCTTTAAGTTAATAAACAGTACCCGTTGAGCTTACAAAAAAAATTTAACCAAATTACTGAACATTGCATTCAAAACATAACCAAGAGCTATTATCGAAAGTTACTCAATCCGCCAACCGCCTTATTCAAGCATTTTCAAAATGCTCGCGTCCCGCAATCGCAAACGCGCCTCGACTTTGCTTGGTCATCATGATAATATGAATATGCTGATTTTTCCTAGTACATTAATATGTGTACACATGGTCGAGAGCAATTACTAAGCGTTTAAACGACAGTCGACGCAAATAATGACTTTCCACCGATTGATGTGAGTCCACTGAATTGAGCTTGGATTTTTCTATTGTCTATTGTTAGCTACCTTATCATTTCCATTTAAGGTGATTTTCTAACATAAAGTGTGAACCAGCAAAACTTAATCTTTTTCTTCATACACAAACATAGTATTTCCATTCAGACGTTCTTATTCAACTGATAAAAGCACACTAGTCAGTAATAGTCTTGATAACCCTCATCATAGATAAATATCTTTGCGTGTAGGTGAATTAATAGAAATCATTAAATTCCTACGAGCAGTGAGTTTTGTTTGGATTTCGGGTTGGTCAAAGTTTAGCTAGTCGAACGCAATTGCGAAGATCCAAAGATACTGATGAGTTTAATGGTGGTCTTCGAGTTTTAACGCATAAATATTGGTTAATATTTATTGTTATTCTTAAAACGTGTGTGTTAGTGCCCCGAAATGTTAGCCAGAACCAGTCGTCTTGCCCGGAGCAACAGTTTTTATCTGCAAAATGTAACCATTCGCCCACTTGCTACTCAAGTTGCTGCCAGGGTGAGTAGATATTAATGATATGTGGCGTGAATCTGTGAGATACTTTTCATTTAGAGAAGAAACAGGACATAAGCTCGTAAAATTGGTCTTTCGTGTGGTTTTCGACGATTTCTATAATCTATAAGGGTACAATGAAAAAGCGAGGACGATTACAAGAGGTTTATAAGAGGATCATGCGCGATTATAAGGAGTCGGTCAGAATTTGTTTTTATTTCGATTAAAGTTTTGATTATCACTCGGAATACGCCAAATCTTTAACATGCAGGTTGCTTATAATGATTAAATATATCAAAATGAATCTAACCACGTAAAAATATATCAATCGTTTGATTGTCCACCGTACATATAACTTATAAATTTCGTGACAGATACTGCATGCATTATTTATTACCTCAATGACTGCACTTGAAATCCACACAAAAACAAAGTACATTTATCATTAACAATGCACATTGCAACAATTAGAAGATATTTAGTGTATTTAGCAAGTCATGCTTGTTTATTTTTATTTATTAGCATACTATTGAGAAATGACGCATCTACTCAAAATCGAAATACAAACGTTTACATAAAATAAAAGAATGCTGAAATATTTTTTATTTGGACTGGACACGTTTTTCTGTTTTGTTTTATCTGGAGTCATCTAGTCTAGTATCTCATAATATCTATAGCAGGGGTAGGCAACGCGGCGCCCGCGGGCGCCATGGCGCCCCCGATCGATTTTTAATGCACCCTCGCTGAACTAATGTAAATGTATGATAGCCAGAGCGATTTACTTACTCTTGTCAAACGGCGATATACAGCAAGTAGTCAGTTGAGTTTAAGATTGTGCATAGATTAGCAGTTTGCTAACCTTGAGCGTATCTAATAACACGCACGTATTTTTTGTTAGTGTGTGATCGTATTTCAAATAGACCACGCGTAGACCGTGTATTTAAAACTACCAAGTATTCCGAAATAATTCTTTTCTTTCAAAACTCTTCATGGATAAATGTAAAAGAAAAAGAACATATTATTTTAGCGATGAATGGGAACATCTATATTGTTTCGTTGATTACAAAGGGAAGTGTATTTGTTTTTTGTATAATAATAGTCCTGCGATTACCACGGCTAGCCCTACTCTGGCTGCCATCTCACAGATTCGATTCCCCCTGGGATCTGACTGAGGCAAGCCCCATTCAATGACCTTGGCGTCAAAGTCTCCCCCGATAAGAACATGACCTTCTGTGCTCAACACGGTGCCCTCCAAAGTGTTGAGTTTCGCCTGGAAAGATGTTATTGGCTTGTTTGGTGTCAAGTACACCCTAAAGAATGTTATTCCTGGGCAACGGACCCACACAAAACCATCTTTTCGCCCATGGCCCCGAACTCTCAGTTGGGTGCTGTTTCGAAACCATATGGCACAAGTACCAGATTCATCAGGGTACCATGCTGATGAATTTTTGTCTCGGTGTTGTTCGCTAAGCAGCAATAGATCGGCTTTTCGTATCCCTCGCGAATTGGTCAAGCAGGTCTCGGGCGTTTGATCTCTGATGTAAGTTTATCTGTAGGACACGGGTCATTACAGAGCTGCTTTGGCATTGGTTAGGGCTTCTTTGAATACCCGGCAATTCCCTGTTCCTGGAATATGTCTCAGGTCATCAGGTCTGGGATCAGCGTTCTCGCAGAGGATACAGTGCGCCTCTCCCGCGCATTCTGTTCTTTTAGGTCCTGCGTTGCCGCATTTATAGCTCAAGGAGCTCCTATCAGGCCCATTGCAGCCTTGTGCTGTATGGCCGTAGCTTAGGCATTTGAAACAGCGGAGAGGAACTGCTCTTCGCCGTATTGTGCAAACCACCCAACCTATTTTTATTTTGCCCATGCAGAGGAGTTTTTCGGCATGTTTCTCGGTTAAGTCGACTATGGCTATGCGCTGCTCTCTATTATTTGCAGGGCTTAGTCGTAATTTGATCCCACTTAATTTGGGTGAAACCCTTTTGAGGCACTCTTCCACCTCCGTCTTGTCCGTAACGCAGTCAATGTCCCTGATTTCGAGGGTGGCCATTGGTTCAAGTGAAGCTACTGTTGCCTTTTCCCCTAGAGCATTTTTGACTGCATCCCGAAATGAGTCGTTCTTTGTTGTCTCAGGTCCAAATTCTATAAGGAGGCCACCAGATTTGGTTGGTCGGACGGTTCTGATGGCAGTTTAAGTGTCATCGGGTCTTACAGCTCCCTTGATTTCCCGCAAAACGTCTGAGTAAGTTCTCCCATCCGGCGGTTTGACCAGCAGTCCATGCCTTAGGGTTTTGCGGCGTGGCTTGCTTCGTGGTTCTTGTTTCTTGTTTGGGGTATCTTTTCCTTTGTCCCCAGGAAGGAGCTTATCATTGGTGACTTTTTCAAGGAGGAGCCTTCTGGACGCTTTTTTGGTGGCCTTGGTTGACACCACTTGGAATCCATCATTCGACGTAATCTGTCTGTTCGCTGCTTCGTCCTTCCTCCTTTTGTCTCGGCACCTTGGATTGAGCTACTGCCAACTCGTTTGGTAGCGCTATGCGCGGGAATAACTTGCGTTTCGACCGAAGCACTGGTCTTTTGCTCTTCCTCCGCCTTAAGCCATTTGCGTCTGTAGTGCCCGATACGGTCTAAGAACGTTTTTATGTTTGAAGCTTCTGAAGGGTCCCGTGGTTCGTATAATCTAGTCTTGTAACTAGTACACCATTGATTTAAAACTAGTTTGTCCTCGACGATTCGTTATAGGACACAGGCACGCCATTTTCACACCCTCGAATAATGATAACATAGAGTTAATTGTAGGGTAGGGCGAGGCTAGTTGAGCAATTTTTCACTTGAGCGGATATAGCTCCTCAATAATAAGTCTCAATGAGTTGTTATGCGGCTTGATGGATTAGTAATTTATCCCTTAGCAAAAGTGTCCATAGTAATTTTTTGTAACAAGTCGAATTTAAGAGCTACAGCTGTTTAAATGCAGAAAGTCAAGTACGCTCGTTGTACCCCATAGGTGAGGTAAGTTGAGCAAGGGTATGGGGCAAGTTGAGCACTAAGAATGTCTAACCAAACCATGGGTTCAGTGTTGACTAGAGATGAAGTAAAATATGTGTTTGACAATCAGCTCTTTATTTATAGTCTTTTAGTGACACAGCAACAAAACTCAAAGTAATTTTCTTTGATTAATTAACTAAAGCTAGAATCAACAAAACATTAACGTATCTTAAGACTAACTTCAGGATTAGATTCAGTCTTTCTGTTTAAAATCAGACTCAAATATCTTAAAAAATATATTGATAAGATCTTAGCAACTTAATCGTCGTTGTCACTGTTGCGATTGACACAAAAAAAAGTAAGACCAGTACCTGGAACACATTTTGTATGTGCCCATTCCCTGCAAGCTTCACACTGGATTCAATTTTCTCCTGGTATACTTTCAGCATAGCCTTCGCAACAAATCAGACAGGAATAATCATCATCATCACTTTCCTCACTTGACTGGAGTATTTTTTTACAGACATCCTTCTTCCTTTTCTTATCCATGTTCTTCTTTGGTTTCTTAACTTTTTTTGTGGTTTTATTTTGCTGTTCTTCTAAAGCGTTCTTTTCAGGAGTGTCTGTTAGTATTACAGCTTTCCTCTTTCTTCTGTTACTTTAAGCTGTTTTTCTAGGGCCAGCCTTTGGGTATGATCGTACAATTTCCGGGGAAAATACTTGTATTAGGTCGATCGCCTCGTTTTCTTTGTTGCTTGGACCAGGTTCGGGTTCAGCTTGGCTGGAGCAGGATTAGGTTCAGTGCTAGACATGACAGCTTGCTCTGGATGATCTTTTTCCGGCTCGATAGTTTCTGGTTCAGGACGATCGGTTACAAATGATGGTGAAAACTCATCCTCACCAAAAATGTTTGCATTATACGGGAAGATGCCTGTTTTTCCGAAACCGTTAACAATATTTATACTTGTCGGAGCGAACGGCAACGAATCAGTGACTAGTTTTGGTATATTATAAATAGTAGGGGTTTTCCCTGGATTGTTTCGTAGCCATGCATCTTGAGCAGCAGCGCAATACTTTTTGAACGGTCCAAAGACTGACACATCCGATGGTTGTAATTTATGGCTACAATGCGGTGGAAAGGAAAGCATTACAGCTCCGTTCTATTTGGCCAAAGTTAGTGTCTTCACGTTCAAGTGAGAGGAGTGATTATCCAACACTAACAAAACAGGACGCTCCATGGACGGTTTCACATGTTTGGTAAAATGTTGCATAAACTGATAGAATTCTTCGTCTGTAACCCATCCACTGGCATTGCCTGCTCCTATACATTCAGGGGGACCACCGTTAAGAAAGTGTGTCTTAAACTGTTTTCTCGGAAATACAAAAATAGGAGGTACAGCATTTCCAAGAGCAGATACAGCAGTTACTACTGTAACGTTAGTCCCTCGTTCCCCAGAAGTCATTGCGCCGACGTTGCGCTTACCTTTGACAGCTACAATTTTATTTGGCTTCAGCACAGTGGATACTCCTGTCTCATCTATATTCCAAATGTCTGCCGCAGTAAATCCATATCTATCCATTACTTCCGCTAATTTCTCAAAAAAAAACTTTAACATTCTGCTCATTAAATGATGTTGCCCTACCGAGGCTGGTGGGTTCTGGTTTTCGTATGGATAGCTCCGGATTTCGTTTTAAAAACATCTTAAGCCATTCTTTTCCGGCCATCTTATTTGCAGTCCAGCTGGGTGGAATTTCAATGCCAAATTTAACAGCACATTCGTAGGCAAGGTGACGGACGTCTGACGGAGAATATCCATAGAAGATTGATGCCATTTGTAGCACGTATTTTTTTCAGAGAGTCTTTCTGTGTAGGAGAAAATACTTGCCTCGGTGTTGCATAGCCCATGGATGAATCACCATCTTCATTTAATTTCTTCAAAAATCTTGTCAAAGTCATCCGTTTGATACCAAATTCTTTAGCGGCGGCATTAACACTTTTTCCTTCATCGTTGACAGCCTTTGCAGCATTTTTTAAATCTTCAGTAGTGTAAGAACATTTTGTAGTCTTCCTCTTGTAAGTCCGCATCCTAACAAAAAATAAAACATTCATTACTTTAGTTGTTTGAATCGCGGGGTAAGTTGAGCAACTATAGCTCAACTAACCCCAACCCGGAATTTTAAAACAAAAGTGAGGTTATAAAAACCTCACTTTAGTTGGTCTCACTTCACTTTCACACTAGTTGGAAAATCAATGAGTCACTGTTCTTTGTCGTTGGGTGTTTTGTCAAAATGTTTGGTGTTTTCGTTGACGTTTGGTTTATTGCATCACTATTGTTTGGTTCAATGAAATCACTAATGCTCTTTAACGTTGTTATGGGGCGTCAAAGAGACTTTAAGCGCGATCGTAGCAGGTCTTTGACGTCTCGCTCCTTGTCTTAAATATATTTCTTCCAGGTGTAGGAACATACAGCTCGAATAGTATCATTCAACTTGATCCGTTAAGATCCTTACGATTTTCATTCAGTTCCCTTTCGACTTTGGACCTGCGTTTTTACGAAAAAAGAGAAGGATCCTCACATTCCAAAAACTCCCAATTAGTTCATTTCGTTTCTTGCACCAGTTGCAACTGCTGGTTTGCAGTAATCGATTTTCAAAAATGCGAGCACTGTTAAATAATTTCATATCTAAAGATTAAATATTATAATACGTAGTTCAAATCTTACTTTCGCGGGATAAGACTCTTCCATCCCTTTCCCGATCTTGCGTATTTCCATGAAATAAACGAAATACTTAAAATGATAAATATACTATAGATAAATATATATAATACGAAATACCCTTCTGTTTATCTCGATGAAAAGGTTTGGTATCCCGCAATCAACGGACTTGGACTTGGTTTACTCGGCTGACAGCTTCAAACAACTCAAAAACTTGAAATATTTAGTTCAATTTATTTTCGTGAATAACGCGAACCCAATCCAAAATCAATTATCCTTTTTTGTGCTTTTTTTCATTGTTTGAACGTTTCATCACAACGCAGCTACATACAGTGCTAACACTCTCGAGCGACTTCTTTTAGACAGAGATAGAATGAACACAAGTAAGTTATATTCGTATTGTGATTTTAAGCAAAAGATTTTGGGTGGTTATCTTGTTTTACGTAAATGGAGAGAAAGTTTACTCATACAATTGAAGTTCGATGCATTTTGGTTGAATCCCGGTTGATCGGGAGATTAGCGTTAATATTGTATGTTTCTACGCTGTGGTTTCGTCACGAGTTCCTGTGTCGCCTTATATTTATCGCTATAAACAGAGATACAGAATAAGTCTCTACCTTTTATTAATTTTTCGAATGAGTCCTTGAAGTTATATAAAGTTAAATACACCTTTTGGTACCTAAAACCTAATTTACTTTCAGCTGGATAGCACTGATACCACAAACACCACTATTGAATATGAAAATGCCGCTCCTTTTTCTAGTATACCGGGACCGTCAGCGTTGTCGTTGGTTTTGAGTAATTTACCTGGAGGTATGTTCGAACTTTTTAACTTTAATGAACCAATTTTAATGCTCTTCTGTTCACAGGAAAGTTTTACAAAACAGATTTGAGAAAAATGACGGAAATTTTCCGCGAAGATTATGGCGATCTAATGAAAATTCCTGGCGTATTTGGTAAGCCGCCGGTTGTTATGACCCACAAACCGGACCATTTCCAGACCATCTATCGCACTGATGGCATCTGGCCAGCTCGTGCCGGTCTCCATTCACTGCAGTATTATCGCGAAAAAGTGAGACCGGATATCTTTGGCAAATATCAAGGTCTCGTCAATTCGTAAGAAATTTTTTTGATGGATTTTTCGTTTGTAGAGTTAAAAATTCGTTTATTTTGAAGACAAGGTAAAGAGTGGGGTGACTTTCGTACTGCTGTAAACCCAGTTATGATCCAACCAAAGACTGCTAAGCGCTACGTTCCTATAATTGACGAGGTCGCAGGACAATTTATTGACAGGTAAAACACAGGTAACTTTCTTAAGATCGAGATTAAGCATATTCTGCAATCACAGAATCCGACGAATTCGCAATCCAGCAACAAATCAAGTTCCTGAAAATTTCGAAGAAGAAATCAACAAGTGGACATTAGAGTCGATTGGCGTTGTGGCCATGGAAACGAAACTTGGCTTGTTAACTGGCAAATCAGATGCAAGAGCTAGCACATTCATGAAAGCAGTTAGGGATTTCTTCATACTTTTGACGGAAATCGAGTTGAAACCGTCCTTGTGGCGCATTCTTCCCACTCCTACATTCAAAAAATTCATTCAAACTCTCAATATCATGACAGACATAGCCAACGAATATATCAAAGAAGCCAAAGTCAAATTACAATCGAAATCTTCTGATTCCAATAGTGAAGTTGAGGAAAGTGTTCTTGAGAAGTTGCTGAAAATTGACGATCAAATTGCAACGGTCATGGCGATGGACATGGTTTCGGCTGGTGTGGATACAGTAAGTTTTACTGGGAAAAATCTACTCCTTTAACGCGTTACATCCCCTTTACACCTTGCAGACTTCATCCTCTTTTGTTTCGACTTTATATCTGCTCGCAAAGAGTCCTGACAAACAAGCCAAACTTCGAGAAGAACTTATGACCGTCCTTCCACAAAAGGATTCAAAGTTCACAGTTGACACGATTCGCCGCTTGCCGTATCTGCGAGCCTGCATTAAGGAGGCTCAACGTTTGCTACCGACCGTCAATGGAAACGCTCGATGTGCTGGTCAGGACTTAGTTCTGGATGGATATCAGATTCCAAAAGGAACGCAAATAATGATGGGAGGACCGGCTTTAGCCAAAGCCGATGAACACTTCCCTGAAGCAGCGAAATTTTTACCCGAACGTTGGTTGAAGCAAGAAAGCTCTGAAGGAAAATGTCCCGCGTCTGCCAAATCAGCTCATCCATTTATTTACTTGCCGTTCGGATTTGGTCCGCGCATGTGCATTGGTCGTAGATTTGCCGAAATGGAAAACGAAATAATGGTATCGAAAATTGTAAGGAATTTCTATGTGACGTGGGAGCATGAAGATTTAAAATTTAAAACGGCAGTTATCAATTTGCCCGACGGCAAACTTATGTTTACGTTGAAGGATGTGGAAAAGTAGATGTTAGAAAACTTAATGAGCTATTAAAATAAAAATAAAAAGAATTTGGTTCCAATGTTTTACACATGTTTCTTACTGACTAGTGAACAAGACTATAATCTGGAGAATATTTTTCAAATTGAATTAGGCGCTCATTTCGATTGCTAGATTCTGTTGGCAACTATTATCGTCTTGATTCTGTTCTTCTCTTCCGTTTTTCTTCAGTTTATTTCCTTCAATTTGTATTGACAAAGACCGTATACATTCGAGGCTGTATTTAAAGTTCACGAAATGGAGGGTGTTGTAATTCACCCTGTCGGTTTGGCAATCCTAATCGGATTGCCATACTTGAGATGCGAATTATCCCATTCGTATCGCAAATATGGCAACACAAACGGAAGGTCACACCGACAGAGTGAACATTTCCGGAACGAGGAGTTCGTCGAGGGCCGTGGTAGGACAAGCACGCGCTGAACAAAATCAAAAGTGCAAAACTACGGTTCTAATATCATTCCCCGAAACGTGTGTGGCAAAACTAGAAAAGAAGTCTCTATATTTATTCAGAAAGAGAATGTGCGCAAAATATCGGCGACGGGTTAAAGGGCAGTCGTGTTGTAGAGTCACACGCAAAAAAAAAAAATCACGTGGCAATTAACAAAACGAGTTGGTCTGAATTACCAACCCAAGTGGTATCCGTGATTTTAGCCCAAGTGCGCGCGAAGGAGGCACGAAAACGCAGTGCTTGATTGCGAAAACAGCAGCCAGGACTCATTGCATCTTGGACTAAATCGCGCCCTGTCATTTCTAGTGTTCTCGCTGCCTAAGGAGTTTATTTGGTCCATCCACTGCATGACTACTAGGACTAGCTAGCTGTATGTAGTGCTGTACAGTTTCGATATCCGACCTGGCCTGAATTCGGCATGCAGAACAATTTGGCAAGTACAAAAAAATATACTGCTCGGAAGTGAGCACACCACATTTAGTGAAAATTTTAAGGGTTGTCCATGTGGTAGAAAATTCACTATAACCGTTCAGTTGATTTCGCTGGTTTGTTTTAGTGTGAATCCACTCTCAAGAAAGAAACGATTGTTGGGTTGGTGAAAGATGACAACATACTATTTTTAAGTCGATAGGTTTAGTTTAATACGTAGTCTCCTTATTTTTGTTCAATTATAACAGTAATTCCTGGTCATTGGATTAGCAATCAAGCCAGAGTTTTTAATTTTTCTTCAATCATTAAATTTTTTTTTTCTGAATTAATAATTGAATATAATTCATTTTAATTTTTGCTTAGTTGTAGGTATGTCCAATGTATGCTTTGTAAAGAATTATTAATGTCATAGTAATGTATTCTTGAAAACAATGATGAAACAAACAAAAAGTTAAACCATACATTAAGCAAATTACCATTATAAATGTTGAATATTTGGTATTTTATTTAGAAGGCGAGACAGAGAGAATTATAATTAAAATACAAAGATTTCATGAGAATAGTTAAAGAATTTAAGTAATATATAAATAAAATTAAAGAAAATCACGTTCTTTCCTTCTAGCAACCTTTTCTTTCAGGAGGAAATGGCGCGAAGGTAAGTGCATAAGGATGTAGGGACAAAATGTGTTTCGTCGCTCGGGTTCCGCGGTGCTGTAGATTTGAATCGGCAATAAGTTGTAGTCGTGTCGCGGACTACTTGTTCGGTTTTTCATTTCTTTGACGGTCGCAAAAAATAAAGTAGTTTGTTTTTGGGCACCGCGGTATGTCGGTTCGCGAATGCGCGTTTGTCGTCGGGTAGATTTGAATTTTGAATGGTAGATCAAAAAAATAACGTAAAGTAAAGTAGAATATTTCGAAACGTCGCACAGGAAAATCGGGTTTTTCGGTGGCTGGTTCTAATAATGGAACCGGGGCGGAGGTCCACTAGGGTCCGACCCACGTCCGCACACCTCGCCGAACAGAGTTAATCCGCCAGCAGCCACCAAATTTGTGGACCTTCGAGTGGCCGACAGGTTGACCCGCTGGGGTACATTTCGTTGCCACGTCCCGAGGACTGCACGTACAAGTGTCGGTGCGAGGCCGACTTAAGTCCTCAGTCGTCGTCGTGACGAATGGGACAGAAATCCATTACAAGGGATAGGTCCAAAGTAAATGTAATTGGCGAAGTGATACCACGTTCAGCAATTTGTTATCAGTGACAATAGCGACGGCCATGAAACATCTCAATTTGGAAGTAAGTGTGAAATACTGAGCAAATCAAGTGCCACGCAGCCAATAAGTTCCTAACCAGTTCAAGTCAAATTTTCAGTTGGAACCACACTAGAAGAGATTGCGTCCCTTTACGGCGACTCTTGGTCAAGCAAAACTATGGTTTACAAGTGTCTCAGTCTCTTTAAACAAGGCAGGAACTGACTTGAAGATGACACACGGCACGGACGGTCGATCGAAGTAACTACTCCAAAAAGGATTCGAAAAGTCGAAAATCATCTTGCAGATATGGTATTGGATACAAACATTTTGAAAATTCTTCACGATGATCTTGACATGTCAAATTTCTGCTGAGAATGCTCACATTGCCTCAGAAACAACACCGCGCAGTGTTCCCGCGCGTTCTAAGGATTCTGTTGTGAAGACAAGCATGGACTGTTGAATCGAGTTGTTACTGGAGATAAAACGTGGGCTCATTAATATGAATCCCACCAGGATTCTGTGCAGCGAAATGTGCGAAATCATATTGACAATCTTCTGGGACTCAGAAGAAATCCTGTTGACAGAGTACAAAGATAAAGGCGTCTCTATAACAAGGCAATACTACGTTTCAATCAACTGGAGGTTGAAAAACGTATCAAAAAAAGGAGGAGAAAATGGACCAAATTTATCTCCCTCCTACAAGACAAAGCGCCTGTACACAACTGCTGATTTGCGTGTTGCAGTAGCTGCCCTGCAAAACATTGGCTCCGATATTTTGGATCATTTATCCTTTAGTCCTTCGTGAATGCCAGTGGATACTTTGTGTTCCGAACGCCTAAGAAAGACCTTCGTGAGAAGAAGGTTTCAAGCAATAAAAAAGTGATGTCACAGACTCAGTTTATTATGGACAAAGACAAAACATTTTTTCATAAAGGTATGCAAACATTAAAGGATATGATAAATATTATATATATATAATTATGTTATAAATCGGAAAAAACAATAGTTTTGTATTTTTATCCGGATTTAATACTGTCAACCCACGAACTTTGAATACCTTCTCGAACATTGAAACCTTGTTTATATATCCATTTGCACAATACAGTTTTGACTACTATATTTTCGGTATATATAGAAAAATTTGAAAAAGTCAATGTTCAATAAGGAATTCAATACTAGAAATTGCGCAAAATGATACATAAAAGAAGTTTATATAGCAAAGGAGAAGCAATAACAAAATAATGAGATATCAAATTTTGGAATTGCTCCTGCCACCTTTTACCATAATATAGCAGCCAAAAAAAACAATCCTGATTCTTGATGAAATTATTGCCCATATATTCATGATAAAAAGTAAAATAAGTGGTTTAAATCGACAGGGGCTGATATGTTTGTTCTTTATTCTTCTTCTCCTTCTTTTGCTTCCTGCACCGATCGGCTCCAATTGTCTCCGTCTTTTGACCGCGACCTCCAATTGCGGAATCCGAGCGGTGATAAACGGTCTTCTCTCACAGTGTCAGACCAGCGTTTCTCGGTTTCCCCACTGGTCTCCGCACTTCAGTTCTCCCAACGAATATATTTTTGGGTTCGTTTGTCCGTTGATTGTCCATAAGATTCATATGCCCAGCCCATTGCTGCTTCCGCAATTAGCTGCAGAGACCTCCGGCTACTCAAAAATTACAATTACAAATTTTTTGTATTATTTTAAAAGGACCAATTCTAAGTTCATCCAGTTTCTTTCTGTTTAGCTTGTTTCCATTTTGAATAGACACTAGCTCCCCTGTGTTAAACGAATGGTTCTTTCTATTTTTGTCGAAGATTATTTTGTTATATTCGTGTGTTTTTTTTTTTTTGTTCTTTCTAGAGCCAAGTCTTGATTTCTAATATTCAATTCAATTCAAAATCCAATTTTCTTTATTATTTTTGGTTTTTAATTCTTAAGGTAAAATGCTGGTACCTAAGCCCTTTAATAAATACTTAGACGTTAAGCCAGTTACTGTATGTTCTGTTGTATTGTACTTATCGATACATTCTCTGGCAATCGTTGTCCAAGCTCTTTTTTCTGTTTTCATTTATCTTGCACCATATTTTGTTGACTAGAGGTTGGTTCAAGCGTTCGTTCAGACCATTACAGAGAGGTACATTAACAGCCGTAAAATTACTCTAACGCCATTTTTTTCCAGGGCTTCTTTAAACTCTTTTGAATTTATTTCTGTATATTGATCTGTAAGTTGTTACGGGTTAATTTGATTTCATCCCCTCCCGAGACTTCCGCGGCATCATCACCACGCGAAACGGACGAGTCGGGTACCCCGAAGTTGAGAAAAGATAAGAAGTGCCACCACGATTCGAGCCACGAAGCTGAAGTAGTGTAAGTAAGAAACAAACATATGCTATACGTGAAGCTTTCCAAGAATTTGGAGCCCTGATTTGCAAAAAGAAAGGAGAAATAGATAGTAGCGAGTATTATGGGAAGTTCGTAGAAGAATTCAACAACAACAAAATGGTAAGATCGAGTAACTCAGAACCCCGGGCAATTGATCAATCTGTGACTAAATAATAAAAAGGGCGTAACTTACCCATCGCAACTTCCGCACACATATCACTTGTCACTTTCTTTGTTTTGTAAACATGGGAAACTGTCGCCGTTGGGCGAATGGAGGATAAGTTCGCGACGAAAGAAATTGCGGCGAACTCCAGCGAATCTACATGTACAGCGGTTGCAAGTGAAGCGGCGAAAAAAAGGTTATCGTCCTAGGAGCGGAATGTTTGGTTGGCCGTTAGGGATCGAGGAAATATAAGAGGGAAGTTAGATAGCGGTCGGTCTCTTTTTTTTCTAGCGCTGGAAAACGACTAGGAGTGCGAGACGCGGAGTTGAGGCAAAAATTAAATTAGTAAGACAAAATTAAACAAGGGAAAAAGTGAAGAACAGAACTAAGTGAATAGAACAAGAAGTGGATAGTGGTACGGGGTCGTAAAGAGTAACAAAGGTGAAGTGATGACTTAAGTTAAAAGGAAAAAAAAAACAGTTTAAAACAAAGTGAAAGCGAATGAAGTGCTAAAAGGGACTAAAGAGCAAAAAAAAGGAAAAAACTACTAAAGACTAAAATTACAGTGTGCACGTCGTGGAGGGACAAAAAAACAGAAACGTAAAGGGGGCCCGTAGCGTAAGTTAGGATAAGTAGTAGTTGTAAGTTCATACAAGTGTTGCTTTTCACCAGAGAAAGAAAATGGATGTTTTCTCTCTATTTCGTTGTTTTTTTTTCTCTCTTCTAGGTGGTAAGTGGCGGCGAGGAGTGGTGCGCTTGAGTAGTGGAGAGCGCGCATTGAATTGGTCGGTGGTTCCACGGAGGAGGCTTCGTGGGGTGATTGGTGTTTCTTTTGTTTTTCTCTATCTATGTTTCGTAGAGTGACGATTCCCCCTTTTCTTTGGTTTTGTAAATTTTATTAATAGAAATATATCTCGCTGAATTCTGTTGAATTCTTCAAAAATGAATCAACAATCTTTTATATTTATTATATTTTATTGTATTTATTATATATAACAAAACTTTCCTAGTGTTCACAAGGAAAGAATCCTGATACTAATTTTATGACCAATACGTTTGGGTCAAATAAGAAATCCTTTCTTGTATTTGTTTATAAAGATCTGCAAAATGTATGGAATTTGTTTATCATCCACGCATTTTTTTAAGCCATGTGTCTTCAAGAAGAAGAAGGGTCTAGAACTCTATAGTTATAAAATTACGTGTTAAGTAAGAGATAAGGTTTTAGTTGAGTAACGAGTAACATCTCTCTGTGGAGTATAACGATTCTTCTTAATGCAATTCTTTTAAAATAAAAATATCAATGTTATCAAATCAACTGTGTTACAATTTTTATTTCGTAAATTACCTATCCTTAACCTCAAACAAATTTTAATGCAGAATTTGAAAATCGGTTAATATGAGTGTTAAACGTAGAATTATTCTTTACTTATTTCTATAGAAGAAGAACGTGTTCGCACTTCACAGTATGTTAACATTCCATTGCACAGTTGAAGCAATCTTGGAAATTTTTAATAAAAGCTTCGTCGACTAGCAGAACATGTGTTCACATAAGAATTTACATACTTCTGAAGTAGCTTTCAGAACATATGTTCATTGAAAATATTGGACTTGCTCAATTCTAGCAAATCATCTCAAGCCAACAAAAGTTTGTTCATTAATGAGAACAACCTTGATAAGCTTCGCGTGAGCGTAGGTGAAAGTGAACCGCCGGGTGTTAACAATAGTGGGAGTGTGTTTCAGTTCGGTCACAAGTGTTGTGAATTAGATTTCATATTTATTCACTAGCGAAATTTTAGTAGCTTAATCGCAAGCAATGCTTACTCGATCAGTTTCTCGGTCAAAATTGACTAAATTGAGCCTGCAAAATACTCCAAGTCGTACTCTTGCTTCACAAATCGCTGCCAAGGCAAGTAGAAACTGTTCTTAGGTGTCATGCATTCCTATCTGAAAGACACAAAAAAAAATCTTTTTAGAAGATACTACAAAGAAAGCTCCGCAAATGATTGTTCTTGTTTATTGTGGAGCTTTCTGTGTTGAAGTCGCGGAATATGTCTTGGTGTGAGATCATCTCGCGGCGCTGGGTGTTTTGGTAGATGAAATACTTTCAGTCTCTTTTTGGTTACGGAAAGATTCACGTGAAACTACTATTGTAAGGCGAACTCGAATAGTTACTTCTTCTAGATACATGGAAATGAAATCACTAAAGTACGAAAAGTTTGATGAATAACTGTTTGAACCTTGAGTATGTTCTAGCTTATTTTTGAGAAAATCCACTTTGAAGCATTCGCGTGCGCTTTTAGAATGAAAGATTCGCTCGTACGGTAAAGGACCTCTTGTAAAATCACCGCATTTATACCACCTAATAATTTAAAAACCATTCATTTGGGTTTATTCAGAATGATGATCTATTAGTTAGGAATAATTTATTCAATTATTAATTCAAATTTCTTCCACTAAGCACTATGATATTCGCAATAAATTTAATCAAATGCCGGGTTTATGTATAGATTTTTTCCGGTTTTTTCGTGAAAGAAATACGAAACTTTTAAGGGGGAAACATTTTTTGGTGGAATCCAAAATACTGGCAATGAGCTCTTACAATTTTCGCCAATTTGTTATGTCATTTATAAGTACCATGCTAGGAAAAACTGCTTGTCTTTTGCGGCAATCCATTCGTTGAGCCTCTTTCCAACTTGATGGTTTGCTGCTTGCGAGGGTGTACCATAATGATACCAATAATGTACCAAAGAGTTTATAGACAGATAGTGCCAAGTCTAGAGAGTATGGTGGGTGTGGGTGCAAAAAATTGGGGCCAGGCGAAAGCCCCAATTCTTTCCGCTTCGTGAAAACCTATTCCTGAAAAAATAAGTGAATTTTTCGCCACCCATCACAATTTGATGCGAAAATGATTTCCTTTCGTGGCGCTTAAGCAGCATTTTACAAGTGACTTTGCCATTTTCCATTTGACGTTCATTCAAATAGTGTGGAACCCATTTACCGTGCTTATTGATACTACACATTCCTGGTAAACGTCAGCTGATCGTTGCCTGTGACACATTTAATGTTGCTGCTAATTGCCGTTAAATTTGAGTAGAATCACCGTCCAATAACTTGTGCAATTCCTCCTCTTCGCGTTTTTGTGGTCTAACAGAACGCTGACCATCTTTCACATTGCAACTAACACTTTTGAATAGTCGAAAACATGTCTCATATGTCCTAACTATTGGACCGTGTCCACCATGTGCTTTATTAGCAAACGATGACTTTTTACAGCCATCTTCTTCAGTTGAGAACTTGAGTGAGAAACTGGAACTTGAGTGTGTTTTAAGCCATATGTCAAACAATCGAAATGGCGTATGTGTCAGATTATTACGCTGCGTAATATTCCCTGGCGCCTACTCTTAGTGAAACCGGAATTACCTTATGCGTACACCTAGTAAATTTTTACATACTAAGCCAAAAATCAATCAAGATTATATTATTCAATGCAACTAAATTATTGCTGTGCTTCCGGTGCGAGGGGTTTCAACTATATTGACTGTCTAATTTACGTAAATACATACGACCACATGACCGCGCCTACGTGGCTCATATATTTTCGATGCATTTGCGATGCTTCTGATTAGCTTTCTTGCCGTCCGCTGACTGACCACCGCTTTTATATCATTTTTGTGACCACCTGATGCTTCGCTTTTTGTTTAATAAACTACGTGTTTCACCAAACAGGGAAATTCCTAATCAACTATTGGTGATTATTTTCGTAATTTCCAATCAAATGAGGGGGGGGGGGGGGGGTCGACAATCACGGAACATTTTAAACGCCTTGTTTTCAAGCCATGCCATCATTGCTTACTTTTATTGTATATTAGTTGATAAGACCATGGATTGCTTATGTTATATGTTCTACCACATCAGCGGTCCGCAACATTTTTTCGTTGCAGATTTCTTTAGTTCTATTCACTCCGAAGAATAAGCTCTCGAACCATCTTATCTACTCATATCACAACACCTGGCAACCTAGTCCAGGTGTATAATCCTGTATTCGAGAAACTATTCTGTTCATTCTCATCTATTCAGGGCTCAGTGCGGTCTTTTTCTTGTAAGTTGCAGCTTTTTGTGTTGCAAAATATGCATTCCTGCTGCGTTTCGGATCCGGAGTTCGGTTTTTGAATAAATCTGGTTTGTAAGTTTGTTTCCAAATCAGTACTTGCATTTGGTTCATCTTTCACTTGAACTCGCTTGAATACTTAAGTTCAGGTGTTGTTCCGAACGTTACGTCAGCTGGCAAAGGTACAAGGCTTCATCGAGCAAGCTCTGGTCAACATCAAGTATGAAAGGATGTGCTGATCCCTGTCTTTTTGATTTGCATAAACCGTCTTTGCAAATGTTTATTGAGAGTGTTGTTAACCGTTCAATCCTGTCATTTTACTGGGTCGTTTTCAGGACTTAAACCAACTTTTACTTTTTGCCAAACGCTTGTCAATCGAAATTTCGTCCTGATATTAACAAAGTATTCGTGGAAAGCCATTTTTAATCGACCAATATATCACGATCTATTATGCATCCATAATCGATTCTTTGTTCGGAATGGGGTATACTTGGTATAAATTTGGTTTATATCAATTAAATATCGTAGTTTACATTGTTTCACATGAATAGTCATCGGTAACGACAAGAGTGTATCAAATTCCCACTTTGTCATTCGGACGCAGCAGAGGAGGATATCTCGATGGGATCGATCACAACAGCAATTTAGCGATTTTCCTGCCCGGACTCAGAGAAAGATTCTCACGATATCAGCAGCATTTCTCTCGAACGGTACCCTACGTTATAGTAGTGCATGTTCCTTCGGAGAACCCTAATGTTCCTTCGGACGTTTCTATAAGTCCACCACTAAACTGACTCTTGCAAAGAATGATTTGCAGGCTTTTTCATTTGCACTCGCCGTTTTCCATTGAAACTTTTGGATTTCCTTTTCAATCTGGAAGAGTTTTTTTTTGGGTTTATCTAATATATCGTTTCATTTGGATAGTATCATTCCTTAGAAACAGTTCCTTGATCTCATCATCAGCTAACTAAGCCTGTCAGACTCCTTGCTGTGGCAAATTGCTGTCAATTTCGATGACTATTGCCCACACAGCGAAGGTTGGCCATTGTTTTTTCGATTCGAAGGCAATGTATGCTATTGACAAAGCAGAAAAGTCGAGGTCAGGTATTATGACAATCCTGTGAAGTGCTCCAATTTTGATCTACTTGGTAGATCAAAATTTTGATCTACTTTCTATTTTAATCTACTTAGCAACTTTTGATTAAGGATAAATAAAGCAACCAACTACCTATCCTACCGAAGCATAATCTATTCCTAAAATAATATTTCCCCATAAAGGTACTTCTGGTACGCTTTGCACCTTCAGTTTCAGTCAATAGGTGGCTCGGGATTATGCAGTATTTACTATCATTTTTAGATGAGACTCGACAGCAATAAGAGGGAATTTTCTTCACCGTTGACATTCTGAGAAAATACGTCCCCAATCTCTCTATGATCCACATCGGTACCAACTACAGACATGTCTCCAAGGTTAAGATATGCACGTATAGATTACTCACACCTTTTATTTTTCAATATATAAAACCCCGTCTGATACCGATTGTTTCAAAAAATGGTGCGTTTTCCTTTGGTTAGATAATAGAGACACTACGCTTTTTTGGTCAAATCTATATAAAACTTCTAACATTGGTCGACATTCCTAGCTCAAAGGTGCTGCTTGCTTTTTGCTTTCTGTCAAATTCGCACAACTTCGATTTTTCTTGGAATCCGTTATCAGTCCTGATATGATGTGTCCCAATTATTTGACTTTATTTGTAAAGAATGTCGACATCTGTGGAATTCGTTTGGTAAAATTTTCCCATCTCAACTTTAAGGAAAACAGTATCGAACTTTCAATGAAAAGGTTGAAAGAACGATATCATAAGGGTATACCAGGTTAACCAACTAGATATACCAAGGGTGTCTTCGACCAGAATCAACGAAGCTCACAATATGTCAGGGGTTCGATAGTATAGACAGCCTTACAAAGGTGAAATGCATCAATTAGCAAAGTACCACCGGCCCACATTTTATCTTCTTCCTATCTGCCAGGATAAATTCTTCATATTTCGTGTAGAAAACAATTTACCACCTTCAAAGGAGTCCAAAATGTTAGCGAAATGCGGAATTTTCTAAGCGCTTATTTTTGGCGTCTTTTCTTCTCTAATCCGTGATACCATATTTCTTCATCAAACTACTGGTTAGATCCACAGAATGTTGGATTGTGAGGACTTGTTCGTTTCATTCATAAAGTGGCTTGTTGCATGCCAGAACCGTGATGCACGGTTTATAGTTGTCTGACCAGGGTTGTTCTTGGCTTGTCTTGTAAGTTTTTGATCCATGATCATCCTTGTACTTCATTCCCAAGTTGGTGACCTGATTGGGGTCTGCCAGCAGCAGCTTAGTTGGTGACATATGACAACGCCGAAATTAGCTTTTGAGTTTCATGTCATTCAATTGTTGATGATTTTTAACTTACAAGGATACTTCTTTTGAAGTATGCTAGCACATTTCAACGAATTCTCAACTCATCTTAACCTAAACTTTGGGAAATAAACGACTTATCTCCAGGAAATCAAAAGTAAGCTGTTCATTTTGTAATAAACGTTTAGACTTCTTCCTCATCAACTTGTTTTGCAGAGAATCGTTCATTCTCATCGATTTACAAAAGCTTTTGTAAAAATTAGAAGGCAGGATGTATTTCGTATTCTAGATTGGAACCATATTTGGCTACTTTTAGCTCATTAACCCCTTGTTTCGCAATTCAATCTGAAAGGATCATGCGTGTGCAGACTATTTAAATAAAACTCTGCACTAGTGTTAAAACTAGAATATTTCCACTTAAATGAACATATTTACAAAAATATAGATTTATTTCACTTGAAGCAAAACATATTTATACAATTATGACAAGAAAGAACAAAAAAAGTTAAAAGAAACTTCTTAAAGTAACTATGGAACCAAATTCTTGGACAGAATAGAATTTATTATTTTATATTTAATTTATTTTAATATTATTTATTTATTTTATTTTTTATATTGAAAATTATTTTATTTTTCATAATTGCCGTTAATAAATATTCTTGACGTGTGTAGTATTGTTCGAAGCACTTCGGTAAATGTAAATATTGCCAAGTTATGTCACAACAAATATTACGTTTGGCACATACAGGAAACCTTTTCGAAGGATTTTGTTTTTTTGTTTGTTTGTGGATCGTCCTCTTGACAATGACTCCAATTCGTAATTTGTAATTGTAGCAGTGTTTCGCCTTGTGAATGGCCTCCTTAAATATTTTAATTGGATAAGGTAAGTTTTTGACAACAAATCCTCTGCAATATCAAGGCAAAACTTCATAAAGTTTAGCTTTCTGACATGGATTTTTGAATATAAATTGAACCTTATAAAGCGCAAAATCAACCATAAAGAAAACCATCCTTTTATAATCTTTTGCATTACGGAAAGTCAAGCTCTTACTTGGTCTTGTTTATCAACGCTTCCAACCCCTTTATTGCATTCATTAACACATAACACAGGCTTTACAACATTTTCTTCTTTTCATCTTTCTTTTTTTTTTTTTGTTGACATTAGAATGCTTCGTCTTGAGGATATAGCCATCGATTTCATCGTGCCATCTCAAACACAACAAACCTTTCTCGTTATGAACAATAAATATCTTAAAATACATTAATAGTTTCTATAGTTTTGTCCAAAAATGAAATATTAAAGATGAATTAAACTGTATGAAACTCAAACGTCCTTTATGTTTCATAAGAGATCGGCAATGGCTTGTGATGTGTTTTTAAAAAAATTTATAATAATGAATAATTAAGAATTATATAATTTTCACAACCGATAGATCGGACCAGCAGTGATAAAAAAGGAACAAGGTTAAATAGACAGGGTTATTTGAAAATACAAAGGCCACATAATGGCGACCGAAGGAAGTTACTTTTCACGGTGGAAGTTACTTACCCCGCGTGCGTGGGGGTATAAGGACTTTATCTAAGTCCTGATCCTTCCCTGTCACTGACGCATACACACACAGAAAGAGTTTACTATTTCGTATTAGAAAAAATAAATAACTAAACAGAAATAATCTAATGAAAGCAAGTGAAATATAAAATTGTGCTGCGCTGATTCTGACCACCTCTGCTTGATTTCGGGACCTTACTTGCTTCCGTTGAGCTGATTTTAACCACATCTGCTACCCCCAACACGAGTTTCCACCTCAGCTTGGTATCGGGACTTCAATGAATTCCCCTGGCTATCTGTGACCACCTCTGCTGCCTGCAAACTGTCGTCTTGGCATCGATTTTAACCAAATCGATATATTGGGCTTTGCGATTCAAAGATGCTGCTTCACACAGCTGCTAACACTTCTAGATTCTCTCTATTAGCCTCAATACTTTAGAATTCTGGGACCTTATCTTCAATACTTGATACTGGATTATTATCCTCAAAACATGATAAACGATTATAATCCTCAATACTTAATTCACCATTTCTGTCTCTACTCAACGTTTTACTATCCTTCTTATAGTTATGTGTTCACAACAAACAAGTGAATCATATTGAAGGAAAGTGTTTATCAATAGCGTTCCAAGAATTTCTTTGTTATTTTTTTTCTACTGAGAATTTTTTCTGACACTTTTTTGACACCTTTTTTTACTATTTTGTCTTTGTTTGTTTTCATGTCGCCTACACATCGGAATACGGAACAAGCTGCATCATAGTTAGGTGTATATAGATTGCGGGAATCTACTATCTATCTATCAGAGAATTACAGGAAATCATTCCTTAGTTAATTTTCTTTTTATAACGCTGCTGATTTGCAAGAACTTGTTCTGCATAAAGATTTGTTTCATACAAAATTCACCTTGCAATATTTCTTGACAGATAGTGCATCTGGATTATTTCCTTGTTTTCGAAAGGTACAAGGACTCACACGTGGAACTTCACTGAATTGTGATATTTTGGGAATATAACACTTGTATTTCCTAAATCCACTTTTCGGAAAGATTACATGACGTATCTGCATCAACACTGTCACTGCTACTTACGCGTTTTGCACGCTTTCTATTTGTACGAATGCTTTAATGCTTTCATCGCTGTTTACATCGCTATAATTTCCAGTTTTCCACGAAATATCACTTTCAACTGATTTCGAGAAATCATCAATGATATCTTTCAGTTCACTACAGTCGCAGCCATTGTTACTTTTGTATTATTTCAAAATATGTCACTTTCCCAATCAAAGCACAATATATTGCTGTTATTCTTTAAAAAAACGCATTGTACCGTTATCTGCAATGACAGAATTTCGAACAAAAAAAGAGCCAAGATAATGTATGAATATAACGGTTGTTTTTAAGTTTAATAAATTTACTATTACTCTGCTTTTACTGCTACTACTCCTTCTACAAATACGACTACTACGGCTAATACTACTACTGCTTCTACTACTACTTGTGAAAAATTTAAATGTATGGCGGTTATAGCTCATCAATGTCGAATTTCGCGCAGAAAATGTTTTGGAGTTAAGAATATTTGACAGCTTCCTCTGCTGATACTGAAAATTGTGCTGGGTTTCGTACATTTTATTCTCACTTCTGAATGGCAGTAGTTTTTTTCACCTTCTCTCAAAAAGTGTCAGTTAAAAATTAAAAATCCTTTACTTTCTTGGTCTTCACTGTTGATTTTGAAATTATTTTCAATCGATTTTCAAGTAAGGTGACGAGGTTAAATTTATTTGCATCTCTCAATGTGTTCAGTAATTAAACTCGGGATGGAATGAAAATTTCTTTATGAACTTGAGAAATTACCAAGTGCCGTGACGGCAGCCCTCTTCACAGCTTGGAAAAAGTACGGACCTACGACGTAATCAGCATGTACAAACCAAACTAACAGTTAGTTGTTGTCATGGAGTTTCAAGTCATGGCGTAAGATTTTTCACAGTTCATATACGACAATTTTGTTTGATTAGCCGAAAACGAGCATGACCAATGAACAAAAATTTGCCACTACATTCATTCATCACTGGAAAAATTAATTTTGACATTTGGAAAGTGTTCGAGTGTTCAATGTATCATAGAAGTGTTAATTTGAACATATGTCATACATAATTTATTGAAATACAACTAAGAACTTCCACGTCATCATTCTCGCAAAGAGTGCGAAGACATTTGAAATTGTACAACCTGTAAATTTTGTAACGGTTAAAATACTGGCATACCTGTCAACATAGAGCACAGGAGTAGAGGAGCATTATTATTTGCTTCAGCTGTGTTGTTGACAAAAAATAAGAAATAGTTGAATTCAATCAAGTTTTTCATTCCAGCAAAGTATTGTCTGTACATCCATACCTTTTTGGTAAGTGGAGTTTTAGGTTTTACATCAGGAATAGACGTTTGTAATGAAATTTATTGGTTACCATTTTGACTATTTTTGATCTGGCGAATTATTTTATGAGTTAATGAAAGTGAGTAGTCGTCTTTCACTTCTGCAGCTTATTCAGAAGCAAGAAATGAATATTCTCCCACGTTTAACCACACCAAATCATTCACCACACAAATTGTATCTTGTATCAAATTGTATCTATTTCTGGCTTTTATTTTTTTCCAAGAAAATTATTTTTTTCAATAACATATTTTTGGAGAGTAAGTTTCTACTTTCCTTGGATTAAACTTATTGGAATCTATATGCATTCTGCCATTTTCCGCCAATCATCGTACAATCTTCGAACCTTCATCATAATTCAGGACGTTCGCCAATTGTGAAGAATACGCATTTCGAATTAGAAACTATTTATCTCTCAATTACAGATTGAAGCTGGTGCACCCATCGACAAGGTCAGTGACTATGTCAACGCTGCACCATTCTCCAGTATTCCAGGACCGTCTTTTCTGTCGCTAATCATGTCAAATTTACCAGGAGGTATCAGAACAATCGTTATATTGTTCGTTGAAACCAGGCAATAATACATCGAAAATTTGCAGGAAAATATTACAGAAAGGATATTCGTGATGTAACGAAAATGCTCAGGAATGAATACGGCGATCTCTTAAGGATTCCAAGTGTATTTGGGAAGCCTGCATTGGTCCTAAGTCATAAGCCTGAACATTTTCAAACAATTTTCCGCACTGAAGGACAATGGCCAGAGCGATCCGGTTTAGATACTATTCAATATTTCCGCGAAAAAGTCCGTCCAGATGTTTTTGGAGAGTATCCTGGCCTTGTCAATACGTATAAGTATCAACAACTCATCCGAGATCAATTCTAAAACACTTCGTTTGTAGGCAAGGAAAACAGTGGGGTGATTTTCGCACAGCTGTTAATCCTGTAATGATTCAACCGAAAACAGCCAAACTTTATATTCCCGTCATCGATGAAGTTGCTGGTGAATTTTTGCAAAGGTAACGATCAGCTTCGTATTGCTACTATTTAGTTTATAGTCATCTGAAAATTCCGCAGGATTCTCGAATTCTGCCCAGAAAACATTCTGAGTATTTTTAATAAGTCCTGATTTTCGCATAGGATGCGCCTAATTCGCAACCCATCAACGAATCAGCTACCAGAAAATTTTGAAGATGAAATGAACAAATGGACATTGGAATCTATAGGCGTGATAGCGTTAGATACAAGGCTTGGATTGCTGACCGGAAAAACCGAAGAACGGGCTGTTGAATTCATGCGAGCGGTGAAACAATTCTTCATTCTTTTGTTTGAAAATGAATTCAAACCGTCTTTATGGCGCATACTCCCGACTCCCTCGTTCAATAAATTCATGAAAACCCTCGATATCATGACAACTATTTCACTTGAGTACATCAAGGAAGCTAAAACGAAGCTAGAAGCGAAACCAGCAAATGCCACAGGGGAGCAAAGTGTGTTGGAGAAATTGTTGAAAACCAATGAGAATATAGCAACAGTCATGGCAATGGATATGGTTTTTGCAGGAGTCGATACAGTAAGACTTGCACGTCCTGAACATTATGTATTCCTTCTACTATATTCTGTTTTAGACCTCCTCTGCGTTCACCGGCTGTCTGTATTTACTTGCTAAGAATCCTGATAAACAACAACTTCTTCGTGAAGAACTACTGCAGGTCCTTCCCGAGAAAAATTCATGTTTCACAGTGGAGAAAATGCGTCATCTGCCATACTTAAGAGCATGTTTGAAAGAGGCGCATCGTATAATTCCCACTGCGAATGGAAACCTTCGTGGAGCTGGTCAAGATCTTGTTATCGATGGTTACCAAATTCCAAAAGGGACACAATTTGCGATGTGTGGAGCTCCTCTACAACAAGAAGATAAATACTATCCTGAAGCACAAAATTGTATACCAGAACGTTGGCTCAAACAGGCTGGTACCGAAGCGAAATGTCCAGCATCAGCAAAATCGGCTTATCCTTTTATTTATTTACCATTCGGATTTGGTCCACGCATGTGTATTGGTCGCAGATTTGCTGAAATGGAAATTGAAATAATGATTGCGAAAATTATTAGAAATTTCTATGTAAGTTGGGAGCATGAGGAATTGAAATTCAAATCAGCTGCCATCAATCTGCCCGATGGCAAGCTAATGTTTACTTTGAAGGATGTTGAAAAATAAGGATTGAAATAAACTCAAATCAAAAACAAATGTATGCGCTTGTTCTATTTTATACTGCTGCAGATTGCCTTTTTCAGACTACCGAAATCGCCATTGGTCCTCGTCTAGCTTCGCACTATTTATCCAGGACTCATCGCTCAAAAGCGTTCAATATATTTGCGGATGCTTGAGTTTGGGTCCATGTTTTATGCTTTTTTGCCAATAACATAGCACAGGTCTTATCACAGATTTGTATACTGGGAGCTTTGTTGTCCTTTGTATGCAGCTGGTTTTCATTATTATCAAAACTGAATAAAATATTTTATTGAGGGCATTTGGATCAAGAAATTTTTGATCGTACTCCTACTAAAAAATCATGATAGCGAATCAAGGTGTCACAAAAATTGCTTGAGATATGACGTCGGTCTTTTCACATGTATGTGCATGCCTTATAGATTGTGTTCGACGTTCAGTAAACAGAATGCCTATGCACACCATCAAACAAATGATATTAGGATGAGCAGTTTATGTACCGACGAAAAGGAGTAAAAAAATTTGTAATTATAATAAGATTTATTATTAATATAAAAGATATTATTATTTTCATAATGATTATTATTATTATAATTATTCGACTCCGTTCGCATCTCTTGGAGAAAAAAGGCGTGCTCTTCCCAGAAAATGTAACGGGAAAAATGATGCAATGAAAAGACAATTGGAACTGCGTGTCAAATAAAGTTCTTCTTATAAAGAAGGGCATCATGTATCGCTTGGTGGCGCAGACGCACAGGAGATATCGCTGAAAGCCGTTCTTTTCCTTCCCATCCATTCATGCTGAAAAAGAGTTTTCCCTTAACCAGAAGGCACCACTAGACGATGATTAGTGAGGCCTAGTCCGAAGAAATGTGACAAACAGTTCCATGCTAGGTTCTTGGTGTGACAGGGGAGGTGTTTAGTCGGTAGTCCTGTTGCGGGAGTCCGACACTCAGGGCGTAATTATAATTATTATTATTATTATTATTATTATTATTATTATTATTATTAATTAAAAATTATATTATATTATTATTAAGAAAGTTTCTGAGAATAAAGCTACTTTCACCGAAGATACTACTCCTTCCGTAAAAGGCAAAATGGTAAAGAAGCCGACATCAGTCAAGACAAGAGATATCAGTCAAGGGGAGGAGAGAGATGCTGATTTTCGATTGGCGTGCTCCGAATCGCAACAGAAGACTGGGAAGAAGACACAGCACGTGACAGCATAAAATTCGAAACAGACGTCCAAAAAGCACGAAGGCACAAAACACAGCGCGATCCCTAAAAAGACTATGCGCAAGGAGTGCAGGGATGTTCTCCTGATCAAACCTGCAAACGGGAGGACTTACGGCGAGCTCTGCAAGGACATTAGGCAAGATGTGGAACCCGTTACGGTATCTATATACGAACGGGAAGGGTGGCCAGAACAGGCAGCCTCTTCGTAGAACTCGGGCGGAATCCACCGAAAATGGCTTCTTCGGGAGCACTATTAAGGACCTCCTTGGCTCTAAAGTCGTTATATCGACATAACAGCCTATGGCCTCTTTAAAAATAAGAGACGTTGACGGTGTTGCGAACAGAAGGGTAGAAGGGTCCATTAGGCAGACTTTTCCTACGGCAGACAGCTTAACGATAAGGCTGACGCCTACCAATCTTAGAGGGCAAAGGGTCACGTGCCAAGGAGAAAATTTAAATCGGCTGTGTTGTGTGCAGGATACGTAGGAGGTTGGTCCTAACTCGATATTTATTTGCCTTAGCTTCAGACGCATTTTGTTGAACTACAAGCTGTCAAATCGAAGCAAACTGTGCTACAAGTGTGTGGCACTCCTGGACGTAAGGCGAAAGACTGCCCAAACGAACCTAGTTGCATCATGTACAAAATTAAGTCCCTTAACTGCCTGAAGACCTGGCTCATATTCCAGCAAGTGGTAGATACCAGGAGTTCAAAGAGGCACTTAACAAGAGAAGAGCGAAAACATGATCACAGTCCTACACCGTAGCTCAACCGCACAAGAATTACTCGACCATGTTGCGAGGAAGAAAAAAGTTGACTTGTTGCTTATATCTGGGCAACACCACACCAATGAGGGGGCTGGATGGTATTGTGACCGATCTGGCAAGGCCGCCATCTGGGTACGTGACATTGCTCTATCCACAGTTCGGACTTCCTTCAGCGGGAATGGCTTTTGGCTTATATGACATTCATAAGCGTCTATTTCATGCAAAAAGAGTCAATTTTTTGTTTTCAGAGCAGGATCGATGAACTGAAGGAAGCTGTCTCTAGCACAGAAGGTCGAATCCTTGACGGCGGTGACAAAACGATTGAAGATTCAACAAGACTCTAGAGTCAACAAGACTATGAATCCCAGAAGTGGTGGCAAGGAGGGAACTTGTCATCATGAACGTTAGGAATAAACCAAACTTTCGACGGAGAGGGTGCTTGGAAACTATTCCGAATGTGGCATTTGCTTCGGAGCCCTTAGTGCCTACGATACACAAATAGAGGGTACTGGAGGACTACTTGGCGTGCGATCATCAGTATATTTCGCTTGAAGTTCACGAGTGTCCTATTCGACCCGTATCAACTCGACCCTCAATTGTAGGTTGGAATATTTACATAATAGATATCGACGCGTTCACCTCATTACTATTAGGGGGATGAGGGGAGTCTTAGCTGTAAATCTACCATAAGGCTCACCAGGTCTGCATGCGGCTGCTCTATGCTCAGGTGACGCTCAATACCATAAGCCTGCTGTGTACTGATGATCCGCAGAAATCGCTGAGAAGCGAAAAGAATATCACAGACTTTGCCGCAAAGCCCAACGTCCAAGAGATCAAGACGACTCACATTCCTGAAAGCTGGCATACAGGACGGCTAGAAAACTCCTCCGTAGATTTGATAACGAGTGCAAGGCTCGTCTCTGGCACAACCATCTTGAGCAAATCGACAAGGACACGTGGGGGTTGAGTTACAAGCTTGTCATGTGGAAATTAGGAGACGCAAGGAGGCCCTGTGTGCTTGAGGTAGCCAATTAGACAAGATTGTTCGAGCGCTTTTCCCTATGCATCTTGTTCGCCCTGATGATGCAGACGATGAAAGTCCTGCAGAATGCCCCCCTTTTTACCGCCATCGAACTGAATGGTGCTGTGAAAGCTTTCAAACAGAAAATGCCACGGGGCCAGACGGAAACCAAACACACCAGTCTTCCGCTAACAAACTGTTCACCATATTCAACACCTGCCTGCAGCAGGGCGTGTTTCAAAGTTGCTGGAAAGAAGTGAAGCATATGGTGAACAGCGAGAATAAGGGGAACCCCTAGCAATCATCGTCATTTCGGCCCCTATGTATGTTGAGCGCATCTGGGAAAGTGTTCGAGAGTCTCATTTGAGAGCGACTTGGATAGGCCTTTCGAACTGCTTGAGATCTGTTTCCTCAACAGCGGGCAGGTGCCCACAATCACCACTGGAGGCGAATAGTTCTGCTCATAAGATTCAATCCGACCAATGCCTTCAATTCTGCTAGATCTACAGATATTATTGATGCTCTGAAATATTTTCGGGTGCCGAAGTATCTTGCGCGGATATTGCAAGATTATTTCAAAGAGCGGAGACTCGTCTATGACACATGGTAATGTGGAATTTCTTTGGAATGAAATCCTCTGGAATGTCTTGTACGATGAGCTTTTGAGGTTGCATTTACCGGAGGAGTTGCTTCTGATTGGCTGAGCTGATAACTTAATAGTATTAGTCACCGACCGTACTGTCGAACTTTTGAACACGTGCCGAGTAAGCGAGTGGATGACAGACGTGGGTGTAGCCTAGCACTAGAAAAGACCGAGGTCGGCATCCTGATTAAAAATCAGATCCCTTGTTTTATTCCCGTTCGGGTGGGAGAAGCGATGAGTTTGTAGAAGGAATCAAGAAAATACCTTGGGTTGATGATAGATTCGAAAATGCCGTTCCTTGAGCAGGTTCGTACGTCAGTGGATGCTTCTGCGGGAGTATCGGCTCTAAGGCACCTTATGGCCAACATGTGGGAACCAACCTCGAGTAATAGACGTCTACTGATAAGCGCAATAGAGTCAGTGCTCTTGTACGGCTCCGAAGTCTGGACCGATGCTCTGAGTAACGTGTCGCCGAAGACGTTTGAGACAGTGCTGATAACCCCTGCATATCGCACCGTCTCTGAATTTTATTAAAACAAAGTAATTGACCCAAAATCAAAATTAAGTATAAAGAATTAAAGAATTATTTAATAAAAGCTGAACACAACATAAACATTAAACAAAAGTAATGCAAAACAAAGATAAATTCACTTTAATCAAAAACAGACTAAATTTCACGCCTCAAAAAAAGTAAACAGCAAACAAAACATAACAGAACTTCAATAGAAAAAGTCGATTTTTTTAAATTTTTCAATATTTCATTTGTTTTCCTTTGGACTTAAGCACCTCATTTAGTCTTCTAGGCATCGACGCGACAAGTCTTTTTGTAACATCGGGAGAGATTTGGCTCAATTCTTCCTTTATAACTTTCTTTAAGTCGGCTTTGCTTGAAATGACCCTTTTTCTCACTTTTCTGTCAAGGTGTTCTCACAGATGCTCGATCGGGTTAAGATCTGGGGACTGCGGCGGATGATCAAGTGTCTTAGGAGTCCGGTACAGTAGCTACTCTTTCACAATTTTTGACGTATGCTTTGGATCGTTGTCCTGTTGAAAGATCCAATTTCCAGACAAGCCTAATTTTTCGACGCTAGGGGCAACATTGTCCCTCAAAATGGCTAAATAATCCATTTTGTCCATTTTGGAGTCAATAAAAACAAGATTGCCAACACCAGTTGCCGCCATACACCCCCATACCATAACTGAATCGCCACCGTGCTTAACAGTGTTGGTAACACACTTTTCTTTGGAGGCTTCATTGTTAGCACGCCAGATTTTTGGGGGCTTTTTCGCGCCGCAAATCTCGAATTTGCTCTCATCTGTATATAATACGTTTTCCCCAAAAAGATGAAGCCTCGTTTTTGTATTTTTTAGCGAAGTCCATACGCTTGATTTGATTCGCCTTGGACATGTATGGCTCTTTCCGTGGTATTCTTCCATGTAGACCATTTTTATGAAGCGCTCTCCTGACTGTACTCGCACTGAATAGTTTGCCTGATGCCTGCGTTATGTCTTCTGACAATTTAACTGCACTTGAGGCTGGATATGGCCTTACTTCTCTTACTACAGCTCTAACTTCAGTACCACTAGGCCGCTTTGGGTGTCCAGATCTCGGTAAATCTTCACTGAGATGATGTTTGGCATACTTATCAATAATTGTTTTTACTGTGCAGTAGTTTCTGCCCACGATTTCGCCAATTTCACGCAAGGATTTACCTTTTTCTTTTCAGTCTATTATAATTTTCCGAGTATCAGGCGATTTTTGTTTTACCATAGTGAAACTATTTTCTTTTACGTCTTTATTGTTCATATTAATTAGAACAAGTGCACTCAAAACGACTTTTGGTGAAGTAAAGCACGCGAACAGTACAAATTTATTACCAAAAGTTAAGGTTCTTCCCCGAAATATAAAAGAAGCAAAGTAAGTGTTACCACTGTTTACTTTTTTTTGATGCGTAAAATCTGATGCATTTCTACTTTGGTGAGATTTGGGCAATGTTGCCACTTGTTTTGATTTCATGTTTAATAGTAATCAATCTCTAAATGGTTTAGTAGTAAACTCATTGGCATTACTTTTTATCGCAAGTCAAAAATAGCTTTGTAATGTAAGAATTTAATGATGAAAAGTTGGTGTTTACTTTGTTTTGACGCTCACTGTGGTTATCTGGAGGTTGGAGTTTATCTGTAGGTTGGTACCCATGTAGGGAAAAGTCGGCCAAGAGGAAAGGAGAAGCACCCTAATTTTTTAGAAGAAGCAATTATGGGTACACCAAGCGTGAGGCAAGTGGACTGCACGGCTCATCGGTGACTTGAGGCGGCGCCTCTGCAGAACGCATGGTGAGACTGATTATTATCTGACACAACTACTCAGTGTACCCGGGTATTTCCAGTGTTTCATGATAAGATGGGAAAGTCATCGTACCCTGTTTGCTTGTTCTGCTTGTAGGGAACGTGGCAATTATCTTCCCTTCATCAATCCGGGATTTCCCTTAACCAGTAGGCACCGCTAGGCGATTGCTAATGAGGCCTAGACCGATATAATGTGACAAACAGTTTCGAGCTAGGTACACGGCGTGACAGAGTAGGGGTTTAGCCGCCAGTCAGGTTGACACTTGGAGTCTGACACTTCGGGTGTGAATAGACTTCACCTCCCAACCATAAATAAGTGAATTTCTAACTGATATCTAAAAAGTTTTTATAACGTATGAAAAAAATATATAGAAAATATAATCACAATTTATAATGGTATACAAGCATTTGCTTATTTTACAATTAACGAAAAACTGCCTACAATTGCCCAACTCTATGGGGATATGCAAGGGCAGACCGGATTATAAATAATTATAACATACAGAACCGGTAAATTATCTCCTTCAAAGCCATAATCAGTGAAATAAAACCAGGTGGTGAAGTGATTGAACAAATCGGTAACCACAGCTCAGCAACCTCAGATATTATGGAAACCTAGAATAATAATCAGTTCAAAGTCGGATGAGCAGGGAACATACTTCATAAACGTCGATCAATCCCGACATTCCAGGAATAAAAGCTTCGGACTAGTGACAAGAATTTATTGTATCTTTTTGCAAATAAGAATTTTTTAAGTTAATATTATTCACGTATTCACGTATTCACCACACATGCTCGTAAACTTGTGGAAATCCGACGAAAAACGTCAATCGTAAATATTCATAATTCAATGTCAATGTCAACAGCTGCCAGTTCATTGCTTATAATTTCTGTAAGCTTACAATTATGGCCAGTGCCTAGTGAGCCAGGGCCAACATCTTGTCGGTCTTCGACCGAAGAACCACGAGGAAAAAAAAGCTCACCATTAGATGCACACACACACACGAACAATTCATAGGAGCTTTACTCGTATGCTTATGATTTTCGTAGTAATATTTATTATGTTGGCTATGTAACTCGTTTTGTAGTGCTGAGGTCCGTTTAATCTGAACAGTTCCCGTTATAGTTTTAAATAATATCCTCTCGGTTTGCGACAATGTTTGCAAAAAGTAACTGTCAACTGACCAATATTCACCTCCGAAATCATATCAGTCGTTATTTGGCAACACCATCTGCGACCAGGGTGAGTTAATGGTTTTATTCTGAAACAATTTCACAATTGGCAGATACTATCGCGTTTTATTTTTCGTTAGCCAAAAAATATTTTGAACTTGGAGCTCATTAGAAAGTTAGGAACAAACTAGATTTTACTGAAATTTCACTAAAATTTTGAAAATTTCAGCTGAAAAAAACTCGTTTGTATCGTTCATGCATGGAAAGTCAGAGGGAGCAAAAAGCTGAATTAATTAATTTTTATTAACATATATGCTCAGAATGAAAGCTCAATTAAGAACATATTTATTGATTACCTTAGAGCAAACAGAGAAGCTTTTGTATTTATGCTAGTAAAGAACACTGAAATAAAGCATTAATTCTTCCCCTCTCCTCCACTATTTAATGAGTTCTGTTAGCTATGGAGCTACATCATCAAACTTCCGGTTGAGTTTTCGCGGAGAGTGACAGGCGGAGTAAAATTAGGTTTATATTACATTAATTACCGTTAGATCAGTAGTTTGTTTAATGTTTGCACGGTGTTTTGCGATGAGATTTTATTTATCTCTTTGGTCAGGACTCCAGTGTTGGGTGTGTAGTAATGTTGCCAAACAACAACGAAAACATCAATTTCGAATTAAGTTATTTTACTCCGCGTGACATTACAAAGTCGCTGCACACTTGGGACAAGAAAAAGATTCTGACATAGAAACCAAAGCTCAAACACCCCAATGGAAGCTGCGTGCCAAGTTGAATTGAAGGCCGAAATACAATACTGCGTGACGGCGACGCGTGAGGGCGATGCGATTTTCCGTCGTTGTCGCGCAACGCATTCAATTTACAATGCACGCGATGCGGGGAACATTAATGTTCATATGACAAATGTCAAATATGTGACGTTTTAAATAAAATTGTTTTTGATTTTTGAAAATTTTTCAAATTGGAATGTTCCTTCGTTTAGCAAATAAAAGCCTTAACTAGGATGCACGAAATTTTCATTCAAAATTCATTCAAGATAATCCTTGTACTTAAAAAATAATCAAGGCGTTTGAATTTCAAATTTCATTTAAGCGCCATATTGCATTTGGCAAACGTCACGCACATCGTTGCGAGGAATTTTCGTTTTTCCGAATATTTCCCGCCTCGCATCGACGTCTCGCAATCATTGTACGATGTCGCATACAAATGCATGATACTAAAACTGCTTGACATTTGCTCCGAGACTTTCCTCGCGCTCTCGTATCGCGGTCTCACACTATTTTATTTCGGCCTTGAAAGTGCAGGTCGTGTTTGCAGTTTTCGTTGATTGCAGGGACGTGGTGCATCATGAGTCCTTGCCACAGGATCACCCAATTGGCTTATGTATCATGGTAACGTCCCTGCTAATACATATTTGCTTTGCGCGACTTTTTCACTGAAAATGCATACTAATGATGCCGCAGCCACCGTATTCCCCAGACCTGGCCTTATGAGATTTTTTCTTGTTCCCGAAAGTAAGAAGGCACATGAAAGAACGACGCCACGCCACGATTGATGACATAAAGACGATATCGAAGCAGGAATTCAACAAGATCACAAAAAACGACTGGAAGATAGGAAAAACGTTGGCACTTGTATATAATACCTGATGGGGATTATTTGAAAGGGGAAAAGGTAAAAATTGATGAATAAATAACTCGTTCTTGAAAAAACATAAAGTTCACGACAGTTTTGAATAAGCCTCCAATGATCTTATTACGTTGAAAAGTTATGCATATTAGCTGGCACTCAATTCCGCAAGTTTCGACCATTCCGCTCAAATATGCTCTTTTCTATAGCTACCTCTGATTTGAAGGCTTGACAAGTAGAACCTTTGTCTTGTTCCTGAAAACTTGTCCTACAACAAAGGAATTCATTGAGCCCAGACAAGAAAAACTCACTGGCAATAAGATTTATCGAAAAAGCTGGGTATCAGTGCAGTTCTTATTCCGTTTACCTAATAGCAGCTTTTATTACCGCAGTTTTAAGACAGTTAGCAGTGTCTCTTACGCTTTATGGCCACCTGAAGTTCTTTCAAGCCCTAGAAAATAATAATTTGTCTTTTGACAATACTTTAATTATTCCCTCGGCGATTCAAATCAGAAACGCCAACAACGCCAACAATGCCAACCTTTCTTCGCATAACTTGACAGTTTGAAATTTTTTTTCCAAGTCAACTTTGGTTTTTTGGTGTCATGATTAAAAAAGTGGATCGAGGGATCATCTATGGCCCGAAATGTGTGAAAAACTTATATTTGTATACTTTGACTATGCGGGACTCAATCTTTTTCTTTTGAATTACAACAACACGTTGCATTAAGTTTTCATTAACATGTCTTTTATTTAATAAACATGTACCCAACATTTTCTATATGCAATTTTTTTTTTTTAATAAAAAAAAACCTAACTTGTGATCTCATCCTAACTCGTGATCTCTTATCTTTCTTTGATCTATCAACACAGAAAATTTGCCGTAATTTTCAGCGATAAAGGCCCTCCACGTTGTTCATATTTAGTGGATGTTTTAGCCAGCTAAAATCTAGATGACCAAAACCCTTCACTATTCCACTATACCACCAGATCTATGGTATGATATGTTCTATGGTAGATATGTTTTCAAGCTGAGTCACATGATGATCTCTGATTTCGATAATACAGGAAATGCTTCTCCTGTATTGTTGCTTCTGTTCAGTCACAAGAGCGGTTCACGTTCAAGATTGTTTAGCTGAGCAGTCTAGTTTAGGCATTTTCAACAGGAGAAATGCTTAAAATCGCGTGGCATAATATGCTCCGGCAGTCACGTCACCTAAAAAAGGCATAATGGAGCGTCCGGAGGCGTAGAGAATGGAGACATTTGCTCGCTTCCTTTTTGCGAGGAAGGATTTTTGATGATTTGAAGGTGCCTCTAGATGTAGGAACACGATGCCTAGCCCGAAGTAGTGAGTCAAATTGTTCCTGGCTAGGTTCTTAGTCTGACAGGGTAGGTGTTTAGTGGGTAGCCCAGAAATTTTCACGGCGAGAACAGCTTTCACCTCCCTACCTTACAGAAAAAACGTAACTTGGAATTTTTTGAAAACTTTTTGTGGGTACACTATCGGATACAACAACCAGGTTACCACCTCCCAGCACAGAAATCTTGACTGCTGAGACTTTAAGACATTTAAATACTCTGGAGTCAGCTCTTTTTACTCTAGTTGAATGTGTGTTGAATGTAGCACGTTTTTGAAGAGCGTACGACATCAGGCGGTTTCCTGTCGAAAAATTCGTTAAAATTAAGCGACGAAACATACTCACAATAGGCTTTAGCTCAGACCTGATAGAGAGCGTTTGTAATGCTACGTTTATATGCTTTATTTATATTAGGTGTATAAATATGGCATATATTAGGTGTATAAATACAGATGGCATAACCATTACATATGGTTTGTGTCGGGGATAACTAATATGGCATTTTGGAGGGTACACATCTGTCAACATATTCCGGTATGTCATAAGTTTTGATTGTACAAACAACATAGTTTTTTTCGCTTCAAAGATGTGGAATTACAAAAAAATAGGTTTTGCAGGGAAGTCTAATAACCTTCTTTCATTTGATGAAAACGGCAACAGAAACTTATCGATTGTTAGTGGAAGCATATGGGGAACATGCTCCAAGCCAAGACATTTGTGAACGATGGTTTCTAAGATTTAAAAGTGGCGATTTCGATGTCAGCAACAAAGACCGTGGAAAACCACCAACAAATTTCGAAGATACAGACTTGCAAGCATTATTGGATGAAGACATAACACAAACTGAAAACAGTTAGCAAAAGCGTTGGAAGTTACTCAAGGATTTCACAACGTTTAAAAGGCATGGAAAAGATCCGAAAAGCTGGAAAATGAGTGCCGTATTAATGGAAACAAAGAGACAGCGAAAGGCGAAAAACCATTTATGAAATTTTGCTTGCCAGACAGAAAAGAAAAGGTTTTTTGCATCGGATTGTTACTCGCGATGAAAAGTGGATTTATTTCGACAATTTCAAGTGGAAAAAATCATGGGTAGACCCAGCCCAGTCACGAACATCACAACCAGTCTGAAATATTCATGGAACAAAAGACTTTGCTGGGTATTTGGTGGGATAGTAAGGGAACTTTGTATTACGAACTGCTAAAACCTGGTGAGACTATTACTGGTGAGCGTTACCGACAACAACTGATCAAATTGAACCGCGCAATTAAGGAAAAACGACCAGAATTTCACCGAAGACATGATAAAATCATTTTTCAACATGACAATGCTCGGCCGCATGTTGCAATACCTGGCCAGAACTACTTGGGAAACATTAATTGGGAAGTTCTGCCCCACCCGCCGTATTCACCAGACTTGGCTCCCTCTGACTATTACTTGCTTCGATCGATGCAGCACCGGCTTTCGGAACAGCACTTCCATTCTTACGAAGAAGTTAAAAATTGGCTTGATGAGTGGTTAGCCCCCAGAAAAAGAGAAGTGGTACTGGGACGGAATCCATCAAGTGACAGAAAGATGGGAAAAAGTCGTAGCTAACGATAGCCAATACTTTGATTATTGAATTCATTCGTCCTGTTATTCAAATAAATGCATATTTCAAGCAAAAAAATCCGCATTTCATATTTATACACCTATTATGTATCCCTTTTTTTATTTTATGTTAGTTATCTGTTTTACTGTCAGCTAGTTGATATGCGGATGCTTGGAACATGAAGACTTGAAAATCAAAAGTGAGACTATCAACATGCCTGATTCAAAACTCATGTTCACGTTACTGGACCTCGATGAATGAGGTTGTATGGAAAGATAAGATATAAATGTTTATTGGGAATCTCAAACGATGTTAATGAGAAATTTTCAAATAAATTTTCAACAGTACGTTACCTTTGTAAGCACTTTTGAAAGTCCTTGTCACCTTGTACCAATTGCCAAGTATTCCAACAATCACTAATTTACAATTTACTGATTACATAGTAATCAGATAAAAGCTTGAGCCCGAAAAGCACAAACATAAGATGTTAATAGGACGAAATTGAATCAATTTTTGTTAGAATTGAAGCACACACTGTTGATGTTGTTTTGTTTTCAGTATGGACCAGTGAAAATGTTGGGAAAATTAAGAAATCGTGTTTTTGAAAGTGATTTTCATGTGATGTTAAAGAAAAACCTTCTATGTCTGGCAACGCAAGCAGAAGCAGTTAAAGTAAGCAATTTTCTGCATTCAGTTAAAGTGTCCAAAATATTTCCATCATAAGCTCAAATTCTGCAGACCCAATCAGCTGAACTTAACTTTACTACCGCACCAGAATCTCCTGGCTGGAAAGCTATTGATACGATAAATAAAACGATCCGAGTCATGTGTGAATGTTATATGGTGATAACAAGTTAGTTCTTTAAGATTGCGATTTATTGCTTTATATTTTTTATGTCTTAATCGGCTCTTATTTTTTGCATCTTTATTTTCCAGCATTTTCCATAAGTTGATGTATTTCCTGAGCTACAGCCCAAACCTTTCGCTGGTGTTACCACATTATTAATCGCAATAAGAACTCACTTCCTTGGCGCCTATCTTTGAGAGAGAAAATTTTAACATTCGCTGTAACATGTAAATTTCCCTCTCACAATTTTAACTTTTTGAACACGATCTCGATCTTAGGGTATTTGACTTTAAAGTCTCAAGGTGAATTGGTTTTTGTAAAAGCGTGGATGGATGTGCACTAACATCAAATTAAATACTATATACGTACACACTTTCTCGCTTATAGTCCATACATTCAGAAAGCTTGCCACCGTTTAATTTACAAGCACGCTATCTTACAAAGCTCGCTGTAGTTGCTGCATGAGGTACTCATACCTTGTTCTTTGTGGTGCCCCTACGGACTGTCGTCATGTTTAAGAGGTTCAATTGATTTGGTAGTTCGCACGATTTCTGAACCACATTTAGAACTATATTTCGATTCCTTTAGACACTATTTATCTCCCATACACAAACCATTGCTATGGTACCCACGCAGAAAGAAACACGTATGCTCATTTCAAGAGTTCGACCTGCACATATCTTTTGAAATAATTAAAAAGAATGTCTCATTCCCTATTATATCAAATCGGACAGGAACGTTGATACCTCCAGTGCACTTTGGAAAACCATTTATAAATTTTTTATTTTATTTGACCCTCAGCAAAACGTTTTTGTTACTAATGATAGACCAACCGAATACGCCAATGCGTTACCTATTTCAAATATACCCGGACCATCTGCAGTCTCACTGATCCTTTCAAATCTTCCAGGAGGTATGCGTTATGTTTAAAAACAATGTATTTCCACTTTATGAAAATGATCCTACAAAGTCTGCTCTTCCAGGGATATTTTACAAGAAAGATTTCAGGGAAATGCTTCGGTTATATCGTCAGCAGTATGGAGACCTAATGAAAATTCCAAGCGTCTTTGGAAAACCAGAAATCGTTTTCACTTATAACCCTGAACATTTTCAAGCAGTTTTTCGAACAGAAGGACAATGGCCAAAACGTCAAGGGCTTGAAGCTCTGAAATACCATCGAGAAAAAGTTCGCCCAGATGTCTATGGAAAGCACCAAGGACTGGTAAGCACGTATGTTGATCGATGAGGTGCAGTTTGGTAAGGATTCCCTAGAAATATATTATTTTAGACAAGACGAAGAATGGGGCAAGTTCCGCAGCGCCGTCAATCCTGTTATGGTTCAGCCGAAAAATACTAAACGTTACATCCCAAACATCGATGAGGTTGCCGGTGACTTTATTCAAAGGTTCATGAGTCAATTCAAAAATTTTCTATTTTCGGTTTCCATTCAATTCTTTAATATTCAAAAATTTTGTTTGATTTAGAGTTAAACGAATACGAAACCCTTCTAATAATCAACTCCCCGAAAATTTCGAAGCTGAGTTGAATCGATGGGCTTTGGAATCAATTGGCGTTGTTGCTTTGGACACACGACTAGGACTTATATCTGACACGCCCAATGAAAAAGCTGTTCGTTTCATGGTAGCCGTTAAAGAACTCATCAAGGCATCCTTTGTCCTAGACATTCAACCGTCCATTTGGAGAATATTTCCCACACCTACGTTCAAAAAGTTTTTGGCTGAGACGAATATGATGACCGATATTGCGGCTGACTACATCACGGAAGCGCGAAGGAGGCTGCAATCAAACCCAACGCAATCCCAAAACGATCAGGAACAAAGTGTGCTAGAGAAACTCTTGCAAATCGATGAAACCACTGCGACAGTTATGGCTATGGATATGTGCATTGCAGGAGTGGACACAGTAAGTTGTTACTTCGTTGGTCCAAAGTTTCTGTCGATCGAAGTAGTTAATGCTACCATTCACAGACTTCTTCTGCATTCACTGGCACTCTGTACCTGCTAGCTAAACACCCGGATAAGCAACAAATCCTGCGCAACGAAATCATGACCGTTCTACCACAAAAGGAGTCGCATTTTACCATCGAAAGTATGCGTCGCCTGCCCTATTTGAGAGCGTGCATCAAAGAAGCTCAGAGGCTGTTTCCTACAGTGCTCGGCAACGCTCGCAGCGCTGGTCAAGATCTCGTACTGGATGGCTATCAAATCCCGAAAGGAACACAAGTACTGATGTGTGGGACAGCTCTAGCAACGGAAGAAAAATATTATTCGCAAGCCATGAAATTCCTTCCCGAACGTTGGCTTAAGCAAGAAACACCGCAAGGTGTTTGCCCCATTCCAGGGAAATCCACGCATCCATTCGTTTATTTACCATTCGGTTTCGGTCCAAGGATGTGTATTGGACGTCGCTTCGCTGAAATGGAAATCGAGATTTTGATATCGAAATTAATAAGAAATTTCCTCGTCAGCTGGGAACATAAGGACTTGAAAATCAAAAGTCAAACTATCAACATGCCTGATTCGAAACTCATGTTCACGTTACTGGACCTCGATGAATGAAGTTGCATGGAAACATAAGATACAAATTTTTTATTGGCAATCTCAAACGATGTTAACGAGAAATTTTCAAATAAATTATCAATATTTCGTTAGTTTTGAAAGCACTTTTGATGGTCCTTGTCTCCTTGAACAACTGCAATCCAATGTCCATGTATTCCAACAAACACTTATCTACAATCCACTGATTACATAGTAATCAGATACAAGCTTGAGGCCAAAAAGCACAAGTAGTAGATGTTGATTGGACGAAATTGAATCAGTTTTTGTTAGAATTGAAGCACACACTGTTGAGGTTGCTTTGTTTTCAGTGTGGATCAGTGAAAATGTTGGGAAAACTAAGAAATCGTGTTTTTGAAAGTGATTTTCATGTGGTGTTAAAGAAACTTGTTCGATGTCTGGCAACGCAAGCGCAAGCAGTTAAAGTAAGCAATTTTCTGCATTCAGTTAAAGTGCCCAAAATATTTCCAACATAAGCTCAAATTCTTCAGACCCAATCAGCTGAACTTAACTTTACTACCGGATTAGAATCTCCAGACTGGAAAGCTCGCGATGAATAAAACGAACCGACTCATGTGTTACTATTTGGTGATAAGAAGTTAGTTGTGATCACAGCGTAGCTTCATACAGTGCTGACACTCTCGGGCGACTTCTATTAGACAGAGATAGGAAACGTGAAAGCAGATTTATGTTTGTATTGCAGTTATACGCACAAGTTTCGAGAGACTTATTCTTGTTTTACGCGCAAACGAGATGATATCAACCAATTCGAATAGAATTCCTCTTATTTTAGTCGATCTAACGGTGTGATCCGGTACGCTATATTTCTGTTTGACGATGGGCACAGTAAATAAATGGACAGAATTTAAACTATTACCGTTACTCGACAGTCGCGATATGATTTTGATATTAAACCATTTCGAAAAAAAAATTCTTATCCGGGTTTCAGTTCATGTTCTAGAGTGGAATTGTTCCATAAGTCCATTTATGTTTTTATTATGAACCGCAATTGGGGAGGGGGGTCAATTATATGCAGTAAAAGCTCTTTATTCGCAGAATATATGTTCCCTAAATATGCCGTGGATACAGAAAGCGTGAGTATGGAATGTGATTTACATGGCATTGTAGGCGTTACGTTCCTAGATATCAGAATTAAATAATAAAAACAAAAAAAATGAATTTACATAATTGAAGTTTATGACCATATCCTCCTGGGTACAAGTTAGCATATATGATACTTGTAAAAATGCTTCGAAACTGCGTTATCTGTTAAATTATTTCGCAAGTTCTTCAATAAATCTTTATCATAGACGTCCAGTGACGTTTAGGTGTACTTTCTTGTAAGTGAAGTGCCTAAAAGTGTTTAGTTGTGGTGCCGTTATTCTTTGACAAACTTACAGTTTTCGATATGTCGACTTCACTTAAGAGTAAGTAGGAGAGACTGGGGCACCGTTGAACAGTTTTGAGTTTTTATATTCTTCTTATTCCGCCTTATATATTTTATACAACAAAATGCACTGCCTTCGTAAGTTATAATTTACGCCACCTCTTAAAATGGTCTACCCACGAAAATAGTAATTCTATTTCCCATAAACTGGCCTTAACGCAAGCCGCTCCCTTTGTTCAAAAGTGCCTCATATAATGGGCCCCTTTCAACAGGCATGGAGCACTTTCGAACATGCATGGGGCATATTCGAACACCCATAGTTAAAATATATTGAAGAAAATAGTCAAAAAACTAGTTCAATTGATTTTTATTACACTTAAATAAACTAATTTTTATTAAAACACAAATTACCCTGGTCTGCAAAAAAAAAATTTTTTTGTCTCCTTTACATAACTATGAATTATTATTATTGATTCAACAGTACTAAATAGAAATATGGTATCAAAAATTTTCTATCAGGTATATTTTTTTACAATGGAATTCTTAAATAAAATTTTTTTTATATTAAATCAAATGCTTTAATATTAAATCAAATGCTGCTTACACTATTTTCTTTTTTACAATAAACGTTTTGTATAATTTTATTCTTCATCAGAATTGTTCATTTCTTACTTAAACAATAAACTGAATTTTCATGATATTCTATATTTTTGGGATCCTATACCAAAAAAAAAAATGATGACGTATATTTTACAGAGAAAACTAAATTAATTTTTTTTTCTTGCAAAAAAAAAACAATTATAGCAACAATCGAAAGATTGGAATAGGAAAAATGAAAAAATATCTGAATAACTGCTTAACCACCCAAAGATGTTTAACTCTAACTGCCTGACTGTATAGGTGGTAGATGGGCCCATTTCGGAGAAATATTCTATATAGATACGATCAAAATTTAAACGATCTTAAAACCTACATACACCTAAATGCAGATGAGTTTTCAAGATTTGATTGTTATTATATAAACTTCGCTTTGTTATTTATAAATTATTCAATTCCTACTAAATTATGAATTTACACTGTTTTTATCCTATAACAATGCAGCGTACGCCGCATCGTGCACTTTATTTATTCTGTACATCATTAACGAATTTCTCTTTTTGTTTTTTGTTTATTTTTTTATTTTTTATGCTCCTAGGCAAATCTCTCAAAACAACTACTTTTGTATTTTAATCGGATTTTGCATATTTCGCATCTTTATATTATATAGGCAGCACATTTTGACGCTTACACCTAAAAGTTAATATTTCAAAGGGGCGATGACAATCTTAAGGCATTTCACTGTCCCGATATACTTATGACAAGCTAACTTAGCACTTGCATTTTCTTAGTAACCACGAAAATTTGTAAAAGAATAAAGTAAAGTCGATTGTTGATCTGTTTTATTAATTTTTTTCCAAGTTATTCGATTTCCTCATAGGCAAATGTAAACAAAACTATATTTAACTTTGGGTAGCTTGGGTCCGTCGGGCCTTGCTTCGTGGGTCCCGGCGGACCCAAGCTACCCAGAGTTAATTTTGGCCTGCGGCAACACCAAAACGAACTTCAAAACTATATTTACTTGTTTTCACGTTGTCGACTCTCGAACATTTCACTTCTGATCAAGATTTCATGCCTTCGACCAGTCCAACGTTTGGAGCTTTGGATTTGTCATCGGACTGTTTGCAGCCGCAACAACCAGCGACATTTCTTATGTAATGCTAACATTACACGACTACCACGTATCTAGCGATCGAACTCAAGGTGCGATGTCAATGGGACCCCATCGAAATTGTGACATGATACTATTGCGGCCATCAAAATGCACTCGCGGCGCTTTATTAAGGGGGCACTTCGCGCGGCCAGGCTGAGAAAGGTCGGCGTGAATGCGTCACCAAGCGTGGAATCAGCGGGTTTATGGTAACGCAACACAAAAGGTTGATGGTTCTACTGTTTTAGAAGCGTTTTATCTCACTGTTTCATTATCTAATTGGTGATTTGCAAGGAAAATTCTTCAAGCCCGACGTAACCGTCGACCGACCAACGGTAGCAAGGACGCACAAGTGCGCTCAAGTATTCTTGTGCAGAAAGGGCAAAGGCGTGTGTTCCTCGACCACGTTGTTTCGTTATGCAACGACGGCACAACACCAAACCGCAAACTTTCCCATTTATCAATATTTCGCCGGGTCCTCCGCGCCACGAATCCTTTCTGTACTGAATTTAAGTCTTAGCTATTGTCAACGGTTGCGGAGCAGTGGATTTGCAACTTTCTCTGTTTACAACTGCCGCAACCACAAAATTTCCGCGGCAGAAAATAACAAAACCGAGTCCTTCACGAAATGAATTACTGCAATATTGTCCGTTCGCGCAGATTTTCCACGAGTTTATTGAACTCGAACAAACACTTCTCACTGACGACAGCCAGAATTTAGCAGTGAATAGGCAAGTCCCGTTACAGCTTTTATGGCGAAATGTGTTCGCAAGAAAAATGTATACAACGACGGCGGCAATGGGAATACAGAGTACTCAATAGGATGTAAAGAATATTAGAATAGAACACTGTCCAAGACGAGCTCGGAAGGAGGGACATAGCAATAACTGTACAAGGTACCAACAACAAGCACGCCACTCGCAACTTGAACACGCCGCCACGGTCACCTTGACCACTTCCGTTACTCCACTAGTACCCAAATCGCGTATAACTGCACTCCGTTCACGGTGAACGCGAAACAAGAACCTCTTTCTTGTGAGTCGACCGACCCGTCCCTTACAACTTCCGAAACTCACTGCCCGCCAATTTCCGATCGATCGTCAATCATGTGGTCAGCTGACCTTTCGATCTGTTGCCCAAACGTGTCTCGAGAGACGCACCATATCTGCAGGCCTGTAGGAGACTTGCCTACATCAGGCCGGCGGTCATTACAATTGCTTCTTTTAATTTTGCATCACTGATTCGGGGGAATTTTGTATTTAGATACTGAAAGCCTTCACCATCCTTATTCATGGCTTTAGCAAAATTCTTTATAAGACCCAGCTTTATATGGAGTGGAGGAAGAACATTTTTTTCACTTGGAACTAAATGTTCTTCATTAACGTTATTGAAACCAGGTTTGCTCGGAAGTTTGATATAGGGAAGTCAACTGTAGGTGACATAAAGAAAAACAAAGACAAAATCTTGAAGTTTGTTTGTCTAACAAAACGTGGTCCCGGTGTACGAAAAACACTGAAGAAATCAGAAAATCCCGTTTCAGAAGATGCTTTGTTTACGTGGTTTTTGCAACAAAGGAGACTGCATGTTCCTGTAAGTGGTGATATGATTAGTGAGAAACCTAGTATTTTTCATCGCCAGATTACAAACTTGAAAATCGGATTTAATGCAAGCCGTGGATGGTTAGACAACTTTAAAAAACGCCACGGAATAAGACGTTTAAAAATGGTCGGTGTAAAACTGTCGAATGATGAAGCCGGTATCGGACCATTCCAACAAGAATTGCAGAAAGTTCTTAGAGAAAATTTTTTTACAGAGGAACAGATTTACAATGCTGACGGATTTGGTTTATCATACCTGGTTTATCTGTCTGTCTGTCTATCTAATCTGGTTTATCATATCATAGCGACCATAGTTTAGCCTCTGGCAATGAGGTGTCGGCTTCCGGAAGGAAAATGATGAAGATGATAGTGACATTCCTGCCTTATGCGGCTGAAACCCATAAAATTCAATTACTCGTTGCCGGAAAACCAAAAAAACCGCGGGTATTTGAATCAACACGTCTTCCTATTTGTTATCGTGCACAAAAAAAATGCTTGAGTTACGAAAGATTTGTTTCTGGAGTGGTTTAAAACAGAATTCGTTCCTGCGATCCGTCGCCATCTTTTGTCAGTAAATTTGCCTCCTCAAGCACTGTTAGTATTGGATAATTGTCCTGGACATCCATCAGCAGGTTAACTTGTCTCTCAAAACGGCAACATTTTTGCAATGTTTCTGCCGCCTAACACCATGGCGCCTATACAACCGATGGATCAGAATGTTATACAAAATGTGAAGTTAAATTACCGCAAATCACTGTTGGTTAACTGTCTTGCATTATGTTGTGAGAACCTCATGGACTCGTTAAAATCCATATCTTTAAAGGACACAGTTTTTCTTTTGGCTAATTGCTGGGCTAACGTTAAAGCATCTCTAATTAACAAATCATGGAAGAATTTGGACCCTGCGTTTCTCACAAATAATGACGACCCAGAAGATAATGTTCCTTTAGCTTAGCTTTTAAATAGGTTGAGAGGACCCAATGATCCTCAAATAAGTGAGGCAGACGCTCAAAAATGGGCTGATGGTGGTACCGAAAGTGAGTTACAAAGATACGAGGTGTTAACTGATTAAGAGATTGTGCAAGTGTCAATGTGTAAGGACGATGAGCAAGGTGAAGACAATAGCGTTGAAGTTCTCGCCTTCGAAAAACTTGGTAAATCAGAGGCCGTGGCCATGGCCGCAAGGGGTCCTGTTTTTGCCTCTCCAGATTAACGAGGTCCTACTGTATTTCAGTTGTAGAATAGGGCATCTCGTCCATCTTGGTTGGCCACACCCATTGCCGGCCTTTTCTTGCCATAGCACTGACAACTATCAAATGAGCATTTAACTGTTTGGTAATTTTTCCGGGGTATAGCTTTCCTTCTTTCATAACCATAACAAAATTTCTAACCACTATCCTATCATCAACAGTCTCCTTGTTGGATGGAGACGTTTCATTAGAAGTCGATGATTGGGGAACGTTTTCTCTATTTGGTCTGTGCTCTATTTGATCTGTGGCAGACTCTTTCATCAATTGTTTGGAATGTTTATCATTATAAAGTTTCTTTCGAACTTTACGGGCTTTGGTATCTTTCGCAATTTTGTTTTCTGCAGGCGTCTCTGTTAGTATGCGTGAACTGAACTTTCTTCTGTTGCTCTGGTGACTCTTTGGTTGAACCGTCGGATAAGGTCACACATCTGCTGTTGAAATAGTTGATCCAGTGTTTACTATTGGCCTATCTGGTGCGTCTGTGTCATCAGTTTTAGGAGAATTTGACGAGTCACTTGGACCGGGTTGTTTGCCAAAAGGTAGTGATGGTGTAAAATCTTCATTAGTAAATGCAAGTCTTGAAAGCTGCAATTATGTTCTTGCTGGTGGATGAAAAAAGAGAACAGTGTTTATTAAACCTGCCAGATTGTGTATTGTGATGGCTATCCCAATTGCTGTAAGAAAGTCATTTTGGGCAACCCATAACTTTCATTTCAACGGGCCCATTAAGCCCACATCTAAGGGCTGGAGTCGGTGTGTGTAGTGTGAGGGAAATTGCATCTATTGTACAATGGCCTTCCTGGTCACCCATCGTTAACAAAATCCTTTCCTCCTTGCTGCTGCGAGTGTGCTGTTTGATGTGCTGAAGAACCTTTAAAAATAAAGGCCCGTCATCAACGAGCTTTTCGGGCTATTGGTGCTACCAAGGCTACCCGTAGGTGCGCCAAACATCATGCTGGCATGCATTCTTGCTTTTGAGAAAATATATACTGGAGGTATAGCATTGCCTGCTGCTTGTACCATCATGCATACTGTGATCATAGTTCCTCTTTCAGCAGGACCGTTCTGACCGACTTGGCGCGCTCTTAATTAGGCAACAACTTTTGGGGGGATCTAATACTGTAGCAACACCAGTTGCATCAACATTTACCACTCTTTCAGCAGTGAATTCTCCCGAATTTGAAGCCCTTTCATGATTGTCAAAGAACTCATTGACATTCACTTTATTGAAAGCAGTTGCGCTTGCCAAGCTCGTGTTTTAAGGCTTTCTTAACGAGAGGGTTTAGTGACGCTTCATGAAGCAAAAGAGCCAATCTTGTCTAATTCAATTCAAATTCAATTCAAATGAATGCCCCAAGATTGTGGATATTTACCGGACAATGTTTTGGCATAATCAAATGCCAGTTTGAATACCTGCAGATACGTCATTCCATTATTCATTTTTGAACATTTCAGAATGTGGTCCACCAGCTTCAACTCTTGTTTCTCGGTAAAAAACTTTTTGAGACTAAAATCTTGAGCTATACTTTTCTTGAAATTGAATGTTTCCTTTTATTATCTTTTGGTATTCGTAGAATAGTGCAGCATGATTTTTTATATCGAATCTTTCGACTTCCGATGTGAAATATTTTCTTCAATCTTGACCTTTGAAGCCTTTTTCATAATGTCAAGAGGTGTTTTGGAGATGATTCGTTTTCTCTTATAGGTCCGTACCATTTTAAAGTCCTAGAAACAAAACACAAACAACTAATGTCTTTATATAAGGTATCCAAAAACTATATTTCAACAAACAATAAGTTCTTCTCAAAATAAGGGACTACTGGACACTGTTCAACTGTGTCTCACTAGACTTTGTTCAAAAGTGCCCCAGACAACAACGCAGAATTTTCAAGAATATTCGCAAGAATATTCAAGTTTTACAACTATAGAGGAATAGTGTACTTATTGGTTATTACGTGCAATAAATAAACAGTTGTTTGGTGATAATATGTTATTATAAAATCCTTGCAACTGAAGAAACAAAAACAAACTTCTCAACAACACAAACACAAAAGGTCACCGTCGAAAAAAGCAGACATTCTGACATTACCAAAGCTGACTGCTGACTGACGAAAGCTGACTAACTGCTCAACCACCAGCTAGCTGACTTGTCATTGACCAACAAATTAGAAATAACTATTATTTCCGGGAAATTCAAAATGTTCAAAGGTGCCCCATTTTCAAAACTGTCCCAAACTGACCTAATTAATACTTAAAAATTCCCGTGTATAAAATAATAAATACAAAATACAAAGTTTATAATTGTGTAGATAATTTCTTTGAATAAAAAATTAGTTCTCAATGCCAAGTGAATAACTTTGCATTGCCACTTCAAAATTTTAAATTTTAATTAAGGGACCCCATAAACTTAGTGTTTAATATTCCACAATCATAAAATGTGACTTAAAACTAAAAGGCGCAAAATTAATTTCTTCAGATTGAATCCAATGTCCGGAACAAAACGGACATTGAATACTCAAGAGCTGCTCCATACTCCAGCATACCTGGACCTTCGGCGGCATCATTCGTCCTAGCCAACATGCCAGGAGGTGACAATACTGAACAATTAATTTTCGCTTTAAGGTTTTCCTAATATTTTGCTTTGATTGTAGGTCGCTACTATAAAATGAGCCTGAATGATGTTATAAAATCGTGTCGAGATCAATATGGAGAACTAGTTAAATTTCCGGGTGTATTTGGAAACCAAGACGTTCTCATTAGTCACGATCCCGACCATTACCAAACATTGTTCCGAACCGAAGGAATATGGCCATCACGTCAAGGATTTCAAACTTTGGTTTATTTTCGTGAAAAAGTTCGTCCAGATATTTTTGGCAAACACCAAGGACTCTTGAACTCGTAAGCAACTCCAATGAAGGAATTTCTTGATTAAATTATGCGTCTATCGTTTGTAAAGGCAAGGAAAAGAATGGGGGGATTTTCGAAAAACAGTGAATCCTGTCATGATTCAGCCAAAAACGACGAAGCTCTATATACCAATGATCGATGAGGTCGCCAGTGAGTTCTTGGAAAGGTGGTATTCGTCATATTCACTGTCATTTTTTTTTAACATTTATTCGTGCCTACAGGATCCGACAAATTCGCAACCCAATGACAAATCAACTGCCATCAAACTTTGAGGAAGAGTTGAACAGATGGGCATTGGAATCTATTGGTGTCATTGGTCTAGACACTCGTCTTGGTTTGATTTCCGACAATTATAATGAACGCGCGGCGAAATTAATTGAATCGGTGAAAACGTTTTTTCAACTTGTATTCGAACTTGAATTCAAACCTTCAATTTGGAAAATCATTGCCACCCCAACATTTAAAAAGTTGATTGAAGCACTTAGCACAATGACGGATGCAAGCAGCCAGTACATTGACGAAGCCAAAGAACGATTGGCAAAAAGCCAAGCAGCCTCCACTAAAGAGCACGAAGAAAGTGTTTTACAGAAATTATTGAAAATTGATCCTCTCATTGCTAAAGTAATGGCTATGGATATGCTTTTCGCTGGAGTTGATACGGTACTGCATCACTTTGTCTTCTATGTCATATTCCTTATTATTTCAGCCACATCAAAACAGTGTAGTCAAATTTTCCTTTCTAGACTTCTTCGGCATTCACTAGCATTCTCTACCTCTTAGCGAAAAACCCCGACAAACAAGAGATCCTTCGAAAAGAGATCCTTACAGTATTACCCACCAAAAATTCGTCTTTTACCATCGAAAGCATGAGCCGCCTGCCTTATTTGAGAGCTTGCATCAAAGAATCACAACGACTTCTTCCGACCGCCAATGGGACTGTTCGTGGTGCCGGTCAGGATCTCGTGCTGAATGGATACCAAGTCCCGAAAGGTACTCAGGTTGTTATGAATGCACCCGTGTTGGAGTTGGACGAACTATATTTCACCGATGCATTGAAATTCTTACCTGAACGTTGGTTGAAACAACAAACATCACAGGGAGTGTGTCCTGTGTCTGGAAAATCTACGCATCCCTTTGTTTATCTGCCGTTTGGATTTGGTCCACGCATGTGTATCGGACGACGATTTGCTGAGATGGAAATTGAAATTTTAATATCGAAAATTGTAAGGAACTTCCTCGTAAGCTGGGAGCAGCCAGATTTGAAATTCAAGTGGACAACATTGAATATTCCTGATGGAAAACTGATGTTTACTTTGAAAGAAATAGATAAATAGAATATACATATATGCATGTATATAAACGAAAATGTGGAAGTAAGACAAATAAAATTGAAAATTGCTAAGAACAAATGGGGAAAATAGTTTCACTTATCCTTTGTTTGAAACCATCAATTTTCTATACTATCTTAAACCTGAATATAACAACCAAGTCCAGAAAATGAACTGAATAGAGCCTATACTAAAACACAATCCATTCAAGAGGATCTTATGTAGAAGGTTTCCTCTGCAATATGAACTTTTGATCACTTCTAACGATTTTTGTTACGCGTATCAAGTATAATAATCTTTACTCATCATCGTCCTTAAAAGCTTCATACCGACTTCTGCGATGATTCCCCAATTATCTAGAGCCATCTTCTCCACATTTCATGAATTTCTTTCCATTAATTCTTATCCATTTTCCTTTTCTAGCACAGATAAAAGTTCGAGGCCGGAAAAAAAAACTCATTGATGGCGAAACAATGAGTAAAACTTCATTGTCTTTCACTAGAGTCAAGTTGTTCTGATATTTTCTAAACTCTGGAGTGAGAGCAAAGGAGTTTATCAATAAAATTGTTGGGAATACTATTAAATCTTGTAGCTGAAAGTGATTAACCTGCAATACTGAATCACCATGTTCGATATCTAGCGGTACAAACAGAAACTATCAATTATTATTATTATTATTTGTACTGGGGTCCACTTGCTGGAAAACAGCTTAGGCCAGAATCGGCCCTTAGCTCCCCATGTGTATCACAATTGTTTACAGATGGTTCATCCTGTCGTCCTACAGAAGCCAATGAGTTCGCCCCGTTCTGTGGTCGCCAAGTGTTCCAATTCTCTAACGCCAGTACACTTCAGCCAAACAACGGCGTTTGTTGGCCAGACTCGAGTAATCTAAGAGGAAGTGTTCTGTACTCTTTTCCTCCTAGCCGCAAGCTCGGCAGGTGTCATCCGTTTGGATTCCTATTCGTTTTGCGTGTTGACCTAGGAGATTATGACCCGTTAATATTGCCATCAATCTTCTTACACTATTTCTGGTTTTCCCCAGAAGTTGTTTTGTCCTCGTTTGATTAGGGTGAATCCAGACAGCTCGGCTTATCCTGCTATCAAAGCTTTATCAATTATCAAAGTGAGCACATGGTTCCGCTGAACTGATGTGACATCGGAAACAAAGGCATATCGCTTATAACGTCTCTATCTAGATGGTGGTTTGCGCCTGCTATCCTAATAATTTTAATATGTATCGGTTACAACAGTATCGAACGTTAGAACGAAATACTGCCTATAATGTCCACATATTCTGGCTCCCAGATTGAATTTTATTGGATACAAAGGCAGCCACGTGCCGTTATTGAAACTTTCATCAAATCAACGAATGTTTTGATGTTTCCACTACAAATTAACTCCTGTTTTTCGTATTGAACTTTGGTCCAGTCTTTTCTTAAGGCTCTGAGTGTGTATATGATCTGCGTATTTTTTTCTGTCGTTTGTGAAATTATTGAAGATAAAGTGTTATGAAGTATGACGTATCGTAAAGTATTCTCTATGGAGGAAAAAGCTCACATCCTTTGGCGTTCGGAGGCTGAATATTCAAACGCTAAAGTCGCCAAAGACCTAGGGACAAGCCACTCTACTATAACCTCAATCAAGAAAAATCGCGAGGCGATAGAAAATTCGTTGATTGAGGGATGTTCGAGCAATAAAAGGGCTAGATGCAGTACACATGTCGATATTGAAGAAGTATGGTTTGTCTTTTAGTATGGTTTGAACAACAAAGGTCAAATAATATACCAATAAACAGGCCAATTCTACTGAACAAAGCGAGTGCGTTTGCTCATATGATGGGGAAAAATATTAGGGTTTCGACGGCATGAATACAAAAATTTCGGAAAAGACAAAGCATGCCAAATCAAATAATTCCAGAGATTACAGTCTACCTATCAACCAATGTAACTGATGAAGAAATCTTAGCTAACGCGATGGAAGCAAGAAAGAATGCCAAAGTTTTATTATGATTGCATAAATTTTATACTTTTGTTCTTTCAGAGAACTCAACGATCGAATCTGATCCAGATGAGGCAGATGACAACTCCGAAGCGCATGTTGTACCCACCTTGAGCGATGTTTCTGCTGCTTTAGAGACGGTGTCGACTTCTCTTTCTTTAAACGATATGACAGATGATATTACAAAATCCAATATTAAAGGAAAGCACAGAAAACCATTAATGATTACTTCAAAAAAATATGAAAAATGTATTCATAAAAAATTATGTATTTGAACCGATACATAACTTCATCTATATTTTCAATACATTTTATATTCTATATATACATATATTATGTACATTGTTGCGTATTCCAATCTGTGGGCGACATAAAAGCAAATAAAATAGTCTCAATAAAAAAGTGTCAGAAAACAAAGTATCAAAAAACAAATTCTCAGTAGAAAAATCAACCAAAAAATTTCTTGGGACTTTTTTGGGAAGAAATTTTGCATTGAAATGATTTGCATTGATTTATTTGTTTGTTGTGAACAAATAGCTATAAGAAGAATACTAAAATGTAACGAATGTGATATGCTCTGGTGTTGCTGGTTTAGTTAAAACAGAGGACGCCAGGTCAATTCTGATCATCTCTGTTTACAAACCTGCCTCTGTCTCCCCAAGAAATTCGAGACTCAATCTGGCAGTGCTCCAAAACCTTACATTGGTGTATCAAAATATAATCATTGCCGGAGATCCCAATTGCAGGCGCACCAAGTGGGGAGACTCAGTAGTAAACCCTAAAGGTAGAATCCTGTATAACTGGCTCCGTTCAAGCAACCAACTTGCTGGATTTGAGCTTATCATACCGAACTCACCTATAAGACCCAGTAGTTCTTCAATTCTGTATTATTTTGTCCATTTACAATGTCCTCCCGCAAGACATTGTAATACACTTAAAAGCTAGGCATCAATGGAGAGAAAAATTGAAAAGAATATACCATAAGTATGAGAGCAGGACAAATGCTACTTATAAGAGTATTCTTTCGTGGATTAACGGCCTCAGCTCTGTGCTTAGTTAACTGACCCATAACTATCGCAGTAAAAAACTCGTAGAAAGCCTTCAAAACATAAAACCAGAACTTCAAACAGAAACCAGACCAGAAACCAGCGTGTTTAAAGAAATCAATATTCTAGCTGGCAAATTCAATCGCTCCACCGACAAGAAATTATTGTTGTTAATGAAAAGCAAGTTAACACACCGGCTGATAAGGCTGATATTTTCGCTGGGAATTCCCTTTGCCAACTAAACTCTCAGCCACCGAAAATCAACTCTACTCACTCCAAAACTGTTCTGGAGTCAGTTTGCCGGAAAAAACAAGGCAATATCTCTTCTCTCACTGTATTCTTCGCTGTCAACCCGGCAGGCCACCCATGAGATCAATCAGAATTCATCTGTTCAGAACTGTTGACAGAGCTAATTCAAACACTAAATACTGAAAAGTCTAGTGGGCCTGATAATATACCAAATATTGTTTTAAAACATCTTCCACCCTCCATGGTTAAACGCTTAAACATAATCTGGAACAATTGCTTAAACAATGGCTACTTTCTTGATCAATGGAAAATTGCAAAAATCATTCCAATACACAAGGTTGGCAAAGATTTCTCTTCTTCGAAGGTCCATTTGGCCCATTTCTATGCTCTTCAACTTAACAAAAATCGTTGAAAAAGTATAGCTCCAAATGTTAATAGGATAATGTGAACAAGAAGGATTAATCCCAGAGCACCAATTCGCATTTAAGCCTAAACACAGCACATTAAATGCAATTTGTTGCCTTCATGAGGATGTTGTGTGAAATCTTAATTCTAGAAACGTTCCCACAGCTGCTTGTGCTCTCGACTTAAAAAAAAGCTTTCGATAGTGTTTGGCATGACGGACTAATCTTTTAATTGTTTCCCCGATAAAGCGATTAGAATTGCCATTAGCTTCTTCTGTAATAGGACCTTCTATGTCTCTGTTTAGGAAAAAAATTCACTGAATCAATCTGTTTCATCTGGTGTGCCACAAGGTTCAGTGACAGGTCCAGTATTGTATAATATATACACATATATATACATATACACATATACATATACACATATATATACATATCCCGACTCCGTCAGTAGAAGAAAACACAAAATTCATCCAATATGCTGACGACACCTTAATTTACTAGTCCCAAATTAATCCAGTAAAAGCCATTCAATCAATTGAAAATTACAAAGTGAAGCTACAAAAGTACTTTGTTAAATGGGGTATAATGATAAATGCTGAAAAAACCCAATTGACCATATTCAAAAATCCTCACAAGCACTTTTGGAACAATTTTAGAAAACATAAGTGCAAAAAATCCGCTTTAAAAATAGGTGAAGCAACCTTTCGTCCTTCCCTTAATCTAAAGTATCTTGGAGTAACCTTTAATGAAACGATCAGATTTGAGCCCCATCTTCGAAACAGCACCAAGAATGCCCACAGTGCTTTCTCCCGCATTTGGTTTCTTCTCCGTAAGCAAGCAGGGCTTTCCACCAGTCCAAAGTCAACCCTATATATAACACTAATCAGACCCATCACCAATTCGGTTGACACGTTCCAAAACAGCTATGAGAGATGCCACAAAGTTGTAGCGAAAAGTACTACGAGCTTGCACTGGACTCTACTTCAACCATAGAACAAAACGCCGCTATCGCAGCGAAAAATTATACGGGGAAGCTGAGCTCAAGCAACTGCCCAGTAGAATAAAACACTTGGCCTTAAGGAGCATCAAAACGAATGGATGAAGAAAATATTCAACCACGCAGCAACCCTACAACGGGGGAAATTCATCAGGCCAAGCGGTATCATCAACCGAGAAGCGGATAAAATATTTGAAGAGTTGTACACTTACGAAGGTCGATTTATTATTTTGATAGATTTTGATGTTGGTTCATGCACTCAATAATCACCTCTTAAAATATTTTAAAGATATTCGAAAAAATAACAAAGTTGTAGCACTATGCGCACACATATTTTCGACTCTTACTACGCAACGGCGGGCTCTCGCAGCTGTCGGCGCATCTTCATCTCCTCTCTTCAAAATACCGTTATTTCATATCTATACTAATATATTTGGCCGTTGGCCAAGCTTTCTTTTCCATGTTTAGTATATCAGTTGACGTGTACAATAGCGCTTCATATTAAAATGAGCAAAAATTCCTATGGAAAAGGTACAAAAAAAAACTCATCCGATAAAGTGAAAAACTAGAAGAAGATCTCACGAATTTCGTGGAAATCAGAATACTTGCGTACTGAAGCAAAGTACGGAATGCACAAGTGCTTCAGAAAAAAATTAAGTACCAGTAATTCCAATTTAAAACTTGAAGATGGCTTTTCCTACCATGTTTTGTTGTTTTCCATCGTTTTTTCAGTATTGGCAAGTATGCTACAGTTTAAAACGTGTGGCAAAGACATACAGTTAGCGCAATCTTCAAAGCGGGATCTAGGGTTCAAAATAAACATTGAGTGTGAGTGTGGTGTGCCCTATGATAGGCAAGGCGTATGAAATTAATCGTCGAATTTTATTTATTTATTTTTCGATTGCTTGGTATTGGCCGCAATGGTATGGAATTCTTTTGCTCTTTCATGGATATGACAGTTGGTTTTAATAAAACAACGTCCGAATGCCCGAGAATGAGTAAGTCGTTTCGGGAGGCGGTACTTAGTCAAAGCGCGGTTTAAGTTCTCTACTTGGTGTTGTGACTATTATCGGTAAACAAAAATGCTGCAAACCCTCTTAGATAATGATGAAAAAATTGGATTTCGTTGATTTTGATATTTGGTACGAAAGCAAGCATAAAGAAGATTGCAGTGCAAATTACGAAGGTACCTCTAGTGGAATGGATGTATGAGGTATTATTGAAATTTTCGAAAATTCCATTGATATACATAATGCTAAATATGCTTGCCACATCGGAGACGATGAGACCATGAGAATCTTACGGCCAATTTATTATCCAAAAACATGAGTGCGTTATACAGGTTGGTAAACGTATGTTTCGGCAGTTTACAGAGTTTTAAAAACACAATCACCCAATTGAAAATCAAAAAAACTTAACAAAGAAAAAAAATTAGAAGAAGAGTCGAACAAAAATGAAGCGCAAGTGAAAAGTGAAGAGTCCACGTAAAAAAGAAAAACCAATAATCCTCCACAACACAAACCTGTGAAAAAGCAAGAGTTGACTGGTAAAATTATCAAACAAATGTCTATTTATTAGGGATTGGCTATTCAATGGCAACCAGATTCTGTTGCTGATATGAAAAAGGAAATATGAACTGGATTGTACCTCAAAATTTCCATCAATAAAAATCTGCAGCATGATCACTGCGACCCGGACTGGTGTGCATTTTTGACGGCACAAAAAGAATGCAGTCAATACCAACTCCAAATGAACAGGTTCAAAGGCTCGTGAAAGCCGTATCTACAAAATTGACTGACAAAAATCTTTAAAAACGATGTTTTGGGAAAAACACGCAAAATAATAATTGTTGTTTGTGTTTTAATAAAAAGCTTTGGTCTATCATTCCCAAACAAACACATTCGTTGGGAAGGATGTGACAGAATTGGTACCAAAAATTGCATTAGCAGTTTGCAATGAGGGACGGGTGACACTTTTAAACATATTAAACATACAAAACTTCTTATATGAAAACCCTACTCCCAGTACATCACAAATCGTTTCTCCGTTTACTTTGAATTCAGTTCTGAAACTGCCGCAGCATAAAACTGGTGCATCATGCCGCTGTAGAAAGGAAATTTTATTACATCCTTACCATACAAACAAAACCTTTTGGTTTCAATAAAAAAAAACTGAAGCTTAGGCAATCTTAAGGAAAACATCGCGAGTAGCAAAAAGAATCATATTTTGACAGATTCTGAAGGAACCTCGTCTGAAGTTGACGCAGAGCTGACCGACCACAGTGTGGTCATATAGTACGAACTCCTGAAACCATCTGAAATAATCACTGGGGACATGTATCGACGGTTGAATCGACCTCTGAAGGAAAAAAGCCAGAATAGAATGATAGGCATGACAAGCTGGTTTTTTTGCATGACAATGCAGGACCACACGTAGCCAAGCCTGTCAAAAATTTTTGGATGGTTTTAATTGGGAAATCTTGCCCCACCCACCGCAGACACTGCTCCTTCGTATTTCCATTTGTTCCGCTCCATGCAATCGACCCTCACTGGAGAAGGATTTACTTCTAATGAAAGCACCAATAAATTGCTCGATGCCTGTATCGAATCGAAGGATTGGGATTTGTTCCGCCCAAAAATCCACCTACTATCTACAAACCCATTGTATGCCATTTTTAGGGCTTTCGGCTTTTGTGGAAATTTCTTCACAATCAAAATCACTGAAGAAGAAAGTAAGCAACTCCCGGAATGCGTCAAATGGAACGAAAACAAATGTGCAGTAAAAAAACATTCTATCGAATTCCACTTCCAAAGTAACGATAACGGAGGTCCAATGGGAGAATCTGATACCAGATAACATCGTCGAATAATTTCAATCTTGCTATTCAACGCGAAGATAAAAGCTTTAAGGCAAAAGCACGCGTAATTAATAGTAATCAAAATTCGTTTGTTGGCACCCGAATCCAGTCAAACGTTGGTCGAATTTTCAGAACTAAAGAGTGGAAACAGTTTTTGTATAGTGAAAATGTTTGACAAAATAGTAAAGCGTCTTTGGACAAAAAAATTGTATTTAGTGGTGAATAAAAATTTTGTAACACAAACCGAAACTATAAAAGTGAGTGTATCTTTGTTTTGAAATTATTTTTAATATTTATATGAGCTTAGATACCAGATTAGCGCATATTAGTTGCTTGCAAAGCTCTCACATGAAAAGCTCACGTACATGAACATAAATAAGCTCATATTACCTCAAACACTGCAGTGTAGTCTGAGAGAATTTAGAACTCATGCAAGCTCTTTGACGATACAATAATGTCGTCGAAGATTATGTTCATATCTGATCAAAGCGCGTCTCATTGGAACTCGCGTGAAGTCTCGAAATAACAGACGGAGTCTAACATTGACTGTAAAATAAACATTATTTTATTTTGTTCTGTCTAATTTTATCATTAAGTCCTTTTAATTAATCGCATTTAGATATTAGGAAGTATGTTCTTAATCTCCGCAGGTTTTTTGTTTTGCGCGGGTTCAGGCCATTCCATGAACTGCTACAAAATCTCTCTAGAATAGTTCGATCGACTCAAGACCGAAATACAATTCTGCAAGACGGCGATACGAGAGCGTGATGCGATTCTCGCTCGTCGTCGCGAAACGTATTCAATTTACAGTGCACGCGATGCGAGGAAGAATAATGTCCATATGTCAAATGTCAAATTGGTGACGTTTTGAATTAAATTTGCTTGCAATTATTTTTGATTTTTGAAAAGTTTTGAATTTGGAATTTTTATTTCTTTTGGCAAATAATAGCCTCAACAAAAATGCACGAAATTTCCATTCAAAATTCATTCAGAATAACTCTAGTACTTAAAAAGTAATCAAGGCGTTTGAATTTCAAATTTCATTTAACCGCCATCAAGCATCTGACAAGCGTCAACACATCTCGTTGCGAGGATTTTTCGATTTTCTGAATATTTCTCGCCTCGCATTGTGGCATCGCAATCATTGTACATTGTCGTATACAAATGCATGTTACGAAAACTGCTTGACATTTGCTGCGAGACTCTCGTCGCGTTTTCGCATCGCAGTCTCGCAGTATTGTATTTTGGCCTTTAATCTTGCTGAATTCATTCAGATCAGCTGTTTATAACGTAATTTCCCGCTGACGGAAAAACATGTGCAAGTGTTGATAAACAAACGAAGCATTTTTACTGAAGTGTTTTCGTTTGCCAAAATGCAAGAACCAATGACCTGAAAAAGCAATGACTAGCTGTGAAATTCTATGTAAAGCTTGGTAAATATATTATTGAATCTTTTTTTACGCTCAAGTAACGCGTTCGGTGATCAATTGAACATTGATTTAAGACATTAAACATCCTGACATCTTTCTACGACGACTGATTTCCCTCACGGTGACTATGAAGTCCTTGAAATCTACATTCAACTATAAGATGGTTTGCAAAAAAATATGATTGGAAAAAGATCACAGGATCAAGAGATCTTGACTTGAAAAACTAAGGTTGAATCACCCTTTTACTGAAAATGTTAATGAACTCGAGACTTTTTGAAAAGAAATTCCCTTCTTATTCCCATATTTAATGAAACTGTCCATTGGGCTTTGATGGACTGTTTTATAACTCACATTTTATCATTCAAATATTTCAGAACGTCAGATAGTTACAGCGACCTTTTTCGAGAGAGAGCAAGCCCTACTCAATATAAGTAAATATAGTTAATTTAAGCAAAAACCTTACATCTCCATCCTTAAAAGATAAACTGCTTACTATGCCATAAGCAAAATGTAGCAAATATTAAAAATGTAGTATCATTAATTTCAGAAATTTGTTTTCATTGCTATAATTGTCTTTCCTCAATATTTTTTATTTTTTTTGGTTGGGGGGTGAAGGCAATTTACGCCCGGAGTGTGGGACTCCTAGCAGCGCATGCTACCTGACTACCCACTAAACACCTCCCTGTCAAGAGATCCTAGCCTGGAACCGTTTGACACATTACTTCGGGCTAGGCCTCTTTTTACTTCGCCCTAGGGCGCCGTCAGTCTAGAGAAATCTCCCTCCAGCGGGAGGGGGCAGGATTGAGGAGGACTGCTGGAAAGGAGACCTCCCTAGACCTATCGTATATTTTTTGGCAATAAGTATTGCCCGAGAGTAATGTGCCACGCAGATCCATTTGTCGAAACTTTTCAGCATTTCTCCGACCAGATTGTCTGGAGAAAGCTCTCCCATTACCTCCCACAAGTCCAGCCGCATCCTGTTCCACCTTCTACAGTTGAAGAAGGTGTGACATGCGTCATCCCTGTCCCCTGGGCAGAAAATACAGTCTGGGGACCGTGATTTACCAATCTTGTGCAAGTAAGACTGAAAATACCCATGCCCGCTAAGAAGCTGGGTAAGGTAATAACCAGTCTCACCGTGCCTTCGATTTAGCCACGATCCCACGTCCCCTATAAGGCGGGCAGTCCAGCGGCCATTGGAGTCACTTTCCCATGACTATTGCCACTCGAGTATTGTGCGCTGCCTCTCTTCTCGATTGACAGCATATCTTGAGCCCTCCACTTTACGGTCATAAATTCTCCGTCGTTCTGTAGCAAGGAAGGCGATGGGTATCACTCCTGCGATCACCAACACCGCTGACTCAGAGACAGTGCGGTATGCAGACGCAACCCGCAAAGCTCCTCGTCTCTGTACCTGGGCCAAGCGCTTTCGGTACAGCTCCTTACTGAGAGCTCCGGCCCAAACCTCAGAGCCGTACAGTAGCACTGACTGTACAGCACTCATGGGAAGTCGGCGTTTGCTCGATGTGGGCCCACCGATGTTGCACATTAGCCGACGCAAAGCTGAGACGTCTATCGCGGCCTTTTTCGCCGTTGCCCTGATCTGTTCCGAAAAGCTCATTTTGGAATCGATCAATAGTCCCAAGTATTTTATTGCGACTTTAGACTCAACAGTCGCATCTCCGATCTGCAAAGGAATTACCGTGGGAATTCTTTTCTTCGTGAGAATGACCACCTCGGTTTTCTCTAGTGCCAAACTGAACCCGCGGGTGGTCATCCATTCCCTCACTTGACGCATTAGCATTCCCAGTCTGCGCTGCGCATGTTCGACTGTACGTTCGGCGACCAGTTCTGCTATATCATCTGCATAGCCGACCAAGCGCGACTCATCTGGCAGCTCAAACCTCAATAGTCCGTCATATGTGGCGTTCCACAAGTCTGGTCCCAGTATCGAGCCTTGCGCTACACCAGACGTTATCTCCATACTGCGTCGCCCATCTTGTGTGTCATAGAGCAGTCTGCGGTCCTTTAGATAATCCCTCAAAATCCGCATCAGATACCCTGGCAATCGGAAAAAATTTTCCAATGTGCCAAGAATATCCGACCATCTGGCGGAGTTGAAGGCATTTCTGACGTCAAGCGTCACTAGCAAGACAACTCGTTTTTCAGTTTTGTGCGCTTCGGCTCGACGGACTGCATTCACCACTTCCATGATGGCATCGGAGGTAGATCGCCCTGCTCTAAAGCCATACTGCCGAGGAGATAAGTCCCCTGCAGCACGAATTGCGTCTGTGAGACTTCTTTTGATGAGTTTTTCGAATACTTTCCCGGCTGTGTCCAGCATACAAAGCGGCCGGTATGTAGATGACAGCCCGGGGTCCCCTTTTCCCTTGCTGATCAATGTGAGCCTCGCCACCTTCCAGCGAGATGGGAACACACCTTCTCTTAGACAAGCGTTGAACACCTTGAGTAGCAAGTCAGGAAAAACGTGGAAGACCATTTGTAGCACCTCGGATGGAATGCCATCTGGTCCTGGTGCCTTTCGAGCTTTCATAGAAAGCACCGCATCCCCAGCTCATGTTTAGTGAACGATGGACATTCGCCTGAGTCGACCTCGTGGGCAGCATCAACACGGACATGGTGAGTTGGAAAAAGCGCCTGCACTATGCCGTCCATCTTATCTGCTTGAAGTAAATACGGCTTCCGTGAGGTACCGAGCTTGCGCCACACTACCTTGAAGCCGAGCCCCCATGGATCCCTGTTCACATCGTCCACAAGTTCTCGCCAGCAGCGTGCCTTACTCTCATTGATGAGTCTTCGAAGTTTTTTCCTCACTGATCTGTATGCTGCTGTCCTATTGGATGCTTCTTCTACGTTTCCCGAGCGATGAGCTGCACGTCGAAGTCTGTGACACTCGCCTCGTTTGTCTGCGATATCTTTTGACCACCAATGTACAGCAGGCCTGTCGTGTCGAGGCCTCCGTCGAGGCATAGATGAGCTACAGGCAGAAGTGATGAGGTTCATCGTTGACTCCACCATACCCTCGACTCCAGCCCTTCCGTTCCCCGAAGGGCATCCCGATGTCGTTCCGCCTTTCAGAATCACATTGGCGAAAGTCTTCACGTCCATTTTTCCGATATTCCACCCGAAGCCGCTTTATCGAAGACGAGCATTTTGAACGAAAACCCATTTTTAAGATTAAGCTCATAATTATATCGGAGGATACATCAATAAGCAAACGAGTCGTATCTGGGGCTCAGCAAATCGACAAGCTATCGTGAAGAAGCCAATTCGATCCACAACGAGTGGCCGTCTGGTGCGGATTTTGATCTAGTGAAGCTATTGAGCCCAATAAACTCATAGCTCTGAGCAAATTTTAACTAGTATTGCATAGCCGATTCAAATTCAAAATCTTAAATGACCCACCATGTACACGTGACTTACTTAAGACATTTACAGTCTTAATCTTCGTTCAAGGCTATCCACCTTCTAACTCCTGCGATTTATAATTTAATTACTTCTCCGTCACTAACTAACCGCCCGTGAACTATCATTAACCGCTCAATAAATAAACTTCTCCTCATCGTCTTTCCCTATACGAAACGCCGATTAACTCAAAGGATAAAAAAAATTGTCATATTTACTGATCAAAGCATTTCGTTTTTTACAGACTACCTCTATCTCATCCAGCTATGCAGAAGTTGAATTCTCGAAAGCAGCTCCATATTCAAGTATTCCTGGGCCATCAGGTGCTTCGTTTATTCTAGCCAACATGCCAGGAGGTGCCAAAGCGTCGAATACTTAAATATTTAGACTAATTCAATTTCGAATTTCCATAAAGGACGTTTCTACAAAAAGAACCTAAAAGATGTTATAGAGATGCTTCGAGCGCAATATGGAGAGCTAGTGAAATTTCCAGGAGTATTTGGAAACCCTGATTTTCTCATTAGTCATGTCCCAGATCATTTTCAGAAGCTCTTTCGCACCGAAGGAATGTGGCCATTTCGTCAAGGATTTCAAACGTTGGATTACTTTCGTGAACAAGTTCGACCAGACTTATATCGGAAACATAAAGGACTGATGAACTCGTAAGTGGTTTTCAATATTAACTCTTCTTCATATGATGGTTCTCTTCGTAGACAGGGAAAGGAATGGGGTGATTTCCGAAAAGCAGTGAATCCTGTCATGATTCAACCAAAAACTACTAAGCTCTATATACCAATGATCGATGAGGTCGCCAGTGAGTTCCTGGAAAGGTTATTTTTTCAACTTCATTTTCAACACTCTTTGTTCTTTCACGTGATTGATATGTCAATAGGATTCGTCACATCCGTGACCCATCGTCCAACCAGCTTCCGTCTAACTTTGAAGAGGACCTGAACAGATGGGCATTGGAATCGATTGGTGTAATTGGCTTAGACACAAGGCTTGGTCTTATATCTGACAAATATGACGAACGTGCGCACAATCTGACTGAGTCAGTCAAAACATTCATGGAGCTCGCCTTCGAGATAGAATTTAAGCCGTCAGCATGGAAAGTTTTTGCGACACCTGCATTCAAAAAACTAATGAAAGCACTCAATACGATGACTGACATCAGTTGTCAGTACATTGATGAAGCCAAAGAACGGCTGGAAAGAATGCCAACAAGCTCGACTGAAGAGCATGAGAAAAGCATTTTACAGAAATTATTGACTATTGATCCTTTGATAGCAAAGGTGATGGCCATTGACATGCTCTTTGCTGGAGTTGATACGGTATTATTTAACTTTAATTTCAGATTGCATAACAGCTTGTAGCTTCCTGCCAGCTCTTTATAATATCCTCTTCTCTTCTAGACATCATCAGCATTCACCAGTATTTTCTACCTCCTGGCGAAAAATCCCGACAAACAGGAGATTCTCCGAAAAGAAATCCTCACGGTTTTACCCAAGAAAAATTCGTCTTTTACCATCGAAAGCATGAGCCGTTTGCCTTATTTGCGAGCTTGCATTAAAGAATCTCAGCGACTTCTTCCGACTGTCAATGGAAACGTTCGGGGCGCCGGTCAGGATCTGGTGCTGAATGGATACCAAGTGCCAAAAAATACTCGCGTTATTATGAACAACTGCGTGCTCGAGCTGGATGAAGAATATTTCGCTGATGCCTTGAAATTCGTACCTGAACGGTGGTTAAAGCAAGAAACACCACAAGGCGTGTGTCCTGTTGCAGGAAAACCTACTCATCCTTTCATATATTTACCGTTTGGATTCGGTGCACGCATGTGCATCGGACGAAGACTGGCGGAAATGGAAATTGAAATTTTGATATCAAAAATTGTAAGGAACTTCCTGGTGAGCTGGGAACAACCTGATTTGAAATTCAAATGGAAAACATTGAATACTCCTGATGGAAAGTTAATGTTTACTTTGAAAGAAATCGACAATTGAAATCCATAAGTTTTTCACAATATAAACAAACGATATTTACTATCTTAAAGGCTTTTTACTGGATACAATCAATATAAGATTAGGTTTCAACTTCTCTCACAGGAAACAAAAACCATTCAATGCGAGTTTCATTATTCTATCCGCTCCTATCTAATATTGCATAGAAAACAAAAAATGAATCTTCCTTTTTTGCACAAAATATAAGGACTAACATTTCGAAAATCTGGCGGTTGCGAAGAGTTCTGCTTAGTGTTGCGGGATTTGATTAAAGATCAGCTGCTGTTTAGTCGATTCCTCATAACATTTGTCTTTGTTTGTAATTTTCGAAAGTATAAAACAAGGAAACAAAAACATTTCAGAAAGGTTATTAGAAACAGAAAAAGGAAAATAAGGAACACTTAAAGTTTTAATTACACCCAAAAGTTTTAATCAGCAAGGAAGAATACATCGCATAAAACTACAACGGAAAACACAAACGGAAAACTACATCGAAAAAATAACTGCAGACAAATTAGGCTAGATCCCTTCAATACCAATCAATCTAGAACCAAGGACGCAATAAAAGAAGACAACAAAAATGATAAACCCAAAACAGCGCACAAACCACATGCTCCAAGGATGCCTTGATATAAAATCTTTATTTTCATCAATACCAGTAGAACAAATAATGAACTTAGGCGCTGTAAAACTAGAAGAAAGATACAAGTTTTTATCTGCAGCTCACAAACGTCTTCGAAACAATATTTCAACGAATAACTTCTAGTTTAACAACAATATTTATTGACACACAAGCGCAGTAGAAATGGGAAGTCCAACATCAGCGATCCTTATAACAGTCTTTATGCACAACCTACAACAACAATCCTGAAGGAAGTAACATCTAGCTCTATAATATATGCAAGATATATGAACGATATAATATGTATAACCACTAAAAATAACCAAGAAAAAATTATGGAATATTTAGACCATAAAACGATAAGATATAGAGAGGTCCTACCCATGCACATAAGTTTTAAACTTATCTTTTTTCCTCTCATCAGCTGTAGAAACATTCGGCTCCAGTGGTTCCTGCCATTTGCGTCATATGCAACATGATATCCGAAATACTACAATATGATTTTTTTTGAAAATTCTACGAAAACTTCAATCATAATTCACTAATAATAGTTGAAAAATGCATTAATTTTACATGTTTTGTTGCAGAACATATATCTTCCTAGAAATCGGAAACTATCCATCAATATCATGACCCATCATTTCACATAAAAGTCAACCAAGTCAAAGTTGACTAACTAATTTATTATTAACTTCATTCATGAAATATGGCTTCCTTCGGTTTCAAATTTATCAGTAAATTAACATTACGCTAGAAAAGCAACTTCTGCAATGGGATAGTCACACATATTACTTGAATGTTGAAATTATTATGCAATTGATCTTTGAATCATGCACTTTACTCAGTCAACGGTGATTAAAAATGTGAAAACGGTTGTATTTAGCATTTCTAATTCACATTAAGCATAAGGATATGATCATTAAAAACATGAACAACGGAATTATTGATTTGAACATACTTGATTAGCTTTGTGTACCCTTGATATCAGCTTCAGCTTTCAATCTACAGTTCATTCGGCTCGAGCAAATTAAATCCGAAGTCGAGCATCTGTCAAATCGTATAGCCGGGGCTTAATTCTCCGAGAAATGATATTCGTGTCGAGTTAACATTTCAGTCAAGTCGATTCACTTTTGTTGATGGGCACCATAAATTTGTTGATGGTGCGGCATGTGATGATATTTTATCGTAATTCAATTGATTTTATTACGAAAAATTGTTCATGCGTATTTGTATAATAAAATGCGAATCAAAACAAAACATGATAGTGAAAAATTCGAATCTATAAACAGGCATCAACTGTCAAGACTGGAGCGGGCACCTGTAACTGAGGAAGCCTATAGCAAGGAAGTAAAGACGGTATACACGATGGCAGAAAACAAAGGATACGAAAAAGACGTGGTGGACAAGAAAAGAAGAAACTTCAAATCACAGGACAGACAACAATATGACAAAAAAGCATGGGCGACACTATCATTAGCTAGTAAAGTAACATACATGCGAGGGAAATTATTCAAAATAAAAAATACAACACCAACACAGCATTCAAAACAAGAAGAGATTCGGGATAAATATTACGCAATAACAACATTACAGACTTTGTTCCTTTACAACAGAATCTGTTCTTATCAAGCACAATCAATAGAGTTTCGATAGGCAAACAGGGTGTTTATGAATTATTTTGTGCATGCCGATAAAGCTACATAGGTACGTAAGGACGGAAAATAAGCGCAAGATTTTTCCACCACATAAGGAACTGTAACAAAAGGATACGGCGGCCAGACGCTTATACTAAATCCAATTTTGCAGATCACATGATTAACGATAAATGTATACCAACTTACAGTAGAAAACAGTCGAAGTACTACTTGCACAACATAAAGTAATGAGTTTAAACATACTCGTAATGCTCTCGTTAGGACATTATCTGGGAGCCCCTAAAATAACTTCACAAAAATACATGGAGCAAAACAAAAGCAAACAAAGGTGCATGGGACCTTATCAAGAGACTTCCGAGAAATAGAAAAAATACTGACTTTTCGCTATCTACATAAAAACAAAAAACGCGCATATGAGCGATACAAGGAAGTAGATGGGAAGCGACGGGATTCCGTCCAAAAAAAAAAAAAGAAAGCAACATTTTCACATACATTTCTTTAATTTGTATATTCTCTGCCTTGCGAAGCTCATGTTATTTGGTACATGGGGAATTCATACCTCTTTATTTGGACTTCCCCCCGAGACTGCGCGCTTGTATTGGTTTCCATATGAAGCATCGATAAGGAGTCAGGCTCTCGCGCAAGTAACAACCAGCAGTGGCGCGGAGATAGAAAGCATTGAAAATCGCGGAATCTCTGTTACAGCTGTGTTTACAAGGGTGGTACTAATCGCCCACGTTACCAGAAAATGTCAAAGAATTTACCTCCATAGACGCTAGGTAAGCGACATAATCTTGACGTGTAGCATTGATCTTACAGTATGATAGTGGCTCTTCAAAAACCTGAACCCGCTAACCAATTGAAAGCACGGTGACACTGGCTTTTTCCTGAACCAGCTATGTGAGTGAAAACGAATATTTCCAAATAAGAGAGAGAGAGAGGGAGGAGAGAGATTCATCGGAATCTGAAATCAAAGTACAAATGTCACATTGTGCTTAGGCTATCATAATAACAAAATAGGGCACACGTGATCTGAGGGATCAACAGGGAAGAATTCTCGAAAAATGCTCTTCCCTTCTCCTCAGCTGTAAAATCTCGAATAAAAAGGTTTATCGCTCGATAAATCTATAAAATGCAGCATGAAAGGGTTGTCAAAAGATTCCAGACTAAGTTCTTTGATTTGGAGGTTGACGGAATCATCGATGTACCTTAAAGATTTGTTTTCAGACTGTCGACTCTTCACGAGAAACGAGCTGGAACTAGCTCCATGCAGGCGAAGAAGGTTCCAGGCCCAGACGGTATTCTAGCCGAGGTACTGCAACTTGCCTATCACTCTTCTGTCTTGCTGCTCAGTGCGTTTAATGCCTGCTTGAAGGAAGGCGTTTTCCCTGAGCGTTGGAAGACGGCGAGTCTCATGCTGATCAGCAAGGGGAAAGGATATCCCGAGTCGCCGTCAGCATACCGACCGTTATACATGGTAAACACGGCCGGGAAAGTGCTCGAGAAACTGATAAAGAGAAGACTCGCTTACGTTATCCACGCCACTGTGGATCTTTTCCCAAGGCAGTAGGGTTTCAGAGCGGGACGTTCCACTATACATGCAGTCGCGGGTGTGATAAGTGCGGTCCAACAGGTGGAGACACACAGTCGATCTAACCGTCGGGTAGTCCTTCTAGTGACGTTGGACAAAAAGAACGCTTTCAACTCAGCTAGATGGAAGGATATTCTTTTTCAAGTTCCAGAATATCGGATGCGGATAGTCCGAAATTACCTGAAGGATCGCAGTCTGATTTACGACACGGTGCAAGGTTGTCGGAGGATGCTCCTCACATCAGGTGTGGTCCAAGGCTCCATCCTTGGTCTGGACTTTTGGAACGTCTCCTACGACGGACTGCTCAGACTTGAACTGCCGGACGAGTCGTGACTGATCGACTATGCAGATGAAATTGCGGCACTAGTGGCCGGGCGCACGGTCGATCAAGCGCAATTAAGGCTGAATGTACAAATGCGCCGGGTGGCGAGCTAGATGACCACTCACGGGTTCAACATAGCGTTAGAGAAAACCGAAGTTGTCATCCTGACCAAGAAGACGATCCTCAGAGTAAGAATGGTCCGAGTCGCGGACGCATTAGTAGAGTCGAAACTATCAGTTAAGTATCTGGGCTTGCTGATAGACTCTAAACTGAGTTTCTCGGAGCAAATTAAGGCAACGACAAACAAGGCCGGAGCAGGGGACTCGGCAATTAGTAAATATAAAGGCCAATCATGCGGGACCAAGTCCAACAAAAAGGCGTCGTCTAATGAGTGTAGTGCAATCTACGCTTCTTTATGGAGCAGAGATATGGAGTTAAGCTCTCAACAAGGAACTGCACCGAAAACGGCTGGCACAGGTGCACAGACGAGGAGCACTGCGGATTGCATCAGCATACCATATAGTCTCTGAGCCAGCGGTGTTGGTAATTGCAGAGGTGATACCCATCGCTCTCCTTTCTAGAGAGCGTAAAAGAGTGTACCTTCGAACGCACGAGGGTAATAAAGAAAAAGTTGTAGAATAAAAGACGATGCACTCTCGACGAATGGCAACAACCATGGGAACGGCAGCTAAACGTAAGATGGGCACGTAAGATGGGCACGTAAGATGAGCACTGCGCGACTCATCAACGATTTGATATCGTGGTACAGCCGAACACATGGTGAGACTGACTTCTGCCTGACCCAGCTACTGAGCGGACACGGTTGTTTTCAGTCTTACCTGCACAAGATAGGTAAGTCACGGTCTCCAGATTGCATATTCTGCATTGGTGTGAAGGATAACGTCTGTCATACTTTCTTTTCATGCAGAAGATGGGACAAACAGCGCAGTGATCTTGCCGAAAAAGTGGGAGAGCTCCATCCAGATAGCCTAATCGAAGTGATGCTGAAATCATTTGACAAATGGAATCAAGTGGCACATTACGCTTGGGCAATTCTAGTAATGAAAAAGGCATACTCGAGCGGCTGGCGGCGTCGAGGGTGGAGGGTTTCCTTCTCTAGCAATCCTCCTCCTCTTTCCCATCCAACTGGAGAAGGAATCCCTATAACCCGAAGGCACCAAAAGAAGTAAAATTGGGAGGCCTAGCCCGAAGTAATGTGTCAAACGGTTCCAGGTTAGGCGCTCCGGTTGACAGCGGAGGTGTTTAGTCGGTAGTTCAGTAGGTCCACTGGGAGTCTGACACTCAGGGCGAAAATAGCCTTCACCTCCCTACCCCAAAAAAATATGTTTGGAATCTGGCTCTTTAGCAAATTTTTGCGGGCAATAAGACTTTGAAAATTGCAGCGTTTATTTCCAATAAAGACCACAACAAATTTTTCGAAAGTAATGAATGGAACATGACACAACTGTACGTGGCAGGCAAAGATGATTAATGTAACTTTAAATTTTTAATGAAAATTTTCTTCGCCACACTTTAAACGCGTTGTTTTTACCTACTTTTTCCTTTGAATGACTCCAATTGAACAATGAACCGATTAGTCTGAAATTTCAACACAATACTCTATCCATGAATGGTGGAAATCGGAATTCGATTTTTCTCAAATCGCATTTTTTTTATTTCTATTTCAAACCAAAAACAAACAAATGATTATTGAAAATTCTTCTACAAGGCCGTCATTTTGTTATCTTTGATCACAAATCGTTTAAATCTAACACGTTAAATTATGACAACCCGCCTAAAAAATAATTGTTTTAAGATTTTGATTTCAGATAAATACAAATAGAGCCGTCAGGGGACCAGCATCTCCTGTTTTAATAAGCCTACCTTGTATCACACAACGATAATATACATCCACAATTATAATAACAATAATAAATTATAACAGATAGGTAATAGTATTGTTTATCGTTTTCTGCAACAAAGGATAAGTTGGCTTACAAATTGCAGTTGGCTTAGATACATTGCATATGTATCCTTTGCAGTAATTAGCGCGAAAAACTAATGGATGTATTCACTCTACATGTGTACCCTAACACATACAGTGGCGGCCAAAAGTCTTCATACAGCACCTTATGCTTACTTTCTGAGTAATTGGAAGCTTTAACCAAAAAACCATTAAATCAAAAAACAACAACATAAACTTTTCTTAACAAACAAAAAGAATCATAAAACCGGAAAAAATGACCTGACAATGGTCTACGTGCAGTTAATTTGTTTGTACAAATGTTAGCATAATTTTTCTAAATATTATTTGTTTTAGTATTTTCTTTGGCCCCTGTCCAAATCAAAAAATCAAGTCCTGCTTACTGTCTTCGGAGCATACAGGCGACTAAATTACTGGTTTCCTCCGGCGTTATAATCTCCCATTCTGCTAGGAGTGCATCCTACTTTATAGAATACTTTCGAATTTTTCGGTCAAGAAGCTCCCATAATGCTCTTTTGGATTTAATTTGATTTAATTTAATAATTAAGCTGTCTAAGAGCGTAATATAACAACCAATCCCTAACAACCGATATGAGCTGCGTGATTTGGATCGTTGTCTTGTTGAAAAATCCAACTCCTTCCAAGGCACAACTTCTCCACGGATGAGTGTAAATGTTGTTTCAACGGGATTTTATATACAAAGCAATCCATGGTGGATTCAAGAAATGATAATCTTTTGACTCCAGATGCTGCTATGGCTCCCCAAACAATGACATTGCCTCTCCATACTTGACTGTAGATAACAAGATTTTGGCGCGGACATCACATCCAAAAATGTTAAATTTGAACTCATCAGTAAAGAGGACTTGCTTTAAAAAATCCATGCCCTGGTTAATATGAGCTTTTGCGAATTCTAGGCGTAGAACTCGGTTTTTAGCTGATATTAATGGTTTTTTAAGGGAGAGTTCTGCTTCGAAAACAATTTGGATTCAAATCCTGCCTAATAGTCTTTGCATGGACAATCTTTTCACTCACCGTAGTGATATGTTCCGCTAAATTTGCAGCACTTAATTTGCGATTTTTGCCCACTTCCTTTCAAATTAGACTGACGTCTCTCCGCGAAAGTTTTTTTTGGTCGACCAGTTCGTGGTTTGTTCTTAATGAACCGGTGTTTTCAAAGTTTTTTATTATTGTTTGCACTGAACTTCGTTTTAACTTCAATAGTTTCGCTATTTCAACAAACGACTTATTGTCTTTTCTATATTGAGCAACCAATTTTCGCACATCACTGCAAATTTCTTTCCCGGACATCATATTTTCGACCTTACGCTTCAAGAATAGCGTAATACTATAAAAGCGTTGCAGCTGCACTTCCACAACAAATAGACGAATAAGTTCTTAGAAAAATGCTGTTATGTTTCCCAGTGCACTGACTGTACGTAAACTTCTGTCATGACATTTTTTTTCGTTTTTATGAATTTCTTTTTAAGTTTATTATGAAAAGTTTTTGCTTTTGTTTCTTAAAAATAAATGAAAAAACTATTTCAATGGTTTTTTGATTAAAGCTTCCAATCACTCAGAAACTCAGTACAAGGTGCTGTATGTAGGCTTTTGGCCTTCAAAACATTCTGAGCCGTCATTGTAATGTTATTAATACACACACCATCACCCCTATCTTAGAGAGAATTTACTGTTACAAATATTATTCAAAACAATCGAGAAGGAAAATTATGCAACTCTAATGTTACTCTGAACACTGCATATTTACTATTATGCTATAGCAAATGAAGGACGAATGACATTCTCATCTTTAACGCAGTCATCAAACACATTCCTAACAAATGAGACAAAAATTTTTCCGTGCTTCCGGTGCACCCTCCATTACTAACAAACTCACATTTCAAGGATAAATGCCTTCCCATTCCAATTACCATTCATCTACCTGTGAAATTCAATAGGACATCAAAGGCTAATCATTTGAGTATCAGGTTAGAGACATCCTAAGTTAAGTGCCTGATTTCACAATTATGTGCAGCTCCTTCAAACGAGATGGACGTTCTCTTTGGGCAAGTGTCTGACAACATGTACGTGTTCAAATTATCTGATGCTTTATACACGTTGTCCTTTTGTTTGAGATTTCTTCCAGGAGGATATAATTTCAACGTGAAGTTACAAATCGTTCCAATACAAAGTTCCCATTCAATGATACAGGAAATCGCTCCCACGAAAAAGAAAACCCTTTTTCGAATGTGAATATGTTTCGTGGGTGCCTTCACTAATGAGGATCCCTCCCATTGAAACCACTGCTCCAGTCGAACAAAAAGAAGGCTTGATTTCATTTTAAGTGAGGTCTACTTTTGATGAGCACCTTTCTTTTAATTCGTGTAATTTTTTGCTATAGAAATCCTTTCAATTTCTTGCCATTCTTCCTACGGAGTGTTCTTCCCTTATTGATTCCTGCTTCGAGTTTTGAGAATTGGAACGAAAGGAAACAGATGAAAACAATTCGTGTCCACATGGTAGCACGTCTCGGATCAAGATTCAATGGAAAGGGTTCCATGTCGTGGCTGGTTTGGACCAGACACGGGTGGCATGAGGTTATTAATAAAAGATTGCGTGAGAGTGAAAACATATGGAACTGATGCAGGAAGAAGCGTGATATAAAGTTGTATAATTTCATGTAGCAATGAAAAAAATTCCAATCCGACAAAACACATTACAGAAATAATAATTTAAGTGCGAGATGCGTATGTTGCTTATTACGTATACCAAATCATAGTTTGTCCACATGTCGCATTAAATGGGTGAAACCTTAGTGAGCATTCATACGATTTTCATGCGAAACTATCCTTCGACATGAACCCGAGCTCAATCAGTGTATTTAGCCGACCTGACTACAAATATGTAATTTCTCTAAATGCCAGAGCTAAGCATACGAGCGGGTCTTTAGCGCTCGCATCCGCCATTGCGCGCCCTACTCGCTCCTCCACTGTCTTACTTACATCGTTTCAATTACAGTCTTTACAATAATTGAAGGTAATATCGGCAGATGATTCGATTGCGTATACCGATAATAGCCAGGACGTTAACCAGTTGGAGCACTAGCTCGCAGGCATGCTACTGATACTTACAAACAAGGTCATTATGTGGAATGTGCTCCTCACGAGCATGCACCGTCGATGGAGAAAAATCGGATACCCAGTGAAATTTTAAAGCCTTCTCGTCAATCCTCATATGCATATTACGTATGTGTCGCCAACATTGATTGGTGCAGAGTATGCTCCCGTTCTCAAGAAAATCTGTAAATAATAAATCAGCGAGGAAATTGTTCAATGCCCACAGAACAGAATGTTTCGTGGGATTTAATGACGTAAGTGAAGGTCCTGCAACTATGTTTCAAGCAATCAACAACCCTTTGGAAGGGCATTTGAACTTCTGGTCTTACGACAAGACTGCCAAACAAAATAACTTAATTATAAACCCTCAAAATTACAGAGAGAACCATATAACAACATAATTTGTCTCCTTGAATAATTTAAAACGCATTTTCAAATTGCCTCGTTTCTCGTCTTGGCACTATCGACAGGTTCGAATCAAGCGTCTACATCAAAAGGACAAGAAACGCACATACGAATGTTATGTAGTCTCTAATTAATTTGTCTTTATGGAGTTGTCTTAATTGTTGCGAGTTGCAAATGTCTCCTGTGCAATCAACAGTCTTTCAGTTTCCTTCAGGACGTTCTTCAAAGGGAATTTTATTAGGATTGTAATCAAAATGAAGATGTGAAACATGTACGAAAGGAAGATATAAAGGGTTGAAGTAAAACGATAATAGTAGAATCGTTGACTAAACATTTTGTATCGGGAAATGTCCTTCTGGTGTTTATTGTTAAGCGAATATCATTGGGTGTGGTTTGATTCAAGGTTTTATGAAGTTGCATGCTATCATCGAGATTATGAACAAATTTTTTCAATAAGCGCTTGCTTATACGTCAAGAATAAGCAGCAAAATTTCTCGAGATTCCTCGTGTCAAGGAGTTTCCTGTGTCCAATGAGCATTACCGTATAGGCAGGTAAAAAAAGACCTTCATGATAGAAAAACTGGTAGATATGTGGGTAGGAGGGGAAACAATATACCAATCTTGGACCAATAACCGTTAAAGGAAAAGTACAGCTTCCGATCTCAGAGTCTTAAACGGCCACCAATAGCGAACAACGCAGTAAACCCCCAACCAGTTTCTACATCCTGACAATGTAAAACACAACATCTTGACAATGTACAACACTCTCTTCTCATACCATCGATCCTTTTGCTGCGCCAATTCCGATCTACATCTTTTTCTTGGAAATAAGGACAGCGGAACACGGAAGTCACTCACAAGGGTAAGAGCCGGACTCTGTAACATTCAGCCACACAAATAAACTCTACTAACGAAATTTAAAAAAAAATAATCTGTTGCTAGTCAACTCCACTTTTGCCTTCACATATCCGTTATGTTGTTAATATCAGGCCAAAAAGAACACGACCATTGAACATACATACATGTAAAATTGTGTAAATGTAAATGAAAAATTCGAAATAAATGGCCAGTTCGATCATGAGCGCAAGCAACAAAAGTTCAGACCAAAACTTCAAACTTATATGCTTGTGACCTAAAGTTGAGAACATCCCAAAAACTGAACTTAGGCATATCACCAAAATGTATGCAAACAAAGAAAAAATCACATTAACAAAGGATAACATTTAACACTCAACATGACCAAGAAGGATAGTCCATACAAACTACGGTCCATAAAAACCTTATGAAAAAGTACGGACGACGCAAAAGCGCGTCGCCATTTTCAATGACGTTTCCTGCCCATGAGCCTTGTCACCTCAAGACGAACTGAAATTAGCGCCCTTTGTCCAGAAGTTTCGCAAAGCATCTGGAATAAATAGTACCCTGGCGAAATTCGTCGAATTGGGTCATGCAACAATTATTATCTATCTCCTAAACTTATACGACTTTCGGGTGCCTGCCACAAAATCTTATGAAAATCCATAGCGCAAAAGACGAAATAAATTTTGTTGTCAAAACTGGTGAGTTGTATCCTTTTTTCGCAAGTTCGATGAAATACTCAACAAAATAATCAAACGTAAATAAAAATTTCAAATGTTGAATCGGCCGTTCACACTTTTACTCTACAATCTTAAAAATCTGGCAACTTTCTCTGAAGTATCGTTGTACAAGTTGATTTGCTCTAAATTTGTTGCTTTGAACTATCATGGTCTGTCAACTGCAAAAGAAATAAAGGAAACCCGGGATGAGGACAATATGGGCCTAGCAATATCTGCTTATACGAGGGCGGTTCAATAAAATCCCGTCTTTGACGACAAACGGCGTTCCTGACCATCTATCAAACGAAAATACAATAAATTTCAGACTGATTCAGGTTACTTTGCATTTGGCAGTCTTTCGAGTAAGACGTGTTTCGTGATTTTCAGTGATATGGAAAAATAGCAGTATCTTTCGGTAATTCTTCCACACTTCGCCATCTGTGACCACAGTTAGATATTGGTAGAACGGATTTAAACGTGAGCCAACATCCGTTTTTATGAGGAGCGACCAGGACGTTTGGCAGACGAAGTTACAGAGAAAGTCATTCAAAAAGTCTACGACATGATTTGCGCTGATCGACGCACAAAAGTGCGCGAAATAGCAGAGACCGTAGGTGTGTCGATCGAAATGGCTATTAATATTTAACAGGATAAGTTGGCGATGAAAACATTGTCGGCCCGATGAGTGCCGTCATTGTTCACGATGGACATCAAGCGGATACGGCTAATAACTTCGAAGCAGTGTTTAGAGCAATTTAAGTGAGATCCGAAAGCATTTCTTCGTCGAGTTGTCACTAAGTAACAACCAAAGAATCTAGGACTAGAAAACTAAACTAAAAACTAAGTAACAATCAAAACAATGAATTTCTCCCCGTGAATCTGCTCCAGAGAAGAGGATGACGGTCCCATTGGCTGGAAATTTCATGACAACGATTTTTTGGGATGCAAACGGCGGCATCCTCATGAGTTTTTTTATAAACAGGAAGAATGATCACCAGACAATATTACATTGAGTTATTCAATCGCTTTGACAAAAAACTGGAGCAGACACGGCCGCATTTGGCGAAAAGATGGTGGTGTTTCACCATGATAAGGTACCAGCACATTTATTCGGAGTTGTCGCCGCCAAACTACATGAAATGTTTTACGAATTCCTGCTGCGCCCTCCGTATTCACCCGATCTGGCTCCCTGCCACTTTTGCGTGTTCTCTAGGATGAACTAACGTCTCGCGGGGGAAAAAATGAGCTTAAACGAGGAAGTCATCGCCAAGACGTAGGCGTATCACTCCTATTGTTAGTATTGGCTGATGGCATTATCCTAAAATCTCAAGACGGGTTCAGAATTTGATGGTGCACATATAATTATGACCGACTAAATTTCAGAAGAGTTTTGCTGAATTGAAAAAATATTGAAGAAGTTATGGGACAATTGTACCGATGCTACTTTTTTCGATTTACTTCACAAAAGTCAGTGCATTAATTGAAGTACCTTCTACAATCCCCTCTTTGAAAAATGAACCTCAATCCAAAACTGATCCTGATCAGAGAAAATCTGGTGCTGAGTGAGAGTACAAGCCGGTTGACGGTAGAAAATAGAAACGAGGCTACAAGACAGTTAATGATAACAGCTAGGACACTCACAAGCAAAATGTGATGAAAATCAAAAGACAAATCTGGAGGAAAGGGATTTCCTCCCTTTAAAGAGTGAAAGCTGTTCCAGCAAAGTGAGTCTACGTGTGTCTACGTGTGTAGACACTGTTTTGACATGTTCCCCTTCCGTTGAAGCAAAGCTTAAAAGTCAACACAAAACGAATACATTTAAAGGACTTTAAACAAGGCAGCATTAAAAGGATAGCTGACCTATTTCGGGCTCAAAAAGAAAGGAAGCTGAAATATTGTGTACAACAGCCGCTTTGCGATGGGGCGATGGGTAGACCACGACGAGAAAGAGGGAGAATTATATGACTAACCTGCTAATCTCTTTCGAGATCTCCAAAGCAAATGAAGGACCGTAAGGACCATGGAAGGAGTACAAGCGTCATGAAGGACCCTCACGATCATGGGGGCTAAATCCATTGCGGGCAGTCAGCAGTCATGGTCAATACATGGATATATGTGACATGTTTTAACGTGCGAACTACGACGGCTATGTATCGCAACGTATTCTAACCGAAAAAGAAAAAATGCCACAGAAAGACTTTTTGTAAAAAAGAATCAGCAAGCCTGGGTTTCATCTTTAGTACAGACTAGAATTACATAGAAATGTTAAGAATAGAATACAGCTGATTCGCTTCATCCAGATTACGGTCAAGATAAGCCAGTCTCGATCCCATTGCAGCAACCCATTCAAAGTCGAATAGGGGTAACCTAAATCTCTCTGCCCGACAATGGAAACTCTGCATAAACACCTGGAAAACGGTACACCGACATAGCACTGATACAGGATCTTGACGGCCATAATTAGAAGATACATAATGTACCCTTCAGAGTTCAGAAGTGTTGAAGCTAATTTTCTTGCTGGAAGTTTCTCTCTCCCTGCCGCATTAGGATGAGTGGCGTAGCGCAGTCATTGGTTGTAGGAATGGAGAATTGCTGCAATAAAAACGGTTGAACAAGTTACGATCAAGCCTAGTTTGGACAGAGAATCTTCTTAAATCGGGGTGACTCCAAAAAGCCTCACGGCGCAAGCTCTGTAGAGCTTAGATGGAACATAACAACACCAACAACAACAATAAAGGAGCCATAAAGGCTTTTTAGACTGGCCCCCATCAAGACCCGAAGAATGGATTAGGCGACTGTCAACAACATATTCTAACCTTCAAGCCGGCAGCTATAAGAGAGAAAAGCGCATTCATGAATCTCTAATCTAGCAATGCTGAGCAGTCAATATGTTCTGAACAATAGAAATCTTCTACAAGGAGATCAAAGCGGAAAACAGCACTTGTCAACACAAAGGATCATCTTCCAGATGTCACGGTGGGCTAAACTTGCCACTTTGATATATTCGACAGTAGTGAGATCAGATATGATTGATAAAATGGAGACCAGCAAAGCAGAAACAAACTTAATCTTAAAAAATTTAAAAAACGTTCCAGTTCATGGTATACCTGAGAGTCGCTGGTAAGTTAAAAACCACGCGAGCAGCCGCAACGGAAAAAGCTAGTAAATTTGTATTCCCCTCGCTGAATGCCTCCTTGAAGCAGTATTTCATGCAAGATTTGGATTAAAACCTACACGTACGCTATCTGCAAACCAGCTACCAATAGATGCATCAATATATAGTCAGTATGACCCCATCAATCAGGAAGGAACTGCATAAAACTCAATCGGTGATGAATGGGCACATCTTTTGTAGAGTCAATCATGCAAAAATTGAAAAAAGGGAAAATGTATTTGAATGTAGGAAAAATTTTAAACATAGTTTACACATATTTATCTAGCACTGATATAGGCATATTGGATATAGGATATACTTCCAAAACCACTCCAAATAAACCCAAACTAAAGTTTTGAAAGTCTTACCACGGTCTTGCAGTCTAGCCAAAAATTGCAGTCTGTAGCCAGAAATTTTTGCAATAAAGGCAACGATGAAGTGACATCTTGCATATTTTAAACGAAACCAAGCATCTTTCCCGGAATGTGCATCGATTCTTCGTACATTTGCCTCATAATGTGTAGTTTAACAGCTAGTACATGACTGTAAACGGGCATTCAAACCGCAGCTACCAAGAAATTTACGCAGGCCCGCAGGCAGTTGTACAGTATAGCATAATCCTAACATACTAAGCGCTAACATTTCGAACAAACTTCTTACTTAACAAGAGTTCGATGTAACGTTGATTTACTTTTTGATCTATTCCTAGACAAGAATTTTTTATAAAAAACAATGTTTGCTGTTAACAGCAAAGGGTAACAGCAAAGTAATTGTTTTTTATAAAATATTCTTCTTACTTAACAGTTTTCAACGCCAAATTTCAACTTGCTTTGGTATTTGGAAGAGAAACTCGTTGAAGATAGGACAAAGAGACAAAGGAAAGGCGAGATACGCATTAAAATTCTCTTAAATTTTGTGTTCACACACATTGACTCACATATGCTACTCAACGCGAAACATTATTTCCACATGCATTAAGCTCAAATCCATGACCGTGCTCGAACCATTGACTTAGCTTATCGAAAAAAAGAAATAGCGGGTGAGCATCCAAGAATTGAAAGACCCGAGGCAATGAAAACACCACTAGCAACAGTGCAAAGAGAATTTGGCACAACTCACTGAAAGAAGGAAGACTCAGATTAGAAAGACAAAAAGCACAACAGGACAGGTCAATATCATTGATTTCGCTCGAAAAAGACGAGACGAAGCCAAATCAAACAAAGGACGAGTCCTTAAAAGTTTCGGACCAATTGGAAACCTTGGAAACAGAGCCTCTTGTTGCTTTATAAAGGGTAACAGATTTACCAGACGGTCAAACAGCAAACGCTGTAACATACAGTGAACTCCGAATACCTATAATTAAAAGCTTCCTCTTGAAAAAGAGTTTAGATAGCGAGAAAATCTCGAACCACCCTACTTCAAAATGTTATCCAGTCGATCGATGAAACTCTCTCGTAGTACGTTAAGGTGTTACTAAAATCACTACAACTAACGAAATAAATCTCAGCTTAGAATTTGTGCAAAACGAAACGCAGTAAGGACTTCCGACTTCATCGCTTCAAAATTGCTGGGCCAACATACAAATTTCAAACTGGCTTCAACAGAGCACCCGTAACGCTGTTGTTGAAAACGCAAGCAGTTTACAATTAACCCCATTCATAAATCCAGTGGCTCTACGAAATTTGCGGATACCCATAGCCCTTCAGGTCTTCCGTCAGGAATGAAATTTTTCCTGGATGGTATTTCCATTGATTCGTAACAAAGTAACGATCAATCAGAATTGTAACGATTCCAATTGATCAGAAGGTTGTGGGGCATCACTGTCACTTTCGGGATCGCTGTATATTATTCTGATCCTTCAATTCCTTACACGCAATACCACAACATCGCTACTCTCGCATTCTTTATCACTAGTTTTTCTATAAATGTGATCGATTTTGTTCTCGACTATTTCAAAACAAATTTCATCGTCGCTAGAAGTGTTTTGACTTCTAATATCCAGATTTCTAACATAACCACACTGTACAAATTTTCTAGATACTTTCGCTACAATCGTCGAGTTTCAACTGGGGTTGAGAACATTTTCAGAGTTACAGTCATAGAAGGATATTTTATTATTTTTATCTTATGCCGTTAAGACGTTTCATTTGACAATTCATACAAAAGAACACCAATAGCTAAGGAACCTTTTCGAGAACCATAACTGTGTTTCTATCGTTGTGAGATGACCAAATCTAACATAAACACCGATTGTCGCCACTCCGGCGATATCCGACCTGGGACGCGAATCACCGTGGCCCCCAGCGGCGCCTTCCGACCACAAAGGGCTAAAAACTAACTGACTATTAAGCATCCTATCGTGGTTATGCAGAGACGAAGTGCAACCATCCTTGGTGACATGAGAAACATTTTGAGAACGAACACACTATTTCAACATTACTATTGATTCAACAATATTCTATTCTCTTTGGTTATTGTTTTCTTTTTCAGTTCGTCGTTCAGATCAGACTTCGGAGTCTACGGCAACGGCTCCACGAAGAGTCGGCCCCGCACTGCCATCAGGACGTGTCCTCTGAGTCACAAACAACAGTATCACGAACCCGAACAGACAAAACACTGGATGTCCCTAAACCATGACACACTTCCTTGTACCCTGCCAATTTCCTCCTGGAGAAGGTAAGATCAAGGTTTAAGCTTAATAATTCATTCCTTATTCTTTTTATAGAGGTAATTTTAAGTTGGATCTTATAATTGTGTGCTTCCTTGTGTTATTATATCCATGTGATCGCTACCGATCCAACGACCAATAGCGAATGATCACCGAACTCTCGCGTTCTTCACCTCTGCATTCGTATGAACGAGTCTCCTGTCTTACGGAAAAACTGCTGCTGATGCTGATGATACGCCAATGACACTAGCAAATTTGGATGAGATTTGGATAACTGTTCAGATTTGTAACTATTTTCGCTGCAAGTCCTCTAAATTGTCACAATGGACACACAAATAAGTCGATAAAGGAGTTCTGAATAATAATGAGTGGACGGAAACCGAGACTAGTTGTTAGTTGGACTTAGAAGCAACAATCACATGCCAAATGTCAGACATTTAATCCTTAGGCCCCACTGAGTGATTTCCTTCAAGAAAATTTCACTTCAAATCAATTTTCCAAATCCGAACCAAACCAAATTCCGTTCCGTTCCGAACCAAAATCCGTTCGATTGCTTAAAATTTCCCCCAACGCGTGTTTCATGTCTTCTATTTATCTTCCACCGTATCAATCTTGTTTGGATTGCCACACCTGAAAGGTGTATGACAGCCGGTTTATACATCACAAGAGTACAATCATGTTAAGAGCACCACAGTTGAGAGGTGGATTACAATCCAGTGACCAACATTCTCGCTTGGTTAATTCTGGAACCCGATAGCAAAAGCTGGAACCTAACGCCTGTTCCTCTAACTTGCGGGATGAGCTGTAAGTTAAATATTTAAATGTTTAATTAATTTTAATGAATATATGTTTAGAAATAGCAATTATTTATGAAAATGTTATAATTTATATTATTCTTAGATCTATTTAATTTTGTTTTAATTTTTTATTTAAATTTAAATTTTTTAATAAATTAAATTAATAATGATAAAATTAGTATATATAAATGTGTTTATAAAAGTTAGTGTTAAGTTAAATTGAGGAATCCGGCAAATTAATTAGTATTCGCCTCCGTCGGGAAAGTAGGAATCATAAGATCTTTGGTATGTTAGATGAGGGTTTGGCTCGTGCATTAAGAATTGACTCTCATTTCGCTAGAAATACACTGCATCTAATAAAATGATTTTTCAATACAGATCGAGATTCGAAGGCCCAATGCAGAGATTGTCATTTGACTTGGGTTGTTGTGTCAACATGTTTAGGACTACCCACTAAACACCTCCCGTGTCAACCTGAGAACCAAGCCTGGAACCGTTTGACACATTACTTCGGTCTAAGCCTCGTGTTCCTAAGCCTAGAGGAAGCTTTGGATTATGGCAATCTCTTCACCAACAGAAAGTGCTAGAAAAGAGCTCCCTCATCCCCGATGCTTCCCAGCACTCCAATCAAGCTTTCTTCAGTATCAGCACTGCCCGAGCATATTGTGCCAATGGTCCAATTCCAATGGTCAATCGTTTTTAACATTTCTCCGACCATAGCTTCCGGACAGAGCTCTCCAATTTCGCTACCGAGGTCCCTGCGCTGCTCACTTCATCTCATAGAAGAGAAGAATGTGTGACAGGCATCAACAGGCATCCTGCTCAAAACACACAGTTAGGAGACCGTGCTCTTATCAATCTTAATCTTAATCTCAATCTTAAGCCCTGAGCGACATCTGAAGCAAGAATCGTACTTCGCCTACCTTCCTTCGAGTCGTAAAGTAGACTGCGATCCTTCAATTAGTCCATTAGAATCTGCATTAGATAAATTGGTAATTGAAAACGCTTTTCTAGCGTCTCCAGAATATTCACCCATCTAGCGCAGTTCAATGCATTTCGGACATCCAGAGTAACCAGCAGGACGACCCATCGGGTGGAAATACTGTGTGACTCCGCATGTTGGGTCGCATTCACTCACCTGTTCGGGTTAGGAGGTCTTCCAACTCTAGGACTCCGTTTTTAACCTCCTTGCTAAGGTTCGTTTGTACATTGCATGTGGCAGTGATGCATTCCATAACCCTTTCTAATTTACGGTAGAGCCGCTCTTCCTCTGCACGGTCCAAGATAATCGAAGAGCTCGGTGTCTGCCGTACAGGGATTTCTTTATTTGCGTCCCGTGTTTCAGTCGCTTCGGTGGTGGTGGCAACAATTATAGGTTTCTCTACCGTTTCACCTTTCTCTACCGTGTGTTCGTCTCTGTTTTTCTTTTGTTGGTCGTCCGGTGTCCACATGGTTTTCCTGCTGCGCCCGAATGAAGTTAGAATCTCTGATTGTACCAGATTTTCTACTTTTCGTCCGTCCGCTTTCGAATGTTTCTGTTTCGGTTCCGACATATTTTCTTTTTTATATCGACATATTTTCTATTTTGTATATTTCTTTTGATATGCTATCCTTGAAAGCTCAAGAACTTGGGAACGTCGTGAAAGGATAATTTTCAATTTTAGCTTTTGCAGTTGCTTTTGCAATGAGCACAGTCTCCAAAAATTTACACCAAGAATGAAATCACTTTTAAATTTTAAATTACACTCACATTTCGAGAACGGGTGGAGTCGAATGACAGGAACATGTTTACGAAATTTTAACCGTAATGTTCTTTGAATGGCAATAAAACGTGAAGTTTGCCAATGTAACATCGTAAAATCGTAAATTTTGCTATGACAAATAATAGCTGCTGTCAAATATTTGAATACAAAACTGGCCGCTTTCAGCTGTCAAAATCATATCCTGAAATAAAACCCCTAATTGGCAAATAAAACCCCTGATTGGAAGAAATTTAAGATACTAAACCACTGAATATGATTTTTCATATTTTAAATTACAAGATAAAAAAGGGAATTGAGAAAGCATGTCTTAGCCGATGAATTTCCTTGAATGATTGAATGATGAAGATTTTGGAAACTTTATTTCAAACTTATGTTGCCCTCGTTGCCATACAAGACTGAAAAGAAAAATAAATAAGCGTCGCTGTAGGGTTTCTCTTTGGTAGGGGGGCCGGTTATTTCAAAAAACAACTAAATTTTAAAGTGTGCCTGTTTCCTGCAGAAACTATCATACCTACTCAATAAATCGTGTCTCAATTCATACATCAATACAAAGGCAATTATAAATTTGAAAATTTACCATTGCATGTTAACATGTTACTTGCTGATAAAAGCGAACAAACAATTTGTTCAAAACTGTATGGTAACGAGAAAATAACATATCCATTAGGACAACTATAGAAGTGCAACAACTATAAAATTATTTTTCACTTATTTTGTGTCACTGTTCTGGGCATATCATAAGTTTCAGCCCTTTAACACGATAAAACTTAAACATCCTTTGTGTTGCAACACCGGAGCGGAATATTTTATTTTTTTGCGAAAAATTACACCATGTCTACATGACACTGAAGCTTATAGAACATCTGCTATGACACAATGAAGTATGAAATGAAATAAAACATGAAACAGGATAGAGAGCCATTTACAATATCAACTAGACCCTGTGAGTTTATCAACAATCATTTACCGGAACATTGCACTTACCCTGCAATGGGCGTGACGGAGTGATCACTTCGATATACCCGGGAACACCTCATCCATTCTGAATCCACCGAAAATCCAGTCCGACGCAAAAAAAAAATTTATACAAAGGACAATATAAAAACCGACAGCTTCCCCTTTTGCTGAAACTTGCACCCAGTGCGTTCTGGCATCATAAAAATATTCATTGGAATAATAAAAATATCCTTACGAATTGAAAGACTATGCAACACGCCATTGCATTCTCATGAATGAGCACGAGGCGCGAGAATTCCTTGCACAGGAGTTATCTATAGACTATGGTCTATTTGATCCTGGGCTGGCAAAGTAATGGTAGATACATAGACGTCAAGGTAAGCCTCGCTTCAACCCAGCAAGTCCGTCGAATCTATTAAAGGAAGGAAGGCAGGCAGGCAGGCAGGCTCACAACGAATGGTAACAACGAACAAACTGTTAATAGATGTAGCTTGTATTGTTGTATTCACAGCCTGCTTCTGTTCTATTCTGTTTAAATATCCTTTGGTTGGATATAGTATGGGAGAAAAATGATGCATTACGCGAAGGCGCCATGAATGGCAGAAATATGGGCGTTTCCAGAGACCGTTAATCATTATCATAATTCTTATTCGAGCTCACGGTTATGGGAGCCGTGCATTGATGTGTTGTTGATAATATACGGAAGGATATAGAGAAATATTTTATGAAGCAATGTTTTTTTTAAAGGAATGAATGAAATTATTCTCAGCGATGAATGCAAAACAAATCACTCTGTCCAGGTAATATTTGAAAGTATTGAAATGAGCCCTTGTTTTCTTAGTTGTTACAGATATCATGAGTCCGTTTGATTGTTACCATTTAGTAGTAATCAGGTAATTCAATTTAATAAAATCGTACCTGAGCATATACAAAATGCCCTCCAAGCCCTTGTAAATTTTTGGACTGTAATCTAATCCTTACGTAAAAACATCTTAGAAATATTTTACTTTTTCGGAATCTGCATTACAAGTTTTTCACCCAATTCCAGGTGTAGGTAATCCATTATCATTCCAAACCAGAGCTATATTGCAAACAAAGCCAGAATTTCGGTACAGTGTAACTATTCTGTTTGAGGTATCAAATCCTTAAAATTAATGGGCTTAGTAGGATCTCCGGGCTTTTACAACCCAAGAATTTTTGCATGCAGCAGCGACCACACAAACTTTCTCAAAAATAAGTTCGAAAAACATAATTTCTAGGTTGATCACAGATCAACTACGACCAATACTTCAACTGCATCATCCTACCATGTTTTTTTCCTTTGTTTCAATGCTGTGATTCCACAAAACAGTTGAAGTGCCGCACGAGGGAAATCTCGCATCAGGAAAAGCTCATAAAAACAATTTTGCATCATCCGAAGCTTGGATATTTAATAATCAGCGCAAAAACTCCGAAAAGGAACTTCAGACAGGATACTAAGCAGGATATTTTGTGAAAATTATTTACGACAAACTCAGATCATGAACCGCGTCCTCCGATTCGAAAATTTATGTAGCAATATACAAACAACGCGGTATATATCAATAAATCATCCCCCAAAGCATATTCATTGTGTAAACTTTAAAAAGCAACGGTTCTATGTCAGAGCCCTAGGGAACGTCTGCTGATATATTCCATGATCGGATAAAGTCTCATGTATTTCGAATGAATATTTTTGATCAGTCAGGAAGTAGTAAAAAATATTTATTGATTACTGCCCGAAAACCAAATTTGACTTATTTGTTTGAGTCAACTCCCTTGGTCATGAGGTCCTCCTGGAGTCATGATACTAACAGTAAATTTGTGCGACATTTGGATGCTTTGAACTAATTGGTAGTTAGGAAAAATACAGTCAGTAGTATAAAAATTATTTAAAACAACATAAAACAACATAAAATTAATAACAATTGTGTTTTTTTAAGTTCGTGAAAAAGTAAACAGGTTAGTAAAATGAAGTATAAGAAAAAAAGTCCGGAAATTAACATCGCTGAAGACGGCAAATTAAAGATATATAACATGACCAAACATAAAGACTATAAGCAAAAGACTTCAAATTTTATATTAGTTTGCCGAGTGGGGTATCTTTGAAATTAAGTCAGTCAATGCTATTGAAAATTACAATATTCGCAAATATACCGCGTTTAAACGTGTTTTTTTTTACAAAGCATACTCTACAGCTTCAACGAGGATAAGATTGTCGTATTCATCCCAATTCATAGCCAATTTTGATTTTTTTAGCAATTATGAGGTAGTCTTACAGGTGAGTCACTTCTCTGTCCTCATTTTAGTTGGACTTCCCTTACCGACGGTTCTACCTCACCCGTGTCTAAATGTTGAATTTCAAGTGTCTTTTACAATGAAATTATTCAAATGTCAATTCAGGTTTTCTTGACAAAATTGTATTTCAGGTCGACACTGTCAACTCCGGCCAACTTCCAAAATTCCGCAACCTATTTGAGGTTTGTTGTAACTCCTGATTAGAGTGAAATTCTATCATTTCATCAGAACGAAATTTGAAACTGTTCTGACATTCCGATTCCTTTTCCCTTACTCGACTAGAATGGAACTTCTTCCTTTCTTGTGACTATCGTATCCACTTTTGAAGCTCTTTCGTTCTTTCATAGCTTTCTTGAGTTCTGTTTTGAATGTTGTTTTTTGGATTTTGCAGAAATCTACTGTTTGTCAACAAAACGCTCCTTCTGGGATACGGCCGGATACACACTTATATAGTAACAATTCTTGCACATATTATGGGTTCTAATTCACCCAAAGACAAAGATCAAAGCTGGAATACTTGAACTAAGAAGGCTCCGCAGAGTTTCTGCTCCAGACTCGCTCGGGGGTTATTCGTGTGGTACGTGACTTAATCCTAGTGAATAACTTCAGCATTCGTGTGGAGGACCCGAGAAAATGAAAAATGTCAACTTTCTGCCACCAAATCATACTTCCACCTCTTTTTGGCTATCGCTGGTGACTTCTCCGGAAGATGAGTGAAGGAAAATTTTCAAACGTGATGACGGAGTCATACGACCCGTGCCACCGAGTGGACGGATAACATATGCATCGCTGCGAAGACAAACTCATTTTGGCTTTCGAATTAATTATCTATCAGACTTCCAGCTTCGCTGTGCATGGGATGCAATAAAATTAGCTTCTAGGCACAAGCTTTCTGTTGGTGTGGTTACATTGGGTATTGAAGAAGCTTTCGCAATAGTTTGGCATCGAGTTCTTCTTTCGAAACTTATTACCGTCGAGGCTCCACCATGTTTGAACAATCTCATAAGATCTTTTTTTAACGACTTAATGTTAAAAAACGAAAGTCTCTATCTAGACGTTACACAGCACCAGCTGGTGTACCTCAAGGTTCTTGTCTCACTCGAACATTATTTAACATATTCACTTCAGACATCCCCGTACTAAACTACTACTCAATACCCACTTTTGCTGAACATGTGCTTCAGTACAGTATCACCAGTTTCAGAATTCTTGATAGTATGTTTGGAAAAATCTATCAGTTTTTTCATCCATGTAGAAACAAAGTAAATGTCGATAAAACTAAAGTAATGTACTTCGCCAAAAAGTGAAAATGTACTTCAAGTGCTAACAAACTTCCTGACAGATGCATTAACCTTTTGGGTAAAAAAACATGTTTTGACAATATCACATCTTTAGGTCTTGTTCTAGACAAAAAGTTACCATTCCATTCCAACCGTGCGAAAATTTTTAACATCGGAGGACTATAGGTGAACTTGTATATGAAAGAAAAGTACAACTTATTTCAATCTTTTAGGTGTAGCATTGGGCAAATCCGAATCTTTAAAAAAATTTAAAATCTTTAAAAAAAAATCTTTAAAAAAATTAAGTTAAAGAAGGTTTTTTGATTGGATTTTTCCTTACGATGGCATTTCTACAAACTTTTTAAGCAAAACAGTTCTAATAAACTCTGTCTTATGAGGTGGCACTGAATGCAATTCAGATCTCCTAATTAAGACTCTTCTTTTACCTGTACAAAAAAGTTTTAAAGGATTTTCTTCATGTTTGACGCTTTTGTTAGTTTGACGCTGTGTTAGAATTTGTTGCAAATTCATTTTTCAAAGTATTGTTCATCGCTAGCCGCAACTTTTTCCCATCTTTCTGGTAACATACGGATTCTTCTTCGAAAGGACGACTCATCTTTTGAGGCTATCCATGAATTGATCCGATTTTGAAGTTCTCTAAAAAGCCGGAAGTGCTATTCCTCAAGGGCATGCGTCACCGACGAAAACAAATAGTAGTTGGAAGGGGCAATGATCGGGCTATACGGCTGGCGGAGTAGGACTTCCCATTTAAGCGTTTCAAGGTATTTTTTGACTGGCCTTGAAATACTCGGCTCAAACGCATCAATTTTACTCGGTAGAGTTGCTCTGAGATTGTTTCACCTGGTTTTCACAGCTCATAGTACACAACGCCCAATCGGTCTCTCCACATACAGAGTATGACCTTGTCACCGTGAATATTCGGCTTTGGCGTCGATTTTGGTGTATGGTAGGGGGCCCATATAATTTTTTGCGTTTGAGGCTATCGTAACGAACCCATTTTTTATCACCAGTTACAATACGATGCAAAAATATCTTTCTTTTTTGCCATTGGAGTAGCTTTTCACAAGTGAAAAAACGTCGTTTGACGTTTCTCGGCTTCAATATATATGTGACCCAATATTCTACCTTCTGGATCATTCCCATAGCTTTTTTAGATATGCCTTCTTTAGTCACTTTCAATGCTTCTGTGAGTTTTTCATGCGTTTGACACGAGTCTTCATCCAAAGGAGCCTCCAATTTAGCGTTCTCAAACTTTTCTGTCCATCCTTCGCGCTCTTTGTCATCGGTATTAAAACTACCAATTTTTAAACGTCAAAACCAGTAGTAACAAGTAGAAATCGATGGAGCATGATCTCGATAAGCTTCTTGCAACACGCGACGGCTTTCAGATGCAGATATCTTCAAACGAAAGCAAAGAAGTAATCTTTCCCGCAAATTGTGTTTTGTTGACACAAAGCTTGACATATTCGAAGCTCAGAAAAACTATGTTGTTTACGCTATAGAGAAATTACACATACTGAAACTAAAGTCTAATGATGAGGCTTCACAATGAAGTTGGTTGCAATATTATCCGATTCGGTATGATGTCACTGACGCCATCTCTTGAATTTTTTTTTGTACAGGTAATACTTTTTTTAAATAGGCCGTTTTCGTGATTTTCCAATCTTATTTTTTTAAATATAATTGAATAGAGATTTTTATTATTGAACTATGAATGACTATTAAATTATTAAACGATATTTATTATTAAACTATGTATGAAATTTACAGATAAGTTTGTGCAGATACATAGGAGCAAAGGCTAGATGCTAAGCACTTTATCCGAATTGACCCTGGACGTGTTCGATCGCAAAGCGCTAAAAAGGATCTTTGGCTTAGCAGAACATGACATAAGCGTAAAGTGGGAATCAATAGGGACACAATCAAAGCTTACCGAAGATAAAGACGATAAAGGTGCAACACGTCTCAAATGAACAAGAGGCAGCGATTCCCTCAGTTGAATGGTTATACCGATGTCATATACATATAATAGTCCTTTGCAACTATGCTCCAGAAGACTGACTTCAACAGATTAATTCATGCCAAAATTATTTTCAAATTAAAATTTATATAAATGTTGATCAATATTTATATTTGACCTTAGGTTGATTGATGTTAAAAACCTCTAAATGTATAAAATTCAAATCCATCAAAACATCTATCATGTAATTGAATTCAAATTTCGAGACCAACAAAAACCATTTCAACTCGCAGTGACACTTTTCGTCAAATGACAACAACTACTACAACATAACCCAAGATTATATATTGAATAGGACTTGAAATCAAGTAATCACAACGTCTTCAATCAGACAGAACTCGCAGTTCAAAGATGAGGGAAAATGCGATCAAGGTGCTGTTAAAAGGTGCTCCCAAACGATTCAAAACGATTATCCCTTTCACTACACGCCACGTAACTTAATCCTTGATTTCCGGTGCTTTATTGAGAAAACAAGAAAATAATTCCGATTTCTTTTCTATTGCAAAATACCTAAGTGGGAGCAAACGTGTACTGGTTACATAGGATGACAGGACTTGGTCCATGTTTTTTAAAGTTCTTACTAAATCTACCAATAAAACTACAGACGCATGCATCATACTTCTTCGTAATAATGATATTATGCTTTTGCAATTTTGAAACCCATTCGAACTTGCATCATAAACGCATTCACCCAAATCTCCGTTGTTCAAGGAAACACCGGCACTTACGCACATATTTCAAAGGATAATAAAATCAAAATTTTGATATTTTCCATATGTCACTAGTTCACCCTGCCGATGTGTGGTTTTTTATAGACTTATTCTTAGGACCTGATTTTTCGATGCTACTACATTTTAACATGACAGAGCAATTATGCGACAAAGTAGTCAATGATTGGGTGAAAGAGTGTGTGTGGTCGTTTTTCCTTAATACAACACTTCAGCACTTTAGTACGACTATTGTACACTCATATGGTTGTGGTGATACAAAATGTGCACTTCAGGACATTAAATGAAAATGATAACATGCGTAAAATTTTCTAATAAAATTCTTTGCGTCATAAAGGGTCTTAAGTGTTTTCTGTTAAGTGTGCTTTCCTTTCGCCAAGTGCAAGATGGAGTGGATGTTTCCAGTCGGTTGAATTTGACATACGGAGTTTGTTTCTATCGACGGCTGTGAAAGATAGTTTGTACGAGTATGATTAATGTTGTCAGCAAATGATAATAAGAATATTTAAAACATTGGGACTTATTAGGGGTTTGTCAATTCTGAGAGATTTGAATGTCTAAGGCTGTTCATAGCGTAAAGAGCAGAAATCTGTGGTGAAAAAATGAATTTATACCCAGCATGACTTCGGATTTCGGTAAATTCTTCTCAAGATACACAAAAAATACGGACAAAAGGATATAGGTACACAAAATAATGGTATCGACACACAAAAAAGCGAAACAAAGTTGTGAGAGCGTAAATAATAATTTTCAGAATACCCATAAATATTATATCAACAGAACAAATCATATCTTTATTTGAAATAAAATGCTTTTAATTGGTGGTTTTTCGAATTTGAAAACATACGGAAAAAAGAGGTCCGGGTTGACCATCATGGTAAATATTACAACAATTCTTAGTGTGAATCTCATAGATTCCTTAATCCCCCGAATTACTCCATAATTTGGAAATTAAAAAAAAAATTGTTTGCCTATACTCTACTTTAGTATTATAAAAAAAACTTGACAAAGCTACAGACCCGAAGTTAATATGTCGATATATAGCACGGTCTCAATTGAAGCGAATAGTAAGGCTACACTATGACAACAGGGCCTCGCTCTGACAATAAGGTCACGTTGTGGTTACAAATTTTCGCTTTAACAATAAGACCTTGCTCTCGAGTGACAGTAATGAGAATTGAAACTGTGAGTCAAAATTTCTGTCAAAATCAATCACTTTCTATTCTTACTAACATGCGCTTCTAGACGCAGATTTCCTTGCAGACAACGGTTTGCAAAGACAACTTGATTTCGGTCTGCTCGTTCTATGTGACCAAAGTCAGCATCATTATACACATACGAGTGTCCTGAAACTTCTAATTTCAGATCAACGATGTCTACATCAATTTTATAAGGGTTTAAAACTCGCTTCGTATTATGGTTTTGCCCGCCCCAAGTGTCACTGAAGATTATTATTATTTTGCAGAGGTTTTTTTTATGTACTTGGTAATACAAGCAGACATTTCTTGTGATCCCCTGTTTGATATTGTCTCATCACATACGTACATGTATCATAAATTTTTTTCCCATATCATGTAACCCCAGGTTTAAGTAGTACATTTTTATCCGGTAGTATGCCTCAGGCAGTTTTTGAAAAGAATAAGCTTTCTGCTAGTCAATTGTTAAGGTGTTAAGGTATACTTCTTCATTTTCATTTGCCAATTGGCTTGCAGCTTTCAAAATATCACGCGCTTTTTCAACGTTTGCTAAATGGAGACTCTGGCGCCGTAGAGAGATCCTCCCTGGATATCTCACACCCCAGTGTGACGTTCTAGGGTTCATAGCACCTATAGGACGTTTTCAACAATTAATCCAATAACAATTACTAATTCTGTTTCACATTAGTTCTTTGAAAAGTGCCGTCTATCGATTTTCTCTACTCCTTCTACTCTAAATGCCATATCCTTAGGCTTTCAAGGAATAAAAAATGAAAAAACAATGCCCGAAACCTATTAAGTCTGACTGAACTGGATGCAATATGACTCCATAATAATGTGTTGCGTGTGGATTTGTTGAAATGTTGAAAGGGTTTACAGCTTTTCACTATTTCCACAATTTCAAGTTATTAAGTTTCCTGCCGTGCCACCACCGTGTGTAGGTAAAATTGAAAATATATTTCTTTCACGTTTGTAAACGATAATTTTCATTTCAACAATTTTCCAATGACTATTTTCACATGGAAAAATAAAAGAATTGTTGTAGGATGCACATTAGGAATGGGGAATCACTATTCCTTTCATTGTATTGTTGTTAGAAAATGGAAGGATAATTACATTCAGCTAGTTGTTGTTCTTTTTTTTTCGACGATAGAGGATGGATTTTGTGATTACGCAATTTGAATAATGGATGTAGGTGCATTTTCCAAGGGAAATTGTTGTCTACAACGAACTCAGCAATCAATAAAAGAATATTTGCGAACGTGAGGAATAATGCATTTCTTTTGACGAGTCCCTTATGCATATAGAGTCTAGTCGATTAGGAGTTTTACATTCGAAATAGCTTCCAAACATGTGTTCAATACGACTGATAATCTGATAATTTTTCCTTCTCGTGTAAGTACTTAATTTTTTTAAAACTCATTTGACCTCTTTCCATCAAATCATTGTCTAGAAAACTTAATTGAATTCGGGTCCGAAAAAAGTAGCAAGTACATATAAACGCCTGCAATTATATTCAATTTAACAATACAATAAAAAAAATAACAAAAGAAAAACGAGCACATTTCCCTACATCACGGAAAAGCAACTGTTTCGCAACATAATTTATGTGAGTTGAAATTCATTCGACTTCTTATTTAACGTGCAGTTTTTTTCGGTGGCTGGTTTTTGTATGTTCTACACACTCCCATTTGAATGTTTTTCCTTTTTTGCGGTGAACTAAATGGAGTGGTAGATACAAATTTAACAAAATTACATGTCTCGCAGTCGTTTATGGAGTAAATTGTCTATAGATGAAATGATCACATTTCGTTTACGCAAAACTGTCGCTCCTTAAATACGTACTTAATGTTTGACTTGATATTTTAACTAACGGATACAAATTAAGGACGCGCCGCGACATTAACACACAACAAGCCGAATGAGATCAAACGTTTTATTTCGTCGCAAGCATCTGCAGGCACTCTCGAATTCATCAAGTTTTGTCTTTGATGAGAACTTTTTTGGCAAGCATTCGACTGGTGATTAATTGTTCAAAGGAAAAGGGAAGTTTTTCGGTCTTGGGCTTAGCAGGACCAGCTGATATTGGATTGCAACATCCTCATGAACAAGAGACTTTTAGTTGTTGTTTCTATTAACCTGAATTAATTGTTTCAGTGAAATTATTGAAACGGTGTCGCAATAAATGGGCTTCATGTGCACTTTCGAACTTATTTTTGCCGAAAATCCTAAAAAAAATTGCCACAAAACAAAGCAAACACCTTACAGTTGCTTTTAAATAAAGTATTGCACCAATGTCCAGACATCAGTAACTGAAAAGTCTAAGCTCACCCTGGACTCAATTATTTTCAATACAATATATGCGGCAATACCACGGGTCACTTCTAGGAATTGAGTTCTTTGTTTGTTTGGCACTCAATCAGCTGAGATTCGTTGAATTCGTTGAAAAGAAGCAAAAATGGCAGCATATGGAAGCATCAATAGATATTATGCTTTATTTAGGTTCTGATAGACCACAATGCAAGGATTCTGTTAGACGGATTCAATTTCCTCGTTTACCTTTTTAAAGGCAAAGAACACACACAACACGACGCATTAAAAAATATTGTATTGTGTGACAGTTGTCATGCGTTTTATGGTTAATTTGGTTTGCAATTTCAGCATGAATAGGTTGACGCCTGAGGAACGTCTACAAATAGCGCAGATTAAAAATTAACGCACTGCGTGACTTTTATGGCGGATTAAAGGCCGAAATACAATACCGCGAGACGACGATACGTGAGCGCGACGAGAGTTTTGCAGCAAATGTCAAGCACTTTTCCTAACATGCATTTGTATACGACATCGTACAAAGATTGCGATGTGTCGACGCGAGCCGGGAAATATTCGGAAAAACGAAAATTCCTCGCAACGAGGTGCGTGACGTTTGTCAGATGCAACATGGCGCTTGAATAAAATTTGAAATTCAAACGCGTTAATTGGTTTTTATGTAGGTACTAGGGTTATTCTGAAAGAATTTTCAATGAAAATTTCGTGAATCCTTGTAGGGGCTATTATTTGCTAGACGAATGAAAAATCCAAATTCAAAACTTTAAAGAAATCAAAAACAATTTCATTTGAAACGTCACCTATTTGACATTTGTCATATGAACATTATTGTTCCTCGCATCGCGTGCATTGTAAATTGAATGCGTTGCATGACAACGAGCGAAAATCTCGTCGCGCTCACGTATCTTCGTCTCGCAGTATTGTATTTCGGCCTTAATTTGATTCACCAGGGAGCTCTTCCGCACCACATTTACTCTCACTAAAAAGACGCATCCACCAGTCGCCGTACAGTGCATAGTAAAGAAACCATTGCAGCACATGTGAGGCACAAAGCACACGAGATTAAACAATTAAACCTGTAGCCCTTAACATTAAGATAGATTTTACGAAAGGATGTAGATGTGCGTGCTAACAAAATCTAACTCATCCAGGAATTGAAGCCGAACAATCACCGGACACGGGGTAGATTCAGTGTTTTGGACTGAGAACCGTTTGCTGCAAATCCAGAATTTCATAAGAACATTTTGTTCAGCGCTGAGGCACCATTTGCTTCAACGGCTACGTCAATAAATATAACTGCCGCATTCTGAGTAATAAGCAACCACAGATGGTTGTCCAAACACTCTCAGATCTGAAGAAAGTCACTGTTTGGTGTGTGTTAAGGGCCTGTGGAATCATCAGGTCTATATGCCTTTAAATATGCTACTGGCAACATTACAAACAATTGTGGCCGCTATAAAGTCGTGATCAATGACTTACAATTTCGGAATTGCCTCGCCGTATACAGGATGCCGTTACATGCCATACAACTCGTGCCACCACCGACTTTGAGGATCGCATAGTTTCTCGTTTGGAATCTGTGAACTGGCCTGCAAGAACTTGTGATTTAACACCGCTGGACTATTTCTTGTTGGGATACTTCAACTCACTCATCTATACCGAAAAGCCCGAAACGCTTGATCATTTGGAAGACATTATCCGGCGCATTATTGGCAAGGTATGGCCCCAATTATTGGATAGTATAGTCGAAAGCCTTGACCTCTCGTTTGGACTTCCTCCATATCCACAAGCCCACAATCAATTTGAATAAAAATGGTTTAAAGTTTTGTTAGCATTCACAAACGTTTTCTTGTTTGAAGCGCCTGTACCAGCTGAACCAATACGATCTCAATACGATCTAAAACAGATCTCTTTCTTGATTAGTTGTCTAACTTTTGATATCATACTTCTAGCAGGTATGAAATGTAGTGCTTCGATAGAGATTTTCATGGCATACTCAATATGCCTGCCGCTAGAAGGAGTGAAAATCGGTTGATATGGCATTAAGGGAATGCAAATAGCTGACAGCTGGTTATGTTGACAGTTTGACAGGGTGACAGTTGACAGCTGGTTACTATAAAGTCATGAATAATTTTTTTCTTCTGGATAGTTCCAGAGACACAGAAGTTTAGAGTTTCCAGGAAATTCAGATGCTTCAGTGCCATTTTTTTGTCTCCAATCTTATTCAAAGTGAGGTTTCTACTGATTGAACACAATCTGTGTGGAAAACAATTCTTAAAAGTTGTTTCTTACCAATTACAGTCCCATATCCCCCATTTTTTCAGAACTATTGTATACTCTTGCTCACAACCGACTCTTTGTTTCATTGTGATGAGTTATTGTACGTTATATACGTCTTCAAAGGACGTTCTACCAATACTAATCTGACTGCAGTAATGAATGACATTGCATATGAATAACAGCTTTTGTCATCCAACGTAATTTGTCTGTATTGATTAACGAGTCATTTGACGTTGTAAAGGAGTGGCATGACAAGAGGAGGGAGTTAGTAGTATCCATTTGTATTTATATAACCAAAAACTCTCCAATTACGGACAGTGACTTAGGATGCTGCCAACCGTTTCTCCACCTCCAAGCAGACGCATTGCGTCAGGTAACACCTGGGAGTTGGTATCTGAGCTGAGACAAACAAGTAAAAATAAAAATTTATCTGCGTTGCCCTCCAGGTTGGACGATGCGTGCGATTGAGCTAACAACATGTACTCGCAAACATTCGACAAATCAGAAACCTAATGAGACGCTTTAGATAGGACTGGCATACGGCAACGTCACCGAAGCTGAAAAATTAACCCTGGCATTTGAACCTGAAACTAGCGCTGCCTATTCAAAGCGAGCTTACGAATAGGAAAAGTTTATGAAGTACTAAAACGAACATGTGATTCTCCCATCGGTGCCTGTCCCCATCCTTACAAATTTCATTTCAATGGTTATGTGTCAAGATAACCACCATTGAATTTCCTCTTTTAACATCTCGAACGACAGAGTTCAGGTAGCTACAGAAGGTATCCTGGTGGACTGTGAATTACTACAGACTGAGTTTACAGAAAGGAGGGGCATCGCGAAGAAAGAGATCCGAATACCCTGTGTAGCATATAATGCGAGCTTTGCTAGAAAGAGAGCTTAGAAATTAAACGAAATTGATGAGAAGAGAGACCACAATGGCTAGCTTTCAGTGTTTAAATGAATATGAGTAAAATTTTATTAGTGTAAGATTACATGTGAATCGTTGTGCATGAATAAACAAATTTAAGGCAATGTTAAATTTTCCGCACCGTCATCTTTGTTTTTAGTGTAAATAAGTGTCGAATACCGTTAGATTGGACATTTTTATATGCGCAGCTAGCTTTCGTTAATTTTCTATTCCAAAAACATCTTGAAGAGAATGAAAATAATAAATTATATTTTACTTTTCGTGTAATAAATAAATAAGTTCAGCAATACAAAAATCATAATAGAAAAAAATTATAAAGTTACTTTTCACATTTTTTCACAATTACTTACCCATCGTACTCATTCGTCTTGAAAGTGTTCTGGCTGGTACGCCAATAGTTTTTCTGCTTTTCGCAGAGACATCTCAGCGTCAATGTTTTTTCGGGCTTCTTCTAGCGCCTCCTTAGTCCTACTACCCCGTGTAGTCTTTCGGATATATTTACGTGGCATAACGATGCTTAATATTCGCTTAAAAAAACACACACACAAATTTAACATGCGGCATCCGAAGGAGGGAGAGATGCCGCACCACACTTCAAAACTTAAGAAAAAAATGAAGCAAAAAGAAAATACACACTGTTAGGTATTTTCAAAAAAAAAATAATATATATATAATTAATAATAAATAATAAAATAAATATTGGGGCAACCGATCGATCGCACCTACAGCGAAAGATAGGAACAAGTTTGTAAAGACAGGGTTATTTGAAAATACAAAGGCCACATAATGGCGGCCGAAGAAAGTTACTTGTAACCGACTAGATCACCGCGTGAGCGTGGGGCTTAGGACATTATTTAAGCCCTGATCCTTCCATGTTACATACACACACACAGAAAAAGCTTATTCCTTCATATAAGATTAAAATAAAAGGATCAAAAATCAAAAGATCAAACCACCTGTGAATTGTGCTGCGCTGATTCTGACCACCTGTCAATTGTGCTGCGTTGACTCTGAACACATCTGAATTGTGCTGCGCTCATTCTGACCACCTGTAAATTGTGCTGCGCTGACTCTGGACACCTATGAATTGTGCTGCGCTGACTCTGAACACCTCTGAATTGTGCTGCGCTGATTCTGACCACCTGTCAATTGTGCTGCGCTGATCCTAATCGTGCATCCTGTAGCACGAATCTGCGCCTCAGCTGGTTTCACGATTCACCGGTTCTGCTGCGCTACCTCAGATCGAGCTCCCTCTATTGTTTGATAGTGCTAATTAGTCCTATTGATTGATTCTTCAATTGGTTGAGACTTCTATTGAAACTTCGATTGATACTTAAATTGATACTTTCTTGATACTTCTATTGATACTCCCTCTATTGATAGCGTGTCCTCTATTGGTTGTATGTCTCGATACTTCTATTAATACTTGAATTGATTCCTCTATTGATTGTGTGACCTCTATTGATTGTGTGTCTCTATGGTAGTCATACCTCACAATTTTAATTCTCTTTATACTGATACGTACACAACAACATTTATCGCAGATTACTTCCAAGAATTTTTTCTTGGTTTTTTGTTGTATTTTTTTTGTGAGACTTTTTGTTCTGACATTTAATTTTACTGAGACTTTTTTACTTTTTTGCTTTTTTTTGATTATCAATATTATTGAACTTAACACCAAAATCTAACTATACATGTTTCTATTTTAATGTTATTCTTACTTCTATTTCATCTCGTATGATTTTCTTTTAACTTAAAAATATGGATACATATAAAAAAAAAACTTAACCAAAACAATTAATTGTTATATTCGAAATTAATTGTTATTTTATTTATTTATTCATTTATTTATATATATATATTGTTTGTTTAATGTTGCCTACACCTCGGAATACGTAACAATACACGTATCTTATAACACTTTTTTGTCATATAAAATAATTACCCTTGAAAAAACACACGATAGCTTGTTTCCGCATTGACTTCTTGTAGGAAACTGAATAATTTCCACAATGAGAAAGGGAGAGCAAAACAAAACAAATATTAAAAAATCCCGTTACATGTTGGCTGCTACAAATTTTTCGTCCGACGTTTTTGGTTGAATACCTAATAAAGAAAAAGTAACTTACATTGTTTGCGCGGATGACTAGATGTATGAGTTTCGTTGAAGCGACATACACAGTATGTTGGAAAAGTTCCCGAACTTATTTTGTAGCGCTTGTACGAGTGGCGCCACCTCTTGGACGACACCAGTACTATGTTGCTACATCCCTTTGGAGTGTCTGAGAATTCACCAGAATTTCACCAGTATCTGTTCATTAGTTGCCGAGATAGACGTGCTTGAGTGAACATGTGTTTAATACCCCGGTGCAAGCTCTACGATGGATGAGAAATTTGAACATCGTGCCGCAATTAAATTCTGCTATAAACTTAAAAAATTTTTCGCGGAAACGAAAAAATGATCGATTCAGCTTACGGTGAATGTGTAGTCATCCGCTTGACTCAGTCCGGGCCGTGCGAGGCCTCAAAAAGTGCGCCAAAAAAAATCACGGGTAAAGACGATGCTCATCGCTTACTTCGATTCCAAAGGCCTGATACACAAATATTTTGTGCTCCAAACACCACCGTGAATACTGCGTATTGCGTAGAGGTGTTAAAACATCTGAAGCGCCGGATTTATTGCATCAGGCCCGAGTACAAGGAATCGGTATCGTGGAGTTTACTGGATGAAAATGCGCCTGCTCTTTCTTCGAACATTGTGAAGCGTTATCTCGCCAAAAATCAGATCCCACGCATCAATCACGCCCCATACTTGCCAGGTCTGGCTCCAGCCGACTTTTTCCTATTTCCCAAGCTTAAAATGACCTTAAAAGGACCATTTTTGAAGATTTACCGAGCATTCAAGTGGCTTGCACCGAGCGTCTCACAGCGATAACTTCAGAGGAGTACCAGAGAGCCTTCGAATCACTCATGGATCGCTCAAATGAGTGTATATCTAGGGATGGGGGCTATGTTGAAAGTTAAATGGAATAAATTTATTTAGATGTAATTTTCGATTTTTTATTTCAAAAGTTCGGGAACTTTTCCGACATATTGTGTATATCCCGACGCGGCATCTCTCCCGCAATTATCCTCTTCTTAGTCAAAGACCTACATCGGATGGCCACTATAATCTTTAATTCGGATATTTAATGTACGTCATAATAATATTTATTCTATAGAATTGTTTGATTTCAGTAACATTTACATAAAACGAATGCTTCCCGCAATCGACGGAGTAGTGAATTGTTTCTCCGAGTATATGTTCAAAGATTTCGTCGGTAAATATATATTTGAAATATTCATTTGGAATTTCACTGGTAATTTTATTTTCAAAGGGGCTCAAAAAAGATGGTGACGTGACTTAACGTACCAACCGGACCGTTGATATTGTCTAATATCTAATAGGTCTTCCTCGTCACTAGTATCACTTCACATCCGTGCCTGGTGCGTGTCCTGGATTTGCGGAAATAAAACCTTCCATCAGAATTGGAAAAGTCTTTCTCATTCGTAAATACCTATTTGTGTCCTGGGGCTCAATCGTTATATCTTCTTCTAATTCGTCGATATTTGAGCTAACATTATTTTTGTCTTTCTGCAATCAATCATTTGCTCATTACTGTATCCTCTTTTTACCTTCATTGTAATCTGGGTATTGAATTGAGTCCATTATTACATGCATTTATTAACCTTAAAAAATAAAAAGAACGTTTTCCTTTTAAACTTTTCCTTTTTTTTCGTTTCCTTTTAAAAACGCAAAATTAAAGGAAAACGTTCAAAATAAAAAGGATTATATTCTACTTAACTGATATTTTATTCGCGAATATGCATGATAGTTTCTGGATAAATGCAAACACTTTACGCACAAGAAATCATCCTGGTAATGTTTTCACAACATCATAAATAATCAGTGTTATAGTTACCAAATTGGATTTTTTAGTTAAGAGTTTTTTAGTTAAGTTTAGTTTAGATACAATTTTCCCTCATTTTTCTAAAATAATTTTAAAAAAAGCTAAAAGTTAGCGCAAATGTCCCCGGAGAGCTTAAACTTTTTTCTGTCTGATTATTGACTTCAAATTATATATTCCAAAATGCAACAATGCAATGAAGTGCAATGAAGCAATGAATGTGTAATGAATGAATGTGCAATGAAGCATTTACCATATATCGCCCAGAAAAAGTAGAAGTAAAACGTTCCAAAGCTTCTTAATCTTATTGTTTGGGTACCCAAATTGAGACAAATTAAATGTAAACTATGAATCAATGAGGATTCTAAGAAGAACCCTCAAAAAAGAAAGTCTTGAAAATATAACATATTAAATATAGAAAACTCTGCTCCAGTCTTCCATTGCCATTCAATTGTGCTCTATTACATACCTCAGTAGATAAAAGTACTTTGCCATAACAAAGATTCCGGTCGTTATGATAATTGTTTGCCCAGCAATTGTCACTAAGTATCCTTTGCCCTCGACAATTTAGCAACGGTGATTTGTTTCGCTCTCTTTACTTCTGTACAAAGTAAATCTCGGCATTTGCTTTATGCATAGAACCAGGAGGGTGTTATATCCACGTTGCTCGAGTCATCATACTCGTACCTACTTTTCAAAGTCACCATAAAATTCAATGTTGGAAAAAGGGAATCGAACAAATGCAATCTTCCTTCATACGCAACCATTTGCGTATATGGAAGGCTGCTGAAAAACCCACACTGTATTCTGATGGGAATCGACCCGTGGATTGACTATGAATCGAAAACAATGGACCATTCTGTGATATTGGTTGCCGGGAATCCGCGCCAGAAGCAGCACAAACAGGAGTCCTTTGTGAGGTTTACATTTTAGTTTGTCACTTTTTGTGGTCAATTGTAAGGACTGTGTCAGAACGCAGCGAGATATGCCATTTATCATTCAATTGAATTTACAGGCAGTTGAATAGATCCTGAAAGTTGGGGTACTTTGTTAAATGACAAATTGATGTGATCCTGTGTTACTGTTTCCTTCCCGATACATTATGATGATATATTTAGGCTGGCGGGATGGTTGGCATAAATATCCCCATACGTAAGTAAGTATATGAAAATATGTTAGAGGAAAAGTTTGAAAAAAGTTTACTTCCTGGGAAATGCTCTCTGAACTGCATTTTGCTGTATGAATATCGAATAGTGGGGTGTATCATATGAGCATGATTTCAATTCTCGCCCCTGATAGAGTAAACACTTTTAATCCAAAGAAAAGGGGTTCAGATGCATGATGAAACTGTAGCCAATCTAATATAAATTTATGAGTTTTTAACAATATGTTTGCCAACTTTTCTAAATCTTTATATCTAAATATATATAAACGCTGCGAAAACTTGAGCCAGGAAAAAGTGGAAGCAAGCATAAGAAATTTAACGTAATTTCGATATTTTAAATATTTAAAAATTGTTGCCGAGGAGAAGTTCGTGTCATTTTTCTTTTTATGTGAAATTTACCTGAATTTATTTGATTTTTATCCGGAATAGGTATCAGTTTCCGCTGTTTTTTCGACGAAGTTTTAAGTTTATTTCAACATTAAAGAATACAGTCACGTCAGTCAAAGTGTGCAACATTTGAAGCTATGACCTTCTCCCATCTTTCTGGTAGTAGATGGATCGCTCGGCGAAAAAAGTCTGCATCCTTTGATTCCATACAGTCATCAAGTCATTTTTTTTTTTCATTCATATCTTCCAAATATTTTTGACCACCTTCACGTGTGGCGTTGCATTGTCATGCAGCAAAATCAGCTTGTCATGTCTGTCATTTCATTGTGGCCGTTTTTCATCAGAGCTCCATTCAGACAGATGAGTTGCCGTCGGTACACTTTCCGAGTAATTGTTTCAGGTGGTTTCAGGAGTTCGTCATAGATGACGCCACTATGGTTCCGCCTGTGGCGACACTGCCTACTCAAATCATCAAATATGGAACGAAGTAAGGATCGGTGGGATATCAATTTTCGGACAGGCTCCTGTAATCACGCTCTCACAAGTGAACCGCCATATATTATAGACGTGATTTTTCCTAGATAATAAATATATATTTTTACATTGTATCCAACGTGTTTTTATATGGACTGAGGTTGAGTGAATCCCTAAAAACCAGATGCATAACATGAACTTGGAAGCGTGAATATTCCATTTTGGCGTCCATGGACCTAGTTCATCTGGCATTACCCCATGTGTTAGTCGCTTAGGGTTTTCGTAGTCTATCCATTTCTCATCCCCTATTACAATTCTATGCATGAAACCCTTTCTTAATTTGTCACCGAAGAAGCATCTTGTACAACAAGATGTGTACGATGTCCCTCTCCCTCTCAGTTGATGCAGCACCAAATTCCCACCTTTTGAATCATTCCCATGACGAGCAAACGCTTACCGACGGTAAATCTATCAACATTATACTCCTGCGAAAATTCTTCTAGGCTTCGATTTGAATCTGCGTCCAACAATTCCCGTAGTTGTGAATCTTCAAAACTTTATCGGTGCCCCTTCATGATCTTCATCGGTCACGTCAAAATCACCATTTTGACGGAACATTGAACATGATTACCGCAAACATCGAGCATTATACGATAAGTTTCCGCATCACTTTTCTTGAGACTGGAATAATGAACTAAGACTTCCCGCAAATGCAGCTTTTTCGATATGAAGGTCGACATTTTCAACACGAGAAAAAAACCGAGGATATCAACATTTTGATTATAATGAGATTTTGCCGGTCATAGGGAGAGTTTCGCCGGTCATAGGGCGAGTTTCGCCGGTAATAAGGAAAATTGGGCCAACCATTGTCGCGATGAAAGACAAAACCTTTCTTTTTTGAATTCCAGCAGTTTTCTTTCAAGGACACGATAATTCCACAGTGGAAGTTAGGATCAATCAACTAACAAAAAAAGCTCTTCGTTAAAATGCGGTTCTAGTGGAACCATACATGCACAACATCACAGCGCCAATACGCGGTTATGGCATTTCACTATCCTTCGGAGAAAAAAATATGGAAACGCGTGAGAATTAAGAATTAAGAGGGGAGCCACCCAACATACTCGATAGCTGTGTTCTGGGGATTGAGTTTCTTATCTCTTTTGATTCGCAAAAATCAAATAAAAACATCACAAATTTTCCGATTTCTTTTTATCGCTGTTCACGATCCGCCGCCCGACTCTCTCTTGTGATCATGTTTTTTAAATTCCTTTTCAACGCGTATAATCAGCAATAATACTCTTTGATGACTTCTCCAGACAGAGATAGAAGAAGGACAAATAGAGTTTTATTTGAATGGCATTTCAAACGCAAAAGCTCTGAGAGGGCTTTTGTTTTCTTGCTTCATTCAGAAATGAGAGAATATTTACTATTTATTTGTTTATCAAATAAAGTTTCACTTATTTCGGTTGAATACCGTTAGATCAGGAGTTTGTTCGAAGTGTTAGCGCTGTATGTATTTACGCTAAGCCCAGGAAACAAAACGGACAGACTAGCGTCAAAAAACCAGAGAACCCCTACCAGCTGAGGATACGGATGGCATTTCGTCGCAGCAAGAAAAGAATTTAGACGCCAGGATTCCCAGCAAAACATGAGAAAAAACACAACAACAAGCCAAATACCGAATACCTCAGAAATATTCAATCGAAAAACCAAAAGAAAGAACCAAAAGTCTTATTTTGAGAGCAACCCTAAACAGCCTTGCTCAGAATAGAGCCGCTGGACATTTCTTTTGTAGTTCACCACTCTAAGGAAGATTGACTCATACACATTCAATAATAACAGGAAAAATATACTAGCATCCTGCAACATCAATATAAACATTCTATAAAAACAGGAAAAATATATTAGCATCCTGCAACATCAAATATACATATATAACATTATTAGGATGTTGGTAAAGCTAAGCTAAAATAGCTGGAACAGAAAAAAAGCTAAATGCCCGTTTGAAAAACAAGTGGCTTACGTAGTATGCGTAACCAAATGATAAGGTCAGCTGCCCAATTGAAAGAAACCAGGCCGAGAAAAGAGAAACGTAACAATACAATAATAAAAGGTGACTTTTTATGAGGGGAAAGCATGATGTCACCGACTTCGATCTGTCAAGCCTTAGCCTTAGCTTTAGTCGTAGTCTTTCAAGTGCCTTTTTTGCACTAAATAGAAGGTTGACGCCTGACACTACTTCGTGACGAAGTTATAAAACAGGCGAAGAGAATCAGATAAGACAATGCAGAGAATTCAACGGACAAATGAACAGATGTATACTGAAATCGGTTAACGAATGAAACCAGATGATACCTTAGAATCGGGTTATCCTAACAACAAAGAAGATTATACTTTTGTCCTCGGGTGTAGGAGGCTGCCAACCTCCTCACGTCTTAGATTCGCTGTGGGCTCGATTAATAATAAAAATTCAAAAATTTCCGGGGTTGAGTGTAGCTCTCGGAGCCCCGGTCCCACACTTCAAACAAGAAATACTGAAACTAATCAACGAGCGACAAGATACAGGACTAGGAACACGACTGACGTTATTCCACCAACTCCCAATTTCCAACCTAATGAAGTACAATCAGTTAACGAAGGTCTCGTTCAGTGCCCGAACTGTTCAAGGATGTTCAAAACTAAAAAAGGGCTCGGTATTCATCGCCGCAGTGTTCATCTTGATGAGGTCAATGCCGAGGTAAGCGTGGCAAGAGTAGCAATGGTCACCTGAAGAGCAAAGGATCATGGCGAAAGAGGAGGCGATCGCTACTCTGAACAATATCAAATTCATAAATCAACACCTAGTTCGAGTCTGTGCCGACAGTGGTAGAACCCTGGAGGCTATTAAGGGGATTAGGCGCAATGCGGACTACAAAGAGCTGGTTGCTGCTGCGATTGAAGACCTTCGCGCAGCGTCAGTCTCTCTTGGAAGCTCGTCTCCGCCCGAAGACTCCAGTTTAGAGTACGATTCCTGTTCCTCGTCATCACCATTGGGACTCGGGGTGTCACCTGGATTCTCTTTCGAGGCCAGTGGGTACAGACCATCTCTTTTTTCTTCGTCACGATGGAGTTTTGGGGTATACAACAGTACACGATCAGCAGTTCGGCAGCTAATGTCAACTGTTGAGAATGCCAAAGGCTTCAACTCATCGGATCTGGTACTAATAGGCTCTCGCTTGTTAGCCGGGGAAGATGTGTCTGAAGCCTGTTGTCAATGGCTTAGGGGGATATTCCAGCCACCTCCACCTCCAAAACCGAGGCGACCCATAAACAATAGTAGACCTTGTCCAGAACAAATTAGTTGCATGTCCTGAAGGGAAAAACGTCATCAACGCAAAGTCGAATATGCGCGAACGCAACATCTGTTCCGCAAAAACATGAGCAGGATGGCGAAGGAGATCCTAGATGGTAAAAATGATAGTAGACCTCCAGGTATAGACAATATGGTGAATTATTGGGGGCCTATTTGGTCATCTTCCTCAGCGTCTTACCATTCTAGTGTGATCCGGAGTCATTCCTCGCTCGAATTCCTAGCTGACTCCATCTCTTGTGAAGAGGTGGTGGCAATACAAATATCACTTGCGTCTGCTTGTGGAGTTGATGGCATCACGGCCTGGCAATGGTGGGCGATAACACCTTCGATCAAGGCACTCTTCTTCAACATAGTTCTGTGTATGGGTGGTTATCCGACAGAACTATTGCAAAGTAGGACGGTATTCCTTCCTAAGAAAGACTGGAGCACAGCTCCAGGTGACTTCCGGCCGATAAGAATCACAAGTGTAGTGGTCCGCCACCTACACAAGATACTGGCCTCTCGCTTGCGGGAGGCGAAGCTTATCGACATGCCGCAACGTGCTTTGGATGACGGCTCAGCGGAAAACGTCACCACACTGGCTTCGCTGTTGTACTCGGCGCGGCGGAATTTGAAGGAGATTCATGTTGTCTCTCTTGATTATTCCAAAGCGTTCGATACCATAAGCCATGGAGCTTTTGCGTCTATTCTTGGGAGCTTAGGATTACCAAAGTCTTTCGTCAATTACATCTCGACGACTTACCAAAGAAGTCAAACCCTGCTTGAAGTTGAGGGCCAGCGATCAGATCCTATAAAGTTGACAAGGGGAGTCCGTCAGGGCAACCCTCTGTCTTCATATCTTTTTTGCCTGGTGCTGGACAAGGTTCTAAAAGCTCTTCCCGGAGAGGTAGGGTACGAATTGAGCGGAACTGTAGTTAACTCGATTGTTTACGCCGACGACATCCTTTTCATATCCTCTACTGAGGCTGGCATGAACAAACTGGTTAGAATAGCTGAGCTGGAAGCAAGAAAGGTTGAGCTAGAATTGAACTCAGAAAAATGTATTGCCTTGTCAATTATTCCTGCAGGCAAACAGAAGACATATAAGGTTGGTACTAGGGCCAAATTCCATCTCAACAACGGTACAGCCTTAAAACAACTAACTCCCTCATCTGAGTGGAGATATTTGGGTATCGATTTTAGACCGATAGGCCCCAAAAAATCAGGGGAAACCCTTTGTGAAGATCTTCGCAAAATAGCAAAGGCACCCTTAAAGCCCCAACAGCGGATAAAGATCCTCCGTACTTTCTTAATTCCACGCTTCTACCACGGTCTTGTTTTGGCCGGCGTAACCTTGGGTTAACTAAGGGCACTCGACCGGCAAGTCCGTGAGGCTATTCGAGCCTGGTTCAGACTCCCCCATGATGTCCCCAATCCGTATTTCCATGCCGCAATCCGTTATGGCGGTATTGGTATACCATCGTTTGAAACGACAATCCCATGCCTCATACACTCTCGTCTGAGTAGTATGGAAGAGTCGACTTCCCCCGCTGCAAAGGCGGCCTTCGGCGCGGATTACGTCCGGCAATGGATCGAATGGGCAAAGAAGGCTAGCACGCGGAAAAATGGCGAAGTGCTGCATTCGTTAACGGCAGCCAAACGATGGTGGCCTACACGCCTGCACAGCTCGGTCGACGGTCGGGAGCTGCGCGAATCAAACAAAGTCAATATCTCTAACACATGGGTCGACTCGAGGAGTCATATGATTCCTGGCAGGGACTATGTCCAATACCACCATGTCAGGATCAACTGCTTGCCAACACGAATTAAAACTTCACGGGGTGTTCAAAGACTTGAGTTCGAAACCAATTGCAGAGTAGGTTGTTCGGTAACTGAGACTAGTGCTCAAGTTATTCAAGCATGCCACCGCACACATGGCGGACGCATTTTGCGTCATAATGCGGTGTGCAACATCCTGGCTTCAAGTCTTCGTGACAAAGGTTGGCAAGTAGTTAAGGAGCCACATTTTCAGACCTCTCACGGTCTACGTAAGCCAGACCTCATTATTCAAAAAGAGGATACATTAGAAGTGTTGGATTCACAAGTGGTCAGTGGCGCTGTCTCGTTGGACGATGCCCATGAGAGGAAGGCTATGGTACTATGGCGGTAATACTGACTTAGTCACCAAAATCGCAGAACGTTTTAAAATATCAAAGGATAACATCTCCTTTACAACTTGTACCGTTTCATGGCGCGGGATTTGGTCTCTTCGATCGGCCACCCACTTGCTGGATATGGGACTATCCCGTAATCTCTTGGCGTCTTTGACTACGAGAGTGCTTATGGGTAGTGGGATGAATTGGGTTAGGTGGAACAAAATGACGACATTTAGACAGGGACCTAGATGGACTGGTGTTGGATAGTGGAAGCATTTCTTGGCAACCTTTTTTCTTTTGCGCTTCTCCGTTCCCTGACACCTATGACGGACAATATAGTAGGGGTTTTTAGTGAGTAAGAATCTCACACTACCTATAGACGTGACTTTATCAACAAGTCCATAGGTGCCTTTTGAAGGTTTTCCCCTACTCAAAAAAAAATAGTAGCCCGGTGTGACGGCCGAAATTTCGACGTTTATTCGTGAATTTTTTTCAGCAGGAAAATAATATGCGATCGTTTTGTAATTTTTACATGTTTTTTATCTACTTTCAAGCATACAAAAAATTTTTTTTACCCAATTTTAAATTGGTTTATTCATAATTTTTTGTGTTGATGTGTAATGAATGTGTGTAATGAAGTGGAGTCCTCGGAGGAACGTTGAGCGGTTTCGGGGAAGCACACAGCCTTTCGTAGTCATCAGAAATAAAAAATCGAAGAGATTATTATTGTTTATAGTTCACTCTAGTGAACTAACCAATGACATGCATAAAAAAAAATGAAATAGTGGACTGGTGAAAAAAGGTACTGAAAATCGAATTTTTTTTTTGCTGACAAATTGTTAAAAAAAATTAATAAATTATCAAAAAAAATTGATGTTTCAAAGGTTTAGTATTTAGCTATATGTATCTAGAATAACCGGTTAAATTTTCAGCCAAATCGGTTAAATAGTTCCTAGTCAGTGTTTCCCCGAAATTTTAAAAACATAGTTTTGAGAAAAACACGTTCAAAGTTTTGACGACAAATAATATTTACATAAATCAATCAGCTATGCCTGGTGCATAGAACAATCCTTCTGTTTCCTCAAAATTATCATTTTCAGCGGCTTTCAGAACCCTGTGTAAAGTTCTGGCCTCTTTACTGTTGGCTTCTGCAGTTTTCTCCGCCCGTAAAATTCGTTCATTGTCTACAGTGTCAGCGTAGTCCCTGGCTGTTTGACCTATTGTGAACCCCATCAATTCCATAATTTTGAGTACAGGTAGAAAACCCTCATTAAAGATACGGGCAGCCGTATTAGTAGCAATTTCCAGAAAGTTTTTCCCAGTTAAAATGTCCACTCGTCGAGCGAAAAATGGTAACTGATGAACTACTTCAAAATCTTTCTTTTATACTGTACAAAATTCTTATATTTCGTCTTTGTCAATCGAAAACGCTTGATTTATTAAGTATACCTGCGTGTCTTTGAATAATAAAGGTCGGTAGGACAATGGAAGAGGGACCGGACAGAGCAGCTGCCGCTGGCGTAGCCACTACTTTCATACACACTACGGCGCGCTCTCCTTTTGTGGCTATAACTTCGAAAATATTGAAAATTTTTGGTCTGGAAATTTTACAGTATATTTTAAAAAGGTTTTTCTATTAAAAAAGATTTTTTGAACCCATCAGACCGGACTATTACCTTAATTGACTGCATCCAAGGTGGAGTCAGCACTCCTCCTCACCTTTTCATCTCGCGGAAACAGGAATTTCAGTGACTCGCAGGTGTTATGAAGCGTAAAATAAAGACACCTTGTTCAAAGAAATGTACGAAACATGCTTCAGGTTTTTGGAGGAGGTTAAATACCTCATTAGTCGGGCTGGGGCAATAAAAATTTAATATAACCAAACATTTTTGAAAGATTCCGACGGTGCTATTGGGTGAGTTTTCAAGGATTGTCATAATTTTCTCCGGCAGAAACAGATTAACGAGTATTTATGCTTGTATTTCCATTCTTATGTGTGCTGGCGTTATATTTCGTACATGTGCGTTCTCACGTTTAAATCGACCGTCTCCCCGACGGACATTGATAAAGTGAGCCAATTTACGCAACTTTGCTAGTGCACGATGCAAAATAATAAGATACTAGCCAGAATAAAACTTCGAGGATACTCGAACACAGCTGTTTCCTGCGCATGAATTCTTCACTTTTGTTCTTCTTCTTCTTTCTGCCACTCTGCAGAAATTACAGCCGATTCTACCAAACAGGCTCCTCTTTATTTAGGAGACCACTTCTACTTGCAACCCAGCCTCCATAACACCAAACCTCTGTAGGTTATTTTTGACTTTGAATCATTACAAATCCGGTTTCCTAGGGTTCGCAGCAGGAAAAAGATACACACCTAAACTCGGTACCAAGTAATCCTGGTTTTCCAGATGAGATGATCAAGTTTGCCATGAATCCAGTTGTCTAATGCCTACTACCAAAAACCAAAGTCCTACAGCTCCTTCATAGAATCCTGTATAATATCAGGGATTTGCTCAAATCTTCTTCAGAATGTGTAAATAGAGGATAAAGAAGAACAATGCACAAAGACCGATGAGTAAATTTATGATCTGACGGTTGAATGCGCAGGATCTTTGTCGTGTGGAAAAAGTAATCGTCACTCCTGAACTGAACGTTTCTGACTTTTTCTAACGAAAGAGTCTCCTCATTTTCTTTTGTTCAACAGGATTCTGCCAGTAACTTTACTGTGCATAACCAGCTTCATTTTTTCGTTTACTTTACCAATTGTAAGTTTTTGGCCACAAATAGTTATGTAAAAATCTTTTAAATGTTACTTAAATACGTCGAGGACCAATTGCATAACATCGTTTCAACATTGAGACTATCTGCGAAAAAACACAAATCCTACCCACTTTATGGATGTGAACACTTTCATGAAGTTTGAAATAGGACGAAATACGTGAACTTTGGTTGATTTCTAATTTTATGTAATCAAAGGCACGCATACATTACATATACGTATCCTTCATCAGAAAATACTGTTAAACATGTGCATGGTTCCTGGAGACTCGAGTTATGAGAAAGCGTTGAGTATCTCCATTTTTCGTTTTCCACGCTTCCATCGATGACTTTGTAGTTTAGCAATTTCAATAATTATTGGTTAGAAATTGAGGTACCCTTGAATGGTTCCTCTACATACTGTCGAGGTGGACACATACGCACATGTGCAAGAACACAGGAAAAAAAATTACGCACATTCATTCCCCATATGACGAGATGCATGTTCATATACTTATAAGCATGGGTATCCATAATCAAGCCCCTGCTTGGCTGTTTTTAAATTGATACCCTTGCCTGGACTGGCAATTGTTTCTATTGTTCTTGACATCTATGAAAGCCGAGAAGGACGGCCAGCAGTTACTCCAACAACATTACAATCATCGTAATGGCCGTCGTTATTATTATTATATCGGATGCAATATCATGACAGTTTTTCACGGTGAGTTGGCTTTAATGTCGTTTTGAACGATGACAAAATACACCAACCGAAATGGAATAGGAGCGTAATGTTTGTTTTTTTTTTTTGTGTGTGTTTCTTACCCTTTCCGTCACATATCGATATGAGCTCGCCACATGACGAACTATCTTGCAAGTCTGCTTCGCAACCCGTTCCCAGCTGAAGAAGATAGAGCGCGTTTTCGTCAACGATGGCGGATAAAAGATACTACTCGTGGCGGTTCCAGCTGAAACCCTGCTTCCATATCATGTCTAGCATAACCGCTGGATTACGGACGCTGTAATTACAGGCATGTTGATCATGCACTTTGTTATTATTAACATTGTATGTAATCAGTGGATATTATTGTAAAAATGTCACGGTATTTTAACGTAAATGAATTTCGATAAATTGAAATTAGATGAAAAGAACGATTCCGATGGGTGCTTGCGATAATTGAGTTGTAGATGACAAAACGCTGATCGAGTATAGGAAAAAAATTAATGATTTGGGTGGATGCAAATAATGATGCAATTATCCTCGGAAATTTGTAGGTTTGTTTCAATTGGCTTTTTGCTGGTTGCAGCAAATTATGTTTTTGCATCCCGTTTTCAATTTTCGTCGTAATTACTCTATTGGCATTAAATCGACCAGTGCAGTGCTACTTCGATGAAATAACCACGAAAAACTGCGCAGTGAAAACACGTAATTTTCCAACAATGGAATGGTTCCAGCTCCTATTAGTGAATGGACCTGTGTACGTGCATGTTTAATGAAATGCTCCGGAATGGCTCCCCGTGCAGACAATGGCATTCCACAGTTTGCTGGATTTCAGGTCGATCAAATATTTAATCACACCACTTAACAAATTACCCAATTTTCCTTCCGATGGAAACATTCAATCAAACCAAAAGCACACAAAAGTCTGAATGAAAAAGTCGAAAAAATTCTTGTGTTGTCGGAACGCAAAGCAAACTCTGCGGCACGTGAACTATGCCGACCAATTTAGGAGAAAATTTCAACCCCAAACACCGACTTAATTCATTCACTTATTGATCGGTCAAATCGGCACCATCTCAAATAAGTACTTGGCCGCCCCATAAATTGTTCTTTTTCGAAGAAAAAAATTCAAATAAGAACTCGAAACTAAGAGAAATCCCCAAATTATCTCTATTTTGTTCGAATTCTCGATCGATCATTGATTAATAGCCATCAAAATTTGACGTAATTGATCGAGTTATGAGCCATGGGTTATAATCAATTCGTCCGAAATCGCTGCAAGAAATCAATGGTTTGCGTTGATAAGCAACGGAGCTAGGGACGAAAGGATGAATCAAATCAAATTTCATACCATTCTTCATATCTTTGAATGTTAAAGAATTTCCCTACCGTAAACAATGCGGTACTAAATATCAAATGCAGGCGGATACAATAATAGACTTAAAAAGGGTTAGACTACTTTATTTCTGTTTAAAACCAAGACGAAATATTCAATTAAATATAAAAGTTAAACCTCACAAACTAAACGAACCTTTCAGAGAGTCAAATAAGTTATTGATCTGAGTCTCTTGAATTTCACGCGTTTGCGTATAACGCTCTCATGTGTCGTGATTTGGCAGTACTGTTATTTATCATGACACAATACAAAGATATATTCCGGTTCTGATCTGTCAGTTTATTTGTTCAAAACTTGAACTGAGAGCAGAGAAAGCAGTGCCATTCGAGTCGACGGCTACAAGTGAAAAATGCCTTCCTTTCACCTCAAGTCAAAGAAGTAATAAGAAGGGAACCAAAAATTCTATCAAAAAGCGGAGATCAACAGCTATACGGAAAAGTAGCCTTGAAGCCAAAAGCAAAAATTTTAAAAGGAGATATCCACTAGCACTGCACGCCAGGACGTGGACATCGAAATCAAAAATAGAAACAGCTCACAAATAATACTAAAGAGCGACGCCGAATGGTTTTTTCGAAAACCTAGTTTCAATCGCTCTAAATAACCAAATTAACATTTTTTTAACATAACAATAAATTCTCCATAGTTAATATAATTATCTATAAAGAAAATTAAAATTAAGAAAAGAAAATACAATAACGACCAATTAAGGAGCTTCGGTGTAAGTCTAGAGAGCAACAGAACATGTCAAGCATACAAAGTAGTGTGAAGCTTGAAGCGAGGTTGTCAGCACAAGGAGGAAAGATGGGCTTCATATTTCAAGAAACTCCTTAATTCTCCGCACAGTTCAAGAACATTGGAGCCTACAAATAGAAATATTTCTGGAGAGCTTCCAATGGCCATGAAATCTGTTCCGCTATCAAAGCCCAAAGCATTAAATTATGGTGTTATTAAATATGGTGACTGCAGTGTTCGGAAAGCAATCCACAAAATCATCCAGCACATTTGACGGCATATACCAGGTTAAAGCACGGAGATGGGATGGCCACTTGCTATGGTATCTGACTATTCAAACCAAGATGTAGCCTATGGGGATTACATCAATATTTTGTCACAGTCACGCCAAAGAACTCTTAATGAAACTTGACAGCGAAACAGAACTAGTAGACCTACTAATCAATAAGAATAAAACAAAGCGCATGACGCAGTCGACAAAATATGTCAAATACGCAAAATATCACAGCTAGCGAAAACAGTTTTGAAAATTTGGGCGCATTTGTGTATCCAGGTGCCAAAGTGAAAATGACGAGAACTGTTCCGAAGAGAACATCTCGCAAATAAGACGTTTTATTCAGTTCTGACAATGGTGAAGACCAGCTGCATACACAGGAAAATAAAGATCTAAGTATACGAATCTGTTATATGAACTGTGCTATGCTATGGGTGTGAAACATGGACCATAGTCCCTAGCATCCACAAATATATTGAACGCCTTTGAGCGACGGGTCCTGAGGCTGATCATTGGAGCGAAGGTAGATGGAGACCAATGGCGAATTCGATACAAGCATGAACTAAATGAAGTTTTAGATGAGCTGGAGGTCTCAACGATTGTTAGGCCGATTGTCTCAACGATTGTTAGATTGTTGTTGTTGAATCGTATAGAGGAACAACGGACACTCAAAAAACTATTTGTTATTTGAGAACTGAAGGGTGGAGACCAGTAAGGAAACCGAGGAAATGCTGGTATGACTCTGATGGAAGGAAGATGGTCCATCGCCGCTCGGACTGGATTTGAAAATTGGAGGACGAGATTAATGGACCGAGATAGTTGGAGACGATTTTTGCAAGAAGCGAAGGCCCGAAGAGGGGCTGTCGTGCTTCGAAGAAGAAGACGAAAAATTCTCAAACCAATCTATTCCCAATAACACTTCAAATCTACCTTTTCACTTCAAATCTGACTTGGTGGTGCGAAGAATCGCGTAAAGTCGCAGTGGCTATCATACGAGAAGATTGTGGCCGATCATACGATGGAATCATGAATTCAGTGACGGAAAATAAACTAGGGGCCATGCTTCACGCCTGCAGCACGCACAAAACCGGTGGCGATACTAAAAGGCCTAAGCTTTTGCTAACGAGAGAGATATTAAAGGATATCATCGAGCAAATATTGGAGCTCAAATCCCCATCAGTCACCAAATGACTACTGCCTGGTCGCGGCAGGACAACATATCGCTTCACCTCTTTAGAGTTGGGCTCGCATCAGAGGAAGACATCCGGAAAATAGTAAAAATAACATTTGTACTGAACCGCAAGGCATCATGCAAGGAAAAGCCCCGAAAGGATGGCTCAACCCAATGATTTCGTTGGCAGAGGTTCAGTCACGTTGCTGCAAATTGTAGCTACTCCCAGTGATGCATTGCTTGTGAACAAGAGCCCAAAGGACTACAGTGTCCAAGATAAAGTCTACAAAATCGAACGGAGGACGGCTCAGCAGACCCCGCTCTCCACGCTGTTTTTGTTGCCCCGAGCGTGTCAAGCTTCGAGCCAAATTGGCTGGGAAGTGACCACTATGAAAAAAACCTCAATTCACCTTCGATCCAAATTGCTTCCGGTAGTTGAATTCATCGGCGACTCGTGTCTATGTTGATCCTCCGACCAGATTTCTTCCAAGGCAGCAGTACTCCGCAGTCTTAAATTGACCGGCAGCTGATTGCTGATTACACGATCAGCCCCGGAGAGAGATCATAGAACCGTCAAGCATTTAGGCATTTCCTTCATGGAGCTAATCAAAAAGGCTCGTGAATATTGGATGACGGAGAGGCAAGTTTCAAACGAGCAGAAAGCAGAAGCGCTACTCAACCATGTGACATCGGATACGCCTTAGCATCTGAGCTAGGCCAAAGAAATACCATAGGGCAGGGATATGATGAAATGATAATCTGGGGTGACCACAATGTCAGACCCACTTCGTTGGGTGATCAGACAACAAAGGAGAATCAACCATGTACAGCTGACTATCAGTGGGGTACCAAACGTCTACAAGCGTCATCAGCGTTCCCAACATTCCCACGAAGGAGTGCATTCCTCGACAACTTCATCCTTTCCGCTTTTACGGCTCAACCCTAAATTTTACTAGTATCCTGGCACCATCTGATCATCATGCCTTACATCTGCATATCGCTCTTTCCTGGGTAAGGATATCACCACCGCAAGCAATCACACCATCATTTCATGCTTTCGCCATAGACATATTATTCCTGCTAACAAATCCAAGAAAGCAAACTTTTCCAGCCCATCTTGAAGATATGTTCTAATTGTGTTTCAACTTTAGGGATTTTACTTGCGGCTCTTTTTATTTGGTTTGAAGTGCAACCGTAGAAGACATCGGCTATTTTCTGGGTTCTGCTAGTCGTTATTGGGTTTGCGCAGCTCTTTTTCTCTAAGTTTGGAAAAAAGGAATCTTCATGATATTCGTGGGGTTTCATCATAGAATAATTTTGTGCTTCCATGAGCTTTACAGCTTTTCCTAGCTGGTACGTAGACAAGATAGGTTTGTCTAAATTTGTGCATCCGTCTACAATTTCTGCATCTCTACAATGTGGGCACAAAGAAATACTCCAATTGCCTACATGGGTGAAAACGAGAAAAATTAATCCTGACGAGAAAATGGATATTATCTTATCATTCTAAGTTTTGTCTATCAATATAACACGTTACCATCACTATATATCACTAGTGCAAGTATCAACTCGTAAAATTACGTCAAAATGGTGGGGATTGTCACGTCTGTTTCTCTCCAGAGCTTCTGTTGGAGTGACCGACGGCGTACGGAAATGACGTGAAGTTAGCGTGGAGTTATGTTGGTGTCAGTCGATTTTTGTTGTTTTGACGTGACCACTATTGCCTGCTGGCTCTGATTGCCTACATATCGCCTAATCTATTTCTCGGGAGGACGAGAAAGAAATCTTTATTCCAACGTTACAAAGTTTACATATGCCAGTTCAAACTTCTCATGCTCTATGTTGGATATATTAAAAATTTCCTTACAAATAATATTAAATTTAATATTTAGAATTTTTCTTTCCGTTGGCGACAGAACAAAAGAAAATCAGGCGATGGAACAAAAGAAAAATTCAAGCCGATCATTTTTCCTATTTTTTCCTTGAAACTAAATCTTCACATAATGCTTACCTAAAAGTAAAGGAAATAAATTATAAATTTTGATTATAAGTCTCACTAAGTATGAGTCTCCCTATAAGAAGATTTTTTATCAATTTCGTTGTTTAATCGATTCGCACCTGCTTTCGGACTAGGCCAGCGTTTTCTTCAAGATCAACTCCCTCGAAAACGGATGCAATAAATCTTGCATCCACGGAAATGTGAGCACATACTCAACTATCAGCTAAACCTCTAATCAGAGGTCATTCAGGCGATTTCAAATGGTGTTCTAATTACTTTAATTTTATCTAAGTTTCACCTTAACAGCAACATTCGCCTTCGCAACAACATCTAAATACTCGTATATCTTTCGATGGCCAATTTGCTCAACCTGCCATCGCGCGTCCTCTCTAATCGCAATCAGGCTAATGCAGAGCATTTTGTCAAGGTGCACAACAAACCTCGAACATTCACTTATGTGTATCATTATGTCCGGCCTTAAATTTCGCTCCGAATTAAGACCCCTGGTCCTGACGCGAGAGTGGCTCGAAGCAAGTTAATATCAGCATTTTATTAGTTTTATTACTAAAATATTGTGTACATGAGCTGTGGATATTTTTACGATGATGATTTTCGTATACATTTGCCCAGCAATTTCACATAATTATTCAAATGTGAACAATTAATTGCGCCATGTCATGGAAGCGGTGCGTTTAGGCGCGCAATTCGAATGTGTATTTGGAATTTCTATGCTATTTCGTGTAATTAACATTCGGCGTATTGTATTTAAATTTCAGTGAAAACAAATGGAAATGTGTTCATTTTGCACTGACCCAAGCCCCCTTGTGCCCCCTCACAACATTTCTACGTTTGCCTGTTGGTTTGTTAATTTGCTCAACTGAGCGCACATTAGGATAATTGCAAATATTCAAATATGGCCGCAATTCATTTCCCGATTAAATCGACTTGAATAATTCAACGCAGCAACGAATAAGCACAATTAAAGCTCATTATTATGATTATTACTATCCGGCGATAATAACTCAGTGAATGTTTCGTGTTGTAATTAAATTTACTTTTTCAAATAATAATTGCCAATATCGTGATGAACGTGACTTTCAGTAGCATTTGGAGTGTAGCGAATTCCGCGCAAAGGCTCATTGCAATAAAACAAATCAAGGAATGGATTATCGCTAAATTCATACACCTTTAAACAGTCGCGTCAATGATTGCATATTTCATTTCCAACGAAAAGTTAAAAATTTCCGATACTTGATATCCATTTTCAATTGCGGAACGTAATAACTGCTCACGTGTTCTACATGATGTTCGACAAAAGGATTGTAAACAAAAGGACACGGCTGAAATTCAGCTCCCTGGATAGGGTTCGTTTCGTTATTATTGAGGTATTTATCATCGCAGCGGGAATAATAGGCTTCCGTTTCGCTTTTGTCGCGTTATAACAATTATTTGATTGAGGAATGGTCGCGTCGTGTCATATTTGGATTTTTTTATCCCTAAAGGGATATTTTACTAAGCACCCCCTGGGATCTGGATGTTTGAAAGCGGTAATTTTTCCAGCGTGATATTATGAAATTCTATCAGCTCAGCAATAAGCTCCAGTAGAGGCATGGGTGCCCCTTATGGGTGCTATGGTGTCCTTGTTGATCCTCGTCTAAGAAAACATGCAGCGTTAATGTATAGCTCGTGCTATACATGAGTAGAATGTGCTGGAATTTACAAGATCGTCATTGAAGTTATTGTAGTTTTATTAACGGATTATCCATCAACGACCATCCATGACGTTGGACATATTTGCTATAATTATTGCGCGTACCAAGCGAACAAAAACAAGGATAAATTTGACCGTTTGCGAGTTTCTGCCTGCTGAAAAGAAAAGAAACATTGCAAATGGTCTTCGACATAGATTCAATGTTTGTAGATAAATAATCAAACATGACAAAAATCTTTCAAGCTCAACTTCATGCCAAAGTGCTAAGTGGGTCATGTTCAATAAGTTCATAGAACTAAACATCGAACTTAAATTATTTTGTCAAAATCTCTTTCACTTTTTTCATTTCATTCCTGATACTTCCCCTTCTGATTCTGAAACTTGAACGCCTAATGCGCAACATTGCGCGGCTATTATTTGTCCTTTGTCTAAGCAATAGATATAGATCATTCGATGAAAGATTGAAAAGAGTAAACTCCTCGCCAGTTTCGCTAACGCTTATCTGTGGAGCCTTCAATCGCTGCTCCGTCGAACATTTCGATCCTTGAATTTTTTGTGCGTCAAGCTCACTAATATCATTGGTTCAATTGTTTCGTTGACTTTTTGGGATTGTAGTCAATCACTGCTTTAATTATAACTCAATGTGTTTGATCCTTTTTAGCGAAAAAGCCAACTTCTTCGTAATAAGGAAAGAATGGTTATGATCCGTCTTCCAGGAGACAACTTGCTACGATCGGTCGTTCTATTTTGGCAATTCTTCGCTTGTAGAGTGAATATATGTATGAGATATGACTTACGACAACATGAGGTATGATCATCCCAAAGGACACCAAGTTGCCAAAAATGGTGAGCTGAATCGCACCGTACGTAGGGCGTGAATTCAGAGCCAGATAGTATGTAGAGAATTTCTCGCTGAGGACATCTCTACCTGAATACCTTTACTTGGGACACTCTCTTTGTATTGAATAATATCTAGCGGGCATTTCTTCTAGGCTTCTAGACAATTTCTTAAATAATATCTAGCGAGCATTTCTTCTACGCTCAACATAAAAAGTCTTTAGTGAAGACTTTTATCTATATATTTTTTTTCTTAATGGGAAAACACTATCAGAAATTGGTCCTAAGCCAAAAATTATATGTTGGTGACCCCTAATGGCACACACTCTTTCTCTCGTTATCTCTCACTCACTTTGTCTCTCTCTCTCTCTTTCTCTTTGTCCGTATGGGTTTAAAAATTCCTAGTTGAGATTTTAAATTTCGTGTCCCGGACAATCGATTTGTAATCACAATACTTTAGCGAACATTATATCAAGTTTGATACGAAATTACTTTATCTAAAATATCAGGTTCGCTATACAATCCTTGAGAGGTTTTGTAAAAAGGAATGCAAAAGAAGAACTATTAACTCCAGTGAAGTAGTTCCACTTTCGCAGACTGAATCACACAAACTTCCATTATCCAAGTCGAAGAATTTAGTTATTAGGAATAAGTCCTAACCACTACTGAAAATTTAAAATTAATTTAAGAATCCTTGGACTACTGGAACAAGAGAACTCGACGTATCCAAGTGAAACTAACAACGATGAAAGACTGACTAGATGGGTAGAAATTTTGTCAAAAAAATAGTCATGCTTCTAGAATCAAGAAGGGTTTGAAGGTTTGAAGTTTTAAAAGAAGGTTCGAAAGGTTGCTATGTAAAAAAAACATAATGAAGAAATATGGAAAATGATTTTAATTCTTTCAATAAGGCATAGTGTAAGTACGAACAAGCGTCAGCAAGTGGAACAAAATCTATAGATACTTGACCTATGATCCTTTGAATGCATTTGTAATTGCACACTAAAATATAGACGGATGTAGGCCGTAAAAGTGAAAGTGTGGTGAGGAGCATATCAACACTCTCTCAAAACGTGTATCCATACACAATAGCTTGCATACCCGATTATATCGAATTGAATTTGCTTTCAATACATCTAAATTCATATGTAAAGCCAGACTTTATAATCTCTGGACTTACGTATGAGGTGTAATCTTCATATTCTTTGTTATGCATAAGTTTGCTTTGTCTCTTTCTTCGCTATCCATTTGAAGTTTCATTTTATACTTCTTTTACTTCTGCTTGACATAAATGAGCCAATTTTTTCCATGCCCTTTATTGAGCGTCTAAAAGTGTACACCTATGTGTGACATATTCAAAATCTGATTAAATGAATTCCAGTCGCCTGATTTTGAGAATTTTTTGCGTCTTGAAAAGGTTTTTTAATATATTTTCTTATACTAAATAACAAATTTTATTATTCGTATCCCCAGACCATAACCAAACTGCCGTCATGCATTATGGATGAATTTAAACTCTTCTGCCAAAAATTCCCATTTTTATTCTGGCTGATTCCTTAGAACAAAGTATTTCAAATTTACTTTCGTCACTGAAAAGTGCGTTTTCGCAGTATCTCAAATGCTCTCTTATAAACGATTTGGCATAAATGTATAGTTTTAAATTGGGTACTCACAGTACTTGCGAACTGGCTCTAGAATCTACAGTTAACTTTCCTGTGATGTTCACTGCATTCCTTGCTGAATATTCTCGCACATACCACTTACGTAATTGGATCGAAACTAATCAATCACTTGTTTAAACTTCTTGTCCAACAGTTTACGCACGGTGTTAGCGCTTCGATGTGATATTTCGTGGAACGATTTTCTTTCCGTTCGACCCATTTTATTATTGCGACCCATTTTAGGTATTGCAGAAACTAATTGTTCTCGGCCGCAATTCAACTGAATCTAACGGAAGTTTCTCCATTTAACGAAACTTGTACAGGGTGTGCTGAAAGCTGTACAGATTGACGCATTAAAAATTCAGTTTGTTTTTTCTTTGATTGTTGAATTTCGATCGTTATGTTTTCTCGTCAAGTTTGTCGGTTTGGTTTAAAAAATTTCATAATATAAAGTATTTTGAAAATTGGACACCTTGAACTTATTCTATGAGGCTTTGAATCTGTAACACAAAAGTTTTTTTATTTTGATGCGCTCAGTATAAACAGAGCTGGAAGTTCGTTGATTGACCGAACATTACGAATTCATGGGATTATCACGGAATTGCATATGCAGACATTAACATTCTTCAACCGAAAATTTACGACAATAACGTAAAGCGTGACTAATTGGATATGTGGATTTTAACAGCTATTGAGGCTCGAATTTCTGCCACTTGTCACCATGGTATGAGTTATTAATTACATGAGTACAACTCCTTTTGTACTAAAGAAGATGGTATGTCACCACCGAAATATGTATTTACTCGAAAATTATAAAATTTTTAGTCAAAAAGGAAACTGTTTTTTGATTTTTAAATATTACTTAGGAATGTAAAACATTCCAAAAACAAGGAAGCAATATTCTCATAAGGAAAACCGGTTTCAAATCAACAGAATGCAAACACCTACGAGCATAAAAAGGACGATACCCGATTTCTTTGCTCAATCAAACACACATTGAGGAAGCCGGCAGATAGCAGGCGAAATTCAGATATTTAAAAACATCAAATAAAAACCGAATTTAAAGGATCATGCCCGGACAAATTAAATAATAAAGACTATTTCCTGTTTCTCCTGATGAAAATTTGACCTACCGGGAGGAGATTTTATCCAACTGAAACAAATGCCTAATGCCGCGAATTGCATTATTAAGATGGAGATTGTGTCGGAGAGTTGAATCGATTTAACACTGAAAATAAAGGAGCTTGAGAAGTTCTCCGAAACAAGATGTCCAGTGCTGCATTTCAACTTGACTTTTCAACGGAAACTCATGTCATAGCTTCTCAAAACTTTGTAGGCTTGCTTCACGTTGTTGATCGGTATATTGTCTCCAATTTTCTCAATTCCTTGCCTAAGTTATTTCTTATTTTATATCTTATATTCACATTCACGGGTCCTCTAAGGTTGTCGCTCCCGGTCGTCGTAATTTTGTTCTTATTATTGTCTATATTTATGTTTTACCTTTCGTAGGGTTCCATGGCCGTCGATACACAGCCATACTAAATTTTCATCAGACAGTTCTCTGTTTCGTCTATAGATATATTTTAGGTATCCTGACCGATAGTCCTCGTTTTCATTTCATTTTCGAGGAGAAATGAAACGTATATAGTGGACGTTGTTCTTATGTTCAACGTCTAAGATCTTAACTGCAGGTTCTTATCTATTATTTTCAAAATCACTTGCATAAAATTTTACCCGGTCTCAATTTAAAGATGTTTTGGTGACCCCTGGTGGGACTCTCTCTCTCTTTTGGTTTGTTTCAGATTATGTGGCTTCTAAGCCGGGATGGGCAATCGAAAAATTTCTAGTGAACATTGTTATCAAACTTTTAGAACTTTCCTTATTGCAAAAAAGATTGGCAGTTAAATGTTTGGGAACACCAAACTAGGTCAGGAAATGTGAGCGATGACAGTGATGAGTTGACGGGTTGGTTAACTTGACTATCTTCGGATAATGCATCCTGGATCAAAAATTCAAAAATGTACCAAAGCGCCATTTTGTCCTATTGAAATTATACAATAATAGTCAGAGCTCTGCCAGTAATCCCAAATGTCGACTTTCACTCAATAGAATTTCCATTGATAAAGGAACATGTTGTACTTAACTGAGTCACAAGTTTTCAACAGATTCTTTATTCGTCTACCTACTGAAGAGTACTATTATAGGGTTAGTAAAAGTCTCAACCTATATTACGAACTCTTCATTGTGTATTTACTCTGTATTCAGTTCTATAGGGTAAGTCCGGGATAGATGGACCACCGGTATAGACAGATCATTCGAATATTTCGCTCGTCTGTCACAGCAGCGCCGCATTCGTTGGCTAGTATTTTTCTACTCGTGCAGGCGTTAACACGTTTAGTTTTGCTCGTGAGTGTCACATGTTTTTTAGGAAAAAAACTTTGTTTATTTCTTCTGGTGAGTTGCAAAATACGTTTCACTGGATTTTATTGTTATGTGGTTAAGTTAGTTTAATTGATTTTGACGTAAGATCAATGCTATAGCTCCATTGTATAGTTGAGTAAGGTCTTAACCTAAAATGGTGCTCCAGTAGCGTTGTTTGTCTGAATGAGTAGCTGGTCCATCAATCCCTGACAATCGGGATAGATGGATCAGTGACATTTGGGATAGTTGGCCCACTTGAAAAGAACCTGGAATAGTAGGACCATATTTCTTATTAGGACTTTACTTCTAATATAAATTAAATGATACTTATCAAAATTATTTTAAACACAAAGGTGTGTCCTGATACGTTGGTTTTTTTATGTTATAGGAAAATGCCTACGTTCTATACCAGAAAACGCATGTCTGGGAGGGGAGAATGGTCTGATCGTAGCTTGGAAAATGCAGCCAGAGCTGTTCAAAGTAAGGAAATGGGAGTTAATGCTACAGCGAAGGTGTTTGGAATACCGAAAACAACTTTGAAAAGACGCATCAAGCTACAAAGTTTTAGTAAAGGTTCCATGGGAAAAAACTCATTGCTAGGAGTTGGAAATGAAAAAAAAATTGTAGTACACATAAAAAAATTACAATCGAGGGGGCTTACTCCAACCAGAGACTCAGTACGTTCTATGGCTTACTATTTAGCTGAATACCTGCAATTGCAGCATAGTTTCAATCATGAAACAAAGCAAGCAGGCTACGACTGGCTTTCTTCTTTTCTTGTTCGCAATCCTGAACTGTCCATTCGGCAATCTGAAGGTGTGTCTATTGCGAGAGCAAAAGGTCTAAATAAAATAGATGTTAAAGCGTATTTTGACCTCTTAAAGAATGTTTTGGAAGAAAATGGTCTTATAGATAAACCCGGCAACATTTTCAACATGGACGAAACAGGTTTACAGCTAAATAACAAACCAGGGAAGGTAGTTGCTTTGAAAGGTTCCAAGAATGTAACTTCTGTTACTTCAGGAGAAAAGGGTGAAACCATATCAGTATTGGCAAATGTGAATGGAGACGGTACATTCTTACCACCTTTTTGCATAATGAAAGAAAAGAACCTAAAGCAGGAGTTTTGTGACGGTTTACCACATGGCGCTGAAGTAAAAATGTCGCCAAAGTCTGGCTATGTAAATAGCGATTTGTTTTTTGATTGGCTGAAAAACCATTTCACTCCAAGAAAACCAACAGAAAAGGTGCTTCTTCTTTTAGATGGACATACATCACACACTAGCTGCATTGAAATGCTAGAGTTCGCAGAAAATAATCAAATAATTTTGATGAGTATTCCTCCCCACACCAGTCATTGGCCTCAACCATTAGACCGCGGTTTCTTCAAGTCTTTAAAAATGAACTATTATTCTGCTTGCTCAAAGTACGTGACCAATAATCCTTCAAGGAAGAAAACTCGACTACAGTTTGGTGCGCTTCTTAGCATAGCTTGGGGTAAGTCAGCAAACGCAGAAAATGGAATAATTGGATTTAGAATGTGTGGAATCATTCCATTTGAACCTGATGCGATACCAGACTACGCTTTTTTTTTCAGAATCAATGGACTCCAGGCCTCCAGATACGTCTCTTGTTTTCGAAAACGTTATGACTGGTGTTGATGTTGCTGGCTCCGGTAGTTCAAAAAATAATGCCACTGTTGCTGGTCCTAATAGCCCAAGTGATGATGTTGCTGTGGCAGGTTCTCGTTCCTCAAGAAGCGGTTGTAGTGCTGGTACTTCAAGAAGCTTTGAAAATGTTCCTTTACCTGGACCTTCTGAAAAGCACCAGAATAAATCTGAAATTGTGACCCCTTCAAAGTTATTGCACAGTGACTACAGACTACATCCAGTGCCTTGTGTCAACAAAGTTCAGACTATGAAAAGAAAAGTTCAAACTATATCAACAGTGTTAAACTCTCCAGAAAACAAAACTGCTCTGAAAAAGAAAAAAAATGCAAAAGAGTCAAAAATTAAAATAAAAGAAGAAAAGAAGAAAGACAGGGAGGAAAAAAAGAAAGACCGAGAGGAAAAGAAAAGAGAAAAGGAGAAAAAGAAGCTAGAGAAAAGAAATGAGAACAATATGCAAACAACGATCAATAAAAGTAAGAGAACGCGAAGAAAAAAAGTACTAACGTCATCCTCAGATTCCGAAGATATTTATATCGACACAATTTGCAACGACAATCTTTATGCAAGTGACTGGGATAAAGATTTCTGTGTATGGTGTAAAGAGAACTACAACGAAACAAAACGAGATGAAGATTGGATTAAGTGTGTGTCATGCTCCCGCTGGACACATGAAGGCTGTACAAGATTCGAGGATAAATGCGATTACTGCGGAAAGCGAAATCCTCCAAATAAGATGACTGCTGAATGATTCAAATTTCTAGAAACTGAGTTATACTAGCTCTATTTTTTAATTATTTTGATTGTCAAATCTATTAATCATATTAAATAGTTTATAACTCTATACCTTAACTTTATAGCTTGGAATAAATAGTCTTTATACCTTTGATAACATGTGTTTCTTGTGTTATATCCTGATTCAGTCACGTAAAATAGAGGTCCATCAACCCCTATTACGTGGTCCATCTAACCCGAGTATGCTTGGGATAGACGGACCATCGAGCAATACCAAAAAAACATCAAAACTCCCAGTGTGATAAGCTTAACAACTGCAAACTTCCTTACAATTATTTAAAGACATATATACTTCTGGGTGGTATGGAGAACGAGCTGAAGATGGCTGTATGCAGCCGAAACGCGTCCTCGAGACCCACAAAGCAAGGCCCGGCGGACCCAAGCCACCCAGAGTTAATTTTGGCCTGCGGCAACACCAAAACGAACATATACTTATTAAAAAAATATAAAACTTATCCTAGACGTTGCAAAATTTTGGAAAAAATAGCTTTAGAAAAACATGGTCCAACTATCCCGGACTTACTATATCGTAATAGTTTATAAAAAGAATCATTTATACTTCTAAATATTTCCAAAATGTCCATTCCAAAACGCTTAAAAAATGTCTCTCACAAAGGGCGCTTTATGTCTGTCATGCAAGTTAAACAGTTGCCATTTTGACTTTAAAGATTTAAATAATATGGGAGTAAAATGTATTACTCAATATTAATTTTAAATTACCATCCAACATATCCTGCAATAATCTGATCAAAATTATCGTAAGACTTGTTCAACGGATTTATTCAATAGTTGCTGGACTAATAGAGTAACAAAGTCCTTCGTTAACGCAATAGAAAGTAAAAATTACAATCGTTGTGTGTGTGTAATTCGTGTATCCATTCATGGTAGCTGATTAACATATTTGCAATCGAAAATTACTGGCTCAACTGCAAGAAGTTTGCCAGCCATGTCGCCGCCCACACTATTACCAAAACTTTCATGTTTGAAAACGAAACCATGCATCCGAGAACAATGCAAAAAAAATTGCCTCACCTGAGAAAATTATACTTTCGTACATAACAACCGAATTACCGTACAAATGAATGAATGGCAACAAGAATGCAATCAAAACCAGAAATTATTCTTTAGCTACTGCACACGCATTCAAAGAAAGTCCAAATGCAACCAGCAGCGTCCATTTCCATTTCTAAGATGTATGTTCCGCGATGTAACATAATGAACGGTGGTAGCGCGCGGCAAAATTTCGTGCACTCCCATTGGCGGAGAACGAGTCCGCCTTTGCGTTTATTGCTTGTCAGCACGCCACGCGGTGTAACGCCAACATATTGCCACCGTTACTGATACATGACGTGAGCCGCGATGGCTTCGAGCGCTGCTGGCAAGAGAAAAGGTAAAGGCGCGCCATAAGAATTTGCTGTTAGCAAAGGAGCAAAAGACCGGCCGAAAGGGGCAAGATCGCGCCTTCTCGGCAATGTATCTTGAATGGAATCTCCAAACTGAAACTGGGTTGGATTTGCGGTTGCTTAGTAATAAAATGAATTAAATGAAATGAATTTGAAATTCGCCAGTTAATGAAATAGAATTGCATGCATGAGAAACGAAGGAACATTCACATTTTCTTCTGAAATTTGCTAACAACATGCCTGAATTGAAGAAATCTAATCCATTTTCTGGAATTTTTGGTAGGAAAGCAACGAACGTATTTTGTCATTTAAATTTTTTTCTTTGAATCGAGATTATCCTATACATATGTGCTAATCGTTATTATTTTTAAAATTTTAAAGGCTCTTTGCTTTCGACAAGTTCTCATTCATTTTATATTTCATTTGTTATGAATTTCATATAATAGTGCACTGAACGAAAAAGGTACGTAAATATAATGAAAAAATTCATTGTATATATGAAAAAATCATACTTTTGCAACCAATAAAAAGGTTCATTGCCACAATGAATAGACATTCATAAAAATTTTTAATCGAAATTTTTAATGAAAGATTCATTGGCAGGATGAATGTAGTTCATAAAATCAATGAATGTTGTTCATAAAATCCATGTACATAGTTCATATCATCAATGAACTTTGTTTCTAGAACCAATAAACGCAGCTCATGAAATCAACACTTGCGTTGTAGTAATGAAGCATTCTGGATTTCAATATAAGATTTTTATTGTTATGTTATTTTCATATTTTACATATATATATATATATATATATATATATATAAAGAGGTGGCCAAAAGTGATCGGACAATACAAGAAACAAGCAATAAAATACTTTTACGAGCATAAGCTTTGAAATGAAATAAAAATTTTTCCCTTATATAAAAGTCACTTGTATTCTCAATTAATTGCACAAAAAAATAAAACAGAAATAAAAAGATTTCCACAAGAAAATTAACAACTAATTCAAATTCACATTGCATCAAGTGGACAAAAGTAATCGGACGTTCAATTGTAATACTTTTCTTTCTGATGATTCCATTAGAACATAGGCTTTTAATATCTAGTTGCGTATCCTTTTTGTTTTATAACTTCTGTTAACCTATTGGGCATAGACTGTACCAACTTACGGGTAACGTCAGGAGTAATGTTGTCCCATTCTGCTAATAACACCATCTTCAGTTGACTTTTATTAGTAATGTGATGGTTCCTTATTTTTTTATCCAGATGATCCCAAAGATGTTCGATGGGATTTAGGTCTGGGGATTGCGGTGGTGTTTTTAATTGACCAGGAGTGTTGAAAAGGAGCCACATACGAACATCATGAGCTGTATGCTTTGGGTCATTATCTTGCTGGAACAAATAATGACCATCAAGACCCAATTTTTGTGCACATTTTTTCCAAATTTTCTTTCAAAATCGACAAGTAACCTAGTTTGTCCATAGGTTTGTCAATGAAAACAAGTTCTCCTACACCGTTGGCAGCCATGCAACCCCAGACCATTACACAGCCACCTCCGTGTTTTACTGTATGTTGAACGTTTTTGGGATGAAGCTCACTATTTTGAGTTCTCCACACCAACAACCTGCCGTCGGAGTGGTAGATATTAAACTTACTCTCATCAGAGAATATTATACGAGTCCAAAAGTCGAGCGGCTTGCTTTTAAATTCTTTTGTAAAGCATAATCTTTTCTTCTTATTAACTTTGCTAATTAGTGGTTTCTTTCGAGGTACTCTCGCTTGATAACCAGCACGGCTGAGAGCTCTACGAATAGTCCGGGCACTAACATTGGTACCATTTACATCTGCTAATTGATCCCTAATACTTCTGGACGTTGTAGTCGGATTCTTTTTATCAATTCTTAAAATTTTTCGTGCGTCTCTCTCTGTTAGTTTACATGGTCGACCACTCCTAATTTTGTTTTCCACCTGATTATTTTTTCTGAACCGTTTCACGATATCGAAAACTGTCGAACGACTTCTTCCAATTATTTTTGATATTTCAGAAAAGGATTTATTCTCTTTATACAACTTTATTATAACTTTTCTTTCATTTATACAGGTTTCTTTGCGATTCTTAGCCATGTTTAACTTTCTTCACTTAAAACTGACAAGTAAATGACTGATATCAGAAAAACACATATCAACATATAATTAGGGGAATTCCCTTTTAAACTCGGAAATGAAAAGAAAAGAATTGCTCCAAACTTCAATGACTAATTTCACACTTTTCAAAATGTCCGATTACTTTTGTCCACTTGATGCAATGTGAATTTGAATTAGTTGTTAATTTTCTTGTGGAAATCTTTTTATTTCTGTTTTATTTTTTTGTGCAATTAATTGAGAATACAAGTGACTTTTATATAAGGGAAAAATTTTTATTTCATTTCAAAGCTTATGCTCGTAAAAGTATTTTATTGCTTGTTTCTTGTATTGTCCGATCACTTTTGGCCACCTCTTTATATATATATATATATATATATATATATATATATATAATTTCTATATCATAAAAAACAAGAATTAAACTAAAATATACATTTTCTTTGATGCAAGATAAAATAATTAAAATGAATCTCCCTTCATATTACTTTACTCTGAGTAAACTTTGCTCTACTTCTGTCTTCTTTTTAAATTATCAATAAGGATGTTTACTTTACAGAATTTTTCTTTAGACTTAATATTAGAAAAATAAACTTGAATGAAATTCCAAAAGGTAGTGGATGCTTTCGGGTATTGATATAAGTTAAATAGATAATAAATTTTAAAGCAAATATCAACTGCTCGTAGCAGGCTTTTAAACGGAATTTTTAAATTATTAAAGTAAACAAAGATGTTTTTAACCCCTCTTAAACTATCACCAATGGTAATTATAAAACGTTGGATATTTTCTAGCCTACTTTTCATAAATCTTAATAAATCTTCAAGTTCCACGAATGATTTGCAAGAAATTATAAAAGATTCTTGCGAATCTGCAACTGTGAATCTTTTCACAACATTTTTCCCTATGGTGTTCTTGCTTACAACTCGTTGCCAGGGAAGTAAGAAGCCATGTCGAGCCCATAGCAATATCGCATCGTAACTATCTATAAATTATATAGAATTAATAATTTATTTATGGGTCTTTTAGATGGAACACTTACTCTCATCTAAATGAGCATCTTTCAAAAAGTTAATTTCAGCTCTTATAAGTTTGCAATTAAGAGTCCCTTCAGCGGAAAGAAAATCCAACAGATGCCTTCGAACGCTCCCCCACTCTTCGACTATCGATGATGAGGTTTGTGTTGAAGTCAATATCAATCTAATGAAAAGATAGTAATTTTAAAGCACACATGAATGTAAAGTAATCTTCTACCAATCGAAATCCTTGCGGCTGTTTATATTGTGGCCATTTTGCGAAAATTTCATCTGATAATGATGATGATTCGTCAATATCCTTCAGTCGACATTTGACGCACGTCTTCCACAAATGATCGAACTCTTCAATTGAAAGTTTGTCGTGGACTAGAGATCTTTTTATTGTTTTATTGTTTCATACCATTTTCAAAGAAGTGACAAGCAACTGTATGTATTAGATTTGATCGATGCTCTTCCTTGAATTGGTTGTGTTCCTTGAAATAATCTGAAAGTTGTTGGCCCTTTCTACTTCCATTTAAAATTTCACCCAAAGTAACCGTTTTGCCTTGTGGGGACTCCCAACCCAAAGGACGTGGATATGGTGATGAACGAGGTGTAGAAATTGGAGAGACAGATGACGACTCGATTGGGATAAAATCACTACTCCGATAAGGCATAAATCGCCCTAAGGCATCATAATTTGGTAATGGGCATCCAATGCCCTCTCTCCATCGTTCCAAGTTATGTTCAAACAAAATTTAAGTCCCCATATCAAAATTTCTTAACAGTCTCTCGATATGATGAATTTTTATGATTTTCAGCACATCAACCGTTATGTTTTCCGCTACAAATAATAATAAATCATAATATTATTAGTGTTTTGTTTAATGATTAATTTCAACGTATTTATATCTTCAAAATGCTGGTATACTCTTTCCATTTTCCATTCTTTGTGCAATTCATACAGAGGGTTTGGTTGGCTTTCAGCATGGGGTTGGTTTACTTCATCTTGTGGTGACGTATGTAAGGTGGAAAACGCTGATCCATCATGAGTTTGATCTACAGTTGGTAACAACTCGACGCCGTTCTCGTCAATTAAGTTTGCATTCAATAAGTTCTCAATAAAAATATTGTCCGAAGTTGTCATTTCGATGTATGCTTTATATATATACAAATTCAATACTAAGTTTTATATATACATTATTTTTTACAGTGTTAATATGTCGGATAAAATTGTTGCTTCAAAACCCATTCATAACAAAATCATAACTATGAAAGATGAAAACTATGGTAAATACTACTACAAATATGAGGAATAATATTCTTTTACTCGCACCATTTGCTTTCCACTTGCAGTGTTCACAATATTCACTGGTGGCCCTCTTACTTCATCGAAACCCAGTAAATCAAATTCACCCAAAATAGAAGTATCTACAACATGGGCTGAATAGTGAGGATCATATTGAACGCTTTCCACTCTTTGGCAGAACAAATATGAAGAACTATCTGTTTTAATGATATAAAAAATAGTATGAATTTGAATTTCGTCCTGATATTTGCTCACATAAAAGCCTTTTTCGAAACGAATACCTCTAAAGTATGCTTTTGTTATAAATGTTAGTTCTTTGGGATCATTTTTAAGTTTTTCGAGAACGATTTCTTTATATACGCAAGTAGCAACTATATCATTCGCGCCGTATAAAAAGTCGTCAAAACACTTTGTTCGCAACAAGCGATTGGCAAATTTAAGCTGATACTTTTTCCCCAATGTTAAGCAAATATTTTTTCGAGATGTAATAGCGTGAGAGTAAATCTTAAATTGTCGATGCTTCGATTCGAATTTAAAACACCACAAATTTCTAAGTGGACCAGACATTTTAATAATAGTTGGATAATGTGTAAGGTTATGAAATTTTGGCTTTAGATTGTCGTTAAAAAGTCGAATGTATTCTCTGTTGTGTTGCTTTATTTTAATTTTCAAACTTCGAATACTTTCTGTAGTTGTTTCAAAGCATAGAATAATGTCAACCATTTCCATGAAAATCAAAAGAAATTTCCAAACTTCATCGTCATCTGGCACTAAATCTCCTATCATTAAAGAAAAGAAATTAAAAAAAGTCATCATTTCGCTGGCTGACATCTTTAAACGTTTATTTACTAAGTGATGAGGTTTAATGTCTCCTGATATGTTCCCTATTTCAGTGAACCTATAATTGAAATTTTTTTTTCTGAAGTTCAATGTATCTAGATAGAAGTATTTCATTTTTTCGGTAAAATGCAGTATGATTTGCGAAAAATCGTAATGACATACTCCTTCAAACAGATCATGCATTACATCGACGCAGAAATTCTCGACCACATGAAAAGAAGGAATATCATTAAACTTGGATTCACCTGTTATACCAGTTATTGACATATTTTTCTTTTGAATATCATCTGCATAATTTATTTTTGTTCTCATTAACTTTTGTTTTTCTTGACATAATTTGATATGATATGAGATATGAGTTACAGGAAAATGATTTTGTAAAATTTAAAATACTATTAAGACCTAAATTGTCACCCAATATTAAACCCAAAATTAAGTGAATTTTATTGATAGTACCATCTGGTGATTTGACACTTATTCCGTTGATTTCAAGGTGCTAAAAATCATTTATCAATTGTTGAAGACATTTATCATCACCATATGTTTTCAGATCTGACGTTTTTATTATTGCTACTAAAAAAATGTTATCTAACACGGAAAAGAATAATAAATATTGCATATTGAATGAGAACCAGCATGAGCTCCAAAGGCATTGTTAAGTTCTAAATCGTCTACATATAAAAAGTAAGGAACTGTAACTTTGTCTGGATAAATATCACATTTTTGTTTCCATAACTCACACTGAATAAAATTTTAGATCGTCGGTGTGCTTCTTAAAAAACTCATATGGTCAAGCATTTTTCCAAGCAAATTATCTGTTTCAAAAACTTTTATAAATTGAAACTCTAACGGCATTAGGAGCCCACGGACTTCATTTTCGTTATAAATCAAATTTCCATTATGGTTTACATGGTATGGTTTCATTATGGCCTTTATTCCGGAGATATTGGCTTATTTTATAATCTGAGCCAAAGTCTTTAAAGGAATCTTTACAGCAGGTAATTATGCTTGAAATTTCATTGTAAAGTTCTGCATGTGCCTGAAGTTTATTTTTAGAAAACTCTTTAATTTTAAAGTTGTCTTTATGAAATCTTTTAAGGGATCCAAGCCATTTTTATTATGACTTGAAGGATAAACCATTTTAATTGCACATCCTTCTGCAGCAATTGAGTTTGGAACTAGAGATGGAATTTCAGCAAAAGAGTAATTGTCGGAGGGTGGATCTACTGTTGGTTCCTTAGAAGAAGTCTGCTGAAAATGTTTTCGCTTCAGATGTCGTCTAAAACAATCAAGTTTTGAAAAACATTGATAGCAGTTATTTTCGATGCATCTAAAAGTGCTATTTTTTGACAGATCGTGGACACGTTTCAAGTGAACTATGCCGAGTTCTATTGAAGCAAAAACTTTATGACATATAAAGCATTTCATATTAGGTAAATATATTGGAAACCAAAACTTGTTTTTATTACTTTTATTATAGGTTCGAGTTATTGATCTGGAAGAGTTTATTATAGTATTAGAGTAATTTACTTAGATTATCCCATAGAAGGTAATCCACAGTCAAAGCTCCGGAAAAGCCCGAAAGCCCGATGTCAAAGCTCCGGAAAAGTCAAATATACAAAACAGGGAACACACGTTAAATTAGTGGATTACCTACTATGCTAGTATACTTTGGTTTTAACTTACCTTAACGACTCTCAAGTCACTTAAAAGTCAATTAAAAATTTAAAAATTCACTTCACTGAGCACTTCACTTGAACAAATAAATAATCTGATCAGATATTCACGCGATGGATTTACATTCATCACTGTTAGGATATGTGCATTGTCGATATCAACGCGTTGATTTTTGTTATGCACGTGTTCATAACTTCTATAAATTAATTCATAGGGACTATGAACTTGTTCATTATCTCTACGAATCAGTTCATAGATTCACATTCACTATAAACTAGTTCATAACTACTATGAATGAATTCATAGGATCTATGATCGACAGAGATGACTTATGATTATGAATTTACATTATGAACTAGTACATAATTTTTATGAACAATTCGTTGAAAAAAGCCGAAACTAGGAAAAAACTTTTATGAACTCGAATTCATTATATTTATGAACGGTTTATAAAATCTTGAATTTCTGACAATGAAAAGTTCATTGTGAGAATGAATTGTTCATACCGACAATGAAATTAGGCTCTATAAACGATGTTCATTGACGCTATGAACAATATTTTTTTCAGTGTGATACATAGATTAGTTTTTTCATCAGGAATATTTGCTTTTAATAAAAATGAATGAGTTAAAAGTGTAGTTAGACTACGTTACCATCTTTTCAAGTTGAAATCTATAAAAATCAAAACAGACAACTGTTTCTAGGCCGATAGTGTCCACACTTCAATTATATAGGCAAATAGTTCCTTATAGACACCTGACATCTTTCCATTCGTCCTTAAATCGAATGTTGGGCGCTTTCGAAAACATACTTATATTGAATCAATTATAAGTAAAAGCAACTCCTGTGTCTCTAATTATCCACTGCAACCATCGTGAATGCATCCGCACGTACCAGCACACACTATTTTGACATTAAGTTGTGTCATACTGACATACAGGTGAGCCATCTTATGAAATTAGCGCTAGAGCTAAAACGGCTCACCGCCAACATTTATTTTTTAGTGCTATTTGTGTTATTTAAAACATGATTTAATATTCGTATTGTTGCCAAACTATTATATAAAGTTGTTTGCCATAATTTTGCTAATATAAACGTGCCAGTTATTCTCAACTCACTAAAATTGACATAATTTAAGGAGCTTTGTGTGTAGGTTGCTCAACGACAGTTACAATAATAAGACGATTTTGGTCATCAGCGAACCAAAGCGAATGCTCAAAAAGCCTAAAGTTAATGCATAAAACAACCAACGAATGATTGTTGTGACTCAAAAACATTAGAATCGATCAGTTCATCAGTACTTGTCGTTCGTTATTTCTCCTTTCGTTACGAAAAAGTTGCTTTGTTCCAGTGTGCTGCGAGATACAGCGAGATACAACTCCACGAGAACCCAGCTCTTTTACAAACTTCTTCGAGTTCCTAGAAATCATTTCGAAAAGTTTCAATCTGTCGGGACTAGACAGCTAGCAAACAAGATTGTAAAACCAGCGTTTCTCGTAACAAGAATAAGCAGAAATCATTGTATCATATGTCTTCCAGTGGATCCGTTGTATTCATGCGAAGTCTTCCTAGTACAATCTCCGTATAATTAAATGGATTCAAACAATGTAACACATTGTCTGAAGGCCCACTACTTCACTAATCCTTGTCTTTCAAGTGCGTACTATCGCTGTAGAAAGTAGCACCACACTTTTCTACACGACGAGGATGCCAAGACAGCGAAAACATAAGTATCAGTATCAGCTAAGCTTTCTACGCCTAAGTGACTTATACACAACAATCTGTGCCAGAACACGTTCCCGAACTCAGAAAAAGTTCCCGAACTTATTTTGTAGCGCTTGGACGAGTGGCGCCACCTCTTGTACTATGTTGCTACAGCCCTCTGTAGTGTCTGAGAATTTTTTCACTAGTTCATTAGTTACCGAGACAGACGTGCTTGAGTGAACGTGTGTTTAGTACCCCGGTGCAAGCTTAACGATGGATGAGAAATTTGAACATCGTGTCGCAATTAAATTCTGCTATAAACCTTAAAAAAACTTTCGTGAAAACGAAAAAAATGAGCGATTAGGCTTACGGTGAAGGTGTAGTGTCGCGTACAATTGTTTACACGTGGTTGAGTCTGTTCAAGAAGGATAAAGAGTCGTTAGAAGATGACGAGAGAAGCGGCCGGCTGTCAACAGCTGTTACCGACGAAAACGAGGCTCGCGTGCGCGCGCTACTGGAGCAGGATTGCCACATGTCTCTCAGAATGTTGGCAGACGAACTGAACATGAGCGAGAATAGGGTCACGTTGATTTTGAATGTAAAAATGAACCGCAGAAAGGTCTGCTCTCGATTTGTTCCGCACTTTCTCAGACCAGAGCTGAAACAAGCTCGCATTCAATGTTGTCAAGATTTTATCAAAACTTGTGACACCACTTCGGGCTTTCTAACCTAAATTGTGACTGGAGACGAGACTTGGTGATTCAATACGATCCTTCCATGAAGCGAAAAATCACGGGTAAAGACGATGCTCATCGCTTACTTCGACTCCAAAGATCCTGATACACAAAGAATTTGTGCCCCCAAACACCACCGTGAATGCTGCGCATTACGTAGAGGTGTTAAAACGTCTGAAGCGCCGGATTTATCGCATCAGGCCCGAGTACAAGGAATCGGGATCGTGGAGTTTGCTGGATGACAATGCGCCTGCTCATTCTTCGAACATTGTGAAACGTTACCTCGCCAAAAATCAGATCCCACGCATCAATCACGCTCCATACACGCCAAATCTGGCTCCAGCAGACTTTTTCCTATTTCCCAAGCTAAAAATGGCTTTGAAAGGACGATTTTTTGAAGATTTACCGAGCATTCAAGCGGCTTGCACTGAGCGTCTCACAGCGGTAACTTCAGAGGAGTACCAGAGAGCCTTCGAATCACTCATGGAGCGCTCAAATGAGTGTATATCTAGAGAAGGGAACTATGTTGAAAGTTAACTGGAATAAATTTCTTTAGATTTAAATTTCGATTTTTATTTCAAAAGTTCGGGAACCGTTTCCGACATACTGTGTATAACAACAACTATTAACATATATCGAAAAAAATACTTACTTTTGAATGTTAAAAAGTAAAATAGGCCTCTGCTAGCCTTAATGTCGGGCAATGGCTGACGCAATACTGTGAAACACAATCAGACGGGTACACTGCTCCTCTCTCTTCTTGCACCCTTCCCGGTATTCCTTTCGGATTCCCTAATGTGACGACTGTCACAACCGTACCCCTAACCTATTTGTGTTTGCAGATTCTCAATAATTCTGCTATACCACAAGATTTATCGGTTCTTAGATTACTTTTCGTTGCTGCATGTGCATATGTGTGGGTTATCTCTATTATAATTTTCCTGACACCATTTCAGGGTAAATGTTGTTATTTGACATTTAATTACTACGAAGTAATTACTATGAAATATGAAAAAAAATGTAAAATGCCTTTGATTTTCATATTGATTATGATTAAGTTTTCTGTTTCCATCGAATTTATTGACCCAGCTTGACCTACAAACCTTCTATTTGAAACCAACAAATGCATCATTAAAATGTCCTAGCAAAACAATAAACACGAGACACTGGAATCCATTCGACCGCATCATTATGTGGAAACTTTTAATGCATCAACCATTTCCTTGTCAAGCATAATTTCCGTCCTTTTAACCACAAAACTCTTTTGATCGAATTCAGGCATCTCGAATGCGATGTGAACTATATCATCAAAGGAGTGTGTACTTGTATGTGTTGTTAAATTGATAACGACACTGTTTGCAACGGTAACCTAAAAAGATACTCATAAACCGCACAATTATCAACTTTAGTCAACCAAACATACATTTAGCACATACCCACCATATTGTTGTGGTTGAATAAAATTTGTCCTGCGAAACGGTTCGTTATCGATGACATGAGTATCCATTGTCTTGACTTGACCTCTCCTCGGGCACACATTCAACCTCTATGTACTCGTACACTCAACAATGGTTTTACATCATTCCTCAGCAATTTTCAGTTTACCTACACCGAATAATCACTATAATATCGTTGTCGGATACTCTAATTTGTAATAACTAGGTTCCGAGGAGCTCGCTCAACTGCTCTCCTTCGATGCAAGTTCGCTTGTAAGTAAGTTCGTAAGAACTTTCTTACCGTAAATTGTTTTTCTTCTGCTTTCTACCACTGTTACTGTGTGCTGTAGCATTGTCATAGGCAGTCTTCCATACGCACAATGTCATCTTGTTTGCTTACTATGCTCCATAACATTGTACAGTTTAGTATAGTATGTGAAAATGTTTTCCGCAATAATATTTAATGATATATAATTAATGTGTGGAGTAACGGTTGGCCGATGTCGGAGAAAATGTTGGTCAGAAGGAACAGTTGGTTGCGTCTTGGATATTTTTGGACCAACCAGGCTTGGAAATTAGCTCAAATCATTTTGAAAATAATACACAAGGCTTTTATTTTAACATTCGATTGACTGTTGCTTCATTGCAAGGATATTCGGTAGCGTATATGGCTGTCGTTTAGGCAGACATGAATTGACAGTACCCACGTATTAGACATCGTAAAATATTGCTCAAATTCATCGTTGAATTGATGCATGAAACCATGCTTTCCCAGACTCTGAAATTTTCGAATAAAAAATTATTCGTTTCCACTTTGTTAAAAACCCACAAATCAAAAATTACAAACGCATATCACAACTTCGGATGGAGTAGATAAGTTTTTCATGATCCTTGCTTGAATATTAAATATCCTAAGGACGCAAAAGAATTTTTCAATTTAAATCTGAAATCTACTGAAAAGCAAGATCGTGCACAAAAGTAGTCTGCTGGTATGAACGTTTCGGAGATGACCAATAGTCCATTGAAAACGGTGAGCATTCTAGACACCTTTTTACAAGGGTGCGTTTGTGATTTCGCGGAACAGAGGAGTAGGTTTTAAGTTAATATTGGAATTATAACGCGCTCAATGACTCAATATCAGTATAAACAGCAAGTTTTATCTTGTGAAAGTCTGTAATCCTTGAAATATCGTCGATCAAACATCTCACTCCGAAGGTAAGTGTGACTAATGGCAAAAAACGAGTACCGCACTAACATCAAGTTCCTACCATACATGGAAAGTTAGTTGCAACCATACTGGAAGCGATGGCGTCTATTTAATGAGACTCTTGTCTGAGTAGTGGAGGATTACAATCGACACAATCGGTTTAAGCAAGGCTGCAGGCCCGGACTGCCCATAAGGGAACTCGGGAGAGTTCCCGGTTGGCCGCGCCACTGCAGAGCCGGTAAAGCCGTTCGGGATCGCGGCGAAAAAAAAGCCTTTGTTTACTATTTACGTCGGTGTTTAAAACTCAAATTCATTTGGTTCCGCGCCGTCCACTCAGATGGCAGCATCTACTGGACTGCCGTGCATACACTGCCACCTGCAATTCATGAAATAAAACTTCTGGCGTGCTGACGCCATTCTCTAAACTCATGTCAACGTGGACGGCCGGTTTTTTTAAATTCGCGAAACTATTTGTAGTATCTATAGTGTTTCGGGACGAAAAAGATTGACAAATCTGTAAAAATAATTTATACTCAGTGAACATCGCAACAACAGCCTACGTCCAGCATCAATCAGAAATAACACCCACGTCTGGCATCACCTGAGTAACCGCGCGCAACAAAAACACAAACAGCCGGTGCAGGTGGACACCGCTGAGACGAGATTACTAAAATTCAGTCTCAGCATCGGCTAGAGACACTTCAGACGCATTGGGAGAGATCTACAGTCTCCTTGCACACTTCCTGGACCAGCTGACGGTCCAACAAGATAATCGATCTCTATGTGCATTGCGTGACGCGTCACGACGCAAACACACTCATCGTACTTCATCCACTCATACCATACAGCCACTCGTGAATTCTGTGATTCTACGTAAACACTCAAAACTTTGTGCTTTGAACTACTGGTAATATTCAAATAATAATACCTCAATAATTTTATTGTAACTTAATGCCAGAGAATATATTGAAAATTAAATGAATATCCTTATTGTTATTATTATCCCGGCGAAAAAATAATAATTAATAGTAACAAGAAAAAATTACAGTGGGCCATTTCCTTCGCTTCGTTTTAAGTTTTGTAATTTTAATGGACCGCCTCGTGTGATTGGAATTGTGATTCAAACAGAGTTTGTGGTTTCGAAATGTCGAAAATAGTGAAAGCTGAAAATAAAGGTGGTGCCCATACAGCGAGGGAAAGAAAAGCAAAACTTTTAATGGATGCGGGAAAGGGTTGCTGCAAACTAAAAAATTTATTTCTGAAGAATGCTGTTGATGAGAGTGCAAAAAATATCCAGAAAAAGCGGTTGACCAGTTTTCCGCATCATGTTCTGCTTGGAACTTGTCCATCAATGCAGTAGTTAAAGAAAAAAATGATTCCCAGATCGCCTGTGATGATAATTATGACGATGATGATGATAATTTTCGCGAACCCGTTAATGATATCAATGGTAAGTTCTCGTGAATCATCGATCGTTATTATTTCTTTATCAAATGTTTTTTAGTTGGAGCACGTTTGACCTGGAAATATCATTTTTAAGGTAAACCAAAAACCCCTGCACCTATGCTAGCGATCGCAAATCCCAAAAACCAAAACAAATCACAAGAAGGAACGCCAGAAAATCAGGATTCTTGTACAAAAAAAAAGATAGGACTAACCGAGCGTGGCTCACGCTTGATTATAAAAGCACCAAAATTTTTTGGTCAGTTTGCTTGGCCTTTTCAGACCCATCTAAAAACAATTGTTTTACCAAAGGAATCTTCTATTGAAAGCACTTTCACCTTAGACTTAAGGAACATGAAAATAGCACTTGTCACAGAAGAAACATGGAGAAATTGTTCGCATACAAACTAAATCTGACCGTTGAAAATTGGATAGACCCGAACGTTAATTGGAAAATCCACAAAAATATAATGAATAATAGGTTCGGACACTTTCGGACGAAATGGAGGCTTTCTATTTTGGCTTTGAATTCGTGACACGATCAATTGCGGCGTCAATTATGAATTATTTCGGAGGATTCGGTGTTGTTTCGACTTGAGCAAATATGGGCGAAAACGGGAAATTGTTCAATGACAAACTGCTTCGGTAGAATATTCTTGATCGTGCATAAAATACAAAAGCAACAGATTCTCCATAGATCACGTACCGGCCTTCTCTCTTTTTCCAGTTAAAAATGGCATGAGTTACAGAGATGACAAGAGGGAAAGTATCCTCTCACCCTATACCCCCTCAATAATGATAACGTCAGTCAGTCTTTGGCAAAATATGAGGCAGCTCTAAAGAAACACAAAGACAAATATGTGTCGCTGAGTAGTGCATGACGTGCCTCTAGGTCTCTAGGGCTAGGTCGTGGCAACTTTGTAACTCTAATCTACTAAAAAATACTACTAATCTACTACTACTACTGCTACTACTACTACTACTACTACTACTACCACTACCACTACTACTACTACTACTACTACTACTACTACTACTACTACTACTACTACTACTACTACTACTACTACTACTACTACTACTACTACTACTACTACTACTACTACTAAAAAAACCTACTCATACTCTAATCTACTCTAAAAAATACTGAAAAAAAGACAAAAAAGTGTTCCATGTCAAGGGAAAAATATCGAGAGATGTTAGATGCAGGGATGTTCTCGATCCAAAAAGATACCTCTCAGGATATCACGTCACAGCAGCAAAGTTCGGTGATTATCAGATATGTTTGCAATAATCGAATTCAAAAGAGATTGTTGGGCATAAGAAAATCTGCAAGTTCAAGGGGTCACGGACTCAAAAATCTCGTTGTTGACATCCTGCAAAAAATATCATCGATGTCAAAAAATGTGTTGGCTTTTCCATTGATGGAGAAACAAGTATGACAGGAGAATATAAAGATTTTTTTTCGGTGGCTTACAGGTGAAGCACCAGAATTGGTCCATGGTCAAAAACGTTGTCAAAACATCGGCATAGTACCATTGCCCACGTTTTCAACATTTTCGATACTGTCCGCAGTAGCATCTCATGCGTTTCTTTGTTTGGTCTTTTTAATAAAATTGCGGTATTTTTCAAGGAATCTTACATTAGAATCAATACTTGGACAAATAGTTAATCTCCTTCAGATCACCGAAAGTTGAATTTCATGGAGAAACCAGATGGTGCGCTAAAGATGCATTATTGACAAAGATATTTGAACGAGCAGAAAACAGAGAGCAATTATTTTTCTTGACGATTGTAATGATGCTCAAAAAAATTGAAAATAATTCACGATCAAAACCAGACGTCCGATTAACATCCACGTCATGCAGAGAAGATTTGATGAAATATTAAATAATTCCTACATCCTTCCTATTCCGTAGTATATTTGGAATAAACACGCCGTTGTCGAATTATGTTCAGCTTAGTTAATTAGATATATAAAAAGCCTTCAATGTGGTATGAATAAACGAGGACATGCTAGCGGAACTGAGAGACAACTTTGAAAAAATCAACGAACAAGCAGACCAAATGGGCAAATAATGAATTCGCCAATAACTTCGGACTTTGAAATTGGACGCAGCCTCCCGGAAACTCAATATCGTAAGAAGGAAATCTTGTCAGGGGAACTGGGCCAAGATCAACCTATTCAAACGTCTATTGAACGTTATAAAGTCATCACCTTCTATGTCGCCATAGATAATGCCATTATGGCAATGAGTCGTCATTTCGATGCCAAAGAAACCTCACTTTATTCAGACATTACTATGCTGGATCCAAAATATTTTAGCAATATTAATGATCATGGATTATGCGACCCCGCATTTGTGTCACTAAGCTTAAAATTATTGCCCTTCACTGCCATGACTTCAACTGAAAATTTAGGCAAGGAATTAGTTCAGTTAGCGCAACAATGGGAAATCCTGTCCTCCTCCCTTCTGCACGACGCACAATTTCTAAATGGAGAAGTATCACAAGATAATTTCAACTTTTGTTTTGAATTCAATTCAAGCGCACAAAAAATAGTCCTTGTAAAAATTGTGCAATCAGGGGTTTGAGAATTTTGGATACTGATAGGCTCCTCTTGAACATATTCCCACTTATTGGCATAGCTTACAAGGAACAAAGGAAAAAATCCAGTTTGTCATTGTCACAAAATATTTTTCACTTCCCTTCCATTTATGAGGCCGGACTGACCATAAGAGAATTCGGGAGAGTTCCCGGTGGGTCAGACCTCTCCAGGCCGGTAAAATGTCAGAAATGGGCCGGTTCAAGCCAAATTTCTCACTTGACGACGCTCCACATTCCAGACGGCTGATCAAAGTAACTACTCCGGAAATTATTTAAAAAGTTAAAAAATTAATATCGGAAGATGCTAAACTAAAAACAGCTTGCAAAAAAAGTTGAAGTATTAGATACGACAATTTTTAAAATTAATCACAATCCTCTTGTCGTCACAACCAGAGTCCAAACAAGACACTATGCAGTGTCAAAAATAAGGAATATAAGGAAATAGGAATAGGAACAAATAGAAAGTCTAACGTGTCACAGTCAGCTGTCAAATCATGACAACAGTCTTTTAGAGCTCAGAAGGGAACTTGTTTACAGATAACAAAAATAAAGGCATCTACATAATCGGAGAATACTACGCTTCTATCTTAGACAAGTCGAAAGAATGTATCAAAGAAAAAAAAAGAAAAATGAACCGAAGGGTTTGTCCTTTTACACGTCAACGTGCCTATTCAGAAGTGTCACATTGCATTAGCTGCCCTGCACAAGGTATGTTTCGATATTTTTTGATCGCCCATCCTACAGACCTGACATGACTCGCAGTGATTATTTTCTATCTGATCTGATGTTATTATACCTAAACTTAAAAATTAGCTTCGCTGAAAGAAGTTTTCAAGCGATCAAAAAGCGAAAATCCAGTTTCAGCTTATTTTTCGGGCAAAGCCAAAACATTTTTTTATGAAGGTATGCATAAGCAACTGGCAATCTATTCAATTGCCCGGCAAGAGGGCTTAAAGGAACCCACCTCCGAGGTGGGGTTATTTAGGTCCCGGAAGCTCCGTCGGAGACGGGCGTGGGCGTCACTCCTCTACCCCAATAAGCGACCCCCAGCCCTTAGAGGAGATGGGCTGGCCTCGGAAGCGGGACACTTGCAACCTCTGGTGGATGCTTTGCCACCACCTCTCTGTAAACGCGTCTCTCTGTAAACGCGATGAATCTACCGCGAGCCCAATGTCGCGAGCTGTTCTCACCTATAGCCTAAATTAAGTTTTGATAAAATTTTAAAAATTCTAAATTGTGATTTAATATTTAATTTATTATCTATTAACCAATTTATTGATTTATTATTTATTAATTTATTATTATAATTTAAATTATGTAACTTATTGCCTATTGATAATTAATCCTAACACCTACTTATAATAAGTACAGCGGGGGCCCCCAGACGACTCGTGTTCGGATGCGATGACTCGTCGGACGGTGTTCTTCCCTCCTAGGCTTTTTTACTCTGACGATGTGCTTGACGCTCGTCCTCTCGACGGATGGGATCCAAAAAGTAGCCTTAGCTCCGGCTCGTCGGGCTTTTATTCCTTTCGCCCAACGGTCGCCCGCTAAGGTGATTGCCCGGTGAGGTGATCGCCCGCAAGGGGGAAACTCCCGGGTTCCGTACCCAGCACTTAGTGTAGCCGCAAACCCTTCCCAGAGCTTTTACGGCGATATTGTTGCTGCGGCGGTTGAAACGGAACAAAATTTTCCCCCAGTGCTCGATTGGCTGGCGAAATATCGCTGCTGGTTTCCCAGACTCCGCCTCGCCTTCGCTGGTCTTGGCGCACTGTACCGCGGCTGTATGCACACTGTACCGTCGGTTGCCAATCGCATGTTTTCTTCTTGTCCGTCGTCGCGAGCGTTATGGTTCCGATTATTAATATACTTTGGCTTCTTACCACTATCATGCTTATTGTGACTTAATTATAAATACATACAATTCATTAATAATAACAATATTATTTCTTTAATAGAGAACAGCCTATTTCTTATTTATATCATTTTAAATTCGATTAATAATTTGTCATTAATAATAACATTTCTTTCGGGGAGAACAGCTCGCGGGATGAGCAATAACCCACCGTTAAATTAATTCCTTCGCAAAAACAACAACAAAAAATAGGGTTGCGTCGTGTCGGCTAGCGATTTCACTGAGGAGAGGAGTCGACCCGTAACACAATATTGAAATAAATCTGTATTTTAATTCACAAAAAATTACCCTCCATTCCTCGAACTTAAAAACTAACCCCTTCGTAGGTGAAATTCCGACCGTCCTTAGAGGTGTTAAATAATAGAAAGCATATTGTAACCACTAAAAAGAGGAAAGAGGCAGTCCCGAAGAAGGTTGCAAGTAAGCAAATACAAATGCCTCATGCATGACTATATAAAGCGAGCTTTGCAAGATAGAGAGCTTTTAAATTAAATAACGCAGATGAGCAGAGCTATCGCGATGGATAACTTTCTAAGCTGAAACGTGTGCGTTAATCATTCTTCGGGTGCAAAAGCAATATGAGGATATTGATTCATACCTCTCCGCAGCTTTGTCTTTATGTCCTGTATCTAATAATGTTTTTTGGCACAAAAACTAATGCATCTGGAAAATTGGCATCGAATACAGCTAGCTTTTGAGTTCGTTCAAAGTATTTGAACTTTTTAGTGTTATCACTAAGTAGGCTGTACAGGATTCTACGTGAGTGTCCGTCAAACTTGATTAAACTAATTTTCTCCTCATCAGCTATTCAAATGTTCCGTTCTGTTTGTGGCTAAGCCAGAGCAATTATACCAAAAATTGTATCAACATATCAAAGATTTCCAAACGAGTAGTGTAACATAGGGTTATATATGGTTGACTTTTGTGGCCAATCACATCCAAACAGATGATAAATACATTAATAAATCATTAAAAACAACTGAAAAATGTGTTACCTTCCAATTTTATGATGAAAGACGAACATAAAACCGCTTTGCACTTAGAAAAAACTCATTGAAGTCAGATCTTCTGTTGATTTCACATACATTAATTAAAGCATATTATTTGCAAACTAACAACGCTTTTATTCGTGAAATGGAAAATTAACATCAAAATTTACATTTTCTATTATGAAATTCTTATTCGGTCAAGTTTGTATTGAAAAATTGACAGGCAGTTGACATTACAATGAGGAATTACGATTTGTAAAGGGGTGGACCCACTTTTTTTGAAGACTGAAATTGTTATGAAGTCAGTCTACGATTCGTACAATTTATTTTTAAACTATAAAATATAAAAAAAATTATCAGTACTATATACTAAACTATATAATATTACACTACATAACTTAAAAATTTGAAAAATGCTTATATTTAACGTTGCTTAATAAAATGAAGGTTGCTGAGGACATAGACTACTAAATTAATTATTTAAACATATTTCATTAAGTAAGTACAATCAACTGAAATCAACTGAAGATTTAATTTTCTCCATGAATTAACATTCCAGCCCAATGAGGTATAAATTATAGAGAGACTCTAAGCCCAGTTTTTTGTCCGTAATCACCAAAGTATATTGTCAGCGATTCACCAATACTTACTTAAAAATACTCATAGGCAGTATCAATAAATTTTCAAAAATTTTGTGATCTGAGCTATGGTTACAAACATTAAAATATTTGCTTCCTATAATTCAAGAACATATTTTGTTTTGATTTGCATGAAGTGTTCAAACAGCTATGAACATTATTTCGTCATTAAATTATTAAAATTACGAAAATATATCATTATATTAAGGGTCGAATTATCAAGAGATTTGTACTGTCATGTATCGACTTATTGGGAATGCCAACTTTACACGAATATTCCATACAATTTTGACAGATGCTCGACTTCGTATTTAATTTTGCTGGAGCCGAATGAACATGGAGGAAAATACAGTCTTTAGCTGATATCAAGTCGACATTAAGCTCATCAAACATATTTCAATCAATAATTCCGTTGTTAATGTCATTAATAAGAATATCCTTATGCTTAATGAGGATTATCAATGGTAAATATAAGCGTTTCTCATTATTTTAATGAACGTTGACTAAGTAAAGTGCATGATTCATAGACCAATTTCACGAAAATTTCAACATTCAAATAAAATTTGTGATCAAACTCTTAACAGAATTTGTTTTCTAACTGGAATATTAACTGACTGAATGTGGCATTCCATAAAAGCGCATACATTTGAATTAGAGGGATCTATCTATCTTTCTAAAAGGAAGTTTAGATACTATTACATCATTTTTATTTCGTTGCATTAGAACTCTCGTTTAAGACTTACATTTTGCCTACTTAAGCAGATAAGTAGGAAGCCGTTAAGATTTTCAATGTCCTATATAGAGGATGTCTCACAACCCTGTTTGAATTTTTTGTTTGTATTCCTTTGACTACCATCCCGTTTTCATTCGGCATAATATGGCACAACATAAACTTTTAATTGCTGCTTGTTGCCACTAAGAGTACGTTAACGATTCGATGTTAGGATGTGATTTGATTCCAGCATGATCATGCAGCGTAATAGCAAGTCGTTCTATTTGTATCAAAGTTCACAAAGCACTTGATTCCAAAAGCTAGAGACTCAAGCACGATTCGGGATGTTGAACCATCGAAGAAGACGACGAATCTCGACGCATACGGACCACAGATTAAAACATAGGTTAAGCAGCAAAAAAGCGATCAACAAAAAGTTCGTTTCCGAATTCACAACAGAAAATTGTCAATGTTTTCAGTTCATAAGGCTTACTTTGCTCTTACTTACATACAGGCTTACTTACATTATGCAGATTTAACCTTGTTTTTGTACAATAAATTCATTCACTCGTATAAAATAAAAGCAAGCTGAAAAGATTTAAGGATCAACAATTCTATTTGAAATCCGTTTGTCGCCGCTCGAAACATATCAAACATATCAACTCACTTCAACCAACACATCCTTCATTACCGATTCTAACATGAAAATATTGACACGTGCATATTGTCACCAAATAATATTGAGAATATTCGTCAAAATCAATTACATCCCAATTTGCAAACGAAGGTACAGGAAACTGTCATAATTGCATCTAAAATACTTTTCTTCGTCAAAATATTCAAAAGGACTGAACGGCTCAACTTCTCCTTATCGTAAACTAAGGCATGATGTGCAATACAACACCCTGCGGCGGATGACATTGAGTTCCGGGATCCTAAAAAATCCAATGCTCTACAGCCTTTCCTCGCTCCTATTCAATTGGATTATGCATTTAGTGTTATAAAAAAGGTTTTTTTGTCTAATCCTTCGACACACCCACCTGATACGCCCACCTGAGAGACCCTTCTTGATCTCCATGCTAATCGGGATGAAATTTTTCAATAGACGCGCATTCATTCATTCCTTCCGTCGAGCATACTTTATAGAAGGAACACGTTTAAAGGAATAACATTGGCACTCGGGAACCTTGAATCGATGCATGAAGGATGTGTACATGTGAAGTGGTCGCAGCACCCGATTCAGCAGAGGGATGCAGTGCAATGTGACTGGTAACGCCAACATACGATGACGACCATCTGCACTTTAATTATATGGTTGTTTCCGTGAAGTATGGGACATTTATACGCAGTTGTATCCTTGGATATTTTATCCGATTCATAGTGTTGGGGGTTGGATGGTAGCACGCGCTTTACCGGAAGTCGCAAATTCATCAACGACGTAATGAATTGCATGGCATTAGGGTCGGTTGTTAATCCCAAATGTTTAAAATGTCGTCTTGTGCCTGTGTATAAAACCGAAGGATGATGAGCCTGATATGTGCTTTTCAGGTATGTGCCATGGAATGGATCGGAGTTTTCCGTATCAATATATTCAATTACAAAGAGAGAAAATGGAACGAATGTTCGCTTAATTGTTCTCAAGCGGAATTTCGAGTCGTCTGTTAAGGAAGTGATTTGCTTTCGTATTGAAGTATATTGGCAGAGTTGGAAAATTTACAATTTCTACTGTTAACATTATAATCATTAAGTGTAATACTACAAATGAGTAAAGCAAAATTTAAATGAATTCTTCTGATGCCTTGGTTAAGTTCTCAACATAAAAAAGAGACATCATAGTGCCAATAATCGCTTTACGATGTCTTTTTGCAAATTCTCGAATCACAATAAAATCAAAGTATTTAATTTTAATAGCCAAAAATATTCCAGTGAAAATGTATAGTTGTCAATTTTAAAATATGTATTCGGACATGTACCTGTGGCGTAACATGAAACATGTAACTTGCAAGCATTTCAGTGCGATCCCGATGACAAACCTCCAACTTAATTATTATTATGTAAATTAAAAATAATTATCCATAAAAGATGAAATATGTGCTGTTTTTCGGTGGAATGCTAGCAGGCATAAAACTGCTTCGCAATAACATAGAATCGTCAGAACCACTTTCCCTGAACCAACACGCATACTTCTCAATTAGAAAAAGCATAAAAACACTAAAACATTTGCTTATTAATACATGAATCGTAAATTTGAACACTGTTTACAATATTTTTTTATCACGCTAATGTTCGTCTGGATTCGTTTTTCGAGCTTTCCGGTTTGTTTTTTAAGTTCCGTTAAAAGATTTGTTGTACGTGTGAGAAGGTTCATACTTCCCAGCAAACAGAACGATCAGGCATATCAGGCTAATGCTTAACCAATGATTAGTATAAGCCTAAGTTAAGCCTTTCCATGAAATATTCAGTTTCAAGTTGTGAAGTTGAGAAGATAGGACGTGCGCGAACACATTTAAGGTCAGTGTCAATGAGTCAGCAGGAATGCGACCAAGGATTATCAGGGTATGTGCGAATTGTACTGGAACGGTGAATTTGAAGAGTGTGATAATGAAAATTGAGTGACAACTATCTTGAGTGAACGATAATTTTTGGATAAGTGCATTTTGCGCAGCGCAATCACGGCTTTCAGATTGGCAAAGTGGAAGAAAATAATTAAGGATAAAGTGTGCAATTTTATATAGCTTAAGTGTGATGGCTGCAAATACCTTTGGATATTCGAAATGCCACTACCAACGGCTTGTACAGCAGACGAGGCAAACACTTTTTGACAGTAATAATAATTTCGAGCGTCAAACGAACAATAATAGAGAATTGCCTGCCTTTAATTCAAATAATTACAATTTCATTATTGAAGACATTCAAGACAGGGATAACATTGAGAGTTTAAGTGATTTTAACAGTGAATCGGAAAGTTCGTTCAAAGAAAAATTGGTAAATTAGATGGTGACCGAAAATATTTCACTCCATGAAAATATTTCACCATGAAAATGCGACAGTCCTTCATGTTAACATAGCCATTCAAGCAAAGATGAGCTAAGACACTGAGGTTTATTTTGCATAAAAACTTCGCTCTTGTGGGAACCGATCACCATAAAATGACAAACCCCACTAACCAAAAATTCTTTGTCAGCTGTCAATTCAGTTGTTACTATAATTGTGGTAACAATATTATCAATTATAAAAATAACCAGCTCTGATTTTGCTAGGGAACTTCTGAAATAGAACATCACTTGACGGAAGGCCCGTTAAACACAACAGCCATAGGTGTTTCGTAACTGGATAAGAAGGACCGGGTTATCTGGCCCAGACTAGATGGAAGTAACATACCGGAAAGAATAGGAAGAATGTATTAAAACAGGGTGTTGTCGCAAGGAAATTGGGGATATAGTGGATTGGATGCCAAGTAACTTTTAGCTGGTATACTTAACTCAAAGTTGAATGGAAAATCAGAGGAGATATTAGTCGAGGATTGATTTCAGAATGAACTTTTAAAAAAATGAATGATTAGGTTGATGTCGGATCTCAATGTAAAACTAAGCATAGATTGTAACACTCAACATAGGACCAATAGACTATTTTTTAGATTCTGGACGGTATTTGTTGACGGTATTTGGTCTATCTGGCTGTGCTCCTTGCAGCATTAAATTAAGTAACAGTGTAAGTTTACAGTGACTGAATGGTAGTTTGAGTCATAGTGGCAAACAATGACTAGCCCAAATGCTGATCTAGATATAGTTTTGACTAATAGGGTCTGATTCCCATGGTAAAACACAATACAGATTGAACCGTTGGGGAGACACAGGTAGAAGAAAAAGCTAGGCATCGCTCTTGACAGAAGTGAGGTCATAAGCAGAAGTAACGTCATGAATGGTCATAAGTAGCTATAAGACATTTTTGGATATTTAGGATACATCAAGTAGCACGTCTAGTAACCTTGAACTAGTAATTTCAAGGCTGAGTCGTACTTAATCCGGAAACTAATGTTAGAATCCTGCTGAACTATGAGAAGACACTGACAAGTAGTCGTTTCAGTAATGTGAAACGTAAGTCAGACGGTGTAAGACACGATCGGTTATATTTTCAGGAAAGACTTGACCTCATCAAGATTTTGCAAGGTTCGTCTTAATTTACCCGAAGTTGTTCACCCACCGTAGATATCAGGAATCGACAAGGTAGTGATTTTCAGTAGGTAGCCATTAAAATTTTAACAGCGGGTTTATCTTCCAATTTTTACTATAGTTTGCTGGAAGAATAGCGAAAAGCCTAGTAGTTACGATGGGTTGTTTTGTTGATCCACGTTTAGGATTTTAGTTCTTAACTTAATCGAAAGTATTTGATATCAAAAAAATAATACCGAAATGACCCTTTATAGTGTTGAATAGTCAAATAGAAGAAAACATGAACTATTTTCTTGGCGTGAAACTTGTTAAAGATGCCAGAAAACAGCTTAAGCAAAAATGAACTGAACATGTGCTGAACAACTGCACAACACGCATGTCGTTTCAATGTTGCTAATCTTCAACGCCTGCTGCATTCACAAAAGAACAATGCGCTGAAAACATTTATGTTAAGCTACGTTTGTGATATGCAGAACTAATATCTTTGAAAGGCGAATTCTAAGAAGCATAATAGAAACATTCTGCCAAGAAGATCAATGAATGATAAGGTATACCTTCTCCACGTCGATACCTCCTGATCCGACCATCAAACTGCGAAAGCTCCAATGCATTGGGCCTGTGCGCGAATAAACTGGTTACGCTACGTCATTTTTGATAAATACCAAAAAGGTCTCCCAAGCACAGGTTGACAGCAAAATTTGGGAAAACCAGAAAGCACTGGTCGGGCACGTTTAGCGTGGATGGTGAATGGCTTCTGAGGAACTCCAATTGGAGTACGCGTTTCGTGAACCGAGGCTGTAAGAGGTATCACGTAAGGGAGGCTAAGACCCGCGAGGGTTTGTACTACCCCGACCACGACGAGTTTTTAACATTCATTAAGAACGTTGTTCTTGGATTTGCATACTTAGTTTCGAGAGGTCGTGTGGTCATACAATTGGCTTGTTTTCTTGGTCCTTCAGATCCAACATTTTTGTTTTCCTTTGAAGTAGCTCTCATACTTATTAAAACACGCTCTTTCGGTTAACGACTGACACTTTATTTGTCACAACAAAACATTACATGAATAAAATAAAGATGGCACTACTAGTCTTACAGAAACAAGCGGTCTCAAACCTCAAAGTTACGAGTGCTGGACAGCGAACATTAAGGAATCATGAGGTAGTTGCGAAAGGCAATAACACTCGCGGAGTGTTATCATTGGGTTTATTATTAATAGATTTATTAAATTATGCCAACTTTAATAAATAGTATATTCAATAACGAAATTTTGCATACATAAAAAACTATGAAATCTATTATATATTCATATATATTCATATAATAAAATCCTAAAATGATTCGAAACAAAAAGAACGAATTAAAAAATATCATTTTTACTACATATCATAATTTTTGCTACTTTATTGGCCAATTACGTTGAAAGTATTTAATAATAATCATTGGCCTGAGAACAACAATATTTAAAGAAACATTCGTCATCTCGTAACGATATTCACGTTACCATAACTTTTGTCTTTCTGTCATTAACACTGGGAACCTTACATTTGAGTGAATTCAAAAGTTTAGTTTGTTGCTATTTTTCGGCTATAATCGCATCTAATGACTTAACCTCGTTGCAATAAATCGTAATCAGTCTCTGTACGCCGAATGTATACACAACAACTGGCATGAGTAATCGACAATTTGTAATGTCATCTGCATAAATCAAGTCTATATGTTGAGTAAATTTTATTGGTAAAGAACATGTTGTTGGCAATACTTTTAAATTCGTCGTTTGATAGCTGTCATACATTTCACAGGAAGTTAAGTTTGCCCTTTTTAATTGACGCCCGAAAAACTTTTTCTATTTGTGAAGATTTTTTTCAAAAAGAAACGGTTCTTTTCTAGAGACTCGTCGCGTACTCTGTCAATTTAATGGGCGACATAATTGTCCATCAGAACGTTCATTAAACATGGATCGTTTCCGCGCCAAGTTTGCTCATACTGAGAACACGCATCCGTCCAAACGTCGTAGTATAAATGAAAACCCAAGTGAGTCCATTCGACATTTTGTTAACAATTAAACCTGTGCCCATCCATATTATGGAAGATTTTACGGAAGGATATTGGTTCCCGAGCATCTTAAAAAAACTTAATTTAGCATTGCGGGTCATTTCTAGTTTATTAGCAAAATCAATAAAACAAAACTGCTTCATTTGGAGTGATAAACAACCACAAGCGATTGTTGAAATACCATTACATCCGAAGAAAGTCACGGTTTGGTGTGCTTTTTGTGCCAGTGGAATCATTGGGCACATATCTTTGAAAATGCTGCTGGGAACAACATCACAATCGATGGTGATCACTATTGAGTCGTGATCAATGACTTTCAGGATCCAGAATAAACTCCCCGTAATACAAGGGACTTTTGTTTTCAACAGGATGGCGCGACATTCGATACAGCTGCAACTATTGACTTATTGAAAGACATATTTGATGAACGCATTATTTCTAGCTTTTGTACCTGTAATGTGGCCTGCAAGATCTTATGATTTAACACAGCTGGACTTTTGTAGGGATACGTCGAATCACACTTCTACACCGACAAATTCGAAAAGTATCACAATATGGAAGACAACATTGGCCGCGTTATAGGCAATACCTTAACAATTATTGATTAGAGTTGTCGAAAATTAGACATCTTGTTAGGACCTCTTGTTTTTCCAAGTAAAAACCCATTTTGTGGCAATCAAAACTATCAAAAATCAAATGAAAAATTTTGAATTTAAATAAATCAAAACCTCTCAAAAAAAAACTCTTAATAAAATATAAGGTATTTTCTGCTTCTATGTGTCGATGTGTTTTTGTTGCCAATTGACAATCATCAAATCATCGTCAAACTTTATAACGAATACAACAAAAGTGTTTCTCGCAAAGTTTTTGTAGATTTGGGGAGGTCATTACAGTTCAGTGATAAAATGCTTTTATTGAAAAGGATTGAACATTAATTAAGTCGAAAACAAAGATGGAATGAAATTAAGGCGTGACTTGATTCGATCTTTGACACCTACAAATTATTGAACATACGAATTTATATTTGATTGCACTTGTGATTTTGATTAAGGCTAATGGGACCATAAAAATAAAGTGAATACTTAACAAACTAGTGGAAAAATTTGGATGGTCTGATAACCAATTTTATAATAAAGCTGAAACTATATACTAAATATAAGCGGTAATTTTATACCAACTTTTATATTATACTATAATATGAACCTTGTATATTTAACATTCCACGGTTGGAGAAGCTTTCCGCAAAAATGATGCTCTGCTTTTTTATTGTAATTGCTGCATTGATTCAAATCAATGGGAAAAATTCAAAAATATTATCATCATATATCATCACTACATAACCGACTTTATAACCGACAACATATCATCATTACATAACCGACTCTTAAAGACCATTGATGGAATGAGAAGGGCCCGTACTTTAGTCTGCCAAATAAAAGACGAAGTCGAAAATCGTGTCAAAGTACATATTTCCGCAAAAAAATTGACTGAAAAAATTGGAAAAACATAGTCACACTTGGCTGTTAACATAAACTGTTAAAACTGTCAACTGTTAAAAATTAACAGCGGGGCCATACTGGAGAAGAGTAGCAAGAGAAAGATCCCAGTGGAAAATGTTCAAGAAGGCCTGTGCCATGAGACACACTGAGCTTAGAGACATACTATAACAATACGAAGTAAAACAAATAAAAAGCTCAGGATGATGAGGCTAGATAGAGAGGTAGATAGAATCACACTTGCTTATCAGGTGTATGCTGGTGTCAGGTGTAAATTTTTCGCGGTTTTTTGGCCTAAAAATACCCATTTTTAGGAAAAAAAATTTTTTTAATTTAAAAAATTGGCAATTGGCTTCTACATATTTTGCCCATTATTCAGATAATTTATGAATACCATGCCAGAAAAAAAGCTTGTCTTTTGTGGCAAACCATTCACCGAGTTTATTGATCTTACCCATTTCCCGTAAACGTCTGCTGATCCTTTCCTGTAACTCATGCTTCTGCTAATTATTGTTGAGCGTCAGTTTTGTCGCCATCCACTAACTCCTACAATTCCTCGTTTTCGGATTTTTGCGGCCAACGAGACCACTTACTGTCTTTCACATTGAAAGACAGTGACACTTTTGAATTGTCGAAACTGAAATTGTCTCGGTTTCCTAATTGATGGAGCGTCCATGATATGTTTTCTCAGCAAACAATGACCCTCAACAGTCCTTTCAGTTAAACAAGAAAAGCAATGCGTACAGCAAATACTCCTTTTCAAGGACAAAAATCGACATGATTAATCAACACGATAAAGCAAACACGCCAGTTTTGGCGAACTCTGCTTGCGTATGTTTGTAGCTAAACGTCAGATCGAAATGGCTTAAATGCCAAAAAAATAACATGCGTACGTTTCGCTGGTGGCATCTCTTATTAAAACCGGAGAAATCTTATGCACAGCCCTAGTAAAACAAACTAAACGTATTAATTCCTTAATAAATCGTCAAATGCATTATCGAAACTATCGAAAAACTGCAGGAACTTTCAAAAAATCGGTTCATCATCCCCCGAATGCGGTGATTTGCGCCATGATGACTATTTCTAGATTGAAAAGTTGCAGGAATGGCTTGAGAAAATGAGATATGCATAGATAGATAGCTTAAAGTCGAATTGGAAGTTGACTCATTTGCATAGAAAATGTATTGAAGTGTTTAATAGTTTCTTAACTCGGTGTATCAGGTAGTAAGAAATCCTTGTCTTGAAAACGTAGATTTATAAATATATCTTAAACAAAAAAAAAAATCATAAATAAAATATCTAAAATTATTTTTTTAGTTGAATCAGGCAATTATCAAGCATGTGTAATAAATATGAATTCAAAATAATCGCCTGTTTCCGATATAAATATCAAAAGATATATTAACCAATTCACTCCGCATTAACAAACCATAAACATTGGCCCATTTCAAAGCAGAAATCATTTATGAAATATTACATTGACTTTCACAATCCATTAAAATTAGACCGTGATAAAACATCGGTGGCGCCAACAACCACTTGCGTCCCAATCTTCGGCTTTCCTTTATACCGAAATCCTTAAAGTTTCCTTTTTTTGAGTGAAATTTATGAAAAATAATTTCATCGGCATGTGAACAAATCCTAATTCCTTTTCCGAAACAAAAATCAACCATAAAACGGACCTCAAATCAAAAATCCACCCTCATCACATTTAATGCGTGTTAAATTCTTCAAGAAAAAGTCATAGAGTTCTTTTTATCTCACCGCCCTAATTATAGCTATTGATGTCCTTTACATGATCGATGTAGATGCGATCAAAACCGGAAGATCTACCTACGATTTTTTCAAATGTGTATGGCAAAAGAAAACGCAGAAATCTTCCGTAGCTGTTGGTCAAGATAAATCGTTGAGTCCTTAAATTGTCTTGTGTATAGAAACCGACTTTGACCGCAACAAGAGAATTTGTATGAGGAATGACCGTATCCCTTTTTATCAACAATTTAGTCAAGCAGGAATAGAAAAAAAGTTCTTACAAACTCAAGGCGTTGAACACCATCTCAAACACAGTTCCGGCTATTAGATAATGAAGATGTCATTTCCTTGAGCTGGACAGTAATTGACTATCACAATTCAATTGCACCGATGGATAGGTCGTACAGTTTGATAAAGGACTTATGTCTGCATTCTCAATACATAAACGGTGTACACAACCCAGTAAATATAAGCGACCGATAGAAAAAATTGCATAAAAACTGTCAGTTAAGATATAAATGCATTTTTAATGGGCACCTGGGAGCTGTGGCTTTAATTGAATGAATAGGCAAAGGATATTATCTGGTTATTACGTGACTTGACAAGAAAAAAAGGTTAGGGGTTTTTTATTCAAGGATGGAAAATTAAATGCAACTGTTCAATTCACAGACAACAAGAAAAGATGAATTGGCAGGAAAAAGTCGTCACCAAATGTTGCGAAAAAGGAAAACGGTTCTCATTATACCCAAATGATTACTATGGAGCATATGAAGGAAATTACGTTAGTTGTTGTAGGAATATATGAATGTCACACATATTTTGTTATTGCGTGATCAGAAATTATGTTAAAATATATTTTTAATCAATTTCAGAAGTTTTGGTACATCAATTTTTCCATTTTCACTTATAACATTGTAAGTGATTTATACCCTTGCTAAGCTAACTCAGTGAAGACTCATGGGTGCGAAACTAGCTTGAGCTCTTATCAACTTTCTCCATATTTTCAATGCCATCAAGTCTTTCGTTGTAAATCACTCTCAACGAATTTAATACATGTAAATAATTATTTTTGTTCTTTTACATTTGTTTCATCACTCACATGAGAGAACACACAATTAGGAGACACGTGACTATACTGTTAGACACATACATATGCCAGATGAAGAAGTGAAACGCTGTCAAAATATTTATTAGTTAAAACCCGCTTTAGAGATGCAACAGAAAAGGATATCTCGACTGAGTAGTCATATGAATCGTTTGGAGGCGGCAATCCTGCAGTTGCCCCAGAGAAACAGCACACAGGTTCAACGAAAAAGGAATGCAACTCAAACACAACATAGCTATCAAACGGTACACTTGTAACGAGGTGCATTAACCAAACATGCTATAAAGACATCCTAACTCCAAAAAATTTAATTCGCCTGTACAGAATCCCCAAAATGAAAGTTCGCTGTGAGTCGAATGTTGCATAGGAGGTCCGCTTACTATCTTTCTTTTGATAACTCTTCTCAGCTGTTCGGAGAGACAACTCACTTACTGGAACTCTCATCACGGAGAACATTCGATAATCAGACGTACAGTTAGTAAGAGTGGGTCTGCAAAAAACTATGGCTACTAAAAATTCGGTTTCCAATGTTGCGCAATAGATGTATCTACTATCGTCTCTGAGTTGGAAGCAACCATAGTATGCACGTAACCAAAGTAGGTTCAAATGCCGTACGTAACAGAAGCAAAATACATATGCAATTCGATGGAGTTCGTAACGAAGTCGGTCAAGTAAGATTTGTTAGTGAATAATGATCCCAACCTACCAAAACGCAACTTTGCGTATGAAGTCACTACGAAAGTTAGAAAAATAATTTTAAGTCCATTTTCAAGGCGAAGTAGTCGGAAGGCTGAGTTCAAAAATGTGTGGAGATGTCACATATGACAGTTCACAATCAACCATTGCTTTATTAGAGCATTAAATACTGTAGGACTCATAAACGCAAATTTTGTGTGATGATTTCTACAACGATGTGTTGTGTGAATTATTTGACGAACAATCTGTATCCACTTGTTTAACGCTGCGTAAACTGGCATGGGCGGGCCTTGTAGAAGGAATGAATGCAAATCAGCTGTCCAAAAGGACTGGGAAGAGTAGAGTGTAAGGCAAACGTCCAGCGGGAAGACCGAGAATCCAATTGGGATTCTCATAATAAATAAAAATAAAATGGACATAATAAAAACTAACAGCCGATGATTGTTGGAATTCACCAACAGGAGAACGATTACAATCGTTAAATCATAAAATCGTGAATTCATAGCAATTAGAGGATGTGAACTTGGTAGCTGAAGCCCGACTTGGGCTGTCGCGTCATGAATGATGATAATCGTAGAACTCAAGGTCACATCACTCTTTCTCCCATGAGCACAAAAAAATAGTGAGATTGGAGCAACGTTTTTCCCATTTTAGGCATTCCCGCTTCTATGACGAAAACGTCGCTTGAGAAACGAAACTCTTGAAGAAACAAATAAATACCTACCGATACTTCATAAGCACAAATTTAGACAAAAAATTTTTGAGAAAGGAACAAATATTTCTCCTTCTCCAACATAGCAGAGGTCCATATGTGTGTATTGCGGACGAGGATTTCAACATCCTCTTTATTTTCGTGATTGATTTCATCTTTACAAGAGGTAATCTTTCTGAAAAATAGGAAGACGCTTAAGAAGACCGAACTATAACGGTCGAAACTCGATTACGGAAAATTACCACGCAAAATCAATAGGAAAGTCTTTCATTTTCATCCCCTTATATTTAACATAAAATTTCAACACCAAAGAAATGAGCAATATAAAATTTTATTATTTACTCCTCAACTTTGATCATCCAAAAATAATGAATACTAGACTTTAAGTGTGTTGGATTGACGATCGCGCTCACATCTACACTTACAACAAGTACTTTATCAAAACCTCAAAATAGGTCGACTTGAAAGCGGCTTGTTATCAGCTGACTGTTGCTGTTTCGTAAGAAGCAGCCGTGACTTCTTTACTTGGCCATTTTGGCCCGAGTTTGGGCCTCTAATTTCAAAAACAATGGAGCCGTTGCAATTCTGGTCAGCGAGCTCTCCATTGTGCGCAAATAGAAGTTCTAATAGGTCTACAGTTGATGTAGTTACAATTGACGAATACTCATCATCAACAAAAACAAAGACAAGCAAAATCGACTAAGTTATATGAACCTTGAAAAGGATGAATGTTAAATAAAAAAAGAACCCAGCAGACTTGAAAAGAGGACAGCGTTGAGCTCTTCGTAAGTTTCAGTGCACCCGATTACTTCCATATTCCGTGCCTTAAAGGACATCTCTTTCTAAAGTTCCATCGCATCCTTCAACCAACGTCATAGGTAAGACATAGTCTGAGGAAGCTGACACTTAATAGTCATGAAAAGTTCCCGTTATATTCAGTCAAGCCGCAGTTAGAACAAAATCTTTCCGTCTGTAATAGGGATCACGCTTAACCGTTTTTCTCTAGGAACGACATGTGTCGAGAAAAGGCCGGAAAGAGCCCTAAAGGATCAGGTTGCTTTAGTGTTCAAACAGCTTACTCGAAACGAAAACAAAAGTCAACGATACAGCCCCGTACAAGAGCGTTCTACCGTTTTACCGGATTCTGAAATATCTGCGCATCAGAATTGTGTAAGGGCGATCAAGGGGAAGGACGGAGGGCAAAGAACACTTATTTTTCCCTCACTCGCTTATGAGATATCTCTCTGGAATTTCTAAAGAGTATGAGAAATTTTCGATCTGATAAATCCCCCTTGTTAACCGGGCGAATCTGATTCCCAAGGAAACACAGCATCCAATTGAGGCCAGAACTTGATAGAAACCAGCAGAACTCAACTGAAAGGTCGGGTAACTTCACGAGGAAGTGATAAAAACAATGCAGCATCGTTGAGGAAACTATTCAGATCGGCAAGAGAACAATTTCTATTAAATGAAAAGACTTAAAACGTACCGTGCACTGCAAAAAAGATTATTTCTAATTGCGAGAAAAGTGAATCAGAAAGTAATGAAAGTCCTGAATCTTTTGCATCTTCAAATAACTCTCGTGGTCCACAACAACCCATTTGAAAGTAAGATTAACCCAGGTGGAAAACTGTGCTGGTCAAAATCCAGGAATAACCTCTAAATACCCAGATGCCAACCTGGAAAAACGTGTGCACATTTTTGAGTGAGCGAAGTGGCTCGAAAATGTCAACTTGATAGAAACTTAGGATATCTACCAACCACAACTGTCTCAATGAATTGCAGACCGGATAAGTATCTGACCCACATCAACCCCAACAGTGTATGACCTTTTAGTCCTCCGTACCTCGTTCAAAATTAAACCCAAGGGCTTTACCAAAATTCCAAGAGTGGTCAACATGCAAATAACGAGAAATCAGTTCCAAAAAAATTAATTAGTTCTGTTTACCTTAAAGACCGACCACAAAAAATTGTCGAGGACAACCTGGCACTAACCAAATGTGCATAACATCTAGACATCGTCTTGAATGGTCAGCTGTCGTGCAAACGCAATACCGCGGAAAGATATATAAAACAGGTTAGCATTTTTGAACTCATGTAAAAAATTCTTAAACCGAAACTGGAAAGTAAGGTCTAAGATTCCGATCCAAAATTCGTTTTCGAACCTTTCGATTATTCAATTTCAGATTGCATTATTTTCATGTAGAAAACACATTGCATAGAACAAATTCAATTAAAAAATAGACATAAAAAAAATTGTAAGACTTTTTAATTTAAATTTCGCGCGAAAACCCATTCGTCTGTGACATCTGTGACATCTGTGTCATCTCAACAAAACATCGAAATAATCGTTAGTGTTTAGTATACTTTCCGAAGTACAAAAATTGCATTCGGCGATTTTTACAATGAATGAAATTATTCAACAAAGAAGTGCCATTAATTTTTGTGTGCCAAATCAAATTTCTGGTGCCGAAACGTTCATCATTTTACAAAAAAGCCTTCGGTGATAATTGTATTTCGCGAGCTAGTATTTTCGATTGATACAATTTGTCCAAAGAGGGTTGAGAACGCGTTGACGACAAATCACATCCAGGACGGTCATCAACATCAACTGATGATCAACACGTCAATAAAATCAAGGAATTTGTGCTCGAGAATCGACGATTAACAGTCAGAGACCTTACTGGCATCGTTGGAATATCCGAAGGATCAGTGAAAACCATTTTAAAAGATCATTTGGGCCTAAGAAAAGTAAAGCCTCGATTGGTTCCAAAATCACTCAATTTTTTTGACAAACAGCGTCGCTTTGACGCCTGTGAAACAACGCTTTCGGACTACCAGGATGTCACGAAACGTATCATAACTGGCGATGCGCCTTGGATCTATGTTTACGACCCGGAAACAAATGATCAATTGGCGAAGATTATTGATTATTGATCAATCAACAATCAACGAAATATCGTGCCAGAGGTGAGCCGAAATCGAAAAAGCCACTTCAAAGCAAGTCAAAAATCAAGGTCATGTTGGCAGTTTTCCTCGATTATCGAGATGTGGTGCACTCCGAATTCCCTCCGAACGGCCCAACTATCAACAAGGAGTACAATTCGAGTGTTATGCGTCGCCAAAAATTCAATCAATATTGTTCCATAACCACCGTATTTGCCTGATTTAGGATTGGAAAAAAACCCTTGGTACAAGTGTATTGGGTATATATTACATATTACTTGGGGGGGGCGTTTGCAAGGAGACATACTGCAAACACCTTCTTTTTCTGACGCATTGATCCACTACAATACTCACCAAATGGATTGAACGCAAAAAGTTGATCCATATTTACAGCTGGTGATTTATCAGATTCCTAGTTACTAGTTTCAAGAAGAATACCTCAACCCTTGTCAATTTAGCAGTACGATAAAGCTTCCGATTTGATTTATACAATCCTTTCAAACTGGTTTTAAGTTTCCTGTACAGACGAGTGTGTGTAAGATAGCATTTTCTTTCAAAAACTCTTAACATTTCCACCATACGTACAATATTTCAGATCTGACAAACAAATTTCAAAATTGGTCCAACACGAGCTTTCTAGCAGATATTTTCAGAAAGAGAAAGAATATTCGAAAGAACATTAATACTTTTTGAATTGAACTTTATATTTATATTAGGTGTATAAATATGAAATGCGGATTTCACTAACAGATGGCATAACCATTACATATGATTTGTGTCGGGGATAACTATTATGGCATTTTGGAGGGTAAACATCTGTCAACAAATTCCAGTATGTCATAGGTTTTGACTGTACAAACAACATAGTTTTTTTCGCTTCAAAAATGTGGAATGACGTGCCCGAAAAAGAGGTTTTGCGGGGAAGTCTAATAACCTTCTTTCATTTGAAGAAAACGGCAGCAAAAATTTATCGATTGTTAGTGGAAGCATATGGTGAACATGCCCCAAGCCAAGACACTTGTGAACGATGGCTTAAAAGATTTCAAAGTGGCGATTTTGATGTCAGCAACAAAGACCGTGGAAAACCACCAAAAAACTTCCAAGATACAGATTTGCAAGCATTATTGGATGAAGACAACACATAAACTGAAAACAGTTGGCAGAAGCATTGGAAGTTACTCAGGCAGCCATTTCACAACGTTTAAAAGCCACGGAAAAGATCCAAAATGCTGGAAAATGGGTGCCGTATCAATTGAAAGAAAGAGACATCGAAAAGCGAAAAACCATTTGTGAAATTTTGCTTGCCAGACAGAAAAGAAAAGGTTTTTTGCATTGGATTGTTACTGGCGATGAAAAGTGGATTTATTTCGACAATCCCAAGTGGAAAAAATCATGGGTAGACCCAGGCCAGCCATCAACATCACAACCAGTCCGAAATATTCATGGAAAGAAGACTTTGCTGTGTACTTGGTGTGATAGTAAGGGAACTTTGTATTACGAACTGCTGAAACCTGGTAAGACTATTGAAACTATGTAAGACTGGTGAACGTTACCAACAACAACTGATCAAATTGAACCGCGCGCTTAAGGAAAAACGACCAGAATTTCACCGACGCCATGATAAAGTCATTTTTCAACATGACAATGCTCGGCCGCATGTTGCAATACCTGTCCAGAACTACTTGGGAAACATTAATTGGGAAGTTCTGCCCCACCCGCCTTATTCATCAGACTTGGCGCCTTCTGACTATTACTTGTTTCGATCGATGTAGCACGGACTTTGGGAACAGCACTTCCATTCTTACGAAGAAGTTCAAAATTGGCTTGATGAGTGGTTAGCCTCATTAAAATGAGAAGTGGTACGGGGACGGAATCCATCAATTGACAGAAAGATGGGAAAAAGTTGTAGCTAACGATGGCCAATACTTTGATTATTGAATTCATTCGTCCTGTTATTCAAATAAATGCATATTTCAACCAGAAAAAATCCGCATTTCATATTTATACACCCATTAGTATAATGCATTAATACCTTTTAGTATAACTCAGAACTTACTTGGAGCTCTAACTCCATCATCTGTCTCAGACATTACAACGAAGTTATGCAAAACCCGTTCTGAACTAGCATTACCAGTGATAATGAAAACAAACAAACATTTTTCCGCCGTTTTTTTTTTTTTTGTGCTCAATTTCATTAGCCAAAAGTTTATGCCGAACTGTACATGCCTTAAACGATTTTAAATTTGAATTTTCGGGAACTGTAGCTTTTCTGTCCGACGTACATATATATAATCACATTATCAGCCAAGACTAGTATTGATCGTGTTCATGATGACTTGAAATCAAAGCTAATTAACAGGTGTCAAACGAATATTGTGTTGAGTTTTGGCATACTCGGAATTACTTGCTGCAGACCATCGAAGACCTTGCACAAAATTACGACATTTTCATCAGTTTCAAAACACGATATTCCTTCAACATATTAAACATCATGGGCCTTAATGCCTGGGGAACTTGTCCTGCAGCAACTTTTCTATCTAACAAAACGTTCATTTAACCAAACCGTATCGAAGGCTTTCTCCATGTCGATCAGGAAGGTTTCAACAGACTTCAGAAATTGTTCCATTAGGAATATCTTCGTTTAATGGGCTATTTACTATTTAACAAAAAACTTTTTTTTTTATTTTATAACATATTAAAATTCATTATTTTTAATGAAATACTCATACTTCAACGGATTTCCAACCTTCAAGTATAAGTATGGCAACATTTTCATTTTACCTTATTTTTTCATTCGTTGACTTGAATTTAAATTAATTTATTATTAACATTATTATTTTATTAATATTTCACATCTCACCGACTATTACGTGATACAACTTCGCTGCCCTGCCCTGTATTATTTCAGTCTTACCTGTATTAGATGACAAAGTCATCGTCGCCTGTATGCTTGTTCTGCCCAAAGACAACAGATGACGCCTGCCACAACTTCTTCGCATTCGGAAGATGGACAAGGTTCCGTTTACATGTCATCGAGAAATTAGGGGTGCTTGCTCCAAAAAACATAACGGGATGACATTACGTTCAGGGGTTATTCTTATAATGAAGGGCATCAGGAATCGCCTGCCGGTACAGAAGAAAAGGAGGTCTCTTTGCCAGCAATCCTCTTCCTTCCCACTCATCGCTGCGACGCTAGGCGAGACAGTTCCAGGCAAGGCTTTCGGTGTGACAGGGAAGGTGTTTAGTCGATGGTCCGGTTACCACTGGGAGTCCGAGACTCAGGGCGTAAGTAGGTTTCACCCCCCAACCCGCAAAAAATATTATTATGATCATTATTATTATTATATTAGTAGCTGACACGCCAACATCAACACTGCTTCCATCTATATAAGAGTCTAAATTTTCATTTTGAAAATAATACGCACCCAGATTATATTGTTTTAAATTCATCAGAGAAATTCATATACATACAACCATCAAATATTTCAAATTCATATGAGTATTGCGTATGTATGCTGTAAGTAAGCAATGAATTTTAATCGAATGCTGCTAAATCTGAATTGTTTATTTTCGCTACCTTTCAGCAATCATTAATATTCCAAGGCGCAAGGCAAAGCATTGCAAACACTTAATAATCGCTCATCAAAATCACCAATAAAATCGTTAATTTGTCAATGAACTGCAGACACTATACGAAATTTTGGTCCTAATAGCTTGGAAACTTCCACTTCCAGTTCGGGTATCCATTCCAAGACAACAACCATTCTATAGCAGATTCACGGCCAACTGACAAATCGAAATTACCTCACGCCTGGTAGCACATCAACATCAAATACTTGTCAGCTGGCGAGCTCTCTACTCTCTGAAAAATACTGTTTTGACAGTTCTTTTCTGTGTCAGAGTGGTCCACGTTCATTGGTTTGCCGCGGTATCATCTTTGAAAACCTCTTAAAGTATGTATAATATTCACTCAATTGTTAATTAAACGATACATGCGCGTCAGTTATTGTGTTAACAACTCAATTTCATGCTGATTTAAAAAGTGCTACTTACAATAAATTAACAATTTTCTGGTCTATTGAGGTTATACCTTTTGCTTTGAATTGCATTTAAGGATAAATTCCTATACAATTCCTTCAAAATTGTAATGTGAATGAATAGTTTCCAGGCTTTTATTCTACTTGTTATGTTAAATCTTTGCGTTATCTTACTTAGCAAGACTACAAAACGTGTTGTTAATCAATAAAGGACATATTGGAGTATTTCTCAGGTTGTGAATTCATGATGAGATCATTTCCAGTTCTCGGTTAAATGTAATGATAAATCGATTTTAAAGATAAACAAAATAATGTTACCTTTTTGGATTCGTATAGGGTTCGGTCCAAAGCAATGCATACTGCATGAGAATGAGTTAGGGAAGCAAACATATTTTTTAATTTGCATCGGCATGTCATAGTTTTCTCTGCCTTGTATTTATGTTACAATTTCACATCATTTATTCATCCGTTATACAATAAATTTTATTGAGCTTATCTCCTGCTAAGTTTCTCTCATTAAGAGTCTCAGCACAACTCGTTTAATTTTTGGACCGTTGTTTTCGATACATGAGGTCGTGCGGTATCATGAAGCAGTATCACTCCATTCCTGTTTAGTCTAGGTCATTCCTGTTTAGTCTGTTAAGTCTAGGTCGATGGACTATCAATTTCTGATGCATTTCCACTAGTTGAGCACAGTATTTCTCAGCATTGATGGTTTCGCCAGGTTGCAGGAACTAATAGTGGATAACTCCAGCTACAGACCACCAAAAAGTTACCATTATTTTCTTTGGATGAAGGCTTGGTTGTGGCATCTAGCCATTGGGCCGATCGGCGACGATTATCGTATAAAATCCAATTTTCATCGCAGGTCACAATTCGGCGCAAGAACGGTTCCTTTTTGTGGCGGGAGAAAAGAAAACTTGAAATCTCCATTCGACACGTCATGTTTTGCTCGGTTTGATCATCCGGAACCCATTTTTCAAGCTTTTTCGCTTTTCCAAGTTGTTGCAAGTGGCGGCAAACTGTCGAATTGTGAACACCTAATTTCTCGGTAAGATCCCTTACGGTTTGGCAGGGGGCCAGACTCCACTAATGCACGCAGCTCGTCCTTTTCGATCGATTGTCCAGGGTGTCCACGTGACTCACTTCCAAGATCCATATCTGTGGATCGAAATTTTTCAAACCACCGCCAAGTGGTTCGTTCGCTAACTATATTAGGCCCAAATGCTCTGTTGATATTCCTCATTACTTCCGTTGCGTTTTGCTCTTAAATTCGTACAGTAAAAGTAGCCGTTTCTAATTCACTTCCATGTTCACTTCCTCTTTTTGTTTTTACGATCACTATGAAGTACAAAACAAAAATGACTCCATACACCAAGGTAGCAGTATTTATACTTCAATATGTCTGTAGCTACCTTGTGGTAGTACTTTAAGTTGACCAACGTTCCGCATTAACCAACAGCAAAAAGATAACCGCTGTAACTAAACACTAATATAATGTAAATATAGATTTGTAGATAGTCCTTGGTAAACCTTCGTAGGATATACGTCGCCATCTTGAGAGAATAAAGTTTAGGCGAAGCGTCGCGTTTTATTATAAATAGATAGGAAACCTCTACGTTTCATATCATTTGCGCCGCCTTGTGCCAACATAATACATTAAAATTGCAGCCTAATTTATGTCATTGCTAAATTGGCCATTTCATCTGCAGAAACCTAATATTAAGAGGCTATTTTCGTATATGTGGCGTTCCGCGAGCATCCACTGAATTTGTTTAGCTAATTTTTCCACCTCTTCAGCAGGTAACACATTTGAAACTATTAATCAATAATGAATATAGAGTCAGGAAATTGATAAATATTTCGACGATGACGAATACACCAGAAAAAAACTTGCTTATAATAAAACGAACAGATAATTTAATTTTTTTTTAACTTAGACTTACAAATCCATTCATAATTCAAAAAAATATTTTGCTTTTTATATTGCTAACACGCTTATAACTGCTTATCACAACGACGGAATCGGCCAAAAACAGTTTCCTTAGTACTACATAGACGAATTCTTCCTGTTAGAAACATAACGACGTTAAAATGTTTGCTGTTTAATTCATGAATCGTAAATTTTTTCTTGATTATTTTTAGACCTGATTATTTTAGATTTTAAAACGCTCAAAATAATGGCAATATACATACTAAAAGGTCTTTAAAGTAAGTCAAGTACGTTAATTACCAATTTTATCTCGCAAAGCTCACCTTAATCGCTTAGTGTGATCAGGGTACACGTGGAATTTTAGAACTTGGCCACGTACTTGTTCGGGTCGATATTAAATCGATCACGAAAAGTAACAATTTATACTATGAAATTACATATTTTGTTTAAGTACCGAAATTGTTTGGTTTTCAATGGAAAGCCCGTCAATTTTGAAATGAGTTGAGTCGCATTTTTCGGACAACTTCGTGAGGAGTTTACAGTCCCGTAGAATTGGTTCTCCGGCAACTATAGATATGCCAAAGCATACCTATAAATGCACGCTTATCTGTGCCTTTTGCCACTACAATGGAATAGATTTAATATTACGGAAGGTTATTGAGTTTATAAAGACGTAACGAAACAAAAAACAGATTATTTAACGTTGGTAACCATTATATTTTAAACGAAATTCCTGTCCCTGAATTTTCATTGTCTCTGTAAATATTTTGGTAGAAATCTTAGATTTCTACAAAATTTTTAGCCAACTTACCGACGCCTTTCACACAAATACCGGGCAAAAGCAGGAGGATGGACTGGAGCCTTAGCTATTCAATCTGGCTCTGGAATATCCCTCCATGGAATAAGCATCCGCAAATTAGTGAACGTCTTTGAGCGACTGGACCTTAGGCAGATAATTGGAGCGAAGCTAGAGGGGATCAATGACAAATTCGATACAAACATTAGCTGTATGAAATTTTTGACGAGCCGGAGGTCTCAAAGATTGTAAAACTGCGAAAGCTGTAATGGACTGGCTGTATGAATCGTATGGACAATCAACGGATACGTAAAAAGGTATTCGTTGGGAGAACTGAAGGGCGTAGACCAGTGGAGAACCGCGGAAACGATGGAGTGACTAAGTTGACGAAGATAGTACATCGCTGTTCGGATTTCAAAATTGGAGGACGCGGTCAACTTACCGAGGCAGTGAGGGGAGCGCTTCTTGCAGGAAGCGAAGGCTCGAGAGGGGCTATATTGCTGAGATGAAGATATCAATTTAAGTGAGTTAGCGAAAATTCCGACAGTAAAGTTTTTCATTTTCCTCTATTATTTTATACCTCTACTTCTACAATATCCCGAAATAGGTCTCCGTTGGTTACAACGTTAGCGCCAGCATCATTTTCGAAAAAATATTCTAGAGTTCCTTCCGCCTATAGCAGCATACAAAACGATAAATTTCTGTTGATCATAGCCATTCACGTAAACAAGAGCTTCTCCATTGAGCATATAAATTGTACGTCGGTATCAAAATGCGTAATTGGTATCCCGTCAAGTAACATTGTAAACTTGTAAACGTCGTCGTCGGGAATGAATGGAAAGTCAGACAAGATAGTGATCGACGAATTGTTTCAACTAGAAAAAATTGGCCAATAGGGTAATATTGGATCTCTATGCAGGACTTGGGACCGATTAATTATGATCGATAAATGATTGGACCTATAAACTAATTTTTAGATTCTATACGACGTTTTCTGGAGATAATTGGTCTTTCTGAATGTGCATCATTATGCAGCATTGATAAAAAGATTCATCTAGGGATTTAATGATAGGGTTTGGTTCACATTACAAAACGAAACGCAAACTGATTTTCTCAAAAGGTATAGGCAAAAGAAAATGCGAGAAATCGCAGTAACAGAGCGTTAGTTATCAGTTAGGTCCGGGATCGCCTTATGGGATTGTATGTAAGCTTGTAATGTAAGCTAGTATCCTTTTACAAGCAACTCAAGTAACGTTGAACTAGTAATTTCAAGGTTGAATGGAAAGTCGTACTTAATCGGCAAACTAAGGTTGGTCTAGTGTTGAACTAGGAAAAAATAAGTTCCATTAGGATGTATATCACTGTACGTAAGAGTAGGTTCAGGCTTTAACTTTGACCTACATAAAAGCTTGGTCAACACAATATAGTATTGTGGGGCAGTCGAAAAGATTTAGTTTAAATTAGATTCGATTTATTTTACAAAACTTTAAGTCATTACCAACCGAAATGCTATAAATATTGGCAATCACCTATATCCCTTCTTCTGCTTCTCTTAAAATATTCCGAATATATTTAGAGTCACACCGCACGCTCATCTAAATCGCTTAGCTTGTACGAGGTCTATGTGGGATTTTCGAATTCGGCTCTCTGGAAACTAACCCGGTGTCGAATATGTTTGAAATCGACTGCAAAATATAAAAATTTACATTTTAACATTACAAATTTATTTAAATTCATGCAACAATAAGTTTTATTATTATTAATGTACTAAATGATAGATTTTAAATTGAAATCTCCCTAAAGTCGCTTATAGGTTGTGTCCCAATCTTCTGGCAGCGAACTTCATAAGGACTTTAACGTTCCGTTCAGTTTATTCCCCTGCACTCATTTCAAAACAACTACTAATGGGGCCGATATTTAACTTTTTTTGTCACTAAAAAGCAAAAAAATTGAAATTCTAGATTGAATTTAAGTTGATACTAGTCTCTTTTCATTGCTCTGCAATAAACAGAAGGAATGATACAAACTAAAAATTATCTACACTGTCTTTGTGAATGTATTGTTAGTTGATTAATTTATTTAGATGCTAATGATGCAGGAAAAATCTGGACAGAAAGGTTGTTTATTTTCCTATCTGTGTTCATATACTTCTATTTCTCATTCGTTCCCTATGCATTCACGAAATTTTGCAGACTTTTATAAATTCCACCACCTCAAACTTCAAGCTGTGCGACCATTTAATTTGAATTCGACCATTTAATTTGACTTAAAATTCGCATAAAACATGCTAGGATATGAGACAGCAGTCGTTTAACAACAATAAAAGCTCAATAATTTGGGTTTACCCAGCTTATTTTCAGTTAAATATGTTGGCTTCAGATACGACTATCCGTGTCCTGATGAGACTAAAATAAACTTTCCACTCCACTAATTTCAAATGCAATAATAATAAACGGCCCACTTAGGCCCCTTCAAAGTAGGTGAAATGTTGCGCCAAACATGTTAATAAGCACAAAGCAACCTAAATTGTCAGAATCAATAGTGAATTCTTCGACGAAAATTTCATTGTAAACTCAACCTGCATCTAACATTCAGAAAATAATGTGGACATTACCAAATATCCATATCCTTATCGAAGGATAATCTGCTCTTTTCAAAAAAGAGCAAATACAAATCGATGAAGCGAATACAATACTGCTTCCGAAATTCTATACAGCAATTTTTCAATGCTTGTCTGTGCTCCTTAAATATAGGTGTATCTTGATATAAGCTCTGGCTCAGCTATTAAAATATTGCTTTGTACGGTATTCTGGTTTTTCAGGGATATCAATTTTATTTTAATTTATTGACCCAACGTCTTTCGCAGGGTACCATCTGCAATTTATTATTTCGGTTTAAATTTTTTTGCTGCTAATTTGCTTATAATTATATCCGTCGTTTATGCAATTTGGTAGAAAATTTTTGTTGTAGATAGGAACAAGTCCGTGATACCTTTTATTTTCAAAAATATTTCATAATTTGCTCCATTCTTACCATGTCAAAGTCAAAGTCAAAAAATCTCTTTATTTTTCATATAATACCATACAATTTACACGTTTCCACAAAAAAAGAGAACAAAAAAATGGTTAAGCTATCTTACGTCTATTTAAACCTATGGCCACTAAGGGCACTCTTGTCTAGGTCAGTCACATATATTGGGGATGTCCCCTGACATTTTTTACTTAAATTAATTTTATTACAATTAATAATTTGAAGAAAAATTTTAAAAAACTTCAAAGACTACCGCTAACTTATGTCTACTTAATCCTATTTAGAAATAGAGCTTAATCTAGCTAAACTATTAAGTTTTCTATAGTTCTAATTTAATATTTTGTTTATTTTTTATTTCCATATTGTTTTTTTTTTTTTAAACGCATTATATTTACTTTTATTTCGGATCTTAATACTACCTTTTGTACAAAGAGAAGGAGGAAAAATTGAAGCAAAAGAAGAAATAACAAATAATAATAACAATAGAAGGAAGAGAAAAAGACATATAGAGGAGCAGAAAGTAAAATTACATGTATAATTTGGCTATCGCTAAAGTTTCTTAAGTCCTAGTTTAATGACTTACGCTTATTGTTAGTTTTTGATTGGTTTCATATTAATTCATTTATTTTTTTTATTTTTCACTTTTATATTTATATATATGTATATCTATATTTGTTTTTTGTCCTGTGATAAAGGATACTAGATTAACCTAGATATGAAAAATTAAATAAAGCTAATTATGTACAAGTTATTTACATTGCTATCTGATATTCAACTTAAAACACAAATCAAGGCTGCTATGTTCATTATGAAAACACGACAACTAACAGCTCCGCGTATCATAGACACGTCAACCGTTCGCCTGACCACTAGAATCTCACTCGAGCCACCAATACTGTTGGTGGTTTCTCTGTTTATGCCACATATGCATCGAATATCGTAAGTCTACCTCAGTATTGTGGGTGTCTATACTGTCGTCGTATATAAGACTCTTGTCAGTGTTTCGTCTGTAATTGTGGTAGATAACAGGTATTCCATGTCCGTCAACGATAAGTCTCTTTCCATCTAAGTAAGGAAATGCTTCCGGTGGTATGAAACCTGTCTCCCTGCATCAGTCAAAGTACAACTGATTAGGATAGTACGGATGACTGATCCATATATTCTCGTCAGTCATACTTGATCGCAGACAATGTCTCCTTACTTGATGTATAATGCAAGAGTCTACCCTAGGGATACCTGCTGCGTCGTATAGCTCCCTATCCGAGTAATAATACTTGAAGTCGGAATCCACTGTTCTGTACAATCCAGTGCAAGCTCTTAAGCATTTTCGCTCAAACACCCTGATTTTCTCCATGGTGGAAGCACTCAGGTTAAACCATATGGGACACGCGTATGTTATAATGGGTCTTACGAGACATTGATAACATATGACCTTGACACGTGTCTCCAGGTGTTTCGCATAAAAAAGTCTCTTAAGAGACATGAATGCCGTTCTTGCTTTCTCGAGCTGCATTTTCGCATGTTGGATGTACTGCAAGCGATAGTCGAGGAACACGCCCAAGTACCTCACGGTGTTCTTGTGTGGCATGCGTTCTCCGTTCGACTTAATATGGAAATCCTTCCAATTTCGCCTCAAGTCTATGCCGGCCTTTTCCAGTGGTCCACGAAACAAAATAGTCTCACATTTTTTATCATTGATCCTCATCTTCCAAGCATTCGTGAACGTTTGGACATCTTGAAACATACTTTGCAGCTCAGCTTGAACCACCGAAGCTTTGCTGTCTGCAGTGTATATAATCAAGTCGTCAGCAAACGCCACAATCATCGGTTTAGGACTATCGTTGAAGCCAAATGACTTCAAAAGAGGATTCAATAATATCGAGAAAAGCGTTGGTGCCGTCACTGTTCCTTGTTGTAGACCATCAGAGACCTGAAATACTCTACTGGAAGTATTTCCCCCGACTTTGACAATAAATTCTTTTCCATACAGCATACTCACTAGCATGGCTATCAAATCATTACAGAACCTTTTCTGTATGAGTCTGAAAATCAATCCATCAAGCCAAACTGTATCGAAGGCTCTCTCCATATCAATGAGGCATGCTCCAACACATTTTCCTCCATTTAAAGGCCAGCATATATCTGACGTCACTTTCGTGATAGCATGGATAGTAGAATGACTTCTGCGAAAGCCAAACTGACTATTGCTGATGATATCTTTGTCTTCGATGTATTTCTTGATATTTCTGTTCAAGAAACTCTCAAGGACTTTGCCTGCATTCGACAATAAGCTTATCGGTCGATAGCTTTTCGGATCGCTAGGATCTTTTCCTTTCTTCAAAATTGGAATGACCCTGGCCTTCTTCCAATTTTGTGGAAAGTATTTATTATTGAGTGCATTATTGAAAATGCCAGTAAATTCCGTTATTATTGGTTCTGGTAAGTGTTTGAGGACAATGTTGGGTATGCCATCAATTCCAGTTGATTTTTTGTTATTAAGTGTCCGAAAGACATGCTGTACATCCCCCTTCGACACAAAATAGTCTTTCAAAATGTTCTGTGGTAGCATATTTGAATTTAATAACTCACTGAAATGGAGAGTCGGTTCTCGACTGCAAGAAGTCAGGAATTCTTCAACTTTATTTTTGACCGTTTCTATCAATCGAGAACTACCTAGATTTGAGTTTTGTCGATGGACTGATTCCATACTCATACCAATTACATCTAATTTTTCTGTCTCGTTTGTGACAGTTTCGTATTGTATGGGAGGTTGAATGTTGTCAGGTTCATCTGTTTCCATGATCCTATATTCATCATGTTCTAACGGGATTTTCAAAGTCGACACCGTTGCCGGCTTCTTTGACCTGAAGAGAGCGTTGATCTGGCTGAACATTCCGTCCGGATCCTGAGGATGAATGCTCAGTGCTTTCTCAGCACTGAGATATCAGCATCAAGCTCACCTTGATGAGATAACGCACAGCCTTCATGATTTCTTTCATTCTTACCTTGTTTGCTATGTTTGTGTGGTATTTCTTTCGAATTTCGATATCGCTCTGTAAAGTATTTGTAAGGCAAATGAAACCCAGAAATTTAAACAAAACCCGCCAGCAAAGAATTAGGACAAAAAAACTATCAAGGGAAAAATGATTGATTCGACGATGAGAGTAGAAAGGCAAATATAAAAGTTGAAAATTGTAGCAAAGTGTTAGCCATGTTAAAGTTATCGAACGTGGTTAACTATAAGCCAGATAATTACTTAAAATATTGGGAAAATATAGTAAAAATATATTTTAATAATTTATAACTTCGATATTAATTATTTTCTTAAACAAAATGTTATAAAATTTATGTAACTATAATGATGATGAGCCTCATGGTTCTTCATCATCCTCATCATTTTCAGTGCCTCCAGAAACGTCCTCCAAATCAAAATCTGAGACTCTTTCAGAGTCAGATACAGCAGGAATCATCAAAGCAATTGCTTCTTTCGTGAACGGCAACGTTCTTTTTTTGGGGTAGGTCTCATTCCAGTAATCAGTGGGTCAAAAATGAGTAATAATCTATATATAATATTAGTGCTACACTTGCCCTTGAAAAATTTCTCGCGAAATTCTGCCTGTACAGCTGGAAACGTTTAATCCATGCCTCAGTGGCTTCTTCCGAAAACAATCCAATTGGCAACAATGCCTTGTCTATAACAGTAGCACCATGCACCAGAATCTTGTGCATCGTAGGTGTCATACACGAATACAAACTTATATAAAGTTTTGACGTGTCTATGCAATAATCTGTAAACTTGTCCAAATGGACTTTGTGACCACTTCATATGACTTTGAGTCGGCAAATTAAATTATAATCAACTCCAGTTATTTCTGCAGCTAAGTCAGGACTGGAAAAAATCTACTTGTGTTACTATCATTTCCAGCCCAGCTTTCGGTACATCCACTATTAGACCAGTTTCACGTCTAAATTTCTCTTGAATGCTTTTTTCCTCTCTTTAACGATAGCTTTGTCAACGTTAGATCTTAACTGCCACTTTTTTACAGTGAGTTTGTATGAGAGGTGCAATATGTTCTCAAACAGACGAATTCTGACGTGCAAAGTGGATAATCCGAATGAAAAGGCGTCTGCATCAACATCTCTTTTGCTAGTTAGTCGTTGAGTTCTTTCGATGGTGCTCCACAAATGTAGCACCTCATTGTTGACGTGGTCTGTGTGGCATACTTTTGCCTCTACCATTGTAAGCATCAAAGTATGTTTTACAGAATATGACTTGCCCCTCTAGTAAAAAATGTTGTTTTTTGTAGGGCGTTAATGACATTTTCAACATACTCAACTTCTTCTTAGATTACATCCACAGTTTCTTTGACGATTCTAATTCTAATAGGACGACGATATCGCGGTGAGGATGGGGTTGGATTTTGCTATACTGTTTCGGTACCACATACCAAACGAAGTGGTACAAAGCTACTTTAAAAAATATTACTATCTGTGGCGTCCTTTTCCATCTTTTGTTTGAATTGTTCCTGCTGTGATCCATCACAGCCCCACTTGCAAAACAGCTCTAATGAGTCATATTCATCTAGTCTCACAACACGTAGAACATCCTTCATACTAATCTTGTTGCAGTATGGTTTAATACATCTTGAAGATTGACTTGTGCGCATGTGTTAGTCACTTCGTATGACTCTTTGGGCGGATAGCAGTCACTTTTTGCTTTTTGTAGGATGCTGTAACTAGGAAACAACTTTTTACTGGCACGTATTATTATTTCATATTGTCGCCGAGTAAGATCAGTTTCTACGAATATAGAAAGTACCGATAAAGTGTTAGCTGTTTTTCTTTGTCATCTTGTACTGTTTTGAATGTTTTTTCAACTTTGTAGCTCTCGTTGGAGAATTCATAATCTGCTTAAGTATACTTGAAACATCTTTTTTTCCAGATGTTTGTAAATTTGTTTGTGCAGCATGTATCAACATATCATTATCCGCTGTAATGCGTAAGGTTTCAGTTTTCCTTCTCTTACTTCTTTCGCTTAGCTCAATAAAATGGTTTCGATGGTCGACCCGAACGTTTAGGCTGCGCTCTGGGTACTTCGAATGTATTTTTAGCCATTCGTCATTATTATGAAGAAATCTGGCTTCCGTTTTATCAGCTTTTTTCCACCTTTGTTAAAATTCCGACTTAATATGTCGAAAACTTGTGCTTTAACGCCTTTAATTCATCTTCAGAATAGTTTTTGCTTGACAAAATCAAATTTTTCAAGTAATTTGTTTTTTCTTCAAATAATAATAATTTGGGCAAATTTTGCTCTTTCATTTTATCAAAAAGTGGTCTAAGTGTCACTACTCTAACACCTGAGTTACCAGGTGACCCTCAAACCAAATAATTACCAAGGTAACATGGTATGAATTCCAAATAAAATTTTATATATTTTTTTTTCACTGTCTTGGTCTCCCACCTATGGCAAAAGGGGGCGGGTATGGACGGCTAATATAGGCCATAATAATTTTGTATAAACTATAACCTGTCTGAGTTGGCACCTGACGAGAAGCGGCAGGGAAGCGTGTTCGAAACCAGCTTGAGCTCTTCCCACATTTCTTTGTAAATATTAAATTCACTTTCGAGGTATTCGACAGATTTGATCAGAACTTTCGCACCCATGAGTCTTCGCTGAGTTAGCTAGCAAGGATATAAATAAGTTCTAGAATTTATAACCTGTCGTTGTCAATTAACATTATAACCGGGAAGAAACCGGAAATACAAGAAAAACCTTTTCAAACTTAACATTGGGTTGGAAATTTCTAGAATTTTAAACTATATTTTCAAACGTCAAATAACAAAATCCTATCAAAAAAAACTACAGAATAATATTTTAACAATATGCGTTCTTACCTCCTTGATCCATATCCATAGCAATATTTTAAAAGAAGTCAGCAGTCACGAAAATATTAACCTTTTTGTCAGATAATATCACACTAAGGAAACGAATACATGCAGTTGAAGCGATGATTAACTTCCGACAAAAAAAGAGACCGATAAGAGATAAGATCCGATAAGAGACCGGGACGAGTTGTCTATTATTCTCTAGTCATTCGATAACTATAGGAACCAGTTGTTTTTTACCTCCGACAACTTCTTATAAATTGGCTTATGACCAACTAAATCAGCAAAGTACACCTTTGTGCGTCGTATAAAGATTATTATGGACAAAACCGGGTGCCCAGTAATACTTAAAAAACAGGCAAACTGAAGTGTTCTCTTCTAACACGGTCTGACGTTTGTCTTCAATCCTTACTCATTGACGGTATTTGAGCAGTGATCCCAGGGATTCATCCAGAGAACTCACAATTATTCTCGTTCGAGACTATGCGTAAAATCGAGTCCTTGCGCTTGCCAAACCTAAGTACAATATTGTTTGGATTACAAAACAGGAAAAATCCAGAACCCACGAACGAGAACCCACTGGCCATGAAACTTGTCAAGTTCTCATCCTGCGTTAATATTCGATCACTATATTTTAATTGCTCCTCTTAAAGAGTGTGCTGTTGTCACAGTTCAGTGAGTGTCAGTTGTTATGGTTCATGAATGTTATGTCGAGAGAAAATCATGCGAGTTATCCACAGTATTTGACAGGAATTGTCTTATAGGCAGACAGTCTCGTATTTCCTTACAAAACTCCTTTAATGAAAAAAAATTATAGTCGTGATACCAGGACTTTTATTGACTGTATGTACTTCTTTATTTATTTAAGGTACTATTGTGAAACCAGGCTAGGTTCTCGGTGTGACAGGGGAGGTGTTTAGTCGGTAGTCCGGTAGCGGGGAAGTCCGACACTCAGGACGTAAATAGTCTAAATAAAAATTATACCGTACACTAAGGTATTACACTGTTGAAAAAAAAAATTTCGATTTTTTTTTGCTAACTATGTTCTTAATAATGTCAAGAATGCCTGTGTAAAATATATTTTCGAAAAAAAATTTCTATCCCATAGCGCGCGCCCTTCGTGCCCGTCGACCGGTTTGTTTCTTCTCATTGTTTTTTTTTTATGAACCTGCGTACTATCACGGTTATTTTTTGATTTTTCAACTGATCAAAATAAATTTTGTTGTCTGGGTAATCGTTCCTAAACACAATTTTCACGGAAAAAATGTCATTGAAATTAGCTGTTACATTGCCGTATCACTCTTCAACGAAGGTCGTATGCCCATTTTGAAAATGATGGAAATTATGGGCATCAAAATTGGAACTTAAGCGTACAACTTTTCAATTTTCAAAGACAACGCATTAAAATAGTCGAGAAGCAGAGTAAAAATGCGAGCAAAGAAGGACGAACTCTGAAGAAAAATGCGAAACAACTACAGGAACAGGCCTACGAAGGACGGTTAAATGGACCAGGAATGGCATATTAACCCTCCGAGTACACACCTATTTTTTCGATTATCGAGTACATATGGGGTCAATTTGACCCCAACCTTCTTTGAACGTATAACGTATCAGTATAATTCTCATACATTAGAGATGCCTTAAATGTCCTTAGCCTATCTAAAAAAATTCGCGAACAACCTGAAAAAACGAAAATTAGCATTAGCGAAAATTAGCATTTTTACATAAAAAATCGTAACTTTTTCAATTTATAATATTTTTGGCTAAAAATTTACGTGGAAACTCTCAAGACATAACAGAATAAATGAAAAATGACCCCTATAGTGTCTCTTAAAAAGAAAGTATTTACTTTGCATATTTACGATGACAATTTTGAAGATTTTAAAATTTTCATATTTTTTCAAAAAAAAAAGGTTCATAACTTCGTCAGTTTTCAATATTTTGAGTTAAAAATTCATATGAATACTCTCAAGACATAGTAAAATAAGGAAAAATACCACCCCTATATATAGGGTTGCAAGAAAAAGGTTTTCGTTATGCATACTTGTAATGGTAATTTTGAGGGTATAAAAAATCATGCTTTTTAACTTTTTTCAGTAGGAAAAACTTTTTTATTCTTCAAAACATAATAAAAAAAAATAAGTAAAAAATAAAAAATTCAATTATAACCAGCACAATCGTTGCATAAGTATACTCGATGCTCGTTACACATCGGTCGGCTGCAGGATGGGCACGCATCACTTGTTTTGTGGTCCTGCTGACGAGTGCACAAAGAACACCTTGCTCTTTTTCTCAGCTGAACACGCTATACTGTGACAGGTGGGATATTTATTCCTAAAATATTTTCAACCCCTTTTCTAATATCTGTACGCATACAAGGGGTTTTAATTTTTTCTCGTAAGTATGGGTGAACAAGGTGACCCACAACATCTTTTAAGGCACCAACAGCAGATTTCTTTTTGGTAGCGTCATTGACATATTTACTGCTTTAAAAAAAAAATACTTTCAAACTTTTTTTTGTCTTTTTGAATTAATCTATCCATTTATAAAGTAAAAAAAAAATCAATTTTTACCTCGAAATAGACGTTGAGTACACAATGGGGTCAAATTGACCCCAGGCTGATTTCAAAGGTTTCTCAACAATAACTAACGTCTTCATAAGGTAAACAAACCATGTAAACTTATAGTCAAGACACTAAAATACACCTAGAAGCCCATAATACCCCCACTCTCCCGCAGACCTAGGCGCTGAAATCGGTCAAAGTAGCGTCTGGGGTCAAATTGACCCCATGTGTACTCGGAGGTGATGAAATAAAGATGAAAAGTCCGTAAAAAAACTTGGAACGCGTTTTTCTCAAAACGACGTTTTTCTGAGCGGATGAAAGTTTTTCTCAGCTTCCACATTACAGAATGCAACGTTCTTGGTCTAGGTTATTTCGTAATCGTGTCAGCTAGTGCCGCAAGCAGAATTGGACCAAAATATTACTCCCCCTTCTCAGGGCGTCAAAAAACTGTTGAAAATAGGGCGTTGTTTGCATTTTTTCTTTCCGGCGACGCCATTTCAACAGTTTTATCTCTAATGACCCAATCCTGGTTGCGGCACTTACTGGTTGCGTTGATTACGAAAAAATGTAGACCAATAACATTGCAGTCTGTAATGTGGAAGCTGAGAAAAACTTTCATCCGCAAGCCATGTCATTTTTTCTTACTTTTCTAACGCCCTCTGCTGAACAGTTTCTTAAGCATAATAAAAAAAAAACAAAATAGTTTTTGATAGTTAACGATATATATATAGGAAGTGGGTGAAAGCCGTTTTTCAATATATGCAATAGGTTCCGAGAAAAAAATTCCAAAAATGACTGTTTTTTTTGCGTTAACAGTGTAATAGTATCTCAAAGAAAATATTTTTGAGGCTAATTCTTTTGTTTTACCCTGTAATTTCTATTTATTGTTTTTATATATTATTTAATATTGATCCAAAATTTTATTTTATATTGATTATTTGTAAATACTATATTTATATACTTTTGTATATTTTGATTATTTTTATAATATAATTCAATTATTTTAACACAAATTTTGTTTTTTGTACAACAAATGTTTATTAAAAATTACGTGTAATTTGCGTTCTGCCTCCAATAAAACATACTTCTTTTATCTCGTCTAATCTCGTCTGATTTCTTTCCCTTAAAGGGAACATTTCTTTACATCCAAACAGTACATTTCAGCACAATATAAATATATGTATATATATGCACTGCTAAAATTATAACAAACTATTGTAGATAGAGCATTTGATTTGACGATTATTATCGATAATTTCAGATAATGGCACCGAAAAAAGTGGAAGAGCCTGAGAGGAAGCCGCTGATTGGACGTGTCGGAACGAATTTACGTGTTGGTATTGTTGGCGTACCAAATGTGGGCAAGTCGACGTTCTTCAATGTCCTGACAAAAAGTGCAGCACCAGCCGAGAATTTCCCTTTCTGTACCATCGATCCCAATGAAAATAAGTATCCCCAATTTAAATTTTTTCTTGCTTACTATGCTTAACATCAGTTTTACATGGGCACATTTCTGCGAAAGTACGAGCAAAAGAATATCTGAAAATACGATACAATAAGTTAGATCGCGTCGCAGCGTCCTGAGCTGCGTACTTTTTACTTGATGATTGTCTTCATCAATACATTATTATTATAATAATTACGTTGTCGGTTTATGGCTGAAAATCGTAGGAAAATCGCAACGCTATTGTAGCATACTATACGTGTTTCAGAGTGACGGTCGTTACTCGACGGTTGTTCGACACCGCGATGACGAAGATGACGGCTTCATGATCCGTTGAAAGAAGACGAGATACAGGACAGAAGGTAGGAATCAAATACCTGTCTGTTGATCTCGAATAATGGTCGAAATATGAAGCCCGGGGGCAAACTTCTGGTTGGTAAAAACTGATATTAAAGCAATTGAAATTGCTACAAAATTATCTGTACGTTGAATTAAGTGTTTCTTGCTCGAGGAAATGTGTCTGTTGAATAGAATCGGTTGATGTGTTTACTAGCAACGCAATCTTTATGGTATTGTCGATGAGATATAGTTAGAGTAACTAGAGAAATCCGGTGATAGCAATCTATTAACGGCCACACCTTAAAGATGTTAGAAATTGCATACCCGGAAGTGGAGTAGGAAAAAATGTTCAAAGATAATAAAATTGGAAAAGATAGAATCGTATATGATCGATTACGCATTTGGAAAACTAATCTTCGCACTGGGGGACTTCATTTTGCATGGAAATATGAATCAATCTGAACTTTATTTTTACAGATATTAAGTTCGAAATTAAGTTTATTTGGACAGATATGAAAATAAAATGTAAGAAATAAACGCAATTAGAAACGTATGGAAAAATATTCTCTGCTTAAGGTTTGCGCTGCTTTTGTTGTTTGCGGACCTGTTTAAAATAAGGATTCTACCGCATTTGTCTCATGTGCAACTTAATAAATAAACCATAAATAGTTACTCTGTTCGTCATAACTTTCTTATAAAGATTCGTTACTTCAAGATCACTTTTCGGATTTGTATATTGCAGAAACAACTAGACATAAATTGCCGAATAGTTGCTAATATTTAAACCGTAGACTTGGGAGCGATGTTTTTACAATGCGACTAAAGCTTCAATCATCAATTCAGAAACTAAACCACCGAAATCCATGGACATTTTTCTCAAATTTCAAGCAATCGTCTTCTTCAGAGTATACCGTAACAATTGTAATATAATTCTGGTTGTTCCAGAATTATAATGGCATACTCATTTGGTTAGTACAAAAGGGATAAATTCAGAAAACGATTCACAAAGGTTCAATTTGTTCACCTTTTCCCTTTAAGAATTTTGAAACTTGCGACTCCGTTACACAATATTGCGGTTCATTTGATAAATGACAATTCAGTTGCCTATATATTTATAATAAAACAATTTTTTATCCAAAAAAGTCACATACAACGTCTAATAAAAGCAATCAGAGGTGTAATATCCGTATGTCAAGTAAAAAAGGTTATCGCAAAGCCAATTAGAAATATTCTTGATAACACATAGGATTTCTTCAAAATGCATATTTTGTAATTAAGGGCAATTTTCGCTGTTTCATATATACCTTACGAAAACAAAACGTTTCAAAACGTCAAATACATTCCATTTAAAGCCACAAGCTCATACAAAATCTGCTGGCATTTGCTTGCATAGGAATTCAAACAAACAGGACAGTCATTATTAAGAATGTTTTGAGTTTGCGTTCTAATTGAATACCCATGGGGAAGAATAATTTCAAACAAAGTGACTGTTTTAACAATTCATTCGAGAAAACAATGACAAGCGACAAACATATTTCAGTATCAAAATTCGGGCAGATTTCGCGTAAGCATAGATCTTGTGACTAAACTTCATCGCATTGTTTCCATTTTGGATGTGTTTTTGTTTTCTATTTCATTTCAATATTTGGGTATACCAACTCTGATAGAGGTCTCTGTTAAATTAAAGGTTTATTAAATTATAGGTCTCTCGACATTTCCGCTGGATTCGGATAACATTTGTATATCGGCACTCTGTTTTTACCTTGACAGAAATTGTTGACTGCCTTTGACATCTGTTTGGCGTTTTTCATGGAGGTTCGAGTCTCATCTACAGCGTCTTCATATGATGCTGGACTGAAGGCCGATTTCTACTAGAACGGTTGTCTAATGAGAAATTCTACATCAATAGCGTTCATTATTTTGTTGAAATCAATTCAAAAATCAACACCAAATGAATTCAAAATCCTGGGATCCCATGAGTTTCTTCCCATTATTTGATGCGAAATGAATACACCAGCTCTAAATTATTTAAACCAATTGCGGACGGTCCGAATATTTGTAGTACCACTTCCATAAAAGCAGCAAATTGACGCTGCGCCTGCAGAGTCCTTACGCCATGGAAACATTACATGCCGCAAATGCTTCTTTTGGGCTCTGCATATGGAACGGTGCAGAGCGAAATTTAACAGACTTTGTCACTGGTGAAACTTACTTTGAAAGAGCTCTAGGATGCTTCAAACCGATGCCATATGAGATGAGCTAGCTATGAGCTAAGAGATAAGCCTGCACGTTTTGGTAAGCATTGCCAATAAGAGTCACCCAGCATGCCGCGGGACACCCTAATATGTTTTAATCTCCAATCTACTAAAAAAAACTAAGCTCAACACAATATCAGATTTAGCTTCAGTGATAAGATCTTTTTGATAATTATCCAAAATAAAACCATTAGCACTTCAAGTCTAGTCTAAACCCCTTCATTCCCTCTAGAAATATTATACTTGAAGGCATCCTTTCAGCGTTCCCAACCAAATCTAAACATAGATATTTCGTGCAGCAAGCTATTTATTTATCACACTGCATGATTAATTCCCTTCCGACATCTCTTATAAAGACGTCGGTAGCAGCTTTCCCAGCTTGGCAAACAACATAATAACTGAAACAAACCCAATTTTTTAAAATGTTGCAGATTTTCTTCCGCATTTACTTGTTCCTTAAAATGTATGTGAATGAATGAATAATCTACGATTGTAAATACTTTTATATTCGATTTGCATATCGATTTCGAATTGAGTTTACATTATCGATTGCATAATGTAGTTATTCCTGAATATGATGGTCCTGAGATCTATTATCATTACCACACTGAACGAATCTTCGCCTTTGCCTTTGACATACATTCGCGGAGTTCCAGATATTTGAAGGATCTAACCGTAAAAGTATAAAAGCTATTTTTAATTTATGCACGCATATTAACGGTTTTGTTTTCTTATGGTTTTAGTCATATTGACTGGCACCGAATTACACGCGTGAAATGGGTCAAAGTTCTTAAAATCACTGTAAAACACATTCCGGATTGCAATATTTTCTACGGATACTTTACCAAAGGCATAATGTGGACATGTTTAAACATCATGCTCCTTGATTTTGAATGGGTCAAGACAACAATTGATGTGTTCATATCGTTTGCTTTTTGCACGCCGTCGATGTGTTTTTAAATTCTTTTAAGCTTTTGCTTGCATTTTAACGAATATTTTATCATAATAACTTTTGTTTAATATGGAAGCACAACACTTTGATGACGATAAATAATTGCTCTTCTTCAATTTGGTATGGCGATTGATATCTGGTTTATTGAGTATACATTCAATTTCAATTAACAATACTGCATAATTCATAGTATAGGGTGTTGTTTGATGAACATCACTCAATATGTTTACCAAAATATTCTCAGCAGTTGAAATCAATTGGAATATCATTAACCAGTCAGTGGTTCTTCTGTTTGCCATTTGCTCTAGATTTTGCTATTTGAAATAGTTCAGTAGAAAAATAATTTGATCAGTTAAAGTCTGTGAAAAAGATCGCCGGAGCTACAGTATTGCTGTAGCAATTTCAGTTATTGCTACAACTCTACAAAGGATAATATAAACTAATGAGACAAGTCAAAACGACTTAATTTGCACCTTTTCCCCATAAAACTAATTCAGCTCTAAATAACGCAGTAAACTCAAACGAAAAATTCGGAGAGGAATACAAATACTTTCCTAAATAACATTTCAACTACCATTGTCGCTTGTATTCCGTACATTGTATTTAATGGCCGCTCCTTACGAAGAAAAGCAAACTCCTGTTAATTTGAAATTAGTCATCTAATTCACATGCTTCATTGCGACTTTCGTTTATGCTGCATGGTCTGAATTGTCGAGAGAGAAATGTATGTTAATTTTTCATTTCAAGAATCTCCAAACCGCTGAATCTAAATTTCCTAATCCTATTTACTTGTTCCCTGCAAATATTCTTATACTTTTCCCAAATGGTAAATCAGACCTGTACGTTGATGGCCCCTGTATATATATTTTTGACCGAAAGATTTGTAATATACCGTTTTAGGGTTATTTGGGTCCTAGTGGGTTCCGTCAGTGATATGTCTTCTAAGCTATCGGTACATCTCAGCGGAGCGTCGCTGTTTCCGGAAGCACTTTTCTCCCCAAGTAGGTTGCTAGAACAAAACAATGGCATTAAAAACCCAACATAAACTGTGCTACCATCCAACTCAGACTTCCTCACAGGAAATTATCTAATATTGCCATGAACTGCCCTTCACAAAATGACCTAACGGGGAAAATAAAAGCATCTCGCTAAAACAATTGAGTAGGGTTAGAATGTATATGTGCCCTTGCTTCGACCTAGCGTAGGGAGACCATAGCATTTCACACGGTTTGATTGCCTGTCTGAGCCGAATCAACATGTGACCGAAGGAAGATTTTCTCTACGTTGATGAATTGGCAAACTTTGCATCTTTCCAAAGAGGACAATGCCTGCCCTTAACTTTGGCTAATAAAAGTCCATTACCACACTATCACGCTCTGCTTTCAGATCTTCTGACGACTGATCACGTTATAGTTAAAATGTTTTGTTTAGAATGTTATGATATGCTGCTAGTTCGGCGTAACGTAACACAAACCTTCTTTAAAGTTCTCTTTCCTCTATGCGCCACTATGAGGAGGTGTCCAAAATCAATCCCTCTTATACACATCCCAAGAGAACCACAACTCAACAGTTTTTTTTTGTTTTTCAAAAGGATTATTTAGGTAGCAGATCTACTCGTCTTGCTCTGGCACAGTCTGGCACATGAAGGTCGCTGATTAAACATCCGAGACATGTTAAACTAGGGGCAGTCATGAGGCAATCTATGCCAGAGGCAGAGAAAGCGACTGCCAACCTTATATGTCGTCTGAATATTGAAATACAAATGCAGGCCCGGTTACATAGGCACTAAAGTTAGCTTCAGCTTTGGGTATTTGAACTCTAGCTCCTACCGTGTCCAGTAGCGAAAATCTGTAAAGAGGGAGAAGAAAAATCCTCAGCACACTCAAAACGATTATAAAAATTTTGGCAATTACTTGATTCCATTTTCTCGAGTATTGGGATCGACATTATTATACATTATAGAAAGCAAGATGATTGCTGCGAAACAGTTATTGCGTCGTTTTGAAATCCAAAAGTTGAGATTTTAGCTTTTAACTTGCATTCTAACTAGAATCGTTACTCTCGTCTGCATTGAATTCGTAGCTAGAAGCAGTATTGCAAAATATTTGCTCATTGCAACTTAAACTTTAAGCAAATCCAGCACTCTGTAGATAACGTTGATTTCCTTATTTGACCTTTGAAAAAGACATTCTGGATGCTCGCCAACATATACTTCATAGTTGAATACGTTTAGTACTAGCAACCATAATGATCATGATCCTGAATATTCTCGGAATGTTTGGTAGATACATTCTAATGTCTCAATGTTGATAGTTTCATCAAACCATGGTGCATGTATTGAAAACTGAAATCTTTTGACTTGCATTGAGGCGTACGAATCCAGTACGTTTGGAATTTGAATGAGAGTATTTTAATTTGCGCCACGCTTTCCATTCCGCATTACACGCACAATAAAAAAAAAGAAAGCTCACACTAAATCAGTGGATTTTATGATGTATTTTCTTTTCGTCTTTCAGTATAGATATTTGTGCACCTTGCCTGCCAGTATATCGATAATAACTTGACAGAAAAAGGCTTAATTTAACCGCTCGAGCGCGTGTACCTGAAAAAGTATTGCTATATAAAGTTTCCTTGGTCTACTATAGAAGTTCGCGCGCATACCCTGGAGTTACTTTTGAGCTCTACTTCATGTTTTCCGCTGAAATTTATGAGACCAACTGAAATATGTGCTCAAGTGCGAGGCCGCCAACTACATTTAGTTGATGAATATCATATAAAACACCATTCTTGAAATATTTGAACTTAAAACATAGGGAAAAATTTTATGGGCAGACTAGGTATGAAGACGCATTACTGCCTTTAATTAATTATAATTAGATGCCTTTAAATAATGTCTTGATTTGGCTCAATCTTTGAGATTAATCATTTGAAAATTGATCTAACAGCTCTGGAAACTAATCTTTACCAATCTGCAAATTTTTCTTGTATCTTTATATCTTTGTATCAACCAGTAAGTAAAACTAAATCAATGGTTGGTTTATATTGCACCAGCAACTGCGATGTTCCTTTTTTACGAAGACGTTTGTAGATATTTTTTCATCAAAGTTAAACGCCATTTTCGATAGAGTCGTGAGACCAATATGCGAACTTCCGAGGAAAGAGATATTCGTTTCGCATGAGCTCTAATGTCAGCCCGATGGAATGTACAAGCCAATACTGAAACGCAAAATGAGCTAATAAGTCATCCTGGAAGGTCCCCAATGTCAAGAACGACGCAAAATTGTTTTTTATGCCCGTTGCTTGTCTATATTCTTTTCAAAACAGTCGTTTTTCCATCATTTTTGTGGTTTATCATCATGAAGAGTGAACTCACTAATGAAGCGGAATAAAGACCATGTTTTGCACAAGTTGCCCATTTATTAGAAACAAGACTTCTCGATACTTGATTAAACACTAGAATAATTTCCGAACGTAATTATTATTATCACCATTCCTATAGAGAAAACTTTTGAATAAACGTTTTAAATTGAGATTTGCGTCATCTGTCGTAGTAACAAGTGTTCAGATAGTTAAACTTAAAAAGAATAATATGGTGCATTTTTAACATGTGATCCTGAAAGTTTCTCCACATGTCGTGGAGCCTATTTTTAAGCGTCCTCTTAAAAACAAGCGTTCTAGTAAGTTTCGTAAAGAGTCATTAACTTAAAGTGACCTTCAATTCAACAGATTAGAAATCACTGTTTTTAGTCGTGTTTTGTCGAATTTTGATCCTTGATTTACTAGAGTATTTGAGTAATAGTTGCTTGCTCGAACAAAAGCTCGCATTCAACGGACATACGAGTACATTTCGTCATTAAGAAAATTTCTCCTATCTGATTCGTAGAATGTTTCGACTTTGAGCGAAAGTTATTTTATTCATAATACAAACTGGCTGCTCTTACCATGGTATTTAATAGAGGATCTACAGAGATAGATAACACGTTAATTTTATTTATTTTGGCACAAAACTACTGAGTAGTGGTAGTATTGTCCAATTTTATTGTGGAAAATAACTAAAACCACCTTCAAAATTAAAGATACGTCCAAATAATTTGTCAATATACGGAAATATCGCTAAATTCGCCACATTCAGTTTTATATTATGTATTGTAAACAAAAATTTATTCATTTGGCTTTTTAATGCATTTTATTTGTAAATAACTTTCGAAAATATTAACTATCAGTACATTTCATTTTATACTTTTATCGAATCAAAATTGATTTTATCGAGAAAAATGTCTAACAAGAGTGAATTTCTTTCCAGCACGTAGGGTACCAGTGCCAGACGAGCGATTTGAATATCTGTGTGAATATCACAAACCAGCCAGGTAATTGCCTTCATAAATTTTATGACAATCAACTTTCATAAGTATATTCAAATTAGGATTCATTGCATGGCGTAACGAAAACAACTATCAGTGAATAAATTAATAAATTAACGTGTGTTATATGTGTGAGTCTTATGTATATTCTGCTCATTCTCAAAACTCGACTCGAGAAAAACATTCCAGATCAATTAATATCGTTACGCTATTTAATTTTGTTGCACACCCACCATCATCTATTAGATTTCATAAAGACTGGAATATGATGGCAATATGTAAATTATACACCATCGCTTCCACCACTTTTATGCATGTACTCCAAAATGGCTTCTGTTGTTGCCATTTTACCAACATCAACTATTAGCTGCTAACCGTCCGACAAGTTGTTCATGTTTTTGTAGTTTTTTAATTGCATTGGGCGTAACCTGAATCCGTGATTCTTGGGCTTCTTATTTTCATTCACTTCGTTATTCATTCAAAATAAGTCGTAAGAAATGAACTGAAGTGGCCGCTGACCAGTTAATACAAAGTATTCTTTTACATACGACTTTTGTGCAGACAAACTACCTACACCGTGCATCAGCAGCTACATTTCTTTTGCTTCATAGAAGGTAGTTGGGCCTCGGGGTCTCAATTTACATATTCAGGTTTTTAGCTAAAGCAATATAATGCATATCGCGTGTAAGTCGTCCAATCACCTAAGAATATATTTTCCGTTAAGACAACTCCGCCCCATCATCCATGCAAAATAAAAAAAATAGGCAAATGCATAAAGAAACCCATGAGATGCGAAGAACGCGTTTCGTGAAAAGGGGAAAAAAGAGAACATCAAAAAAATAAACGTACATAAAGTAAAAGAGCTCCTCGATGCATAGCCATGAGCTGGATCTTAACAACATTCTTCGAGCGGATCAATTTAGTTCGGAAAATAATTACAAAATTGCCAAATTACTGGACGATGATGATGGAAAATAACCTTCTTGGAAACTATGAAAATCCGACTGAACTGTGCAGCTTGATCGGATGCAAATTCCATCTAATTGTTGCGCAAAATATACATTTGCATGCTTTTAAGACATTATAGTCGCTGTGCGATAGTTAATGGCGTAATAATTGATCGGAAATTATCTTTTTATTTCGAGTGATTTCAAGAGTGAATAGTTTGTTGCCATGAACAGAGCCGAGCTTTTATTTGATAAACATTTATCCATCCACGTTTAAAAATTATTGACGAGCTATTAATCAACATAGATTATATCCATAGAAACAGACAGATTAAAGAACTATTTTACACTTTTAAGAATTTTAAGACTATTAATAACTATTTACGCACAATATTACATTTTTAAAGAGTGTGTTTGACATTAGTACGAAATTCTAATACTCAGATTTTTGGAATCAATACAGACTTTCTAAGTGAAATTTAAAACATTCGTGAACCGTAATTTTACGTAATTTACGTAATTTTAAGCCTTTAGAAATAATGAAATTTAAAAGCTGGTTGCCACAATTTTTAATGCAAGGATTCAATGTACAAAGATTAGTTTGAAAAACCAAAGTTTTTTTTGATCACAACTTTTTCTACTACGGCAGAGGAAAGTAAGATGCACTATGTGAAATTTCTATCTCTCTACTCCCTTCCGATTAGCACTTAAAGAATGTTGTTTATAGCAATAGCAGATTACTTGTCCTAAAATTCATGAAAAATGATAGCTATAAAGGTAAATATTTATGTTTTCTTTCTCTGTTCTGTATTAATTCTGCTTTAAGTCTGGAAGCTTCGTCTGGAGTCTAAAGAAACAATTTTCGCCTGTGTTATTGTTCCTTTAACAACTGCGCCATGACACTCCCTGTCCTCTGGCAACCTGTTACGTCGCATCGCTTGCAGCAAGGTTGTGATTTGTAACTATATGATATAAAACATCTTCCCATAATACAGCTGGGGAAGATTAACTGTACGTGAGCTGTTGAAAGTTGAGATCGCCTCCACGGTCTCGGCAGATGCGACATGTTATACCTCCTAGGACTATTGCAATGAAGCCTATTCCTGGTACTTATATTTCCGCGACTGTATTGAGGGAGACTTATTCTATTACAGGGTGCAGTGGAGAGTACTATCTCCGTTACTGCCGTCTGTGAGCCCACATTTTTCCCATAACATTTGAAAGAGCGTGTTTGGAAGTGTGGGAAGCGTGTTTTTCCCGCAACGGCAGTGCTCCGTGCACCGTTGCTGTCGAGAAGTCTTCCCAGTCTTACGTTCCGTGGTTATCACCTAGAAAACAATCCATTCCGGAAGCGTCACCAAAGATCAGCAACCATCACAAGAAATTCGAGAATAAGACTATTTCTATACTGCTTCGAAGCTAAGCCTCCTTCAGGGCCTTAAAATCATGGGTGATTACACCGAGATTGGTTCTACGTTGTTGAGATATACTCAACAAGTTGAGAGTGGACAATAGGGCAATAGGTGAACGTAAGAATCGGATAAGCAGGTGGATTAAGCGGCGAGGAACAAGGCTTTGACAGTATTCATCGGCTCTGAACCGTTTAGTGTTAATGCAGTGAATTTCATATAAAGGATCCTAAAGGAAAATGAGGACAAAAAATGTAACAGGCTGAAGAGAATACTTTGATTACATCAAATGTTGCAGCTCTTTCTTTAATTATATGTTAAAAAGAAGTTTCGAGTGTGCGTCCGAATAGATACAAAAGAACCAGGGAGCCTCACTGATTTCTTCATGGAGAACTGCCCAAAACAAACAGTTAATGCAGACCCTGGAATTATACGTAGAAGGCACCAGTTCATCGGTTAGCGCTGTCTGCCCGGAGGAGAGACAATCTGAAAAGTTACGTTTACGTTGAAGAGGAATTGTGTCAAAAGACAAAGCAGTTTAGAAAAAACGATCTGCTTGAGGTGGTCTTGGTTTAACAGAAACGGGGGCACAATTACCCTCTGAAGGTTGACATGCCTTGCAGCCGGCATACAATCAATTATATGTCGTTGTCAACTTGGTTGAATGGCAAAATCATTGCTCACAGCTAATGTTGATTTAAGCAATGGTTTTGATTCAGAATCCAATGCAATTTTTAAATTGAGACCTCTATTCTATTGCAACAAAGTTACATATACCCACGTAATTTTGTTTTTCTCATCTTTGCTTCTGCAAAACGTAGACATTGCCCAAAGAATGAACTTTCATTAAAAAGGGCTTTTATCTCGAAAGAGGAATGCATCCAACATCGCGATTATTCTTGTATTCTAGTTGGTATTTCTATCTGCATCTTACTCAAATAGAACGTTTATTTCATGAATCGGATACAACAATGTTGAATAATAATTCTGCACACTTCAAATACGCTTCCAACTTGAAAAAAAGCCCTGGAAAACTTCGTAATCTTCAATTGCTCACCAATAGTTATAAGTTTTTTCGAACGATTATTCGTTGCTAAAAATAAAGAAAAACCTTCCTTTTAATTTTGTTTTTTTATTTACCTTGCGGAATCGATTTTCTACCGTGATCGTTCGGTCTTCATCAGCGATTAAGACATAAAATTAAAAGGAAGGTTTTTCTTTGTTTTTAGCAAAAAAATTTTATGAAGATGGAAGCAATTACAAAGATTATTCGTTGTTTCACCTTTTTTCATTTTATTGGTGTATTTTTCGTTCAAAGTTTGTCAATCTCAAATATCCTTGCTTCGAATGTTACACGTTCTTAAGTAATCATAATGAATAAAAAAAAAATAATAGTGAACCTAGTGAGTCATTAGCGTCTTAAAGGCTCATGCGCAATAGAAGTAAACAATGATAACGTTCATCACAACCTAATTAGAACGTTATTGGGTTTCTTCGTCGGCAAATGAATTAACCAAAAATCGATTCGGAAGTTACACGAAAAATCTCCAATGGAATGTAGAGAACATGTCGTGCGTGACACAGTAAAGAAAACGAATTTGACGCCGTTGATAATCCGCTAAAGTAAGAAAAGTGAAATAAGGTGGACAATTGAAACTTCAAAAAAAGTTGACATTGTTGAATATGAAAGTCAATTATTGTAAACAAAATGCGGCTAGACAATTAGAACTCAAATTTTAATTGAATTAAATTAAAATTCATTCAATTAAAAAAACAGAAAATTACTGTGGACATAACTAAAAAAAATTGTATTAATTTTATTTTATAAGCAACTTTGTAAAGGACAGGGGTGCAAATGTCTCGCAAAATAAAATCATCCTTGGCCTGAATTAAAAGAAGACATGATGAAAGGAATGGTTAATTGAGACGCAGATAGGGCTGCAGGAGTAGAAGAAGAAGAACAAAATGGAATGATTTATGTTAATGTGAAATTTTTCAATAACGCTCGACAAGCAAACATTGCCATCAGCCGAAATGAAATCTCAAAACGACACCCAACAAACAATCTGCAGCCAACGCTAGCCAAGGTGTCAAATGCCGCAAAGAACAGCTAAAACAACAGTCAATAAACATAACGACGAAGCTAGAAAAACAGCAATTGACTTGAGAACCCAAGTCAAAACATAGACATCAAAAGAGAAGGGTTTAAAGAAAGAATGGATCTTCTGTAAGATAGGATAAACAATACGATAACACAACGCGCAAAAATCAAAAGCAAAGGAAGATTTTTTAGAAACAAAAGGAAGGTTGACCCACTACACCAGCTCTAATACTGACGTCATTATTGCGTTATTTTATCGCGCACTGAATTTTATATAGAAAAATGACTTGTATAATGTCCAAAATTTCTGAAATTAAATGGTACTTTGGTCGAGTAATAAAACAGCTACGGTAACAACGTAACCTATTATGGTGTCATAGACTTATTGGACGACGCAATGTTTTTTTATCCATCGAGGCCCCGGCGATTAAACTCAGCGTCACCTACATCTACACTCAAATGCAATAGCGCTATAGTTTTGTTAACGTCCAGGGAAAGGATCTTGTCTATCTTCATATTATATATATTATAATATGTCATATATTATTCGTTATTCTCTCATTATTCTCATATATTAGCTTAGTTTATATGATTCGTATCTAAATGTGTAAACATATTAACTACAGTTCTATTTATATCTTAATTTGCATTTAAATTTCCTTAATTTTTTTAATTAGTATAAAATTTCAAGTACAAGGTTCTAGTGATACAAGTGATCCTAACATACTACGAATTCTTTTGATTTCAGCAAAGTTCCGGCATATTTGAACGTGGTGGACATTGCTGGACTTGTAAAAGGTGCCGCAGATGGACAAGGATTGGGCAATGCTTTCTTGTCACATATTAGCGCTTGTGATGCCATTTTCCATTTATGCCGTAGGTTGAAAAATTACATAGAAAATGTTAACTTATTATTTATAATGACTTGAATTCTACATAATTTCACATATGTCACTGCCTTGAATTAATTATAGGAGCCTTTGAGGAAGCTGATGTTATACATGTCGAAGGTGACGTAAATCCAGTACGTGATTTAGAAATCATTGGCGAGGAGCTCCGTCTTAAAGATGAAGAGAAACTCATGCAAAACTTGGAAAAACTAGAACGCACTGTATGCAGAGGCGGTGACAAGAAACTAAAACCAGAATATGTAAGTTAAATTTTATTGCTTTTAGTGATTATTAAATTAACAAATCATCTTTTATGATAATTATTATTCATTATTAAATCGCAATGTATCAGCCCCAAATAAAGTGTCTAAGTTACAGTTACAGTGTATAACGAATGCCTATTAAGGCATTTTCTTAAAATGCCATTGGTAAATATTCTTTTAAGGGAACCATAATCTTTGCAAGAAATTATATATTGTAACGTTGTTTGGGGACGCATTGGGTTTTCATGGTGGATGCTTCACAATATTGAAGCACTTGTCTCCCTTAGCACTTAAAAATAAATATCCCGAAAGTCGACTATGTGTCATGTTTGTTTGCTCTAGCGAGAACCATGGTGACTCAAAAAATCTTTGGGGACACTTCAAACTGCCTCCAATTACGATAGTTTACGCTCCGAGCATTTGCAAACCAGCGCAAGTTGAAGTTTAAGCCTTTATTTGAATACAGGTCACGACGAGCGAACCAATGTGGTATTGTGGTTCCAGGCACTTGCTGAAGCCACTTGTACACTTACTTCGAACGTAAACCGATTACTAGCAATGCTAGGTGTTTGGGCCTACATACTTCGCCTGCAGTATTTTTCTGGTCCGATTTTCGGTGGAAGACCGATTTACATCCTAAATAACCTGTCCGTTGTTTCCCATTTCTGCTTGAGGACCCCGCTTTACTTGTGAAGAGCGTTAAATCATATAGAAAAATGTTCATGACAGTGTCACTCCCGTATATGCCCTTTCATTCTGAAAATTTCATTTCGAGAATTGCCATCAGCCGGCAGAAGTCTCGCCGGCGTATGATCAGCAGGTTAATCTAATATTATATAATACATTAGTAATATCTAATATAACATTTGCATCTACGCGTCTAGCTATTTTGCGTCGGCTTGTGAGCGATGTTTCCAGATAACTAGGTAGTAATGACTAAACAAAGTGCGAACATTTCCATATAGAAACGTAAACGATTTCATAGTTGTATAAATTGTATATTTTGATCAACTTACCAACATGCTTTTTAGGTATTATTGAGCAAATCAAGTATATCAGCGAAGCTAGACTCTTTTGAAGAACGAATTTCTGCTCATTTAGAACAAGTGTAAGTACAATGTTTCTTGAATTCTTCCCTCATCCATTAACATAACGACACTGTAGTACGAAAGATATTTTCGTCACCATCGCTCGGATATCATGGCTCCTAATGCCCTTTTGCTCGCATCTTGTATTAAGCAGCGGTTTGAGTTGATAGACACAACTATTATCTTCATCGTATCAAATACTACGAACAATTTTCGTTCCAAATAAAGAAACGATTCGAGTCGAGACAACAATTGAATTGATCGGGACAGCACAGCTCCCAGCTCTTTGTTGATCGCATCGATATTAAGTAGTGAATTGAGCTTATCACACAACTTATCTTCAACGTCTCGAAGACTGCGTCGCTTGTCGCTTCGAATTAAGGAACGATTCTTCACGATAAGCGCATGAAGGCACATGAATGTTTCCGCGAAGTAATAGAAAACATTGTAGTTCGCATTTGCAGCTTGATGTCATTCAGCTTTTCACAGTCAAAATTTAATGGGATCGTTTTGACCCCTTTTGCCTTGTTAACGCATTGCACTATGCAAACTTGTAAAAAGGGTTCATTTTTGCAGACGAAATTTCACGTATAACAAATAAAAATAATGACGTTCATGTATGCAAAACATGTCTTCCATCTTAACCTGGAAGCATCAAGAGTGCGAATATTGTTCTCTTTCTTGACTCGATCCACCACTGTGCCCTGCTTATCGATTTTAAGCTACTAGGAGCCAGTGTTCAGAACAAGTGTAGAAAACTATTTTGCATCTGCCAAGATGTCGGTGGCACGGTCAACATCAAAACGAGTAATTGCATCATTTTTCCTCAAAAGAACAGCGAGGCCTTTAATTGACGGGTGTCTAAGCGAGTCTCTTTTTCTTCTATGTCTGAGATCATTCTGCTCAAGATCCTAGTTTGACTAATGTGAGTTGTGTTGATCTTTGCCGGATCTTTGCTTTCTGATTTGGCGTTTTGCATGTCAACTTCTTCGCCCGTGGATATCGCCTGTCGAAAAGGTAGCGTTCTATATGGACACGACTTCGGAGACCAGCTTCAAAAGCGCCAGTAGCGATTGGGTTGGCACTAGAAATACTGGTTAGAATTTTCAAGCTTCAGCCGTTTCCGTCCAAATGTTTGAGACTTTCATTTTTTAGCAACGTCGGACTTCAGAATCAATATCAAATTTGGTTCACACGATTCCGATATGAGAGTGTCTAGTGTTGCTTTCCACCACTTTCAACTTTTGTTAATCACTGGAATCCCGACATTTCGCCGAGATTTGTCTGTGAAATTACCATGGTTCAAAAAGACCATTCCTAGGATGAAATCGCCATTGGTATTAGCGACTGGGATTCAATGTCAGGATAAAAATTTCCTTAATCTTATCTGGAAGTGGCTTCTCTTTTAGCTATTCGTCGCGACAATTCTCCGGCAAAGCGAACGAAGCTTTCCAACATAATCGTATCTACACAGCATTCATCTTGCCGTCAATAGTGGAATGTCCACACCTTCGAAATGCCCACAAATAACATTCGTTACTTCTCTTTGTAATCATCACGCCGTGTTGATGGCGTTAGGAACATCGATTAGTTTAGGCAACCTCTGCTCGCACATGTCACCCCTCCTACTCAGATTGGGGAGACTTCTTTTCGTGTTCTGTCATTGGTAAAATCTGGAACACGCTGGCCCAGAGCTTGGTTTCTGAAAAGCCTACAATCTTCAGCAATCAGTCTTGGGCTTGATATGCCTCTTGCTAAAATCTCATGAACTCTGGTACGACCTACACTTAAAGGCGCTTCAAAGCTTAGGTATTAGGGCAGTGCATTATCAGCGTTCGAAACGATTATTGTTGTAGCGTGAATTAGCGTCGATAAAGCTCCATGGAAAAAAAATGTGTATATCAAATTTTCTTTTTTTTTCTTTTTTCGAGTCTTGCTGAATTCAAATTGCAGACGGAACATGTTCTGTTCGGAAAACTAGATTGTTGGCATTCAAAAAATTAGCATAGCTCGGCATTCTACGAACTTCAATAACAATCTAGTTGTTTAGATCTAAAATTATGAACGTAGAAGAGAAAAAAATGTCTTTAAATTATTTTCCGCTCTTAATTGACATTGGAAGAGACTTATAAAATATTTGATTCGCCTTTTTTTTATTGGCTAATCAATTAATTTTCTTTTATTTACAATTATAGGATTCTTTGGTAAAAATCAAATCGGTTTTGGTCGACGAGAAAAAGCATATTCGATTTGCAGATTGGAGTGCTCATGACGTATGTATTCTGTTAACGAAAGGTTACCTCAAACATTAATTCTTAATACCTTACAGATCGAGATCTTAAACAAATACATGTTTCTTACATCAAAGCCATCCATCTATTTGATAAATCTTTCGGAAAAGGATTATATTAAGAAAAAGAACAAATGGTTGCTAAAAATCAAAGAGTGGGTTGACAAAAACGATCCTGGGGCTCCAATCATACCTTTTTCGGGTGTATTTGAACAGAAACTAACTGAAATGGAAGAGCCCGAACGAAAGGCATACGAGGAAGAGACCAAATGCAAATCAGCTCTAGACAAAATTATTGTTACTGGCTACAAAGCTTTACAACTAGAATATTTCTTCACTGCTGGTCCAGATGAAGTCAAAGCATGGACGATTCAGGTAAATGAACAATAAAATCAATGAAAAGTCAAACCGTTTGGACAAATCAAAATAATTTGAATTTATTCTGACTTAAATGTGCTCTACAGAAAGGAACAAAAGCCCCACAAGCTGCTGGTCGCATTCACACCGATTTTGAAAAAGGTTTCATCATGGCTGAAGTTATGCACTTCAAGGATTTCAAAGAGGAAGGTTCTGAAGCAGCAGCAAAATCAGCTGGCAAATATCGACAACAGGGAAGAAATTATACAGTGGAAGATGGTGATATCATATTCTTTAAATTTAACGCAGGCGCTGGCCTCAAAGATGCCAAGAAGAAATGATACCGTATTGTTGTTGTGTTGCTTGTGATCTTCTATTTTAATATGATTGCATACTCTCAAAGCTTCTTGCAAAACAATGAATGATTAAAATCTTTATTTACTTTGTTTTTTCTTTTCAATGATTTTCAGATTAAATGCCCAAATAAATTAATTACAATTTAAAAAACTGAGTTTTAATTAAGGCGATGAATACATGAAAGAACTGTTTTTGTCTTACAGTTTTCACAATATTCAATGATGCTGAAATAAATTAATCACATTTTAGACAATGAATTTCAAATTGTGATATCCAGCGGGGAGAATATTTAATAAAAACATGTATTGATTTTCCTATCATTTTATTGTTTCCTTTAATTACAAAAGCTCCTGCACAACATGTAGTAAACAGTAAAATGCATTTGTTGATTTTTATTTGATTTTATTCTTTGTTGTTGCCATTGTTAATGTGTCGTTAGAAAGTATATACAAAACTCTATTTCATTCAAAAATTTTGAAATAGATTTTCGTAAAAATGTGATGGTAAGAGTCTGCCTATCACTGTTTTAAATTTCTTCTTAAATGTTTCACAATGATTTTCATATTTTTTGTTTGTTTCTCGCTTAAGTAATCAGCAAAAGAAAGTTGTGTAATTGTTTCTAATTGTTGTTGTCATCTTAAATTATTACCATTTTACCTAGCCTTAATTGTATGATATAAAAAGCATTCACAGGATATTTTTGCAATGAATATTAAAAATGTTGTATTTTAAATTTGATTTTTTGTTTGACTATGTTCTATTTAAAAAAAGGAATGCTGGAAAAGGAAGAAGAGTCTTGACTAAAATAGTAGCTTCAAGAATGATCCATACAACCAACTTTTTTTGTAGCTATGCCCTAAGCTTTAGACACATTGCCTTAGCTTATGTGAAAGCCATAATGCTTGAAATCGTAGAAGGACCAATACGAGGTGTTAAATAAGCCATAAGATTTATATATTTCCTTGAAATTTCTGAGTCACCTACTACTGAACGGGACAAATGACCAACTGCGTTTAGCGTAATGCGCAGAGCAATTTTTCGCGATGCCGATGGAGGTGGAACATGTCAGCGTTTTATAAATACATCATAAATGAGGAAAATGTAATTTTAAAAGACGAAAATGAAAAGTTCGCAATCTCTCAACAACTTTCGTCAACACTCCATAGAAATCTATATTGATGCACACTTGCCTGGGTTGTGGCGAGCGAGAATTACCGAAAACGTTCATCTAAATTGTCCAAGCCCGGTAAACACCGTCTTAGTAACATAACAGAAGTGGAACACTTGGCAAACCCAGAGCTTCAAAGTTTCCTTTCTTTCGGTGGGACAACAGGATGAGCAATCCATAATATCTAAAATCCAACAAGAGAAAACACCGTGTGAAGTTAGAGCCGACACCGACCTATGACCATCATCCTGCTTTGGACCCCAGAGAAAATTATGAGGAAACACATAAATTGTGACGATAACTTTATTCTTTATTTTAATCTGTAAGGGAATAGTATGTTATTTTGTGTCGCAAATGGTTTATCCAAAGCGACAACTCAGAAATTTTCAGCTTCATATAATCAGCATCACTTTGTTAATTAACAGGATTTAGCTATGATAGATCTGCTATCACATGCCTTCATCAAGAATTTCATTCGTGCTGCATAACTATTAGGAAGCCGTTTTGGACAATGAACCTTAAACCCCTCAATTCTATTCTTTGGTTTTGATATTGATGTGTGCTCATAGAATGAAATTCATGTGATTACGATATCCATTAGAGATGTGCCACAACAGAATTCAATAATTACATAGCTCGCGAATCTTTCGTTATCTGTACTGAACCTGCGGCCTTCTTCTTCTTCTCTATCCGAATGTAGGAATATTTACCTTGTTTTGATATAGGAAAAAGAGACACAATCATTACAAAATGAACATCTTTCTGTACAAGTTTTATCGACATTTTAGTAAAGCAATCAAGTAAATGGATCCTGAAAGTTTGTGCGGGCAAATTTACGAAAAAGTCGACTGATTGCTCTATGTTACAAACTATTTGGAAATTTTTATATTAACGCCATGTTATCAGAGACCCCAACTGGAAATGTTTATACATGTAAGTTTCTCAATTAATAATTTATGTTTCAGAGAGATTCACATAGCTGGTACCCGTTGTAAGTAGGAGTTAAGTTAAGTTAAGCTTACAATCAGAATCGTTAAAAGTAGCATTTGTAGTAGTCGTTAAAAGTTATTGTCAAAAGTAGCAAAGGAAATGCTGTATTGCTTTTAAAATGGTTATAGTTAAATGATTCAAGAGCTAGGAATGTATGCAATAGGTTTCGCAACCGTCCATGACCGTCAAGTCATCCAGCTTCAAACTTTTTCGATTTCAATCACGGAGTCCCAATCATTTCAATATATACGCTTCGGTTTAATCCACCTTGCGTTTGCAGTGAGCAGCCTACTATGGTTTCGCAGGTTTATTATTTTGGAGCCTTCTTGCTCATAAAGGATCACGTGACTTTGTTTTATTTGATTAACTATTGAGTTTCATCTCGTTTCGCTCTGATGAATCTTGTCACTGTGATTGAAAAACCCTTTGTCAGGTTGATTGCATTGACGGCGTATTTTTTCGCTTTTCTAACCCTTCTTCCCTAACTTCTTAAGGGTTAATGGCAAAGAAAACATTTTTAAAGGCAAAAATGGAATTAAATACGTATGAAAGGAGACAGCTAAAGTGATCGTTTCCTGTATTACGATCTGCCAATCCTTTACATTTGATTTCGGTTGATAACAACCATTAGAACCAAGTAAAGAGAGAAACCAACGTAAGACCAACTTGCATTGGGCTCCCAACATTAAATTGACTAGTTAAATTGAATTGACATCCGGGGAATACAATTATAAGTAAATTCACTCTCGATCGCAAATTAAATTGCAAAATGCAATTATGAGTGCGTTTTTATTAGCCTGAACCCAACAGAACAAGAGTTCAGATACTATCGGGAACCGGACACAAAATGTGACGGCAACAAATAGCAATTACCTAAAGATATTTTCCCAGGAACGTGTGCTGAGGGAACTGGTCGCACATTTTTCGAGCGACCACAATTGAACAAGCTCAAAGACAGAAACCACATTTTGAATGGCAGATACTTGAAAGAAGACGGAAACGCCAGCCAGTAGCAAGCAAGGCATAAAGAAAATTTAAGAATAAAAATAAAATAGCGGAAAAGTCTCCCAAATAGCACGCGCGCCAGCTAAAAACTACAAATTACCAAGGAAAACCTCAGGAACTGGCTGTCGCTACTAATCGAACTGTCCCACTACCCGCAAAGACCAAGGGTAGAATTGACCTTAAGTAAATGCCGTCGGGCGAAGGACCAAGGGTATGTTAAACGGCAATGGGGGAAGAATTCTTTTCGAGATGCTGTGACCGATACACTAATGGTGGCGTAGTTGGATGTTTTCATCAGACAGGCAAAATCCACGAGCATCGTCTTATGAAGCTGCTGACAGTGCTACGGGAGTATCTATTCAAGGACATCCGCAGGGAACCCAAATTAAATCCATAGTTTAGAATGATGAGTTCAAAAGCGGGCCATTTGATTGTCAACTAGGCTTTGAAAGATCTGAAAATTAAAAGAGCACCATCCTGAAAAATGAACTCTCGGCTTTCTCAAGAAATTGCCACGGCTATGCATCGTTGTGTTCAAATTTGAAGCGGAGCAAACAGCGCAAGATGTCTTGAGACCCTCAGCAAATCAATTGCAAACTTATTTGAGTGACTCTTGCAAATTTACCTCGCAGTAAAGCGGCAGTAGGCAACCTGCCCGAACATCTGGCCGATGGAATTATTCCAACCAATTACAAATATTATGGAAAGATACTTGGAGCCAATGTAAGCATTGACAATTATGTTATTAGATTCTGCAGTTGTTTTATGTCGAAAAGAAATTCATTTGATGTTTCCACCGTATTTCATTAAAATTCAAAGACAAATTTGTTCAAAGTGTTCGGCAAAGGAGACAATGAGAAGGTAATTCTGGTTTTGGGTCACTTCCCGTTCAATCATCCAAAGAGACTGAGTATTGATATTCGTAATCAAGCGAAATATATTTGGGAGAAACACGCCTTCATCGAAAGTGTGACAGAAGAGATAACCAAAAAGTTACTTATTTAGCAACTATCAACCTTAATTGAAGAAATAAATGTAATATACCAACATTTGTTAACGAAATTGGATTGAATGTGTTGACAACACTCTTGACACTCACAATCGAAGTATTGGAGGACTCGAATAATGGAAGTGCCTCTACGCACCTGTTAGATACACAGTGGATTAATTGGTTAATCGCAACACGGGGCAACTGCAAGCGATATATGGAAATTTCCAAAACGACTATGAGAAGAGGAAAAAGGAAATTTAAGGACGATTTCTTCAGCAACATCAAAAGGGTAAGCGTGACATCCAGGCTAACGAGAGCCCTGAAAAAAGTACGTTAACGTACATGAGCAAAATTCTTCAATGTGGAGGTGGATGAAAAATTATTAGCATGGAACAGTTCAATATCCAACAAAACCAACCCTTTTTACACTGAACGAGTAAAGAGGTCGAACGAGCTACCGAAGCGACTATGTTGTGGCCAAAACCGAAACTGAAATAAATTGAAAATGTCCATAATGTTTATTCGTTCATTACTTATGGAAGCGGATGATACAATACGGCAAATCCTGGTGGAAATGTGCTGAGCATTCCTTTCAAAATAATACACTTCTATGAATTACGGAGATCAGGGAGAAGCACAAATAGTGTTCATGGTGTCCATCGTTAGCTTGGATGTTACTAGCAACCAAGCGAACTTAAGACTAAACAGATAAGGCTACATAACGATAGAATACTGTAAAAATATCGTCAGACTTAGTTAATCGATGTAAAATTACTAGAGACTAGGAAGGTGCACATATAGCGCACTCTCACTTCTATACATGTGGCCGAAGTTCAACAGAAAAAGTATGAATGCTGACAAAATGATGCCTATGTTTAGGAAACCAAAAGCATTGGAAACTAGAAACATATCCAACTCTGATCATAGACTGCAAACATAAAAGTTCAGTAAACAGGGTAAAACAACAACCAGTAGCCTTGAATACAAACTAACTTAAGTCAACAACATATTTAAGAAACAAGTTGAACTTCTAATGCAACATAACACCTTGATCCCTGTCACAGACGCGGCTAAAAACCATCTTGGAACGGGCATTGGGTTCATTAACCTCAATAGTAATAGCACAGATAATTCCAATTTAAGATATACCGTTACCATCACTGAACCAGAGCTATATGCAATACTAGTAGTCCTTAAAAACAGCAATGTTCAGGATGACAAAACTTTAGTAATTTTTACAGACTCAAATAATGCAATAGATAATAACCTAGAAAAAAGGAAAGAAACGTATTATATATGGGAAGCAGTTAATAGATACCCAGAGATAACCTTCAGAGTTATGTGCATCCCAGGACACGTAGGCATCAATGAACTCGATATAGCTGATCTACAAGCCAAAGAATGTGTACTGAATCACAGAGCAACTGAAGCGCATTTCGAGCTAGATGAGTTAGTCGCCCTAATAAAGAAAGCACTTAAAGAACAATGGGAGACAAAATTGGGAGAAAAATCTAGCAATAACCCTCCTTGCATTTGGAAAGACGCACACCATCTCAACAACAGCAGTAAACTTTGGTTTCATAATAGTAATATACTCCCAAAACACATTAAGACTACCAATGGACTTATAACCAACAGAGCCTACAATAAACTCCAAATACAATAACTTCCAAATCAGAAAAAGTAATTAAGATAAATACACATATTGTAACAACAGACACAATAGATCACCTTTTGTTTCAGCGCACAGAATTTCAAAGGATCAGGGTAAAATACAACTTCTTGCACAAATTTAAAAATGTTAAAGACTTAATTGTTAAAAATGATAACAAGCTTCTTGAAAACTTTGGAGCGTTTATTGCAGAAGCAGGCTTAAAAATATAAAAACCAATTCATCTTAAATGGAGACCATAGTAATTTCACATCACAGACATACAAACTTACTTAGGACAAGGACTATAACTTATAAGTCCACACTTAAGAGAACTCAGACGGAAAGCAACGGCAGGGATCTTCGTAATATCAAGACAGAACATGAAAGAACGAAGGCTTTGCGTAATAAAAGGATTGCGAGAGTTAAAGTGAAAACTATCTTGCCGATCTGAACAAGTTTAGTGGGATCAACATGCAAGTTGATGAGTGAAGCAGCGTCACAATCTACTTTTAGGGTGATACTCATCTCGATCCACGTTACAAACTTGAGATCATATATAGGTATTCCACATATCAAATTTCAAAATGAATCTGATTTTCTTTTGATAGGATCTTAAATGATAGGATCAAACAGCTTGATTTATGTTAGCGAAGAATTCAACCCTGATTATGTAAACCAGACACCGAAATTTGTCAGAAACTAACGTAGAAAATGACGGCCACAGTCACTACCAAACTTCGATTGAGTCTATTTAACCTATTTAAAATAGCATCCGGAGACAAATAAACAATTGCTACTGGCCACATTGAAGCATGAGTGAAGATAAATACCCAAGAAATATGTCCGAGTTGCTAGGCTGTGTGGACGAACGAGGTACTAAATATTGCAACAAATAGATTATCAATCACTCTTAAACATGCATAAATTAAATAATTGGAGAAAAATAAACTACATTTACGGATTTCTTAAATAAATTAATGTTGAATCCGTCATATTGTGCCACTAACCAATAAAAAGCGAGTTGAACAAAGTTCAAGCGGTTCCTGATAAGTTTGCGCGTGGATATCATTTCTTAACGATTCAGGATTTGTTCTCTATAAATGAGGGAACTAAACTACTAAACATTCGTTGACCATGGATCGTGTTACTGCTTCTATATGTCAGAAAAATTCACATGCGCGTTGCTTGGATTCGCTGACCTAGGTTGGACTCTATTTCCTTCTGTTTCTAAGCGTTGCTACTTCGAATGCTTGCATAGGTTTGTAATTATGCTGTGGTTTTAACAGTAAGACGATTTAACATACGATCTTAATGATTAATTAATTTTCCAGATTCTTAATGCGAAGATGACGGGAAGCGGAGCAGTTCTCGAATTATAAGATAGCATTCTGCTGTCGAAATTATCTATTCGTTTGTAAATTCACTACCCATTAAATACCAAATGAAATTGAGCATGAATAAAAAAAACAAAACCATTTCATTGGATAATCTGATCGAAGCAAAGCATTAACGTAACACAAACAAAATAAACCATAACAAGATTACATTTTGCGTTGATTTCATTCACATTTTATATACTTAATCATATAAAAACGCTATTCACTATTTTTAAAATGTTCATATTTCTCTTGCATATTGATTTCTATCATTATTTTAATAAAATCGTATATAAAGTTTAAACTAGAAAAACAAGTAAATAATATTTAGAAAATAATGATAAAATACAAATAATAGTAATCTTTTATGGAAAACTACTAGACATAGCAGGAGTAAATTTCAATATTTAATACACTTTTGTTGCCATTAGCTTTTTATAGTACAATCGCAAACAAAAAAAACATATGAATTGTATTGTAACTACAATAATTGTGTATATTTTTTTTATTTTCAATGTTTAAATTTCGTTTTTGAATGGCGAAATTGCTTTAAAATTCTCTATCGTTTTTTTTCCGCTGTTCTTTCTGTACCGCCATTATTTTTATCTTGTAAATACATTGTCAAGTTTTAAATTTGTTGTTCGCTCACAGGCTATTGTTGCGTTATGTTACTTTTAAAAAATATTTAACAATTTCATTTTTCACTCATTTATAAAACGTTCGTGTATTAGTGTGTGTCAATTATTTCTTATATGCAAAATAAATATACATTCAGTTAAAAAATATGGAAATAATAAGTGACTACGTTTCGTTTGTTTCGTTTACACAAACCATAAAAACGATTAAAATTTATTTGACTACACAACGATATCTAAATGATAACATAATGTTGAAAATACAATTTTCAGTGCAGAAGTTTGATTGCATACACGATTTTATTTTGTTGCACTGCACATTGCTTGTATGCGTCTATGTGTTGGCTCAGCGTGTAGATGAAATGTCGTGTTAATGATTCAAAGAAGATAGTAGATGGCGACGAAGAGGGAGGGCTCGAAGAATGACTTTTTGTTTTTTTTACTTTCTTATTATATATTTACGGTTTCTCACCTCCACCAGGCGGACATATCTAACCGATCTGCTTGGCTTATTGGTTGGTTGGTTGTTTGCTTTATGGGATTTTCTTTTGCTTGTTAAGTTGTATGTGTATCGTCGAAGCTACTTATAATTTAAAAAATTTACGAGTATTAAATCCACTCAAATATACATTTAGGAACAGCAACGTGAATATGCGGGTGATTTCTCTTGGCCTGGACGATGTACTACGACTCGCTCTAAATTCTCGTTTACTTCTTTACCTGATGTTTTATCTAAAATTGCTTCAGCTAATTCACAGAACGCCCGATCAATGTTTATATTCGACTTGGCTGAGGTTTCCATAAAGCGGATACAATGTTCACGTGCAATCTGTAGTATAGTCGCACACACACAAATCAATTAGCAACGTGCATTTACAATGTTTTATTAAAAATACTTACCGCTTCTCCACGTTCCCTGCTTACAACACGTTTGTCTGTCATGTCACATTTGTTACCCAAAATCATTTTCTCCACGTCTTCATTGGCGTGCTGTGATCAAAAATATTGCATTAGAGCTATATTGGCTGAGAAATAAAATCTTCACCGTATCTTGTTTCAACATATTTATTCAATGTTTTCTTTTCCGACAGCCCCTTATAATTGAATCTTACCTCATCTATATTTCGCAGCCACTTCACTATATTTTCAAAGCTTTTCTCGTTTGTTATATCATATACTAACATGATTCCCATGGCGCCGCGGTAGTAGGATGTAGTAATTGTGTGGAAACGTTCTTGTCCAGCAGTATCCCATATTTGTAATTTAATTTTCTTACCACGCAATTCGACTGTTTTTATTTTAAAGTCAATTCCTGTAAAAAAGCAAAATGATGTTGATAATAACATGCTGTGGTGTCTAAATGTACAGAATACACATTGTGATCTAAATATTATTGTGTGATCAAGGGAAATGCGAACCGATTCAACCACAATATCGATGATTTCTACGTGAAGTGAGAATACTTACAAAATTTTCTTTCTAGAAGTTTTTGGTAGATCAATGTATCCATTTTTACATTGAACTTAAAAGTGATTTATACCCTTGCTAAGCTAACTCAGCGAAGACTCATGGGTGCGGAAGTTCTAGCTGGTAGTGCCAATCGATGCGTCCCAGCCTGTAAGTTGGCACCTGACGAGAAGCAGCAGGGACGCGTATTCGAAACCAGCTTGAGCTCTTTCCACCTTTCTTTCTAAATATTAACATTTTCTTCTCAAAATAAAAATCATTTCTAATCTTATACGACTATTTCAGATAGAAAGTAATCGACGCATTGTTAGTCAATATATGACACTGGCTGATTCCGTAACTCAGCCGTTTAGGACACCCCGCTCCGATAGATTTGATAGTCATTGCTGAAGTCTTTGAAATTGCATATCCAACCCAATGCATTGAGAGACAAAAATAACTCTCCCATATATTTTTCGGAGATGCCTTGTAGATCTGCAAAGGAACTACTACATAATGTTCGAACCATGTTACTAGCTGGTGCTAGACAATTAAAGTGGAAATGAACAATTACTTCCTTTTCGTGTCCGTGTTTCTACAACGTGTTGTGTTTAGTACCCGTCTTGGCAGCATGAGTTCCAATCGGTCAATGGTCTATAGTAACTGTCGTAACCCTTATTAAGCTACTATATTATCCCTTCAGCTACTGCAACAAGATGACCATTTATATCTTGATACAGCGCATGTAGTAAGACTTATCCGTCTGGTGTTTGCTTTAGTAAAGAATTGAATGATTGGAAACGCTTTTCGGTATTTTCATATGAATTTTCTTTGCACTGTAAATCATAAATCCTTGATCCCATTTGTCAGCAGATAGCATTTTAGAAATCTCATTATCGCGACTTTAAAAGGAAACCAATGTTTCATTTGCAGTTTCGTTTTCAAACAAAAGTGTTAAGTATCGAAGCGGATAATGTGCACATTAGGCATTGTTTGCGCAGCAGAAGCCCTTCGGAATATTTACAGAATTTACGGAGAAAACTAACAGAACGAGTATGACAACAGTGGTTTCAGCACTGACGTATTCTAGAGTGGTTTTTTGAATAAATCAGTCCACTGTAAGCTACCAAACAAATAACCCATACGTATGGATTGGAGGTATTTCTTATATGTAAATCTCACAGATCATTTTGGCTATAGATTCCCACTTCCATCCATCGAAGAAGGCATTCGTGCACGCGGGGAAGCCTACCTAACTCGACTTTATGCATTTACTCACACCGGCTTCGGATCTAGAATCATTCCCAGATATTTTGTCGCAGAGGCTGACGATGTTGATGAACCAGGAAGTATTAAAGTGTTCCGTGTTCCTTGCATTTATTCGAAGCTTAATCAAGTTTAGTTAATACGCATTATAAGCTTAGCCACAACTTGCAGTTGTACGCACAGCGTTTACTTTTTTCAGGACTTATACCGTGACTACGCTGATCGCGGTAAAGAACAACCCAACACTGTTTTCGTATTCTGTCGCCATTACCCCTTCTCTGTTAAATACCGACAGAATAGTATGCATGACATGTATTACACCTCTGAGGTACGCTCATACCTACTAATCTGGTTATATAGCTCTTAACTAACGTCTAGATGACTCTAGTTCGCAACGTTGAAGCTAACCAGGTCATCCGGCATCTTTGCATCTCACCCTGGAAGAGACTCATGGACGCCGTCTCTGCAGACGTCATTGAAGACATTTTTTTGTAGCCTAGAAAACGAGCTAATGTACATTGTAAATATAACAGTATATTTTATATTCAAAACGCATTCTTGCGTCTCACGAGGAGAAATGGCAGATAGGTTTGCAGTTCTGTGGGAATTCTGCCCACTTTTCAGATATTACTCGAACGCGTCGTCAGAGCTTGTGAGTGTGGGTCGTTACCAAACGACTCCTGAAAATCATGAAAATTGTTCCAAATATTTTGTACAAATTCAGGTTGAATCCCAGGGATTCTGAAAATAATTACAGACATCTAATAGACATAGGTTGTTTTACACTATTCTTTGGGGTTGCTCCGACACGAACATAACTATTGTTTGTCAATTGTTGGCAGATAACTTCACTCAAGTCTATCAAATGAACTATGTAAACGTTTGGCATTAATCTGCTTAGTTTATTTTCCTCCGAACGAAATTCCGTCACTCTGCGTATGTTTTCTCGTAACGTGTACACACGCATTTCGATGTTACGCCATCTTCGGTGTGTGGTTTCGTTGGACGTTTACAGCCAAAGACAGTCTTTGCAAGGTTGCAATATTTAATCGAATTTCTGTACTCTGTTATGCACTCCTTCAATCGTTTTGATGTAAAATTGCTATGTTCGTCATTTTAACATTCAAACCTGTCAAAACTTTATGTTAACTTTATAAAAGTCCTAAAGGCAACTTCATATTTGCAAGCAACTTCCACCTGAACAATTTCGCTACCTGTAATAAGGGTAACACCGTACATTATAAACGTGCAACAGAGGGACAGCAAAAAAAAAAATAGGAAAAGGGTTGTTGCTGACAAGAGAACTGTCCCATCAATCGGCAAGACGAGGCGTAAAACTGTGCAGTAGTCCTTGAATTGTATTCCGGAACACCACAACTAAATTTAAAACTAATCCCGCTGTAAAGATTGTTCAATATGATGGCGGTCAAGTATAAAGAAAGAAGATACGACTCCATTCTGATCGCGGCTGTTCTACCTTATCTACCATCTCGCCTAACCTACCATGGTTAGGCGAGATATTGTCGATAGTGGCGCTAACGCGCATCACGAAACATGACGCAGCAGAGACTCCACCGAAAAAGCTGAACAAAACATTAACTTCCTGACCACGCCAATCATTATTAACAAGATTAGAGCAGAAATTATTATTGTCATTCTAATGATAACAAAGACATTGGAACTGTATGGATATGTAGGCCTGGAGAGCATAAGAAGCATTCAGCCTAGATCTCAGCCGTCAGATCACCATTGGATTGACTTCGAAATATGGAGAAATCCTCAATGGCATTTGCAATCTAAGTAGGTGAGTTGAAAGAGATTTCCCGTCGAGACTACACGAATTTGAAATTATTAATAACCGAAAAGTGTATCTACTCTTTGTTGATCGTTCCAACACTTCACGTTGCTTCAACATTTTCACGTAATTTCAAAAATATTTTCACATACGGATGCAGCAAAAAATATGTTTGGAGTAGGAATTGCCTTCACCTACCACAATAAAAACATCTCTAACACATTCAACATTAAAGACACCACAACAGTGCTAAACGCTGAGCTAAAAGCAATTCTGGTGGCGCTTCAAGACAGCGTAACCAATAACAGAAGTAACGTACATATCTACACAGACTCAACAAATGCCCTACGCCAAATTGGAAAAAACAAGGATCAAAAGGCAACTGTAAAGGCCATATGGAAGATTTTTAAGAATAACCCCTACAAGACATACACGCTACAATGGGTACCTGGACACAAAGGACTGGAGGATTTTGCACTTACTGACAGCAAAGCCAAAGAAGGCATACTAACCGACGAACAAATCGAGACGCACTGGGAACTAGACGAAATATTGGATGGAATACAAAAGGAAACAATAGACTCTTGGCGTGCAAAGATCAATAGACAATCAAAAAACTACCAACAAACCGCATGGAAACAGGCTCATCACCTCAAAGGCGGCCAACCATGGTTCCATGGCCAAAATTTGTCAGGAAGATCAATCAAAACGATTAACAAGCTTCTTACGAACAGAGAACTACAGAACTATAAAACCAAACAAACAACTTCGAACCTATGCACCTACTGGAAGCAGGTTGATGATATAGACCACCGCATTTTTAACAGCACCAGATATAAGGAAATCAAGACAAAATATAAGCTTTTCAAACATTACAACAAAATCCACAACTTATTAACCACAAATAACATGAACCTCCTGGAGGAACTGGATGCCATCCTATCAGAAACGAACATCATCATCTAAAACCCCCTAAAATATTCCTATAATTTAATCACTATTTCAACAAACTTCCTCTCACGTAGAACACATTAAAGAAATAGCAAATGCAGATATATCAAGCACGAAGATAACATTCAACATCAACTATAACCATACAAAGAACGATAAACGCTGGCCAGTGCTACAGTGACAGGGCCAATATCATCGGTTGTTTTTAACCGATCTTAAGAAAAAAAAAATAATTTCAAAACATTGCATTTGCTATGTTTCGTTCATCAACTTGCTTTTGGGCTTCTCCAAGGAAAAAATCGCAACATGAGTGTTTGCCAATCCCAACATCAAAACTTTATTCGATATAATTCTCCTCTCTCAACCGCAGCTCTTAAGATTGCACCCTTCGATTAGAGAAAATACCTTCCGAACAAATTCAACATGATGTCAAATATACTTCAGAATACATTTTTATCTATCTAGCGCATCTATCCTATTCGAAACCAGTATCTCGCTGCGCTGAAAATAAATTGCATTTGAAGAATTTTTGGATGAGTCTTGTTTGAGAAAAAGTGGATAAAAGTGACTTCAACAGCTATAGGCTGCTACTTAAATTCCCTGGAAATAACCAGGATTTGATTGTCTCGGTCTGAATCGCGTGAACACTAGGAATGGAAAACATTCAAGTCGAGTTTCACTCTACAGCTGTTTTTTCAATCCACTTGCTCTTTCACCGAGGTCATGAGGGATCCATAAGAGCTCAGCTATTTGATATTCTGAAATAGTCGAAAGTCCAGTCTTACGACCGCTTTAGTCCACGAGAGACACAAAGAAACGTTGCCTGAAATTAAATGGAATCAGTGTCGATTAAATAAGAAACGCTACCTGTTTCATCCAAACATCTCGGATTATACTAGAGAATCTATCGGCTAACAAGATCATATCGTCGTCAGATCCGTGGAGTTATTGAGTAAAATTCATAAACTAGCGTGAATCTGAATCAGTAGGAATTAAAAAAAGACCCCAGAAGTTCATTCAGGACGTTTTATTTTTGTTTGCATTTTCCCCAATGCGTATGTCGCCCAATACTGAGACTGTGTTTCTACATGCTATGTTGACTGAATCATACATCGAATGAGGACGCTACCCAAAACGTAACATCCCCGAAGGAATCAGCTCAATGGATACTTTCGCTGGAAGCAATATCGATCTCAATATCGAAGCTAATGAGTCGGCAGTTGGTGATGTGGAATTCTGCATGAGCTGCAAGCAAGCTTCAAAAGATTTCTGGTCATAAAATATCGTCAAGTTCTCTGAGGTATTTCGCAAGGGTCGAATATCAAATAACGAGAATGGTTCGTCGGGTCTAATAGGCTGGTCACTAGGAAAGAATGTTCATGTGTCACGAACATCGATTCCACTCTCTTTTATGAGACTCAAAGCGAAGATACATTGCAATAAACTTTTGGGCAGGTAGGAGCTCAACGAACTCCACCCATAGAATTCGGGAATTTTGAGGATCTTATGGGAAAATTATCAGCCAAGGACGAATTCATGGTTCTGAAATCGATTCATGATGCACTCAAATACATTTGCGCCGACGGACTCATAGAACCTAACTAAACTTTCTCTCTGACGTTGTTTACGGAAGTTTACAGTCGTCAATTAATCAAGGTCCGTGCAATGTTTCCTGGATTTGCATTGAAAGCGGCATCCAATTCAGTGGTTATATCTTTCACATATCTGCCAATAACAGCCATCAAAGGTCAAGTCTAAATTCTCCATCGATAAATAAAATATTTTTAACTAATCCTGTTTGCACCTCCATCAGCTAATATTAAAATTAATTGAAAATAAAAATATTATAACGAATTGATGGTACCCATCCTTTCGCTTGGTTAAAAAAATGCAGGATAGATCCGATCGTTAAGTCGAAGAACCGCGGAATTCTATCAGAAACCGCACTCTGAAAGACGGCACAGTGCCCAAGCGCGTATGAGAACGATACAAGGAAAAAGACGGGGAAAGTCAGAGTTTTATTTGGAGAAAAAAAAGCAATTATGAGAAACCTTCGAAAACTTAAAGCCAAACATTTATATTGATCAATTACTTGAGAGAAACGTAGTTATCTGCTGTTGAATCTTTCAATATTTTTGCTACAACAAAATTGAATCTCTTATTTATATTTATTTAATCCTTCCTGAGGATTCATTACTGACAACACATCTGGTCGGTTTTGTTTACTTAGGTGTGCTGTTAAGTACAGTAATGCAGTGTCTGCATTTTATGGTTTTGTTTGTTTTTTTTATTACATGGATGTAAGAGATTAATAGCACATGTTAATCAGACTTGCATAGCGTTGTTTAAAGAATGTTTTAAACAAAGGAGTATACGGAGTTGTCCTGTATGATAGTTTTAATTTTATCTTCAATTCTCGGTTTAAGGTCGTTGAGTAAAGATTGGTCTCAGCGTGCTGTTTTAAATTAATAAAAGATAATTTTAATAAAAGAACTAATTTGTCTATTTATCTAATAAAAATAAAAACATACCATTCCAATATCTGCCAAGCATACATTGAAAAAACCAGAATACAGATAAAATTTATTTGGAAATTAATATTGCGTTAGAAAAGCAAGGATTTATTTTTATGTTCTGATGTGAAAAATTGATACGTGTTGGCAGAGTATGAATGCCAGCTCTGTGTACCGAGCGATCAATGTATTATTAAATCACACATTTTTTATTTTCCTCTGAAAAATAACATTCAAAACGTTCCACATAGCTGCAAAAAATGCTTTTAATGCTACAATTTTTTCTCGCTAACTCTGAGCTTCATAAAAACTTTAGTTCATAGAAATCCTTGAGTTCCACAATATATTGAAGAGAAAGCCCACCTTGTTAAACAGATTCTTGTCTGTAGATTGGTGAGGGTCCCCTTTAGAATATTATTGCTTTAGCTTGACCGCCGTTTGATTTAGTAATGCGAAGTCGGGCAGCTGCTTATGCGAACATTGCAGGTATGAATATTGCAATTTCGCTAAGCAATATCTGCAATTATTTACACAGTGCTTACTAGAAAAGATTCATTTATTTTGATAAAATTTTTGTGTTAATTCTGGCTGATAACTTAAAACATTATTCCATTCTTTTAGGCCACCGAAAAAGAATTTCCTTCTGTACGCAATAAAATAATAATTCATAAATCTGCAAATTGATGACCAGCGCTAATTGTTTAATTTATAAGCGACCAAAATGTGAAATTAAAAGAAAGAGCAAAGCCCTAGCAACCGCCGAAGCGATAACTCTCAATGAAATGCATGTCTCAAAAAGCATTACTGGCGATTGGCTAAATTCCAACAGCAGAACAGAATTTACCCAATTCAAGTGTCGTCAAGTGATAAGCACGACGACAATGATTGAATCATACATCATTCGACAAAAAATAGAACTCAGAATAGGAAGTTCAAATGCGTTCACGAGTGTCCTCGCGTCTACAAAGTAGCACAAGCGACTGACATACACCCAAGGTGCCTTCTAATTAAGGAATGGCTCCCCAAGAGTACGTTGCATCCTGTCTACCGGCATTTACATATTTGAAATCAGATGTTTTCGCAAGCACGGTGAAATGCTTGTAAATAATTTGTTAGCAAACACAATTGCATTGAGCAAATATGGACAGGCCAGTGCGCACGCTATGCAGACCGGAACCTTAACCAACGATAGATCGTACTCGGGTTGTTCGTTCGCCAACCAACTGTAGTAAGCATTCCAAAAAGATGAATGTTTTATTACGCAAAACACACAAGAGAAAAACGTCTTGATTAACATTATCGGATGTACGCAACAAAACCCAATGCACTCTTCCAACCAATGACTAATGCTAATAGTTCCGAACACGCGCCTCGTATTGCTTCACGTTCATTTACCATTCCGCAATTTGCCAATTATCGCCACGATCATGGTGAAACACGGGATTTAGCAGAAAAAATCCTTTTTGGAAAAACGCCCTAATATATTATCTAGCAAATTAGCAGCACCCTCCCCAAACCAATCATCTCCGGCACGGGAGCGTTCCACAACGACGAATCAACTCACCTATCGTGGATATAAATGTCGACGTGAATGCATCGTCCGAGAACCGAAACAGGATACACGTTTTTCCAACGCCCGAGTCACCGATCAGCAAAAGTTTAAACAGAAGATCGTATGTTTTTTTCGCCATTGCCCCGCACAAAAGACACCGAAAATGCTTTAAGGAATGCTCTTCTTGTTTCTACACCGAAAAAATTAGCAAAACGTCAAACGCGTAATGTCACAAATGAACTCGACTATACAATGACCGTATGCATAACGACATTTGCTGTCTGGTCTGTTGGTAGCCGTGGAGGGTGGTGTTGTGTTATGATTTGACAAAACCATTTCGAAATAAATCTCTCGTGCGACTACGACGCGCCCTAGTGCCGATTAGGAGCGGAAATTATAAAAATTGAAGATGAAAAATGTAGCGTTTTTTTATCAGGGCACTCGGAAATATTTATGAATTAACCAAGCGAATCCTTAAAATCGAAATATAATGGAAATACAATGGGTGAATACAGAATTTTAGTAGTGAAATATCGAAATAGTGAAATAACCAAAGGAGTGCATGTAAATTTAGGGAAGCATTGTTTTTCATTCTTGAAATAACCGAATCAACTTTACTGAATTTCTAACCAAAATTTCAATGCAATCCTTACATGTTTTCTCCTAGGAGATTAACCATAAGTTTTCATAGATATTATGATTACCTCGTATATACAGTGTACGTAATAATGTCTTCGTATAGCCGCTATTTGAAAATCAAGTGATGGAAAACAACAAATTGCTTTGGAGAAAGAAATTTGAAAAAGTTTTAATGCAAGTTTATTCCTTAAACATTTGTATTTAATTTAGAAACAAAAAATTCAGTCAAAAATTAATCCATTTAGATTATTCTATTCCAAGTAATTAACGAAAAATAAAAAAGTCGGCAACTTGCCTCCAATAATGTCTTCGTACATTTAAGTTTTAGTTGCCCTTCGATCTCTATGCTTATAGTTATGGACCATAATCACATATTTTCCACTCATAACAGTTTGTAGTAACGTAAAAAAATGGACAAAAAAGCAAACTTTGAGTTTCGTTGATTCCAAATAATGCCTGGCAAATACTTGTTGCTGAAAGAGTAAGGAAGAGTAAGAGCTCATAGTAAATTTACACATAAAGGAAGAAAAATCATACGCGGAAATAGCCAAACTACTGTCCCGGAACCGTTCTACTATCCAGTTTGTAATCTGTCGCTTTAAACATGTGGGCCGAGTTGAAAATAAGCTCAAATCAGGGCGCCCTGCAATTCTCACTGATAAAGATAGGTTACAAATCAAGCGTATGATTGCCAAGGATCCGTTCATTAGTACACCAAAAATTAGTACGCAGCTCCTTCAATCCAGCCAAAAATAATTCCACCCAGAAACAGTACGAAAAGCCGTAATTGATGCCGGATTTAAGTCTCGTATACCTCGCAGGAAGCCACTGGTAAGTGAAGTAAATCGAAAAAACGTTTGGACTTCGCTCGGCAATGCGAAAATTAATCTCTCGAGTTCTGGCGCAATGTCATATTCTCTGAAATACAAAGTCCAAATACAATATTTTTGGGTCTGATGGGAGACTTAGAGTATGGAGAAAGCCAGGAGAAGCTTACAACCCAAAAAACACCAGCAAAACTGTAAAGTACGGTTGCGGTGGCATAATGGTATGGGGCTGTATGGCTGCCAGCGGGGTTGGACAATTGGAAATTATTGAAGGAATTTTGGACCATCATGCACATATCGAAGTTCTTAAAAAAAATTTAAAGCCAAGTGAAAAAAAATTGGGCGTATCAGAGGATTATTATTTTCAATAAGACAATGATCCCAAGCACATGGCTCATAATAGAAGGATGTTCGTGGCATTCAAAACTCCACATTTGCTGAAAACACCACCGCAAAGTCCGGGCCTCAATCCCATTGAGCACATGAGGAACATGCTCGAGAAAAAGATCAGAACTTATCATATTAGTTCCAAATCTGAATTGAAAGAGGCTCTTCAGGAGGAATGGGCGAAAATATAGCTTAGCTACAAAAAAAATATTGTAGAATCTATGCCACGCCGCCTTAAAGCAGTGATTAAAAGTAAAGGCTACCCAACTAAATATAAACAAAAAATGTACACCTATGTATCTTTAGTTTTTAAGATTTTTTATAAATTTTTTCGTAAATGTATGAAGGCATTATTGGAGGCAAATTGTCGACTTTGTTTTATTATTAGTTAATAAGTTTGTAATAAATAATTGAAATGGATTAGTTTTTGTTTCTAAATTAAATAAAAATATTTAATGAATAAACCTGTATTGAAACTGTTTCAATTTTCTTGCAACAATTTTTTGGTTTTTATCACTTGATTTGCGAAGACATTATTGGTACGCTGTATTGCACATGAGGTTTCGCTGAAATTATTTCTTGTAGCCACTCATGCGCAATCCAAAATACCCAGCTAGACGTTGGCACTCCATAATAATAGAAGATATTTGGAGAGATAGGTACAAGTAAGGAGCCATTAGAGTATGTCTCTGTTCTCGAATAACGAAACACAATTCGTTGAAAAAAGTTTTATTCCACTTTATCTTGCCAAAAGATCAATGGAACATGCTATGGACATGTAAACATTATGCATCTCCTCTTGAACTCGCGATCGGAATGATAGTAAATCAATGAAATAACTACCCCTCAATGCGGTTTCAAAAAAATTGGTATGTTGGTAATTTTTTTTTAAATAGTTATCCATTTAAAAAAGATAGCATTCTCCGTTTGGCCCTTATAACATTAGAGATGATACTGTCGTTTTTATCCTTACTCAATATGGTGCGCGGTTGATATCTTTGTTTCAAGCTTTCATTACCCATAATACTCATTCAGTTTGTTCCGAAGTACTGTTTCATTTCGCAATTCAAATTTGCAGCCATATATTTACTTTTCTTGCATTTAATTATCTTTTTTAAATTTCAGAAGTTTTTGGCAGATCAATTTTTCCAATTTTCACTTACAACATTGTAAGTGATTTATACCCTTGCTAAGCTAACTCAGCGAAGACTCATGGGTGCGGATGTTCTGATCAAATTTGTCGAATATCTCGAAAGTGAATTAATATTGAGAAAGGACAAGTTCAAGCTGAGAGCAATATTCATAACTAGTAAAAATAACTAGCCGACATCCACCTAAGCTGGTATCCAATCGATGCGTCCCGGCCTGTGAGTTGGCACCTGACGAGAAGCGGCAGGGACGCGTGTTCGAAACCAGCTTGAGCTCTTTCCAGCTTTCTCAATATATTTTTTTTAAGTTTACAAATGTCTAAAACAAAGTTTACTTACGATTCTATATAAATATCAAACGATTTTTGACAGAATTGACGATCAACCATCAGCAGTTGGAACGATTTACCCCAATGTATCGTTCCTATGTAAATATTCTTTCAATATTTCGTTCAATAACCAAACATTTCCGGTATCACGGAACAAGTTGAGTAGGATGTATTATATTCTTTACGATTAAATAACCGATATATAGGAACAGAAAAATATATCAGATTAATATGATATCTCAGCGTTATCAGTACTTTCTCAAAAACAACGAGAAACTAAGCCTAATCGTCAAATTCAAGACCAAATGGTTCAGAAATGTCAATGAACAACTTGATAGGAACATGATTTGATACGAGAAACAAATGAGCAAATTACCAAACGATCAATTCCAGTACAAACTATAAACGGTAACTGAAATGTCTGTAACAACTTCTGTACATATCAAAGACCAGACACTGACCACCATTGTTTCAAAATATATACATTTTATTTAATTGGCAACGGTTTATAAAAGTGATTAATTATCCCTGGCAGCAGTGGCACTGGCCAGCGTTATCGATCCTGTGTATATAAAAGTTATAGTCTTTGTCCTAAGTTAGTTTGTATGTTTGTGATGTGAAATTACTATGGTCCCCATAAACGATGATTTGGTTTTAACGCTCCAAATTTTTCAAGAAGCTTGTTATCATTGTTAAGAATTAAGTCTTTAACCTTTTTTAAATTTGTTGAAGAAATGGTATTTTACCCTGATCCTTTGAAATTCTGTGCACTGAAACAAAAGGTGATCTATTGTGTCTGTGTTGTTTCAATATGTGCGTTTATCTGAACTACTTTTAAAATATAGACATAATATTATGGACAATAATGAGAATGCCAAGCGTAGAAACTAGATAACGCGCGAGAGTAGAAAACGTAGGAAGAAAGAATTTGTTGTGTGCGTTGAAAGAAAAACTGAAAAATTCCTGGTAGGCTAGCCTTCAGTCTTTAACACAAAAAGACACGGATTGTATGCCTCGCTTTATTTTTTTGTTTGGATTTTATTCGACGGGGAAATGTTTCAGAGTTGTATTTCTATCTCAGTGACTTGATTTCTTCGGAGATTAAGGAAAAAATCGAAGCGCGAATACTTTGCGACCGAGACGCTAGCGGTCAAGGTGATACATGAGCTCCCCATGGTAGATTCAGCGTAGAAATTATTTCCTAAGTATTATAAAAGTGAATTCTTATATTTAATGATTAACTTAGTGTGATAATTGTTTCGGTAGTCGTTGTTTCAAGATGTACTCACTGCAACAGTAATTGGCGACCGATGATTAGTCAAAGACCTTTTTTTTACATTCACAATACAGTAGTTATTGGTAAGGCTTAAATGGATAGAAAGTTTTACATAAATTTGATTGTATCTGAAGTGGGATTGTAATTCATCTACATAACGATACACGTCACTCAAGCATCAAGCGACAAATAATATTAACATGTATTTCAATGAATAGACTAGAAGCTTTAGCAATGAAAGCAATTTAATAAACAACCAATTATTCATTCGAGATCTAACGTACGACGAAGGTAATTGGAAACAAAGCGAAGGGATCAATAGGCGTCAATTAATCAAGGCGAAGTCAGCACTAAGAAATAGCAGTTGATAGTTTGCGCTTGTTATAGTGGTGGAAAAGTACGATAAATGAGTGAGTGCGGAATTATATAGTATTTGTATGTAGTATTTGAACACTACTAGCCATCAGTTTGAATTAATTTACGAGAAGGGTGTTTCTTACTTCGCAGCTAGTCACAATCGCATCTACACATAAAGTCAAAGCACAATGCATCTTCAAACCATAAAATTGCTTTTCCTCGAGGACAATAAGAATGGTTGACTATACAAGCTGTGTTCAAAAAATGAAAGGACCCGCAGCTTATAATAACTTTCTGTCATCAGGCGTGGTTCAAATTCAATAACAAAGTAATAAATCTTTAATTTTTCGGTTAAAGTCGGTCGTATCAAAACCTAGCTAATATCCCAAACACTGGTGACCGGACGCGGATTTGTCAACACCTCGATTTGAACGATTTGTGGGTCGGCCGTTGATGTCTAAGGACGTTCATTGTTCTCAATCGATTGTCGACGACGTTTAAAAGGTTGTTTGCGTCACTTGAAACTATAGCGTTACCATATGTTATATGTTACCATTATAAAAAGCGCTAACAGTCGGAAGGGGAATCATAAAGAAAATGAAAGTGCTTTGTCGTATAGAGAGCTTCAATACTCTTCAATATTTGTGGATTGGAAAAATTTCCGGTGTTCGCAAATGAGATTTGTGTGTTGTTGTGCATGGAAACTAAATTTAAAGGAATGTTATATCGCATATATCCGCACTTTGGTCTCTATCGACTTTTTTCAACAAGACTTTTTTCATGGTTTTATTCCTGGATTTTATTTTTTCACTCAATGTTCTTAAATAAACAGTGTTGTGCTTACTGTACACTGCTTTAGATCAAACCAGTTGGCGCGAGTTATTTTTAATTTGAAGTTAAAGTTGTTTCCACTAGAAGGACGTAAAACCAACCTATTTTGGGCTCCAGCCCCCAACTTATTTACATTAAATTGCCGTAGGAGAAGATTTAAAAAAATAAAACGCTCATACAATTCTTAAAATTTATTGAAAACTTTCCACTAATGACTATCAAAATTTGCATTAGCATAATACGAAACAGAAGATGCAGCTACTGCGTTTTCTTCTCATCACCCTTTGCTCTTCCGGTTTCTTCCTTGAAATGCAAGAAAACAAACGAAAAAACGAACACTCCGAACATCATTGAGAATGCGCTTATATAGTATGGATACGCGCTGGCAATGAAACGTTCATATTGTGTGTGCTGTAAAGGTCGAACAGAAACCTACGTAGAAAGTAGAAATTATAGCACAAATTTATTAGAAATAAAATTAAAACATACTTGAGTTGCGCTGAAAAGATGAGTGTAGCCTATACGATCATAATCAACCTTAAACTGGTACACGCCATACACGTCGGGTATTTTAAATTTAGCTTCGTATACTCCATCCTTCAAGTACGTCAACCGCATACGAACAAATGGATCAATGCGTACAAATTCCAATTGAATATCATTTGCCTCAAACGGAACCCATTTACGCTCCTGATAGATTTCAATGCCTATCTGATAAACGACCGGCTCTGTTATAGTGTAAGCGGATGGTGGATTGGCTTCGCCTTCACGGTTGTGCTTCACATATTTCACGCGTAAACGGCCATTTTCGCCAAACACCCACTTGCTAATGGCCGTCGCTACCTTTTCATTTCCCGATTTCGCATATTTTATTTGTGTTGTGCCTTGAGCGTATTCCAATGACGAAAGGAAAGCCTCGTCGGAGAAGAAATACAATGAGCCCGAGAAAACGACACGTGCATTGTTACGAGCCTGTAGGGCAGCGATCAGTATAGTTCCGCGTCCAACAGCGTGCGGATATTCGGTTACAGCATCTTCCGGATTACTATAGCTATAGGCGGAGCTTTCAGCCGTGAGCAATTGCATTACGAGGGGATTTTCTCTATCAGCAATCAGACCAGTTCCTCTGAACACCAAAGGATTTACATTGTCGACTTTTGGACCAACAATAACTTCTGAATCAATAAGATTCCTTGGTTTTGTTAGAATTTTGGTATGATCGCCGGTATCGGAAACATCGTGATTCAGATGGTCTACAACCATTGCATTCTCATCATCAACTTCAAAACCGCATTCGGATGCTAGCTCGCGTAGAACGAAACCGGACTTTTCATTAACTGCCACCAAAACGTTACCGCCATCATCGATGAAGTTCACAATTTTATTGGTGCTTAGCTCGCCGCCAAATTCTTCAACTGACGGAGCGAATAGAATGAGATTCTTGTAAAGGTATTCGCCGTATTTGGAAATAACTAAATTTGGATCGTCGGCAAGTTTGAATGTCAGCTTGTAGTTACGTTCTGAAAGATATTAAACGATGCAAAATCTTAAACAACGATTGTATTTGCAATATTGTGCAATTTATAAATACTTTATTCAATTAAGATGTGAAAATTGTAAGATAAAATACAATACTCTATAGTCGCCTTTTAAAGTTGACGAACGCAGTTTACCTTAAATATTACAAAAATTATTTATAATGTAAACTTTCAACTATAAGCATTTTACATGTGTGAAAAATTGTACATTTGGATTAGATTACTTAAATTAAACTACGCCAGCTTTGTTGGTATAAATTGTTTGTGTTATTTAATTCAATTGAATTGAATATTGGAACAAATCTCAGAAAGAAAACAAGCCTCATCAACAGACAAGCTTCATTTAAAACGTTCACGACACACCTCCAGGTTCACCTAGGCACACGCACCTCTAGGTCGTCTATTGACAGCATCTCTAGGTAACACGCAAACACGTTACGCAAAAGCACTGCGGCAAAGGCTGTCTAGGTCATTGGATGACAACAGAGGCAATGGATTAACCTTATTCTTGGTAAGTATAAGGAATGTACAGTCGGACCACCTGTAAATCACCTTTCCAGAGAGAAGGGTGGAGAAGCTCCAATAAGTCTCCACAATTTACTTGGTTCTAAAGCGGATGAGAGCACTATATTTGGAATATACTTCTGCGAATACGCACAACTCAACGGCATTTCCAAACTATAACCATACCAAGGTTTTCCGGTCGGAAATGTTTGCATTTAATGCAGCCAAAGAAAGGCAATTAGCAATCTGAGAGACATAGTATACTTTCTATGGAATTGCGAGTTAGCAATGCAGGCGCTAGGATTCTGACCATATAGTCTAATAGCTAATGCACGCCTGCAGGCGACACTCAAAGCTGTAGCCAATCCGAAATTAGTTCGATCAACGTAGGCTCCTGGACACAAACATTTTGAAGGAAATTGCATCGCTCGGTGCAATTAGCAACAGATTGTTCAGAAGATCGAAGCGAGGTAAAAGTGGACTCAGCCAACGTACAATTAGCAACACTGACGAGTGCATTTGACGAAACATTTAAACTCAGCTTGGAATGAAGGAGTGTCGGCAAAATAAGCTGAGCCGTTCGGTTTCACTCTGACGATCAAACCACCACTACATGCCGTAAGAACCTTCGTCAAATTGCTTACGGAGCCAAACCTTTGATATCAACACGCCAAACTACATGTTATTCCGAAGAATATCCAGTATTTTCCTTATCTAGACGGACAACTAGTCGTGTGGAGTAGAGAGGAGAAAGAAAGTGTAGAACACATTCTCGTGTGTAGAACACTTTTTTCTATACTGATCGAGTTTATTTGTAAGCGCTGGGTGAAGTCACAAGATTTGGATCGCCTGAGAACCACGAGAAAGGCACACTCGTAAGCTTCTGTAGGGTGACAGAAGGGATTACAACCAAAAGATTAAACCAAATGCGGCAGAATGACAAAGCTAGACTCTGCTAGATCCAACAGTGTATCCCAGAAGCAATAACAATTTGGTTTGATTTTCACAGCTAACCTATGGTATCTTTGATTATGTTCCTCCATCTAAAGTTCCTTCAAAAAGAATAAATAAGATTACGAAATTGTCAAATAGTATTCTGAAAGGAACCATTCCTCATGTGTCGCTAAGATGACTCTAAGATCTTAAACTCAAGATGGAGACTATTTGAATCATCGAATTGCAAGGTTATTTTCCGAAGTTCTTATGTGTTTTTTTCTTTTAGAAATCCTCGAAATGATAACTTTTTGTGATAATAACGGATGACGACGGATTTCACCGCAAATTTCTTGTATATAGGGTAGTAAACAAGAGCAATTTCAAGAGAAAACAAGAGAAAAATGAAGGCAGTTGAGGGTGGTATATTGGCTAGTCATGCAGATGCTTACATAGCCAAATTCCTTCTATCCTGACAACGTATAGAAAATACGGATTAGCTCTGTGAGTGTGTAATAGAGAGGGAACATAGAACGAGTAACTCGTAAGAGGTTCCTAACTGATTGACGCAAAAACATTTTATACAAGCGAAATGTTACGCGTTCTGTGTCCCAAAGTTTTGACAAGCGACGAATTAATGGTTGGGCTTCGATTTGAAAAGAACAGTCTTATTCATTTTGTCACAAGCAACCGGCGACCATGCTGTCGGTAAATGTTAGTGCTACCCGTGGTTCAAGTGGCTCTAAGAAGGCGATTTAGACGTGAAAAAAGGAGGAATGCGAGAGACCCTTGAAAATTTTAGAGCCGCGAAATCGCAAGGGATGATTGACGAAAATATAACGCTAACAAACACTCATGCAGGATTTAAAATGCTTGAATGTGTCACAAAAAAACATTTTCATTCATTTATTCATAATTGCATGGAATGCATAATCGACCGAGAGATAGCAAGTGAGACTTGTGCTGCTCGCCAGGTTGTAAAACTTAGTAGTCCGTTTATCGACTCGTGGCAGGTGATGGATAGTGGATTAACAGCAAGAACCCTACATGCTAAGTTGACATTGTATCAATAAAGGTGGAGACTTAAGAAATTTTGACAATGAACCACACAGCTGTAAATGATTGAAGATAACTGTTCGCACTCAATTCTAGTGGTACTAAAATACAAAGCTATGCGACGAATTGCTTGTTTGCATTTGAAGAAAACTTGCACTAGAATAAATCGAGCTTATATCACAAATATTTTTTCGGTCTCTATTAGGCAATCCTCCGATCGAAAATGGCTGAAAATTGTTGGTGATTTGAAGGCTGGAAAGATGAACGGGTCACACCAGTCTTGTTCAGGTTGCCGGAAAACTTAATCGCTAAAACAGTGTTCGTTCTCCGGGCTGGTTGTTAACACATATTTCGACCCCGTTTTATTGAATATTAAATTTCCCCTAATCGTGACTAAAATTTAATGTACAATTTGTTCTGAACTGCTTGAACCCTTCTACTCTTCCGCCGATTCAAAAATCCTTCGCATAAATATACAATGAAAAAGTGTTATTTCTCTACAATCCCTACAATAATATATAAAATTCAGCGTCTAATTATACTTTTATATTCCCGGTAGATTATCTCGGGACACGTCACATGTTGTGACCGACCACCGGCTTTTTCGTATGCTTTCCCCATTGACACTTGGTGTCACAGTAACAATTACCTTGTAGCGATTTGAAGAATAGGGAATGTGTTTCTCGAATTGCTAAACTGTCAAGAAGAACTAGTGTTTCTTCAGCCGGCTCCACAGCATTGCAAAAGACCGCCAGCACGACCGAAAATATCAAAATCCGCCACATTTTCACGGAACTAATGCTTGTCGAAACACAGAACAACCGTCTACTAGGGGAGAAGATAATACAACAGTGGGTTACAAAACTCCCTCTACCGGGTACTCGGCTTATGGAACTATCGTCTATGTTGAGATTTTTCTTCAAAACAGCGAGTGTTTGCGAACACTTTTGAAAGATTTAGTCGAATACACGATAAATATTACAAGACTAATGAGACTCGATTTAAAAATATATTATTAATCGCATTCAGTTCATCATTCATATTTTATTTCAGACTGTTACTACTTCTGATCGAAGTCCGACTACCGGCCAAGTTCACGTCAAACTCCAGGCGACTTTTTCTCTTTAGATTGAACGGGGTTGCAGTGCATTAAGTAAAAAAAGTATTGAATGAAATTTTGCACATGTGATAAGAATTATCGATAAAATGCCCCCCATTAATCATATCGACCTGATAAGTGCACCGATCCGATAACGCGTCTCGTTTGTAAACAGCAGCATTGGCCTGGAGTAGTGATAAAGCGCGATTTCCAAAATAATACTATTTGGGTAAAAGTGGCATTTGATTGCGAATGTGTTGAAGGTTGCTTGTATATGGAGCGGAGCAGCAATCGGTTAGTGCGTGTGTGTGCGTGAGTGTTTTGTGCAGTGGAGGCTGCCGTGAGTTGTCAATTTCCGATCAATCGCCTCTAATCAGAAAATTCAGTTTGCACGCGAAATACATTATCTCGTCAATTGGCAAACGGTCAGTGTAAGTGAGAAATTATTGCAACAGCTGTTCATTGCATCGTTGGATTGGCGAATAATGCAAATACTATTGGCAAATCGTTGGAGGTGTCGATTACCGTGTCCAGTTGTAAGGAACCGCCTTCATATATCCACCACGACGACTCCGGTGTGTCATCATCGATTTTAGTTTGAAATTCTGCAAGTAGACATCGATACAAGCCTACGAAAACAAATAGCGAGTGCTCCAGGACGAGTATCTATCGTGTCGGTAGGTATAACCCTTAGCAGGGCTTGTGGACACTTGCGAGTATGACTTAACAGGTTACTGCAACTCCCACACAAATCTCCTATTCTGGACAAAATATAACCAAAAGTATTTCTAATTTACTACTACTCATCGTAATTATTTACTCCATCGATTAGTCGAGCGTGTCGCCTAACGAGTCTCATGTGCTAATTAAATTTAGCATATGATTGCAATGAGCTGAAATTGTTGATAAAAATAATCACTGATTTGCACGTACTATTTCTCCAATACCGGGTTTCCTGTGTACACTTTAGGCTCCGGTCGCATATTCGCTGTCAGCCAGTCTTTCATTACGTTCTTTACAATGCAGACCAGCGGCAACTTCTATGTCGAGCGGCACTGATATAAAACTTTCTCTAAATTTAGATACGTTTCGAGTTCTGTAAAAGACAGTGCGACTCGGCATCTGAAAGGCATCGGCTAGTAGCGAATGAATGTATGATTTGAAATTCATTCGCCCCAAGAATCTATTTTCTGTGCGTAAGATAGCGCAATACATTGCTTGCGAGTGACGTCGACCAGGGAGGCTCAGTGAATGGTGTCGGGGGTCGTTAGACAATTGCGAGTAATGGGAATGCAGTTGGCGTGCCGGCACACATCATTCGCCAGCACACACCGTGATGTTGGATGGAGCAATTCACACATGTCATCGTGCAAATTGCCAAAATGTTGCATCGTTTGGAACAGCCAGTAACATGATAACTTTCAAAGATGGTTGGATCCGCATTGCAGGATTAAGTTTCCACAAAAATGATCGGCCCGTTGTGTTGCATGACACACCGAGCAAACAGATGGTCACATGTGCGTCAAAACTTAGACCAAGTGTGAATAATTGCGACTTCCGTATTTTTAGATATCTCTATTTGTTTTTAATTCCCAGCAATACCCAAATTTGGTTGCCACCGATTTAAGTAAAACAAAATTATACTGGCTGATGACGCCAAAGAATCGCAATGATCAGGTTGGAATATACTTAGCGTTGCTTGCTAGGTAATAAACTGTAATTAAACGTGAGAAATTTACTATTGAAACATAGCAACATTGAAAGCCCCTTTGTTTTATAATAAAATATGTATCATGCAGTGAAGAGGCATGTTTTGAGAATGACAACGTGAGACTATGTCATTTTTGTTCACGCAAATATTTTACATTAAACCAATCTAATTAACACAATAAAGGAGAATTTGAATGAAACATTTCGACAAGACAACGGTTTGTGTGTTTTTTTTTTTTGAATAAATCCTAAGCAAGCGGAAAATATTCATTAAATTCTTCTCGGTTCTTGTTAGATTTATAAAAGTTTGAAATTTTTAGTTGTAGATAATGAAACATCTTCGGTAATGAAGATTTATATCAAAGATATCGTCAAAAATGCTATGATTATTACAAGATGTGAAAGAAGTTGACATATTATAAAACAATACATAAATAAATAGATTTGAAAATCTCAAAAGAAAAAAAGCATCAAGTGTGCACACTCAGAAAATCATGAAAACATAGTAAAATCCGTAAGTGGCCTACATTTTACTGAAATCTGTGGCTAATGCGGGGTACCAACTATTAATTTTATCAATTATTTAATCATGTGACTATCACCTTCTATTTGAAAGATAGTTTCAGCTGCAAAAAGGTGATTATTACTAGTTTATTACTTTGCGCCACAGAAAGGTACTGTCTAGTAGAAGCACCAGGTCCAGAACGTATGGGGGTTGCTTTGGTTATTACTAACGAAGTATTAGGCGACTGCTAACTCCTCCTTCCAGTCGTCTTCAGACTGCATATCAAAAATATCTCTTCCATTATATTCTGGATTAATATCGTTGTCAATGGCGATATCAATATAAGCCTCTTCATCATCTAAGTCTTCAAATTTAGGCTTTTTGGTCGGCTTTGAGATAATGAAAAAAAATGGATCAACTTCTTTAATTGTCAAATTTTCTTGCCAGTGTCACACACTTTATTCATATCGAGAAAGAATAGCATGACTTGGAGGCCCCTTTGTCTTTACGGTGAAAATACTTCAGCTAGTTCTGGACAATAGCGGTAGTAATCAATTGCTTTTAAATAAGCTCGGGTTTATATTGATAATGCAAAAAAACAGGGCAATGCCAAGTATATCGTGCACTTTATGGCGCCCATAATTGCCTTCCAGATGTACCTGACACTGAACTTACTAAGACAGTGCAAAAGTTTATTCGTGAGAATTTTCATTAGAATATTTCGTGGAAGTAATGCAACAAAATGGCCACAGATATAAGATATCATACGATAAGAAGCGACTGACTAAAAGACCAAAAATTTCGAACAAAAAATACATAGTTCGGACTCCTTTGGCCAATATTTACCGGGCAAACTGGCTATGGTTCGCAAGCTTGCACTTGAAATATTGAATTAGGTATTTGTAATTGCTTCCATCTTCATAAAATTTTTGTGCTAGAAATAAAGAAACCTTCCTTTTAATTTTATGTTTTTTTATTTATCTTGCGGAATCGATTTTCGACCGTGATCGTTCGGTCTTCATCGTTGAATAAAAAAACATAAAATTAAAAGGAAGGTTTCTTTATTTCTAGCATTGAATTAGGGTTTGGGGTACAGTCCAGTTTATAGACGAGTGTAAAATAAAATTCATCCTGAGGATGGGTCTATTGAGAGATTCACTCACAATTGTATTCATGAAAGTGTCCACTTTGAGAATTTCCAAACCCTATTTCCAGTATCAGTAAAGATTCAAAGATACGTGGAGGATTTCATTGCGCCCATGTGACTAAGAGGCTAAAAGAATTGATGGAATCAGTTAGCTCATCCATTATATCAAAGCCATCCGATTAGTACTAAATGAAGATGGTATACAAAGTATACCATGGAGCGCGAATAACCCAGACCTTAAAAAGTTTGGAAATATCAGGGTTCTCCTCCCCCAGTTCACAAAGAAATACAGTCTTGAAAAAGAGTTGGCCTGGGTGAGAAATCCAAAAAAATGTGTGTCCACCAAGCTTCGGAAGATTATTTGTGGGGGATGAATACGATGTAATTATGGGATGTACGAGGGATGTAATTATTTATGTTAAGTTTTATGGGCACTGTTCGGCAAAATACGATTATCCCACGAAGAAACAATAAAATAATTAATCACTGTTCTTGGAAAATATTGGTTCTATTTGCATAAAAAAATGTTTCCATTAATTTAATTTCATCATTTTCAACCTGCAATAGTAGAAGGTCACTGCATTACTAAGATCATGATCCTTATTTTGTTTTAAATAGTATATATGGTAATTTTTTGAGAGATTTGGACATTTCACCCATCATTTAACGTCGCCAGGTAAATCGAAATCTGCCATGCATGCGCTGTGGATTCAATGCTTCACCACATGGCAAATATTCACCTGAGGCTATGCTATTTGTACGCTCTATTCAATCATATTCCCGTCTTAGGCAGAGGGTTACGAATGTTTAATATCCACAATGTTCAGGACTTGAATATCTTGAATAAAGATGTTACATGAACGTTTTTAATCACTTCATCCAAACTTAAATAAATATCTCATTAAAATACTTTAGTTGGCTTACAGCTTTGTGGAAGCTATGTGAAAGAGAATGACATTTTGGTGTGCAGATAAGCTTATGTGGAATTTAGAACCTGCAGAAAATCAGGCAAGTAATTTTACATTGCGAGCGAATGCCCAAATACAGCTGTCCAGCATCCCGACGCGAACATGGAAAAATGGATTTTTTTAAGCAGGAAAACCCGATTGCATTTCTACGATTGAAGTTACTTGAGATGAATTATTAGTGAACAAGATGAAGGCATAGATTTACGATTGATGTCCATTTAGTACACAATGGGTTTCAATCTTGATTTAGGGAAAATTGGCGAAACAGACAGTCCTGATATCCACCCGATAATGCGCTTACATCCAGTCTGAATTCCATCAGTAATAAACAAAAGTGGAAATACTAATAACAACATCAGCGTAAATAAAGCATGAATTTTAAAGGATTTAGTGCACTCGGTGGACAAACGTCTATGTTACTGAATTACTAAACTGTTGTGTATAACGTTTATTCTTTAACGCCGAAAAAGCAGATAAAAATGCATAGTCATATTAGGAGGCGTAACCTCAGACTTTTGACCTGATGTGGTTCATGAGATAGAGGATGAGAGAAGAGAGGAAAAGATGAGAAAAGCTAACTACTGAACTTGAAGATAAATCTGTCACTCCGTCAACCACAACGTGATCAACAGAGATCCAAATTGACCTCAACCTATCTACGATCGCTGTTACATGGGAAAGAGAGAAAATCAAATTATGTATTGCACTAACTTTCCGTCTGGGAACGCCCTTAAACAAACAACCTAATATAGTGCTACCATTGCTGAGGATTCGACAATGTTGTCAACAATTGTTGCGACGAACCCTAGTCGTTCAATTTGTGGAGATGAAACGTCGCTAGAGAAAAACAACTCTGTTTTGCACAATCTGGAAAACAAACGCTCACACCCGAAACACCCTCACGAAATATATTTATTGAAAGAGCGAGACTGAAAGAGAGAAACACAAAAAAAATAATATTGTTCGCCACCGCCGACGCTTAATCTTATCGGGTATCCGCGTCTTATAAAAAAAAAGAATGGCTTAGAATATCTCCGGGTAAATTGTTTTCTAAAATCTGTTCTTTCTCTCCTTTAACCCAATTCCAGGTCAAGATAAACCAATGATTCTATTGAATTTCTACTTTTATGAAGGCCATTACGCTTTTCATTCTTTCCCTTTATGTTAACTCAATATTTCGTGATAAATGACTAAATACCACTGATTTTATGCAAACCTTTCAGCGTCTCATCGCGCTTTTGAAAGAGACAGATTTTAACCAATGTTCATATTAAGGGATATCATACTGGAAATATTGCTATTATTTGTCAGGATGCACTAGAAGTCAATCAAATCCTTTTTGCTTTTCATTCTCCGAGCTAATTACTTCTTCAGCAAACACATCAATAAAACTCAATATCCATATTTGTATTGCTTCAGACTGATTTATTCCTCACAGCCTCCGTTATAAACTGAGATATCTCAGCGTACGTGTCTGAAGTTTGCATCGTACAAACGCAACAGTGTCTAAGTTTGACATTTTTTAAAGTTTTTATTGGGTACTTTGACTTCAGATATTAGTAAACTTTATCGTTATATTTGAACAGTTTGCACTCTACTACATGTAGAGAGAATAATTTTTTGAATTTGAATGAATAAAGCTTGAAAATGTTGCGTTTGCAACGATACAAACTTCAGTGACCTCTAAGCATAACTGAGATTTTCATGTTTCGAAAAATAGTTATCTAGATATCTTATAAAAAATTTACTTCGAGTTCGAGGCCTTACGATATCTGTAATGAGCCGGATAACTGAATAACGACATCTTTTACATGGGAAAAAACCAAACATCACAGAAAGGTAGCAAACCTACAACAGGACCCAGAAATTATATGGGGACAGACAACGCTCATTGAACTAGTTCTTGACGTCAAAGCACAGAAAAAAATACGAAATATTTCTGACGTTTCCGCCAAGAACCAGTTCAAACGGCGTCGTCTGCTCGAGGCATACTATTCGCCCATGAATGTTACATATTTATGTTTCGTTTCAACGTAAGGTGTCTGAAGTTTGCATCGTTGCAATCGCAACGCTGTCAAAATTTTTTCACAATTTATTGTTGGTAGATGATTGAACTGTAATTAAACCCTAATATATTGCAAAGAAGCAATAAAGGCGAATGAAGTCAATTCAGCCAAAAAACATTCAAAAAGTGAAAAAATTGCAGACCGATGCGTTCGCAACGATGCAAACTTCAGACACCTCTCATCGTATTAGATTTGCTGATGATTGCACGTGATGTCCGAAGCGTATCGATGTTATCTGTTCGCTTTAGATGGGATCGGAATACTATCAAAATCTGGTTTTTCGACAAGACAAGAAGATGTTCTGGGATCGTATGGTAAAAAAAATATCACCATATATACCACCGATAGTTCACAGTCGAACTCCCATGAAAAGAATCCAAGTGGCTTCCATGTCCCATTCTGATATTGCTCAACAACCACCCACGATGCTGCTACTGACGCGTCTGTAAACATTGCGGTTGTTTTGCTTTCTGCAGGATACCAAAGAACTGTAGGGCTGGTGACTAGTTTTCTACTTTGCTTAGGATGTTAATTAAACTGTTGTTATGTCATTTTAAATATTGATTATTGTTGAAAATATTCTTTATTGGCGACAGTCCGGATGCGGCTCGATTCAAGAATCTACGAACTGTAGTCATATTTTAAATCCTATTCAAAAATTTTCACCTTTCGAAAATCGAAAATTCCAGTTCATAAATTCAACATTTTTACCCCATCATAATATTGTCATTGTTTCGATTACCGCCCTGGAATTTTTAGATTCGCCCATGGTTTGACATGATGTCCGGAGTCTTGATGATAACTACCTGCTTTAAATGTTATATGTTTGCTTTGTGGTGTTTCGGTTGGTTTTGATCACAAGGGGCCATTCTGTGGGAAAACGTTATGCTGTCAAATTTTTTCACGAATTGTTTTAGTAGATGATTAAACTAAAAAGAAAACTAAGTAATTTGCAAAAATTCTGAAACGTTGAAATTATCCAAAAAGCATTCAAAAAGTAAACAAAGTAGAGACCGCTTCGTTTGCAAGGATGCAAGCTTCAGACACCTCTGCCGTGTCGCATAAAGAACCACCCTTGTTGCTGGGTCTGACGCATCTGTTAATGTTGCAAATGTTTTGGTTTCAGCAAGACACGCGAGTGCTCTGGCGCCGGTAATAAGCCTTTTGTATTCTTCGATGATGGTAGATTCAATTAATCTTTTGTCATTCATGGGGCTATCGTTAAAAGAGTCGATCATCGATGACAGTAAGGAACCGTGTGCAAGTATTAATAAACTGTGATACAGCCTTGAATCCATACTCCTGATTGGAGAAATCGTCTTCGAAACCAATAATTTTCGAAAATCTACCATCCTTATTTTAACACTGATCCGATTCGTTCGAATAAAGTCTTTCAATTATAACGCTGCCCTGAAGTTGATATTAGAATAACGTAACCACTAACAAACGATAACACTTAGAACAAACTCCCAATCTAATGGTATTCGACTCTAGTTTTCCGGATGCATTCGTATTGTAAGGAAAACTTATTAGAGTAGGATCTTGAGAACTAAGGTGTGAAGTGATCTGCATCAAGATTTTCCTTATGCAAAATTACTCTTACACTGTTGCATCAGAAAAATTATTCATACATTTAAGAAAACCAGTCATCACTATCTCGTTATTTACCTAAGTCGTTTGATTCTAAGCTCTCTATCTTGAAAAGCTCTTACTTGTGCTACATGTGATATTCGTAGCATTTTCTTCGCGATGTCTCTCCGAAATGTAGGCGCTTTTTAGAGGCTACGCTATGGTGTTAGTTTGCCATCAAGGTATGCGAATAAAATTTCAACTTTTCACAACGCAACCAGTCTTTCCAAAATGCATGCAGGACAGCTTTAGATGTTCGTGTTGAATTCCGTCGATAAACATCGGTTTTGAAATGGTCCGGACCATCATTTCTACTGATGGTAAATGATACAAAATAAAATTGTTGAGTAAATTAATTCTCTATGTGTATGCCTGTCTGTCCGTGCGAGAACCGAGCTTGAATGTCTTGAACGTGCCAGACTTACGAGTACCTTCTAATGAACACTTGGCTATTTCTTGCGCATGAGTCAACCCGGAGACGCTACATATGAGTTACTCGTGCACCATCTATTTAAAAACGACGGAAAATTATTTGCACACATATTGGAATAATGAGATGAAACATTTCCTAAATAACGTGTTTCGTCTTCGAGGAAGACTCACTATTGAATACAGCCCTCATTTTCTCGTCCTTTCATTGTTCCGCTCATGTTTTCAATTGTGTTTTTCTTGAAATAATCTGATTCAACTAGTTTTTCTTCAATTCGGGATCAAATGCTAAATCTGAATTAGGGTTATGAATATTCAGGAATATTCAGCGTGCCATGTTCGAAGCGTTAAATTTCAAAAACTAACAAATTGATTCATTTACTACGACTCCAGTATTCATACAATTTAACATCCCAATAATGTCCTGTTTTGTAATGTTTCATGTAACTAACTAAATGTACATTTTTCTTTTGTTTTCCGTTTCTCTTTCTCTGATAGTAACCGAAAGAATAAAACCGCCAAAACGGCCGACAAAGCCAGAAACACTAAACTGTACACCGGTAGCGCTGTAGGGACGAAGACATATCTAAACTACACACAATTACCCAATTACAACAAAATGGAGAGTCCCGGCGCTGTTGGAAGGCGTCGAGGCAACTCTCGTGTAAACGCCGAAGACCAGGCACTTGATCAGATCGCCAAAGAGGTAAGTGCAGATTCCTACTATGATATACATAAGTAGATTTATTGCTCATTACAGTAAATTAGTCCTTCAACTGCTCCTCGAGCAAATTTAATATGTAATGAAGAGAGAGCTTCTTGTGTTTTACAGGGTAAAAGCGTTGGATTTTAAAGTCAATAACTTAATGTCAAGAAAGACGAAATTTAAGTATCGTTTTTTGTGGTCACAACCTGTAATCTAATCTTGTCTTCATTTATTCTGGCTAATTTAACATTTGTGTGCAAGAACCACAATATATAGTAGTGTGGAGCTCAAATGGTTTTCCCCCTCAGTCATTTATAACTTAAGTCACGGAAATGAGGAAAAAAAAGAAATTTTTCAGAAAATTATTAACTTACTTGGCTTCTTCAAATTAACCGTAAACGTGTATGTGTAAGTTCTTTTAACTAAATACCATCGTTCCCCCATAGAAGGCGACTAAAAGTCCCCATAATTAGCTCCTCGACTGTCAATTTTAGCATTTATCGCGATGCATTTAGTGTCGGCCAAGGCGTCATTGAATAGCCCCTTATGTTGATATCCAAGGGGGACCAAAGATGCCTTGATTGGATGCAGGGAGTATTCGATAGGATCCTAAAATCAGTTCAGTTTTGAACGTAATTCAGCCGGATATACAATCAGACAGGGGGAGTTAGATTTAAAAGATTTCCGTCTAGTTTTACCGGGAAAATGGTTGGGAAGTTGTTCTCTGATCTCCCCCTGAAAGTTGCGCGCGAATACCTTTTCTTTATGACTCCTTACGGAAGAAATGTATTAGTTCAAATGACATTTCGTGATGAATACGGAGGGTATGCTACAATTACATCTTGGGTGTTTGGTATTAAAAATAGAAACGACTTGAGGGAATACTAGTTGAATAAACTAGGGGAGACTTTTTTCTGCATTAAATGCAATCTTGAAAACATCTCCGAATACTGATTATTGCAAGAACGTGGTTGATTGGGGATAAACTTCGACCATTATGAGCGGATGGATTGTTGGATGTTAATCCAAAGTGCATTGAAAAAGAATTTTTTAAAGGAAAGAATAGCTATTAAGGATTGATGACTTTTCGTATAGAAAGAGTTGCGTATTGAAGTCGTTAAGTACTTCGAAAAGCTAAAATGGGGCTCAAAGAAAAAATTATTTGGTTTTTTCGAAACTCTACCGAAACTGAAGAATACTCTGTTCTTTAAGGGCCTGGATCAATTTCCACTGAAAAATCAGGTTCACAATAACAGTTTACAGAGGCATTAAGGTTTTTCAATTACATTTATAGGATTCCGTTTTTCATTAGTAGAAACGAATATTCGTAATAAAATTGCATGCTTGATTTGATATGCGCATTTCATTGCACTTTTATTTTTGCTATGAATGCAAATACAAAAATAATGCCAACCATTCTCTCAAAACTGAGTACATTTAATTTGTATTTTGCTGTGAGATTTTCTTAAAACAATACCAATTTGATTAAATACACCTAAATTATCTATTTTCTTACTTGTTTAGAATAGCAAGCTAAACGATCCAAACTTTAGCGTTTCTTAAAAACAAAACTTCAGATATATGTATTAAATGAGACGCATAATAAGAGGAATTTAAATGCAAAATATTTAAATGCAAAAAAAAAATGCAATCGAGACCTCTCATTTATTCATAGAAAATTTAATTACTGTTCACTTCTCTAATTGTTAACATAGATTCGTTTTACATGATCAATTATCGACAACACGCTTCCAAATTGAATGTTTGGTTGTTAGTAATGGCTAAAAAGAACTACTCATTTCCAATCACACTGCACTACGAACGTGTTTTTCCTTTGGAGAACTTTTGGGCTCGAAGTCGTTTGAGTCATCGCATCAGTCCTAGGGCGGTTTGCAATCAAAATTTTTACAACAATCTATTTCTAATCATCAGTTATCGTAATTTACACAAAAGGATTTTGCTTTTTACGTTACAACTGCATATCGCAATTGTTAATACCAGCCAGGAAATTTGTTGAATTCGTTGAGGAATTTAAATATCGAGCTTGCTTTCGCATCTAAGTCTTTCCAGTTGGAAGCGAATGCATCACTCATTGATCTTCAATGTTTTTACAATTCGTCGTGTTCTCCAACGTGAATTTGATTATTTTGTCGTTAAGGAATTTCCGGAATTCCGGAAGGAATAAGCTTTCCGCCTTTCTTCGCATGCTTGGTTTTCGTTCTTCCGTTTACTAAAACAAAAGAATAAAATATGTAGAAAATGCGCGGTTTATTTGATCCAATATCAATTTGTTGGTAAATCTTCAAAACCCGACGAAATCGCTACATTTTCGGTCAGGATGAATTTTCAACCAACAGAAATTACATGACATCTAACAACTATTAGTGCTGCGACAATTGTACGTACACCATCTTTTGTAAAAATACTCAACTAAATTTTTGGAAGTTCATCTTCATTCTGACCAGTTTGTTAAACTCTTTTTGATGTTAAATAAGATAAATCTGCGGTCCATCGAAGCATATACCGATACAAATGTTGTACAAATGAATGCAATGGGCTAGTTAAGTAAAAAGGATTCGAAAAATTCAAATTGAAAAAATTCAGCGCAGGCTCAGTGGTGGCTCAGTGGCATGGCTCATGTGGCTATGGGGTATAATGACTCAGATAGCCATTACAAACTGAACAATAAGATAGCAAGAACTCCTTCATTTAGGGAAAATTTTCCTGAAAGCACGATTAAAATGAGGGATGTCGCAACATTGATGCCGATAAATGTTATTCGCTGTTTGAAAATTTAAATTATGTAGGTGATGCGGGTTAATTGAAGAGAAATAGTTAAGAAAAACGGTGTCTTAAAAATATTGTATGTCATCAGCCATAATTTACCATCATAAGTAGTCAATTCATTCCTTTTTACATTTATAAAAATGCATTTGATGCTGTCAGTACGTTTTCTTTTACCACAGGCTTTTTTTTTAAATTCTTTTTTGCTTGGGCGCATTTTTCTTATACTCTTTTATTCGATATTTTGAAAACAACTAGCCTTACACAGTACTTGGAGGATTTGTTGGAATGCTTCCGGGCAGATTTTGCTTTTCACGGAAAATGTCAATCTTGACTTGATGCTGTTGGACATTTACCCTCGTTCTTTTCTTTTTGGGTTAAAGAGCAGTGAAGAAGTTCCTACTTTGTTAAATGTTTACATGCATGGTCGATTTATTTTCATATCTTGTAGATCTGATTTGTCTTGAATTAATGTTGAATCTAAGCTAATCTAATATCAGCCATAAGTCAAATGAATTTGAATTACAGTAATTATGCTATACCTCTCATTAAGATCAATCAAATTTAAGACATAGTGCAAAAGATAAAGGAACTTTATAAATACGTAAATAAGTATCTTTTCAGTTACGGCCGGTTTGATGTGTCTTACGGGGGTTTTGACTGCTTTCTCAGTTCTTGATATGTTCGTTCACCAAAGCACTTAAATAGCGTCTCTATTGGGAAGTTTTACATTGCAACTAATATAAATAAAATAAAAAATAACTCTAATTTAATTAAAATTTGAATTAAATTTAATAATTAAATTATAGAAAACCTTTCTTATGATTGATTTTTCTCAACAACAAATAAAACAAACAACGCAGCTAAGTTATTCGCGTTTAGTCCTCGAGTTATACATTTTAAACTGAAATTTCTCAGACCGGTTTCTAAAGGATTCACCCGCTTTTTTAATACCCCAGATGTAGGGTTCTTGCTGCCTTCCCCCGTAAATTAAAACAGCTTTGAAAGCGTTTAGGACATTAGAAGAGCCCAATATCTTTCAATCGAAAAAAGAAATGTTTTCTGGCTTAACTTCTTGTCCGTAAATTCGACATTATTCTTCCGATATTCCTCAACTGCTGATGATGACGCTAAACAACCCAAAATAATGTAGACGCGTTGTGTCGTTCGAAAAACGGCACAAAAAACCTCTTGAAACTTGCTGAAGAATAAAACAAGGTGTCGATTGTGCCTCCCTGGAATGCTCCAAAGAGGACACGAGCCAATTGTTCGCACAACAAAACTTGTTCTGTATATTTCAATGGCAATGATTTTAATATCTTTGGAAAATTTCATCATTATTTGTGTTGGGTGGCGTGGAGAATTTATATTTGAAATATGATTCATCATCAAACACTGATCTCTCAGATCGTATGAATTTTTGCGTAATGTTCGAGATCAGGATGTTTATTTGCATTGCAGTTCGTTTTTCACTATTTTAATTTTTCAAAATGTTTGACTTATGGTTAACACGTTGCAACATTGCTACACTTGTTTTGAAAATTTTCATCACATCACGGACTCAAATTGATGATTCCTCTTCGACGTGCTTCGGAATATTCTTATGAAGATATGACCACTGGACTGTCTTTTCCGTGATTTTTCATCGATTTTCTGCAAAATTGTTACAGGTAGGGAATGGGTGGGCAAAGTGGCCACATGTTAAGGATTGATATTTGATATCAATTTGATATCACATGATATTTTTTTGTCTTGATGGAAATACATAAGAAAAAAACTATATATTAACACACCATATCATATATACTTAGCTATATCAGGAAAATTTGTACATTTGAACATCCTCCAAAATGTCAAAAACCTTGATTACATTTGTTTCGTTAAATGCTTGCGCCCATGCTGCTGAAGTCGCCTCAGGTTTTCTTAACACAAGTTCAGGGTGGCCCTTTCTGAACCCGGTTACTCAATCTTTACGTGCTAATTTCGTTCCTTTATTGAAATCGTGAGGGATGCTATTCCGTTCAGCCAGTTGGTCAACAAGGCAAGAGATAATTAACCAACTGCTGATCTTAGTCTTCGTTGAAAACAGCTCGAAAATGGCCTAATGCTGTTTTATTGTCAGTGGCGTCTGGATTTTTATTTAGTACACGACGTTTTAGTGTGTTTCTAGACACATTGTAAATTTTAGTAGCTGTTTGATAAGGCATTCCGTCTTTCTTCGACGGCATCGATTGCTCTTTGCATCGCTGCGGGGTTCCATGACTGCTGCTGACTCTTTCCCGGATATTTTAACACCATCGCTACGTCTTAAAAAACAACGTTGTTAGTATTACATCTTAAATAGCATTAAAATATAAAAGTAACAGTGCGTTTTCACCTTGAATAAAGCTGCAATAATCTTATAAAGTAATGTTAATTTATTGTATAGTGTAAATACATAGTACAATAAGGGATCTTGGTATACAATTACTAGTCTACATTGCTTGCTAAAATAGCTTTGTTGTATGTGAAAACCCCACTTTTGTTCGTATGAATTCAAATAAAACGCATGCTATTATGCTGTTTGAAACCCTCAATAGTTTTGTAAAGAACATAAAATACTATTATTTTCCAGTGAAAATACATTCTACCTTATGGCGGACAAAGTGGCCACAGCACAGCTACTTTGCCCTCTGCCGCCATTACATAAATGCCACACTGAACTCAACTAATCCAGCAACGCGTTACACCGACACATCATTTTGAAGCCGAAATACACATTTTTAAGACATTAATATCAATTGCCTGTATATTGAAAAGTTTGGTTATAATAGTTAATAAAATACACTTACCTTACACCAGGACGTTTGAAAAACACGAAAATATTCAATAACTTTTAAACAAGTGATCAGAACAGCTTCCACCTGCAACATATCTAAGATGGCGTATCAATGAAATAGTTGAAGCGTCCGCCGCTGTGTAGCAGCACTGTGCAGTGCAGTAAAAGCCAGTAGCCACTGCGGCCCACCTTCCCCTATCGTTGTACACTGATTTGTATTAGACTCTTTTGCAATAGTTGAATACGATTTTGATGTAGTCTCATTAGCTTCAACTCAATAATATTTTATTATATTGTACTACCTTGAATGCGCCAGAGGAAATGTTTGTTGCAGAAATTGAATCATATGTACGTTTGTGTATTTTGCCAATTAATCATTCAAACTATTAGTTATAGTTCCTTGAATTTTAAGTTATATTTTAATTTACTGGGAAACTTCTCATGGAAACTTACGTTTTTGTTGAATTTTGTTCACTTTCCGTTGCAGTCAGATATCGTATAGGGTATGTTTCAGCTTTGCCTCATACAGGGTCCTAAGTATTAACGAGTGTGCTCTATCTATTAGTGTGCAAGTAAGAAAGCAATTTCTTGTATAATTCCATTCACTATCAGATTATGATGGTTTCTCATTATCTTACAGTTCCTTGATTATTTTTATGAACGGACTTAAAATTATAATCTTAGTTAGACTTTAGTCTTAGTATTTTAGTTAGACTTTAATCTTAGTCAGACTTTTTTCAGACAATTGCAATTATTTATTGTTCTTAATTATATTTTATAAAGAGAGAATGTGCTATTGAACTGTTTCATGGTCCGGCATAAGGTGGGTTTCTGTCAGGCACTAAACAGTCGAGACCAGATATACCTCCAAAATATTGGAGGTATATCTAGTCTCCCGAATAAATCCTGCGCCCTTATGATTTGCAATCATATGGGCACAGGATTTATGCGGGATTTTCTTTAACTTTAATTGCGCTTAATTAAAAATGCGCCTTACTCTCTATTTTCATCTCGCACGCTGATTTTTTATTCAATGTTTACAATTAAAGAATAAAGACAACATTAAAACTACCAATTGTTGAATTGTTAATACGCTTTCAATGGAGTTCACAGGGTATTAAAAGTTAGATTGTTGCAGGCAACCAAACATTTTCATTCGTACTTCATTTTGTCAGATTAACTTAAAATTGACCATAAAAAGGAGAAAAGAAGCAACTTCTACTTGGAATCCTGTGGCGCAATCTATTAGTGGACAATCTAGCACATTGTATTGCGTTTTTAAACGAATACTGGGAATGACTGAAACAATCGAGCATTCGTTTTATTTTATTTAACTAGCAATCAAGTGCTATTTCAAGAATAAAATTCGATAAATTCCTCGACGCATGGTTGCCATCTCCATCCTGGGAATTATTGGAAATGTTAGCCAAAATCTCCCAATAAGCAATGAAATGAATTTCAGTTTGAAAGCAAGGCCACTCTGAATTAAAAGAACATTAAGATGCGCATTACAACTAGCTGGCAAGTAATTTCCCTGATTCGCCTTGAAGAAAATTCCATTTTTGTACGCACTTTCATTTGAATCTTCGTTGCCGTCGCCGCCGTACATGACTTGGACTTTGCACTTGCAAATAGCTGAAGTGTCTTGAACTTCCGTCTAGACAATTTTGACTGTATCCATAAATGATTTCATTGCCTAGGACTTTGTCGTCTGCAATTGCTATCCCCGCATTCTATGCTCGAATTGCCAGCGTGGTCGTATTTTCGCCGACAACGACGACTTGGGATTTCTATCATCAGAGTCGTGCGAAGATATCGGGCCAAAGAACTCTGCTCAACCCACCATAAGCCATGGGGGGTTTATCGAGTAGAAGGAATGGAAAACGTACAAAACGTCATCCCCCTGGTGATAGTACACAAACTCGAGCTGGCGCTATTTTCGTCAAGTCCTGGAGCGAGAGGAAGGAAGTTGTAGGTAATTCACACAAAACCCACGATCCAAGTATCACGTGTGGAATGGATTTTAATGGTAGCACTATCGGTGGAAGTAATTCCATCGCCGAGAGATGGGAAGTGGTAGTAGTTTGAAAGTAGTTTTACAATTAATCTGCGGAATGGGGACTTTCTTCTAAATATAGTAGTCAACTTCCTTTTCGTTTGTCAAATCATAATGGTGCGACGAGTCATCAGGCATGTGAAGACATTCTGGATTCCATTTGCGTGATGCACTCCACGTCGAACGAATAATGTGTCTCGAGGTGGTGATTATTTCAGGGAAAATGTACAGGGGATTTTCAGGGAATAAACGAAAGATGAATCGGAGTTATGAAGTAGATTTATAGTTGAATGTGCTCCATCGGGCTTTTTGATATGAAATCAATAATTTTGATTTCACTACAATAAGTTTGAACGTGTTTTTCTTCCGAAAAACTTTTTAATTCATTTACAAAGTTATGTTTCTTTTGTAGAAATTCGACGGTCACTTGAACCCTTTATTTCAATTGTGGTTGTCTCCAATCAATAATAATATCCGCTCAACGTGCTTACCAGCAGGAAAGTTACACACTTTTTTATGTGAAAGCATAGACAAAATGGAAGTAACGACAGCGGCAATTGTACAATTGATACTAAATATAGAGAGAGAACATGAGTCCGCACGATTTGAAAAGCGAGGGTAGAATCGCAGGACATTCCATTGCAAGATAATATTTGTTGTTATATTCCATAACTTGGGCTCAGTGTATACAAATTTAGCGAAATGCCGAGCGTGTTGGTTTGTTTGTTGCTGAGGTATGAAAATAAATGAAAGCGTTTCTAATTTCGAATCAACGAGGGGAGCCCATGGTTGTTGTTTTTTCTTTTCGTTTGTCATACGCACAAAGGTTCATTCGACCCCCTTTTTTCGAGGCTCCCTATTCTGTTCGAGAAAATCCAGGGAAAAATTTGGTATCTTGCACGGCCGGAAGCAGAAATTTACGAGGAAATCAAGGGTGTCATTAACACACTTTGAAAATGTTTTTATTTTCGATCATTGACACTTAAGTCAAATGTCATATCGTTCGCGCCCAAGGGAGAATTTAAAAGCTGTGCATACTTGGAATGAGAGGACTGGCTAGACTGCATACTCCATGTATGTATGTACGCATGAGTACATGTATGAGCTTGATATGTAGGATATGTACTTGAAGACTTTTATAGTTTTTTAATTGTTAGCAAGCTGCCACAAGAAATGATAAATAGACAGACGAGATGAAAAATTACTACGTGCGTTGCATTAACAGTTTTTGATTATTAGGACGGAAATAAAGCATAGCGCGCTGCGTGACAGGTTGGCCGGAGGCGAGGTTTGTCTTTTTTAATTTTCGACCTTGTTATGTATGTGTCAATAAAATCGTTTGTTTTAAGTAAAATATATGTTTTGAAATTGATTTGAAACATCCGTTGTCAGTCAATCAGTGGGGGAGATTCTAATTCCTTGAACAATCACCGTTTTAGATTTAGTTATAAGGAAAAATTTAATTATAAAGTGTTTTAAACCATTTCACTAGAAAAGGGTATCGAAAACTTTACTCACCTTTAAAGGTCCGTCAAAGAAGAAATTTCAAACAAAATAATTATTTTATCTAATGATGTCCTAAGAATCTTAATGGCGAGTCTATCTTATGATTTGAAAATGTTAATTTCTAAAGATTCAAATTTTGAATAAAAACTGTCGTTACAGTGAAATGCTTAAGTATATCAGGAAATGCACCCCAAAGATTGTAATGCATTTTTAAATTAACATGTATTTCTCAGGAACATGTATACATAGGAATCATAGTAACATCACTTTCATCTGCCTGTTCCAACGTCTACTTTTATAGGCAATTTTTATCAAGCTGTCGGTCTGGCGTCCTTTGGCTAGGTAGCTGGGAGGTTACTTTGAATTTACTTTCTAGGTATCCTTGGCTAAAATTTTATTTTATTTATTATCTTAAAATTCTCTTCACATAATCAATTTTCTGTTTCCGTCTTGTTCATTTTTTGATGTCGACTGTTTGAAAATCGCGCGTCGATAAACTTTTTGAAGTAGAACTTGTCGTTTGATAAAGAAGTTCGCGCGATTTACTGAAGAAAGTTAGTTACTAGCACTGCTACGCGCGGCAAAGTTTGGCTATCAAATTATTTCGGTTGTATTCAAACTTGATGCTGCATCACACAGTGCATGCAACACTCTGTTAATCCTTAACGGACAAACGAATTTTTAAAATAACTGTAACGGCGTTCGAAAGGAAAAATAAAAGCTGAAATTATTTACTACGGTTTGTTATTGTTCTCTTTTCAATATCCAATATTATTAATTTGAACTTTTTCAAAATGGTAAGTAATTTGAAAGCAAACGTCAATGACCACTTTTTTAAAAATAAATTCACGAATTTTCGAGCATCTCTGCATATAAAATTGAATTACCAAAAGCGGAATCAGAGATACTGAAAATAATAAGAAAATTACTTCAACGGTTGCATTAAATTCAGATGAGCTCATCGGCATATGACTTAGTACACTATTCACGAGAAACGGGAAAGAAACTGTCTAGATTAAACGACAAATCCGACTCCCGAATAAGATGATTGGTCGGTCTAAATGACTTTCAAATCCAGCTTCATACACTGGAAAATTAAGTTACGCGGCTCTAGTGAAGCAATCGAACAAATGCCAAATGTTTTCGATACGAGAGTTGTCAGAAGAATCATGGGAGCAAATGCGATAGAGACCATTGATGAATCATATACCAGAATGATTTACAGAATGATTTACAGAATGATTTATTAGTTTATATACCGATAAATTATCGTTTTTTAAAAAGTTGCAGAAACTCCAGTGGGCTTGTCGCTTTCAGCTACTGGACGGCTAGCGATTACCAAAATAGGCTTTTGTCGGGAGCGACAAAAGTTCTTTAGTAAGGAGGCCACGATGAAAACAATGAACAGCTGCTAAACATAGAAAAAGTGGAAAAATCGATTTCATACAGAATCTCGCTTTCCGACAATTAATTTGAAGGTAACGTAAGGCTGTGGTTTATTCTAGGCTTTCCAGATAACCCTTTGCGAAAAAAATTCCCGAAAAACCTGCCCTATTAAATTGAAACAGAAGATCATGTGATCGTTTTCCCGATATGAAAATTGAAAACTCAACATTTTTAATAAATTTTTTAAATAGACTATCCCTTAAGCGATTGACTCTTAAAATGAGGGCATTTTTTCGCAACGATGTCCTGTCCAGTTTGTAGCCAACATACATTAAATTTCATATAATTTTCTTTACTTGTGGTCATTGATTATCGAAACCGGAACCGTCAAAGGTAATAATTAAAGAAGACGTTTAAATATTTAAAAAAAAAAAAATCATAGAATAGAGAATAGTTTGTGATCAATGCAGCGAGACCTCTTTCTTGATTTTATCGGGATTTTAAGCCCTTATCTTCCTCGGCAGACGTCTTGCTCTCGACGCTACTCAAGGATTTGTCAAAAGCGGTTGTTTAATGAAGTATTGTGGTATAATTCCTATGATTCTGCGGCATGCAAAGTAAAAATTATGCCCTACCAAATTTTTTTACTATGATCGTAAAGGTAACAGCTGCCATTTGTTCGTCGATGTATTTATTCATTGCCTACTTTCACATGGAAATAATCGTGAATTAAATTTAAAAAAAAATTTCTGATATTTAAAAGATTTTCTGATAGTTCTGTATGGTGGATAGCTATGTTGGATCAGATTAGGTTAATATGTTCCTACTATGGACCTAATACGATTTCCAAAATTTTTCTTATTGCCATAAATCGAGTCAAGAGTCTTGATATTTGCTTTGGGTTATCTTAGACGTTAAAGTTGACATTCATATCTTAGAAATGAAACCAAAACTTTAAGATGCCATTTTAGTTGTCCATTATTTGTTTTTGTCTGCTTTGCGTGCATTCCGTGGGAGAATTTTTCATGAAATTTTATTTAGAACCACTTGGCTTTGACATCTTAGTAGCAATCTTTATAAACTTAATTCGTAACTGACGATTTATTCATTCACTTCGACTTGGGTTTTCAACAAATCATGATTTTAAATAAAGCGATTTTCCAACTCGTTATTGTCAATGAATCCAATTCCAATCAAATCAAATTTCATTCTCAATATTCGCTGTATGTTATGCTATATTTATTGCAAAAATTTACACGATATCAATGCAATTTAGATTCATATTATAGGCGTATGTATTTTAATAAATTCCGAAAAATGTACGAAAAGAAAATATTTAATTTTTCATTGTTGTAACGTGCTTTCAAGCAAATGCAATGTTCAGTGTTGATTTGCGAATAATATCGCTCTGTTTTTAATAAATACTCTCTAAGGTCTTCATGAACCATTAATGAACCATTTATCATATATAACGACTGTTTAATCCTTTCGGCAGCAATATACATATTTCATCCCTCAATGAATTAGAGCTAGGAAACTTAAATCATTTTATAATTCAGAATGTGCTATATATTAGACTAGCGTAAAACACTGATTCCCTACTCTACCCATTCACATAAGGGCTCACCCATTTGACTCGTTCCCTGCTGTTTTATCTTAAAGATTTTCCAGCACACGCTCACATTTTGTCGCCGTCAACTCGGTTGTCAGATTGCACTCATGGTTCCGGCCCAAAGCAGTCGTCGCGTGCCGCTAAGTACAGATTCCTCGATACCACCCCCAGCAATGATCTTCAAAGAATTATGCGTTTATAAAGATAGAACTAGTCGAAGTCTCTTGAAGGTGTCAAAGGCATCACGCAACTAGGAGCATATTCTTGTCGATACACACCTACACACCTATCGGACATTCCGATAAAATCCCCAACAACTTATCTTTCATCGGCAACCGGCATTTCTTCCTTCCTCGTATGTGGGGTCGGCTCCTTGTCAGCAAACATTCCGATATCTATAGTACATTCATATGTGGTACCAAAGAACTCCCGTTCTGATGCAAATGCCGAGATATACGTGTGAGTAGAGTCGAGATTCATAGGTTTTCTGTTGCATCCCCTTCGGATGTTCGGGATTTAGTATGGTTGCAAGTTACTTTTACATTCGTAGACACGATTTTGTAGGATTTTAATGATTTTTATAGTCTAGAAATATATTTTGGTCGGTACCTTGACAAAATAGCTTGGTCGGGGGACGCGGTGCCATGCGAAGCGCATGTGTGCTTATTTGAAGGGACTTCGCCACTTTAGATCGTTCAGTTGCAAGTCGGCTGCAGTATAGAGTGCAGCTAAATACTATTGTTAAGAAGTTCTTATAATTATTCCAATGTAATTTAGCTGTTGAAATTATCATAGAATTAGTCTTGGAGAGAATCCTTGTATATTTTGTGTAGTACTAAGTGTTGATCTCTGATGCATTGAAAAAGTGCAGTAGTGAAATGACTTTAAGTTATTTAATATTCAATTGCGATTGTTAATCCGGACGCTAATTCTTTACGACTTACGTTCAAAATCGGAGAGAGAAATAAAGACTTCAAATTCGACCATCATTAGCTACCTCTTTTGTGTAAAATTACCAAAGAGGAGAACTATAACTCAACTGCTATCAGAAAATAATATAATATTAAAACCTAAATTTAATGAAAATAAATATAAAAATGGTGCAATTAAAATTGGACAGCTCAATTTTTGGAAAGTTTGCGCGACAATGGGGACCATCCCTTAGCGATTGTCTGGAAATTTCAGCAACTATACAAAAAGGAGTTGCAAATAAAGGCACGTGGAAATGTGTAAGTATAAAACGTACAAAAGTTTGTGTTTTTGCATCAAAGCGATCGATTCGAATGTCTAGCCGGTTGTTCGGTGTAAGGAGGAGAAGTAGAAGTTGTTATAGCATTATGTTCTACTCGAGTTTTAGTCCTGTTTGTTCTTCTGGTTCGCTTAACGCATTGCATTCTATTGTAATATAAATGTCCATTTGTTAATTCGAGTGTTCTTATGGGTCCCCGCTATGAAGTTGCGCTTTATTTACGAATAAATTTTCCTGATATACATATGCTCTTTGGTCATGAAGTGCATTAGATAAATAGTAAGCGGAATAATTTCTATTTTGATAGTTATGTTATCGTGAGGAAGTTTGCCGACACGAGGAACAGGTTAGCAGTGAAAACAGGTTACTAAATGTTTAAAAATTCCATAGACTGCAAAACAGACAGTACCTTGCTTCTAGGTATAATTATTGTTCCTATTGAACTCAAACTGCTCTGAGACCTTAAAAAGGCCACGACTAAATAAGTTATGACTGTCGAACGTTGCGCTTAAAGCGTATACATTTCTGCTTTAATAATGTAGTACACATGTAGGTGTTTTCGCGGAGGAACCATCAAATGAGAAGAATTGCTAATAACGTAAGATTGCTCAATTGTTGACTTCTTCTTAATGTCCTTATCTTTATAGAATCTTTGCCCAAAATTTCAAGTTCGATGAAACGTTAGTTAATTTTCCCTTAAGGTAATCATACACAGGATCTTATTAATTTTCCGTTCGATAAATGGCAGCTTTTCAACGACGGTTACTGACACAACTGATTTACACACCATCCACTAACATGCATACCATTTTGCTGCCACCACTTTACTTAACAATCTCACATAGGTTTTCTTTTGTAACCCTGTCAGAAACGTACGTCTCTCCTTCTAAGCTGAATATGTCGATTCTGAACTTTTCAAAAAAAAAGACGGTCTTCCTAAAGTCAAATCCCTTGAAAAATGCTCAGTGATTGATTTTTGTGTTTGATGGACAACTTCTTTTGCGCGACTTGATCATTAACATAATTGCTTCTTGACATTAAAATATTTGTTTCAGGACTTCTTGAATGATTTAATTAAGCAATTCCCCCAAAAATTTAGGAGCCGATAACGTCGATTTTGTCTTTATTTTCCTAATAATCCATAGTTCATAGCTCATGTAACATTTGGTTTAGTGCGTTTTTTTCCAATCTTTTATTACTTTTAATTATGGATATTTTTCAAAACCATTGATGAACAGCAACATATGCTTTTGCTAAATCTTTCAGGAAACCTTTGAGGAAACCCCCATATACTGGGGCTTTTATTATCAATTTTGCTTCTCTTGTACTGAGATCTACCATTTTTTAAATTATGAATTCCCGCTGCTCAAATGTCTTGCGATGCGACTCATTGTAAATATTATTCAATGTTATATAAATTAACTAAATGTAATTCATCAAAATTTTGGCTATCCCGATTAAATTGAAATGATGTATATGAGGATGAAACTAGAAATCCCAAAAACGAAAAAATAAAACAAAATCAAAAATCAATACCGCGAAAGAGGAAATTAAAACAAAATCTTCATTCGGAAATGCTTAGAATCAGGAAAAGATTTGCCTTTTAATTGACAAGAAACAATGTTGCTTAAGCATTGGTTGATTGAACGATTTATTACGACTTGTAACTGTGTAATGATATCACAATTACACATCTTTTGACGAATCGAGGATAAAAATTGAGCAAGACTGTGTTTTGAAGGTCATAAAGGAACAAACTAGCAATAATTTTGGCATTTTTAATTTTACAATCAGATGTTTCAATCTTTTTTATTAAATACTGGGAGTCCAAATAAGTTCAGTCCGTTTTTATGTGTTTGGAATAACATAAATGAACAAATTAAACAAATTATTGCCCGTCTCTAATAACTCCTGTTTCCCACCTCCGCAAAAATTTCCTGAGTGCATTTCATAAAAAGATGTCGTTTGAGTGATACAAGCTGTAGCATAGCATTTTATTTCTGCAAAAGTTGTACACCAGTGATCTGTCCGATCGTGGTGCATCTCGCGAAACAAATAGTTGCTCATAATGGTACCCTCCCTTTAATAAGTAAAAGCCCACTTTGTTCCACAAGAAAAATGACCTTCGAAACATAAATATATGTTGCAGAAGATTTTTTTCGGATATGAATATTCAGTTTTAGTGTTGACTATATTGTTGCGGACATGTTTTTGTTCTTCTTGAATTAGATCTCACAAATCCTTCTTTGTTGCTTTTGAAATAGCTGCTCAGCAGTAAAAATTGTATTTCAACATGTCTAGGTTTCAGCTGATAAGGGAAATTATTGCATTTGCTTTTAACTCATTCCCAAGAACTTGGAAAAATTACTTTCTAAGTCATTCTTGGTTCGGTTTAGATAATGACTAGAATTGGCTATCCAGACTTTGTTCAATATTGAAATGAGCATAATTTAAACTTTTTTTTTTTTTTCAAAACTCAAAACAACAAAACATTCAAAATATTATTGAAAAATAAATTCATGAGATTTCCGTACGATCTGCCTGGTTCTATCTCACGATGATAGTCTAGCTCCTAATAGTCAAACTCCTAATTCGGAGTTTGATTCGAAAAATATCGACTCGACTTGAGATTTCAAAAATAATATAATGGTTGAATTTTGCAAGGACGTTCCGGTCTCTTCCTGGCTCGTTCCCTATTCTTTCGTGACTGGGACCACCTTTCCTTTTTCGTTCATTACATCTGCGAATGCATTTCAAACGGTATGCCAATTTTCGGTCATCATTATTTAAAGATCTTTTTTTTAAGGTTGTGTTTAGAGTCTAGTCCTTTTTCTACTAAGATTTACCTTGGGTTCTAAAAATGGGCATGTCTCATGCAGTAAAGAAGAAACTTTCATTGAGAGCCTGGAACTAAATTAGATATGGGTTGAATCGGCACTTTTGTCTAACAATAGCAAAAAATGACGTATGACTATGCGCAATAACTAACATAAAGACAAAAAATAAAGACAGAATGATTAAAAGTAAATGTCAAATTCTGTGTGTATCTGCCTCGCTGTTGATATTACGAAATAGAACTACATTCCGTATAATACAATTTCGGCTATAAAAAATAAGAGGATATGGGTCATAATATAAAAGTAAATATCAATAGATTATTATGCACATATTAAATAATATGTAGTAAATAACTACATAAAATGCAAACAAAAAAATGCAAGACGCATTAGCAAATGTTACCTTCATTTTATTTTGAATTGCAATTGTTTGTTTAAAAAATCGAAAAGTTATTTATTGCCCACTAGTGCAATGGCAAATTGATCGGAAAAAGCCATCGATCGTTTGGTTCTTGTAGCGAAGCATATATACACATGTGTAAAGCTCTTTAATATTACGAAACAACTACAGCTTTTAATGTTACTACGGCCACTAAATATAATTCTTAATTTTCAGCAATGTTCCGGATTTTTAATTAAATCAATTGAATTTTTTGTTTAACGTTTGAATTCCGTTTAAATATTTTCTCTATAATACTCTACCAGAGTATGTGCGAGATTTATATTAGAATTGATGCAATTCCATTAAGTAGTATTTTCATTCATATGTAAATTGATTATCAACATTATCAATATTTTTTGAAAAAACCAATTTAACTAACATAACGGGTATTTGACTGCAAATTGACTTCAAACCCTTTCATAATTGGTCCATTGTGGAATTTAATTTGATTTCATTATTAAAAATCAAATATTATCTAAATATATTTCATATTAAACTTATTTTGTTTATTAATAATAAGAAGCCATTAAAATAGGTGTCGTAAAATTGAAAACATTGGTACATTGACAATATTGGAGATATTCATGATGCACTGCAATTATATAAGATATTAATGGCTCCACATCCTCATATTTAAGGGTTTCGCAGCTCTGACATCATGATACACAGGCGACTGGGTGATTCCCCAAGTATTGGGGAAAGACATGTAGTCTATAAATTTAAAACCCAGATTCGTTACAAAAACCTACTTCGTTTTCGAAATAGGAATGCCCGAAGAGAAATAATTGGACCCAAATGTTATTTTCCAAAGACCAGACAAACGAGACAAAAACTTTCGCATCCTAAACCATATTAATGTGATTTTTGAATTTCGACTTTGTCGGAACACTTATCGTTGTGTTCTATTACATAATTTTAAGTCGTTATGCTTTGTAAATGTCTCCAAAAGCTAGAAGCTTTTCCAATGGTTTCCTATAACCAATACTTGCGTTGGACACAATTTTATCGTCATTCAAATAAAAACAACCTTCGTTTAAAATCTAACGACTTCGCTTTTATATGCAATTGAAATGTATAATTTTGAATAGGACGAGCCATTTAAAGAACGAAACGTATCGCGATATCTCGTGAAAAGATTTTCCTGAATATTGATTGCTCTATATATTTTTCCATTCAAGCGAACTTATACTTAAGGAAAAGTAATATGCACATTTCAGAGTAGTAAAATGTTGGTTAGAAAAGATCTGAATTAGCAACATTTGTTTTGAAACAACGGAAGGATTAAAAATTCTTCATTGATGAAATGAAATTTTGATGAGGAAGGTAGGAGAAGATTATTTGTTTGATGTCCCTAATACCAATAAAAACAAAAAATTGCAAAACATGCGAAAGCACTGCACATATGCCCACTTACCATATGTGTTTAATATGAAAATATATATTGACAAAGGTGGAAAGAGCTCAAGCTGGTTTCGAACACGCGTCCCTGCCACTTCTCGTCAGGTGGCAAGTCACAGGCCAGGACGCAACGATTGGCACTACCAGCTTAGGTGGATGTCGACTGGTTATTTTTACTAGTTATGAATATTGCTCTCAGCTTGAACTTGTCCTATTTTCTTAATTGCATTTGGTCTGGCTTTATCAATTTCAGAAGTTTTAGGTGATCTGATCAAATTTGTCAGAACTTCCGCACCCATGAGTCTTCGCTGAGTTAGCTTAGCAAGGGTATAAATCACTTACAATGTTGTAAGTGAAAATGGAAAAATTAATCTACTAAAAACTTCTGAAAATGAAAATATATGTTGGCGTCTTTCGCAAAAGTAACAACTTGTAACAGCTCACCGTTCCTTGTCAATGGTCTTCAACACTTCAAATTGTCTTTTATGATCAATCTTGCCTTACCGGCTATGACACATTTCATAAAAAGATCAATTTCATTGCATTTCAATAGCATATGGCAGTTCTCAATTCGATCGACCAATTGATGTGGAATCATACATAAAGCATCCTTCTGTACTCCGCTTAGTGTAAATAGTTTAATATATCTATATATCGATATATTAAATATATAGATAGATATTTAATATATCAATATCGATACAGCTTATATGTCTACCTTGCTGAAATATTTCAAATATATACGAACAGCCTTTTCACCGATTGACAATAGTGATGACATCCCAAGCGTAACGTATCTTTCAATAATATTACCTAGATAATATTGGTTGAACTTATTTCAAGCTCTTTACAATTGGTTGTACCGTGCAGGGGATTATGTATTATGTATATTATGACCGTGAAATAATTTCAGACCATTGCGTTTGCACCGATAAAGGAAACACCTAATTTTAAGTGAAAAACTAACTAAGTTACCCAAAAAAATAAATTTTGATTTTTTTAACGAATCAATTGCAGCCTTCTTGCTCCACTAATCCATGTTTGTCTATATGCGAAAATCGGTCTCACGTCTCTTTCTTAATCAATTGATAAGTGTGTTTATTTTCTTGGGAAGTTTGAAACCGAAAATACTGTTTATGTATCTAATTATATAATAATAAAAATGATAATAACAATCATAGAAAATGAACTTAAAAATTGAAAAAAGAGGCGAGGAAAGGGGAACAATTTGTTCTGGAGACAACGAAATGATAACTAGTTATGCGTAATTCTGCGCTCAATTCTGCATAAATTACGTAATATTCGTTTTGTTTTAATGGATTAATTTCAATACACGTTCCATCGATTGTTAGTGTCGCATTTTCAAAATTAACGACCTGCATCATCATTTTTCTTTACGTGGTTTCCAACTAATTTTAATTCATTAATTCTGAATAAAAACATTCATTAAATTTGATTTGTCTGGAACTATACCAGAGAATTCTTCAAATCGAAAATCTACAAAATAAATTTATGTTTTAATCCAGAACCTTGTTATTTTACGCGTTCTATGCCAATGAATAATGCATAAATGTTATTAAATATAACTGTGAAGTTCGCTAAACAAACTAGTTAGTGAAAGTTGTAATTTGAATTTAAATGTTTTCTTCTCATGAATAAGTATTCGACTGATCTCTGAAATAATAATATTAATGCCAATGGCGACAAAGTCTATATTTTAAGCAAATTTGAAATTCTGCTAGGAGATCTGAATATATGAATGATTTTATAACTACTTAATAGCTTAATTTTCGATTTTTCACTATAAATATATAAACTTATATATGACTAAAAATAAAGAAAATTATAAAAATAAGTCTTTCTATTACTCATAGCACATTAAATCTGTTCAAAGTGATTCAGCTTCGATTTTGCATTCGACCTCTAAAAACCTTCAGATACAACTATAGTATTCTTCTATTGTCTTACTGAATATATCCAACGTCTATATCATAATCACTTCCATACAAGCATAACTATTCATCCTCCGCTTTTCAACAATGATATGCGATAATAACGCTTATTTGCCATACGAGTAACGAAAACAAAACAAGGTGAAAATCGTAATATATGCAAAGTATGAACTCATATGTATGTAGAACTAAAGCATCCCGTCGTTAATGTCAAGACAGTAGAACGAGTTTATGTGATAAGTTTAAACGAACAATATCTACTTACTTACAGAGACCGACCAGTCCATTCATTGAACAATCTGTGCATATGGGCTATTTTAAGACGTTGCCTTGCCACCTCATGTCTTTAAGATTTATGCTCACCTGGATGGGAATTTGTCTATCAGTTGAATAATAATTTGGTCCTGGTATTTCCTCGAAAAATGGTTACCAAAACACGTATGATGTATACGAAAATTCTCGTTTTACGAAAATTTTTCCAGATATTTGAGGAAAATCAAATAAGAACAATATTTGAAAATAAAATCAATCAATTTGGTTACGCAAAAAGAGAACTTTCGTAACTTCATTTGTATGCTCCAAAACAAACGAGCATGCGACGTGAAGAAAGATATAAGAGTAATGTATCCATTGAAAATATTCCAAATAGGGAAGAACCCAGTTTCAGCCAAAGCTAGATATAAATGTTGTCTGACCTTCATTTTGAATAAGCGGTTGATCTTGGTCAGTTTAAAAGATGTTTTCGTTAGACTGCTTCTAATATATGTCAATTCATAATTATCAAAATAATTATGTGATTGTGTGGATGCTTCTAATAAAGCTACTGATAATCGAAAGTCGCCCATAAGATATTCGAAAAATATCTCAAAGCTTATTCGTAGCAGTTTTAAATGGCAAACTATGCAATGAAAAATTTCATATCAACAATTCAGAAACAGAAGCAACATTAACAGCAAGCCCCAGAATAACGTCGAAAATACGTGTGAAGATAGTATGAATTCCAGTAAGATGTAAGACTTTCTTAAACAATCGACATGGCGCTCACCTATTTAGAACACTCTTTTTTACCTTAAACCCCAACACTATGTGTATTGTGTAAGCAAATACAAGTACACATACATAAAACACATAAAAATATAAGAACTTGATACCATGTTGGCGCATATCTGTTTGCTCAGTATGTGATTGGGATTATCACACTTGAATGCTTATTGCGAATGAAAGAAAAGGAATTTTTCGTTCTCTCAACATCAAACACAGATAAGTGGGGCAATCTGAACACAACACTCATGCGTTTGAAAATTTATTCAAAAGATTTGACCGAAATGTTTAGTTTATTTCCCTTATATTATAGTTTAGGGAACTAATGTTAAAATTTTTTTATTAAAAATGTAAAACAAGATTCATAAGACCTCAAAATTCTGTTGCTTTGAAATAGTTTTTGTCTTGTTATTGTTTGCTCGAGATTATCAATAATTTGTTCTATGAAATACAGATACGAAGGAGATACAGAGATACAGAAAGTGTCTCATAAACAATGTGGTTTTTCAATGTTTACATTTTCACCTTAAAAAAATTTTTTGTACAAAAAGAAAGTTTTGATATTCAAAGTCTAACCCATCGTATTCTTAAACTCCTTTAGGTAAATATTGCCACGTTCTGGGCTGGCTTTTCGTCAAAACTCCAAGTTCAAAACGATCAAACCACTGCTATACTCTTTGCTCATCAACCATACCTTTCTTTTCAATACCAAGTTTTATTTTGTTGCCACGTTTTTTAAGGTTTTTGATTCCGATTGTTTTTAATCTAAGAATCATTCTCTTTGCTACAATGACTTCTTCACTTCTCTCCAGTACTAAGTTTAATTTTTCAGTGAATAATCAGGTCCCTACATAACACATTGAGCATTGAAATGCACTAGGTCGATTGTTTGCCCCGCGACCAGTGCTGCAAATTTATCTGCATAGACGATCGGATGTAGCTTTCTTAGCAGTTTGCCTTGGAAGACGCCTTTAACTCTAGACTGAGAATAAAGACTGATCTTGAATAAAGACTGGTCTCATTGAGTCTAAAATATACACCATACAGCAAACCATACCTACAGGGCAGTCCGTGACTCGTTGTTTATTTTCGTGTCGAGTCAGAACGGGTTCATTTAGTTCCACTGCTCACTGAAAAACCCTCTTTCCAGTCATTAAAGGTAACAATCAGGACAAAATTCAAATAGTAATTGCAATATCTCGAGATGAAAACCTTCTGGTCCAGGAAAGTTCGTCGATTTGTGAAAAGATCTACTAGTTCTCCACTCGAAAAGAATGAACAGTCTGCTGGTATTTCATCATACGCAATAGAGCATCTGACAGATCGTCCATCTTGCCGGCTTAGTGTAAGTAGCTCGTTTGTAGAACAGGATTCCACGGATACCTGTTAATGAAGTCCTGCTACCAGCGGCATTTTCTGGCCGTTCACCATCTCATCAGCAGTCGATATTGTGTTCTTTAGTGAAGAATCAAATATTCACACTAGCATATACCTTGTGAGGATACCCGACAACTTCGCTGGTCTGTCTTTCCAGTGCTCCGTACGAAGGAAGATTACTGAGGGCCAAGATTGTGTCACAGAACTCGATTGAGTAGGACTCAATTCCGTTTTTCTACACAAATATTCCAGATCTTTATGAGTATACGGCAGACTCTGCAGGGTTTTTGCTTCATCTTCTGATTTTTGTGGACTACTTAGTGGTCAGTGACGTTAAGCAAGATGAGCTCAATCAGATATAGTTATATAGAATGCTAGAAATAACTGAGTATGATATGTCTGGCAGTGTTAAAAGTATTTTTGATTAACTGCTTGTTGTTAGCATGTACTGTGAAGATGATAGCACCATTGAGCAGCATCTAAATCGGGTCTTAATACTAATTGGCGATTAGCTTAGTTTAAATTGAAAACGCTTCCCACCTTCATGAATATCCCCCGAATGAATGAATATCTCAACACACGCAGGTGATTCACATACCATTTTATGGCTACTGAATGACAGGGAAGTTTGTCATACACATTTTAATACATTGTTGGAGGCGGGCGGTGATCCTATTAAATCACTAGATATTAGGGAAAAGATACTTACCTTAAAAATGGATATTGCAATTCAGGAACTGTAAACTTTCATAGCGCCCCTATCCCCAGATCCTATCATCAACAAATAACCCTAGCAAGTAAGGATCATTAATTAATTTTTATAAGATTCGTTAATTATAAGATTCAGATTTAAAGGTCTTCAAAAACGAAAAAATATTTTTTTCGAGCTTTATCGTTAAACTTCTCTCTCGCTGCTTTTATCATTTTAAAGATCTAAGCGAATCAACTGAAAATGCTTAATGTACAAATACTCTCTGGTTACAGTTCAACTATGACTGACATTAACTACCAATATCATATTCTCCTTTGCAAAGAAACAACCTCGATGACAACAAACCAAGATGGCAAAACCCTAGACCGTTGCTGATTCCATCGGCATCCACCTAAGAAGCTTCATGTGTTAAGATTTTGTTGCTCTTTTCCGTTGCTTCCGCTGGTGCTCTGATCCGGGCTACACCACAGATTGGATAGCATAATACATTTCGGATTTTAAATGTATCCACTATCAAGCTGGAGTCTCAGAAAGCTTGAGCTCAAGCGTTGAAATATCATTGACGTAACCGTCGCACTATCGCGCGAATGAGTTACCAATCAAAGTGACATCATTTCACATTTTTATAGAGACCACTTTCGCGACTGGGGGGCTGAGGGTCCCATATGGGTGCCGGTTTGTCCATTCGGAGTACGTAGAAGTGTCTTGAATTGCCAGATTGGCGTTAGTTATGAAAATGACTTGTTCTTCGTCGTGCACTTAAGTAACTTTTCTTATCTCTTATCTAAATCGATGGATTGAAATTTGATTTGTACTATAAAAACTTGCAGTGGGTTTGTCAAAACAGCTGAAATTAGTCACATTTGAGCTCGTTCGCTGCAAAGACGGTATATTCTAGTGATTCACGTCGTCTCATTGACCAATCAATTAATGGAAATGTTGATACTAATAGTGGTTGAAGCAAAAGATCTTTTGCATAACTCCAAGTGTTTTAAGTCTGTAGTCAGGCGGTAGACGGGCGAGCAATGTCAATAATTCAAAACATATTGTGTTCTTCCGACAGTGTGCAGGGATATTGCTACGCGGTGTCAGTGGATAACTCTCAGGCGCACGACAATCGAAATTCTGTTTGGGGAGTACAAGTACGCGAACGCCAGTGGCAATATCGCAACGACGTGTAGTTTATATCTTATCAAACTCGAAATTCTTTGATAACGTATTTCCTATAATGTTTCTTATATCATGAAAATGAAATTCCAAGCAATCTGCGCGAGAATTTTGTGTGTTGCCCAACGAGTTTTTGCCTACTTAAGTTGTGTTGTGTGACCTTATCATTTTGAGAAATCCGAATATCCTATGAAAATTGGAAAACATGGAAAATATCCAAGCGATGGAGTTGAGTGACATTGAAAGTGAAGTGAGGTCTGCCAAGAAAACGTCGAAACCAGAGCGAAATAATAATGTGTTGATAGATTCGAAAAATCCAGCAAGTCGAAATATCAGTCAGGAAGAATTAGAAATTAATGATAACGACGAGGAGTTTGATTTCAGTGATGGCGATTTCAATTCGGGGAGTGAAGATGATGGTGATAATGAAACAATTCACGGTTGCTCTGACAGTGAAATGAATGGTGATCAAATGGATACCAAAAGAAGTTCTAACAATCAAGCCAACAGTGTTGTGAATGAAGCCGAAAATTTAGTCCTTTTGGAAAAGCAAAACGCAAACCAAAATGAAGAGAAAAGAGATGGAGAAGAAACAAAAGGCTCATTTGAACGAAACCGTTCAGAATGCGATGTTGAAAGTGCCGAAGAAAGATTTCACAGGATCGACAGCACTGCAACAGATGCCAAAACTGAAGAATGCCATGTTAGCGTATCGGAAGAGGAAGACAATGTCTTTTGCAGCGGCGACGAAGAGTCCGATTTACTAGTGACATTCCTGGACAAGGCTAATGAAATTGTAGGTAACTCTTAACAAACTCCTCCCTTAAAAATTTTTTTTGCGCAATAAACTGAGAAAATTCATTATCATCAATTGAAGCTATCTTCCATAGTGATAAGAAAATATCTGAAATATAATTGCATTTCCTTCGATTCTCGTGATAACCAATATGTACTTGTTGTGTAAGAAGGTGAAAAGTCCAGTAAGAAAATTCATTTTATATCTCATGACAAACTTCCAAGTGTCATACTTCGAGCCAGTATTCGCAGCCTTGAAGTCTTTGAGTGATCTTTTTTCGCGAATTTTATTTACATATGTTTCCAGCTTGAATGCTTCCAGTCGATCATTCGTTGTTGTTGTTGTCCAAGAGCTGTTACTTGGTTATTTAGTGGTTTGGATTTTTCTTCGCAGTGGAATGCTAATAAGGTTTGCATACAGTGTAGAGCACATGCTCGGTAAATCTCCTCACAATAACCTCCAAGTACTATGTGCTTATGATGAGTGTCATCGCCACCTTCTATATGGCTTCCATACTACAGAATTAACGTTCATATGATGATTCATTATTTGGAATTGTTGGGCAGAACATGAGCATACGCTTAGGATGGTTGGGAACCACTTTGAGTTAATTTCTCAAAGCGTTTCCTGTCGTTAGCCTTAAATAAACATGAACAAATTGTATGTGTGATATACTGAATTATTAATAAGTTGTCATATTTGTAGAATGTCGTAACCCTCGAAGGATGCTCTCTCAAAAGTTAATGTGCAAGATATTTCAAATGAATATTCTTATCTAGTATTATAAAAAGCATACCTTCTTGGCAATCCTCATCTGAATATTCATAATAAGCCCAGAAACAAACTGTGCCAAGGATGATTTAGCTCATACTATGGGTAAAAAATTTCTTTATTGAATGTAATCATAGTCGTAACCTTAAAATGGGTTTTTACTTTTTATCTCTAATTACTCTCAATTTGTTTTTATCAGACCATCGAATACACAACTGGCTGATCTTTTTGCAAAATTGATTCGGTTGAGTATGAAGAACACGGCCCTGGCCCTAATATCAATAAAAATCCGAGATTTGCCTGAGGGGATGAAACAAATAGTACTTTATTTAGTGGTACAACAAAATGTCCTTTATTTTGAAATTGGTAGCTAGCATACAGCATTCACCACAACACCCAGCCAGGGTCCGTACTCCCGAAGTTTCTGAAGATGACATAAATAAAAATATTAGACCAAAATCAGGCTCGCAAGACATAACCCTCCAAATCTTTACGGCCCATTTAAGCAAACTTAATGAAATCAATATATGCAAATTATCGGGCCACGGTGTTTAGGGATACTCCTATACATTTTCCTTTAAACGAATTCCGCCAAAATTAGAAAGAAGCAAAAATCTCCTTAATTTTGAATCCAGGCAAAAAAAACTTATGTTGACCCGTAAACTTCTTGCGAATACCCTCAAAAATGTTAGGAATATTACAAATGAACATATTAATGCAACTCGCATTTATCAATAAATAACCCATCACGGGAGAATCGTTTTGCTTAAACCAATTGTGCGATGCACCATTGTGCACCATTGAACAGGCACGTGAAGTAATATACGAAATCTATATAGCACTAAACAACAAGATATTCTTGGTTGGGTATTTATGAATGTGACAAATGCGTTTGATATGGACTAGCCTAAGAGAATAAGACTTAGAAGTTTAGCCAAATATAAATTCCCAATATAAGGATACGTCGATGTTGCCCTCGCCGTAGTGACAAAGCACCACTCGGACGTTGGCTTCCACTTACCAAATCCAATTAGCAATTCACTATCGTTGCGCTAATTGAGGTTGACCAGAGCTTCCTGGCCTATTCCGTAGCCTTTCGTTCCACAGCGTCGCCTGTTGAAATCTTCTGGATATTCGCTTATATGCATCCTCGGCACGTGAGAAGCCAATTGCAATTTTCTTAGTTCTACAATCCTGGAGCCTTTGGCTCGTCCAACAGTTCTTAAACTTGTAGCTGTGCCTTCTTACGATACACCTCCTGTCGATTTTGCTCCTATACTCTGTCTTAGACCAGACTTTCGAATGTTTTTATTATATTTGCAGATGTTTGCGTCTTGGTCTGCGTCTTTCCTTTTTGTAATTAGAATTTTTTTATGTTTGCTGTAAATGCGCTGACCAAAAATGTCGGCGAAACTTAGAAGAACGTCATAAATGCGATCTGAATTCTCATATTTACTTCAGCTGATTCATTAAAGTCTATCACAAGGTTTATTCTTGGGCTATTCAACATTATATTCGAACGGCAAAGGTGTTTTTATTTGGACCATGTCTTTTGTTTGGTTTTAACCTCGTTCACTTCTAGCTCTAAAATTTGATTACTCTGCGTAGGCTGCTGTTTAGTCAGTAAGTAAGCAGTTGGCCGGTAGTTTATCTTCTAATTCTAAAACTCTCTTGATATTCCCGAATATTGTTTCCGGCGTTGACAGCAATTTTCCTTTTTATGCTTGGTGTTTGTGTTTGATTGCTGTTTGTTTAATTGCTGGTGTTGTTTCATATAAAATCGACCCATATTTTGATAGCATGTAAGTAAATTTTAATATATGTTAAGAACAGGCTATACTAACACTGTAGCCCTCCTAAATAGCCTTCACCTTCATGGCCCAAAAAACAATTTTACAGACTCTTAAACTTTTCGATTATCCGCAGAAAAAGCTTTCACACAAAACTTGCGATCTTATTTAATTTAATTAATTTAATGTTGTGACACCTCGCTTTCATCAGCGTCGATCTGTAATCCACTTATTGTAAAAAATAAGTAAAATTTCTTCCATCGCGATAACATTTGCATGTACCATCGAAAAAGCTTAAACTATAAAAACAATTAGTAACCTCGTTACACTTCTACGATCAATGATGCATACTTTTCTGACTCGCAAAATGCTTTGAAAGTTAATTAAAAAATGTTGACATCTCACCTGAATTCCCCCCTCCATCCCGGTTGATATAAATGTTGTTTGTGCGAAAACATCGTCATCAAGATATTATTTATTCAACATTTTAAGCATGAAAGAAATAATGGAAATTACGAATTCAATGAAACTGTTGAATTTTTAAATGGAATTTGTAGCAGAGTCTGGAGAAGTTCAATTTAGTTGGAAATTATTGAGTCATTGGTGAATGAATGTTAACAGTCTTAAATAGACTGTTTTGTTTAAATTACCTCCGATTTCTTCCTGTGCTCTGAATGATGCTACAATCCCTGCATTTATTTGAAACTATTCTATTGAAATTTCGAAATGGAGACGAAAAGAGTGTTTCTCAATTATATGGCTCTTATTAAATCATGAAACTAGGAAAAATAACACTAGACACAAATAACATCAAATAGGTTAACACTTTTGCTTAGGAAATATGGCCCAAAAAGCTTCTGCGCTTAAACTATGATTGAGTGTTGAAATTCAGTTATATGTTATCAAGCGCTTAAATTTTACCTACATTAGTATTACATATAAGATGTAGGCTCTGCGGGGGGCAATTTGTTTTATGAGTTTCACACGATGTGTGCCTTTCGTTTCATAAATTTAGTATTTACTAACAAAGTTATAGATATTAAGGCACAAAACATGTGTGTAGTGTGATTTTTAAATTCCTAATATGCAACTTAACGCTGTGACTAGATGAAGCAGAATCTGAATTTCAAATGTTTATAGTGATTACAATTTTGTTATATATTTGGAATCTCTTGAACTGAAATGCTCCTGAATAGTGTGTTATGTGGCCGTACAAGCACAATTGATTCTCCTAGACAATAGTTTCGCAATGATATTGTTTATAGAATAAAGAATGTTCCATGTCAGAATGTTCCAGAAGCGGTATGCGTTGTTAGGATTTAAACAAATCATTATCAGTATCTTTGAATGTACTGGACGTTATCAACGTCCACTAACGTCCGAAAAAGTTTGAACGCCGTTTTTTAAAACAATAGGTTTCTGATAAATTTGGATGCAATTAAGAATTGCCTGCATAGCATAGTCTTTAAAAGCATAAAGTTTTCATTGTTTAATGTGTCATAAACAGGAATTTGCAATTAAAATGTTATATTTTTCACTCGTCAACACTAACTTGTTTGCTTTTGATGCTTTTGAGCCTGACAAATTTCAGGTAAACTCACAATTTTGTCATTATGCACCCTCTTGGTCTTTTTACATCCCCTATAAGCTCTCTAAAGACGAAACCTAGCTGTCGCTACTTGTCTGTCCAGTATATACCACAGCAACATTATCAATTGTATTCAAGTATGGCGAGTGCGCGGAATATTCCAAGGCTTTGTAAACAGGCGTGAATGTATGTTTAGGGCCGTTAACTACTCCAAAGACAAATCGTGTATCAATTTAACTAATTATTTCCACAGCAGTGCAAGCAAAAAAACACAAAGGAATTAGCTGTATTCGGAAATGTTTGACCAAAGAACCCCTACATGCTTTCAATTCTCTCTCATCAAGCTGACAATTTGCACATACTCTTTTCTTGGGAATTAAAATTTGAAATATTGATTCTTTCTCCCGATGACGATCTTTTACCTAGCAGCATTCATCCAATTTTTACGGCCTTTACTTTTTATCGCCTTGAGGAGACTATTATTCTGAGACTGGCCGAAACCGGACTCTCCGCCGTTTCATCGCTGAAACACTTTTTCTCTCGAAGCATTTTCATTTTCGGCAACAATAAACGGTTGTGGCGAAATCCAGACAACAAGAAGGATAATTCAGTTTTTGAAAGTCCACTCATCGTACAGTAGCCACCGTAATGTACGCTTTCTGTAAAGTTACATTGTCATGCAAAAGGAGCATTCCTTCGGTTAATTATTTTCCCGCCTTCCATCTTTCATATCATTTCGCAGAAGATCTAGGAATGCAACCCGGTACTCTTCAGTTATGGTAAAGACATAGCGTGCAATTTTTACCAATAAGAAAGCCTCCTTCGGTGTCCCAGGAACATATGCGTTCATGACGTGATAGCTTCAACTGCTTCGGAGTCGGTGTGTCCTTTTTGACATTGATTTCAGTTCTATTTGATTTCAGGCTCATAATTTTCAAGACAAGTTCCATGTTCGCATCATTTCTGGCCTAAAACTGTGACCTAGGTTTCGACATAGAGATTAGAAAACTTACAATATAAAAAAAGAAACAGAATACAAGTTGTCACAAGTTTCTTCCCAGCCGAAAGGACACATTGAGCCTCTTCGGGGGTTCTATGCAGTTCCAGACTCAAAACGTTTGCTCAAGTTTCAACTCGATTTGTAATCCGCTCTGAAAAAACGCCTTGAGTGTCAATACAGCGAGCCAAAAACTTGCGAAAATATTCAATTTGAAACTACTTCTAGTTCTGACGAGATCATTTTCGATTTCCAACGTTGACATGCCAGCAATGCTAAAAATCTGCTTATTTTTTGAACGGTTCTCCTCCAAATGATTTTTTAAGTTTATCGACTATTTTTTGCTACGATCGCCTCAACACAATATCTAATCATTGCTCAAAAAAGGCTTCAACTTTAATCGAACCTCTTTCTTGCTTGAACAGGTTTAATCACGTCGAAACTATAGTTTTACCAGAGCAAAAAACTATGTGAAAGGAAAACAGTTCTTTTAAAATAATGTGAGAAGAGGAGTGAAGAGGTTTTACTTGCTTGATACGAAATTTGGTGACTATTTACAACTCAACTTTCTCCATGTTGCAATTGTTCTTCTCGGTTGACTTTCTGGTTTTTAAATGTTCTTCGTCCTTCCTGAAGAAGTGTTGTAACTAGTGCAGAAAGAAAGCGGCCATTCTGCTGATGATTCACGTAGATTCTGGAGCTTTGGAATTTCTCGGATATTTCTACCGGGTTTCAAAGGACCGGAACTGATCTTATTGATTGGTTTTTGCAACGATTTTTACCAATTCTCAGAATAGGAACGATTTTGGGTATCCAGTCTCTTTTGTTTCATTGATACACGACCAAATACGTCGCATCGTGCGAACGAAAAATTACACGGGAAATGACATACCATCAAAACAGGTCAAGAAAATTTCAATTCTTGTTGCAGAAACCAGCGTACATAGCAAGCTAGTGATGGTAATCGCTCTAATCTCTTCGAAATATTCCCTTGTTTCACCCATTTCCTTTAAGTTTTTGTATCATTGAAGCACGTTTTTGAACCAAAGTACCAAACAAACAAAAGAACCAAACAAGTCAGCTGACACCAAACTGTTTCATGGGGTTGTTAAATTAATGACATTATTAATACAAAGAAAATAAAATCGAAGAAAAGGTGTTTTGTGATACAAGATTATTAGAAGTATAAAATAATTTTAAGCAATATCAAGTTTGCGACAATATATTCACGATTGGCTTAAGATCCTATTGAGTCCAGCCAAATTTGTCCGATGTATCCATTAATTCAAATAATCTGTTGAAATCATAAAAACAGCTCGTATATAGAGGTAAGTGAATCCCTCGTAAACAAATACCCTTTCAACAAATACCCTTTTTGTATATAGAGAGATCAATCCCAAACTTTCATTTTCTCACGGCCATAAAACCAAGCCAAGACGCCTGGCAGTCCACGTGTGGAAAACATGCAATTCTCGCACGTGCAACTACTTCAACCCATCTGGACTATGTCCACCACCAAAAAACCCCTTCTCTCACAATTTTCCTCTTTGTTCTGTACTAAAACCCCTTCTCCTTAAGACTAAAACAGTCAGTCTTAGACAAGAGTACATCGCGGAAACATCTCTTCCTTCTGATCGTTCTTTTGCCAGTTTATTGTGATTCACCTTCGCGCAGTGATTTTAGTGCCGTGGCTGTGAATACAGTGACTTCCTTTGTGTCTTTAATTCATAACAGTATTTGGACAATCATTGCCAGCAATTACATTAAGGACAATACCTCACAACTTCCTTGTTGTGATGAGCCTCTACGCAGGCTAAGAGTTTCTACCACGCTGACAGAAGATCTCCACGCAGACCAATCTAATTCTAGGTCTGTAGAGAAGTATCCTCCGAGGCGAATCTCCTCTACAGAGGTCAAACACAAGACCATTCTTTCGAAAGTTCTGTAGAAGAGTGTCCTCGCAGACTGAACACTTCTACAGAGATCCTCCTATGATCGTTCTATCAAGCAGTTTCTAACTCTGCCTACCCAGGAAGCGATGCTCAAACATCCTTCAGCAATTTTGTTCTGTAAACTCTACAATTGACAGAATTGCATTTCCTTCTGTTTCAGCGCACAAACATCCGTGTGGTGCACTCAACGCCGTTGATTGCCAACAGCAATCATTGTACCACCTGCCACAACGTTCGAGCTTCATCCGTCAGCTAAGCCGCCGTCGTTGGAATCTCTGCCCTGCTGCCCTCATCAACCATTTCAACCTAGCTGAGCCCACTGATCGAGCCATCAACCTCCATCTGCCTATACTTTATCCAATTGAACTTACTTTACTATTTACGCAGATTGTACACCTCACAGAGGCATTCATTTTTGAATAAAAAACTAGCATACTTTTTAACATAATCCAAAAATTGTGTGTTCCAAAGGCTGAATGGGCTCCACCTTCATCTTCCACGAGGATTGCTTGTTCTCTGTTTGGTAAATATTTCTGGTTGCCTAGTTATTTCGCACAGTCGGAGCCGAAATTATCTCTGTAAGACTCTCTTTATACCGCTAACATTAATCACTTTCAGTTCAAGTTTCATAGCCGTGTTGATTATATTCTTGAGGGATCAAACCTTCGGGATGTACTATTATTCTACAGTATTTTATTTTTATCGCATTTGGATGGAAATTCGCCTTCACTGCGTTAAAAAATAAAAACTTAGCTCAAAGGATATGCCCGCGGGCGATAGTTTTGTCGATAGTATCTTTGGCAAAAGGTTAATTCATTCTCGATGTCTTTTTATGTCAATAAAGTTTTTGGTTTTGTCGAAATTCTCGGTGGTCCCAGTCAGTTGATCGAATATACCGATTCGGAAATGCCTACCGAAATATTTCTAGGCAAACTGAACATTTTGGCCACAGCTTATTTTTCTTTAACCTGCAGATGTCTGATTCTGCTGCAACAGCAATTACTGATTGTCGACCGTTCCTTGCTTTATCTACCAGAAAGCCATTTGGCTGTAGAAAATACTTTTTGGTACTGTCATATTTGTCGTATAATGTTCGGGGTATATGAGCGTATTTGTAGCCCGACCAATGATTTGAATTTCTATCCGCTTATCCGTTCACACAGGTTTTGTACTTGTTCCTTGTAAAGTTTTTTTTTTTAATTTCCGCTAAACGTGCGAAGGATTTGTTTTCTGACTCGTGATAATTGTTACGAAACTTTCTCTAGGTTTATTGTTGGATAAACATGTGACAACCACAAGCCTTTTTATTAATTGCTTTTCCAAAATATAATTAAAAAATGTAGGATCCGTTGGGCAATTAATTTGATTATTGTTAAGTTGTTTTTTTTAAGCAGACACTAAATTTTCACAACAGACCTTTAAAATTCTATACACAATATATCAAGAACATCAACTGTAGCTCATTTCCATCATGCTGATAGACTTTAATTTAATCAATTACAGGCCGAAGCAAGATTAGCAGCGCGTCGTCAAGCGCGTGCAGAAGCACGTGAAATTCGAATGCGAGAGCTGGAGCGGCAACAGAAAGAACAGGAACAAAATGCCGATCGGGTGTTTGATATGCAAACAGCAGCAGGGATTGATCCTTTGTCCCGATCTCGACACACTTTGTCGGCAGGATCGGCGCGAGGAAGCTCCTCATTGTCATCACGACGTAGTAGTGAGGATTCGTTGGAGGAGGAAGGTCGAAGCCTACGAGATATTCGACATGAACTTAAGGTAAAGTTAACCCTTTTATTGAAAATTTTAGCATAGTTTCAGCTCCTCTACACTGTCCTATCTACAACGTGAAACAATATGATATGAATTTGATGTTTGTAACTTTGCAGGAAGTCGAGGAACGATTTCGAAAGGCAATGATTGCCAATGCTCAGCTAGATAATGAACGAGCCTCGCAATCATATCAAATACAGCTACTAAAAGATAAACTCGAAGAAATGGAAGAGAATTTTGCACAATTACAACGTGAATACAAGGAGAAATGTCGCGATCATAATGCTTTAAAACGAAATTTAGATAAGGTCGAGGAAGAATTGAAGTTAGTGCGGGGGCAACTAGAAGAACGAGATACTCTTATAGCCGAGCAAGGTTTAGTGATAGTCATGATAGAAAATGAAGATGGCTCAGATGCCAAGCGCGCTCTAGTCACTGTAGATAACGCACAACTATTAGGATCAGTTCAAGGTTCATTAGGTAAACGAATTATAAGTCAATAGATCTGATTTGTTGATGAATGTCTAAATTTTTCTAACAACAGATGTCCGGCTTAAAAAATTTTCGGAAGAGAAACAAGAATTGCAAAAAGAAGTAACCAATCTGCAGCAACAATTGGCCGAAATTAAAACGCAACGAAGAGGCGGTTCGATGAATGGGCCAGTCGGAAATGATGATGAATGGGATGCGCAAAGTAATTTATTCAACAAATTTGTTTCGACTGAGTCAATTTAATTGAATTTTCCGCATATTGTTTGAATTATTGCAGGGGAAGCTAACAAGCTGATATCAGAATATAAATATAAGCTACAAAAAGCTGAACAAGAAATTGCTAGTCTACAAGCCAGCTTAGCACGATCTGAGACGCAAGTTATACGATATAAGAGCACAGCGGAGGCAGCTGAAAAAGCTGAAGCGGAATTAAAAATTGAACGGAGGAAACTGCAGCGAGAGGTAAGCAAATCGATTTCCGCTTTCATCAATTAAAATCAGTTTCGATTGAAACCATTTACATTCGATTCAAGATTAAAAATTTAGACAGTTTGATAAAAATGTTGCATGGTTTTGATTCATTAGAAATATTCATATAATATAAATTAGGATTTACATATTCTTTTTGATTGATTTCTATGATAAGAATATTTTTTGCTTTACAGCCCTTAGTTATTGTTGATTGGGATGAATGCCATTGCCAGTAGAGTCATTGGCAGACACAACAAAATATTGCAGTACGATAAATGTTGTTTGCAACCTCCCCTTTATGTGTGTTCGTCTCAAGACTAATCAATCATTATTTTGATGTTTGCTCAAGGAATCTTATGATTTTTGATTATTTTAATTGTCATTAACGATGAACCTAATTATCTGGTTGAAATTTGTTTACTCACCATAAATACCATTAAGAGATCAATCTTGATATAAATCAATACGTGATTTGATTTCAACAATAAGGCGAAAGAATTGCTGTTTATTTTGTGCCTTAATTAGCGAAATCCGCCAAATTATATTCCCTTAAATATAAATCGTATTTATTAAGTCTGCAAAAATGATCAATGCAAAATAACTCATTTTTTTAAATATTAAACAAACGTCACATCCTCCGTCTTTGACGGCGTAACATTCCAATTCCAACATTACATTCAACGTAAAATTCAAAATCCTTGGTGATTATTTTGGAAAATGATCATGTTTAAACATGCTCATTGTATCATCGTATTTCACAGTATTACTCTCGTCGGTTTTTAAAATATCAGGAAATTTTCTACGGAGCAGCTAATGACTGATAACAATATCTGATTTGTTCCGTACTTTACTGGTCACTCAAAGAATGTTTGTTTGATCTCTAAGTTGATTTTAACTCACTGAAAATTAAATTCTGATTTTAAAAAATCACTTTGAAGACCATTCAAAATCGTACTCTTAATTCCTTTAAATTTAACAAATAATGTGTAATCCATTTCTCATGTAACACTTTTTTCATCCGCATAACATAATATAGTATTATGTTATGATATATGAGTTATGTTATGAGTCATAATAGTATTTTGAACTTTTTGCCTTGTTAACTACCTGGGGTCGAAACGATATTTATTTTTGGCGAAATACATTATCGGAACATACTTCCACATTGCATATCTCTTCCACTCTTTTCAAATGAAAATCTGTAATTAAGTGGTTATGGCCAAGCTGCTGCAATTGTGATCGAAAGCACCTGAACGAAGTGGAGACTGCGTTGAAGTCTCCACTGAACCCTTGGTCTATTTTGCTATCCTGCGGATTTTCTACAAAATTATTCCGCCAAACTGCGCAAATCTCGCTGCACAGAACATCATACACATAGTCTGTACCTCTCACTGTCACTCCAAATAAATAGCCCAACGACACAGTACTGACAGCTATTGCGTTCTTTTGTTGAACAGCGTTGCAAAACCGATACCATTTGTATACCAGTGAAATGGGAGCTGAAGAACAATAAAAAGACCATTGATCGATTGATGCAAATAATTTTTGTGACCGGCAAGCATGTCCCGTGGTAAACATCCTCAATCTTGAAATTTTTTTCGCTATTATGTTATGTCCTCTAACGCCGCTGGAATTGTCTCTAGCGCCTTGAGGGCGCATACCGAATCTCCTAAGCTATCTTGAGCCCATTTTAAGAGCCCGCATCAGGAGGTATGTGACAACGAAATACAATGTCTACCATGAACTTTGTTTATCTCATCAAATTCATTCCGACATATTGCACATGACATTTTATCAAAACATTAATACCAACATCTATAAAATCTCTTCTTCTCTGCAACCAAACTGTGGAACGAGCTAAATATTTCAGTTCAACACGTTCAGCAGACCTGCAGCAAAGACACAAAGCTGTCAATGTACGGCAAGCCAGCCTGTAAAAAAAAGATTGGTCTGCGTAGATAAAACGACGAAGTTTGTCATAAAACTCTTATTGAACTTCGTTATATTTTGCCCGAGCCTCCTTAAAACTGGTTTTAAAGGTTTAATTTGAGTATAGAGTTTTGTTCAGAATAGTAAAAACGTCAAACTGACTGCAAATTAACGCCGATAAAACAGCGGGGTTTTTATTACGCGTTTTGTTAAGCGCCGAAAGACCGGTAAACTTTCCAGTCACAACTAAAGAAGGCCAGCAAATAAGTTTGTCGCATACGGCGAAATAATTAAGGGTAACCCTGGACAACAAACTTATCTGAAGTCATAATATTGGAGAAGTCAGAAAAACAACATAAGCCAAAACTCGACCGGGCACTATAGTAGGGTAACTTATTACCTTCTACGGAATGATGATGGTCGGTGATCAGTACTATAGAGGCACAAATGCATAAAGAAACTACAAAAGATCCTCACAGTCTGTTTACACATTATCCGTGCTCTGAAAGCTATGCCAACATCTGATCATCCTAAGCAAGTGATTTCTAGCGAACATCAAAGAGAAACTCCACAATGCATTCTCAAAACAACCGAGAGAGTGCCACTTTCGAGTTGGAAGTTACTAGATATACTCAAGCTAGTAGTGGGAACAATTACCCCTCACTGAGTCATTATCCTGAACAGAGAATGATGAAATTATAACTTTTACAGACGATTTTAACACGGGCGATGACATCGAACCCGGACCTTACGGCTATGACTATCCACAACTCCACCAACAATAATCATACTACAGAGTCATACCATCCATTTCTAGTCCTTTATTTCGTGCATTTAAAGTAACCAAAGAAATGGCAATGAGCAACCTTGCTCATAAACTAGACACCATGTCGGATAACAATCCAGGACTTTAGGGGCTTGCCTGAACTCGCTCAGTCTCACAGCTAGTAAAGACACGAGACTGTGAGGAAGCTCACAAAACTCAATTAACGCGAGGGAAGCAAAACCAATGTGGATTACTGGACACGGAGATTTAAGAGAGAACGAAAGAACGGACGAACTGGAACTAAATATGTTCAGCCGGTTAAACGGGACTAGCATAGTACTCTCAATAGATAGATAGATTCAATTTGAAATGCTACGAATAAATGTAGCATGAGCCATCTTTTGTCATGAGCCGTATAAAAAGAAGGCCAAAGAAATCCGACGGAGGAATACAACTGGCATAAGAACTTTAGTGGCGTTGCTTATACAAGCCATCTAGAACAACACGAAAACACTTCCATGGTTCAGGAGACCTTCACATGCAATCGGGATTCCAAACCCATGCCTGCGGTGAGGATTGACCAACCATGATTCAAAAGTTTTTCATGTGGGTGTGGCGAAACCAAGCAGAATTGCTCGAATTGAATTTAATCGAAGCAAGTTATTAACGAGTAACTCTAGACGATAGGTATAACCATTTGTCTTATAATAATTTTTAAGGTTAAACTAAGGCTTGAATATGATTGCAGTCAAGTTTTTGGATCAATAGTTCACGATTTCTGAACTATATGATTTATTATTTCATGATCCCAACTCGAGAATTCTAAAATTGTAAAAATGTCGTTGATAATGAATCCAGTTGCATTAAAATTTATTTCATTGTGTATTTGTCATATCTTTTAAAAGGAAGCCTCATACTAAGCAATAAAAAACAAATACCAGTAACCAATGCCATTAGCGACGTAACCATCCACGTAACTTTTCCTTTGAATCTGAGCAAACGAAGATTCAATTTCTGGTCAGAATAAATGGCATCTCACAACGTAGACACGAAAATCGAAGAAAAATGTTGCAAAAAACACTGAATTAGTATAGAATCGTCCATCAAGTTGTAAATAGTATTTCTCTTGATGGTATCATTTGCTTCGCAACAAACATAAATTAACACAATATCCAATTATTTAATCTTAATAAATGTTTTCCCTATTCATCCCCTAATATATAGTCACTGTTCTATACATCTCCAACTGCATTCTAAATTGACCAAACTTGTTGTCTCTTTCAGAACCGTGAAGCTATGGAACGTTTAGAAGAATTGGAAACATCGAATAATCATTTACTAAAGCGTCTAGACAAGCTAAAGAATGCCAAGAGTGCATTACTCAAAGACCTCTGACAAACCTCGAACGGATACTATAATGCTTAAACTTAAAGAAGAAAAAAAAAACAAGAAAAAAGTGAAAAAGTTACGAATTAACAAAAACAATGAAAAAAATCAATGAGTTTACGTTGGTAACAGAAAGAAAATATTTAATAATGAAATATTTAAGTTTTTTGATATATATTAGACGAAAAGTAAATAAAAGCAAATATAGTAATATATTTAAATGAATAGAATTTGAGTAAAGATATAGAAAGATTTTTTTCTATTGGTCACATAATTTATCGTGTATAGTGTCCGCAACCATAATCAAATATGTAAATCCTTTTGATTTTAATATTATCCTACTTTTATAGGGCAAAATTTAAAGCCACTACTGCATACTTATTTGTTTTAACTTGTTAACTTCCTCTCTCAGTTTCGCTGATTTCGAAACTTTTTTTCTGTAGTCTGTAAAGTCCAAATGAAAATGCAAATGTCAGGAATAACATCCCCCTTATAAACGCTCTTTTATCTGGAGAAGGCTTGTTGAGAATTTTGTTAAATTTTTTTTACTGGAATTGTGTATTGTACAGTTTTTAACATTATTTAAAATATAAGCGAAAAAAAATTATTATTAAAAATATTTAAAGAAAATAATATGCAAAGAAGAGATTTAGAAAAGAAAATTAATATTATGACTAAAGTTAGTAGAATATTTATTTAATGCAAATAATAAATTTTTAAATAAAAAACATGTGAACAATCTATATATGTGTATAGAAAGAAATTTCTATAAGATGCAACAGTGCATCGTTTTTTCTATTAGCGAAATGCAAAGTGAGCATAATGCCTTTAGCCAATAAGTTGAGACCAGAAAAGTAAAAGAGAAGAATAGACCGCAAAATATAAGGATGTGCCGAAAACGGCAACAATCTATAAAAGATATGAAATAATCTCTCTTTTTTGGGACTAACATCCAAACGAAAATCTATTCTAACGTTTTATACGAATAATATTTTATAATATTGTATTTATTTATATGTATGACAAGCATAGAAATGCATTTTTATATTAATTTATTGTGTTAAATGTGTTCAACATTTTTCTGATCTTTCATCACCCTATACAAAGTAGCGGAGCAAACATAGCAACACAAATGCACACTCACACTCAAACTTCTATCACAAATTACTCAATCCAACCGATATAGTACATCTATGTTTGTTGCATGGAAAATATTCAAAGAGAATGGTAATGTTCGGATCGGAATGTCCTTTGTTAATAGCATGCAGAACGAAAATTTACAGGAAAAGTATGAAATAAATGCTTTTAAGTTGTAATCAAAAATCAAATCGTTTAGATGCCAGCCTTTTCAGAAAGTTTATATCGTATTTAGAGAGAGACACGCCTGGCCTGTTACAAAATAGGCAGTGAAATGTATCAGAATAAAAATGATGATGAGATAAATGAATCAATAGTGTAAGTATAAAATCTAAACTTTGAAAATATCTCATCTAGTATTTCTCGGAACGATTTTCCGTCACTTTCTATTAATATTTACTTTTCTTTGTCAAACACACCTCAGCGTCCCGCCATCTTTAGTTTATGTGATGCACTTAGTCGCCTAATAGCAAGGTAGAAATCTTGCTGAAATATACTTTGTAGTTACTATCCCTGTCCATTTTTGGTTCCAACCGTCACGGATCCCAATGAAATTGTGGACATCTAGCAGCGGGGCATGGTTTCATTGATTGACTTCCAAAAGAGCTTCGTAGCTGTTCGGTTCTCCGGGTAGTATTAGAAAGTGTGACCCATGACGATGCTTTCAACCTTGAGCTTCGCGGCAATGGCTGACATTAACTTTTAACAATCTTCACTTACTACCAATAAACTGCAGGCTTGCCATGCCGCAGCGCACAAGCAGACGAAGTTATCCGTTTAGTTAAGTTAACAATGTTTTGAGTTGCAATAGTCGTTATGGCTTCAACCCTCAAGACAATCCGGCGTCCACTTCCCCATTGTTGCAGCGTTCGCCGAAAAGTATATGAGCAGCCTTCACTCCTCACACACAAACGTCTCAAAAAAAAAAATTACATTCGGTCTGGCAACAGTTTGGCTCTGGCGAAAAATTTCTATGTAACGAACGTCGATGACGGCAAGCGTACTGTCCATGACGGTAAGAGTAAAATTTACCTCTGGAACCATGATGAGACTCACATCACTCAACAGCTTTGGCATTCAATAGTCACAAAAGTCACATGCAATAAGGAATCGCCATTTAGCGATAACGAACTCACTACACAAAACCTAATGTGGTCATGAACTTAATGCAGATAGAGATGGTACCACGTCTGTCGACAAAACTTCAGCCAAGCTAAGTCGTAACCAAAGTCAAAACATGAAAAAAGCAACCTAAGTACATCCTCAGCAGCTGCCGGGTAACTTGTGTGAGGATAAAGCGAATATAGGGAGAATGTAGACTGTAGGAACAGAACGAGCGAGTCAGGATGCTAAACACAAAAGTGCTATGAAATTCAAACGTCTGCCGAAACTTGAGGAAAATCTCACCGAACGCTCTTACCGTATCCTAATTCCAGAATAAAAGATGAACTGAAAACTCGCCTAGAGAAGCCAGAGCGAGTCGTTGTTGCTGCCAATGATCAATACCAAAGTCCAATCAACGGTTGGTCGAAGCGAGAAGAAAAACCCGGGCGCAATTCCAACACTGAACAGGGGAAAGAGTCTGAACGGTTAGGCCAAGAATGGAAAAATATATATAATATAATTTCACGATGTAACATTCACCAGTTCCATGATGGCATCGGAAGTAGATCGCCCTGCTCTAAAGCCATACTGCCGAGGAGATAGGTCCCCTGCAGCACGAATTGCGTCTGTGAGTCTTCTTTTGATGAGCTTTTCGAACACTTTCCCGGCTGTGTCCAGCATACAAAGCGGCCAGTATGTAGATGGCAGCCCGGGGTCCCCTTTTCCCTTGCTGATCAATGTGAGCCTTGCCACCTTCCAGCGAGATGGGAACACACTTTCTCTCAGGCAAGCGTTGAACACATTGAGTAGCAAGTCAGGACAAACGTGGAAGACCATTTGTAGCACCTCTGATGGAATGCCATCTGGTCCTGGTGCCTTTCGAGCTTTCATAGAAAGCACCGCATCCCCCAGCTCATTTTTAGTGAACGATGGACATTCGCCTGAGTCGACCTCGTGGGCAGCATCAACACGGACAGGGTGAGTTGGAAAAAGCGCCTGCATTATTCCGTCCATCTTATCTGCTTGAAGTAAATACGGCTTCCGTGAGGTACCGAGCTTGCGCCACACTACCTTGTAGCCGAGCCCCCATGGATCCCTGTTCACATCGTCCACAAGTTCTCGCCAGCAGCGTGCCTTACTCTCATTGATGAGTCTTCGGAGTTCTTTCCTCGCTGATCTGTATGCTGCTGTCCTATTGGATGCTTCCTCTACGTTTCTCGAGCGCTGAGCTGCACGTCGAAGTCTGTGACACTCGCCTCGTTTGTCTGCGATATCTTTTGACCACCAATGTACACCAGGCCTGTCGTGTCGAGGCCTCCGTCGAGGCATAGATGAGCTACAGGCAGAAGTGATGAGGTTCATCGTTGACTCCACCATTCCCTCGACTCCAGCCCTTCCGTTCCCCGAAGAGCTCCCCGATGTCGTTCCGCCTTTTAGAATCACATTGGCGAAAGTCTTCACGTCCATTTTTCCGATATTCCACCCGGGAGTGAAAGATCGTTGAGACGAGCGAGGAGTGGTATCGCCGATCTCAAACGCGATGTATTGGTGATCACTCGCTGACTAATCCTCGTGTACTCTCCAGTTCAACGTCGTCGAAGTGAGGGACTCCGAGGCGAATGTCACATCTGGGATTGTTCCTTCGCAGCCCCGTATATACGGGGTTGCGGTATATACGATACGGTATATGAAGGAGGCACCCAAAGAACAAAATCTATAAATACAGAGGTGTCAAGCCTAATTAATGAAACTTTATTTTGGCTGTTTTTTAAAATAAATTAAAATAAACTTTACCGTCTATCATGCAGAATCAAAATATTAATGTCGGCTGTACTAATATTTCTCGATAATTTGTTGCTATTATAGTGGGTGCGAGTGACATAACTTTGAATTGATCATTTCCACCTCTGTCATAATTAGTTTGTCGGTTTCTTTTGCAAATGAAAAATTAATGGGCCGGCAATATATGGTTGAAGATGTCGAAGAATTTTGTCAATTTGTTTGTTGTCTGATTTGGCACCAATGAAATGATGAACAAATTTTCATCACTAGCTAGAACGCGAAAGCTATTTGTTTTGTTTAATTTTTTTTTTATTGGTTTTCATTTGAGCTTTGTTCCTATCTATTAGGTCCTCATTCAACAATAGAGTTTGAGTGTTTCAAGCCGTTTACCCACATCTTATTCGAGCACTTTGCATAGCCTCAAAATTGTGCGATCCATCAAAGATTGCAGTTTGACTGCAGAAAACGTTTCTGTGACAGTGGTGTCACTGGCATAGAATAATTGTCTTGCTATACGATTTGTCTTTTTTAATAAACGATTTTAACTTTTTGTAATTTTTTGTGGTAGGGCGGTGGAGGCTGTTTACGCCCTGCGTGTGGGACTCCCAGACGCTCGAAGCTTTTGGACTACCCACTAAAGAGAGAACCTAGCCTGGAATCGTTTGACACATTACTTCGGGCTAGGCCTCGTGCTCCTACGCCTCCAGGTGCCTTTGGATTATGGGAATCTCTTCTTCAACGAGAGGGAATGGAGAGGAAGGAAGTGCTAGAAAAGAGATCCTCAATGCCTCTCAGCGCTCTAAAAAGTTTTCTTCAGTATCAGCACCGCCCGAGCATTTTGTGCCACGCGATTCTAATTGTCAACCGTTTTCAACATTTCTCCGACAGAGAAGAATGTGTGACAGGCGTCATCCAACTCGCCTGCACAAAACACACAGGATAATAACTTCAGTCTATTCTTTCTTCACTACCAATAACTTCAGTCCCAACATAGCCTTAAATCTCTACAAAACACTCACCAGACCCCAAATAGAATACGGAATCACCACAGTAGCACACGCCTCAGCTCACCTTATTAAAAGAATAGATAATATAAAAGCTGCTTAGGACTACCTCCACCGAACAGTTATACCTTCGAAATAGCTACTGAATTATACTCAAAACAAAGAGCAGAATACCTCACGGCCAAGGAAATTGGAAAGCAAATACAGCTTCAACATCTAAGCAAAAAAAAAACTAGAGAAAACACAACTCAGCATAAACAGTTATAGTTACATATACCACAAATACAAACACCATCTCAATAAGATCATTCCAACCAAAAAGATCGATAAACCGACAAACTTCCAGATAATAACTGGCGATAACAGAGCACAGATAAAGAGCAGATAACAGAGATAAATTACCGAGAAATCAAAGAGAATGAACTAAACACAATCTTCCACAATCATATTAAAAAACAGATAGAGCATAATACAGAAATTTACACTACAGATGCAGCAAAAAATATGTTTGGAGTAGGAATTGCCTTCACCTATCACAATAATAAAACATCTCTATCACATTCAACATTAAAGACACCACAACAGTGCTAAACGCTGAGCTAATAGCAATTCTGGTGGCGCTTCAAGACAGCGTAACCAATAACAGAAGCAACGTACATATCTACACAGACTCAACAAATGCCCTACGCCAAATAGGAAAAAACAAGGATCAAAAGGCGACTGTAAAGGCCATATGGGAGATTTTTGAGAATAATCCCTACAAGACATACACGTTACAATGGGTACCTGGACACAAAGGACTGGAGGATTTTGGAGGAGGACAGCAAAGCCAAAGAAAGCATACTAACCGACGAACAAATCGAGACATTCTGCGAACTAGACGAAATATTGGATGAAATACAAAAGGAAATAAAAGACTCTTGGCATGCAAAGATCAATAGACAAACAGAAAACTACCAACAAAGCGCCTGGAAACAGGCTCATCACCTCAAAGGCGGCAAACCATGGTTCTATGGCCAAAATTCGTCAGGAAGATCAATCAAAACGATTAACAGGCTTCTTACGAACAGAGCCTACATGGAAAGACTTTACAAAACCAAGCAAACAACTTCAAACCTATGCACCTACTGCAAACAGGTAGATGATATAGACCACCGCAATTTTAACTGCACCAGATACAAGGAAATCAGGGCAAAATGTAATCTTTTCAAACATTACAACAAAATCCACAACCTATTAACCACAAATAACATGAACCTCCTGGGGGAACTTGATTCCTTCCTATCAGAAACGAACATCATCATCTAAAACCCCCATATTCCTATAATTCAATCGCTCTTTCAACAAACTTCCTCCAATGTAAAACACATTAAAAAAAATAGCAAATCCAGATATATCAAGCACGAAAATAACATTCAACATCAACTATAACCATACTATAAACGCTGGCCAGTGCTACAGTGACAGGGCCAATATAATCGGTTGTTTTTAACCGATCTTAAGGAAAAAAAACACACAGGAGACCTTACTCTGTCAATCTTGTACAGGTAGGACCGAAAAAAATCGGGCCCGCTTAAGAGCTGGGTCAAGTAGAAATCGGTCTCACTATGCCCTCGACTGAGCCACGGCTTCAGGTCAGGGATCAGACGTGTAGTCTACCTTTCCCTTGTATCTTGCTCCCAGGACTGTTGCCAATCGCTGAGAGGGCGACGTCTCTCTTCCCTGGTGATCTCTCATCATCGGTCTTCGCCTCTGCGCAGGTAAATACTCCTGCGCGCTCACGCAAGGAGGGCAATGGGTATCACCCCAGCGATTACCAGCTCTGCCGTTCCGGAGACTGTTCGATATGCGCATTAGATTCGTAACGCTCCTTGTCTCTGCACCTGTGCCAACCGCTTCTGGTGTAACTCCTTGCTGAGAGCGTCGCCCCACAGTTCTGTCCCATAGAGTAGAAGCGACTGTACAACGCTCATTAGAAGTCGTCTTCTTGATGAGGTGGATCCCCTATGTTTGCCATTATTCGGGTGAGTGGCTGGTACACGCGCTGTAGCCTTGTCAGCTGTTGCCCTGATTTTTTGGGAAAAACTCATCATCGAGTCTATCGTGACGCCCACGTACTTTACTACTGATTTCAATCCAACCAGCGCGTCCTCAACACTGATAGGCCTCACTCTGGGGATTCTCTTCTTTGAACTTTGACTTTGTAATAAGGTGAATAAAAATGTATCCTTACTTTTTTGCGGATGCCTGTATGGTACGATATTAATAAGTCGGTCTATCAAGGCCTTAGCTTGCGTTGCGTTGAACACCTCCGACTTTGCTTTATTGTTTTAACCTCTTCAGGGTGACGAGAAGCTGAGGTCTTTAACAATTGCAACTTAGTAAAGTAAAGCAACTTGCCTTGTTTCTTTGCCGTTACAAAACCAAACTTCAGAAATCCTTTCTGAAAACAAGGAAGAGTTGTATGAGTGTCACAAATCGTCGCAACCAAATCAAAAAGTTTATCTTGCTCTACAAATTAATCCTTCCCAAAAATGACATTAATAAAGAGAGAAACGTGGAAAAGTACACGTAAAAAAACTCCATACAAAACGAAAAAAAATGTTTTTTCTAATGTAAAAAAGAACTCACTCAATAGATTTAATAGATAGATATCCATGACCAAATTACGAAAAAAACTAGGAAATTTTTGATAGGAAATTATCTTGGGATTTCGGCAGTTTTATCACCAAATTACCACTTAATTACCACGAGCACGCAGAAACACAATGGAATATCAAACCAATATGCATCAATCGAATTCACACTACTGACTGAATAGCGAGCTCCAATTTTTATAAAAATTCGAATACCCGGCCGTTCCGCTCGCGTTTGTACCTGTTCCCGGAAAATGTACAAGTCCGCGTGGTGAAGTGTTTACTTCATGCTTATAACTACAAGATAGCTGTTTACAAATGTAAGATTTTGAAAATTTGTCCAGCTAGAATGTAAGCATATCCCACTGAGCATGGGGTTATTTGGTTGTATACTGCGATGATAAGCAGTTTTTGGCGTATCTAACGAAATCTGTCGCTGATGTAAGCTATGAAGGAAGAGAAAAAAAGTCGTTCTATATCCTTCAACTATTGAAGCTGCAACCCCCCGGAAGACATAAAAACGTGATAGAGAGTAAAACGGCATCTCAGTTATGGCTTCGGCCAGGTGGTTTCCGGATTAAGACAACTGACCTCATTTTAAGATCCAAAATAGATGAATGATAGAGCGATATTTGCCAAACTGCATAAACATTTGGCAGATTCAGGGACTCGATATAGCCAATGTTAAGGGGAAGGGATAAGTTCTAAACAATGCAATAGATTCGTCTGAAATCGTTCTTTCATTGTTCATTGTACTTTCATTAATATAAACCTCATTCTTCCCCCGGAGTAGAGCGCAGGCGACTTAACATCAATGGTATGCCCCGCAAAAGGCAGTGACAACTTGAGGCAGCGATATTTATTCACCTTCATCTCGTCTTCGAGAAGACCCCGATGAATAATGATTGAGACAACATTAAATTATGACTATTTTTTTTTTCCTTCTTTTCTTTTATTCAGGAAGATTTATTGGTCATTCCTATAATAAGCATTGACCAGCGTTAATCGTTCAAGGCCTCTTGGGGCTAGTGATATGATTTTGGCCTCTTTTGGACCTGATGATTTGGGAATCTGATATGCTCACGTTGATTTTGGGATTATGGGTTTGATTTTGGGATTTTGAGTATTTAAGGACTGTTAGTTGTGAGTGTTGGAAAGGTGTAATTTGGTTTTTTTTTTTTCTTTTCCATATATTTATAGTTCTGTTTCTGCTTCTTCTATGAACTTGCCTAATTGCCAGAGGTGATTTTCATTACTTAATTTGAACAATTCATTAAATGTGGCACATCCTGTTCCAAAGAGGTTTTTGGACGCATCTGTACACAGTATGTTGTGAGTATTGGAAAGTTCCTTAGTTATTTTGTTTAAAGAACTTAGTATGTTGTTGTAGTTTAGGCATTTGATGTTATCTGGGATGTTGGTTTCTATATTACTGATTTGATAGAATAAGTTCTTGGGTTTATAATCTTTATCGGGATAACATGTGTTTTGGGATAACTCTGAGTATTTTTTGTATTTGAAAGTGGAGTTCGATGCTACCTTCTGGTCTAGGTACATCTCTCTGTGATTTTTGTTGTGTAGGATTTTAAGCATCTCTTTCGCTAGAAGTGATTTTGCTCTTAAGTGGGAGGGTATCTTTTTGGCTAAGGCAAATGTTATTGCATTTGGGGTGGATATGGGAACTCCAAGGCATCTTTTAATTGCAAAGGCTTTGTGAGTGTCAATTTTATTGAAGACGTACTGGGGAGCAGTCGTCATATTTGGAAGATTGGTTTCTAAAAGGGGTCTTATTAGTGCTTTGTAGGTGTGTAATGCTTTTTGGGGGGATAGACCATGTTTGGGACTGCTAATTTTCATGATAATGTTTCTTGCTATGATTGACTTTGTTTGTGACAGCAAAAATTGATCTTTCAAATGTCCTTTGTTATTAATGACTCTTCCTAGGAATTTAATTGTCTTGACCCATCTGATGTTGGTATTGTTTATTTTTATATTTGTGTCAGGGTACTTGTTAGCATGGAATTTAATAGCGGCAGATTTAGTGGGGTTTAATACCAGTTGTAGGTCTTTACATATATTATAGAACAAGTTGACCTTGCATTGTAGGTTTGTGAACGTTTCTCTATTGTTTTTTCCTTTACTTAATATGGCGAAGTCATCAGCGAATTGTAGTATTGTAGTGTTTTCGTCAGTTATGCTGTGTAGTCTGTTGGTGTACACGTTAAATAATGTAGGACTCAGAACACCTCCCTGAGGTATACTATTTCTAATGATAGCCGAGTTTTTTCCTAAAGTTAGTATTCTAAGACTAAGAAAATTTTCTATCCAGTTAATATACAAAGATTCTACTTTAAATTCAGTTAAGGTGTGAATAAGTTTTTTTTTAATCTACTCTCTCATATGCGTTGGAAATGTCGCACATGACCGCCATCAGGGTGTAGCCTTTATTCTTTGCAGTAGCATGCAGCAGTTTATTAATGCATTGGTTTGGGGATTTCCCCTTTCTGTATGCGAAGCTATTTTCATTTAGTTGAGATGTTTCTTCAATGTGGTTGTATATTTTTGTATTTATAAGACTGTTTATTATTTTAAGCATTACGTTGAGGAGAGAAATTGGTCTGTAACTATCTATTTCTTGTGGCTTATCTTTTTTTAAATTGGTACTACTCTAATCTTTCTTAGGTTGTGTGGTATGTGGCTTTTATGGATGTTTATGTTTATCGAGTTTAATAGAATGGTTTTATTTAGGAGAGATAATGAGTTTATCATGTTGTATTCTATCTTATGAGGACCTGCAGAAGTTTTGGTTCTATGATTTTGTAGTATATCATGTAAATCATTGAGGGTAAAATTGGAAGGAGGGGAAGTATTTACAGTAATGTTTGTTCTGTTTGCTGAGTTTGTATTTGTGTGTTTATTTTTTATCATATTTAGAAAATTTCCGTTGTTTTTAGAATCCCATTGAGGTTTGGGTTTGGCTATTGTATTATTTTTGATGTTTCTAATAAAACACCAGAAATCTTTCTGATTCTGTGTTTTTGATATTTCATGAATTTTTTCCTCCCATAGTGAATTTTTCGCTTTTTTAACAGCTATTTTCCAGGTATTATTAGCCTCAATATATTTAATGTAATTGATTGAGCTTTTGAGTTTTAGAAAGTTTATCCAGGCTTTTTCCTATGCTCTCCATATTTTTTTAGGTCCTGATTCCACCAGGTCTTAGGAGAGAATTTGAATTTTTTATTGTTAATTACATTGTATTTAATGATGTTGTGGATTTTAAGTATATTGTTTTCAAGGTTGTCAGACGGTGTGATATTATTGAGTTCTTCTTTGATTTTTTTCCTGTTTATAGTTATTTGGTTTTGGTTATTTATTTGTTGGTTTTCAATGTTGAACGTAATGGTGATGTGTACACTGTTTGAGATTTTGATATTTTGATTTTTCCAGTTTATGTTTTCGCAGTTAAAGTTTGAGATGGTCAATGTGTTACCGTTGGTAGTGATTCTGTGAAACGTCGGGATACCTGTGTTGAGAATATTCATGTTGTATTTTGTTATAAAGTTTTTTAGGAGTTTTCTTTTAGTGGTGCTAAGACTGTCGCCCCACATATGATGTCTCCCATTTAAGTCTCCCACTATAATTATGTGTTTTGAGGTTTTTATATATTTGGATAGTGATATGATGTTTGATTGAAAGTCATTGTTGTTGGTGGTTTGGTCAGGTGGGATGTATATGGATATAATTAGAAAGTTTGGTTTGAGGTTTGTGGTTTCTATAGCTGCGGCTTCTATGTTATCTTTTATGATAAAAGTCTTATATTTGATTTTGTTGTGTATGACTATAGCAACTCCACCTCCTGTTTTGTTTTCCCTATGTTTGTAGATGATGTCGTAGTTGGTTAGTTTGTAAACGTTTTTACTTGTAGAGGTCCAAGTTTCTTGAAGAAGTGCAATGTCTATATTTAGATTGTTGAGTGCGTATTCTAGATTTAATTTATTTTTAAAAATGCTTTGTATGTTTAGTTGTAAGAATCTTATGTTTTTGTTCTTTGTTGTCATTTGGGGATTGATTATGATATGGAATTGGTTTCGTCATTTACTGGTCTTTTTATGAGAGTTATTAATTCCCTGATGCATCCTTTTAAGTTGTGAAGGTTAGTTGTGTTTATGGAGCTCATATTGGTGGTGCTTTTTAATATCCATCATTAACTGATTAATCAGTTTCTCCAGATCAGTTGTTTTTGTTGCGGACGCCGAGGGGTGGTTGTATATTGGTGACATTATTTGGTTATTTGTTGAAACTTGACTTGGAGTGTGTATATTTACTTGTTTGTGGCGTGAATACTTCTGTGTGCTTGATTTTACCGCTGAGGTGACTTGGGCATACGTCCTAGTCCTTAGAGTCTTGTTGACAGCTTCGTTTGTGTTTCTGTAGTTGACTTTACTCTTTTTGTTGAGTAGAGGGAAGGACTCATCCATGTTCTCATCATCTTGCAGGAGTAGAAAGTTGTTTGAGTATAGGAGTGTTTTCACTTCCTTGATTGAAATATTCTTGATAGAACTAATTTTTACCTCATCTTCATATTTCTTCCATTTTGGGCATTCTCTGTTTGTAGCTGTGTGTTCATTTGAGCTGCAAAGTATGCATCTAATTTCTGTGCACTTATTATCGCAGTCCGTCATGGCGCACTTGTGACATTTGGAAGATTTGTCCTTGAAAAAGTTTTGTAAGTGTCCCAATCTGAGACAGTTTGTGCATTGTTTTGGTTTATAGTAAAAATCGTCAACCTTTATTGGAGAGTATCCAAACAGAAAAGCATCCGGCAGAATTTCCCCTGAGAAAGTTATTTTGATTGTTCTTGTAGCCAGAAGTTTTTCTCTGATTTCTGGGTCTCTTCTTTTTAGTCGGTTAAATTCTTGTATTTTTATATGGTCAAGCCTGTTTCCAAACTTGTTGCAGGGTAATGCCTCTAACTGAATTTCTTCTTCCGTGATTTCCATAGGAATGTCCCTTATTACTCCATACCTAACTAATAAGTTGTTGGGAGTGAAAATGTTGAGTAGATAGTCTTTCAGTAATGTATTGTTTGCTGCATTGTTCGCCTCCTTGGCTGATTTGAAGGATATTTTTATTTTGTTGTATCCTAATTGGGAGACATTTGCTATGTTTTGTATTTTTATAGATTTGTTTAATGAGTAGAAGGATAGAGGTGTGAGTTTGATTGGTTCATTTTTTTCATTGTATCTTTCACATACTACGTAGAAGATTTTCCTGATGTCGTCTTCTTGATATCTTTTGATGTTTTTGTTGAAGATATTACCAGCTGTTTGTACTGATAATGGTTTATCATTTGTTATATTATTTGTATTGAAGTTCATGTTTGTTTGTATGAAGTTTTCTATTACTAATTCAGTGACCAAAAAGTTTTTATTGCTGTTGGGGTCGTTGCTTTTTGTGTCTATAGCCTCAAATCGCGACGTTTCATTATTTTTAATATTGTCAGATGTGATTGGTTTTGAAATTTTTTTTGTGGTGGCACTTTCAGTTTTTAATGCTTTTAAGAATTTTTTTTTGGTTCTCTTCTTTCTCATCTTTTTCAGTGTAGTGTTGTTTTCTTTTCATAGGGCTATTGTTGTTTTGTGTATCTGTCATTGTATCTCCCGGGTCAAACTCTATCCCGTCCTTTTCGTTCACTTCCATTTATCATATGTTATTTGTAATGTTCGTACCAACAAAAAAGAGCTGTACTCACCTGATGAAGAAATTTAAGAATGAATGCAAAAAATTAATCACACCACTGACACTCTGTAAAAAATCACTTCAATGTGTATTTAAAAAACTCTTAAATCTTCTTAATTATTTCAAGATTGGAAAGGAATATTAGGTAAGGTATGGAAAAAACCCATGCGGTTGCACTAAGTAAATCGTGGAATCTCGTTATTATGACTGTTCGGCTGCCTCAAAACGGCTGATTTTCGTCACTTGTACACTTTTCACACGTAGATGTTACTCCTTGCAGTGTTCGTTAAGAACTGTGTTATGACTATTAAGGAAAGTTGAAAAATTAATTCGACTTACGCAACTCTTAAGTGAAAATTAACTTAAGTGAAATTCCAAAGCTAGTTATCCCATTTGCGAACAGTACACACGCTCAATGTCTAGGTGAACTAGAGAGAAAGAAAGGAATTTCTAGAAAGAGAAATAAATAGTAATAGCCGAAAATTAATTGATGCAACGTGTTAAGGAAAGATTTTTTAAACGGCATAATACTATAGATGTCACCGCCATACCTTGCAACACAATCAAACAAAATACACTTTCTTATAAAAATATTGTATTTTATACACATTTGCACATTTATATTAAATCCCTCACTTTGATGACATAGTCAAAAAAATACTTAAAATATATCATAAACAAGTGCGCACGAGCCAAAATTAACTATCTCTTTTTTTAAATCGATTAAGAAAACAGTATGAACCGAAAACATCTAAATAGATTCATCAAAACAAAAGAATTAAATAGATTACTATGACATACAGTACAATGACACTAGCGATCAATTGCAATTATTTCCGTGTTAATCTCCCACTAAACTTTAAACTTACAGTTCGATTTCGATTCGAACACTCTACACCATATTGACTCCAATATTTTATTTGTTCTACCTTACAAGTTAATGTGACCAACTATTTCATAAAAGTGAAATTAAAATAAGGCACATTGGGTATGAAGTGTACTAACCCATTCAAAATACTTAACGTGCTGTTTGTGTTCGCACTTGATTGTGTCCTTCTGCTCTCTCTCTCTCTCTCTCTCTCTTTCTTTGTCTTAGTTGCATATTTTATTTAGCTTCGTATAATTAAAAAAAAATTTCCTAATTCGACTGAAGGAATGAATGCGCCAATCAACTTAAGCAAACATATAGTCAACATTTATTTATTTGCTCTAACGATAAGCTCTAACTCCATACGTCGGCTGAGTAGCGTTTTTGAGTTTCCATCTTCTTGATGAATTGTTGTGCTTCCGCCTCGCTCATGTTGCTTTTGGTGCATATCACTTTGACTAAAATGTTTCTCACATCTGTCGCCATATTCTTTGCATCACTGCACAACAGAAAACAGTTGTCGTTAGTATCCAATCAAATATGAGCCCAACGAGTCAATAACTTACCCGCAAATGTACAAATGACCTTTGTTTTCGCCAATCACCTTCCAAATTAGGTCAGAGTCTTGCTCCAATAAATGTGTAACGTATATTTTGTGGGGTTGATCCCGCGAGAATGCTGTTCTCAACGTCAAAACGTTTGAATCCACATACTCCTCTAATTCCTGCAAAATAGTATAATATTTAATGACCACTCTAAAGAAGGGTTGTAGAGAAATACTTCTTGATAGATGAAGTCTTCACTCTTCTTTCTACAACCAAAGTATAGAATTGTGTCACCAACTTCTTTGCCTTCGTCTTTGCTCAGTTGCCGTTCTTGTATAAAGCCACGGAATGGTGCCAGTCCAGTGCCAGGTCCAATCATTATGATTGGAATCTCAGGCTTGGTAGGAAGTCGGAATTGGCTCTTGCGAATGTAAATTGGTACTGTCGGCAGTGGTTCACCGTCACGGGGATGTTTTTGTGCGAGGAATGTCGTCGCTACACCTTTGTTGATGCGTCCCGTGGGCGTTTCGTACTTCACCAAAACAGCAGTGATGTGAACAGTGGTAGGGTGTAGCTGTTATGGAATGCAAATCCCACATATAACTTTATTTCAAAGATAACAGGATTAAATCGGATAATTACCTTGGCAGACGATGAAATTGAATAGTATCGAGGTTGCAGTCTTGGCAGCAATTCGCACAAGTGGTCAATTGGTGGTCGGCATGACTTGATATCTTCTAAGATATGCACGATATTCCTGCACGCATCCTGTATCCAGGATTGATACTGAGCTTTGCCTTCTGGAGTTGTAGAGGCCATATGGCGCAGGAATTCTTTGTCTTTCTCATCCGCGCAATACTCGGCCAATTCCTTCAATATGTGAGTCCTAGGGATGGCTGTGATTTCTAGATAATGTGTCAAGGCAGTTCTATATGTTGTCGGACAAGGGAATGGATGCTTTTTGCTGCTCTCAGTATCCGTGTTAACCAAAGAGAACACAGTGTCCAAACTGGCATTGCAAAATTGGGCGATTTTCTCCACCAACTCTTTGTCATTCACTGGGAACATGGCCAAGTGATCACCAGCTTCATATCGCATTTTAGATCCTTCAATATTAAATTCAACATGCATGCACGAGCGGCCGCCGCCTTTGTGTAATTCGCGGTTGACTTTGATGGTGGCCAAGAAGGGATTTTTAGCATCGAATGGTGGACGTTGATTTTGTAATGAGTGAAGACGCGCAACTTCTCCCGTGTAAACACGATCAGCTTGCGCGTCAGGCTGTTCCAGCAGACGGTACTGACGCATCAAAACTTCTTCACCACCTCCTTCAATACCAAAGTAATCGCACACAGATGGCCAAAAACGATCCTTCCATGTGATGAAGTCATCTTCAATGCTGCATGAAGGAAAACATGTTCATTCTTCTGATAATTCGCAGAAGGAAATTAAAGTGAATACTTACTTAGCGTCATCATCGCCCAAACCCATTTCGAACACTCTAGTTGCGCCAAGCTCTTCTAAGCGTTTGTCTACATAAATTGCTACTTTGTTATAATGCTCGTAGGTTTTATTGCCGAGCCCAAACACCTGAAATCAAGAAATAAGATCTTCGTTGAAACGAATATCGGAATTTTCAAGCTCATGCATTTTTCACATCATTTCTACATATTAAAATCGAAATAGTTGCGTATGTGCAGGTTTTTGGCTAAATTCGAGTTCAAAATTGATATGAAATGCTATATACGAAGAAAATCTAAAAAGCAACTAAGTCAGAAAGACTTGAACAGCATTCATGAATTAATAGCAGGTAAACACCAAGATTTTCGCCAATTACGGCCCTCATTTCTTGTTCAACATTCGATGTGAATATTTTATGTGAAAAATGTACACATTGAAATATCATTAACTATTTGTTTTTGCCCAGTGTTTTCCCAGTACTGATAGATCTTACTCTGGGTAATCTCTTCTCCAAACTGAGTCTGTGAACAGTATGCCAGTTCTGCTTATCAAGCTTATCAAGACCGGGTTAAACTGCAGCTACAACTGCTTAAATCGTCAGCAATGTGAGGTCCTTTTGATTGTCGCTCAATATCCGCATCAGATGGTCTAGTACTTGGCAACAATTTTCAGACCTTCCATCTACCGCTGTTGAAAGAATTATTGACGTCAAGAGTAATTACCAGGATATTCTTGAAAGAGGTGCTCTGTGCCTGCAAACAGCGGGCAGCGTTTACCACGCCTTCGATTGCTTGGATGATAGAGGATCGTGCCCTATTCTGACTTCTAAATTAGGCTTGAATACAGCTTAGGACAGCATTTTGTGTAAGTGGTTTTCTCAAAGTGTTAGTTGAGCCATCTTTTGAAACGTTGCATTCGTTAAGGGCATCATTCTGTTTATCAAGAGCACTATAATTTGATTGAATAATAAGGATGTGTTTGAGTCTGAGTCAAATCGAACAAATATATAAACTTCTTGCATTGGTATAGTACTCACTCAGAAGCTTACTCTAATGTGCTAAAATCAAGTACACCAATAGGTTGCTATTGAACTGACGATTGTTATGTGTATTTTATGAATCAAGCATGGGATATCAATTATACAATGTGAAGAACACGTAAGCGTGTACTAATCACCGCATCGGCCCTTGCCTCTTCTTGTATGGTACCATATTAACAGACGGTTCATTCTACCTGCCAAAATCAACCAAGCAGGTCCCCTAGCTCTGTGACTGCCAGCTGAAGAACTTTAAGTTCTGTTCGGTTATTAAATCTCAACCAATTAAGGCGTTTGTTGGGCATGGTCGGTGAATTTAGGATGAAAATTGTTCTTCTCAACTATTAAGCCCAAAAGTGACTTGAGCCAAGCAATTAACACCTTCAGAGCAATAATAAAACTCCAACTTGAGTCCAATTTAGCCAACATGGTGGATGCACAAAAATATCTATTCAAAATTGATTCAAAGCTACTGCACTGCACATATTTAAGTTTGCGGAATAGAGGGGTAGGCCAGAAGTAAATGTAATTAAGGGAGTGATACCGCGTTCAGTAAATCATTGTCAGTAAAGATAGCGAGTTTTATTTTAATTGGTTCAGTAATCCTTGAACTATCGTCGATCAAACAACTTAATCTGCAGGTTAGTGGGAATTATGGAAAAAATCGAAATTATTATATAGCGCAAAGAAAGTCAGTCGAAACCACACTGGAAGAGAAAGTGGTCGTTCACGGGGACTCTTGTCCGAGCGAAATAATGGTTTGCAAGTGGCACCGTCTCTTTACACAAGGCAGTTAATAGTAGTGAAGACAAGGATGGTCTTTTTGCTGCAGACGGGACTTGAGTTCATCATTATGAACCTTATCAAGAAGTTTAAATTAGTCATGTCGACAGTCTAGTAAAGTCATGTCGACAGTCTTTTTGGACCCAGAAGGGATCCTGTTGACAGATTATAAAAATGAACCTGATTATATTATTATTATTATTTCAATCAACGATGGGTAGAAAGAATGTGTTAAAGAAAACACAAGGGGGAAATTGGCCAAAGTTGTCCTTCACAAATGCCGCGTTGCGTTGGCAGTCTTACACTAGGTGGGCTCGATATTTTGGATAATCAACACCAGTCCTGACCTGCCTCGCAGTGATTATTATCTGTTCTTAAAAAAGCTTAAAAATCAACTTCGTGGAAGTAATCCTCAAGCGATGAAGAAGTGATGCACTTTGAGCTTATTTCGGACTTTCGGACAATTTTTTTTTACGAAGGATTACAGTAGCTAATTAAAAGATCTGAAAAAGGTATAAGATCAGCACGTGAATAATAAAAAAAAAAATTATTTTGCATTTTTATTCTCACTTCTTAAACTCTAATCCGTGTACTTAAAAACGTCCCCTCATAACATGGCTATTTATTACACAGATGCTGGCAAAAACCCCATCGGCATATAATGCGCCACTCATCATGTGTTTCAACTGTGTTTCAACACAGAAACAGTCAACCCTTACAAACTCAACAATGCTGTAGTTTTCGCGATATATCTAGCCATCACATACTCCCCCTCTAAATTGAGAAAAATGTTACAGAACATGTCTTCATTGCTGGATTCCAAGGAACTGCGAGTAACCATCAGTCATTCTCATCAACACAGCTGCTTAAAAAAGAAATTAGGGAGACTGTGCCCGAACTACACAGACAGGAATGATACCATCTGTAAGATTTAAGAAAAAGCCAATAAAGAGTGGTTCGTGGAGTACAAAGAAAGTACGATAAACACAAAATGCTGCCCATTACTCATCAGCTACCTTGTCTATAACAAAAAAAAACCCTGATTTCTTTACATCACATAAGGCAGCAATAAAATAAAACAAATAAGCGGGAGCAGAGCATTCTACAAAACAAGATTGAATAACGTAATGATAGCCACATCGGAAAAATTCAATTGCCTTCTTAGAATAGAGTTTCAACACCAACAAAAAAAAACCCACACCTGGCAACTAGGCAAATTCCTAGAGGATGCCAGAGCAGAGGTGAATCCAATCTCAACTCACATCCTACTTACATCACTTTCCAACAAAATTACATCGGCAACCGTGAGGTCTTACTCACAAGTTAAGCATTTGCAGTACTACCAAACGAAAAGAATATTGTTAAACCAAATAAAGCCACCAAAGGATTTATCCAAAATTCAGCCTCTGAGCACATTGATTAGTGTGCACAGAAAAGAAAATTAATGCTTTTAAGAAAATTAAGCGTGGCGATCTTCTGACAAAGCGCGCACCAGTGTGTGTCTCGATAATCAAGCGATGACGGATATAGTGGTCAAACACAGAGTAAGCGGCGGTGTTGAAATATTGGGTCAAAAAGACGACTTTATTTTAGAAAATGAACAATATTATTAGTAATATTTACAAAGTCACTTAATATAAACATATGTTTATACATAATGACCGGTAAAAATTGTCTGCTCCGAGGCAAACTTGCTTTGGAATGCTTGGTAAGAGTTTACACAAAGGACCAGTAAAAAAAAGAGTGCGATAGCGCGCATATGACCTCTTTCCAGGAATCACCACAGATAAACATTCTAATGTATTTTCCTTTTTTTTAGATTTGTGTACATCAAGATGAAAATCGGGATAATCAAAGAGCCAGTGTTACAGCACTGTCACGAGTTAGCTCTCCGGAAGTTATGCATTCAGCTCAAATTATTTATAGATTTTATTTGCTTATTTCATTTCGTTACAACCTCTAAACATTTTAAACATTTTAAAAGTTACGAATAAAATTCAGTTTTCGCCAAAATTTCAATTTAACCTTTGACTGGTGACATGGTTTTTGTGTAACGTAACTGGTGACGCGCGGCCTGAGAAGCCGCTGCTGTTAAATGGTCTATAGCATCGAAAGTATTTATGCTAGCTTACCTCAGTTTTTAAAAACAGTTGATTAATGTATAAAAGGATAAAATAAAACCACCCAATAGACTCTAAATGTAATTTTTAATTATTAACATGCTATTATAATGTAAGTAGGAACAAAAATCAAAAATCTAAAGATGAGATCAATAATCACACAAAAAAAATTAAATCAACATAATTATAACAAAAATACTTTTTTTCCTTATAGTTACGATACTCTAATCAACAAAAAAAAAATATTCTTTTAATCACAGGTAACATTTAAAAAAACTGGCATTGGTCAAACTTTGGTTATTTTTATTGACAGTCGTGGGCATAATTGTTTGGCACATGGCAAGCACACAGGTTTTTTACATGTATTACATTGGTAATTTGATTTGCGATTTAATTTAGGACAACTGGCACAGGTTTTCCATGTTTTCGGCCTATCCTCTAAGTTTTGTGGTTCAGGTGGCAAATCAGAACCCAAAATACGTGCTAAGTTGACGCGTATATCGCGTGGAATGTAAATATTACAAACTCTGCGCTGCATGTGTGATAATACCGCGATTCTAGCCAAAATTTTAATGAATTGTCCTCGATCAATAGCATTGACACCATCAGCTTGATATAAAACATGTGCATTCACCGTACTTATGTCCAACATTCGATAAAATGTCACCATGGGCCACCTTCGCGTTCGGCGACTGCAGGTGTAGATGGAGCATTTTTCATCTATCTCGTCAACCCCTCCTTTTGTTGAATTGTAATAGGCGATAATTTCAGGTTTGCCTGTATTTTCATCAACAGACTCACAATGATGCATTGAAGAAACTAAACACACACCTTTATTTTTCTTTGGCACGTGAGAAATCAAAGTCATTTGATTGGTAAATCCATAGAGTGTCGATCCTACATATCTTGATTTAGATGGCAAGAACTCTTTGGGAATTTCTCTTTTGTTTTTTTTAGAGTACCTACACATGTCAGACCTCGTTTTTTTAAGCGTCAATCAATTCAATCGATGTGAACCAATTGTCGAACGTTACATTGCGGTTACTACCGTGTATAGGTTTTGTCAAACGAATCACTGCTTGTGATGGAACTAAAAACTTCTTTTCTTCGTTTGTCAACGTTTCACCATCAGACCCCTTACCACAGTAAATATAGCCATTATAAAAATAATTAGTCTTGGCATCGCACATACACATCATCTTCAAACCGTACTTCGATGGTTTATTTGGCATATACACAACAAAATAAGAGCGAACTCTGAAAGCTATCAACATTTCATCGATAGTTGCACACTCTCCAATGTTGTATAGGGATTGGCACTTATGTACAAATATTCGGAATATGTTGGAAGTTGCTGCTAGCTTATCATTCTCTTTTCTTTCTTGTCGGTCTAAATAAAAGTCGGAAACCGCAAGGATAACAAATTGAGAAACCTTTTTTGTAACATTACAGATCTAAAAATGTCTCTCCCTGTCCCATCAGTTGCAAATAAGTATTCACAATTTTCGTGATTTAATTTGAACACAGCTGTATACATAAGAAGACCAAGGAATGCATGCAATTCTATCATATCTAGATCTTGTAATTCAGGACGATTGTCTCTGCTGTACTTCAATTTGAGTTCACAAATTTTCTCATTTGTCCACTTCAATATTTCTTCTAAGATATCCAGACTCATTATTTTCTGCCATAGAGAAAAAGGATTTCTTTCGTCATGTACATCTAACCTTGTCTCTGGCATTCGAGCTATAATATTATGATGACTTGTTCGCACAGCTCTGTTTGGCGGATCTTTTGCCCACTTGAACCTATTTTTGCCAACGAAACATCTAACTAACCTTGATAAAGGTTGATCATCACTGTCGCTTTCTGATTGCTGATTTTCTTGGATTGGTTCTTCATCTTCAGAAGCACTTTCTTCGCTATTCGAGTCGTGATCACTTTGCTCCGGGATGAAATTTTCGGGAACATTTTCTGCTTCCGACCCACTTGAATCTTCCTGTGCCAGACACGCTTCAATTTGAGTATTTGACAGTACATTTCCAACTCCCGACTCCCTACGCTTCTTTTTTGGAGATGCAGAATTACTCATTTTTAGTTATTACCGTAAAAACACGAAAAAACAATATAGCAAAATTACGTTAAAAAGTTACGTCAGTGGTGACGTACGGTCTGAGAGACCGCTGCCAAATTTTATGTTGTTGTAATTTACCAATATAGGACAATTAGACGCAACTGTCACTATCTGCGGCGTGGACGCAACTAAACTTGCAGCTACTCAGACGTTGAAACAAAGGAAGCGCGGTGAAGGGGGTGAAATGACGTTTCACTGACGCTGCTCGGCCTGTGAGACCGCTTGTCACCAGTTAAAGGTTAAATATCAAATTGTAACAAAATTATACGTATGACGGATTTAGTCGTTATGACACAAAATTCTGCCAAATCTCGATGACGTATATATTCGTCAAACACACTTTAATGGTTAACTAACTTTATGATCATAACAACGTTTTCCATTCGTTGGGATGGTATTTTACCCATTATAATGTATTTTTTCGATGTTACAATTGAAGGGTTAATACTTTTCCCATTTCGTTTAAAGTGTTACAAATGTTAGTTTTAGTAATATAAGTAACCTAACAACCTTTCAAAATTAGTGACCTAATAGCAACAATTTTCAATTGTGCCAGATAATGGGTTAAGCAGGAAATCATCGAAATTGATATATAACATGTTTTATTCCCTTTCTTCTATAACAATTTATGAACCAAACAGTTTAGGAAAACGTGCTTGATGTTTTGTCACAAATTAGTTCAATGTTGAAATTTTTTATACACAGAAAATCCAAGCAATTCCGAGTTCAGTCCACATGGCACCACTTTTACAGTCAGAGCTGTAACCATTCACCGAATTCCGTACAAATTAACGAATTTGCCCGTCTTTTTAGAGAATTTCGGATAGAAAGGGAATTACCCTGTGTGATTAATACAAAGGACGTGAAAGATGACTATGCTTTACATACAGCATGTGATACCAATCATATACACAGAGACCTAAAACACTCTTTTTGGAGTTCACCTACCTTCCTTGATAAAAAATATTGATTTGCCAACATAGTACAGTAGTTCCGTCTAAATATTTTAAGCAACATTTTTCCAAAATGTCAATTAGCGGTTAGCTTTACGAAGATTTAAGTGAAATAATTATAAATTATTAAAGATCTCTTTCACCGCTTCGAGGTTAGAAAAGATTGCGAAATGACTAACCGAGAACTATTTTTACGCAAACAGAAAACCCACGACGACGTATTGCAGGATGCAGAAGATTTCATTGTGTTGGACCGCAATAACTATTTATTCCTTTTTTCATTGAAAATTTCTCTGTTAATGATGCCCGATTTCAATGTTTACATGATAGATTGCACAACAGCTGAATGACAGGTAAGATCTGCCAGAAAATGAGTACATTAATTAGACCAGACCACACAGGCACCAGCTCCCAATCGACACAGCAGCCCTCAAACTGTAGCACAAATGCGAAAATTCAATTTGCCCGAAATCAAGTGTTTTCACAGTCGATAGCCTAGACACACATGTAGCATGGACGCCATTCATTTATGTAGCGCAGACACACGAGTTTATCCCACATGTATGCCCTAGGTAAATTTCTCGAAGTTGACGAACTGGAAATTAAACCGAACCGAGCTGAACTCTCCGTTGGAAGCAGAGTTAAGGTTTATAAGAAAACTTTTCCGAGTCAAAGAAAACCAAATATAATCGCCCGATGTAACATGTACCATATAACTTCAATTAGTTTTTTCAGTTAGATGCGATTTAAAGGCCTTGAACGAGAACGCTGGTCAATGCGTTTCAATCAATTCTAGGTATGACCAATAAACCCTCCTGAAAAGGAAAAGAAGGAAAAAAAAGATGCGATTTATCACAGTCAACTGGAATCATGTTTCACATATTCGGAAAATCGAAACAGGCCCCAATTAAAAAAAAATCTCAAATTTAAGACCTAAAGCTAAGTTTAAAAGGATTTTGATAAAATTTTCTTCTAAATCTAATCACTATCAGCAAAACCAAATGTTGGTTTTATAAAAAGTTTTGCCCCCCGACTGGCAAAAACAACTTATCGAATTATCGTTTCCACCTCGTAAGAATTTCGTATTTCTGGAAAAACAATCTGCATCGAAGGGAACATATGGTAGACGGAGGAGCGCAGTAATTGGATGTTAAAATGTCATCCTCTGTGTACTATCGACCACACTATTCTAAAAGAAAGAAACAAAAGGACTGGAGAAGGGAGTAAATAAGCCCCCTAAGAACATGTTACCCGAAATAAACTAATTTTGTTGCAACGAACGATTCTCTTTTAACCAATTTCAGGTGCAGAACCTCACCTCAGAAATAGAAATAACATTCTAAATCGGAGGCTATAAAACGAATGAGATACCTGAAATTGAATTTTACTTATAGGACTACACACGAAGCTATACGCTGGAGCGTCTTACTACAGTTCGCCAGTTGGATTATCAACCATAAAACTGATACTGTCGTTTATGGATAATCTACACTCTTGGATAGCAAGTTCAGGCAGTCGAAACTCCAGCTAGCTGGAGGGAAATGATTTTACCTTAGGTTTCTGGACACCAAAATGTAGAGGGAAACGAAAGAATAGATGAACTAACAAGAGCTGGATCAGTCGATCAAAACGCAATAAGAGGGAACTCCATATAAATGCCCGTAGTAAAAGTAAAAAGGGAGTTGATCGTATCTGCTAGGCAGAGATAGACACGGCATAAAAGAAAACCATGACTGCAGTGGCTCAATCTAGCAAATAATTTCAGGTGAGGTACAGAAAGGGCATTAGGACTAATGACATGAAAACCTGCTGTGTTAACATGCCGTAAGTTTGCGCATCCAAACGGCCGACACATGTCGCACCTGCAGAAAGAACGACAACAATGTAGAAAATTCCCTTCTAGATTGTGCATACCGAGTTAGTTTGTAAGCCCCTCAGATATCTGAGGCGGGATCAAGCAACAGAATTGGAGAACTTGCTGACAACGGGCCTGGAAGCTATCCTAGCCTTATGCAGAGCGGCAATAAGCATCTGAAAAATTGAACCTTATGCGGTAAGATAGATGCCAATGCAGGCCTATGCTCAATCCAAGTTTCCATTCGACCCTGGAGACAAAATTTACAAGACGTGTGGAGCCCAGCATCGTCGTGTTCAAAGATTAATATATCGTGTTTGGTATCCTATTATTTACGTTTAACCTGCCGCTGCTCAGTTTAAACGCATCAGCTGTTTTGGGGATTTGCGCTTATGAACCTTAAGCGCAATGAAATTATTTGTTGACCCACTCCCAAAGATCAGCGTCCTTAAACTAAACTTGCCCGACACATTCTTTGTTGCCATTTTAAATTGCCTTATTGTTTGCAGCTGCAAATTAAAAACGATCGATCTTTTATTCGATGACTTTGTGTCTGCAGACATTTATAAGTTTCGGCTGACGAATTTTTGATGGTGCATTAATTGGAGTTGTTCAATGTTGTAACGTTATATGTTTCACCTCAAATGTTTAAATATGGTGGAACGTGCATAAAATATTTTTACATCACGCAGATTATGTCTAATATTTCGAGTTAGTCGCTTGGCTTGCGATTTGAAGATAATGCTAACACATTCAAACCTAGAGTCAAATATGTGGTAGATTTGATCCCATTGTGAGTGTAAATTATGAGAATTTGACATTTGCTAAATGTAAGAGTGATTTATCGAGCAAATGAACTTGATAGGTTTGAGCTTAAGAAGTATCATATTAACTGATGCAATTTATTATTTCACGAGATTAATTGTTACACATACTTAACTTGGCTAAGACATGTGGTAATTTTTAGGCGTATGTCTAAAAATTAAGCCAAAATAACTTATCGTTATTGATTCATCAAACAGTGGCTAAATTTGAGTAGTTCTTAGATTGAATGAGCTCGTTATGGATTATCGCCGATTGAATTGATAGGAGGAAACAGACACCAAAATTATTATTAAATCAAAACACATCCGATTCACAGCACCGTTTGTTTGAAAAAACGTCGCATTAAAGTAAATGAGACCGAATATGTTATCGCTATCTTTAAACTCAAAATATGTCTAGGAATTGGATGAACACTTTTTACCATTTCAGAAAAATTATGTAAAATACTTAGCCCGAATTTCAAACCAACACAATTAATCAAATGAACCTCCAATGGTTAATATGAAGCTACTAAAAGCTGAAAAAAGAGTACGAAATTTGTCTGCGCAAGTCAAAAATACGCCCACTTTGATGTTAATGCTTCGATTAACACAAAATGATGAATGCACTTTACACACACACCAGTAACTTTTTTAGAACTCAGCTCTCGCAGTCGATGATTTATTTCAAGATTCATAACATACGTAACATGGTACATGTGCTAGTTGCACATGCACATCTGTACAACTATCATATCCACATTAATTTGAATGACAATAAAGTGAAGATCATTACAACAACCAAGTATTCACCGTACCGATGAAATTCTAGTCTCTACATGCACTTCTAGTTGATTTAATTTTTTTCAGAATTACGCGTGACCTTAGTAATTTCATCGAAGCTGAGCAGCTGGTCTAATACTCCGACACAAAAATATAAATTCAAGCATCCAGAATTCCTCCCAGGACTCTGCTACTTTGAAGGTAATCATTCTAACAACTTCTTCATTCGAAGTACAGCTCTCAAATTCGATTGCCTCAAAACACGAGACATTTTTTCGAGATGAAATTAGAAAATTGCGTGAGAAGTGGCGACCTATTGTAACAAGGCATGGAATGCGTTAGTTAACCTGTTCATGTGTTAATTTTGTTCGGAAATAAATGCAATAAATAATCCGAAAACGTATGAACTTGTGCATGATGCTGTGATTCCAGCACCTCAACTACTTGAAGGAACTTAACAAGCCGTTGGTCATTTTAGAAACGGGTGCGAACTTGAAATATGAGTAGTCAATAAATCAAAACCCCTACACGTAATCATTGACATCCTAAGCAAGATCCTGGAAGCCGAATATGCAGCGCACTCGAAATGTTCAGCAATATCGAAAATAAGTAGGACCTTATATTATTGATTTACTTCTTAACATATCAAAATAACTCTCAGCACCGCTGGGAAGGATATAAACCAGCCAAGACTACTAAGACGTGTGTTCTAGACAGGGAATTATATCCATTAACTTGTGCAGTTGTAGTGGGCGATCAGGTAAAGGAAAATCAGTAAAGCACCTATTGATGGGTGAATCAAAACGATAACTCAGCACTAGCCAGATACGAAGTATAATCTGCAGTACTTGAACTCAGGAAAAATTAGGTTTAATTTCAGTATCTTAACAAAACTAGTTCGAACGGTGAAACTTACAATGCCCTACTCAGAGTCCCAGGTCAAAGTAAAGTCGTGAGTTTAGATTCCGCATCCTTGACTCGTGGGTCAAATTGGTTTGCTTCAGATTCTAGACTCAGAAATGCTTCTTTAGCATCTAAGATTAATCGGGCCATAATATTGACATCCTCAGTAAACGCTACAAGTTGTGTGGACGTGAACATTAGTATACCAGAGGTTTCAACTGTTGTCTTTCTGATGACGTGTTTCAGCGCAATATTAAAGAATATTGGGGCAAGTCACACACATACGACTAAATTGGACGCTGAGTAAATGCCGATTTTTCCCATTTCCGCCCGTACTTCCATTCTATAGTCCAAATATAGAAGTGATGCATGGATCCTGGCGAGTGAATGCAAAGAGGCAGTGGACATATCTGATCGCAAAGCGATCGTGGAAATCTATGGCACAGCGAAAGAAGGTTCCGAGTAGAGACTAGTATTTGTCGAACTACCTGTATATACATACAACAAGTTATGCAAACTGCAATTGACGGGACATGTAGAAAATATGTAAGAAATCGCAATCAAATAGAGCGCTAGGTAGAGGTAGAGCGCAATCAAATGTCTAACGAGAAGACCAAGGATTCGGTTCGGACACAATAAATACTGACAGTCTGTGTTTGTTGGCAATTGGAGAACGAGGTCGCAAAACCATGACGATTGGAGGAGGTTAATCCTCGAGACCAAGGTCCGCTTTGGGCGGTCGCGCCATAAATCATGAAAATGGTAACTACAGTGAAATGCATGTGATTTTTTGATAACAACGAGAACACTCATGACATATTGGGTGGTAAATTTTCGATGGTGGTTATATCTTTCCCCTAAGATCATGTTCTTAGTTCATTTTTGTAATCAAAAGATTTCAAAAACCAACAGAGGAAAAGTCTAAGGGTGTGACATCGCACCAATTTGGTGGCAAACAAAAAGTTGCCATTATCATTCCTTGATATAACTGAAAGCGAGTTTTTCTTTCATTAAAAAATATACCTGTTTTCAACCTGCCAATGTACTGAACGTAGTACTAAGTGAAATAAGTAATCAAAGTTTGAGTTTTTCTTTTGATCAGTAGTACCTGATCGGCTGTCAAAATTGGTGATGCTTCTTTGGTAAACCTTGCATGGATTAAGGCAGAACTAATAGAAAAGATGGAAGGCATTCATAATAACAAGCTTCAATTATCTGAATTGGTTAAGGCAACTCCTAAAGATGGCAATGATCACTCGTTGGGTTGAGCCCACTGGTTCTCTATGAGGTTTAAGCACACACAAAAAATACCCTGTCCTTTATTATGTTGTTTGAATTATGACTTCTGCTGCTCACAATTAGAAGATTTTCGCCAGTTTAAGATAATTTTTCAACAATGCTTTACAACTGTATTAATTTATCCTCAATGATTATTAATCAAAAAGGCGTTTAAATCAGTTTGAGAGAAAACGTTTTTACTTACAGCATAATTCAATCCTGTTAAGTCGGGGTCGCCGTTCTGAATCCACTCATAGAATTCAACTGCATTGTCGGTTGGATCACCTTCGCCGTATGTAGCTAAACAAAATACAGCTAACGACTTCGGAATCGACTTTAATGAAAGAAGTTCCTCCTAAAATTGATCCAAAGTTGTGAGAACATATTAAAAAAATATATATGCTATATAACTGTCTATCGAACTAACCATGTCACATTCTTCAGGATCAGCTACCATGCCCTTCAACTGATATCGTATTCCTTCCTTAGCTAAACGACCTGCAAATTCTTCAGCAGTACCGGTTTGAGATCCATAAAATACTACTAAGCTACGCCCTGAAGTTTTTAATTTCTTAATAAACGAGTTTTCTGTTACTGAAACTGTGTTAATAGTTGTGGGCCTGTAAAAACAAAACATTTCTGTTTTTTGTATTAAGGAATGCAATCAATTTCACTTACTGAATTGAATATGATCTAGTGACTGGTTCCTCTTTCTTCTTATTTCGATACAGCCAATATACGGCACCAGCGAACAATGTTATAAGAATTACTATGTCTATCGGGCCCAAAAATGGTTCGTCACTGCTTGCAATTGTTTCGACTGGTTCTTGTTCCATCTCTGAAATAAATAATCAAATAAATCAAATTTTATACGAGCAGTTACATAATATAAGCATAAATCAACCAATTTTAAGACTACAGAGGATTTTGTGCACATTATATTAAAGTTTTGAAACTTTCCAGCGATATGCATTTTTCCTGCCATTTACATCTGCATGTAAGTATGTCCGATCGGACCGCTCATGTCACTGCAATAACAAAATTTGTCACTATCTATTACAAAACCCTCCATTGCTTTATCATTATCGAATTAGCTTTATCATCATTCGCGATCGTCCCATTCTATATGTTTGAAATTGACATGCTATCGCGTGTGTCGCTTGCAAATGTTTTAAAGCCTATTAAATTTCAGGTAATCGGCAATGTAAAAAACCACTGAAACTTTAATTGGTACTTGTAATGTTCCGAATAACACGAATTGAATTCGGCCAAATAGCTCAGTATGACAAATAGTAAAACGCTATTCTAATTAAAAACCATTATTGACCCCGAATGGGTAATATAACAAATTATGGATTAGCATCACATTGGATAATGATTTAACTCAACATCAAATAGATGAAATGTTCTAAGTCAAAATAGCCCATTCTGTATTACACAGTAATATATACAAAAATTTATGATAGTAACAGTACACACATATTACTTGCTACAATCAGCTACCGTTAATAAAATTGCCGTATCATCATGATAAGTTGAAATTTTGCTAGAATGAGTCTGTGGAAATTATTATTTTCATATCACAATAAAACGTAAATAAAAAGTTTTTGTGTTTTTTCTGAGCTACTTATTTGAAGAGACCAGGACTGTAATGGAACATTTTCTTGCAAACATCCAAGGAAACCATAAATATTTAGCGCATGTAAATTGAAAATCTATTATAAAGTCTAAATACATTCTAATGCTACATCATTAACCCGTTCATTAACTTATCGAAATCAGACCATAAACTGGTACGTTAATATGGGGTACAATAGTACTAGAAATTGAAATTGAAACTTTAGTGTTAAAATAGATTACGCCGTCAATGGAAATCTTAGTCTGCTGTTTAATTATTTGATCGACTTAAAAATTTATGTTGCAAAGGCCGAAATTCCCCTGACCTTTCATACAACCTTGATCCAAATAACGAGAATCCAATTGATTTTGATTTATTGTCAAAAAAATGCATAGCGAGATACACAAGTGTAATTAACTTTAGATATCCTTTTTATCGATATTTACATGGTTATATTTTTTTGGAGCTTTTAATTTAAAAAGCGAATTAATTTTGGATGGTCGACGATCTTTTGAACTTCCCAGTGTTTATTGACCCTCAGGACTGATTTTGCTAATTTGCTATTTTTGTTTAGTTTCATTTTTCTTTCTACGCTCGTTACGTTCTCAATCGTTTATCCTCCAATTCAAAAGGGACGCAAACGAATCAATGCACTTGGTCGTAAGTAAGAATCGTAAAAGTAAGAACCTGCTAAAAATCTTCTTTAGCTACATAAAAGACGATAGAGTTTCGAAGTCGGGTTGAATTAAATAGTTGGCAAGAAGTTTACATATAACAGACAATATTTTTTTGACCATCCGTCAAAAAATATCGCACACTTTAGGTACTTTACGTCTGATCGTTCTAACGTGTCTGAAATAATGGACGAAAATATAATATTTAAATGTTATTAAAAACTATTTCAGAGCTTTGTAAGGCCAATTGAGGCTTATAATAAGTCGTTGCTGGGAACGGTTGGATTAATTTTGCGTAAATAATTTGTTAGATTCGATCCTTTTTGTATTCGTTAAACTTTTCTTGAGTCTATTCTAGCTATTCTTTGAGTCTATACTCCATTGAACTTTCCACTGCTCAATTGTGCTAAGCGGGATCTCGATAGTAAATTTCATTCCATGGTGAGTATTCTATGTGAGTAGTTGGTCCATGTTTGCTCGTTGTTGGATTAGAATAAAGCAATTGCCCACGAATCGTCTGACGTATACAATATTGAATTGTTCTGCAATATGCAGTTTATGAAATTACTTCATACTTTTCTAGTTTATCTTCGGCAATGCATATGTTGTTGGTTTCTGTCTTCAAAGGGTCTATCAGTTTTTTCTGTACTCGTCGGTGATGTGTTCAGTACTAGTTTATTTTTTACCCCTGACAAGACCCGATTTTTCTTATTTTTAACGTAGTAATTCCTAGTGATACGAATCGAATGTAGTCATTTAGCATCAAAAGTCTAATGCGATAGCAATAATAAACGATTTTGAGGATGACATAATGTTTCCGGAATCTGGTTAGTGCTTTGGAGTGGAATTGAAGGATTGGGTCCTGTATATTGGAGGGTAGTGTTGAAAGAGATGAACAAAGGTAATGTGTTAATTGCTTTTCATATGGTCGCTTGGTATTTGCTTTTCGAGTCGATGTTCGTTCTATTACACCTGTTCGATGAATTCAGTAGTATATTGTTTTTAGTCGTTGGTCCTATTTATGACTGCTGTATAAATACCAATGTATAAATGCTGTATAAAACATGGCGGCTGTCGTTACTGTCCACTGGTCGTCTTTTATCTTCATTTTCATGTCTTTTAAATTGTTGCGTTCCCATTTCATTTCCGGTTAGTTTGTTTCTCAGTTCCTCAGCTCAGTTCAGGTTAAATAGATTATTAAAAACGTAGAGGTGTGAATATCAATCCAGCAAGCTTGATAGCTACATAGATCGATATGTTTTTAGAATATTTACCACATCGTTCTATACTTAGTGAAAATGCAATATATTTTATTGCATTTTTAATTATACAACAAATTCTGGGAGCACGTTCACATATACATCCTAAACCATAATGTATGGAATGTTCGGAGTTTTGGTGGTGCAAAAAAAAACTCCGAAAATCTTTGCTTTTTCTCAATGTCATGTATCGTAATCCTAAATAAATAGAGAGTGTATAGAGTTTTGGTCGCACATCTGAAAATGTTTTGCTTTCTCTCTTACGAACCGCATTCCTTCTATCAAAAGACATCGCATTAACCTTGGACTCAAAGCAAATAAATGTGGTCATGCGTTTTGTGAGGCATAAATTTGAAGGGATTAAATATATGCAAAACGTGAACCCCACAAAACAACTTGGCCAAGAACTAATAACCGAAAAGAAAAAAAAACCATCGGAACACGAGATTTTGTAAACTTCTGCCGCGGATATTGACAAAATTTTTATCTATACTATCTATTTATTTATATTTATCTATAATCGATGTATGAAATGCAACCGGTAGATCCTCTTGAGTGCTGAAAATTCTCTGATTCGATCCTGGAAAACATGAATCGATGCGGACATTTTTGGAAGAGCCGGAGTAGAAGAGTCATTACCTTGAATAGAGTGCACTACAGACGATCTTTACATTCAACAAGATCGTGCTATGCAAGTAGCAATACAAGTCGCGAAACAATCATTTTATTCAGCACGAACTTCTTCTGGTTGCTTAATTTCGCGTTTGGGGACATCAATTTGACAGTATTATCTTGACATCTAATACCGTGTTCCTTGTTCTTTTAGAGTTATGGTAAGTAAAAGGTCCATCCGTTCGTCTCTCAAAGCAAATATGAAGATTGTATCGCTTACTTATACCCATTAATGCGGAAGCAGCTGAAATTTTTGAAGAAAGTGTCTTCAAACTAAGCCGAAGTGGCCAGCCAAAGGTTCTGTATTCATACTTAATCTCTATGTGCTTTAAGTTTATGCTGAGGATACTCTAAGCTTCCGGCGTATGGTTTAACTTTTAAGTCTGGTCCACCCAGTCGCAGTGATCCCTAGTTTTTCCAGCTATGTTAGGTGATTCTTCCTCTATTTATCTAACGTTTTTAGCCGAAGCATTTTTCATAAACTGTCATTTCATATATTATAATGTACAACATATTGAAATCTGTTTTAGACCATGTGCAAATTAAACAGATTTATGAGGTTTCCTTATTGTAATTTATTAAAATCTGCGTTATTGGGGCAGATCTACATGGAATTTTGCCTCTTATGTATGTTTTACTTTATCAAAAAGGTAAATTCTCAGGATAGTTGAAATTTCTTTAAGTTTTAAGAGTTGAAAATAAAAAGCATTCCTATATTTTATATGGCTGGCATGTGCCATCTTTTACAAATGTACTGGAACTTGAGTATGTTGTAGATTGCGATTTTACCGATTTATTGATGAGCATTGATGGCAAGTGTCAACTTATGAAACTATTTCTACCTATTTTCGATCACATTCTTTATCTTCTAAATTCGGATTCAATCAAGACACAAATAATTTCGTAATATCACCCTCAAACTGAAGATTTTCAACGGTTAAGCATCATCTTATTCAATTGTTTTTATTAGCTTCCTAGTTAGATATTTTACTACCAATTTACACGCATTCTTATTTCTATCGCATTTTCGCACTTTATCCTACTACCATTATCAAAGCAAACTCTTATAAAAAACCAAACTGATACGAGTAAATGGAGCTGGTTCAGACGATGATATAATATTTTGTATACTCATTGCAATGTCAAGACCACATTCTGCCAATTGAAATTCGGTCGTTTAAAGTGAACGCTGGTGACTAGCAGGGGTCTAAAACGATTTAACAAGTATTCGGTTAACATTGCGAACGCTTATATGGTACGCATTGTTGTTCGATAGTGTAAATATTCAGACATTGTTATGGATAGACCATATACATTCGGGCCTGCATCATCAGTAGTAGGTCTCGGTCTTGACTTGAAATAGCGACAAGGTCATGGTATATTTCACACAAACTCAATTGATAGTAGTGTAGAGCCACGTGATGTTCAGAGCATTGTGTTAAATCAGATATCCAGATAAATATGTGAACTTTGATTGAAGCTCATAACACGTGGAGCCTTCCAACAACGATTATCATACACGCCGTTTTATTATTTATTTACTTTATTATTAAACTTGTGACGGTTTAGTTTATTTTAAGTATACTGAATACACTGTTGTAAGTTATGTAATTAAAAGGGAATGCATTAAATTGATTTTTTAAAGGCTTATTGGTATTTTATATGCCTACGGATTTTGTTTAAAACATACGCAGACAGATGCCATTAGAGCGCTTTTGTATAGAAAATTAAATCACCGATTTTCGATGTTTCCGGCATTTAGCAATAACGGACATGCCTCAAATGATCAGAGTTTCACTTCAGTAGGCTATGTCCACTGTCGAGTCTAGTGAATACACTACTGGTTACCAACGTTCTCAGATTCAAACGAGACTGTTAGCATTTTTTAAGATTTGTCAGGTTATGGGAGGTTTAACCTACCCACAGATTTTCACTTCACTAAAAACCCGCGGAGCTAATTCAGGAAGAATATATGTGGTTGGGAAACAGCATTTTCTTCTGATCTCACAGCCAGTGTATCGAAAACATGCAGATTCATATCTAATCAACTGCATTCGCAAAATTTATACGAATTGAATCTTGTCTGACAGGCAGAAATTGCTGCTTTTCCCTGATGGAATAACTAGATTATTTATCTAAAATGAGAGAATCAGAATAAAAGTCCAGTTAACAACCAGAACACAAATTGTACGATATATAAAACAGACAAAAAGTATCACTTAGTGTTACCTATCAAATATTTCATTATAACATCAAAGGCCATCCTGATTGATCAAAAAATAATTTGATTGCGGAAAGCTTGCAAGGCGATAGCGTGGTCGGATATTAAAATTACCTTTATACGAAAACACTATAGTAAACCTCTGGATTTTTCTTTCTTTCTCTTTTCTCCCCTGGATGCAAAACTGAGGATGATCCATGCCATTGAGGCGACTTCAAACAGCAATTGAATTCGTTTTATAAGTATCTTTATACCTGCTTTCTAAACAATTGAAGTTGTGGATCAGATCACTTACATGCTATTCTTTCTTAGTTAACTCTTAATGTATTTCAGCGTTTGAGCATAAGTTCATACCTAGAAGTACATCAGAATACGAGCCAAACATCTTTGTGAAATTCCTTGGCAAAATGTTACTACCAAAGCAATTAGGATGTTTGAATGGATATTGTATTTTATCGGGATTCACTGGTGCTGTTCTTTCGAGTGCATTTTTTGATACAGCATAGGCCAGGTTTGATCCTTGGTTGGTCGGTTATATGCGTCCGGTCGCGCTAGAGAAGCCAAGGGATACTTCTGGTGCTCTGATCGTCGAGATTCTGATTTACGGTTAACTCCGTGCCACAAATTTGAAGCACTTGTGGGTGATCTAGAAGCAGATACGCGATGCTTTACTTTGCCTGGTTTCAGTTCGGCAAATGTCATCCGGTTGAATGCATATTCGTTAACATATTGCGGCTTTTTTGCAATGCAATTGTAATTTTTTATCGTTTCATGTACTCGTTCGGTTAGGGAGAGACTGCTCAGTCTGACAGATAGCTCGGAGAAACAGGCAGATTTAGGTTTTTCTGCAACCACTTCTGTATTGCCTAACCGAGCCTTTCTTCCTCGGTTGGCACATGTCCTAAGTGGACAACGTTTAAATTGCAACAAATACTTTAACATTAATATAAATATAGGTTTAAAGGCCAAAAGTTTATATGAATAATGTGCAGAATAAATTGAAGTTAAAGAATGAGTTTTACTCTTTGCCATCTGGGTCAAATCGAATCAAATATTTACTTTGCTAACCAACATAAACTGAAGAGTAAAATTCGGGTCGATTGTGATTTGTATGGAACTTAGGACAAATTTGAATATTCACCTCTTGTTTTGCAAAGAATATCCAAATTTTATTTTCCAACGCATCTAAAACAAACCAATTGGTAAAATTAAACTGTCTAATGTGTGTTAACACATTACATGCGGGGCGCCGCGACTTATTGTTTATGACTTAGCGCGGGCAAAAATTTGAGCATTCGCGTAAAAAATGACAGCATAAAATGTCACAATTTTCAAGATATTTAAGATATTTTAATAATTCTTACACTATTAAACTCACTAAGGAGCAGCAGCATAACTATCAAGAAGTTTAAATAAACATTTTGAGTCACGTGTAATGTTCGAAAAAAAAACAAACAAATTAAAACTACAAAAAAAGACATAGGAACATTTCATTGATTTATTTGTTGAAATAAATAATACACTAGTATTTTTTAAGAGTATGATATTCATAAAAACAATTACCTACGTGAAGGGGTATATTACAAAAACTGCACTTATAACAAGTCAAACTTTTCTTTTGATGTGCAGCGCAAACACGACACTGCCGTTGAGCATGCACTTTTTTCCCTTTGCTTTCGATTTTTTCTGGTTTATGTTTTTTCATATCCAATGATAAACGCCCGGGCGGATCAAATTTAGATGTGCGAGTCCTTTGCGTTGAAGTTGATGGTCCCGGCTCTGCAGTATCCATTAGTTCCGCAGGCAACTGGTCTGTTATCAAACTGCGAACTACTTCTAATAAAAATTTTTTATATGTCATTCTTGTATTGTTATAAATATTGTGGACTAGATATGCGTTAAAAAGAGCACAATTTAATAAGTACATAACGGCACGCTTAGTCCACTTTTTCGTTTTTCGCAAAAAGGAATAATACGAAAGATACTGATCGGCCCTATCAACTCCTTTCATAAATTTATTGTATTCTATCACACAGGTCGGTTTAATTATTTTACTTTTCGTGTGCCAGTCTATATTGTGACTTTCTAACATTTCAGCCGAGTGTATACTGGAAATCATTCTTATTTCTCTCTTCGATTGCCAAATTTGTAACAATATATCTTGCTTTCTTCTAAAAATTGTTTCACCACGCTTCAATTTTAGGTTTTTTAGAGAATCAGGTAATCCTCTATTTACACGAATTGTCCCGCAACTTCTCGTTTTTATGTTTAGAAGTGTCTGGTTGATTTCCATACTATTATAATAGTTATCCATGAACACATGATACCATTTTCCCAGATAAGGGCTGAGGACATCTTGAATTGTCTCCGAGAGTTTTTTACCTTGTCCGCAGTATATTTTTAAATTGCAAATATAACCACTCTTTGACTCACACACCATTCTCACTAATATCCCGTACTTAATGATTTTTGAAGCGTTGTATACTTTGAACGCTAATCTTCCACGCCACGGTATAATACTTTCGTCAAGTGAAATTTCCCTTCGAGGTGTGTACACAGTATTAAATTTTTCCAATAAGTTATCTAATACTGGTTTAATTTTAAACAAACGATCACTAGAGTCTGTAATATCGTTATTTGAAAAATGCCATGATTGCCATATTTGCCTAAATCTGCCGCGGCTCATTGTTTTCGGAAATATCGGAGCTAGCAATAATTCGTCTGTTGTCCAATAATCGTCCATTGAACTTTTAGGAGATTGACCCATCAGAATCAACAGGCCGAAAAATTTTTTGAATTCAGTGGTAGTGACGTCTGTCCATTTTTTGGATTTTTTGTAGTCTTTGAATTTTTCCTCATTCTGTTTGTGATAGCGATTAGTTTCTTCTACCATCATTTCATATAAATTGTAGTCAATAAACAAATTCAAGGACTCACTGACACTATTGTTTTTGTTTGGGAAAACACTTAAACCCGATTGACCCAAACACGATTCAATTACAGGCGGATTTAAATCAATTTACCCAGAAGCGGTAATAAACACGCCTAAGTAAGCGCACCTGTTAACCCACCTGTTTCTGACTGTTGCATTTGACACAATATCGGAAATGGAGCAAGGAGATGAACCAGCCCCTTTGCTGTAGATCTAGAATATGTGATAAGAAAATTCAACATTTAAACAAGAGGTGCGCTGCTTTCTAAATCGAATCAAATATTAGCCTACGCTGATAATAATTCTTATCATACCCTAGTATTCTCACCAGTAGAATTCAACAAGATGATGTAATGCCGCCTAAGCTCTTCACAGCAACACTGAAAAGAATCTTCAGAAATCTAATTAAGATATTGGATATCCAGTACATTTATTAGGAATACTTCTTTTGGAGAAAGAAAATAAATTAATAAATTTGCTTGGAAAGCAAATGAAAAAAAAAAGTCCAAAAGTAATGCCGACACACCTCAAAAAGTGAGACCCACACTAACGTGGTTTTAAAAACTTTTAAAATCTGCTGGTAACTCAAAGAGCAGTAGAAAGGTGCATACTGCAGATGACTAGGAAAAATGAAAGAAATAGTGAATGGGTAAGGAGAAAACAAAGGATACAAATGGGCAGCACACTACGTGAATGAAACTGACAACAGGTGGTCCTTAAGTATATTATGAACAATTTGCTATCAAACTGCTTACAAAAATAAATAGAAGTGAGGATTATAAGTAGTCTAAAGGATACTGCATCACATAAAAATGATTGGGTGAATTGAATGAAAGCGGAGGTTGTAATATGATTGCTAAGATAAATATGTAAGAATTCATATATCTATATGAATATGATTCTGCTCTTTCAAATGCCAAGAGGGTGTATCAAATACGTTAACAGCTTGTTTGATTGTCATCTTAGCTTCAAATAGTTCTGAGAAGCGCAACTAGTTAACTAGCGCAAATAAAATTTTACGATTCACTTCCCCACGACATTCATCATTTGTCTTGTTTCAACAGCAGACCGGACCACCCTCAACACTTGATCTCTCAATATCAAGTTCAATTATGTCGATATCATCTCTTGGGAATACTGAATATAAGCTCAGAGTCCATTGCATGTAAATGGCTTAATTTGAATTTACGGAATTCACAGTCGAACGTCAAACATTTTGTGCATGTCGAACTAATTTTGTACCGTCTGCATGTGGCTTTGATTTACTTTCTTCATGTCAATTTTAATTTTGTAGCCATTTAAAGTGATCTTTGACCTCTAGGTAGACTTCATTCCACTATCACCAACACGAATTTAAGCGTCACTCAATCACACTTTTATTCAGCTCCGCAAAAATGTGTAAAAATTCAATTGCATAATTCATTTCCCCGTGTAATTCCAACAATCGAACGATTATTGTATTTCAAATATATGAGACGAATAGTGTGACGATATCACGTAGGCACATGCAATATAATGTAATACATGGATAATTTATCACAAGCTTCCATTTTTTCGCAATTCCGTGAAATTAATACAAGAAAGTCGTCCGAATTTCCTTAGAGTGGTAACTCAAGCACACAATACGCAATTCATACACGTACCCCGAGGAAAACAATTAATTGATATTAATAAGTACTTACCGCTGCTTCCTTTTCCACTAATATCTATTTCAACGTAATACGTGTTATTCCAAAATCACTGTGCGGTGCTTAAGCTCAGAGTCATTCAAGCGGGCGGTAGTGCTTACGTTGGGCCTGATATAATTCAGGGCTTGTACTTTGTAGTATTTATCACAGAAACTGATAGGCACTTTTTATTCTACGAATAAATCCATTCAAAGTAATCACGATTATCTCTCGACACCGCTAGTCACAGCAAATGAACGAACAGAAAGATGACTTCTTCACCAAACGTCAACGACGACAGCGAGAATAAATTGTAGTCAAGAAAAAACTAAATAATGTATTAGAGAAACGAATGAACCATCGTGCGAGCAGACGAGCAGCGAACACAATTTCTTCTCGGGACAGAAGAAAAAGAAATGTTCCTGGACCCCAAAGTCCACCGAAGAAGACAGAGAGAAGTTTCTTTCCTGCTAACTCGAAGCTTGGTAATTTGTTGGGTTCACACCACCTTATAACCGTTTGTCAATCCACCGCAACAGTACAAATCAAACTGACCAAATCCAAGTGTCGGATACAAATGGAATTACTTGAGAACACCAAATACAACATGAACTTCAAATACTATTCACGAATCGCACCAGAATTGAACGATCTGGCCGATCGCTAATCGAAATTCAAGTCGGAAATTTTATAGCCACGACTGCGCACATCGCTACTTTTATTCTGCACACAGATGAGAAAAGGCCAATGAGAGTAAACCATGTTGGGAATCTCCAGCCAGATAAGCCGTACATGTATATCGTTCAGCATTGTTGCGTTGCGTATTCAAGCTTCCAACTGTACCCGAGGAGTTACAGAATAACGAAATGAAAATTTTACATGGTAAGAGGAAAGTGCAATTGAAGTAACTCTAGGAGACATTTGTAAAACGTCGTTAGTTAACACAAGGGGTGCCCATATTTTTGAATTCACATCACAACCGAAATATTCGACTATAAATAAACAGATTCCCCATACATATCAAATTCATCTCCACAGGTTGGCAAACATAAGCAAAGTTTTCAAGTTTGATGCTCACCGAAAACTCTTAAACTATTTCATATCATGTGTCAAAAGGACTTGCAATACAATATGGGGAAAATAAACATTCCAAATTATTTTCTGTATATAACCTCCAACCAGAAACGCAACTCAACAACTCAACTATGCTCAACATAGCAACAGAAGTAACGCGAATGTTGAAATATTAGTGATAAAATCGGGCTGACTTAACTTTTGTTCGAGCATTAGACCATCAAGTAAACCAGGATATTGCAGGTTTTCTTGCACTCACAAGCCATACGAATTCCATTTTTGAACAAACTCTGCACCCTAAATGGCAAATAAACGATTTTCGAATTTCTTTTAAGTTAGATGCATCAACACAGAAAAATTGTGTGAAATATTATTCGGGAATAGAGACAAATAAAAAGTAGCAAGAAAATGTTTGAACATTAATAAGACAGTAAAACAACTTACTATAAGCGAGAATGATAAAACAACTTACACAGAAAACAACAACTTAGGGTCAAGGAACTAATTTAATGTGTCACATAAGCCAGACGAATCGTAAATAAGCATCCCACAAGACAAATTGAATATTCAGCAACCCGTCTCAGTTTAAAAGTGAATAATGTTTTCTGGAGACTTTCCACTTGGAAAATATTTGCGGTGGAAGTACATCATAATTTGTCCCTTTCTACTTCTAATGTGACACTTGCAACAGACCTTATCGAAGTCTCTGTCCCTGTTCTACTAATAGGGCACATCCAGTTGATGTTCACGGTACATTCTAGTCCTGATCCATTTGAATGGTTCTTGTGACAGAAACTAGCAATGCTCCTTGTTCTCACTTACTAAGGTGGTAGTTGTGACGCATGTTCACGATGTTTTCTTATCCTGTTGAAATTTCATGTCACTCGCCAAAGAAGGTCACGATGCTTTCGGGCCCCGTTAAGATAAAATTCGCAATAAGAGAATAACTTCAAATTCTCGAATAACCAAACACGAAAGTAACTTTTTTGAAGAGTAGATCAATAACTTTCGCCAACTGTTCCAGGGGTAAGTGGCACCATGATTGTTCAACAAGAGCGAACTGAGACTTTCAAGATCCTTGATCCTTCAATTACAACACATTTTGCGAGTTCATAAGCAAAGACTGTTAGTCAAACAAGCCAATCGCTTCAGCGAGAAAAAAAACGAAAATCCATAAGTTTTATCCTACGAAAAATTAAAATAGATCATATGTTTCCCCGAAATTTGTTGAATTTTGTTTGTCAAATTGTTGCGTGAACATAAATACGGAGTAAAATATGAATTTCATAGGTCAGCGAGTAGTAAACGAACGAACTTAACGTAATGTATTTTATAAGGGACGAATAACATACATTTAATTCAGAATCAGTAGTACACTGTTAGAGTGACTCGATTCGCATCTCCAAAATATTGAATTTCAAATTTTATGTCCTTAGAAATAAATATGCACTCTTGTGTACCTTAAGACAAAATACGCTGGTTCTCTTCTTTCTAAGCATTTACTTATCAATTCCCTGATCTTCAAAAATGACAGACAAGATTCTCTCTCAGCTCTCAGTCTTCAATAGGGAAGCTCTCAGTCTTCAATAGGGATTATTATAACTGTGAAAATTTTTTATCGATATTGCAACTTGTAGCGCTCGGCGCTATTTTGGATAAAAAACAAACAAAGCTTCAATTTACTATACAGTGATGTCCACTATAGAGCCATTGAGCTCCTTGGCTTCATCAATAGTAGGTACACAGAGTTTTAGAATATATGAATGTCAAAAATGCTCTACATTCCATAGTAAACACAATTATTAGACATCATCCAAAATTTGTGATTGATTCCATCTTCGCAAATTATATTTAACCTAAAATATTAAAAATAAAATTCTCCTGTTAATTTTGCGTTTTGTTTTAATTTTCGAAGTCAACTTTCAACCGTAATCGTTCGGTCTTCTTCAGCGATCCATTATCATCCATTATCCTGGACATCATTAGGAACGCAAGATCCTAAGGGACCATGAATCCTGGTTCACAACTGAAGACTTCGCCAACACAGTTTGTCCTCTCTAGATTAAGATTTACTCCCTTATGAACAATAACTTCGTTTTGTCAATATGCCATAACTTGTTTCTAAAACTATTATCACATGTTGCCTCGCATTCCATGCCCCGAGAAGTATTAAAAGAAAAACGTTTTTAGTAAGTAAAATTAAAGTTAATGAGGCGCCGAGGTTTTCTAGGCACAAACGGCTGCTAGTCCATGGACAATATTAGGCAAAGTATATTTGCATATAAAGTGTACTAAGCAAATTTGAAATTCATTTATTTTTTCCTTCACACATTTATATCCAGGTTGATACTTCACATGTAAATCGTTTTTCCTCCTTCTTCCTATTTTGTGGCTGTGGGGAAAAGCTAAATACTTTCTTTTCACGTCAAAGTTATAAGTCTCATAAGTTGTATGGCTCATAAATTTACACTAAATCATCTAGCTAACTTTATCAGGAAAAGAAAATCGTAGCTCCTCCGTAAACATTGCAATATCTCCATCGCGAATGTTGAGCCTTTGCCTCGACTTATTATATCCTCGTGAAATATTGTTCCAAAACACGTTGTTTAAACACGTTCCAAATTTTAAATCTAACAATTCAGCTTTTGATACAAAAACGGTATCTATAAGTAGTAGGATAGAACAGCTGCTCAGAGCAATCAGGCAATTTCAGTGCTAAATCTGCAATTTCACTCAATATTAACATTTACCGCCAGAGACATCGTGTTTAGGGTTCTGATACTTCAATGTAAGTTGCATAATGCAACTTACTTCAACCAATTATTTGTTCCACTTAATATTGATTTTTCGACTTTTGGAAATTATGGTCTGCTGTCGCGAAAACACGACCTCTTATATTACTTTGTAATAAGTCGCTTTACTGCTTGGAATAAGATACGATTGAACACGATACTTGCAAATCTCTATGTGACCGCTAACCTCCCCATGTTTCTCTCTAATAGCTAATTTTTTCAGATATTATTTCAAGATTTTTGTCTTTTTTAATTTCGATTTAGTGTTGTAAACATGCAAACCTGGATATAATTCGTGAAATCCCCTAGATTTTGACCTTACCTTTACCAAGATAGAACATGGATGACTCTTTTATATCAAATAGTTAAAAGGTAGATAGTGCTTCTTTTCGTATATTTGTCAACTTTCTCTATGTTCTTCTTTGTGTTAAATACAATTTTAATCCATTTATTTATGCTGTTTAAAGCATTTCTGGAGTTTTTTATTCCAATAATCCGTACAATAATCAGTATACAATAATCTTCGACCGATAAAAGATTTTTGCCTTTGCTAATTGATCAACCAAACTTAGTTTCCACCTATGTAAAATTCGTTGAGATAAGCACTGAAGAGGTTGTAAAGTTTTGAAAGTTATCAAAGATAATCGTATTTGTTTGAAATTTACAATAAAGTCTTTTAACAGTGACTGTCTCGAACTAGCTTTGGCTCTGTCTTCAATTCGAAAGTTAGGACCCGATCTAACCAGCAATACTGCCTTCCTATCTATGAAAAACTATGTTGTTCTCATGCTGTATCTTAAAGGAGAGTGTTTAATGGTCACCAAAACTTATCTTAAAGGATTCTTTAATCTAATTAATAAATATTCGGCGAATTTACGCATACAACAATTACAGTGGAATAAAACGGCGCAATGCCATAAGGGACTGGAAACTCAGAAGGTAACTGGAAAATTTTTTTGGAGTTTGATGAATGTTTCAATATTTTCACTTTTTGGAAAAGCGTTAGTCAAACGTTTCGTGGCCTGGCAAATCGAATTTCGGGTCTGCACTTTAATCCTTTTTTTGTAACAACGAACATCATTCAGAGTCAGCATTTGTATTAATGATGAAATTTCATTAAAATTCCATCAGATTCGGCTTTTCTAAAAATGATGTAACCCGACACTGGCCTGAAATCGCAATATGGCGAAGTATTGGAAAAGAGTTTAACTTGAAAAATCGTGATTTTATCCACTAAATAGTTATGTTCAAGACAACGGCCAAAATGTTATTGGAATCAAGTCAACCGAAACGAATCTGATGTACAAACTTATTGAAGGGCCAGTGTAATATTTCAAGATCCAGACAACCAATTTGGGTTCTTTTCTCTCTAGAAATGTACATATTCAAAAAAAAAAAAAAACCAAGCACCAACCGATTAAGGTGCTTTCCTCCTTGTATTGCAAGAATAAACATAAACGTCGACAACAATAAATCTTTGATTGTTAATAAATATTGAATCAATAAACAGGCAAGAATCTGTAAGCACCAATCAACAAATGAAATTAAGGAACTTTGTTCGATTTCTCAAATCATGGAATATGCTCGTCAGTTAGTAGTATAATTCACTACTTTTTGACAATGTACTTTCTTATTCAACACAGATTATTATCAAGATATGCATGGGATAAACCTGCAAAAAACCTTCATTTTCACAAAAAATCAAATTGTAAAGCAAATTTCATCTAGAGTTGTACGTGACTATTGAAATTTCAATGTAATGTTGAGTAATTACTTTCTTTCCCTTTCACTCGTGTGCTGTTATTGCATTTCACTGTGGTATCGACAAAACCAGACGAAATAATCGAACGATCCGCTCACGAAAACGCCCGAGCGAATCTATCATCGAAATTCATCCGAAACCGATAGCCATCATCGTTTAGTATCTACGGTTCACATACGTTATTGCTTCATCATGTGTCAAACTGGTTTTTAGACTTTTCCAGCTTTCTTTACATCTCTCACTTCGCTCAATTCAACGTTCCGTTACATACTTCGGCGTGTACAGGTGGTTTGATTCGTTAACTTACCCGATGATGTACGAAGCTCCGGAATTATTGTCAACTTCTCAATGATAAAACACCTTAAATGGAGATAAGTATTGGCGCACATTTTGATTATCATCTGGAATCTATGAAAAAAAAGACGCTTTATCAGGAAGAATTAGCTTCTAAATAACTAGAAAAAAAGTATCGAAATATACTAGAAGCAATTGTTTGGCTATTTCACATTATTATAAACATATTGAACAAGGTATTGTGAAATATCGTTTCAATCCTCGGCTTTTTAATTATGGCTCATGCATAATTGCGTAAATGCTTGATAAGACAATTTAATAGTATTTACCGAACCCATCAAAATTAAAAGTTTCGGAAAAACATTTTGAAAAACTTTTTCCTTTGTTTCAATTTTTCTGTATTAATGCTATTACTATTGTTCATTTTGTTAGCTATTATGCAATACTGACTTTGCTTCTCATTCATTATTAAAATATAAAAGTTCGATTCCGATAGTGGTAGAGAGCGCTCGTGATTGTGTCAGCTATCGCAGGCCTACACATACACATTGAGTTAAAAGTTTGGTCCGTTGTGAAGTAGATTGAATAAATGGAAGCCCACAAAAAACAACTACTATCAATTAGAAAGAAATAAGAAAAGAATTCATGTTGGATTCTCATCGGATGCACTAACACTTCAATGCATTCTGTTTAGTTATTTTGGTAACTATTATTGATCTGGGCTTGAAGTATTCTTATTTACTAAGTTCTCTTTGGCTAGTTTTAGTTGATAATTTCCATTCCCATAACTCGTTCAACCTATCGTTCTAAATTAATTTCGCCATTAAGTGAATTTCACAAAAAAAACTAGCATTGATCTTAACGACTTAATTGTAGCGTTGGCATCTGTGACTCATTACTACGTTAGCTCTACAATATGTATAATTGTATAATTCACTTGCATGTTTGGGTGAGAATGAAGGCAATCAATTTAAATGAACGCATATAGAAAAGAATAAAAAATATACAAGGGCAAAGTGCCCGTTCAAAAAAAAAAGGAAGAAATACGGTGTAATATTAAGTACTAGTTAGTCTCATTGCGAGGAATGAATTGTATTTTATTGAATACTTTCATATTGCAACCCGCTCGTTGAAACTCCCATCCGCTGCCCAACTCAATTAAATCGGTCAAAACAAAATAAATATCTGACGTATAAAAATAAAATAATAAGTTATATTCCAATAATACGTTTCAAACTTCGTCTATGACAAAAGGTGGAGACTGCATTGCAAGAATTGGATAAGGAAGCAAACTTAAACTCAAAACGCTATTTTACTTATTGATAGAAAATCGATGTACTTATAGAAATCGAAAGAAAACGCACAATAAATGAATCAAAAGTCTCTCTGAGCTCAGGGCTAATGTGCTTTTGGATGAGGAAATAACCCAGGTGAAATACGTCCTTTCATTAGAAGTGACACAAAAAAGCGTCAGTTTTCGATCTAATTTCAAACGAAATCTTAAAATCTGGAGTATTTTTAACAGAATTTTGCTGAAAAGAAAGGTACGTACGCAAATATTCTAACAACAATAATGCATGAACAGGAAGACGAGCAACCAAAAAATTATAGGATAATTGCATTAATTTACATAATATTTCATTCCAATTTCATACTCTTTATAATAATCCTCCAAAATAAATAGGAAATGCACCATAATATACCAGGTGTTATGACGGTGGAAATATACAGCTCTTTCCTACTCGATTAAATTATAAATGTCAAAATAATTTTGGTGTGGAATTGGTAAAAAAAGCTTTGGGGTCTATCCATGCTTTTGCTGATTGTTTAAAAATTTTTAGCAAATAAGGTTAGGAGTCCGAAAAATCTAGGCTTCCATAAAAAAAACTAAATTCATTGCAAAAAAGTAAATACTGTAGCATTCCAAGATTGGTTAAAAATGTTTAAAATATTTCGTCTCGTATGACCGATGAGATTGTACATTAAACTGAGTCAGCTTGCATTATCTCAGAAACTATGGAGGCGCACTTGAGGTGGAGCTTAAACTTTGGATTCTAACAGAAAACTAAAAGGAACTTCATTGGAAAATTGTATTAATATATAGATATATGCTTTCTCAAAAAGATTGAGAATTTGATCAAACCTACATCTGAATTGCATTGTTTTTAAAACACAAAATATATCAACTTGAGCAGAGAAAAATATTGCAAACTTTGCGATTACTAAGTGATTCATGCACAAATCGAATTGAAGCTTCGTGAAAATCACAGAGAAATGTGTAGAAAGCTACTGAAAATATGCTCAAGGAAACCATTAACCCGTTTATTATGATTTTACGTGAACAAAAGTTAAGATTATGCAAAGGACGCGCTCTAGAAGAACCAAACAATTTACGATTAAAGTAAGGAAGATTTATTATTGGCATATACTGGACTCAGCTTATCCAAGATATTGTAATATAGTAAAACACGTAATAAAAGGTACGCAGTTAAGTGTAAGTGTGCAATTACCTTCGCTTTCTAAATATTAAATCAATACATCTACATGTTAATGATAAATTCTGTGCAAGATTCTATCATATCATATTTAATGACGAATACCGCCGTAATTTGGGTAATTGAATTATGTTCCCCAACTTAAGACATGAAAATATGTAACACCACAAACATTTTGAAGTGTGATCCTTTGATGCAGCTTCGAAGTTTTTCGTATCGCGGTGTGCAAGTCCATAAGTGCCTTAAAAATGAAGAAATATCGAATTTCTACCATTTAACCTGCACCCTAGAAGTGCTCCAATTATTCTGTAAACCATATAATTCGTTGAATCGAAGTGAACTTGTAAACTAATCCTATTTCAATATAATTCTCTATATATAATAAAAGCAAGGACATTAAATAAAATATACTTCAGTTTAGGGGGCTTAATGCCAATCATCAACATAGGGAAATAAACATTCTTACCGATAATGTGAAATGTCCTTTCGCTGTTTGTTACTTCGGAATTGCTGCACATAATACAATTTAGTACTTGTGCCAGTCTCAAGCCATGCCTAAGTAAACCAGTTCCTTTCATTCGTAACAGATTCGTCAATGGAGAAAAATAAAACAAAAAGCGCTCCAACAAACTTCAATGCTACCAACCCTACCAACATCCTAACCACTTTCATCTTCGTTCATTCTTTCAAAACAATATCGAATTATTGTGAATTACCCCTTGCAAATTTGACAGATTATATGAAAAGTGAAAATACAGGAAGTGCTCCTGACCTCAACAATGCAGAAAAAAATCATTTAAACAACTAGTATCTTCAGAAGAAATTGAATAAAAGACATAACTTTAATGCCACTTGCGTTAGAGATGAAGGAGAAGGATTTCCTGTGGATCTTTTTGGCTCTGAGCACCTTTTTTTGGCAAGTGACAGTGACAAATTCGCGAACATCTACTCTATGGAAATTGAATCCTGAAGTAGGGAAAATAACAGGCTTCGTGGAGGATGTGAGGGTAAATTGAATTTTGTTATCTATTGTGAAGTATTATGATCCATTTGACTCGCAGGATACATCAATCGCATCATCAACATCACCGGTGCCGATAAATGAGGATGAAGTATTTAATATAATCATTTCAACAGTTGTTGCTCACGGAGCGACATGGAGTAAACATTCGACAGAAAGGAATTATGACTCGTTTTATGAGAGGTTTGACAAAGAGTAGATTCTCTTGCTTATTCATATTTTGCGCCTTTATGCAGACGAAAACCGAAATCATTTACATCGGAAGTACCAGAAAAACATACTCACACGGCAGTAACTTCAAAAAAGACAACTGATTATAATGATGGCCCCTTAGATTGTGGAAAACCAGTGAATTATACTTACTACGATTATTTAATAGGCGTTTCGCAACGCTTCAACCATCCAATAATTCCGGAGCCTGAGGTACTTAGTTTTCATCAGTCAAGGGTACATAACTAATTGTAATTCTTTGTTGACTTTTAAGGCAGCATACGCATTCCTTAAAACTAAAGACGAGAAATCGTTTAAGAATTTTGATATTGTAGCGTTGGAAAAGAGATTGAGACGAGCTAAAAAGGAAAAACCGAAATCTGTACATTTATTTAATCAGATTGGAACTTATTGGCGAATAAAAGGGGATGCTCGACAGGCAATTGAGTGCTTTCGACGTGCCTTAGCCATATCACCGAGTAACGCTGAAGTACTGCTCAATTTGGCAAGGGTGTTGTTCAATTTGCAGTATTTGGATGACGCAATACACTTGACAAGGAGGTTTGTTAATAATTATTAATTTTACCGCGAATACTTAAAGTAAAACACATATGAAGCAAGTATGATTTAAAGCCAATCTTATTCAAAAGCTTGGATATAGCTTACAAATTAACCGAAGCAGTTCTGATCAACATTTTGCTATTATTGGTCTTCACTTTCCGTGAGTTTGACATTTCCATTTTTTCGGAATTGCTTCAATATTCACAAAAATAGGTTTGCTGAATTGCAGGTAATTTTATTATTTTATTTTAATTTCTATAAACCAATCCGATTAATAACCGTGATCTTTGGTTTTCCTCAGCAATTGGTTGCAATTGGATTGGATCATTTGCTGAGGAAAGTCGAACCATCAAGTTCGAAAATCGGTTTTATCAGCTAATGGTAATTTATTTGCACTGAATTTAAAACCGGATTTCCCCACAATTTTTAAGCGTTCTATTCATTAAATAAACCCACTTAGGCTGTTCAAGTTGTGTCACACTTGTATAACCATTTTCAACCAATATTCGCTGGGCCTTCTTTATCGAATGATTGAATCCAATCGCTGGGCAAGAAACAAAATTTGATTTTGTATGCTAACAATAATATATTAGCACAACATTTTAAAATGATTTTCTTTTAAAGTTCGTTTTGTCGATGCCGATGTCCAAAATATGTTTGTTGTTGCTTAGGTCCGCCGGGCCTAGTTTTTTGTTGTCGGGGACCGTTTAGGCTCTATGCAGCCATCTTCAGGTCGTTCTAGGTTGTTCTTTGTGTTAAAAAGAACAATTCTTATAAGAATAAAGAAGAAACATATCAATTACCTCCGCTTCCAACTCTTGGTATTTCGAATTCGTTTAACAGAAGATCGTGAAAAAAGACACTTAGACTGGAGCAAACAAATATAACAAGAAATCCGTGACGGAAAAGTATCATTTTGATAATTTTTCGCCCGAGCTTTGGTTCCTTATGGTACATATAACGTTTTAGCGTTCCATCAGAACTGACTCTTTACAAAACCATCACCGAACTGGGATTATGACCTCTCCCAAGGATTCCAATAACTTGAGAAGGCTCTGTAGAGGTTTCGGAGAGGTCGATCCGGTGTGAGATTCGGTTGAGCTTCTACTACGTTACACATTTTTTCATCAGAAGACTTTATTTTGTGGTGAAAGTTGTCTGCGGACCTGGTTGACTTCAACATTTATTTTGCTGCCCTGATCGTTTTTTATTCCAGTAAGCCCTGTTCAATCATCTCTCGGTAAGCACCCGTCTAAAGATTTAATTAGTCTTGATATTGACCGAGGGCAAGTGCCCATCTCTGCAGTCATAATTTTCTGTTTAAGAGTGTACCTTACCGAATGTGGGAGGAAACCTAACAGATTTTCCTTATTCTCACCAGCAGGACCGGAGTATATCTACGAGAGAACAGGAGTTCCTCTTGTAGCGGTCTGTAACGCGCCAAACCAACATAAGACTTACATTCAGTTTCTTAAGCGTACGACAAATTTCGAAATTTGATGTTTCTTTTATTCACTTGACTCAAAGTATCTGGAGTAATATTCAAAATGAACTAAATGATTATCGAAGCTTGATAGCAGATATAAAGAATGTAAACAGAAACAAGCTATTGATTATGTCAAAAAGCAATGTATTAAGGTTGATTGTTTGTAATAAAACTTATGACTAAAGAAGATTTCACATGGCATGATAAAAATATGTCCGGAAATTTGATGAAACTGCTTGAAAAATTAGATTTTTTTGTGAGAGCTTATCACGATTCGGATATTTCACCAATTCATTGGCTTTATGAGAATACCACAATAAATGATGGAGGGTTGGAAGCGTGTGGAAGAGAATGACAATATTACACGATGCAAAGATCGTATTTGTTCGGAACCTCACACTATTTGTCGTGTAACCTTAAAAACTTTGGAGCACAGACCTATAACAAATAGTCATCCTGTTGCTAATTCTTGTCGCAAAAAAACAATGTCTTCTGTGACTGCTAGGCTCAGCAATTAAACAACTATGCAATCACTTTGAAGAGGATTTTGACGGATGAACTCAGCATGTTCTATATAAACTGCCTTAGACAGAAATATTACTGGAAACAGATAAGCTGCCTCACGGGCTTATGCAACAATTATCATAAATTTTTACGCAGATGTGGCTTATTTCACACTGCCTGATGCAGGGGGTCACTTTTGGAGAATAGAATACGAAATTTGTTCAGTGTTTTTTAACCATCGTGTGTGCGTCGCACATTGTGCGTGTTGTCACAGATCGGTAAAAAAGTTGGGCAAACCTTCTGATTCCAATAAGATGGTGCAAGATACTACAACGTACGCCTGACGGAAAACTTTTTGTGTCAGTTGATGTGGTGTCGAAAAAGACCGATATTGACTAGCTGCGAAGATTTATAGATGTGACATCACAGTATTTCTTTTTAAATAGTAATTTTTGAAAGCGAAAAAGAACTCGTTTTTGACTAATAAATGATCTTAATCGATAATCAATTGTCTCTGTTTTGCATGCGCAGAAGTAATACATATGTAACATATTGAAAATAAAGCTCCTATTACGAAAGAAGTATGAAAAAGTACAGTTAAACTGATATATATTTATGGATAACCTTAACATGTGATTTTGATAAAGACCGCGACATCAATACGAATTAAATCGGGAGAAGTAAATTTTGAATAAAATTTGAAACATTTAATTTTTTAATTTTAGTTAACATTAGTTAATAAAAACACTCGCCCTTAAAAGTGTCATATTAAAGCAAACTTTGCCTTTCGCGCAAATATTAAACTCGGCCCTTTTTAAAAACATCTGCTTCTACTTAGGCGAGAGAGGAATTGCAACTTTAATTGCTTACACTGAAGGTCGTAGCGATTCATAGTAAAAAATAGTTCTTCGCAAACTTATCAGGACACTATCGTGAAAATAATAAAAGTCCCAGCTCCTTGAGAAATCAAAGTAACTAGATGCATTTATCGTGTCTATTTTAACCGTACTCAGGCTACATAAAACCGCGTTGCTGCCTCATAGTATAACATCTTAATTCTAACCGTATCCTAAATAGAATGCCCAAAGCTGCCTCGTAATGAGTTCTTTCTTAGCAAAAGAACTCGTGAATTTATAGTGGCGATACATATATATAGCAAATATATACCTCGTAATTTTCTTTTCCATCGTAAGGTTCCATGAATGATTCAACTGTAATCGTCGTTGCAACTGGTTTACAGTCGGCCAAATACAGAAGCCACCCGAAACAGCGAGAATGTAGCCAAGTCAACAGAGTTCTTTGTTCATCATCCTGTTGGAATTCAAGACAAAGATAGTTTCAGGTGACATATTGGTCCGTTTCTTAAAATTAGGTTCTGATCCATTGCGTAATTATATCAGCTCTTTTAGAATTATCGGATGCACTGACAAGCTTGTCAGTATGAACGTATACTAAGGCTTTAACATATTAAGACATGGATCCGATTCAGTTCGATAGTCCAAAAGTGATTAGAATTCAATTCAGTTTCTAGCTCGACTTACAGCTTCCAGTCACATGTCTTCTTCCAATTGCATGTGTTGCGTCCAGTTTCAAAGCCAACGAACATCTATTTAGTTTTAAGACCAAATGTCAGGGATATTCTTGGTAGCTATTGTTAGTCCAAGACCCTCTTGGTGATTTTTGGAACTCTCATGTGAGACTCTGTTTCAATTTCACCGCGTTTTCACGCGGGTGTTATATCCAGTTAACATTAATTTAGTCCCTTGGTCGCGGCGGTTGCAGTTGACAACCGTAGTGGGTCCATCTCGCAACTGGTGCATGTGGGTCTGTAGACTCGACATCAACAATTTGAGAGAAACTCTTTCTTTCCTCTGATTTATTGATCTATCTGAATTAAATTTTTTCTGTAGAACGTGTTCTGCAGTTCAACAACCGATGATTTCAGTTCACATTTAGCCAAAGTTTACTATTGGTATAATTTTTGTAACCTTCCTTTGCCTTTTTTTCGTCGATTTTTTATCTTTGGCGTTTTTAAGTTCAAGGACAATTGCGTGGGTAACATAATACTGTGCTCACCCTGAGGTTTCGATTTTCGGTTAAATTTTCGAGATCGCGTCTGAAATTGTTGAAGAATTGACACCTTGTCAACGAAATGTTTCTTGGTTTTTCAGACATCATCAGTATAACCGAATGCGTTTTAAAATATCACTCTACTGACTTGACTTAGATTTTTCCAAAGAATTTATCTGTAAAATCTCTGCGCTGTTTAAATAATTTCGGGATGTTAGCACATACAAACATTTTTCGAAGCTAAAGGGCAGGCTATAGAGGGGCATAATTTAGAGTAAGGCATAGTCTAATATGCTCCTCACGGACTGTAATTTATCTATCTATTTATCTAGCTCGCATAACTCAATGAGATCAGTATTTATATGGTCTCCATCGGCCCATCGCGTTGGCGCTTTCATAGATAGATTAGATTTTTTCCCAGATATCATTTGATATTGCGTATCCTTTGACTTGTTTTAGCAGTGAGTTCGCCATGCAGAGAAGCAAATCAGCGCTCGACCGATGATCACTAGCTAACTAAATTCAGTGTTTCAGCAGTATTCAGTATTTCAGTATTATTCAGCATTAGTTCGCGTCGTTCAAGTTCTAGTTGAGTGGTGTATGGTTCTCCAATGGCATACTTCAAGTTTTGTTCTAGATAAAGAAGACTTTGGCCTATATCCTTCAGGTAGCATAGCTGTGTGTTATGTACGGCACGAAAGGTGCACGACTCGCATGCGTTCCATAACCTCGACTTTTTGGAACCTCAGCTGTTCGGCAAGGCGCATAAATAATAAATAACACACTTTGTGAAAAAAGTCTTTGTTGTACCCTTGTATCACATTGAAGACTGCATATGTAAGAATGACCTTAACATGTGATGTTGACAAATTGGAAGCCATGAATTCTGAATAAACTTTTAGAAGATAATTTAAGTTTAACATTAGCCAATTCCACTCTCAACATGTTGATTCAACAACAGGTAGTATATTAAAAGGCAGAATAAAATAATACATCTTTGCAGAATCTATGGAGAATTGTTCGATTTATTTGTTAGTTCCAATGACCAGAAAAAGAAATCTAGTATTTGCAAGTTGCATAAAATTAATCGTTGATGTTCGCTTTCAGATCCCTTGAAGTTCATCCACCTGATCGGAGTGCATGGCAGCAATATTTTACACTGGGGGAAATATTCAAAGCATACGGACATTTTCACGAAGCCTTGCAAAACTTCCAACAAGCCTCATTACTTTTTCCACAGCATGAGCCTATTTTGAAAGCTCTGCGGGAATTTGAGCCAGCACCAACGTCTTCGCTACACGTTTACACAATATTCATAATAGTGGCTCTGGTAAGTCTGAAACGAAATCAACTGACAATAATCCTAACAATATCAAATAACTGGGACCATGACTGGGGGCTTTTTTTGCAGGTACTAGCAGTTTTTATTGTAATAATAACATCAAATGAAAATTCGGATTCTAATAATTTTCAATCAGAATTTGAGCCGAAAATGCAAAGACACTTCAATCGCGCAATGGCTATGCGCTCTTTAAAAGGATTTTCTTCGCGCAGTTTCAAACATCATCGCAAATACTAACGCTGCTAGTTGATGCATTGAAATTTAAATAAATATAATCTAACAATACAAAAGCAATGAAAATGGAGCAGATAAAAGTGTAAATTAAAAAGTGAAACCAATAAGAACGGCATGCCGACGAAAATATTGAAAGCAGAATAAGGACGTATTCGATTGGTTGTACGTTGTCTTCTATTTTTGAACATTGCAAATTTTCAAATGTGATAATTTATTTTGATAATTTTTCATCACTTATCAATTAAAAGAAAAGATTGCGTAATTAATTGTAATAGGAATGAAACCTATACAAGCGCCATAAAATTGAAAATCTCAGACGAGAAATTAATTTATTAGAACTAAATTAAGTTGGTATTAAAATGGATTAATGGAAACTTATGTATCTCGAATTGAATTGAACAAAAGTCTCGCAAACGGCTATTTTATTATCTATGCGTTAGATAAATGAATTGTTTTACGTTGTTACTCGATTATAATGAATAAGTGATTAATTTCGTGGGATATTTTAAAATATTTTCAATGTACTTAAAAATGAGAGGATGCATTACTTATCTGGCACAATGATCTTTTAGTTTGTATAGTATAAGGCTTTAATTTATTAATCAGATTTTAGTTATTGCTACAAATCGCTAGTCACTTGCAGTACACTTTTCTGTATCAAACGTCGCCATAAATTTAAATTTTTCATTTCATAAACAATAAATGAATTGTGCTTGAGTTACGTAAGTACCTCGAAAAGTGTTATTATTTTATTATTTGAAAATAAAGTTTTCGGTTTTTGACTCTTTGATGTATCAAACATTTTATAATGGAATATAATTATTTTTAGCTTTAAGTATATTGTGATGTAAAAGTGATGCTCCTCATTTTATTTTATATGGACTTATTTGCCCATATTTTTTTCTGTTTATTTTCGAAGCATATCATTCATTCAAGAATCCACACATATGAGTATTTATCGAATTTTCACCATTCATTTGATCAAGTAGTTATTTCATTTGTTTTTATACCAAAGAATTGTCTTTAGTTGCCAAGATTTATTTTTATGTTTTATGTTTGATTTAAAAATAAAAAGAAAACGAGATAAGGCGAATCTTGATGACACAAAACCAATACTGGAAGCTAAACAAATCCTCGACAAAAGGACATTTTTGATTTAATGAGCTGTTACAATTTAAATAAATTATTTCTAACATAGTTTTCACATTTTTCTTACTTTTCTGAGTTTTGTAACAACCAAGTTAAAATTATATCATTTTTTTTCAGTATTGTATTGTAACACTAATACCACATACTTTTGAGAAAATTGCATTGTATCTTAAATGTAAGTCAGTGATTTGGATGAAATGTGTTGAATTACTAGAGCTAATGCAAGAAATTTTGACAATTATGCTCAATTTGATATTTACATTTATGAATATTATATATAAAAATAATAGGTACCTGTTTTGATTATACATTTCAAGTTAAATTTTAAATTAAATGAGAAAAACCAAAATCATAATTATGATGATAATGATAAAGTGGGCTACTGGAGAAGAAATGAAGAAAATCAGAAATAAATGCAGCAAATGTTTCCTTTCGTTTTTGAGCAACATGCGTAAATAAATTGTTTTATTATGATTATCTGTGGTTACGGCTTTAGGTGAGTGCTTTGTGATAAACAGTGTTTCATTTTGGGAACTTAACATGACTTGACTAATTCATCGTTATCTCGGTGTTGTTCCGCCATTACAAAAATTTTCCTACATCAATAATATTTTCCTGAAAACGCAAATAAGTTTGGCTTTGAAAAAACATATATATGTATTTCAGAGATGAGAGCTCCTTTTTTAATATAGTTTATTGATATTGATATGGTTTAGTGTTATTGATATGGTTTTATAATTGATATGGTTTAGTTCCAAGATTTGGGGCCTTTATATATCCCTTACATTACCTCCGAAATTTATATGTTTTTGTAAAACCAACTTTATTTGCTATTTTAGGAAAAAATGATTTGATTAGCTTTTTATGCATTTTGGAATCATATGATGGAGATACCACATGATCACAGAAGGGAGTTAATTTTTATTTCAAACACCAAATGAAGGCGAGAAAATTATTCGAAGTAATTCTCTACAAAATTTCTTTTTCCTCTGCTTAAGCCGGCAAACTTTTAAATTTGTAAAGCTTCGTTGCAATTTAGTATTCTATAAATTTTATATGTCTTCTCATTATTTGTTTTCCTGTTCATGTAGGTGGATGGCTTTTTCTCACTATTTTTTGGTAGGCTACAGCTTCGCTTGGGTCTCGGCCGTATGTGACGTTTCCAACTGTCTCAGCCCATCAACCGCGTTCTTAAATCACAAACTCCCAGCAGTGATTTACGTCAATGGAGTTCACTGATCTTCGTCCCTTAGTCTTACCTGCTAATACCTTCTTAGGAATCCGCTGCACGTGGCCAGCGCATTACAATTTCCGCCGTTTTACTATCTTGGAGGCTACAGAATTTTCAAAAAGTTTTTGGTTTTTCTATACGCTATAATGCGTAATCATCTTCAAAAATCCGCCTTGTACAGAGTCTCGACATGTTTCGTTTTTGTTTCTTTTTTGCAAATATTGGATTGGCGATACTCCCGCAGCATCTGAGTCTTTGAATATACATCTGTAGAAATATGTTTGAAGCTTAGCTTATGAATGGATTTTGAGCATTGCTGCCACGATATTCAATTAGTTTATGGGGGATCTGATCAAAATTCAGTGCTTTGTTACTTTCCCAACATTTGATGGTAGAACTTACAGGGACAAACGTCGGCAGTGCAAATAAAACTCTAAAGGCACATTGATAGTGTCTGTTGTATTGAAACGTGATAAGATTGAGGATTTGTTAGCCCGCATCTTCTTGGCGCTGTTGTTGCCATCGATCGTGGGGAGGTTATAGTTTTTGTACAGTGAGGACATTTACCGATTTCTTTTAAATTTTTCCTAATGCAGCCAAAGTAGACAACTGTTTTTTTTACAAATCCATTTTGATATGTAACATGGTAACCTAAAGTTTTCTTTTCTTAATCAATCATTTTCTAATCCTCTAAACTGTAACTCGAATCTTGGTTTCCAATCATTTAATTACTTAGCATAGATGTCAACGGAACATTTGAGTAAATGGTTCAATGCTAATGCTTTCGGACAGATGACGCCGTTTAAACTAGTTCTTGACGTCTTTATAACGGCCTCGTTCAGCAATATAAGAAATTCTGCTAACGTTGACGTTATTATGACGTCAATTACTAGTTCAAACGACGTCGTCTGTTCCAGGCATAAGACAAATAAATAGCATTGGTTTTAAGAAGAAATTAATAAAAACCCTTAAACGTGGAAAGACGTCCCGAGATTGATCTGCAAATCAAACCATAATTCGGGAGAAAACTCAACGCTTTACAGAAAAGAAATTTCCTGAAATATGCAATGAACTATTGCTTTTCACCCCTTATTTGTATGAAATGTATGAAATTATTAATCACACCTCTCAATCTTCTCAAGCTCAAGGGTTAATCAATATTCGTTAATTTTCCGAAATGATTTAATTTTCAAATATTTCGGTTTATTTTTTTTCGTTCCTGACAACTATCTGCCATTTTTTCCTGCTTCATAGGTGATCAGGCGTTCCAAAACATTGAGTGGAAGTGTACTTTACTTTAGAAAGAGTTATGTAAACAATTGAACGCAGCACTGAAATGTATTCATCCCTTTATCTATGAAATTTTTATGGCCAAACTCGATAAACAGGCAAAAAATCGACTGCCTTCATAAGAACAAAAGCTTCAACTGCGAAAAGGAAGAGACAGGAAAATTATAATTCTTAGATATCGAAAAGAAGATGTCACAAAGAAAGTGGGGATTTAAGAATTAGAATCTATAGGAAACCAACTGACAGAAGAAGGCAAATTCCCATCCCTTCGGAATATGTCTACTAAACTTTAATCATACGATTCAGCGGATGTTTACACTACAGTTCCTCAGACGAACAAGTTAAAAATTACAAAGTCATGAGATAAATTGTGTACTCTAATTAAATAAGCATAAACTTGTTAAACAAGTTACTGCATGGGGCTACACTGATCACCTTTCCTACGTACAGAAAAGTATCTTTCTGCATTGCCCAGGCTTCTCTCTCGGTAAAATGCCAAGGAAAAAGTCCTAGCTTGGATAACCAAATCAGTCCGATTACCGAAAGGGCTGAATCTAGAATGTCGGATAGAAAAGGAAAAATAAGGAGGCAGTCGTTGAGGAGTATTTTAGGGAAGAAGTAAATTGAAAACGGAGGCAACCCAACCAACTACAATCAAAAATACGGAAAATCTGGCTTTGGATAGACTAGAAAGATTGGATAGACTGTAATTATGTCCAACTCTCTCAGTAACAGCAGAAAATAGGACGCAGCTGAAAATATCAACAAAGATCAGGTTGCCGTTTCTTTTCAATTTAAACACCTCCTAGTTTAGAGTTATATGTCACGTTTTATTAATGTTTTTCAGATGCCTCTGATCATTGTTAGTTAAATCAATTATCGGATGGTACTGACAGAGATCCAGTTTTTAGAAGGAAAAGACGAAGAGATAATAGATTAATTTCAAAGGAATCTTTCTTCCGTCTCCGCCGAGATTCGATCGAAAATTCTCTGCGTTGTGAGCACCCCTACGTAGTGTAGCCCATAGTTCCATAATTTTGCTTTGCTGTTAGTATCTTTTCCACCAAATATACTGGTGCATGGTATTCTTATAGAAAGGCGCAGCCATTGCCTTCCTTTTCTTCAGCATTTGAGGGAGGTGTGGCTCCCGGACACCATACGAAATCGGAAGGACACGGCGGTCAATCTTGTACTTTTAAAACTGAAAATACCTGCGCGTGCTGGGCTGTTGCACTAGCAACGTAATGCAGGTAATAATCAGTGTCACCTTTTTTTGTTGAGTGAGTAGTTGAATTGCTTCAGGGTTTGTTCATCCACACTTTTATCTCTACTATTCACCCTTTACTTTCTCTGCAAAGTGTTTCTACACATGGCTTTCGCGTTCAGGACAACCAGCACCGCTGTCTCAGAGGCGGTGCGTTACAAAAACCATACCCGCTACTGGGACGTCTCGGAGCCATAAAGGATCACTGACTCTGCTGCGCTCTCCAGCAGGCGTGATTGTTCGAAGGGATCGCCCAGAATTTGGCCATCCCGAGACTGATTGTTCATGTTCCCGCCGTGATCAACGTCTTTCTAATTTGATCAATAAAGCTCATCAGTGAATTCGTTATCAACCATTTTTTACCTACTTAAATCAACGTTTTGCACTAGTAATAAGCGATGGGAGAGGTGGAGCTGCGCGTTGAATAATCGTTTACCTAAACGGGCACAGTACAAAGCTAACGTATATGCATCTAACATGTGGCCTGACCAAAATGTGGTTCTGTAGTGATATCCTTTATAAATATGATGATCCTTTATGATAAATTTATTTCCCACTGTTCACAAATGGAAAAAATCCTACATTACACTAACCATGTCACTACACTTACACTAACATAGTCATTACACTATCCATGAATTCATCCTATCTGCAATCCTCTGAACTGCATAGTGGACAGATAATAATTTGTTTAAGAAAATCGATCATTCTGAGCATACCAACAGGGCTGTGCTCTTGCTAATTTTGAACAATTCTCCTAAGGAGGTAGTCAGGTGTGAAGATCATGTTGTAGTACAGTGTAAGTAAGGCGAAACGGTTGAATACAACTGTGAATCCTTGAACTACAATTAAGTGAACCATGAGGCCATTCATGCGGCGCTTGCTGAAAGGAACTGATCTGTTAATTTCTTTAACAATTTAAATAAAACAATGTTTATGGATATTTAGATAGATGGAAAGAGCTCAAGTTGGTTTCGAACACGCATCCCTGCTGCTTCTCGTCAGGTGCCAACTAACAGGCCGGGACGCATCGATTGGCACTACCAGCTTAGGTGGATGTACAGTACAATATTCATAACTATTTACTAGTTATGAATATTGCTCTACAGCTTTGAACTTCTCCTATTTTCCAAATTGCCTTTGGTCTGGCTTTATCAATTTGTGTGAGTTGGAACCTGACGAGAAGCGGCAGGGATGCGTGTTCGAAACCAGGTTGAGCTCTTTCCATCTTTCTAAATATTAATTCACTTTCGAGATATTCGACAAATTTGATCAGAACTTCCGCACCCATGAGTCTTCGCTGAGTTAGCTTAGCAAGGGTATAAATCACTTACAATGTTGTAAGTGAAAATGGAAAAATTGATCTACCAAAAACTTCTGAAAATGTTTATGGAATTGGTCAGCTCTCAACGTTACGTGTTATGTACAAATTAGGCTATTGCGGTTACTATGTGATGGAAGCATATTTTTGAAAGTAAGAATGTGCTGAGCTCTAGCTGTGTTTATACTTACAAACTTTAAAACTTTCATCACCGATCGCAGTTTGTGCAAATTTCTGTTGTACCTTTAAATTATTCATTTTAGTTGAGGGCCGAGTGTCCGTTGTATAATTAAATGAATGAAAATGGATGCCTACTATGCGAGGTAGTATTATATGCTGCTCCTTTGGCTCAGGAACTATTGTAACGTTTCTGATTGGATTTTTGAGTAATGCAATTTGAGTCATTTTATTTCATTTGATCTTGAGTTGTTGTCTATTTAGATTCCATTTCGCCAGACATTTCAAACATTGAGATAAATGAATGGTTCATTTTATCGAACAACTGAATCTTGTACGTCATCCAACCTATCACACGGTGAGTAACATCATAGCAGCTAGTCAGGGTGTGCGGTAATATCGATCTCTCTGTTCTATCTCGTTTGCAGGATCTCGACCACTGCCACATGACAATTTTGGGTAAAGTCCTCATTTGAAGGCTTTTAAGGTTCGCAGATTTAAGAACTTAAACATGTGACTTGTGGTTTGCGTTGAATTTCGGAGTAATTGATAGCCGATTCAGACCTCGGGGGAAAAAACATCTTTTCAGACTAAGCGCGTTTCGGATACGTGCGTAAATAAAATGCAGAATTTTGGGTTAAAAATTTTTTAGAGTGCACAGCTTTATCATGTTCAGTGATCGAACCTTATTTTTTGGGGATGAAGATAAAAATCAAAACTTTAAAATTCAGTCATAATAAATGTAAACTTTCAATGAGACCTTGTCAGTCTACTTGCCAGGCAATTGACTGGTTGCAAGAAACACTACCTTAGCGAGTTATTTGAGGAACTGGTGATGTTAATTGGTCTCCAGAATTATGCAGTCTCACATCCTCACGCACATTCCTATGACGATCTCTATATATTTTGCCCCCAAGAACAGATCGTTATAGGTGCGGGAAAGTGGTGGAGAACTGGGTAGCAAGGAAGCATTCAGTCGTATCAAGCCGAGGAGTACATTTAAACGATACGCTTTTCTAAACATAATGACACGAAATATTCTTCAAAATAATATTACAAAGGAAAAAAACATATGAATATCACTGTTAGTAATTATTTTTATAAACTTAAACTTTCACGCGCTTATTGGTAAGTCCTGCCTAACATAATTTCAAAAATTTAAAAATGTTGCTTTAAAAATTAATAAAAATAATATTTACAAAGAAGCAACACAAAAAGTTTTTGTAGTTTTTATAATTAAGTTTTTTTTAATAATGTAGTCTTAAATTTAATAAAACAACACTGCAGTTGTTGACAGTGCAATCAAAGATTTTGGAAACAAAATTAAACAGGATGTAACATTATGATTTTTTTAAATATAAAAAATTTTTTTACGATTAATTAGATAGTTAAATATTTTGTTTTTTGTTCAAAGCTAGTTATGGAGGCTAGCGTTTAAAAAAGGGAATGACATTTAAATATAACGTATGTATATTCTTGAAGGTTAGCAAGTGGTAGCAGTAATTTAGTTTTGAAGAGAGGACTGTATTTCAGTGAAAATTATTTTTGGGTTATTAGACTATAATAGTTGAATGTTAAAGAGTTAAATACTATTCCAAAGTTCATGATCCCCTTGTATTCTGATGTAATGCTAATGCCGAATAATTCCGATGGGATTGATTTACTGCAGTATTTAAGCTGTATATAACATTAAGAAGGTATAGCAAACGCAAATAAATCCTAGAATGATTCTACAAAGGATGACAATAATGTAAGTTTAAAAATATTTCCACTGTGCCGCCATAAATGATTGTTTAGCACACGTTCACTGATTGAATCGATGTGGCATCTCATTATTAAAACGTACTAAACTATAGCACTGCCCTCTGTTGACGAATGTCGAATTAAGCCTATGGACCAATCGCATCTCTCCGCTCATGTCACATGCACTAAACTGGCCAATCAGCGTTGCGGCAACCAAAAAACTGCCGCGGACATTTTCTTTTCTGACAATCGTAGAAAAAGTTTTTCACATCAACACAGCGGCCGCCATTTTGGTAAATCTCGAGTCTCGGGCGAGTTGTGAATTTTCGGCTGCAAATCTACAAAAAAATTCCAATTTTCTCGTCGATATTTTGTACATAATTCGTAAGAAAATAGTGTGTGAGTTGTGCGGAAATGTGTTTTTGTGGAAAAAATCAGCGTGGAAAATGGTTAGATGTGAAAACTCTTGGTAACGAAGGAAAATAATAAAAAGACGTTTTGTGCTGTGTTTCGTCGTCGCGGAGGAGTCGAGTCAGAGGCAGCAGTAGCAGCAGGCATAGAGCAGCTACGGAACGGACCGAGTCGCAGAGTCAGAATCGGATTTCGGACTCGGATCGTTCGCTCGATGGCAATAATGGGAAAGACGAGTGAAAAATCAACAGAAGAACTTGAACGGCGACGATCAGAGCGAAAAAACGCCAGGCAGTCGCTGTGCGGAGAAAATTAGAGAAAAATTTTATCGCCATCGGAACTTTTATTTTTATGTTGCTGCCGAAATACATTTTGCCGTGCGCGCCGTCGTTGCCGTTGCCGTCGCGATCGCAGTGGAAAAGGCGCCCGCAAACGTCGCCTAAGAAGTCAATGGTGCGGTCTACAATGCTTTTGAGTTCATTGTGTGCATGCAAGTTCGATAAGTAGCGGCCGCGGTCATCACGGCCAGCCTGCTCAGTGAGTTTGCCGTCCGATTTGTCGAGTTCCTCTGTTTCGGGCAACCGTGCACTTCCGAGCTCCATTTTGCCTGCTTCCCTGAAAATCTTCACCAGCTCGCTGGCCGTCAAGCCGCACTTGACAGAGTCGTCCAAGTCACGGATATCGAGCCCAGCCTCACTTGTTCGGCTGCGGTGCAGGTAAAGAAGGTGAATTTTGCGTAAATTTGAGCAAACTCCTTATGCAGTGCAATTTGGCGCTTACAAGTGCCGAGACAAAAGCGACGTGTTGAGGAAACACTTTCTTCTGATGTTTCTGACCGCTCTCCGAGTTGACGGACACACGTTTTGACGGCTGAGTGCGGCCCGAATTAGTTGAAACTTTGTGTTTCCAATTTTGCATGTTTGTGCTGGGCCAGATGATCCGATACACAGATATAGTGGCAAACTGAGCTCGCAGAATGCTAAACTTGCTGCGGCGCTGAAACCCATTCGAAAAATTGCAATCAAAGTTTTGTTTTGCCCTGAAATTTCTTGTTCCGCGGACGCACGGGCGGCGTAATGGAGTTCGGGTCACGTAATGGAGTTCGGATGCTACGAGACGTATTGGAAGCTGATTGTTTTCTAGGCCAGCCCTTGGTTTCGAACTTATTTCCAAAATATTGACGTCTGAACGCCTGCGATTTCCTTCTAATCAACGGGACGCATTCGTCCAAATCGTCCGGTACATTGACAGATTGCAAAAGCAATGGCAATAAATACTGCTCGTCTCAAACTCGACTTCTCCGTTCACGGCTTTCACAAAGCGAAAGAAGACACCAGAAAACGCGGCGCAAATGATCGAAATGCATGTTGTGTGATCACTTGCTGTGTTTTGGCGTTTGATGAAAACAGAACTTTGTTTTTGTTGGACGCGCGCGACTATTCCCTTTCAGGTTACTAAGATTTTGTATTTTCCTACTTGGCAGAAAACCGCCGATGATTTGCAGCAGATCCGAGCAGTGTGTACTTCGTCGCCCTGATCCGTGTGCAACCTCTGTTGGGGTGCGTCTATAGGAGCACCTCTAGTGTGTGAAAGGAGGGTTGCACGTAACCTTTTGGGAGCGCCTCGTTCAGAGCGACACTGTTGGAAAACGCACGGCGGATAGCCGTGTTGAATGAAGTGATTAATTTTAGTGCGATAATCCTGGGAAAATGTTAGATTGTGCTGTAAAGACTGTTCAAGAAGGCCGGAGTGTGGAATTGTCGAAATTCCTAAATTTATGTGCCGTATCTAGGTCGGTTCAGTTGTGCCGGCGGTGGAACTTGAAACTTTAATCCCGCTATGAAGGACTACTTATGAGTGAAGAATGTGAAAAAAAGACGTTTGTGAACGCGAGGATTTTTGACAGACGTGTTCCAGATGGACTAGTGTTGTAAGGGAACAAAGCTGAGTCGTGATTAGAGTGGTGTGGATATTTGTTTACATGGTCAGGTGTACTACAAGTGAGTAAAGTGCAAGAGTAGAGTAAAATTAAAACGATATTATAGTGACTTCACCCTGAGCTTGATATATTTTCGCGGTTGTGTAGATCAAAGTAAATGGAACGTGTATTGAGAAGTTCTTACTGCATGTTAGAGCCGCCTTTTGCGGCCGCCTGGCGATAATCCTTGTACGTGTGTGTTGACCCGCGTCGCATCACACCGCGTGACAACGTCAACATCGCAAGGTAGCCGTGCGTGCGTGCAATCTGCATCCGTGCAGTCAATGGATTGGCAATTCAAAATGCATTCATCGTTTTGTTGCATTTCCCTGAAAGTATTGAGAACACGTAAGAAATTCCCCAGCAGAACGGCCACTGCCGCACAACATAAACACAATCAAGGACGAACTGAATTCAGTGGCTGGATAGAAGAGTTGCATTTCCACGACAAATGCTAATCTTTGTGAAAAACAGTTTCCGGTAAAGCAAACTCATTTTGACTTTCCTACGGCAATAAATTCGGGATAAACTCTTAAGAAAAGGCAGTTCTACTTTTGCTTTGAAACTCCGATATTCTCCGTCTATTCGAGTTGATTTGCGCGCATCAAATGTCGTTGACGACAACTTGAACGTTGATTTTGTTTTTTTTCACGGCTCCAAATATTTTAATTGCTCCCCCTTAAGAAGAAAAACACTATTAGCTAGAAAAGAAGTCAACCCAAAAGTTTAAAATTGGTTTAGTAAAAATAATAAAAAATATTCAAGGAAACGCATCCGAAAAGTTTGACAAATTCGGAGCAGGAACTACAAATAGATAAGAAAGACATTAGTAAAGTCGTCGAATGGAACTCGGTGCGAGATTTGACGCATTCTAGTAAATATTTCCAGAGTAGAGACGGTGGAAAGACTCTATAACAACGGCGGAACGGTGGAAACCTTTCACGATGGCGGACCATCTGGATGAGCCGCCACAAAAGCGAATGAAATATCAGCAGTCAACAGGAGGTGTGGATCAAGGTGTGTTTGATTTTTGATCGGTTTTCATTGAAATTCGATGAGAAAAACACCCTTGTTTGAGTATATGCACTGTTTGCGAATTTTTTCAAAATATATTTGCTTTCAGATGTTCTGTCGAACTATGATATACTCGGCTTGGAGGAGAATCTCCCCGACGAGCTGGTGTATCAGACCGATCCTACAGTGGGGAATAAGTCTGGTCAAGGGCCAGACGGACCGCAACTCAATGGAGAGGATCCTGGTGTGCCGAACGTTGCCTTGCGTCAAATGCAGCAGCAACAAATGCATCATTTGCTGCAGCAACAACAGGTATTTTTAAACTATTTATATTGCTGATTATTTGGCAATACTGTGCGAATCATAAATTTGTACGCGGGAAGCATATTACAGAGAAATTTAGTCAGCCATTTATTATTCTTCCAACTGGAAGTGATTAAATTAAAAATGGGTTTAATATCCGCAGATATCTCATAGTGATTGTCCTTAAATAAACTCTGAAGATCGCAACATTGTGTTAAGCTTGAACGCCAACGTTACAAAACGCAATTGTGCTTATCATTTGTGGTACCTTTTTAATTCATATGACATTTGTAGAAGCAGAACATGAGTCTATACTCTGTTTAGTATGTCCTTCTTATTTCTAAAAAATACGAATAAATTTACAAAAGTTATTTTGTCTGGCCGAATGAACAAAAATATATATTTAATATTCTATATTAATATTTCTATATTGTCTTTAGTATGAAATAAATCTCTCGGTTATCTCACAGGGTTGCAACGAAGTATAATAATATTTTGATATTTTACAGAGAATATTGAAACCAAGATTTCCAGTGGAGACATTATGTTTGTCCAGGCCAAATTCAACAAAACTACTACTTTCTGTATTGTTATATTGTTATAATAATTATTATTTTTACTACTATTTCCACTGTGACTATTATAATATGTTTATTTGGTGACTCCGCGTGGCGCTAGATTCATTCTCCAGACCTGTAGGATGTCTCGCATGATGATTGTGAGGCAAAATCTACTGGATCCCTCGTATTAAATCGGCAATGCAGATGACGTAGTGGTATGTTTCTGGACGCACTAAGTGTAAATGGGTGTGTTAATAAGTTGAGACGGGATAGTAAAAAAATTAAGCATTTTCTATCAAATTGATACCACGGCGACAAGGCCGCTGGCATTTGAGCACACCGTCGCCTTATTGTCAACACTGGCGAACCCATTATCTCGCGAAAAAAATGGCTACTAACAAAAAGAATGGATCTTCTCTCTTTTACATTAACGAAGTTTGGACTGATGTTTTTAGTACAGAGTCGTGCCTACAATAATTGACGCAGGTGCTTAGCAATGTGATTAGCATTTTTCAAATTGCGGTTGCATCGCGAGAGCGGTTCCCGTAGAGACCTTGCGGTAGGGTGATGGAGGGTCTGCCTACGTAAGAGGGAGCTAAAATGAGTGAAAAAGTCGATCACACATAGGGAGAAGAATTGTGAATTGATGGTTAGAAATGAGTAATTATAATGAGATGGAGAAGGCCTCGGTGCTTTGACTGTTTCGTTTGCCCGACCACCACAACTGCTACGAATTGATCAAATGTCGGAGATGATTTTAAGCCCGCATTAATCTTCAAGGCAGAATTGCAAACTACATCTAAAAAGTTTTTAAGTAAGATGTCGATAAGGAAATGGAACTCCGTGTCACAATGGATTCTGGCATTACCATTGGGCGATTGACGGCCTTCCATCCGTCTCCTGAAATAAGGAGCTCCGTAATCTGTGATATGTCGAAATTGACGACGCCTGGCTCAAATTAAAAGGACATACATTTTCAAAGAAAATTTCGATGAGACGGGGTAGGTGTTTAGTCGACAATTTACTCGTGGCGTAAAAAATCTCGCCTGTATATCAAAATAAATATAAAGATAAATCTTTCGGAGTTAACTTTTGCTAAGCACTCGATGAAGGGTCGAGTGGTGACGAAAGTACTGTGAGTATCACGACGAAAAGAACCGTTATTCCTCTTAAACATACGGACAGTAGTACGAAGTTGATGGACGGCTCGACATAAATCATCGACTGTTGGAGCTATTGATGTAGACTAACTCACAGTTCCCCGAACGTGAAATGGCTCGTGTGAGCAACTCTACGCTCTACTGTTTTTACAGAAGGGGCTTCTAAATTTTAATAGCGCTATCAAAGATGTGGTTTTAGCTTTTCATCATTTTTCAGTTAGGCCACGCCGGCCGATTTCGTCGATTTGAGTTTAACCACAATACCACCTTACCTAACAATAGTCTAACCTCACGTCCATCAATTTAGAGAAAGCTCCTAACGAAACAGAGTCGTTCAATCCTGTAAAAAAGGCACAAACGATAATAATTTTGGGTGTATTTTGTTCCAACGAGTGACGTAACTCTTTGGAAGAACAAACCACTAACCTCACATATGCGTGGACCAACTTTGGCAAGTGAGACGTGAGGACTGAATTTTATGCTATAGAATTACATCACGAAACTTCCAAGCCTATGTGTTGGAATTCGGTTGTGTTGATAGGCTTTATGGTCTTTTCACTTGTACGCGATAGGGTTAATCGGCAGTTGCAAGTTAGTTGCAACTTTTCGTTCAAAAAGTTTACTATAGCCAGCAGTTTTATGTCTAACAGTTGGGTTTTGTTCAACGCCAATTGATATAAGGTCTAAACGATTGGCTTGCTGTCATGATTTCACGTATTATGATGCACATATTACATATTACACTTGAATTTGTCATAAACAGAAATTGATGCAGACGGATTTGCATTTCTGTACGGGCTATTTAGACGAATAATTAAAGATACTAGTTTAGTCGGTGCATTGAAGTAAATCTGTTCAGCGAATTATCCAATTTATGGTTGCTGACTAATTGAATGTTTCTGATCATTTTTTTCGCCGCCATTTACATCAAATGCGAGTCCTTCTGTAGTTAAATATGCGACTATCGCGGTTAATTACTAATACCACAAATACTACTGCTACTACTACTATGAAGCGCCGGCAACAAACTGTTTGGCGTAGGGTTCACTTTTATATGCCATTGAATATACATTAAATATATAGTAGTATGTATACATATAAAATATAAAATTTACATTTAAATGCCACAGCGACTCGATTTAAGTTATCAAGAAGATATTCCGGATTGTGTATTGATTAGTGAAATCTAGTCCTACAAAGAGTGTGTCCATGTCAAGTGTCCTATGAGGCAATTAAATTTGCCTAGCTATGATAAGAGGGTGGGTCGAAAAGTTCCCAGTTCGTACCAAAAGTATTTTTCCTTTCGAACAAAAGGAGAATTATGTTTTGCCTTTTTTTTCGAAACGATTCACATTGCACTCTTGGTCGCTCCATCTCTTTCTTTCTCTCTTAAAGGCACCTTTTTATTTTTGACGATAAAATCGCTTAGTCGTGAATATTGGTGGATGGAAGATGTTCGAAGGTTTCGAAGTCCAACCTGTACAAAAGGCCACGTAAGTTACACTTTGTGCAAGGGTGCCTTGTCGTGAAGCAAAATCTTTCGGCTAAAGCCCAATTTGTCATGAAATTGAATTGATTTTACCAACTTCGAATCTAAACAGTTTTTAACCAAGATTTCAGCAGTTTAAGAGAAGTTTAAAGATACTTCACGCTCAGTAGATTCATGGCGAAGTGAGTCGAAGCCACTGAAACAATATAGAACCTCCGATTGCTGAGGAAAAAGTTCCCGCTTGGAAAAATAAAAAAACCTGTTAGCATTGGGGTTTCCTCGCAGGACATGTTACAATTCTACCGAACAATCTGGGAGCATGACGCTGTTCCAAAGGAAACAAAAAATCATTAAAGTGAATGACCGTAATGTAGAACAGAATTTGCGAAATTATGAAAAAAAAAATTAGAACGAAAATGAAGCACAACCAAAAGGTATTGCGGGCCCAAAGTGGGAACATTCTATAAAGGCACGCCATCATGTCTTCGAGGAGTCTATTGAATTCAACTGTCAATTTTTCAGTGCTTTACCTACTATTCTCAGGCGATTGATGCATTGGAACAAGGAAGCTAACTAACCGCATTGAGTAAAGAATGCATTCAGGCCTATAAATTTTAACCAGTTAACTGTGATTGAAGAGTATACTCGTGATGCGTATAAAGCAGTGACCATTCGCTATTGAATTCAGGTAACGCAAAATGGTGCGCACTCTTAAACGAGGCCGCCACAGTTAACTGATTAACAAATCGTGAAACTTTGAAAGAAATGTCTTCAACAAATTTGGTGATTGAAAACAATATCGAACGAATTCTGTGTAGACACGGACTGACCAAGATCGTATCGAGACGGGTATCAAAAGGATAGGACGTAGGCTATGGAAAAAAATTGAGTGTATTTTTGTCATCAAGTGATGAAATGGAGTATAAAGAATATACACGGACGGGAAATTACTTAAACTATCGCCAGACGTTGAAAGTCGCACGTCTAACGCGTTTAACGAATTAAAATATAAAGCAAAAATTAAGAACAAGAGAAAAGAAAACTATCAAAATGATGAACGATGCACTTTATAGGAAATTGGAAGTAAGGTAGAAAGCTGATCGGAGTATCAGTGTATAGAAGACTCAAGAAACAAACAAACAAAATAAAAAAAAACACGATAATTTGAAAAAACAACGACAATAGTTTGTCGGGTCTTTTTTGAACTATGCAGCACTGTTCGCATCGTATTTGAACCAAAGAAGGGGCACACATACTAAAGATACTAGAAATGATTCCTACAATATATCATGTATTTTTTTCAATAAATATTTTTCGAATTACAGCCAACTAATCTCTACTTTAAGAACACACCGCGTAATTGATATCTGAATTTCTACAAGTCCTAGCTTACAAACAGATTGAGTGGGTTTGACGATCTCATCTATTGTTTTATGGTTTCATCAGGATGTAGAAGTTCATCGGAAAGGTATTCGTTAATATCAATAAGGCAACATTTATTCATCCATGCTTCAATTGGATTTGCCAATCCCATCATGCTTCATTATTGGATGCTTTAGCGAAACACCTGCTAAAGTCCAAATAATGTAAGCCTTGTTGGATCGTTTACAAAACGTCCAGGCTAACGCACGTTTAGAATAGAAGGACGCTCTCTGGTAATCTATGTTCAAATTCCTGTTCCAGTTAAAATTTAAACTTTGATTTGTTTAACGGAATAGGCTACGATAAGAAGTAAGTGCTTTGTTATTTAGTGATGAAACAGAGTATAAAGAACATACGCGGATGCTTTTCGGTTGAAATTTTGAAAAGGTGTATGAAATATAAAGAATCTTTCTCATTGAAGGATACGTTTGACTTTCTAATTGGAAAAAAAAATAAGGGGAGGGGTATTAAAAGTTATGAGGTTAATTTTGTATCTATAGGGTCAACATAGTGAACTTGAATGACTTATAGTTTCAATCCCAATACGGCATAAGGCGGTAATTCCCATGTAGTGTGCAATGTATTAGTTAACAGATCAAGTTATGAAAACTGATTTGTTAACTAATACATTGCCTACTACATGGGATTAAATTTGTGAAAACATTTTATAATGTTATAAAATGGATACTGTTTTCATGAATAGTTTTAATCGTACTAAGTAGAGTAGTAGAGGCCATAAAGGAGACTGCGGCGCAATTGATTTTTATACTAACCTGTGGTGTATTTTCTGTATATTCTTCAATAGCCTCTACTATATGATGTAAAGTCATGAACATTTAAAATGTTAAGAAAATCCACTTTGACTTTTACTTTATTCAATATTGAATTTTATTTACAGAGTAACAAAAATGCCCCGCCAACCAATGTACTCAACATGGGTCCGTTGGGCCAGAAAAATGTTAATTTACTTTCACCTCCAAATATGCAAGGCAATATGTCGGTTAACATGGGCGTTGGGGGAATGGTTAATTCCATGCCAATGTCTATATCAAATAATGGAACACAAACCATGAGTTCGATGCAAAGTAAGTTTTTATGATTTTTATAAAGGAATAATGAACATAAAATAAAGGCAGGATGACACATTATTAACGGAATAATCTTGTATTTGAATCAAAGGTATGAATAGCATTGCCCAAGGAAATGTGGGTAATATGATAATAACGAATAGTAATATGGGAATGGGCGGTGCGATGTCATCGGGCGGCTTAGTATCTAATCAACTTAAACAGCAAATAGGTATATCACCGCTGTTAGGTGCTGTACAATCGAATCAAGGTAACCAAGGGCTACATCATGGATCTCATCAAGTAGGTTTACAAAATGGCCCAATAATGGGGGTGGCTGTTGGGCAACTCGTTCGACATCAGCATCAAATCCGCGGCTCTAATCCTCACTTAATGGGCAGTGGACCACGAATGCAAACACCCAATATCGGTAAGTAGTTATAATATAATTTAACACTATATCGAATTTAATTCTCGGTGCACAAATGAATATAGAATTATGTTATGACAAAAATGAAATATGAAAGTTTTCTTTGTTTTATTCTTTTCTTTTGCGTAATTCACTTGCGATACCTGGACTTAATTTGAATGGAATTTGTATATGCTTTGTGTTCTAAACAAATATTTCAATTAATAGGTCAAATTAATAATATGGGGGGCGGTCCAAACGGTCCATACGGTTATGGAAATCCAGGCCAACAAGCAATGAATGTGAATGCAGGTGGTGGCGGACCACAGCAACCGATGCTAGTTAATTCAATTCCACAACAGCGAATACCCCAAAATATCGTGATGCCGGGAAATCGAGCTGGGGGCCCCATTGGTACCAATATTGGTCTAGGCGCGATTGGGAATGAGGGAGGACTACAACAGGGAGGACAAGTGCAGCCGACAGGCGTGCAGCAAACAGCACCTCAACCCCAACCTGTTGGACCAACGGGGGCCCAGCCACGACCGCAGACGTCAGCTGCACAACAAAATCCGGGTGGAATGCAACCGCAACCACAACAACAGAATCCTGGCTCTGCGCAGCAATCGGGAAATGCTAGTGCAGCGATTGAGAAGAAAAAGCAAATTCAACAGCAATTAATGTTGCTATTGCATGCCCACAAGTGTACTCGACGAGAAAGTGAAAATCCCAACAATTCGACAAAGTGTAATGTGCTCTATTGTAAAACGATGAAAGAGGTTCTAAGTCATATGGCTACTTGCAAAGCGAATAAAGACTGTGACTTCGCTCACTGTATATCTTCCCGGCAGATCTTAGTGCATTGGAAGAATTGCTCGAGGCCGGATTGTGCAATTTGTTTACCGTTTCGACAAACTGATAAATTTCGTCCACCAGTTTCGAATGCCAACAATCCAGGTGTGGCGCCGTCCGGAGCACAGCCTCAGCAACAACAACAAGTTGGTGGCAATGTCACAATGGCCGGCAGCTCAATACCGGGTGCACCGTCACCGGCAGCCTTAGGTGCAGCGAAACAAAATCAAGATTTAGCGCAGCTACATCAACAGCAGCAGCAACAACAACAGAACGTAGCGCAAAATCAAGAAGTACGACGTTTTGAAGCGCTACAAGCAATGCAAGGCGGACCTGTTTCGACGGCATCGAATATTTTGCCTTCTAACACAGGTGGTGTGCCGCAAGTGGCCCAAGGCATACGCATGTCCGGTCCGCCGGTGCGTGTAATTGTTCCCAACCAAGGCGTCTCGCAAAATACGAATCAGATGCTTTCTAATAATGTCATGATGGGGAACGAGATGGCCGGTAATTCAATATCACCTTCGGTAGGAGGTGCAGGTGGCGCTTCCAACCATGTGTTGCCAGTCGGAAATCAGCAAGGACAACCAGGGATGCCTACGCAACCAACTGTAGGCGCCCCTCAACAAAATAATCAACAAGCACAGCAGCAAGGAAACATTCCACAATCAGTTGGCAGTCAAATGTTCAATGTAGCAACAGTAGACGGTGAAAAGAAAGCAATTGTTAGTCAAATCAAAATGGTATTTCCAAATCAGCAACTAGGTGCAACGGGACCGACATCGGGTAATTCGAAAGATTGGCATAATACCGTCACTCCGGATCTACGAAATCACCTAGTTCATAAACTGGTTCAAGCAATATTCCCCACCTCTGATCAAGCGACTATGCAGGATAAGCGCATGTGCAACCTGGTATCGTATGCTGAGAAAGTTGAGCGTGATATGTATGAAATGGCGAATTCGAGGTCCGAATATTATCATTTGCTAGCAGAGAAAATATATAAGATCCAAAAGGAGTTAGATGAGAAACGTCAAAGGCGAAAAGAACAACAAATGATGATGCAACAACAGCAACAGCAACAAGCGGCGGGAGCGTGTGGGCCATCACCGCAGTCACTCACAGGACATCAACAAATGCGTCCGGTTGGACAGCCTAGCGGAATGGTAACTCAAATGGGTGGGAACCAGGCGTTGTGTCCAAGTAATACTCTAGGATCAGTGATGCAACGTGCTCCAGGTGGGTTAATTGGACAAGGGCCACAACAGGCGACCGGGATGCGTAGTCACTCTCCCGGTATGGTGAATGTTGGGAGTATGCAACAAAGTAGAATGCAATTCAACCCGAATCAAGGAAATATGGGAAATTGCGTAGTTGGCCCTCCAGGCCCTAGTCCAAACAGTTCGTCACAACAGAATTTAGTTGTGCAAAATCCTGTGCTGTCGCCGTTTACAGGTCAACCAATGTCCGCTGGTAATTCAGCGAACTTGACGCCTCCGACAAGTGTTGCAGCGGCGGCGCAATTCATGAACGCAAATGGAACTGCAGTGACGGGGGCGACGGGAAGTCTATCGCAGCAGACGTTGTTACAACAAAGTCAGTTTAACGATGTAATGAAGGCACGAATAGGCCTAACTGGTGCGGCGCCTGGACCAAATCAACAAGCGCAGCAACCGCAAGCAGTAGTGCCCCAGCAGCAGAATGCGCCTCAGCCACAAAACGCTAGTCAACAAATTGTCTCGTCAGCGTCGTCGGTAGCGGTACAGCAAAATGTTGTGCCATCTCAAACACCATCACCTTTCAATTCTGCCGGTCAGATGCAAACTAGCCAATCATCGAATCCTAACGCATTTAATACGATGTCACGAAATAGCAATAGCAATTTGCCACCTACACCTACGAGCCTTGATGCTCTAGGTAGCGTTAGCAGTGCTTCAATGGTGCCTGTAGCTAGTCCATCGCCAATTCTCTCATCAAACGGACCAATACCAGTAAGTACCCCGAATCCGCCAAGTGTCTCATCGTTGCTGCAGCCCAAAGTGGAACCATTGTCGCCAACACTTATGACCTCACCTTCGCAGACCACGACGAACGTGACGCAATCACTATCTGCTTTATCAGCATTGGGAGCTGTTCAGTCGAGTGCAGGTTCGTTAGGAAAAGGCGGCGGAAGCTCGAACTCAGCCATATCTTTACCACCAAGCCGACCTTCCTCCAGTAGCAATCTGTCTTCGCAAATGGCCGCCCTGGAGGCTGCAGCCCGTGATCGAGATGAGAATACACCATCGCCGGATATGGGTGGTGGGGCATCGCAGAAAGGTAAATTGGACTCAATCAAACAGGAGGATGATTACAAGAAGGACATGGATGACTCGGAAAGTGGGTTACAATTAGACAATTCATCCGGCGGCGGCAAGAGCGTAAACAATGAGGTGATGAAGGCTGAAATTAAGTCTGAACCGATGGATATAGATGTTGGTGGCGCTGTATCGAGCGGAATGATGGGTAATAGTATGGAAGGTACATTGGATAGTAAGGATGATGTGAAGGTGAAAGATGAACCAATGTCACCGTCGCAACAAGACACCAAGACTGGCATCAAGATGGAAGTAAAACCGGTTGTTCCTGAACCAATAGTACCAAATGCTACAGACAAAAAGAAAAAATGCCGTAAGTGTTTGATTCATATTTAACGTTGTTTTGTAGTTTAGAATCAATTTAAATCCTTATACCAACTACATGATTTTATTGATGTGTGTATCCTAAACAGTTTTCAAGCCGGAAGAATTACGTCAAGCCCTAATGCCTACGTTAGAGAAATTGCTCCAACAAGATCCAGAATCCCTGCCATTTAAATCTCCAGTGGACCCTCAAGCCTTGGGCATTCCCGATTATTTCGACATTGTTAAAAAGCCAATGGATCTGAGTACGATTCGTAACAAATTAATGACCGGACAATATTCGGATCCTTGGGAATATGTTGATGATGTGTGGCTGATGTTTGACAATGCTTGGCTATATAATCGTAAAACGTCGCGTGTCTACCGTTATTGCACAAAAGTGAGTATTTTTTGAACATTCGAAAATAAGAATTAAAAAATTGAAAGTATGAAATTTGAATAGACTTAAACTAAACGAAATTATGAAACCTTTTATTTAAAGCTTTCCGAGGTTTTTGAGCAAGAGATCGACCCGGTGATGAATATGTTAGGCTACTGCTGCGGACGCAAATACACTTTCAACCCTCAAGTTCTCTGTTGCTACGGGAAACAATTGTGTACGATTCCAAGAGATGCTAAATATTACAGTTATCAAAACAGGTACGATATTGAACATCTTTGTCAATTTATTACAGACAAATGTATTTCGTATAAATTCATTGATTGTAGTTGACTTTGAGTAGAAATTTGTTTGATTAATGCCGTTGACGAAACTGGTCGTACTATATGGTTTATGAACAGTATATTTCAATTTCACAACAATATATTTCAATTTGCTTTGAATAGTTTACGTGAAAATATTTTTAAGTTGCTTTTAAAGTCAGATGAAGTGCCGTTAGATTGTGTGGTTAAGTATTGCTACCATAGTTTGATTCGCTTGTTTCACCGTATAATACACGATCAACAATTAATACATCTATGTTTAGTAGGTATCTGTTTCTTGTGAACTGTATGCTTCTGTTTGAATGAAAATAACGGGTAATCGAATATTGAATTGTTAAATTGGAAAATATAAAATATAATAATGATTGGGAAAATTAAAAACTTGAATGCCAAAGATATGTTCTTGCTAAAGGGCTATTTCGGCATGCACACAAATATCGACGACAGTGCAATAGAGAGCCTAGGTCCTTAGTTGAATCCCTGTTCAAAAAATCACAATTAAAGCAATAACTTTTCTGTAGTTATGTTTATCGTGTTCATGGGTAGTTCTCAGTAGTTTTGAACTGGAAATTTCTTTATGCACTCGTTTTCCTAATACTATTATATAATATATTCTCATATGAAGTTTTGCGAGGGTCTCCAATTGCAAACAAGTGATGGTAAATCATGTCGGCGTTAAGCCAAGACATTGTTCAACGCATGTTTCTTCATGAAGGCTCTTAATATTGAGAAATGCCAACTGTATAAATACAATTGTAATACCAAGTTCTGGTTACATTTCCTCGTGGCGGTCGCTGCTAACGTTTTCGGAGGCGATTGTGAAGAGGAGCTAAATAGGCTAAATACTCATTTCAGTGAAAACAAAAGCTGTTTTAGAATCCATAATTGGCGTTTCGAATTGGATTGCATCAAAATACTACGCAATTGGATCATTCCAGTCAGATCAGTCGAAATATTGTTCAATCCGTTTCAAACTACAGACAGTCCTTTTAAACTTAACGTGCTGGTAATACAGTTCTCATTAATAGGGACAATTTCTCAATCGGTGAAATTATATCAATCACTTTAAGGTGATGTGTATCGCGATAAAATCACATACTGGACCCATAATCTACAGTGAAATAATGGACTTTAATCTGGAAGGTGGACAACTTTATTCAAAACTGTACACAAAAATCAATAAATGGCAATACTTGTGCCGAACTGAATTGCGAAATTCTTATTTTAAGAGATAAAACCCAATAGAATTATATCAATAATTTTAATAGTTATGCTCAAATTTTTTTGCATAATTCTATCATAAATTTAATCAAAGGACCAGTTTCGACAACAGTGTTGGAAGTAGCGTTTTTTTTACATTTCCATGATGTGTAGAGCTTTTCAATATTCTTGCACCAAAATTGATGTATAGTATATTTTTGGTACTAACTTTTTTTCATTTCTTTTCCATACGAACAATTTTAATTTGTGCTTTCGAATTTCGAATCATCAAATTTTTCAAAACAAAACCTGTATAAATCATTACAAAATTGATTGATAAAACTTCTCTCAAAAAATTGTAAATTTTTTGAATTGTATTAACCATATTGTTGTATTGTTTTATTGCTGTATTGCACATACGAAACTTGAACTAAATGGTCTATGGAATGTATTTTTAATTTCGATTACTTGCATAAATTGCTTGTGTATACTTTTGTGCGATAAAATTGAATTTAAAATGAATACGCAAAATATATGGACAATGAAATACGTACTGAAACCAAATCAAAAAATATGAACTTAAAAACAATGTAGTCTAAAAGCATATGGTGTTGTATCTGACAGATATACTTTCTGCCAAAAATGTTTTAACGAAATTCCTGGAGATACTGTGACATTGGGTGACGATCCTCTACAATCGCAAACGTAAGTATAATGTTATGATTTATGTGTCCTATTCCAAAGCGCCGACCAAGGAGTCAGTTGATTTTGAGGTTGGACGTTTGATACGGACATGATAATTTTTTGTATTGTCTATCTTGTCTAATTGAACTTAAATCTTAGGCAAATCAAGAAAGACCAATTTAAAGAAATGAAGAACGATCATCTAGAACTGGAGCCTTTTGTTGATTGTTTGGAGTGCGGGCGGAAGCAACACCAAATTTGCGTCCTTTACCTGGACACAGTATATCCGGGTGGATTCTATTGTGATAATTGTCTTAAAAAGAAAGGCATTAAACGCAAAGAAAATAAGTTTAATGCAAAACGGTTACCTACTACTAAATTGGGTATTTATATTGAGACTCGTGTGAATAACTTTTTGAAAAAGAAGGAAGCTGGTGCGGGTGAGGTACATATTCGGGTCGTTTCGAGTTCGGACAAAACGGTAGAGGTGAAGCCTGGCATGCGCAGGAGATTCACGGAGAATAAAGAATTCTCCCCTGAGTTCCCTTATCGGGCGAAGGCTCTTTTTGCTTTCGAAGAAGTAGATGGTGTTGATGTGTGCTTTTTTGGCATGCATGTACAAGAATATGGATCGGAATGTCCGCCTCCCAACACACGACGAGTGTACATTGCCTATTTGGATTCAGTGCATTTCTTCAGACCGCGGCAGTTCCGTACAGCTGTGTACCATGAGATTTTGTTAGGATATATGGACTATGTGAAGCAATTAGGCTACACAATGGCTCATATCTGGGCGTGTCCTCCTTCAGAGGGAGACGATTATATATTCCATTGCCATCCACCTGATCAGAAAATCCCAAAGCCGAAAAGGTTGCAGGAATGGTACAAGAAAATGTTGGACAAGGGGATGATTGAGCGCACAATTCAAGACTACAAGGACATTTTGAAACAAGCGATGGAAGATAAATTGTCTTCAGCCACAGAGTTGCCTTACTTCGAAGGTGATTTTTGGCCGAATGTTCTTGAAGAAAGCATCAAAGAGCTGGATCAGGAGGAAGAGGAGAAGAGAAAGCAAGCAGAGGCGGCAGAAGCAGCAGCAAATGCGGTAAGACTATACAGTTGGAAAATGGAAATTTCAAAATGATTTATTTGAACTCGCAATTAGATGTTTTCGATGAATGATGACAACGAAACGAGTTGTGATGGCAAGAAAAAGGGACAAAAGAAGGCGAAAAAATCAAATAAATCCAAAGCAGCTCAGAGAAAGAACAACAAGAAATCGAATGAACAACAAACAGGCAATGATTTGAGCGCGAAGATTTACGCGACAATGGAGAAACATAAGGAAGTGTTCTTTGTGATACGACTGCATTCAGCCCAATCAGCTGCTAGTTTAGCGGTAAGAAAGGATATTTAATAGCGTTAACATGAAGGCTAAATGTAACTTTTGATATTGTAATTTGCAGCCAATTCAAGATCCTGATCCTCCGATGAATTGCGATCTCATGGACGGCCGCGACGCATTTTTGACGATGGCACGTGATAAACACTTTGAATTCTCGTCCTTGCGACGTGCCCAGTTTAGTACACTTTGTATGTTGTACGAACTACACAACCAAGGGCAAGATAAATTCGTATACACTTGTAATAATTGTAAAACGCCAGTTGAGACTCGTTTCCACTGCACAGTCTGTGATGTAAGTACTTTCTTAAACGGCGAGTGTAGCTTACTTGCATGCCTAATTTGTTGTCTGTGTTACAGGATTTCGATTTATGTACTGTTTGTAAGGACAAAGTGGGTCATCCACATAAGATGGAGAAATTAGGTTTCGATTTAGACGATGGTTCCTCACCTGCGGATATGAAACAAGCAAATCCACAGGAAGCACGAAAGCAATCAATACAACGTTGTATCCAATCACTGGTGCATGCTTGTCAGTGCCGCGATGCAAATTGTCGATTGCCATCGTGTCAAAAGATGAAACGTGTTGTGACACACACGAAAAATTGCAAGCGAAAAACGAACGGTGGATGTCCAATTTGCAAGCAGCTTATTGCACTGTGCTGCTATCATGCTAAGCACTGTCAGGAAGCTAAGTGCCCTGTTCCGTTCTGCCCTAATATTAAACATAAACTTAAACAACAGCAGCTACAACAACGGTAAGTGTAGAATGATCGCTTAAGTGAAATTGTTCAAACGATTTTTTTTGGATAATTAATATCAATATATACTTGCGTTAGATTACAACAAGCGCAACTGCTTCGGCGTCGTATGGCTGTTATGAATACAACTCGAACTGCTGCTCCTACAGCGCCCGGATTGCCTGCTTCTGGGGTGCCAGCCTTACCAACACTTGGCTCGACACAAGGTGCAGGTGGCATGAGTCCATCAGCAGTATCATCACCTGTTTCACAAATGAGTGGTATGACGAGCCCACATCAAGCGGGTATTGGACATAAACCAGGCACTCAGACGCCACCAGCTAATGTGTTACAAGTTGTTAAGCAGGTAAGTGTTACTATTTGGACAAAATCACTTCTGCAGGAAAGATAATAAAACGCGTTTGTTTGAATCAAATAGGTGCAAGAGGAAGCAGCGCGGCAACAAGTGCCCCATGGTGGTGGCTTTGGAAAATTAACTCCGACAGGACCTCAAATGGCACCGCCTGTTATGCAACGGCAATTAATACCAAATCAACAACAACAGTCGCGTCTTCCGTTTGAGAATCCGGGTAACATACCAAATATGTTAATGGATCAATGGGGAAGGTATCCGAACAATGGAAATCAACCAGGTGGATTACGAGCTCCAATTCAAAATCAGATGATGCAACCAAATACAATGCAACAACAGGTTGGTATAGATGACTTGATTTGACAAATTATTAACGGTGGATAATTTTGGGTTTATTAATTTCTTTTTTTGTTCTTTCGACAGCAGGGCTTGGGAGGTGCAGTCGGGACATCGTCCAATCAGATCATGTGTGGAATTAGACCGAATGCACCAACACAAATCACCAATCAACTAAGTCAACAACAGATTACACAAATAATGCAAACAATCAAGAATGGCAATTCGGCGGAAACGTCGAAAATCCTTCAAGTGCTAAAATCTCAACCGTTGCTAATGGCTGCAATTATCAAGCAACGACAGCAAAGTCAAAATGCTAGCGCAGCGAATCAAAACAATCAACAGCAGCAACCACAACAGCAGCAACCGCAGCCGCAGCAGCCACATCCTCAACAACAACAAGCTGGTCATTTGCCGCATATGATGGGTCAACCCCAACAGCAGCAACAGCAAGCCCAACAAATTCTTCCAAATCAAGCGGTGCATAATCGGCTGCCAATGCAAAATGCGATGATGGGACAATGTGGTACGAATCAATTGCAACAACAGCAACAAGGCGTAAGTATCCTAGAACTTATTAGTTTGTGACAAGCAATTACTTAATAGGTCGAGCTTCGACGAAGCTTAAATATGCTTAGATTTAGGTTTATTCACGATAAAAGCTTGTTAATAACATTTCTACAAGTCAAAGTCACTTTTTTCTAAGAATCATTTAATAATTGATAAAATTTATACGTTTGTTAAAATTATTTGATGGCGTGCAAAGTTTTTGCCCACACTCAAACCCGCCAATTTTTACTTTTACAAGTAGTACGGCTCCTTGTAAGGTGCGTCTTTTTGGAGATGTCTTATTCCGACTGTTTTTGTAGTGTTATCTCTACTTTACATTAAGGATTGTTGGTTTACTTTCGAAATGGCATCACAGCGGGGGCGTTTCAAGCTTTTAACTACTAACTTTTACTTACAATTTTTACAAGCTCTTTGTGCCGTGAGATGTCTTCGAATCTCTGAATGATTAGCTACTATAAATATTACCACATCTTGTACTTTATCTCTGCAAATCGGGAACACTTCTAAATTATTCATTGTTGTCTACATAATTACTATTTACTTTGATTGACTGAGTGAATATTACAACGTGTACTGGATGTTGCGACGTGTATCCAATGATTGAGATCCAACACGAGAAGGACGCGTGACGCTATCCCAGTTTTAGTTGTTTTTCACCTTGAACCGACATGACTAGCCAGGTCAACCTTATCCAGGTTATAATATGATGCATTATGGTCCAGACGCACAATTTTGCACTTGCCTTTCAATCATCCAATGAAATGTGAATTAATTTGAAAAAAATGCCGCCCATGCCGTCAGTAGTAATTTCTATTTTTTCTGTATTTCGTTGATTATCTTGGCGAAATGTTTTTAAGCGCGTGGTTGTTATTCAATCATTTCATCTGACTAAAAATTTTGAAGATGTTGCTCTCGTTTTCAATACTCTAGCAGCTTGCACATTTCCCAAAAATGTGACTCGTAGTTCCGTACTTTATGCCCATGCCCATGCCCTTGATGCCATGCCCATGGCTATTCTCAAATACCCTACAAAATAGAAATAAAACACGATAAATAAAACTATTCAAAAGTCTAATTTGTTCCCCAATAATTGAATCTTGCAGCGGCCGCTATGCCTGCGGCACACAAATAAATTCACCACAAATAAAGTCTTTAGTATGACATTTAAAAGCTCACGATTAATTTTGAATCTTCGCTCTCGTTTATTGTTTCTGTGTCATTCACGGATCAAATTAATAAGGCGGTCACGACATTGTTTCTCTTTGTTATAAGTTATAATCGCTATAAGTTCGTCTTCAATTTAGTTTTTCAGGGGAACCGTTTGCTTTGGGAACATCGTATGAGAAATAGAGAAAGATGAATGCATAGAGAAAGTTCTATGGGGCCAGTCGCTCCTCAAAATAGCTTAATGTTCCGGACGCCCGCTAGTATCCTTCTATACCTCTAGGATTTTGAGTTATTTTTATCCCAAAATTTAGTTATGGTTTTTTCTCCACTCGTGCATGCATTCAATTGCACAAGGATGACGGTGTAAGGTGCGGGCACTCTCATTTTACTCTGCCTTTGCTAAGTTATTTGAATATCATCTTTCGGCCCCCTAGCCAATTCGCCTTCAGATTTTTTGTAGTGAAGCAAACTTTTCATCGAAACGTTATTCATTGGCAGGACGAATTTCTGCTTGGTAGGACAGGGCAGGCATTCGTTAATCGGCTTGATACAATTATAGCCAATATTTTTTTTCTCGGTTGAACTATAGTTTCACACTTTCACAGAACTCGGGACTAGTACGAATGATTTTTTTTCAGTGAAAGAAAGATCTGCTTTTTTCTTTAGATGCACCCAGCTTTTCTTCAAAGTTCGATATGTTCTGAACATTGTTAGGTTCAGATAAAAAGAATTCTCTGTATTTTGTGAAAATTAAAGCTGAATGCTTGAGTAATCTTTCTAACTATTTCAAGATTCTGCACTAGTTATAACAAGTCAATGAATACTTTTTTTGTGATTTGATGTCGGCCTACTTTTTACAGCTTTACTATCTCAAAATCCCTTTCTTCATATTTTCTGCTGGTTTGAAGTACTTCAAGTCTTTCACTTCACTTGCAAAAAAGGATAAATTCTCGCCTGTCGTAAATTGCAGAAAACTTCCAAATTCTTCAAATGTTTGTTATATGTTTCCCTATGAGTAACGTTTTCCAGTTTAACTCCCGCGACACGCACTCGGTTAGGTAATCGAATACCGCCAGAGGGTTGACAAGATCAAGTGGCATGCCCACGAGTTGGCCCAACTTCGTTGCGAATTAAGAGCCGTGGTCTCTCGGTTCTGTTTGCCGATTTCTATTCGGTAGTAGCCACTCTTCAGATCGGATGTATTTGAATCTAAGTATTTTCGAAAATGTCTTCTTACATGTGTCCCGTAATATCGCCTATTTTCAAGAGTGTCAACGGTTAGAGATCATTGTGGACTGCCGACTTTTCCGCGAAGTCTGCTCTTCCTGGTATATGTCTGCTTCTCTTCTAAGTTGATTCTGGGGGCTGGGGAAATAAAGCTTTTCATAGAGTCTGTGACTAAAGGAGATGAATTTTGATTTGTTTGCGGCCCCTATGAATTGCTTCCATGTTTCATATTTCCTTCCAGCAACACACTCTGGCATATGGCTAACTTCTCTGTGGTGATTTTTTAAAGTTTTAATTGCCTTTTAGAAAAATCCGCTACACATTGGTAGCGGCAGGCACGAAAGAAGAAAATCAAAAAAGATAAAATTTGCATGAGTCATAGTAGATTTCGTTTGGATAGCATACGGAAGCGATTAGCTTTTAATTGGCAAGTATATATCCAAAAGGGCCAAAGACGAACGTTTTCAAGAGAGGCAAATAAAAGGAGCAGTTGATGGTTGAAACGCAGATTTCAGTTCGCTGAGATGATGCGATATTGCGTAGCAAACGGCTATGCCAGTAAGCAACATGCAAATACAGCTCACCAACAGATCGGCCATGGCAGCGAGTTCCTCCTATACAACTAATCAATTATGTGCTTGCAACTGTGAAAGCAAATCAACATTGTCTTCATACTTTTGATTTTTCCCAGACTTAATTTTTGTAGTTTAAGTTCTAGTTACATTTAATTTAATTTTAGTCTGGTAAGTCTGGTACCTTCTCGATACTGTTGCTTGGTTTCTGGATCGCCCTAAAATCAAACGTTTTATCATCAGTAACAATGTTATAAGTGGCGTCGTAACTTCTATTCTCGTCAAGTTTGTTCGAATGTTCAATTTTCAGCAATTGTATCGTCTGTCGAGCATAAAAACTTCTTAAAATTCACACGTTCGTTTGATATACGGGAAATTGGTGTTTCTGACCTGTACTATTCCATTTCTATAAAGTTCAGTGAATGTTATGGTTGCGGTTTGTTAATCTTAGCCCATTTCTTCTTTGCAATTGTCTGTGATTATGGATTTCGATTGTCTGATAAGAGATAATCAATTATCGCGACAATTATGGAGCATCAATCAAATCGTTTCGGTATATAAAAGATATACTTCCTTGAATCAAAAATTAATATTTATTCTTTGGTTGATGCTTGTTCTTGTACCAATGATAAATGGTACAAGAAAAATGTCACGATATCCCGATGATACGCGTGTTATACAAAATAAACGATAATAAACAATTAATTCAAAATATCATTAACCTGACAGCACTAGAAGTGGCTGAAAAATTCGTTTTACTTGGAACGCTGTGTTTTCTGTATAACTAGAGTTTTTATAAATAATTATAGCTGCGTTATGCTTATGAGTTTGCAGGAGCGGAGCATTCTACGAAGATATGTTCATCTTGCGTTTATGTTATATTTATGATAGGAACTGGTTGGAAAGCAAATAAACTAGTATAAGTTTGTTATCAGCTTTTTGTTAATATTTTCCCCACAAATAAAATTAAATTAATAACTGCTGTTTGTATTTTGATCCTTGTAGGATTGCATGTCTTTTGTTCATATCCTTATAGAGCTTTGTGTTATTATTTTACAATTTATAAAATTTTAAACAGATTTCACCCATCTTTCTAATCAAAGGAAGACCAATGGACTGAAATAAGCATTCTCCTAGTGTCTTCTGTTTTCCATCGTTCGAATTGAACACAACCTTGGTAGTTTTGGGATACACTTTACGAGGAGATGTGCTACATTCAAGAAGCGATTCGATAAACTCGAACTACAGATGATTGTCATTTCTGCTGGTTGTATTTCGTTTCATATTGTCATCCGCTCTGTACGATTTTTTGTGGAATTTTAATCAAAGTAATCAATTTATCAAAAAGCAAAATATTCCCTTCCCAACGTACTAACAAATTAAAGACAATGCTCTTTTATTTGTTAAGTAGGGTCGGTAGAAAAAGTATTAACGTTGCCTTTGATTCTGAATGTCATAATATCAACACATTATAAGAAAATTTACAGGAGTAAAAAAGGAGTTTTCGAATGCCGCTATTTAGTTCTGCATATACACTTTCAAAAAATGTTTCGTTTGCCATTGTTTGATTCTAATTACCTCCAACGGCAGTGACGTTCAACGTCAATGACTGTCAGAAAGGGAAACTTATGAATGAGAATAATTTAATACTTTTAAATCTCGAAGAAATGCATAAAAATCATCAAAACACAAGCCCTCATGTAAAGTTAATGGTAGCATTAGTGGCTTTAAAATCACAAAACTGTAGTTAGCGTCAATTTCATTTGTATCACAACCATAAAGAATCCTGCGAAGTTTACATCAGCAATCATGTCAAATAACCATTAAGATTTAGCTAAAGCAAAAGAGCTACGCACTTTGAAAAAAACTATATTTAAATTGGCGTTACGTAAAACCGTTGCAAAATAAAATATTTCGAGCTATGCAATATGTTTTTTTTTTAACATGAAATTAAACAAATGTGAGCTGTCTCCCTTCGTTTATTTCACTTATTCCAATTATTTTCAACTTAGTCGAGTGAAATGCAAATATCAAATACATCAAGTACTGTTATTGTGTAACCATTTGAATTTCTATATTGATAAATTGCAGGTCGGACAAAATCAATGGTACAAACAGACCATGTACCGTCAAATGCCAATGGCCTATCCTGCGCCGCCCTACTCGCAGCGCACCCGTGGACCGCAAATGAGTGGCTTCCAGGGCTCATTTCAGACTGAACAACAATATGCTGCCTTGCAACAAGGCCTAAAGGCCAACAATCCCCAACAAGGCGGTGTGGTGATGTCATCACAACAATTGCTGCAAGGACAACAAGGTCAAAATGTAATGGGACCGCCGACGCCACATTCCATGCAACAACAGCTGATGCAGTCGGTGCGATCGCCGCCGCCTATACGTAGTCCGCAACCAACACCATCGCCACGATCTGCTCCTTCACCACGTGCCCAGCCTTCAGCATCACCTCGAGCGCAACCATCACCTCACCACCTGCCCAGTCATTCGCCTGCGCCGCAACCGGGCGGTCCCGACCTGCATAATCATATGCATCCCCACCAATCTCCAATTCCGGGTGGTCCCGGTGATACGGTAGGTCCGGGCGGTGATGCGCAACCAATGACCGCTCAAGATCAACTATCGAAATTCGTTGAACAATTGTAGTAGTAGTGAAACCATGTATGATCCTGATTTCAGTAATTATAATAACAATTACGTTTTATGTTAATAAAATAATATTAATGTAGTTTATAGAATTAGCGAAGTGGGAAGTCGAGGCGATAGAAAGTAATATGAAGAAGCAAATTTTGTACATATAACTATTAAAAGTTAGTTACTAATAATTACAATTAAACAAATTAACGCGTCTAGTTGCATAAGCTAAACCAAAATGATAAAAAACCACAGCAAATTCATTTAAATCAAATTTCGTTTTAAGACTTTACGATATGATTGATTAAATAAACAACAAAAAGAAAAAAACATTAAAAAATATCACTCTTGTTATTACATGAATATAATTTGAATTACCTTTTTTTTGTATTTGATAGATATGATCGTTAGACGTACACTTACATTTAAGCACAAGTTGCTAGTGACTTGTTCCTTTCTTTTGTCCTGAGCTTTTTTGTCACATATGTATAAGTATGGTCGGTCAGCTCTCGGATGATCGCTAATCATCGATCACCCGACGTTCGCCACTTTGAAGCTGAGAACTGTATACAAAAGTAAAACGTAGGCATAAATCCGTTTAGATTAAATAAGCGAAAGGAAGAAAACTCGAGAGAATTGAGGATCATCGTCTTTGCAAGCTAAAAATCACTACCCCTTTCTATGTAAGAGTTTTTCATTTATGATAAGTAATAAAAGGATAAAGTAAGCAAAAAAGAAACAAAAAACGGCCGTGTTATAATAGTAATAAATGCAAATAATATAAAATGTGTAAAGAAATTGTGAGTTGTGTAAAATTGTGTACTCTAGGGCAGAAGCCCATAAGCTATAAGTTGAATGTCGATTTAGGTATTTAATTAATATTATTACAAATAATAATTATAAAATTATCGATTACCATTGTTTGTTGTACGAGGCGAATCGTTAGAGCGAACCAGAACGGAGATCAAGCAGAAGAACAGTGCGTTTGGAGTATTAGGAGAATAGGCAAAATGACAAACTTCTACTATTATAACAAAATAATACTAACTAAAAGCAAGCATACAAAACAAAAAATACACACACCCAAGTATTTATTTCTCGAATTTCTTGTTCCCTTTGAAATTGTGCTTAAATTATTTGTTTCATGTTTGGTCCCTTTATCGACTGCTAACTAACTACTGATCAACAGAGGGCTAAAGGATGTGAGAATGTGTAAATGAATTAGGCAAAATTACATGTTTAAGTAACCTAGTATCGAAATTAAATGAGAGGCGGCGTGGATAATAGGGAAACAGCTAAAACAAGATTAGATTCTCACTGGACGTCTTGCGCCTTCGATTTCAGTGGGCAAAGACGAGGCCTCGTCATTCTTTGATATTTTTCTATGAATTTTAATCGCGTGTGTAAATGCATTTTGCTAAGTGTTTTTCTTTCTGTTCGACTCATAAACATATAAAACTGAATCTACACGAAGAGGGTAAAGGTGGAGGAAGAGGACGGAAAATGGGTGTGACCTTGCGATGCTAAAGAGTTGAAGAAAAATAAAACTAAAATATGAAATTAATTTTTCTTTCATTCTGTAGTTATGTGTTTCTACTATACTTTATTTCTTCCTTGCATCATGCTTACATTAATTGTTATTAGAATAAATTGTCGTGATACTGCTTATCCAAACTGTAGACTTAAGCCTTAACTTTATTTTGTTCTATTTTTAGTTGTTTTTTTTTTTAAACTGTAATTTTATGAGCAACAAAACGATAAAAGATAAATATACGAGAGCACAGAAAATAATAATGAAATTAATAATGGATTCTCTTATGCAAAATGCAGAAAATAATTGATTTTCATTAACTTGTTTCTATTTTATTGTAAAAATATAAGAGAATGATTGTATTTATAGGCAGTTATACTGTGAAATACTAAATGAACCTTTGATTTTCGCTCGCTCGTTAATTGTAGAATGAGAGAAAAATAGTGTTAGAGCAAAAGATAATTTCTACGAAAAGAAACTTGTATTTTTTACCGACGACAAGTATGAAATCGTAATTTTAAATAAATGAATTAATAAAAATAAATAAATATCACTTAAATAGAAAAAAGGAGAATACGATTTTTGCTATTCAGATGCAAATGCAAGTTTACAAATAAATTCTAAAAAAAAAAAAAACAGAAATATGAAAATGAAAATAAAAGAAAAAATTATGAATGCTGAGTACTACCCCAGTAGAAATCTTCCATTAAACACAATTACTGTTCTGTTTATGATATAACTACATCCTAGTTTAGTAGTTTATCTTTTGATCTTTAAGCCTAAATGTATTTTTCTTATTCTTATTTTTTATTAGACAGATAAATGCTAAAAATATATTTCCAGAGATGATAAACATGTTTGTAAGTAGTGTATTTTTCTCTTCTTTATTTGCTAGTTTTAAGTAAATCTATTATTTTGTAAAGCAATTGATTACATACATTATATTATTATATGAAATATATACACTTTTGTTTTACTACCCTTTACTTTGTTTAAGTGTTTATCCTTTACTTTGTTTGTTTTACTTTGGGAACTACCCATTCCCATTGATATTTGTTGGTTCCCTTCTTTCTTTATTTTCCACTGGATTCTCGTTTTACTTAAACAATTTGTAAAATGAAAACGAACTTCCGATATTGGGTGTTTAGGCAAAAGATCGATTGGTACACAGTAATAATGAGAGTTAAAACGGAGAGAGTAATAGAAATGCATTTGAATTTGCATGAAATATTTCTAAAACAAGTAAACCGATCATCAACACGCGAACGAGAAAAGTCATTTAAGATATAAAGTTTATATTATTACATAGAAACAAATTAACAGACACACACGTATATAATACTTAAGGCGTTCTTACTGCGTACACATATATGTTGTTTTATGCAATTATAGTAAAAAGAAGAAAAGAATAATGAAAATATCGTTTCGTTTATGATTCTTTAATCCGATATTTCTTGTGTGTATTTACATTTAGACGCGATGCGGTTTAGAGCAGACGAAACATGTTTTCTGCTGAGTGTCTCATTTCTTAGCTGGGTTTCTCTTGGCTCTCATTTTATTTAAATTTTTACAATGCATTACCGACTATACTGTATGTGTATATATAATATATAAACAAAGAGAAATCTACAAGAGAATGAGTTTATGTTTTCATATCTTTTAAGAAGAAGTAAAAATGAATAAGAAAATTAGACAAAAAAAAATGATTATGCGTAAAGATTCAAAGAAAAGCAAGATTTCAAAAGTATAAAGAATTATAAGAAAACAATTATTATATATTTAGTGTATATATATTGATAATTTTATTGAAGTAAAGAGAAATAAGATGAAAACTTATTAAGTATGGAATTTTCATTATAGTGAAGTGTGAAAGTAGGTTAGAGAACTGATTTAAATTAATGCCAATCAATCGACCATGCGAGTGTTCCTTTAAACATCAGCAGGCAAATTTTCTCATCTCTTTCAATTGTACCTGACAGCTCTAAAGTTACTTTTTCTATTTACCCGTGGTTTTCCATAAAATCACAAGATTGCATCGTTCACCACATTTTAAATATTTATTTCAAAAATGTCTGGTAAGCATGGTTAGTAGTCGGTCGAGATTTCACCTTTTCGTGAGTGAAAACACTTTGTTTTTCTCAGGATAATTTTTGGCTCACGTTATTTATAAGTCTAAGGGCCCTCCGGCATCGATAACATAGTGTTGACACATTCTCTGTGGTTACAATGGTAATAATGGCGTAATTACAAATACGCGTTACATATCGCAACTTTTCACTGTCTAACCAAGACTATTTCTATTGAAGGGATGAAGTAACTCTGTTAAGTCGCGACTTGTTCAATCGCGCCCTTTTTCGATCGCGCCCTTTTTCGATCGCGCCCTTTTTCGATCGCGCCCTTTTCCAATCGCGCCCTTTTCCAATCGCGCCCTTTTCCAATCGCGCCATTTTTGGTTCTTTCAGTAACAGCCGTCAACTGTCATCCTTCTATTCTCTCTCTCGTTGTTCAACCTTTGAAACAACAAAATAATTATCACAGACGCCGCCAAAAATCGGTTTGGCACAGGCATCGCCTATACAGAAATATTACACGGTACAGGAAACTCATATAGTCTCAATAACTCCATCTCTGTCCTAAATGCTGAAATCACTGCCATTCACACAACCCTATTGGAAACAAACTTCCTTCCAAACTCTAGGTGTACAGTCTTCACTGACTCCAAAAATGCTCTTACAAACCTAAATTTCAATAAAAATAACAAAAGAATAATTCAGGATATATGGGAACAAATCAATAAACACAATGAGGTCTTTTTTACTTTTATATGGGCTCCAGGGCACAGGGACATAGAGCTACTCCAAAAAACTGACTCACTAGCCAAAGAAGGCATACTAAAAACAAATCCCGTACACACCTACAAGGACCTGGATGATGTCCTTAATGAAATACATGAAATAATATATGACAAGTGGTTAGAAAATACAGATAATATACTAAAAAATTTCAAACCTAGCCCATGGAGCAAAGCCCCGCATCTAAGACACCTCACCAAACCCTGGTTCCACAGCAAAAACATAAACCCCATAGTTATAAAATCAATAAATAGATCTATGGTAAACCGAACATACAACAGGGAAAGGCTATTTAAGATTAAAAAAGCGCCCTCGGAGGAATGCCATCACTGCAATGAGACAGATACACCGAGCCACAAAACTTTCAGATGCACCAGGTATGAAGCTTTCAGAGCCAATTTCAATTTCTTTACTAAATATAATAACATAGAAAATTTATTATGCAAAAACGATGAGCTATTGCTAGAACAACTATGCAGCTTCCTTGATTCCACAAATATCATCCTTTAAATACAAAGTCCGTATAAACCTAGGAAACTCCTCATTAACCACTCCCACCTTACCTAATTTCCTACCCCCCGTGTTCCAACGGGTAAAATATCACAATAAATAAGCGAAAACGCTGGCCAGTGCCTAGAGAGCCAGGGCCAATTTTTGGTTTTTCGGCTCTGCCAAAAACGGAAGGAAAAAACAAAAAAAAAGTTCAACCTTTGAAGGAAAAACATCGCGTGTCCATAGTGATCTCCAACCGTGTTTTCTGATAGTTACGGGAATCCCCGAAATTGCACTTCTTACTTGACATTCAGATTCTCAGTTTAATCGTGCAACTGTTTTTCTATTCGCTTTTCGTGCGAATAACTCGAGGAAAGTCTATTGCCGACCACGAAATCAATGTTCCAGAATCTCGAAACGGCTACAGAAGTCGACTCATCCTCATTCCCCATCTTCCGCCTTTCCTCACCATCCTCCGCCGACTCTCCGTGGACGCCGCCATTCCGACAATTAGCAACAGGTAAGTTATTTTCATTCTTTGAATTGTACTTTTTCATTGTATTTTTTGTGGTGACGCGTCGTCTTACCGCCACACGCGTCAAACTCTTCTTTTTAAAATTACACTGTTCACACGTAAGTTGATGGTGCTAGGATCCACTTAACAGACAACTGTTCGCTCCGCAAGATATTGAGCTAACAAGCGAATTATCCTGGGATTCACCTCCCTTCATTGCATACTGGGCCAGTATGCAGGTATTTTCAAAGATCTTTTTAATACAAAGAAATGCACCTAGTGTTATGTCTTTAAAATTCATCAGGTTCGAACGTTCGAGCTAATGAAACAAATCATACAAAGCGGTGTTTCATGATTTTACTCCTTTGCATGCGTGTTGACACGGATGAAGCGTGGTTTTTATTAATTTTGATAAAATCATGGGGTTTGACTTTTCCAATCGTTTTGATAATGTGCTTTATGTTAAATAAATTTACATTCGTAGACTCTTTTGATATAAATATCGCCATCGTATACCTCCATATATTCGGCAAAATACGGTAAAGGCAAATTTTGTTCCTTCTGAATAATGGCTGTAGAGATCTGGTCCTTATCTCTTAGTAATTTGAAGGACGGTATTATCGTGAGTCATGTAGTTATAAGGTAACAGGTACGCTTGGATTGTCCTGAGTACAGCAAACACAACATTAATACCCAGGCGGTGCTGGTTAAATCTGGTTACGGAATGATATAATCTGCATGATGAGTATTCAATCGATCGGTCTGGGCTTTCTTCAGAAAAAACGAATGTTTGGTCTCTAGAATCGCAGCGAACCAGAACAGTGTACCCTGTGTAACCTTTGATATTAGAAAAAATGTCAGTTGCCTTAAAACCTTGCTTTGCAACGCTAAGCTCTTTCGGGAAGTACTTTTCATTCTGCTTTATTTCGTTTATATATATTCAAGGAGATTCCACCTGGCGAAACTCCTTTCAGACAAATTACCTTCTTTTGCCATCAATCAAAAGGTTTAAATTGGACGACTGGGCCAGCTTCTATGTATCAATCCAAATATCCCTTTGAATGAAATAGTGGTCATACACGTATAGTATTCAGCTCCATAATATTTTTCGTTATAAACGAAGGGAGTCATTCGAGAGGACAGATCCACGAATGTGTTTGGGCGTAAAGCATGCGGAAATCAAAATTTTTTTGTACTCAAGTCCGAATCGTTGGGATCAGATGGTGGCAACAGGCCACCATCATTTACAACATTATTTAAAGCTCTTTCGATATTGATCAAGGACAAAAATACTTATTTAATGGCAAGGTTAATCTATTCCGCTCATCATGCAAAAGTGATAATGGTACGCATGTTGGGATGAGAATGTTTTATTTTCACTGCTTTTTTTAGATATCCATCCAGTAGTTATTCGAGAGTCCCCAATATAAAAGAAGGAAAGAGAAAGATATTTGAGACGTACTTCCAATCTAAAGTAATAATCGCTTTTCAAATGGGTATCCTTTTTCCTAAGCATGGATGGAAAACATTGTTAGTTCAGAGATGGAAGACGGTGGCAACTGCCCATAGTCAAGCAATCTCAGTGTCAGGTATGATAACTTCTGTAGCTACTAGAGTCACTTTGAAAGAAGAATGGATCACCACCTTAATAAACCTTGTCAAGCAACATTCAAAATCACAGGTATTAGTTTCTGGTTAAAACCCACGCAGCCACCATTCTAAGGAGTGATTACAGGAATAACAATTGTTCACATCTTGTATAATTGTACAGTGTGAGTGATAAGGAAAGTAGCAAATAAAATCAACTTGAATGTAAAATATTTTCAATTAAAGTATATATAGAGTTTTTTCATATTGAGCTGTAAGTTGGCAACACTTTACAATGCTACGTATTGTGTGACAGCTTTTATGCGCTTTATAGCTAAGTTTGGTTTGCCATTTTATCATGAATAGGTTGACGCCTAAGCAACATCAGCGAATTGTGTAGATTTATTGCGAAAAAATGGTTCTGTTCGAGAAACTCATCGCGCACTCCGCCAATTTTATGGCCGACATAATCTACCGTCGGAACAATTAATTCGATCTACCATGGATCGTTACCGCATCACGTTGACTCTTACTGATAATATACATCTATCCAGATATCGTACAGTGCGAAATGAAGAACTCTGGTTTCAACAGGATGGCGTAGCCTGCCTGACAGTTCGTGTAACAATCGACTTAAGGCCGAAATACAATACTGCGAGACGGCGATGCGAGAGCACGACGAGAGTCTCGCAGCAAATGTCAACCCGTTTTCGTAACATGCGTTTGTATACGACATCGTACAATGATTGCGATGCGTTGATGCGAGACGAGAAATATTCGGAAAAACGAAAATTCCTCGCAACGAGGTTCGTGACGTTTATCAGATGCTCTATGGCGCGTAAATGAAATTTGAAATTCAAACGCCTTAATTACTTTTTAAGTACGAGGGTTATTCGGAACGAATTTTGAATGAAAATTTCGTGCATCCTTGTTTAGGCTATTATTCGCCAAACGAAGCAAAATTCCAAATTCAAATTTTTAAAAAATCAAAGTCAATTTTAATCAAATTTCATTTGAAACGTCACCAATTTGACATTTGTCATATGATATTCTTCCTCGCATCGCGTGCATTGTAAATTGAATGCGTTGCGCGACGACGAGTGAGAATTGCATCGCGTTCTCGTATCGCCGTCAGGCAGTATTGTATCTAGGCCTTTATGTAAGAAGCATTTGATGAGCGCATAATTTTTTCGTTTTGAACTTGTGAACTGGACTGGAAGAGCTTGTAATTTAGCACCGCTGGACTATTTCTTGTCAGGATACGTGAAATCATTCGTCTACGTCGACAAACCCAAGACGCTTAACAATTTGGCAGACAACGTTCGCCGCGTTATTGGCAAGATACGGCCCCAATTATAGGTTAGAATATACGGAAAATTGACTTCCCAGCAGACAAAACGAATCGCCGTCGACACGAATTTGTATCGCTGTGTCAGAAAATGAGTTCGCCGGTGAATCCACTAGCGATCTGAATTCGAATCGCCTGCGAACAATATGTCACCTCGCAGACGAATCGCCATGGCGAACCGTTTGCGATTTATTAGTGAACTGCCCCGGCGATGTGTTTATAATCTGACGTGGCGATTTGTTTTCGATGTGCCGCAGTACTTCAGATCGCTGTTGGAATTATTCGAAATGGCGATACAAATTCACATCATTGGCAATCGTTTTGATTGCTGTATGTTCTGAAATAAAAGGTTTCCAGGTTATTTCCTGAAAGTGTTAATAATGCCTGAAAAACCCATTAAATAAAAAAATATTCAGAAAAATTAAAAAAACTGACTTGTAAATGACCCCGAACCGATTAAATAAATTTTGCGAATCAGTTTCTCCGTTTTGTAACTTTGTTTGTAACAAGTTAAAAATCAATCGTAAGTAAATTTTGGGAAAACAAATTTGGCATCGATTCTTTAAAATTAGTTTTATCATGTTTAGGGCATTTAAAGACGGTTTTGGTTTTAAATTAAAGTCGCATTTAAAGTCGGTTGTGGGATTTAAGTCTGATAGGATATTTATGTTGTTGAATTTAAACGATATTTATGTAGGATATTTATGTTGTTGAATTTAAACGTAATATAATGTGATGTGATAAATGGGAGTGCTATTTAAACTGCGTTATTCCCTTGGAATGTCTTAAATGCAGTGCCCTAAAAATTTTAACACTTCATTCAGTGCCGAATTATTTACTAAATATTTTGTAGTTCGCTCTGCCAATTCGGAAACAATATTATTTTTAATTCTACTATCGACATTACTTTGAACGATAAAAATGTAAGTTGAAGGGACTGAAATATATATTATTCAGTCCCTACAACTTATATTTTTCAAAACTTATAAATATATGAAACGTTATCGTACGTAATGTTGGCATAACTATTACGAAATGTCGAATCGGAAGGAGTGGTCCTGAAGTCAATCGTCAAATGATTCATAATATTTCAAGCTTCTTTTTGAACTGTTTTTCGCGACATTTTCATCAATACGAACTGGCTTCCGTGGTGAAACTGTACCAGAACTAAATAAGAAACATTTTTGATTTGAACACATTTTAGAGAAAAATAATTGATTATATATAATTATTATCGTCTCGAGCTTTCATAAGTAATAGATTAGATTATTATTTTTTTAAAAAGGAATCTATAAGATTTCTTACAGACTCCACGTTAACAAAATAGGAATACAAACAGGCTGTAAAGTAAGTCTTTTCTTCATGAATGAAATTAAATAGTAGAATTAATTCTGTTTATATAAAGTTAGAGAAAATCTGTAAACCATCGAAACATGGAGAATACAATCAAGCTTATGTAAAAAATTCATATCTTACACGTCTTAATAAAAACAGGAAAATGAAAACTGACGAGCCCTAAAAATCTGCAGTTTATCAATAAAATTGGGAGACAGTAAAGTTCGGATAATTGCAATATGCATAAACGCAAAACTCACTGAAATTTACAGAAAATTCAAGCACAGCATATTTAGGAGTTCATAAAAATGATTTACAATATTCTACTAGTTTGGCGACCTGCCTATCCGTCAGTGCGGCAGTCTGTCCACTCATTTCTCTTGTTTTCTCAGGAGCTGCGGATACTCCAATCTTGAAATACTGTAAACGAGACAAAAGAGATGACTTTTTCTAAGTAGGGTATAAATCAGTCCAGTACACAGCCCAACGTTTCTGTCAGAGGGAATTTGATGATATGTAGTTCACCAATGGAAAGCGTCAAGGTGACGTCACTTTAAACGGTCGCCATTTTCTTGCGGTGCTGCCAATATTAGTGAATGTATGAGATCTCAATGATATATATGTCACACAACAAAACCAGCTGTAATGTTTATTATTAATTTATTCAGTATCCTAATCAGTATAACAGCTGTTCCTTTTCTTGTCCAATGTACACTTCACTACATGCACCTACAGTAGAACATCGAGAATCCATGTATCCATATTGTGATTGATTTTACATTCATTTTTATTTTCATACATTCAACATATTTTGCATGATGTTGTTGATATGTTGATATCGGATTATATAAAAAAATATTTATTTATTTGAATGAAATTCACTTAGGATCACACTATCTAAAATGTTATGCCACAAGATAAAAAAACACTTAACTAACCAATTTGCTGTAAAATATTGTTAAAAAGGGGGACAAATCTTCGATATTTAAAAAGTATATTGTTTGTAATTTACCTGGCGTTCCGAAAGTTGGTCGAGAATCCGTGAATAGCGAAATGCTCATAACTGTTCGGAATTTAAAGAGTGGTAAACTACCACTCTTTCGAAACATTAAACTAAATTGTTTGTTTTAAACACATCACACAATTAACAAATAACTCGCGCAGTCAGAAAACAAATCAAGAAGCCGAAAGGGATAAACCCTGCTTGCATATAAAACTAATCAAAAAGAACGCACAAATGATTACTTTTGATCGCGTAACTTACCTATTGTGAAAATGCTGTACATGGTAATGCGTGATCGAGAAAATAATCGCAAATTTCGCGATGCAAATTAGTAATTTGAAACGAGAGTATGACTCCGAAAACGGATAACCAAAAATGTCACTCAGAACTGACAAACAAATAATGTCACTTAGAAGACTGACAAGAGCAAACTGATCAACAACTCATAAACATAAAATTGGATGCAGAAAATAGGAAAAAGAAATGTTTTCTTGTTCGCTCTGTCCAGAGCTTTACGTGCCGCATATGCTATTTTCCGACTTTTGTTCGTTCTGGCGAAGAATAGGCGATTCGAATTTAGTTCGCCTAAGCGAAATTCCGACAAAATGTTTGCTGGACTTCATCATCTTTCCAATAAAACTAATTTCATAGCAATCAAAACATTTTTTTTGTATTACATTTCATTTTAAAATTTTATACTTCTGAAAAACACCCTGTACTACATTAATATCGAAAAATTATTCGGGAAAAACTCTTTAGCTACGTCATATACAATCGACCCTGAACTGGTCTTCGTACCACATTTTTTTTATTGAACCATTTAGAAACGTATTGTTTTCGTTATCAATCCACATAATTGTACTATCAATCGTTTCATAATATAAAATCTTTCCCAACTGGCACACTTACAACGTAGTGGGTCGTTGACTCTGATTATTTTACGGCGAATGATTAAGCGTAATGTAAACGATGTTTAAGATTGTAAGAAGCTTTCATCTATATATAAACGGAAAACACAGGTAAACAGGATCAGTTTTCCTGTGTTCACTAACAGATTGATATGTATAGATCTCCCCTATCAACAAAATGGCACGTTGGTTGTTTGATTTGTTGCTAAAGTTTAGTTTCCTGGCTTGCATTCGAGGAATTGCATTGAGGCAAACGAATTTGTTAAGTGTGAACGAGGATGTGTCAATAATATCGTGTCGTGATCAGTTTAAAAGCCTTCTGAATTCTTCGGAGCATCGTGAAAGTTGGGCCCGCAGAGGTAAATTTATGAAATCATTTGGTATGACATTATTGAAATTTGACTGCGTTTCATTAAACGAGTATTCCATGTTAACACTGTTTTTAATAACATATTAGCTGAGAATAATTTTTGCATAAGAATCATTGTACACCTCTATTCGGTACTCAAAAACATATCTGTTATGCTTATCACAGTTTGCATCACATTGTAGATAGTTATGAAAAGCTTTTGGATACTTATGAAGAGTTTGATGGTATTGTGTAGTCTCCTCTGGTAGAAATCAACAAGTAGTTGGGGCATACTCTTGGAATAGAGCGTATTATCTAACGATTAACAAATAGTGATGCTTATCTCCAAACTAGGTCAATAAAGACCATCAGTAAATTTTCGACGAACTAAGCCTATAATAAAATTTGACTTATCAAAACTATAAAAAATCCAGCAGATATCGTTTGAGAAGATGCTAGAACCATTGGATTGCATTTGACATGTTCATAGTCTTCAGTTGTTGATAATCTTTTGAAAGCCTACTGAATTTCTAGTCTAAACCCTTCCAGCTTATGCAGAAGCTCAGCAGAAGAAGACCTGGTAATTTTGTCGGCCAACTGAATCTCGTTGAATCCTGCAGCGTTCATGGTTTTCGTATAGTAAATTCAAACATTTCTCTAAATGTTTGTAAAATATTGGTCGGGGTCCATATTTCTGGAAAAAAATTATATCTTGGAGGAATGTTGACACTTCAACATCTCATAAGAATCTGTATAAATTTCATGTTTTCATCGTCTATCACATTGGTTGATATAATATAAGGACCGAAAAGATAGATAAGCTCCAGTCAATCTTGGATAGGAGCAATTGAGAATCGACGCTGCAAAGTGACCTCTTTCTATTGATGCGTACTTTCCTGATATCAGAAACGAACGATATCAAAAATTCGTTATTCATGAATTGATCTGTCCATAAAATTGATTATATGATTATAACGCTCGAACAGAGATCGAAAGTCCAGCCGAGTTCTAAACTCTCAATAAGTCATTCCATGTCGACAGTGTTTTGGACCTACATTCCCTTTCTCCTTATTATCTCTCGATGCTTCTAACCGTTTCGGTCTGTCGACCGTGTCCTTCAATAAGTAAATCCATCTGTCAATCGAGTCAACTGTCAATTCAGCGAGAACAATGCTTCCCCACTTTCCTTCGTCTGTAAGCTTTGCCTATGAATTCGTCGCAAGGTATTCAGTTAGGTAACCAATTCATTGTAATGTCCAGAGTTTTAAAATCTCGAAAATCTATGGTTCGTCAAAAGTTCGTACAGTTCGTGGTTCTACCTTATTTGCCATTGATCTTTTTGGTTTTCCGCTTCCATTAGATGACTCAGCACTCGCTTTTACATTTGTGTTTGTTTGTGGATATTTGCGTCAGGTTTTAAACCACATAACCGAAGACTAACACAGGCCTTAGAACCGCTTTGTATATTTGTGTGCCTCTAAACATTGTATCATGTATGAGCAATAAATTCAATTGAAAGCTAAATACTGTGCCTGTGTGTTGATAAAATTGCCTGATACAAGTTTACCGATGCATTTTATTCTATCTTTATTAACGGTTGTCCTCAGTTTTTAAAGGCTTGACCTCTCTCGGAAAGTGGTGATAAAATACAAATTGTTTGCTCATGTCATCAAGGTTACGCCACTTTTTCGACTGTGCCATACAGCTTATTTCGATCACATATAAAAAACTTGAACTGCCAATAAACCCTAAACTGAACAAAATATTAAAAAATAATATAAACACAGATAGTTAGTGTAATGTTTATAATTATCATTTGTCCATTTTATTTTAATTCATATATTTTTTTAAATTATTTCTAAACAATCAAAAATGGAAAAAGGTAACTTAAAACAATGCCACTGCTTTCTTCGACCAGTTCACAAATTCATTATTATTATTCATATTCAAGGAATAAAAAAATTATTTAGTATTATTTAATACGACCACGCTTCTGGTCAGCAAACTTTTTTAGTGTCTTAGACATCGAATCGACCAGTTTTTGTGTAATTTCTTGGGTAATTATAGACCATTGTTCACGAAAAGCAGATTTGATGTTATTTTTACTCGATATTTACAGGTTTCGAATATTGGTATCCAAAATGACCCACACATTTTCAATGACGCTCTAGTCGGGCGACTGTGCCGGTGGTTGGATAATATGCGGACAGTTCTAAATCACTCATGTTTTGTACAATATACGATTTATCTTTCGGGTCGTTAACTTGGCAGAATCAGATGTCATCACGAAACTCAGGTTTTATGAACTTTCAAGCAAGTTTGATTTCAAAATTTGAAGATATTGCAACTTATCCATTGTTGTCTCAATGAATTGAAACTTTCTAACTTCCATTGCAGACAAACTTTAACTTTGCGGCTTTCAATTTTTTTACTTGTAGCTTTGTGTTAGGCGTACGCCAAACATGTCTGGCACTGCCAGAGCTAAAAATAATAAATTCGGATTCGTCGGCGAATATAACCGTATTCCAAAATTCAGAATGCTTGATCAAATGTTGGTGCTAATGAGCTGCTTCTTGCGTGGTATACTTCCGTTGAAACCATGCTGTCGCAGCAAACAGCGAATAGTTTACGGATTGCATGACTTACCAATCTTAGCTTCCTCTTGTGTATTTTTCGAGCTGGTAATCACGGATTTCTCTTGGACAATGTGGCGCTCATCAGTCGTGTTGAAAATCTTGTTGGGTGCCTTTCTACCCTTTTCGTGCGTCGTATTTTCGTGAATGAATCTGTTTATGATGACCTGCACTCTACCACCACTCATTCCAACCATCTAACCAATTTTGCTTTTTGTTTTGATAGCCATTTTGAAAGTGATTGAGAACAACTTTCCTGTTGATTTGTCGTATGTCGTCCTATTTCTTGAAACTTACGTTTCTGTACGATGTTCTTGGGAAAACCAGCAAGACTATCCATGATCACGTTACAATTAAAATGATTAACAGATTAATGATTACACAGACTAAGAAAAAACAGTTGCTTGTTTGCTTTTGTTTTCAAGCTATTAAAGTCTTCAGGATCTTGATGAAAGAAGAATTTACTAGCTCTTGATGATAGAACTACACATTGACACGGCAGCCAGTAATCCAGTTTTCCCATGGCTGGATAATACAAAGATTTGATAATTTGTTTCAGGCAATCAAACGACATTTCATATTGGACTAGTCCTGACGCGTGATGAGGGCTTGGCGAAAAAGTTTGTCGCCATGCGGCGCTCGCGTCACAACACAGATTGGGGCTGCCAATTTGCAATATTACCTTATAAGTCAATGGGGGTTAGTTGTGGAATTTTCTGTAGAACTCGTACATGTCTACTTCAGATGCATATAACCGTTTAAATCACCCTGTATATTGTGCGTGTGGTTGATTTTCCTTGTCTAATGAGTCCCTGCAGTTATCGTCAAATCATTTCTTTGTTAACTGTTCATTGTTTTGATCGGCTACAGTGTTCAGTGCCTCCTTTATGTCTGAGTCCCATCACCGTTTTCAGTCCAGTCTCGGTCTTTACTTTTCTATAAGTGCAGATTAGCTTTTTTCGAATTGATTTAAAGCACGTTTTCGCAATTCAATAGGTCCTGAGATACCATAAAATAACTATCTTATCTTGAACTCAGTTTTGTATACTCTTATCTCATTCAATGCAGTTGAAATAAATTAGTGGAAGCTTATTTCAAGCATTCACACTTGACGCCAAATTGTTCTTGTATCGATAATATATTTCTAGGCCAAATAACAAACTTAAAAAGGAACTTTAAACAATAATCTGACTCCTAGCATACTTAACAGCCACGTAAGCCACTTTTGAATTAACGCAACACAAGTCTGATTACGTTTAAAAGCTTCATAAAAATGTTACATCTATGAATCGTTAAGAAATCGTTCTCAGATACGAAATTTAAATATTTATCATTCATTCGATAACATATATGTATATTAACATATTATATAAGCATGCGATACATATTTATGAGGCATTTAACTGACTCATTTTTTAATACTTGACCTGGCCAAACTTAAAAAAAATTGCGGCCAGATCTCGAATGCGAGTGGGCTCAGATTTTTGAGGCCTTATCAAGAAATGCAACTTTTGATTAAAGTCGTTTCGGTAAGTTAAGAAGAGTCATTTATTTATCAGCAGCTATCGGTGCTTGAGAAACTTGCAAGCAATTAACACCTTGATAAATTACGCATTTCACCACTCACCGATGCGGTCGTCGTGTTGAATGAAATTTTAAATATTCTCTAAAACATTCTGATTATTTTTTATTTTTACAAACAACACCCAGAGCATGCTGTTTTATTGCTATACAACTACTCTGTTAAAAAGGAAGTAGAGGAGCAGAGCGGCCGAACGTTGGTATCGATTAAGATTGTGAGGATACGCGGGCATATCTGCAATTAGTTTGCAAGGATACAAACAGATCTAACTAGGCAGCGCTTTCTTAAGCTTCACCCATAAATAAACCTTCAGCGTTCCATAAGTTCGTGAAAGAAGGATTTTCCAAGTTGGAAAATTTACGGAGAATGGAAGGGATTGAAAAAGAGTAACTAGTGGCGCCCGCGTCACCTACTGCGTGGTTAATATTGAGTTCTTCAATGAAGTGTGATCGCAACCTACAACTTTGTATAAAAACTTACTGAGCATTGATTTCGAGATCAGTTGGACAGCGTTTTTGTTGATCGCGGCAAATTTGTCCCTGTACAAAAAAACGTTTGTGTTAAAGTTAAACGGTAATACAAAACGCATTAACGCGTTGATTTGTGTTTCCAGGACATGTTCCAACTTTATCTAGCATTTAATTGGCAAGTGAAAGTTCGTGAAATGTTTTGCTACTTGATTTTAGCGTGTTCAGTGTTGGACATTAGTTGGGGTTCCAACGATCTTCCTCAACCCGACGTTGCCTCAGATTCGGTAGTTTTATCCAACAGTAATACAAGTGCTAGAATCGTAGTTCACGTCAATGCGGCTGACTATGACAAAAGGATATGTCAGGATGATTTTCATCGACTTTTGCTCGGTGAAAAGCACAACGAGCTATGGGCTCGCAAAGGTACATAATTGTGATACGCATGTGAGATTAAGTGATAAAGAACCGCGGACGATCTCAATTCTGAGAAAACTTCGTATTTAATCGAATATTCTTGAAAGTTTTATTGAATATAAAACTAGCCACACTATAGTTGTTTATAAAATCACATGTCTAGTAAAAGGCCGCCTTGTGTTTTTCAGTGAGTGTTTAGCATAACTGCAAGATATTTGCGATTGAAAATTACCATATTCAAATTAATTTTCGCCCGTCATGTTTTCTTTGTTAATTTAATGCTTACCAACACTGCGCAAGTTTCTAAATATGAAACGAAATCAAAGTGCGATATGATCACGAAACTAGCTTGAAACTCTTTAGTGATATATGTTAGCTGAATTCTTAAGTCGTGGTTCCAAAAAAAGGATAATTAAAGAGTTAAATAGGCTTTATAAATTCGATATTCGACGTTTGCGATTGCATCCACTTCGAATGTTTACTGTTCTTTCGACCGAGAAGAGAGTAGGACTTTCGTTGCAATATGTCTATGTTCATTCATTCATTGGAGGTAAATCACATTTATACGTGTTCGATTTAAACAAATGGGCCACCATAGTTCCACAAACGGAATCCACCAAACTGATTCTTGATTCATAGAATACCCCACTTTAAAGTTCGAAGGCCATCATCCACTTAGAAAATTGTTCCTGGTGGTGTTCAACAAAGTTCTTGTTCCGTACTCTTCTAGATATAAGTTTGATCTACCCACAAGCGGAAACTGCCAACTAGCTGTGTTATTATTTTATTTGATGTTAAATAGGTTTTATTACAAAGATTATCCTGCCATTTTTATTTCAATATGATTTCGACTGGCGTGGAGAAACATCAAAATAGAGGTCAAATTTCGACTACTCCAACCAATAACTGGGACCGTATTTCACCAATTAGGTGGTGAATGTTGTTTGCCAGAGGCCCGGCATTAATACAAGTCAATTCCGGAACTAGAAAATCATTGATCATGGCTCTATAGCGGTGTACATACCATTGACTCTAATGTTATTTCCAACAGCTTTCTCCAGATGTAACGGAGCTTAGACAACCGCCTTTTGTTGCTCATCACTGCAAATGCGTAAGTTTTGCTTATTCTCTCGGAGCCAACACGACATCAAAATGACGAGCTTCGCTGTCTCTTCGCTGTTTCTCCCACTCCTCTCTTAAAACGGTTTTCAACATTTCCTTACTTGTAATGGAATGTTGTCGAACTTTCATCGCGATCGAATCCCATTAGTGTTCGATGACTTTTAGTTCTGGTGATTGTGGGGATGTCTTTAGCTGTTTTGGACGAGATAGAGTAAACAGAGCCTCACTATCTCACCTGTTTGCTTCTGATCACAATCACTTTGGAAGAAAAAGTTAAACATAAGCCGAGTTTAATGGAGCTCGTCCGCAAATTATTTTTCTAAATTTTGAGATTCAAAAATCGATTCAAATCTATTCATCGTCGATTACATATACTCAAATTGCTTGCATTCCCCATACACCCCCACACTATTAGTCCACCATCACCATGTTTTATAGTGGAAAGGAAGTTTTTTTGGAGTGTTACTCTAAACTTCCTCCACACTAGTTTGCGTCCTTTTATGTCACAAATGCAAAATTACTTTCATCTGATAGTAATACATTTTTCCAAAACTCTATTGGCTCATTTATGTGCTGCTTGGCAAATGCAACAAATCGTCCGATCAAAAATCAATCATACCCACCCTTTATGGGGTTTTTTTCTCATAGTATGTGGCCAAATGTTTTTCTTGAACTTATCTTTGACTTCAGTTGCTGTTTGGAATGCAGTAAGCCGTAGATTTTTTTACTAGTGACACGAAATGTCGTTTCTTATTGCAGGAAGACTTTGACGGACGACTGAAACGAGCTTTAGATGTGATGTGTTCCGTTGTCGATTTGAAATTATTCATAACCCTTAGGACTGACGAATATTGTCTTCCCATTATTTTGCTGTATCTTTGTGGCTGTTCCTTCTTTCCATAATTTTATGAGGATTTTTCTTTCACTCACACTGATTCCTCTCCTGTAATCTTATACCTATTGTGAAAAAGTTATTCACAAGACAAACTTGCCAGACTAGCTAGTAATGCGTAATAAATGCAATCAAACGTTAGAAGAATGTATTTGAAATTATTCCGAGTAATCCCATAATCCATCAAGAGTACACAGAGAAGAACAAGAGGATATATATATTCTCATGTATTCTTTATCAACCATTCTTGATGAAATCTTCAAGCTTGTTTGACTGGTAGAAAACTGATCAAATGAAAAAGCAAAAAAAAAAATTATAAAATCAACCCCTTATAGAATGCAAAGTTATTCCTGTAAGCTGTCTTTAACTTCAAAGTTTCTCACTATTGCTGTGTCTTGCGTTTTGACACCTCGAAAATCAGAGTCTCAGTGGGAGTATGTCATTAAATGATAAGCATAATCGAGAACCTCGTTTGGAACTGTTTGTCGCATTTCTTAGAGCTTTTTTCGTCCATCTAGTTACGCTAGATGGCATGGAAGGCATGACTGAATAATTGGGATTATTGCTTTTATTTTCACTTGCAAGCGATCAATTTAGCCTTACTTTAAAAGACGAACATGAGAATTCAAACATTCATCCATTTTGTTTTTCGAAAACTAAGAGCCTTTTGTTCACGCAAAGTCTAGGTTGTGTATCGCATGAAGAGAAGTTGAAATGCGCGTTAGCTGTGTTCTGAGCATCTGAGCAAAAGGCAATTAGGTGAATGTTATTTATCGATTAATGGGGGTAGGCTGTAGTACACATGTGTTCTCATGCGAACCACGGAGCTGTTTTACAAAATAATCAGGCTCGTCTTGCTCTTGATTAAAGAACAGCGGTATGTCACTGATGAGACTTGCATTCCTCATACTTCACGTTTTGCTTACTTTTTTCCCTGTCACAGAATCCGGTCCTTTTTCTCAGTTCTCTCGTTACAGTTGCTCTCTCTGGTTCTATTTCACACGCTAACCCATACCAAGTATTCGAACTTACCCACACGCACGAGATTTGGCCGTATTGTATTTTCATAAAATCTCCGAAGTTGATCTCAAAAACATCGAGCTTATTCGACAGTTCTCTTTAGACTTTCAATATATAAGACCTATCCCGGCACTCGCTCAATGCCGCAGTTTTATCAAGGCAATTTAGACCGCGTACAGTAAGGATTTATTTACTTAGTTTTTAGATTTTGTTTATTGCTAGTAATAATTCAAGTTCATGTTTTGTTTTCATTCGCATTGTATTATCCAAATATTCATAAACAAAATTTTATTTATAAATCAATAAAATTATGGAATAATATCATCACATCAAGTGCCCCGTCATTAACAAATTCTCGCTGCCCATTGACATACAATTTTCACAGTTGATCGACTTCGGATTTAATTTGCTCGAACCGAATGAACATGGAGAAATTGCAACCTGAAGCTGATTTCAAGGCTACACCATAGCGTAATAACATACAGCGATAACACTCCGACCATCGACCGATCTAACGAATTTCGCAGAATTGTATTGGTGTTATTATAAAATTTTATTTTTTGCTCGTATTTGGATCGTTTTGTTTACAAGCTAAATGAAAGTAGATAGAGAAAATAGATAAAAATAAACATTTTTACTAACACCAATGCAATTCTGCAGAATTCGTTGAATACCGTTAGATTGGTCGTTTGTTCGGAGTGTTATCGCTGTATGTTGTTACGCTATGGCTACACTATGCTCATCAAATGTCTTCAAATCTATAGTTCCGTTGTGAAAGTCATTAATGAGCATATCCGTATGCTCCACATGCTTAATGATGAAAAGAAATGCACAGTATAAGCGTTTGCGCATTATCAATTAACGTTGAGTAATTCAATTGCAGAATTCAGCGACTGATTTGATAATATTTTCAACATTCAAGTAATATGTGCGTCCATTCCTTAGCAGAAATTGCTTTCCTAACTGTAATGTTAACTCACTGTCAAATTTAAAACCGAAGGTAGCCGAAGATTTCGGAAAATGTAAGCCTTGTATTTTTTTTAAACATTTAATGAAGAAAAATGATTTTGATTTGCTTATTATATGCTGTAATTCTTAAGTTAATTTGTAGGTGAAATTGTCTGTTGTAATATTGATGGATAATTTTAAATTTAAAGACAGATATTTGCTCTTCAACAAAGCACGTAAAATTTGTGCATTTTTCAGTTCTTAATAGTAATTTATGAACGTTGTTTTCGTATTTTTGCCTATGATTTGATATTACATTAATAATGTTAAGTAAATGTGTTTCGAATCGCTCGAAAAATTAAAAATTAAAAATAAAGCATAAAGATACATTCATTCGTATCGAGAGTTCGTATAGTACCGACATTACTCCTTCAGGTTTTTGGCTCTTTTCCAAATTAACAACGCCGCTCAAAGGACATGCGATGTGATGCCACCGCGATAAATGGTGTCTGTGTATGTAACTAATGTAACGTTGGAGGACGATTCCGAAAACTGATTTCGAGAACTGCTTCAGGATGTAAAAATACCACTGGGAGCATATTCAGCGGTCAAAGTGAGTCTACGTTGAAGGATGTCACTGGATCGACTGGATGATGGGCTTTAAGTGAAGGAGCAAATACTGAAGTACTGGATAAGATCAAAAGTATTAGATAAAAGAAATCAAGTATTTTCCCAATTGAAAGCTGTAATTGCTAGCAAGTTTACCTCGAACAAACAAGAAGATTTATTAGTTCAGGGTTGGAAAGCATCTTAATAAGAAACAGAAGTTAATAAGTGTTAATGGTAACATCATCACCAAAGGGAGCAAAATTTCAATAAATGCTGCCGATACAATAAGTCAAAGACTTATTGTGCCTTGGAAAGCCGAGTCGAATCCACAGTAAGGAACGTCTTGCTGAACAACTATATTAGTACGCTAAATCTCTAATCAATCTTGATAATTTAGCTGAAACTAATTAAGGTCTTGCGCTGGTTATTTGGTATGTCTTTTTGTATTAAAAAGGCAGAATAACCTAGGTTAAGCGAATCAATTGATGAAGAAGATCGAGCGATCATGTTTGAAAGTCGATTTATTAATGTAAATTAAAGCAGTCAATCGGACTCTCTTCCACTGTTGTATCAAACTGATCGGGATAAAAAGGAAACAGTGCCCGGGCAACTTTTCTGTTTGAAGCTGTGAGGGCGTTTGTCACTTGAGAGTCAGAGAGTCACTAGCCGTGTCAGAGAGTCACTAGCCGTGCTTCTTCAAACAGAGGACCTTGCTTTCATTGACTAACTTATCAAGGAGTTTGCTAGTCGACTTGTGCACTAGTCTTCAAAAATGGTCTCAAGGGCGGAGACTGTAATATTCACTTTGCTAATATTCAGTTATACGTATAAGAAGTACGATACTCTGGCTATACTCTACTCTAAAGATACTCTGGCTAGTGAATAAGGAGTTCAACATGTTTTCAACTGCGATCTGTGTAGTCTCCGTTGAGGAGACGCCTTTTCGCCGCCCAGAAGTGTTTCAGTAACTTTCTTGACATCTAATATGCCCAATGGTCCAGGCTTCGATTGAAGGTTGGATGACTTCACGTTAAGAAATCTTTCTCATCATTTATAGTGTTGAAATATTTATTAAATGAACAAAAATTATTCTATTGAAAGTATGACGAGTGGACTAAGGATGTTGGGACTTAAGAAAATACCTAAGTAAAGGATGATAAAAATATCCCAGGGAAAGTCCCAATAGCAATAAAAGATCTGTTTGGGATGATAAATAAATTTTAGAGTCCTGCTAGACATCTGTGGCCCACACCTCATATTTTAGTTATATAGTTAGTTAGGATAAGTACTTTAGCATAATTGTTGGTTAGTCTTTTGTAGATTCTCATAGAGAGAACATCTTAAGAAAAAATTACTGTATGATCACCTTCCAAAAGTTTTTCGTATGAATAAATAGTTTTCATTAATTGAAGTATTTGGTTCTAAAACATTATTTAGTAACCTATTTCCAAAATAAAGATTTATATTCCGATAACAGAACATCATTACTGCAAACTAACTCGTGAAAATAAGCCAAACAATCAAAGTCTCAACACGAAAAACGCGTATTAATATTGAAAACCCGACTTAAGGCCGCTAAATTAAAAAATTCAATAAATTTTATGTAAACTCCTTCCATCTGCAAATCTCCAGCATTATAGAAAATTAATAACGCACGTTTTTGCAACTTATTGACAGTTTTAGACTCCTGGGGATCGCTGCCACCGACAGGTCACTTATACGGGCGGTATGTTGATTTAGGGAATTTCGATGAATGCATGAATAATGAATTTCCGAGTGGTGTTTTCACTCCTCAATATTGCCTTGCTCATTATCCTTTAGATGAAATTTATCAGCTCAACAATCATCGACAGTCTCGTCTATACATGGAGTCTCGCGATCCCACAGAGATTGTAGTTGGTGTTTGCGTCCCGAACTCATGTGACGTTACAACATTACCAGACATATTCAAGGAGTTGGCATCGAATGAAATCAACACTACCATTCATAAAGTGAAATTCCATGAATTAGAGTGTACACGAAGAGAAGACCGGGGACACTTTACAGGAGTGGATGTTTTTGCTATGTATGTGTGTATTTTTTTGAAACAGCTTGTTGCATTTATCTGTTTTCAGAACAATATTTGGTATTATCGGAATCTTTATGATACTTAGCACACTCTACGAGATTTTCACCACGTCGAACGGTAACCTTTCATGACCAATGACGGAATTTTGAACAATTCGAAAAAATTTTCGGATCTTTTAGGTAGTGAAAGGAATGATTTGTTACTTTCATTTTCAATCATAACAAATTCAAGGAAGCTGTTCAATGTTGAAAATAATTCGTCTCCTGGGGGCACGATTGGCTGCCTGCATGGGATTCGAAGTCTTTCGATAGTTTGGGTTGTTTATTCGCACCAGATTATGTCCATGCAGTTTCTGCCTTTATTGAATCACGATGCCATATGGAAGGTAGTTCTAGTTCATTCAAATGCTTATGTGTAAATCTCCTTATTTATAAACAATTCAGTTCGTTGCAGATTACTATTCAATGGTTGTCGTTAGTGGTCCTATGGCTGTGGACACATTTTTTCTCATAAGTGGACTTCTGGTAACCTTGCATGTGTACAAAGAAATTGATAGGAGGTAAGATATGAAATAGAGCTTGTATTTATTAAATTTTCGATCAAGGATAGCTTATAGAATCACACAACTCAAAACAATCTATATTTAGTGGTCAGATGACGATTGGCAGCATATTGAAAATGTATCTACATCGATATCTACGTCTATTCCCAATATTAGCAGCGACCATTTTATTTGCAGTCACTCTTTTCAAGTATATTGGTGATGGTCCTTATTGGAATATTGTAAATATGGCTGTTGAAGCTCCTTGCCGATATTTTTGGTGGCTGGCGCTGTTATATCTACAAAATTATGTGAACTCGTCGGCAATGGTAAGAATTATATACATCAAACATAGAACGAATAATTAAAGCGTTTTCAAAAGTTACAAGTTAAGTAATCTTGAAGTTATAAGTTGTGAGATCGACACATCGCTTGACACTACCAGACTGATGAACGCTCATGGTTTGTTGATCTGCTAGTAATGATTTTTCACACTCTGAATTTTTCAACGATAATTTCTCTAATAAAATTTCATCTTTGTCGCTTTTTTGAATGTAAATTAGCAAAGGAGGCATGTTGTAACTGATAAAATGGATAAATTCGCATAATGAACAGAAAGGGTATCGATTGAATATTTTGTGCTAATTTTCTGATCCTTGCGCATGACGAAAAAATGCAGAAGAAAAATTTTATAATTTCGTTATTATATTTTGTTGTGACCCAAATTTAGAAAAATTAACTAATTTAATTTGGAATCTGGCTCCAGAACGTATTTTCATTTGAAAATATTTGTCATCTGGTCCGAATATAAATTTTTAATATGGATGTAATATAGATGAAACCCCACACTTGGTGCTTCCAAGTTGCTTTTGAAACTCTATGAAATGACAAAAATCATGAAGATTTCGTCAAATCAAAACGTCAAAATTTTATATCTACTGTGAGCGTCAAAAGAAAGTGTACACCTATGTGTAGTTTATTCAAAACCTCATAAAATGAGTTCCAGACGTCGGATTTTAAATATGTTTCGTGTTTTGAAAACGTTTTTCTATTACCAGTTTTTCTAATAACAGATCAAAAAATTTGATGATAAAACATTGCACTTAAAAATTCAACAACAAAATAACAAAAAAAAAAAAATCATTTTTTACGCGTCAAAAATAAGTATACAGCTTGCAGTACACCCTGTATTTGATGTGTTTAACGGGAAAACTTCTGTTAGATTCAGTTTATAGTTGTTCAAAAATGCAAACTTGGTTGACATGACGCGATAATTCAATCATATGTAATTTTATTTGCACCATAGAACGATCCAGTTTCTACATTATCTGAAATGGGTAAGCAAAGTGCAATTGAAACGCGAAAACTTATTGTAAAATTAAGAACGGAAGAAAAATCATTACGGGAAATATCACACATACTCGTACACCTACACCTGTACACTTACCCATAGGTGTACACTTTCTTTTGACGCTCACAGTATATGCTCCGCTGGTCTACCGCTTACCAATAGGGATAAAGAACTTTCAACTGCCGCAATGATGACACTGATTAAAATAATGTTCAGTATATTCAGGATTGTTAGAAAAATATGGTTTTGTAAAGATTGGTGATTCGACAACAATTATCAAAATTTATCATCGAGATGAGTATTTAGTTTATCGGATATTTTAAACAGAACGAGAAACGTATGGTGCACGCATTCGCTATTACGCATTTATCCCCACCGCTCTATTTATCCTCTGTGTGTCATCGAACCGGAGAAGAACGCCTGACAGACAAGGTGTAGACGACGCAGTTGTGAAAGCAGTGTCCGAAAAACGGTGATCGTTAGTGGTAACGAAGCATATGTCAAAGAGGCACATCTCAAAGCCGGCCCGTCGTCAAAAATGTCGATAAAATCACTGAGATAATTGGAATCGCTGGCCATGTTTGTAGTCGTAGCGTCGTCCAGGAGCAAAAGATCGACCATAAATAGTTTTAAATCATTTGCGCACAGCATTCCAACAGAAACCTGATGTTTCAGTGCAACACCAAGAAACATGATGGTTGGAATTTTTCAGAGAGGCATCCTGTATCGTCTGCCCTTCCGGAGCCAACGGTCTATCAAGGTACATATACGATGCTGGAGGAAATGGAAACAAGTGTCAACTTGGTCACTTAGGCTTCAGCAGCTGCTTTTACAGCTTAGCTTGATGTAATTTGACAGTAAGAACGGACAGTCCTTGAGCTGTTGATTTCTACTTACAATTAAAACATGACCAAGGACAAGCCCATTGCGGTCCCTGTGTTTCATATGCGTGGGCTTGTCCACTGCATTCCATAAGCCTTCTTTGCAGTGGTGGGTTACCTCTCCTTTTTGCAGATATTCGGAACTATTCCGATGAGTGTGTGGAGGCCACATTCAACCACATATCCTTCGAAGCGGAGTTCGAGATTGGATATTATGGTTCGCGCATGAATCAAGTGTGGTGTCCAGTGTATCCTTGTTTTGTTAAATTACTTTATTTAGAAGGATCAAATTATTTAACATTTTAAAGATTAGGATTAGAAGTGGGAAAGCATGTTTGCACGGTCTGAATCTGAGAAATGCATACGGGAAAGAAAGTGTTTCAATATCTGATCAAAACTGAACTTTTTCGTAGGTCGGTCCTTAAACAGATTGTTAAAATAAATATTGAAACCAATCAACTATTAACAACAGTAAAGAATGAACTGCATGATTTCAGTGCTTGGGACATACATGGTACTTATCAGCGGACACTCAACTATATATTTTATCACCTTTTCTGCTAATTCCGTTGAAAAGATGGGGCAAAAAGTTTATGATTTTCATTGGGTTTTTGATACTCGCATCCTGTTCGTATATTTTCATTATAATGATGACGCATGACTTCAGTATGAAACTGCTAACAAATAGGTGAGTGCCGTGAGTCCAAATATTCATTAATCTAAGTGAAATAAAATTCCAAATAATTAAATTAAAAGAAAATTCTGCTCAGCTTAACAGGAGATAATGATAAAAAAGTCATGCTTTATTATGGCTTTCATACCAGAGCTCCACCATATCTTGTGGGTATCATTTTAGGCCACTTGTTATATTCGTTGCGGAATAGGATACTACAATTATCGAGGGTAGGTCATGTGTTCTTTTCAGGTTTTAAAAAAAACTTCGACTCTTCTGATTTCTTAGCTCTTAATTTTATCTGGATGGATCGCATGCCTAGCAGTCATTTCCATAATTGTTTGGGGTCCATACCACGTTCAGCAACGTTTTGCACAGCCGACACAGATTGAAAGTGCCCTCTTTGAATCCTTCAGCCGGGTTTCGTGGGCGATTGCCTTAGCTTGGCTGATATTTGCTTGCACTCAAGGATATGGCGGAGTAATTAATTCGTTCTTATCCTCACCGCTCTGGCAACCATTAAGTCGATTGTCCTACGCAATTTATGTCATTCATCTTGTTGTACAATTTACCATTATTGGAATGGTTCGAACGGAAGTACGTTTCACGAATCTTGACGCGGTAATTAATTTGATTTTACGCTAATTATGCTGAAGTCCTGCATAAGAGTTTTTTTTTAAAGGTCCGGTACTTTTGGAGTGATTTTGGATTAATGTTATCCATTTCAACGGTGATGGTCTTATCTTTCGAATCACCTATGATTGCAATAGAAAAATATTTCATGGGAAGGAAGACAAACAGAGGACCTGATGCGACAAGTAAGTCGAACGTCAGAGCATCGACACCTGCTGGATCAATTGAAACTCTCGAAAGCTCTCTAGAAGGACGAACTAAGTTTATAAAATAAATTTTGTAAATATGCTGTAAATAAAAATTATTTTTGTATTAAGATCGATATTTTTTGACATGCTGACTGATATTCGTAAAACCTGACACTTGTTACTGAACCCAAGAGTTTAATTTAGATTAATGACTTTTCTTTACAAACCTTCGTGCTTTGGAAAAGCACCGATGCCGTTCAAAGACCGAACAGTGGCGTAACTATAGGGTGGCAGGGCTGGCCAAATGCCACGGGCCCCCGACTCAAGAGGGCCCCGGCCAAAGAGGCCGCGAGCTCAGAAATAATTTTTTAACATTGTACCATTTGTACCTGAGTACTTGAAAAGTATTTTTTTTAAAGTTCTGCTTAAAATCCATTAAAGTGAGACAACTAAAGACCATCATACGATTTCAAGTTAATCGTTAATCATTTCAACACATCCTAAACAAAAAGATGATCGATTTTACAACGCATCCATTGGTTTCTACATTTTATCTGGAAGTACATTGGCAGGGTGGGTGAGCATTGACGATCGGGGAATCCCCTCATTTTGTTAACCAAGAAAGCACGTTTTTCGTGGCGCTGCCACTGGGGCGAGCTAGCAACACGATGTTAGGGGAATTCCGGATTTGCTATTTTTTTATGAGGGCTCTACTACTGACTGCGTATTCTTTATGGGATTGTTTTGACAATTGGTCATTTGTATCTGTTCGGGCCCGACCTTTTTATTTAAACGCGCCCTTCATCGAACGAGCCCTTTATCGAACGGGCCCTTTTTTTGGTGTGTTGCTAACTTCGGTCGGGTTTCTGTTTATTCTGTACTACCGTTTTTTTATCTGTCATTCTCGCTCTCCTCGTGTGGGTAATATTTCGTTGTCATCCGTGAGGACGTTCGTGTGACTCGAAAGTCAGTTTTACTACTTCGAAAAACTGTTAGAATTCTATGACGAAAATCGACAGCGGCAAAGCCATTTGCTTCATTTCAACGCTCGGCGTTTGTCTTCTTCATCTTCGTCGGCGAGGGCATTATCGACAATCCATCCATCTCCTCCTTCCATATACCCCCGTCAACACATCAAAGGAGGCCGCCACTCCGACAACTAGAACCAGTAAGTCACGAGAACTTATTTCTTTATTCTAATCCTTTTTCATCTAATTTTTTTGTGGTGACCCGAAGTGTTTTTACGCCCCACGCGTCAGTATCTTTGATTTTTCGTATTTGTTGTTTTATTGAATCTGCAAATGGTGGCAAAGTAAAGTTCATTGTGAAAGTTAGATATTAAAATGTCTAGTTCCAGAAAATATTTAAGTGGAAGCGAAAAACGAAAGAGAAAGAGGGAGATTGAAGAAAAAAATAAAAAGCTACCTAAAATTAGTCAGTACTTAAAGAATGATGACTTTAATAATGTAAACTCGAGTGAACAGTGAGTGCTCCAAAAGTGAAGAATTAGACCTTACTAAAAGTATACCAGAATTACCAGATGCAGCACCCAACACCAGTGTCTATCCAGATCCAAAACAACCACAACAAGGCACTAGCAAAAATCAAAGAGAATTATATTTTAGCGTGAACAATATTGTATCTTCGCCATATGTTACTGATAAGGGTAATTTTAAAGAGCTAACTGATCAAGTGAAAAGGTTCGTGGTTGAAAACGGACATTGTAAACCTACTGGCCCTTTCTTAAAAGATCGTGACAATAGATCTTTTCTGGAAAAACATTACTATATTGTTTCCAAGTCTGGCGTGAAACTTGAACGTACATGGCTCTCCTATTCTTTAATACTTCAGAAGGCGTATTGTGAACCGTGTTGGTTATTCGCAAATCGGGCATCTAAAAATATACAAAATGTTTGGATTAAGGGCTATAACGACTGGGAACATATTGTAGATGCCATAGAAAGACACCAGACATCGAAAATTCATCTGGATTCTTGTCTTACGTATCAACAGTGGCGGCTACATGGAACACTCGATGAAGAGCAAGAATCCATGATCAAAAAAGAAAAATCTTTTTGGCGCCAAGTACTTTCTAGATTCCTTGATGTTACTCTGACACTTTCTACGTGTAATTTAGTCTTTCGAGGCCACAGAGAAAACGCAGATAGCAGTAGTCCAAGCTCCAAAGGGAACTTTTTGAGTATTGTTGAGTTATTAGGAAAATACGACCGGATTTTACAAGAATTGTCAAATAAACCAAAGGGCCAGATAAAATACTTAAGTCCAAAAATACAAAATGAGATAATTTCTGTCCTGGTTCTAAAAGTAGAAAATGCACTCATGAATGAAATAAATGCCGCACCATTCTACTCTATCATATTCGATACAACCCGAGATATTTCAAAAATTGATCAACTGTGTGAACTTTACCGTTATTGTATGATCGAAAAAGATGGTAATGGGATCCCAAAGGCACTTGTCATTAAGAGACATTTTAAGGAGTTCATGAAGTTATGCATCTAACTGCCTTAGCAATGTCCAAGCAAACTATTAAATCCATAAACGACAAAAATATTCCTCTAAATAAGTGTCGAGGACAAGGATATGATGGTGCTAACACAATGATAGGGACTTGTGGTAGAGTTCAAAAGCTCATAAAAGATGTCGAGCCAAATGCCGTATATGTTCACTGTGCTGCTCATAACTTAAATCTAGTACTCAATGATGCAGTGAGAGAGGAATGCAATTTGTTTGATACAGTTCAACAAATTTATGATTTTTTTGGGCATAGTATCAAAAGATGGAATGTTTTATCAAGTTTTATATCTTATAAAGAAAGTGAGTCTTCAACTTCAATAACATTAAAAACAATACACATGGGCAGGACTTTATGATGCTGTTTTTGCTTTAAAAGTTCGGTTTGTTGAAGTCCAAAAAGCGCTAACGAAAACAATTCTGTTAAATTGCAAATCAGATGAAAGAAATGAAGCTGTTTCACTCAAGAAGAAGATCGAAAACTACAATTTTATTATGTTATTGGTTTTCCATTGCAAAATTCTACAAACTACCGATGCAGCCTCTAAAGCACTTCAGTCTAAAGCCACCGATCTTTCAAATGCCTTAAAACATTTGAAAATTTGTCTAGGAGAATTGGAAAGGAATCGACATAAATTTGTAAATTGAAAAATGGACGCGAATAGTGTAGCGGAAAAATGGTCCATCACCCCTGAATTTTCTAAAACTCGTCAGAGGAAGGTAAAACGCCATTTTGACGAGCTTTGCGAAGATGAGCGTCTCCAAAATTCGGGAAGTTTGTTCAGAGTGAACATATTTTATTGAGTATTGGACATCATTGTTAACCAACTGATGTCGCGTTTCCTTCCGATGAAAGAAATTGTTTCAAACTTCAGTGTTTTGCAGCCTTCAACTTTACAAGTTTTAAATGAAAGTGATCTATTGAAAAAGGTTCTAGAATTTAGAAAAGTCATATCTGAATCATTTGCCAGGGAAATTCTCAGTTTTCGGTCCACTTTGAGAGACTAAATAGAAAAGTCTTCGTGTATTAGAGACCTTGCTGGTTTATTAATGATAAAGAATCATTTTATGTCCTGCATCTTTCCTGAAGTATGCACTGCATTAATGTTATTTGTTACAAATCCTGTGACTACAGCTAGTGCTGAACGATCATTTTCAAAACTAAAATTTAAAACTTTATTAGGTTTTAAAACTAAATTAGGTTATGTAACTTGGCTATTCTGTCTATTGAAAATTCTATGGCCCGATCTTTAAACTTTGATGATGTCATAGACACTTATGCGGAACAGAAAGCTCGAAGAAAAGATTTTTCTAAACCTGTTAACCGGATAAGACGCATAAATGCGTCAGGCGTTAACAATATCAGGTACGGGTAGGACATATGAACATGTCCTCGAAAATTAATTTGCGCCCTGGTACGGACGGGACGTATATTTCTGATCGACTATGATATTACGTCATCCACGCGTGTCTCGACATGCGTGTGGAATCAGAACAATTTCGCTATCGTGAGTGATAGACGTGTTTTGTGTGACCAGTGACGGGTACGTATTTACACTTACCACCTATTTTATTTATCTATTTAATTAAATGCTTACAAATACATACAATGGATATACAAATATTTCTATTATATATTATTTTTATTTCCAATATTTTTATAAAATTTTTTTTAGTGTTCATCAAAATGAATGAGAGCGATATCAGTGATGATGAATTCAATGTACCAGCAAGTAAAAGAAAGAGACGTATTATGAGTTCGTCATCGGAGTCATCTAATAATGATTTTGACTACGACACACAATTGAGCGATACTGAAAGTGAAGATAATGAAGAAGTTGATGAAGTTGGTACTAGCAACAACAATGTCTCTGAAGAATGGGTGCCTCAAAATGCAGAAATATCATCATTTCCCTTCACTGCACATCTGGGAAAAACATTCAAAACTCCTTCAAAAAAAGTTCCTTTATTTCATCTAGAGAAGTTTTTAGATGACGACCTTATAAAATTAATAACAGAACAAACGAATTTGTATGCCGCTCAATTTTTTGCCAATAATCTGGAGTTAAAACCACGTTCGAGACTTCGAAAATGGAAGGATATAAATGAAGCTGAGATGAAGATATTTTTGGGGCTCCTAGTTTTACAAGGAATAATTGCAAAACCAACTTTGGAGTGTTATTTTTCTAGAAGAAGAATTATTGAAACACCCTTTTCTTCATGAAGCTATGAGCGGATACAGATTTTGAATATTGTGTAAGTTTTTACATTTTGCAGACAATCTAAGTTTTGATCCTGAAACGTCTCAAAGAAAAACATACAAAATCGATCCAATTATAAATGATTTGACAGAAAAGTTCAAAACATTTTATGTTTGTGTATGAGACATATGTGTCGACGAGTCTCTTTTATTGTGGAAAGGGAATTTATCCTGGAAGCAATACATAGCAACGAAACGAGCTAGATTTGGCATGAAGCTATTCATTTTGAGTGAAAGCCAATCTGGATACGTTCAAAACATCATTTTATATACAGGAAAGGACACAAACTATGGTTCAAGTTACCCCCACAAGAAAAACAATCATCAAGAATTGTTTGGGAGTTAGTACATGACTTACTGAATAAAGGGTATAGAATTTACCTAGATAATTTCTATACTTCAATTCATTGGCTGAACTCTTGTGTCAAAACAACATCGATATTGTTGGGACAATGAGAACAAATAGAATCGGTATCCCCAGTGAAATAAAAACAAAACAATTGGAAAAAAATTAACATATTGTAAGATACAAAGGGAAACTTATGGTTTTAAAGTGGAAGGACAAAAAGGACGTATTGCTGCTCAGTTCAATTCATATTGAAAAGACAATGATTGAAAAGAGAGGAAGAAGTCAAGAAAAACCTAATGTTGTCCTCGATGACAATAAGAATATGGGCGGCGTAGATTTGGGAGATGAAGTTATGGTGGCTTACACGGCTGCTTGTAGTAGAGTAAAAAAATTTTATAAAAAAATTTTTCTGCGGTTAATTGATATGTGCTGCCTACATGCATATATTTTGTACAAAAAGGATAAAGGTCATTTGGACCGACTTCATTTTTTTGTAAGAGTATATAGAGAAATTAGTTGATAACAATATCGTGAACACCCACCCAAAGTCATCAATAAGCAGCTCTACACCTAAATCATCACGCATAGGGGAAAGGCATTTTCCAGAGCAAGTGAAAAGTGATAGAGGAAGAACTAAATCCCGGAAATGTCGAGTGTGTTACAAAAAAGGTGCTAGAAAAGAATCTACTTACTGGTGTCCGAATTGTAGTGTAGCATTATGTATTAATACAGTAGATCCTCGATAAGCTAAAGTCCAAGGGAAACACAAAATATTTTAAGTTATAGAGGTTTTAAGTTATCAACGGTCTATGTTAGGAATAGGTTAATATAGTGGTAGGTATGCACATATGTATGTATGTATGTACCCTTGTTCCCATTTTTACTCGAATGCGTCAGAAGGATTGGTTCAATAAAATACAGAAATTTAAGTAATCATATTTATTTATTCACATTGCACACGTTACATAAAAATAAAACAACAATTAAAGGTTTAGTCTAATTAAAAAAGTCTGTGATTTTCTTTTGTTTTAAACAATTCACAGTTTCTAAATCGATTTGATTTTCAATGACAAATAGAGAGGAGAATACATTATCTTTTATGTTGCTACACTGCTCTATAAATGATCGTACAGTTGTTAAAGTTCTTTTTGCTTCGTTGATTGATACGCTCGTAGATGAAGTTTGTGGCTCGTCATTAAAATCATCGTCTTTATCACTTTCAATGCAGTTGTTTACTGATTCCAATATTTCTTCCTCTGTTAATGTCTCTAATGTGACTACTTCATCATCGCAAGTAACGAAGTCTTCAAAAGTAATGTTTGACCCAGACATGTGCTTATTCCATTCTTCAGGCACATTATTATCTTCTCTTCAATGATTTCTTGAGGATCTGTAGAAAAACCACAGGTTCTAAAGCAGTTTTTTACTGCAAGGGTTGTTACGTCTCGCCAAGCTTTGTCCACCATCCTCATTGCTTGAAGAACATTGATAGAAGAAATCGTATTTTGCTCCATATCAGCTATCATTTTTCTAACAACTTCTTTTCTGTATAATATTTTAAAATTTTTAATTATACCCTGATCCAAAGGTTGAAGTTGTGATGTTGTGTTTGGTGGAAGAAATTGTACATTGACTGCCTTTAATGGTGGTATGTCCCCGTGTGCTGTGCAGTTGTCGATAAACATAATAATTTTTCTATTTGAAGTTACCGTTTGCTTATCTATGCTAATCAGCCATTTTTAAAAAGTTCGGCTGTCATCCATGCTTTTTTATTGGCTTCATAATCCATGGGTAGTGATTTTAGGCCTGCAAAGCACCGAGGTTTTGTTGACTTGCCTATAATTAAAGGTTTCAGTTTTTCCGTGCCCGTAGAATTTGCACAAAGGAGAATCGTAAGTCGTTCTTTACTGTGCTTTCCTCCATGACATTTTTCATTTTTGAATGTTAATGTTTTGTCCGGAAGACATTTGAAAAATAGACCCGTTTCGTCAGCGTTAAAAACATCATTGGGATCATAACCATTCACTAAATTATGTAATTCAGATTTCCATTCTTAGCAGACTGATTTGCTTACGATTTATGTTTCTTCGACGGATAAATAAAACTCTTGTTTTATTTTATAACACCAACTTTATGAAATTCCGGTATATAATTCTTATTGTACACATGAACCGGTATTCGAAAAGGCACCCCAATGCAGCCTCACATTGGGTAAAAGGAGATAGAGGCTTGTCCGTACCTTTGACGCGAAGAAGAAGAACTCTTCGAGACAATTCCACTTCTATTTATACTACTCGTCGCCTACTTGATTTGATTTCATTCAATTCAAAATATCAATGTCTACTTTGTTCGAATTCAATTGAATTCAAAATATCAATGCCTACTTCGTTTTAATTCAATTGAATTCAAAATCAATGCCTACATCGATTTTATTAATTTGATTCGGGAAAGTGTAACACCCCCACCGTTAGATTGAGGCTCCGACGAAATGAAAACTTTACGGTGTTTACGGTTCATGTATACGTACATAATAATCAATTTATTACTATATAATTTATATTTATTTATATATATTCAATATATTTATTATATATTTATTCAATATTACTATAATAATAATTATAACATCAGAACTTATGTTTATTTATATATTTTTCGTTATTTAAATCTTTCAGGTATAATTCTTTGATTTGGACATCAGGCATAGTTTTATTCTTTTTTATGGAATAAATCAATTTTGGCAGAACTACTATATCGAATATTTCGAAGTAAACGTTTGAATAGGTTTTATTTAATGTTTCAATTTTGCAATTCTCAAATTTAATCATAAATTTTCCATGGATTGTTACGTTATCATTATTACAATTATGTTCTATTTCTTCATAAAAGTTTTAATTGATTAAAATGCCAGGTACAATTTGCTTAATTTATTGGTAATTGAATATTTTCGTACTGGGTTCTATAATGCTTCTGATATGTTTATCTTTGATTTCCTCTTATTATTTTTAACATTTACATTATAAATTTGATTGTATGGGCTTATTATTATTATTTTATTGGTATTAATAACAAAGACCTATTTTGGATGTTTGGAATCGGTTCAAGAATTATTTTTGCTAAAGATTCGTTAGAATATTTCGGTATTGCCAAAATGATAGTAATAATGTTGTTATGCGATGAAACAGCTGTTTTTATGTTTAGGTACTGTTCAAAGTCGTCTATGAGTTCGAGTTCTGTTTTAGTAAGTATACTTCTAGTAATCAGTCCTATCCTGCTTGATGATGTGTAAGACGTGGTTGTAGTAGTCGATAGGTCTTACATCGCCTGTTTTGATAGGGATATATCCGTTGTTTACGTTGAGGTCCTGGGTGTCTATCGTCTGGGCTTTTGTCACGGTCCAAAAGGCTATTATCAATAGTGGTGACATTTTCCTGTGAAGTTTGTAAAGATTTAGTTACTGGCAAGGGGTTGAGATGTTGATGGACGATTTTTATTGTTTTTCTTATTAAATTTTGATTTTATTGTTGGGTGGTCTAAATTCTGGTATTTCTTTTTAGTTTTCACATGGGTTCGAAAGTATTTGTTTTGGTTATCTAAGTCTATGATATGATTTTCATCCAACCTTTCAGAATTGATTTTTCTAAATTTAGAATGATTTCTACCTCCTCTAATTTCCCTGATAAAATTTGGTCCTGTTTCGATTTCAACATTTTTCCGATTTTGGTTAAGTTTATTAATAATTTTTTCTTTCTTTTGATGCAACATTGTATGTATTGCAGAATATTCATTTTGATGGATATTTCCGTTAACGAAATCAATGGGTTTCCTGTTCGTAGAAGAATGTATGGTATTGTTGTAAAATGAAATTATCTTCAGAATTTTTTCTTCAACAGTGCCCTGATTATTGATGGGATCATGTTTCAGAAGACGAATATGTTCGTTAATCGTATTGTGGAATCTTTCCACATCTGCATTGGACGTATGATTACTGTTAGACGTGTAGTGGATCTCGACATTTTCGTCTGAGAGGAATTTTCTCAAAGGAATTGCTTTAAATCCTAGCTCATTATCGACTACGATTTTCTTTACCGTGCCGAACTGACTAAAATAATATGCAAGTGCTCTTCTGAACTCAGTCCAAGTTCTTCCGATGATTTTAATCGCACATGCATGTTTAGAAAATTTATCGATTATAGTTAAAAATAGGAGTTTTCCTAGCGTGTAAAACACATCTACATGAATAATTTCTCCGGGCTTTTGTGGGGTTTCTGTTATTTTAAATAGAGGCTTAGGAGGGTTTCGAGCGTATTTCTCGTAGTTACAGATTTCGCAATTATTTATGAAGTTTGTGCCTCTGTCTGCTAAGTTTGGGCAGTAGTACTTTAGTTTCAATTCTTTAGTCACTTCTTCGATTCCTCGATGATTATTCTTTAGATGCTCTTCTTCTATAATCTTAGCTAATTTTTCCTCATCTATTACATCTTCTAGGAGGACGCTACATCTAGTGATTTTTAATTTATCGTTAGTAATGAAGTTATTACTAAACGCGGAGTATAAAGTTTGAAAGAAGTCTTCATTTTCAATGAGAATAGCATTTAAACCGTTTGGATTGAGGTGGTTCTTCAATAATGTAATGGCATCTTGTTCATCTAGTTGTTTAATATTGATTATGGTCCTATTTTTATCAAAAATTTTTTCCTTTTTTATTCTGAGTGATCCTGAATTTGATTTATTAATAATTATTTGGGTTTTAAAGACGTTAATGCATGAACTGCTCGTAGGGATATTAGTATGATTTTGGACTAAGTTTACTTCAGGTTTGGGTATCCTAGACAGGGTGTCAGCATTTATATTTTTTGCTCCTTCTTTATATTTTATCGTATAGTCAAATTCAGAAAGTTTTAGTCTCCATCTGACTAGTTTGGAGTTGGGTTCTTTAATGGAAAAGAGCCAAGTTAAAGGTCTATGGTCGGTTTCAATGATGAATTTCCTTCCGAAGAGGTATGGTCGGAAATACTTTGTAGCCCATACTATCGCCAAGAGTTCCTTTTCGATAACACTATAGTTGATCTCATGCTCATTAAGTGTGCAGCTAGCGTAGCTGATAGGGCGTCCTTCTTGTGAGAGGACTGCGCCGAGGGCGTATTTACTCGCATCTGTTGTTAGAACGAATGTTTTGTTAAAATCGGGATAAATTCGAATTGGCTCATTAGTTAGGAGGGTTTAAATTGTTTCGAATGCGTGGGTATATTCGGGGCCAGTTATATCTAGCTTTGCGTCCTTTTTTAAGTTTTTAGTCATAGGCTTTATTATTTTCGAATAGTCCTTAATGAATTTTCGGTAATATCCAGCGAGTCCAAGGAATTGCTTTATTTGTTTTGGGGTTTTTGGGATCGGAAATTTCTGGACGCACTCTACTTTCTCTGGATTCGGCTTTATTCCATTTCGGATGACTATATGCCCAAGAAAAGCAGTTTCTCGTTTAAAGAATTCAGACTTGTCCAACTGAACTTTCAAGTTGTTTCTCTGAATCTTTTGAAGATCTTTTGTAAAGATTCTATGTGTTCCTGTAAGGAAGTGGAAAAGATTATAACATCGTCAATGCTGAAATGTAGCGGGGGCTGTCTTAAGTCCGAATGGCATTCGCAAGAACTCGTAGTGTCCACCTTCTACACTGAACGCAGTTTTATGGATGTCCTTTTCAGTAATCTCTATTTGATAGAAGCCTTTAGCTAAGTCTAGTGTAGTGAAATATTGACTTCTCCCGAGCTTCTCTAGGATTTCGTCAATATTAGGGATTGGGTATTTGTCATCAATCGTAACTTCATTGAGTTTTCGATAGTCGATGACGAGTCTCCACTTAGGTTTCCCACTCGCATCCATTTTTTTTGGTACTATCCAAACTGGTGCCGAATAAGGGGATTTGCTAGGTCTTATTATGTTGTTTTGTAACATCTCCTTAATTTGTCTACGTACTTCATCCTTATGAACGTACGGATATCTGTATGTTTTTGCCACAATCGGAATATTATTGGTAGTTCTGATTTCGTCTTTAATGGCATTTGTGAAAGATAAGTCCGATTCTTCGCTATAAAATATGTCTGAAAAGTGTTTTAAAAGTGGCATTAATTTTTGTCTTTCTTCATCGTTAAGATGATTTATTCTAATCTGACCGGAGATGGAGAAATATTCCATTGGTTTGTTTTCTATGATATTGAAGTTCTTGATAGTGACGGGAGTAGTTTTTTGAGTTGTGAATTTTACTTTAACAGGGCGGTCAGCTAGGATCTTTAATTGAGCGAGCATTTTAGAATTCACTACATTGTAGATACCTTCCTCGAGTTTGATCTTCTCATCTTTGGAAGACTTCCCGGGGAAGTGTACCAGGCCATTTTCTTGATCTACAGGCACGGCTACTTCATAGCATCCGGCCTTATTAAATAGACAATGTTGATTATCTTCTTCATCTTCGAAGAGGATGGGAATAGTTTTATGGTATGTAATACTCGTTTCTTATAGTCTATAATTATATCGAGTTGTCTCAATATATTGTTTCCTAATATTCCGTCGTAAAAGTCATGAAACTTGCAGACAAATAATTCAATTTCGTGAGTTCTGTCGCCTAATTCCTCAAAGAGGGGGATCCTTACTTTCTCGCAAAGATCAACTGTATGTTGAAGGGTCTTCAGACTTATTTTTGGGGTGTTAATTTTCCACTTAGGATGGCAAATGCCAGGATTAATGATTGAGTGTGTAGCTCCTGTATCTACGATAAACTTTAGGGGTTCGGTTTTTGTTTTAAAGACTATATATGGTAGTCTTCGTCCGAGGCTCGTGAAGGAAAATTTTTCTGCCATCTCGTTTTTATTTATATCCATGGGTTCTGGTGGTGGTTGCCATTCCGGATACCAAGGATTTGCGAATGCATCGAAGTTATAAGGATTTTGACCTTCATTTCTATTAAGTCTGTAACTTGGTTCGTGAGGTCTATTTCATCGTTCCTCTTGTTGGTTGTTAACATTAAATCTATTAATATTATTTCTATTGTAATTGTTATTAAGTCTTTTGTTGTTATTATTATTAAACCTGTTACTATTATTGTTATTGTTACTATTATTATCGTTATTTTTACTATTTGACCTGCTGTTGTCATTATAATTATTATTAAATCTAATATTGTTATTGTGATAGTTATTATTAATATTACTGTCGTAATTATTATAATTATTTAGTCTTCTAATATCATTATTGTTATTATTATTATTGCGGGATTTGTTGTCGTTTTGTCTGTTTTTTGTTTGATAGATTTGCCCATTCGAGCCATAATAGGCATAGCCAGCTGTAAAGAGAATATCCATAGCCGATTCGAGAGATTCGGGATCTCTACAGAATAGAATAGTTTTCATGGGCTCTGGGAGTTTGTTTTTAAAAATATTGAGAGCGGTCTTCATGTTGTTCCGTGTACATTCGTTAGACACGTTCCCTGCACCTAAAACTATTTGCGTCTTATTGTTGAGTCTTCTTAGTTTACTTTTGATGTCGTTGTAGAATTCAAGGGTATTGGTTTGGAAAGTTACACTTCGTAAGTTGTTGTACAGTTCGTCTATGTTCAGGCGGTCTCCAAAGTTGTTTTGGAGGATCTGTCTTACGTCTCGCCAAAGGGTAGAAAGGGTAGCATGGCAGTTTATTTCAACAGTTTCTTTTGCTCTGCCTTTTAATTTACTTTTGATTATGTCGCTAAATAAGAGTTGAGTTGCTTCGTTATAAGCTTGTAGTACGTAGCTAACTCTGTCCACTAAATTAATAAAAGTTTGGAAGTTTTCGAGCTTGCCGTCAAATTCGGGGAGGCTGTTTAAATATTTGAGAGGGTCAATTTGTATGGCAGGAGCTTCATCGTTCGGCATCTTGAAAAAATTTTATGCAATCCCTGATTCCAAATCACCCTTACAAAGAAGTTTTCAAATTTTAAAAAAGCAAAAATAATAGGGCAGGTTTTAAGATTATGTGTGTGAATATAAGATATAATAATGTTTTACTTATTTTACTACTACTTGAGTTGATTTCATTCAATTCAAAATATCAATGTCTACTTTGTTCCAATTCAATTGAATTCAAAATATCAATGCCTACTTTGTTTTAATTCAATTGAATTCAAAATCGCCTACATCGTTTTTATTAATTTGATTTGGGTAAGTGTAACACTTACGCTCGCACTTTCGCCGAACACTTTTTTAAAGGCTAAATCATGTCGTTTCTTAAAATTCTCTAACCAGCCATTGCTGGCTTTAAAATTTTTGATTTTCAGCGAATTAGCGAACTCTTCAGCTTTGTCTTTCAGTATGGGTCCACTAACACTGATGTTTTTGTTTTGACACTGTTTGAACCACGTAAACAAACATTGTTCTAAATTAGGGAATTCGGCAAGCTTTCGTCTTTTACATTGAAGACTTTCTCCTGATTCTTCAATTTCAGCTTCTTTTTTAATGATTATTGATAATGTACTCTCATGTATCCCAAACTGAGCCGCAACTCCTTTCCTTTTCAATCCATTTTTCACTGTTTCTACATCTTTTAATTTGTCAGCGTATGTGAGTGTTGTTAATTTGCTTTTTGAACTCATTTTAAGCCAGTTGTATCACACAGTAGGTAAAGCGATGTTTCCAGGACAATGCTCAAAAACTTATGATCCAAGTAAGCCGTTGTCTTAAGGCTAACCGCCGCAAAGCTTTAAAGAATTTCGAAGAAGCAAACAATAGCCGCCATATGTCTTGTTTACGTTAACAATTTAACTAGTGAACACGTGCAAGCAATAAATACCGAAAAATTTTGTTTTGCACACTCTTTCAAAATGACTCATTGACAAACAATTTTATGTTATAGAGGTTGTGGAAACATTTCTTTAAGTAACTGAGGGTCAATACAGAAATTACTTACTTAAGTTATAGAGGTTGCGTATTTTATGTTATTGAAGTTTTGGGTTCTAATGGGAAGGGAACATATTATTTTTTGAAGTTATAGAGGTTTTCAAGTTACCGAGGTTTGAGTTATCGAGGTTCTACTGTAATTGTTTTAAAATATATCACACAGAAAATGAGTTTTGAATTTTTATATGTACCTATTGTGTAATTCTATTTTGTTTACTTGCTTTTACTTGCTTTGTGATTCCTTTTGTACTTCAAAAATATTAATAAACGATATATATTTCATAGTTTTTCATTTATTGTATGTGTAAATAAAAATATAGAAATATGAAATTTTTTGAAATATTGACATGTCCTAGCGAAACAATACGCGCCCGGTACATGTTCCATAATTTGAACGGGAACTCCCCGGTTAACAGGTTAATAAATATCTTATTGAAATTAAATTGTTATTTTTATTTCATTGTAAATGTATGCAGGTTTCCTCAAGATGTTGTTCCTTCACCGAAAAGCTAGCGAATGGAAGATGAGTGTGAAGTCTCCAATTCGCATTGGGTTAGCGTGGGGACTATAGCCCATTCCCTCTAGCGTAAGAGAGGAGGCCTATGCTCAGCAGTGGGACGTATATAGGCTGGTGAATGTGAATGGCTTTGTTTCCACTGCAGTCGGGTCGAATTGAGTTATCCAATCAGAACTCTGGCATTTCGTTATAAAAGATAGATAATTGGATAACTCAATTCAACTCAACTCCGGTGGAAACATAGTCATTAAATGTAAATGTATAAACCCACGCTCTTGAAAATAAATTTATTATTAGTGTTGGCTAACTACTTAAGTGGTTTATTAAAATTAAACTAAGTACAACGTGACTATTTTTACTGATAGGGCCCCATTAAAAGAATTTGCCACGGGCTCCAAATGGTATAGTTACGCCACTGATAATGAAACCAATAAACCACGGCTTCCATTCAAAGATAGACTCAACAAAACTGGCCGTCCGCACAGGAGCTTATCTAGAACTTGGCAAGCTGTAGAAGCAGATAAAATCAACTTAATATAATTTTTAATAGATGCATTTAGCTTTGATATGGCTAAACGGGTTACAATATTTATTTGGAACCCACAAAGTAGAAAGAACAAATTCAAAGCAGCATTTGATTTTGCTATGGGTATTGAAATCGATATCTTTATTATCACAGAAACCAGGTTGAGGACAGACGATAAATTTAAATATTCCCACTACGAAATGTATTGGCGTGATTGCGAAAACAGCATTTCCGGAGTCGTGACAATAGCTATAAAACAATCCATTCCACATTCCTCTCTCCCATCCTTCATTCAGTTCCATTGAAAATATAGAGTTATTATTAGCAGAAACCGTGTATGTTCTCGGGACAAAACCTTCGTGGAAAAAAATAACCAATCTAAGAAGAGATCGAAAACGTTTCAGTAGGGCGCACAAAATACCCTGCTGTGTGGCGACGCATTTTAATTGTACAGTTGTTTTTAACCTCATGAAATACTTGGTCACACGCGAATTCTAAGAATCAACCTTCTACCCCCTCAAGGTACCAGATCTACCTGCAATTTCGCTTTAGGTGTTGAAAATGTTAACCCTAGGAACGCACTGTACTGTAAGCACTGTCCTATCCTATTTACCGTTAGTGCTCTCATTAAAAGCAGCAACAAATTCTCGACACGCACCCAAACGATGCCTCTGCTTTGTCATAGCTAATTGGTACAGATTCCGTTAAAACATTAACGAATACATTTGTGTAGCTCAACAGACTCTCAATTCCCTACATACAGCGGAGGAAATAGAACAAAAAAGGGAAATTAAAAACTACCATTTGTAGAGCAATAAACAATAGTGAACCAAAATATAGTAGCAATGTCCACGCCGGGGAACTCGAGGGGGAAGCGTATAAGCTGATCCGAGCACGCAATTCACTACGGCGTCAGTGGCAAAGAAAACGTGACTCCTCCTTAAAGGCTTATGTACACTTTCTTGTCAGAGCTATCAAGGTCAAAATTTTGAACCTCCAAATCAACCACTCGAACAGTTTTCTCAGTACGCTTGACCAGAAAGCACGAAAAATCTAAAAGCTGATTAAAATACTGAAACAGAAATACCACGATGTTATATATGTATGCTCTGAGAGCGAACAATCGTAGCCAGAATTATTCTTGTGAAGAGAAAGTAGAGTTACTTGCTGATAAGTTCTACGAACACCACAATATCTTCCATAGAATGAGCAACAACATAACTGTAAACTGACGAAAAAATCGACGGTTTACCTCCCGAAGCTTTTATAAAGAAGAAATACATAATTGAGCAAATCGACGGAATACGCTTATTGGAAAACTTACCAATACCAATGCCTGATAGTGGATACCAATCCTAATGCCTGGTAAAGATAATGCGAGACGCTAATAACTACAGGCCAACAAGCTTACCACCGGCACTTGGTAACCTATTTGAGAAGTTTACGTTTAAGAGGTTGACTGGTTACGTTGAAAATAAAAACGTCCTTCCTAACATAAAGTTTAGCTTCAGACATGGGTACTCAACAGAGCACCAGCTACGACGTGTCTCCAAAGACATTAAAACAGTGCTGAATACAAAACAGTCGTTGGGCCTGCTGACCGTCGATATTGAAAAAACCTTCGAAATCGTTGGCATTACGGCCTACTCCATAAGCTCAAGGAGTGCAGTATTTCACCATTCCTGAACAAACTGATATAATCTTTCCTAAGAGACAGAACATACCAAGTTCAAGTTATATGGTCAACATCCTCCATGAAAACAGCTCCTGCTGGTGTTCTACCTGGTTCTTGTTCGAGTCGTACACTTTTCCTTTGTAGAAAATTGCGGTTATATGCCACGATTATGTTATAAAAAATGATTGATTTATATTACTAACCAGTATATTGTAATCAATATCGATTCGCAAAATCAAAAACCTTCTAAAGGCATCGTGTTTCCTCTCTGCTACGGAGCACGGATTACACAGCCCACGAATTTGGTCCTTAGTTATGTTTTTGCCGACAATGTTAAATTGCCTGGGCAAGGTAGAGGTACGTTTTGAATATTGGTACTAAATATTTTGACGGAAATAACAAATAAAAGATAACAAATAGTGGCAACAAATGATACAATACGCGAGCGACAATGAGACGTGATAGTGAAATTCATAAAAGTTAGATTTTTGCATGGGTTGCAACATTTACGAAATTATAGTTTTTTAATAGGTCACGGAATTGCTTATATATGATAAGAAAAATGTATAAATAAAAGCGTTAAAAAAATTAACGTTTCTAGTTCACGTTTAGAATTGTTAAAATTTTCTTTACAAAATGTTTGTTAATTTTTAAGGTGCAAATTAGAAACTAGCACCTGTTAGAGTTTAATTTGATGTAACAACGTGAGGATATTACAGTGCGATTTGTTGAAGCTACTGTGCCTATCTTAATTCAGTGGATTTGACCAAAAAAAGGACCAAGAAATAGTTTTCAAAATGATTCTTCTTTACGTTGCAATGTTAGTTGTGTATTTGCCGTTGAGTTTAAGTGATTGGAGTTACTCCCAAGTGGACGATTTAGTTTTAGCATTTAACGATAAAGAGAACAATGATTCGAAAACATATGAAAACATTCTTGAAACCATTGAAGACAATCCAAGAAGATTTAATGATACACTATGTTACCTTCAGTTTCAACGCATTTTCGAAGGAGTTCAAAAGAAGGAGAAGTGGGCTTTGAAAGGTAACTATAACTTTTCTTCAAACTTTTTGAAACTTGCAATTCAGATGTGATAAGTTTGTAGCTTGCGAAGTGAAGGAAAAGCATTAAGGCGGATACTATTTATTTATAATTTCTATGTATTTTTAATGAAAGCAAAGTTATTCAGTTTTATTTTCAACTTCAAATTTGTGTATTAATGTAAATATGCGAGGAATTGTTTCTAGCACAGACTCAGACTCTTTCTTTTGGGGAAGGGTAGAAGGTTTTTTTTATTCTCATAAAATACTGGGGACTATTTATCGTGCATCCAGCTTGAAGGATATAGATTTTCAATCGATGCCGAATGCATTGACCGTGGTGACTTTCAATATGATAATATCTTTTTCTAAGGGTTCGTAGTTTCCGCTGAAGTCAGTAGGGGTTTTCTACAGAACAACTTGCGGCATTACCGAGTTTTATGACGGTAAGGAGGTGAAGACTATTTAATTCATGAGTATGGGACTCTAGGACATGCAATGCTTCTGAACTACCCTCTAAACACCTCACTCGTTAAACTTAGAGCCTAGGTTGGAACGGTTTGAGAAATTTCTCCATTTTAGACCTCGTGCTCCTAGGACTACAGGCGCCTCCTGATTATGGGAATCACTACTCTATCGGGAAGACAGAGAAGGGAAGGGGCTGTCAAGAGATCCCTCCATCACCCAGCAGCCTGCTAAGTTTGCAACTGGCAACAGCCCAGCAGAAAGTTGTACGCGATTCGATGTTTCAGTCGTTGCATACATTTGTCTGAGTATAGTTTTATGGAAGAGCTCTCCAATTTCAATGAAGTAGTCACGTCACTACTTACTACATTTTTTTTTACCCAAAAAAAGACATAAGTCATCAAATCATATTCATTAAAATAAAGGTAAAACGGATCCAATTATCATTTAGAATAACACTTGCGCTTAAGTTAAATTAATTCATATTCTAGTAGTATGGTATATATTCCATTGTTAAATAAATAATAATAAAAACGGCACAATGTCACAATGTCACAATGTACAATCACAAAGGTAGACTCCTATGGAGGGTGATGATTTTGAAATTTTATTTTTCAATTTGATTATTTTTCTATGAAAAACAAAATAAATTCCTATCATTTTATTGTAACCAAAGCGTTATCATAATATAACGCGACTCATTTGGACATAATCCCAATCTAACGGTATTCAACGCCAATTTCCTTGATGCTTTGGTATTTGTATGTTAAAACACCCTGAAGGTAGGACATATAGAGGCAGGTGCGGAGAGATACGCATAAGCTTTCCCCCAAAACTTGTATCTATAAACAATTACTTACAAATACTTTTAGATCGAACACTTATTCTCACTTTCATCTAAGCCAAGAAAGCTAGGCATCGTAATCTCTCTACTCACCTATGTTATTTAGTTTACAAGCTCTTGTAAAGCTCATTTATGTTACAAGCTCACTATCCTGCAAAGCTCGTTTTATTTACTAGATGGAGTACTCGTATTTCTTGCTCTGTGATACCCCTCCGAATTGTCAGTGCTTTTCAGAAGTTACACTACGATTGTAACTTGATTCGTTCGATTTTTTCCATCTTTTCAGTTATTGATGCATGGGGCCGCATACCAGCACCAGGACTTTTTTGGGGACGAACAACTGATTTTGGTCTCTTTGACGAATGCATTTCGATTGCACACGAATTTGAAGATGAGGATAATACCTTCGTTGGTCAGTATTGTGTAGCTCACTATCCTCTCGACATGATTGTCGCGGTGGAAATAGAAAAACAACAAAATGCATTTATTGATCGCCTTTCGGAGCGATCATTTTACTCCCGCGGAGTATGTGTCCCAGACACATGTAGTATAACAACTCTGGAAGATATATTTAAACAAATGTTCTTCAACGAAACAAACAAAGAAATTGAGTTGGATATATTCACCGAGATCTTATGCACGCGAAACGAACCAAAAGAAATGACAAGTGGTAGCATGGTCGCACTGTAAGTTTGTTATTTTGATGAATGAATTAATTAATAAAATTTTAAATTGATCATTTGAATTCCAGAGGAATACTTGGCGCCCTAGGAGTTATAGTAGTTTTTAGCACTTGCTATGATATGTTCGTAGACAAAGGTGGGTGGAATATGAAAATGAAATGTAAGGATTTGTGAGAAAATTTTCTCCTTTTTATGCAGATCAGAAGAAACCGTTGCTGATTAGTTTTTCTTTGATCACCAACAGCAAGAAATTATTTAAAGTGCAGAATAACTCAAAATCGTCAGATTCTATAGAGTGCATTAATGCTATTCGATTTTTATCTATGGTTTGGATTGTGTTCAGCCATTTGCTCATCGTTTACCCGCATATTCCAATGATGAATTATAAGGTTATGTGGGAGGTTTGTATGTTCAGTATATATAAGATGGCTTGGAGAAAAGCCATATGTTAATCATATATATTGTTGAAAGGCTTGAAAAGGAGTAATATTCTAAGAGAGCGTGGTAGGCCATTAAAGGCACGGATGATTGGTATTAAGGGAACATATGAAATTGAGCCAGAAATTGAAGTAACTTGCATGTTAATGTGAGTAAATAACGCTTCGTTTTAGTTATCTTCTCTAATTGATCACATAATAATGTACTTCAGAGCCAGGTCTTAATTTTTTTTTCTTCTGACCCCAACAAATCATGGTTACCTGTTTTATATTGTATATTCCATATTACTCGAAAATTTACAAAAATATTTTTTCTTATTCTTAATCTGCTTCGGTTTATGCAAAATTTCTTAACCAGTGCCTTTTTCCGGTGCCGATGCCGATGCATGCTACATGTGAAGACACTTTCGACTCGTGACCTGAAGTGCCTTATTTGAAGCGGAGGCTGCTTCCATCAGGCAATTTGCAGTTTACTGAAATGTGCCCAAATGAAAAGCATCTGAAGCAATCCACAAGGATGACCCATCCCCCACGAGCTCTGTTGAATATCTAGCCAGTTTTAATAATTCCCATAACCAGGATTTCTGTTGCTTTCTTTGTCGAGAAGACTACGACCGTGACCTTTTTCTCTCTTTGATATTTAGCCCTCACCCTCACCATAAGGGTCGTTTGCAAAGGTCTTAGGGTCGTTTGCAATATTGACTCTTCCACCTTAGCCACTCTAACTGTACATTGAATGTGCTATTGTCCCAGTGAAGCCATTAGTTTAAGGATTATATTATTAAGATTTATTATTAAAAGTATCAGGAGCGCTGTAAGAAATTACGTTGCAGTCAATCACAGCAGTTGCAATATCAAATAATGGTCAAATAGGAGAAGGTGCGGTGATTATGGCTGGTATTTGATTCACCCGGAAACTGGATGTAGTGTTTCTACAGAACTTATTACAAATTTCACACGTCGCATATATTGTTTTTATACATTTTCCAACTCTTCAGGTCACAACACCCGGTTTAATGTTTCAGGAACAAAAGCTTAACGTTCTTCCTTGGACAACGCGATTGTCATTGCCATCGGGACTTGACAACCAGGATGCCTACCCTCTAGCTTTCCCGATCTGTTGATCGTGTCTGGCAATCTCGGCAATCGATCGTGTCTGGCAATATTATACAATATCTTCCTTCTTAAATGCACATGTAACTTTTTTAGCATTCTTTCTAGCATTTCCTTAATAGTAGGTCAAGATTATGCCGAAGGACCAACGCTTGCAATAGTTTATGAGGTCGAAAAACTCAGTCACGGATTCGTTTACTCAAATGGACCAAAATTACATGAGATACTTGTATTCTTCTCTGGTAAAATGGATCTGCGAAGTGTTGAGCCACAAAGACGGCTCTACTACTGCTAATGCTCCACAAACATTCTGTGATTGATTTTGGTGGTCCTATAGTTTTGTCGGTTTGAAAAGTTCAAATTTGCCTTTATTGCAAATTTCTCATCTCTATATCGAATTGTCTAGTAAAGTATACTAGGCAGGATCTGGTAGAGAAAATCGAAGTTTCTTCACTTAAAGTCGTAAGTCTCACTTTAAGACTTTGAGTAAAACCACACAATTCAAACGATTTCCATTTTGGTTCTCGTATCGGCTGAATTTTTTATACTTTTTTACGACTTACAGTAATACATGATATTAAATATTAATAAATTATGTATTGCTGTTAGCGCTAGAATTAATTACTGCTTATTTGCATAGCGACAACAATACTCACTAGAAGTATTCACTGAGCAACGATTAATGAAACCGGAAGCTCATATGAAACTGGATATTAACCTTGCGTAAAGTAGACTTAAAAAAATTTATCTCACAGTAACGCATCCAATCAAGTGAAGTTTGTAGCGTTAATGGTGATAGAAATACTACACTGCGTGGTTAAGAACCCATTTTCCGTACCATAGTAATTCACGAACGCGAAATTCAGACAATCTTCGCAGAAAAATCTCGACATTTTCGAGTGCTACATTCCATAGTATATTTTGTCATATAAGACGCGTAAAAGTTGAATTGAATAAATAAAATAAAAAAATGTGTTGAAAGCATAAGTCGTATGTCCATTGGGAAGAATAAATTATATAAGTCCCAGCGAAGTAGTGCCGACTTCAAACGGTTGGTCATGTGAGACATGCAAACGAAAGCAGAAGTCCTAAAGGCTCAGAAACAGTCAAAAACAGTCTAGGAAGTGAACCGTGCAAAAATCGAGAACGTAAGGTGGCTCAGGTAACAACTCACTTCTTGGACTCTTTATCCGAAGAACGCAGTCATTAGACCACGACATGGGGGCGATGACTTCAGAAGGCTGCAGCTCAATGAGGGCTGTTGCGTCATTGATGATGGTGATGGCAAGAATATAAAAGACAAAGTTACGATGCATATCATCTTTTATTAAAATCGAAATACTTTACATCAGGCCGATAAATATCGCTGGGGCATTGTTGTTTACTCTTTACACTTTCTGGTTGAAAGTTTGATGAAATGCTCTCTACGTAAATGTTTTATATTTCTTGTAAAAGATTGTATTTATTGAAAGAATTTAACAACTTTTTGTGCACCTGTTTATTGATATTTTTTGCACCTTTTGTTGTGAATTTTATCCATTCAAAATTGAAAATAATCTTATAAGCTTACAGTTTGTCGAAACGAAATATCTGATGCCTATGACAAATGGTTCTTTTAGTGTGGATACATTTCTTTTATTGAGTGGATTTTTGATTGTTTATAACACTTTTAAAGTGTTAAACAAAGGGTATGATATATATTATTTCATTTCATTTATATTTAGTCAAGTTCATTGTAATAAATAACGATTTCAGGAAGACCTTATCAATTGGAAGCATTTTATGGATGTATGTTCATCGTTATATTCGGCTGTTTCCTTTGTTGGCTATTACTGTCCTTTTTGCTGTAACGCTCTTCAAGTATGTTGGAAGTGGTCCATATTGGAATATTTTAACATCTCAAATGTCGAGCAATTGTGAAAGATATTGGTGGTCGTCGTTCCTTTATATACAGAACTTTGTTAATCCATTTGAATTGGTAAGTGAAATCGGTTCTATTTTGTATGATTAAGTAAAATTACAAATTCAAAGGATCAAGCGCAGAGCTTATGAAAACACGCTATCAGTTCATTTCGCTGGTATTTAATATTGAGAATTTTGATGCTCTGATTAAAACTGTCAATTGGCATAACACTGGAAACCCCGCCATTTTCGAGACAGCCGCTAATTATCATTGGTATTTCAAAGCATACGCTCCGTCTGTCTCCCTCTCTCGGCCAGTTTTCCTATAAAGAAGGATATTCATAATCATTTGTCAGTGCAAAAAGGGAGGGTCACTCATTACCAATAGCCCCTCTCCTTTCTATTCGTTCAGACTGAAAGAGAGATCTCTATCCCGAAGGCTCTGCTGTAGAGTCCAAAGAAGCCTGACACGAAGCAGGGTGACAAACAGCTCCAAAAAGTGCTAGAAAGGGTTTCAGGTGTTCATTTGGTATGGTACATTGAGTGTTCGTAAGAGGGCAAATAGCCTCCACCTCCAAACCACAAAAAAATTATTATCTATTATTATTTTATTCTAAACTTTGAAAATTTCACAAAGTATCATGAACAGAGGATTATTCATCTGCGCATCGCATATAATGTAAATTTGAATGATTTGTGACATGACATGCGAGATTTCTGACGCGTCCTCGACACATTGTATCTTGAACTTCAATTTGGATGTCGCACCAATCATGTTAATCAGACATTGCTTTCAATATTGACACCTTTTCAATGTAGATGTTAGATTTGTATATACAGAGGCCTTTTGTCGAAATTTCTGTCCGCATTTCCCTAAAATTTAGTGATATTTACATAAATTCTAGACTACTTAAACCAAAACACCCATAGATAGTATAAATCAATGGGTGAAAATTTCGTGGTCTGAACTATGGTAACAATCATCACAACATTTGCTTCCTGTCATGTAAGCATCCGTTTTGTTCTGATTTGTATGAAGTACTCAAATACTCAAAAACATTATATCTTCATTAAATTAAATCACAATCGAACATTGCATAACTTATTGCTCGCTACATTACGCCTACCTGTACAGGTACCTGTACGAGATTGACCTCGGAGAAAGGAACAAACAAAACTGTAGAGAAAATGGTCATCGAATTCCTTAGACGGATATCAGTCCTATTTCATAATCTTCTCACGAACCAATAGAGTCATTAGCTCTTCAAACGAGGCGTCCAAAAGTTTCTGTTCAACACCTGATCAGGTATCGGGTTTATCAATGCCAATGCTAACTTATACCTGGGCTTTTTGCGTGGGGATTAAATTAAAAAGAAATTATACTAACTCCGAGTTAATAAACATTCATGACCAGATCCATTGAATTAACTGTTTGAAAAATCTTTCGTTCTTAAACATTAGAATATCCTACCATATAAGAAAAACATGAACAAAGAAAAGTCTCAATATATGACAAATACTAGTCTGTCTGAGCAACACGTCAAATCGAATGAGGAAACGGCGTTGATTCGTGGGTATCTTCAAATGATAAAGTGTTCCTTCAATCGACATTTGTATGCTGCCAAAACGATAGATCTGAGTGGTGGTTGGCGATGGACGATACTTTGAATAAATAATAATGTATTATACTTTATTAAAAAACAGCGAGTCTTTAAATTAAATGAACGACCAGAGAGAATTTCACTTGTTTGTTAGTTTCTGGTTTTCTTCAATTTAATGTTAGTTCTAGTTCTAAACATCTATTCCAACACTGCGAATGTCTGCCGTTCCATTTGGGTTGGAGTTAAATATTTGGTGGATTGAATGATCGTATAACGATGTTTGAACGTGCAGTTTAATCACGTTTAGCAAATCTCTGTTAGTTTTGTAGTTATAAATTAATTATGGCATAACGAAATCCATAGTTAAGGTTATACGAAAATATATTATATATTTTAGACTACACTGCACCCTTTTTATCTGGATTGATGGACTGATTTCTATTTATTCTTCTTTTTCTATTTTTTAGTGTCTTATTCACACGTGGTATTTATCAGTGGACACTCAACTCTTCTTACTTTCTCCTTTATTGGTGATTCCGTTGCACAAATGGGGACGAAAATTTGTTTGGGTTGTAATATTATTGTTGATTGGATCTTTTGCCTACAGATTTACAATATCAATGATCAACGACGTCAGCTTGAGGGTAATAGAAACAATGTAAGTAGTCATATTGAATGCTGGATCGTTTTGTTGCTTGCAAGACAGATAATGATTGTGAATTTTAGGACGACAGCTAAAGATAAAACCAAGGACACACTATACTATAGCGTACCAGGTCGATGTGGTCCTTGGCTAGTTGGTATTCTTCTTGGTTACCTTGTCGACACAACTAAACAGAAACAAACCAAATGGAAAAGGGTAATGGAAATACTATTCTAACTGAGTTTGCGGACTAACTAATTGTTAAGTTTCAATCGGGTTTTTAAGTATCGGGAGAAAATTTTAGTTCGGTCCAAGTTTTGCGCTCCTTTGAAAAAGAAGCGAATTGATAGAGCATTCAAAATACTGCCTAACTCTGACCACTTAGCATTATTTCTGGTGCTTTCATGCAATTTTCGTAGAACAACTCGAAAATATAACCCGTATTTTGAGGCCAATTAAATCAGGAGCCCACATTCAATATCTGCGATGGTGAGCAGGAGGAAGAGGTGACCAACAATATTGAGTTACACTTAGAAAGAACAACGTCCAGAATATACAATAGGTATGGAAATATATCCACTTTAAAGCTTTCCGCGTTCACAGCAACGATTCTTGAGATATGATCAACAAGACAGAAAATTTATATTGTCATGTTTTTGCTCTCATTCCGGCGTTTCTCTGTTGAAACACTTCTCAAAAGAAGTTATTCAAGCCCGTGCTTATCGTTCATATGTCTTATCACCATATTGTAGTAGTTGAGCTCTAACAATACAGAACGCAACAATCAAAATCTGAAACAAATAAACATTCTTTGAATTTAACGTTTCGATTCGCGCGGTAACTAATTTTCTCAACTGTGAATCGTTTCCATGGGGTTTAATCGTACAAAACTGCTTGTTGAGTCACTCCTTATGATTTTGCAACCTCATAGATGCTCATAGATTAGACTTAAAACGACGTTATCAACATTCTTGAAACATTGGAATTAAACATGTTCAATTTATCTTTCACAAGCATTTGGTGCGCTTCAGCTTCACTCCTAATTAAAGTAGAGAATGAATGCAGCAAATTTGACAAATTCAACACAGTAAAAACAAAGATTTTAGGAAATTTAAGTCGATACGAACTGAATATCATTGACAGATGTCAAATCTTTCTAAAACCGTTAAATCAGCTAGAGCCACCATACAGCATTTGTTGATTGGCGACCGAACCTATTTTAATACTCTCAGTACTCTTTTAGTTTGACCGATTTTCACCTAACATTTCTCTATGTAAGAAAATACATTAAAAATTTCTTCGATTAATTATGTCACTGTTACATCTTCACTAGTAAAATTTGATATAAATTTATATAAGTACCTTAGCTATAATAAATCAGTAATTTGGCCTCGATAGACAACTTATATACTACGAAAATTAAAAAAAAATCAGATAAACTAAACGTTTTGCTCATCAGGTGTAAAACTGTTTCTAGCCGAAAATTTATCTTACAGTTCGGCTTCGCGGTTGGCTGGACATGTTGTGCAATATTGTTTCTATTGATAATGTTTGGAAATTATAGTGCACAACAATTGGATGCTGTTCAGGATACAGTGGCGAGCTCTTTTTATGTCTCACTCAGTAGAATCGGATGGGCTGTCATAGTAGCTTGGGTAATATTTGCATGTCATCAAGGATATGGCGGTCTTATCAATGTATTTCTATCTTTGCCGGTATGGCAATCCTTGGCACGGTTCACCTATGCCATATACTTGATATCTCCTTTGGTTCAACTAACAACGATAGGAGAGGCGCGAGTAAATGTATTCGGATCTGTTTCAACTACGGTAAAGAGAGGGTGTTTAAAGTAGCCAAGAATCAATTTTCTAACGGAAAACTTTGTAGCTAAGAATGTTTTGGGGTGATTTCGGAATAATTGTAACATTTGCAATCATTCTGACTTTGTTAATTGAATCACCTATTATTGCGTTGGAGAGAGGTTTACTCGGTGGAAGCTTAAAAGGCGAGAACATTAATGGAAGTAATCCTGGACGTATGCCTGAGCCAAAAGATGACAGAAAGTTTGAAGCATTTAACTTAAGTTAATTCATTTATTTATTAAATTCTAGTTAATAAAGGATTAATGTCCAAAATGAAATAAAACAAATTTATGTATTTTATTATGAGTTTTCACGTCATGGCTAAGAAAAGTTCAGATTTAACTGACTTATTAGATTTTTGTTGAGGTGAAGCGTGAAACATAAACGCAGCTTATATTCCTTTAAATTTAGGTAAGTAGATAAAGAAATTTCTTCTTATGCTTCTTCTTATACTTTTCATAGATAATTCGTTCACATTTAAAAATTTCGAAAGTTTTCCTGGAACGTGAAGAAAGTTAAAAGATTCAAAACAGTAAATCAAGAAAATGTTAGGCCATTTAGATCCTGATTCAACTTTCAAATAGCAGAAAGAGAAACAACAATCTTAGATGATAAGCAGAAGTAAGAAAGCCAAACAAAGCACATGGTAGAGAGAGCAGGAATAAATTGCGAAAAAATCGCATAAAATAAATAGGTTTGCAAATTTTTTCCTCGCATCCATATACAGTGGCTCAATAAAGAAGTCGTACACATACCCATTTACACTTGAAAAGGGAATAAACGACAGAAGAATGTATTTTGGAAAAAATATTTAGTTGGCAATCCTTTATTTTTCACTATGGTTTCCAATCTTATAGGCATGGATTCGACAAGTGTTTTGCAAAAGGAAGGGACGATTTTGGCCCATTCTGCCTGAAGAGCTACTTTGAAGTCCTCTTTATTTTTAATAGAATAGCTTTTTAATTGGTGTTCTAAATAAGCCCATAAATGCTCGATAACATTAATGTCAGGAGATTGTGGAGGTGTTTCCAGTACATGTGGACAATTGTACAGCTTTGTGCTTTGGGTCGTTATCCTGGTAATATTGGTAGTTATCTTTTATTCCGAATTTTTCATCACTTTCCACTAAATTTTCTTTCAGAATGGTCAAATACTTTGTTTGGTCCATAATTCCATCGATTACAGAAAGTTTACCTGGACCAGCAGCGGACATGCAGCCCCACACCATTATCGAGCCACCTCGATGTTTCACAGTGGATCGTAGATTACACTCTTTGAGCTCTTGATTAACTTTTCGCTAAACATAGCATTGACCATCTGAGCGAAATACATTAAATTTACTTTCGTCCGCGAATATCACAGTTTCCCAAAATGATAGGTCTTTATTTTTATATGTTTTGGCAAACTTGAGTCTCTTTTTCCTATTGCACTTACTAACGAATGGTTTTTTACGGGCTACTCTTCCATGTAGATTTCTGTGTCTCAAAACTAACCTTATCGTTTCAGGATTTACACTTTTATTAAGATATTTCGATACTTGTTGAGCTAATTTTGGAGCACTTAATTTCGAATTTTTATGAATTTGTTGTACAATCCATCGCTCATCTGACCTCGAAAACACTCTAGGTCTACCACTTTTTTGTTTTTTTTCCACTGATCTGCATGATTGAAATCGTTTAGTTATATCGTGAACAGTGGAGTGTGATCTATTTACGATTTCCCCTATAGTACGGACCGGTAATCCTTCTTTATAATGTTTCAAAATGAGTTCTCGTACTTCTAAAGAAGTTTGACCACGTTGCCTTCCCTTTTTACACAATTTTACCCCCGTGGAGGTTTACAATTCCAACAATTTCACCCAGGTATAAAATTTACGGTTTCAATTTGTTTCACTCAGACGCTAAGAGCCGTCATCTACACAAAATCCGGGGAATCCCCCTTTTAAACTCAAAAAGAAGGAGAGTGCTGTCCGAAGTTTTTTTTTGACGTGAATTTTGTCTGCATTTCAACTTTTTATTTTTTTAATAATCCCAAAATTGAGTTATGTTTTCAATGTTTTTATTTTTCGTAAGTTAATAATGTAGAGCTAAAAAATAAATTCTGGTTTTTTCTAAAATACATTCTCCTGTCGTTTATTCCCTTTTCAAGTGTAAATGGGTGTGTGTCGGACTTCTTTATTGAGCCACTGTATATTCATGCATGATGAAAAGTAGGCTGACTCGTGACAAACCTTTTGTGAAATAATTAGAACTTACATCAGGTTCGCGCTTGAATTGCCGTCTTATTGTTATTATGGTCAATTTGGTGGGAAAGTTAAGAGAGGCAAATCAATTTTTTCTTGAATCAACCTCCAAGTAAACAATACAGTGGCTTTCTCAAGTACACTTCGTCAATTAAAACTCTGTCGTGCGACAATTGTAGTACGGAATCCCACTTGACTGTATTACCCTGTATCATATCCCATATTGGAGGCACTTGAAGCACCGGAGAGGTGCTTCTTGTTTTTTATCCGATATTGCTAAATATAAAATGCCAACCCCTTGACCCCTACCATTTGTAAACTTAAATTTCTATCTCCTCAGTCAACGAGTATTGAGAACTAAGACGTTCGTAATATCGTCTCATTCAATTCCACTGATGATATTACGAGATCAACTGAGTTGCTTGTTGCTTCAGGACGAAACTCCGTATCCAATATCCAGATACTGCAAGTATCTGCCCATTTCATTTACATCCTTCTGTTCTTCGTCTTTTCTGCAGGTCCAACAATTTTTTTTTTATTTTGAGGAAAGTTAACCTTTTCTTGACTTGAACATCAAATTTTTAATTGATTTTGATGAGTGAGATTGATTGAAAGTATTGGCTACGCCAGCGGCAACTGTCCTGTCCGGTCCCTCTTCCATTGTCCGTCCGACCTTTATTATTCAAAGACACGCAGTTATACTTAATAAATCAAGCGTTTTCGATTGACAAAGACGAAATATAAGAATTTTGTACAGTATAACAGAAAGATTTTGGAGTAGTTCATCAGTTACCATTTTTCGCTCGACGAGTGCACATCGCTTTAAGATGGGAAACAAACGTTTTAGCCAAGATCGACATGAGAATAAAGGTGGAAAAAAAAGATCATTTCAAGGAAATCAGTTTACGGTAGAAGCTGATTTGAATTTTGTGAGTACAAGTGAAGAAAAGCTGAAAGATAATAGTGACTTTCAGAAGTTTTTGGTAGATCAATTTTCCCTTTTCACTTACAACTTATAAGTGAATTATACCCTTGCTAAGCTAACTCAGCGAAGACTCATGGGTGCGGAAGTTCTGATCCAATGTTTCGAATACCTCGATAGTGAATTTAATATTTTATAAAGAATTGTGGAAAGAGCACCTGATGAGAAGCGGCAGGGACGCGTGTTCGAAACCAGCTTGAGCTCTTTCCACAATTCTTTATAAAATATTAAATTCACTATCGAGGTATTCGAAACATTGGATCAGAACTTCCGCACCCATGAGTCTTCGCTGAGTTAGCTTAGCAAGGGTATAATTCACTTATAAGTTGTAAGTGAAAAGGGAAAATTGATCTACCAAAAACTTCTGAAATTGATAAAGCCAGACCAAAGGCAATTTGGAATATAGGAAAAAGTTCAAAGCTGTAGAGCAATATTAATAACTAGTAAATAACCAGTCGACATCCACCTAAGCTGGTAGTGCCAATCGACGCGTCCCAGCCTGTGAGTTGGCACCTGATGAGAAGCGGCAGGGACGCGTGTTCGAAACCAGCTTGAGCTCTTTCCACAATTCTTTATAAAATATGTGGCAACTCAAAACGTCCCGACGCATTTTTCGCGTCGGAAACAAAAGTTAATGCCGCGACAAGTCTTCACTTGCCAACCAAAAACACGGCAAACTTACTAAAATTTCCTCAAGCCGTTCTTCTCGCTTCTCACGAAGGCTCATACCGGGGATATTTTATTCATATCATCATCTTCTTATCCCGGCATTGCCAGAAGCAATAACAATAAATTTATTCAAAATAAAGGGATTCAACTTATACTAGTGTTTTTAATCCCAAAAATATAATAGTGACTTTGAAGTATGTCATGACTCTAGTTTCAAGTACGTTTTAATAAGCTTCGCTTTGGTGTTTGGTGCGTTAGAATCGGTGTTAAAATGTCAACTTTGCAACAGTGATATCAAATTTTAGAATCATTCACCTAGAGGATTAGGATTTAAATTGTGTGTGAAATTTTCGTGCCAAGAATATCTGATTGATTCATGTCCAATGATAAATAATGCGTATGAAATTAACCGACGATTTACTTATGTAATGAGGTCACTTGGTGTCGGTCACGCAGGAATTAATCTTTTTTGCTCGTTGATGGATTTAAATATTTTTCATAAGTCTCTTTATTATTAAGTAATGGAACAAATAAGCGTCACTGTCAAATCTGTCACTGAGGTTGTGTTTAAAAAAGCAATAAAGGAAGAAAACGAAAAGAATGTGAGAGAAGGTTTCCCAGAAAATTATTTAACGGTTTCAGGAGATGGTTCGTGGGTTAAGAGAGGTTATTCCTCTCTCTTGGGCATTGTGTCCTCGATAGGAAAATTAAAATAAAATTGTTGATGTTATAGTTAAGTTCAGTATATGTAAAGGATGTTAGTATTTAGCAACGAAAGACCCCATCGAAGCCGAGAGTTTATATGATGATCGCAAGGACGAATGCACAGCAAACCACGAGGGCAGTAGTGGTAAAATGGAGGTTGACGGGATTTGGGAAATGTTCAAGGGTTAAGTGCAGCATTATGGTGTTAAATATATAAGGTACATCGGAGATGGGGACAGTAAAACCCACAAAAATTTGATTGATAATAAACTTACGATGGCGACCCAGAAGTAGAAAGGCAAGAATGCGTATTGTACGTGAAAAAACGAATGTACCGAGCACTTCAAGGTGTAAAAAAAAACTCTTAACGAGTACACGAAAGCTAAAAAACAATTAGAGGCAGCTGAGAACAAAAAGAAGGCAGTAGAAAAAATAAGCAACGTAAAAAGCGTTCCGAAAATGCTTAAGACGAAGAGAGACTCCTCGACCAGCAGTGAGCCACCGAAACCTAAACCGTTGCAATTAACTAACAAGATTATGTTGAAAATGAGTGCATATTACGGTTTAGCAATCACAAAATACTGTCAATCTCTCGAAGAAATGAAGAAAGCCGTGTGGGCTACGTTCTACCCCATGACATCGTCAAACGAAACCCCTCAGCACTTTTACTGCTCAGATTCTTGGTGCAAATATCAACAATTAAAAGCAGAAAATCAAGAGAGCACTTCTGAACACCCAGTAACGTTTGACGAGCAAGCCATAAAGCTCATCTCACCAGTTTACGAGACTTTAGCATCTGATCACCTGTTGAAAAGATGCTTGGGGGGAAATACCCAAAATAATAATGGAAGTTTCAATCACTGTATATGGAATTTCTCCCCGAAGCACATTTTTACTGGGAAAAATGTTCTGGAAATTGCTACCAATACGGCTGCCTGTATCTTTAATGAAGGTTTTCTACCTGTACTCAAAATAAGGAAGGTGATGAGGGTCACAATAGGTCAAACAGCCAGGGACTACGCTGACACTGTAGACAATGTACGAATTTTACGGGCGGAGAAAACTGCAGAAGCCAACAGTAAAGAGGCCAGAACTTTACACAGGGCTGTGAAAGCCGCTGAAAATGATAATTTTGAGGAAACAGAAGGATTACAGAACGCACCAGGCATAGCTGATTGATTTATGTAAGTATTGTTTGTTGTCAAAACGTTGAACGTGTTTTTCTTAAAACTTTGTTTTTAAAATTTCGGGGGAACACTGACTAGAACTATTTAACCGATTTGGCTGAACATTTAACTCGTTATTCTAGCTTACTCTAGCTCTCCTCACATATAGCTAAATACTTAACCTTTGAAACATTTATTTTCTTGATAATTTATTAATTTCTTTTTAACAATTTGTCAGGAAATAAAAATTTGATCGATTTTCAGTACCTTTTTTTCACAAGTCCACTATTTCATTTTTTTTAATGCATGTTATTATAATAATAATCTCTTCGATTTTTTTGTTTCAGATGACTACGAAAGACTGTGTGCTTCCCCGAAACCGCTCAACGTTCCTCCGAGGACTTCACTTCAACACAAAAATTATGAATAAATCAATGTAAAACTGAGTAAAAAAAAGTTTTATTACTACTTTCAAGTATTTTTTTGTATGCTTGAAAGTAGTAATAAAAACATGTAAAAATTACAAAACGATCGCATATTATTTTTCTGCTGAAAAAAATTCACGAAAAAACGTCGAAATTTCGGCCGTCACACCGGGCTACTACCTTAACTATAACTTATTGGGGTCTTTCTGGTTTATATACTATAATTATTGTCCACGGGCTTTGTTCTTCCGGATTATTTTGTCTTGCAAACATAATATATGAAGGGCTGCGTAGTCTGAGCCTATTAATTATTTGTGGTTTATTAACATTTAATATTGCTAACAAAAAAAAATATTAGTAAGCATTGTATCTCTTAATTTCTTCGTGCACATCCTGGGTCTGCTTAAACAAGATGAACTCCTTATACGACGATTTTTCGTTCTGAGTTCTGACGTGGTTTAGTCATATCATAAATGATGACGTGACGTATGTCAGACGGCTTAGTAAATAATCGAAATGGATAATTTTTATTTACTGATTTGCACAATATTTACTTGTATTATGATCTGTCATTATTATTCTATTAAGGAAGTGATAAAAAACAACATTTTCTAATCAAATCAGTATTTATTTGGTTCAAATCATATAACCCATATTTCGCTTGGCTAAAAATATATATGTTATAATCTTAGCTACAATATAATTATTTGCACGTTATTTGGCAAATTTCTTATATTTATAATATCAGTCTAAATTAAAGTTTTGCTTAGGTAACAATTACTTCTCAAATCACATTAATATTTTGGGACAAATTACTTGTTGTCTGCACAGTCCACGCATACCGTTTTTGAACATCCAAGACAAATAGGCCTGCGGCATTCGATGCAATTGTACTTAGTACGCCTTTTAAGTCTTGATGGGCATATTTGACACGTTTTTCTTGTTGCTTCTGTACTTTCAGGGGGTATTGTTTCAGGTTCCGGAGGCTTATTTGGACCTAGTACGCGTGCAATTGTCAGTCGCAGTTCTCTCGGCAATCTATTATTGTATAAGCGGCATTTCAGGTGCGGCAAAACTAAACTGTAAGCAAGATTCTGAAGAAATTGTGCTCTAGGAATATCAGGAACAGCAGTGCAGGTCTTGTACAGAGCATAGGCGTTGACTCCACTCATATCCAAGACTCTGAAAAAAATCGCGAGAGGCCAACGTCTGGTTCTACGATTTGACGAATAATTGGAACACTTTTTATCGATTTCATCAACACCTCCTTTTGTTTTATTATAATCTATTATGATTTCCGGCTTTTTGATAGTGGATCCAATTGCTTTGTGTGGTGCATTGAAGAAATCAATTTTACTGCTTTTGCCTTTTTAGGGACATATGAAACAATAGTGAAGTCTTTGGTAAAACCGTGTAAAGATGATTCAGGCTGGCGAGTTTTAGATGCTTGAAATGCAGGTGGGATGTGCCTTTTATTTTTTTTCAAGGTTCCAAGATACGTCAGACCTCTATCTTTCAACTGCTCCATCAATTCTATGGAGCTAAACCAACTGTCGGCTGTAATATTGCGATTGGTTTTTTCAAAATCCTTACACAATCGTAATACAGACTGAGTTGGTATGGCGAGCTTTCTCTCAGTTTCGGTTAGTCCAAGCCCATCGGAGTCTTTTCCATGGTAAATGTATGCATTATACACGTAAAAAGATTCTGCATCACATACTACTAAAATCTTCAGACCATACTTGGCCGGCTTCTTCGGCATATAAATATATAAATGGAATCTAAATGGAATGTAAATGAAACTAACATTTCATCTACACATAAATAAGCTCCGGGAGTATATACCTTCTTTCAATTGGCAATGAACAGTTGAAAAATTTCTGAAATTGCAGCCAATGGGTCCGTTTCAAGGCGTTGCGATCTAGTGTTACTGTCATCAAAACGAATGTAGTTCAAGAGGGTGAGAAATCTGAACTGAGACATCACGCAACGAAAAATTTCACGTCCAGAACCATCAGTAGCAAAAATGTATTTGGTGTTTTCGTGATTCGATTTGAAGACTGAGGTATAAAATAATAATCCCAGGAAAGCTGTCATTTCCTCACGATAGGTAGGTCTTAGTTCAATTTTATTTGGGTTTTGATACTTCGTGCGGATTTCTGATAATATTTGATTAGTATAGGTAACAATCGTATCAATCATAGTAGTGTCGAATAACTCAAGCCATAAAGATTCCGAATCAATAAATGTTTTGGGCTGCTGTCGAGGAATATCAACAATATTATGACTTGCTGTACGACTCGATCTGATAACAGGTTCTTCAAATGACCACTTGAAACCATTTTTCCCATAATAATACTGATTACTAGAAGAAACTGGAATAGGACTTACAGTTGAAGGTCCTGGAACTTGGTTGGCTTCATGAGGAGACACGGTGGTCGGTCTGATTTGTAACTGATTCTCATTTTCCTTATTTTGTTCGTCTCCTGACTGTTCAGATTCCGTATCATGATCAGATTGTAAGAAGAAATCTGGGTCTGCCTGATCATCGTCAACATCGCTAAAGTCGCCCTCAATTTCCGTTTCTAACCAACATTGTAGAGTTTTTTCGAAGTCTTGACTAGTAGAAGCAACCACTCTCTTTCTTTAACGGCTATTTTCTGAAGTACTCGGTTGGTCTATCTAAAAAAATACAATAAATAATGAGGTGACGTCTTGTAGACACTTAGAAAGATACACACTAATAATGATCTGACGCCTAACAGACTCGCAACATTAATACTGACCTTACGTCTGAGAGACATCGTGCAGCTCCACAGCCAAACGTGTTATCGCGCCGCCACCGAGCGCTCGACTGAATGATCGACGGGTTTAATCCCGAAGCTACAGGAAAGGGCGCGGGTGTATCTTTAAAGGCTTTGAAATACGGCTTATATTTGTGAACTCACCGTCTATGAGACACCCACGTCAGTAGTTAAAGGTTAAGAATCGACGGCAAAGTTGCTGCTCGAACGTCAAAATGTGTACAAGTTCATTAATGTGTGCAAAAGATTGCTCCTAATATAATTATTAATATTTTATTACACTAGGCGTCCGATCAGGAATTTTTGGCGCATTCAAAACCCATTAAGCTTGCTTTGTATTTCCGATCGACACCAAGGTACCAGTTCAAACAAACCACTCTGCAGGTGATGTTCCTCGCTTAAGAGTTGAGAAGTTGAAAGTGAGAAAAGCTAGAGATCACTTTGATATACGTTAAAAAAATATTGTGTTGATGCTTGCATGAAAAGGGCTCAAACACAACCTCAATTTCTGCATCCGAGCTGCTCTATGTTTGGCTAGGAGTAGAATTTTTTTTGCGTGGCAGCTTACCGAAACTTTTTTCTTTTGTATTTAGGATGTTTATTACTTTATTTACTTTCGATTGATTACTTTCGATTGAAATCGCAAAGAAATTTTAAAATAAAACTAAGCGTTCGTTCTGCCGCATTCATCCGTGGCCTTAAAACTAGATAAAATTCTGAGTTATTTTCCGGTGTTCTTCAAATCTGATTTTCCGATATCTCTTCACAAGATGTCTTATCACACATCTAAAGTTAAACAGAAGGGTCATCTTTGCCGATCGATTCATTGGCAGCAGGAGACTGCAAATTATACGTACGCAGTCGAAAATATTTCTCAATTCGCTTCCATATCTCTTTTTCTAAATTAAAGACGGGATACTCGAAAAATAATACAAAAATCCCTGATAAAACCACTGTAACTCCGAAATTGCTCCAAAGAATTTGTATCTGAAATAGAGCCATAAGAACATATCGATAATATTTCAAAAAGACAAAAGTCTTTTTACCTTTTCATATCCCGAAAACAATCGTTCGGTTTTCGTAATTGCTCTACCATAAACGTGGACAACGTAATGAATAATGAACATGGAATTGCTGAGCTTTGATAGTGGCTCCCAGTATGATATGGATAAAAGTTCATTCACTTTGCCACCATAGCCTTGAATGCACATAAAAACTATCCAACACATGCACAGAGACCATAAAAGTCTGCAAAAGATCTTGATTAAAGTACTCCCCACAAAGCCAGGTGGGTCACTGATACTATCGAAATCGAACGAATAGTATAAGGACGCTGCCATAATAAAAAATATCAATATCCATCCAATTCGAACTACATGCTGAAAAAATAAGGCAGTAGGAAATATTTGAGTGGTAATCAGCAAATCTTTTTATTTCCAACCTACCTTCGAAATTTTAATGCAACGCGCCTTCTTTGAATACGAAATGTATCCTAATATAATACCAATAATCCATGGTAGTGCTCCGTAAATTGTTACGAATTTTACGCCCACAAGTTCAACTAAAGGCTTGTAAAACAATTAATTATATTCAAAAGAGAGAAAGGAGATAAGTACAAATATATATAAAGAAACAGTTTCTTACTCGCTGCTGCAGTATTATTTGTTTCAACTTGTATAAAGTATTCAGCAGTTACAAGGATTCCTATCGAAAGAAATAATATCCATATGAACCTTAATCGCCATTTGTACAAAAGTATAAGGAGTAAGATCGATACAACCGTCAGTTGCATGTTGACTGATAGATACCAGCTATGCTCCAGACACTAAAAAGGACAATTATAATAAATTTTAATAACAGATTTTATCAGATGGTGACAGAAAAAGAAACGGAAACAAATTTAATTTTTAAGAAACCAATTTTTATTTATTACCTGGATTTATTACCTTTTTTTTTGAAACAATTTTAGCATACAAATTGACAATCTACTCTGAAACCAACATTTTTCCCATACTCAGCAGAATGTAATATTACTTTATTCATTTCAGTCCATTATTCATTCAGGTTGGCTCTCAAAAATTTTGAGAAATCAGTCATGATCATGTTCAGTATCATAAATAGACAGAAACCAGAATGTTTTTCTTTTTAAACTGACAGATTAGACCAATTAAACCACTTCTTTTTGGTTTAATTTTCACGAAATTCTTTTGATGGTTTTTTTGGATTTGGAACAAAGTTCCACATTTCCCTAGCTTTAATTTTTGTTTTGTTCCGTGTTTCGGCTAAATGTCATCTGCTGTGTGTAGATGAAGTTATGAAGTTTTATGTGTCCTTATTTACTGACCTGTCATTTTTAAAGATTTGTGGAGTATTGCCTTTGATTTATGTAAAGTTGACGTCGATTTGACGCACACTCTAACGTGTTTCCTAGGGTGGAGTGAAAAAATTTTTTTTTCATATTCGTTTCGGAATACCTGTAAAATGTTGCTGTTATTGTTCACAAATATACATACAAAATTTTATTTGGCACATGATAAATTTAGAGGTGCCCCCAATATCATGAACTTTAAAGAAATTCGCAAAATTTTGTCAAAAAACACCGACATCTAATAATGTCAAATGAACGCTAAATCATATTCTGTGTGTTCCGTTCCGTTGGCAACTGTTTAACTTTGAATAGTGCGTGGATAGGTGGGGGGGGGGGAAGTTGAGGCGGGATAGGTGATTTCACTGCACTTGTCAATTGTTGTCAAACGTTGTTCGAACGCTATTATTGTTATTCTATTTGTGAGAAACATTGATTTTAACCACTGTCGTCAAAAAAATAAGACTCATGTAAGTAATATTTTTAATTTCCTGTTCACAGATTGTCGATGACACACTATTTTCGATATAATTTATACCTATTATTTCTCTTTATTACAGTCAAATGTCGCAAGTCAAAACACGAAAAGAGACATGTTGTCCTGTGTTTGGTTTACCGGAAAAGTTACCAGTGTCTCAATTACCAACTTATAATGCTGTTATGAAAAATTACTTATTTATTACTTATTTATTAAAGCTTGACAAAACAACAAAAGAGCCGACAGTTCATGATATATCCCAAAGATTGGCTACGGAAATTTTAGATACCTGGCGAAAAGCGTCGCTTCCTACTCTCAGCTTTAAGAGAGTACTTCAACTTATTCGATCTTACCATGACAAATATAGAAGCTTACTAAAACCTTATCAAGGCCGTCAAACGAACAAGAAATATCAAGAGAAAATAAATGAATTTATTACTGAGTCCCAACGGTTATTTGATGTTTGCAGTTGCAAATGCAAAGTAATCTCAGAGTGTAATTGCTCAAAAGACAGCCGTGTTCCCAAGGAAGAAGTATATTTTTTACTTGATCAAAGAACTACAAGAAAAATGATGATAGGCGGTGTAGATTTGGTTGCGTAAATTTGGTAAAAAATATGAAAAAATTAAAAATACAAGAAAAAGAATTACTGCGTAACAAAGAGATAATGGATCCTAACCAACCGTCTTGTTCTCGTTCTTTGCCTGATGACCTAACAACCGAAAGCACCAGTTCAAGCAAAAATAGCGTAGCTTCTAGTCCTTATCAATCGCCAAAACAAGTAGCTGCTCCACCACCAAAGAAAAAGAGATTAAATTTACCATCATTAGCTCTCGCCTGCGATCGTACTGGATTCTCTGACAGAGCAGCTGCTATTATAGCTTCTACTGTGTAGAAAGATGTTGGTATTATTACATCAAAGGACCCAAGTGCTGTCATTGATCGTTCAAAGTTGCGCCGAGAAAGAACGAAAGTCAGATCAGCATTACACGATGCAGATCGCAATAAAAGTATACGTGGAATTTATTTTGATGGTAGAAAAGATAAGACTTTGGATTCAGAAGGAAGGCAAATTTTATAGAAAAAGAGTAACAGAAAGCCATTATGTGATTTTATCAGAGCCAGGAAGTGATTATTTCGGGCATATTACGTGTGAGTTGGGAACTGCTAAAGGTATTGAAAGTACCATAAGAAATCATTTGAGAACAAAATCGGTGGAATTGGATGAAATAGTTGTTATTGGTTGCGATGGTACAGTCGTGAATACAGGTTTCAAAGGAGGTGTTATTCGTTTTATGGAAGAAGAACTTAACAAACCATTATAATGGTTTGTCTGCCAGTTACATTCGAATGAGTTACCGTTGCGACATCTTTTATTGCATTTGGATGGAAAAACTACAGGGCCTAAATGCTTTTCAGGCCCTATTGGATCTGAATTACAAAAATGTGAATCAATGCCACTTGTTCAATTTACCACCATTCCCTGCATGTTACCTGAAGTCGCTGGAAATGACTTGAGCACTGACCAATATATCTTTACGATGTGATGACAGCTATCAGCACTGGCATTTTTTCTCCCAATCTAGCTAATATCACACCTGGACCACTTAACCATTCTAGATGGCTTACTACAGCAAATAGAATCTTAAGATTATATGCTACTAAAACAGACCCCCAAAGAAAATTTAATGATATTAGCCACTTTCGTAATGAGAGTTTATGGTCCAATGTGGTTCACAATAAAATGTTATCCTTCATGTACAAACGGAGCTAAGCACCTGTGGCAAACAATTACCCTAACTCGATATTTGAATGCGCCTTTGAAGAAAATCCTTGATAAGGTAATCCAACGAAATGGATATTTTGGTCATCCAGAAAATATTCTTATTGCTATGCTTGGAGACGACAGAGAAATCATACGTAAACTAGCATATCAGCGAATTTTAAAAGCAAGAGCAGGGAATACTCTAGGGCTTCGAACATTTACAGTGCCTGCTTTAAATTTCGATGCTAAAGATTATACCGACTTAATTACTTGGCAAGACTGTAAGATAACTGAGCCACCTCTGATTTCCAATTTATCTGATGAAGCCTTGAAAGAGATTGTCAAAAGCGGTTTGACTACATGTCAGAATATTAAAGATTTTCCGTGCCATACCCAAGCCGTAGAGCGCTGTATCAAATTGGTGACCGAAGCTTCAAGTGCAGTTTGTGGAGAAAAAAACGAGACGGTTTCATAAGAGCAATACTATTATCACGGCAGCAAATGCCTAATTTTGAAAAAAAAAAAAACAATTTAATACCAAATAATCTACTTATTTTTGATTTTTTTCATTCCTTGATAATATATATTTTTTCAATTTTTCTTGATTAAAAACATTAATACTACTAACCAGGCTTTTATTTAACGTAATATTTAAAATACTATCATTCAAAATTAGATCAATGTTTTTAAAAATTTAGTATTTTTCTAATTTTCAATTGGGTTGGGGCACCTCATAACATCAAGACAAGTAAAAAATCTTTTGTATGCTGAATTTACTCATTAAAAGGCAACATTCTATTGCTATTCTATTAAAAAAAATTTAAAAAAAAATTTTTTTCATACATTATCACTCCACCCTAGTTTTTCCGCTATTTTATCCACAGTTAACCAGCTTTTACCTTCTAAACTAATTCAGTTGCTGCTGAAAGCTTATAGAATAAAGTCACCATGCTCCCGTTAGTGCGATCCTTTTTTGTAATCATTATGTTGCACGTCGATTTGACGTATGGTAAGGCTTTATTTGCCTTTTGTCCTTATGTATTTTTGTTTTCGGTGAATCACTTTTTCAGGGTTTTATTTTGTTTTAATGTACAAGGCTGTTGAAAATTATTAAATACTGTCACAAAATGACGTCCTCTCGAACACTGAGGTGTGAGAAAATTGCAGCGATTTCAGAAGCTGATGATGATCTGATGGCCATTGTTACAGATTCTGAAGAAGAAAAACTCATGATGAGGTCAGAAGTGACATCAAAGATGAAATGATAGATGACATTGAATCGAATAACCTGCTAGCTACTCAGGAAGAACTTGAAACTCCAGGCTTTTCGTCCAATCTTGAGGTACTGTAGTGGACGTCAAGCAGAATTTTAGAATATAATCGTAAGTTGTCAGTAACAAAGGACTGATCTCATAGCAAGACCTCTTCTGTAAATACAGGACCCACCCGAACAAGAAAGGATATAGTTAATGTATAAATTTGTTTCAAGCTTTTTTTCATAGTCGGGATTACCAATGACATTGTTGAATGGACCAACGTAGAAACGATACAAAAACGTACAATTTTGAAATATTTGTCAGCTAGTTATAGAGATGCAAATGAAGTAGAGCTCTAGGCCTGATCAAAATTTTTGCGCTGACCGTTATTTTGAAAGACAACGATTTGTCTACTGATGAGTTGCTCAAATGTTTCTGCTGTTCGATATTTTTCTGAAATGAGTAAAGAACGGTTTGAATTTTTAATGAGTAGTCTGAGATTGGACGATAAATCGTTGCGGCCAGCCCTTCGCTAAAAGATGCCTTTGATCAATCAATGCGGAACAAATTATACACTTGGGACGTATTTGACAGTAGATAAATAGCTGTTGGATTTTCGTGGTCGGTGTCCATTCCGAATAAGTATAAGATCAAATTACCCATATTGTGTACCATACTTAGTCTACTCTTGAATGAATTCTACGTGAAAGAGCTGAAACAAACAGCGCACGAAACCAACAGAAATAACCTCTGTGACAATTGGTTGACGTCTGTACCTCCGGTAAAAAGTAGACTATGAAATCCATACAAACAGACGTTAGTAAAGATAAACAGATCAAACAAAATGAAGATTCTTGAAGAGTTCAAAACACGAAATCTCGTTCTGTGTGCTCCTCCATATTTTGCTTTGATGGCCCTTTGACGTTGGTATCCTATAAAGCGAATCCATCTAAGACGTGTTACCTTCTTTCACCACGCGAAGAAGACGCTATGATTAATAAAAGCAATGGAAAACCAAACAAACAAAAGGCGCTGTCGATTCTTTTGATACGATGCGTTCTTCAGTGTGAGTTCAACAGGACAACAAATAGATTTGTTTTCCGCTTTTTATCTACTTTAAGTACTCGCTACTAGATTATTCCTTTAAGTGTACTACAAAAAATGCAAAGGTAAGGTCCACTTTAGTTCTCATCTTCTTTGGTCATATCGGACCTGCGAATCTTTCTTCTGTTAGCACAACTCATCACATAATTTGGACCGTGAGGCGTATTGTAACCACCTCATTTCCAGACCAAAGTTACACAAGAAGATAAAATGATCAGAATCAGGCTTGACGTTGGTGATTTCCCCGAAAGTATCCTATCATCGGTGGTTGTTTTTGTTTATTAGCTTAAGACTGAGTTTGTATTCTATTTTAAGGTTTCATTTTAAGGTTTAATTGAACTGACCATAAAGAAGCTTTTTACAGTATTTCCCATTACTTTTGTTTGTAATTTGGTTATACAGCGACGGGATTCATCTACAAGAAGTAATCAATATTAATAAAAATTAATATTTTAATGGTCAACCATAAATTAAATTCAACCATAAAACTCTGATCTGTAGCCAGGATACCTTGGAAAGTGGAAACATTGGAACCAATTTAAGTTACATATATATTATATGTATATATTATTTATCTATAAATGCAATATGATATGTTTGGGCACCAACTATAAGATATATTACCATTTCTTCCGAATTAACATACATCTGAACATGTGTAAGCGCAGTCCACCAATAATTTCTGCAACGCTCAAAAACTTTTATTTCGTTTTTCCATACGGGGCCGTTTCCGATTTGCTTGAAAATAGTGACACAGAATAGAATAACTCCAGCAAACACAGTTGACAAGCGGAGATATTGATCAACATAAAATCTAGTAATGTTGACAGTCCCTCTGCAAAGAAATAATTGATCCATCAGAAGACGTCATAGCTTTTGTATCATGCATCTCACTTTAAGCTCATTTCAGTGAAAAAATCCAATGTTATCGTTAGCGCCGATAATAAAAGAAGTGTGTCAATGAAAAGGAAATTACGATGTGAAATCAATGCAGCAGAGTTTTCCAACTAAAATTAAAAGAAATTATTCATAAATTTCATTCAAAAACTACTCACTGATGGTTAATAATACCTTAAAAACAGAATCATAACCTCCACTAAAAATTATGCACACAACCGTCAAGAACAAAAGACCGCGCAAACATTGAAGTTGATTTGAATGAACCGTTTCCGTTCTCCTGAACAACTCTTTGGCATTTTTTACTAAAGAAAAAGCAACAAAGAGCTCACTTTGGGCAGCTAAAATCAAAGAAAAAAGTTTGCAGTCAAGTAAAACAGCATTTAACACATTTAATGTGTATGTTTATCTTTTTATAGGTGCATATAGGATGCACACCGCGACAAAGACGTCAGAACGAGCTGAAGATGGCTGTATAGAGCCGAAACGCGTCCTCGAAACCAACCAAGCAAGGCCCGGCGGACCCAAGCAACACAGTATTAATTTTGGCCTGCGGCAACAACCAAACGAACTTCAACACAGCCAGCCAGGCAATAATGTTGAGAAAATTTTTCAACCTTACGAGACGACTCCATCGAACCATAGCCAACATTTGGTTTAACAAGCAATGCCTTCAAAAAAGCGTGACACAAGCGTACGCCCAAACGAAGACAAAGCAGGATACAATCGCTGCCCGACGGACACAATGCAGCGCTGAAACTTTAAAGATCAGGAACGAATCAACACACAGTTACTAAAGATCCACCTTGAAATTGCCAGCACGATACAAACGGAAAACTACCTACTACTACACGAGAACTTAAAGCAACGACTAAATGCCGAATTAAAGGACAAGCACGAAGCAATAAAGAAGAAAATCAACAAACTAACCCGGATATCGAACGCAAAGACCACGCAATCAACAAGCAGCTTTTATCAACGCACACTCAATCTCACGGACACAATATTCACTACAGAAGAAATAATGCTGCTGGACAAAGGACTCAAACACAACTTGTACAGTACAAAGCGAAACATGAGTATCGAACAATTGACTATAGACACGGAAACAGCCATCAACAAGATACCCAAGAACAACTGGCACAAGCGAGACACAGAGCATTGGACATCCTACAAAATATAAGGACAAACACAAACAGGACGTACCAGAAAGAAGAACAAAACACACTCAGGGACATAAAGGAGAAGCTAATCAGCAACCAATTGACCTTAACAAAGGCCGACAAGGGACACACAACAGCGATAATGAAGACAGCTGACTACGTTGAAAAAACAAAGGAATTCATCAACGCAAACGGATACACCAGGGCAACGAAAGACCCCACGAACAAGTACCAAACGGCCATACGGAATGCGCTGTTGTGAGTACCACTGATCATACCCCCAAACGCTAAATATCGGTACATAGACCCTAACCCGTCAACACCACTCCTCAAAGCACTACCCAAACTTCACAAGCCCAACATCCCCATCAGACCCATCGTCAATTACCGTCCAGCCCCCGCCTACAAACTGTCAAAATATCTAGCATCTGTACTGGTAGACGTCCTCAACCTTGAAGACGTATACACCATCAAAAACAGTCAGGAACTCTACCATCTCGACCAAATCTTTAACGCTGAACAACAATTATCGGCTTCTTTCGTTGGACATCACCAACCTCTACACCTCCATACCCGTAGATGAAACGCTGGCTCTCGCAAGAGAAAAAATACAACTAAACAACAGCCGACGATTCACTGAAGAACTGGTGAATCTCATCAGGATCACACTCCAGCAGAACTACTTTGAGTTCGATAACAACATCTACATTGCAGAAGACGGACTGAGCATGGGACACCCAATATCATCTATAATGTCCGAAGTATTCCTGCAAAGCATAGAGGAAGTACACATACCAAAAATAGTGGAAAAATTCAAAATCGTATACTACAAACGGTATGTGGACAACTGCTTTATTATCATCGACTCAAAAGCGGAAGACGAACTCCTCACGTATATGAACAACATCCACCGCAACATAAAGTTCACCATGGAGAAAGAGTCAAACAGAGAACTCAACTACATGAACCTAACCATCATACGCAGAGAAGACCATTTGGAACACAAAATTTACAGAAAACCGACTACTACGACCAACACAAACTAGCAGCATATAGATCAATGGTGCAGAGACTACACTCCATCCCTATGAATTCCAGCGACTACACCAACGAATTAAACAACATATATAAGATAGCCGACAATAACGGATACAAGAAACGTGATATAAACAAACTGACCACACAGAAAAAGAAGAAAAAACGCCAACCATCAGATGAACCAAAGGACGCACACAAATGGACCACATTGACGTACGTAGGCAAGGAGACATACCAACTGGCAAGCTTCTTCGAAAAGTATAAAAAAGTTGCACCTATAAAAAGATGTACACCGCGACAAAGACGTCAGAACGAGCTGAAGATGGCTGTATAGAGCCGAAACGCGTCCTCGAAACCAACCAAGCAAGGCCCGGCGGACCCAAGCAACACAGTGTTAATTTTGGCCTGCGGCAACAACCAAACGAACTTCTGCATATGAACAGTTCTGAGGCAATTATTTTTGGAATGTATGACATTTCAGTGACTCGAAAACAAGCGACAACTGACATAACCATTTTTCATATTACTTATTTTTTGCAGTATTGCCTAATTATTTCAGAATCAGTATACAGGGTCTATATTGCTTATTGCAGGATTGGTTTTCTGAAGCGCAAGCAGGACTAGAGACACTAGATTTGGCTAGATGGGTGAAGTGTGGGAGACATCATTTATTGTGGAGAGTCTTTTGTGTCGTTGTTGATAAACAAATTGAGTCAAATTCCCAAGCTGCTATGTTCGATAAAGTTTGTAGCAAACTCGGAGGATCGACAAGTGATACCCTATAAATGGTTAATCAGACATTTGGAGATACTTGATGAGTTGCTTCAATGTTTTCATTTGCGCAAACCGTTTGAAGATGGTGGGGAGGTTGTTGAAGACATCAATCTCCCTGGACAGCCATCAAAGTTTAAAACCAACTGAAGTAGCCGAAGTTTCAGAATTGCGAAGCCTCTTGAATTGCTGAAACAAGTGCTAAAGATCGCATCTACGAGATCGAGTTAAGGCCGAAATACAATACTGCGTGACGGCGATACGGGAGCGCGATGTGATTCTCCCTCGTCCTCACGCAACGCTTTCAATTTACAATGCACACGATGCAGGGAACATTAATGTTCATATGACAAATGTCAAATTGGTAACATTTGAAATGGAAATTTGCTGGAAATCGTTTTTGATTTTTTTAAAGTTTTGAATTTGGAATGTTCCTTCGTTTAGCAAATAAAAGCCTTAACTAGGATGCACGAAATTTTCATTCAAAATTCATTGATAATAACCAATGTACTCAAAAAGTAATTAAGGCGTTTGAATTTCAAATTTCATTTAAGCGCCATATTGCATTTGACAAACGTCATGCACATCGTTGCGAGGAATTTTCGTTTTTCCGAATATTTCCCGCCTCGCATCGACGCATCACAATCATTGTACGATGTCGCATACAAATGCATGTTACAAAAACTGCTTGACATTTGCTGCGAGACTCTCGTCGCGCTCTCGTATCGCAGTCTCGCACTATTGAATTTCGGCCTTTAATCGTGTCCGTCTGGCCATCTCTAGCAACTAGAAGCTACACCACGCCAATGCGCCGTGGTGCGCTCCAATTGACGCACAATTCATTGTTACCACATTGCCGCACCTTAGCTCGTACGTTACGTAGCTCGTACGTACGCACGTTGTAATTCCACCTGACATTTTGGACTGATGTAGGGACTTTTGTTCGACGTTGGCTCTCAGCAGCATCTCCGAAGCTGACTTCCAGAAGGCGTACGGCGAATGGCGGCAATGTTACTTCAAGTATGAAGATGCCCAAAGGTGCTTCAATATCTTCATCATAATTTCAGTAACCACATATCTTGATAAAACTACGCCTGGGTGTGACTTCGCTTTGCGGCTCCATCATGACAGTCCCAAGCCTGCGTAAAGTGGGAGGGGAAGGAAAGGAGCTTGTTGTTCTAATGAGGTTGAAATGAAGCTAAGTAGGGTAACTGAAAGGTGGATTCGAAGCCGAATTAAAACGTTTTGCAGTCTGGCGGTCATTTGGTCTTCTGTGATATGTGAGCTTAATAAACCAGCGACAGACGAGCTGATTTATGCTGTACGATTTATTGCAAAATTAAAGCACCGATTTAATGGAGAAATGAAGTGCTTGAGATTGTAGTCACGGATATTGCAGTTGGGAAGCACTGATTGGATCGAGAAGTTGATTGGATCGAGTACCAATCAAGCCGCCCATGAGGGTTTGAAAAGGCAGAGAACGAGGGCGTACTAAAGGAAAGTGGAAGGAATTCCGACCGATGTACGGGGTGACGAATTAACGAAGACTGAAGTACTGCTGAAGGCTGAAAACGTCAAGAAAAATAACGAAGGAAAGCATGCAGAATTGAAGCGGTAGAGATCGCAGTTAGGAAGGACCGAAGAACCGATGAAGTCGCCAAAGAGGATTCCACAAGGCTGCGAACCAGTGGCGTACGGAGAGAAACGATGGAGAAGATTCGATGCAAAGATCGATGATTGAGGAATAGACCTGACAAGAAGTAATAGGAAAACTCAATAAAAGACGGACTGAATGTAAGCTGATGCGCAAGTGAATGAAGAATAAGAAGTATGAAGAAAATGATGCCTACGAAAGTTGAAGATGACTTCCTCTACTAAATTTAATTGTCTCAGTGTTATATTACATATAGACTATGTGATGTCAAATGTAGCTAGCAAGTCGAAATTTAGAGTATTTCATGGCTGTCGATAAACGTTGCTATATTGTTTCATTGTCGTTTGATTGTATCGGCTGTAAATTATCATACTTTGAAGGGGAAGAAATTAAATTAGAATAGAGAATAAATGAAGGTTGACTTTATTTTCAAAAAAAAAAAATACCTAACGTTTTGCATTCAATAGAAAACTAATATATGAAATATATTTCTCCGAATTTCCTTAAATCTTATTTACGATTTTCCATTCTTCCTCAAATAATATCATGAAACAACTTGGTTCATAGACCAATAAAATTTGCGTTTATTGGCAACTTACTTATCATTTGCTCAGTTATGTATCCGTACGCTGTACTTAAGACGACCAGGATACCAAAGATGCAAAATATTGAGCTGGAAATAGAAAAGTTAGAAAAAGAATTGAATAAATCAAAGGTAGAATGATGTACAAGTAAATTGAAATGTGTTAGGAAAAACAAAAACAGTTTTCAGGATTTACTTACAAATGTTTTCAACTCAATTATTGGTTTACTATAATCAATGGAAAGAATACTCTAGTCCAAATTATGTTCCTCACTTACTTGCGAATACCATCACACATGAATAAGTTTGAAGCTTATGAAAATGAATGAGATGAATCGTATGAGGAAAATGATTGATTTTTGATATATTCAGTTTGTTAGAGCTTCACCCTTTCAATACGATTTTTTTATGCTAATAACTCATGTAATATTTATAGCACAAAATATTTATTGCTAATTTCGTTTCACGGGGAAAAAACAAATATCTAAATAAATGATCATTTTATTTATTGATTATTGCAAAATAATAATTGGGACATATTGTACCAATAGTATTGGTGAGTGGGTCGTATGTGTCCCAATAGTATTTTATGACAGTAAAATAGTGGAGCATATAAAATATATGTTGCACTTGAAAAGAAGAAAAATAGAAAATAATAACATCATTGCAATTCAACATTTACTTTTTATTGCATATATACAGCGTAATCAAGAATGAAACTAAGCAAAACAATCATTGCAGAGCGTGACTGTGCACCTTTGGTAAGTGATCTTTGTCCTCTTTTCTTTTTTGAAACCAGCACATCGTACACATAGTTTTCTTGAGTTTCCCGGAATAGGCAGACGATCCCCAACATTATCCATGAATTTGGTTCTATTTGAGGGACGTCCTTTCTCTTCATTATTTTTTACTATACTGGTATAGTAAAATTTATAAACGGCAGTTTTGAACGTTCTGTTTTTTTGTATATTATATATGCATTATATATTGCAGTCACGAATAGCTTGTAGAAAACCTTTTGCCACCATTTGGAGCTTTTTCGATCCGAATCATACTGTGATAGCATTTGATCCGGCGTGATTAACCCCTCCCATAAATTCATGATTAACCATTATTAATTCCTTTCTCACTGCCACAATTTGCTTTTCTTTCTATAGTACCGATACTGCCACTATGACAGTTGCTTACTACCAAGAAATTCCTAGTGTCTTGCCAACGAGTGCAAATTATACCTTCTTTACATGCCATCATTTCACTGTCTCCTGTCTGCTGTCATCTTCAAATTTTGGAACATTTTTTCTAGTCTTTATGAACGTTCCAACAGTAGTATATGGTAGTGTATGTAAAAGATGGATTGAGGTGAAAAATCGGTCAAAACATAAAACTATATTCGTATCTTGAATTGATTTGGTTAATTTCTCCACAACTCTTTCACCAAGTGTGCCTTCTTGTGTGGATTTTTCTTTTCCGGAGTAAATATTTGTATCCTATACATACCCAGTTTTGGGATCATATCTTGTCCATAATTGTATACCTCATTTGATTGGTTTTAGAGGAACATATTGTTGCATTGATGATCTTCCATTGAATTTTGTCATCGCCTCGTCAATTGATTGATACGTACTTTGATATTACTTCTGGCAAACAAAAAAGGTTTTTTTTAGACAGAATAATTCTTCTTCTATGTAATACTCCTTGGAAGCGTCTTTTGGTTTTTGGGGTTATTATGTGATATGCTGGTAAACGGTTGTAACTCATTATGAGAGAACAACCAAGCACAATCATTATTTCTGCACTCGATGTCTTTCGAATAATTCTTTAAGATGTTTTTTCTACAATTTTCAATCGTTCATTGGTGCATTGAACAATCCATACAAATAAGCTTTTAGGAAATAATTTGAACACAGCATCCATTTCTGAAGACTCGTTTTTTAGGTTACACAGTACGATTCTTTGTTTTTCTTGTGGAATATTATGTTTCGGTGTAAAATTTTCACTTTTTCTCGTCCAGTCAAACGCAACTCCAAAATTACTATTTGAAACTTCGTCTTCCTTTTCATTTTCGCCGCTGAATTCAATTTTCAGAAGTAAACGCATCATCTAAAATTTGTGTCAATGCAATATCTTCAACTTCACTTGAAAAATCATCGTCGCTAGATAGTTGTATATAGGTTTTATCTATATCGCTATCATCACTATCTTCAAATGGGTCTAATTCTTCTTCAAAGTCAATGTTTTCTACAATATCCTGGACAGGGGCGGATCTAGTTAAAGGCTTTTTGGGCTGCAGCCCAGGATCCCCAACCAAACTGAAACCAATAGACGATATTGTCAATAATAAAAATTATCTATAACTAAAAAAAATCCGATCATAAGGTTAGCAACACTGCGATCAATCAACCCGTGTACGCATCTATCAAACGGAACGGGGAATCCCCTGTCGCTTGTTTTCGGTCGGTGTATTCCGTGTATTGTCTATTATTGGGGACTTCCCTCCGCTTATCTCCCGACGCAATTTTGTTATTTTTCCGCACTTCTGCTATCGTCGACTATATTAACGAATTGACTTTGTTGTTGTTAGAAATGTGTTTAGTTTACTAAGTGATAGATAACTTAAAAGTTATAAGGACCGGACCTTTCTTTTAATTTACTAAAATTGAAAGTATTCAGCATAACTAGACTTCCTGCTTTTAATAGGCAGTAGGTAAGTAAAAAGAATTATAAAACATGACTTTTTTATTTTTATTTCAGTTTTCAAAACTAAATAAATCGAACTCGTTTCATATTTAATGTTAATTTGTGAATTGCTACACTCATTACAAAGTAGGTATTAAAATTAAAAGTGCTATCCAGTTCTTTGTTTATTTTCAGAAAAATATCTTATTTTACAATATGTCTGCTAGAAAATATAAAAGTGGAGCTGAAAAAAGAAAATTACAGTTTGGTCGAGAAAAAGAAAGAAATAAATACGGAAAAATTGAAACTTTTTATAAATCAGAACATATAAACGCGAATTAAATAGCTATAAATCCATTAAAAAACGTAAAGGAAGGTATTTTATGCGAAGAGAATCTAACCGAAGGAAGCGAAAAATCGCAAAACCAGCAAAAAAATACAAGTGATGAAAATATGCAAGATTTTGAAAACCAGAAAAAAATACCAACGATGAAGATGTGCAATACCTTGACATCCAGCAACCCTCTGGTTCCTGTGAAAACGAAATTGATGTTCAGCAAAAGGAACGTAATACCGATACCGAGGTGGAAAGAAATTTAGAAAATATTAAGTTTGAGTTTGAGAAATATGTTGACGTGGGCTTGTGGCCAGATTTGCTAAACAATGATTTTATTAATTTCGTCCTCTCACATGAAATGACTGACTTTCAAAATAAAGATCCTAAGAATATACATTCAGCTTCAATGAAGAAATATAAAGAACAAAACAGATCTTTTTCAAATAGGTATTTCACTAGAAAAATGAAAAATGGCCAATTACTGGAAAGATCTTGGTTACGTTAGTTAAAAAGGGTTGGTACTGTTTTTTGTTTGACTTGCAAACTTTTTTCTAAAACTCCTCCTCAATACACAACCGGATTTTCTGATTGGAAACACATAGGATTTTGTTTAGAAAATCACGAAAATTCTAATGAACATAAGAATTCAATGTTAGTGTAGTTGACACGAAAAGAAAATAAGTCTGTTTTAGACAAGCAGCTTCAGGAGCAATTAAATAAAGAAACAGAATATTATCACAATGTCCTAAAACGCGTTATTGCAGTGCTAAAATTTTTGAGTATAAGAGGCTTAGCAGTTAGAGGTTCCGAGGAAGTATTTGGTTCTCCACATAATGGTAATTTTATGGGTGCTCTAGAGCTATTGGCAGAATTCGACCCATTCAAACGTGAACATATTGAACAACGAGAGCTGCGGCCAAACCCTGTAATATCATATTTATCAAAAACAGTAAATGAGGAATTAATTGAGATTATGGGTAAACAGATAATTAAACAAATTATAACTAAAATAAATAACGACGACACAAAGTATTATTCAATTATGATGGATTCAACCCCAGATCTGTCTCACGATTACCAACTTGCTATTGTATTACGATACTGTTTTCGGGGAAAAGTGTATGAAAGATGTGTATCTTTCATGAAAATTAGTAGTCATACTGGCTTATATTTATTTAATATTCTACAAGCCTTTTTGGAAACAAATGGACTACTACTGGATAATTGCAGGGGACAGTCATATGACAACGCTGCTAATATGGCCGGAATCTACAATGGTGTATAAGTACTACTAAAAGAAAAAAATAAATCCGCGGGTTACGTGCCATGTGCTGCGCATTCCCTTAACCTAGTTGGTCAAGAATCCGTCAAGGCTGCAACCGAAATTGTAAATTTTTTTGGAATAGTGCAACAAATATACGTTTCCTTCTCTGCTCCGACCCATAGGTGGGAACTGTTAAATCGTGAAACAAAACTAAATTTACGTTAAAAAGTTTAAGCCAGACCAGATGGTCTTGTCACTTTGATGCTGTCAGAGCTTCGAAAAGTAATTATGATGGCATTATGAAAATTCTCAATAGTTTCGGCGAAAATAACGATGAAAAAGTTGATTTCCGAAAAGAGGCGCGAAATTTATTTAATAAACTGGCGAAACTAGGAACTGCAATTTTGATTGTTTTTTGGGAAGAAATTTTGGAGAGATTTAATGTAGTTAATAAAAAAGTACAGAGCCCTGGTTTAGACATTGGTGAAGGCAATAAGTTAATTGTGTCATTAAAAGAGTTCGTGAAAAACATAAGGCAACAATCAGATCAGAAGCTAAAGGAATACGAAGAGAAAGCTAAAAAATTAAGTACAAGTGTGGGAACAGTAATTTTATGTGACATAAATAAGAGATGCATTACTTCAAAATTTTCAGATAAATCTACAAATAAAGTCTCAGTAAACGGCGCAGAAAAATTTAAAAGAGACACGCTTAACGTTGCGTAGCATAAGATGATTATGGATACAAATAATAGAAGCCAAGCCTATGAGACCTATAGCAAAAAATTTAAATTTTTAATGGTTTTGCAAGACAAAAATCAATAACACATAGACCTTTAAAGTGTACGTAATATTATTGATTATTATCCAAATGACGTAGACGAACATTTAGTGAATGAGTGCATTCAGTTGAAATCTTACTTACTGCAGTCTAAGACAGAGTCTTACACCTCTTGCAGTGAAATTTTTTGGCTAATTTATGAAAAGAAACTTGTTGATGTTTTCCCAAACTGCTATACCATCTTAAAGATTTTTTTAACGATGCCGATCACTAGCTGTGAAGCGGAGCGTTCTTTCTCCAGGATGTCGTATATAGAAAACAAATGCAGGACAACAATGGCGAACTATCGACTAAATCATTTATCAGTTCTTTTGATAAATTGCGATTTAACAAAGGACCTACAGTACGATGACCAAATAAAAGAATTTGCAGCACAAAAATGCAGAAAAGTTGCTTTATAATTTATATAACATAATCATTTATAACCTGTCAATTTATTTTGCAATAAATAATGTTTTAATAAATAAATAAAATACTTTGTTTTCCTATTTTCTTCCTGTACTTAACATATATTACATTACATATGCCTACATCACTACAGAAAACAGTTTCTTGTCAACATGGCAATTAGTTGAGTAATTAGGTAGGGCCCCTAAGCAGTATTAGCCCAGGACCCCACAAATTCAAGATCCGCCCCTGATCCTGTAGCTCTTTGTCTGACAAAGGTTTATCCATTCTAAAACGAAAATTTTGAATATATGGGTTTTTCAATACTGATGGGACATAATATCCCAATAATTAACACTATTGGGACATATAAGTCCCGTTTTTATTTTTGGAAATAAAAATACTCATAAAAACTATGGCTGCACACTGAATAAGTAAACAGCAATATAACAATAACAAACAGCACATATAAAAACACGGTTTGTAATAAGCGTGACACGTATCTACTGTTTGCTAGCAACATCTAGACTGATAAAATTCTATAGAAAAGAGAAAAAAGCAGCAAGGTTTGGACTTGTTTATGAGCCTATGACTAGATGCCAATGCCAGATCCCAATGCATTTGTAAGAATTTAAATTATTTTAGTAATTATTAGAAATTCTCTGGGATATTATGTCCCTACAGTATTGAAAGAGTTAAGATGTGAGTGATGATTGCTTCAGGTATCTTTGTCAATCATTACTTGGTGTCAGTACCTTAGAGTTGAAAGTAGGAATCTATGACAGACCACAAACCCTCATTCTTATAAACAAAACGATAATTTTAACAACCACATACTTCGAATTGAGTCGGAAGAAAAGGCAAACTTTGTTAAAAATGTTTGACTTCGTTTTTATTAATTTGATTTGGGTAAGTGTAACAATTAATGAAGCCAGTTAAGGGAACGAATAGAAATGTTACAGCCGATAACTGGTTTAGTTCAATTTCTTTGGCAAAGAAACTTCTGCAGAAAAAATTGACTTACATTGGTACATTGAAAAAAAAATAAGCGTGAACTACCCTCACAATTTTTTCCCCCTAAAAGTCGAGAACTGAATAGTTCAATATTTGGTTTCGATAAAAATAACACATAAGTCTCATACGTGTTATAAAAATATAAGGCAGTCCTAGCCATTTCATCAATGCATTTTGACTATAATATTGATCAGACTACTGGTGAACAAAAGAAACTTGAAATTATAACAGCCTACAACAACACAAAATGAGAGGTGGACCTGTTGGACAAAATGTGCAACTTATATGATGTGCAAGAAATTCTCGCAGATGGCCTCTGACGGTATTTTTTCATATGCTAAATACGTAAGGAGTAAATGCAAGAATTATATGTAAAGAAAATAATAAAGAAATTAAATTGCCTTGAAAGGACTTTTTGAAAAATCGATCACTAGAGCTAACAAAACCAGCTACTGAAAAGAATCTATATAGAGGCAATTCCTAATGAAATAAAACGACGTGGGAAATTATTGCTAAAAATAGAAAAATAAATTCAACCCTCAGAGCCAAAAACACCAAAATTGGGAAGATTTCATATTTGCGGTCGATCCAGAAATAAAAGCACTCAAAAAACTTGCCATAAATGTAAAAACTGCGTTTGTCCAGACCACTAAAAGTCTGTTTGTAAGATTTGTATTGAACAAAGTTAATTTTAAACTGTTTAACTTGTTTAAATAAAAAATTTTAGAAATATATGTGCTTATTTGCCTTATTTTATTCTAGATTACAAATAGTAATCCAATGACCCTTCACGTTCGTCTGGGAAGCGGGACTGCCGCAATATTAAGCAAACACTGCAAAGTGTTGAGAGGTGCAATATTTCGCAAATGACAATAATATCGCCACATGTTGTGGTCTATAGTAATTCCAGCACTACTTCACTTTGTAGTAGAGTACTTCATATGATTGACAACGCTTGACACGTATGGGAAATTCGCTAATAAAGCTGTCAAGTTCTTGCCTAAGCGGATAATAGAAACAACTGACTACGTTCTAAGTTAAATGAAAAACTCTCATAGTTTTAGCAACGTAAATCTGGATTCGAAAGTCGAGGGTTGCTCTGCAGGAGGAGTGACCTAGCCCTGTTAACTAATCTCACCGGCTTAAACCGACACTGGATTGTCATTTTTCTGAGTCACTGCATTCGAGCTCAGTCTTCAAATCCCACAACCTGCCCTACCCACTTAAAGACGCAAGAGGCCAGCAGAATTACTCTTGTGAAGAAAAAGCAGAAATTCTGGCTAATAAATTTCATAATTACCACAAAATCTCAAACAAAAGGCGCAATGATATCATAGAAACGATGATAGATAACTCTGTGCAAAGTATGTCTAACACATCAAACTTGCCCCCCGGCGCCTACATCAAGACCAGGGAAATAGTTAGGCAACTTAAAAAAACTTAAGAACCAAACAGCTCCTGGGATAGATGGAATTCCTGATTTTGTGATGAAAAATCTGCCAAAGAAAGGGATTGTGCTCATTTGCCTCTTATTTAATGCTTGCCTCAAACTATCTTATTTTCCACTCGCCTGGAAAAAAGCTGTTGTAGTACCTCTGCTAAAGCCTGGGAAGGATCCACATGAGCCAGAAAGCTACAGGCCAATAAGCCTTTTATCAGCCTTTGGTAAACTATTCGAAAAGCTAATTCTCAAAAGACTCACAGACTTCGTGGAAAATGCCAACATACTTCCTAACTTTCAGTTCAGTTTCAGACACGGCTATTCAACGGAGCACCAGCTATATCGCGTCTCAAAGGACATTAAGACAGCTCTAATAGGGAAGCAATCAGTTGGAATGGTCACCATCAATATTGAGAAAGCTTTCGATAGAGTCTGGCACGAAGGTTTACTTTATAAACTCCAAGAGTACAAGACTCCAGCATACATACGTAATTTAATAGCTTCCTACCTCAAAGACAGATCATTTAAGGTAAAGGTCCGAGATAGCACCTCTACTGTAAGATGCATCCCTGCTGGTGTTCCCCAAGGCTCATGTCTGAGCCCTACTCTTTTCAATATCTACACCTCCGATCTCCCTGCAAGCGAGCACTGTCAAACAGCTGCCTTTGCGGACGATACCTGTTTTTATACTTCAGAAATTCACCCAAGTACAATAACAGCTAACTTAGAGACAATGCTTGAAAAAGTTTATCAGTTCTTCTACACGTGGAAAATAAGCATCAATATTGACAAAACTAAGGCAATATTTTTCACTAAAAATGTAAACGTTCCTTGCTGCCTGCCTAATCGGCCGATTAACTTTTTAGGACATGCCATACTATGGTCCGAAAATCTGCAGTATCTTGGGCTAACGTTGGACAAGAAACTCATGTTCAAAGACCACATTGAACGAATAAGCATTAAAACATTTAATTCTGTACTTCAACTGTATCCACTACTCAACAGAAGGTCCCAACTGAACATAAAGAATAAGATGATAATTTTAAAAATGCTAATTCAGCCTATAATATTATACGGAGCGCCTACTTGGAGCCAATGCGCAAAATATTTGAAATCAAAGCTTCAAGTCACTCAAAACAGGTACTTAAAAATGGCGCTAAATAAGGCCTTTTATTTCTCATCACGCAAATTACATGAGCTTGCTAATATTAGCCCTATCAATAAACACGCACTCTCACGCAGAGATAATCTACTAGCTAAGGTAAAACACGCGTCGAATCCATACATTCAAGCACTCAGGATTTAAATCAATAGATTAACCTTAGAGATCATGCGTCCTCAACCGAGCATTCATAGTTATTACTAAGATTCAAACATAGTATGTAAATAGGTTTTAACATAGGTAGTAGTAGTTTAAGTTAGAGTTAAGTTTAAAAGAGGTTTTTGTTGTATTTTCCTCTACTATAATAAATATATCACATGAATAAGAAACATTTGTGGTACAAACAGAAAAAATACTGTAGATGCAATGAATTCCAAATTCAGAACACTCACTTTAAGTATTAGCTTAGTCCTGTAAAATTTATAGTGTAAATAGTAAATATATTTATATCCGTATAGTGGAAAATATCCGCACTGGAACACGAAACTGATAATTATTTCGAGATATAGCGATCGACACGAATGGGACAATAGCTTGTAAGGCTATAAGGCTCTTGCCTACAATGTTAAGAGAAACATCTTAGCACGTTTTAAATTAAATGATGAAAGAAAGGCTTACACATCTCAGCGCAAAAGTATAAACAATTGGGTTGACAATTCACAAAAATTACACAAAATAATGAATCAATCCAGAAAGGCAACGTCAAACAGACAGAATACGACACTTGGTGAATAACACATACAACACGTTCTATTTAGGGGTAAATTTGGCTAATAATAATGATGAGAAACGAAATCAAAAGATGGATGTCACTGGCAAGTCAGATATCTTATCTGATGCAACTGATAAAAAGAAATAAAGACATCCATAAAAGAAACAAAATTAGGACCTATAATCGATAGTCAGACAAGATCTATGCTACAATATCGAGACATGGACTTAAACACGTTTTACAAAATTGAATTAAAGCTTTCAATTGAAAGTCCTAAGAAGGTTTCAGTGTTAAAAACGGTAAGAGGCGAATAAATGGGCAACAAGGAGTTTTAAAGATTTTATGACGAACCAAAAGCCTCCGTCTACGCGAAGCTCAATAAACTTCAACAGGCACACCATGTTAATCATATAGAAAATACAAATGTACCAAGAAGTATTCTGCTGGGAAGTTATTGGGTCTAAAAGGTATTCAGCAGTAAAACCACATTGAAAGCGACCTCCAAACTCACCAAGAAACTGCCGGGAAAATTTTGTAGATAATGGAAGCCAGACGCTGCTAAGTTTTGGCAAAATAAAGGAAACGATCAATTGATTCAGTCGGATGGTGGCGAACACTGAGAGCAGCCAAGGATCATCATTGAAATGTACTTCTATAGAAGTGAATATTTAAAAATTAAAAATGAATAATTTTCTATGTTCATTTACTGACTTAATATACATTACGAATTCTTACATGCTTACTATCTCCTGGACATTCAGGACATAATCCGTTCTTCGGGTGCACAATTCCTGATTGAAAACAGTCATTCTGTCAGTTGGCCAATTTAGAACTGCACTCAAAGACTCCAGCAATTGTTCTTGTATATCGATAACGTGACATGAAGAAGGTATGCACATCCCCAACAAAATAGGATCCGTAGGAATATGGTTTAATAGATGCATTTTGGCTAGACAATATTGTCCTTGTATAAACTCTCCTGCAATTTCCTCATTGAGATTTATGCATTGATCGAAATCGCCAAATGATACTGTTTGATTCGATAATATTCCAGATGGTAACTTTCCCCAAGCATCTAAAACTGGATAAGTTAAAAAATATAACTCAATATTAATGACGTAAATATCGAAAGTTTGTGTTTGATTGTGAAGTCGATGGACAAATTATGAATTGACGAAAGTAAAAATTTTAAAAACAAAATATAAAACAAACTCACTACTTTGTGACGATGAGAAAAGGGGAGAAAAAGGGGATGGTTTGTATTTTTGTAAGCAATAAGGCTCTCAAAAGATTGTTGAAAGTGTTTAAAACTTTTTTTTGTTTAAATCTAAAACGATCAAAACTGATCAAAATCGAAAATTGACTTCAATTAAGGCGTCAAACTATAACATATTATATCGATGACAAGGAACCCAAAAAATTTTTTTTATGTGCATGTGAGGCGTTGATTAAGGTTATCAATTCATTCTGTACAAATAAATACTGAGTGACTTTTCGCATTACTACGTCAGAACATTTTCGACGAGTTTGTCGACAGCTGATGGGAAAAGGCCATTTTGAAGCATAGTGGAAGATTTCGAATAATCAAAGGATTAATCGCCTGTAAAATTTAAATTTCGAGAACAATAGGTTGTACGAACATTAATTCGTTTTTGCTAAATACATAGTATAGTTTAATTTAAAGTCGTAATATCTGTATAATAATAAACCTGATATAAAAGAATAAACCTGATATAAAAGCTTCTTCATGAAATGGAAGCCGGAAGTTACATGCATTTTGCTAAACAAGTTTCCTGATAAGCGCAATCAAGACATTCGAATACACACTTTAATTAACCGGTGTAGCTCAATAAAAATGAAACCACTTGAAGACGGACACCTTTGTACAGAAACTATAAGACGTCCTTCTGACGTTGAAATCTTTGTGATGTAAGAAACTAGTTCAAACGGCGCCGTCTGTCCCAGGTATGATAATTAATGCTAAGGTTGATCCTATTTAACTTAAGATGCATCTCAAGCCATGTTCACACTGTGCGAATTTTTATCCTTTGTATTTGTTAAAAAAAAAACAGTCTCAATTATGTGTGATATGATACGGTATCAGTGCTATGACAGTTCTTTCAGCTATAAATGCACATTCGCCGCGTACTTTTCGCGAAAATGTACGTAGCTCTAAATCATGAAATTCTATTTTTGAAGTGTTATCTTCTCAAAATCCAAGAAATATGCTGACACCTCTTTGTCATTTATGTTTTTACAAAAATGACAAAAATGAATGGCTTTGTAGGGAATTCTTGAATTGATGCCTATCCACATGTAGAACTTCTTTGCTGCCGTGAATTCTATTTTAGATCATGGAGTTTTCAAACGAGATTTTGATATGTTTGCCATGTGCAAGTTATTCCCTCATTGTACTTTAATTCTGTATTCCCTGCGTTCCTGTATTTTTCCTTTCTCCTGCACAGTCATTTATTCTCTTGAAGATTTGGTATGACACCTTCCATGTAGGTTATACCTTGGGTGATCGGCTGTTCCGACATCCTGCATTACCCAATAACTCAACATCATCATGTCAATCGTCGAATCCGGGAAGATTTGCTTGAGATTTTGTCTGATTTTCATAGGCCCAATAGTCGAGTCAGTTGTTGCCTAGACTCAGTTATTTACTCTGTGCAGATTTGATGCCCATGCCCAAACATACGCATTTGGATTGATGAGCAATTATTGGTGCTCGCAAAATACCGTTACATTCAGAAAATGTCACTGCGTGCTTTATGGGCTCGCGGAATTATTGGTCCATACGTCTTCAAAAATGCTACTGAGAATAACGTAACAGTCAATGGTGACCACTTTAGAACAATGATCAATGAATTTCTTATTCCGGATTTAACACGCCGTAATGGAGCTGATCTCTGGTTTCAACAGACTGGTGCGAAATACAGTTCATACAACCATCAACTTATTGGAAGAAGCATTTGACGAAGGAAGAATAGAAGGTTCTATTTTTAACTTGTGAAATGACCTGAAAGATCTTGTGATTTAACACCGCTTGACTAGTTCTTGTGGAAATACGTCAAATCACTCGTCTATGCCGACATGTCCGAGATGCTAGACCATTTGAAACACAACATTAGTTGCGTTACTGGCGAGATATGGCCCCAATCATGGTTAAAATAGTCGAAAATTGAACCTCTCATTTGGGTCTGGGTAGCTTGGGTCCGCCGGGCCTTGCTCTGTGGGTCTCGAGGACGCGTTTCGGCTGCATACAGCCATCTTCAGCTCATTCTGATGTCATTGTCGCGGTGTCCATCTTTTTATATGTGAAACTTTTTTCGGAGGGGTAGGTCTGGTTAATTAGGTGTTAACGAGGGTCATTAAGTTTGGGTCTTTTCAGGATCGTGGGATTATCATTGTCGGGTTCGTCGCGTTTTCTTTTTTTGACAAGGATCGGGTCGAGGACTGAAAATATTGTGTCGGAGTTGGTCATTATTTGTTCGTTGATTATATTTCCGTGGGTTTTTTTGTGTTTGTAGATCTCTAATTTCTCTAGTACGTCAAGTCTAAGTCCCTTCTTTTGTTTGTGTAGTAGCGTCATTGAGTTTGCCATGGTATCGGGTTCCTGTGTGTGATTCTGTAGGTGTGTTGCGTAGTTGGAGTCTGCTTTGTTATGTGTAAACGAACGTATGTGCTCCTTATATCTAGTTGTTAGTTTCCGTGTCGTTTTTCCTATGTATACCATATCGTAGTCCCTGCATGTTAGTTTGTATATGCTGCTGTTGTTGTATGTTGGTGTGCTGTTGGGCTTCGGTGTTAGTTTGTTTCCGATGTTGGTTTTGAACGCTGTATGTATTTTGTATTTTTTAAAGAAGCTTGCTAGCTGGTATGTCTCCTTGCCTACGTACGTCAATGTGGTCCATTTGAGTGCTTCCTTCGGTTCGTCTGATGGTTGGCGTTTTTTCGTCTTTTGCTGTGCAATCAGTTTGTTTATATCACGTTTCCTGTATCCATTATTGTAGGCTATCTTATATATGTTGTTTAATTCGTCGGTGTAGTCGCTGGAATTCATAGGGATGGAATGTAGTCTCTGCACCATTGATCTGCAGCATACAAACTAGCAGCATACAGATCAGTGGTGCAGAGACTACACTCCATCCCTATCCTCCGTTCAAATTCAAAATTCCGGCTCTATACCTTGCATTAATGGTTCCATTTTTCAACATTATTTGGCTAGTTCACTGAAATCCAACGTAAACCGGTGTGGTCGGAAGAAGTGCTTAAACGTTGATCTCTTTCTGGATCACTGTGGTTTCATTTCATTGGAGTGAAAAAATCTCACTTGTGTAGATTAAATTATGTTTCACTACATCTGGTTATAATATCGAACTTTTATTGATAGTTTCAACAGAGAAAATGAAAATAGTTTATTGTTGACTTTTTTGTCAACACATGAGACTCCCATGCCATTATGGGAACTTGATATAGTGATTGCAGTGCTGGGAACATCAATTTTTTTGTCGGTCTCTGTATAAGGAAATTTGCTCTAAGATAGTTTCAGCTCCCTTCAATTTAGACTTCATTTAGGTATTGGTCTACGCCCTTTTCCAGCTGTACAACTCTGACACCGGGTCACTTTTTTTCGTTGCTTGCTGATTCCAGATAGAATTTCACATTCGCCGGAGATTAGCTGTTTACTACTATGCGCTCATGTCCCAAGACCGAGACTGTGAAACAAGATGGCGTGATATCTGCCGAATGTATTAAAATCCAAAAGTCCGGATATATTCAGATCGTACAGTTTCAGTAAACAGGTCTTGCAGCAAAAGGTCAAACCTTGCTCTATTAAAGACTTCCGCTTCTTAAGAAGCAGCTACCCCACCATTTCTTCCCAGTGGTTGCATTAGACCTGTATAATTTTTCGTTAACATTTTCGGATCCAACAACATAAAAGTGGATACAAAGTATTACAGTATTGTATATGGTATTCTTACTGGGTCACTAAATATATAACTTCTTTCGGTATATATCCGGGTTTTGAGTATGCTTTGGCTTTCTTTACACTTAGATCTAAATCGTGGTTCATTTTGGTATTCGGAATCCTCGTTCAATCGCAACCTTGCAAACCATCTCGATATCATTTCGACTTGTCTGCATTGCGTTGGCAAGACGATGAAACAAACATTCGATACGATAGATTCGATACTTAAAACTAGGGATGAAGCTACCTTATTTTTTTATATTTCAGACAACAAACGGCAGTGAATTGTTGTCTTATGTAATAACAGATGACGTCGTTTGAACTAGTTCTTGACGTCATAACATCTCGTAAACGTCAGGAGAACTTCTAATATTTACCGAACGTTAATGTCAACAACTAGTTTAAACGACATCGTCTCTTCTAGGTATTACATAGGGACCCCCATAAGGATCAACAAGGTTTACGTTCCGTTAAGCTTAAACAACATGTTTAAGTTGAATATGATGTCGCTTTTCACTCTACTAGCAATAATTAGATAAAATAGTTCAAGAAATTATTTTAACCATCTTTGAACAAATGTTTATGAATGAAACACAGTTTTACCGGCCGGTCAAAGGATATGCACATCTTGAAAAAAAATATCTCCAGAAACAGGTCCTTCACTCCACTTCCAACATTATCTTACACAGAGCATATTGGTACTCACATTTCAATGCCCACAATTCACCATGCCAGAGTCCTTTAAAAATCAATTTAAACTGTTTAATACAAGTCGAAATATTGAGCAATGTTTCGACCTCGAAACCTTCAAAAATATCCATTCCATTTCTGTTTTGCCAATTTTCCTTGAGAAGAAAATCAGAGGTCCCAACACCAACTCCAATGCATGAAAAATATAACAACAAGTTTGAAACTGCACCAAAAGAAAACTTCATTTTCCACACGCAATTATCATAATAAACAAAACAGTTAAATTGATATTTTCCACAGAAATCAGAAAGTGTCGCTCTTGGGTGAATTCTGCTTTAATTATGGAATGAAAATTGAAGTCAGCACCAAGATGTCTTATTCCGATTAATCGAATAATACTTGAGTCATTGAAACGGCTGAATTTAGAAGAAGGTTGTGTAATTTTTTTTTTATTTTGTAATCAAAATGTTCTTCGATAAAAATCATGTCAGCTAATAGATAGTCATCAAACATTTCAAAAAGTTTCAAATTAGGGTAACCGGGGGTAAATAGAAAGAGCTGAATTAATTCTTAACCGACGGAATAGCTGGAAAGACATCAGTGGATGATTTCCGATCCGAATGGAATGTATATGAATAATATCTTCTGAAAGAAATCACGATTGGGGGCAGCAACGTCCAAACTATCACGCAACAAAGAATCTCTTCTGTCTGAGACGTTAACAATGAGTATGGATATGGTCGGAAAGCAGTTAAAACGAATGTATCTATTACCAAGAACAGATGTTGGCAAAAATAAAATCGGAAAACAACGAAACAACTTATAAATTTCAAGATAGTTATAATAGCTGACCCTTTCTTCAATTTGAGGTTAAGTTTACGGCTGATTTTCATACTTGATGAAAATTTAAGTGTTTAAATTTTAAGTGTAATAGCCGTGTGTAATTGTTTAAAATTTAAGTGTAATAGCCGCTAATTTTTTGGAATTTAAAAATTTTGCTAGAAAACTCAGCCTGCATTCTAAGAATTAATCTCGTTGGTGTCCCTTGAGAAAGTCTGATCCTTATCTAGATTTGACTGTGGGACTTGTGCGTCTTCTTCACCTCTGGAAAAACCCGCATCAACGATTGTTGCTGTGCACGCTGTTAGAAGTTATTGGGAGTATTACTACCGCCCGCGTTTTATCCTAATTGAATTGGCTTTATTAACTTATTTTGAGTTGTTAACAGAGATTTGTTAGTACTTCGTAGTTGTCTCTTGGTTGTTTGATTCAGCAGTTCACCGATCCGGCGCAGTTCACCGTCATCTTCTGCAAAAATTTTATTTAAATTATTTCTAAGCATTTCCTATTCTTGATTGTACTCAAATGATTAATGTCTACTCATTCCAAGAATTTAGGACGTCTAGATACAAAATGCTCCTTGTTCACCCACTGAACATCTCCATTTCAACCAAACTAGCTATAGCCAAAAAATTTGCACATTATTGATGGAAAGGAGTCTATTTTGTATGCACGGACTGGACTTGGATTCTCCATACCTGAAAAATGAACGTAAGACAAATCACTAGTAGATGGAGCCCCAACCCTCAATAACACTAGGCGATCTTTGTATTAGAACTATATCAAGGAAAAAGAGGACCACAAGTTTCCATTTGATGAACGGAACGAGCATTTCTCCGATTAAACTGCCCAGATTGGGAGCACCCATTTTATGAAAGCAGTCGACATGCCTCCAGTCCCAAAATCCGTTTTAAAAGAGAAATACAGCTTTGGATCTATCAGCAAGAAACCGCACTTTCAGCAACTGCTCTTAAATACTTCGTCTCAATAAAAATTCACGCTACATAAGCCTTAGACTCTATCTCGCTTAAAAATTTCCTCTCAGGCAATAATTTTATGGATGATATAGAGACATTTTACAATAGTGGGAATTTTTCCAGTAATATTCTGTATGAACAGATACAGGAAGATACAATTCTCAATGTTTTCTCATGTTGAATGGATATTGCAGCAGCTGAATCCGCGACTCGTCTGTAAAAAGGCTTTTCACAGATCGGACTCAACCACTGGCATTGTCATCAGTAAGTCGAAAGGATTTAAATGTATGACAGAAGTTCAATCGATGTCTGTTGTAAAGGGTATTATTTTCGATACATAGGACTTTGAAATGAAATATAATACGGATAATTATCTTCCCATGAAATTCGTATATTGGATAGATAATTTTTGCCATCTTTATTTGAATATTATTTTGTACATGTGAGTGCCACTATTGATGCGGAGGAAATCCAAACGAAACATCCAATTTTCGAATATTGTGACCAATAATTAGTGCCATCATATCTCACGATTAACGCGGCAAATATTGTCTTTCAAATGACCAAGTGATTCAATGTATCTCCACAAGAAATAGTCCAACGGCTTTAAATCACAAGATCTTTCAGGCCAGTTCTTAAGTCCAAAATAAGAAATTATGACGCTTACCAAATGATTCTTTCAATAAGTCGTTGGTTGCTGTATGGCATGCCGCGCCATCCTATTGAAACTGAAGGTCCCCTTCATTACGACGAGTCCATTCGAGAATGCGAAAGACATTGATCATAGCTCTATAGCGGTCTCCGTTGACTGAAATGTCATTGTTGTTGAAATTGACACCCAACAGCATTTTCGTAGATACATAGACCAATACTGCTGGCCCATAAACCGCACCAAACAATATCTTTGTCCGGATCTAAGTGTTTTTCGACACCTACCTCGGGTTACTCATCACTCCAAATGTGGAAGTTTTCAGTTTAGATCAATCAGAAATGAGCCTCATCTACAGAAATTTGTTGCATTACGTGGATGTGCAGAGGGTTAATTGTTGAGTACCATGTCGAATGGACTCAATTGGGACTTCACCGATGTTATACAGCTGCTATGATTTCTTCATTACGCACTGTATGACGTACGGGTGGATGCATATTATCAGTGCGAGTAAACGAGGTGCGGAAACCATTCATGCTTAATCAAGTTAATTTTTTCGATGGATGATTGCGTTGGCTATACAATTTACTACGTGCGTCATGAGTTTCTCGAACAGAAACGTCTTTTTTCGAAATAAATCAGCACATTTATGATGAAATGGCAATCTCAATCGCCAATAACATGTATGACAGCTGTCATACCATACGTAGGCATTTTCTGCAATTCGATTCAATACAAATTCAATAGGTCTTAAAAAAGTTATATAATATATAGTAATGAAACAAAAACAGAATCCTAAAGTTTTCAAGTAAATAAGTAGCAATATTGAGCTAAAAATCAAAACATAGTAACAGACACTATTACTCAAATTGACCCATCCCAGCCCGATCAGCCTCGACGAACCTAACAAATGAGTATCTCCATTGGAGTCGTTAGTCGCTGGAGCTCAAATTCGAAGGATATTTTATCTTCCTATCGGTAGCCCGTCTTCAAATATCACATGTAATCGAAACACCGTCGGAATCAACAACATACCAGTTCATTTCCAAATACACGAATACTTCGAAGTGGTTTAAACATGAAGATGATATCATCATATTTGTTTTAGATCTGACATTGGTCAATTTTCGCATGGACTTATCGATTGCTTGATGGTTGTCTACTCAGCGTATAATATTCTATTTATATTTAAAGGCTTTGGTAGGCTTTGATGATTGCTGCATTTCTAGTCACTTTTGTTCGCATTCCAAGTCTTACTATCATATATATGGACTATCTAATCTAGACAAATGTCAATGGATATAACATTTTTATCTTTGCTTCGAGGTATAACACTTTAATTAAAATGAAACCGAAAAATTAATTCAGTGGCCACAGAATGCCACTTTCGCAAAGATGTTTTCCGTTTTATTTAAGTTAATTTGAAAGATAATTTTTTGCCATCAATGTTTGAATGTCATTTCGAAGTGTAGCCACCATTGGACAGCGGTGGATACCGTACTATATATGGAGCTATAATGTTTTATAATTATTGAGTATTTCGGGTTGTGCTTCGGCAATAACGCCATAGCGTAAGAACAAACAGCGATAACACTCCGACCATCGACCAATCTAACGGATTTTGCAGAATTGTATGAGTGTTAGTAAAAATATTAATTTTTTGCTCGTTTTGTTTACAAGTACAATGTAAACAGATAGACAAAATAGAGAAAAATAAACATTTTTACGAACACCAATGCAATTCTCCAGAATTTTTCAAATACAGCTAGATCGGTCGTTTGTTCGGAGTGTGAGCGCTGTTTGTGTTTACGCTATGATAACGCGTCGAATGTGAACTAACAAGTATTGAGAAGTTGACAAGTGACGGAAGACACCTTCAAAAAAAGAAGTCAAGCAAAGTCAAACTACTGAACCATTTCATTGTATTAATCATTCATCAAATGTCCTTTTATCGAAATTTTTATCATTAACTCTCTCTCTCTAACTGTGTAGCTTTTTAATCGGACACACATTTTTCTGTTGTCAATATCAACTGATTAACATGGAAGAAATTAAATTCTAAGAATTAGTAAACGTTACACTGGGATTAATTTTGAAAGGGCACCTTTCCTTTGTGGAAAGGTGCCCTTCTGAGAACGAACAGAGTGTTTAGAGTGTGTGCTCATTTATATCTTTCTGTATATCTTTCCGTATCCTTCGGCATTTGTGATTTTTGTTTGCACATATAATCTAAAATCTCCATGAAAATTTTATCTAGTTCAAGCACAATTATCTTTAATCTTTTATCTATTTATCGTGTCAATTTTTTTGAAAAGGTAGTTTGGTCCTTGTGCAAGGGCGTGTGTGTCGTGATACCATATTCTAGTTTGGATATGATTATGGATTTATATATGTTAAAAGCTGCCATAGGAAGGAGCTTTTGCTCACATACTGACCAAAAGCTGAGAATTTCTGAGAATTTCATCTATCTCTTTAAATATCCCAATTTTCTTTATAGTCAGCCAAGATATTTGACACTGTTTGTTTAATTGATTGTGTGGCAATGTGTGGTAATATATTTATTAAAATAAAAAATTTTTTTTGAAGATGCTGACTTGTACTTTTTAGGGTTAGTTGGAAGATTAAGTGTCTCTTGGATAAAGATCATTGTATTCTTTAGTCCTTTAGGTGTTTGTATTCACTTACAATAAAAACTTGTCAGCGTATTGGAAAGGTGTTGAAGTGGTTTCGGATATGCTATGCGGAACAAAGGTGTAAATTTTAAAGAGTAGTGGCCTTTAGACATCACTTTGTTGAAGGCCATTTAAGTAGTTTGAAAATTTCAACTATTTCACTTGCTAGTAGATTTTACATTTACTCGATTTCGAATAAATTTTCAAAGGCAGAATTAGCTCGCGGCCATTTTACAAAATTCCACTCTGATCCCGTACATGCTAAACGATTGAGATGAGTGTGCCTATTAAATTTGATACAAAATTTACTTGGCATGCTTAAAGATAATTAAATGAAAGGAATTAGATTGAATTTTCAATATTTATAGCATTTTAGTTTGTTTTTTATTTAAATTCATGAAGAATTCATCGAATAACGTCATGTAAACTAAATAATTTAGTGTTCCCACTCAACTCCTTTACACCTCTAAAAACCCACACCGTCGAACATTCGCGTTCGAATTCACGATTTATGTATTGAAAACCTAATATTCTATGGTTTTCATACGTTTATTAGTCAGTATGCATGCGTGCAACATCATAGAAACCACAATTCTATCTTTTCACAGAGCAGTTAAATGTCTGCCAGCATTCGAATGAAAAACAACGCAATTTTCATGTTTACCATGATTCGTGAATAGATTTTCTATACCGTTGTCCATTTAATTTAAATTACAATATTAAACTATGTATTCGATGTGATTTTAAACATGCCTCTCTCTGTCTCTTTATCTTAAAATGTTTAATATTCACTGAATTTGTCGCTACTCCGTTTGGTAAATTTACCACTAACATCTTTTCATAAAATACCCTGCAGGTATTTTACTACAGTTATCTCCATTTCTTAAGTTGAGAGTTTCAAGATTTAATATACAGAATTCAATTGTAGATTCTTCTTGGTGAACCGCTTAAACGAAATTTTCAGATATTTATCTAACGACATGCAACTTAACATTTAAGATGGATTTTCAAATAATTATTGTGATCTTCTATTTATACAATCGCACCAACATGACACAACCAATGTCACACGTCAAAAACTTTTCAATGAAGCAAAAATACGACCCCGCTCTGAACAATTTCAAAGTGACAGCGGTGTGCAAAAGTCAGTGAATCGCAAGTTGAAACGATAGACTTGCAAAGTAATTTTCGTTAAAATACAACTATTACGAAACAATTTAGCATTCGAACGCAGCTGCGGATTAGGTTTTAAAGTGTTCAGTTAGTTATAAAAAATTTCGGATGAAAATATGGCTCTGAATCCACAATATGAAGAAATTGGCAAAGGGTTCGTCCAACAATACTATCTAATGTTTGATGATCCAGCGTTGCGACCTACTTTAGTGAACATGTACAGTGTAAGCTTTGTTTTATGTTATGTTATATTACAAGATGTTTTCAGTTAAGTAACATGTAGTGGGTTTTGCGTAAAATTAAGCAACCTAACCTCTCACTGCAGGACATGCATCCCCAAGTGGCCTTGTACAAGTGTGGCGAGGTCTAGGGGAGAGGTAAAAAAAAGAATCGGCATTCAAGATATATTTTGTATGTAGTTCATGCATGCATTTCTCATACATTTATTACCTCAACCGCCTATGACTCAACTCCATTTGCCGGCGTTTTCATGCTCACCTAAAACCTGATTTGGACTTGACTAACCAATTTTCGCTTCAAAACGTATGTCAAAAATGCCGCTACTTTCTGGCGCATGGGTTCAAATCTATATTCGGATATTATTGACAAATATTTGGGTGCAAAAACTATGTCGGTTTGTTTTGCGGAAACCCATGCGATCCAAACTTTTGGAAATTTCATCTATACTTGAATGTTACCAATAAACTAAAGTTTTAATAATATTGCGCGCAAAAAGTAAGTTTAAAAATTCTTATGAAAATTTACTCTTTATTCTAAACAAAATAATATATTTGTTTTCATCAAAAATAAAGCCCAGTTTACGTTAGAAATTTTGGGCATATTTGGATAAATTGGAGATTCCATCGGCTTTTTATGTGCCCGGAAATATCAACAATTTTCGAAAGCTTGATCTGAAGGAAGTGTATTTCCAACAAGGAACCCTGCACCGAACAGAACCCATGGTGAAAATATGAAGAAATTGTTGGAGGTATACAGCGCGGCGGGTAGAAAAGAATCTTTTCTTTGCAAGGCTACAAATTACTTCTAAGTATTAGACCAAACAAGTCGATGATTCGCACTTGATTCCCCATTCTTCACTGTAGTGAAGAATGGGGAATTCTAATAATGAACTAATTCTAATAAGCTCCTTCGATTCAATTTTTGATTCGTGTTTTGCTGATTTGCAAACTTCTCATCGATCTTTGCAATTTGAAGTTGTCATAATGCTAGATTAGTTTCATCTCCTACATTGTATATAAATAAAATGTGCATACTTTCCAACACTGGCTCCCGTTTATATTCAAAAGAATTAGTACGGAACCCTCGATTGATTTAAAATAAACATATTCTAATCAATTATTATTTCTTTCGTTGGCAATTAAATACTTGGAAACTCATCTTAATCTTCTCTATGGAGAAACAATCAAAAGATTTCGAGCTAGGCAATAAGCATAAAACTTGAAATTTTTCCAAATCAAAAAAAAAAAAACAATCGGAAGCATGTTATTAGGGAATAATTTCCAAATGTCTTAGTGCTTTCAACAAACTGCTAATGTTCGTTAGTTCTTTTTTTATTCAATTATTGAGTTGAGTGCCCGATGAGCCATTGTCAAAATCGAATAATTCCTGGAATTTTCGCTCAAAATGCATGATTGATCATAATTGTGTGTGGATATTCGCTGCATGAACGTTTTTTGTTTTGTGTTGAAATATCTCCATTAGTCAAAAAACGGTAGAAATGTTGCTTGAATCCAGCATTCAACTTGCTTTTTTGTGCTCGAATCTAAGATTTGAATTGATTTGATTTGTATTCATTGCAGGATTTTGAAAACGAAAAAAGATTTATTAATATTAATGTATTATTATTGAAAGATACTTTTTACCATTCTTCGTTTCAAGATTGCAAATCCTTGTAACATCTGCTACATGGGCATTACACTTTCATGGATAAAGCAAAAAATCGTCAGCAAAATTAGCGCAGCACATATTTTTCCCCTTAATATTATTTGGTATCTACACAAGAGGTTTCTATTTACGTATAAATATCCAATTCGTGTTTTTAAATTTTAATAATAGATTTCATATGGACAGGACCATATGACCTTTTTTTTTTGAAATGTTCTTAATGACCTGGTCCAAAATAAATGATTTACCAGCAACGTATGTTGCTACGACCCCAGCGGTAATTGAAAAGGATCATCGCTGCCGCTCAGTCGTTGAGCAAAGAGTATATTATCATCGACTTTACATTGATTCCAATGTGGATAGGCTATTGCGCAACTGAAATTGGATAACCAACATTGTAGCCATCTTACATTAAGCGAACAATCCGAAGACACCGAAGTAAAATTGGCCTAACGTCTCATATCTCAACAAATTTAGAAACAATCGAGGTAGCTATCATTTTTGCCCGCGTGCAGAGAGATGGGACATGCGAGTGGAGCCGTGCTTTTGCCTCACTTTCGTGATTGAAAGGACATAAATATAGAAATAAAAAAAATATATGAAAGGAGAATTGTATAACCAAACAAATTTAACGTAAACTACATCTCATAATGGAGTGATGAAATTTTTGATTATTGATGAGTGATAGTATCAAAAAACATATGCGCAGAGGATCGCGCAGAGCAAGTGATCAACAAAAATGGATCCCTCACAGCCTAGCGATATGTCATAATAAATCAAGAACTCTGAAATCTTTGACGAGTCGGTCTCAGATCTGAGCCTATGTAAGATTGCCGAAGTTGCAATGCGCTGACCATATGAATCGTATGAACGAACAACGGATACCCGAAAAAATATTTGTTGGGAAAACTGAAAGGCGGAGATCAGTTGGATTAACCGAGAAAACGCTGGTCTGACTCTGTGGACGAAGAGAGTAAATCGCTGCTCGTATTTCAAAATTGGAGGACGCGGTCAATGGAGCGAAAAAGTCGGAGATCCTTGTTACAGGTTGTTCGTGAAGGCACGAGAGGGGCTGTAGTGCTGAGAGGAAGAAGAAGAAGAAATCAAAAAGCCCATGCTATGCCTTTTGCCGAATTTTGCCTGACGACGCTAGATCCTTCCTGCCTTTACAGTTAGTGACTATCTTAATAAAGTAGTTATCACTCAAATAAGGTAATTCCACACGCCTGAGGTTGACAGCCAAATTTAACCACCAAATCGATGAAATTCAAGAAACTTTATTCTTCATAAAGGGCTCTGGTGGAAGGGTCATTCAATTTCCCTCGGGAATTAACAACCTTATTCAGAGCATGTGCAATCGCATCCAAACTCATAGAGGCAAAACTATACTTAGATGTATGTGATATTTAAAAATTAAACAGTTCAAATGGATTTTAATGGATTTTTTTATTTATGGTAATATGTTTTTAAAAACTATTTATGAGTAGATAATTAATGAGTACTTAATTCAATTTAGTTATTTTTTAAGTACATTAATTTTGAGTTTGTTTCGTATAAAAACATTAATAAAAATTACATGAAAACATACACGCTTTTAGGCTCGTTTTGATTGAATTTGAGCAAATAGGAAATGAATGAGAATGAAAAATAATAACTGACTGTTGCACATTTTATCCGACTGTTGCACATTTTATCTGTCAAGGTACTGGAATTTAGTTCAAATATCTTCTTTCGAATTTCACGTGACTTGTCCACGTTGGAAACATAATTTTAGACTTCAGGAATAGCTTGGCTATACTTGTAGAGCTACAGGCTCTATATAATAATAACACATGCAATTTCAGTACTCTGCTCATAGTTGATTATATTGTTTAAATTCTACAAATACTACAAATAACAAATATACATCTGTAAGTAGAATATAAATATAATAAAAATACATCTAAAATATACATCTGTAAGTCACAATGGCCTTATAACATACTTCTGAATGAAAATAGAAGTCAGATTGCTGGGGACCTGCTCTCAGCCAAGACTAGGACGATGATGTAGCAAGATTCTGTAATCTCTACGGCAGGGCTGTCCAAACCATGGCCCGCGGGCCGCGTGCGGCCCGTGGAATCTTTTTTATCTTCTTTGTTTAAATACATTAATGAGCAAATTATTTTTATCGCGACGAAATTCAAATGTTTTGGGTATGTTCGATCACGTCGCACACATCACAATTCACTCGAGAATTCTGGGAATTACCCGAACGCAAAATAGGTACCTACCGCGCATCGTTCATTGGACATTGTTAGTCACTTGTCATTCAACGCGACGAAAGTTTTAGTTACGCAAGGTTACTCTCAAGTTATTAAAGACTTTTACGTTATTTTAAAGTTTGTTATTACGTTGTTCGCTTTGTGTTTAAGTATATTGAACTTTTAATCTCATCATGTCTGCAAAGAAGAGGAAGTTAAGTGAAGAAAACCGTACATTCAATGCGAAATGGGAGTTAGACTACTTTATCTCCAACAATAACAATAAAATTCAGTGTTTGATTTGTATGCAAGTTTTATCTGTAAGTAAAGAATATAATGTTAAACGACACTTTACATGAAGAAAAGTATAAAAAACATGTCGGTGAAACAAGAAAAGTTATGGTGGCTGAGTACAAAAAAAAACTAATACAGCAAACAAGTATGTTTTCAAAAGTAAGTACTGAGAATGAACAAAGCTTGGCTGCCTCATATGAAATTCCATTACAATTAGCCAGAGCTAAAAAAACCATTTAGTGATGGAGTTTTAAAAAAAAATGCGCAGTTGAAATGGCTAAACGCTTCATGCAGCCGAAATTAGCGGAAAAGTTTGAATCTGTTTTGTCATCAAACGGTGGCGCGACGAATAGAGGACATGGGTAATTATATTTCGAAAAGTTTATGTGATTGCTTTGTAGATTGCGAGTACTATTCAATATGTTTGGATGAAAGTACCGACCAGACCGATGTCAGTCAATTAATAATCTTCATACTTTGCATTTCGAAAGATTTTACAATCACGGAAGAAATGCTGGATTTAATACCATTCCATGGAACAACTAAAGGCAGTTATATATTTGAAGCAGTTAACAAAACTGTAGTAGAATATGGAGGATTTCGTAAGTGTTCTTGTATTGTGACCGATGGGGCAAAAGCTATGACCGGGACAGTGACAGGATTCGCGGGACTTCTAATACAAAATGACATTGATTGCCCGTTGTTGCATTGTATCATACATCAAGAAGCCTTGTGTGGAAAACCTTTGCGTCAAATGAATGTTATGAAACTTGTTATAAGGATAACCAATTTGATTAGAGGTGGAAACAGGGCATTGACACATAGAAAATTTAGGGCCTCTTTAAGTGAAATCGATGCAACCTATGGAGATTTACTATTGCATTCAGAAATCAGATGGCTAAGGGCTGGACAGTGCTTGCAACGCTTTTTCGCCTTACGAAAAGAAATACCTTTATTTCTAAAAAATGAAATATCATCTGACACTTCCGAACTACAAGATAAAATGCAAGATCCTCAGTTTCTGCCTGATCTTGCGTTTTTAACTGATATGACGCAACACTTGAATGAATTAAATTTAAAATTGCAAGGCAAAAACCACAATATAGCCAATATGTACGGAAATGTGAATGGATTCAGAAGTAAACTAAAATTGTTCAAAACGTCTCTACAACAAAATGATTTTTGTTTTTTTCCAAGTTTTAAAGAACATTATTTAGAGATGAAAAATTTTGAAGAATGTAATTTTTTGGAGCACCTCAAATACATGGACGAAATAATCGTAGAATTTGAACGGCGTTTTGCAGATTTTAAAAAAATTGAGAGTGATATAGCACTCTTCACTGATCCATTAACGATCGCAGTTGAGAGTGTGAAGATTGATTATCAACTGGAACTGTGTGATCTGCAATCAGACCCCTTTTACAAGGGCAGAACTGAAACAGGACTTGATTTTTTTAAGCTCCTCGCTGAATGTTTCCCGAAACTGGCGAATTTCGGGCAAAAAATGGGCTCGATTATGGGCAGTACCTACCTTTGTGAGAGTGCATATTCAACAATGAAGCATATTAAATCGAAATACAGGTCTTCATTGACAGATACTTCACTTAAACATGCACTGCGCCTAGCTACTACTAATATTGAGGTTGATGTTGACAGAATTGTAAAAGACAAATTAATGAAAAAGTAGATAATAAATAACGATATTATTATTACCAGTATTTTATTTTTATAAATATTTTGCGGCCCACCAATGTATTTAGTCATTTTTATTGGCCCTGGGTCCCATCTAGTTTGGACACCCCTGCTCTAAGATATATATCCAAGAAACTCAAAGAAGTACGCAGGAATTATGAGTAAAATACGTTCGACTATTTGATATGGAATTTTGTAATACTTACTTTTCGCACAAGAAATTGCAAGGTGCTAGGAGAAAACAACTTCAATAGGTTTTTTTGGTTCATTACAATATTGTTTATTTATATAACAAAATTGTTGCTTAGAAAAATTCACCTTCATTTTTTGGGAAAGTCATTGCAATTCGATTATCTACAAAAAGTAATATATAATACAACAGCCGAAGGGTTCGAATACATGCAGAGTGAGAACGATGACACGGAGCTAAATCATTCTTGGAAGTGGCATCACTATATCACTGACACCACTGTCGATGATTCCTATGTAGTTTTAAACATTCACAGAACCTTAGAGAACTAGTTCTGCTGAAACTCCCTTTGACATAATTTATTGTTTGTGCATAATACACTCATAAATAAATATGTCTTTTCCAATTCAACCAACTGTAAAAATTTTTTCACCATTGATTTAACCAAAGGATTGGCATTATTTTGTTGCAAACAAAAATTTACTGGTGTCATAAACAGTGTCATAGATAGTGTCATAAATTAATCTTTGCAAAAAAAATTAACAATTCTTTTTAAGCCTTTCTTGAACTACCGGTACACTTGACTCAAGTGGATTCTCCTAGTTCTTCTCTAATTGATGACGCTATTTTGATTCTGTCCGATCATGCTAACTACAGTTGTACGTTCTGTTACAGTGGTAGTTCTATAATAAGTACAATATAATATAAAAAAAATTTCAAAAATCGTCGCACTGTTGACTCGTTTCAACCATTTCTCAATTTGACGTTTTACTCAACTTTTTAAACGCCGCGACTGTCGCTATTTTTTCAATACCTAACTTTTTGATGTCGGACTCGTTTAACACGTTTAAACTAACTTTACTATCTTAAGATTTTAATACGATTTCCGTATTAAAATCGTTATTATACTGTAGCGATTTTTGTTTGCTACTAAGTCAATTTGTTTGTTGCTGGGTATACTTCTATTTCTATACTGACCAGTTTTATCACCAATGACATACTTTGCCACTCCAAACTCTTTTAAATGTCTCGCAAAACGTACGTTTTTTGTTGAGGGAAACGTATGTTTATAAAAATAAGTGCTAATATATGTAAAACTTTTTTGGGAACGCATCCAAAAGAAATCCGGTAAAATCCCATTTAAATTATACACTGCTGAAATCGAAATGATTAATGAGTCAAAAAATTTGATTAAGAAGTATATAGTCATACAAACAGAGCAATATAAACAAGAAAAAAAAACATAAACTGCCCAGAAAAGGAAATCATATATCGGTCTGAGCATGACTAAGCGATGTTTACAAGAGGCAACATTCTTATTATACCTATCGAAAATCGTATTGATAAACGCCTCAGCTTGCCGATGAAAACATAAAAATCACTAAAAGTCAAAAGCGTTTTTTCACTAATGGTTAAGTGTTTGTTAAACGCTCCTAGTTACGTACTTGGATTGATTTAATTTGACACTCGGTCAAATGGTTAAAAATCATTTTTCGTCGTGCTTTGCACGGCACGTATTCGGCTGTAGTTCAGTTCACTCAAAACTTGCTCTAAAAAATTGTTCAAAATCTACGAAAGATGTTCGAAACAGGCAACAAAAAATTCGGTTTTATTGGAGAAATATCGGCGCCGTCTGTGTCGCCACTGGATGGAGAGCATTTTTTTTAGCACAAATATCACCACCATAGATCTGCCCTCTAAATTTCCTAATCCTAACCCTTCAGAACAAGCTTGCAACAAAGCAAGCTTACAGACATAAATTTGGTTAAATTTGGTGCTATCTTGCAACAAATTATACCGCAATCTTTCTTAAAATTATGCTCCAGTCGTACAATGTACGAAGGGGTTCTGGTGACGATGAATCCGTTTATTAAATAATTTTTAAGATAATAAGCTTTGAAATAAACATTATTTTTTAATACCGCTTACTCTCTTATGAAGCAGTCTTTGTCTTTGCTCATTTATGTCCTTTAACTTTTTAATGTAAATTGTAAATTTTTGTAATTGTTGTTCTCATTGTTGATTTACAGGCAAATGACTCATTTATGACGTTTGAAGGGCAACAAATTCAAGGAGCACCAAAAATAATGGAAAAATTAGCGGTAATGCTTGAAAATAAATTATCTCACCAACTGAGTTATTCGAATTTGATTTTTTTTATTTCATTGCAGAGTTTAACATTTCAAAAACTCAATAGAATAATAACAGCTGTAGATTCACAGCCAACATTTGATGGCGGTGTGCTAATAAATGTTTTAGGAAGATTGCAAGTAAGTACAACATATAAATCCCCTTCAAATATTCTCGAATGCTCATTAAATAAACTGCTATTGGCAAGTCAACATTTGAATAAAATTATCCCACTACGTCTTAGCAAAATAGAAAAAACAATAATGGTATATAAAAATCATTTTAAAAATAGTCTATCCTGATAGACAGATGATGATGCGCCACACGGCTACAACCAGACGTTCGTCTTGAAAGCAATAGGCTCAACGTTTTTTATTCAACACGACATCTTTAGATTGTCGCTGCATAATGTGTAATGATGCGTGTGGGCTATCTACGTTACGCTGTCATTAGAACATACTGCTAAATCAGTATATGGTTAATGGCACAGTTAAAGTGACGACTTTAGGTAACTAAGAAATATAGGAGAGCTCTACATCGATTCGCTTCCAATTATTCACGTGTTCATCCCTTATTGTTTGGGCCCACACTCTTTAATCAATAGTTTTCCTATAACATCCATTGCATAATATAGCTTAGTGCAGCATCATCTTATGAACGATTAATTTTCCCCTTAATGTTTGTTTAGTATAAAAAGAATTAACCATATTTCACGTTAGTTTCTGTCGCCATGGATAACAATAGACGCTAATGGGAAAAATTTGAAAACAGATACAAATGTTATAAATTACTGGATCAGTATCGAGATGAATTAACGATATTTTGAGCTAAATAATTCAATTTAAAATAATCAATTTACTTAATCGGCAAAACACTTACCTTCATCTACTTCAATTACTTCAACTCCTAGAATAACCTACTTTACTTATCTGCATTCAATCGATTGATTTTTATATATTAGCATTGAGAATTAGTTAAATAAGTAAAACATGCCGAGTGGACAAGAAAGTTTCGTAAACTTTTGGTTACTTCTGTTTTTGAGATATGTAAAGAAAAAGAGAAAAACCCAAAAATAAATATATAATAAAAATTTTTATCACTATCTACAAAGGAAAAATCCCAACCAGATGAGGTGAGCGTGTGGGAAGGGTTAACAACCGAAATGTTGGGTTTTCCCAGGTCCTCAGCCTCACAAAGAACTAAATACGTCGTTTTATGGCGGGCTTTTTCATACTTCACAACAACACGTGAGACACTCGTTCCAATAGAGTTTCTTCAACCAATCACGAGACCGACTCTTCTCTAAAACTGCCCCTTCTCTACGGACTTTGGCACCTTTCCGTCATCGTTCTACCAGTCAGTCTTCATCTGGCTCTCATTAGAGACAGACCTTCGCGCGTATAGGATCGTGATTATTTGTCTACAAGTGAATATCACCTTCGCTGGTGACGTTGAAGGACTATCTCCCTCGCTGGAATCATAGAGTTTTTTTCACCCTAGCTGGTGATCAGTGTTGATATCACCCTCGCTGGTGATTTGAGGAAATCTCACCCACGCAGGTGACTGTTAGCTCATTCCACCCTAGCTGATGGACCCAGATTTACACTAGGTTTATTTACACCTATCAACATACCGTAGAGCAGCGGTGGATTAAACTCATGGGGACAGACATCTACCATAAACACCGTCTGGGTGAAACTTCTCACCACCTTTCAACTGATAACCATCGAGAATGAAAACTGTGATCATAAATTGTTAAATAAACATTCAAAGTTGAAACATCATAAGCAAAACTTGTAAACCTGTGGGCAGTCCATTTTTTTTTTTTATGTAACTAACTTTTTTTCAAACATTCTGAATACGCTGACTTGTGTTCGTGTGAATGTAACCGGCGAATCAAGTTTTTGACAATAGGTCCTGTTGGTTCTGTCGATTGGAAAGTTAAGTCAAATTTCATTCAGGACAATGAAAATGAATCTAATCTAAAGATTCTTCGGGATCCATTATTGAATAGCCTTATATCAGCTTTGCCCCTTATTTCCTCACGAATAATTTAACTTTTTAAAAGTCTCTGATTTAGTAGTCGCTTGGTCTACTAATTCTGTTGCATAATTCCTTTCGCCCCATCAATTTGAAGGCTTTGTGAGGCAGTAGCGATAAATATTGAAGAAATTTTTCTCCAATATTTTTCAGTATTTTGAATAATGTGTCATTCTTAATCTAGTTAATCTGAACTAACAAAAGTGCATGCTTAATGATAATATCTGTTGTATCGTTATCTGGTACATTGCCAGCATCATTACCGCAAAAAACAAATGACTTTATTTCAATACTTCCTGTTTTCAAACCAAATATTGATTAAACGACGGGTGGCCCTTGTGGAGAAACAGTCTATCGACGATACCCAATTGTTTTTGATAAACTCTGCCCTAATCGTTAACATAACCCATTAGCATGGAACTGAGTCGGGTTACGTTCTTTGCCGATTGTAAGTTTAACTTAGTCAACTTGACGTTCGCCCTAAAAAATTCTATCAGTTTCCATCCTAAGGTTGGGCTTATTAACTATTGTTTTAGAACAGTCAACTATTTGCGGTTCCGGTATGGACTATCGTTCAATGTTATGCCTTTTATACAAAATAGCTGTCTGTTATACTGAAAAAACTATACGACTGTCTGCAATGACGGAACAGCTTTCTGTTCTTAAATAATATTTAAAAAACCACAAGCAAAAATGGAAACTCATAATTTTTTTGTTTCTTAGAAGGTCGCAAATTCCTCAATGAACAAATGAAAACCTCTATATATAACTTACGTATAAACGAACTAGTGATTTTTTTTAAACGGTTTTTGTTGCGATATAAAGTGCTGCCGTCGCCGCTTTGATTTTCTAACGCAATAGAAAAATCGTCAGTGTGACGCCCAAAAACGGTCGGTCGCCAATCGCGTTAATTTGTTCATTATCTAAGGACTTATTGTCGCGTTAAGTCAACGTCTGTCGTTATGCTTGGCAACCAGTCCTCGTCTTTCTAGGCTCGTGGTTTCGAAAAATTTGACAAGTAAATTTTTGTACAGGTAGTTGGTATGAGTAAATAACTAATTGTTGATTTCACTGGTTCACTATGAAACCACTACAGTACAAAAAAATCTGGTTCGAAAATGACTAATACACAAAGACGAATTTTCATGGTAAATCTCGATGAACTGGGTTGGTTGGATAATGCCCTCACGATGAGCTAAACTTTGTGTCCCTTGCCACTTATCACAAAGCCACACACATCTCCTATAAATCAGTCGCTTAAAATTCCTAATATATTCACGAATTTATTGCTATTTTTGTGTTATATTCGACGTTTCAGAGGATCCAAAACAACAACTCTGAACCATCCTCCATCAACGGAGGTACTTGCATCAAAATGTTACTTGCTTGTTGGTTAATTTGCAACCTCGCGAAAACGTCATATTGATTTTCGACCCGATTGCCGTAGTTTTTTCGCACGTTTTTTCGCCTTTGAAGATTTCTTTTGATCAGTACAGCATTGCGTTTCGTGGTCACCATTTAAGTGGTGAAATGAAATGTCTCCCTTCGCTAATGAAGTCGATAGTTGTTTCCTTCGATCAACAATCTCATATCACGCCGCGTTTTTCTTAATCGGCAGACACATGCATCTGCCATGCCACATTATATTTAAAAATGTTCAGTAGCCTCCATCAGTGAAGTCCTCATGTCTTCCATGGCTTTAATTGGCTTTTTGAACACTTAATTCGGGAAGTCTCTCGACGTGGCCGAGAAATTTTAATTTTTAAGCTTAATAATGATTCTTTTCGCTTATTATGAAGGCTCTTCATCATAAGCCAAGTCAATTGTACATCATTCAGTACTCGACGGGTTTTTCACTACATTGTTGGGTCAAATCTCTTTCGGAGAAAACATCACTCAAATGTGAATGCACATTTCGCAACAATAAAGGAAAATTGGCCGTATCAGCTGAATAAGATTTAAACAAAAAAGGAAACTAATACGAAGCAATTACCAGCGAATAATACAGACTTAGTATCAATATGAATTTACCGCAATACAGACTTGATATAACAATATAATTATGAATTTGGTTTACTCTTTCGTCGATAGAAAACCTTCGTCGGACGTTTCTATATCGACGTCATTCTATCGTCATCACCAACGAAAAAAAGAAAACTAACCAAAATAAATGGAGCCCTAAGACGAGCAACATCGGTATATAATAAACATGAGTAGAGTGTACTTAGTAGTTGCCTTTCTTGGCTGCAATAGGAGTAAAACCATTCTTGAGAAATTCTAGTGTTGCTTCTTTTGCATCCATACAATCGGTATGGTTACAGTCAACGTGTGGTTTATGTTAAATTGAAACTCGGACGATTTGGTAGATAAGAGCTGAAAGTGTAGCCAAAAGAGATGACTAACAAACGACGACTTCTTTTGAAAAATGCATTTGAAGCAAAAACATTGAAAAGATCAGTTTAGAACAGGCTGATTATCTACCCATCTGGACTACAAGAGAGCGATATAAATAATTAGAATGAAATGGTAGAAAATCTTAGAGTGCGAAGAAAATATGGCTAGTCTATGCCTCAAGAAGAAATTGAATTTTGTCGTGCTATATAATGTTTTTTGCTTGTTTTCATAGCGTTGATTATTATCTGATCGCCGTGGTCAAAGCTCCATAAGCCATCGTGGGTCTTAACCTTCAGGATGTGTCGTCTTTAACTTTCTCGCTTCATCCATCATGTCCTCCAATTTTAGAATCTAAGTAACTTAATCTTCGTCAATTGAATCCGCTCCGCTCTTTTCGAGCTATCCCTACGGGCAAATGTCCTCCGGTCCTGCCATCATGTCACTTGTTTGGTACTCGGCACTCTTCCATACAATTGCAGCGCATGGAATCCAACATAATTTCTGCAGCTATAATTTTGCAGCTACATAATTTTCTGTAGCTATATATAAGAATCTTCTGAGTCACAAAATATTTCATGCAACTCAAACTATTGACTAATTCGCCATTGGCCTCTATCTAATTTCTCTTCCAGAGCCTCCTTTTAAAGGCGTTTAGCATTTTTCTGCTTTCTCACCCTTCGCAGCCGTAGTGCAACACTGTACCATACAAAAAATTGAATTTATTCCTTAAATTTTTTCAAAAAACTCGAAAACGCTGAAACACGTGTCTCTTCTTACGCATATGTTTCTTTTAAAATGAAGAAATAATTCGGTAGTAGAAGGGTGAAATGAGGAAACCAATTTCAGAATACATTTTTCTATATCCTCAAAATATATCATGTCCGAAACAACATAACTTACGTGATCTTAAATTCATCACAATACTGGTAATTATGCGAAATTTTGAAAAGCTGCTCGAAGTAAACTTAAAGACTAGCCAATTAGATACTGCGTTCTTTTGAATCATATAGCAAACTACAATCAAACATTCAAGTTATTCACTAATTACATATTCTTGTAGAATATTTTGGTAATTCATGAAAAAGACTCAACTGATTTTTGCACACAAACCATTTCGACCAACATTCAACAATTTTCATCGCTTGACAATTCTTCGAATTTAATTTCCTTTATTTAACAAAAAATCCATTTGCAAAAATTAATTTGATTGCCAATTGGAAATAATTTTAAAAAATAATTCGAAAAACGAACAAACATAATTGTTACCTTAACATCTTATTCCTCACAAACAATGTTCAATTCAAAATTTATTTGTAATAAAATGTCGTATTTGCTTTCAGTGCGATGATGATCCACCACACGCCTTTTCCCAAATATTTGTTTTGAAACCGCTAGAAAGTAGTTTCTTCGTTGCACACGACATATTTCGTTTGAATATACATGACACCGCTTGAAATCTATAACCGGACATCAAACGTAGCACGAGGCGGTACATCAACAGGATAGCATGCAATCGACTATATACATATGGCTCTATTTTTTTCCACTTACTACTTCACGTCTAAGAACTTTAAAATGCAACTCTACACATTGTACACTTATTTTTATCCATGTTTTCACTCACAGCCAACATTTGATGTGAGCGAATAGCAAATAACGAAAGTTTTGAGATGGTCTGTTAACTAATGTATTTAAGATTATGTACATGCTAGATAGGGGTGAAAACAAAGGAAAGAAATAAGTAAATTATGCAAAACATAAGGGGCTGTTAAATGTACACTTTGTTTAACGATATTTTGTATTCAGTAATTTGATTTTAAATTTTGCTCTGAATAATTTCGACAGTTTGAAATATTTAAATGAAACCAAGAAGAAAAATAAAAACATCAATGTATTCATAACTCTGTTTTAAATATAAATAAAAAGAAACTACGCTAGAACTAGATCTATATCATAAAAAAAAGTGCGAACAAGAGCTCAGCAAGCTATAATACATAATTTATTGCAGACACATTGTATTCTCATAACGCTAACAATTTTATATTAAAAGAAAAAGTAAAATTAGATTGATAACAAAAAGATTTTGATTCTTTCTTAATAAGGAAAAATTAAAAGTGAAAATAAATTAACGTGGCTTTTTGAATAAAATAACTCTATAAAATGTTAAGAATATGTGTTTGTTTCAATTTGAATAAAAAACAAATATTTTTTGATTAAAAACTGCTGTTTCGAAGTGATTTGACAATTTGGATTACTGTTTGGTATTCACTCTAGTTTGCTTTTTCAACGAAAATGATATGTTCTAACCACACAGAGTGTTCCGTCAGTTTTGACTTTTAATATGTCCATAAGACGAGAAAAATATATAAAAATAGTTTCCACAAATCTTTATTCCACCTACTCCTAATGATGACTAGGTCCCAACCTTCAAAATCGTTTGCATCATGTCGTTGCCAGCAAAATGGAATTCGAAGAAAAAGGTATGGATATCTGAATTGTTGCTTTCATTCGACAGAATAATCAAGACTCAGAGCAGAAAAATTACTTTTTTTTTATCATGGTGCGGTATTGCTTTCTGAAATGAATGCGGTATTTCTTGCTTTATTTATATTAAATAAATTTTATATAAATAAAGAATTTAAATTTTAAAACATGTAATATCTGAACTTTCCATCTCCATCAATGTCTTGGAAGCCCTGTTATGAAACAAATACGTCACGGTATTCTCTATTCAATGTGTTGGACTGAGTTCTTATCAGGAAAATCTTTTCCAAACCATAATGTTCCCACCTCCATGCTGCAGTTTTTTTTTTTTGTAAAGCCAACATCGAATTCCCCACGTTTTGGCCGGTAAACATTTCTGGGAAAGGTATTGCCACATAAGTTTATGTTAGTGTTATCGCTAAATACAATATTGCAGTATTTCTTCTTTCCCTGTGAGTCTGATCATTGACTTCGTTCTATTGCGCATTTAAGCTTCATGTGACTTGAAGACTTCATTGCCTCTACGATACATTGACTTCATTGGTACACTAGTTGTTATTTTGAACGACTCAAACGGAAGATTTGGGCAAACATAACGACACAATGATCGATTGTGGATGTAGTTTTCGTGATCGACCTTTATTTATCTACTCTGCTTGTATTTTAAAGCATTTTTAAAACAATGTAATAATGGTTTCACCCCGCTTTTTTTAAACCTTAGCACAAATATTCACTCATCCGCAGACTTGTGGAACCACATGGTATGTGGTCCTAACCACAAACTAAATTTAACTCTGACGAAGTCGAATGTTAGTAAGTTCAAGATGAGACACATGAATGTGCATTGACGAGACTATCAGCAGCTCCTTGCCTTGCCAGAACATGTCTATGAATTGAAATATGATTTTATACCGCGTAATTTGGAAGTTGTTTATTCAGGAGCATGTACAGTTGCAACTTCTAAACCCCTGAGTGTTGTAACCCCTCACGTCCCACACATCGCACAATCTTAACTACCAGAACTTAAATTTGTATTAGTCCATTTTTATTATCATTAATCTCAGTGGGTTGAAGATTGGTTATAAGAAAGATATGCATTATGAGTAAGCTATCGAAAACGAAAGCACCCCAGAGCTCTGTTATTAACTTTCAAATTTCGAACCATTTGTGACTTTCGAAAGTAAAAACCCATATTGAGGTTTCTGCAATTTAATATCATATTGGCCATGTTATTTCCATTCTTTTTTGACAGTATTATTATCTCGGGAATCGCGCAGTACCAGTAGAAGTTATGATAAATCGAACTTCCAAGTGGTACAAGCGGGTCCCAGTTATATATAGGACAACGACACCACTATAGTCACCAGGATACTTCCAAAAAGACCGCATCCGATAATTTAATCCATCCGAATATTGTGGCTTATGAGGAACTTGTAATACCTGAATACGTCCAGGGTTAAGATTTGCGTATCGAGGGGTAATGATAGTGTTTTTTCTAAGCTAGAGTATGTGGAAGCTCCAACAAGCGTTGGGTTCACTGGATCATTCCCGCACTAATGAGCAAGTTTCTTTCAACCAGACCTGCGGAACTCCCTAATCGGCAGTGTGGTGAATATTTTTGTGCATCTTCAACCTACAATTATAGTTAACCTGTTCAGATGAAGCCTGGCATTGTGAATTGAACAGCATCAATATTGTTGCACTTTGGCCAGGTGCGCGACCTGTTTGCTATTCGCAAATTTTAGCAATAGTAAATAAAACACATCTGAATAATTTAAAATTAGGTGCTTAACATTTATTCTTAAAATTCCAAACACTTTACAATTATTTCACTGAATCACTATTATCACTTATATTCGAATATGATTTCACTTCACACTTTTACTGCACTATTTTTATCGCGCACTGCCGCTCGCTGCTTCACTTCATTCACAATACTCTCTTCGCCGCTCGCCGTAGTCGCTTTTATATAACTACCAATCAACCGAGAATCTTCCATGTGGATTGTTCTCGTGTTTACGCGCTGAGTCACTTGCACGCGGATTTGTTGTACTCAATGCACGCAACTTGTTTATGTTTATGTTTTCGAGAATTATCGATGTATTGGTAGTTGAACTTGTTTATGACTTTTCTCTTAAGACGACTACAGTGGCGCGTAAACTTTTCCGAACATGTCACAATATTATAACATTTTTTTCCAAAACTATGAAGGATGTGGATAAGGACAACAAACTAATTAAGGATTCCAATACACCCGAATCAACACGCACACAGGACGGGGATGCCACCAGAAATCGAAATGGATGTATTCAAATGGATGAAATGGATGTATTCCAAAAATCAATGAGCTTAGCTTATTTTTGGGTATTGAGAAAAACTCTTTTGGAAAAGGAAGTGAATCATATCTTAGTTCGGAGGAAGCTTAACACGTTGCCGCCGACGGTCGCATATGCAGGTCTCGGCATCTGACGTCTTTCTAATTCATGATTGGTCCCATCGAGCAGTGCTGTTGTGAACTTAATGGCATACCGTTCATTCACTTTGGCATGTAATTAAATATAGATTTGAATGGGATTCTTCCACTTTTAAGGGATAGTCAACGCGATTCTCCCGTTCATTTACCACTAGTACCACATGCCCCCCGACGGAAAAATAGTATATGTACCATTAGTTGTACATGCCGCCCCATGGGGCAGCTCTCTAGGTACCACTAGTGGTACATGCCGGCGGGAACGTGTTAATCAATGAATCGTTGAGGTCCAAAAAAAAGGGTTGTTCCGCCCTTTTCTGGCCACTTGTATCATTCTTATGTCAGAAACAGGTTATACACCATACATAAGCGGGAGATAACGTAATCCAACCAGTGGGAAGAATGAAGGGATACTGCGATATAATACATGAAGCATAAATTGAAGGCTTTATCCTAGTAAAAAAACACTGGAGCAGTTCACAAACAGATGAAATAGGGATCAAGATCGCACCTACATCTTTATGGGGCAGAGATTGGAGTCTAAAATGAAATGCATTTACCTAATGTAAATGTACCAAGGTTCTTACCTTGAAACACTGAGGGAAGTGTGACACACATGGAACGGCACATTAAGGGAGTATCTGCAAAAACTACCAAAGAGTTGATGGTGTGCAGAAGCATTACAGATCAGTCTTGGGGCATGATATTATAGTACGACCACTCATTACCTACGGAGTAGTGCCCTGGGAAGCAAAAAAATGGAAAACGAAATAGGAACCTTGAACTTGATTAAGTTCAGTTCGTGTGTATCATCGGAGCCGTGAAGTCATGTCCTATAGCAGCTCTTCAAGAAACTTCCAAATCCATGACTACTAGACATAGACATTGGCAACATCCACAATATCAAGGTTATGTACAAAGGAAGAAAAAACAACTGAAAAATAGTGCATAAAGCCAAGTAGATCTTGCCAAACTCTTCCCACTAACCTGTGTATCGTCGGATGTTATGACGACAATCTTGAACATTGAAAAAAGATTGTAAAGTGATCAGTGGTAAGAGTGTTGAATACAACATGTTCCTCGTAACGCCGCAAGCAATCAGATAATACACGGATGGATGCAAGACATCGTAGCGAACTGCAATCGGAGTATTTGAGCGTGACGAAAAAAATTCCCGATTTATGGAGGGTATTCCAAGTGCGAGCCTGGCACATGTCCAAGCTATTGCTGTTAGTGGATTTTTAATCAGCAGAATCAGAGGCTTGCAACTAATCAAAATAATATCTTTTAAGTCCTTAAAATGAATTTAAAATATAAATATTTGTCTATTGTTTCATCCAGGTGTTTTTTTTTTGTTGTTATCGTTTGGTTTGTTTTAATACCATGTGTGAAAATAGAATATTTTTAATTTGTTATAATGTATTATCTTGAAAATAATCCATAAAGTTTTGATTCCCTTTGACACCCCTTGGGTGACGAACTCGCACAGAATGTTTCGGATATGGTTGCAGATACATTGGTAATTTCTTTAGGAATATTGAGAACTAGATTTTGACATCAAAGTTGTTAAGCTAGTACAGTTGGTAAGCTAGTATCCTAATTGTCATTTTAGAATAATGAACAACCATTTTTGAAATTCAGTAACTAGCAATGCCCTAAGTTCTTGCTATCTTGCGTTATATAAAGAACAAAATCAGATTCATTGAAACTGTTGAATCATATGGCCAAATGTATGATGTGATTATTTCGAGTAAGGATACTAGGGCCTAGATACTAGCAACGGCAAAAAAGATTGTTTTACTATTGCCCTACTGAGTTCTACAAACTTATTGTTTGTTATTGGACGAAAAATTGAACATCAAAAAGTTTCGTAGTTCTGCTGCCAGACTCACTGCAAATGCTACAAGATTCATTTGTAACATTCAACCCCAGTTACGGATCCATTCGCTTTTTTGAGAGTTTCCATTATTTGCGGCTCGTACTGGCTGTTTGTCATGTCCTACAGAAGCTCTTCAAGAAACTTCCAAATCCAAGAAACTTCCAAATTATTCTGCCTCCTTCTGTGGACGTTTATGACCCGACTTATATTTTTACTTGGATTGGAAGTGGATATTTGTATTTTTGGACTTGGATATTTGTATTTTAATCTTGGATGACATTTTTGGTACAATCAAATAACTGCCTCGTCGTAATTGAAAATTCCATCAATCAACAACTCATTTTCGTTGCATGTATTCCCAAATATTCGATAAATTGCTTGTTAAATACTGAAACAGAAGCTGAAATATTTTCTGTTTATAAAATTATTTTTTCTGTGAAGTATAATCTGCATTAGATTTATTTTAGGGAGATTGAGGAAATTGGTAGTCCAACCGTTGCCAGTTTTTTGTTGTTGTTTCCTGAGTGTGGCTGATTATTGTTCATCGATTAAATATAGGCTAAGCTTTTATTGTACGAGGGTGTGTTTTGAAGTTCGCGGAACGCAGGGGTTGCAAATTTTTACGTGTAATTAACGGAGCGATGAAGATGAACATTGTGGTTCACTTCGATTCCGATCAATTTCACTTTCAATATATGTACGATCGTCCTAATCACTTCACTCGAAAACCTCATCCAGTGTATCAAGTAAGGGTTCAATATTAACGTTCATGTTTTCCTCATTTTCTAAATCACTTTCACTATCGGTAATAATAAACCTTCAATTCTTCATTCATCGTGAAGTCATCACTTTCATTATCACCGGTTGCTTCCTGCATTCCTGATTTTCCTGCCTGAGGATTTACCATTTAGGGGTTAAGTTTACACGTCTTTCACTTCAGCATTTTTTGTAAGACTGAACTGGACGCGCCATGGTTAATTTTCGGGGCAAAGGTTCAGAGTGACGGAAACAAGTTTACTTTTTACACACAGATGAAGATATTCCAAAGAAAAGAAAACATGTTGTGTTGTCTTAAAAATAAGTTTCATTTAGATGGTACGAATAAAACGCAATACTATTCCTCTTGGTGATAGAAAAAAAACTGGGATTGGATATATGAATTCCTCCATTGATATTTTCTACCAAATGTAAATTTGGAAAATGCTGACTGTTTGCGCTGTACGCAATAAAATCAATATTTATTTTTGTTGTTTTATCGGTAACAGGTACAGAATTCAAAAAAACATCATACCTCGATGACTACTTTACTCGGAATAACTGTTGATTGACCATTATTTCTATTGCACATACGGTCTTATGGCCTCGAAAATCAATTATTCTCGAATGGATAAACATTTCTTAACAGAAAATACTTATGCTCCGAATATGTACCATATTCTTCTACTACAGAATCAGCACGCTTCATGGCCTTTTCCGACCATTTGTCTCTACTTGTCATCCTTTCATAACTTTTCTCATTTTGAAACGAACAATAGAGTCATTTAGATTCACATGAGGTCAAATATTTTGAAATTCTAGAGGTTAAAAGGGGGGATACGCCATACCCCATATCGCCTTCTTATGGTCCAAGAGCCCGTAGCGGTCAGGCATACGTGATAGAATAAAAGCTGAAGTTTTTTCTGCGCAATTATTATACGACTAGCAGCTACGTATGGAAGTATGTTCAGAGGAACATTTGAGTATTTTTAAGGTTTGTTCTTAACTCCTTATACAGTCGACTCGTTAATTTTTAACAAATTCTTTACTTATCGTAATAAAGTTTTCATATGACCAATATTCATTATACTTTACAGCGATATGGAAAATTCCCTTTTCTTTCCAATGGACACATTCGAATGGCAATTGCTAACTTAGTCTGCTACTAATTGACATCATTCTTTTTTTTCCTCTTCTTACAGACTAGTAGGTGGTATTTCGATTTTAGTGCGCTTAGGCTGCTTTCCTGTGTGCCCCTATGGGGTCACTGTAATGCGACTTTATTTTATCTTTGTGACCTCGTTTGTTAGTAAATATTGTTCGGTTCGTTAATGGGTTTACCCGTTTGGGGAAGTTATGGTTATTATGAACTTGGTGGGAATTGAGTGAAAGACGCTTACAGCTCTGCCTTGGCTTCCTCCAGGAATTTGCCCAGCTGCCAGATATAATGTTTTTTATTAGAATTGAAAATATTGTCTATTGAGGATACTTCTTTAAACAGTGAAAATTTATTTATTAAATTATCAAAGTACGAGCATTTGAAGATTTGATGATCTAGTTCATCTCAACTATTGCACCAAGTGCAATGGTCGGATGTAGTTATGTTCGCTTTCTTCAGTCTTGTCTTGTTGTACGCTCTGTTTGTCAGTATCCTGTTTATTTGCTTAGTGACTTTGCTGTCTAAGTGTATGTAATGGAACCAAGGTTTTTTGTCGAATAAGAGGTTGCTTTTTAGCCAAGGGCAATATTTTAAGTACTTTGTATTTTCCTTGTACTCCGTGATCCATTCATCATTTACTTTTTCGTGGATTAACTTTAACGTGTCGTCCCATTCTCTCTAGTTGGTAGCATCCTTGCCTTCAATTATGGCTATTTTGGCCGCAGTATCAGTTTGACTGAAGCTAGTCCATTCACAGTTTCCTGGAATCCAGTAGAAGATGTATTTCCTGTTGCTTAAGTCACTGAAGTGTTTCCTCATTTTGGAAAGTACGTATTTAACGTTTTTATTGTAGGCTATTTCTTGGATACAGTGTTGTGAGTCTGTGAAGATGATAATATTTTTAGCATTGTCAGTGGTGTGTTCCATAATGGCTAGGTATGTTGCCAAAATTTCTGCATTATTAACAGAAGATATGTTGTTAAGTTTGAAGAGATTAGTTGTTCCAGTGTTTACGTGATCAAATCATTCGTTTAACATATTTTCCATTACCCGTCATGTACCGTATGTTAACAAATTCATTTCAGATACATCCGGGCAAATGGTCGCGAGTTTTTTGAATCTCAGCCTCGATTTTTATGCAACTCTGTCCACTACGTAACTTATTGCACCCTAGCAAATTCTTACACACACGTTCCATTCCCAACATATTCCGATTTTCGCATGCATAACCAATAGGTTGAATTGAACGTACTTTTGCAATGCAGCCGCCATATTTTGTATTGACTGACGAATAAAGTGTTGTGTACGGATAAAAGATACGATTTTAGTGCGGAAATTCCAATGATATACTATCAATTGTGTTAGAAAGTGATATTTAAATTGCACACTGGGCTAGCGTGCAGCGTACATATGAAAAATTCAAAATAAACGGTGCCAAACCACATTGCTCGCAAAGTTGTTGCACAAGCATTTGAATATTCTTTCTTCTATTGTGTGCACACGATCAGCACAAAGTGCGCTAATTTTCAATATTTTGTAGAGCCCGTAGGTCGAATACCAGGGTAAATTCTATTCTTGGAGGCAATTCAGTGGAAAGAGAGGTGAGTTCATTGGCCGGCCGGCAGCCATATGTTCATTCAGAATCCTTTGAGGTATGATTCAACAAGGAAAAGTGCTTGGTTGCTGCCAAAAAAGTATTTCGCAACACTGCTTAGTCATCGAATTTAGATTCTAAAGTAATGTTTAACTATATATATTGTTTCTCTCCTTGTTAGTTGAATAATCGCCGAAAATGAATGCTATCCCACCACCATCGAACGCACCCACCTCCGCGGATGCGTGTCTCAGCATTGTCCATTCTCTAATGTGCCATCGCCAGGGCGGCGAAAGTGAAGGATTTGCAAAGCGTGCTATTGAATCATTGGTTAAAAAATTAAAGGAAAAACGTGATGAATTGGATTCACTGATCACTGCAATCACAACAAATGGCGCTCATCCCACAAAGTGTGTTACAATTCAACGAACATTGGACGGGCGATTGCAGGTGAGCTTATGATTAGCAAATAATTATTTAAAATTTAGTTTGTACAACGGTCTATGGTCGAATAGAGCTTCTACTCAAAAAAATATTACGATATAGAGAACGAGCAAACCATCACCAGCAAACAGCGTGAGGTCACTATTTCCCGTCCAGATGCATAGCAGAAAGATGGGAATTCAATCCCTTAATTACAAAAGGAAAGATTGAACTTCAGTAGAAAGTCGATATGCCGTGTAGAATTTAGCATGAATTTCCGAGAAAGAATTATGATAGGCAATATATTGTTTTTCGAGAGTAAAAACATTTATACTGTAGGCATTTATCATTAAACCCTACTATCTGATGGGTGCCACATCCTTGGCATCAACAATTTATAAGATTGCTCCTTTAAAATACTTAAAATCTTAATCGTATCTTCCGGCCTTCAATCTTCTGAAAATTAGCTCTTTTTAATTCTTCCTAATTTTACCACATTGAACCTGCTTCGATGGTCACACTTTTGATCTTCGTCGTTGGAACATTGACCCTGCGTCTTTTGACTTTGGAACCAATTCCAAAACATGATTCGAAAAGAAAAGCAAAAAATAAAATCTAATGATAACGAAGCTCTATAGGCCCAATTAGAGTTGTGCAATATCTTCTGGGAAGCATTCTTTATTACTCTCAATATATTCATGTCACTACAGAAAAAAACGGCTTCGTTGGGCTTAACCCAGGTTGAACTAGAGATAAACTGTTCTGTAAGCAGAAAATTCGGACCGTAAAGCATTTCCCGCACAAAGCCGCATGGCACATGATCGCAGAATGTAACGACATGCAGCTTGAAGGAATGACGAACATTCCATTAGCAATGGTAGACATTACGATCTTTTTGAGCCAGATACAAATACCTTTCTTAATATTTGCCCATATGAATATGAGTGAGATGCTTTGTTAATCTTCCAAACTCGCAGTGGCAAATATGGCGACTGTATGAAATATGTGAAAGTCGAGGCCTAGGCGTTTGTTTCGCCGCATGAATTTATCTGAAAGTCATTACTGTAAACCCGAATAGCCCAAACGTTGCCAACTTCACTGTTTTAAGGATGCGACTCCACTGCATGTGATGAAATTTGCTGGTAAGCGGAAAATGAAAATGCAACTGTGACAGAGTTAAGGCACCGGTAATTTGAATTCGGACGCTAGCATCCGTGTTTCTTAGGAAGGTGAATACTGGAAACACCCAAAGCTTAAATCTTGTTTCAAAAGGTACTGGTTCAGCGGGTTGACTTTTCCTTACACCCTTAAATTGACCCTTAATGACACTTGCATATGCGCTCCTTTTGAGGCAGACCAGAGGTACCTATTAAGTGCCATACTAGATCAGGTTTTTTCATTTTGACGGGAGGCTGTTGTGTAACTGTTGTGGCAATTAGAAAAGTAGCAAGTGTGAGCATAAACTTTACTTTCCAAAAATTGAAACTGGAGATATTGTTGGCCGATCAATATCGTCTTTTTTTGACACGACACGCCCGGAAACTTCCGGATGAAAACTTTCCATCGTCGAACATGTTTTGTTGGAGCAAGATGTCCTGTTTTTTGCTTCAGACTATTTCCTGGCAGGCCACTTTTCATACATGCAAAATTTCACTCGGCATTGGCTCGACGAATTAGTGATGGTTCAAGCGAATTGCAAACAATTGGGATTATTAATTTCCAAAATAACTTCAAGACGGGACAGTACCAGCAAAACGGATTATTCAGTCGAATGGATATTACTTTAAAGAATGACTTGAGGCGGACGACAAAGAAGAATGCAAGCGTGAAGTTACTCACGCAGGACGAAAATATTGAGAGTATACCATCTATAAATTATTTCATGTGGAACTGAGTGGAGATTATATGCGTTTTACATTTCATAAATAATACTGGAACACTTCACACAGTATTTTATGATTTAAAACTTTCCCAATATACATTCATTCATTGTTCTGTTTTGTGTACAACGCACTCGGGTCGTTACCTTCCTCTTGCTAGGTATAACCCTCCACGTTCAACAATAAGAAACACAATAATACAGGGCCTGTCCCAAAATAAAGTTGATTCAGTTTAGTAAAACTATGTTTTCAGGACCTCGTCATAGTCTTTTGCACCGCGTCATAATTTCCGGAGTGGTAACCATTGAAGTGCCTGTTGATCCTGGGAATAAGTCGCGTTCAGGCCATGTTACGGATTATAGTGAAGCTCGTGCAACGGTAAGCTTTTATGATAAAGACGCTAACCCTTGGCGTTCTCCCTCCTTACGCGGATTACTCTGTATCGAGCTGTTTAACGATTTCCTAATATAATTGCTCCTGGTGGCACGAATTCCGAGTGGACAATGCCTTTTCAATCAAAGAATATGGTTAGCATCGACATGATACGAGATTTACTCGTTTAGCTTTCGGCGTCCTCTCTGCCCTCCCTGAATATTCGGTGCGAACGTTAAATAATGTTTTGAGACATGATGATATTACCAAAAGCCTCCCATAGAATAATAACTGTCTCGCCGGCTGTTCTGTTTAGCAAGACACATATTTTTACTGGAAAACGCTGCCCCAAGCTACAATACAGTTCAATATAGGTCCAACTGAACGGTCAGGTGTACTGTTGAATAGCCAGCAGGCGTGCACTTCCAACTAATCGAATTAATTTTACTTTCACAATCGCCTGCATTTTTCAATAGTATCATGGATTTCCCACTGCCCATCTAATATCTTACAATGTGGTCGTCCTTGTTCACTCGTCTTATTATAAAATAGTTATCGCTTAAAAGCGTCGGTGCCGTTTCCATTTCGTCTATCTGTGCCGCCTCAATTGCATTTTCAAATGAGTGCTGTAATATAATGCTACCGTATTTCTTTTCCCCGTATGTATAATATTCCAGTTTTAGCAACTACTGATTTGTATATTCTATTTTGCTTTAAAGTTCCATAAATATCGGTATAGCGTGATGGAAATATGCTATCTCATTCGTGTTATTGATGATATAAAGGAGCAATAAAGATTGGTTAGGGTAATATTTTTGAATGTTGACGATAACCAACAAATAAATAGCATTTCAATCTTCAGTTACAATAATCTTGGAAAGCAGATTAAACACAAAATCTAGCAATAGACATATCTTTAGTAAAGTAACCGTTTGACTCTTTTAGCCTGCCCTATTTAATACTGCACGCTCAGCCCTTGAGCTAAAATGGCTTAACTAAAGCTTAACTGCACCGGCTAAGATATAATTTTTTTGCTTATATTGCCTTGTAACCTGCACCTTTTCGATATTCTTTTCTAATTAGTATTTAGAAGATTTGATTTTAAGGATTTAGGTGCTGTCTTCTATATGATGCGGCTTAGCTAATTTATTAAGACGTATATGACAGAATTAATCACGATTGTCCCATTGTTTCAGGTTGCTGCACGAAAAGGGTTTCCACACGTTATCTATGCCCGGATATGGCGATGGCCAGATTTACACAAAAATGAACTGAAACATGTGAAATATTGTCAATTTGCCTTTGATCTCAAATGTGACTTAGTATGCGTAAATCCATACCACTATGAACGTGTTGTATCACCAGGCATTGATCTCTCTGGACTGAGTTTACAATCGGGACCAAGTCGGCTAGTGAAAGATGAATATACAGCAGGATCTGTTGCAGCAGCTGGTTTGGATATGGATGGAAATGATATTGGAACGATTCAACATCACCCGGCCGCTATTGGTGCGCCACAAGGCTACGCCCCTTACCAACAAGGTACCAATGGATCTGTGAATCGTGGTACTTTTTAGCGCAAACGTGCATTTGGCTGTCGTTGTTTTGTGCAATTGTGTCGTGAAATTTTTTTTACAATATTATTTGACTGCTTGTTACGTTTTCTTATTTTTGTTTTTGTCTTTTAATTTCTGAAGGCGGAGAAAGTCAAATGGGTGCTGTATATCCAACACCGGGAAAGATTGAACCCAGCGAGGTTGCGAGAAATCCTTGGATGGCTCCTCCTCCTCGGTTACCTCTACACCCACATCGTAAGAGCTTTATTTAAATATATTTTTAAGTAGTTTGTACAATTGTTTCTATAGTTATTGTTTGGTTGCTGCTATGATGTGACCTCTGTTGTATTATTGAGTTAAGAAGTGCATGAATAAGTTATGATAAATTGCAGCCAACTTGACGCACGCCATGCCTCTGCCTGGAAAACATACAGCCCCCACGGGTCAACCACCCTCAGCCGTTGGAGTACCTAAAATTAACCAACACTTGCCGCCTGGCGCACCGCAAAGCGACCAGCAAACACAGCCTCCTCAAACTGCTGGCGGATACTATCCACAGCAACCAACGGATATGCTTACGACAGATACACACATTACAGGTCCATTAAATAACGTTAACTCGCCATTGTCACCGCTGGCCCAACAAAACGGCTATGTTACCGCATCCAACAATCAATCGTCGCCAGCAACGCAAACATATGCCCAACCTGCAACAGGGGTTGGAATGAACACATTGGCTTATACACAAACGATGCTTCCGCCGGATCCGCGAGGGCATCATTCGGGTTACTGTGAGTGAGGCACGTTAAGTAATGAACAAAAAATATACTTTATATTATTCTAGGGAATGCAGCCATGACTGGTGAAGTGCAGGCGCCACGCCTGCTTTCAAGGCAACCGCCACCTGAATACTGGTGCTCTGTAGCCTACTTTGAACTAGATACTCAGGTGGGTGAAACGTTCAAAGTGCCATCATCGAAACCGAATGTGATTGTGGACGGTTATGTGGATCCTTCTGGTGGAAACCGATTTTGTTTGGGGGCTTTGAGCAATATCCATCGAACGGAGCAGAGCGAGAGGGCTAGGTGATGACAGTTAAGTGGAAAATTGAAGGATGTGTGACGATAGGAATTTCTTTGCAGACTTCACATTGGCAAGGGTGTGCAATTGGATCTGAGGGGTGAAGGAGACGTTTGGTTGCGGTGCTTGAGCGATAATTCGGTATTTGTACAAAGTTACTATTTGGACAGAGAAGCGGGCAGAACTCCCGGCGATGCCGTACACAAAATTTATCCATTGGCTTGCATTAAAGTTTTCGACTTAAGACAATGCTACAATCAAATGCAATCGCTTGCAGCGAATGCGCAAGCAGCTGCTGCGGCACAGGCTGCCGCTGTCGCTGGAATCCCAACACTGCCAATCGGTCCATCACCAAGAAGTATTGTCATTTGTTTCAGCTGTTATATCCTTTAAACATTTTTTAAAAACTTTTCAGTAGGCTTAAGTGCAGCAGCTGGAATCGGTGTGGACGATTTAAGGCGCCTTTGCATTCTCCGGTTGAGTTTTGTGAAGGGATGGGGATTGGACTACCCCCGTCAATCGATCAAAGAAACCCCGTGTTGGATTGAAGTTCATCTGCATCGTGCCCTGCAACTGCTAGACGAAGTTCTCCATACGATGCCCATTGATGGACCCCGAACAATCGACTAAAACACCTTACTTCCAAAAATATTTCTTTCTCAACGGCAGGGCGATTATTGGTGAGCTAACTAAAATGTCGAATGTTGACATGTGAAACAGGCGGAGAAGCCAAACACTATCTTTACAAAACCCGTTTATGTGTATGTTATAGGCTTCGTGTTGGAGAGCGTGTGTGATGATCATGTATGATTCAGTCATGTTAGCAAGCAAACGATCCGAAGTGTAATGTCCACTAGTTCAATAGTTTCAGTGGTGATCCGCATTAAAGTTGCTTTAACTCGCTGAATACGATTTTTGACAAGTTACTTCGCTAAAACAAGAAAACTCCACCGATGAATTATTCACCGAAATGCAGCAAAGATTTCCAATACAATGTGTGGTGCAATGCATGCCAAAAACATATTCAATTTCCACCTTAGCCAAATCGCCTTGAATCAATCGACTGACAGCACTTAAAAGTTCACTTACACTCGCTCATGAGTATGCGTTATAAAGTATGAAATTTTTCAGATATATTGAACCGAATCTTATGGTTCAATATGCATGAGATCGAATAAGCAGCAGCTTGGCATCGTATGCCATTGAAAAGAGCCAACCGAAAGGTGCAGTGAAGAACCGCAAGTAATGTCTTTATTATCAGCGCAGAACAGACAAGGTACCATTGATGCATTGAAAACAACGTAAGCAAAACTTTTTCATTTTCAACTTTCCATTTCAGGTCTAGTTAGCTCTGTCCTAAATGTTCGTTGCGATTAGAGAACAAGACATTTAGCCCATTCTTTTGAAATGCGACGTTTTCCATGCTACAGTGCGAAGTAAGGTGGCTTATAATGGTTTCACGCTAATCTCAATCTAGACAATCGATAAAACAACTATAATACAGCAATACAATTTGCACTGCTGCATTCTGGCTATTTTTCAGTGGATATAGACAAGAATGAAGGGACGAGATGACAAAATTGAATGAAGTGGACGGAGATATGAGCAACATCAGTAGGCATTTGTTTCCATTATCGCAAATTTACTCAGGTTGATTCATTTCAAATGAAATCGAAATCGAATGAATAGTACAATAGTGAATGTTAATACAATGAGTTTGGAAATGCAAATGCATGTTGTAGACATTTTATAAACAATTGTTTTATACTTTGAAAGTTGAATATTAAAAAAATAATTTTTAAATCAAACATCTTGGTGAAGATTACTTTTTTGATAAGATAAATATACAGCGCGCGTCATAAATGTGTACATCTGTGTCATAACATCTGCAACGATTAATAAAATGGGATCTGATCGAGACGTCCGCAATTTTGTGGCCGTTACTGTTCCTTTTTGTAAACAGGAACTAGAAAACATGCATCGTTGTCAGATTTCTATCCGTGACAAGAAACGTTTTCCCGTACAAAATATCACACAAACCGAAGAGATGTCTTAGGTGCTTGTCCTCAAGGAGCTTGAAAATAACCCCATCCAACCAATTCGTATTGAAGGCTCTCTCCGTGTTAATGAGACACGCTCAACGTTTTTCTTCTGTACTAGTTGAAGCAAATATAAATAATAGTCTTACTGGGTTCGAATAATTTCACACGCCACTGTGGTTGCCAAAATGCAAAGCTATACAATGACGACCAAAACAACAACAAATATATGGATCATTCTCGAAGGCGAAAAAGTCATGTAAATTCATTGGGATTAGGAATACCAAAAATGCTAATGATGCAGTGCGTGAACTCGACAATGATCTACATAGAAGGTATGACAAAGTTCCGGATTGGCTGGATGCGAGTATAAAAGCGACTACAGCAGGCAGGAGACGATGAGTAACGATAAAAATGTAATAAACGACAGTGCGCGTCAACAAAAGTGCGGAATTAAATAGTAACACGGTCAAATTAAATTGTACTTGTGAAGAAGTAATCAATCTAAGTCAAATTTGAAAGTGAATAACCGTCTAAAGGAAATAAAGAGATAGATTGACAGTGATTTAATGAAGTGCTAGTTGAATTTAGTGAAGTGTGTTCAAATAAGATTAAAAGACAATTTTAATTAAGTTCAAATTGGCGTTTATACTTGCAAGAAATTTAGAATTTATTAAGTTAAAGCCCACGCATCTGAATAAGCGCAACAATAGTCAAAAATAACTGAACAGCATCAACCAAGCTACCAGGTTGATTGCCAAAGAGTGCCAAACGGTGCATCCCAACAATAGACTTGGCAAATGGTGAGAATCGGCAGTGAGGTGCTTTGAAACCAACTTGAACTCTTCCTCCTTTCTTTCTAACATATTGCTTGCTTCTCACTTTCCAACAAATATTAGGTTTGTTATTACATGTACATTCGAACGTGTCACTCGGAAATCAAAATGACAATCGACGGTAATTCATATTTCTCGATGTGGGCATGCAGACTTAATTGAGTATAACTTTGAATACCTTATGCAGAAAGCGAGTTTGGCGTTAACTTTTGGGGTATGATGCGTCCTTCCGTTTCTTTAATACTGTTAACACTCTAGCGGTTTAATATAACGTTGATCAATATACAATGATTTCTCATTGCTACCTCAACCAAATGGCGAAGTACAATAATTGGCACACCGTCAATATCGCTTGATTTCTTATTGTTTATTATGCCAAATGTGTGACACAAGTTCTCATAGTTAAGGGGTTATACATATGTGAAGGCTAAAAAACAAGCATTTTTTCAGGATTTTTTTTTCAAGGATTTTGAAAAAAGCTTTTATAAATAATATATCAATATAAAGGGCAACTTTTCGGGAGTGCAAAAAAATTTATTTTAAATTCAATACAAAATGGTGGTTGTAGAGCACGTCAAAGTCACTAGTATTTACAAAAGAAGTTACGAAGTTTCTCAGCCCCATCTGCATATGGAACAATAAAAAATTTTTTTCATAAGCTTCATGAGTTTTGCTAGTGAAGTACACAAGATAATAGTTGAATATCAATTTTTCGCAAAATGGCGACCATTTAACAAAAAAATTGCATTTTCGACCCAAAAAATGACTTCAATTGTTTATAACTTTTTTTAAACAAAACCAATCGCTAAAATCGTGTGTACTTCACTAGATAATCATATCAAGAAGCTACAGTTATAACGGCAAGTCAACCGGACGAAAACTGAAAGAGTTTCGTTTCCGGCAAACTTCAAAAATACACTTTCGAGATAAACGCGTTTAAAGTTTCAAAACCTTATAAAGTTGTGAATTTTCAAAATTTTACTATACACAATTTTTTTTACCTTTACTCTGCTATCCCAGCACCATACAGTTGGCTTTCCAAGACCGTGGATTTCTCCTCCTTGTCCTTTCTTGATGCTAAAAAGCCGCGTCTCGCCTCTTTTATAACGTCGGAAATTGAGCGCTCAGCAGTCTTTATTCGCTCAGCGTCTGTTTGTAAGCAGAAATTGTAAAAATTAGGTCCTGCAGTCAATCGTAATGAGTCATAGATGGGGAGAAGGTCTGACAGTCCATTATTAAATAAGATAACTGCGATATCCGTCGCGATATCGAGCACCGTTTTGCCGCTCAACACATGTTTCGGCGCGATGGACCACACGACTGCATTGAACGATTTACTATAGTACTTAAACTTCAAATGCAGCGTGTAGTCGATCGAGCTCCGTAATCGAGAAGCTCTGCTAGCGTCGTTTACGAAGGAACGTGCACTATACAGTGTATATTAATTACTATATAGTATAAAGCGAGCAAATTTTACGTTTTTCGAGCATTGGAGTTGCTTCAGAAAATTGATTCTCAAAAATTTTCTGCAGTATATTAGTATTTGGACCTTTTTGATTTCAATTCTAGGGATGTGTTAGCAAGCAAATAAAAAAAAATCGAAAAAAATAAAAAATTCATATAGGTATAACCCCTTAATGAAATGCACAATTGGATACCGGCCCGTATGTGGTCGAACAGTAATGCTTTTAATCAAACTGAAGAAAGAATTCGTCGGTCAGACCAGTCTTGAAGTCGAAAGCTTTCGCTTTCAGGTTCTCATCGAGTGTTTGAACCCCTCTCTCAGGGTTTGCCATATAAACTAGTTTGTGATGCGTCCCAATCAGAGCATGTTTATCTAATCTATTATCCGTAGCAGTCGTATATGTATTGGTTCCTGCTTTATCTAAAATATCTTTCTCACGGCAAGTGACTTTGAGATTCGATTAAGTGCCGTCGATTCGTAATTTCTCACTTTCGCGAAAACACAATTTTGGTCTTGTGGGCCCTTGAACTTCGTCGACCTCACCTCTGTAGTATACACGGTTACAAATTTCGAACAAGAGTCAACAAAGCCAATGTTGAATGGTTGTAGTCCTGACATAGCCGATAAATATTGTTGAAGCGTTAAGGAAGGCTTTTCAATACATTCATCCTTGCAACAGTTGATACTTTATATGCTTGCATTGTTCTTTGATACCTATATTGAGGACCAGTTTTTCAGTGGTTAAAAAGATGTCGATTATCGTCCGATTACCGATATATCGTCGCAAAATCGAGATGAACTGACTCGAATGGTCATTCCATATTGTATTCCATATCTCATACTGCACTGTCTTCAATCTGCAAAAATTGCGTTAAGTCATTTTCCTCCCGAATCTATTCTCCTGAAAATTTCATTCATTCGAAGTTTTTAAAGATACTTTTGGATTGAAAAAACTCGTAGAATTGATAAAGCTAACCAAAGGCAATTTGGAAAATAGGACAAGTTCAAGCTGAGAGCAATAATAATAACAAGTAAAAATAACCAGACGACATCCACCTAGCTGATAGTGCCAATCGATGCGTCCCAGCCTGTGAGTTGGCACCTGACGAGGAACGGCAGGAACGCGTGTTCGAAAGCAGCTTGAGCTCTTTCCACCTTTCTTTCTAAATACTTTAGGAGTTTTGCGATTTTAAAACGGTGAGAACTTGGAAGATGGAGTCTCACTTGGATTCCCACTAAATAATTTTCAGCCTTCGCTGTTGAAGTTTTTCGCCAATCAAAGCGAATTCCTGGAATCATAGATTATGAACTGTAAAATCTGAATTAATTTAGAATTTAAATTCTGATTCATTTAATTAAGGCGGCTCGTGAATGTGTCAAACGTGGTTGCGAAATCGCGAATGCGGTTGTCGCGATTATCCATCACTTTCGTTCAAATTCCATCTAAATCCTGAGTGCTAATATAATACTGTTGCTAATACATTTCAGTTTTCCTCTCACATTGGTTGCTGTCTTCTGTGTAGTATGAACGAATGAACTTTGAAAGATTCTAAGGGAGAAATTATTAAAGCAAAATCAATAAGAGTTTGTTTTTTCCTTTGAATCGCCGAGGAAAATTGTTGATGCGTTAGGAAAACTATTTATCGTTGAATCATAAAAGAAAGACTTTCCTTTTAATTTGGCGCATAGATTATTTTTATGCGATAACGATCAAAAATCGATCAGGGAAGGAAAAAAAATTAACTTGCTAGATTAAAGCGAAGGTCATTCCATTAATGGTTAACATTACTATTCATTGTTGAGTTTGCAATCCTTTCATGGTTAATGTTTCATATCAGTCCATTGTTTCGATTTCTTATCCAAGGAACCACATTCCTTATTGTTTCCATCGCAAGCGCCTACAATTTTAACAATAAGTGATTAATTTCATCGTTATGAATTTCCAGCTATTGGGAGCAGTTGAAAACATACGACCGTCAGAACATTCATCTCGATTAAGACTTTGTTTAATTTTTTCGTTTGAAATTAATTCTGAAGTTTAATCATCGTTGGTCAAACGGATTTTTGAAGGAAACGAGATAGGATGGGAAGATTTCACAATAATCGAGAAGTCAATGAACTTAAGAAAGCTGAACGTATTAAAATCTTTATGGACCATTAGACAGCCAATAGAAATGAGGCTTATCAAAGACAAAGGAAAGCAATGAGAATAAGAACCCCAGACTGCTACGCGGGAAACAAAATAGTCTTGGAATTTTTGAATTCGGTCCCTTTAATTCCAAACATAGTCCCTTCTTCAGTTTTATGTCTTTACAGACTAGACGCAAAACCAAAGAATGGTCCATGTTTGCTCCGAAGCAGCTGTATGTTTTACAAAAATAAAACTCAGCCTAGAAATGGAAATTCATAAAATTTATTGTATTTTTTAATAATTTTTCATGTTCTTCAGTTATTCAAGTGATGACAATTATCTTTAGTTAAAGGTCGAAACATTTCTTCTCCTTAAGTACTGGAGGATTGAATTTGAAAACAAGTTTGAATGCTATTTTAAGTATCGCAGGAACGATATAACAAACAATTAAAATAGGACACAAACTCCTTTTAATTGTGACTTCCAATAAAACACACGTCTTAAACACGCTTTTAAACTGTAACTATTTAACTATCGTTTTTAACGCCGACACGATCAAATTGTACGTTTAACTGCGAGAGGGAAGCGAACCAAACACCTGTTTTAATAGGATACGGGATAGGATATAATTACGGTAACTAGAATAAGCTGATATTCCTTACTCACATTCTTTCCCATTCCAGTTAAAGCCTGGCGTTTACCTACCATTGCAAATTTCCTGCTACATCATGGAATAAGGTGTCATATGCAGACATTGGTGTAACATTTTTAAGGAATCCTTTTGGATGCACATGTGTAACTGGCGTGAATTCGGCAATCGAGTGATTGCTAAATATTTATATTTGACTTTATAACTGATTAGAGTTTGTAAAGAGGCGAGTTATCTAATTATTACTACGGTGTGCGGTACTATAACTCGGTAATATAACTCCTATAATTCCAAAAGTATCTTTAAAAACGTCGAGTGAATGAAATTTTCAGGACAATAGATCCGGGAGGAAAATGACTTAGCGCAATATTTGCAGATTGAAGTCGGTGCAGTATGGAATCTGGCAATATGGAATGACCATTCAAGTATGAATCCGCTAGTGAAATATTGTATTTCAGTTCAGTTTGAATTTTTTCTCAGTGAGATGTTCTGATGATTCTTAAAATCGTTTAAACTTTGGTTCGTAAATAAGAAGACCCAATCAGAACTGGTAATACTTTCCTTATTAGCTTTTACCGAACGCACTTGCTGGCAACATTGAACGATCCTGTGGACTTGACAGCTGTGCCGGCAATTGCTCTTTTCCACAACAGACTACTTCGGGGTGCGCCGGTGTTTGATTGTTTGGGGTGCTGTAGGATTTTTCGATCTTTCAAAGACGTTCAATAGAATCCATTTACTGGTTCCGCAGTGGGAAAAACTCGAAGATTTGCATTGAAACTGAATTTATCTTCAACTTGGAAGCAATCGTACGCACACATGTAATGCATTGTTGCTGTCCGGTCGCGTCAAAAATAAGTGTCGATTTAGCTAGAATTGTGTTTTGGTTTTGACTACATACATCGGACAACATGCATATGTTTTAATACCGTTGATTGCTTAGATTGACCTATTGGCTGTCGCAACGACGTGTGCACAAGTAATCTAAGAATGGTGGGACTGGCCACTGCTGATGTTTGCGCGGATGCTCGTTTGCAAGAAGGTGAGTTGAATCAGCGTTTGTTGACGTGATCTGTTGGCATAGTCAATTTATTATTTTTTTCGTTTTGCGATAGGTTTGTCAACTGCACGCGAAATGAATCAATTGCCAGCAGCAGCAGCAGCCGCACCGGCCCCAACATCGGCAGACGCTTGTCTGAGTATTGTTCATTCATTGATGTGCCATCGTCAGGGTGGAGAGAGTGAAGGATTTGCGAAGCGTGCAATTGAGTCATTGGTAAAGAAATTGAAGGAAAAACGCGATGAATTGGATTCGCTTATTACTGCAATCACAACGAGCGGCTCCCATCGCAGCAAGTGTGTGACTATTCAACGGACTTTGGATGGACGATTGCAGGTAGGATGATTGGTTCATAACACTCCTACGTAGAAATTAGCTGGATCAACATAGAGAAATATTGACTTATTGATTAAGCTGCGTATTGCTAATGTTGCCTTGCTCATATTGATCTAATCATAGAATTCACTATTTCACTATCATTGGGCACTATTCGGGCAATTAGGACTATACCGTAAAGGATGAAATTCCATACATTCACAAACATTTTCGGTTTAATTTGCTATTGGTTTTTTTCGATAGAGAAAAAGGTCTCTATTAAGCACAAAAATCTCAATCTCATAATTTAAATGATTATTTTATGCAGTAAAAGTGCCCTCTGTAGCTATTCGAAGGTTTCTAATATGCCATTCATTTCAAAACATGAATGATTCTGAAATTTAGTAGAAAACAGCTCCTGCTAACCGCGAGTTCTTAAGTAATCGCTGTTTAGTCTAATCAAATTAACAGAAACACACAGTCTACAAACAATAATTATCTGTATTATGGTAAGTTAAATAAGATAAAATATAAAATCCAATCTTTCAATCCAAAAATAATTCAAAATTTTGAAAACGAAGAGAAACCAATCAGGAAATCGGATAAGTATACCCCTCGTTTGGTGTTTGTTGGGAAAGTTTTTTATTAAAAATAAAAGAAAGTAAAAACAATTTTCAACAAAATTGGAACTTTATTCAGGCTGCACTCGGAAGTAAATCTGTTCGATCGTTTGACTGAAATTTTTTCTTATTGGTGAAAAATCTCATTGCGAACACATAAGTTTTTGCTTACACTGGACCCAAGGCCGGCTTTAGCGTGGGACGACCCACTAAAGTTTAAAGGGCGTCGCGTGCGCCAGCACATCGTGCTCACTTAACCACTTAATTTCTATATTGAAATGCTCAATTTATTGAAAATATCGTTTTGATAATTCTCTCCTAAAACAATCAATTTTACTGAGTTTAATTTACATGTCGACAAATGAAGTGAAAAAAGTTTTAAAAGAAAGTACTGGCTGGAAAGTACTGAAAGTACTACCGAAAGCATGCTTCAATCCATAGACATTAATTGTGACTGTTTGTTGGTCTGTATGTGGAGGCTCGCCATACTTTCCTGCAAACTGGCGAAAGGATCAATGCTTAGAAATGCTGCGCCTAATCGAAAGAAATAGCTTGATAAATTATCACCATATTGCCAGCAAGTTTGTTTGAAATAATTGTTCTGTGGAATATGTTTGTCTGTAGTGTACATTTTACATTTGAATTGTGTTTTTTTTCTGATGAATATGGGTAGTCTACTTAATTTGTACATGACACTTTATTTACTTAACTTTCTTTATGTTATTCAAATCGATTATAATTATGCTGATTACGGATCCGTCAAAATCTTTAGTATTGTCTTCTTGTCTTAAATAAAAGTCTGGTTATTTCTAGACATCCGTAGAATTTCGCTTCACAATCATATCTATAATATAATGAGAATTTACGGTAAAATTTGAAAATTTTATTTCTAAACTTTCGTAGGTCGCTGGGCGCAAAGGATTTCCTCATGTTATTTATGCACGAATTTGGCGCTGGCCTGATTTACATAAAAATGAATTGAAACATACGAAATTCTGTCAATTTGCATTCGATCTGAAATGCGATTCGGTTTGTGTCAACCCATACCACTATGAGCGAGTTCTTTCGCCTGGTCTGGATCTTTCGGGGTTGAGTTTGCAGCCTGGTGCCACTCGACTTATCAAAGACGAATATACAACAGGTCCGTTTGGAAATAGTAGTTTCGATGTAGATGGAAGCGACATGACCAAACTGCAACACAATCCTGTTGGTATGAACGCGGACGGAGGTTACGGAGCGTATGCCCAAGGACCAGGTAAATAATGTTAGAAAATGAATATGCATTACTATTGGGGCATTTGCTTTGTTTCGATTTATTCATGATTTTGCTTTTCATAGTTTCCGTTCTAAACTTAAAGGTGTTCCAAGGCAAATGAATGCTTTTTATTCGTCATGTGGCCGAGCTTTAGTGAAGGTCGAAGCGAGTGAGGTTGGCAGAAATATTTGGCCGGGCCCGTTGCCGCGATTGCCACTTCATCCTCATTGTAAGAGGCTTTTGTTACATTTTGTTTCCTTTGATCTTGACCTTGACTTGTTACTGATTGATTTGCAAGTTGGGCAGCAGAAATGGCTTTGAATATTTCCAGAAATTTTGTATTAACTGTATGAATTTTCTAGCAGCCGCATCACATTCAGTAGCTTATCAACAGCTGCATATTCCGCCCAACTGTCTACCAAATCAACCACTCACCAGTGCTTCTTCGGTGGCACACTGTGGACCACCAATAACAACGCAAACTAATTCAGTGGAACAAATTGCACATCATCCGCACGGTGGTCCATCAAATGGCTACTATCCAGCTTCAATGCAAGAGCCGATGTCTGGTGATGTACCGATGGATGGATCTTCTTCTGGGATTTCAAATGTGTTGCCAAGTATTCATGATCCAGTACGAAATGAACAAAAGTCTCAAGAGCAACAGCTGTATCCACATCATCCTCCAAGTGGGACGGCAATTCGTGGCACTTGGACTGGGACAAGTACCTTAACGTACACACAATCCATGCAGCCGCCAGAACCGCAAAATCACGGCGGATATTGTAAGTTGAATTTGTAAAATTATATAATTGTTAAGCCTATAATAAAATGTATCTAAGATAATGCATCTCTGCCGGGTGACTTTCAAACTGCACCACGCCTACTCTCGAGACAACCAGCTCCTGAATTTTGGTGCTCAGTCGCGTATTTTGAGTTGGACGCGCAAGTTGGAGAAACATTTAAGGTATTATCGTCAAAGCCAAATGTGATTATTGACGGATATGTCGATCCGTCAGGAGGGAACCGGTTCTGTTTAGGGGCGTTAAGTAATGTTCATAGGACAGAGCAAAGTGAAAGAGCAAGGTGAGTGTTATATTGTTTTGTTTTGGTTAAGGAAATTTGCATTATTTCGATCAACAGGCTACACATTGGCAAAGGAGTGCAATTAGATTTAAGAGGTGAGGGAGATGTTTGGCTTCGATGCCTTAGTGAAAATTCGGTATTCGTGCAAAGTTATTACCTAGATCGCGAAGCGGGTCGTACACCGGGCGATGCTGTACATAAGATTTATCCGGCAGCATGCATAAAGGTTTGTATTATAAGCTATCAATGATATTTAAGATTGCTGTTAGGTTAAATGTTCGGTAACGAATCAAACTTCTGCAGGTCTTTGATCTTCGACAGTGCCATCAACAAATGCAGTCTCTGGCTTCAAATGCGCAAGCTGCGGCTGCTGCTCAGGCGGCCGCTGTAGCCGGATTGCCTTCATCACAAAGCAATATGCCATCTCGAAGTAAGTCTCGGGTACTTTGCCGTGTAAATGCGACGAAAAATCTTCTTGTTTTATAGGTTTAAGTGTTGTTGCTGGCATAGGCGTGGATGATTTACGACGCCTCTGCATTCTTCGTTTGAGTTTTGTTAAAGGTTGGGGACCAGACTATCCACGACAATCGATCAAAGATACACCGTGTTGGATTGAACTACATTTGCATCGTGCTCTTCAATTGCTCGATGAAGTTCTACATACAATGCCAATCGATGGTCCAAGACTTGTGGAATGAAAATGTGACAGATCTAATTTATAGTCCAACTCGCAAATGAATTGGAAACCATTGCAATGTTACGTAGTGGTTCACAGGTGATCCAAAGATATTGAAAGTAGATTAATTGAGTAAGATTATGAATTTGGTATTCAAATAAGAAATATGCGTAAAGCTAAAAGTTGTTATTTGCCATAACCTGTGCAATGCAATGTTTGATTATTTGAAATAATTTAAGATATTATATTTTAAGATTTGGTAAGATATTGTGTGAAATTGAGATGACATTAAGATGATAAATTGCTTTAATAAGAATTCCATCCTTAGTATGCAATTATCCAAAGAACCTTAAAATTAAAATATTGAACGAAATATTCACGGACGGATGGCTTGAGTATCTCCCTACAGGACTCCACATTTGGTTCAGTAAATGTTAATGTTGCTACTATTAATGATGTGTTATGAAAGCTGTTATACCACGGAAAGTGTTTGTACGTATTCGAATTTATGTCAGGTGAAGTTCCTTAATCCCTTCTGCCTCATATTCTCAAAAACGCCTTCAACATTTTTCCCTAAATTCAAAGATTATAACTTATTTAGTGAATATTTTCGGCAAAAATGTCGCTTCCTGTGAAGGATAGTTAGATATATGTCTACCATGGGAAAAGGAAAGCAAGCTTTCAACTTCTGATTTATAATTTTCTTTCAGATACATTTTCACTTACATTAACAATAAGTTCTTTCCCACGAGAGTGTTTTTATTACGAGTTGACATAAAAATCGTAGAAGTATTGACGTAGAAAATCGCCTTTTTTGTAGTGTCGGAAATGCTCTTGATCATTTCACGTTCCTAGTAGAGCTTTTCCAGACTTTAGAGTTGAAACATTGCTGTTACTTTGAATGGAAGATTCATCACTGAAGGTAGAAAAAAAAAAGAATATTATGCATGTGGCAAATGCCCAAGGGCGGGCTCAAAGTTCTTGGACAAACTTGAATTATCGAGCGAATGGATGATGAAACGCTGTGAGACGGCCGGCCGGCCATCAGAGTGACACCACTGAACGCCCCATCACGCCGCCGGAGTAGCGTCGGAAAGTGCATGTTGCACTTAGGTAAATTGATGTTCGGACTTACGTCTTTAGGTGCCCCGTTTGATGTTGATGAGTTATATTTGGATGGTACTGTCCAAGCATTTCTCTCATTGTTGCAATTGAAATCTTATCTTCGAAATCCAATCCGTGAACATTTCATCCGTGTGTATGACTATTAACTTTGACCACTGCGCTCATTAAATTGTTGTATTGCAACAGGTATATTGGTTTGTGGATAGCTCTTTCTACTCCGTGCTTGATTACCGTTTCAAATTCCGTTGTATGTACGCATGTATGTCATATACGCTTCTTTCTCATCCGTCGATTTAAAGACTGTTAAGTTTTTGGATGATCTAAATTCTGCCTCCGCCGTTTTGAATGTGACATTAGTGAAAAAATACAATTATCTACATAAAGGGTTTGACCCTTCCCCAAATGCGGCTGCATAAGGGTATCCACTATAGTAGATGATCCGGCATAAACAATTAAATCTTGCACGAACCCTGTTTCATTGTCGCTCAGATTAAACGATTTTATACAAATCTGTTTCCCTTTAATTATCAAACGCGGGTTTTTAATAAAAAATATTTTCTGGAGCTGAACGCGTCTGTATTTGAAGCGAGTTGAACTTAAACTTAATCACATACTACAATAATTAACATAATCTAATTGTCTAACTGCAGTGAAGGCGTTTTTTTTTTGTTCTCATAGAATTGTGGAAATACGATGAGATCTTTTTGCATGTTGCGATGTAGACCCGGCATCAGCAGTTTTTGTCTCGTGGGAAAATGTTAACTAATATGTTGTTTAAAAGTAGACCGCCCTATGAAAATTAAAATATTTTTCTCCTAAGTTACTTGCTTAGATAGTTACTTCGTCAATACTGGCTTGTAGTTACAAAATTATTGAACTTAATTCCATCTTTGATGATTGCTTCTATTTGGGTGTTTTGCTGATTTAGCATCTACGATTGTTGTCACTTATTGATGTATCTTCACCTGTGCCCCTGTTTGCTGAGTTTGTATGAACGTGTCGTTAATTCTTATTCTTGCTACGCAGAAATTTATCTTTACTCCAGTAGTCTGTTAATGATAATTTCTTGTTGAATGTCCTCAATAATGACATAAAATAACAACATAATTCGGCTTTCATCTGACTTATTTACGTTATTATTATTCTGTTGAGGCCAATATCGATTTCCTTGCAATCGACTCTACAAGTTCTATGAGAAACGAAAAGATGAAATTAGTTAAAGATTGTGTTGATTTATTAATATTTTAATTCCTAAAACCGCTACCGCATTATTGAGAAGAATGGGAATATATTGAATATATTGGGGAAGAATGTTTTCTTCATAGTGACTGTGAATGTTGACTTCATAGTTACTGTCATGGGCTTCTATCCCTTCAGCTTCTGATTATGAAGTACTACAGAGAGATTTCCAATTTCTGTGTTGCAAGGAAGATTTCTTGTTATATTGTACTTTTGTTCAATGCAAACATTTCACTCTCGAATGGAATACAAAAAAAAAAAAAACTTTTTTCGACGTACAGAATATAAGTCTTTTCTAATATACACTCTGACAAAAAAGTATCCGGAAATTTGAAATAAAACGCAAAAATATTAAACTTCTTCAATATTTATTGAATCTCCTTCAAAATATGCTCCATTTGAAGCGATACACATGTGCCAACGTTTTTTCCAATCATGGAAACATTTTTTATAGGCGCTTTCATGAATGGCCTTCAGCTCCTTCTACGAATTTTCTTTTATGGCGTCTATGGAGTCAAATCTGGTTCCCCGGAGCGGTAATTTCAGTCTGGAGAAAAGAAAAAAGTCACACGGAGCTAGATCAGGCGAATAAGGTGGCTGGTCGATGGTATTTATCGAGTGTTTGGTCTTAAAATCGTTAATTATCGTGGCTCGATGTGATGGTGCGTTATCGTCATGCAAAATCCACGAATTGTTTTGCCACAAATCCGGCCGTTTACGGCGAATATTTTCACGCAAACGTCTCAAAATAGTTAAAAAGAAGTCCTTATTGACTTTTATCATAATATCGAATTCATGATGAACCACACCACGAACATCGAAGAAAACAATAAGCATCGTCTTGATTCTCGAACGACTTTTGCGAGGTTTTTTCGGTTTCGGCTCATTTTTTCCCACCCATTCAGATGATTGTTGGCTCGTTTGTGTGTCGTATTCATAGACCCATGTCTCATCACCAGTTATGATCCGTCCCATGAACGTGGGATCAGAATTCGCACGATCTAGCATGTCTGCAGCTACCTGCATCCGGTACTGTTTCTGAAGAAAATTCAGCTCTAACGGAACAAGCCGAGCGGCGACGCGCTGCATGCCCAATTGGTTCACCAAAATCATACGAGCGGTTTCACGAGAGATGTTGAGATCACGAGCTATATCTCTAACACTGGCATGACGATTTTCGAGTACAATTTCCTTGATTTTTTCGACGTTATCGTTGGTTGAAGAGGTCGACGGTCGTCCTGAACGAGGCAAATCTTCGACGATCTCCCGACCGTTTTTAAAGGCTTTGTACCATTTGTACACTTGGGTTTTCGATAAAACAGAGTCTCCATAAGCCTTTTCCAGCATTCGCAACGAGTCAGCACACGAAATTTCGTTCAAAACAAAAAATTGGAGACAAACTCTTTGTTCAATATTTTTTTCCATTGTAAAATTCGCAGACTACCACTGAGGTCGACTGGTTTCAACAGCTGTCGTAAACAAACTAGTTGACAGACCGCGCTCATGTTTGGCATAGTAATTACGGACAGTCCTAACAACATACAGAAACTTCAAATACTTAAAAATACTCAACGCGGGCAATTTAAATGAGAATTTCCGGATACTTTTTTGTCACAGTGTATATTTCGTGTTCAAAATATACCCCGGATTAATTCAAGACGGTTGAAGGCGATTAGAGCGCGATTTTGCCCTGATTGCTCCAAAAGAATTCACGTTTATATTTCGCTTGTTTAGAATAAATGCTAACAAACCCGAGAATGAGACAAGTGCCATCGATGTGCAGTATACCAGAAGAAAAAATCATCGCGAGGCTTTACGATGAAGAGTTATAACGTTGACATCGTCTGTAGGCGACGCTCGTCCGCGCAGCTCATTACGTTCGTACATAGAGATCGTCACGCGGATGTCGCCTGTAGCCAAATGGTTAGGACAGGCGCTATTTGTAGCGAAAGGGAAGGATCCAAACAAGTGAACAACTGTTTTAGTTTTTTCTTTGAAGAGAATTATGCGTTGCATTTCATGAGCTCAAATGAAAGTACCTCCTAGTATTCTTCCATTTCTGGAGAGGATTGGAATATAGGTGGGAAAGCATTCAAAATGGTTGTTTCCCGATTGACAAAGTTCCATTCGTTGATCGTTATGCTGCTGTAGAGTATCCTCAGCAGGTATGTCCCATTCTATTCATGGACTGATTTTTCCGGTTCGATGGTTCCCGTGTATTGGCTCAACGGAATGGTGCTTGGGACGATTTCTTCTATCGTCGGTAAGTGCTCGCTGCTGGTATGGTTGCAAATGGGCGTAATGCTTCTTAATAAGTCCACAATGCAGGAAGTGTTGCTTATATAAAGGATTTTGTTAGTTTTGCAAATTAACAATGTTTAAATCTTTTTACAATTTTTAAGAACACCCAATAATTCGTTATAATTTTTCAGGATTTTATTGAATTTTAAATCTACTACATTATTATTTTCAACAGTTTTCATCAAAAACGTTTCGTATGTGAGGCTGGTTGATAATGGTATACTAATTATTTACAAAACTAATTGTGTCGCGTCGGCTCCGCTTCCACTCATTCCAATAGCGAAAATCTTGACCAAATGCAGATCACAAGAGTCGGCTCCGTTTCCACATGTTCCAATATTGAAAATCCTCGCGCTTCGTTGACTTGTGCTCCTCGACGGAAGGGGAATAAAAAGAGGGCTCAGCTCAAGCTCGACGGGCTTTTATTCCTTTCAGTCAAACGGTCGCCCGCTAAGGTGATCGGCGAGAGAGAAATTCCCGGGTTCCGTATCCCACACTTTGTGAAGCCGCAAACCCTTCCCAAAGCTTTTGCGGTGATGTTGCTGCGGCAGTTGATACGGAACAAAATTCCCCCAAAGCGCTTGGATTGGATGGCGGAATATCGCTGCTGGTTTCTGAGACTCCGCCTCGCCTTCGCTGGTCTCGGTGCATTACACCGCCGCTCTTCTCGTTTGCCAATCGCAAATTTCTCCTTTCCGTCGTTAATGTTCTTATTATTTACATCTATGATCCTTACCACTATCAATTTTAACCTAATTTAAATATAAATATAATTATCTACGATTAATAGTTTTCCTATAGATGTTTTATAATTCTTAACACTATCATAATTATTATGATTTAAATGTAAATACAATTGATAGTTTGTCTATAGATAATTTATCATTAATAATATTTTTATAATTCTAAGTCGAACTCGCGTACCGAGAAAAAAAATAGAGTTGCTCCTCATCGAGGAGAGGAGTCGACCCGTAACAAAATTCCATTTTGACGTCCCTTGGTTATGGAAGCTACTTGGGGATAAAAACAGCGACACACACGCGTATTTGCAGATAATGTTTTGTTTCCGACTTACTTAACTACAGTGTAACCTCGGTAATTGCAACTAATAGAAACACAGACTTGTTGCAATTTTCGAAATGTTGCAATTTTCGGGTCAATACTTTTTGTGAAGAAAAACAACCAATTAACACAAATGAAGTTATTTTTATTGGAAAAAAATATTGCAATTCAAAAAGAATGAGTGCAACAAAAACTTTTCTTACACCTTTATTTTTCAAACACATGTATTTAGATTTTCTCAAAAAAGTTAAAAAGTGTTGACTGCTTCTGGCCCTTGCCTTGCTTCACAATAGCTTTCTCCTTCAATTGTTGCAAAACGATTATATCCTGAAGATTTTCGTTATTTCGTTCAGCCCATTCAATACAAATGTTGAAGCTTCGTACTGCGTCTTCATTTTTTATCTTGTTCACTCTTATCTCCAAGGTGCTTTCGTCAACTGACTGTGTTTCATCGTCGTCTATCTCTTCAAAACAAATCTCAGCTCCAGTCTCCACAATCCAGTTATCAATATCTACTGATGTCAAATTATCATCAGGCCCAATTTGTTTCAAAAAATCACCTTTTGGGTCTATTAAATCTTTCATGCACTGCATTTCTGATCTTATGATACTCAGCGGAACGTCATCCTCTTCCGTCCAATCAGAGACTGGTGTCATTAATTTTTCCCAGCATTTTCAATAACGTGTGATCTGACCTCCGCCCATGCTCCACGTAAATGACATACAGCGTGTTTTAAGTTTATTCCCTTAATTATTTGCTCCGTGTCCGATTCCTCAGAATCTACAATTTGGGCCAACAAGCCTTTTTTGTAAAAAAATTTTGTCAACCTAATCACGTTTTGGTCCACAGGTTGTATGATTGCAGTGCAATTCGGTGGGAAGCACATTACGGATATCATACCGTCATCACTTTCAAGCTGGCCATCTTTCGGATGGCATGGAGCATTATCAAGCAGTAAAAGTGCTTTTGGTGGAAGTCCCTGAGCACTTAGGAATGCGGACCTAAAGCAAAATAAAGTCCATTGAAATCAATAAATTTAATTTCGGAAATTGAAGACCTTATTTCTGGAACAAATGTGTGATGAAACCAGCCGTCGAATAAACATCTCGTCATCCAAGTTTTCTGTTTCTGTACACCACAGGAAGATCTCCAGCATTTTTGGATGACCTGGGATTCTTGGCTTTTCCTATCACTAGGATCTTAACTTTATGTGTTCCGATTGCATTTGTACATGCTAGAAAAGTTATCCTCTCCTTATTAGTTTTCCGTCCAGGCGCTGAAGTTTCTCGGAAATTCACCAAAGTTTTTTCCTGGAAGAAGCTTCCAGAACAGGCCAGACTCATCTGCGTTGTATATCTGTTCTGGCTCCAATTGCAATTCCTTGATTTTGGAATGGAACTTTTCAACAAATTGGTCAAACACAGCTGCATTTTTTGACAGCTTTTCTCCACAAATTTTCAGAAGCCGGATCCCGTGTCGCTTTTTAAATTTTATGAACCAACCGTTGCTTGCATTGAATCCATTCGAATTCTCTCGAATTTTGTTGTGAAAAAATTTTGCCTTTTTCTTCAGCAATTTCGCAGACATCGGTATGTTTTTTGATCGTTGATCCAAAAACCATACAGGGCAGCCTCCATTTTCGGAAATTCAGACTGGCGCATCGTTTTCCGTTTATCGGATCCAAATTCTGCATTGGCCACAAATTTTTTGAATTTGTTTTGGTTTTTCATAATACGGCTAATTGTCGATTTGTTGACGCCGTATTTGATAGATAAGGCGGCAATAGATGAACTAGTTTCGAAATCTGTTATAACTTGCGCTTTATCTTTAAATGATAAAAACTTATGTGCTTTTGTACCCGACATTTTCAAATAAACCACACGAGCGACGTAAGAAAACGAAATTTAAACGAAAATCACATAAACATACCACTTGAAAAGCACGCGTATTGGGGGATGTACCGGAAAATATGTACTATTCTGCCACTAGACTTCCAATAAATATCTTGTGAGTGCATACAACAGGGTAAAAAATTTTAAAGTAACGGTCTTGATTTGATTTCGACTCTAAAATTGCAACAAAAGTTGCAACTTTAGAGTCTACAATAGAAAAATATTGGCCGTTGCAAATTTCGAGTATTGAAATTAACGGGGGGTTGCAATTATGGAGGTTACACTGTAGTTACATTTACGCACAGTAACCAAGTGCTTGGATAACGCGACCCGTTACTTTTATTTTAACTTCGTAAAATGAATCGTGAACTGAATTGCAAAAAGGACAATCGGCCATTGTCAGCACGATGTATGATGCAAATGTAGGAATTACCTTGTCAATCCTTTTGCAATTTCCCGGAAGGTTTTTGATAAACGCATGTGCAACATGCCCCACGTTGGGCGCGAGTTAAAAATTTAAGCGCGGGCTTATGTAAAAAATATAATTTCCTGTCCGTCTTTATTCTAAGCAAGTTACAATTGAACTTAACAATTAAATTCTTTTTATCTTAACTTAATTCTTCATCTGAACTGATACCATTTTTTTGTTCTCACAGAATTAAGGAATCCCATAGTGATCCAACTGTATGGTAGCAATGCAGCCATGGCGTCAGCACTTTTGTATCTAGGGAAGGGGCTAACTTACATATGTATGATATACAATCATATCCAAATGAACCGTCGCAAGTGTTGGGCAAAAGTGTCAATAATCGGGTTACATATTGCGAACTGGAAAGATAAATTATTATATAGGATAATTCAAAATATAATTCAACCGATCATCCCAAGAGGAATTCGTTGCATAATATAAACCTGGTGGTACGCCCGTTGTCCGGGCAAGACTAACTAGCCATGAAGCTCTATCATAAAACGTATGCTCGCAAATTTTAGTTCGTGACCAAGAAAACGGCTTTTTAAAAACAATTATTGGAACATTCGCTTTATTAGAAGTTTTAAAACACAAGAGAGACTTATCGGCTAATGCTTGGGCTTTTATAGCCTTTGTTTTTCTTAACTGTATTTTTGGCCATGATGTCATTTCTTTGTTCTTAAGGTTTATTTATAGAGATGATATCATGGTATAGTTATGTGATCAAATTGTTTGGGGTGGGGGTCATTGAGTGGTATCATAACTCCATCCGTTGATTTGAGTCTATCCCTAGACGAAATATTATTGATTATTTTTAGTTTTCTGGTTTTAATTTTAAAATAGAAAAATGTAAAAATAATTGATAATGCAAAGAATATGATTATGGTTGAGATAGACCAAATTGCATTATGATTTGTAGTGGAGATTTGTATTATTTCTTTAATATTTTCTTGGTGGGATTTATTAATTTCTTCCAATGATAATTTGTTTATAGTTTTATGAAAGTATACGGGTAACATGAAGTTATTGTTATAGATTGGTTATGAATTTGTATAAGTATTATTATTGATTTTGATAATGCATTGATGAAAATGTATTATAATATTTTCATCTGATCTCCATGTTCTATTGTCGCAATTGCTCGTTATTTCTGTTTTCTGTTTGTTTAATAAAATAATTCCTTTCTTTATTTCTTTTTGTATTGGGATAGAGTTAATCAAATTACATGTTGAATTTCGATATATACATGTTTGATCTATTTTCAGTTGTTTAACATACTTCTCATTGTTGAATTGACATACAGTATTATTGACCTTAACGATTTTATGAGGTTCTAATAATATTTGTTTATTGTCTGTATTTGCTATTGATTCCAATTGATATGTTTTATATTTATTTATTTTTATTGGTATTTGAATAGCGAATATAATAATTTTATTTGAATTCATATTTATTATTACATCAGAATTTATTAATTCTAGTTTTTCTAGATTTATATTATTAGTTATGATTTCGTCTGGTGTTAACAAGTTTCGAGACATCAGGTTCAATCGAGAAGATAGTATGTTATCCTGGATTTTCTCAATATAGTCTTTTAATGTTTGCAGGTTGTTTAATAATTACATAAATTTAATATTTCTTTGGAGCTGATTATTTATTTCAATTTCAAAGTTCTTTTCTTTATTTATATGATCTATTACATTGTTAATTTTGTTTTGTAGATCGTTATTGAATTTTATTTGTTGGTTATTGTTGTTTATCAATTCTTTAGATGCTTCCAGATATTGATTAATATTTTCTCTATCTTCTTCATCCATTGTTCCGAATAAAAATTTGAAAGATGTTCCTATTATATTTAACAATCCTCTTCGTTTTCTTTTTAATATAGTGGGCTGTAATGTTAAATATTGAGAGTGGATATCTTGTATTTCATATTGAAGAATTGCTTTCTGTTCAATTGTAAAATATGGGTAGGGTTTAGAATCGTTATATATGTTATCAAGAATATTTTCAATTGAGGTTAGATTAATTTGGTGTAGGATAATTTTATAATCCTGTACTAGGTTTACTTCGGATAGTTCGATTTCTATATAGCCAGGAGAATCAGTTATTGGTGTCACTGTCAGATATGATGATACAATTCTGATTGTCATTAGGACTATGATTGGTAGGATGTCCATTGTCTGGAAGGATAATTTTCTTTTTAGGCCTTTTTATCAGATTTTTTGCATGTTTATTTTTGTCATATTTATCTCTTTTGAATTTAGGTTCTATTTTATGTCTGACTGCTTTGTAATTTGCTATTGGTATTTCATCTCGGTTTTCAGAATATATTTCTCGCTTCTCATTCAATTTGTCTATTACGTTCTGTTTCTTTTTACGTAGTCTTTCATATATTTGCTGTTTATCCACGTTTCCTCTCTCTATGTCTATTGGTCTACATTCAGTTACTGAGTGTATTTGTTGATTGTAAAAATCTACAGCTTCATAGATTTTGTCTTCTAGAGGTGTTTCTATTAATTCAGTCATAGTTCGTATCTTGTCTAGCAGGGTGGAATGTACTCGTTCGATGTCGCTATTTCCTGTATGTGAATGTGGTTTGGTAAAGTGATATTGTATGTTTTTTGATTGGAGATATTCTTTTATAATAAATTTATCAAATTCGTTATCTGCTATTATCAATTTAGGTCTGCCCATATGTGATATGATTTGTTTGATTCCTGTTCTAATATCGATATTATTGTGTGAATCTAACATCGTTACATGTAGGTTTTTACTAAATTTATCGATTGCGGTTAATATGATTTTTCTATCGATTTCTAGTATATCGATGTGTATTATTTCTCGTATGTTATTTGTTGTTTCAGTCAACTCAAACTTGGGTTTGATGGGATTGCGATCGTTTTTAGATAGATTGCATATATTACAGGTGTTGACGTATTTATTTATGTGTTTTCTGAGTTCGGGGTAGTATATTTGATTTTTTAATCCATTATAGTTTTCAGTAATACCTGCGTGTCCGGTTTCTTTTATATGATATTCATCTATAATTTTGTAGAGTTGGTCTAGGTCTTTGGGTTCTTTTAGTATCTTGGTTACTTTTATGAACGGATAATGTTTGCGAGGGAAGAAATTAATTAGTTTTTCTTGTATATGATTATACTGTTGATCTGATACATCGGTATATATAGCTGTTTGGATGTCTGTCTTTAGTTTCTGTTTTAATGTGCTAGTTATATGATCTTTTCCTTCAGTATGAGGCTTTATTATAATTCGTTTATGTATGGATTGTTTATATTTATCTGGGGTTTCAGTTATTATTAGCTGTTGTTTATATTTATTTACGTAGTCGTCCTTGATCGGTATGTGTTGGGTATTATCTTCGGGTGCTAAATGCTGTGTTAGTATTAATGAGTTTATTGACATGGTTCTTTTGCTAATCTGATCGATATCCATTTTTTCACTTGATTTCAGTGTTCTGTTTTCTAATATTGTCAACATATTACATTCGTCAGTTATGATTCGTGATAGGAAATCTGCAGGGATGTTAGCTTTGCCTTTTATATATTTTACGTTAGGTTTATATTCGCCTAGTTTCAGTATCCATCTTTGTATTCTCTGATTCAAATCTTTACCTTTGTATTTTTTATATAACCATTCTATTGGTCGATGATCGGTATATAAATTAAATTCTCGTCCATATATATATGGTCGGAAATAATTGATGGACCAGATAATGGCTAGTAGTTCCTTTTCAATTGTGGCGTACTTTCTTTCATGCTCGTTAAGAGTACGGGAGATGTATGCGACTGGGTGGTCGTTTTGGCTAAGAACCGCTCCTATGGCTAGGTCGCTTGCATCTGTTGTGATATCAAAGGTTTTATTGAAATCTGGATGTTGTAATACGGGGTTAGTTGTTAAAATGAGTTTTAATTTTTCGTAGGCTTTAATGTATTCAGGGTCTGATGTGTCTACTTTATTATCTTTCTTTAAATACTTTGTTAATGGGGTTGCTAGTTTGGAGTAATCTTTTATGAATTTCCTGTAATATCCGGTCAGTCCTAAAAAAGATTTAATTTCTTTCTTTGTTTTGGGTATTGGAACTTGGAGTATTTTCTGTATTTTTTCGGGGTTTGGTTTAATTCCTTTATTGGTTATTACATGTCCTAGGAAAGTTGTTTGTTTGTCTAAAAAGTTACTTTTGTCGATTTGGATTTTTAACTCGGCTTGTCGTAGAAGTTTGAAGATTTTTTCGATATTCGTTAAATGTTCTTCTAGGGAAGTTCCAAAGATCAATATGTCGTCCAAATATACAACACAAATTTTATTTATTTCGTTTTTCAGTACTTCATTCATCATACGCTGAAACGTTGCCGGTGCATTCTTTAACCCGAATGGCATTCGTAGGTATTCATAGTGACCATGGGTGGTGGAGAATGCAGTTTTCTTAATATCGTTAGGATGCATTTTTATTTGGTGAAAGCCCTTGGCGAGATCCAATGTCGTGAAGTATTGACTCCTTCCCAGTTTATCTAATATGGAGTCGATATTGGGTAACGGGAATTTATCGTCAATAGTCACGGCATTAAGTCTACGGTAATCAATCGCCATTCTCCACTTTTTGATTCCCGAATTATCTAGTTTTTTAGCAACCATGACAATGGGTGAATTATAGGGTGAATTGCTTTCACGTATTATTCCATCTTTTAACATTTGGTTTATTTGTTTATTAATTTCTTCATCATGTATCTGAGGGTTCCTATACATTTTACTATAGATGGGTTCCTCGGTAGTAGTTCGGATTTCATGAGCTATTTGAGATGTAGCGCTCAATTTATCGCCTTCTTTATAGAATAAGTCTTTATAGCGACGTATTAGTTGTCGTATTTTTATTACTTCTTCAGAGTTTAAATGATTGGTTTTCACTAATATTCGTTCTACTGGTTCCATGACATTTATTTGTTCATACGTATAGGGTTCTTGCAGTAAAGGTAACGTTATTTTGTCCAGTATAATGGTTCTATTTTCCAGATCAATTTTGGAGTTGAAAGCTTTAAGGATGTCAGTTCCTATTATGGCTTTATAGTGTTTCTCTCCAAAATCCATTACTTTCCAAATGATAGTGGATTTGTCGTCGTTGAGCTCTTCGGGGGCTTTTGTTATCGTTTCCTGTGTGATTAATTTATTTCCTGCTATAGTTTTTATTTCGAGGTTGATTCGTCTTTGTATTTGTGAGTTCATATGTTTTTTGTCGAGTAAAGATAGGGAACTTCCTGTGTCGATTAGAGCTACTAAGGGTTTATGATTCAAGGTAATTTTTACTAAGGGTAATTTCTGGTGGACGAGGCTACCGATAGAAAATTTGTTTCTGGTTCGATATTTTCACCAGTTTCTTCGATATTTTCTACAGACATAGGAATGGGAGATACTCGGGGATTTCTCTGAATATTATTATTTGGTATTATATTTCCAAAAAATTGATTTCTGAACTGTTGTGAATGAGAATTTTGGTTAGGTCTAAAATTCTGATTATTTCTATTTATGTATTGATTATATCTAGGTTGATGAAATTGTTGTGTTGGTTGTTGATTCTGATATTGATTTTGTTGTACTCGTGGCTGAAAGTTCGGGCGTTGAGGTTGATGACGTGTTGTTTGGAAATTTGGGTGTGGTCGTTGTATAGGTCGACTAACTGATGAGATGTGAGCTGTTTCTTTTAGGCGTCCTTTTATGTTGTTTTCTTGTAGGAGTTGGTACGCTTGTTCTAACGATGTAGGTTGCTTGATATCCATCCAGCATGCTATCGTGTCATCTAATTTTTCTCTAAAGATCTTCAAGATTCGTTGTTCGTTCTTCTGAATGGTGAAGTCGATCTCTGGTAGTTCTGCTAATTCTGTTTTCTGATTAGTTTTAACTAGGATTTTGTTAAGTTGTTCGTATAGGTCTTCTACATTTCTCCCTTTAGCTAGGTAGGCTTGTCTGAGTAAATCATCGTATGATTCCCGTATTCCACAGTGTATTCCTAAAGTTTTCTTAATGGATTCCCAGGTATTTTGTGGTGCTCTTCTTATGGCATCCGCTGCTCGTCCTCTAGTTTTTGCTAATAGGATCCCCAGGATGGTTACTCTGTGGGCTTCTTGTGTAACTCGCAATACGCTCTCGGCTGTTCTGATGAAATTGGACAATTGTTGAGCGTCTTCTCCATCGAATACCGGGGTTCTGTCTGCGTATGCCAGTGCAGCTGAAAAATCTAGAAAGTTCATTGTAATGCTTACTGATTGTTTGGTTGCTGATTCACAGTTCTGATCTGTTTTCAAAGACAGCTTTTGCAAATGTGTAATAATCACTTCACTTTCACTATCAGTACTAGTTGCACTACTTTTACTTCTATTCTTTCGGCTAAACTTCACTTTTGGCATTAATTCCAGTTTTCTAGTGTTTTCACTGGTTAGTATCTATCATTATCTACACTAAGTATCATACCGGTCTCTGTATGATTTAATTGTACTTTTTGACTTGTACACTTAGTGGTCTTTGAATATGTGATACTTGGTAGACTCGTTTCACTTGCGGATACTAATTTTTAAGTATCCTACCGACTGCGCCAATTTTAGTTCGTGACCAAGAAAACGGCTTTTTAAAAACAATTATTGGAACATTCGCTTTATTAGAAGTTTTAAAACACAAGAGAGACTTATCGGCTAATGCTTGGGCTTTTATAGCCTTTGTTTTTCTTAACTGTATTTTTGGCCATGATGTCATTTCTTTGTTCTTAAGGTTTATTTATAGAGATGATATCATGGTATAGTTATGTGATCAAATTGTTTGGGGTGGGGGTCATTGAGTGGTATCATAACTCGCATGCCCAAGCGTCTTACTTTTAATGTTTATACAAGTGTACTGTTTCCATGCGGTATATTAGTATATTACGTATAGTATATATATATATATATATATATATATATATATATATATATATATATATATATATATATATATATATATATATGACGGTATATTAGTTTCATGCATTTAGCCAATGACAATGCTGGAAGGAAAAGCCGACCATCCATGGTCTATTTATTGCGCAGGCGAGCAATTATTGTTAGGTATTAAAAACACCTTTTTAATATCGTAAAATTACTTTTATTTTCTCATAATGACCGACTTAATCGCTAGACTAAAACCAAACTATGACTAACTAACTTATATTTTGGGTTCTTTATATAGTCCCGCGATCAGAAGAACTGTTGTTATTTATTAATTGGTTCGAACGAAATCAACTTAAGATTGTTTATCTAATTAGTTCGAACGAAATCAGCTTAAGATTGTTTGTTCAATATGAAATCTATTAAGTGTCGCCGGTAAACAATTGTCAAAAGGGAAACGAGATCGATTCGAAATCACTCAATTATTATTAAAAGGTTCAATATTTCTTGCTAATGGATAAATCGATCCCAGACAAATTAGTTTACTCTATAGATCATTTATATCAAGTGAGGAACATCGATAATGCATTAGTTAGGAATGAATCAATCTCAAGTAGGTTGATTCATTCTTTCAATCATGTTTCTCACCATTGGTGTCAAGCGGTGTATATTATTGGAAGTTTTTATGTGTTTATTTAATGGTCCATCATCACGTTTACTAATTGGCGTGATATCAGGCCTTGATATAACTGAGCATATTGGTGGTGCTTTCATCTTCTGCAACAAACAATGAAACATCTTACTACAACGCATTCTTAATGACGGCGCACTTGCCGACCTCTTGTGCACACGCTCGTTGCTACATAGGCATGCCGGAACGCTCCATCAAGAAGACATGAGTTTTTACTTCATCCTTTCATGTTATCTATAATTATAAGGTTTCACTTATTTTATTATAAGGTTTCACCTATTTTCCTTTTTTATTTCACTCGATCTAGAAACTTTCACTATTTCACCCATTAACAACAACGATGGACTTCACAAAAACATTTATTAAACTTCTTAATCGTTTGTTAACTTCACAGAACATTTCTTATTTTACTAACGACAAGAACACTTATCATCTTATAAAAACCAGTCGGAAACACCTCATGGGTGGATGGATTCAAAGTTATTTACTCACTGACTCTTAGATCTATCCCTTTGCTCCAATTTATACTTAAAATTTATCTGCATGTAATTTGATATTCCTTTAGTATGTTTATATTAATTAATTTCATTGTTTTGGTTTTGTCGTCTTTTGCTAATTTTGATATTTGATGTGTGGGCAATTATTAATATTGTGTTTATGAGATTGATACGAATCGCAATAATTGTTCATACTTAATTTTCTTATCGTTACTATTTCCGGTATTTGGTATTTTTGCTATACTTGAAATATCGAATTTTGATGTGAATGCAAAATTCGAAATGAGATTGAACGCAAATATTAAATATTGTTATTATTATGGAATGGATTGAAATGTGATATGTTTACTATGCATAATTTGCGATTTAAAATAGAGTGTCTTGTTGTGTTACAGAATTATCTGGTGGTGATTTCGTCGGTATTTCCGAGGATATGACTCTATTAAGCCAGGATTTCGCTCATATAAAAATTATACCATTTATATATACATAACACCTTACCCCTATATGATGCTTCAGAATGCTGTGATTTCGTTGGAATATCGAAGGTCCGTTGTTAACCGAGAATGTGAGCTTCTCTACGTCGGATCCTTTTAACGAAGTCTAATGAAATCTACCCTTCAAATCGACAACTATATAAAAATAATGTTTTTGCAAATTTGCGAGTACTTCATTCATTTTGTAGGTTGGGTATTTGTCGGGGAATGGTCGCTGAATTCAACGTCCTATAATAAATGACCAAACTGACCTCCCTTACGCCAGACGAGTTATATTTTTTTCCCCACTACCCATACGGGACAATTACACGAAAGTTTTGAGGGTCTAATGATACCTGATCAATTTTTTATTTCACTTTCTGCAACATTTTTGAGTGCTCTCAGGTAAGGGAATTTGGGGGAATGTGCCGTTAACTTGTTTGTGCTCATGGAACGCTATGAAGTTCTCAGCAGTGTGGACTCCATGCAATTCATTGATAATTTATAAAATAAAATTGAAAATGTAACATTGTCCTGATGCAGAGCAAGATGCATCCTTTTAATTTTGTGATTCTTTTATTCTACTCGAAACCGATTTTCGACCGTACTCGTTCGGTGTTCTTCAGCTCGTTCTCTTGTTCCATTTTGGAAACTTCACTAGCACTTCCTTCTTCACACTTATTATTATCGTCTTCATTTATCGCGACATTAATCTCGTCCGCTTTGTCGAGTATCTGATCTTTTTTGTTGCGTATTAATGTGAGTAGTAATATTTTTGATTTGTATCGAGAGGACATGATTGGTTATTACGAGTTTTTCAAATTTTCCGCTAAGTTTTCCTTCATTACTAGATATTTTCTTTATTGAGGTTTCAATGTTTGTTCTATTGTCGTCGTACATAGTTCCAGCAACATATTTCAGTTCTTTGCCTAAAATGTTGATAAGTCCGCGTCTGTGTCTTCGATGAGGAATTAGATTGTTTAATTTTGTTTCTACAAGTTCCAGGTTTCTATTGATAGTTTGAAGTATGTTTTTAGATTCAATCGTAGAGACTGATAGAGTATTGATGTTATTACGAAGGATTTCTACAGTTTGTTGATAGTCGGATGTGTTAATGGTGTGTAAAACGTTGTTGTAGTAGTTGATAGGTCTTATGTTGTCTATGTTGGTGGGTATATATCCGTTGTTAACATTAAGGTATTGACTATTGTTTGAGCAGTTGCCATGGCCCAGGTGGTTATGGTCAGAAGTAACATTTTCTTGTTCCGGTTCTAGTTAATATCCGAAATGTTGCTTTCTCTCTTCTTTCTTTTTTTTGTGTCCTGTTTTATTCACTGTTTTTCTTTTTCTTTAATGCACTTTTCTTAATTTCGCCGTATGGTTTTCATTGGTTGTAAATATTCCTCTTTTAATCTATTCGCTGTTTCTTAGTTTTATTGTTCACTGTGAATATTTTTCCTCTAATCAATTTCAATATTTTGCACTGTTTTCTAATTATTTGTTATTTTAATCTTTTCACTGTTATCTGTATATTTTCGATTAGTTGTAATTTATTATTTTAATTTATTCACTGTTCACTGTATTTTTCCATTAGTATTTTGCACTTTTATAACTTGAACACTCGGGTTTAACTATCCTCTTTGATAGTTTTCGTCTTTTATCCGGGAAGTTAATATCGCGTCGGCGTAAATGCATAATTTTCCTCCTCTTGGGGGAATATTACTATGACTTCGCGACGCGACGTCGATGCGCTCTTTCGAATTCTTAAAAGAATTAGAGTAATTCTTATTACTTTAGCGCATCCTACCGACTGCGCCATTTAGATTTGCCACGGAACAACAGCCGAAAAAAACACTTTGTTACTTTTAATAATTTGTTTTTCACAATATTTAATTAAATTATTGACGGATTATTAATAACGAACTATGTCGAGAATACTTTGAATGATTTTTACGATTTGAACCGGAAGAGCACCCCAATGCAACCTCACATTGGGTTCGCGGGTATTAGGGCTTGCCCGTGCTCGTATCTTTAACCGACAGAACTGACCAACCGAGTTTTCCTAGCCGCGTCCTTTTATACAGTTAAATTGCTGATCTGTTGCAGCAATTAGGTAGCGCTAATTGTTGCAACAGAAGAATAGAATGCATTATGTCAGCATATGACACCTGTGCATATGCGGTAAGAAATTTTCATAGAAAAACGCGCGTGGCGGGAAATGCATACGTCGCGATCTCATTTCGACGCCAGAAATGAGGAATGTGAAACTTAAGTAATTTATGTTAACTGTGGGAAATTTTTATATGAAACAAAAGCAATTTTGAATAGAGAGAAGCTTTAATGGAGTTTGAAAAGGGAAGAGTGTGTAGGGTGTAATTTAACTGTAAGACTGGCCATGGTACAATTTTTATGGACTATTTTGCGCGTCATATTCACATTTCATGACTGACTATCGCTTTGCCATGTTGCGAGAAACTTCCTCCCTCCCATCTATTTAATTTTTATTGCATTACAGAAGCCATCTTTCTTTTATTAATAATTCTATAACAATTCCCTGAATTTCCAAAGAAAATTTGCTTGTTTCCTTATTATTTAACTTAAAAATTCTGCTCGTAGGTTGAAAACAAATTATCGGAACATTCTAATTGGCTTGTTTTCAATGCACGCTATCATTGTTTATTTCATGTATGTAATGGTAAGGGAATGAAAAGAAACCGCTCGATTTGTTCTTTCATTATGATTATTTATTTGGTTTTTCGTCTACTTCAGCGGCCCCTAACATGTTTCGAAACATGTAAGATGATAATTCATATTGATTGATTTACTTATTAATTTTATGAATTGATTATTTCTACTGTGTTATTTCTTGATATATGATCCTTATCATACAGAAATATTATATAACTATGTTGGAACAAATATTTTACTGCAGAACTTAGAATTAATCTGGCATAACAAATCCAAAATACGAGAGGTATAAATAAGTGTTACCGGGATTACTTCGGTACGTCTAGGACTTCGCGCGTCCTAGGCCGAAACCCCTCCAGTTGGGGCTCTGAGCTCCGGTAGCTCGTCGAAGACGGGCGTGGGCGCCACTCGCTTACCCAGTTAAGCCCCGATGAGCCGCCAAGCGAGAATGCGGCTCGCCCGGATTACGCTCCTGAAAGAAAAGAAAGAACACTACCTGAAAACACACGGTGCGAAGCCAGAAGAGGAAATTGTCGCCACACCAAATCAACTTCAGAGAAAACACGGATTCCTCACACCACTCCCCGACGTCACCTCCGTGGAACCTCCAACCCTCTGTGTACGCGCGCTCCGCGTTCACGCGCACCCCGCTTCGTCGCCACTCACAAAGCCGGAAGGAAACGACAACAACTAAACTAGTCTTCCACGATGGGCCCCTTGCTCCGGTCCGGTCGCGCCGCGCACTCGCGAATTGAATCGACTTAATTTGTCCGTGACCACTGTTAATTTAGATTTCTCGATTTCGACTTCACTCACTTTATTTGGTATTGCTTCACGTCTATCTTCTTGTCTTTGTAAGATTTATCGTTATCGTTTCTAGATTTTATACTATCACTCTCACGTCTATCTTCTTGTCTTTGTAAGATTTATCGTTATCGTTTCTAAGTTTTATACTATCACTCTCACGTCTTTCTTCCTTTCTTTTTATCTTTTCTCGTTATCGTTGCTAGAATTTTAAACTATCACTCACTTTCCTTCTTTTCGTTTACCTCGTCCCATTCCCAACGCTAAAAAGAGAGCGACCGCTATTCGCCTTCGTCCTTATATATCTTCCTTAACGGCTACCACCAACCAAGATTCCGTTCCTCGAACATTCACCTCTCGTTGGAACCAAAAATTAACGCTTCCCTCGCCTGCCACCGCTGTAATCCCAGTTCGCCGTAGATCGCCGCAAATCTTCGTCACGAACTACTTTACCCAACATTCGCCGCGATGATGACAGTTCGCATTGTTTACTTAACAATGTAAACAAACTTCACTGATGAAAGTGACTTCAAAGAAGACTCCACCATTAAGAGGGAAGTTGGTGAGTAAAAAACATAGCCTCCCCTGTTTTGTTTTTCGGATTCCCTGCGCTGCGTCCGGTGGTTGACTTCGCCGTTGGCTCCGGGTGTTCTTAGTGGCCTTCGTTTCCGCCACTTCCGACGGCGGTAGTGATCTGGCTGAAATGCCCTTAGTGCCCGTAGTGTTGCTTTGTGGTTGCCGCCGCTCCTCCAGCCTGCCTTGGTAGCGCCATATGTGTGTAGCGTCGTTTAAGTGTCGAAAAATATCCTCGCCGTGATGTGCCGGCCGACGGGAGTGATCAGCTTCTGTTCAATTTTCACACGCGCCCGTATGTAACCCTCACTCGTTAAAAATGCAATGCCTGGGCTACCGTATTAACGTGAGTTATTTCCCAAGGTTAATCCTTGATCCCTTGATCGGTTCTAGGTGAACTTTTGATCACTTAGCTTGCCCAGCTTTTCCCGCGACATTTCTCTCGGTCCCAATTGCGTATTTTGCACGTTCCACAATTCTGCTTCCCCTACTCCGTCCAGCATCGTGGCTTGAAACGTGGTGGCGCTTCTTCCTCCAACTCCGGGTTACCATTCTCGTCCGTATCGCGTGGTGACAGTGCCGCGGAGGTCTCGGGAAGGGGTGAAGTCAACCAACCCGTAACAATTCCCCCTCTACTTCAAGTGGATTTCCCCGAAATCCACTCATTTAAAACCTCGAGGCTCGTAGAGGAATACCTGAATTTACTTTAACCCTTGACTTCTTTACAGTTTCCGTTTGTTCGCCGGGGACGTCAACCCATACTAATTACCTACGCTGCTTCCTCTTTTAGCTTCGCACGAGACGAGCCACCAATCAGCCTTCAACCTCAAGGGACAACGGACCTAACGGAATAGAAGGAAGGGAAAAAGAAAAGGAACAAAAAACCAAAAAGGAAAAGGAAAAAGAACGAAAGGAAAAAAAAAAAAACAACTTACTCCAGGTAAACCCTTGCTTCGAAACTAACTACTTCGTAAACTATACGCTACTAACCCACTATACGATCTAGATACTTCCCTTAATTTAAAACCTAATCACCATTTACAACAATAGGCTACTAGCCAACTATATACTTTACTTAATTCAGTGATTAATCGACGTATGGCTTGAGGTCTTTAACATGCCACACGCCCATATCCTTCCCATTCGCGCTCTCTAAACGATAAGTCCACCCGGACACACCTTCATTAATTCGATACGGCCCCAGGTACTCGGGAGCCAACTTAGACGAGAAATGCTTGGCCGCGTCGGAAATCGGAAAATTCCGTCGCCATACGCTGTCACCCACCCGATAGATTACGTTCCGCTTCCTCAAATTATAACGACTACAATCCTGTTTCGCGGCTGCCTGCATTCGCTTAACTACTTCCCCCCTTATCTTCTCCAGCTCCACCGCTCTACCTTCCGGGCTTAGTTCTGCCCGCGAAGTCCCTGGCGCTTCGAGCTGGCCGTGAAATGTCTTCATTTCCCTACCGAAATTAAAAAAGTATGGGGTAATCTTCATGACCTCATGCCTGTAGGTACGCAACGCGCAAGCAATATATGCTAGGTGGTTGTCCCATTCGCGTTGATTCTCCGTCGTGTACGAGCGCAACATCTGCTTGATGTCCTGGTTACGTCGCTCTGCTGGATTTGCCTGGGGGTGGTACAATGCCGTGAATTTAATGTGCGTACCATAACCCTCCACCAATCGTCCCAACTATTTCCCTCGGAATTGAACCCCATTATCACACACTAGCCATCTAGGCACTCCAAAGAGCAGGAACATTTGTTCCTCCAGCAAACGACAAATCTCCTTTGCCGTCGCCTTCCGAAGTGGAAATAGCAAGGAAAATTTGCTTACATAGTCCAGCACCGTTAAAATAAAACAGTGTCCCCGGGTCGATCGTGGCAACGGTCCCACTAGATCTATACAGATCATTTCCCAAGGTTGCGACGCCTCTCCACTGCGCGAAACCATGTACCCTGCTTGTGCTCTTCGGTCCACCTTGACCGCCTGACAAATCTTGCACTTCCGTACATAGTTTCGAGCGTCAGCAGCTAACTTCGGCCAATAGAACTGTTGCCTCAGACGATTAATGGTCCGCTCAACCCCCATATGTCCCGCCGTTGGATGGTCATGGCAGCGCTGCATAGCCTCTCGTCTTTCTGATTTGGGAAGCACTCGCTTCCATGCGTCCACTCCTTCCAATTCGGGATATCGCCCGGGCACAAACTTCCATAGCGCGTCATCCTTAACTCTCCAGTCTTCATACAGCTTCCCATTGGTGCTAACCTTCGTCTTCATGCGCTCGTACCAGACATCCGTGGAACTAGTCACCGCCCCAACCGTCTCCACTGCCACCGACCTAGACAATGCGTCCGGAACCAAATGCTCACTTCCTCTACGATGTATCACCTCGTAGTCGAACTGCTGTAAGCGTACTGCCCAGCGCGCCAATCTCCCCGTTGGGTCCTTCAAATTGTTGAGCCAGACCAGGGAGTGATGGTCTGTGATAACGCGGAAATGCAAACCCTCAATATATGGACGGAGTTTCTCTACCGCCCAGAGGACAGCCAAACATTCTTTTTCTGTGGTAGAATATTTCCGTTCCGCCTTAGCTAGCGAGCGGCTTAAGTAACAAATGACTTTCTCCCCCAACAGGCTGAGGCCAACAATCGGAATTAATATAGCTAACTTAATTGTTGTGTAAGAAATTGCTTTTTCCATTTTCATCAGATGCATATAAAATCGGATAAAACTATGTGAAATAATTTGTTATCGAATTTCGAAAGAAATAATTTTAGCGTTTCAGAAGAAAAAGAAGAGCGTCAGAAGGCAAAACCGTTTTCAGCATTTTATTTTGTAAATGTCTTGAAACTACTTCCCCGCTCTTAATAAAGCGGATTTACATGATTTTTGATATTATATTTCCCAGAATCATTTTACCTGTTGATATAAGTTGACTTTTTCTCGTGTGAAAGGAAGCATATTCACAAAATGTTTTGCTAACACGATCCACCCGAAAACGGTCTTTCCTAGAGCCGACCGATCATGATCCAATGTACAATGTAACCAACCTACACCAAATGAAATCGTTTTCCGTACCAATTAATATGTCTTTAGGGCCAGGAACGTGAAAGTATCATGAGTTTGCCGTGGTCGGGAGGGTCTCAAAATGCAATATCAATACACCGTGACCATTGGTCGATATTGATATGAAGAATCATGGCCACTTCCAGTTCTTAGGTCTCAATGCAAGATTGGCTATAAAGATGTATGTTCGCGGGCGAATCTCTTTAGGGACTTATGTAATGATTAATTTTCACAAAAATCTTAAAAAATTTTTTTTTGCTTAGTCTACAAATTCTGATGACACACTTTTTGTTCTATGTACAATAAACGACGAACAAACACTTAATATAAAGTTACGTTTATCCAGGTGGGCGGCCTTTAACTTGCTTAACACCAAACATCTTGTTTTCTCTTTCACACAACTCTTAATTGAAATTTGCTTTCAATTTTATTTGAAACCACTTCACTAATGTCAACTAAAATTTCACTAAATTGTCAATCACTTCTAAATTCGTTTTCGATCTATAACTTTATTTCTTTACACTTTCAATCACTTCCGAATTCGCTTTAAATTTTAACAATTAAATTTCACTCTTACACTATTGAATCAGACACTTTCGTCAACACGCCTTGTTGTTTCGTACTTTTTGATCATTACTCCTCGCCTCCGCCGTCTGTAGTCGCTTTTATGGTTGTATTTAGCCAATCCGGAACCATCTCAGACTTCCCATGTAGATCATACTCGAGTTCGTGCTCTAAATCGCTCGCATTTACATTGTTGTTATTGGTAATCTCAATGCATTTAAGCTTTCTCCCCTTCGAGAATGATCCTCGTATTTGTTGTTGTTTTGGCTGTCATTGTTGTTGTCTACACTGGCGCGTCAAATTATTTGAACGCGTAACAATAACAAACATAAGCTTAAATTTCACTATTCGTCATCAATGGCAATCATTTTAGTGGGCAAGTCATGCTCTTTGAAATTTTTGATAAGACTTTTAACGCGTTTTTCTCGAAATTACGTTTTTTCAAGTGGGGAATAATCAATCTGTTGTTTACTTATTGTAATTTTTCAACTGCAGTAAATCACTTTAACGCAGTCCTAACCCAATTACCATGGAAAACTCTGCATTATCTGTAGTAGGCGTTTTTTAATATAATTTTCGCAATCAAACTGTCCGCTGTGGTAATTGTCTTTTAGTAATAAATTTCCACTGTTGTAAGATAATCCTCCCTTGACGAAATTTTCCACGGTCATCATTTCATTTATCCACAGTCCAATGTGCTTTTTATAATCTTGTACAATCTCTGGACTTATTACAACCTCACTTTCTCACGTTAATTTTCCAGAATCGGATAAAACAGCTGGATGAATAGAGGTGGGCATTGTCACTTCTCGTTTTCGTTCCATCGTTGGGCAGACATTGTTGTTGTATGAAAAGAATACATTTCTGCTTTTCTTCGTGTGTCAACGAAATGCAGCATTTGTTTTTTATTACGTGTAACGGTTCTAACGCAATTTGTCTTGTAAGAGTGTAATTTCTGGAATAACCTAGGACTGGAGAACCAATTATCCACATAAAGTGTATTTCCTTTGCCTACATATTTCTCCACTCATGTGAGAACGATGCTGCCAGCCATCGCTAAAGATTGATAAAAATTGATAAAGATATCTGTATATTTAAACCGGAATTGTCTTTGATGGACAATGGGCCTGGTAAAAACTTCTTTTATCCGTTTACCAATAGATCGCTGCGTACACTGGCTTAGGAAGCTCTAATCCAGATATTACGCGTTCTCTAATTGATAAGGATAAATTTTGCCTTGTCAATTGGCTTAGGAAACCTAATCCAGGAACTTAATAATTCGCCGAGCTGATCGATTCAAACACAATGAGTTCTGATCTTACTCTGATTTTTATTTTACAACTGATTCCCTTATATACTAACTTAACCTACAGAATTCTCCTTGTGTGGGATTTCCTGTACCTCATAAACCCATAAAATTTCTACATCCTTTGCAGATTTCCAAAAACCATCAATTTTATTATTACATATCTATCTATGCTAACACATTAACATATCTTTGAACCCTAATAAACAATGCATTCCGACACTGAATGAATTGCCCATACTAATTCAATAAACCTATCCGTAATTACCAATGCATTCAATTTTTGAATGCATTGTCTATGCTGAAACTATAAAACTATTCTTAACCCGTAACACATTGCCCACACAATGAGAATTCACACCTTATACATTTTACTTATCTATACTAAACATCCTATATAAACATACATTTTATTTATCTATACTAAACAATATCTTTTGTATTCTGTCGTTTCACCCGTAAAGTCAATAAAGTCCATTGCCATTACCCATTCGCATAATCACAAATACCAAATAATTTTGTACCAAATTGGCTTGCTTAGACGGTTTGTATTGTGGAAAAATAAGTCTTCCTTTGAAAAAAATAGACAATCGTTAATGCATAAATTTGCCTAAGGATAACACACTTCTTTAAATTTTCTTTTAACATAGTCCACTACAAAACGAATTTTGTATAATCGACCCCAGGGGCTTGTTCCAGATTGTCACAAAAATGGAGCGTTTGTAGAATGAGCAAGAATCTATTTCTAGACATGATTTCTGAGCAAATTGCACTTTAGAAAAAAGGATCAGTAGACCAGTGATCCTCGATTTTGTTTCGAGAAATCACAACCATCAGCAACTGCAACTGCTTATGTCATGCCATTGCATCATTGTCCAAGTCAAATTTTGGGTTCCATTTTAAATATAATGGTAATGTTTGTTGGTTTCCGAGACTAAAACCAACAAGTGTGTAATCAAAGAAAATTTAGAAAAAAATCATTTCGTTAATTTCGTCATTCGCATCTTTTGGGCCTGACCTGAAGTTTCGAACTCATGAATGGTCGGAATAAAATCGACGAAAAAATGTAAAATTATGATTTCTGTAGAGTTCTCATGTCGTCTTGTTTTAAATAATTTGCCCGTGAATCATTTCAAAGGGAAGGGAGGTACATGTTTTGATACGGACGAGATATCTCGTCTTTGGGAGTGAACCGGTCAGACATTCCTAGAAACCTAGAAAGCAAACATCGGCTTCAGACGGTATGCTTAGAAACTTGAAAAAGAAAAATGAGGTGAAAGCGCATCCTTGATAAAAAAAACTGTGGAAATTTCGTATCCGAAACATTGAAGGGCAGTGAAAGTGCGCATGTGGTTCCTCTGCTTCTTTCTCTGAATCCTCTCTGGGATTCTGGGGAGCTGTCTTAATGACAGCTATTAAGTTAAAACATGTAAATATATGAAAATTGATATGATGTAAGGAAAATGAAGGGAATAAGCACTGTACTGTTGTCTTAGAAGCATTTATGGTCTTCTTGTTTAAGTGAAACACTGAGCTTACGTATAATATTGATTGAGGTAAAAAGATTGTTTTAACAATTTTTAGAACACTTTCACGGTACAATTCACTACTTGCGGACTGTCCATCGCGTCTATCTGGCATACATTTTTATGTTAGAATTATTTTGACACTATTTTGTAGGGGACAGAGCACTGTCTCTGATTCGTTTTCTTGTCAATCGCAGACTCTTCACCGCGTAATGTTCGTTTGCATTACTTCTATCATGATTACACTAGTTAACAAAATATTGACTTTTTTTACATAAAAACATATAAGAAACTTTGCTTGTAATAGCGCTACCAAACAATAATATTTCAATGAAAAGAATTTACACATTTATTTAAATAATCAATATATATAAAAAAATCCTTGTCGCATCTAAACAAATATTTTGATGAAAGTAAAAATATCATCTATACTTAGAGAAATTATTACTTAATGTACTGAAATACTTATAATTTTAGTGAATATTTGGTCTTTGGGGAGGTTCCTTCTGAGTGTCCAACTATTATCAGCTACCATTTCTGGATTCCATTTCCCTTATTATTGCTTCTCCATTATGGAAATGTTCAGATGGCATTGCATATCTAGTTTGTTACTTACAATTTGCCGAACAGAAATTCGAATGAGACTGCAGCAAATGTATTGTTAAGGACATATTACATCACGAAGCTTTATGAGACATTATAACTTAAATAACTTAATTCACAAGTCTTGGGAATTTTCCACCTTGTGATTTCCTAGAAAATTCACAAAGCATTTCCAGGCGAGTTTTTCATGATCATTGAGTTTTCCTTCAAAGCTCTTCTCCTTTATCAGTCGCCTCATTGGATTCGGAGAACTTATCGTATAGATAAAAATCCACTTCGATCTTTAGGCATAGCTAATTACGTGGTCGAGGGTCAAGCGGACGAAAAAATAAAAATTTTCACCGGAAATAAAAATAACTGTATTAAATTTAGCTTTCTTTATTTTAACACCGATTACTAGTATTGTACCTTAGGGCTAGGCGACAACTGAGAGAGAGGTTACTCCTCATAGCAAATTTATAGTTTCGTAATTGCTGACACCTGCGTCTGGCTTCTTAGTGTTTCCTAGAAACGATTCTAATGTTTTCCAGTCGGTGTCAGTTTCACTTGAATCTGCATCTTGCAAATTAACAACAGATGCATGGAAATGTTTTTTTATATGTAACTAGCTTTTACAAATTTTTTATCGGGCCGAGCTTTATGGACAACGCTGGCATAAGTATATTTTCGATGTTCACTAAAGTATAATTTCTGACATTTTATGACCTGGAGTAATTACTTCACCCTCTCAGCCACGGCAAAGTATTGTATAACCAAGCTGTAGTCCAAGCAAAATTTTAATGACCTTAACATCGACGAAAACTTCCCAAGTCTGTTTACTGTATTCAATTTGTTCAAGAAGAAATTTAATGGTTGGAAAGTCCCTTTCAAATCAGAACCATGAGCAACCGGGACTGAGGAGTGTCTGCTTCCGTTATGAAGCAATACTGCTTTCAAACTGGTTTTTGAGTTGTTAATGAGCAGCCGCCAATAACCTAGATCATTTCATCACACAACTTAATAGATTCATCAGAATGAACGTTTATATGATAGACTTTTGGGATTGAAACGCTGAGTAAATGTTGAATCCCTTTATTTTAAACAAACTTATGCTTATTGACATCTGGCAATGCCGGGATAAGAAGATAATGATACGAATAAAATATCCCCCGTTTAAGGCTTCGTGAGAAGCGAGAAGAACGGCTTAAGGAAATTTTAGTAAGTTTGCCGTGTTTTTGGTTGGCAAGTAAAGACTTGTCGCGGCAGTAACTTTTGTTTCCGACGCGAAAAATGCGTCGGGACGTTTCGAGCTGCCACAGTCACTCCCTCCCCAATGACCTTCGCACGTGTTGAAGGGAGTGAAAATGTGACTCTCTTGTTGACGGTTGTAGGTGTTTGGTGCTGATGTTCCGGACTGCTGCGCTCTGGTTGAACAACCTGAGAGGACGGCGGAGGTAGAGGTGAAATCGATTGTGGGGGCGATTGGCAAAACTGAAGCGATTGAGGCTGTTGTGGGGGCAACTGAATCTCGGATTGTTCCAGATGAGTCGGTTTGAGATGATCGGTGGAGAGAGTTTTGGCGACACCGTTTACGTCTACGACATAGGTGCGGTCGCTTACCCTTTCGATGACTCGGTGAGGTCCGGAGTACGGCTGGTCGAGCGGCTTTTGGATGGAGTCGATGCGGCGAAAAACATACTCGCATGATCCAATGGTCGAACAATGCTCTGGCAATGGTACTTACCTTAATGTCGCACAATGGTATGGTTTGAGGCCAGCGCGTGTAGCGATCGATGATGGTGAGGCAGTTTTCGAACCCCTCACATTGGGGAAGCTTAATGAGGTTGACGTGGGAGTGGTCGAAACGCCCATCCGGCGTCTTGAAACTGCCCAGCTCGGCGTGGTTGTGGCGATGCACCTTCGAGAGCTGGCACGGTACACATTGCTTGGCCCACCGCAATACGTCCTTCTGAAGGCTTGGCCAGAAGAACTTAAGCGCTACGCGCTTTGCGGTGGCACGGCCACTGGGGTGTGAAAGGTGGTGGACTGTGTCGAAGGCTTGTCGGCGGAGCGTGACTGGCAAGTATGGTTTGAAAGCCCCGTTGAATTCAACATAGTGTACGGGATTGTCGTCCAATTCAAATTGATGCAGCTTGAGTCGAGAGCTCAATAAGAGGTGCGGTAGTTGGTCGTCAACAGCTTGGGCTTCACTGATAGCTCGGGTGGTGATCGTCGCGGGTATTTCAACCGTTTTTACGCGTGAAAGTGCGTCAGCAACGATGTTGTTGTCACCTGGTGTAAACTTCAACTGAGTATCGAATTGGCCTATGAAGTCTAGCTGTCTGCTTTGGCGGGGCGAGGCTTTGTCCGATCGTTGCGCCAGGGCAAAAGTGAGCGGCCGATGATCAGTGTAGGTGACAAAGTGCCTTCCCTCCAGGATGCGTTGAAAGAATTTGATGGAAGTGAAAATTGCCAGAAGCTCGCGGTCGTACGTTGAGTAGCGCTGCTCGGTTTCGGAGAGCTTCCTCGAGAAAAACCCCAGCGGTATCCAAGTTCCGTCATTCTGCTGCTGGTCCAAAGCTGCGCCGATGGCGGCATTGGATGCGTTAGTGCGGAGAGCCAAAGGATGTGAAGTCGAGAGAAAAGCTGACGTAGCTGCTGCGGTGATGCCTTGTTTGCAGCGTTCGAAAGCGGCTTCGGAGGCGGGTCCAAGTAACTGGCGCTTCCTTGGTGTTGCAACCTTTCAGCATTTCTGAAAGTGGCGCTTGTAGCTCGGCCGCATGTGTTATGCAGCGGCGATTGAAATTAAGCATCCCAAGGAAGCGTCTCAGCTGCGAGGAGTCAGCCGGCTTGGGAAAATCTGTGATAGCCTGTGTTTTTGGAGCTGGTGGTCGGAATCCTGTTTTGCTTACTTGATAGCCGGCAAAAACAACCTCGGGCAGGCCGATTTGGAATTTGTCCCAATTGGCTTGGAGCTTGGCGGCTTGCAATATGGAGAGAAGCTGGTCAAGGTGATGTTGGTGCTGATCATGACTGGCAGAGAACACCAAAATATCGTCCTGGTAGACACGTACGAAGTCAAGCTTTCTCAACAAGTGGTTAAGGGTTCGCTGCATCGTTTGGGCCGCATTCCGAAGCCCCAAAGGCATACCTAGGAATTCAAAAAGCCCGAAGGGCGTAGTGACCGCCGTTTTTTCGATGTTTTCGGGGGCGACGGGGATTTGATAAAATGCACGTTGAAGGTCGATGACCGAAAATATCAAACCGTTAGCCTCTTGGATCAGATCCTCAATGATGGGGAATGGGTAGCGATCGGAGCGAGTTTGGGCGTTGAGCTGGCGGCAGTCTCCAGTGGCACGCCAACGACCACCGTCCTTGGGTACCATGTGGAGAGGGCTAGCCCATTGGCTCGATGGTGGTCGAATAACACCCCGCTCCAGAAGAAAATCAAATTCTGCTTTCGCAGCGGCGAGGCGTTCTCCTGTAATACGACGTGGTCTTGCGAAAACCGGTGGGCCGTGAGTGATGATCTGATGGTGAACTGGAAGGCCAGCAATCGAAGCCAATTCACTGGGTTTCAGAGGCTTCATTGAGTATTTGGCGATGATCCTTTTGAATAAGTCTTCAACGCTGTTTGCAACGGTGAATATGTTGGCGATGGTGCTAACACTGTGTACTGGTGGAGCTGGGGCAACGTCGCAGGCTGTGGAGAGATTTGTAAGGTCATCTAGAAGGCGTTGGTTGCGGAGGTCAATAAGTAGATCATGATGTTTTAGAGCATCGGCTCCAAGGATAGCCGTCTGGACATCTGCAATCACAAATGTCCACCGAAGTGGGCGACGTAACCCAAAGTCCAACGTGAGTTGTTGGGTGCCGAAGGTGGCGATAGGCGTGCCATTGGCTGCTTGTAGCTCGAGGTTTTGCTTACGAAGAGGTATTGCGATGTGGTGTCTCGGGATGATAGAGAGAGCGGATCCGGAGTCCACCAGAAAACGAGTTTTGCTGGTGCGGACGGAGACGTAGAGGCGTTTTTCCGAGGTTTTGCCGGCGGTGTCCGCTGAGTACAGCGCCGGCGATCCTAGTTTTCCAAGCGCCTAATGGTGGCATCTGGAGCTAGGAACGAGCAGGGTTGTTTGCATCGAATCACAAGGGCGCCGTGCTTGCTGTGGTAGCAGCAATGTCCCGTACGACGATCTGGTCCAGGAGTGGTGGAGCGTGCTCGTCGTTGGTTCGCGTTACTTGATGATGAGTGCTCCCGCAACGCGTTGGCATTGACCTGTGGTTGATGGAGCGCCTCGCCAGTCAGGGTGGTCAGTTGTGCGATCGCTAGACGCAGGGCAGCTAATTCGACCGCAAAATGGTCCATGGAACTGCGTGGTGAGGAGATGCCGGATAATGGTGTTGTTTCGCGAGTTGATGATTGAACTGAAGTGGCCATCACTGTTGGGCCCATCTCGTGTGCTTCATCCGCGACAGCGGCAAGCTCCTCCAATGTTTGGTTTCTAATTAGCAATAGCATGCGCCGCGTTTGCTGGGGCAGGAGATCTTGCCACCTGACCCGAAGAACATCGTCGCTAACGCGCGTGCCAGCCAGAGAACGCATATGGCGCAGCAGCTGTGAAGGTCGCCTGTCCCCAAGCTGAACGTCTGTGAGCAGCTTATGCAGCTGTGCATCAGGCGAATCAGTGAAGCGGGAGACGATGGCAGCTTTCAACGCCTCGTATCGGTTGCGCTCCGGTGGCGCACGGATGATGTCTGCTACCTCTGTGATGGTGTCGTGGTCCAAAGATGATACCGTGAGATGGTATTTAGCTGAGTCGCTCATCACCTTATGGACCTGAAACTGGGACTCCACCTGAAAAAACCACAGTTCAGAGCTGGCGCGCCAAAAGGACGACAGCCTGCATTGGCTGGTGGCGTTGATCTCCTGAGCCTGTGGTAGGCCTTCGATAAGTGGCGCTGGAGATGCCTGTTGAGGGAGAGGAAAGTCGCTGCTCTCTTCGTTTTACCCGTGCACCATGCACGAGTAGCTGCTTGCTGCTAGTTGTCGGGGTCACCACTTTGGAATTGAAACGCAGAGTAAATGTTGAATCCCTTTATTTTAAACAAACTTATGGTTATTGGCATCTGGCAATGCCGGGATAAGAAGATAATGATACGAATAAAATATCCCCGGTATAAGCCTTCGTGAGAAGCGAGAAGAACGGCTTAAGGAAATTTTAGTAAGTTTGCCGTGTTTTTGGTTGGCAAGTGAAGACTTGTTGCGGCATTAACTTTTATTTAACTGGGGACTACCGCCAGCTCAACGCCCAAACTCGCCCCGACCGCTACCCATTCCCCATCATTGAGGATCTGATCCAAGAGGCCAACGGTTTGATATTTTCGGTCATCGACCTTCAACGTGCATTTGATCAAATCCCCGTCGCCCCCGAAAACATCGAAAAAACGGCCGTCACTATGAGTTTAAATGAGTTTAAATTGATAATATATATGTGGGATTGTAATAATGACAATGATCTATGAATGAATTTATTAGAATTAAGCAATACATGTGGTATCAATCCCAATGATATTAGAATGAATGGAACGGCTCTCCGCGACTGTTTTTCACGACAATTAAAACCCGTCTGTCTGGCTGTTCGCCATCACTAACCGGTTGTTCACCCACTCGTCATCTCGTCGGTTTCATCTAACAGGCCACTCGCTCCGGGCTGCTAGCACAGCTCGTTTCCCACATATATTTAAATGAGTTTAAATTTGCAAACATCCTCTAACGACTAGATGAAGTGCGAGAGGTGAACTGCACCCTCATTGTACACCATTATTATAGTGTTGTTAAATTTCAGTGGGTTTGGGTTTTTGGGTTGAGAAAAGTCGAGTCCAAGGTTGACAAAATGTTCAATTTATTGAACTGAATTTCAAAAGGTTACTGTCAATGTACAAAAGAATAAGTTTCTATTCATGGCAAAATTTATAAAGATAATTGTTTACAACATTTGAGTTTCTTACAAAACTGTGCAGACGATAAACAACAAAAGTTAGGCATATGGCGACAATTTTTGAGTGCGAAAATATGACTTGAATTTACACAAAATAAACATACCTTTTGAATAGTTTTACAATACTAGTTTTGATGAACAAAACTCTTGCGTGACAATCGACGAATTGTTGCTCAATACTTTACACTTTCGTTGATTACAAATTTGGAGCACGTTTGCTTGTCGCCATTCAATTTCGCTTTTTCACTATCACATGAAGTTATCAAAAAATGCTTATCGCCTGCCAAATTAACTTAGAGAAAATACAAAAGAAAGCATATTACCAACTTTGACTCTGTATAAAACAAAAGTTTAGTGTAAGGTGAGGATAGGGTCAAGGTTGGGTTGAATTAGATCGAGTCAGCTGTCAATTGATCAAATCTTAACATATAGTTAATGAGGTAAAAAGTGACACTAAAAACATGGGACGCCACCGATTTTATTATATCGTCCCGATGTCGATAAAGCGAAGTTTTCGTATCAGGAGAAAGCAAATTCCTGTCTTTTAATCAATGGCGGTCGGAATTGGTGTAGATTAATACAATTACATGGCCACATTGTATCCATCAATGTGTACCATACATTGCTGTATCAAAGTACCCTAGAAAAATGTTTTCAAAAAACAAGTTGTACTGTTGTCACTTACATATTTATTTCAAAGTTTGAACGAAATTCTTTTTATTTGATGCCCTAACCCACCTTCGATATATATAGATCTTTACAAAATGGCACAGAAGATTGCCTAAACATTTTTGTATTTCACGTTTTTTTTACTTGACTGCACTTAAAACACGTTCAAATGACAAATGTCACCGTAGACTGGTTCGAGCAGAATCATCATTGGATGGTTACATTTAAATATTGAAATGTGTGTTTTAGAGATTTAGGGAATGGAGTCGATTTATGAAATAATGCCCCACATCCTGTTACAGTCGTCTAAATGAAGTTATTCAAATAATGAAATGTACATGGGGTCAGAAATTAATTTGATGCCGTCTCAAAGAAACTGGATGTGATTGAAACAAAATTATTCTATTTTTTCTAATGAAGGTTCACTATCATAAACAAAAATCATCACAAAGTTCGTACTTCAAATCAGTGTTACTTAATTTGCTCTCCCCGCTCGACGACTAGCAACATTCGGAGTAGGTGAAAATATATATTTATGTATTCAGAACAGATATCCATTCATTCTATCATTTTTATGTATGTGGTTTGTTTATAAAAATATAATTAAGGGGAGGTTCTACACTTTAGCGGCAAAATCGGACCTATTTTTCGGTAATTGATTGCAAAGGATCTACTGAAGATATTGACACAAACTTTTTTTTTATTGAAAGATACATCTTTTGACTATAACTTTGTATTTTTGAAAATTTGAAAAATCGAATTTCGCCACCTTTGAACGTCCTTGAACTCGTCGCTACCAAAAAAACATAGGTGTCATTGTTGTATCACATCGACCAGTTAGATTATCTGAAATCAAAAAAATGGAACATTTTTGAATTCAAGGTAGTCTTGGCTATAATCGGCCGAAGCGAATTTTTCGCTACATGAAATTTGTTGAAATTTCATCCAATTTTTCTACCTATTGGGGGCTATAAAAATTTGAAAAATTCAAATTTTGAAAATCGTGCTCGGCCGATCAGAGAGACATGTTTTATGAACAAATGAAAAAAAAATTTGAATCAATTCGATAAATATTTCTAGTGAAAGGCATACAATACAGCTCAAAAAAAGTGAATTTTGGTAAATCGCGTTTAAGGATAAATGAGGGTATAAAACATGATCAGGGAACTTACAAATTAATCCGCTATGCCAGGGCCGTAAAGCTCTCCTTCCTCGTCCAGAATTCGCTCCTGATTGGCCACATTCTTCTCCTTCTGTTCGATTCGGGCCCTTTTTGCCGCATTACTGACTCTACGCTCGGAGCGGTCTATGCGATTTTCGTCGAGTCGAGCGGCGCACGTTTCAGCGTGAGATCCCAAGATAATCCCCATGACTTCCATAGTTTGTAGAATTGATGAAAACCCTTCGTTGAAGATCATCACCGCCAAATAAGTCGCAACTTGGACCACCTGCTTCCCCGAATGCAAATGCTTGGGACACAAGCTCCAAATGCAGCGTTAAGCGACTCATTATTATTTTGGGTGTGGGCGCCCAAACATCTTTCCAATAAATCATCTGATGAGAGACTTTCATAAATAGGCTTCAGCAGTTTGACGATTGAGATATTTATAGGCACTCTGTCATGCTTAAAAAACTCCAAAGTTTCGTTTGCCTCGGCCTGACGCCACTTACGCCAACTGTCTTTGCCGGGGGGGCATTTGAAGTGTTGGGGTTTTTCATCTGACGATGAGCAGTGTTCCAAAGAGGCCCAAATTGCAGTTTTCATGTCCTTGATAGAATTGGGGTTTCTACGAATCGCGAGCCCATAAAATTTCGTGAGCTGCCCAATAAGCTGATCAGTTAACTTCCCCTTACCCTTTCCACCAACACCTTTATTTTCCTTTTTCATTTTTCGTAGTCGCGACCCCATACGCTTCTCCACGTGACCGACGCACTCTTTTTTTTTTACAATTACCTCGTCTCCATATGGCCGCGAATCAAGAATTCCCTTGAAAGTCTTACTGTCCCCGTCGCCGATGTATCGAACGTACTTGACACCGTGCTTTGGTTGTGACGCTTGAAACATTGATACGACCGCTTCAATTTCCATTTTTCCCGCACTTCCTGCGTGATTGATGGAACAATCTTCCTCGTGAGCTTTGTACCACTCTTGAAATTCGTCGGAGTTTTTGTCCATCACTGTTTTTTGATTGCTGCACAGTTGACAGAAGCTGGATTTTACAAACGTGTCAAGGACTTTCCCGCTGTAACCCCCAATAATTGTAGCGACGCCAAACAACGAAGTAAAGCCCCGTTTTTTCCAAGAGCCATCCCCCGAAACGGTTAGATCCTCGGCCACGTTCCCGTGCGATGAATTGAGCTTTGTCTCCTCATTTACAGCAATCCGTAACACGGTGTCATAAACGCTACGTGCAGCTATCTCGGCGTTTCCAAGACACGTGTAATAAGTACCTATCGCGATTCCTCCACAAATGTCCATGAGCCCCAAAAATTTATTCAAACCCTCTTGTCCAACACCAAGTAAACGAAAAATGAATATTAAACGGCGGTTTACTTCGTAAGCAGATGATATTTGAGGGCAATTTGATACGGATTTGTCGTCACAATTATCGCAGCGCATCGTCAGTTTGAATCCCGCCCCACGTTTATCACTTTGGGAAAATGTCACTTTTCCATGGCACTCTTTACAGACGACATTTTCGGAAATGGCAGCAAAGACCGAAACAAACTCGATGAAACAGTACGAAAAAGCAGCGGAAATCGTAGCTCCGAGCGACTGCTTGTTTTTTAACTTTCGCGCCGACGCGCTTGTAAATTCTGTACTTTTCTCCGCCAAAAAAGGGCTATTATTTTTTCTCTTTTTCGTACGACCGGCCACGCGACTATAGCCCTTCTTGTGTTTGTTTTTCGAATCCATTTGTGGACAAAATAATCCGAAAGATGTAAATTTTACGAAATTTGAGCGATTGGAACGTTTTCGATTCGACACTTGGTACGACACTAAGCTAGTCAATGAATTTCGTATAACAACACAAAGGCACACACACATTCACACACATTGAAAACATGCTAGAAATAAACCGGATAACCCTTCTAAAAAGGAAAATTTTCCTGGAAAAAGGACAAGTCCACCGCGTCGCGTTTCGACGCATGAAAAGGCCGGAGAAAGGTACTTTTGAGGTGCCAAAAACCTGGGAAGGAATATGTTTTCGACCAAATTCTTTTACTTGCATATTTGTTGATACATACAGATTCAAAAATTGCAATAAAAAAAAAATCGATTTTTTGAAAATTGAAGTGTAGAACCTCCCCTTAAAAGAAAAAATCATACCATTAAGTTTTTTGTAAATGGTCTGAAGCCTTAGCAAGTGTGAGCTCTGCTCGAAAAACCAGCACTCTTTGTGTGTGGATGCTGAGCTAGTCCTAAAAATAATTTTAGGCTTTGGAAAAATATCCCTTGAATATATTTCTTATCAAATAATTTTGGGGTATTTAAATTTCCTCAGATCGTATCTTCTGATCGATCTTTTCCGTGTCTGCTTGCCTACTAACTCGTCCAGGACATTGTTGACGCGTGAAGCTTTTCTCGCTTGCGTTGTAGGCGGGGAGCTAACGAATTCGTTTTTGCTGTTTTATTCAGCGAAATTCGTTACTTATGTAAATTCATACAGGATTAATTTTAAAAAGAACTCTGATTTAATATAACTTAAACTGTTTATTGCAAACTACTACTCTAAAAATGCGCAACGCACGAACAAACAAACGAACAAACGAACTGTCCGTCCTTTTTTCTAAAAATGAACAGAACTATGCAAAACGATAAACTGTTTTTTTGCAGTTTTGCTTCGAAAAGGAAATATATTTAAATTTTGAATTTATATATGCTTATACAGCTATAGTACGCGATGACAATTTTACTTTTTCGTCTAGCGATCTGAGATTCTTGTTTTATTATACGTAATATATGATATTTTTAAAGGACACGTTGCGTGACGTTTACATACAAAATTTATAAATTGATTCAGCTTTTCTTCGGCGATTGTATATTTGCGTAACAGCAACAGACATAATTTTTCCATTACATGCATGCTCCGATCTACAATTTTCAAACGTGTTTTATAATTTAAATTTCAAAACTTTTGTGTTTTGTCATGTTTTCTTAAAAAATCGAATGTTTAAGAATTAATGTTTTCGTCAGTTTTTTAACGTTTCCTAAGTTTCTATTTACTCCATACTTGTTATTATATTTTGGCAGCAAAATATGTAGGGATTCACGTGAGCTATGTTTAGGATGCCATTAAATACGGTCACATGCCATCTATTGGTTTTGAGTCTACATGACGTTGACGAAATCATTTGGTCGAAAGTCAACTCATCTTCTTCTTTTGATAAAGATCATTATTAATTGTGGTTTCCACTGTTTGCCTCGACTGCATCATCTCAATCACAAGAGGAGAGGGGTAGACGACCTTGGTTTTCGTTTGTAGGGAAGAAATGGTAACTGGCCATTGAAACGAATATGAAACGAAATAATGAACCCACTAGACATCCAGAATTCTTTATTTTTTAGGAATCTCACGCCTGTCTGATCGGGCTGTTGCAGCTCCTATCCTTTTGTGAAAAAGTTGCGACCCAGGCTGCTTCGTTGTTTTTCTACGTAGCATTGTACGGATGATGACGTTATTTCTTGTGCATTAACCATATTTCTTACCGATTTTCAACTCATCGGAAGCAGTAATTAAAACAACAAATTTAATTGTCTAACCAGCATATTATTTTATTAAAAACACTTTTTTCAATTAGAATTATAGCGGACCGATCTTTTACAGACAAGAATACGCGACAACTGAGCAAGAAGTTATTTCTCACGATCAAATCTATAATTCATTTTTTTTCAATAACATTGTAGGGTAGGGCGGGGCTAGTTGAGCAATTTTTCACTTGAGCGGATATAGCTCCTCGATAATAAATCTCAATGAGTTGTTATGCGGCTTGATGGATTAGTTATTTATCCCTTAGCAAAAGTGTCCATAGTAATTTTTTTGTAACAAGTCGAATTTAAGAGCTACAGCTGTTTAAATGCAGAAAGTCAAGTACGCTCAATGTACCCCATAGGTGAGGTAAGTTGAGCAAGGGTATGGGGCAAGTTGAGCACTAAGAATGTCTAATCAAACCATGGGTTCAATGTTGACTAGAGATGAAGTAAAATATGTGTTTGACAATCAGCTCTTTATTTATAGTCTTTTAGTGACAGAACAACAAAACTTAAAGTAATTTACATTGATTAATTAACTAAAACTAGAATCAACAAAACATTAACGTATCTTAAGACTAACTGCAGGATAAGATTCAGTCTTTCTGTTTAAAATCAGACTCAAATATCTTAAAAAATATATTAATAAGATCACAGCAACTTAATCGTCGTTGTCACTGTTGCAATTGAAAAGTAAGACCACAAACAAAAGTAAGACCAGTACCTGGAACACATTTTGTATGTGCCCATTCCCTGCAAGCTTGACACTGGATCCAACTTTCTCCTGGTAAACTTTCAGCATAGCCTTCGCAACAAATCAGACAGGAATAATAATCATCATCATTTTCTTCACTTGACTGGAGTATTTTTTTACAGACACCCTTTTTCCTTTTCTTATCCATGTTCTTCTTTGGCTTCTTATCTTTTTTGTGGTTTTATTTTGCTGTTCTTCTAAAGCGTTCTTTTCGGGAGTGTCTGTTAGTATTGCAGCTTTCCTCTTTCTTCTGTTAGTTTTATACGGGGAAAATACTTGTATTAGGTCGATCGCCTCGTTTTCTTTGTTGCTTGGACCAGGTTCGGGTTCAGCTTGGCTGGTGGAGGCAGAAGAAGCAGGATTAGGTTCAGTGCTGGACATCACAGCTTGCTCTGGATGATCTTTTTCCGGCTCGATAGTTTCTGGTTCAGGACGATCGGTTACATATGATGGTGAAAACTCATCCTTACCAAAAATGTTTGCATTATACGGGAAAATGCCTGTTTTTCGGAAACCGTTAACAATATTTATACTTGTCTGAGCAAACGGCAACGAATCAGCGACTATGGGTTCTGGTTTTCGTATGGATAGCTCCGGATTTCGTTTTAAAAACATCGTAAGCCATTCTTTTCCGGCCATCTTATTTGCAGTCCAGCTGGGTGGAATTTTAATGCCAAATTTAACAGCACATTTGTAGGCAAGGCGACGGACGTCTTTTGGAGAACATCCATAGAAGATTGATGCCATTTGTAGCAAGTATTTTTTCAGAGAGTCTTCCTGTGTAGGAGAAAATACTTGCCTCGGCGTTGCCAGCCCATGGATGAATCACCATCTTCATTTAATTTCTTCAAAAATCTTGTCAAAGTCATCCGTTTGACACCAAATTCTTTAGCGGTGGCATTTACACTTTTTCCTTCGTCGTTGACAGCCTTTGCAGCATTTTTTAAATCTTCAGTAGTGTAAGAACATCTTGTAGTCTTCCTCTTATAAGTTCGCATCCTAATAAAAAATAAAACATTCATTACTTTAGTTGTTTGAGTCGCGGGGTAAGTTGAGCAACTGTAGCTCAACTAACCCCAACCCGGAATTTTAAAACAAAAGTAAGGTTGTAAAAAAATCGTAAGAATTATACCCAGAACCTCTCTACATATCAAAAGTACAATAATTCTCTGGGAGATTAACACTTACCTGATTGAAAACAGATAACAATTGACTAATACAGAGTAATAATACAAAGCTCTTATCCAGATTCTACGCGTTCTCTAATTGGTAAGCATACAATTTCTACATCCTTGCAGATTTCCAAAAACCATCAAATTTATTATTACGTATCCTAATTACCAATGTACTGAATGCATTGCCTATGCTAACACAATAACATATCTTTGAACCGTAATAAACAATGCATTCCGACACTGAATGCATTGCCCATACTAAACCAATAAACCTATCCGTAATTACCAATGCATTCAAAAATTGAATGCATTGTTTACGCTGAAACAATAAAACTATTTTTAACCCGTAACACATTGCCCACACAATATCATAGAATACAATAATTTAAGAGAAAAATGTTTAATGAATTGCTAGATAATAATATAATATAAATTATGGAAAAAATATTTACCTTGAACAATATTGAAATATATTAACATTATTCTAACAATGCCGCCTAACAAGTTGAGTTTTTCTTCTCACGCAAAATTTCCTCGTAGCATGTCAGTAACTTTTTCATCCCCCGTTTCTTAGTACAACCGCACTCTTCATTGGAGTTTATCGTTTCTAAAATATGTAACCCCTTTTCAATGAAACTGAGGCCTTCTGTCAAGTTTGCTAAGGTCATTTGATTTTCTGATTCAACTGGGTCTAACGAGTTAATGTTCAATGTCTTGCTCATGTTCACGCATTTCTTTGAGCTCGTTTATTGTTAGCTTTTGATTGTGTGAATCCAGCACATCTCTCGTCATAATAATCCACTTTTGAATTTGAGGTACTATTACGAATTAGAACGTCAAAAATGACACTATTTTTGCGATTTTTTTTCTCAGCTCCTTTATTATATATTTATTTACAACCTTTTGCGCATACATATTGTTGCGCTTTGGCAGGTGCGCGACCTGTTTGCTACTCGCAAATATTGCCAATAGTGAAAATAAAACACTCGCGAATAATTTAAAATTAATTATAAAAGTTTTATTCTAAGTTTACTCTACGATTTACAATCATTTTATTCAAATCACTTTAATGCAATCAACCATCCCAGAACCTTCCATGCAGATTGTTCTCGCGTGTACCCGTCGAGTCGCTTGCACCGGGGTCTGTTGTACTTGATGCGCGCGACGTGTTTATGCTTACGCATTGGAGAACAATCGATGGGTTGGTAGTTGTAAACATGTTTACGACTTTTTGTTTACGCCGACTACAGTACGCGTGACCTGAACACGTCACAATATGTTTAAAAAAAACAACACAAAAATATTTTTTTTTCACTCTTTTTCTTCTATATACAGGGCGTCAAAGTTTGGTCCTTGAAAAAATCGTTGTCCATTGCGGACAGTTAATCTCAGGATTGAGAAGTCTGAAACAAAAAATTCAAAATGGGTTAGTTAAAGGAATAGCTCTGACACATGAATCCACCAGAAAAATGGATAATTTGAATAAAAAAAAATGGCGGCTTTTTTAAGCAAAAATTCAAATATCGACCCTTATTTTCGACCTTCTTTGCCGCGTATAAATTAGAAAAAAAAAACTTTTTTGGTCTTATTGTAGTGGATTCTTGTGTCCGATACATAAACAAAGTTCTGTGCAAAATTTGATATAGATCGGTTCGGTAGATTCGGAGATTAACTGTCCGCAGTTCAAAAAAACATCATTTCGATAAAAACGCGTTTAAAGTTTTTTTTTGTGTAAAAGTATTGATAATTTTGAAAAAAATCGAGTTTTAAAGCTTACAATCACTTAATCAGCTATGCCTGCACCATATAATAAAAGGCCACTACGCTCATATTCCATTTGTTCCTCCTGCTGTCTTTGCTTATGCTTAATACGACCTTCCTTCGTGGCGGCTTTGGTCGCTTTTCGGCCAAAGCGATGCGCTCATCGTCTTTCGTCAACATATAGTCATATGCACATCTTCCAATCGTGCAGCCCATTGTTTCCATCATTTTCAAGAGTGTAATCCGTCCTTCGTTGAAAATTGCAAGTGAAATTTGTACGGCTATTTCAGTTACATTCAATCCTACAAACGTTGATTTCGGTATGAGAGCCCAGAGAGTCTTGTTGTAACACTCGTTGTTATTTTGAGTGTTCTTGCCCAAACAACGTCGCAGTAATTCTTCATCTGTTAGCTGTTCAAACACTGGTTTAACGAGGTCCTGAACTTCTGCTCTAAGTGCTGGCTTATGTTTGAAAGCAACATTGTCGGCTTGAGCCTTCAAGTATTTGCACCAATCTGGATTGCAATAAGTATGCTGCGGTTCAGCGTCAGTAGAAATCAAGTGGTAAAATCCAGCCCATATTTCCCTTTTCATTTCAGTCAAGGAATCTGGATATCTTTGAATCGCTAAAGAATAATTTACTGACATTTGCTTAATTAATTTACCCGTTAAATCTGTGGTTTTGACAGTTGGAGTAACTGCAGTGGCTGTTTTGCTATTTCTTTTATTTCGAGGCTTACTCACTTCTTGTGTTGGATCTTTTTCTGCTCCCACTTTATTTTTCTTTTCCTCAGCTCTTTTTATCTTCCGCATCTCGATTAATGTTTTTTTTACATCTTTTAAATGTCGATACATGCGCTTACCAACGTGCAAAACACACTCAAATTTTTGTACAACAAAATCACCGTACAGTTTAGCGTCGAGAAGATTTGTGAAAGTCTTCGAATCTCCATCACCTATGTAGTATGCATACTTGGCATCATGGAGCTCCTCAGAATTTTTAAACATTTCAATAATCTCTTGGACTTCCATCCCTCCAGAGCTACCTTCGTAATTTGCTGAGCATTCTTCTCTGTGCTCGCTGTCGTAAAATATCGCAAAATCGACGTGATTCAATTTTTTACGCATTACTTCGCATGTTTTACACGTTTTTGATGACACAAAATAGTCTAATATTTTAGAAGAATATTTTCCAATCAATGTTGTTACGCCAATCAAAGAGCTGTACCCACGTTTAGACCAAGTTCCATCTCCTTATACCGTTAATTCGCCTTCGGGCATATTTTCTTCTTTATTTTTTTCCTTTTCTTCTTTACCCGCTTTATATAAACAAGCTTTGGATACTGCATAAGTTGCAATTTTAATATTCTCTAAAATAGAATAATAGGATGAAACATTGAAATTTGAAACTAATTCCATGAGCGAGCAGAACAAGCTTACACCGTGTATACCGACGCCGAGCAACCGCATTACGAAAACGATTCGGCTGTTGATTTCATAACCCGTACTTATCATATGAGTTGAATTTATTGTTCTGTCTCCACATTGACACTCAATATTTATTTTAAATCCTAATCCACGAATATTAGTCTTAGTAAACTTCACATCACCATCACATGTTTTACATTTTAGCATTCCCGCCAAGGCTGAAAAAACGAGATTGAACGCCAATATGCAATAAGAAAAAGTTTCATCTATTTTCACGTCAAAATCACTACTGCTTGATAATTTTTTCCCCGAAGAACTTGTAAATTCTGTGCTTTTCTCTGATGTATGCTGATTGCCGGTAAATTCATGCGATTTTCTCAAACATCTCTTTTTTATTGGCTCAGAATTTCTGTTACCTTTGCCGTACGACTTTCTTTTTGGATCCATGATTTAAACATATAGTTACACAAACAAACTGGCACTAAGCACAAGAGAAAGGCGAAAATGTTGTGTGTATTCAAAGGCAACTTTATTTAGGAGTGGGGATGCTTACAAGAGCACACTAACGACAGCTGCTGTGTACACCTGCCGAAGTAGAAAATACGTGCGCGCGCGATCACCGAAAAGTTGCACATAGACCCGTTTTGAATTTAAATATCATGGAAATACTTTGAGAACTGATTCTTAACACTAGAAGGAGTCAAAAACTGCAAAAAAAAAAAAAAAATCGATTTTTTGAAAAAAATTATTCGTAATAGTACCTTAATTGTTTGGCAATAACGTCCACTTTTTCACTTACCTATTTGTTCAGAATCTGACAGCGACTTTCCTTGGGTTTTAGTGATGAAAAAATGGGAACCGTTTTTTTCAGACGCTATTCAAAATTTTTGGGGAACCTCATTCCAGGATTGTGTTAGGCGATATGGGCGATCTCTGTCTAATTAGGGCAAACATGTCCAGTCTCTGGACGTAATATTGGTGGATCTTGGACATCTCCTGGAAGTATGTCCGTGGCATATCTGAATGGTACGTGTCCAGCTCGTCTTCTTCCGAATCTTGTGCTAGCGTTTCTAGCTCGTCGTGAGGCGTACCAGATGGTGCACCCAGATGCAATTGCGCACAACCATCCGGCAATGCCAAATATGTGGTTATAACCCCGCAAGGTTGTGTGTTGTAGGTAACCATTGAGTATTTTTTGCACCCCGACTTTGAAAGCTGGTCCATTCCGGTTTGTACGTAATCCAGTGGAGTGAAGCGGTGCCCGACCGCCATTGCAAAGGGTTGGTAAACGATGATGTCTAACTGGTCTGACTTCATTGGTCTGGTAAAACGTCATTCGTCTCTTGCTTCGACCAATGTCGATTATCGATATTTCACTTTATTAACGTTACTTCGGTTTAATTTCCACACTCAATACCTTATCTTCCAATTTCTGTAGGCTTTTATTTTTTTTGAATTTTGCTAAGCCAAGTGCAGGTACATTGAAAATAGTTTGGCCTGTATTGTCACAATCCTACATTTTTTGGGTTTTTCTGTATAGAGAGGCAGCTTTTCATTAGCGCTTACGGTCTCTCCACTGACTGCGATGCCATGCCAATAATAATGACATTTAAATCGGGGGAACCAACCGTTACAGGCTTTAAATACTTCATTTTTGGCGGTCTTTTAGTCTCTCAACAATCTTCTTAGCTTGAAGTACACCACGTTTTAATCAACTGGACAATTTCCCACTCTTACTTGATTATCACTCCTTTTTGTAAAGGTGTTTTCATCTAAGCGTTTTGAGAACATTGAGGAAATCTTAAAGTCGACAATCGCCATTCTAAACATGATATCAAAGAATGACTTAAGGGGTTACATGGGTTTACTCGGGCGAAAAAAGGTCTATTTTCGACAATTTTTTCTATACATAAAAAATAAAATATTTTATTCAAACTTTTTACTGTCTTATACAATTGAAGAATAATTTTTTTAATTTTCAAAGAAAAATATTTAAAACTCCGCCATTGGGACGTCATTTCCGATGCCGCCTCGGGAAAAAGGTGCGTCCGCGTTGTCAGCAGAACTCATGACAGGAACATCTAAAGTAAAAAAAAAATTCTTGTTTTAGTTAAGAACATAAACTAGACGTTGGACGAAGGAAAAAAAAAGTGAAAATTGCATTTTTTCAAAAAAATAACTATTTTTTCCAAGGTTTGTTAAAATCTCGCTTATTTCCGGTATAGGGTATTTGTCCGCAATGGTTACAGAATTGAGTTTGCGATAGTCTATTACCATTCGGTATTTTTTTTCACAGAAGCGTCGTCCTTCTTAGGAACGATCCAGACTGGGGAGTTATATGGGGATTTTGAAGGTCTTATTATCCCGTCGTCCAGAAGTTTATTCACTTCCTTCTCGACTTCCCCTTTCAAGGCCATTGGATATGGGTACGACCTTGAGTACATCGGTTCGTCGGTCTTTGTACGTATCTCTCCCTTTACGGTACTCGTATAGGTAAGCTTTTCGTCGGGTTCAGTTAGCAGCTTGGAGCAACTTTTTAGAATTGTCTTTAATTTGGCAGTTTGCTCTCTGTTTAACCGTTTTAGTGCTAAGCAATTTTGGCAAAAATAAATGAAAATTGCTATACACATATTGATTAATTTAGAGGAAAAAATAATGGTGTCAAATAAAACACTCTAACTTAGACAAATATCAATCAATTTTATTAATTATTTTTGCATTATAAAGATAAAATGTTTATTGTTTATTAATGTTTATTAAACATAAAATAATATCAATATTATTGTATTTTATTTCTTTTAGAAAATAAAAAATCAAAAAAAAATAGCTCAACAATTATGTTTTGCCGCACAAATAGCGTGTAGGCCTTTCCTACAGCGTACGCAAATAAGGCGGGATCGCTTTATCCCACTCCCTCTGTTGCTACACACCTCGCACTGGCGTAAGTTACGTCCCGGTAATTTTTCCAGCGCAAATTTTTTCATTGATGAAGATGGTTGTGTTGACACGCTATTTTTATGATTCATCCACTCCTTTTCGAGATCCTCAATAATTTTCGATGTGAATTGGAGCCGGGTCATTTTTTTTTCGGTAGTGTTGGAAACATACAAAATATAAGAGTTGAGTACCATTCTTCCAAAAATGTTGAATACTACTTTTTTCCAATATTTTAGGGTTCTTCGCTCGTCCAAATACACGTACAACATTTTGTCGGATTCGTCCACACCTCCCATGTATTTGTTATAGTCATCAATCATGCTTGGTTTCACTTTTTCGTATTCAAAATTCCCTTTCTTTTTCTTGATCGTCACACTATTAGTATCTGCATTGGATGAAATCAATATGACTGGGTTTTGTTTGGACTTTTTGTCTCTGAATGAACACATCAAAACATTTTCATGTGCTAGGTATTTGGCTTCTCCTACGATTGCTTTCTTGGCTTCTGGAGGAATCTCTTTTCTGTTACGTCTTATTGTTCCAGTTATATATGTATTTTGTTCCAAAAGGGCTTTGGCCAATCGTAAGCTTGTGTAAAAATTATCTGTAAACAAATGATAACCTTTGTTCAGGTAATTTCCAATTGAAAGCAATTTTTGCACTACCGTAAATCCAAGACCATATTTTTCTACCGAATCTCTGTCATCTGTATTTTTAGCTCCTTTGTAGCAGAAAAAACCCAAGCAATATTTGGAAACCGAGTCGCACAGCATCCAAAATTTGATTCCCCATTTATGGTGTTTTTTGTTTGGAATATATTGTTTTATCGAAGAATGGCAGTGAGTACCAACTAACGACTCGTCGATGGATAGTTGTTGATTTGGTACATAATGCTGATGAAATACGGTATTTGCATGTTTGACAAGCACATCAAACCTGCCACATGGGTCATAATTCGGATGGCCTGGTTCAAATAATAATCTGTTATCAACCAAGTGAAAAAACTTCAAAATCAGTTGGAACCTATCCCTTGAAAACATTGTCCCAAACCATGGTATGTGTCGGGAATTTTTTATCCAATAACTACTAATTGTTGGCCTTCTCGTTATTCCCATTTCGAGTATGACAGCAATAAAGGCTTTCATTTCGTATATTGTTGTCGGCGTCCACTTTTTTGCTCGAGAATTATCCGATACAGTGTGCGAGGCCAACAACTGTGCAGCATATCGATTTGTTTCCCTTACGATGGTTTCGAGCAGTGATATGGTAAAGAATATGTTGAAATAGGTTATGGGTGTGCCATCGGGAGGAGGCGCCCGCCTAGGTCCAGGAGTCTCGAAAAAATCATTTGTTGATTTAGAAAACACTTTTGTCGGAGGAATTTTGGCAAAAGTTGGTGTTTCTTCTGTTTCTGTAGATGAAGAGGAGGTAGAAGACTCACTTTCAATCCTCAATCTTTTTCTTCGATGCGTTATAATACTGCTATCATCACTATTTGTATCTGTCGTTTCACTCCCCGTAGAATCACTAGGAATCGAATCAACGTTCGAAATAATAGCACGTGACATGGTTATTTTTTTTAAATAATATAAAAAAACGATAAAAGTTATTTTTAAATGTATAAGAATGCACTCTCATTACAAATTACGCGCGAGGTTAGCGTACGTGCACTCCCGCGGAGCACCGAAAACACACTGAAACTCTGCGCCGCAATTTTCGATACATTCGATCGCAGCGCTTTTGCGCCGCGTAGCATTCTAACGGTTAAATAGGTAGTTCTGATATTTATGGTGTTGACGGTTTCTGACAGGTGTTGTTTTAATGGGACGTAAATATTTGGATAAAGGATCATGTAATTGTCGTCTGTATGGATAATGGCTTTAAACTGTTATATATCATCTCTTTTCTTTATTTTTTCCTTTCCTTTTTTTTCTTTTTTGGCGTAATTTCACAAAAAAAACTTGTTTACTTACATAAGTATAGTTTTGAGTTGCATAGCTTCGATCCTTCGTTGACTTCTTAACAGATTTAGATGGTAGGTTCGCTGCTGATCCTATGGTTAAAGATGTCGGCTGGGCTGATCCTATGGTTAAGGATGCTAGCTGGGCTGATCCTATGGTTAAAGATCCTGGGTTGATCCTATGGCTAAGGATATTAGCTCAGGCTGTCCTGTTGTCGTTTAGTTTTTTCTCGTTTTTGCACACGTTCCGTGGTTACTCGGGAACCAAATTGACACCACACGCGTATCCTCGGAATGCGGTTATTCCGGCTAATTATACCGCTTTCGCGAAACAAGCGTTTGGTTATCGCACCGGTTTTTCGCGTAATTTTGCGGTTCTTTTCGAGAAAAATTTATTGCAAAACCATCGACCAGTCTCAGCACGATGTTAAGACTTATTAGACTTGGGTATTATTATCCCTGTCAATTTTGCAAGAAATATGTACTTTCTATTACGCGCGCGGATACAGCCCCACGTTGGGCGCCAGTTAGTACATCAAACGAGTTGTTTATATAAAAAAAATATTTTTTCTAGGGCTTGGCCCAATCTTTATTCCTCGACAAGCGAATTACAACTGAAGTAAATCCAAACGATACAATTAAAATGTTGCGTATTATTAATTTGCTGTGTCTGCAGAAAATCTTTTTCCCATGCATTGTGGGAAAATGCATTGCCCTGTTTGTGGAATTGGAGACATAGCGTCAGCGCTTTTGGTTTCGCAGACAGGTGATAACTTATATTTCGGATCACATTCACATGCTACCACAATTTTGAATCCCAGACCGAATTTCGAGCATTTTTTAAAATCCAATTTTCCACTATACAATTTTTCTACATCTTTATTTTTAATAATGTTAGAACACTGCACAAAAGATGAGACTGTTGAAAAAACTAAGGCAAAGTCTTTAATTGAATATTGAAGCGTGTCTTTCTCTGGTACGTGCTCTGTATCGTCACTTATTAATTTTTTTGCCGACGTGCTCGCGAAGGAATCATCATCAATTTTCGGATTTTTAGCATTGAATGACTGTCTCCTTTTCCTTGGTCTACATATCTTTTCTACGAGCGCCGTTTGTTAACCGAGTTCTCGAAAGTTTAGGCATTTTTAAATAAATTTCACAACAAACACTTTGGATAACCTCAAATGAACCTCGTGATTCAAGAAGTAACCACCAACTGAAGTATTTCAAACTAATTGCCCTCAGAAAGTCAAAACAATAGACAATAAAAACAGACAAACAATAGACGAGCAGCTATGGCGCTCGGAGCCTAGCTGACCTCGAGCGCGCACCTTCACAAGGTTGTATCACCGAAACCTTTTTGTTCGATCTTTTGTTCGACCTGAACATTTACGACAATATTCTCGAAAGGTTGTAGAAATTACTAAGATAATAAATAAAATCAATTTTTTTGAAACTGCGAAACCCATGTAACCCCTTAAATAAATCTTTTGACACGCTTATAGACCGTGCAAAGCGGTGTAGCGAGGCCGACGGGAACTACATTGAATAAAATAATCTGTTTTGCCGAAATCATTCGTAGTTTTCTTTATTCGTGACCAGTCCGGGAACTTTTCAGACATACCTTGTATAAGAATTTTGCCATTACTTTGCAAAACTAATCGGAGGCTCTAAGAACTGCTAAATAATCACGATCTGAGGAGTTGGCATGTTGAATATCAATTTGAATATTTTTCCCTTTTCTTCAGTCCATTAATCAAATCCATTTCTGTTGAATTTGATGCATTGAGTCTCTGCAGTTTGTGAACATGGTTGTTGGAAATGGGTTTCTCAAACACCAGAAGAATGATAGGAGTTTTTTCAAAGCTCCTCGATCGCGTCCTTCCATTTTTGTGTGGAATTTCGTTTACGTCGGGTTTGAGTCAAGTGACGATTGCTAGTGGTACTTAAATTTACTGACAGCTAATTTCAACAACTGAGGCTAAAAAGTAACTTAAGGTAGCCCTTTTGCTTTTTAGATTTTAGTTCGTTAATCGAACAGTATTTCTCTTTTCTGGCCTAAACGGCATCACAGATTTTCTAGTGAGTGCTTCGTATGATTTATACTTTTCAGGAGTGCCACAACCAAGCCGCTGACGAAAATTCTGGATTAAAGATATAATTTTTCAAATTTTAATTATTTATTTGAAAACGCGTTATTTATCTTTTGGGAAAAACATTGTGTACTTCTTATTTGCTCTCAATCGCCCTCTATTTTTCAGCTAATTATTTACAATATTAAACTAAATATATCAATGTTTGAAAGCAGAAAATTAAATTAACAGGAATTGTTTTCAAATTTAAAGATTTAATGTCATACTGTTTGCTTTGATGGAATTCTTATGTAAAGCAATATAAATTTCTTATAATCCATAAGACCAAGTTTTATTTCCATTGCAGATGAAAATACGTGTGTCGTTAGACTTTTTGAAAATGTTAAAACACAAGTTAAGATACGTGTTAATGTTTTGTTATATTTTTTGTTTAATATAAGATATGTTTTTATGATTATTCTTCACAAAAAACCCGTATGATGTTAAGATATGTAAGCTTATATTAGAATTTAAAAAAAACGGTCTAGTTTTACGAATTGTGTAATTAATTTACGTTGTCCTAAATGATTTAACCATTTTAGCTATTGACAAAAAGCATACATTAAAAGACTTTTCATCGGAACGAATGGCGAATATGTAAAGCCTATTGCAATTAAATAGGAATTTATAAAAGAATATTTATTGAACTATTTGAAAATATATAAGAATATAAGATTGTAACAAGATTAATATTTGCATGTTTCATTGAAATAGTCAAAGAACTAGTTTTGATACAATGTTCAAATAAAAAAACCCGTTAGATTAAATCTGACTTGATTTTCAATTTCATTTTGTTGGATTCTTTGGTATTGTTAGATCCTTGCTGAAATTGAAAGTGTGCTTAATTGTTTTTCTATGCAATATCAATATTAAAAATTAGATCTACATGGGTGCGGATTTAACTAAGAGAAATTAGTTGTAAATCTTACAGGGATTCAATTTATCACGAGATACAAAAATCTTTTTACTATTGTGTCTAGATTGATTAGTGCAAGTGAATTTAGTATCTCTTACCGTTTAAAAATAATCTTTGCAAAGTTTTCCAATTTCTGGCTACTGTTTCTAATACAAAGCACGAGTAGAAAATTTTGGGAGCATAAACAAGGACATGAGATATCCCATAAAAAGTAGTTTCAAGGCGCCGAATCACATGATTTTGGAGTTCAATTGACTGGATAATTTCGTGAAAGAATGTTGTCTTTAAGATTCGTTTTTCGTATATGCATATAATACATGTAGTATTCTGATGAAAACAAATATCGATACTCACGTCATTGAATTTCCTAACCAATTATTCACCGAGTCTCTAAACATAAGAAAACAACAGTTACAATTCTGTACAAAAGACAATATCAATAAAGAATTTTACATAATAATAATAATATTCACTGAGCATTATCCGATACCGTCAACCATTTACTTTAAGGGGAGATATACACCTAGGAGCCGTAAAAAAAAGTCATATGTCATTTCAAAGGAAAATACCTAGAACATTGGATCAGAGTTTTTATTATCTAAAAGTTCACACATTAAAAAATATGTAAAATTTTTTTATGTAAAAATATCAAACGTATACAAGGATATCGTATGATCCTTAGAGGTCCTTGAAAAAATCGGCGTTCACGGTACCCACTGGCGTATCTTCAAAAATCATCTGAAACAAAAGCTCCAAAAAGATTATTAAATAAGATACTATAATCTAGTACTTGTCATAGCCGATTTTGAAAATATTGATTTATAGCAAAATAGCGGTCATTTGAATATAGATAATGATTTTTGGGTTTTGATTTTATAAAATAAAAAGTAAGTAACGGAAAAAAATCCTATGAAAAGTACCAGATAATGGTGTATAGAATAATCGCGAAAAATTTCAAGGCAATCGGTTTATTGGTTTTCGAGAAATTTTGGGTACTGATTTGAAAAACGTGTTTTTGAGAAAAACGCGTTTGAAGCTTTGGGAATGAATAAATCATAAAATTTGTCAACTTACATGGAATCATCGATACCAGGCCCATAGTGTAGGTCTTCTAGGGTCGACAAAATTCCCATGGCATCTAAATTTTCTTGTCGACGCCGTATTCGACCTTCTTTTGTCAGTGTGTGTGTTTGGAAATCGGCTTTTGCTATGTGATTTTCGTCTTCTTGCGCAGCGTACAAGTGCGCTCCTGATCCAACTGGAATTCCCACTACACTCATAATTTTCAATAATGACGTGACAGCATTGTTAAACGTACATGCAGCAATATTCACAGCAATATTAACAATTTTGACCACACTATTCATCGTTTTTGGAGCTATGAAGGGACTCTATTCTCCATGCAACTGATGACGTGTCTATTGCTAACAAAGAATTATATTTTCATTCAACTTGGAGCCAAACACGCCTAAAAACACTGTACAATTCAATCACTAAAGAAGTCTAAGCCTTTTGTTCGGAGGGGCATTTGCCGCTACCTGCCTACCGATTGGGCGCTGCAAAATACGTATGCAGTTTTCGGTTGTAACTCCTTTATTTATCGAAATACTACCTTCCCGTTTTCACCAGATATTCTAAGGACATTAAACTTTAAGAATATAAATAAAAAAAATTGATTTTTTCGACTTTCTAGGTGTATATCTCCCCTTAACAGCAGCTCAGTCAGCAATCAGAAAGAAATATGGACTCGTGATGCCTTAAGCGTGCCTTAATGTATTTCCTTATGACGCCTGTACACTCTCGCGCGAGTGCCTCGCCATCCCTCGCGCGAGGGCTCTCGCACAATTTACCGACTAGGAATGGAGAGCTGTCGAGGCGAGGCGAGACATAACGAGACAAAGCGAGGGAACCATGTACACTCTCACACTCGTCATGCCTCGCTGTGCCTCGACGAGAGTGTACAGACGGCATTAGATTTTTGTCACTCCAATCACGGCAATTTTGTTATTTGACATATCTAATTGACTAAAAATGAGATTCATGACTGAAAACAAACCCGGAAACCTTGTTCAATTACAAACCTTACTAAACAAAAATCGAAATGAGAAGCCCTACAAAACACTAACATGACAGTAAACACTAACGTGACAGTATTGTCAATTTTGACATAATTCATGCGCATAGGAATAGATATTATAGGATCTAATACACTTAAAAAACACGCTATATTAAATATTCAACACAATGCATATATGTATTTTGCTTAAAGGGAGACTGAAATAGCCCGTTGTTTTGCTAAATATAGGGGTATTTCGAAACAGCTGCTTCATAGTCACCAACAAGCTGACTTGCCAGTATATTTGCCCGTATTATCTCTATTCGCTGATTAGGTCGTCAATATCCAAGTTTTTAGAAATCAATACTCTTTTATCTTTGTGAAACATATTCTTATCAATATTCTTTTATCTTCCAAACATAATGTACATAAAATTCTCTGAAAATTATTTTTTCAGCTGACTAAGGACTCAGTTATAGTTTGCTAGGACTGTCTGTACGATAGATTATACGTTTTTATAGTGTTTTAATACTTTGAAGATCTAGAAGTGTGTATTTGAAGAAATTTCGAATAAAATGTAGTTTCGTAGAAGCTTTGAGAAGTTTTCTTTTATTTTTAAAATTCCGCAAGGCTAAAAATGCTAAATGTCTTTGAACAACAAAGAATTGACTTGGAAAACTGGAAGAACAGAGAGGAAATAACAAGGGAAATAACGTGTGTAATTAAGAGATCGAAATTTATATGCCGGCATTCGAACGCTTAATTTCAAGGGTATTGGACACAGGTGCTTCATCATTAAGAATTGCTAACAATTTTAACTTGAATCATAATCCTAGTTTAGTAAGAAAATGAATAGGGTCTTCGAAAACATTCAAGAAAAAAAAAAGGTTTGCAAAAGACTGGATTGAGCAAACGACAAACTGCTGCAAGCCTGATTTTATATAGAAACCAAACATTGTGACTATGTGATCTTGATAAATGATGCAGATAGTTTTAGTTATTATTAGTACGCTTTGTGGAAGAATCTAGAGATCGTCTTTACTGCTAATGCTGATCGTCTGCCAGTAAAGGATTCACCGTCGGATATCCTACTAACCATGATTATAAATGTTGCGGAATATCGCCAAGAGTATGTATATAAAAGCCCATGCAGCGAGACCCCGACAAATATCTTATCATTGATTTGCCAATTTATATCCGCTTATATAGTTGCGTGGATGGAGGAATGGCCACATTGGTATTTGGTCTGCGAGTTTGCAATCAGATGATCGTTTACGGCTTTAGGTTTATCAACGTCTCAAATATTGCTGGAATTTGCAATGAACTGTTTGGACATACCACTGGAACTTTCACGGCGCAAGAAGAGCAGCATATCAGTATATGTTCACTTTGTAAGGATATACTGCTCTTCTTGATATTTGGGGTACGTAACATCGCACTGGCACCGACCGGGGTCAATGGTAGGAGGTCTGACTTTGAAAAGGCGCCAAGGGTCAACCATGTGTAAGCGTTCATTCAGGCTGGATCGATTTTTTGCGGACTACAATCGTGTGACTCAGTTCAAGCTCCAAATTCATCGAACAATTGAACAACGGTACCACACTTTAAGTAGGACTGGGTAAATCAGGGATGGATACCATAATTCGCCAAGGATTCAAGAATGAAAGCCGGGGCCATATGTCATAATAGCGATGTCAGTCTCCAATTGCATCTACACAAACATGGTTACAAGTAAGCCGACTCGCTACGAAAATTTGTGTAGTAGTTCTGGCTTATATGTCGGAGACGCGGTAAGTCTCCGAGAAAATTAGACAAACCTTTGGTTTGTCGCAAATTTTTCCGGAAAAAAGCAAACAACCGCGCACGTAGCACATTTGTCGAAGCGCATCGTGTAACAAATGGAGTGATTATCGCCAAAGTAAGTGTATGACAAATGATTTAAGTAAAAAGTTTACGTTTTACTCGTTGCGTCAAGTGGCTAAAAATAGTGGCTCCTCCTTATCATCAATATCACTGTAATTTCACAAAAGTCTGTCCAAAACCCGGTTGAAAAGAAAGAGTTCTGTGCTCAAAACATGGAGACAATCGCACTTTTGTGTAATGACATTTGCGCGATAGATCTTTTATGGGCGCTGCCATTTTGTTTACCGTGCAACACAAGTAGGCCACTTGTACTATGAACGGAAGCGCTACCGGGTCTATTATTATGTACGGTCATGAAGAAAGCATGCTTCAACATTAGTTTAAGTGGCGCAAGCTATTCAAAGATGCCGAGAGAGTGTGGAGGGCGAGACTCTGCGTTTTACGGTTGTCTACCTCAAGAGCCCGTGGCAGAGTGTTGGTGGTGTTCACACCGTCGATTATTTGCGTACGATCGCACATTGAATGATGACATCGCTTACCATTATTACTAAAATATCAGTGATGCAGAAAATAAATTCGTCAAACTCTTGCCAAAGGTTTTATCGGACGTGCACGAGCATCTGCTTGTAAAGATCTTCTGGAGCGAGTTAGAGCAGAGGGTGGACTTGTTTCTCTCCCATAAGTATAATCCTCCTTTGAAATGCATCACCATGGGATTCGAAAGTGTAATAAACAAAGCTTGCACGTGTATCCAGAAGGACCGTTGCAGTCCGGCTACCACGAAGCCTTCGAGTCGTGGAAAACACAGTGGTAAAATTGTATGACTGTCGAGGGAAGGACTTTGAAGAGGTTTAAGATTTTGAAGGCATATCTGAAATAAATCAGCTTTTTCGCAACTTTTCCCGATAGTTTCTATAAAAACCATGTAGCAGTTGTTCATCAAATGCCTTTCCTGCTCCCGTAGTGTGTATTTTTGGCTCAATCACTCAGGGTAGCTGATGCTTGATGCCGTCCCAGTTGCTATCCTCGGTCCTCGGAGGTTTGTTCCTTGCGCTCGTTCGGCTCTCTTTCGATGATTTCGTCCATGTTTTCTATGGTTATTACTTATAAATTATGCTCTTCCTTTGCCTTTCTGTTGCGTTAGATCTGCGGAGCCTTGGAGTCTAATGTGTCTTGGAGTATAGCCGAGCGATTCGTTGGAGCTAATGAGTCCCCTCGTCGCGTCAAGGTTGGTTATCTTGAGGGAGTGAATTAGACTAACTACCTTATGGTTCCTATACGTCCGAACGACGGAAGCCCTGGAGTCGAGAAAGGGCGACTGGTTTTCCTTAGTCAATAACAATTCTCCACAGCTACTCAAAGGCTGTGAGTTTTTGTCCAAATAAGCGATCACTGGTCTTCCCTCGGCTTAGCTAATGGGATCGTCGCGATGCTCAACCCCAGGATCATTGCGATCCTGAAGATCACATCTGGCTGATAGTTAGGCAGAAATGGATTTAAATAATGATAGAAAATATTTCCAAGTAAATGTTGGATACTCACTCAGTCAGGAAGGTCTGTGACCCTCACTATCAGTTATCCTCATTTATCGTGGAACAATTTTACTCGATCTGTTATTGAATGAATAAGTTAACATAAACAAATGATACAGGTGGAATTGTTGTACAATCTCTTCCATCTACAGAACGAACGAGCATTAAATCGATTTTTGGAATTTATGAGTGCGCTTTTTATTGCTTGTGTTCCTTCGAAGGAAGAACTGTTGTCATCAAACATCGTTGACCCGAAATCTTCTAGTTCCCATTTGCATAACACCATAAATTTAGCCATTTCACACGTATTGAATATCTGGATATGCATAAATTTAGTGGCGTTCCCAGATCAAACAAACTACTAGAGAATAGTAAAGTTCATGGGACTGTAGAATTCAGGTGAGAAATAGCAGCCGAAATATGTTAGGTGGCGTATCTGAACTCTAGTTTATAAATACATAACCAAAAAACTTTCTTTGGCGCTCTGGTTGGAATTTATTTATAAATATTTCGCTTTTCAACGTTTTTCGCCCGTTAAACGTGAACGATTTCAGGTTACTGAAAATAAGCTGGTTCGGAAGCAGAGTAGAGTGGGGTGAAAGTGTGTTGGCATTTTGGCTCGAGTTAATTAGTCAATTAACATCTTAAGAGATACAATTGCATTAACACAATTGCAAATGGGAAGTGCTTTCGGTACCCGAAGAGATCACCGGAACGGAAGTAATCCAACATAGAACAACTCAACTTCCCAATTGAGTTGTATCCTGCAAATATCAATTGGAATCCATCGTGCACTCGCCACTTCTTTCCGTACATTCTTGCATCAACCTTGTTCTGGTATCTTTTTGTGCAGATACGGGCTCCAGCAGAAGAAGATTCTTTGGATACCAGTTCTGCTGGAATGCCGTGTTGTCCAGGATGAGGGTAGCAATGTGTTGGCGACGCGAGGCGTAGTGCACGCCTAAGTATGCACATATCTATCGGTCATACATAGCGAAATGCTCGCGAAGTTTGCTGCCGGTTAGTCGGTGGAATGCGAGTCCATTGATCGCGCAAGGTGATCTCACATGCTTGACTCAGTGATCTTACCTGGGTAGGGTAAGTGGTCCAGTCTTCAGGTGAGAGGCGCTTGGCATCTGTGTGATTGATCTGCATGCGTTGCTCTTGCTTCTTAAGTAGTTATCAGTGCTTCGGTTTCTTTTCTGGTCACCATTGGATCGCGTTGGTGGTTTTACCTTATTGGATTGCCGTTGCTGCGGGAGCTGCTTTTTGAATCTTATGTTGGAATTCGCATATGAAAACAAACTTCTCAAACGAAGGCGACAGTTTCAACTTGAGCTGACTGATTTGGGATTTGATCACGGCAATCTACTACGTATAGTGAATTTGTAATCTAACGGATCTGCTAGAGAGTCGAAAAAGCTCGCCTAAGACTTGACTATCGAATCAAAGTGATCGCCTATTAATGTATCTGGTTGTCTACTACTGTTGGCTTGTTTGGTCATATGTGTGGAATATGTGTGTAAGATGTGATCCATAAATATTTACATCTTGGCGGGACCCGGGGAAGTTCTGCTGAAGAATGATCACATGCGTTTGGGTATGGGTCAGTTGACTGATTGGATTGATCGGGGCGACATACCGAAAAGCTTCATAAGAAGTCGTGATTGAAATTGAGTCTCCGGGACTCGCGGTTCTTTTCTTTCGTAACAGTAGCGAAATTGAATAAGGAGTTCGCCTAGAAGACTCGCTAGCTGCAGCAGAATGTGCTAGTCATAAGAGATTCTTGCTAAGTCGGTAGCTTTTAAGCAGCCGAAAGATTTAATGTTCATAGCTAGCATTTAAATGTTTAAGCACAAAAAATACCGGTAAAAATTAGCGTAATATAGCCAAGTGTTAACGTTTGTTAGTCATAATTGTTATTTGTTGTGTTTTATTTATTGCCTAATGATATCATAAATGCTTCGCGCGACAATGTTCTCTAATGTCGAATAAAGTGCTTTTGTATAATAATCAAGTGAATCATCTCGTCAATCTTTAGTTGGTGCATTTTTAGTACTTAGAGGCCATTTGTTTGTAGCTATAATATCAATCTACCTTATGAAAATGTAAATCTAAAGTTTCCATCGAAAGGTGCTGTTGTCGTTGATAGCAAATTTCTAAAAAGTATCCGCGTCAAGTGAGTTATGCAATTGAAAGAAAGCCGAACGAAAGTTGAATTTTAAATTTTCTTTGAATTTTTGTTTATAGTCGTTTAGTTCGCACAAGTTCAACATAATGGCATCTTATAACGAACTGGCAAAGGATTACGACGCTGCCTTTCACGATCGCCATCACTGGACTATATCAGGTTTGTACACTTTTTTCATGAATTTTCACATGTTTGGAAATTATAATTCTCGCAGAGTTCATTTAATTATTAAATTATCGATTGTTATTATGAATAAGTTATGTTAATTCTTAATTATTGAAGAATAACTTGAATTAATTTTTGAAATCTTGCAATATTTTAATTAATAACTGTATAAAAACTAAATTTTCTTTGTATTTATAAGAATCTCTTCTAAGAAATTCATATTGCAGGAGTGCGAATGTTCCACTTTTTTAGGCTGTTACTTTTATACTTGAATATCGTGTTAGCTGTATGATTAATAAATATGGAAATTTAGAAATTATAAAGGCTGTCCATAAAGTACCGGTTAAAACACTCTACAGAAAACAATCTTTATTTAATATTTCAAATTTACATGCTCTTCTTCGAAGTAACCGCCCTCAGTTCTGATACACTTTTCCCATCGTCCTTGCTACTTTTTAAACAGACATTTTATTCCACGAGCTCCTTGCAGCACGGCTCTACAACTTTGTTAACCTCTCGATAGCTCTTTAACTTCCGTCCGAGGGAAAAATCATCTAAAGAAACAAAGGAACCAAAGCTGGACTATCTAGTATCTAGATAGATATAATTATGGATGGAGTACAATTTCTGTGCCTCCTGCATCCAAATAAACTAATGAAGTTCGAGCGGCGTTCGGACTCGCGTTGTCATTATTCAGCAAAATTACTTTAATGTCCTTTTCCGGTAGATTTTTCGTAAAATGATGCAAGATCTACATCAATACCGATTTGCAATAATCTGCCGTAACCCTACAGCCTTCAGAGGCAGCAGTTTGTACGAAAAACCCTCGGTATCTAAGAAGATTATCATCATAACCATAAAGGGGGTGGAGAATGTCTTATTTTCCATTCAAGTCATCGCTGTTTCAGTTTTGGACTAACCCGATACATCCAGGACTCAGTAACAAATATGATTCACCATATTTCTTCGTTTCTTTCGTTTGCTTTCCCATCAGATGGCAATAAAAGTTCGTGACATGCGGAAGCACGATGTTCTACTTGCTATTTTCATCAGCTGAACATGCGTCGTATGACCAACCAGCACTAACTCTTTGAAAAAATTCCCGTTTTAACGGTATCCAGCCAAGATAAGAGGAATTTTATTTGTATTAGTAAATATTCTCTCATTTTTGCGTAAAACAAGAATATCTTTTTCAAAGCTTTTATGCAATTACGCAGTGCATAGGGCTTTTTTTGGTTTCTCTTTTCCTTTCTTAGAGAAGCCACCCCAAGGTGTTATCATTGTATGTTTTTGACAGCTGCCAGGTCTCGAATGGTACTTTATGGATCCTCTGTTATGTATATTAAAAAATAAATAAAATTTATAATTATAAATGAATAAATAATAATGGGGGGTGGGGGTGCAACCGATCGGTCGTACCTGCAGCGAAAGAAAGGAACAAGTTTGAAGAGACAAGATTATTTGAAAATACAAAGGCCGCATAATGGCGGCCGAAGAAAGTTACTTTAAACCGACTAGCTCACCGCGTGGGCCTAGGGGTTAGGACATTATTCAAGCCCTGATCCTTCCATGTCACATACACACACACACACACAGAGGAAAAAGCTTACTCCTTCATGTTAGTTTAAAACTAAATGGATCAATATTGAAAGATGTTGATTGAGAATTGTGCACCTGTGAATTATGCTGCGCTGATTCCAACAACCTGTCAATTGTGTTGCGCTGACTCTGGATACCTATGAATTGTGCTGTGCTGATTCTGGACACTGAATTGTGCTGATCTGATTCTTATCGTGCTTCCTGTAGCACGAACCTCCACTTGAGCTGGTTTCGGGACTTCAGTTGTTCTGCTGGGCTGCCTCTAATCGTGCTTCCTGTAGCACGAATCTGCACCTTAACTGGCTTCCTCGGATTGTGCTTCCTGTAGCACAATCTGCACCGTAATTGGTTTCAGGATTCACCTGTTCTGCAGCGCTTCCTTGGATATTGCTTCCTTTAGCACCACTCTGTACCTCAGCTGGTTTCACAATTCCCCGGTTCCGCTGAGCTACCTTTGATCGAGCTCCCTCTATTGTTAGTCCTATTGGTTGATTCTTCAATTGGCCGGTACTTGTAATTAAACTCCGATTTATATTTGAATTGTTACTTTATTAATACTTCCTCTATTGATAGTGTGTCCTCTATTGGTTGTATGTCTCTATACTTTACTCGATATTGAATTGATTCTGCTATTCGTTATCTGTCTCGATACTATGATTGATTTCTGTATTGGTTATTCGTCTCGATATTTTAATTGTCTTCTTCGATACTTCTATTACTTGAATTGATTATCGAATTGGTTTTTTATCTCGATACTTTATTACTTGAATTGATACTTGAATTGGTTATCGAATTGGTTATTTGTACCTTACAATTTCTATACTGTTTATACTGATACGTACACAACAACCTAGTGAATCAAATCCATAGAAAATTTATCGCTAATTTCATCCAAGAATTTTTTTTTGAGACTTTTTTTTTCTTTGACATTTAATTCTACTGAGATTTTTTTATTTATTTTTTTTTGTTTGTTATCAGTATTATTTAACTTAGTAACTACCTTAAACCTAACTATAAATATTTTTATTTTAATTTTATTCTTACTTATGTATATATATTTTTATGCTTGTCGAATGTCGCCTACACCTCGGAATACGTTACATTTAACATTTTAACAACATTTAACATTTACTTCTATTTCATCTCGTATTATTTGCTTTTCACTTAAACATATGGGTACATACAAAAAACTTAACCAATTAATTATTATTTTAGTTATTTATTCATTTATATACATATATATATTTTGTTGTTGGTTGAATGTCGTCTACACCTCGGAATACGTAACACCTCTCGTAAAATTTCGCTGCGAGATATTGAGGTTCGCGTGAGTTTCCCGAAACATTTCACGGTATAGCTTTGATCCAAACCTCATATTGGATATGTCACGCGAATATATCATATTGGTTAACTAAAAGTTAAGTTAAGTTAAGTTAACTCATTAGACCGGTAAATATGGAAATAACATTGTTGTTGGCTAAACAAATAAGTGACAGGATTGTATTTAGTGTTGCTACTCTTCGCAAATGATTTTCCCTTAGTATCTCTTTTATTATTACTTGGCTCTCTTATCCATCTAGTTCTCTTATATGTACATGATTAAATTGCAAAAAGTCAAGTCCTTCGCAATTCCAATATTATCAAAGATTATCGAGCATTTACATTATTGTTTATTTGAAATATTTAGACTATGCTGATTATTATTGAATGTTGCGCTCATGTTGCGAAATACATATGTAGCAACTAAGCGAGCTTTGCTAGATAGAGAGCTTGAAAATTAAATGGCGTTAGGAAGTGGACGGATCGCGATGGTTAGCTTTCTGAGCTTGACTGTAATGGTATACGTGAGTGTCATATGAATACAAAATTTCAGAGAATCTTTATCTTATGTCTCCACAATTTCGTGTTCATGCGCTTTATGAATACAGTCAATACTAGGTAAGCTGAAGTTGAAGGGAGATCGGGTTTAATTCGCATTGTCAAGTTATCGAGATATTGAGCTATTGAATAAGTTTACATGAAATCAATTTCGTGTTATAAATATAAATTATGTAGATATTCAACTTGAATTTTACACCCATCCTTTTCTAGGACTGCATCTGTTATCTCTGCATCATTGGGCTGCTCTGATTTTGGACTTTTTTATAGCTTTTTTATAATTTTATAACGAGCGAATGATTTCATGACGAGCATAAAGTTTCCCATTAGTCGACTTCAGTGTGGCACTACAGCCTTTCTCAGACCTTAAAAATATATAAAATTTTTAATTGTTGCACGCTTCAACCATTCAATATAATGTTACGCCCGGTTGCTGCCGCTTTTATTTTGTTTTTAATTTGTAGCCCTTCCTGCCTTACTTCTTGGTCGATGGGTAAAAGAATCTTTTTTGGTATATTTAGGGACCCTGCTAGGATTTTATCATTTGCGTGTGTTGCAACGTTGTTCGATTTAAGTAACATTGTACCTCTGGTATTGATCAAATATTCTAGAACAAATTTAAAAACTGAGCTTGTCCCTACCCGTGGACCAATGTAACCTTACTGTCAAAGGCATTTGTCAGTCGAGAATTTGTCAAGGTTGTAATGTTTCCGATCTTAAGATTGGCACTTGTTTATACCAATTATACCTATAAGTTGGGTAACATTTGTAGAATATATCATAACCATGTCGTACTCCTTATTAGCAAAGAAAATTTTCCTGAAGCTCGTATCAGGCAGCAATTTGAAGTTGACCTAGAAATTTACTAGAAAAAAACAAATATAATGGGTCATACAAGATAAGTGAGGTTCGCTCAAGAAAGTCTACAATGGTCAAAACAAGTGGACAGCGAGACATGAAAACGAAACTGTTGAGATAAGACAAAAAACAAGGTTTTGTGTTTGATCCTCGTGATTCTGAACTCAAGCTGCAGACACATAGGATCTTACACATATACGAGTATGTTATATGACCTGTATTATCCTGTGGTTGCGAAGTATAACACAGGCGAAGCATAATATATAATACCTTGCGCGAGCATCCGAAGAAGTGCCATTGATGTCTTAAATTTCTTGGGATTTGTTCCACCAATATTATCCTTTATAATTTTCCCCTTGCTTTTTTCGCAGTTCTCGCGGCGGCTGGCATTCCATGTCGAACAAATCGTCTGTATCTAACCGAGTTAGACATCCGAGAACTTTTTCATAAAAAAGATGATTTCGTATCTGGGTTCATTGCACGTCTAGCATAATGATGTTCTGCGGCATGTTCTTGCAGCCTGTTCCTATATAGATTGACTACCATCTAAGTTGAGCTTTATTCATGCCATGGGTATAAAATCATGACATCTGATAAGAATTATTTTACGAAAAGGATACAATTATTATTAGGTTGATAGAACGTAGTTTATTTCGTCGTTCACTCATGTGTTTGCCAATGTTATGCGTTCCAGAAGCTTGATGTAGTATTTCAGAAAAGAATACAAGCTTTCAGAAATTTAGACCCATTTCCAGGCTTCGATTTTGTGAGACTTGAAGTTGGGCTTTTAAGTACTTCGCACATAAACTTCAGAGAGGATGTCTCTACAGATATAATGGGCAGTATCACCATTTGGATGACGAGCATCTTCTTTCTTCAGTCATCGAATGCTTCGCGATTCAAGAAAGGATACAACGTCAATATTCTCTTAGTTTCCTTAGTCAACATCGACTCAATGTGATCTCTGAATGTGAATTTTTTATCAAGAGAGAAGCCAAGAAACCTAAGATCTAAGAATTTGATGTCATAGAAAATTTATACACAACTAGCCAGTAGATACGGTTTCCTTTCCTTTGTAAAGAACATGGACTTGATTTTAGCAAAAATTAATTTTAACTTTCCACCGATGTAAATATTGGGATATTTCTTCCTTTAGAGTCTCTAAATAATTAATTTATTCGTTCTGGTCTACTGAGACATTGTTAAAGCAAGTGTCGTCCGTTACAGTGGCTAGTTTGCTTATATTAGACAATGACATATCTGACGTTAGAAATTGAACAACAATGGGCTTGAGCATGTGCCTTGGGGAACTCCAGTGGGTATACTTCGAAAGTGAGCTAAAGTGTCTAAAATTTTGATAGTATATCTTCAGTCTTATAAGAAGGATCTGCCGATGTGAGTTAAATCTGGAGGGAGTTCGAATTTAATTAATTTGTAGTTAAGGGCATCATGCCGTCCTCCATTGAATGCTTTTTTCAATGAAATTATTTCTGATGACAGCTTCTGATGACAGCTTTTGAAAAAATGATAAAAATCAACATCTTTGACACCTTTTAGGAAGTTTTTATCTAGTCTTGTAAGCAATCAAAATAAACTAGTGATATTTATATAACAATATTCATTGTATAACATTCATAACATAACAATATATGTGATATATAATATAAAAGCAACGAAAAACCATAACATGAACTACCAGTAAGGAAAAATAATAATTCTGACAAAAGACTTATCTCATATAAATTATCGGCAGTCATTGCACAAAGGGCAGTCTTGCAGTCTGCTGTCAGTCTAGTAACATCAGAACCCTCGCCAGAGTAGACAAAACCTTTTACCATTTTATAAAGAAAAATGTCTGCGGAGCAGAAAAATGTCTGGAGGTGTTGTGCATGTATTCTATTCAATACATGCACAGAAAAGAAACAATATTGTATGGGGTAAATCTAACGCCACGTTGTATGGATAAAGAGTTTTGCGAGTAGTTTTCTTTGCGTGGATCCTTGCTGTCATCATCATACATCTTCGTCGTATCAGTTCTAACTTAGATATCATTAACTGTTCAATATCCTCCTCATCATTCCACTGATCTGAGACAGCAGCCAACAAATTTTTCACCTCTTCTTCAAATGATGGGTCGTTCACTGTTAATTGCTTTATTTCACTCGCTCAAGTGAACTTTAGGATTGCCGATCTGGCTGCACTATTTTTTGCCATTTTTGACAAAATAATCTGAAACAAGTATGAACACATAACACATAACGTCCCCAACAATGGAAGTGAACCCTGCGGCTGCTGATGCTTTTACTACTAAAACTGAAGCTTTTGTGTCGCGCGGCCTTGGCAAATGGAGAGAAGTATCCAAAAGAGAGAGGGCCAACAAAGTGGCTACACAAAATATCCCTGTTTCCTATGCTTATGGGACAGCCGAGCTAAGGCTGAGCACTGGACAAAAAGAGACTGGCCTTGCAGGGAGGCTTTGATTCCCGGTAAGCAAAATGTAATTAATGCTCCACTAGTATCCAGAGACCGAATTATATTTCCGCCTTTGCATATAAAACTGGGGTTGATAAAACAGTTCGTAAAAGCTCTTAAAAAAGATGGCGAATGTTTCAAATACATTGAAAAAGTGTTTCCAAAATTGAGTGGTGAGAAAATCAAAGGTGGTATTTTCGATGGCCCACAAATCAGGAAGTTGATAGATGATAAAAATTTCATCAACCATATGACAGCTGTCGAGAAATGTGCATGGGAAGAGTTTGTTTGGGTAGTGAGAAATTTTTTGGGCAATAGGAAGTCTGACGGCTACATTCAGCACGTTGAACAGTTGCTGACACACTTCCAGCAGCTTGGATGCAACATGAGTATTAAGCTTCACTACCTTCACAGCCATCTAGACTATTTTCGTGAAAATCTTAGCGACCTGAGCGAGGAACAAGGAGAGCGCTTTCACCAGGATATTCGCACTATGGAGGAGAGGTATCAGTGGTACTGGAATGAACATATGATGGCTGATTATTTTTGGAGCATTCAAAATAGTACTCATAATATATCTCACTCTAGAAAATCCAAAAAAAGGAAATTTTATTCAGAATAAATATTTTTAATAAATTTTTTAAACTTAAACTATGCATTTTCAAAGAAAAACCCTGTCACTTCGTAACTACAAAACTAGAGCTGCTACATAAAAAAGGCCTATATTTTTGAAATCAGCGTGGAAAAATTATACACGAAATTTTCATTCAAAATTCATTTTGAATTTCAAATTTCATTTGGGCGCCATAGTGCAGCTGACAAACATGAAGCACCTCGTTGCGAGGAATTTTCGTTTTTCCGAATATTTCTCGTCTCGCATCAACGCATCGCAATCATTGTACGATGCCGTATACAAACGCATGTAACGAAAACTGCTTGATATTTGCTGCGAGACTCTTGTCGCGCTCTCGCATCGTCGTCTTGCAGTATTGTATTTCGGCTTTAACACGATACAGATGCCGTGTGGTTGAGTGCCTGTGTCTGAAACCGAATTGATAGCTAGGAAACCGGTTCAGCCAGTCAAAGGTAAAAGGTTTATTGGTAAATAGTTATTGCGAAGGTAACGGTCATTAGAAAATACAGTAAAAAATAAAATTATTCTCAAAATCAAAAAAATTTAGTAAAGATAAACTACTAAATTTATTTAAGCAAAAAGATTCGAGAGGCGGCTGAAAAGTTCGCGTCCTAGTGTACTTAACGATGAGTAATTAAGTTGTTACCCATGTCAATAGTTGCGACAATCAGTAGTATTATAAAAGCAATCACTAATAAAGTTTGAACTTAAGTTCAATTATTTATCGAACAACTAACATCACCATGCCAGCCGAATCTGAAAATTCTCGGAATTTTGAACACCGCGCCGTAATAAAATTCCTCGCAAATAAGGGAAATATACCGAAAGACATTTTTGTGGCGATGTCATCGGTTCTTCACGATTCTTCGCCTTCATTGACGATGGCGAAAAAATGGGCCCGCCTATTTCAACAAGGACGAGAGAGCTGCGAAGGCGAAGAAAACGTCCGAAAAGTCGAAAATATCGTTCTGGCCGACCGAAGAATCAAATTGTGCAGGTTGATGAAAAACTGCAGATAAGCAAGGAACGAGTTGGAGAAATTTTACATGAACATTTGAATATGAGAGAAATTAGCGCGCGCTGGGTACCGAAAATGTTCACACCACTCCACAAGCAACATCGACTCGCAAGTTCCAAAGATTTTTTGGAGCTAGTCGGCGATAACAAAGAAAACATTTTGCAACGGATAGTCAACGTATAGGGTGGGCCATATAACGTTTGCATTTTGAATCGGCTATAAAAACTTTTTTATTCATTGGAAAGCTTGAACTTTGTTATTTATGAATGAAAAATGATATCGTTCATATGACTGCCACGACTGGCTTTACAGTACGCCATTCGGTCAACCCAATTTTCAAGCACTTTTTCGATTGTTTCGGCTCGAATTTCATTAATGGCAACTTCGATTTCGTGTTTCAAGGAATTAATCGTCTCTGGATGAATAGCGTAACACTTGTCCTTGACAGCTCCCCACAAAAAATAGTCCAACGGGGTTAAATCCCAGCTCCGAGGCGGCCAATTGACTTCAGAATTTCGGCTGATTGTTCGATTTTCGAAAACGGTGCCCAAAAGTTCGATGTTGGCTGTGTGGCATGTTGCGCCATCCTGTTGAAACCAAATGCCGTCCATGTCATACTCTTCAACTTTTGGAAACAAAAATTCGTTGAGCATTGCACGGTTACGCTCGCCATTGACCGTAACGGCGGCTCCTTGCTCATTTTCGATGAAAAATGGCCCAATGATGCCGCCGGACCAAAACCCACACCAAACCGTAACTCTTTGTGGGTGCATTGGCTTCTCAATGGTGACGTTTGGATTTTCCGACCCCCAGATGCGACAATTTTGCTTATTGACATAGTCTCCGAGGTGAAAATGGGCTTCATCTGAAAAGACGATTTTTCGGTGAAAATGCTCATCTTCGGCCAAACGATCTTCTGCCCATTGAGCGAACCGAAAACGCAACGGATTATGCTTAATCCGTTAATTATTAATATTATGTCATTATGCTTAAGTTCTTGGACTAATTGAACTTTGTAAGCCTTCATATCGAGGTCTTTATGCAAAATTCTCCTCAGGGAGGTGCGTGAAATGTTCAATTCGTGAGAACGATGACGAGTTGAAGTTTTCGGCCGTGCGCACTGCACGAGAACAAGAACGGGTTGTTTTGTCCACCAACGATCCAGTTTCTCGAACACGATTCACAAATTGATCCACAAACTGCCTTGAAGGCCACTCATTTTTATGGAATTTTCTTTTTCAAATTTCTTACAGTTTGCACTGAAGACTCACCAATTTGGAAGTAAGTTTTCAATATTTCCCAATCTTTTTCAAGCGTATAGCGTCCCATTTCGTAAATGTCAAACCTTTAACTAAATTATGAACACAAATTGAATGACATTTGAGCTGTCATTCTCTAAATAAACAGTAGTTCAAAATGCAAACGTTAGATGGCCCACCCTGTAGATGAAACATGGATTCGCAAATATGATCCAGAGATCAAAATAGAGTTCACGCAATGAGAAAAAAGGAGAAAGGCCGCCGAAGGAATTCAAGGTGGAAAAGTCGGCATCCAAGCTAATGGCGACTGTTTTCTGGGATAGCGAGGGAATTTTGCTTATCGACTACCTACCCAGGTGAACTAAGATGAATGGCCAATATTACGCCAATTTATTGACTCAGGTTCGCCAGGCTATAGTACAGAAACAACGGGGGAACTGACGCGCGAGTTGCTCTTTCTGCAAGACAAGTTGCCCGTTCACACCACACATGTTGCGAGGCAAGACCTGAAAGACACGGAATTCTCAGAGATTGACCTCGCACCTAGCGATTTTTTCCTGTTTTCAAATTTGGAAAAGGACTAACGGGGCCGGACATTTGCAAATGACAACGAAGTGAAAGATGCGGTTGATCGTCATTTTGAAGAAAAAGATACAGAATATTTTTTGGGTGGGTTAAAGGCATTTTATGCGAGATGTGAGAAATGTATTTCACTTGAGGGAGATTATATTGAAAAATTAAATAGAAAAATAGAAACTTTCATTAAGTATATTAGGCCGCGGACTTATCAGCCGTCCCACGTTACTGTCTCTCTACTTATTGTCTTATTTTTACAAATCGGATCAAATTGTTAAGAGAGGGTAGTAGAGAATAACCATAAATAGTAAAATGGCTGTTTATTTTTTTGTGAAATCAAATGTACAACGAACTTTAATTTACTTCGACTCACAGCTGATAACAATTTATGTTAAGCTAAATAAATCGTTTAATCAAGTATTGAAAATGATTATCATGATTATACATTCAAAACATTTACATTCGACTTACCTGATAAAATATGAAATTAGATAATTTCGTAGATAGCGTGAAGACGTTTGACAAAATCTACGTAATTGCAAAAAAAATCATTGTACACTATTTAGCGGTAACATACATTGCAATTTTCCCAAATATTGTTGCAATATGAATGTTTAAACCGGTTGATAAAGTTGTCTCGGTTTTGGGAGAAACGCTGGAAATTTCGCCTCTTTGGTATATCTTTGTTTGCTGATATTGTTTTTGTATTTCATCAGTAAAAGTTTATACTATCGAATTTATGCCAATAACTATTGTGGTAGCTTTAGTGTATTTGACTGTTTTACTCTGGTTCCGCTATTTAACTTGTATTTTGCATAGGCCTAATCATATTTCAAGCTGAAAATGGTCCTTTTGGTTGGCGCGCGTCGAACATTAAGCATCGATTCTATTCCATACCCATCCTATCCTATCCTAGTTTTCTGTCTATCCTTGTCGTAAAATTTTGAATTATCCTTGTGCAGTTTTTTTTTAAAGTTTAATTTATACACTGGAAAAGTTTAGTAGTGATCGGTGCCGAATTTTGAATGCTTTCGGGAGTGATGGCGGTGATTGATTGCCTCCTTGAATAGATAATTTCAAATTTTACTGTCATGGTGGAAATGTCTCTTGCATGTGATTTTAATACCGAAATAGAAAAGTAACAATCAATTAAAACGTGTAGTAAATTGATATAGTTTGACCGTGTGACCTGTGTTTGTATCGTGAAAATTGAAGGGATTGTTTCGAAGAATGGCTTCCAACGACGAACTATCTGTTGATTATGATATAGCATTTCATGGCCGAAAGGAGTGGAAAATTTCAGGTGAGTCACTTGCTGTGTTTTGAAAATTTGGTAATGTCCATACCAATACCTACGCACAGAATAAACATGTCTTATTTACACTTCTAAATTAATCCGCACTTTCAATATAATGTTACAAGTCCTTTTTTTGCAATTATTTCATGATAACAATTGTTTGCTATTGTCCAAAATACACCCCATTATTCCGGATTCATCCAGTGATCGCGTCCTTCATAGACCGCGTCCTCTATTGACCGCGTCCTCCACTCTGGTTTTGTTAATATTTTTTAAACAATTTTCTTATCATCATCATTCGTGTCATATGAGCATTTCCGTGGCTTGCCTCGGAGATGCAGTAAACTTGTCCTTCAACTTGTACATTGCTAACTTGCCCTTTCAGTGAAGAAGTAAACCCTCCATATCCCTGTAGTCGTTCGCCCAACCGTAACTTCGGGAGCTTAATGAAGAAGGTCCTCGTTATACATTCAGCAGGCTATGTGACTCTGGGTTCACTATAATTTATCCTTGCAGAGGGTCAAATGATTTCCATTTTATTTTCCTCTCCAAAGTTCCAATCTACTTCTCTTTCATCTTCGCCTAAGTTCATACCTTACCATCCCCATGTATAATAATGCTCATTTGGATCGCATATGTTTTCAATTTGATTTTTTGGTGTTTCTTTTTGTATTTTTTCGGAGAACCAATGTCAAAATAATCATTCTTCTTTGTTGAAGATATCTATGCGCGCCATAATTTCGGCTCTCTAATCACAAACATGAAGGGATATTAGAATATCCTTTTATAATTCTTATGACCATGTCAAAACAAGACTTTTCTCATGTGGATCAGACACAGCCTAATTAAAATCTAACATTTTATAATATATCCTTCTTACAATCATATGCACAACAATTGCAGGAAATATCGTTAGTTCTTTTAACACATCTTATTGTTGTGTTAAAATTTTTAGTTTTACGCATGTTTGAATATTCGAAGATTTTCACAACTAAACACATGATAAAGGTCACCACATGAAATATTGGAAAACGGCTATATCATGGTTTTATTCTATTTGTCCTTTTCCAAATCTTATCTCATGAATACCATATGTACTAAGGATAGTGAATGTCAGGTAACTCATGCGTGTGAAATTTAATGGTAAATAGAAGTATGACATGAGTATCAAGATCGGGATATATACCAATGCCATAGGATCCACAGGATAGGGGTGATTTCAGTGGGTCTACATTCGCCGCTTATCATTAGCTGGAGAAAATTGGAGACAACCAGGACGTTAGAGGAAGTGTTAAATAAAAAAAAAAATTCAAAAATATGACCTCAATATTGGATTCCTTTTAGTTTATTGATATAAAGTTTGGTCAAAGAGATCATTCTTTACATTAAATTAAATTACCCAAAAGAATAATATTCCAAAAGTTTACTTATTACGGTTTTGTCCCGTGCCTGGCCTATTCCTAACCATTCGCACGAAACCGTGCAAAGCTAGCTCGGCTATAACTATTAGGTTGCTGCAGATAAAATAGCCGATTTAGTAATAAATTTTTAAACAGCTGTAACTTTTTATAAAGACAACTTATTCAATCAAAATAGGTACCAATATATGCAACACACTTTTACCAACGAGATACAAGTACATTTATTCCAGTTTTGTAGAAGTCCGGGGTTTTTGGTTCCAAGAAACTCCTCGATGGCATTTTTGACAGCAGCTGCATTATTAAATCTTTTTCCTGTCAAAAAGTAATCCAAATATTTAAAGAAATGGTGATCTATTGGTAAGTGGACTGGTGAATATGGAGGGTGAGGAAGAGTCTCAAAGCACAATTCCTTTAATTGTTGGACCGTTGTTCTCGATACATGAGCTCGTGCGTTATCATGAAGCAGTATCGCTCTATCCCTGTTGACAAGCCTTGGCCGTTAGACTATTAATTTTTGATACATTTCATCCAGTTGAGCACAGTATTTCTCAGCATTGATGGTTTCGCCAGATTGCAGGAATGAATAGTGGATAACTCCAGCTACAGACCATATAACAGTTACCATTATTTTCTTTGGATGAAGGCTTGGTTTCTGCATGTGTCTTTGCGCTTCATGAGCATCTAGCCATTGGAACGACCGGAGACGATTATCGTATAAAATTCACTTTTCATCGCAGGTCACAATTCGGTGCAAGAAAGGTTCCTTTTTGTTGCTGGAGAGAAGAGAACTTGAAATCTCCATTCGACACGTCATGTTTTGCTCGGTAAGTTCAAGTGGAACCCATTTGTCAAGGTGTTTCACTTTTCCAAGTAGTTGCAAGTGGCGGCAAACTGTCGAATTGTGAACGCCTAGTTCCTTGGCAAGTTCCCTTATGGTTTGGCGGGGGTTAGACTCCACTAGTGAACGCAGCTCATCGTTATCGATCGATTTTCCAGTGTGTCGATGTGGCTCACTTCCAAGGTCCATATCACCGGATCGAAACTTTGCGAACCACCGGCGAGTGGTTCGTTCGCTAACTGGATCAGGCCCAAATGCGCTGTTGATATTCCTCGTTGCTTCCGTTGCGCTGTGCTCTAATTTAAATCCATATAGTAAAAGTAGCTGTTTTTGATTCACTTCCATGCTCACTTTCTCTTTTTGTTTTAACGATCACTATGAAGTACAAAACAGAAATGACTCCATAAACCAAGGTAGCAGTATTCATACTTCAATATGTCATATCATTTGCGACACCTTTGCCAACATAATACACTAAAATTGCAGCCAACTTTATGTCATTGCTAAATCGGCCATTTCATCTGCAACAACCTAATGGAAGTTTAAAATTATCTTCCGGCTAAAAGTGAGTTAAGGCAACGGGATACATTTGACAATTAATTGACATGATTGAAAACAAGCGAAATAATTGACAATGAAGAAGGCTGCAACTTACTCCCGGAATATGTTTACGTCAGAAACTAACAAAAAATGTGTGATTTGAGCTTAGAGGTAAAAAAAAACAACGATTAAGAAAAGATGCGGTTTTATAAAAATGTGGGAATATCAGCATTCCGTGTTCCATCATTTTGAACGTCAGGAGGATGGTTATGCGACGCTCCGATATGAATACCCGATGTACCGAATAAATCGAGCTTTTGTCTTTGACATTTTGATCAAACTCCTGATCTAACGGATCTACCAAAATGACATGAATTATTAATATTTGTTATTGCTTCCATCTTCATAAAATATTTTTGTGCTAGAAATAAAGAAACCTTCCTTTTAATTTTATGTTTTTTTTTTTTTATTTACCTTGCGGAATCGATTTTCGACCGTGATCGTTCGGTCTTCATCAGCGATGAATCGCTGAATAGCACATGAATTATTAATTTTGTTGGCAAACTACCTCTCATTTGTCATAAAACATGATTACCCTTCCAAAGCTTCTGTTCAAGTTCAATAATTTATTGGGTGAATTGTTTTGTTATATACAATTATCAACAATTATTCTTAACCTAATACTTAACCTACGGATTTTGCCTAATGGCTGTACCCAGAGTTCAATGCTAGCTAGAATTTATTCATTCCTTAAATTAGTGGATATATTAAAATTCTTCTTAATTACTAAACTTACACACTAAGTGTGGCCTTTAATATTCCATCTTTTTGCTTCCATTAACATAATATTATTTTATTATAATTTCTTATACTCTAAAACAATTTTTAACTACAATGTTCCTTATGTACTACTTGTTGCTAACTGTTGGCTGCCTCCATCGCTCGATTGTCTGCCGCATTGCTGATCGTGGTGGTCTCATGCTCCGCTATACGTTTCGCTGCTCGCTCGATCAACATCTTGGCGTAGAGGTTGATTGGCTCCAAGGCTGCATCCCCGTACAGTTGTTGGTTGGGGTAGGGCAGTCCGTCCTCCCGTTTATAAAGACTTGTGCAAGCCTGAAGGATTCTGCGCTCCGGTAATCCTATCTTGCTCCATTTGTACGTCGCTGTAGCCTGCCAGATCAGCACCGCATACATTAGTATACTTCACCCGCTTGTTGGCTGATGACTGGTATGCGTATCTAGTTTTCTTCAATACCGCGTCCACGTGGGCAATAAAGTTGTGGTTCCTATCAAAAATTACCCCTAGATACTTAGTTTGCTTCGAGCAGTGCACCACCTGCTCGTTCAGCTTTATTCTGGTGTCACAGATACTCCTCGTGTGACGTCAAAATTTTTGATGTGCATACTTGAAAACAATCAGCTCGCTTTTCTTAGCGTTAACCCTCATCCCCCACTTTTCATAGTATGAAGTTAATGAGTCCAGGTACCTTTGGAGTCTCAGCCTTGCGAAGCGAAGCTTGTACTCAGAAGACCACACTAGGAAGTCGTCAGCGAAAAGATTCACCTCGATTACAGGTTGAAATTCATCCCTGATCCCTGGGATGCCGGACGTAAATATATTGAAGAGAACCGGGCCAATAATGGACCCCTGTGGGACCCCCGAATTAATGATAAAGGGCTCAGAGCTAGCTCCACCAGATACCGTAAAGGCAGTTCGTCCCCTCATGAAGTTGCCCACAATTTTTGTAACATTAACCGGAAAACCCAGTTGGATAAGTTTGAAGATAAGTCCGACGATCCAAACCCAATCAAAGGCTTTTTCTACGTCGATGAGACACGCTGCAACAACATTTTTTCCCTGCCAGTTCCGTTTTATACTGGCTTGGAAAAGAACCAATGCGTCTATCGTTGAGTGACCTCTTTTGAAGCCAAATTGTCTTTCCAGCACAGTTCCTGTCCCTTTAGAGAACTGTGTGATGCTTTGGAGGATTACTCTCTCAAGTAACTTTCTCACATTAGACAAGAGAGATATTGGGCGAGGGTTGACTACGTCTACGCTATTGGATTGCTTCGGGGTAGCAAATATTTTTGCGCATTTCCATTGCTTTGGGAAGTAGCAAATGTTAATGCAGTTATTTAAAAGGATTGCGAGGAGAACAAAATACGTGTGGGGAAGTTTTTTTAAGAAAAAATTTGAAATTCCATCAGTCCCAGCCGATTTTTTAGAATTTTTCTCAAGTACAAGCATACTGACACTTTCAGGGCTCACAAACAGGGCACTGCCAATAGGTGCGTCGGAGGGATTCGAATCTGAAAATCTAGTCAAGCACAGGTTCTTGTGGTCTTTGTCGAACGTTGATATTGTTCTCTTTACTAGAGAATTAAAAGCAGAATCCTCACTTGCTTTCTCCCCTTGAAGAACTGTCGTAAAGTGATTTGCGATGGAGTCAGCAATGGCCTTTTCATCCATGAGCATGGATCCGTTATAAGTGGGGACTCCTGGCAGGTGCTTCCGGCCAGTTATTTTATTAATTTGGGGGAACATACAAGCACCTCACGACAACAGATTTTGAAGGCGAAGTCCAAGTACGCCGCCTTTTTCTTACTCAGATTAGTGAGATTTTTGTATTGTGGAACGAATGAATCCACTTTGCGGATGAGAGTAAACAAGTGAAATCCCGAAGAATTGCTTGCAGTCATTGGACATGACTGTATTTCTGCTTTTTGCTGCTGTGAATCAGTATTTACTTTGGTTTGCCGTACAGGCTGAGCTGCAGCTGGCTTGGCTGTACCCCTTGCTATAGTAGCGAATGAGACACCATTTTGAATGGTGTTTTTTAGGAAGAAGTGACGAAGTCCCTCCTTTCTTCCTTCTTCTTTTGGAGATTCCGTCTCCTCTCTTCAGCTTCCCTGGCCTTGGGACATCCCCTGAAACTCGTGGGGTGACCCTTACTATTGCATTTGACACAGAAGATTGCATCTTTTCCCTCTTGCTTTTCAATGGGGCAGTCTTTTGATTGGTGGCGTTTATCGCACTTGATGCACCGGGATTCCATTCCACAGTTCGAGGCAACATGTCCAAATCTTTGGCGGTTAAAACACTGCGATGTGTTTGATTTCGTCAAACGCTCCCAATACACCTTTTGTTGTAGGAGCGTTTTCACATTCATAGCCTTTTTGACGTTGAAGTCAGGCTTAAATTAAATAAGGAAGGACGAAAGAGTTTTCTTTTCCTTCCTTGACGTTACTGTTGAAAACGTTTTAGCTCCCAAAACACCCTCCCCTAGGATGGCTGGGAGTTCTTCCTTGACATCATTGTGTTCGTAGGAAGTGTGCACACCCCCTTTAGCAACAGGGTAAGTTTGTTCTCAGTTGGGAGTGTATAGGTGTAGCATGCCACCTTGTCCCATTTTAAGAAGTCAAAGAGATTTTTATGGTCGTCTATGTTTTAGGGTGCAACGATGTTCGTGTAGAACTGTTGATGGTTACATCAAATTTTGGGGCATCAAGCTGATTCTTCTCACATGCTCGATGAATTCTCTCCCTAAAAGCCTTAAGATTAAGCCTATAGCACACTATTGGTGGAACCCTCTGTTTCTTAGTGGCAGCAATGTTGGTTGTATTTCCTTTAGCACCGATAGCTATTCTACGCACTGGGGGTGTGACTTCAGATTTGGTGATACTAGCTGAAGCTTTTGAGACCGCAGCCTGTAGCTGAGGAAAACTCCTTTTCACTCACGTTTACTAAGCGTTTTGAGGTTGGAGACACAATTGGCCTTTTCCGACCACCCTCATCCCGGACCACTACCATTAATTCCTTCTGATCGGACTCACTCTCACAATCCGTCAGAGCGTCTCCTTCTGTAGTGGTACACCCATCTGCAGGTAGGTCTTCTGCAGGGCCTTGCAATTGGAGTTTGCAACTTGCTATAAGGTCTAGCAAGAACTCCTCCTTGATATTTCCCCCAAATTTCTGGCGAAACCTCTTCAGGTTTTCCTTAGCCTTCCGCGTGAAAGCAGCCTTTGCCACGGAGAGCTCCCACTCCGCTTCTGTGTCACCCATTCCCGCTATTTCCAAGACAGAGCTTGGATGCGGGGTTAAAGGGACGCCTTCTAGACAATTTAATTAATATCTAATGATATTTAAATTAAAAGTTAACGATTTTCAGCAACTTGCCGGCAACGGCAAGAAATTAAGGGCTTAAGCCTCGGTTCGCCCACTGTCCTAACTAAACCTAACTACAATAAAGGAAGGAATGGATATTATCAGCTCCTTGCCAGCCTCAGCAACAATTTAAGTGCTTAAGCCTTGGTTTAACCACTGATAATAATTTTCTTAAGCAAATTTTTCCTATCGCTTTTCTAGCTAACACTTTCCTAGCTAACACAACCTGTCACTCCGACGGTTGTGACCTTAAGGTCCCAAAGCTTCTGGGTAAAAATTGCAAGTTAAATATAAGTCGGGTTCTGTTTTTTCTATGTCTGTCTTAGAAAAGTTGCTCATGAGTATTAGCGGTGTATGCAGATTGGTTGTCCTTTGTAAGATAAGGAGCATACAAACTAAACGAAGTAAGTGAGTAGAGGGACCGCAATGTCGATTGTGTACATAAATTATTGTTTGGGAAGAAAAGTACGTAGAGAAATTTGACATGTATATCGCCGTACATCCATCCTTTGCGTCCTGTTCCCAACCAGTCTTGTTTTCAAATGTCATTTCATATCGAAGCTCATCGGTCGAATCGATTTACATTGGGAATTGGATGTAAGTGTTAGTGTTGGTTAGAGGTTACCCTGTAGCTACAGTACCGTGACCAAAAGCCACCTAAATCTTTCCAATGGTTTCTTTCAGGCTGTCGCTCAGTTTTTGATAAGATTTGATGCCAAAATACTACCTTGATCTTCCGAGGAGGAGAGTACCAGACACTTCTTCTTCCAAAAACTGCTTGCTATTAATAGGCAAGAATGCGCATGAAGGACCAACGCCGGTTCATACAAGCGCGCTTAATTCAAACCCGTAAAAACGTCAAATAGACCTTGCATTTGTTAGTTTGCTGCAGTTTTTGCAACGTCAGGGTTTTGGCAGTTCTGAGCGTATCTTTTAAATGAAAATTTAGGTGTTGTCCTTCTTTGTAAAAGTTACAGGAGCTCAAAAATTGAGTGCTCTTTTTTTTTCGTGGTATTTATCATAGGCTGAGATACCGAAACTTTGTTTCTGCAAAGCTAATTTTTGACGGCTCTCTTTTTACTTCTTGATTGATTAAATTCAATTTGTCCTTACGTGTTATATCGCGATTTTGAAATACTGCAGGTAACTAGTCGCGTTGGCACAAGTCCGAAAAGGAAACCGGTGAGATCTCTAAAGACACCTGTCGCAGTTACTATCGCTAGTGAAATTCGAACTCAGGACCTGCTGTGAATAAGACCAGCGTTCTAGTGACCGAATCATCCGGACCTAAAACTTAATTTAGAATGAAATATATTCCAAATCGAATAAATGTGATAATTCCAAAACAAATCTCATTATTTTTAATGATCCATTACAATATTGAAAGTTATCACGAAAAATGAAAAAGATCATCAATTAGACTATTATATAAATCATAAAGTTTATTTGATATTAGACATCAAGTAATCGACTTCAATATTTTAGATATCTGCAGGGCAAATTAAAGTGATATCCACAGACATGTGCGATATCTCTTAGTTCGTTTTATTTAAAGGTATCCCGGGGTGCAGCGGCGCTTTAGATAAAGTAACAATTATTTGAACTTTCTTATTTCAGAAGGCTTTATTTGGCTTGTTTGTTGTTGGGTGTGCGATACAAATGTGTGTAGCGGGATATCGTCAACATGTGTATGAATATCTCAAGTAAATGTTGGTCTTGTCGTATAGACTCTTCTTGTTTGATAGTGCGCTATAGTGAGTTTGCTTGTAAATTTTAATGTGTGCTTATCACCTACGCAAACACTAATGAAATTTTGTGGTCACCAGCAAGGCTAACAGTGTACGCATATGTTTTTATAAATGTCCGCACAGTAGGATGCTTCAGTGGAAATAAAATCATTTCTTTTTCAGTACACTGCTTCCCAGGCACTTCTTCTAAGATTTATTGTAATAGTTTCACCTTTATTACCCATTAAATATTCACCAGCGTGGATACGTTTTTAGCTTCATGTGTTATACCATTTCACAGGAGAGCGTTGAGGACAGGAATTGCTCCTGAGTATTTGATTGTTCAACGTGAGGCACATTTATTGCGACTTTCGATAAAAATTAGAGGAAGTGAAATTATGCTTCGAGCTAAACATAAAGTAATAAATTTCCATTTTAATGTTTTCAACATATAAATATCATTTTATATAATTTGGTAATTCATTAAAAGAAATGATTTATTTTTCACGACATTACTTTCCGTTCATGGCGTGTTATATAAAGTGCGTAAAGCCATTTGAAAATATTTAATTGAAAAACCTTGGGTTGTAATTAATGCAAACTTGACGCATTCCCGTCAAATGCTTGGAGGTTACTCGATAGTAAGTGGAGAAAAATAATTGTACAATACCTTAGAGACGATCTTAAGTAATAGAAACGATACAGGAAACTTAAATTAATATCATAGAGCGCAACTTCCTAAACTATGAGTAGAAATCAAACAATAAATTAGACTAACAACAAAGTATCATCGTTTTCTAATTGCTAATTTTATTTATATAGTAACGTTAGTGTGAAATCTTGCATGAATGAAAATTTCATGATAAATGCAGAGCATGTGCCGCCTTGGACCTTTTCAGTGAAAATTTTAATTTATGTTTGATGAAGCATCACAGCGTCATTGAAATACCAAATAAATCCTCAATTGCAATTAAGAGCATGACTTGTAAAGTAACGAGTTTGACTTCATCTGAATTTGATTTGAGCTTTATGTTAGAATGAGGGAACGAATATTGATGGATTTTACGCTGTCACTTGGAATTCACTATCAATTTTCATTGATTTATTGTCAATAAGTTTAGAGGTGGAATAATTCGAGAACAATCTTTCGCAAGTAGAAAGTAACTCTGGGTAGCATGGGTGTCACGCGTTTCGGCTGCATACAGCCATCTTCAGCTCGTGGAACGCTCGGAGAATGAGCTGAAGATGGCTGTATGCAGCCGAAACGCGTCCTCGAGACCCACGAAGCAAGGCCCGGCGGACCCAAGCTACCCAGAGTTAATTTTGGCCTGCGGCAACACCAAAACGAACTTCAAGTAGAAAGTACTTGCAATCTAAAAAAAAACAGTGGCTTCATCAGAAGAGCAGTTCAGAGGCATCACAGGAAAGAAGTACCGCGGCGCTTCAAATGTATTATTGCATTTTCGTCGTTTCCCTTCAGGATCTATTCTGTTTAGAAGGTAGGTCAATGTTTGTCATAAGTTCTTCGCGTATGATAGTACTCATCTAATCCGCCTGGCTGTCCTACACAAAGCAAACACTATCCTTAGGTCCGTAATTCCAAGTTTGTCTAAGTCTGGAAAAATCTGGAAAAACTCGCCTCGCAGCAACATTCACACATGTTTTGAAGCCTCCTGACAACCATGTTTTACGATAATTTAACCCAGGCGTCAATGGTTTGATAACAATGACGCAAGGAGGTAGCCTAATCGGCTATCTCCATTCTTCCTAAGAATTTACTTGCTTTGTTTTTTTTTTGAATGCATCTAGAGAGCGTGCCTTTACATACAACCATTTCTGTCATTCTAAATCTAGCTTTTGGCTAGCTCAAGAGGGTTTCATACAGCCCAATAGACTCAAGATGCTTATACAGCGATAAAATCGATCATTTTCAGATCCAAGACCAAACCCTTGGGAGAATGACATTAGAATTTTTTCTTGTAAATTTGGCAGCCATGCAGTTGCAACACTGACAACTCTAACTCTAATTAACTCTTCAGGAAACTAGACGCAGTTTCGTGGTTACTCGCCATTGTCAGAGACAAGGAAACAAACTGGTTGCTACCGCTGGTTAAATTGGGCGGATATGTATTTTTTTATTCGACACTCCTGCTGACATATTAATCTTTTCGAAGAAATAGGGAAGAATGGAGTTAAGGGCGACTTTGCCCTTGGAGTGCCATATTTCAGGTGTTTACATTTTATTTATTTTTAAGGAAACGAGTAAAGCTTTTTGAGTGCAGTTTTTTTCTTGCTTTTATTCAAGGTATACAGAACGTTAAAAAAAACCAAAATGGTGGCCGTTACAGCTCCGCGAAAACAGGTCCTCAAATCGCGAGAGGTAAACGGCTGACATCACTGCCCCCTCTTTGTCGATCTGAAACACAAATTCAAAGCATATTATCAATCTGTGAGCCTTTGGTCATGGAATGACGGATGGGTTTTCCGTTTAGTACAAATTTCAGAAAAATGGCGTCAATTAAAAAAAATCGAATTTTCACGTTTTTTTTCCGCATAAAAAGATAAACAATAAATGCAAAAATGTATCTATCGAAAAAACGATCCGTTATTCCGTGAAGACATATTTTTTGAGTATGCTCTCCAAATTTCAGGTTGATATGTTATTTACAGCGGTCAGGAGAATGTCAGCCATTTTTAAAAACGTGTTTTCGAAAAAAAAAACGCGTTTAAAGTTTTGTAATGTGTTTACACAAATGTGTTTATACTTACCGCTAATCAGCAATGCCTGGTCCATAGGAGCATCCCTCCTCTTGTTCTAGCTGCTCATGTTTAGCCGCTAACATCTCCCGCTGCTCAATCCGGGCCTTTTTTGCTGCGTCGGTCACCTGCTTCTCCGCGCGCTCGATCCATACTTTGTCCCGTGAATGGATCCAGCTCTCGGCGAATGTGCCAATTCGGACACCCATGACATCCATGGCAATTAACAATGATTCCTCACCTTCGTTGAAGATAATCACCGCTAATCCCGTGGCAATATTGGCCACATCTGCGCTGGAATGAATATGTTTGGGCGCACGCATCCAAATCATATTATTAAGTGACTCATTACTGTTTTGAGTATGAGCACCCAAACATCTTTCGAACAAATCGTCCGACGACAAGTCTTTGTAAATTGGCTCGATGGCCTTCAGAACAGTGTCACTAAGAGGAGTCTTGTGCTTATATAAAGACAAAGTATCCGACGCTTCAGCTTTACGCCACGTACACCAGCTGTTTTCTCCTGGTGGACACTTCTCATGCTGGGGTTTTTTTATCCGTGGAGCTCCTGTGGTAATACGTGGCCCATATCGCGTCCTTCATGGCTTGTACAGAATGTGAATTTCGGCGGATAGCAAGGCCATGTATTTAGTGAGTTCTCCGATCGATTTATTTTTTATTTTTTTCTGTGAGTTTGCCTGCCCCTTTTCCTCCGAGTCCCTTGGTTCCTTTTTTCATATTTCTCAATCTCGTTCCCATTCTTTTTTCGACGTGACCAATACATTCTTTTTTTTTGACAATAACGTCATCATAGGGATTGGCTTCAAGCAATCCCTTAAACGTTTTACTATCACCGTGCAGTTCTACCGATCGGAGAAACATTTCGGTGATTCCGTCGGTTTCCATCTTTCCTGCGGAACCAACGTGGTTTACGGTGCAAGTTTCCATGTGTGTTTCCTTCCATTCATCGTAACCAGCAGGATCTTCATCTTTTTTTTTCTCCCAAAAGCTGCAAGATTGGCAAAACTTCGATTTGACCATGGCGTCGACAACTTTTTTCGTGTGGTATCCAATGAAACTAGTCATCTAGCCATCTCCTGAAACGATGAAGTGATCTTCCTGTATTCCTCGAGAAACGTTTTCTTTCTTCTCCTCTGCTACAGCTTTCTTCAGAACCATGTCGTAAACCGATTTCGTCGCGATTCGTATATTTTCTACACAAGCGTAATATATTGTGGTCGTCATCCCGCTGCAAATGTCCATCATGCCACAAAACCTGCTCAAACCGTTTATTCCGAGGCCTAATAAACGGAAAACAAACACGATTCGGCGATTTATTTCATAAGCTTTACCGATAAGTGGACACGAGGCAACACTTTTTTTTCCGCACTCGCATTTTAAATTCAATTTGAAACCGATGCCTCGTCGATCACGCATGGAAAAAGCGATTCGCCCATTGCATTCTTTACACAAAACGTTATCGGATAAAAAGTTGAAAACTAATACGAAGTTCAAAAAGCAGTACACTGAATCAACACTTAGTTCATAACTTTCCAATTTGCCACTTTGTACAATTTTCTGCGCTGACGTGCTCGCGAACGACTTGCTCTTTTCAAATTCCCTGCGATTAGGGGGTTGCGGATGCGATCTTTTGCACCTGTGCTGTTTCGGATGACCTTTTGAACCCTTTAGAGGCATATTGCACACAAATTTTCGATGAATTACTTGAAAATAACGAAAAACAAAAAATACAGACTCTACAATGTTTTCGCTTTCAATGCCGAAGCCAGACTGAAATAACCGTTCCAAAATCAATAAAGGAGAAAGAAGGGACCCTATGCTAAGGTTTCTAAGCATAAAGGCTCTGTATACCTGCGTCAGACGCGCTGAAACCTACAGGAACCCAGCTAGCCGGGCGCCCCGCTGAGACGGTCAGAGCACGCTGACGGTGTCAACTCCAAACGCGTTTAAAATATTGTAAACGTTCGAATTCCGGGAAACGCTTCGACAGATTTATTTCTACTTACATGTAGATTAAGAATTCGTAATAAAAAAAATTGATTTTTGAAAATTTCAAGGACAAAGTCTCCCTTAAGACCTTTCAAAAAATATGAACTTAAGCATAGACATGGATCCGTTTGCACTTCGCTGCATACGATAAGCAAGTGTTGGGCCTTGATTTAGGTTTAGGGAAGCCATTTTGATGAAGCTTGTTCGTAGCAACCGTCATAAATTCTTTGTTGGGTATGGACGTCCAACACGACTTCAGATTGCTTGTCAGTTTGAATCGTCCAACGCTAGTCAATTCGGAGACATCGGTAAGAATGAATGATCGTTTTATCGAACGAAAGACCATTACGAGCAGGTAATAGCAGAGTGACTCTGAAAAAAATCGAACCCAAAAGCCAAATTGTCACCCAATGTCCTTAGGTTGTCGAAAGAACGGATGACTGCCGTCGAAAAAGTACACGCTAGCAAAACAAGAGCTTGAATTTATGCTGGATTAAGGAATAAGCAGTTCATTTAACAGCCCTTGAAATAATCTCTTCATAAGGAAGCATCCAAAAAATATAGTTGCAACCGTGTGGGTTTCATCATTGATTGAACACAGTAGCTAAGCCGATACACTACCCAGTTGAACATATCCATGGCATTTGGCAAGATAATGTAGACGAAATATGATTTTCAGTCATATAGCGCTTTTGAGTATGCCATCGACCCACAATTATCCTGGCAGATATTCCAGAGATAACCCTTATCGCATTGTTTAAAATTTTGTCAGAATATTCAGCCTCCGAAACGGAGCCAAGACGTTTGAGGTATTGGCTTGGCACAAGACGCGAAGCCGAGTTCGGTTACCTCGGCAACTATCGCATCCAAAACTAAGCATACTCTGTTCACAAGGATTGGTATTTCACTCATAATAAAGCGTCAAGCAGAGTTTAAAGTCATCAAAATGCATCTTTTGACATGAAAAAGTCAGCTATTGGGAGCATAGCCTTAACATGAACGCGAATGCGAATACTACTGTAAAAACCCAAAACATTGTCAAGATTCGTCAAATACTAGGGATCGCTAGTAGCTTCCCGCTATTTTATGTCAAAAGGTGGTAGTAAGTTCGCGTATCCATGTAATAGTTGCATAACTATAGCCCGAAACAAAATACTGCGAGGATTCGATGTGAAAGCGCCATGCGAGTCTCTGCAAAACGGTTCTCCAGGGTTGCCAGAATACCTCTACATCTAGTTGATTTGAATGCCATCCTGTTGTCCACCCTTATTGGGAGAACTATCCGTTACTCAGGCTTCCACCTCTTTGACCACAGTCACCAACTTGGTAACTGCATTGAATATAAATTGCCGTAAATTCAGAAGAGAATGGTCCACGGCGCTAAAGGTAACGCCAGTAATCCTTAGCATTATCAGTTTCGTGGACGAAACACTGGCCGATCCTATGTTTTACGCGATGTGAAGTGCAATAGAAAAGGAAATGACATGTGATAACTTCCTTTTCTACTGGCCATTAACACGAGATATGCCATCTCAAGAAGAGAGCTGCTCTTCGTCATTTCCTGCTCAGACAGACCACCGGTTCTTCGAGTCTTTTCTGAGTCATATGGACTGTGACTTTGTACTATCCTTCATAATTTTCAGAGACCGAAAATTGGGTGAGCAGTGTCAGCAGAGGGTTTTGCTCATTTTTTTTAATTTATGCAGGAGACAATGTGATTCTCCCTAATCGATTTAAGCGGAGCCTTTAAATTTTTTTTCATTTTTCAGCGTTTTCTGCTATGCAACGGATTTATTATGTGGGCGGGGTGTAAAAGCTGCGGTGTAAAAGGATCTGGCAGGACGTGTCAGACTACATCTCTCCAGTGTCTCTTCAGGAAGTGCTTTGCATAGGGCTGCTTCTCCGCGGACTTGAAGCGTACGAAGCTAATTGTCCTGCTGAAATTGAAAGACAATGATCCTTGCTCCCCAAGTTCATACAAGATCATTCCCCTCCTTCCATCACTCCCGAAAGTGATGGAGAGAGTCATGATCCAGAGATTGGAGGAGTTGTAATTAGTAGTCTGTCCGATACGCAGTACGGTCTTTGTACGGGGCGTTGTACCGATGATTCGTGGCTATATGTCATGTCTGCAATACGGGCAAGTGAACAAAAGCATATTCTTGGAATTTTTATTGATTCGAATGGCGATCACTTGAGTTGGCCGGCGATCCTAGCCAAACTAACTTCGGTTGGTTGCAAGGAATGAGGACTTTTGAGAGGCTACTTCTCAGGTAGGAGGCCTTTCATTTTTGGATATGATGGACGTGTTAGTGCAGAGAGGATGTCCGCAGAGAACCATTGCAGGTCCATTCATATGAACCTTGTAATGGACGGCTTGTTGGTTGAGCTTTCTACTGACTGAAACGCATGTGCATATGCCGATGACTAGCAGGTACTAGTTGTAGGTCGAAGTGGACTGAAATTAGTAGCTGACGGTACGCGGCATATGTCCATGGTGCAGCAATGATGTAACCGAGCCGGATTGACGGTTTCTGAGCAGCAGAGATCGATGCTGCTTCTGAAGGATGCACTCAGTCTAAGTTGTCCACCGTGGGTTTGGTATGAGGGACGAGCTTGCATGTATGAGATGGCAGTCACATACTTGGATATTCGTGACGGGGAAAGGCTGTCTTTCTGGCCCCATTTCAAAGGTATGAAGGATCATCTTGCTAACGTAGCCTCAATGTTGCGCCGGGTGTGTAGGATGGATTGGAGATTGGAGAAACCGCATATTCCTTTGCTCTCAAGGGAATAGACTGTGACTTGATTGTTGCGGCCTTCTGGGCACCAGTATTCCTTGAGAGTGTCATGAGTGCAATAGGCAGAAGTCTTGTCACGCAATGCCAGAGAGTTGTTCTGCTTGTATGCCTACCTGTATGTCGTACGATTTTGAATGACGCCATGCAGGTTCTGATGGTTGTTCCGCCGCTGGACTTGGAAATCATCCGTCCAGGATTAGTTTTCAGGTTGCGGAGGGGATTCCCTATTAGTGAGCATAAATGGCTCCCAGATGCGGACATCAGTTTCCAGAGTCACTCCAGGCTCATGTTGTAAGACGGTATGATCTCTACCTCGTAAGATAGGTGGAGTGACAGTCCCGGGGACGAGTAACTTATATTTGGAAACTTGATGTCCTCTGAGAAATGAGGGTCGCACATCTGTGCTTTTGTCTTCGTTTGGAATTACAGGTGCTGGTAGCATGAATGAATGGCTGTGTAATCGTTGGTTGGCTGATTGCATGTTGTCAAATGTGTGGCGCGGTGAGTGAGACCTGGCAGCATGTACTATTTGAGTTTTGCTGACCTCCGTAGTGCATGTGGATCGAATTCGTCCAGATGCCTTGCAGATATCCGGGATGCTTTGATGAAAGGCTCGCACTTCAAATGTTTAAATACTTATGGTCGGCGAGCTTTTCAAAGTGGCTGCAGTTCTGCTCAGTCGGGGAGATCGTTGATTCTGCTAGGCCACAGCCTATAATGTGGCTGAGATCGTCTTGATGTGTACGTCGTATTGGTGTAAGTCCTTGATGCTGTAAACCGCTGAGGAATGCATGAGTCTGGGAACCCAGCTCTGTCTATCTTTGGGGAGTACCGTCCTTACGGACTCGAGGCTGAGCCACCAACCCATTGAAATTGGGAAGGAAGATTGGCAGAGGCATATTGGCCGAGCGTCTCCAAAAATCTGAGTAGAGGTTTTATCTGTACCACGGGCTAGTTGGAGCCCAGGACAGGTTACTGTTACCGCCTACATGGTGAGGAACCTATCCTGGCTGAAATATTGCTGGCTTTCCTGGTTGGTTTTAATTTGTGGTTGGTAAGAAGATTGAGGCACCTACCCGTTTGTGTCGGGATCTCAGCTAGGATTACTTGGATAAGGGGTGATGATCGACACACAAATAAACCCCATCTGTGGAGGCCGCGAGGTTATGTCTGTTCGTGGTAGATATTCACGTTGAACACTTTGATTAATGCAACTCCTCTAGCCCTGGTAGCGGTCCCCGCCATTGTTTCACCCCTGAAAAATATTCGGTCAAACTTCTCCACTTCAATTTTAGCAATGCGCTAGCCTACGAGTAAAGGCTCGCTTGCTTCGTCTCGAGTCGAGAAACACGCTCGCCGATTCAGAGTGCATGATCGCCTGCCGAGTACAACGATAAGTTCAGTTCTAGCCGCTATTTTTTGGATTTGTTGCCTTCTGGAATGGGGATGAACCATTCAATTGCTTTGGCATTCACGTCCCCACCGACAAGGAACCAACCTACAATGTCAGGCACCGCATCTTTCAGTTCATTGAGCCTGCATTGATATTTGCTTATTGGGCGTCGAAGAGTCACTGGAAAATGAACACCGAACACCTAATCAGCAGGAATTCTCCTACACCCTGACGTAGCTTTCAAATCGGTGTTGATCTATATCCCAAACGCAGATAGTGGCGACGCAAAATTGCAGAGTCTTCTTGAGTTCCTCCAATGCTGTGGTGGTGCTGTTTGGATATCAGCAGCAGGTAAACTCTTTTTTTTTCTCGGAAACTGTTCAAGAAAACTTTATTGGGCCGTGCTAATGTACAGATTAATCCTTGAATATCAGGCAGCTAGCGCATGCTATGACATCAGCCAGTTCTTCGTCCTTTAGTGCTTTTTGCTTGCACCAAACTTTTTCGCTATATTGCAGGTAGGCTAACATTTAAAACAAAGGCGTTTTCAATTCGAAACAATTGTTGCAATTTACGGTATTACTAAACTAAGGCAACTAAAGCATCGTATAACGATTATCCTTTGGCGAATTCTGCATATTGCTCAGCAGATTTTTTTTCGCCGCATTGTTTGCCTGAACATCCACAATTGCCTCTTGTACCTTACCCTGAAATTGCTTCCATCGGGGACATTTTAACTAGGGGATTCTTCGACATCAGCGACTTGTGCAGTACTTTGAATGATCCTTATTTACAGTTAAGCTATATGTTCGAAGGTTGAGCCTGAGCTAGCGAATGATCCTTTGTTTGTGGACGTTGTTCCGAATCTTGCAATGAGGTCATTTGGCTGTTCGCTCGAACTGTTTTGAAAGTCGCTCCTGGTTTCTCAGGCTCGAAGTTTTGCTCAATTATTTTCAGGATGTCAAGAAACATTTGCAAGATACTTGCAGAAAATTCCATGTTTAATTGTTTCGGGATTCTGTAGTGTATGCAGATTTCGTAACGATTTTCTGAATAAAATAAAAAATAAATGATGAGATTAAATCTGTTGATATGAATATGTCAATGAAATAATCTATTAAGAAATAATATAAATAGTAATAAATAAAGCTTTTGTACCAGATGTATGTTGGATTATTAATTTGTTTATGTGTTTGGAACCAGGCGTATGAAATCAGGAAGTTTGACAAACATGTTTTTGTATCTTTGGGCTTTCTTTAACTTGTTGAGCAGCTTTGAAAAGAATTCAATGTGCTCAAATTAAGTCTTTTTCCAGCCTCTTAAATTGAAATTCTAATGTTAACGTTTAGACCGCAATGTTTAAACGCGAATTTAATCGATTGACGACATGGAAATAAGGTCAGTTTGATTTCTATTGATTATAATAATCCCTTCGGTAGCCGCTTTTAAAAATTTATGGAAGTGGTGGTAAGTTAGTGGTTTTGAAACTCAAAATTACTGATAAATCTTCAAACGATTAATTTAAGTCACAGCTAATAAAATGGTTTGTGATAAGTAACGCATTAATAGCATAGAATTTGGTTGTATGTCTATAAGTGAGTTTATGTTCCGCTTAAGGTTTTAAGGAATCGAAAATATGAAGAAAATTAGTAGCGTTAACACGTAGAGGATATATAAGAAGGGTGTATGTAGAAACCACATATTTCATAGATTACATAATAGCGAACGCGATATTAAAAGTAAAGAGGCTTAAAGAGCAAGTAATCGATTAAAAGGTTTGGATCGATATTAAACTTTTCAATTACGCTAGGCTTTGGGCCATGCTGGCTTCAAATATTACACAAGCTCTAATGTGATTAATATCCTATCTAACCAGACGTATTTATCTTACACGCTGTCAGTTTAACGCTCACAGATTGCTATCAGATTTCATCATATCTGTCTTAACAGATAGTGTAAGTGAAAGTCTTGAAAGCCACCATCCACCTTCTCCCGTCATTTTGTCAAATAACAAACACCCACCAAACCTCGACGACATGGGCAAGTCGCAAAAGCAAAGACGCCAACTCTATATCGAACGTCGCATCTCGAAGTAATTGGCAATATGCAGATAAAATACACGGTCCTGCATTGTCCGCATGATCTCAATTACACAGGCATGGAAATTGGTTAAGTGTGGCCTATGGGTCCGGCACCGGTACCATCGCGTTGCAAGAGCTCCATCCAGCAGTTGTAATTGTTACGAGTGTTCACTTGTCTCCCAGCGATTATATTACCATGTGCATAAACTATTTCTGCGACTGTTGCATTGCAACTTGTCCCCGATCGGAGGCGGTGGAGATCGTAAAACATCACTAACCGCTCCTCCGCGCCCCAGGACTATTAGGATTAGACATTTAATATTCATACTCGTGGACCATAAATTAAAACATAGGGCGGACTCTCGCCGTGCTATCGAGATGTATCGACGTTGGGGCGACAGCAGAAGAAAATCCAGTCACGACTCTAAGACACAAGTCCAAATTGACGATAATAAAATCAAGCTAAGGTGCCGCCTCCTTCTTAACAACTAGTCGATTCTAATTAAAATTAATCGGAAAAGGAAATCCTCCCAAAGGTTACTGCCGATCAATGATGGCTGATCATGCGCGCAACAACACAAATCATAGTTGCGGCTTCATACCATCTCGAATTGAATATTGGTCTGTCTCACGATCCTCGTTTTCCTTCCATCTTTCACCTGAAGAATTTCACGGAAAATTGTAAACCACAATTTTTAACCGGATAAACAATGTCGAAATTATAATCTTTCCCTTGCACTCGTCCTAGACTAGAGATGCCAATAAATTGCCCGAATTCCTTTTGCGATGAATCGAAACTACTTACTAAGCGCGGCTGACTCTTGATCTCATCTAATTTGTCAGCGTTTTTTTCATCAGTTCCAAGACTTCGTTCAATTTTCCCTATTCTCGATGGATATTGAGGGAAAATTCATTGTTGTTAGAAAACACGAAGCAATGGAAAAGGTGCCAGTCTTGACCTGATTTATGAGCGGAAAATTCGCTTTTTGACCCTCCAGCATTTTCATTTGCATATTGAAGAGTTAACCTATGAATTGATCGAAAGATTAAACTGTGCATTGCCAAGAGTGTCCAATTATCAGTGGAAAAATAAGGATACGAATTTCACTCTCCATAATTGAGAGAAAATATGAAAACATGATAAGTGATATCGTTCATGTTGTAATTTTATAATAAGGACATGCGCAGTTTCGGGTTCATGCATCAGTATTTATGCTTACTATCTGCCTGGGGAAAAACTGTCCATCAATTTTAGCCAAATTTCAAAAGCATTTTATCTGTATTGTAAATATATTTTAAGATTATTTTAAGATTATCAATAAGCTTTTGCCATATTTCGGGGGAAATAATAAAGTCATAAAGACTCCTGAATTAAAGCGAATAATAGAGACAAGTGATTTGGTATCCTCCTTTGTCTCCTTGTATCTGCTAATGTATGCTCCGGACTGTAGGGTCATAGATTAAGTACATACAAAACTTTGCGTAAAATCGCAACGCAAATACAAGTCTACGTGTGCTTTTTCCATCTCTGTCTGAAAGAAGTCGCCCGAGGGTGTAAGTGCTGTTTGAAGGAAGCTGTGGTACGGTGAATATATGAGAACCGCAGCTGAGGACTATTTCGCCTGTTGTAATCAAATTAGCTGGTCAAAGTTTGACTTAAAATCCTTGCTTTCAAGCTTCCAGTAGACAGAACCCATAAAAACCACATCGTTATCATCCTGTACGCGAAACCTGACTTAAAAACCTGTATAAGAAAATTTATCTCGGTCACGATTTCTTTCGGACACCATCGTCGCACATTATCCACTTTCCAACACGAATTATATTTTTAAATTTTCAATTCTAGTGGCCACAATCCAGAACTTGAAAGAAATAATTCATTTGGGAGTTGACCCTAGAACTCTTTTCTTCCTGTCGTATGTTGTGTTTCAACAAAGAGCTGTTGAAGGACCCTATAATTAACAAATCCATAAACTACGAAGGGGCGTTGGGGGTTTCAACCTTTTCAGGTTATCTAACCTGATATTCTAACCTAGATTTATTTGTATAAAATTAGAAAAAAAAGTGATTAGGATTATTATAAATTATAATTTTCTTATAAAGTGCATACATAGGAAATTAGAATAAATAAGTAGTGGGAAGTATGTCTACTTTCATTTTCAATACATCCGAGAAGTCGGTCGCTGAAACGTTCATACACATTTCTAAGGAAGTCTGCACAAATTCCCTCTTCGGGATTCCACCCAACTGCACACGTCGAATCAGAAGCTGCCTTTTTTTGATTTGGGACTCTTATAGACTAAAGTAGTTCCTTTAATTCGGACTATACATCTACAATTCGATTGTTACACCTTACACATCCACACATTAGAAAAATGCTCAAGAATCGCCTCATATCTTCAGAGTAATATGGTCCTTTGCGCCATCCCGAGTCTAAATCGTTTTCTTTCCGTCCGTAAATTGTTGACGACAAATAAGGCATTGTACAAAACCAGAGAGAATATTTTCGCTATGATATTCTCCATTAACAACAGACACTCCTTGCTGAACAAAAAGATGTGGTCTTTCTCCACGATTGCTTTCCCCGCCAGCTACCATGATTTCTAAATCGAAGTTTAGAGTCTGTCTGACGGAATATCACTGTCCCGGTCTGCCAATTGACTATTGGATGCAGTTGAATCCACAACTCGCCTTTTAAAAACGGATGTTGCCACGCAACCTTTGACCACAGGCATTGTTATAAGAAAATCCCAAGTTTTTCAAATTTTCACAGGATTTTAGCCAGCCTTTAAAGTTTTCCGTTGTAAATAGTGGTTGTTACACTGTCTATGGGCTTGCTGATGTCAGCTGGTGGACCGAATATATCGCTGGACCATTTGCCTTGACACGCTTTTATCGGCCTCTGTAGAGCTATTACGCCGTTTCGTTTCTGTTCCCGTCACCGCTCCTGATCAATTTCCAGCCAATGTTTGAATTTTAATTTTTTCTTCTGCTGAAAGCATGGTCAACCCCTTCTTTGCATGTCCAACACGTTGGCATCTTCCATTTCAGTTTTCTTGCCGACTCTAAGTGTCTTACATATTACCTGGACAAAAAAGTTTTAAAGGATTTAATAGAGAAAGTGTCACTGACATAAAATCGAATCGGGCAATATTGCAACCAACTTCATTTTGAGGCATTGTCATTAAGCTTTCTTTTTCAGTATGTGTCATTTCTCTGAAGTGTAAGCAATTTAGTTTTTCTGTGCATCGAATATGTCATCTATTGTGCCAACAAAACACAATTTGCGGGAAGGATTACTTCTTTGCTTTCGTTTGAAGAAATCTGCAGGTGAAAGTCGTCGTGTGCTGAAGGAAGTCTATAGAGATCATACTTCATCGAATTCTACTTGTGAGTACTGGTTTCGCAGTTTTAGAAGTGGTGATTTTGATACCGATGACAAAGAGTGCGAAGTTCGACCAGAAAAGTTTGAGGATGCCGAATTGGAGGCTCTATTGAATAAAGACTCGTGCCAAACGCCAGACAACAACTCGCAGAGGCATTGGAAGTGACTCAACAAGTCATATTTGTTGGCTTAAAAGCCATGAGAATGATCCAGAAGGTAGGATTTTGGGTGCCATATGAATTGAAGCCAAGAGACGTCGAACGACGTTTTTTTGCTTGTGAACAGCTGCTCCAACGTTAAAAAAGAAAGAGATTTTTAAATCGTGTTGTAACTGGTGATAAAAAATGGGTTCATTACGATAGCCTGAAGCACAAAAAATCATACGGTCCACCCTGCTATACGCCAAAATCGACGCCAAAGCCGAATATTCACGGTGGTAAGTTTATGCTTTGTATTTGCTGGGACCAATTGGGCGTGGTGTGCTATGAGATGAAGTCTCGTGGATTACCGTGGACATCTGCCTTGTACGGCCTAATCCCACGGTCTCCATAGACGGGGTTGAAACAATGTGTCAACCACCACCCCTAGAATCTGAGACAAGTCACATTCCTAGGTCCCAATTTATTCAAGCTACCTGGATTCCCGAACACAAGTAGTGAGTGCTCTTCACCACTCTCTAGCCTTCGAAACCACAACCATCACGTTTCAGCCAAGGATAGGCTCCTCACCAGTAACCTGTCAGATAACCTCTGATCAGGTTGCGCTTCTCTACTGTTCGAAAAAAACTCTCAGCTTTTGTTCCAGGCACACGGGACTGATGGCCCTTTCTCACACCTCGGGTACGTGGGGTCGGTACTCCCCAAAGACTGAATGGAACAAGCCGAAGCCTAGACCATCAGCCCCCTGCGTTCACCCGGATCCCTATAGCACTAGTCTATAGGGTCCGTGTTAACACAATCCCAACATAAGAACAACATTTACTGCAACAAATACTCAACGTTTTCTATTTCACATCTTTAGCAGGTGTACTAGTCTCGCATTCACATCATCAACATAGTTGATGTTGCAATATGAGCTTTTCGACCTGCTAACAACATTTAACTCACTTCGTCTACATGACACTCAGTCAGTTACATTCAGTTATTCAAGTCGTCATTCAGTCAAGCAAGAGATACCACTATCACCAATTACATCATTACCAACAAATATACATCAGTTTCTCATCTCTCCGTCAATTGCATCAATCTTCTTCTTTAATCCATCCATTCCAATACACCAGTTCAACACCTTCAGATTCTTTCATTAAATCTTCTTTCCACTGCAGTCATTCCTCTACTTCTTCTTCCTTCTCTTCTTCTTTTTCTTCTTTTTCTTCTTCTTTTACAACATTTCTTCTTCCATTCAACTTTTCCGCCAACTCCATAAACAACTCTTCTGTACATCTAATCGATCTTCACCTTCTTCCACTTCATCACTTCCTCAATTCTTCCACCATCCGCAGGCAAATCAACGATTCTCTTCGGAACATCAGACACTTGCACTACAGTCAACATACAGTTCGTCAATTTCAGTCACACCTACTTTCATCTTAGTCAAAAATCAATTAGTCAATCGTCATGGTCATCAATTCATCTCGGCTGCTATAACCCCTCGGTTCAGCTTCTTTCTGATAGTACACCTATGATACTCGTTAGGTCAACCTCTCCTCAGCAGTTTAGACCTCGAATCCTCGCTATTCGTCCGTTACATCTTTCCTTCGGTCCTCCAGTTCATCAGTTCAGCAGTTCACATGTTCAACAGCACCGGCTAGGTTGCTGTACTTTCCCGCAGTACTAATACAGTCAGGTCCTGCCAACTACAACTCCTTCCCCTCATATAACGGTTTCAGCTTTTTCAACGGACTTTTCACAAACATAAATCAACAGCAGCGGCTATGCTGCTATATGTTTCCCTCGGTACACTACGGGCAGGGCCGTAAGCGACGTCTTCGGTACTAATTATAGACATGTCCTGCCGACTGCAACTCCTTCCACTCATACAACTCTCCTTCCATACTTCGGTATCAACTAGTTAACTCGCGGACTTTTCACAAACATATATCGTTCTTTTGTACGTCTGCCGTCACTTCTTTTTAACAACGATTCAACTCAACATAGGGCCAACGCCACTGACACTTTTCCTCTCCATTTACACGGGCTTGGGACCGTCATGAGATAGAACCTAAGTTCTAACCCCAAGGCTGTGTTAAGGCTGGGTGTGCTATGAGATGTTAAAACCAGATAAAACCATCACAGGGCAACTCTACCAGCTACAATTGATGCGTTTAAGCTAAGAATTGAAACAAAAACGGCCGCAATATGAGCAAAGACACTCAACCACATGTTGAAATTGTTGTCAAAACATACCTTGAAAGGCTTCAATGGGAAGTTCTACGCCATCCGCCGGGTAGCCCGGGCTTTGCCGGCGTCATTGACGTTGCCGTTTGTTCGTTCAATGATGCATGCCCTTAAGGAACAGCACTTCCGCTCTTTTAAAGAACTGTAAAATTGGTTCGATTCGTGGATACCCTCAGAAGACGAGTCGTTCTTTCGAGGAATTTGCAAATTTGGGGACAGATTGAAAAAAGTAGTCGTTAGCGATGAACAATACTTTGAAAAATGAATTTGTAATAAATTTTAACACAACAGCGTCAAACTTGAAAAAAAAAATCCTTTGAAACTTTTTTGTACAGGTAATATATCGCTGCAGCTGAACCGCAAGCGCTATACGTTTTTGTATTCGACTGCTCATCATTGTGGTCCCAAAAAATTCCAACTCAAACCGTTGCAAATTCACGAGTTTTTCAAGGATCCGTCAACAAATCGTTAAAATTAAGGTCTTTCGACAAATTTGGTACTTTCACTTCAAGCAAATAAATGAAAATTAGTCAATTTATACTTTTAAACTTCATTTTTGAATTAAATGAATTAAATATATGTAGCTAACAGTAAATAAAAAGTGAGTGTCAAAATTTTTGAAGATCGTATATAGTCGATAAATTTATTCGGGTAAATTTTTAATTTCGATGATCAGAAACTTTTGCGTCACTCTGGAAATGAATAACAATAAGCAAAGAAATTAGACTTTGAGATGACAGGGCAGTCTTATAGCTTAAGTTGAACATGCAGTTTGAAGATTTTGGACATTCTTTTACTTGGCACTTCAATCAAATGATATGCATTCAGTGCACCTGGTCTTCCTATTCCAGTGCCTATATCTTGGAGAGAAACCACTACAGTCCAAGATTTTCCGAGTCCGACGAATTTTGTACCTGAGTTGTTGCCGAGGTATTTTCATTTATATCACTCCTCAAAGTTTATTCTTGTAGGCCTTTCATTTTTGAGATACTGTTGCGATCACGCTGCCGCTGTCGCAGACATTTATATGGCAGTGATCTCATAACCCCCCAGGTGGCATCCTGAACCGGCTAGGTTCCCAATTCTTTAAGAAAAATAGTTCCCAATTCTTTAAGAAAAATGTGACGATACTTCTTGGTATGCTTGTTATATCCTTGTAGAGGGCTTTGAAAATGAACTCAGGGTTAATGCCTATTGCATTTAGTAATCCATAGAAAATACACGTGAACCAACGTTTGGGTTTACCTTGGTCTATGAAATTTTTGGCGACGGCATCGAAAGGAACAATTCCTTCCTTTTTTTTTGAAAACATGAAATTTCTTGAAATTCGAGTTCACCACTGTTTGACATCAATTCTTGTGTTTATTTCGCTGTATACTTCTGGGAGTCATCGGTTTCACAGAAGACTCAGAACGATGCCGTTATTTTTCGCGGTCTTTGGACATATACCGTTGTTTTCCTCTGCTAGACCTCTTGCCTTTGATCAACAAGCAGGCTTATCCTTCAGCCTTCAATGATTTTATCAGTTCCTGTATTGAAGAAATCAGATCTTTGTTTTAGCGCTCAAGGACCTTGTCCACGGAAAAAGGACGATAAATCACCTCTGTTGGTTCGGTGGAAACTTCACAGCAGATCGTTTCTCTAATTGCGCTGGATGATGTGGAATTTGCTGGCTGTTTATTTCTTCGTTTCGAAGACCACTAAATGGTTTATTCGCGAATTCACTTTCTAGGCGTATTTAGGGTTACAAATGGGCATATTTGGTAGAAGACTCGCAATCTGAAATGCACTGAATTGTTCAGAATCACTGACCTACGGGCTGAACTTTTTAGGAGGCAAAGCTGAAGCTTGTGAAGCTGTCAAGACTTATGAGGTTGTCATAGAAAAATGCAAAGGTGAGCATGTGGAGATTAGCACAGTCACAGGTAAAAAAATGTGAAGATGTCCAAAACTCTTCAGGACAACCATTGCGTTCTCTCTTTAAATAACCGTTGTTTTAGGTTTTTTGCTACTTTATGTATATTTTTTGCCTCTAATCGTGTTCTGTTCTGTTGGTGCTCGTTGTAGTTGAGCTATAACCAGAATTTTAGAACCAAAAGGCTACTAAGAAGCCGAATAATGTCAATAAATAAGAAATAAATGCGGTAAAATAACGCAGGTATTGCTGTAAACAAGTCAGTCAGCCCAATGTTGTCTGCATTTTATGAGTGAGAGGCATGTCTATCTAATGGTTTAGCTAGGTAAAGGTAGCCCTTCTCGTTTCTGTCTCTTCATTCCTCTTTTTTTTCTAAGTAATAAAGTAAGCCATAATGTCTGCAAAAATATGTCATTGCCACCAGTCACTTGGGTGAACTACCACTGCAATATCTTACATTGTATTTCAGAAATGGAAAAAGCATCAAACATAGAACATAAAATGCAGAAAATGGATAGAAAAATATTTGGGGCAACTCTACGGGAAAATAAATCGAAATCCCTACTTCAATGAAGCTCGTAGCATGGGGATCCGAAACTACAAAAATGGCCAACCGGTTGACAAAGCTCATCCGAAAAAGAATACCACAGCTTCTAAACCACCATGGGGATGGTGATGTTTCCTGCTGAGCGTGGAATTTGCCTCCTGAGAGTATGCCCGTATATTTCCAGTCGCGAAATAAGGCAGTAATAACACTAATAACAATAATGCCGGTAATACCACCAATACAATAATTGTCATTAAAAACGAAAAAGAGGGAAAAGGAGAAGCATATGCAGACATGCTGGAGCCAAAGTGCTGGGGAAACACCTTTAGGAAGCGGGACCTTGACGAAACGGACCGAATCTTGCACAAAGTGAATAAATTGATGTAAGCTCAAGGAAGACCCAGCCCGAAGAGATAACATGGCAACAAAATATCATTCCCAGAAAATATCATTCACATTCTGAAAGACATAATTGCACAATCTTTCGCCAGCGACCATTTCGCAAAACGTGGAAATCATTACGGTCATATCAAAATCTGGCAAAAAAAAATCATGTTTTCTCGCAAAATCGGAGACCTATAAGTCTTTTCACCACCACTTCCAAAGTAGCTGAAAACGCTTTTACTGACCAACTACTTCTACTGAAGTCCAACTTGTATGGGTGATTGAACACATCCGAAATGGATGGAACTGTTTAAGTCAGTTAAGAAAGACAACAGGCTCAGTGATGTTTAACATAGCCAGAGCCCTTTACAAAGTCTGGTATGCATGACCTTATTATACTGCTACAATAAATCAAACTAATTTAAGCCTTTGCTTCAAGGGCTCCTTTTCTTTGAGTTAAGCTAGCATATCATCTTTCAAATCCGGGAATGATTAAAGCCTGAGTTTACCCATTATTATTTTGTACAACCTAGGTGATCCCTGTGAATTGAGGGATCATCCATATCACCTATGTTGTACGATCTGTTGCCAAACAACGTCCGAGTATCATTTTATTCAGTTGACACCTGCATATACTATACGTCAAGACAAACATTATTCGTCTCTTCGAAATTGACACAATCTGTCAAAACAATCGTTGTATACTCCCGAAAGTGGGAAATTGTGATTAATCGGGACAGGACACATGCCATATCAATCACCCGAAATTGATGGCAATGACCGACGCCACTACACATTGACTATTAAACTATCCAATGGGATAGAAAAGTCAAGTTTCTTGACCGTTTCAAGACCAATAGACTGACCTGGGAAGAAAAAAGAGCCCAGTGCATTGGCATCAATAAAACCCAAAATTGCCCACTGGATCTACCCAACAGTAGTGAGGCCAATAACCACCTACGGGGCATTAGTTTGGTGGCAGGCACTACAAAAGAAAACCATTGCAAAAGAGCTAGAGAAGATCCAGCGAATGGCCTGCCTTGGCATCACTGGTGCCATTAGGACTACGCCAACTGCTGCAATGGAGATAATGCTTAATCTCATGCCACTCGACAAATTCATCTTCAGAGAGGCATCACTTGCAAGCATCATATTAAAATCCAAATATGGGTTTTCTAACCGCACTCAAACGGGGCGCGTATGCATTTTGGTGAGAGGCCCAAAATGGAGGGAATGGCCCCGTCAAGTTAAAGGGAGCTGGATAGAATTCAACCAACATTGGACACAACAATTCCATACAAGATCAGCATTCCGACCAGAACGCGTGGAAAACGGTGCTGGATTTCACATCAGGAAGTGAGATTATGATCTACACCGATGGTTCCAAAACGGATGAGGGCGGCGCCAGAATCTTTTTCCCAGATCACACGCAACTCAACCGAAGTTATAAACTGAGGAGCCACACCACTGTTTTCCAGTCGGAAGTGTTTGCATTAAAAGCGGCTACAGAAGCGGCAACAAACAGCCTTAATGGAAGTATACAAACACTCTCGGATAGTAAGTCGGCGCGGCTTGCCTCTAACCGCGTAGTTTCACAACTGGTGCAGGATTGTAGGCAGGCTCTTAAAGCCACAACAACCCGAGTAAATGTAAAACTGACATGAGTCCACATGGGATACAGCGGTGTAGAGGGAAACGAAAGAGGGGTTGAGCTAGCGAGAGCTGGATCAGCTGACCAAAATGCCTTTAGAAAAGACAATTAAAGTGCCACTAGCAACGGTAAAAAGGGAACTAGACGAAATCCTCTGGAAAGAGACAGATACGGATTGGAATGACAGGAACGACTGCAGGATAAGCCGAGCTCTTTGGCCTCACCCTAATCAAATGAGGACAAAACAACTCCTAGGGAAAAACCGAAATTGCGTTAGAACATTGGTGGCAGTATTAAGGGGCCATAATCTTCAAGGTTAACACGCCAAACGAATAGAGCCCAAACGGATGACACCTGCCCAGCTTGCGGCGAGGAGGAAGAAAGTACACATACAAACACTTCCGCCTAGATTGCCCGAGTCTGGCCAATAAACGCCTTACTTGGCTGAGGTGTACTGGCGCAACAGAATTGGAACATTCGGCGACCACAGAGCTGGGGGAACTCCTTGGCTTCTGTAGGACGACAGGATGGACCATCTGTAAACAATAGTACTACACATGGGGAGCTAAGGGCCGAGTTCTGGCTTATGCTAATTTCCAGCAATTGTACCCCAGTACAATAATAATAATAATAATTGGCATCGTATTCTCTCTGAAACCTCTCCTCAAATCCAGCCGTCTCAAAAAAGAACAAGCTGCTAGTGTAGAATCAACTGATCAGGTCGAAACTACAATAAAGCAGCACCGGCCAAACAGAAATTTACGGTGGATTTTTAAGAATCTCATGGCACATTAAAAACACGAACCTACACAAGGACCTTCGACGAGACGAAACTTTTCGCAAAAAAGACCAGATTAAAAACCGTAACATCGAGTTCCTGAAAATCCCAGTCATCAAAAATCATCAGGTAAACCTGAACCTCATATCTATTGGGTGGTTGCATTGAAATTGTCGGTTTTGGTTTCTTTTTAAATAAAAGAAAATATTGGAACCTATGACTTGTTGCCAACGTCATGGTAAACAATATATTCCTGTTTGATAAAAGTCTCTTTCTCGCCAATCGAAGAAAATTCGTAATGCTTTTTCTAAGTCCTTCTGGTTGGTGAATCGTCGTCCTCGCATGAAGTTTTCCATCGCCCGGAAAAGGTGAAAATCTGATGGCGAAATGTCGGGAGAATATGGTGGATGTGGTAAAGTTTCCCAGCCAATTTCCTTTATAGTGTCCCTGATGAACCCCGCTGTATGTGGGCGCGCGTTATCTTGGAGAACAAAGACTCCCCTCCTATTCATGAGCGCTGCATGCGTACGTCGCAATTCCTGATGAACTTCTCTTAATTGCTGATTGTACACTTCAGCTGCAATGCTGTGGTCCACTAGTTGATACCACACGATACCTGTGTGATGCCACCATACACACAACAATGTCTTCCGCTGATTAAGGCTTGGCATTGGGAAGTTCAAGGAAGGTCGTCTGGCGATTACCACTGATACGTGCGTCGGCTTTTGTGATACCAAATCCATTTTTCATCGTACGTAATCACTCGATTCAAAAACGCCTCCCGTTCGTCGTGCAACAACAGCGAAGTACAGATCCAACACAGACAAGCAAGTTGATGAGGAACCCACTGATCAAGCCGTCGTTTCTTTCCTAGACGTCAAAGATGGTGGATAACGGTGCTTTTGTCAACGTCGAACTTTACGCTTAATTCGTGCAAAGTTTGGCGGGGATTGTCTTCTATGTTGGTAAGAAGCTCCGTGTCATTTATCCAAAACATCGCTCCAGGATGATCGTCGTCTTCAAAGCTGTCATCCCCGGTGTGGAATCGGACAAACCATCTTTAAGCTATACGTTCTGAGAAAATATCGTCTCTAGATGAGTCACATATCCTGCGGGCAGCCGTTGCTGCATTTGTTCCTAATTTGAACTCGTGATAGTGAGCACACGTTACTTTCACAGTTTCACTGACCAGCTTTACGCTTCAATATTTTCCAAAAGACTTGATACATTTTGAATCACACTCGACGTTTTATAATGGCCGCTGACTTCCCTTTTCAGGTAGGTATACGGATTCCGGGAAAATGACCTGACGTTCTGGAATAAACATGTATACAGATGAGTCTTCCCTAAACCGACACTTTCAATGTAACCACCCAATATAAGAATAGACACGACACACTGTGTTCCTTCTTAAGTAAAGATGGGTGTTTGACATTATAAGGGTTTTGACATTACAAGATGGGTTTTGACATTATGTTTGACATTGATTATATAATAAGTGTTCTTTCTCGCACTTGCGTCGAGTAAACCATTCTGCTGACCTGAGTTTCTTGGGAATTATTCAAATAATTTTACGTGTAACACATCTGATCTCATTATCTTTCAAAAACTAACAAAATGGACATACTGGGGCGCGCTAGTTAGAGGTAAAGGGGATTAACTTTTGTCCTGAAGTGCACTAAGTTTTTGTACGCGGAATAAGGACGCGTCGTAAGATGTACGCGAGGTGTCCCCTGGTTTGCCCGATGTATCATATAGGGTTTCAAAAAGCCTAAATTAAATACTACATTTTAGGTTTCATATTAATTTGTTTTACACATGAAGACAAGAAACATTAATTTATTATGTAATGTTTGTTATTTTTCAGTTCAACTTTTTTCATACTATTATGAATGTGTGCAGTAATCATTTTGTAAAACTCAAAAGAAACCAAAATGGCCTTTCTAATATTTATTATCACTTAAACGTTTCTGATACCTTTTCATTGGAAAACCATCAAACCTGCACATCATATAATAAGTCATATCGTAATTGAGGGCAAAATCAATTGGAATTTTAAAAAAATGTGATTAAAATTGCCACCTTTACACATAATTATATTTTTTAAAGCTGGAACCCATAAAAATTGCTACTCACATGTGTCATTAAAATGATGTGTGGGTTTGATTAAGCTTCAATATTTTGTAATTGATCGGCTGCATTTTGTTCAAAGTCCAATCAACAGGTGAGTGGTGAGCAAATAAATCTTTTTGTTGGAATATTTCATAATCAAAAAAACAGTTGATTGCTAAGTCTAAGAATCAAATTAAAAATTGATTGATTTCGTCTTAATCTTAAACATAATTATCGACAAAAAAAAATGGTGTCACATATTGCATAACCAATAGCTGTAATTGCTCATATTGTATGGGCATTGCAACTTTTAATTTATGTGAAGTTAAAGAAGAGAATTTCAATCTAGGAGGTCATACAATATTTTTCTCTAAGCCAACAACACATCCTTTTAATTGAAATTAGTTCAATCACACTTAAAAATTTGCCACTTCAATTTATAATTTAAATTCAATCAGGTTTTATGTATCGTTCACTCAAGTTAAACAATCATTCGAAATTTAACTGATGGCAAGATAAAATTAAACTTCTTCGCAATTGGAAGGAGCTGTTGTTGCACCCATGTATAGCAGTAGGCATAAGATAAACACATTAACTTACAAACGGACAAGATTTTAACATATTGAATGACCAACAGTTGAATTGAATGACGGCATGAATGAATGTCAGCGTATGTAAATCTTGAAAGCCGCCGAGGAAAAATCAATGGGTGGCTTTCACACCTCGTTTCGAGTATTTACTTTATAAATAAATGGTCAATGATGCAATTATTGTTGTTGTGATTGTCTTCTACACTGTAAAGCATTCCATTTAGGAGCAGAGCAACGCACACCGGCGTGTTATTTTTTGGTAATTATATTTCTCATGTTAACATATGTGGCGGTTAGGTAAGATCGTTTAATTATTTCGTATGACCTTTAATATTTGTTGTACAAATATTTAGATGAAAAATTGTTGATAATTTTTATGTGAACAACATCTAGAGAAAGTTATTCAAATCGGACTGATGACATTGAACCCAGAGCATTATAATAACGTCTTTTATGCAGACGTACGATCTTAAAATCGTAAGCGTTCTTCGCCTCCTTACCAAAAAGTTTTGATACACACGCACCGACTAGTAAATTTACGAAATACCGATTTCATTGAAATTACTACATATTTTATACTTGTTTCTAAAAACGTTTACTTTTTATGGTGTATTTTTTCTAGAGATATAGAACTTTGAGTTGGCAAAACTGTTTAATACTGTTGTGTGACCGCTGTCATGCGTTTGATGGTTATATTGTTTTGCGACTTCATGACAAATAGGTGGTCGCCTGTGCAATGTCTGCAAGTTGTGCAGATTTATTTATAAAAAAATAGTTCTTTATAGTTAGTTCCTAATAGTTCTGAAAAATAGACATAATCGTCTATTAGAGTATTTAATTTGATTAACAATGGACCATTTCCGCACGACGTTTGCTCTCACTGATGATACACATAAATCCAGATGTCGTACAGTGCACAATGAAGAAGCCATAGCAGCCGTAGAACGTAGTGTCGGTCGATTCAGTATCGTACTCAACAAATAAACCTGTGCTCATTCACATTATGGAAAATTTTATGGCAGCATGTTGGTTTGCGAACTTACAAAATCCAACTTGTGCAGGAATTGAGGTTGAATGACACTGCGCACGGGGTAGATTCGGTGTATGTTCTCAAGAGACAAATTGCTGCGTATATCGAACTTCATAAGAAAATATTGTGTTTGCGATGTAGCTCATTTCCGGTTGGACTGCTACATCCTGAACAAAACTGTCGCATTTGGAATGATGAGCAACTACAGGTAGTTCTCCAAAACATCGTTATGGATGGATACCAATGGAATCATTGATCTATATGTCTTCAAAAATGCTGCTGAGAATAACATTCTAGCCAATGGTGACCGCCATACAGCCATGATCAATGACTTTATTGTTCCGGGATTGATTAACCTTAATGCAACAGGTCTTTTGGTTTCAACAGGATAGCGCCACATGTCTGAAAGCTCATTCAATCATTGACTTATTGAAAGAAGCATTTGAGGAGCGTGCAATTTCTCGTTTCGGACCTGTTAACTGGACTGCAAGATCTTGTGATTTAACATATCGAAAATTGGAACTTTCGTTTGGCATTCCTTGTCATCAGTCGTGGCACTCTCGCGCCTGAATTCAAATTTCAAAATGGAAATTTGAAATGTTTATTCAATTCAAAAAGACATGGTAGAGAAGCAGCATTCAGATTAAACAATTTCGAAGGCAATCAAAAAAATTTATCTGTACTTCCATTTCAAAGTTCTATGCTTCTAAAAATCATTCTATACATAAAAATATTATTATTATCACAATTTTTCTTAACTAAGAGAGACACAACAATGGGATATTATTCAAAGAGCTCGTTCTAGGAGGAAACAGAAACATTGCTCATTGCTATATGATTGTGGTCGGCGAGCCGTAAGCGCAAAATTAACATCAAATCTCTCAGGAGGCTTGAAAAGTGTATCGCTCTGAAGCATGTATAAGAGGAATATACACCTAACCTAGTGTTTTTGAACTAAACATGCTTTCCAGAAAAGCATAAAAAATTTCCACATTACAATATTTTCCGCAATAATGAGAGTAGAGGTACTACCTTTTGCCCACGAATCAATCAAACTGTCAACTAACTTCATAATCATATCATGCCATTATCCTGTACTCTAGCCACGCCTCAATTCTGTATATAACGGGTCCTCATCCTTAAAATCTTGTCCAGATGTATCTACAGTGAATTTGATATGATCGAAAAAATCACCACAGGGTGGGGGAGCGATGGAATAATTAACACCAGACACGCATCATCGGGCAATCGCACAATAAATAATATCATCAGCTTCATCTTGGTATCGGCTGCGCGCTTCTGAAAGAAGTGAAAGATTCGTCAACGCAAGGGTGTCATCCCACCCCCGGGGCAGTTTAATCCTCGACAACTTCATCCGATCTGCTCTGGCGTTAGGCCTCAATGGTTTATCCTTAAATTGTACTTGCATTGTACCTGCATACTTGTGCTAGGCACCATCTAAGAACCATTTACTTCATGACGTCACTCTTCCCAGGATAAAGATACTGTTATCTCAAGCACTCAAACTATCATATAAGGGTGAAGATTGGTCTACGTTTGACAAACAACATTCAAATCTCCTGGATCGGTGATCGCGGTGATATAAGATTCGAATTCCATTCAAACGCTATCGTGTTGCATTCCACAGCTGATGGATGCACATGAACCTCCCCTCTTCTCCAAAAATGGTAACACGTCTTCTCAACCGAACAATCAATTTACTACTATTCAACAACGAGGACAACAAATTCGGACTAAAGCCAGATGGTAGTAACGTCTGAAGAGAATCTACCGCAAACACTTAAATCCGATTAGTTTAGTATTTGTCCCGATTGAGCAATAAAGTCCAAAATTAGCTGTCTGGAGACTCTCATAACCTATGACGCTACCCGCTATGAAAACGTCCCCAAATTTTACAAGGAGATAAATTTCCTTACGAGTCGTCGAATAACCAAGTTTTTAACAAATAAAGACCCCATATGACTCGACGAAAAAGAGTTTTTAACACCATGGACTAGACGTTTGACGCTTATGGGTATATGCTACGCCCTCCTGTGCCTCACGAAACGAGGTATGCATTGGAAAGACTTCAAGCGAGATATGGAATTCTTCAAAGTGGCTGTGAGAAAAGAGAAAATGAAGTCTTGGAGTCATTTAAGTGGCAACGCGCTGGGCTAAAGGCATAAGATAACTCTGAAAAGAGGTCCACCTAAAGAAACCATGCATGAAAGGCCGGACGGAACAAGGTCAAGAAATGGCATAGAACATCTCGATATTTTCTGGAATTCACATTTTCCAATGCCAAACTCATGAAAAAATCGAACGAGTTTCTAAGGCCACTCCTCTTCTTGATCCTCTCTAGAAGAAACCATAAATGAAGAAAAGGTCTGATGGGCAAATAACACGTTCGAACCAAAAAAATCACAAAACAGTTTTCATACCAAAGTTTGCAAAAGAAATCTAGCCCCTGGTAAGTATTACCAATCTATTAGCTTAACAGGATTAATGCTGAAAGCACTGGAATGCCAAGTGTATAAATATATAAATAGCGTCGTTGACATTAGTACCTTCACGAGTACCTTCTAGGACGCTCAATACGAATGGCTTCACATGAAGTAGTTAGCGGCATAGAAACAATACCCACCATCAAATATTTTCACATTAAAAAGAAAAAAAAATTAAAAAAAGACGATCATTGACATCGATTGATCATATCTTCAATAATATAAAAACTTAAAGCATTGTAAAGACATGGATTATATCAATATCAAATTATAAGGCTGACGGAGCAAATAACTAACAGGATGATGAGTGCCAAAGAAACGGTGTGACTTCAAAGAAATAGACAAACTCGGATACACCATAGGATGGTATAATGTAACAGCTTGCTCTGTTGCTAATATGTGACCGTTGACACTTGAAGATTTGACAGGAATAGTGCTCAACTCTATGTCAGTTGACAAATTAATTTTCAAAGAAGCATCTTTGAAAATCGTGCATGAGCTCATGCAGCACTTCATCTCCGGAAATGAAGGCATGATATTCACTGATGATGCTAAGACGAATGAGGAAATTGGAAACGGAGTTACTTCACAAGATGTCCACAACTCAGCCGAAGTAAGTTGGACAAAACACACTGACCGGAGGAATACATATACTCTCTGACATCAAGTACACAGGCGCTTACCTCTTACTCCATAGTTCCACAACGAGTGCCGGATTATACATTGACAGGACCCCAAAGCAGCAAGAACCCGGGTAGATGTCCAATTTATTTAGACACATGGTTGCAGAGCATAGAGGAAATGAATAAGCGAAAGATCACAAGGAAGCAAGGTCAAATACAACTAGAACAGACACAATCAAAATGTCACTAGCAACTGTAAAAAGGGATATACAAACTTTATTAAGGGATCTACATCAAGTCCTCCAGAAAGAGATAGATACGGCTTGGAATAGCAGAACTAATCTCAGGACAAGCCGGATTTTCCGACCTCACCCGAAGGAAAGGGGGTCGAGGAAAGTTTTGAGGAAAAACTGAAATAGGGTAAGGACATTTGTAGCAATCTTCTAGGTCAACACTTCAGACTAAAAGGAATTAAAACGGGCATCTGCCGAGTTTGAAGTAAGGAAGAAGCGAGGAATGTTCGAGTCTGGTGAACGAATGCCTCACTCAAGACGGAACTGGAATACTTGGCGGGCAAAAGCGCTAGGTGACCTACTTGGCTTCTGAACGATGGACGATCTGTGATCAAAAGGATTTTATGGGGATGCGGTACCATACACCGTCAACGATGCTGACCTAAGATTTTTTGAATAGAAGTTCCCAAGTTAAAACTAAACTGTACTAAAGTACAGTAGGTACTATAGCAATTAAAAAAATACGACATTAAATCCTTTTCATGGATTGGATATGCAGCATATGTTCGACCTTTGTTGATTGATTTCATTGCTCTATCGTCCCATCAAAGTTCGCTTTGTTTATGTGAACTTTTACGTAAAATATTTAGACCCAAAGCATTTTCGAAAGCATTCTAATGCCTCGACACATAATGACTCCATTGCAAAGTTCAAATTACAGGAAACATTAAAAATCACGATGCTACCCCAGTCGTTGAACCTCTCTCGGTTCCCATGTGCACTCACATGTGATCAAGATCAGTTTTTACTTTCAATCGATCATGAAATATTGATATGTGTACTTAGACCATGCGATTTCTTATGGTATCCATCGGCTCCTCCGGCAGACAATCTCTCCTTGTCGCCAACCCAGCCGAAAGGGTATCGGTGCGCTTGTTACGTACTATCCGTCGAAAACTATTATTTCCCGGTGACTTTGCTGAGCATCTGATTTATGTGCTCATCATCATGTAATATGTGATCACTCGCTTCGATATCGACAAAACCAATGTTCGATCATTACTTTTTCCCCGAGATACACGGATACGAGCGATACGTGGTACAAGCGCTACATTGCGGAGGATCGTACGTGACCGTGTACTAATGTTGTGAACTATTACTCCAATCCTGCTCATATTTTGTGAAATGGAAGAAATTTATTTATGTTGAAATTCAAGATCAATTGCAATGATTGATCTTGCGATCGAATCCGTGCAGGCTGCAGACAAGTCTGCAATCTCCGTTGCGATATGGGTTTTACTTTCGATTGGATGTTGGTTTCGAAGCCATGGATCGCGACTATCCTTCAAGCGCTTCGGCAAGTCTTTGAATTTGTGTGGGTTAATGAGACAACATAAAATAAAAGGAAGCCGAGTGATCTATGGGTCGCGAGGTAATATTGAAAGGAAAAGTTTCCTCGTTTTATCAGACTCGGAGCAAGCACTTGATGCATGTATCGGAATTAAGTCTGCGCGAATGAAAACATCGATCAAGATGAAATGACGAAAAACGATCGATGATTTTTTTGATGATCTAAGCCACCATGGTTGCAGGAGTCGGCCGTGTGGTTATCAACGTGATGCTCTCGTGCAAAGATTGGATGTCTGCTGTCCGGATCTCAGATTGGTACGATAGGAACGATTGGAATTCCTTTTTGATTTCTTATCGATAATGGTTACCATTACTCTTCGAGTCCAATCAAAATCGTGACAAGGAAAATTTATGTTAAGTTCACTGGGGAAAAACTCGATTTTCTGTATTTCCGATCGTGAGTGAAGTTTTCTTCGACGCTCCAGCAAACTGTTCGATGTTTGAAGCAATGATTGCCATGTATAGAATCATCCAGAGACAAATCGGGAAGTTGAGGCTTGATATTGCTTCAATCTCATTCGAATCGTTATCTAACAATTCCAGCGAACCAATTATACACCAGTTATTACAGCTCCCCAAAGAACGTTAATATGACGGACATTATTAGGCGTTTTGTGTTAGAGGTGTAGCCTTCTACTGTCTTAATCCTACATCTATGTTGCATGTTTGAATTTTCGTTCATATCGTGCTATTCATTACCATGTATTGCGGTACGGATCAATATGTTTTATCGACAAGATCACCTCCTTCCTTTTAATTAGAGTTTGAAGAAGGCGTTAAGGCATTCTAATTTATTGTACATTAATTTACGGTATGGAATTCCGTGATCGCCTTTTGCAGCTCGAAATACGATGCGTGGTACTAGACGTTGAAAATCTGACCACAAGCAAGACAACATCCTATCTATGGAAGTGGATTCAATAATCAATCTTAAAATTTATTACCGCCTGGACCACATCAACTAAGAGTAATAAACGGCCATGTAACATGCAACTCAGTCAGGCGAAAAGTAATAGTTTAATGTGTAGTAGGATTTTTTTTCGAAAAAAACCAGACAACATTTTGTGTGAACCAAAGGTATAAGTCTTTGAAATAATTTAGAATAGCATCTTAGGATTTATATTGAAATTATTGTTTTACAAAAATTGTATTACTAATTCTTGGTTTCCGCATGGGTGCGAATAAAATTGTGCCAAAAATTTCAAATGTCTCTCTCTTATAGGTGTATGAGTCCCTCTCGCACGTACTCTAGATGTAAACATGTTTGTACATTTCTCTAACGGTCAAGGTCTCCACCGTGGCATCAGTAGTTTGACAGCGGTCGTGGTAGCATCATTCGAAATATCCCTTGTCTACGTCAGCACCCATGTGGAGACCGCGTATATAAAAGGTACCCCAAACATATTTCGCGTCGCTTCATTACAAAAAAAAAAAAAAAACGTCAACGTTATCACAAAACAGAGTAGAATTAAAAGTAAATGTGGAGTATGTCAAAATGAACAGACCACCCGGATTCGCACTCACACAAAATGACCCTCTTGGCGTCGTTACATGTGAGACAGACGTATGGCCGTATTGTTTAGAATGTATAGAGGCATCGTATAATTTTTCCCTCTGGTTTTTCCGGATGAATAACATAAAATTATCTGTAACAGAAATGAAAATTACGGTGCTGGCTGAAAAGTTATGAGTCTAACATATTAAAACACGAGATAGAAATTAAAAAAAAATATTATTTTTCAATGTAGTCCCCGTCGAGTTCAATACATTTTTCACAGCGTTTATATAAAGCCTGTAACCCATCCAAAAAATATTTTTCGTTTTTGTCCTTTTTGCTTGTCAACTGCCACCTTTAATTAATCTTCACCCCCAAATCTTCGCCCCCGCAGTTCCTTCTTTAAATTACTAAAAAGAAAGAAGTCACTGGGAGCCTGCCAACTCCTTCCAAGTTGTTCTTACAGAGATCCAAAAATTCCTGTGATGTTTGAACTCACAGCTGCTTGTCAAGGGGCGTGAGCATTTTTGGAACCAAACCCGCACTCACTTTTCTCATGTTCAAATGAGTGTGCAAAAATTCGTTCCTTACTAATGTTCAACTCCTCAGTTATCTGCCAAATTTTTATTCTTCGATCGTCCAATACCAATTTCTTGACTTTGGCGATGTTATCATCCGTGACTGCTGTGTTTGGGCGGCTGAGCGCGGGTCGTCTTCTAATGATTCTCGTCCCTGGTGGAATAGTCGTGCCCAACGTTTGATTGTTGCAGATTCTCCGTAAACCTCAGACATTTCTTCAAAAATTTCCTTAGCCGTTTTTCTTTTCTTCACAAGGAACTTTATGACGGCGCGGTACTCCAATTTCCTTAAGTGCAGCGATGACTCAGACATGGTGATGTTCACTATTTAATAACTCAGAGAGTAATGATGCTATTTACCTAAAAGTTCGTTTATATACTCATTAGATGTTACGCAACAAGTAACTTATCACTCAATAATTAGCGGTAGTGGGGGTACGCTAGGCTGATAACTTTTCAGCCGGCCCTCGTAGATATGAACTCATAAAAAATAAAACAATGTTATATGTTTCCTGAAAGTTCTAATGCCATTTATTTTTTTTTAGAGAAAAATGCGATTTTTGTTTAAATTTCGGATTATAGAGAAAACAGTTTTTTTTTGTAAAATGTATTTTGAAAAATCGTTGATTTTGCCGATTATAATGTACACTTAAGGTTTTGCGAGTAAAATATTAGAATTTCAAAAGAAATGTTACCCCTGAATCATATATTTATCGATAAAAAATAAAACCACATACAAGGTAAAATTAATAAAAATATTGAAAGCTACATTTGCATTTGTATCGACTTCGTGTTACGACCTGGAGCTCAGACGAAGCCTAAACTTACAGCTAGCTCATGATAGCATAAGGAAGTCGAAACGTGAAAAAAGTGACCGAATACAAAGCATGGAAAGGTGGCTGGCATGTTTATGGTTTTCATATTCCAGGATGCGGATAATTTTATATACCTTGATTACTTTCAAAAGGGCTAGACCATCATCAGCAATTATTAAATAGCGTTGTTGGGAAGTTTCACGAAAGGACATCCCCCTTTGAAGAAAGAAGGTGCTGTGCAGGGAACCTAACGCATTGTGCCCTATATAATTTAGAAAGATTGGAAAACTCCACGAATTGGTTCTCCATCCACTGTATTCACCAGATATGGCTTCCTGTGTCTCTTTGTTTTTTATGCATTTCAAAAACTGTTGACTGAAAAAAAAATTTTGCACTTGACCAGATGATTTGAAACATATTCCTGGCACAGGGAAGTGTCGGGTCTTCCAAGAAGCCCTAACCAAGGTTAAAGCGCTTCTGCAATGATTCGTATCCTTGAAATCAATCTGCATCGAAGCATCACCGCCCAAGACCTACTCGAACAGTTTGCGAGAGACAGACAAGCTGACTTACTACTGCTGAGCGAGCAACCTCAGAAGCTCACCAACATGGTATCCTGACGAATCCAGTACAGCCGCCATCTGGGTTCGGAACAGTGCTCACCTCCAAGTGCAGGATCGGGGGCGAGGAGATGGTTTCGTTTGGGTTCGGTGTTTGGGAACTACACTCTTCAGTGTATACCTAGCTCCGAACGAATCGTTATCGTCCTTTCAACTTAGGCTCAATGCTTTGGAAGACACTGTTTCGAGTATTGAGGGCCACGAGCTCGTCGGAGGTGACTTCAATGTAAGAGAAATCGATTGGGGCATGCCCCAATCAGACGCTCGGGGCAAACGGATCCTCGACATGGCGGCACGAACTGGGCCCGTCGTACTGAACACAGACCACACTCCTACTTTCCGTCGATGGGGTTGCGTCGGCACCATACCTGATGTGACATTCGCTTCGGAGTGCCTAGCATAATCAGTTAAAAACTTGAGAGTGCTAGAGGATTACTCAGCCAGTGGTCACCAGTACATAGCTCTGGAGATCCATCACGATGCTTCCCGAAGACCACGCGCTTGTTCTTCTGTGCTCCGGCGGAATACTGAGAAAGCGGATATTGAGAAGTTTGTTGAAGTGCTTATGGCACGATCACCGCTGTCGGAAGCAACGCTGGAGAACGGAGAACCTGCGGCAAAAGATGTCGTTAACTCAACTATGAGAATCATTACATCCGCCTGCAGGTCTTCAATGTCCCTACGAAGACCCCGGCACTACAAGGCGCCAGTATACTGGTGGTCACCTGAAATTGCCGAAAAACGAAAGGAGTGTCACAAACTACGACGCAGGACACAGCGAGCTCGAACCTGGGAAGAGGCATGTATCCGATTAGCAGCTTATAAGTCATCTAGAAAATGACTCCGTAGACTTATCAGCAGCAGCAAGGCCAGCCGCTGGCAAAACCTGTTGGACGATGTGAACAGAGACCCATGTGGCCTGGGCTACAAAATAGTGATGCGGAAGCTCCGTGTCCAAAGGTCGCCTCACTCATACGAGGCAGAAAAGATGGACGAAATCGTGCGGGCTCTCTTCCCCATCCATCCCGCCATCATTGAAGCCGTTCACTTTGAAACACCAACGGAAATTACATTTTTCACGAAAATGGAATCGGAGAAAGCAGTCTTGTTCATGAAGGCCAGAAAGGCTCCAGGACCAGATGGGATACCAGCTGAGGTGCTACAAATGGTCTTCCACTTTTCCTCTGACCTGCTCCTTCGCATGTTCAACGCATGATCCTGAGTCGCCAGCTGCATACCGCCCACTGTGTTTGCTTGACACGGCTGGAAAAGTTTTTAAAAAACTTATCAGTGGAAGACTCGCTGACGTTTTTGAAAAACTTATCAGTGCAGAACTCTATCCTTGGCCCGGACCTGTGGAACATCTCTTATGATGGACTGCTGCAGCTTGAACTGCCGGATGAATCACGTTTGATCGGCTATGCGGACTATGTCGCGGCGCTGGTCACTGGACGTACAGTAGACTATGCGCAACTCAGACTCAATATGTTGATGCGGAGGGTAATGGACTGGATGACCGATCATGGATTCAAGTTGGCACTGGAAAAAACCAAAGTGGTCTTCCTAACGAAGAAGAGTATCCCCAGAGTACGGTCTATCAGTATAGGGGACGAGCTGATTGAATTAAAATCAGCAGTAAAGTACCTGGGCGTCCTGATAGACTCAAGGATAAGTTTTTTCCAACAAATAAAGGCTGCAGCGCGTGTGACGGTATTCACCCGATAAATGACCAACATAGGGGGGCCCACCACATCAAGGAGACGACTCTTAATGAGCGTTGTGCAGTCGCTTCCACCCTACGGATCAGAACTGTGGGGTGACGCTCTCAGCAAGGTGTTGCACCGGAAGCGGTTGGTACAGGTGCAGAGACAAGGAGCATTGCGAATCGCATGCGTATACCGAATGGTCTCCGGGGCGGCAGTGCTGGTAATCGCAGGGATGATACCCATCACCCTTCTTGCGAGAGAGCGCAGAAGTATTTACCTGCGCAGAGGCGAACACTGAAGAGAAGAGATCACCAGGGAAGAGAAACGTCGCTCTCTCAACAGTCGTGGGAGCAAGCAACAAGGGGAAGGTGGACTGCGCGTCTGACCCCTGACCTGAGGCAGTGGTTCAGTCGAGTGCAGCTCCTAAGCGGGCATGGTAGTTTTCAGTCCTACCTGTACAAAATTGACAGAGCACGGTCTCCTAACTGTGTGTTTGGTGCAGGAGAATTGGATGACGCCTGTCACACATTCTTCTACTGTAAAATGTGGAGACAGCAGCGAGGGGACCTATTCAGCGAATCGGAGAGCTCTGTCCGGAAACTATTGTCGGAGTAATGCTGAAAACAATTGACAATTGAACTCGCGTGGCACAATTTGCTCGGGCAGTGCTGATACTGAAAAAATCTTTGTTGGAGCGCTGGGAGGCATCGTGGATGGATTTATCTCTTTTCTAGCACTTCCTTCCCGTTAGAGAAGAGAATACCATAATCCGAAGGTGCGTCTAGGCGTAGGAACACGAGGTCTAGCCAGAAGTAATGTGTCAAACGGTTCCAGGCTAGGTTCTCAGGTTGATAGGGGAGGTGTTTAGTGGGTAGTCCAAAAACATTTTGCGTCTGGGAGTCCCACACTCAGGGCGTAAAAGCCTTCACCTCCCTACCACAAAAAAAATTATGAGCCCTTGTCTTTCGTGGCGATCAAGTATGAGAGAAAGAGAGAGAGCGAGAGAGAAAACATAATCGAATCGTTGACTGCGCGCTGCTTTTGGCTTGAAATTTTTGTTTATGCTTTTCCTCGAGTTGCCGACAAAAAATCTTAGAAGTGGCAGTGTTTACGCGTCCCAACACTCGATTTTCTTTGCATCTGAATTCTTTTCAAATAAGTTCGTGTCTAGAAATTGTTCCCCCAAACCAAAATACAATTAGGTCAATGGGTCCCCAGGGGGCATCATGGGAGGAATACATGGGATATGCCTGTGTAGAGCAGGGTAGCGTTCTACGCTCGCCGCAAATATGCTTCATATAAGCTTAATAAATGTCGTTGTAAGTCTAGATTCGTTCTTAAATTGTTTGCTGTGGGGGTAGTTTCGTCTTTTATATGTTAAACTCTGTTAAACTCTTGTTAAACTTGCAATAAATGGGACATACGTGGTCCCCCTCGTCGACGAATTATATCAAATCGATTCTAATGTATGATCATTATTTATGTTATCAAGATGATAAAATAAAAGAAAAAAAATGCGTCAGGCATACTCGATGTTGGGCTCTTGTAACTCAACCTTCCAATCCGAATGCTAAGTACATTTAAATTTTCACACTTTAGTCGTGCACACCTCAGTCCCATACATTTCAAATTCATAACAGAAGTTCATTTTCACTTTCCATTAAACTCATATCGATCCAGGATGTATATTGGATGTATATTAGATGTATAATATCCAAACTGCCATTCATTGGCCAAACTTGAATAGAATGAAAGACCTGTTGTTTTCAATCTTAAACAAAATCTTAATCTTCTAATTGTAACTACATACTGAGTCCGGCTCAATGTTGTGGAGCATGAAACTACAACAGACAGCAAACAGTTTGCGCTTACCATCGCGAAAAAGTAAAAGTGCGTAAAATTCAATTTCAAGTAAAAGTAGATATGAATTAAATATGCTTTTTTTATATTTTGTAAACTACTTTCGAAATGTCTTCTCACTAAATCCAAATCGATTCAATTAAAACAACTCTTTATATTGACTATTGGCTCGTTTCGACAATGATCTTAACTTATCCGCCAGGTAACGTAACATGTCTTAAACGCATCTTTACTACTGTTGTAAGTTCAACATAAGAAGATCGAAAAAAAAACCCGAAGCGAGGTATTAATTACGAAAAACACAAAAAAATCAAACCTTATCGAATTCAACATTAATTTTCGTGGAAGATATATTTGCGCTGAAGACTTTACATATGCATTTTTGTTAACTAAAACTGAATTTAAATATTTTGTTGTTTTTTTCGGCTTACATCAAATCGCCGGTCAAACATTCCAAATAGAAAATTTTTCAGATTTATTTGGAAAAACAAATGAGCGTGTAGTAAAGTAAAAGTTTTTTGTCCTCTCGAAAGTCAATCGCGCTTGAATTTCAAATTTGGTGACACCAAATTTCGTTTAACGAACAACTCGGATGTCCGTTTTCCAACCAAAATCTTTATTTACTTTCAAGAACGAAACTTACAACAGAAAAAATTTATGCAAATGCCATTAAAATTTTCAAATTGGATGCGTAGATTCTTTACAGACTACGAAAGTTTGTCGTGATTGGTAAATATTGTTGTAAATCAGTGTTTGCATGCGATGAAGAGGAATAACGATAATCTGTGTGTACAGGGGTTGTAACCTTAGAAATATTTTAGTATTAATATTAAAATATGTTGTAACATTGTGTCCCCCAACAGATTGTTATGTTTTCATCAAAATTACAACAAGATTGTAGCTATGAAAAAAATAATTAATAATTATTGGGGGGGAACCGATAGATCACACCTGTAGCGGAGAAGGAACACGGTTAGAAAGACAGGTGTTATTTGAAAGTACAAAGACCGCATAATGGCGACCGGAGGAAGTTACTTTTATCCGACTAGCTCACCGCGCGGACGTGAGGGGTTTAATGACATTATGAAAGCCCTAATGCTTGCATATCACACAAAGAGACAGAGAAATCTTACAGCTTCATTTTATACAAATTTTATATAAAAATACAAACATAAACATGCAATACAAATATATACTTAAAAAATAGTCAATTTACATGAATTAGTGCCTATGCTGCCCCCAACACGTGTTTTTATCTCAATTCGATTTCGGAACTTCCCCTGAACGTCTACTTTCACGATATCCTTAACCCTTAGCTGGTATTGGTATTTTAAATTACATTCTTGGTATCGGGGGTCCAATTGGACCCCAATAGAAAAAATTTAAATAAAACGTGCTCTATAAATTAATGAAGGTGAGAGTTTCTATATATTCAAAGAACACACTTTTTCAATTATAAAATTAACTTTTATTAATTCTTTGATAAATCTTATCACTTATAAAGATACAGCATTTGACTTAAGGTAGCTATTTTCAGTCTGTACTTAAAACATAAAAAAAATGAAAATATATAAAATAACGTAAACAAATTCTTTTTTATGCTTTATCATACTCTAAACCTCACAAAAACAGGAACTTCTTCTGAGATCAATAATACATGAAAAAAATAACAGGCATTATATAACTTAAAAATATTAGTGAAAAAAAAAACCATTTGCTTTGAAAAGCTCACCGACTACTTATGTTTGGCATTTGGTACACATTACAGTCTTTACTGAATGACTTTCACATATATATCCGCATATTTAATACACTTTAGGTATTGTTTTTGGTCCTTTTTTCGGTCACATAAATAGCATCGTCCCCCTTTGCGCCCAAATATTTCAGCGTTGCCTACAATTTGATGATCACTTTGTGATTGGCCTTCTGTAGATGTGGCTGCATTATCAATGTGCTCTAGAAAATTATCTATTCTTTTTTTCAAGTCAGTAGAAAATTTAGAATATTCATCCTTCCTTTCTTAAACAAATGGTGTTAACAAATCTATGCCGATTTGCTTGATGAAATCATTACGTTCCATTCGTTTTCCTAGATTCGAAGCTTTCCACAAAACAAAACGATTAGCCGTGGAAATATTCATAATGGCAGAAAATATAACGAATGACCATCGCTGTGTTCTTCTCGAAACGGAATAATTAGCACATTTTTTATCAAAGGAATCAACACCTCCCTTAGTGGCGTTATAAAACTGAATAATTTCAGGCTTGTCACTTTCCTGATCTACAGATTTGGCATGATGTATGGATGATATCATGACTACGCTTTGATTTTTTTTTGGTTCGTATGAAACCAATGTTTTATCATTTGAAAATTCAAAAAGAGTGGAGCCTACGGGTCGACTTTTGAGTGGCAGAAACTGTGGTGGAATTTCACGCTTATTTTTCCGCATAGTCCCCACGAACGTCAATCCATTTTGTTTTAGTTTGTCGACTAACTCAATCGAAGAAAACCAAATATCTCCGGTAATATTTCTATTTGTATTGAAAACTGGTTTAACCAGTGATAACACAGTTTGGGTTGGGACAGCGAGTTCGTTATTTCCTCCGGAATCGGATTTGCTACTGTATATGAATGCATTGTAGAGATTATGTGTTTTTGAATCACAGAGGCACATAATCTTTATGCCGTATTTTGCAGGCTTGAACTTCATATAAGCCCTGAACAAACATCTTCAGAAGTTTACGTATCTCATCGTCACTTAGAAATCGCGCCATTTTTGCTTCAAAATACTGTAAAACTAAAAAAAAAAATGTTTCTAAACCCAAAACAAAGAACACATACTTGGTATCGAGTATCAAACTAGTTCATACCTTCACTTCTAATTAAGATAAAGCAATAAACGTCCGGCACCCACTACAACACGTGAAGTAATGAGATTATATCGATGTGCGTGTCCGTAAGTGAAAAGCTAGCGATACAGCAACGGTAAATATTTGCAGTGCGGTCCAGTGGACCCCACGATACCAGCTAAGGGTTAACTTTGGAAACGATCTCGTTCTGTGATTTGCAAATTATAGTGCGCAAATTTATACTCATCCAAGTTTTTTGCAAGCTTTATACTTTACCCACTTCTTTCTCTTCGATATTTAGGTTATCTTACTACTCTGTTTTGTTGCTAGTCTATTTACGTTGTCTTACTATTCACGTACTTCGTATACTACGCGATTTTCTTTCTTTTCTTCTTTTACTATGCTTACTTCAACTTTTGTTCCCTGACTGTACTTTCACCTTCTTATAGCTAATTATTGACGACAAACAGGTAAACTCTATTGACTGAACATTTGTCGCAAGCACTCCGAGAATTTAATGAAGAATTTTTTTTACTGAGACTTTTTTTAAATTTTTAACTGACTTTTACGGTGACTTTTAATATTATTTAACTAAATATTACTATATACCTAAATCTTATTGCAAATGTTTTCATTTTAATTCTAGTCCTAATTCGATTTTATTTCGAATGCTTTTCTTATAACCTAAAATTGTATGATTGCAAATTAACATTATAATCAAAACTTAATTATAAGAAATAATTTTACTTGATTTGTTTTAATTATTTGTTGCTGTTGTTGTTTTTATTTATTTATGCCGCCTACAAAACGACAATCGTAACAAGATATATGTGTTAGATATAGGCGTTTAGTTTGTTTTCTATTATTTTGTTTGAAAATTTACCATTGATTTTGAACTTTTGAAAAATTTGAATCACAGATTTGTTAACCGAATTTTCAAAAAATTAAAAACGTAAATGCAGCATTCACTTAAAATTTCAGACAAATTTAATTTATTAAGGAGTAGTGTTCTTTTTCGAGGGTAAAAACTAACGCTTCGAAATGTCCTCAAAATAACTTTCAGTTTTAGAGAAAATGATTTTGCCCCTATGCATTAAACGTGGACTATTATTGACCAGCTGAGAAATATTCGGATACCGATGGCGCCGCGTCTTCTTCGAATCTGATCAAATACGTTTCCCTCGCATCACCAGTCAAAGGTCCTCATACGAAGGGTTTCGGAGATTCAGTTTAAGAATATAACTCTACAAAACATCAAAGACGACGTCCATATTCCGTCGCGCTCCACCTTGTGTTTTAAAGATAAGCTTTCTCTGGGTCTCTGAGGTAGGTCTGCAGTATTCGTTTTAAATCTTTACCGAAGAAGTTATTGACATTGGTCAGAACTAAATGTGTGCTTTCACAACTCTAATTGCCTCATCATTTCCCACGCTGTCATCAATGGTAGATTGTCCAGTTCTCAAGTCTTATTGCTGAGTTGATGGATCGCCGCCAACGCCTCCCAATGAGCTTTCCGAACTCAATTACAGCAGCGGTCAGTATGCATAGGGGTCGCACACCCTGCAGCACGCTCCGGGTTCTCTGTCCCCTTGCAGAATAGCATGAGCCTCGTATCGTTTCAGGTTGTAAAAGTATAGCTTGGAGATACCCGTTCAATAAGTAGAGAATTCCAGGACAAAGGTAGTAGATTAAGGGCCGAAATACAATACTGCGTGACGGCGATGCGTGAGCGCGATGCGATTTTTGCTCGTCGTCGCGCAACGCATTCAATTTACAATGCACGCGATGCGAGGAACAATAATGTTCATATGACAAATGTCAAATAGGTGACGTTTCAAATGAAATCGATTTTGATTTTTTAAAAGTTTTGAATTTAGATTTCCTTGAATTTTGGATCGTCTAGCAAACAATAGCCCCTACAAGGATTCACGAAATTTTCATTCAAAATTGATTCAGAATAACCCTAGAACTTAAAATCTAATTAACGCGTTTGAATTTCAAATTTTATTTAAGCGACATATTGCATCTGACAAATGTCACGCACCTCGTTTTTCCGAATATTTCCCGCCTCGCATTGACGCATCGCAATCATTGTACGATGTAGCATACAAATGCATGTTACGAAAAGTGCTTGACAATTGCTGCGAGACTCTCGTCGCGCTCTCGTATCACAGTCTCGCACTATTGTATTTCGGCCTTAAGTGTTACATTCTACGTTGGATGCTATTAGGGTCCGCGCCCTTTCATTTTTTTCATAGTCTGCATCGTCGTGATTATTTTGCACTGTAAAGCAGGTTCTCCTTGGTACTAAAGCTTGGGCGGGAACAGAGCTCGAAAGATTTTGTCAGTTTGCTGACAAGATGTTGTTGTCAACTGCGGCTGCGTGGTCGTGGTCATTTATTTGACAGTGATCTTTTGGACCATACGTGGCTCAGTGAGGCCAACTACGGTCAGTCTGTCGGGGGTCTTGAAAATAAGATCATGGTCTATGCTGGGCCATACACGTTGCATTGTGGAAAAAGGGAGAGGGAGCGTTGGAAGGATATTTCGAGAAACGTAATAAAAATCAATTTTATTTCTTCATACTTTTATAATTTGAAAAAATGCAAAATTGAAACAATATAGTAAAGGCAAAATCAGAATCAAAGAAAAAAACAGAGAGAGAATTTTAAGAGCAAAGAATTTAAAAAGAAATGAAAATATTTTGTTTGCCTTTTTTTGTCCTCGGAACATTCCTTCGTTCCCCGTCACTTCGCTACACTGAAGACGGCGCACCGTCGAAACGCGTTACGGGGAACAACGGAATGTTCCGTGTACAAAAAATAATTCCATAACCTTCGGAACACAATATTTTAGCGAAACGCAACGAAAATAAAACAATTTAGAAATTGTTATTATAAAGAAAAAACCACCACCTAACCCGATTGGGCACGGTTAACGTTCATTTTTATGTATGTGGATTATCAAACTTAAATTCACAGTTTACACACTCCTTTTTTCTTTTCTTTTTTGGTATTTTGTACACAATATTAGTGCTAAGGTTTTTTTTCTGTTTTAAATATTAAATTTAACTATCATTCCTATTCAGGCTGTCGTGCCTTATTAAAACTACTTTTTGCGGTATCTTCCATGCATTGTTTAGCCTTAATCGACATCTGTATTAGCGCTATAAGCAATATTTCACGTGTTTTTGCACTTCTTTCAATTATCCTAGAAGCACTTGATGAGCCTCCCAATAGCGTTTTGTTTGTTTTCTGCATTCTTTTTTTTATTGAGAATGAGGCTTACTGTACTTTTAACGACATTATGAAATTGTTTATTCTTTACTGATCTTGTAAACTTCAGCGATTGTCCGCAAACTTTCAACATAAAAATTCACTTTCATTTCTCAAATAGAAACGTTCCTCCTTCTTTTTTTCGAAAAAAAATCCCACAAAATCCTGAGTCGACCACCTTCCTCGTTCACGAGTTCAATCCGAGTTCTCAATTCACACCGCCATCGACACGTCCCGCGTCCGCGACAAGAATTCTCAGCTGTTCCCCGGTATTACCCTTTATTCTTCGGTCAAGATCAACTTCCTCAGAGCGGATTGAATTTGATGTCAATCAACTTAAAGAAGATGAACCAACGTTAAAAGGCTATAACCCATGGTGGGTTTCACTCCCAGCCACTGAACGCCACGAATCCACTACGCGACGGAGCTGTTTGACAGGAGTCTTTCTATAGCATGTGCTCTATACTAATATTTCATTTAATTGTGGTGTGAATTCCTTCTGGTAGAAAGTTATATATTTATATTATACCAAATTTAAATACAATACAATTATACGAAATTCAAATACATTGGATTATCTACCTACAATTTGAATTGGATATTTGGATAAGTGCTGTGGGGAAAAGGAAATGGTAGGTGACAGGAATAGGTGGAAATGGAAGGGGTTTTATGCGCAATAAACTATGTCAACGCCCGTCCAATGCTACGTAGAAATACAACGAAGAAGAGTGAATTGTAAAAGTTGTCTTCTATGCTCCGAGGTTGTGCTTGACAAGCTTGAAGCGCAAAGCCAGGGATTTTAGACTACGTTTTTGGCGAAGTTTACCAACGGCGAGCCTTACTCCCTTTTATTAGTTAAAGGAAAACGATAAGGCTTCCGAAGACAATTTCTTCGATGTTTCATTTACTGAGTGGAAATGGGATCGCTGGGCATCGAAAAAACACTGAGTATTCGGATGCAATATATTTTTGATCACGTTGGGGTCAGCATTATGATCACAAAACTCACGTCCGAAATTGGTAACTCACATCCATTTCCGTCGAAAGTATCGCCAACTATATGAACTCGCAAACATAAATTCAATTAAAAAAATACACGAAACAGAGTGAGAGAGAGAGAGAGAGCGAAACTGACAACCAACACAATCGCATGTCCGAGTACAAAAGTTAAACTGTCACAAAACATGGTCTGCTATCAAATTGTCACAAAACATGGTCGGTCTGCTATCTGATCAGTTTGGACCTCGCAGCTGATGTGACATGTCAAAAAAAGGTTGAAATTCACAATAAAGGCCGAAATACAATACTGCGAGACGATTATGCGAGAGCGCGACGAGAGTCTCGCAGCAAAAGTCAAGCAGTTTTCGTAACATGCATTTGTATACGACAACGTACAGTGATTGCGATGCGTCGGTGCGAGGCGTAAAATATTCGGAAAAACGAAAATTCCTCGCAACGAGGTGCGTGACGTTTATCAGATGCTCTATGGCGCGTAAATGAAATTTAGAATTCAAACGCCTTTATTACTTTTTAAGTACGAGTGTTATTCGGAATGAATTTTGAATGAAAATTTCGTGCATCCTTTTTGAGGCTATTATTCGCCAAGCGAATGAAAAGGAAAAAATCAAAAACAAGTTTAATCAAATTTCATTTGAAACGTCACCAATTTGATATTTGTCATATGAATATTATTCTGCCTCACATCGCGTGCATTGTAAATTGAATGAGTTGCGCGACGACGAGCGAGAATCGCATCGCGTCCTCGCATTATCGTCACGCATTTTTGTATCTGGGCCTTGACTCCCAATGTCGACAATGCAGTTCTATATTGGGACGGTTTGTGCCGCGAAGAGCATATCAACGGCCAGCGATTTGGAAGCGTACATAAAATGGCTAAGAGAAGAAAGTGGTTAAGAAATAATATTTGGATGAGTTACTAACCGGAAAGCCTATTTTTCTTTCAATACCGAACCCAAGAATTGACGATATGAGTTGTTTGGAAGACCGTAGTGGGCCACACTTTTGGCTAGAGCAAATAATTGGCATAAAGTTTTGATTTAATCGTGGAAAGACTAGCTCAGAAACACTTGATGAAATGCATAAGGCATTTGGAGAAGAATCTATCAGCAAAGGAAGAATAAAAAAGGTGCTAGAACCGGTTTAAAGATGGTCGCACGTCAGTTATCAGTGATTTTCATACTGGTTGAATTTCGAGTGCAATGACATCAGAAAACGTCGTGCCTGCACGGCTCGCGACACGAACGAGAAAGTGATCTTGACATACCAAAAACGTTCTTGCAGAATTTTAACCGAGAATTTGGGAATGGAATCATAGCTTTGTCTTGAAGAAAGTTGCTCAGGATAACTTGGAAATTGTTTTTAAATGACGAAATGAATGACTCAAAAAGATAATAGATAGCGATAAATCATGGGTTGATGACAATGATCCTGAAACATACCAAGGGTCATGAGAATGGAGGTATTCTGATCCGTTAAGGCCAAATCAACCGAATTGGACAAAAAGGAACTCATCAATCAAGAGCTATGTTAAGACGATGTTGACTATTTTCTTTGATTATGAAGGTGTTGTTCATCAGAAATATGTTATGGTGAATTATGAAAATTGCGGAATACGCAAAAATTATGTGATTTTTTGTGTTAACGGGCACATTTTTAAGTCTGAGGGTTGTTGGCTGTACCATTAGGATCTGCCATCCAACCTTTTGCAGAAATATGTGATAAAGCATCATTTAGCACAGCTTCGCCTGCCTTCGTACAGCTCCGACATAGCTTTTTGTTACTTTTAGCTATTCCTCACTTGAAAATACCGATCAAGGGACATTGGTCCGATGACAAAGAAACGTTCGAAACAATTGTGACTCTCTAGAATGCTTCAAAGAGTGGAAAGACCGCTGACAGCATGTTGTTCAACCAAATGGGGACTAATTTAGTTGCCACGTACAGGATAGTAAGGAATAACACCAGTGCGGAGAAATGAAGGTAGTTTGTAGCAACTGTGTTGAGAACTGGCGTGCACATTCGTACAGAAAAAGGAGAATTTTATATTTTACTAGTTCAAATTATTTTCTCAAGTAGAAAATAAATGAAGTTATTTTGCTCACGTCGGGTTGTGGAGAAGAAGTACTTACTCCCAAAGGATATATTCTTATGCAAACTACGATCATTCGGCCTGCAGCTGATCTTCCTTCACGCATAATCCTTTTTTTTGCGGTTCATTTAAGCCTCTTCAGAGTTTTCCTGGATCTTGGTAGCCATAATACTTTAAACGTGATGTCTTTTCATAAAAGTGTTGTCCTTTCCATTTTACCACAAAGATGAGCGTGCCTTTACTATTGTATTCCTTGAATTCTTTCAGCTTTCAATTTCATTTTGCATGCTTTACTTTCGAATTGTGTGAGGTTACCAGTAACTGACCACAATCCATTCTTGAGCATGACATGCAGAAAAGTGAAAATCCGTTTCATTTCACTTAGTAGACACCAGGTATTGACTGCGGCACTTGGACTGCATTCATTAGACAATCCATGGACCATTTGAGGATGTAACGGGCAAAGTGTGTCCTCTGCTCGTTGAAAGACTGCAGAATGCTGATTTGAATCAATAGAAAATTTCACTTGGCCTTAAATGGCGTCGTTGCATTGCAACATGCAAGTGGGTGGTATTGGGCGGATATGATGTTACACCTTCTCTTCGGTGATAGTCCGTTCCCAGCCCATGCAAGATACTTAGATCTAGGGCTCAGATGCAGATTGCACCAGCGTCGATTCCACGTACAACGTTACCGCCGATTAACTACCCGACAACGACGGTTAGATGAAGAATTAATGCTTTAATTAGTCATTTGAATGGATGCATTATTAGCGGTGTCTGTTTCAAGGGCGAAAGGAAAAGTGCAAGTGATCCGTTGCCTAAGATGCTGAAGATTTCATCTGGTTACTGCAATCAATTTAAGGTGATATGCGATCTTGGATGTTGCATAGAAGACGTTTATTAAGCTAATTGTGATGCTCAAGAGATAAATCTTGGAAGGCTTGCATGCAGACCGCAGAAGGCTTTAATGAGAAGTGGCAATGAAGCACACTTGGACGCTGTTTAACATTGCATAAACGTTAAAATGTTGCTTTTATGCATAATTTAGACAAACACTTATCATTGAAAGTACCATCGTCAACTTGAGCCGTTTTGCCTAATAAACTTTGAGGAATTCGACGCCGACAAAGCTACAGCCTACCTGCAACTTCTTTCGGCTCAGGTGAGCGGACAATCTCCAGGCACTGTAATTTGCGGTGACGCCCGAATGGCCAGGGACATGGTCCCAACATGATAGTATCCGCGCGAGAATTGACAGTTTGATCACACCCTTCCCAATTAAATTATTTCAATTAGCAAATGTTGTCCGTCCAAGTCTATCGGTCGTTGATCAGACTAAAATTGATTCAACCGATCGCGGATCTTCACCGCAAGAAAATCTCCTTGCAGTCTGAAACCACACTTCGGAGGGCAAATCGTTGAGACTTTCTCATACACTAATCGAAAACAATAAGACAGTTAGTGCAGAGATTAGTCCAGGAGATAATGGCGAGATGTCACTGCGATTCACCGGAAAAAGATGTAAATGAGCGACAGGTGAACATTTTCCTTATTCACTTACAGTTGGAAGATGATGGCCACGACGTGGTTTTAATGGTCTCGAGGAATGCACTAATCAAAACTTAATGGTGAAAGTGATTGGTAGTAATGAGTTCGTTAAGAAGATCGAACAGATGCTGTAATGCGATAGGCTGATAACGATTTTTGGTAACATTTGCCAGTAACACTTGTTTTTTGAAATGTTAATCTCGTCAATCGCCTCCAGTTTATTGGAAACGAAGAAACCACGTAGGTAGCGATAACCAGGTCGGTTATTAAATTCTTTTAATTAGTTAAATATTCGAACGGGAAAACATATTATTTAATTTGCTATACGACATTGCAACAATATTTAAATTATTTTTCCATTTAATTTGCATAATAAAATTTATAGCACAAAATCCAAACTTGTTTTACGATGCGTCTTTTAGATAAATGTTTAATCAGAGTTATCTTTTCTTTTAGGTAACTGCAAACAAATGGATTAAAAATGCTTATGCGAACGGATGGCCGGTTAGTTTGGTAACTCGAAAATATGCTTTTAAAATCGATATAACTCTCGTTCGAGGCGAATTTATGTTTTAATTATATCAAAACTAAAATTTATTGTTTTTCCTTAGCACCTTTTCATGTCTCTGAAAATTAAAAGCAAAAAAATGAATACATGAATAAATTTACAGCGCCGATGTTTAAACATTTAAAAAAGAAAAATTATAATATATAAAGAGATAAAGAATGAATTTACTACTCAGACGTTTAAACATTTTTTTCCAAATATGATCAGTGAGTATTACGCATTGCTTTGGTGCATAAATTCTATTGTTACAAGATAAAAGATGATTTGTAAAGCAGATTTTTGCTTTCTTTTTGAATTATAAATTCAAAGCGAATGACAGTTTATTTATCACTACAAACAGATATTCACAACTTTCTAGTCAACCAACTTTCAAATTATCACATAAATAGGTTCAATACTGCATTTTCATCGAAATTGTGTTATTGTGTTAGTATTAAAATTCAGCAAAAAAGAAAAACATAAAAATTGTATGATTTTTCGTGAATATTTTTAAATGACTGTTAATGACTTTGATAAAGGAAGTATTTTGCATTAAAAATGTTAAAGCGATGAAACGGGTCCTTAGCGTTTGGAGCGTATTAAAACGGAAATTTTTAATTTTTTGAATATTTATTCATTTATTATAACCCTTTGCCCTTACATAACCTGTCTTTAGAAATAAGGAACGTGAGAAACTCATTGAAAAAGATAATAATTTTAATTTTGTCCAAAATTTCAAAAATATGTTTCAAAAATGTTTATTTCAAAAATTTTTCCAATACCCCACCTTGGTTGCAACATTCGCAAACAAATATTGTCGATACTCCTCTATGCCAGGCGACGGCCTCGATACAATAAGCCTGCTGTATACTGGTGGTCGGCAGAAATCGCCGAAAAGCGGAGAGAATGTCACAAACTCCGCCGCAAATCTCAACGTTTAAGAAATCGAGACGAGTCACACTCCCGAACGCTGGCATACAAGTCGGCTAGAAAAGTTATCCGTAGGTTAACTAACGAAAGCAAGGCTCGCTGTTGGCGCAACCTAGTTGAGGACATCGTCAGAGACCCGTGGGGGCTGGGTTACAAGCCTCCCATATGGAAGTTAGGAGCTGCAAGGAGGCCCTGCGTCCTTGAAACGGAAAAAATGGACGAGAATGCCCACTTTTTACCGCCATCGAGCTAGATGATGCGGTGAAAGCTTTAAAATCGAAAAAGGCCCCAGGGCCAGACGGTATACCAGCGGAAGTGATACAGCTTGCACATCAACTTTGTCCTGACTAGCTGCTCACCACTTTCAATGCCTGTTTCCAGCAGGGTGCGTGTCCAAATTGCTGGAAAGAGGCGAGGCTCGTACTGATCCACAAGGGGAAGGGGAACGCGGAGCAACCATCTTCATATCGGCCCCTATGTATGCTGAACGCCGCTAGGAAGGTGCTCGAGAGGCTCAATAGAGAAAGACTTGAAGAAGCCATTCGAACTGCCGGGGATCTGTCTCCTCAGGAATACGGCTTCAGAAGCCAGAAGAAGCCCACAATCACTACTCGAGACGAATAGTACTGCTCATAACACTAGATGTGAGAAATGCCTTCAACTCTGCTAGATGGATAGATATTCTTGGTGCTCTGGAATATTTCAGGCTGCCGAGGTATCTGATGCGGATATTGAAGGACTACCTCAAAAACCTGAAACTCATCTATGACACATGGGACGCCGGCGAAGAAGTGGTTTTACATCAGGGGTGGCGCAAGGTTCCATTCTGGGCCCGGACTTCTGGAATGTCTCGTACGATGAGCTTTTGAGGTTGCAGTTACCCGGGGATTCGCGCCTGGTTGGCTACGCAGATGACGTAGCAGTACTAGTCGCCGGACGTACTGTCGGACAGACACAGCTCAAACTGGGTGCGGTAATACGCCGAGTGAGCGAGTGGATGACCGACCGTGGGCTTAGCCTAGCGCTGGAAAAGACCGAGGTTGTCGTCCTCACCAAGAAGCGGATCACTCGTGTTATCCCGGTTCAGGTGGGGGAAATGATCATCGAGTCGAAAGAATCGATCAGATACCTTAGCTTGATGATTGACCCGAAGATGAGTTTTTTCGAGCAGGTTCGAGCGTCAGCGGATAAGGCTTCCGTGCGAGTATCGGCGCTCAATCGCATTATGGCCAACACACAGGGGCCAACCTCGAGCAAAAGACGTCTACTGATGAGTGCAATGGAGTCAATGCACTTGTATGGTTCCGAGGTTTGGGCTGACGTTCTTAGTAAAGAGACGCACCGAAGGCGTCTGGTACAGGTGATGAGGCAAGGAGCTTTGCGGATAGCCGCTGCACTGTCTCTGAACCTGCAGTGTTGGTAATCTCGAGGGTGGTTCCTATTAAGTAACTTGCAGACGAATAGAAACGTGTATACTTACGTAGGGGGGAGTCGGCGAGAGAAACCGTCAGCCAAGAAGAACGGAGAAGGAACCTAACCTTGTGGCAGCAAACATGGGAAAACGAAACGCGAGGCAGGTGAACCGCACGGCTGATAAGTGACTTGGGACCGTGGTTCTACAGAATGCATGATGAGACTGATTATTATCTGACGCAATTACTCAGTGGTCACGGGTATTTTCAGTCTTACCTGTATAAGATGGGAAAGACACCATCCCAAAACTGCGTGTTCTGCCCGGGGATGACGGATGACGCCTGCCATACGTTCTTTACGTGTAATAGATTTACAACACTCCGTTCGCATCTCTCGGAGAAGATTGGCGTGATTTCCCCTGACAATGTAAGGGGGAAAATGATGCAATCAAAGGACAATTGGAACTGTGTGTCGCATTACGTACGGACAGTACTTATTATAAAGAAGGGCATGATGGATCGCTGGGCGAGGGAGGAGAGATCTCTGTAACGCAAATCTCTCTAATCGCAATTCCTTCCCATCCATCTGTGCAGAAGGAGAGATTTCCCTTAGCCTGAAGGCAACGCTAAGCGATGATTAATGAGGCCTAGTCCGAAGTAATGTGACAAACAGTTCCAGGCTAGGTTCTCGGTGTGACAGGGGAGGTGTTTAGTCGGTAGTCCGGTAGCGGGGGAGTCCGACACTCAGGGCGTACATAGCTTTCACCTCCCAAACCAAAAAAATACCCCTCTATGCACCTCCCTCTACGTACCCCTCTACGTAAGTAGACTTCGCAAAGGAAAATTTCGGCCCATCCTTCATCTGAATCCAATTATTCTCCATGTCAGTCAATTCATGTGATTTTATTTTCATCGTTGTTGTTGTCTGGTGGTAAATGTAGGTTATTGGCGACTACCTACTTATTCGTTTTCATTACCGAATTGCTTTTCTTCTTTTTGCTTATTTTGTTCTGTTACCTCTCTTTTTCTTTTTGTCATCTTCTGCCAGTTTCTTTTTTTTAATTGTTTCTTCTCATTCATTTTTATTATTACCAAGAACCTAGCGTTGAACTGTTTGTCACATTGTTCCAGCCCAGGCCTCTTTGGTCTCGCGTAATGCCTCCTGCAAGTTAGGGAAACCTCTCTCTCTCAGTAAAGATGGGTGGGAACGAGAGGAGTTGCTTTCATAGATGCCCCATTTCCCTCTGTACGTAATGAGACACGCAGTTATAATTGTCTTTACATGTCAATATCTTCCCCGTTATATTTTCAAGAGAGAGCAAAGAAAGCCTGACTCATTTGCCGCATGCGAAGCAGACGTCATCTGAAACAGAATAACGTCAGAAACAAGCAGGGGATGATGAATTTCCCATTTTATGCATGTAAGACTGAAAACAACCGTGCTGACTGAGTAGTTGCAGGAGGTAATCATCGGTCTCAATATGCTTTTTGCGGAACCACGCTACCATGTCACTGATGACTCATGCGGTCCACATGTTTCGCGCTTTTTGTATCAACATTTTCCACCAAAACGCTAGAATCGTTCTTCTTTCCTCTTGGACGCAATTCAAAATACTCTCCTCTACATGAGTAGACTTCGCTCTTCTGAAGAAGCACTCTGGGGAAATAATTGCTTCCCGGGCAAGTTTTCCCGTTTTTCCCGTTTTCGGATGAACCTCACCTGGTCCCGTCTTGGTCCCCTTTATGATTTCATGGCCCATGAGGATTCTGGTGAACGCGTCGACTTCTATTTTAGCAATGTACGAACCTAAGGCTAGAGATAGAGATACGGCTTCTGCGAAGCGAGCAGCATGCTCGTCAATTTCGAGTGCAATGCTCTGGTTATCACTCGCCGAGTGGTCCTCGAGTTGTTCAAATTTTTTACCATAAGCACTATGGCACCGAAGCGAACGTCACGCTTGGGATGGTTTCCAAGCAGCTGCCCAACGATCACTACGGCAAGTTCCGTCCTAGTCGCCATATCTACGATGGGTTGGATGTGTTCGAGGCAGCTTATTCAAGTTCATTGGGCTTGCTCTGATAGGATTTATCTGGCTCATTTAGTGTGAGATTGACATATGCTCACGTCTGATTAGTACAAAGGCATTCCTGCTGGAGCAGTTCTAAGCTAAGAGCAAAATACTATACTACACGTAGATGTTGGCGGTTCCATATCATTCCCAGGACCCTGCAGCCTCTGCCCTGCTGTGATGCTGTTCGGATATCAACAGCAGATCAGCTTCTTTCTCACCCGCAACCTGGTCAATAAAGTCCTGTGCTGTTGCACTACGATGTACGTTATTCTGCATGACTTGGCTCATGTTTTCACTTTTCTCTGCTTTTCTCTCCACTTTTCTCTGCTTTCTCTTTGCGCTTGAATTTGATAAGACACTTTCGCTTCCTGGAATACCAAGATCTTTGGGCTGCAGGCCCTTGTTTTTACTCAACATGCATCTTGGTTTATTTGTAACATGTCTCTCGCCTTAAGGCCGGTACTACCACACAGGATACCACACAGTAGTACCACACAGGTACCACACACGGCTTGTTTCAATTTGGCCCCTTGCAGTTAAGAGAAATGTGTCCAAAGTCGAGCGTTAACTTCTCCTGGTTTGTCGAATGGTCTCTTCTACTTTTTGACGTCCGCAACAGAATGGCTCAATGTCGCAATGTCTCTTACTTCTATAGAGGCAATTAATTATAATTTGTAGATAACAAATTTAGAGTCAAGGAGGTCCTTCAAGGCGTTCTCAGCCAAATCCTTGTCGTTGAAACCCGCTTCGAGTTCTACGATATGCCTATGGTATGTCTGCTTCTGGGGTCTGCTGTCTTGGGCCGTTGTACCCTTTTCCTACGATTCGGGTTCAGTGTAGCCGACCTTTTGCCCTGTACGCAAGGAGTAATATTTACAATGCAGTGGGATTTACTGGAGATTTTTTCAGGTTTTTCCGCTCACTTATTGCCCTTGGCCAACTGCAGCGGCAGTGATGAATCGCTGGTGACTTATTCCAAGCCTGATTGCCGGGGAGAAACCCAATGGAGGTTGTGGTTCCCTCAAATGTCGTGGTGTATAATCCGACCCCTAGTTTTTTTTATTTTATTATCAACGATACTGCGAATACTGCACCTTTATTTCTAATACTGCGACTTTCTTTTCTAATTTTAATTTTTTAATAGGTGTATAAATATGAAATGCGGATTTTTTCTGCTTGAAATATGCATTTATTTGAATAACAGAACGAATGAATTCAATAATCAAAGTATTGGTCATCGTTAGCTACGACTTTTTTCGATCTTTCTGTCAATTGATGGATTCCGTCGCAGTATCACTTCTCATTTTTTGAGGCTAACCACTCATCAAGCCAATTTTTAACTTCTTCGTAAGAATGGAAGTGCTGTTCCAAAAGTCCGTGCTGCATCGATCGAAACAAGTAGTAGTCAGAAGGAGCCAAGTCTGGTGAATACGGCGGGTGGGGCATAACTTTCCAATTAATGTTTCCCAAGTAGTTCTCGACAGGTATTGCAACATGCGGCCGAGCATTGTCATGTTGAAAAATGACTTTATCATGTCTTTGGTGAAATTCTGGTCGTTTTTCCTTAAGTGCGCGGTTCAATTTGATCAGTTGTTGTCGGTTACGTCCGCCAGTAATAGCCTCACTAGGTTTCAGCAGTTCGTAATACATAGGTCACTTACTATCCTACTAAATACACAGCAAAGTCTTCTTTCCGTGAATATTTCGGACTGGTTGTGAGCTTAATGGCTGGCCTGGGTCTACCCATGATTTTTTCCGCTTGGGATTGTCGAAATAAATCCACTTTGTATCGCCAGTAACAATCCGATGCAAAAAAAACCCTTTCTTTTCTGTCTGGCAAGCAAAATTTCACAAATGGTGTTTCGCCTTTCGATGTTTCTTTCTTTCAATTGATATGGCACCCATTTTCCAGCTTTTTGAATCTTTCCCATGGCTTTTAAACGTTGTGAAATGGCTGCCTGAGTAACTTCTAACGCTTCTGCCAACTGTTTTTCAGCTTGTGTGTTGTCTTCATCCAATAATGCTTGCAAATCTGTATATTCGAATTTTTTTGGTGGTTTTCCACGGTCTTTGTTACTGACAACGAAATCGCCACTTTTAAATCTTTTAAACCATCGTTCACAAGTGTCTTGGCTTGGGGCATGTTCACCATATGCTTCCACTAACAATCGATAAGTTTCTGCTGCTGCTGTCTTCAAATGAAAGAAGGTAATTAGACTTTCCCGCAAAACCTCTTTTTCTGGCACGTAATTCGACATTTTTGAAGCGAAAAAACGCTAGAAAGATGGTGAGAGGCGAAGTTTGATTCAATGAATTTGACAGAAAGGCGGTAGTGACGGCGGGTTTAAGGTAGTAGCGCTGATATCAGCGGTAGAGGTCTGAGCCAACGTTAGATCAAGAACAAAACTTACTGCGTCGTGAAAATGTTAAAAGTCAAACGTACGCAAGTTTGGTGGTTTTTTATATTAGGCGGTGTATTTCCAGTCAGATCAAGCACTAGACAAAAGGGTAGTAGGAACAGCATTTGTTTTGACGAAGAACACAGCGAAACATCTCGAAGAAGACTGACGCGTTCTAGCAAGATGCTGCCGGCCAGGGAAAAACCAGATGGTGCGGTTCTCAGGAATGGAACACTCTGATAGGAGCAGAGTAAAAGGGAACGGGTAAGAAAATATTAGAGAGAAGGGCGCAGGTAAGGCCCAGCTCTGTAGACCACGTGTGCGTGGGTTTTCCCACACATTTGGTGTTTACGTGAGAATTAGGCACGGAGTGAAAAGAAAAAGGAAATAAAGAAGTTTTTAGCGGTCTGGAACTTTCCCAACCGGATTAGGTATTAATTTCCAACACAATTATGTATCCCAATTATATTGGCATAACCAATTGTTATGTAATGGTTATGCCATCTGTAAGTAAAATCCGCATTTCATATTTATGCACCTAATAATTTTCTAACTGACAAACAAATCATGAGTGTCTTTACATGATTTTTAAACTTCGAAATAACAAATATTGCCTTTCGGCCTGTGCTTAACATGCATAGAAGTCTCCATATGGTGGTATTTTTACATCACGGTCCGGGAGGTGAAGTTTCGCAGTATTGCAATATATGGTATATGATCGGTAACATGAATCATCCTTATTTAACTTTTGGTTGTATTGGTCGTAATACTGAGTAATGGCTGTGTATCTTGATGCAAAAGGTTCAGCCTTCCTTTCCGCTGGCATTAATCTGGTTGGGTTGCAATGACTTTTGTACGTTCTGCATTTGATAATTATGCTCTGTGTTCCAGATGTTGTCAAAAGCATTTGTTTTGGCGAAACATAACTTTCGCTGTCGCTATACCCTATTCGAATGTGTTGAATTATCCAAGGCAGCTGTTTGGTTGAATCTTGCCCGAGTCTTCACTTGAAATTTATTTTTGATTGTTGGTTTTTTAACAACAGAAAACCCCTAAAGATTTTTGTTTTTGACATGAGGATAGAAATCGGCAATCAACCGCTCTTTTTTCAATTTCTCTATGTCTCAGGGTCAGTTGTTTTTGTTAAAAAAATGGCACAAGAAAAGAGCAATTTAGTCCGGAAATATATAAATGTATACAGTAGATTCAGAGATACAGTAGATACATGAGATACAGTTGAGTCAGGATATAACAACCTTCAAGGGACCGGCGATAGTATGCATCGCCTCCTTCGTTATGGATAGTGGATTTTTATCGATAGCCCTCGCCACAATGCTCAGCGGTACGTCGTCTTCTTCGTCAAAATCATCTGCGTTTGAAGTTGTGGTGCATTCTACATTGCTCCGGACAAAACCAGTGTGTTTGTAACAGTTAAAAATTGTCCCTTGCTTGAGATGGATTCAGACATCTGTAATCATTAGAATATAATCAAAACAGTGATCATTGGGTGCTCAACACTACTGCTTGCGCAGCCGTCTATTGACTGGATAATTTTCAGGACAAGGTTTTTACGAAAATGTGCTTTCATAGCTCGAATAATCCCTTGGGTCAGGGGTTGCAACACTGATGTCGTGTTTGGAGGCAGATACTAGGGTTATGCCTTTCAAGTCTTCGAAATCGGGATGTGCAGGACAGTTGTCAACTAACACCAGGATTTTCTTGTTCTTTTTCGTAAGTTCACGATCCCATGCGCGTAAGCATTTGTTAAACATTTCAGTAGTCAACCAGGCTCTTCGATTGCCTTCATAATTAATTGGCAAATGTCGTACATTTTTAAAACATCTGAAACGTTGAGATTTTCTGATGACGAGATGTTTTTTAAGTGTCCCATCCGTGTTTAGTCTCTCCTTTGATGATTTTCCTCCTGCACATGATTCACCTTTAAATTTCAACGTCCTGTCTAGGGTTAATTTATAAAACAGCCCGGTCTTGTCTGCATTAAATGTTTCATCATCTCTAAATTGCGCACATAGAGTAGGCCAAACTTTTTCTAACCAATTGACTACATCACTCTGTTGAACTGACAAAGGCTCGCCAGCAATGTGAACACTGACGATGTTGTGTCTTCCTTTAGAACGGTTTATCCAACTCATGGAACATGCAAAATTTTGCATGTCTAACTGTCTAGCTAAAAACGTTGCTTTCTCTTATAGCAGAGGTCCATTAACGGGTATTCCCCGGTCGCGCTGTCACTTGAACCACTGTAACAATGCTTTATCCATCTCAACCTGAGCAGAAGTTCTTACACGTTTGCATTTTAAAACATTGATATTAAACAGCGGCTCGATCTTATCTTTATTCTTCTTTATTGTGGATATTATAGAATGAGATACGCCAAACTCCTTTGCGAGGGTTCATTTGATTTACCGGTTTCTAATCGGTGTAAGATTGCACTTTTCTCTTCAATTGTAAAACACTTTCTCTTCACAGAACTCATTTTATCGAGCTTCATGAATTGTCATAACAAATGACACTAGCTGACAAAACACTAACTGTGATTTAGGCGCGCTTATAAGAAGACGTGGGGCGAGCGGAGCGAGATGAAGTTGGGGTGCCGAGGTATTGGTGCGTAGGTTGCGAGAAGAAAACACTGTGCGTCGTTTTAATCGGACGTATTTTCATAAATATTGGTCGCTATAAGCACTTGATCCCTTAAATCGTAGCCGCACTAAACGCACTATATTTTCTCAGTACCTGACTATGAAACCTAACTTGAGTAAACATTATCGTCGCTAAAAACGGTTAGTTGATATAAGTTAATAACGGTTAGTCGTTGTAAATGAATTGTACTGCATATATATATTAGTTTCCGTATAGTAATATATTATTATTATAGTAGTATATTAGTTTCTATGACGTTTCCGAATTTTTCTCTTAATCGAAGCTGCATTTCTTACAATTTTTGCTATTTAGAGACTAAACTAGACACATAATGTACTGACTATGATAATAAAACGCTTGTGGGTCCTTTCCCGGCCTTATCACGGCAAATATTTCCGCATTCCTTACTTTGGTATTATTAATTGGGGAGTAAAAATGGAGTTGGACTTTTGTTTGTGTTATAATGTTAGCAACCGATTTTTTGCTATGTGATTTAATTTTCCAGTTTATTTTCTTGGAGATGTAAGATCTTGTTTCTTCGCTTCTTTTCCGGACGGAAAACCGTCATTTCCGTCATTGGTCTGTGATTCCGTTCTGTATGATCTATTTAATTTCATAATGGTTTGTCGATTTCTTTATGTTCTAATTTTTTATGCTGATATTAGAGTTCTGTCAGCCGTGCATAAGATTTGGTGGTAAATTGTTTCATCGTCATGTAGGTGAACGTCTTCCTCGTTGGAAGACGTCCTGAAATGATGCTCCAGATGTTTCAGTATCCGTAAATACTTCTTTTTTTCCACGCCAAATAAAATTTATTGAAGTTCTATTGTCTACATTGTTGACCATGCTGCAGAAGTTGACATATACCCTCGTCAAGGCTTTGTAGAAATTCGAAGCTCGCAAATTTTATCTCGGATATCATTAGCTAACCAGATCGTGTTCCTGCTTAGTCGCAGATCCCTTGTGTCATTAGATCATCTCTGAATTCGACTTATTCCCCGGACAAATCCTTGAATATCATGAGGTAGTTCGTGGAGGTTGGCTCAACTTTTTGGATTTGTATTCTTTGCCCAGATTGAGGCAATTATCTCACGTGAACTGTTTCAGTTGTTTTATTTAGTCGATTTCAATGGCTAATGTAACGCTGGATGCAGTCAAATCGGCTTTCTTTTTAATCTTCAAATAAGTGCTGTCACCTTTAAGAAAATGGACTTGTTTACGGTCAAAGGTGAGTTCATCTAGCACATTCATATGGAATTGGCATATTTTGTGGAACATCCCATCATATTGCGATACCAAAAGCGCAGTTTTAATGTGTATCAAAATGAGCAGATTCATTAATGACAAGCAGGACCTTAAGGCTTCCCATAATGAATCGGTTTGGCTCGGTCCTAGCTTGGTTATTTCTTGCGGCTTCTCATCGGTGCTGGTAGGTGATTTTGTCTTTCCGTATGTCCTGTGTATCTTCTAAATGGATTGCTTTAGCAGACTTACGACGTGTGATGTAGCTTTTTGCACTCCGGAAGGATCAATGAGCTTGTTACTGTTTAAGCACCTCTAGAACGTACAACCTTTATAGTTCAATTTGGAATTTTTATTTACTACAGCAGTCTTTGTAAGAGGACTTAACAATGCTGTTATGTGTTGCTGATTGGCTTAGCTTTTAGATAACAAACTTTTTTTCAGATAAACTTAGTCCAAGCACTAGTAAGTCATCTTTTGGTACTGGTTGTATAAATATTATAAATTAAATATAAAATAAATAATATAAATTTGGTACAATAAATAAAGCTAAATGTGCTGTTTCTTCTCAAAAGGATGATCTACTATAATTACCTATTTGCTTTCAAAAAACGTTTCTTCATGTAATTTGTGTCTCATTCCAAGATATTTCGAAATAGATAATAAAGGGTTTCAACGTCAATGTCTGCTAACATTAATCAACGCGCTCACCGCGTGTCCAATGAGACGCAGCAACTCCTGATGCTGGTGTGTCCAGCAATTTGTTCGTGCTCTTTAGATAACTTCCATCGATAAAAACCATCAATGGGTATTTCAGTCGTATCCTATCGTAGAAGTGATAGAAATACCCAAAGAAATCTTTTTGACACCTTGAAATGTTTTGCGGTGGCTGATGTAAGTGAAAAAATTTCTAGCGTGTGTATTAGCAAGATGAGCAGTCTTAAGAAATTGAATTGAATTAGTGTGCGATTCACACACAATTGCCCTGAAGGAACATGTTAAAATATTTAATGGACAAAGCTAACATTGTAGTCATAAGAATAAAGTAATTATCGACATGAGAACAATGATTAATGAACACTTGTTACGTGTCATGTAGATATTACGCCGTCAGTGATGAATGGCAAGAAACATTCGCCATGTGCATTCTTGCGCCTGTGCTGACCACTTTCTTATTGCGCACGTTGATACCACTCATTATGTTCGCAGGAGATAACGAAAGTGATTGTTGCCTTCTCGACACATTTCCAGAAAAATCGATTGTCCGATCAAGAGATTCGCAGTGACTTATTTACTCATTAGCCAACAGCGTGGACGGCGACAACGAGTGCGCGACATGGTCGTCCAAATATGCCATTTGAAGGAAAGGCGAAGACATGCAAAGACGCTTGGCTACTTTCCCGAAAAAGTCAAAGCCGGCGAAGGAAAAGTAATCTGGTGATAAAAGTAGAAAGACAGTGCACCATCTAGATGACCATTAGAATCCATAGTGGCCGGCAAATGGCCAAAGGAACTGAACGGTAGGACTTGGTGGCTGCTATCGAATAAGGTTGCCTTGCTCTGCGGTGGCCATAGCAGCAAGTTTCCATGATGATAAAAGAAAAGTGAGAGCACATGTGCGATCTCATTATAACCATCTGAGAAGAAGTTTTACAATGTACCGTGATGCAACATGCTCGAGGTAAGGGCTGTCAAAAGATACATTGGAATGAAATGAAAACAAAAGACTTAAGGCAGTAACTTGAAAAGTTTGTATTCTGGACTTTCCGACGTTCAGTGCAGCGCCCCCGCTTCGCTCTGCATGGTCGGCGACGAAAACCTGAGGACCGATAAAAGTAAAAGGTTGACTGACATTAACATACACACAAGCATGCAATCAGTTATTTTGAGTTATTTATGCGAAAACTGAAATTTCGATTTTCATGTCGTGCATGGATTGCATTGAACTTTGCTACACTTAATCGATTGTCGTCTCAATTAAGTTGAGGATATTTTAAATGGCGGCGAATTGAATCGCATTAAGGCACAGTTATGAATAACGAATACTGTACCGTCGATGGAATCGTGAATTCATTAGAGAGTTGTGCATCGCATGTGTGTGTAGGATGTCATGTTCACCTTTAACATGGCACATATGTATCAAGGTTCGAACATGCGAGCAACTAGTTGGGATATTGAGCCAGTTATGTTAATAGTGCAAACAAGATCAACATAAAATACAACACCCTTATGCGGAACATCTTACAGAGTTGTCTAGGGAGTTTTTCCCGGTTTCTTCTGCGGCAACATGATTAATTCATTGCGGATGACTTTCATCTCAGCTCATTAGGTAATAATCGATTCAATTTGTTTGAATAAGTCAATGCTTTCTTAACAGCTTAGCCGAGTGCAATTTTAATATTATATTTGCTGTTATCAAGCAACTCTCGCCAGAAAGTTGCATTTCCTTTTGTGCCTTATCTTAGAGATGATTGACGTGAACGCCATCCATCAAAACCCATCAAAACGTTATTTCCTTGAAGTGGAAAGGTGTATTTTCTTTAAAGCTGAAATCCAGAGGATATGGTTGTTGTGATACCACAAAGATTTATGTGATTTTCTAATTTAATGACATTAAGATTGACCAAAATAGTACTGTAGGGATCGAAAAACAATGGCGTGTTCTAACGGTAAACACTAACGAAGAGAGCCTTCTTCTTTGTAATTCGGAATACATCAGGAGGCCTCATTTTCATATGCAGAAGGTGGCAAGGGATCATAAACAGGGTTCTGTATTGTCTCGTTGAAGCAATAAGTTTGCCTGTGTGAGCATTGATGTGAAATAAAATAAGGATAATTTGTTGTTGTTCCCATGAAATTAGTTTCATTTCAATATGGTCTCGGTCATATGAACCCCTCGACTTGCGCGGATGAAGTCCAAACGGGAAGTCAAATTTTCGACTACTTAAACCAATAATTAAGGCCGTATCTTGCAAATAACGAGGCGAATGTTGTCTTCTAAATAGTCAAGCGTCTCAGGTTTGTTGGCATGGATGAGTGGTTCGACGTATCCCGACAACAAATAGTCCAGTGGTGTTAAATCACAAGATCTTGCAGGCCAGCTCACAGGTCCAATAAGTTGAAGCTCGTATCGGTTCTGCTCGTCCTGTTGAACCCGAGGGTCCCTGCATTACGGCGAGTCAATTCCGGAACGAGAAAGTCATTGATCATAGCTCTATGGCGGTCAAAATTGACTACAATGTTATTTCCATCCGTTTTTTAGAAGAAAAATGGACAAATTATTCCACCGGCCGATAAAGCACCCCAAACAATGACTTTCTACGGATGTAACGATATTTGGACAACTGCCCGTAGTTGCTAATCATTCCAAATGCGGCAATATTGCTCATTGACTTAGGAATTCAACCAGAAATGAGCCTCATCGCTAAACATAATTTTCGTATGAAATTCGGGATCTGAAGCAATTCTGCCCATCTGATCTGCAAGATTTGCCCATACACCAAATCTACGCGTTTCGATGTTGTCGTTGTTTTTCAATTCCTGCACGAGTTGGATTTCGTAAGTCCGCAAACCAAGATCCTTCCTTAAAATCTTCCATAATGTGGATGGGCGCTGATTAAATTTATGGGCATAATGTCGACAGGACTAACTTGTGTCTTCATCGATACTATGTTTTACAGCTACTTTGTTTTTTTCATTACATACTGTACGACTCTGGTGTATTATTAGTGAGAGTAAACGTAGTACGGGAACGATCCATGGTTAATCGAATTTATTGTTCTGATGGACGATTATTTCGGACATAAGATCGGCGATAAGTTTCTCGAAAAGAACGAGGTTTTTTTCGAAATCAATCTGCACAATTTGCAGACGTTGCACAGGAGTCAACCTTTTTATGAAAAAGCGGGAAAGCAATCTAACCATAAAACACATGACAGCTGTCACACCAGTAGTAGCATTACAATGTGCTGCCAATTTAAAGTTCCATATCTTTTGAAAAAGTGAAAAAGATACCCTTTTTAAAGTATGTGGGCTGCGACATTTGCTCTGATTATGCTCATATGATTATAATATTGTGAGGAATGTTTGTTGACACTGTTTGACATTTTGTGAATGGCTTCGCAACATATTGGCATCTACTCTTACACTTAACAGGTTGTTGTCTAAAATTATCGTTCCTCTTGATCAAAGGAAAAAAATACTGTAATTTCATTCGTGGATGTTTAATGCGCAATATAATTAGCATTCAATGCGATTTGTTTCGGTTTTAAGCCAACTAATCGTTTTCTTTTTCACCAAAAACTACGAAGAAAAGTCTAATTCAATGATATACAAGAAAGGTTGTGCTTAGTCTTAAATTGGTGGTGGTGGCAAAACTTTGATGTACAAAATGACTTGACAAATGATAATTGAAAATTGATATGTTTAGTATCGAGATAACATTCCGTTTAATTCACCCCCGTAATCCCTAATGAGTCCAGTTCTGCACTTCAAGCTTTATCCGTGAAGAGAGGTGGCCAGAAGAATTTTTTATAAATTTTTCTTCTGTTTTTTTTTTTTTTATTAATTTAATTTATCATAATTTTTTTGATCTAAATAGCGTTTTGCAGCGATCAGGTGTAGCTTTAAGGCTCTAGATTATACTTTTCATAAACTAAATCACTCTTAACAGCTTCATTGCAGATTTCTGCTTCCAGATTCTGATGTATTTATTCTCCTATTCCTGAAGTTTTTTTCGTTGTAGTTTTTGTTAGTTATATTTCATCCTTTATCCATGGGTCTAGTATACAAAAAATAGCATTAATGTTCAATTCTTCTTTTTCTTCTTCTTCTTAGCACTGCAGCCCCTCTCCGGGCTTCGCTTCCAGCAACAAGAACCTCAAATGACCTCGGTCCATTGACCGCGTCCTCCAATTTCGAAATCCGTTCCATTACGAAGCTCGAAACCATTCCGAGATCTCCTGCAGGTTTCGAAACTATTAACGGGTTTTACAGCGATGGAGAGCTAACTCGTCACCTCGCCTCATTAACCTAGAGACCATTTGGTACCATTTATTTGTGGGATTTAGAATGAAGATTCATGCAAATTGTGCGTTGGGAAAACAAGGGGATCCCTCATCCTTTCTCAACCGGGCTTGGGACCCTCTGTGGCTAGGACTTTACCCTACTGTTCAATACCTGCATTTAGTTTGTTTGTTTAAGGATACCATTTTTGATTAGGAACAATGAAACATGAGTACCGAGGCCGCCGCACTACTCTAAGTCAGTCCCGATAAGGTATATGTGAGTTCTAACTTTTATTCATTCTGCAAAATTTAATTTACGTATTTGAACAATGAACAATGTAGTGGGTCACGTTGTACTGGTGATACTTTCATTTGTGGTGCATTCAGGGCCTTAATTTTCTTAATCCTGAGGGGACTTGCATCATGTTTGGACATAAGTTTCTAAAAGAGGAGAATTCGGGGTAGTTCTGTCTTACATCTATCGACCGTTGAAGGCCTCTTGTTGATATTCTGCGTTGTTTATCCTGAATTTCGGCTTAAGACTGTATACGGTCATACTGCATGTCGAAACGTACATTTTAGCATGGTCCTTGGAAACGCAGTTCCTTCTATGATGGTATAGTTTTGGCTTGAATAAGTTAAGTTGTTGCTTTGGGTTCCTTGATTCCCTTCATTTCTCAATTACATAATCCCAGAAGACTGTGGAGTCGGGTTAGCTCGTTGCTTTTGACGCGAAAAATACGCTAAGGACACGAAAAAGCGTGCCCTGTCTTAGTTCTGCGTTGGTGACTAACTGTTATACAGGGTGGGCCATATAAAATTTTAAATTTAAAAAGTCAATAAAAAAACGGCTTGATATTTTTCAAAGGTTGAACATTTATTTGAAAGGTTATTTTATGAAATTTATTTGTGGAAAACAATTTCGGACAAATGACCACCACGTCTGAGTTTACAGTAGCTCATCCGATCCACCCAATATTGGAGTATTTTCTCGATGGCTTCAGGCCTTATGGCAGCAACAGCAGCTTGAATCTCGTACTTTAGATCTTGAATTGTTTTTGGATGGTTGGTGTAACACTTATCTTTAACAGCTCCCCAAAGAAAGTAGTTCAACGGCGTTAAATCGCGGCTTCTGTGAGGCCAATTCATATCACCTCTTTTGCTGATTATGCGATTTTCGAATAGCGGGCGCAAAAGATTGGGCTTAGCGTTTGCTGTATGGCATGTAGCGCGATCCTGCTGGAACCAAATGTTGTCCAAGTCTTCCTCTTCAATTTGCTTGAAGAAAAATTCGAATAACATTGCGCGATATCGCTCACCATTAATGGTTACGGTGGCTCCTTCTTCATTTTCGAAGAAAAATGGGCCGATGATTCCATCCAGACCAAAATCCGCATCATACAGTGACTCGTGCTGGGTGCATTGGCTTCTCAACAATTACGTGCGGGTTTTCTGTGCCCCAAATGCGACAATTCTGCTTGTTAACGTAATCACCGAGGTGGAAATGAGCCGCGTCCGAAAAGATGATTTTTCGGTAAAATTGACCATCCTCGGTCAAACGATCTTCCGCCCAATCTGCGAACTGTAGACGGCTCGGATGGTCATGTGGCTTCAGCTGCTGCACCAATTGAACTTTATATGGCTTCATAGTGAGGTCTTGTTGTCAAATTCGTCGCAAAGTTGTTCGTGGAATGTTCAATTCTTGCGATCGACGGCGAGTTGAGGGGGATGAATTCTCACTAACGCTTTCAGCCACAGTCGCAATATTTTCGGCTGAACGTGCGGGAAATGAACGTTGACGTTTTGGTTTGTCCACCAACGAGCCAGTTTCACCCACACGCTTCACAAATTGTTGCACAAATTGAACTGATGGCACTTTTTGTCTGTCCATTTTTTTGCCAAATTTCTCACAGTTTGGGTTGAAGACTCACCACATTGGAAATTTTTTTTCAATATTCCCTAGTTTTCATCTAGCGAATGCGATCCATTTCGAAAATTTTATACTTTTTACTGAATATCTGTCACTTTCCGAATGGTATTTGACGTTTCCAATGTCGAAGTATAGATAGTTCAAATTAAAAACGCTAGATGGCCCGCCCTGTATAATACTTCCAAGATGACAACTTTCTTTGATGGTGCAGCGCGTATGCACTCAGTTATTTCGTTGCATGAATTCCACGGATGAAAAACGATTGGATTCGATTGATGATAATATTAACCATTTTGAAGTGTCAATCTGTGTAGCTTTGATGTTTGGATGCGCTAATGTGTATGGGTGCTGATGACGTCTCGCTTTTGACATTTGACGTTATAAATGCTGTAGTAATTCTCTGTCAATTCAAATTAAACGATTAAAAGTCTCTTAACCTAGACTGAAAAGCTATGTCCGAAGCTGGTAAAGGACCAAGCTCGTGGTCGATGTTTGCTTTAGGACAACGAGCAGTTGATGAGTATAACTAGGTATTAGTACGAGGAAATGGAACCACAAACGGATTATTCATTTGTGTTGAGCCCAGACATTGTCCAAAGCATAAAACAGTGTCGAAATTGGAGTTAAGCTCATGGTGTCAAAGTTGATAGATAGGCAACAAGAAAGGTCCAGGAAAGTCGAAAAAAGACTCCAAACAAGGAACCGAAGAAAACTGAAGCGGGAATCATAAGGATTATAAGGTATATTATACTTATAGAATACGAAGTGAGCTAACCTGCGTTGAACAAATTCAAAGATTGAAATGAGGTTGGAATATCGAGGAGACCTCACTAAAGACTAGTTTTTGTGCAAAGAGCGAAACAAAAAAAAAATAACAGTATTGGAAAATTCTAGAAACTTATTAGATAGATCAATTTATCCAATCTCACTTATCAGTTGTAAGGGACTTATACCATTGCTATCCTGATTTTAGCGAAGACTCAGAGATGCGGAGTTCAGATCAATTTTGACGGATAGGAAGGGCTCAAACTGGTTTCGAACACACACCACCGCCGCTTCTCGTTAGGTGGCAACTAACAGACCGCGACGCATCAATTGGCATCGATATCGAGGAGACCTCACTAGACTCAAGTGTTTGTGGAAAAGACGAATCAAAAAACCCAATTCTGGAAAAAAGATTCAATTTATGAAAACTCCTTAGAAAATTTTTATTTGTATTAATAAAATAGGTTATATTATAATAAAATGTATTAATAAAAAGGGTTGTATTGATTTAATTTTGCTTTTTTTTGAATTTTAATTTGAAGTTTTTCCTTTGACAAATTTTATTCAAAGTTAAATCAAATTATTTTAAAGTTTAAAATTTTTATGTTGCAAGTGAAACCCAGGGGTGCCTGGCTTGAATAGTAGCCTGTGCATTTCAGGGATTTATTTATTTTTTTGTTTTTGGTTGTTTTTGGTTGAAGATTTTTTTTTAATTTCTCTGGTTTGTTTTTTAAATTATGGATCGATGTTCGCCGCTGTCGCAGTGGCGCCCGCCATGCTGGATGTTATGCATCGTTGATAGCTCGCGTTGGTTTGTGTAAATGATGGTGGGAACCATCGAGTTTTGTGTCGCTGGCTATATCTTCCTGTACGGGATAGCTGGACATAGATCCAGCTCTTGGAATCAGTCAACGCTTTCTAGCCTTCCATCATTCTGCTTGTGTGATTCGTGGCTTCGCGGCGGAAACTTTCGCGGCTCTTGTCCGAGCTATTGTGGAATCTGTTGAAATCCAACATAGCCTCTTAGTCGACCCGGGAATGATGACAGTTTGAACGGAGTCCGCAGTGGAGGTTCATGGTCAGGCAAGGCACTGACTGACTTATGCTTGCTTTTATGTCTGTTCGAAATTTTAACCTTTTGTGTTTCCCTTCCTGAATATCCCATAAATGAAGGAGAATTGTTCGAAGAAATGAAATATTCAATAAATTTCCTTCACCGCACTACAGTTCATAGATTTCACTGCGATCTTTCGTTTTTTTTTGAGGTTTAGGTTATTTTAGGTATTGGATTTAATTAGCTATTTAGTTTTAGGTTTTTGAATCGCAGAATTTTTCAAATGTTTAGAAGGTCCTAGGGTGAATTCGTTCCTAATGCATCGTAGGAGAATGGTAAGCTGGGATCCCAGTTATACCCACATGGACCGGGAACTGGAGCGTCTCAGTTTGTCTGCCAACACAAATGAAGCCGTGGACCAGCCTGTTGATGGAAATATAGACGCAGCACGAGAAGGCCCCTCACCCTTCCCAGACTCCGATTGTGATTTCCTCAGCCACGGACTCGGCAAGGACCATTGCGGAGCCAAGAGTCACCTTCCAAGGAACCGTCAGGAATGCAGAGCGTGGTAGAGCCCCCTTGCACATCACTAAGTGGGGATTATCATTCGAAGGAGGAAGTCGTGGGATGACCGTCCGTCAGGTCGTATCCAGGGTTTCGGCGATGGCACAGGACTATGATCTGACGGGAGCAGAGCTTGTGAGGGACTTTCATGTCTTCTTGAAGGGAAGGGCGCTGGGTTGGTATTGACAGCGGAGGGATGCCGATGGGGGTCTGAGCTGGAGTCAGCTCAGAAAAGAACTTCTGGAACGATTCCCTACCCACCAATTGGATGTGGACATTCGCCGATCCATCGTAGCCCGGAAACAGCGTCCAGAGGAAAACTTTTTGGAGTTCTATGATGCGATCGAAGCTCTAGCTTTGCAATTGCAGGTTCCGTTGCCGGACTTAGACTTGCAACGCATTCTAGAGCTGAAAATGAGCGTTTGATTGCAATCTCATTTGGCTGGTCTAACCTTTTCATCTACCCGAGACCTCGTGCAGAGATGTGTGCGGGTTGAGTCAGCATGGAAGGGGATAGACGCGAGACGACAACCAGCTATAAGGCGTAGTCCAGGGGTCAGTGCGATACGAGTTGAGGAGGAGCCTTTTAGTAGTTGTGAAAAGGACGCCGCAGGTAGTCTTCCCTATACTTATCTGAGGCAACTTAGGCGGACCGTAGAGGCCGAAATTCCGGTAGTACCATCTCAACTGCACGCCATTAATGCTGCAGCATCGAGGCAACCATCTGATGTCAACCATCAGAAGCAGTACCGGGTATGCTGGAATTTCCGGGATCTAGGACACAGCTTTATGGACTGTCCCAACCCCATAAACCACGTTTTCTGTTTTGGTTGCAGGCAACAAGGCACTCTGAAACCACAGTGTGTCCGCTGCCGTGGACGTGGTCCAGCAACAAAGACGATCCTCATCCTGTGTTTGCAAAACCTTCCAGGTCTCCAGGCCGGGTAGATGTCGCCACTAATGTGGACCCTGAGTTACTTCATCTCCCCTGACTGTGCTACGATTCCTCCGACCCCCAGCTCGCTCACACTTCCAGTCATAGAATTTTATCTGTTCATCCGCCTAGCTCTCCAAGCTACGTACGTGGTGCTCGAACGGCGAGCAATTGCCCAGAGTTGTCGGTTACCTGTGCTACGTGCCCCTGGCGGAGCCGGTTCGGGAGATCCTGGAGGTTTTTCACTGCCCGCCGCTTCCTGAAGCGTGCTGGTATGGAGTCGATTGTTACAACGTCAGGAGACAATCGAACTTACGCCGCATTTACGATCAAAGGACGGCCATTAACTGGGTTGCTCGAAAGCGGTGCCAGCGTGAGCATCCTCGAAGCTGGTGCCATGGACTTACTGTCTGACTTTGGATTGCATCTCTACCCGATGCACGCCCAGGTTCAGACGGCGTCAGGGCACAAAGACTCCGTTTGGGGGATACGGCATGACATTGGTGCGATTCAATAACACCACTAAGCTGATGCGGTTCCTAGTTGTTCCAACGCTGACTCTCCATATATATTTAGGCATGGACTTTTGGGATCTCTTCAAAATTGTACCAATACTGGTTAATGCTATCGGAGGAACCACAGACCTTTCGAATCAGGAATTCCATCTGTTGTCTCCACAGGATCAGCAACGACTTGAGTTGGTCAAGCAGTAGTTTCCCTCTTACAACGAGAGAGGCTTGGGCAGAACCAGTCTCGTGTCACACAATATCGGCACTGATTCCGCCCGACCCATTAAACAGCATTAAACATTACGCTGTCTCCCCACTTGCCCAGAAGCTGTTGTATGATGAACTCGATCGTATGCAGTCTGTGGTGGTGATAGAGGAAAGTTTGAGTTCCTGGAGCTCTCTCGTGACGCTGGTAAGGTGGCCCAGCACGGGCAGTGATCTTCCCCGAACGACCCCGACCAGCTGGGCCTAGCCGGCCTTAGAATGCCACCTGGGGGTTATGAGATCACTGTCATATAAATGTCTGCGACCGTGGGAGCGTGATTGCAACAATTGGCACTCCCCAGAAAATTTAGTTCCCGAGTGATAACAACGTTATATATGGTATAAGCGTCAAATTTTTGTTTTGTTTTGGTCAAAAGCAACTCCTATGTCTTTAAAAGTGCTAACACCAGAGAGAGTCGGCTCATTTAACAGCTAACTATAGCGCATTGGTGAGAGTTTTAAGTCAATTTATAGGACTTATAAATATTAACAAATACAAAGTTAGAAGAACACAACATGTAGAAAACGGACAGCTGATAATCATACTCGTAAAGTGACGCAATTGATGGGTAAATTTATGAACCCCCGGAAAATAGGACGCAAGGTATGGAGATCAGAGTGGGACTTTAAAAAGAAGTAATACAAGTGGACCAAGAATTGAATCTTGAGATACACTAGATAAAGGACAAAAAGAAGCAGAAGTAAGACTGCATCTAGGACAATAATTATCCCAAGATACCAAGAGCCTCTAACTTCAGAGACAGCAGATGGTGATTGACAATTTCAAATGCCTTGAACAAATCCATGAAGACTTGGAACGCGCTTCCAATGCCATAGCAATATAATTTGTTAACATGTCAATGAATGAAACTTACTCGTAGCTGCATAAAGATGAGTCGGATTAGCTTTTTGCGTATGCTGGATGCTATAAGTCGATACTCGCTTGTATTATTTGATTGTTAGGGACGAATTTCCGTGCTTGAATCGAGATGGCTTACGAAGGGATGTTGTTCGAAGGGTTCTCCAACGAGACACTCACTTGATTGCGTTTAATAAGACAATGTATTCATGTAGTCTTGGACGGAAGACTTTCTGCAAACTCTTGCGGTGTCACGCTTTGAAATTTTCGCTCGTCCACGGGTGAACTTCTTCGATTTGTTATACACCGAAAGTACTGAAGAATAAAGGGTCCAGCCTTGTGTACATTTTTATTAAAAAATAAACAGAAATAAGCCTTGATTACTTCCTTAATTACGATTAACCCTAAAAGCTAATTAAAATTAAGCAGAATTCGCTGGAAAACTTAATGAAACATTGAAAGGGAAAATGGTGACCTAAATGGACAAGTTTTGTATCGTTAGATTTGTATCAGAGTATACGAGAAAAGGGAAGCGTGGAAAAGTACTTGGTACTACCTTGACTATGTCTGCAAGAAAATTCAAACAATAGGCAATTAAGTGCTGGGAAATAAACACATTGTCGGCGATACAAAACAAACAAGCAGATTTGATCTTAAAATAAATGTTAAGGCGTAGCACTGCGGGACGTATTGCATATATGGCATATGTGTTATGCAACGATGAATCAAAAAATGAACAAACATTTTGGTTTGGAAATGCGAATTCTTCGAAGTATTTGGCATTGTTTGGAATGCTTGTAACGCCGGGCGGAAACATTTCATGGGATATCACGTTAACGACATATCCTTGTACTGTCGCCACAATATTTCAAAGGGTTTCGCTTTCAATTTGTAGTACAATCTCGGAGCTCACAAGTTGAGATTCCTATCGAAGTGCATGGGCTCTTCATTAACAATATAATTTGCATTATTGCTACCACACTCCCAAACAGCCGCCGCGCCATCGAAGACAATTTGAATCGTAGAAAGGTCGCAATTTCGCCGATTGTTTGAATCGTAAACCAAAAATATTGACAGTACAATAGTAGTAACGTGGAAACAATCTCTTGTAGCATGTACGAATGTTATCGCAGATAAGTAGCATGGACCGGCGAAATGGTATACGGGCATGGACCTCACATTGCTCATGGACCCCAGGCTCGCCGAAGGGAAATGAGAAGCCACAATTGCCTCGTTTTGAATTTTATTGCATTTATTGCACTGATAGTATCGGATCAGCAACAACGTTTTTGAAACAACATTTTAGCACGCGAAATGGTAACAATGTGACGATATAAATCACTCGAACCTCTCCTCGAACATGCATCAAAGAGTGGTTGCGCACGAACGAACAGCGGAGCCGACCACGGGCCCTCTTTCTAGAAAACTTTCTATTTCGATCAGAATTGGAGAAATTCACCAGAGCAGTGGCCAGGCTTGCAGCTAACTCTTTGATCAATCACATTGCAATAATTAAGCATCGAAAAAGTGCAAATGATGCGATTCAAGGATCACGGACTGTGCAGAGCTAATGGAAAACGTACACAAGGAGGTCTGCACTAGGCTTTTGATTTTATTTCGCGCCAAACTCAGCCTGGAGGTAACAAAGCCCTGAAATGGTGCAGAGAATCAGTTTCAATCCTGAGACAGGCACTAAGTCTTAGCTGCTTCGGACTCGACTTTGGGTAATGCATCTTGAGATGCTGAAGCGTAATAGGAGTAAACAAGTAATGAGCCAACCGGGAAATATCACATTGCATGTTGATTTATTTTGATGGCTATCGATGGACAGGCTGAGAATGAAAGTTTCATTCCCACGGTGACTATTATTCAATGGACGGTTTCATGGTTTAGCGAAGAATCAATTGCATCTGGTGTTATAATTCAAATTGTAATAATTTAAACTAAATGTTTTCAAAGCATCAATTTGAAACTTTAATACTGGTCAGAGGCACCCGTTTTCCTTCAAGAAGGATCAATTTAAAGCTGTTGTCGTGCATTGCTACAACCTTTAATGACAGTGGGCTGTTTTATGGGCTGAGTTTTTCACAACATATGCGGACTGACTTCATAGTCGGTAGGACGTTACATCTTCTTTTGAAAAACTTAAAAACGATTTGGGAGATTTATCAGCCACTCACTAGGACGATTGGAACTTGGTGCCGTAGTCATAATTGAAAATCAATGCTCCATCATCGATGATATTTGGCAAGAAGCTTACATCTTCTTTTGAATAATAAAGCAGTATTTTGAGGAATTAGAATCGGTTTTAAGTCAACCGTAATCAAGGTATCGGACTCTTGAGGACGCTCATTATCTTCAATTGAATCGACTATCAACCAGCTTCAAAGCGTTCGTTTTATTCAAACCACGCTATATACATCACCACAGTAACACGTCCTGTACATACTAAATGTTTCAGTCACACATATTATATCAGTCGCTGAACTACAAATTAATGAAGAACCTCTAAAACAAACAATTATTGCTTATACAATATTTCATTCGAAGTCGGTTCAAAAATAACACGAATTTTAAATTTTCGCGGGCTACCTACGTTCGTTTTTCGATATTTTTATCGCGTTATGTTGATACTTATGTTCATCACTTATGTTGACAAGTTCGGCCATTTTGAATCTTCAGTTAATTATTGGCAGCTGTTTTGCTTGGACGATTTTTTGGTTTTTCTTCGATTTTTGTTTATTCTAAAACATGAATCAAACAATCTGTATCAAATTTTGTGTGACAAACAACTTTATGTGAGCGAACTCATTCCGAATATTTATTGTAACATATGATGAAGCTACCTTGGATCAGGGCTACGTTACCTGTGGTACAAAATGTTTTTGTACCGAGGGTTGAGAAGATGTGCACGACGAACAACGAGCGTGGATGCGTGAGCACGTCAATAATAGACGACAACTGTGATAAAGGGAAGGAAATTGTCTTGGCCAATCGCCAATAGTCTTGGAGTCGCTATTACAGAAGTTTCAGAGGACGCAAAAATAACGATTTGTACCAATAATCTGGCTTTAAGACGGGTCGCCGCGTAATTCGTACCAAATTTTAATCATCGCAATGAAAGCTACAGAATGACCCGTGACCGAGAAAAGTAAAAAATTCAGTCGAATGAGAAGGGTTTAGTTACAGTTTTCGCCGATTGGAGGGGCGTAGTGCATCATAAGTTCTTGCCACAGGAATTAAACGGTTAATAGGGAATATTCTTTGCAAGTAATGCAAAATTTGCGCCACAAACCGACGAAAACACCCTGATTTGTGGAAGAACAAAAATTGGTTTTTGCCCTATGAGAACGTCCTTGCTCTAATGTGCGCTAATTTTGACCAAAAACCAACACACTGTTGATGTCGCAGCCACCATGTTCTCCAAACTGACCACCGGCGACTTTTTCTTAATTTCAGAAGTTTTTGGTAGATCAATTTTTCCATTTGCACTTACAACATTGTAAGTGATTTATACCCTTGCTAAGCTAACTCAGCGAAGACTCATAGGTGCGGAAGTTCTGATCAAATTTGTCGAATATCTCGAAAGTGAATTAATATTGAGAAAGGTGGAAAGAGCTCAAGCTGGTTTTGAACACGCGTCTTTTCCTTGTTCTTTAAACTGAAGAGGAAAGAACGAGGCTACGCCACAATTGAGGTGATGGATCCGGGATAAAAAGAGGAGCCGAATTGGATCACAAAATATAATTTTTGAAGAGCTTAGAGGATTGGAAGCGACGTTAACACAAGTGTATAGTATTTGATGGCGATTACTTTGAAAGCGACTAAATATATAATGATGAATAAATTGAAAATTTTGGAAAAAAATCTAAAATTCGTAAACTTTGGTTTTAAAATGCTGATTTCCAAGAGATTTCAATAGTCTTTCCAGAGTGAAGAGCACCGTCGTTACTCCCAGTCTGACTTCTTTTAAGTCTTTTCTTCTAAGTCTAAGCCTTAGTTTGTTTGTCGTTAAGGGCTTAAACTTACTTTTTTCTGTCTGGAATCCCAGGAAGAACTGTGCCAATGCTTGTGCAACGCTTTCTTATGTATAAAATTTATTTTTTTAGCATTAAATCTAGTCCATAGTCCATTTAAACTTGGCCGTCTGCGTAGAATTAAAACAAATAATTCCTTTTTCGAATAAAATTTTTCTTTACTCCGGTGTTTCATTTTTCTAAGTAAAGTGCGTACAGTGGCGTTACGACTAAGCCAACTAATCTCTCCATCTCTATCACAAAATGCAGATCGAAATTAGGAAATTCACACGAAAACACTTTATTTGATCTAATAAATAAGCATAATTACAAAATAACATGTGTCTCTTCGACATGTTAGTCAGTTCCCGTAGGAAGATATTTGTCCTTTACTCACCTTTTGACCTGTTATATTTATATTAATGCTACGAGGTGTAAGAAGAAGTAACGAGACTAATTTTTCATTTAGAACAGCTTTTCCTTATTTTCCAAACATCAATAGGTTATTCGATTTTCCTTCAACCTAGTTCCCTTGCGCAGTTATACACAGGCAAAGTCATTGTCCTAGATTGAATGGTTGACTAGGTAGAATGAAGGCTAGAAGTCCCAAATTGTATGGCTTGAATCTGGTCAGTCACGGTCTTTTGACTACTTTCTAGCGCTTCAAAAGGATGTTTTTTAAGACATGTTTGAATTTCGGGAAAAGTCACAAGTACTCAAACTTTTGAAATAAAAAATCAATTTGCTGACAGTTCGCGATCACTGTACTACAAAAAAAAACAACATGGGCCAAATCTTTGATTTGCTTATTCAACATTTTTATGACGACGTATAGACCCGCTCTTCGCTTTGCAACTTTGCTTAAGGATCATATTCAAATACCCAGGATTCATCACTTATGTTCACTTATGTTCACAAAATTGAAAAATCTTGGCCATTGCCAAAAGAAAGTCAACACACACGTTTGTTCTATTGGCCTTCAGTTAAGCTATGAGGTGTTTCTGCATCATTTTTGTTTAAATCATTAGCATGCCCAACTCTTCTGTTGAAATTTGAGTTATGGTGGAAACATAAAATTATCCTTATTGTTAAACGACAGTCTGATCTTAAAAGAGCCCTCTCGTGTTCAACACTTCAGTCAGTTATTGAATTTGTCTCTTTGAGCAAGGTTGATCTTGAACGTGTTCTCGCCAATCGAAAAATGGTTTGTTCCAGCGTAATACTTACATTTTTTATAATAAATATTCACCATATGCTTGCTTCAAGTTTTGAAAAGTCACATTCGTGGATTCACTAAGTTTATCACAAAATTTGAATGCACAACGTTGCTCTAAATACGAATGCTCCATTTTTGTAACACACATCAAAGACACAAGTTCACTGATGTTACTGTCAAAAATAATGTGTTAGCTGTACAGAGTTGAGACTTGGACTGAGAAAGTGGAAGGAATACGCAAAGTGGTAAATTACACGCTAGTAGACACAATGTTGCCAGATTGCACGAAGCACTTTTAGGCTCATTACTCTTCTCATAGAGCTCGTCAAGCTTTTTGTCTCGAGCAGATCGATCTGTATTCTGTATCCATCTATGATATCCATGTTTAATCGCTTTTCCTCCCGTATAAGAAAACTCTACATGGTTTGCGCTGTATGCAGACGTTTCTACTCGTTCTACTATTACCGTGTCTGGTTAAATTAAAACGTTTACGTTCTGAGATTGTTTCCTTAGGGCAATATTTATTAATCTTCCGATGGGATCCTTGAAACAATGCAGTTAGGTGATCGTTTAAATCCAGTTTTTTCGTCGGTTTGTGATTCGCAATGCGGTGATCTTTGCTGATTAATTCTAGCTTGTTTAATCTGGAAGTGATTGTTGTATCTATGTTAGATCTTTGCAATTTATTTTTACTGTTGTATAGTTGAGAACTAAGTTTCTTGTACCTAATTTTGTATGATTTTTTTTCATTAAAAACATTGAATATTTTTTCAAGCTGTAGCCATTTTTTAAGTTATTCTGTCATTTAAGGGGTTATACGTATGTGAAGGCTAGAAAACAAGCCTTTTTTCAGGATTTTTTTTTCAAGGATTTTGAAAAAAGCTTTTATAAATAATATATCAATAAAAAGGGCAACTTTTCGGGAGTGCGAAAAAATTTTGTTATTTTAAATTCAATACAAAATGGCGGCTGTAGTGCACGTCAAAGTCACTAGTATTTACAAAAGACGTTCCGCGGTCGGACAAGTTTCTCAGCCTCATCTGCATCTGGAACAATAAAAATTTTTTTTCATAAACTCCATGAGGTTTGCTAGCGAAGGACACATGATAAATGGCCGCGTCTCGCCTCTTTTACAACGTCGGAAATTGAGCGCTCAGCAGCCTTTATTCGCTCGGCGTCTGTTTCTAAGCAGAAATTGTAAAAATTAGGTCCTACAGTCAATCCTAATGAGTCGTCGATGAGGAGAAGGCCCGACAGTCCATCATTAAATAAGATAACTACGATATCCGTTGCGATATCGAGCACCGCCTTGCCGCTCGACACATTTTTCGGCGCCATGGAACACATGACTGCATTGAGCAATTCATTCGTATTTTGTGTGTATCCACCCAAACAGCGCGAAAGAAGGTCATCGGAGCTGAGCTCTTTGTAAATTGGTTTTACGGCCTTGGAGACATCCTCATGCATGGCAGGCTTGTGTTGGTAAGTTGCCAGGGAACCCAGCGCTTTACTGCGCAGCCAAGAGCACCAAGACGCTGCTCCGGCTGGGCACTTCTCGTTTTGCGGCTTTTTGTCCGTAGAAATAATATGAAACAAGGTGGCCCAAATTTAATCTCTCATTTTTTCTACAGATCCTGTGTTTCTCCTGATTGCTAGTCCGTAATAAATAGTGAGCTCATCGATAAGCTTACATGTTAATTTACCGCGACCGCCGAGACCTTTCGTATTTTTTTTAAATTGCGCGAACGACTGCCCATCCTTTTTTGCACGTGTCCAATACATTCTTTTTTTGCAACCGTACAATCTCCATAGAGCTTTGCGTGAACAATACCTTTGTATGTTTTCGAATCTCTATCGCCAATATAATTGATGTATTTAATATTATGCAATTTTTCGAAGCGGCGAAATATTTCAACTACTGCATCGACTTCCATCTTACCGGCAGATTCTTGATGATTAGCATCGCAGTTGGGCTCGTGAGCGGCATATACTTCCTCGTATTCGGCGGTACCCTCTTTTTTCTTCCAGTACTCACACACTTTGCAATACTTAGATTTAACACAGACATCTAGTACCTTGCCAGTATACCAGCCGATCAAAGGCACTAAGCCGAATAGCGATGAAAAGCCTCGCTTTCTCAATGAACCGTCGCCAGAAACTGTGAGCCCATCAACTTCATTGTGCTCGATCGATTTTTGCTTCTCCTCTGCAGCTACTTTTTTATTGCAGAGTTTTCGTACACGTGCAGTAGCTATCGAAATATTTGAAATAATATTATAATACGTCGCTTTAAAGACTGGCTTCGGGAGATCCATAAACGCGCAGAACTTTTTAATGCCATTTTAATGCCTTCCCTCCGAAAATCGCACTTCACTATTACACTGTTTACATGAAACTGCGTCAGACAGAGCGGTAAAAACAGTAAAAAAGTTAATAAGTCTGTAGCCAAAATGACTATTTACATCTCTTCCATTATTCAACTCGCTCAATTTTAATTCCTTTGATCATGTGCTCACGTACTCCGAATCGTTCTCAAACGAATGGCGATTAGGCGGACGCCTGTTGCTGATCTTGCTGCGCTTCTGCGATGAACTACTTGCTTTACTGCCTTTACGGCCACTGTACAGTTTACTACTCATTTCTAACACTTTTTTATACAAAAACACAGTAAAAATATCAATCAAAACACAGTACTTTAACCTCAAATGCCGCGTGTAGTCGATCGAGTAAACAGAAGCTCTCCTAGCGACGTTTACGAAGGAACGTGCCCTATACAGTGTACATTAATTACTATATAGTATAAAGCAAGCAAATTTTACGTTTTTCGAGCATTGGAGTTGCTTCAGAAAATTGATTCTCAAAAATTATCTGAAGTATGTTAGTATTTGGACCTTTTTGATTTCAATTCTAGGGATGTGTTAGCATGCTTTTAGCCAATAAAAAAAAATCGAAAAAAAAATTCACATACGTATAACTCCTTAATTCATTATATTTAGTTTAGTTAGTTTCTCGTAATAAGGTTGCTTAAGGTCCCTACAATATCGATAAGGTTTGGAAATATGTATTCACTGATTTCCAAAGCCTTCCTCAAAAATACGTGAACGCAAGTATTCTTTTCACAGACAATACCTATTTATTTATCAGTATCCAGCATATATTGTGATATCTGCCTTGATGGTCGGATAAATTTTCTTGGTGCCTGGTGATTTTTAGGCTGCAATATATACATAAGGACTTTCCTTAGTTAGCCACGGAAAAGAATCGGATTAACTTTTTGAGTTTTTTACCTTTTTGACTTTGCCATCCATTGGGCAATTGAACTTTTATTTTAATATAATTTATAAAGGCTCGTTTTACGCTTTTCGTTGTCCAGATCCCATCCTTTCGTCGATATCTTATTAATTTCCCTTTCTTCTTACACTTTGCATGAAGATTTTCAGATTTTTTTGTTGTCCTTCCAAATCGGATCCCCTCGAGTTTTAGAGTCCCTCAGTAGGATTCGAAAGGCTTGAACTTTTGTATAATTTATTGCCGTTTCTGACACCATTTTAATCGGGGTTTCTTCAAAGGTTATCCATATGTGAAGCAACAGGCCAGTTGAGTAGCAAATTCTCCAGACTGTTGCCTGCATCCTTTGTGGGTTGTTTTCTTTGGGCATGTTGACCTTGATTTTGATATTCAACTCATGGAGGCCAAAATTAAATCTCTCATCGCACCCCTTGGTACATTGCAGTTGGCTTTATAGATTTCAAGTTGGCTCCTTCTTTTGCGAAGAGGCACCATATTAAATTACATAACTGGGGTACCCTACTTTCAAACCCTATGCATGGGAGGTTTTTTTTGTTTGGGAGGTGAATGCTATTTACGCCCTGAGTGTCGGACTTCCCCGCTTCCGGACTACCGACTAAACACCTCCCCTATCACACCGAGAACCTAGCCTGGAACTGTTTGTCACATTACTTCGGACTAGGCCTCATTAATCATCGCTTAGGGGTGTCTTCAGGCTAAGGGAAATCTCTCTCTCCAAGGATGGATAGGAAGGAATTAAGATTAGAGATAATTGCGTTACAGTGATGTCCCCTCCCTCACAAAGCGATCCATCATGCCCTTCTTTATAATAAGTACTGTCCGTTCGTAATGCGACACACAGTTCCAATTGTCCTTTGATTTCATCATTTTTCCCGTTATATTTTCTGGGGAAATTACGCCAATTTTCTACGAGAAATGCGAACAGAATCTTCTGAAGTCTCTATTACACATTAAGAACGTATGACGGATCACGTAGGCGTCATCCGTCATCCCCGGGCAGAACACACAGTTTAGGGATGGTGTCTTTCCCATCTTATACAGGTAAGACTGAAAATACCCGTGACCACTGAGTAGTTGCGTCAGTTAATAATCAGTCTCACCATGCATTTTGAAGAAGCACGGCCCCAAGTCACTTACCAGCCGTGCGGTCCACCTGCCTCGCGTTTCGTTTTCCCGTGTTTGCTGCCACAAGGTTAGGGTTCTTCTCCATTCCTCTCGGCTGACGGTTTCTCTCGCCGGCTCCCCCCTACGTGAGTAAACACGTTTCCGTTCGTCTGCAAGTAACTTAATAGGAACCACCCTCGAGATTACCAGCACTGCAGGTTCAGAGACAGTGCGGTATGCAGCGGCTATCCGCAAAGCTCCTTGCCTCATCACCTGTGCCAGACGCCTTCTGTGCGTCTCTTTACTAAGAGCGTCAGCCCAAACCTTGGAACCATACAAGCGCATTGACTCCATTGCACTCATCAGTAGACGTATTTTGCTCGAAGTTGGCCCCTGCGTGTTGGCCATAATGCGATTGAGCGCCGATACTCGCACGGAAGCCTTATCCGCTGACGCTCGAACCTGCTCGAAAAAACTCATCTTCGAGTCAATCATCAAGCAAGCCAAGGTATCTGATTGATTCTTTTGACTCGATAATCATTTCCCCCACCCGAACCGGGTTAACACGAGGGATCCGCTTCTTGGTGAGGACGACAACCTTGGTCTTTTCCAGCGCTAGGCTATGCCCACGGTCGGTCATCCACTCGCTCACTCGGCGTATTATCGCACCCAGTTTGAGCTGTGTCTGTCCGACAGTACGTTGCGACTCCACCGGTAACTGTAGCCTCAAAAGCTCATCGTACGAGACATTCCAGAGGTCCGGGCGCATAACGGAACCTTGCGCCACCACTGATGTCAAATCAATTCTTCGCCGGCCTCCCAATGTGTCATAGATGAGTTTCCGGTTTTTGAGGTAGTCCTTCAATATCCGCATCAGATACCTCGGCACCCTGAAATATTCCAGAGCACCAAGAATATCTGTCCATCTAGCAGAGTCGAAGGCATTTCTCACATCTAGTGTTATGAGCAGTACTATTCGTCTCGAGTAGTGATTGTGGGCTTCTGCCTGCTGGACCGTGCTCACTACTTTTGCTATCGCACCGATCGTGGATCGACCAGCCATGAAGCCGTACTGCTGAGGAGACAGATCCCCGGCAGTTCGAATGGCTTTTCCAAGTCTTTCTCAAATGAGCCTCTCGAGCAGTTTCCTAGCGGCGTTCAGCATCAGATGGTTGCTTTGCATTCCCCTACCCCTTATGGATCAGTACGAACCTCGCTTCTTTCCAGCAATTTGGAAACGCGCCCTGCTGCAAACAGGCATTGAAAGTAGTGAGCAGCTTGTCAAGACAAAGTTGATGTGCAAGCTGTATCACTTCCGCTGGTATACCGTCTGGCAATGGGGTCTTTTTCGATTTTAATGCTTTCACCGCATCCAGCTCGATGGCGGTAAAAAGTGGGCATTCTCCAGGACATTCAACATCTGAATCATCGGGACGAATAGGATGCACAGGGAAGAGCGCTCGAACAATCTCGTCCATTTTTTCCGTTTCAAGGACGGAAAAAACCTCCATGTGGACGGCTTCCACATGGGAGGCTTGTAACCCAGCCCCCACGGGTCTCTGTCGATGTCCTCAACTAGGTTGCGCCAACAGCGAGCCTTGCTTCCGTTAATTAACCTACGAAGAACTTTTCTAGCCGACCTGTATGCCAGCGTTCGGGAGTGTGACTCGTCTCGATTTCGTAAACGTTGAGATTCGCGGCGGAGTTTGTGACATTCTCTTCGCTTTTTGGCGATTTCTGCCGACCACCAGTATACAGCAGGCTTATTGTTTCGAGGCTGTCGCCTGGGCATAGAGCAGTCGCACTCATTCTTGATGAGCCTCATGGTGTGGTTCACCATGTTTTCAGCTGAGGCTCCCCCCCCCCCCCCCCCCGTTGCCGTCATAGTTTCACCTCTCATAAGAGCTGCGGCGAACGCGTTGACATCTATTTTAGATTTATTCCAACCTACAGTTGAGGGTCTGGTTGCTACGCGTCGAGAAGCACACTCGCCAATTGCGAAAGCAATGTACTGATAATCGCTCGTTAAGTAGTCCTCCAGTACCCTCCATCTGTGTATCCTAGGCACTAAGGACTCCGAAGCAAATGTAAGCAGCCTCCGCGTCGAAAAGTTGGTGTGTTACCAACGTTCATGATGACAAGTTTCCTCCTAGCCACCATTTCTAGGATTCTTTTTCCTCTCGAGTCTGGCAGAGGCATTCCCCATTCTATCGCCTTGGCGTTAAAGTCACCGCCAACAAGGATTCGGCCTTCCGTGCTCGAGACAGCTTCCTCCAGTTCATCGAGCCTGCTCTGAAAACATGAAATTGACTCATTCGGAGTGAAATAGACGCTTATGAATGTCAGATCGGCGCACCCAATGAGCACGAAGCCATTTCCGCTGGAGCAAGTCCGAGCTGTGGGTAGAGCCCTATCACGTACCCAGATGGCGGCGGTGCCGGATCGATCACAATACCATCCAGCTTCCTCTTTGTTGTGGTGTTGCTCAGATATCAGCAACAAGTCGACTTTTTTCTCCATCGCAACCTGGTCTAGTAGATCTTAGTAGTGCGGTTGAGCTGCGGTGTAGGTTGATCTGCAGGACTTGAATCATGTCTTTGCTCTTTTCTTGCTTAGAGCCTCTTTGAACTCCTGGCACCTACCACTTCCTGAGATATGAGCCAGATCTTCAGACTTCCACCCCTTATCTTTGCACAAGATGCAATTGGGTTCGTTTGGGCAGTCTTTCGCCTTATGGCCGGAAGTGCCACACCTGTAGCACAGTTTGCTTCGATCTGGCCCCTTGCAGTTCAAGGAGATGTGTCCGAAGCTAAGGCCCTTGTAGCATCGAGTTAGGGCTACCCTCCGACGTATCCTGCACACAACCCAGCCGACTTTATTTATTATTTATTATATATTATTTTCTCCTTGGCCAGGAGTTGCACAGCGTCTTTAACTGGGATGTCTATTATTGCCGCTCTTTGTCCTCTAGGGTTGGTAGGCGTTAATTTTACCCTAAAGCTCTCTGCCGTAGGAAGAATTAACCTAATGGAATCTTCTACTTCTTTTGCATCCGCAATGCAGTCAAGGTCTCTTATTTCCAAAGAGGCCATTGGCTGTAATGTCGAGATAACAGCTTTAGAGCTCAGAAGGTCCTTGACAGCGCTCTCGAACCGTCCCTTGTCGGTGGATTCCGCTCCGAGTTCTACGAGGAGACCGCCTGTTCTGGTCGCTCTTACTGTTCGTATACAGAGACCGTTTTTTCGGGCTCCACATTTTGCCTGATCACCTGGAGGACTTTGGCGTAAGTTCTCCCTTCTGCAGGCTTGATCAGTAAAGTAAGCCTGTGGTGCTTGCGCCTGGTCTTTTTAAGCATTGCGCTGTGGTTCGTGCCTTCTTACTTTTCGGGCACCTGTTTCAAATCTTTTGCTATCACGCGCTGTATCTTCTTCGCAGCCTTCTGTTGCGATTCAGAGCGCACCAATTGAAAGCCATCATTTTTTTCCTCCCCTTGATTGATGTCTCCTGTCTGGACTGTTATCGGCCCCTTCGCCCTTTTCCTGCGGTCAGCTTTAAGTGGGCTACATGCCGCCCTTTTGCCTTTTACGAGAGGAGTAGCATTTTCGGTGAAGGGAGTTTTATTTTCTGGAACTTTCTTAAGCTTTTTCAATTCACTCTCCACCCGTAGCCACCTGCGACGATAGTGCTGGATCCTATCAACGAGGTCCTCCAATTCCTCAATCCCATTTTTGATGTCCTTGTTGAAATTTTTTTGGACATTCGTTGAATTTCTCATCACTTTTGTTATAGCGCTTATGTTCCTTGTTAGACGCTCTTCCTCACTTCTGTCAGCGGCTATTTTCGCATGAGAGGTTTAGCATCTCGAAGGTTTTCTGTTGGCTTGCTCCTTTTCATGCAGAGTACACTGACGGCACATAGCCGTGCTACTTCCTACTTTAAGATGATTTTATATATTCCAGAGAATACAGTTTAGCACCATGTAGCCTTCTGATGGTTTGAGCCTCGAAAACGTTGTTCTTTTTTTATGAAGTTAGATCCTGTAATATATTTCACCGTTGCTGGTGGCTCCACACTTCCATTATTGCCATGATTTTAATAATTATAATTTTTAATATCTACCAGGTCTTGAAAACACAACCAGAGTGTGAGAGTGTAATTTTCTTATTTTTCAAATGCAATGAAAAAAATTTAAATTTGAAATTCTGATTTGAGGATGGTTTTGAATTCCCAAAATCTACTAATTTGGGTTGACGTAGCTGCATTTCAAAAACTGATTTGAGTGTTTTTCACTGCAGTGCAAAGCCTTTGATGCAAACGCCTATTTTAACTAATTTATTTAAATGAGCTCATCTGATTTATGCATCCTCATTCCTTATTAACATGTGAAAATCTTTTCCGCTTGGTCACTGCGATGGTCATAGCTTTACTATGAGAACAATTTTATTTCGTAGAACTAACAATGTGAAATTATAACAGCAATTTTTTCCACAAATACAAATGGCGAAATTTTTTGTTAGAATAAACTTAGATTGTAATTCTTAGTATTTGCAAGATATCATGATTTCAAAACGTTTAAAATTAAAGATACAACTGCACATTCACTCGTCGTCCATATATGAAAATCGTTAATATCCATCAGATGTAAGTTACTGTTGAGATGGAAAGGCCATTGCTGTCTTTCATTTGTCTTAAGATTTACAGAATTCAGAGGATGATGAGTAAATTAGCTTTCGCATTGTTAACGGTCAGAAAATCTTTTGAGCAAGTTTAGATACAGTCGTAAACTCAACATACCGGAGAATAATAAAAGAAATGTTTGTGGTCAAGAAGACCCTGAAACATGGTCGCACGTCGATTGTTAAGTCTAACGGTCTAGGGAATTACTTATCATTTTGAATTTCTTGATTAGATACGGAAACAGGAAAGCAACACTATTCAAACTATTCAGATTGTGATCTTACATTAACTTGTTATGGTGAATTTAAGACGATTCGAAGTTGAAAATTGTTTAAGTAATAATTGTGAAAATTCTTGGGATGAATTCATCACGGTCAAATGAATAGCGTAATCATAATGGAGCGTTATCACTCTCGGGGAGCACCTCGAAGAAAGAGATAGAGCAATCAATTGTAAATTTGTAGTTGTCTTGCGTTTTTATTCAAGCGTTTTCAGAGCGTAATTGTTGATGAAATGAAATAATGAGAGAGAATTTTTTACACTTTCACTATTTTCGAAATAATGGGCCACAGGGATGAGATTTCTAGGCCTCGGAGATCTTTGATCACATTTTGAAACAAAACCTAACAAGTAGTGTCCACTTCGAAGTCAGCGAGAAAGCCACTTGCCTGGTTGTGCCCACAGTTCTTACTCAGACTTTCATTTTTGGACTTCTTATTTTCTCTTTCAGCTTGATCTCTATTCTTATTCACCTCTGGCAAAAGTGCTGAAGCACATCGAACAGATAGTCGAGCGTTCTGAATACGTTTTCAATGAACTTGGTGACATTTTTGGATTTCGTTCGTTCCTAGGTTATGTTCTTCCCTTCACTCTTCTTTACTCCTTCACGGTCATTGCCCATAAAAATACAGTCATTGCGGCCTTATCCGTTCTCCAGTAGAATGAGCTAACAAAAGAGTATTTTGAAAACTATGCTCTCGTGTTATTGATTGCTAGGCTTACCTCATTGTCGCTGGAGCGACTATGCCACTTACTCACTGGCGACCTGATAATCAGCTCACGCAGTTGCTCAGTGAGCGCAAACATCTGACTTTCATTAGATGGGGAAGTAACTGTTTGCCGGTCGCTTGCTTTGCTCGGAGCGAACAGAAATCGTCTGGGATCTCTTCCTCTGACAGACCCGAAGTTGGCCCAAGCTTTGATTCTCCTCGTAAAGATGAGTTGGTAACATTGGCAGAAAAAAGGCGCTGCAACTTTTCCAGTAGTCCCTGCGCCTATCTACCCTTATCTGTTTCTACTGAAAGAGAGATTTCCCTAACCCGAAGGCGTCCCTTTGCCAAAGAAATAGACGCTGTTCCGAAACGAGCCCAAAGAAATGTGACAAACAGTCCTAGAATAGGCTCCTGATGAGACTAGGAAGTTTTCTAGTCATTGGCACAATTATTTTATGCCACAGGGAGTGCAATGTGCCTTTACCTCCCTACCACAAAAAATTAGTGTTCTAGTTATTATTATTTTAAATTTTATAGCAAGTATTATTATAATTATAATAATATATTATATTATTATAATAATTATATATTATTATAATTATAACCATTTATTCACAACAATTGATTGTCTTGCACACAGTGTCCTCCGTCATTCTTTACACTCACCCCTATGATGTTATTGCATCCTCTTCCAACCAGTCAACAGTAATCATATGGGTGACTTGTTTCGGTGTGAATGAGAAGGAATAGAATCTGTAACGTAATCAAAACGTATTCCTTTTGTTTTACAGGTTGATATATTCATTCATGCATTAGTTCATTTTTAAGGCGACACCAGACTAAGTATGGAAAATCAATAAAATGCTTTTCGTGGTCAGTCAGCTGAAAATGAAGTAGTTGCATGTTTGCAACCTTTGGCAGCTGATGTTGTCGCCACACATGTATTAGCAGACATGTTGCAAAAAGGGTGGCGAATGGGGAATAATGTATTGTATACAGTAAAGGGATGCGTATGTGCATTATGCGTATTGTATAATTTTTGCATGAGACCACAGTATTGCCAGACAGAAAATAATAAAATGTTCGACTCTGAGAACGTTTCCTGTATCTATAGGTTGTGTAACATCTAAGTTTTGCGGCGAAAGTCACCGCAGAAAGAATTATGTTCACTGGCCAATTGTTGCTTGGAATTAAGCATAAAAAAATCTTTTCTTGGAAAAGATTCGATTTATTTTATTGTAGTTTCTATAGCTGACAACAAAAGCAAAACAAATAATAAAGAAAACTAAAACTCTTTGCAATTGACAATTTACAAAACAAATGGAATAACTAATGAAATTGAAAATCTAATGAATATTTTTTCCAAATTTGCAAGTTTATTAAATGGTAGAACCATTTCATTCAGGAATGGAAGACAACATCATTAAAATGACTGTCACGGCTAGCCTAACAATACACCATTCGATCAGTCCAATTTTCCAATACATTTACCATTATTTGGGCCTCTATTCCGTCAATGGAAACTTCGATTTCTCATTTTGAGGCGTCAATCGTCTCTGGATGGCAGCTTAACACTGATCCCACGGATAACTGGTGCTATAACCTCTAACGCACTCCCACTAAAATCTAACGGATCCCCTTAAAAAAATGGTAGCAAATTGACATCAGCATTTCGGCTATTTATTGGGTTTATGAAAACAGTGCCCAAATAATATATTGTTATATTGGTGTGCCTTCCCAACTAAAACCAATTGTCGTCATTTCCATCCTCTTCAATTCTAGAGAAACAAAAAGTCGCTTAGCATGGTAACAATGATCCAGATTCACGAATTCGCTCCATTAACTGCGTTTGTGAGTCCTCCGTGCATCGAAACAAGTCGGACGTGCGGTACGACGATTGTGACTGGTGAACGTTAGCAACGCGCGAAAGTGACAGGCGAGCAGCTGAGTGATAACTTAAATGTTTGGATTAAATCCAAACATTGAAATAAAATTAAACTGAAACATTTACTCGTACTCAATGTTGGACTTTTTTTCCTCCTAAGCCAACACAAAATCAAAGTGATAGTGGAAGTAAAATTGACAGAATATAAACACGCCTCTGGAAAGTGGGTTCATTCCTTTGCGTTCAATACGTGCCATTTTTAAATTCATTGAACGCGCCACTACCAGAAGTGACGCCACTCAGATAGTGTCTCCGCACAAATTAATCACAAGGATTCCAGCACAAAACAAGCGGCCGAGGACACAACAAAGCATTCAAGCTAACGCAATCACTCGAAATGTGACGCGGAACGCTTTTCTCTCAACCGAGGTAAAAGAAGTGATCGAGCGGGAGCTCGGAGTAATCGTATCAAACCAGCAGCAGTCAAGCTCAACAGAAGCAGGCAGCCAAGAGCCACATGTGACACCAGCAATAAAAAAGAACCAACCGTTAACCGAACACACAGAGGACATCGAAATGCCAACATCGAAAAAATCGACCCTTAGGCAACAAGTGACGGGGAAGGAAAACAATAAAACAAGAGAGAAACGGAAATCAGACGAAACAAGCGAAGTGCTACGCGAAGTATCAAACGCAGTTACAATTTCCAACAACCCACCAGTCAACGCTATAAGGACGGATGTCGACATGGCCAATACGGATGAGGAAAATGAGCTACAAGCAGCCCTTCAGGCAGATGAATCTAGATTCAAACTAGCGACAGGCAGACTCATCAGTAAAACTAAGAAGTACTAACGTTACTATTAATACTAATAGATTCCATGCACTCGAACCCCCAACGGCACCAACCTCGGTAGGTGAAACAATAAATACACCAGCCATATCGAAAAACTCATGGCTCCCACCTATTTTCATAAACCAGTGGACTGTCCCTTCGATTGCCCTTCTAATGAAGAGATTCCCGACGTCCAGATGCCGAGTGAAAATGTTCACCGAGTCGTACCACAAAATCATAGTCGACAAAATTGAGGCGTATTACTTCATTTTGAATACAATGAAGGAGCAAAAACTTGGCAGGCACTCATTCACTCCATCGGAGCGCCGGAAACCGGTAGCAATCCTAAAAGGATTAAGTTCCCTACCTTCAGCTACCTGGCCTCAGCTTCGAAATTTAGAACCTGTCAACAGCCTGGTCACGGCGCGACAATATAACTTTAAACCTCTTCAAAGTGACACTGAACTCACTAAAATTCTAAGGTTAAGATATATTCTTAACCATAAAAACCGAAAAGAAGGGACTTAACCCAATGTTTTAGGTGCCAACGCTTTGGGCATGTGGCTGCGAATTGCGGACATGCGGCAAGGTGCGTGGCTTGCGGAAAGGACCATGAAGGACAAAGTTGTCCGCACGAGGTCCTAACAAACCCTACCGAAGAGCTTGCACCTGCAGATCAATCCATTCCCCCGATATTTTGCACACTCTGCGGCTCCGGCAGCCACCCGGCAAATTTTAAAGGATTTTCTGAACGGATAAAGCTAAAAGCTAAGCCGATGGGGAAGAAAGCGGTAAGAGCAAGCGGCTTGCAATTTACGCCAACCGCTCCACAAACCTTCAGGCCCTCAGATTTCCCATCATTACCTCACCGCTTATCACACAAAGTGCCGAATAAACAAACGAGTAATACGCACGCAACGTTTGCATCTGTCTTGAGACCCCCCAACAACTGCAGTCGTAGCACTGTAGAGGATGACCCCTTTGCTTTTATTGCAAGAGAAACTCAGGAACACCTGAGAGTTTCTGCAGCCACACTCCTGGAAAAGTCAAGAGAATTCGTGGCCACATATCGCCTTCTTCCTCTCCAAGATAAAGCCATAGCCCTCTTAAACTTCTTCCTTAACTTTTCCAACGATGCCCCGAACCACACCTATGCTATCGTTCCTCGCAATTAACATTAACTCTCTGCAACGCCACGACAAGCAAATAGCAATGCAGCACATGTTGGATACCTACTCTCCAGACTTCGTGTACGGATATGTTTCTGAAAGCACTTTAGGTCTCATTCGAACCAAAGCTCGATGGTTGCAAAGACTGAAAAGAATCTTCCACAGAAACTTAAACCGCATTTCATCCGAATATACATCATTGCGAGCCCAAATTAACTGTTAAGATACCATCATCCGCGAAAAAACACGTATAGAACTCAACAGCCATTTTAAGCAACGTTTTTCGACTATGAAACCCTGTCCCAATGTATTTAAAGAGATTAACAAACTTTCTGGTCGCCTAAACACCCCCTACAGCCTGGGCTCGGATCGTATTAGGTACGGGAACCAAAACATGTACACCACAGAACAGAAATTCTCGGCTTGCACAGCATTCTATAGATCCCTTTATAGCAGAAAATCTTCCATGGATCAGGCCACCAACGATCTATTTTACGAAAAACCTGAACAATTCGTAAACGGATACAAAGGGTCCTACTTAACTATCCTCTCAACATCCAATCGATCTTCGTGCCCAGTCACTGTAGACCACAATAATTTCTTCACTACACCAGATGAAGTGGAATTTCTTCTACACTCCCTGAACCGAAAGAAATCCTACGGGCCAGACGGAATCCCCAACTACGTACTGCGAAAATACAGTAACGCATTGAGCAAACCACTCTGCACTATAATTAACAACTGCATTAATAACGGATACTTCCCAAAATTATGGAAACAGGTAATTCTTATTCCCATTCCCAAAAAAGGTTCAAATCGGGAAATTTCTAAACTAAGGCCCATATCACTTCTTCCGAATCTAGGTCAACTTCTCGAAAAAGTTGTTCTCCGGTCACTGAAGGACTTCACTACCAACCTTATACCGGCCAAACAGTTTGGGTTTAAACGAAAAATGTCAACAGAGCACGCCGCATTACTCCTCCATGACGCTATTTCAGCAGCTCTCAGAAGGAATGAAACCACAGTTGCCTGCTCAATCGACCTGAATAAAGCCTTCGACTCCATCTGGACAACAATCTCTACCATCGCAATATATCACAAAACGATTCCTGCTACCAATCGCCAATTAAACTGATATGCGCAAACGACTCTCGCCTCCGCATACCTGCATCACATCCCTTTGAAAAGCCTCCCTTCTATACACTGGCAGATGAGGGCGACGATCGGAGCTAGATCATGAACGAATAGAAAAAAAAAAACATCCAAAACAAATAGAAATAAATGACACCACTCAAAATTCTCACTCCAACTAATATAAACTTAAACTCAATGTCACAACCAATTGTCAATTTTAACTAGTTTAAGTTAGAACAAGCAGCTACACTAAGTACAAGCCATGTGAGCAGATGGCATAATTGCATTCATCAATAATAATAATAAAAAATAAAAAAATTATTTTTCAAATGCATTGGCTACGGCCGATAAATAAAAAAATTATTTTTCAAATGCATTGGCTACGGCCGATAAATAAAAAAATTATTTTTCAAATGCATTGGCTACGACCGAATCTTAGTCATAAGGCCGTGCTATTTGACATAAGTGTCGCTGACCAATTACTATTAGACGATAATGTAACGCCGAAGTATGAAAAAAGTCTCAATAAAGATCTATCTATATATCTATCTAACTGCGTTTGTGACGCATCTTTATTGGGAAACGTTTCCGTAAATTTCTTATAGTTTGAGTAGAAAACTAATAAAGTTAACTTTCTGTCACATCGGAAATGTCATCAAACCTTCTAACCTCAAAATAACCTATAGTTCCAATTGCAAACTTTCCCTCTACACTTTCTTTCTTTCAAACTTTCTTTATGACACACCCGATAAAAGGGTATTTAAATATTGGATAATTGTTAAAAATTGGGTTCAAGTGGTTATTTGTTCTTTATTATTTAGAAACTGAATCAGAGGATTAGAAACGATTCATATCTTTAGAGACAAGAACGAATTTTAACGTATTAATTCTAACAGCTTTGGTAATGACATTTTTACATATATGTGACTAATGGCATAAAGATACAATTTTGTATGCAGAAGACTACAAACAACAGGTGTGCCATAGTGTTAGTTTGTAAGTTTGTAGTGAAGTTATCATTCTACCCAAGATACCGGATGAAGAACTTTATTTGCAAGATTACATTAGTTGCAAGGCTGCTGTTATTGGAAACCTTTTTTACCGGTATAAAAGAGAATGGAAGGAAATTCAAGCAACGAAATCTCTACGCTTTCCTTTTCTAACGCTCTACCATTTCTTCTAAAGCATCAGAAACGCCTAAAGAGAATTTGCCTTTGCCTTTGCCCGTCATTCAACCATTCTTTGAATCTCTTTAATTAAAGTGGGGGAGAAAGCTCTTCAAAAATATTAAAAGGGTCACCGCAATGCTTATTTAATAATTTTCAGGCAAAAACCACTACCTCTTCTGTACAAAACGCTCTGTTAGGAGACGTTTGGCTTCCAAGTTTGTTCAGCTGTGTTGTCTCTCCTTTCTAGCACCCGGATTCCTGTAATCTTTGCTTTTGGGCAGGTAAATGTCTGTGCACTCTTTGGGAATGGATATAACTTCTGTGATCATCAACACTGCAGCACTAGAGAATTGTTGCTATGTTGCTAAAGGTACATGTTAAGTTGCTAAGAGACCATGAACTCCTACGACATCCGACCATCGACTCATCTAGAAAGACCACATATCTACAAGACTAGCCCACTGTCTTGGCTACGTGCTTCCCTACACCTTTTCCTTTCATACGGCCGCTTGAAAATTAGAAAGAAAATGCCCATCGAGCATATACGAACATATAATCCGGCCCTACTTCATGGCAATATCGTTTTCTGTCAGACAACTGATACTCACAAAAAAGCGTTCCAATCCCCGCAGAATGGAGCACGCGCTGTATACAGAGAATTCCACCTTTCATTAGGATCGTGAACATATGCAACGATTACGACTAGACACAGTGCAAAAATACATGTAGGACAGACAAAGTGTCTGTTTTAGAGATGTAGAATTTTAAAATGGCAACACTTTTTAATGCGTATAGTGTGACAATTCTTATACGTGTTATGGTGAGTTCGGTTTGCCATTTCATCGTGAATAGGTTACGCCTGAGCTACGTCTGCAAATGATCCAGATTTATTTCGACAAAAAACACCGCTCTTATCGCGCACTCAGTCAATTTTATGGTCGACACATTCGTCAATCTGAATAATTAATTCGATTAGCCATGAAACGTTTCCGCGTTTATTCTCATACATTTTGTTTAGCGATTAGGTTGTTTAAATACCATTACATCCGGATAAATTCACTATTTGTGGTGGAATCAGTTGGGAACAACATTACAGTCAATGCTGACCGCTATGGAACCGTTATCTATGAGTTTTTTGTTCCGAAAAAGACTCGTGGTAATGCAGGGGGCCTCTGGTTTCAACAGGATGGCGTGACATGCAATACCGCTCGTGAAACCATCGAATTATTGAAAGAAGCATTTGATGGGCACATATTTTCTCGTTTTGGACCTGTGAACTGACTTGCAAGACCTCGTGATTGAAAATTTCTGGACAATTTCTAGTGGAAATACGTCAAACCACTTGTTCACACCGACAACTTGTCGTTCAATTAAAAATGGCAGAGAATTATTTTTTCAACAAAAGAATTATCTTTTCAATTTTCATCGCCATCAAAATAATATATCCGTATTTTATTTCATTTCAAAGTTCTTTAAATCAGAAAAAATAATTTATATTTGATAAAATAGATGTGATTCCTAACCGTACAGTAGAAGCCCTTCAACTCCTGGCTGATGGGGGTCGGAATGAGTATTCATGCTTCCGATCTACTGGAAACGACGGATTAGAAGCGGGTTTGAGTTGAGCTGTGGAGAGGGTGCTTGTACTCACAGATAGGAACGAAGACGGGTCACACAATTTATTGCATAAGCTCCAGGTAATCCTTTCTCCAAGAGTAAGGAGTCATTACGTATTCAACTGCTGAAGGAAGAAACGATTATATCAATAGAAAACGCAAAATTAACAGTATGGAAAATTTATGTCCAAACTTGTCACTATCGAATATAATCTCATGCATGAGGCTTGCGTATGTCGTGTACGGAAAAAACGAATGAGGATGTGCTTCACATCGATACTGGCAACGCTCACCCTCCGAAATTGCCACCAGCCCCGAGCTCACGAGTGCACTTTTTACCAAGCATGCGCACTTTTAAACATCAGTGATTCCCCTAAAAACAACACCGTTTGCTCCTTTCGCATGTGTTCATCCTTGCAAAAGTGTATATCCTGTCGTTGAAAGACTGTCTGCACGTTTCCTCTGTCGAATGATTTTTGGTCCGTGATAGTGAAAATTGCCATATTTGAAAATTATTAAAGTATAAATGCGTGATTGCAGTGCAAAAATCAATGTTTCATCCTGTCAGTGATTGGTGGTAGTGTGCGATTAATAATACAAAAGTGTTCATCGAGGATTAAAGAGGATTGATTTTCCTGATCCGTTTCTCTGGTAAATGGCAATGGAAGATGTCTGGTTTGCAGTATGAATTTGCAGCAAGTACTAAATCAATGACTATCAAGGACATTCTGGAATAGAAGCCCATCCCATTACCAGTTCGAAAAATGAAACAAAATCTCTATTTTGCGTCGCGAAGTTGAGATAATTTTGCATTCATATGTGGATATTTCTTAATGATTTCCGTGCGTCGTCCTAAATCGTTGAAGCTCATTGAATGCACGGAATGCATGTTTAGAGTCTCCTTGAAGTTTCCAGTCTAGTGTTTGTCGCAAGTCATGAGTTTTCATAAATTATAACATGCTCCTTTGCATTGCTTGCTCGTATGTGATAGCTTAGTCAAGGATAATAGACAGATTGCTCGAGCGTAACATGCGGCAACCCTGAAAGATCCATTTGTCTGCAGTTTCGTGGAATTCAAATGTAGAGATAAATATCTTATCTTGAAGATAATTAAGCGTGACTACAATGTCCAGGCAATATCAGGTGCATTTTATCCTGACTTCAAATTGGAACGCGGTGACCAGTGCCAATATGGTTGTAATGTTGAAGTTTTTGAATTATTGATTTTTGCACTTGCCGGCTGTTCTGTTGTCGGCTAAATTGTCAGAGTATTGTAACCTGGTGCCTTGCAGGAAACACTCTTCGTTGGTTGTTGCTGTTTATTAAAATTAGGGATACCGGGCGATGGAACAATTAAATAAAGATAATACTTAAGTCAGCTGGTGATAAAAAGGAAAAGAACTACATTTTGTAAACGCATGAGTCCACCCATTGAAAAAAAAATGTTATTAGGGTTATCTATAAGTTAACGAACATGCTTAACTTTAACTAGAATTAATTTCGCAGGACTTATCAGTGTCTAGCCTAAATTTCGAAGGACTTATAAGTGTCTAGCCTAAATTATGGAGAATCGGATACATTTCCTTGTAGATACGCATTGAACATTTCTGCCTGTTAATGTATTGCAGGCTGAAAAAACTCAAAAATACCAAAAATTTTTCATAGAATTCTGACTAAAACAAATCCTTAACATTTTAATTGCAGTTGTAGCGTTTGAAGCAGAACTGCATTATTTACTATTAAAATTCATTTGAAGAATAGAAAAAATTGAAGTGTGATAATGCATAAGATGTAAATAAAACAATAACTCGAGTCAAATCCTTTCTATGCTCGTAAGGGGATTTATCATCAGACTCAGTGCACAGTAGGACGTGTTTCGCACTCTAATGGTAGCATCAGACTAACAGTTACTTTTCCTTTATAGACCAAAAGCAGTAACCCCATTATTGTGATAGGATATGCCTTTAAATGGAGCATATTTCGAGTGAGAATTATGCAGTCAGTTGCCGTGTTTAGGCCATTAGCGGATTCTTCTCCGAAAGACCAGTGTCCGTTTCAGAGAACCTACACATAATTGTAAGGATCATAGCGATACAACAAATAGGCTCTAATATTTCGCAAAAACTTCCAATCCGACGGTATTGGATCGAAATTTTCCAAATGCAATCGAATTTGCTGGCGTTAGAGATAGGACATAAAACGTAGATGCAAAGAAAAGCGCATTTCCATCCTGCGAAGTTTTGTAATTATTTCCAATGATTGGCTTCTGCTTTAACCCCGTGAAAATTATCCTTTCTTGTACTCTATTAAAAAATCATTCTTATATTAATCAAATATTTAAGCTCAAAAAGCTGGTCATCGCGATGTTCCCACTCATTTAGTTCGTAAAATTAAGCTCTCCATCTTCCAAAGCTCACTCTTAGGTCGTAAAATTATGTCAAAGAACATGTAAAAACAGCGAGAATTCATCGGAGTGCCTTCACATGAAAAGAAACAGAAAAAAAAAATAAGTTGTTTCACATTTGTTCTGCGTTCTTACTCAGAGCAAACGTAAAAGGCATTCCCATTGGCTTCGAACTGACCGTCTAAGAATCGAAAGACTATCACGAATCTATCGAGTTAACGTAATGCTTATGCTTTGTTGATAAATTATAATAGCTTGAACATCGCTCAGCTCTAGAATGCCTCAAAATAAATACGTCTAGACGGCGCAAGTCGACACTAGTGAGACTTTGGGCCGTGTGCCAATCAAAATCACTTCGAGACAGATAACTACAAGGTTTAATCCGTGTAATCTCTCAATAGAAATAAATTGTCAATTTGTGATTGTCACATTTTGACAAGTGTGTCAAAAATGTGTCAAAACGCACAACTCTATCATATTTGCCTCAAGTTACGTCCATAATTCAACGTTTCCCTGTGTATCTCTGAAACAAGACTTCAGATGTAGAAATTTGCTTTCAAAATCGGAGCACAATTCGCGATACTTATAGATCTCTTTACCGTCACGATCATGAAAAAGTGGTCATCTTTGATTTATTGATGGCATGTAAATAAAAGATTATACGCTGAGTTATTCCTCTCCGTCCCATTCGTTCCTGCTCATAAAGAGATCTCCAACATTGAAAGGCCTACTTAGCAAGACAAGACAGACGCGGCCTGATTTAATGTTGAAAATTTTACAAAGAGGCTTAGCCCGAAGTAATGTGGAAAAATGTCTAGGAGACATGGAGAATTTCTCCATGTCACAAAGAAGGTGCTTGGTCGTGGGACAGAGCTGTTTAGTTGATATTCCAGTTGTTCGAAGCGTTTGATACACAGAGTGTGGATAGCCTTCATCTCCCAGCCGTATTTTTTGATTATTGAAGTTTACGTTCTTGTTGCCCTTAGACAAAGTCTCCAATTCCGTAGATCCATCATGCCTGTAAATGCAGGCAGAAGTGGGGATTGCAAAATTTCACAAAAGACCTTATTCTCAAGTACCAGTTTCAGCTACAGGCGATCCTAGGCAGGATTCTTGTCACAATTTCAATGTCTCTGTTTGCACTCGATCGGCTCGATCGAAACTAAAGAACAGTTTAGTCAAAGCGCTTGCTACCTTTTCTTTGGAGGAAGAGATCCTGAGACTTCATTCAATTATTATACTTTGCCTCGATGTCATTCGTTGCAAATACCTCATGGGCCACATTTTTATCATCGCGGAATTCATCTCAAGCCGCATTGTCGGATTACCGATCCTAAAGGATCTTTATTTGTCTCGTCATAGAAAACTTTTGATTTCTTTTGCTTAGGTCGTTTAATGACTGTTGTGATATCTTTTTATGCTGTACAATGCGTTAAAGCATCTTATTTATGTCTTTGATACTACTTCTGCTGGCGAATGATGTCTAGTGGATTCCATCAGCTATTTCTTTCTACTGGTATCGCTGTCAACTATCGTGAGTCGTCTTTTGTTGGGAAATCGATGCACTACCAGCAATTTGATTCCATTTCATATTGTTCATGATCAAGGCTTCCGCGTCGGCTTCCAGTGTGCTAGTGCTATCCGAAAAACACAGTTGGCTTCAAGATCATACGCATGACGCCCAAGTCTTCAGTATACCAGCCATTGTATCCTCTACATCTACCGTCGGTTTGAAGGGTGATGCAATTCTGAGTCTAGTGTAATCCGAAACTGACCTTAAGTTGTGGACCCAGTTTGACAGTTTATCAGAAGTTATGTTTTATTCTGATATTTAGACTCCAGAACCACCACTAGTTTAGTACTCATCATCCAAGCCTTATATCAACTCAAACTTGTTGTGATTGAAAGCTACCCTTCTCTCATTAATATCTCAAACAACAACTGGATTCCCATCATCAGTGATATGTCTACCAGTGAATCGAGTTTTGTCGAATGCAATTGCATTGAATGGGTCGTGAAAAAGTAGTAGCTAACACCGATCCTGCTTCCGGCTTCGGCTCAAAAATAGCTATTCCTACAGCCTTTGTTGATTGTGATGTCCTTTTTTATATCTTTAGTTAAAACCGCAGCGTAAAATCTTATGAAGAAGGGCATAATAGAACGCTCTACAGTTCCGATGAAAAGGGGATCTCTCTGATAGTAATCCCCCCCCTCTAAACACATCCCTGCTTAAAGAGGGATATCTCTAAAGGCGCCGTTGGACGACACCAAAGGGCCTTGTCCGCGGGAAAGTGACAAACAGATCTGAGACTAGATTATCAGTATCATTGGGAAAGTGTTTACTGGTAGTGCGGTTCACATTGGTAATCCAACACTCAGGATGTGCATAGCCTCCCAACCACATTATATTTTATTGTTTTTATGTTGGTAGCATCTCTCTAGCTGGAAGTAAATTGTCACATCACTCTTTAGCAGACTTTAGAGGTGGCTCGAATTATTTTTCCTTGAAAAAATTTGCGAAAAGTAATAAATCCGGTACGAGGACTCGTTCTCCTTCAAGACTGAAAACTTAAACAAGACTCTCAAGACTCTCTAAACTTAACCTCAACTACTGACACGACAGACGGCAACATACACACAGTCTGCATAGGCGATCTGCGGAATTCTAAATCGGAGTTAAATCGACTTGTTTTTCTTTTATCCCTGTCTTACAGAAGTCACCCGAGAGTGCCATTGCTTTATGAAAATACGCTGTTATGAAGATACGCTTATTTATAAACACAAGAAACCATTAAGAAGCGAAGCTTCATCGGGACCACCGTTTAATGGATCAAAATGAATGGATCCCTTAACGGCAAAGCCATCCGCTAGTTAAACTTCACAGATAGAATGGATGGATGGAATGGATGATGGAAACATGCTCCGAGCGGTTACGTCTACGAGGCTACGTTTTTATGTTCGCGAGATTGAGGGACCAGTTTTACCTTAATCGAGTCAGTACTTACTGAACTATCGTCGATCAAACATCTCAAACATTTGGAAGTAATATTTTAGAAAGCTGGAAAGAGCTCAAGCTGGTTTCGAACACGCATCCCAGCCGCTTCTCGTCAGGTGCCAACTCACAGGCTGGGGCGCATCGATTGGCAAAACTTGATCAGAACATCCGCACCCATGAGTCTTCGCTGAGTTAGCTTAGCAAGGGTATAAATCACTTACAATGTTGTAAATGAAAATGGAAAAATTGATCTACCAAAAACTTCTGAAATTTGGAAGTAAGTTTAAATTATGGAAAAACTCGAATTCCGCGCCATCATTAAGTTCCTAACGCAGCAAGGGGCATCGGTCGAAGTCATACTGGAAGAGTAAAATCATGGTTAACAAGTGGCATACCGTCATTAAATAATTCCGACCGGTGGATCGAAATGACTACTTCGAAAATGATTCAAAAAGTTGAAAAATTAATATTGGAAGATGCCCGCCAAGAGAAAAACTGGATTGGAAAAATGTTTAATTGAGTATAGGTTACGAAAAATTTTACAATTCTTCACGATCGATTGGGTGCCGAGAATGCTCTTGCTGCTGTGTTCTCACTCGTTTTTAAGCCTAAGCCATGATGACAAGGAAGGACTGTTGAATCGAATTTTTTCTAGAAATAAAACTTGGGTTCATTGTTACCAACCAGTGTCCAAACAGGACTTTATGCAGCGGCGAAAAAAGCCAGATCACCATCCAAGAAGTATAAGGTGTCCCAGTCGGCTGGTAAAATAATGGCGACAGTCTTTTGGAACTCAGAAGGGATCCTGTGCATGCGTCCTATACATGCGCCCCCATAACTGGAGAACAATACGCTTCAATCATTCTATATGAAAGAATGTATCGAAGAAAAAGAAGAGGGAAATGACTTAAGGTGTCCTCCTGTTACAAGGCAATGCGTCTGTTCAAAAGAACTGAGTTATGTTAGCGGCCCTGCATAATCTAGGCTTCGATATTTCGGATCACGCATCCAGTGTACAATCTAACCTGGATCCCAGTGCTTATTATCTGTTCCCAAAGCTGAAAATAGAACTTCGTGGGAGCGATGAAGAAGTGAAGGATGCGGTTTCAGCTTATTTTTCGTACAAAGACCAAGCGAAAAGAAGTTCAAATGAGAAGAAGGAGAATCGAGAAGGAAAAAAAGATCGAACACTTCCTCCTAAATTGTCCAAACCTGGCCAACAAACCCCTTATGTGGGTGAGGAGTACAAACGTTACAGAACTAGAACAATTGACGACCACAGAGCTGGGGGGCCTATTTGGTTTCCATATGACGACATGGTGGACTATCTGTAAACAATACCACCTTACGAAAGGAGCTGAGGACCGATTCTGGCCTTTGTTTTTTTCAACAATGGTTGAAAGAGTGGGATCGCCTTGCAAAATCGCTCAAAGTACTGAGAAAGCATAAATGATACAAATTAGAGCCTCCATAAGACCTCTTCTTATTATAAAGAAACCAAACAACTGGGAAAGACGTAATTTAACAATTATCCTGACATTAATTGTAGATAAACCGCAGCTCTAATGCAGCTTAAAACTTCAAATGAGGTGTCAATGCTCAGCCAGGAAAGATATACTTAGGTTGCGGCCTTTGGTATTACCATAGGACGTGAGTTATCAAAATGGTACCCAGTCCTACCAGGGTAGTTTTTCAAGCTTTTCTTGATTACAAGGGGTTCCTTTTGAAATTCCGACTTTTGGCGGTTTTCTTGATATCTCATTCTGAATTTTTGGCCGCCGAACAGTGTCCAAAATACTCTCCCATCATTTCCTGAATATAGAAGCGAGTTTGTCAGTTTGCTGTGAAAGTGTTCTGTGTCGTTAACATCGACAAATTATTTTGTCTGTCCGATCCTTATCAGAGCTTCATGCGTGAAATCTTTATTTAAGTATTTGTGCAAGCACACATAAACTCTTTCAACTGTGGGGATCCGGTCAGGAGCTTGGCGGAGAAGGAACCAGACTAACCAGATTATGACACACATCCGAAAAAATTTGCATTTCGCCAACTACGACAACCTTGTTAACCATTAGCCATATTTCAACAAATTAACAGTCGATTTCCAAGTTTGCTCTACCATCTCAGCACTAATACTATCAATTCAGTCTTGAGAGCAACAATCATAAATTAGCGTCTTAAATAAACTGAAACATCTTAAAGATTTTTCTTGTTTTAATCTTCTTCGATAACCGGCTTGGGTCGGTAAAATGCTTCTGTGTATTCAATGACGGGTGGGACCAACTCCACTGAACCCAGAAGACCAACCAAAGGGAAGAAATTGCCGAATTCAATTATTTCTACTTTACCGAAGCCATTCATCTTTTTTGTTTGTAAACCGTGCTCAGCCGCTGGGCCAAGCGTACTATTATCTACGTAATGAAGCGGAAAGATACAATTGTGGTGTCTGCCTGCAGCTTTACCTTCACATCGATCTCATATGCTCGAACGCGGTCAAATCGAGCTTGGAGTCTTAATGAGGTTGTCAAGATCAACTGGATACCACTCACGGTTCGGAGCTAAGCCCAGAGTAAGTACTTGCTTACAAGTCTGAGTATCGGCTGTACCTATGTCGGCCAAGTTACTAAAAGTTCACTTATGATAATTGTACTTGGCTCGTACTACGCAATCCATGTAAATGTTTTGCATTGTACTTTGGCTTACTCCAGCGCTTTTTACTTCCGAAGACATTCGCTGAGAATGTAATTGAGTGGGCAGTATTTGTGGTGGTGGTGGTGTGGTGGTGCTCGTGGTGGAGGGAGCTGGAACTTAGCAACCTGCCGTATTTACAGTCGGAATGTCCATTTTTTCTATAGTTCGAGGTGGCATGTGCTTTTCTTGTTCAGGTGTAGACGTGAATATTTGTAAACACGATTAGCAATAAGCTCATCTGATGGTCATTGTTTACAGTGGAATCAGAAATTAATGTGACGCTTAGTTTGACGTGTATAGAAGTACTATAAGCGTGTATTTTCTTATGGGAGAAGAGTTTGCGTCTTTTCTTAACATATTTTCTATGAATTTTTGTCAGAGTCTTCTTTAGTGTTACTCAAATGCTTGTTAGGGGGTAGTGATTTTAGATTGCTGCAGCTTATTTGAATCACCTGGTCAGCACCTTAGCGTGAGTGGAACGGGCAATGCAGAGGAGTTGCCTAATCAATCCTGTGACATTTCGCACTTACTTGATATTATCTTTTTTAAATATCAAATGATGAGAACTTTAGTCAGGTCTTTTTGCTGAAATCACACACACGTCATTTAAAAAGGAAAATAACGGCACGAAGAATCGATCGTTTTTTACATACTACGCAATGTTATTGAAAAAGATAAAATAATAAGAAAAAACATTCAAATAATTGGGGTTACAGTCGGTAGAGGCAGTTGAACTTGAAGGAAGTCATTGAGTGCTGATGGACTTGGACTTGTATGTTCCTTGTACCAGCTGATGACAGCTCTCAAGCTAGGAAATACTCAACTTAAACATTAGATTTCGACATACTCGTCCAGGATGCGAGGAACTTCTTCATGTCAAAGCCATAATACATTTCAAAAACATTCAACTTAGGACACATTTACAGTTATAAATTTATACATGCAGAACAGAGCCTTAACATAGCGTAGCTACATACAGCGCTCAAACTCTCGCGTGACTTCTGTGAGAACGAGAAAGGAAAAGAACAAGTAGATTTATATTTCTATTGCGTTTCTATGCAAACATTTTAAGAGGAGTATTTTTGTTTTACGCAAAAAAGAGAAGAAATATACCGATGCTTGTAAAATTACATTTATCTTGATTGAATATTGGTAAGAGTTTGGAGGAGTTTGTGCGTATTGTTAGCGCTGTCTGTCCTTACGGATAGGCCTTTCCAACAACCAAATCAAAGTATTTTCTGGGGAACCTTCTAAAAAGTTTTCTTTTAGAAGTTTCCCAGAGAATCCCATTTTTGGCCGAAACAGGTGCCAATGTGTTGTCACGAAATATTTTTAAGCAAGCGATTTCTGGCCCTCCTTTGGGATCTCCTACTACAGATGCCGTCCTAGTGAAACAAGTACTTTGATGGGATTATTTGCAGAACGAATTCCTTTCAACACATAGGCTGGGTATTCTCGTCGTCTCGTCCTATGAGACATAACTCGTCCTTCCACTCCTCGGAGAATTTCTCCAAGTTGTCTACCTTCAACCAACCGAAACCCGGTTAATGTTTTCGAAATTTCCGCCAACATTCTAAATAATTGAGTTCTGGACTTATAACCACACGCAACGCTTCATCTCCTTTCGAAAAATAAGTTGATGAAACCTAATAATGTACTAGATAACCGCTTTGCACGTTCGAATAAATCTAGTAGCTTCCGATATTCTTATCTTGTCATTCTATTCCGACAGAGTTGGTAAAACAATGCGGTTTCCACTGAATTTCACAGCTTACTGGAGAAATGTTGAAGAGTCCAGTAGTGGTTTGTTTCATCCTTGCAAATTGTTTGTCAACCCCTGCCAACTGCCATTACAATGGGGCTGTATTTTCCGGGTTGAAGATCCTCTCTTCGGTTGAGAGTTACCCTTTCATCTTCAAAATCAACTCTCCCAATATACTAGCAACAATATCTGGTGTACGCTCCACATCAATGTCACTATAAACGTTGTTTAACAAAGTAACCGTTGGGTATAATATAAATCCGCGTAGAACATTAACAATGAAGAGATATTTCATCTGTGAGAGATCTGTGAAAATGGAATAAAAGATCTATCACTACTAGTGAATTGTTCAAAAAGCAACTAGAGCCACCTAAGACACAAAAAATCTTCATTCCTAGTATTGATTTTTTTGGAAAATTAATAGGTTCAATGCTTCGATTTAGGCATAACTTCCTCGTTTTACAATTTTTTTTTCGGATTTTCCTTTCTATTTTTACTGGCCGTGCATTTACGTGTTTAAAAATAATTCCGAGCGCCGGCTTTAAATCCGTAGCCATTGATTATTCTTAAAATTTTAGAAATATTTCAGATATTCATCAATGACTGTAGTGAATACACATGATTTCGCAGAATCTTTGACTGTAAGCCCTCCTGTATAATATGCACTACCAGAAGACTTTCCAAATCTGCAACTCTTTCGATTTTACCTATTTGTTCAACATTCAGATCATAAATTTGACCGAAGTTTATACTGAATTCGTTGAAGTGATAAGTGGAGTGGGGCAGAAAATTACAGTCTAAGAGTCTTTTACCCAGAGACCCATACCACAGCTAGATCTAAACTTCGACCGAATTCTAAATTTAAACCTATGCGACTAAAAATTTCCGGATGTATTTGTAAGCAAAACATGTTGGAGAAAGGCTGTCAAGACGAATGTGCAGAGATATATTAACATTCTCTTAGTATTTGTATGAACACAAAATAACTTAGATGTGCAACTCCGCCCGAAAGTCTCACATACCTTAGAACTAAAATTGGATTAGCCATCGGGCTAACTCCACTGACCTACGTCATTAAGCTCTCTACCTTGCAAAGCTCACTTTTTCGCCACGTGGAGTATTCAAATCTCTTTCTTCGTTATGTTCCTCTGGAGTATTTGCGCTTTTCAGCAGTGATGATATGGCCGTTGTTTCAATCGAAATTTGGACAGGAAACAACAAATCGAAACAGGACCTGTAGCTTTATGATGCCTGCGGATGTAAAAAGCAAGGGAGAATCTGAGACAATGTATCAAATTGTTCCAGAATTTGTTCTCAGATTGACAGGATCGATTTGAGCTTTCCAGAAGCTTTGTATTGGTGAGATTCCTGCATGTAGTAAGGTTGTAAGTAGCCGTCACCCTCCGAGATAGAAAATAAGCTCACATGCCGAAAGGGAGCTCACATACCGTGAGAAACAGTATGTAAACGACTGCTTCGCTGTCCAACTACTCCCACACGTAAAAAATACTGATCATAAGTTCAAGCTCTTCTTGGAGCAGGAAAAAAACGACGAACTAACTACTTGGTTGTTGTAACTGCCGCACGGAAAGTGCTCGTGGGTACAAAGGTCAGACAGCGGTGAAAGGCCCCAATGTGATATTGGTAGTTCTTCACCCTATCCTTGACAGATTTTTGTCCTTCTTCCTACTTTCTTTTAGGTGATATTGGCTATGGGTTGCACGTTCTCAGTTTTCTGAGATAGAAATTCCTTGGGTCTTTATGGGGCTTTTTTGGTTACAATTTACTTCGTAGACTTTGTTAGCACTCAAGATGTTAAGCCAGTTCGTAGGATTACCCGGTTTGGGATATTGTTTTGGTTAGGAAGTGGTAATAATGACGTGTGAGTTGTGATTAATTACAACACTGCATTGGGATCCTCACAGAATTAGTAGCCAGACGTCGTATTTTCTGTTGGGATGGAAAATCTTGCGTAGGGGGGGTTATTTTTCAAGCAGTGAAAGTTTTATTTTTAAATTGCCCAACTTAAATTTTCTGATATTCTAGTCATTACTACGGCTACTGTACCAACTGCAATGATTGGATGTGGTTACATTTGCTGTCTTAAACTTTGTTTTTATTGGCACTGTTTGTCAGTATCCTGTTTATTTGTTTTGTTATATTTCTTCTTCGTTGGAAGAACGTAAACCAGAGTTTTTCTATTGAGAAGGTTGCTCCTGTAGCCATACAGATGTAGGCAGTACTTTACGTTCATCGTTTTTTCTTAGCACTCCACGAGCCATCCATCGTTAGTTTTTTTCTTGAAACTATTCGTAGTGTCATCCCATTCAAGGAAGTTGGTACACATCCAAACTGATCACTTGTTTTTTGCCGCATAAGAAAATAGGAAAATGATTCGACTCAAAAAAACCACACATAGTACTTTACTCTAAATTAAAGTATCCTATACTATTATTATATCCTATACTAACGGCTAATAATGACTCGGTACTTGATCTAACAACACAAATAAATCAGTTATGTTATTATCAGTTAACAATTTAGTCAATTGTTTCACTATAATTCCATATCCTAGGGAATTCTACCGCCTTCAGCGTTAAAATCATCGTTCTCGACTTATTAGTCATTGGATTGTATGATTTTTTAATAAAATGTTGTCATTATAAATATTGATGAGTATTTCAGCTGACGATATCTTCCAGTCAAAGCAGGAAATTAAAACTTACTGCAAATGCGGCTAATTTAGTGAAAAATTTGACATATTCAACATAGTAAGAAAACATATTTTTTTAACCAAATACAAAGTGAATTGAATTGAATGTATTTGACTGATAACTAATGACACTCTGAAAATCTGTCTCTCTGAAGCATTGACAGATGACTGAACCATCTTTAGACAATGTACTGAATTCATTTTTTCTTGTAATATGAAAACACGCACATCACGCCACGCACTGTATAGCACAAAAGCTATGTACAGCTTGTCCAAAAGTCAAGGCGTGCAGCTGGCGGACGACCTTAATAAATTATAATACTTAATATTAATATTAACTGTTATAGTTATTATTAATAATAATAAAATTTCTTTGAATTCGATCCGTATGAAGACGCAAGCCCAATACCATGAGATCATCAAATGGTTCACTTCCTAACTTCCGATTCTGGGAATGTGTGCTATCTTGAATGGAATCATCTAACTTTTGCAGACCTCGAAGGATATAAAGCATTGGTTAATCTAACGGGGTTCCAAGTATTTCTATCAACACTTTAATCTTGCATCCTTCTTGTCCAATCTATTTTTTCAGCGACTGTCGCTCAACAACATTTTATTCCGTATTCAAAAAACTTAGTTAATATCTTACTGCCGCGTTTACTTAACGATATTCTGAATGATATCAGCTGTCACATGTGAAACACTAACATATGCGACATTAAACCCCGAGTCAAGTGTAGCCTAGGTTGGCTTCAACGTCACGCTACCACCGTTCAACCACGAAGGGGAGCAAGGTGGTGGATGAAGAACAGTCTTGGGTTTTTTTTAAACGAGTGTTAAACAACACTTTAAGAAATGAACAGTTTGTGGTTAATTCTCGTAGTGACCATTGAGCGCGCTTTATTGCAGGTATCGGTCGGGGGTGGTCGCGTTTTGTGAATGAACTTGCAGTGCGGGAGTAATCAATTGGCGTCCAGGATACAAGCGAAGCCTTATCTGAACGCGGAAAAACGAAACGTCCAGGTCCAGCTCGGTACCCTTGGGTAACGCTTCTAGTAATCGCACTCGCGTTGTGATAGTGTTAGTGAAAATCTGTGTTGGCTTATCATTAGTTTCGGCTTTGAAGAAATCCTGCTTATCTGTGGTGCTTCAAGTAATTAATGCACTTGGCGTGCAAATAGTGTTATCAACTCGCGAAATTTCCAATACGACTTGCATAATCTCTCATGACCAACTTGTTTACAAAGTTGAATTCAACTTAGTCATGGCTTGCTGCAGTCGATTGAGAGCTCGAAATCAATCTCATGTGAACGGCTCCGGCTTTGGTCAATGGATGAGGGAATAAGGCCGAGGTCTTGGCACTATCCGATACAACAACAAAATCGACAGATTCATTCAGTAATTGGTACTTGTTTGCGTACTTGTTGTGATTAATATGCATTGCGAGTAAGAAAATCATCCACAGTAGGTTTGGTACTTGGTTTGATTGAATGCTGCATTGCTTTTCATCTTGTCACACTCGAATATAATTACTTCTTGGTTTCGGTCGCAGACAAGTCTGCGAATGTTATTTGATAGCAATAAATGCTTGAAACATTTATAATTACATTAATTTTCTAATGTGAAAATTCATGCTTTGTGCTGTAGCGCTTGCACTCATGGGATTACACGAAATGTGTCTGGGATTTCTCGGAAATCCTGAGAAATAGTTTACGCGGGAAATGACAACTAAACTTTGAATGAAGAAATAATTACCTTATTCTTCACTGATACTAGCATAGACCCGATATTCATGGTGCACTTCAAAGTAATCAGAACTCATTCAAAAAAGTAGCGACAAAAAGGGTTGATGTGAAATCAATTTATTTTAACCAAAAGTCTCCAGCGAATTGCCTGGTCTAAAAGCATTTCAAATGAATCTTCTTTACCGTTGAAAGGCCTATCCTTCAGAATAATGGTCCATCCCTCCTGGATAGTATTTATGTCCTTTGATCCGCAAATGGATTTTTTCCAAAAACGCTGCAGTCGTTCGGTGCCAAATCCGATAAATGCGGAAAGTGGTTGATAGTCAAGAACAATTTTAACTATGGAACAATGGTCTCCAAGTGTCCATCGATGAGATTGCGCGTTCTTGGCGAACACCAATATATAACCAACATAAAGGGTCTTTTCTTGAAAGCGACGTTTTAAAACTTTGGTAGGACAATCAAAAATACAATTTAATGTTTCAAAGTAAATTCAAATTCGGGTTTGTTTTGACGCTTCGATATCGCCTTTATTTTCTGCCCAAACTGTCTTCTATCCACCATTGCTTGAACAGGCTCCCCCATACGATGAATCCAATTGTTGGTTGCTCTATGCAACATTTGTTGCGTTATGTCTGCGATAACCCAACGTATGTTCACTTCCAAATTTCCAAATCAAATTCTAAATCTTCTAAAGATTGTAACTTGTCAGCGTAGGTCTGGGTTTCCATAGAGCCTCAAAGAACACCATCCAACGGTGTTAAGTTGCAGGATCCTGGTCGTCAATTCGCAACTCAAAGTTTCATCGTGAGATGACCCGGAAATAAAAGTTTTTACCTACCATCTCCTACCCGATGACTACGGCCTAATCAATGGATCAATCAAAGTTCCATTGAGGTTCCATTCTTTCATTGTTCTAAAAGAACTAAGGCCCAAGGATGCCACTATGTCATAATTCGCACCACACTGCCATCTTTTCTGAATGCTATGACAAATCATTAAAGATTTGTCTAGCTTCAATAATGACAAGACTATGGGATAAGAATGCACCTCGCCTGAGAAGACAATTTTTTTTTGGCATCAAAATTAGCTTCCAACTGCTAAATGTATCAATAACCGAACTCTTCAGTTAATCCAAGCATAACGTAAATACCAGGAGTGTTAGTTGAAGTTTGCCGGTTTTTTTTTCAGTAAAGAAAGCACTTAATTCTCAAGGGAATCTCAATAATTTTTTTTTCAAATTATTGACCATTGGATTCTACACATTTTGCCCATCTTTCAGGCAAATCAAGGATCCCATTCAAAAAAAAAAACTTTTTCTTTTTCGAGGCAAACTATTCGACGAGCCATTTTTCGACTTCTTCAAAATTGGCGAAGCGCCCGATTGATTGTCCGATTGATACGAAAAGATGATAGTCGGAAGGGGCGAGGTCTGGAGAGTAAGGCGATAGTATTTCCCAATTCAATGCTTTTAGAGTTTTCTTCACCACTTTAGCGTTGTGAGACAACGCACCGTTGTCATGTTGTAGGATAACTTTGCCATGTCTTCGGGCCCAATCCGGCCGTTTTTCGATCAACGCATGATTCAAATTGATAATTTGTTGTCGGTAGCGATCCGTATTCACCGTCTCACCTGGTTTCCATCGTCACACCACACCACACTGGTCCCACCAACCACAGAGCTTTGTCTTATAGCCAAAGCGATTTGGCTTTGAAGTCGATGGGCCGGCCTCACCAGGTGAAAGCCATGATTTTTTCCGCTTCAGATTCTCAAAATCAATCCAATTTTCGTCCCCCGTGACAATTCGATGCAGAAAAGATTTCCTTTCGAACCTTTGAAGCAGCATTTCACGAATGGTTTTTCGATTTTCCATTTGTCTATCAGTTGGTATAGTTCCCATTTTCCATACTTTTGGATCTTTCCCATGGCTTTTAAACGTTGGCAAATTGCTGCTCGGGTCACATGTAGTGTTTGTACCAATTTTTGTTGCGATTGGGTTGGGTCACGCCCGCAATTCCTCGTCTTTGAGCTTTTTCGCTGCACCAGGATGTTCACTGTCTGTTAATTCGAAATCTCCACTTTTAAATTGACGAAACCATGTCTCACATGTTCTAATCACTGGAGCATGCTCACCATAAGTTTCTACCAGCAACCGATGAGCTTCAAATGCCTTTTTCTTTCGATGAAATAAGAAAAGCAACGAATGCTGCAAATGCGATTTTCTTAGAACGAAACTCGACATGTTCACTCAGGTAAACAACTATGACGCTATTGTTTTGGCAGATTGTAACTTGTATATTTTTTAAGGTTAATGTCAATAGAAAAATATGACATAGATGACAAATCAGAGAAATGTACACATATCTCTAGCGACATCTATGAGTAAAAAAGAATTTATGTAAATTGACAAATTTTCTTTCAATTCTGCGTAAAAGAACATTACTCCCCTTCAAGGTTTTGCGTAAAATTGAAGCATATATGTAAGTCCACTTGGGCTTTTTCTGTCTCTTTCTAAGAAGAGCTACCCTACAGTGTTAGCGACGCTATATGTATACTACATGCTATAAGTAATAATATGAGATTTTCCTGGATGTAGAACCAATTCGTTCTGCAAGATCGCCAAATGAATGTCTCAGAGAGCGGGAATCGCTAAGATCGTTCGTGCCTTGACATATTCTGGTCTCCTTCATTACTTCGCGATGCACTACACCGTGGCGTTTAATCTTTGCAAACATATTTAAACAATTGCTGGTTCAATAGAATTCAAAAAAAGTCCTTGGATTTTTGTTTGGGGTAGTCAATTCCCTCTCAATTTTACGTAAAACAATGCTATCCCTTTCAAATCTGAAAACGCAAAACCAATGATCAACTAGTTGTGCTTCTTTTGTCTCTGTCTGAGGGAAACTGCACGAGCGTGTTAGCGCTTAATGCACAATATTGACGTTATGCCTTACGTTGTCAACTTAGAGTCATCCACGTTGTCATTTTAGTGATTCGTATCACATAGATTTCAATAAAATCGCGACTAAACTTGAACAGAGTGCGGCGTATATCCTGAAATGAGAAACGATAATTGTGGTCCAATCTTCAGGTGAATAAACAATGAACTCTCAATATTGGGCTGCCACGGTGGTAAAATTATCTATAATTTTCAAAAAATGCAATAGTGTGAGTCACTTATTGGTGAATTTGCAATTTGTAGTGCCTTTTTTGTATGTGGAAACACAAAAGAAGAAACACAACAAGACGCACAACAATAACAAGGAGAATATAATTTTATAAAATATCACTTTTTTATAAACGCACTACGATGAAACCCTTCCTATCTTCTTTCTTTGTATCCTTGGAATTTTAACAAGTAGTCAACATCATTTTTGGGGTTTAGATTATCCGCTATCAGGTTCAATTTCAACTTCGGCGAGAGGTTTTTGGATATCATTGACAAAACTATGTTCCACTTTCAGTAAAAACCGTTATAGATAATAATGTTTTCCCCTTGCACCTCCTGAGTGAGGTTTTTCGAATCTGTTCACCTGCTTGTGAACGTATAAACAAAACCTTGCATCGGTCAGCACATTTCTGCGGGCTCGACCCCATGTTTGTATAACCAAAGATTGGGTGGAAGCCTTTTTCATCAAGGAGGACAGGATAGAAAGAGAGCACTAGAGAAGAGCCATCGCCTTCTGACGTATCAATATGCCTTTTTTAACTGTAAGGACTGCCCGAGCATTATCTGTCAAGCAATTCCATTCGCCAATCGTTGGTATGATTTCCTCGACTACAGCTACCGGGATGACCTTCCAAATTTCAGATTACTACAACACACAACTTCCTTCGTCTTTTACAAGCGGAAAATTGGTAACGCCATCTTGGGAATCCATCGTCCTTTGCAAAACATGTATTTAGGGGACCATGACGTACCAATCTGGTGTACATAAGACTAGAAAACATTCATAAGAAGAAAGAAACATTCATGGTCCCTCTAGAGCTGGTTCAAGTAGAAATCAATCTCACCATACTCTCAATATAGCCACAATCTCGGGTAAGGGATCAAACGTGCAGTCCACCTTCACTTTGTTTTGTGCTCCTAGGATTGTTGCCGATCGATGGGAGCGAGTTGTTTTCCTGTCCTAGTGAGATTTTCTCTGTTGTATTCTCTTGTGCGCCGGTAGAAGTTTCTATGCTCTGTAGAAAAGGGTGCGATATGGGTAATTGATAGCCTCTAAAACCTCTGTAATCACCAACATCGCCTTGCCAGAGACCATACGATATGCACGAGCGATACTTAACGCCCCTTGTCTCTGTACATGTCTCTCCTATTCGGTGTAACTCCTTGTCCAAAGAGATATTTTTCAACGATATTTTTGTTTAAAAAGTTTTAAAATTTAAGGTTATCAGATCGGATGCTTCTGGCAGCCAGCTGACATAACCATAAAAAACTTCTCATGGAAATTTTTCGCTCTGTTAAGACTAACCAACGGGACCAGGTCATCTCTGATGCCGTTTTGAAGATCTTTACCTCAGGCAATTTGCAACAAAACGTCAGCGTAGGCCGGAAGTTTCGTGTCCGCAGTGAAGAGAACTTTCCTGATATGTTTTTTGGCCAATTTCTAGCAGTGTTGAAATCGAATGATTGATTGCTTCGGTGACGCGGTTTTGTAGTCTGCTACCACGTGATATTGCAATTTTTGTTTGGACCTTATAATTAATCATGAAATGAATTCCAAAATTCAAATAGTAGGGTTGAAGACAAATTTGCCCTACTGTCTAAGAGCCAAAATTTGAATTTGTTCAAATCCAGAATACCTGGGAATTGTTGGGCTGGTCATTCGCAATTACCAGGTTCAACGTTTAAGCGTCTTTTTTGTCTTTCCTTGCTAGACCTGTCTGCTCAGTTCTCACTCGAGTTCAACCACTTTCGCTCTTTGAGATGGAGATGAACCAGGTTGAAAGGTCGTACGATTTGTCCAGCCAAAGATGGAGAGTAACTCCACCATACTTGTTTGAAAGATAACCTCAGAATATTTTAAGATTTTTGATTTCAACGCCCTGAAAACATCGCCTACCAGAGGCTAGTTCTCTTATCTGCTGGCTTATCTTCGTTCAGAGTGGGAAAGGTATGATAACTCTGACACACGTTCCCATATGCTCCGCTATGGTCCGACTGTTCTTTCACATGACTGTAGCTCGATTGATCCTGTACCTGCACATCTTTATACTTTTGAATCTTCTAGTATATTTGGCATCTGCCACTGTTGGAGTCTGCTATTTAATGGCTATGCCATATATATAACTGATTTACATGCTCCCGGCTGTTTCTTTACACCACTATAGTGTTTAAAGGTCCTTACAGCTGAAGGTCTTTCCAACCTCGCCGTTTGATCAAAAAAAGATATAGCGTTGTCCGGCGTTTCCTTTATTTAATTGAACAGTTTTTGCAAGACTCTCTGACCCATAACTTTCCAGCGGTCTGTTGAGTTAGTGTCAACAGGCCTTTGCAGCTGAACTTCTTCCCACTCTCGCACGACTCCGTTTCATCAACAGCTGATATGAACTTGTCTAGGTTGACATTCACTGACTTGATCACTTTTTCTAGAACATTCTCATCTGGAGCTTCTCATCAGTCTACAGACATGCTGTCAAAATTGCTTGTTTTGTTCTAAAAGGGATCAGGTGATATTTTGCAGAATTTGCTTTCTATTGCACGCATGAAGCGGTTAGCTGTTTTGGAGTCGCCAATATGTATTTTTGCTATATCATGCTGGGACCTTTGCAAATTTTTGTCGTCTTGCCGCTAACATAGCAGAGGCAGATTGAGAGCAACTCCTTGGAACCAAGTCCTGATCAGACGGTAATCGGCCAAAATAAGGAAACTTATATTTCGATTGGTGAATTTCCAATCATTTCTGCGAAAAACGATATAAAACATATCAAAAATTTTGCGCAAAAACGCAATGAAAATATAAATCTATTTGTGAATTTTTTATCACTGTCTGACAGAAGTCGCCCCACACTCAGGGCGTAAACAGGCTTCACCTCCCTATCTCAAATAAAAAAAGGTAATTTATTTGCCCTTCTCTCTCTGTTTCCATTGTAAATTCAAGATTTTTGTGTTGTTTGCTGAGATACTCCAGAATTTGTTCTTCGTTGTTCCTTGTCGTTATGCATACTATGTGGTCCACGTATCTTCCGCAAAATATCACTCCCAAGTTAAATGTCGGTTCCTCCTTGTTTTGTTGCTCTAGGTTTCGAATGAAGGTTTCCATGAGGATGGCCAATGTTGGTTCCCATTCCTAGCCTGTTTGTTTGTCTGTAGATATTGTTGTTGAAGTGGAAATAGTTTCGTTGTAATGTCGTTATGAGGAGGTTTGTGAGCTGTGTCGAGAAGTCTTTATCCTTCTTCTTGTCAAGTAGCGCTCCTTGAAATATATTGCAGTATAAAGTTTGTGTTACCGGTATCGATTCTTATCATTCGGGAAAAAGGAATCCGCTTTCGAAATCAGAGTCCTTAACAAAATCATCGAAGTTAACCAGCTGGAGACCTATTACACCTCAGATACTACAATGAGTTGAAGGATGTATTTGACGGATCAGACTTTGAAATTATAAAGTCGCAGAAACTTTGGCGGAAGGCCGACTGTCGAATGCAGGTCTCTCGAACATGAAACAAGGTATTGGATGAGAAAACCGAACTACAAAGGCCAGTAGGGAAATCCTGAACGCATTCGATGAATTCTATCGGTGAATGCTGTACGAAGCTGCCCGGGCTACTTAATTGCCCTTTTATTAATAAAAAAGGACACAATCAAAGATTGAGAATGTTGTAGCCGAGTCACCCTGCAGATAAGACCCAAAATGGGCTGTAGGCCCTTGACAACGATTTACAACACCAAATACCTTGAGGTGACAAAAATCTCGCAAATTTTTTTTAAAGATTCACTATTTTAAGTAAGTGTTCAAAACAATATTTCGCTGTTTTTACAGTCTCCTTAATGTCACAAAAGTCACTCCGATGACGAATAAACGTTCATCTTGAATAAAATATTGTTGGATGAAGTCATCCTTCATTGAAACTTAAATATCAGGTTAAGACAAACAAACACTAATCACCAGAAATTATACCTGTTCAACTTTGAAACCGCTCTTGGCAATCCATTTCCAGTGCAATGACAATATTTGCAAAAATTTGCATAATAACATTTGACAACACCAGGCAATCTTTAGTATGTAAATCTCGAACCTATTGTATATGTGTAAGCGAGCTCATGACATACATGTCCATATACGATAGACAACCGGACGACCACTAAGAAAGGTGGATGACTTCATATCCAAAATGTTTATATTCTTATTTTATTTTTTAACGCTAAGTCGCAGGAAATACGCCAAATTATTACTGCCTGGAGGTGTTTCAATTGCCACCCAACATTTTGGAGCTTGTTAATTTTCTTCCTTGTCGCGTGTATTTCTTTTGGTGCTTGGGATTAATCAAAATGATACATTTAATTATGATTTATTGATTTGGCGACTGAGATTGATTGATGAGGATGTAAAAGAAAGTCACATGTGATAGTACCAGGGAGGATGGCGTAATGGCTGCTAGTCCATATCAGCATAGACCACAGCAATTAATTAAAATTAATTCGGTTGAAAATTGATCTGGACCGGGTAGCCTTAAAAATGTTTCAACATGAGGAAGTCTTACGTCTGGCGTCTGGCCCAATGATATTCAATGGAACATGTGGTGACAAATTTAAGTCGAATTGATGGATCAAGTTCAAGATACATTTGCTTAGCATGGACGTTGTTGGCTACTTTGGCGCAGTATCGTTTTAGTGGACTAAACGCTGAGATCTTACAATTTCTTCAATGACTTTCTCAATTCAATTGAATTTAAGCCACTATTGTTAATTGGAACCCAAACAATGTTTTGAATATTTACCGCCACAATAATTTCCATTCACAATCCGCGGAGGCAGTTTTCCACGCTTTGCTTTCAACATTATGCTTTCAACATTACTTGATGATTTCATTGATTTGCAAACCATTTTCAACCATTTAGCGCCGAATGGTAGCCAACATTTACACTTCCTCCAAATGCATGATTCACTCCTTTAATCGCCTCTGAATCGTCACAATCGAGTTAAAATATTTTCTTCCATTACATTACCAATTCGCGTTTTGAATATGTTTAGCCGCGCGTATAAGTGCTTGCTGCAAAATCAGTTTTCTATGCGTGTCCTCCCACTATTTGCGTTGTTGATCATTGTGCCATAAATTCCTTTAAACCATTTCGCAGAAATTACAAAGTGGAAGAAGAATGTTTCCTACGCCAAACACCCTTTGAATATTAAACATTAAGAACAAAATCAATTGATGTGCGCTGGTGTGAAAGAAATTAGCGGTTGACCCGGCGGATTCAGTGGAAGATAAAATTGGAAGTGTGTTGCGGTGCAAGAAGGACCGACGTCCCAATATTGAAAACGTGCCGAGTTTTTAATGTGTGATTGAGTTTAAAAATGAGTGTGTACAATGAAGGATTTGGCGCCGCCACTATTGCCACGGATGAGGATGAGTCGTCAAAGTATATGTTAGACGGTAAGTTCAACTCAAACATTTTTTTGCATCGCTGTCCATCAAGGACATAGCGTGTAGGGTATGACCAATGTTGAATACTATGCATTACCTTGAATTATGATTGATTTAATGTTCCACCACAATTAACTTTGTCTTGCAGTTGACGCGAATGCCATGTAGGTACAATTTTTCCGCCGGATACGACGCGAGAAATCCGTTTTCAAGTGTAATCATTTCAAATATAATCATTTAAAAAATGATGGTACGACGGGAAATATTAAATGCGATATGAAAAGAAAAAGCGAAATGTTTCTGACAAGACTTAATTAAGACATAACTAAGCAATTTTCACATCGACAGAGCAATTAAGTCCACAGAGATAATTTGTATCCGACACATGTGTTTCCACGATTCAATGTAATTAATCGTTCATGGGCTTAAGTTGATGGCGGAAAAAATTCAGCACGCAGAATGGTTCGTTTCTAATTACGACTAATATCACTGAATAATATCACATCAATACGCACTTTCATCTAAAGAAAATACGAGGATTGTAAGATTTTTGTTGTTGTTGAGAGATGAAAGTTATTTACGCCGTCAGTGACGAAATGCAGGAATAAATAGTTGCTGGGCTACCCTCGAAACACCTCTCCTGTCACCCTGAGAACAGCTTGGAACTGTTTTCCGGATAATATCAACCTAGGCCGCTATTTCTTCTCCGGTCGGTGTCTTCATGTCCAATAGTTTCCTTTCCAGTTCGAGAGAACGGTGAGATGCGATGAATGTTCAATAACAATCTTGTTTGGCGACAGAGGGCATTCCTGAGGGAAGTTAGTATTATCATCATGTGCTGCCATCAATCAAACTACAATAAAATACATTTCAGACTGATTCATAGCGTAACAACAAACAGCGATAACACTCCGACCGTTGACCAATCTAACGGATTTTGCAGAATTGTATGAGTGTTAGTAAAAATATTTAATTTTTGCTCGTTTTGTTTACAAGCACAATGTAAACAGATAGACAAAATAGAGAAAAATAAACATTTTTACGAACACCAATGCAATTCTCCAGAATTTTTTGAATACCGTTAGATCGGTCGTTTGTTCGGAGTGTTAGCGCTGTTTGTTGTTACGCTATGACTGACTCATAGGTTAGTTTGGATTTGGCAGCTAAAGGAGTGAGAGATGTTTCGTTATTTTCGCTAAGATGAAAAAGAGCAGTATTGTTCAGTAATTCGATTTTTGTTTTTTGAATGAAAAAATGCGGAGAGATAAAAACAAAGTTGGATGCTGTTTACGGGGACATTTCACCTATTATTACTATTATTACCTATTCATCTATTATTACGGTTAGATATTGGTTCAACGAATTTATACGGGGACAAACATTCGTTGTATATGAGGATCGACCAGGACGCCTGGGAGACGAGGTTACCGAGAAATTATTCAAAAAGTTTTTTGATTCTCGCTGATCAACGAACGAACGTGCGTGAAGTAGCAGAGGCCGTACGTGTGTCGACCGGTATGGCAATTAATATTTTACATTTTAAGTTGGCGATGAAAAAATTGTCGAGCCGATAGGTGCCGCCATTGCTCACGGTGGAGAACAAGCGGATGCGGCTGAAGCAGTGTTTGAACAATTTAAGCGAAGTCCTAAAGAGTTTCTGCGTTGAGTTGTCTCCGTTTATGACACCTGGATTCATCATTATATACCAGAAACAAAGCAACAATCAAACAATAGATTTCTCCCGGTTAATTTGCTCCAAAGAAGGGGAACATGGTCGAATCGGCCGGAAAGGTTATGGCAACCATTTTTTGGATAATGGATGGATGCTTTTTCAAGGATGCTTTAGAAAAAGAAAAAACGACCACTGTACTGGATGCTACAGTGAGTTATTGGACCGCTTCGACGAAAAATTGAAGTAGACGCGGCCGGATTTGGCGAAGAAGAAGGTGCTGTTTCACTATGATAACGCACCAGCACATTCATCTGGAGTTGTCGTCGCTAAACTGAATGAATCGCGGTACTAATTGCTGCCAAACGACCGTATCCATCTGATTTGGCTCCCAGCTCCTTTTCTGGTTCTCGTACATGAAGAAACGGCTGGATGGAAAAAAAATTAGCACAAACGAGGAATTCATCGCCGAGACAAAGGAAAATTTTGGGAGGTTCGACAAATCCTATTTCTTGGAGTGCTTAGAAAAACGCAGAACCATTGGGAGAAGTGTATCTTCCTAAAGGAGAATCTCTTGAAAAATACAAAAACATTTTTTTTGAAAAAAATTTGTATTCATTTCTAGCACCGGTACTTATTGAACCACCCTCGTAGAAGATAATTGATACTACTTGATACTAGAAGATACTACTTGATATGCTGCTATACGATTCCATTTGACAACTGATGTCATTATGACATCGACCAGACTTTCCGAATAGATTTCACCATTTCACCATCAGCAGAGAGCGCTGCTTTATCCATAGAGTGCAAGAACACCGTATGATACGTACCTGGGTTGGCAAGAAAAAAAATGCTAACCGTATCTTTCATAATAACCCGATAATTCATTCAATTCACACCTTTCGCATATCGCAATGATTGAATCGCACCAATTCATTTTTAACATGCACATGTTTACATGTGCGTGTAAAATCACAAATTACAATTCAGAGTCAGAATTTTTTCATTGAATTTTTTCAATTTTTTCATTTTTTTCACTCAGTCAACGCCGCTTTCTCTTGGGCCATAATGACTCTTTATTTTACAACAGTGCCAGACAGTAACAAGCCATAATGCTCTCCCCTTTGCACTTTTTTTTCTACTGAGAGTAGCATGCCCTTGAACTCCCCAACCAAGAGAGAGAGAGAGAGCTGTTGAGGGTCAGTTGGCCTTTCTTCAAAGCCGCCAATCAATATTGATAGTATAGGTAGTATTCTCTCATTTTTGCCTCAAACAGCAATATCGAAATTCTTTCAGCTTAACTTCAGTTGTTTTTTGAAAATATATTTATAAAGTCAGGATATTCCAAAACATTTTAGATGATCCTCCAAGGATAGCCAAGAATAGCCAAGGAATTGTCGAACCTCTTTGTAGGGTGCTTATGTTCGCGAATTACATTAGCTTTGTTACCTTAAGAAGGAAACAGCTTAGACAGTTACCCCATATAACCTTTAGGCCAGAGCTTCGCGCGCCCCAAGGCCAAACCTCCTCCGGTTGAGGCTCACGGTCCCGGTAGCTCGCCGAAGACGGGCGTGGGCGCCACTCGCTTCCCCAAGAGACCTCACGAGAGCCGCCAAACGAGAATGCGGCTCACCCGGATTACACTTCTGAATAGCCTGAAAAACAGAAGGAACAAAGCAAACGAGGAAATAGTCACTCCACCAAATTGACGACAGAGGAATACGGGAAACACCAAACTACCCACGACGTCTCCTCCGCGGAACCACCAACCAATGCTACGCGCACTCTCCGCGTCTCGCACGCACCACTCCTCGTCGCCATGCAACACCTGGAAGAGGAAGAAAAAGAAAACAAAACGAACAACTACCAAAACAGCTGCAGTCACCAATAAAACTTTTAATTATTTCACGTTCCTTTTATCTTTGTTTTTTTTTTCTTCCTTGTGGGAACCTAAAATGTTATGCACTTAAACAATGAACACTTAACCTAACTTACGCTACGGGCCCCTGTTTTTTTCTTTGTCTCTCTTTTTTTTTTACTTTGTCCACCACGTTTATCACTTATTCACAATTTTCCTTTTTTTAATCCTTTTAAAACTTCGCAAAGACTTCCTCGACCAACTCCCCTCGCCAAAAAAAGAAAAAAGAGCCCCGCTACTTGGTTTTTTCCTTATATATCAATCCCCCTCCTGGCCAAGTATCTCCCGCTCCAGTCATCAGTCATCTTTTTCGCAGCTTTTTCGTCACCGCTGTAATTGCAGATTCGCCGTAGATCCCCGCAATTTCTTCGTCGCGAACTGCGTTACCCGCCATTCGCCGCGACGGTGACAGTTTCACATTGTTGATCGATGTGTTCTTCTTGCGTTCACCAACCTTCGTGTTGCGTTCTGCAGCCTTCTTCAAGTGCTCCGGAGTCGGAAGATGTGTATCGAATTGAATCCTGGTGGGGAATTCTTTGGGAGGACCCGTTTTTTAAGTAGCGTTCCTGTAGACGTTCCAGCCCGTTTTTTGTATTATTATAAAGCAACCAAATTCAATCCTCAGGTGGTCTGACAGGTTCAATCTGTCAGGCGAATCTTACTATCCAGCCTCGAAAGTCCTTCAATCCTTGTTTTCTAATTAGAGTGACGTCAATGACTTCTGCTCTACTTTTCTGAATATATGTTGGCGTGTAATCCTTATTTGCCAAGTTTAAGTAGCTCGGTGGGCGGCATTGATATGTCAAAAGGGATCTATGCCGAGGCCAGGATTATTTGCTGTTGTCTCTTCCTTCAAATTCCATGACGCTAAAATGTGGTGGATAAATTAAATTATTGTACCTTCTCTTCGATATATGATTCAATAACTCATTTGACATACTCCGCTTGAGATGAGGGTTTTCAATTGTGTTCAACTGACTCAAAAAACCTTTCCATCAAGTAAGGAATGTTCTTGGATTGGTCCTAAATGATGCCGCCCTCTGCTAAGAGTTTAAGCACGTTGACTGCTGATGCCTATATGCTGTGCAGATTTGTTAGCTTAAGGGTTCGGCCACTTAAGTTTTGGCAGTCAACTGGGTCAACTGGTCAACTGTCAACCATATCAAAATCTTCCGTTTACTTCCCTGAGAACATTGGCATCTGCCTGTCGCATGTCTAGCACCAGAACCATATCCTAGTTGGTGACTAACTCTGCAGTGAATAGATGCCAGCTTTGCGCTTTATAATCTGAATTTTTCAGTCTTAGCGTCTCGAATGCTTCCTGCAGTGTCTGCTCCATTTCGGGAACGAATACCTTAAAGGTGCGTAATGCGGTACCTCTTTTAAGGAGACGACCCTGAACTCTGTCAGATTGGTCACCTTAGTGACGGCATCAGATACCTAAAGAGTGCTTGTCCTTGTAATTGACCACAAGATGGCCCGTTGTTTGTCTCGTCCCTGTACACAGAACGTTAGTATTTTTTTCGTTTTCGCTTTGTAGTTGTTCTAAATGTCCTTCTTCAAAACATCGTCCTTCTCGTAAGATCATACTCTTAAACCTTGCTTTCTTCATAGAAGTTGTCTATCGTCACTAGGGCTAGTGAACCAGTTGCGGCACCTGGACATGTGGTCCTGTGCCTTGGTTACTATCATTCGATATCACCTCCTTACGTTCGGTTTAACTCATCACCTTTGCAAGTAATGTTGTAGTTACATTGGCAGCAAAAACAAACTTTCCAGGTTTCCTTTCATTGATTGTCACTTTATGGCTAATACCAAGGTTCTTTAGGAAACTCTTCTTTCCAATTTTGTTTTGAGACTTTAGTTGCCTTTGCAATTTTCTTTCAGTCGGTACGGTTGTTGCTGTTATGTTATGCTTGTTTTGATGCAGTCGCGCAAATGGACTCCCTGCTCCACCACCATACATTTTGTTATTTTGTTTGTTATGGTTATGGACATAAAGAACGCATTCAACTCCGAGAGATGGAAGGATACTCTGCAAGCCCTGGAAAAGTACCAGAATATCTGATGCGGATAGTTCGAAATTACCTGAAGGATCCCAGCCTGATCTACGACACGGTGCAAGGTTGTCGAAGGATGCTAGTCACATCAGGTGTGACCCAAGGCTCCACCCTCGGTTCATACTTGTGGAACGTCTCCTACGATTGACTGCTCAGACTTGAACTGCCGGAGGAGTCGCGACTGATCGGCTATGCAGATGATGTTGCGGCACTAGTGGCTGCGCGCACAGTCGATCAAGCGCAATTAAGGCTGATGCGCCGGGTTAACCTAACGTTAGAAGAAAACTGAAGTGGTCTTCCGGACCAAGAAGAGAATCCCCAGAGTAGGAATGATTCGAGTCGGGGACTCATTAGTAGAGTCGAAACTATCAGTTAAACATCTGTGCTTGCTGATAGACTCCAAGCTGAGTTTCTCGGGGCAAATTAAGACAACGGCTAACAAGGCCGCAACAGGGGTCTCGGCAATTTGTCGACTAAAGGCCAATATAATCTATTATATAATCTAAAGTATAATCTACGCTTCTATATGAAGCAGAGGTACGGAGTGAAGCTGTCAACAGGGAACTGCACCGAAAACGGCTGGCACAGGTGCAGAGATGAGGAGCACTGCGGATTCCATCAGCATACCGGACAGTCTATGAGACAGTGGTTTTGGTAATTGCAGGGGTGATATCCATCGCTCTCCTTGCTAGAGAGCGTAAAAGAATCTACCTCCGAAGACACGAGGGTAACACAGAAAAAGTTGCTCGTGATGAACTACGATGCACTTTCGACGAATAAAGGAATAAAGGAGCTAAAAAGAAGATGGACTGCGCCGCTCATCAACGATTTGAGATTGTGGCTCAGTCGAATGCATGGTGAGACTGACTTCTACCTGACTCAGCTACTGAGCGGACACGGTTGTTTTCAGTCTTACCAGTACAATATTGGTAAGTCACGGTCTCTAGATTGCATTTTATGCATTGGGGAGAAGGATGACTCCTGTCATACTTTCTTTTCATTCAGAAGATGGGACAAGCAGTGTGGCGATCTTGCCGAAAAAGTGGGAGAGCTCCGTCCAGATAGCCTCATCGAAGAGTTGACAAATGGAACCAAGTGATACATTACGCTCAGGCAATTCTAGCTACAAAAAAGGCATATTGATCGGCTGGAGGCGTCGAGGGAGGCTGGAGGCTCGTCCTCTTTCCCTTCCCGCTGGAGAAGGAATCCATTGAACCCGAATGCACCAAAAGACGTGAAATTGGGAGTCCTAGCCCGAAGTAATGTGTCAAACGGTTCAGACATTGGGCTCAGTAACTCTGGGTGATTGGTGCCTGGTGTCGTCACCCTAATTGTCTATTCCTCGCAATGTTCTCCACCTTGTGTTGGGTACTGAGGGTACTTTTTAATATTTGAGTCCATACTTCTACTTTTGGTTACTTCTTCGCTTCTCGTTCTTAGCCTACCTGTGAAATTTTTCGCAATACTTATGAACATTTTTGAGATTTAAAGTGACAATGCAAATTATGACAGATGGGAATGTTTTATTATGGGGACTTAACAATTGGAAGTATAATGTAGGGTTACAAATTGTCATGATTAGAGTGAGTTTATCTCTCCAATCAGTAGCAAACTAATAGCAACGATGAATTGAGGAGGAAGTCGGAATACTAAGGATTTGATCACACCAGATGCCTCCTTTTTTCGCCGCAACGAAAGATTTTCAAATGTAGTCGGGATAGATAGTCACCATCTAGCTAGACTGCATTGAACTTTGTTTCTTATCGGTAAGGCAAGACTCGTATGGAAATTAAATCTCCATGACGACGAAAGTAATCTAAACGCCATTCCATTCTAGATAAAAGTAATATTCTCCTTGGTCTTCCAAGTGTCCAGTCTATTCTTAACCAGGTTGTGTCTGTCTGCAGCACAAAACAATAAGGCAACAGCAGCTCTCACAACACGACAACCTACATAATACTGAAAGCTACAAGCGACACAAGCAACTCTGTGGCCAACCTTAAAGGAAACTTGAAACACTTTCCAAGTACCGGGAAGAAGTATCTGGCTTTTGTGACCAGTCTACCTCAACTCCATACATAACCCATAGGGGCTGGCTGACTATCGTGTTTCCTTAAAGAGTTGGTTTTCGACGCGTATAGTGTGTCTATCTTTGGTTTGCCAACATGTTCATGTAACTAACGCTCGGCACTAAGTGATTTGCACTCTATCTTTGCGTGTAATTACAGCTATGAGCACACACCTGATGTCACATCAAGTTATGAGATACGACCTCTCGTATGTGACTATGCGAGGAGGAAGTGAAATATCTTTGGCCCGCCAGTATCTACGGATGTCATTGCTTTGCTGGCGTACGGTGACTGCACATATTCATATGTGTATGCAAGTCTTCAGTATACAGAAGGCCTACATGTAAATTGTCTACGAAGCATTTACCCACAGCAAACCCATTGGTCTCAGTAACAAAAGGAATTATTTTCATAACACTGAAAATTGGCCGTTTTTTAAATGTTTTTTTTTCAATAAACGTAAATTGCATCAGTGCCAAAAGGTGGAAATTGAGAAAAAAATTTAATCTTTGAGAAATAGATCGAGACTTTTTCTGGAAATTTTCGAAATTCCCAAAAAGATTAATCAGAAACAATAAATTTAATTATTACTCGTACGTAGACAGATTGCCGTAGCCCCGAACTATTTATTTCAGACAATTTCGTTTTGTTTTTTCAACTGCAGGGAAAACCTGCCAATAAACACGAAACATTCAATTTGTTTGAATTTCTTCTCTCCTCGCGGAATCACCGAATTTTGATCAGTTTTTTGGATTTTTTCGTTTGAATCCGTATGTGAATAGTTTACAACTCCACCATCAATTTGAACATTCTCTGGTTATAGTATGATGAATTTTAACGTTTTTTTTTCGTCTTCAACTATTTGAGATTCCACCAATTTCATTCGTTTGAAAATTAATCATTTATAACTGTCGATCGATCTTTTTATGGGTATTTTTCCTAATTTTTCTTCAGCGAATTCGCGTTGCGACGACCTTGCGCGTTTGTATTGTGTTAATTTGAATAATTTTGGTGATTTTCTTGACTTGGTTTCTTTTGTTGTTGAATTGCTTGCGGTGTAGCGAAAGAAAGCGATTACTTGTTTTGCATTCAAACGATCAACATATCAAGCAGGAATTAAAACAAGGAAATTTTATAGTGATGCAATGACATAATGAAATTCGCGATTTTATCTGCGTCAACTTGATAAGAGAAAAAGAAAAGAAATCGATCGATAACAAATTAACAATGCGAAATTTTAATGTGTTTTTTTTCCACTCTCTATCAACGTTATGAAGGATTGCTGCGAAAGGTGTAGGATGAAAAAATTTACGAGGGAATTATAAATCAACGAATTGGAATATTCACAGTATTTTGACGATGATTTATAAGACAGTTGAAAGGTATTTGAATATTGTTGATGACAGTTACGAAAACTCTATGCTGCACTAATGTGTTAAAAACTTAACATAAAATGAAATAACAAAAAATGTTTTTGTTATGGGAAGCATCAATAGAGAAATTCATCTTGAAACCGTATTTCCTGTTATTTTGTTGCAGACAAAACGAATAGACGCGGATGTATTTGACAGTCTTTATCCATTCTTTGCAATTTCAAAGACAATAAGAGTGAAAATTAATAGACTTTTCTTCTCATTTCAATGAAAACAATTGTTTGAACAGGTCTGCGGAGAAACCCTAACAGATGGCTGGGATCAAACTTTTGTTTCTCAAAAAATTGCATACGGAAGGTTGTTTGTAGCTGTTCAATTTTGATGAATCGCAGCTGCCAAAAATCTTGACATCAAAATCCTACACATTCCTTCAGACAATAAAATTTTGTTACGAACCTGATCCAAGGAGTCAGGAGTTGGGATATCAGGAGACCACCTTCTGCTGGCAACATGAAAGTCGAAAATTTTTCGTGAGTTCCAGCCTCGAGTGTTTTACCTTACGGTTACCATTAAAGAGATCAATTTGAGCGCCATTCACAGCGCCAAATTCTCCAAAAAAGAGGTCCCAACGTGAAGCTGATTATACAGGCGCAGGGAGCACATACCAGCTAAATATTACTTTTCTTTATAGTTCTCTCAAAAACCACAACCACCAAGTTTCAGCCAAATTAGGCTCCTCGATTTTTGTGAGGAATGATTCCAACTTTAGCACTTGAAAGCTAGGCTTTGGTCAGCATCCGCCACCTTCTTATATTCTACAACTTTCACCAAGAAAAATCCAAAAGATTTATCATAAATTTACACTCATTTAATCACCTGTCCAAAACCACGAATAACTTGCACCCAAGAATAAAAAAAATCGATAATTTATAAGAAGGTCCGCATAAAATACAATTTATACCATTGAGATCGGCTGCATTCACCTTTTGATGGCAGCACGCGCGAATTCGTTCAACTCCTTAGCTGTTTCTTCACAACTCATGATATCACGTACATATGCAGGACTTTCAATGAGCCCACATAGCACGCATCGTGCAAGGCATCATACTTGGTACACTCAAACAACACATTTCGCCAAATCTCACAATCAGCCCTGAATAAAGGACAACTGGAGATCTGACGGCAAAACAACCAGGCATTCAAACTTTCATGTTCGGTCACAAGGAAACCCAATATGGTTCAGACGATGTGGATTTGAAATGAATTATTGTATCTGTAATCACTCTGGCCGACATGACATCAAGCACATGACAAAGACAGATTACCGTTCCCTTGGTGTTGGTTTTCATCTGTCTTGTCAGGTGGAAACCACACCCTCCACCAAAGTACTATTCAATTCCTTTTCAGCGAAGCTCCACGACTAGATCTAAATTACGACTAGATTTCCAGAATTCCTCATGCTCCACTAACGCGAGACCTCTGTGCAGACTATAAGATAAGCCAGTAGAAACCGTAAGAAATACAGGGATAACGACTCTACTTTGACACGACTCTACAAGACCACATGACCATACACTTGAACAACTTAGGTAAGCCCTATGCTGCACAAGCAACAAATAAACCATCATAAATTTCTTGAAACTTAGGTTTGCCAAGATCCCATCTACAACTTGATACAGGAGGATTCATACATGTAACCCAGACACTCTTCAATTTGGTACTTCTCCTACCTTGGTACTTCCTTACTTACTTTGGTAGTTTGTTACGTATTCAGTTGTGTACGCGACAAAAAACAAATTAAAGAAAGTCTCAATAAAAAAACGTGCCAGAAAAAAAATTCTCAGTAGAAAAAAACAACAAATATTCTTGGGACGCTATTGTGAAAAATTTTCATTCAATATGATTCACTTGTTTGTTGTGAACATAAAGCTATAAGAAGGATAGTCAAATGTTGAGAAGAGATAGAAATTGTGAATTAAGTATTGAGGATAATAATCTTGTATCAAGTTTTGAGGATAATAATCCAGTATCAAGTTTTGAGGATAATAATCCAGTATAAAGTTTTGAGAATAACGACCCAGAATTCTAAAGTAATGAGGATAATAAAGAGAATCAAAAAGCATCAGCAACTGTGGGAAATGTTTAGCCCCAGAAGTCGTCGAGTCGTAAAATCTTTGAATTATAAAGCCCAAGAGAACATTTTAATTTAGATCGATGCCAAGAAGAAAGTAACCAGGCAGCAGAGGTGGTCAGAATCAGCGCCGCAGAATTTCATTGAAGTCCCGAAATCAAGCAAAGGTGGTCAGAATGAGCGCAGCAAAATTCATATAAATTGAATATTTTATATTTATTAACTTTCATTTGGTTATTTCTTCTTATTTATTTATTTTGTCTAATATGAACGAGTAAGCTCTTTCTGTATGTAGCATGGAGGCATCCGGGCTTAAATAATGTCCTATGACCCCCAGTATTGCGCGATGAACTAGTCGGTTAATAGTAACTTCCTTCGACCGCCATTATGCGGCCTTTTTTCAAGAAACCCTGTCTATTTAGTTCCATTTTTATCGCTGCAGGTGCGACCTATCGGTTGCGACAATTATATAATTATTAATTGTTAGATTATTTTACCTTTTTTTTTGAAAATACATGACAAGTTCCTAGTACCTCCTGTTCGAGACTACTATAATCTTCAACAAGAAGCAAAAACTCATCAGTATCTGCTCATAGGCGACAAGAAAAAGAAAGTTGCACCAGCAATTGATCCGTAGGTTCCACAAATATGGATCAGCTATGGAGCCTTATAGACATCCTCTACTCACATTTACTTCTACAACATTCCACAAACCGTGGCGAAAAGCAGTTCTGTCCCGAGTGCCAACCTCTGCTAATTTCTCCAACACAGCATACCCATTCAAATAGTCAAACGCACTTTTAAAATCAACTAAAATTCGGAGAGCATATTTACTACTAGGACTACTGCTACAACGAAAACTACTACTATGGGGACTACTACTACTATTACTGCTGCTACTACTACTATTACTGCTACTACTACTATTTCTACTACTACTTCTACTACTACTACTACTACTACTACTACTACTACTACAACTACTACTACTACTACGACTAATTGGAACAGATATACGCATAGTTACGCATAGTTACATAGTTACGCATTAGAGTCATTCTCTCCAACACTTCATCAATTGTAGGAAGGACAGTAACACGTCTTTAAAACTGCAAGAATCCTCTGTCTCTGCTAGCTGACTTGAGCAATATAAGAACCTAAGCACGCGTAACAGGCGTAAGAAAGAAATCAACCCAAAAATATTTACTCTTCATATTCTGGCAAAAATTTCCAGATTGATTTGAGCCTCTCGCTAGCTATGCCATCCTGCTGGTAACAGCTGAATTGGTTAGGACTCTATTTGCAATTAATTTTAAACCGAGTACCGATGGATCTTTGATATCACTCGATCAGCGAGTGCGAGAATCAGCGCCCAGCAAAAGATGATTAAAGGGCTATTTTCGAGTTTTTCTTTACTCCGCTTCAAGTATATTCTGCAGTCCTCTTTGTCACGTAACACATTTTGAGCAGAATCTTTGTTTGTCTTAAAAAGGTGAATTCAAATGAAATAACGAATTCGCAATTCTAATACGATTGAATCACAGATCCCTTCTTTCGATCAAAAAATCTTATCCTAGGAATGGCAGGTGTTCTGGCTAAGACACGTGGACACTACAACTTACAAGTGTGCTCAGTGCTGAGTTTTGGTGACCCCGACGTGATCCCCGGAAGTAAATATGGATTGGCTAGAGGGAATAAATAAGAATTGGTAAAACAGCTGAAGGTACTTAAAGTAGGGTACTACCGGAGAAACTGAATATAATAAACAAGAGGAGCTTTCAGACATGTTTGACACGAAAGGTGATCAAATATGGAAACAGCGACAGCTTTTTCACCTATACTTTACCTGAGACCTATGCAGTCAAGCATGGAAGATTTACGAAGGATATAAGTAAGTTCTACGGCAGACAGTCTTAGAAGTGAGAAAACCGTCTGAAGGATGTAATACTAAAATTCAAGCTAAGAGGACTGCGATTAGGAAATTTGTGAAATAATTCGCTTGTGTCTTGAAAAACAAGCGGAGCTACAATAACAACAACAATAATAACACACGTCTTATAAGGTTGATAAAATTAATATCCGGTCCAAATGAATATGTTGAATTTTCCACGTCATTTATAAACACATTAAGTAAGAAACATCTGTGCACACCATGATGGTGAGACCTATCATCTCCTATGGAGCAGTAGCCTGGGCAGATAAAATCCAAGAACGCAAGACGAGGCTTGAATTAGATCGAGTTCAGCCTTTGGCATGTGTTTGTATCACCGGAGCCATAAAGTCATTTCCCACGGCAGCTCTCCAGAAAATCTTAAGCCTATCGCCACTTCATTTGGTGATAGAAACATTAGCGACATCTACAATGACAAGAATCTTTCATGAAGGAAGAGAAAATGACCTGAAAATTGGGCACAAGCACCAAGCTAAACTAGTGAAGGTGTCCCCATTCATATATGCACCGTCGGATCGCATGACGTTGGCATTCAGCTTTCACAACAATTTTTGTGCAGTGCTGCATATGCAATATGCAATATGCACCTCATAAGACGTAATGCAATCAGGTGGTATACGGAGGGTTCCAAGACATCTGGGGGAACAGGAAGTGGAGTATTTGCACCTGGCACGAAATACTGCCAACAGTTGCGAAGTATGGCAAGTATCTTTCTATCTACGTCTATGCTATCGCTGTAAGCACACAACTCAGCATAGACAGAGGATACAAAGGCAAAACTATAACTATAATATCCGATAACCTAGCAGCCTTAACAGCACTAGTATCCCCGGTGATTGCATCGAGAATGGTTCTAGATTGTTGCAATACACTCAACACGTTGAGTGCAGACAATAGGGTAACCCTATACTGGGTGCTGGGGCACGCAGGTATCTAGGGTAATGAGCAGCGGGCCCAACTGGCGAGAAAAGGAGCATCGACAACATACATAAGCCCTGAACCCTTTTGCGCAACTGATATGAATTTCATTCATAGCGCCATAAAGGAGACTGAGGATATAGAATACAATAGGCTCTGGGATGGACTTTCAGGGCTTCGCATGTCGAAGCTGTTCCTCGACGCTTATGGCGAGAAAAAGTTTCGAGCGTGCATCGCAATGAATAAAAGAAAGCTAAGGGTCCTGACTGGGATCTTCACGGGGCACTGCACACTCAGAGTGCATCTCAAAAGAATGGGCTTGACAGCGACTGCTGAGTACAGATTTTGCAATCTTGCAGGAAGAGAGGAGACAGTTTAGGAAGCTGCTTGCTTATCGAGGGGGAATCGGAACGCCTGAGAACGAAGTAGATCATTGGCTTTCTCAGAAATATCGATTTGCTTGAGGCGCTCTAGGAGCACCGGAAGCGGGGGCACAATAAACCTGTAAGGATCAATCAAGAAAATATCTCAACAATTTATTTTACATTTTTAAATTAATTCAATTTCCTCGCAGCGCGCATTATATATATCAAATGTAAACTTTTCATGGAACGAGTGATTATTTATTTCAATTACTGTCATTCAACACATATAACAACGCATTACATTGTGAATTGTTGTTCTGCAAATTCCATTCTTCAGGCAACCAGTAGTGTTCGTTGAAATACGAATTCTTAGTTCGACTTCGGAAGCATTTAATTCAGATGGCATCTAGGAGTTAAGAAAGTTAAATTTTTTTCGACTTTACTTAGTATTGTCCGATCGGTCCCACACACAAAGAAAATACCTTATATACACCTCAAAAGTAGACACGAAATAATTTATTGTTTTAAAATGTTTTTTATACTTTATTAATACTGTATTTAGTCAAAACTGTTGCTTTTATTAAACAAGTCACGAAAAATTCTTCTTCGTTCAGATCTCTGAAAAGTCAAGGCCGAAATACAATAGTGCGAGACTGCGATACGAGAGCGCGACGAGAGTCTCACAGCAAATGTCAAGCAGTAATCGTAACATGCATTTGTATACAACATCGTACAATGATTGCGATGCATCGATGCGAGGCGGGAAATACTCGGAAAAACGAAAATTCCTCGCAACGATGTGCGTGACGTTTGTCAAATGCAATATGGCGCTTAAATGAAATTTGAAATTCAAACGCCTTAATTACTTTTATAAGTACATTGGTTATTATGAATGAATTTTGAATGAAAATTTCGTGTATCCTAGTTAAGGCTTTTATTTGCTAAAGAAAGGAACATTCCAAATTCAAAACTTTTAAAAAATTAAAAACAATTTCCAGCAAATTTCATTTAGAATGTCACCAATTTGACATTTGTCATATGAACATTAAGGTTCCCCGCATCGCGTGCATTGTAAATTGAATGCGTTGCGCGACGACAAGGAAGAATCGCATCGCGCTCACGTATCGCCGTCATGCAGTATTGTATTTCGGCCTTCAACCAAAGTCGCGTAAATGTCAAATCGACTTGGAAGTACAAGGCTTCACACTTTTAATTTACAAAGATAAAGTTTTGTTTGCAATAATACATCTATTGATTTGATTATTGATCTTGTGGTATAGACATTATTTGTTTCAAACGATTAAAACCCCATCAATTTTTAAATGGATTAGATGTCATTCTACATTTGGTTAAAATTTTCGAGGAGTCCAAAGTCCTGTTTTGTTTGTTACCCTGCATCCATTGATATGCCAGAACAATTGCTACTCGGAGCTCATATTTAATTACTTTTTGTTAGCAAAACAAAAAGCATTCATTCTCTAGGTGGTTTATTTTATTTCTGCAATAAGCGAAACAAATTAAAAAGACTTTTAGAAAGAAAGAAGAAGATAGAAGAAATTTACATAAATGGTCGTGGATTTAGGGAATATCTGTAAAGGAAAGTTGTTGATTGTCCTCTCTATGGTATTGTAAATTTATGGCTTCCATAAATAAAAAATGCTAACATCACGCGAAAGCCGTGAAATGACATTTTTTAAGATAAGAAGGACACAACTGACAGTTAACACCATACTGTCACCACCATTTTCTACGAACAGAGAACTACCTACTGGAAGACTATCTGAGCTTAAAGTCATATAAATTTTGAAACTTATGGTACAATAAAGACAATTTCGAAAATTTGGCACTGTTTTAAGCGAGTTGTCTATGCCTATTGAGTCCACCCAAACGTTCTCTCTCTCTCTCTCTCTCTGAGCACATAACAAAGATCTATGGCGCAACAGTCTGGTTTCTGGCACTTGAATCTTTACCTACGTTGTAGATATTCCTGACATTAAGGTATGGAGAGTGGAAATACTACAGGATCGAGTCGGTCGAGAAGGACATGAGCGGTGTCTAGCCTGGAATGTCAATTTGGACACAACCATTGGATGCAACGGAACGTGTGTATATTGTTGGGCATTCTTAAAAATTGTTTGAAAAATCTTTGGATCTTTTCAAAGTCATTTGTGCTACAGTTTGAACAGTAGATTGTAGACAGCAATAAATTTTCACGATTGAAATCTAAGGTAATATGAAATTTTAAATCCCATTCGTTCGTATCAAGGTGCGAACAACCTACAACGGCTTCTCGCCTATCAAAGAACAAGAGGTCCGACAAAATCCGCCAGGTACAATAAAAACACCCTCGACTTATTGCCAATCGTTTCAGATACAATAAATGCGATCCACCCACAACATTCTTAGCAATCTGAACAATGCAGGTGTTATGCAACTCATTTAATCACGAATCTATGCACGAAATGGTAAAAAAGACTTTTCCTAATCCTCGCAGACTTGAAGAACAATTCAGGCACTATGTGAAGTACGTCTTAGCCGCATGTAAGGCGTCGGAGGAGACCGAACGAGTTGTAACCTAATGTTAATCCTCTTTGGCTAAATGTAATGCATGAAATATTAGATGGAAACTTGCAATTGGTTTTTGTGGACGACCGGCAACAAGTTGGATCGGTACTGGCTTTTGTCTTTGGTCAAAGTGGACTGCGATGTCTTGGATAGTGGTTTGGTGGCGTGGGAACGCTGAAGTATTTCGCCGGTAAAATTTGTTACTGTGGCCCAGATTAGCTGACGGATTAAGTGGCCGCTATATTCCTGCCAAGGCGACCAGATAAGCCGAATGGAAACGCTTCACGCCGGCGACTTCCCTGCTCGATACGATCCGATAGGTTTATTGGCAACAGCAAAAGTGATACTCATAATAACAACAATAATAACAAAAGCAGAAATAATTATTCTTTACTTCGCTTATTATGTGACTATTGCTCAATCGCAAGGCTCACTTGTAAGAGGGCTTGCCTATTTAATGGGTCGTTTCTCAAGCGTCTATAAATTATGCAGAGACGTGGACACATATGCATGTTACTCCTAATGCCTTGAGTAGTTGAGTATGAACTTAGCCCGGATACGGAATGGTTAGTTTGTGAATCGCAGTGAATAGTCTGTGAACGTTGGTCTGGAGCAAGATGTTCCAGAATTCCCAGAAGAGACGTAGATACTAGTGCTAAGGCTCGTCGCTAGACGCTTGGGACCTGAAATCCATTCGAGCGTATTTCAAAGATACTAAAGGTCATCGGATTCGATTGCTTGCAATTCTACTTAACATTAACTGCGCCATCACAGTTATTGGCCTATAGCGAAAGAAAAAGGGAGAATCCTCTAAACAATGCGTCCATTCATGGATGGCTGACTACTATGCCACCGTTTTGGGCACATCACCAATAAAATCATTTCAATCGAGTTTCCTGCGATGGAAAATGTTTATTCAACAAAATGCGATTGTATTTTTGGACTCTCCCCATGTGAATGGGGTCAAGGCAGCGCCATTCGATTTGCATTACTTCATTGTTGTTATTTGCCTTACCACGGCATTTGTGCATCATTAAATAGACTAATTTGGAATTGATTGCTCGAACGAAGATGTCGTCCCAATGTCAAACATTTATGGCATTTGATTATCGTTTTTGGTGCGAAGCAATTTACACCTACACTCATTTTGAAAGAAATGCTGGTTTTTTTTCACACGTCTCAAGATGTACTGAAGATGCTTCCTCTTGGCCTTCCCATTTGCATATTTGAAAAAATTGCAATAGTGTGCGTCTTGGACTTCCTTGAGATATTTAAGAATTCTAAATTTGATTTATTTTCAAATTTCTCAAACTGCTAAGGTGAGTTACCAAACTTGGCAAGTTATAATTGAAAGTTGACCAGTATAGTAAAAAAATAAAGAAAAAGGATTAAAATTCAGATGAGCAAGATCTTTAAGCGTTCATAATCGTTCATTTATTAAATACAACTTTCGAGTAATGGTGCTCGTTATTTGCAAGGAAACTTTCTTTTGTCTTTTAACTAAATTCTTCCAAACTTGCCATTTTCTCGGGAAACTACGTCCATTTCACGTCCTAGATCCTGGGACTGTTGACATAAAGCCTCTTTTTGAATTAAGGCCGTAACTTTGAGTGATCCCAATTATAAAAGTCGCGGCTGGTCACGTCTGATGAACTCGTTGCGTAGAAGAAAAGCGGGTTTTCCTGGGATAATTCAAATAGCGAGATCGGGGCGGCTTTCCTTGCAAGAACGCCGAGCTTCAATGATTTGTGTAACATAGTAACGTATTTACCTGTAGAAGGATCGGGTAATCTCCCACTCACCAATTACGCAACAACATATTACACGCAACAAACGCTGAGGCTTCTCTACAATCTGGAAATTATTTAATTCTGCAGAGTAACCACAATTCTGCTAGTTTATATTACAATAGCTGAGGCACAAACTAGCGAAAACACTTCGAAGAAACTTCCAAGCCAACTCCCAAGCAAAGGAGGTTCAACCGAAACTAACAAAATTTTATTTGCATTGGAATATTGTTTTACTTAATATTTTGTCCAACAATTGTAACATCACAAATAGTTCAATACAAACGCAATACAAGTATATACAATTATCACTCACCCTAGCTTTTTCCGCCAAAAGCCGATCCTTCAAATACTCCCGGTCGGCTTCTGGTCAATATTTCTCTAAGCACTTAACAAGCTTGGTTACCTGTCTATCATACCAGAGAGGTTACAACTTCAGTGTGATATGTATCTCATATATCTCATATTTTCGCATTTAAGAAAAAAAGCTCAAAAAAGTTGAAAGATGGCTGTTTTTTTCGAACCCGAACATGAAGAATTGTTACGAAGAGATTCATTACATTCCTTCGAATTTAGAGTCGAGGAATTGTGGAAATAGCATTTAGAACCAATGCGTAACCACTTAAGGGCGCTATCACAACGAACAAACCTCCTGTCTAACGGCTGATTTTCTAGATTCATTAGTAAGCAATACGTTTACGAGTTAGGTTATCACACAATGACCCACATATACTACAACCCCTTAAAATTCTTCTCAAATACATTTGACCTAACGCCATTTAAAATTATTCTCAAATGAAAACTAGCCATCGTATCGGTTTTACTGCTCATCTACGTCTTTTAATTCAAAAGCTCTCTATCTTGGAAAGCTCATTTTACATGCTACATGGAGTATTTATGTCTAATTCTTCAAAATGCCTCTCCAAAAAGCGAGGTCTTTTTTGCAGCTACGAGATAACGTAACTATTAATAATAATTTTAATTAATTTTTTAATGTATCCCATACAACACTAAAACTTGTTTTAGAAGAAAATCAAACGAAAACTTGGAAATAAAGCCACGTACGTGAGTGAAGAAAGCAAAATCCCTATTTTTCATAAACAACTTAAATGTATTTTTCTCTTATTTGATATCTCTACTTATTGTATTTTTCTCAACTTAAATGTATGTGATGATAGTTTTTCCGGTGTTATAGTACGCGGTTTGTCCCAAAAGTATCGGGCCTAGGTTTTTACTTCCATGTCGAAACTTTTGAGTGTCCTATTTCGAAAAATATTTGCTTGGAGTGGGTTAATAAATACAGTCATTTTAATGTGGAAGACTGGTCCAATTGCAACTGCAAAATGTAGGTTGCTTTTGTTTTCTGCTTGCTTATGTGTTTTATACAAATAGTGTCACGTCTGTGAGGCGGAAAATAGGCGGAGGATATAACCACGAATGCTTCGTTTCAAAACTGCATGGCAGAAGCAATATTATAGTCTGGGATACCAAGGCGGTTAATAGGGTTAGAGGCATGGTCCTTTGTGAAGGGCCAATGAATAGTCAGAAGTGCTTGAAACGGCCCCAGTCCCATGTTTTTATCTAGTGTTTGGCGATACACGTTACAAACAAGCATGCACAACAACTTGGATTTCAGAAAATCGAAAAGAGCCATAGGACTCGCCTATACAGTCACCGCATCTGAACACCACTGAAAATTAGGTTCACTTTGAAATTCAAAAATATAAGGCGGAACTTATTATGAAACCATCAATCGCTGCTCAAAGCTTTAAAAGAAGAATGGGAAAAAATATCACAAGAAGAATATTTCAAGCTGATGGCATCAACGTCTAAAAGGGTCAATACCGTAATTAAGTTTGGCCTACAGAATATTGATAATAAATTAAATGAAGCCTATTAAATCGAACCTCTATGTCAGTTTACTTTTTGCCATTACCTTAAGAACGCGCAACTAATTTCTTCCAGGATGCCAAATACTTTTGCACATAGCTGTAAACTATTTTCGTATTTTTGGATATTTTCATTTCTTAAAATGTCAGAAAAAGTAATCAAATGAAATTGGATCTAGTCTTGCTTTTATCTAGATAAAACTAGCTTGAAAACAATTGATATGATTCATAAGGCATTTGGATAAAAGTGCATGAGCAAAGCAAGAATATAAAATTTGTACTAGAAGTTTAATTATGACTGCACGTCAGTTAGCAGTGACTCTCGCTTTGATCGGCGTTCAATGCCGAATACAACAGTGTGAGACTGCGATACGAGAGCGCGACGAGACTCTCGCAACAAATGTCAACCCGTTTTCGTAACATGCATTTGTGTACAACATCGTACAATGATTACGATGCGTCGATGCGAGGCGAGAAATATTCGGAAAATCGAAAAATCCTCGCAACGAGATGCGTTGACGTTTGTCAGATGCTATATGGCGCCTAAATGAAATTTGAAATTCAAACGCCTTAATTACATTTTAAATACAAGGGTTATTCTAAACGAGTTTTGAATGAAAATTTCGTGCATCCTTGTTGAGGCTTTTATTATTTGAAAATTCCGAATTCAAAACTTTTAGAAAATCAAAATCAATTGCGAGCAAATTTCAGTTAAAACGTCACGTCAATTTGACATCTGTCATATGAATATTATTCTTCCTCGCATCGCGTGCATTGTACATTGTCACGCAGTATTGTATCTGGGCCTATAACATCAAAAAAACATCGAGCATGTTCGACTTGCAGTGGAAAGAGATCGTCTGTTGCCGCTGGAATGTGATGCCGCTGTTTCTGCTTACACCGTGAATCGGGCAAGGCTCCGAGATTTGGTTTTATTTGCAGAGATAAAATCTATTTAAATTTTCAAATCGCTGTCACACAAGCTTTTCTAATATACATTTCTCATTTAAGGGAAAATTCTTTTGAAATTGCACGGATCAATTTAACGTTGTCTGATTCCAAAAAGCACCCATTAAAAGAAACAATCCGGTTTTGTACGTCCAGTAACGTCCTGGATCAGTCCTAGAGGAAAATAAACTTTCACTCAAGAACTTTCCGTTCCGGTCGTACTGCGTGTCTCTCCTCCGGGACTAGTTGCAATGTTACCAACAAACAAAACTTATCTGGTTCCTTAACTCGAACCTATGGCACCAGATATATCAGAGCAGAGTTAGTTTTTCTTTAAAAAAAATTGCGGAACTAAATCAAAAAAGGCAAATAAATGAATAAATAAATAAAAGTCGGAATTATTTTAGAACGTTAAGGGGGGAGTCCATGTAGAAGCCCCAAAATCGGTCATTTTTTAATAATATTTTTAACGATGATAAAATAATTTTATTGTTTTTAAATTTTAACACAACTTTAATGAATCTTTTTAGAACACAAAAATAATCTTTTTTTTTTCAATTCAAAATGGTGGCTCAGTATGATTTGGTGTCTGCTGCCTCCGACGCGAGGTCCCAAACTGCTCCAGTTGTCACTCATTAACCGTTGATCTGAAACACAAAAATGAAAGTTGTTTTTTTAAGGACATATAAGCGGAAAGGATGAACCTATAAAATAAAACAAAAAGTATAAAATTCAATATAAAATAAACCTTTAAAAAAAGTCAGAATTTAGGGCTATTTTTTGAAATTTTTGACCCCAAAAAAATATTTTATCAACGCGGAATATCTGAAATTTTAGGTTTATCCTTCCGATATTAATGTAAAGAAAGGCCTCGAAAATTTTCACCCAAATCGGTCAATAACTTTTTGAGTTACAACACGAGCAGTTTTGAAAAATATAGTTTCGAAATAATCGCATTTAAAGTTGAATTACAGGAAAATGGCCAGTTTTAATTACTTACCGATTAATCGGCAATCCCAGGTCCATACAACAGTCCTTCCTCCTCCTCGAAAAGCTGATTTTCTTCCATTTGTTGTTGCCTGCGAGCTGTACGAGCATCTTTGGTTTCTGAAAGGCTCTTACGATTCTGTCGGGTTATTCGCGCCTCGTCTGTATTATAAGCAAATACTTTAGCATAAGTGCCAATAGTCAAATTCAGAAGGTTCATTATTCTTAATACTGAACTAAAACCTTCATTAAATATCCCAGCAGCAATGTATGCCGAGATTTCAACTACTTTTAGTCCAGAATGCAGATGTTTTGGTGATAATCGCCAAACTGTCGCGTTAAAACTTTCATTCGCGTTCTGCGTGTGACCACCAAGGCATCGCTCAAGCAAATCATCTTTGGAAAAATCTTCGTATATTGGTAAAAGATGTTTTTTGATTTCTTCACCAAGTAATGGAGCTAAATCTTCGTTTAGAGGATCTTGATTTAGAGCAATAGCCTTCTGCCACTTGCACCAGCTATCAACACCTATTGGGCAGTTTTCATGTTCAGGTTTTTCTTTAGTAGAAAAAATATGATCATAAGTTGCCATTATGGCTTTTTTCATCTCGCCAACACTGTTGATATTTCTCTGAATACTCAAACCATAGTATTTTGTTAATTTTTCCACAACTTTATCAGTTAGTTTTCCTCTTCCTCAAAGTTTCTTTTCTTTTCTTATATTTCTAAGTCGAGAACCCATTCTATTTTCTACATGACCAATACATTCACTCTTCACAACTGGTAACTCATTACCGTAAGGTTCTAAACCTAGAATAGCCTTGAATGTTTTCGCATCTCCGTCGCCAATGTAGTTACCATATTTTACTCCGAACTTTTCTTCAGAAGTCGAGAACACTTCTTTCATGACATCGACTTCCATCTTTCCTGACGAGCCTTCGTGATTTTTTTGACACTCATTCTCGTGATACTTAAACCTCTTACGGAATTCTTCTGTATGAGTCTTGTTTTTCCAGTAATTACAATTTTTGTTTTCAAATCAATGACTTTCCCTGAATAATAACCTATGAGCGTTGCAACACCGTACTTTGATTTGAAACCACGTTTTTTCCAGGTGCCATCTCCAGATACTTTTAAAATATTTCTTTCTCTTCCTTGCTCGACATTTTTTTCTATCTCTTCTTCCACTGCCTTCTGCGATAGTGATTCAAAAGATGATTTAGCTGCATTACAAATGTGTTCCACGATGTTAGCGTAACAATGTTTACTCAAACCAGTGCATAAGCCCATCAGGTTACAAAAGACATTTATTCCTTCTCTTTATTTATTCCTAAAAGTCTCATGACAAACACTAATTTTCGATTTATTTCAAATCCGTTGTTGATAAAAGGTCCTGAATTTATTTTTTTATCACCACATGGACACGTGACAACAATTTTAAAACCAAGACCTCTAGAGCCACACTCACTGAATTTTATCTTCTGATTACATACCGAGTACTTCACAATTTCAGACAAAGCTGTAAACACTGGAAAAAAATTCAATTATTCTGTACCCGTGGAAAGGATCAGTTATTATATCTTCACTATCACGCGTATACAATTTTTTTCCACTGGCACTGTCATTATGGCTTGTACTGACTTCAAATTTTTCACCTTCCTTATCAGTAAGCTGATTGCCCAGATATTTTCGTTTTCTGGGGTTATTTCGTGCAATATTGCCTCGCGTACCTATTTTATAATTCGGCATTTTTATGTTCCGAAATCAACTGAACACGATGAATTCTCCGGCTAAACTACCTATATTTCTCGACTAACCTTTATTCGTATAGCAATATTACACGTGTACAGGAACGTAAATCTAGATATATATACTTAAATATATACTATAATATGAAGTATTATTTCCAGGTATGGGACAAAAGAAGTTTTTCAAGTTATTATAATGGAAAGAGCCCTTTTGTCTGAAGCGCTCCGACTACCTGGCTCGCTACTTTACAATACGTACTCCGGCCTGCTCCATTATATTAGCTGTAACTTCGTAAATATTCGAGATTTTTTTTTTCGTCTCGTCAGTACACGCTGAACATAGTATATTTTTAGATTATCGAAAAAAAACCAATTTTTTGAAAATTCTATATGGACTTCCCCCTTAAAGAAGACACTATTGCATAGCAGCCTTAATTGTGCGTTTTTCGCCAAGAATGTTCCCTTAAAACTAGACGATTATTCCTGTTAAACGGGCGTTGAATTGTCCTTCTTACAAGGATACAGTTGTTATTGATTAGTTTTTTTTCGGTATTTGACCAATAAAATTTGACGTATAAAAAGCGCACTGGACCGGCACATCATCTGAACACGTCCGAGGACGAAACAAAGGGGGACAGAAAATGTTAATGATCGCACTAAATCCTTATCAATAAATCTGTATTCTCGCAAAAACCGATCAGGAAATCCATTGCATGTACTCAAAATGGGAAATAATTGGAACGAACTAGACAGAAAACTTTCAAAATCGTGTAAATTCTTGAATTTTAGAAAATCGTTTCCAAAATAAGGTTTTCAGTTACAGATTGACACTATCAAGGCTCCTGAACTATACGTGTTCCTCCACTAGATTTACATACAAAAGGAATATGTTGGCTCTCAACGTAGAATAACCAATTCAAGCTATGATGTAAAAAACAATATTCCAAATCTTCTTTCACTATTAGTCGCTAAGGTCGGAATGATACCATTGTCATCGAATGACGAAAGAGAAAGTCAGTTGTTCCGTTTTGGGTGTAACTAGAGAACCTGGTCATCAGTTTCATTATCTCCACCGAACCCCAAAAACCTCTGGAATCACATTATAAGAAATGATTGCGATTGAGAGCATGAATAAACATCAAATAAACACAAGAATGAAACCCATCAAAACTAACTACACAAAACACAGGACCGTGTAGGGCGACGAAAATCAAATTCAAAATTAAATTACCATCAAAATCTGTAAAAATAAAAAAAATGTATCTAAATAAAATTGTTGTAAATTAAATAAACCTATGATAAAGCTTAGGCTAGCTAGGTTAAGCATAGTATTTAAGTTAATCTAAAATATTATTGTTAATATTATATATGTAGAAAATAAAATGTATTCTATTCTATTCTGGGCGATCGGCCTGTACTTCATTTTTGCGAATATGCATTTCGGCTATCTGTAGTCATCACCAGCTCGGTCAAAACTGAGAGATCCAATTATATTTATGTTCACTATTTTATCGTTCAACAAATATTGGTTATATACAACAGGTAAACACAAATAGATTGGTTGGACAACAATGGATATGTCGTTTATATCATTTTTTAATCGAAAACTGTTATGTTTGGCTTGTAGCAACATTTACGCTGAAGGTGGTAATGAAACATTCACTATTTCATTATATTGATTAAGTTTTTTTGCCATACTGCCAGTTATTAGTATGATTACGAATATATTTTAGTGCACACACAATATTTGAAGTTTCTTGAAATAGAACCGCAATAATCACGGCATGATATAGTAGTAGTATAAACAAGGGGAAGTATCTGTCATCTAACTTGTGCGTTAACTCGTTGTTAACTGAACAGATAAGGAAGAATCTCGTGAACGCCCCATGTCGATAATACAGCGTTCCTTTGGAAGTATTCGACCATCTCCATGAGATGGAGACTCATACACAGAATATGAGGATCCATCAAACGAAAAGATAAGGCGAAAGAAGAACGGTCAGACCATCGGAATATATCAACTGGAACATGAAAATATACCAACTTCAGCGGAGCACTAGGCAATAAGAAAGTAAATAAGCAAAACACAAATACATTTTCTATTAAAGAACGAGCTCAATTAAAATGGTTTTTGTTTAAATTCAAATGTGAAATCCTAGCATCATTATGAGACACGCTGCATATTGCATAATTGCAGTAAAAGGTTTAGGAATTTCCTTCTGAATGCTAATGTAAGCCCAGCAGGCTTTTTAGTATTCAAATTTCCAATATAACCTTTCCACGACTGCTTTGTCCGAATACTTGTCTTCAGATTGCATGCGCTCCATGGGCCTCGTAGATTGACACCAACGAAATCGTTCCTTAATAGATCACCTGCTAATGGGCCAAACAAATCCCGCTGCTAAGTGATGCAATTTACTTTTGAGATAATGCCACTTAGGAACCAGTACATGCATCTCTGCACCAGCAACCATCATCCATCAACCACTTGCCAGGCAACATTGCAAACAAATATGATAGTGCAACGATTTATGGCACTTGTTCCGTTTCGCTATCTGCCAACCAGACCTAGTGCACAGTGTCCAACCGTTTTCGAAATTGCCATTTTTTAATTTTACCGCGCCATAAATTTCGCATGATATGTCTAAACGTTGCAGAATATCGGAGCAGCCCAAAGGAAAGCCAACTCCGAGGAATCCGATTGCAAGTCAGCGGATTCAACATGGAACCATTGCGCGTGAAGTGCTTCGAATACCATCGAAGACTAGTTTGGGATTTTTGGAATGTTTGCAAGGGTTTTGGCATGCCTAGGCCAGGCAACCATCTCTGTCCGTTTGCCAGTCATAATTATTTTCGAGTTTTATTGAAATTGATATAATGTGTTCGAATGTTAACATGCAAGCTGGTTCGGCTGAAGACACCAGCAACGAGCTGTGAAATGCAAACAAGTTGGCAGCCGCGGGCACGATTAGGTGAGTTTGCAAAATATTAACAGTCATCATATTAAATAGCAAAATAATTGATAGTGAGTGTTAAAACAACGTTCACTACTTCTCGCCATGCTTCGTCAAAATCTCGCGATATTTGCTCTGGGCGAACAATACTTAAGTACGGAAACTCGTGTAGTAGCTAAAAAGTTTCTAAGAGAAATTGACATGTAGCAAACATTCTCAAAACAAAGGAAAAATCAACTGAATTATTTCGATACGCAAGAAAATCGAGTCCCTAGAAAACTTAACAACAAGCTTTAAAAGTTGCAGCAATTATTGTAGATTTTACCAAAACAAACAAAAATAGAAACATAAAAACTATTTCGCGAATTTCTGGAATCGAATTTCCTGGAAAATTCATTCGAAAAAAGGCACATTATAATTATGATTGTCCTGGGGTCCACTTGCTGGAAATTAGCAGAGGCCAGAAATCGGCCCTTAGCTCCCCATGTGTAGTACTATTCGTAGTACCATGTGTAGTACCATGTGTAGTACGTTCCTGTCATTCCAAGCCGTATCTGTCTCTTTCCATAGGATTTCGTCTAGTTCCGTTTTAACCGTTGCTAGTGGCACTTTAATTGTGTCTATTCTAGTGGCATTTTGGTCGGCTGATCCAGCTCTCGCTAGTTCATCCGCTCTTTCGTTTCCCTTTACACTAAAAGACATCCTTCTACACATCCTTCTACACCCACCATACTCCAAGTCTTGGGGCCCTCTGACTATCACCTCTTTGCACCAATGGGACACGCGCTTGCAGAACAGCACTGCAACGATTTCGAGAAAGTTGGAAAGTAACTCGACGAATGGTTCGCCGCAAAGGAGAAGCAATTTTCCCATTATGGTTTTCACAAAATTCCCAAAAGATGGCCGAAATGTGTTAAAGCCGATGGCCAGTATTTTGAATAAATAAAAGTTTTTTCCCTTAGAAAATTTCGTATATTTTTTCCAAAAAACCGGGAAATACTTTTGCATACCCTTGGTAAAAGGCCTTCGCACTGATGTATTCGATGTTGTTCTTATAAAGTGAGTTTTTGTCAAATAGCAGTCCAAAGTATGATAATTTTTTAGACTACCTGGTTTTTTTGTCCAATAAAATATCTAATCGTCTACTCAGGAGCATTAGTTCGTTTTCTGTTGAAATTCATGAATTTACTTTTACGAACGCATGTTTTATTTTTCTGTTAAATAAAATTGGGCTCAAACAAGAGGCTTGAGGGATGCCAGCAAATATATTTTTAGTTAAAGTGGAGCTTCCACGCACTTTCACTTTGTATGTTCCATCTTTCAGGAATGATTTGATCAGATTGACCGGGTATAAAGTAGTATCCTAGTAAATAATTCTATAGAGAAGATGTTCGTGTCCGATTCTATTGAAAATTTTGTAAGTCTGGTGTTGCCATACCGATGAAAAGCTGTGCATTGGAGGCAGCTTTGATATGCAGCGATAAACTGTAAAGTTGTTTTTCGGTCGAACCATTTCTAAAACAAATTGGAAATTCGAGTAAATCCAAAAAAATTAGCAAGCCTTAATTGTATAGATTTTTCGAGAAGTTTTGCGAGGGTGGAGTGATTGATGGATCTCTAGTTTTTGGGCAAGATCGATCTTTACTGGGCCTTGGAATGGGTATACTAGATGAATGTTTCCAAAAAGTAGGAAAATATGAAAGTTTGATCCAAGCTTTAAATATAAGGCTTATAAACATAACTTCCTTTTATGGGAGGTAGGTGGGTGTCCGGTTATGTCTATATCCACCGGTACTGACTTCCTCGGCGTCATAATTGCTTCTTCTATTATTCGCACGTCTCTCGTGTTGATAATTTCTCCGTTGTCGTTTCGGCGAACTCTGTATGCTTTCGCCGTTTGCGAATATCCTACTAATTTTCCTTCGATTGCCTTATCATCTTGCTTTCGTCGTCCGGGTCCATTTTCCAATACGAAAACTTTCGATCCAAATACTCTCATGTGGCTCAGAAGTGGCCTTTTGCCAGTCCATAATTCATATGGCGTCACCCCTTGGTGGCTCAGGTTCCTCAGGTAGTTTGCTATGTTGATTGCTTCTCCCCAGTACGTCGACGGTAGTCCTGATTGTATCAGCAGGCATCTGGCCATGTCGACCAATGTTCTGTTCATACGCTCAGCTACTCCATTTTGCTGAGGCGTATACGGCGTCGTCAAGCGCCTTTGAATGCCCTCGCGCTTCAGGAACTCGTCGAACTGCTTATTACAATATTCTCGACCGTTATTTGACTGTAATTTACGTATTTTTTTACCGGTTTGACACTCTACATAGCTTTTGTACTGCTTGAAGGATTCGAATGTCTAGGCCTTACTCTTTAGTAAATACAGCTCGCACCAACCGCTGTAATCATCTATAAATGCCACGCAGTACCTGTTCCCTCCTTCTGAGCTGGTACTTGACGGTTGACACAAATCGGAGTGAACTATTTCGAGTAACTCAGTGCTTCTCTCCGTTCTTGATTTATATGATTTTTCAGTCATTTTTCCTCGATGACATACGTCACACGACATTTCCCCGACGTTAATCTCTTGATATCAGTTGCTAGTCCTCTTGACAAGTCGATAACAGCATCCATATCCAGGTATCCGAGTCTTGCATGCCATAGCTGCGCATCAGTTATTAGCAATTCCTGTGACTGTGATTCCTTGAACTTGTTCTCCGAGTAATACAGGCCTCCAATGCGATCCGCTATCATCTTTATTCATCCTTCCTAAATAAAATCTCTCGATCATTGCGACTGATTTTGGGGACGGAGACTAAATTAGTTCGTAGGTCCTTTACAAGTAACGTTTTACTTAAATTCAACTGTACCTTACTGTCATATGTCGCTGTAGTGACGTGCGCGTTGCCCTTGGCTCGCGCCGCCTTTGCCATGTTCAAGGACGATTTACACTCCTGCAGGTCTGTCAACATTCCCTGGTCGGCACACATGTGCGTGGTACGTCCACTGTCCAAGCACCATCTCGTCGTGGTTGAAACGTTTTTCACCTCCTCGGATCTCGATATCTCAATGTAGTGATTCCCCATCTTCTCCGCTGCTCTCTCGACTTTCTTTGCCGAATTTTTATCTCGTTCCCAGCAATTTGTTTTGACTTGGGTTTGTTTTGTGGATTTCTGTTTGATCGACCTCCGGCATACAATGCGTTATTGCTGTCCTCCTCGGTCTCGGCTGAACTGCGGCTCCTTTTCTCGTTCAGAATTTTCCCAATTAGCATATCAGTGATGGGTAATCCGTCCTTGGATCTCATTGCGCATGTAAAATTTTCTAAACTTTGAGGTAGCCCTTTGAGAATCAGCACTACTAACATGTCGTTGGGTACTTCAATCTTCATGCTTTGCAAGTGCTCGTAGGAAGTCGTCGTCTTCGTCAATTTTGAATGATGTAATGTCCGTCAGGAACTCGATTTTTCTGACAGGACCTTTGGAAGCATGCAAAGACTGTAATTTATCCCATACCTCTTTCGACGTTTCACATCTTGAAACTGTTTTCAACTCCGCGTTTCCAATGGATAGAATGATATCTGCCTTCGCTTCTCGTCGTTGGTCTTCCATTTCGCCAACTCACGCGCACGGCATCAGTCCCGGTCGAGCGTTTGATATAGCGCCGTTCCCGTAACCCCATCGGTCGTGTTTCACGAGAATGAATCTCATCCGCACCTGCCAGACGTCATAATTTTTCTTGTCTAGCATCTCATTTCGTGATGTTCCGCCGTGACTCGTCTTATAGGTTTGGTTTTCCACGCGGTCACAATTTTCTACGTCGAAACTCTACTCACTTTGTCAATTCTTTTATTCTAATTTCCACTTGCACTTGCTATTTACTCGCCACTGGGCCCATTACCTGTGGGAGGTAGGTGGGTGTGCAAGGATTGATTAATTAAAGATTTATTTCGTGGTTATTGTTAGGTTTATTCAAAAATTAACTCTATGTACACTTGTGCGTCTGCTACACTCTATATCTGTATATCAACTGTGCCGGCTGGCTATTTCCACTTACCGCGCCAAGCGCATGCGCCTAGTCACGTCGTTGTATGTGTAGGTGTGCGTATTACCTCATCTCCTACACTATTCTTGGCAAATTCTTTAGAACTATGTTAGACTCCCCATCTGAACCGGGTGCTTTTCCTTACGAATATTTCGGTGAGATCATTCCACATTCTATCTGATATGTCATGAAATCAATGGAACTTTTCAGCCAAAACTTCTGCCATCCCTTCATTTGAGAAAATTGCATCTCCGCTGTCACTTTTCCGAGGGTAGGGTATGGAATAATTTGTTCTTTTAAAGATTCTTTTCAGGTTCCAAGGTATAAGGGAGTTGTCATCAAGACGTAGGACATATTTCCACATTTGTTTCTCAGGCTCGATATTTAGCTTTTGATTGCATGATATAAGCCAGTCGCCCCTTCTTTTAACTTCAGGATCCCGAGTTGTCTGCCGTTGTCGCCATAACATATTTCGTTTCCTGATGAGAATGTAGGTTTTCGAATCTGGTTCGTATCATGCGTGTATACGAATAACAAATTTCTACAATTGTTCATTTTGAGAAGTAAATGTGTTCGTTGTGCCTGGAATATCAGATGATAATGAAACATTTTCGTTTAATACTCCACGGAAATTGGACTGATCTGCTTTCTTTTAACTTTGCTACAATAATTTTGAAGGTATTTTTAGTTTTTGATTTCTTATACATAGATTCTGGCTAATCAGAAGATTTCTCTCACTTCATGTCAAGGCTAGTAAGAAAGATGTTGTAAGTGTAAGTTGTTTTAATTTGTAAATCGCGCTCAATTTCGCGGTGTTTCTCACCGGTTGCTGTACGAATTTTTTCGTTTTATCCAAGATGCAGAGTAGTTTCAGTTCATAGGAGGAGTTCCTAAGGATCAAATGTAGATTTAGAGAGCCTTAAGATTCTTTTCATTTTGCTGGTTTCAAGGAAATGTAGTCTCACAAGGCGCTTTCTCGTTACGCCAGTCGAGATAAGATGCGAGATAAACGGCTCCGAAGACCCTGACCTGAGCATCCCCAACTGGCGAGAGACAGAGTTTTCGTCTTTGAAAAACTCCAGCATAACTAGTCGAATCAGTGCAAGAAAACTTCTTAAGCAAAGTTCTCAACGCTAATTTGCTGATATGATCCTGCAAAATGGTGGGAATTCAGCTTCAAAACTGATAAGCGTTAATATTTTTCTGCTCAAACCTAGATTTATGTCATAATTTTTAATTGGCATTCAACAGCTTCAGCCAATTAAAAATTATGATGCAAATAAAATCAAGTTAATTGTGGTTACTTTCATCCGAATTTGCATTTCGACACCACAAATTATAGTTTTGCCGCAACGTTCATGTAAATGAAAGCACGAACATATCAATAACAAATATTTGATATGAAAACTCCTTTCGTTTCCAGCTAACATAGATATGAACCAAGTGCTAGTTGCATGTAAACACAGTAACATTCCGCCTGCTTGGAATGGACCTTGGCGTATCTAATTTTAATTTATAAAGCGTCATTCGGTCTTCAATTAAATCAAATTGCTTTGAATGAGTCTAAGAAGATAACGAACATTAAATCAGTACCAATGAATAAATATGTGTGGCATGAAAATATTTTAATTTTATTTTCTTCTCCTTTTCAGGTAAGTGCTTCACGTTTACCCGATATTAATTGTTTCGCATTCCGCGCACACTTCGAAAGAAAGGTAAAATTGCGATTGGAAGGAGCAGCGTTTTATGATCCGAAAGGTAATCCCACAATTTATGACTCGGCTGGCTGATAGTCATCTGTGAAATTTGCATTTCGAGTAATTTGTGCTTTTGCAGAAGAAAGGTTCACAGGTGAGCGACACACTTTCGTGATTCCTCGGTGACTCAAATCAGCGATAATATACCCATCAAAGTAGCTTCGTCAACCCAAATCTCGGTCTCTATCATCACTAGGCAACATCATAAGCGGGAAAATATCAAAATTTCGTTTACTTTCTGTTCTCATTCAGAAATACAAATAAAATTGCTTGTGAGCATGAGAACCAAAATAGCATTCAGGCCAACTACACAAAATGTTGCCTTCATGAAAATTTTGAATAACTCAATGAAATTCGCGAAGTGCAAAAAAGCACAAGAAAACTTCAGCCCATACCGCGCCGTGTGAACTTCTGGACCCTAGAAATAGAAAGTTCTTTGCATCGCCCGCGGATAATTTCAACTCATTCATAATAATCGCGTCAAACAACAATACTCGGACTATGAGTACTACCTGGCAAATCCAATCAAGGAAGATGACACTCGCGTTTTTGTTAACATTCACACCATTCCCAGCAGCTCATATCCAGCAGATTATTCGCTTGTCCATCAACCTTGAAGCGTATATCTCTGGTCACAATAGGATGCAACATCGCTAATTTCACGCTTGTAGCTGATTCGTGTAATTTTGTGCAATTGTAGAATGCAATCAAAACTTAACAAAAACAACAAATCAAAACTACCACGAAACCTCGACGAGCAGGAGCTCGAACGGTAGGCCAACGGCCAACCGACCGTTTCGAATAAAATGAGCCGCATCCAAGTGATGGTTTCTTGGATATTTGTATTTATCTATCGCTTGCAAGCATTCACCGGAAGCTAAATTGCGAAAATCTCCGAAAAAAGCACAAGAAAATTTCCATTTCCACAATCACTCAATTTCGAATCCAAGAGGATGGAGAAGGTGGAGGATAAGTCGGCAAACGAGATGCACCACAAAAAATTGATTGAATCGAGTTGGATGCTGCGTTTATTGGACCAACAGTCGATTGCCTGGGGGTGTGTCAATTAGACACGAGCGCTTTCTGTTGGTTTTCTGGGCAGTGATTAGAGAGAAGAATAACTGAAGAACTTTTTAGAACGTGCTCAGAATAATAATGCGAACCAGTAATCAGATGTAATTTAGATAGAATTCAGTAGCTTGCCCCGGGAGGTTACTGCCTTTCCTTTTGGTCCATCCATTTTGGCCATGACCATCAAATCAAACGGACATCGTTACAATTGGATGATGGGTTCATACACTCATGGCCAACGTAGCATATTCACGTTGACTAATCAATTCGGTTCCAGGAAATTATTCCCCAATTCAGTGTACTACGTCTCATCGGCAATGATTGTATGACCGAGTTGAGTGGTGTTTACCAACGGACCATTGAAGGCCGAGAAATTCTTATCTACAATTTATGCTCTGCGACTAAGTCATTACGCTACAATATACAGCACTAACACCCTCAGGCGACGTCTCTCAGACAGAGATAGAGAAAGCATCTGCTTGCACTACGAGTCTACTCAAAAACTTTGGCACGGGTATGTGTGTTTTACGCACACTTGAGAAAACCAACTAAAGTCTACATGCTTTAGCCAAATACTGTTAAATCGGGAGTTTGTTCCAACCGAAGCATAACCACTAAAAAGCGTCAACTCTTTCAAGAAACTCCGAATCTTCTGGTATTCGACTCCAATTTTTCTTCTGGTATTCGACTCCCCAAAGACTGAATGGACTAAGCCGCACCTCAGAACTAACAGCCCTTCTGCGTCGCCCAGAGTCCTATAGCACAAGTCTATAGGGTCAAAGTTAACATCTACTGCAACATTAACATCACTAAATACTACCTTGTTCAAAATTTCCCGGACTTCATTTAGGAAATTAAAAATATAAAATAATACATCAAAATCAATATTGTCCCCTTCAAAGTACTTCCCATCGACTGCAACGCACTTATGCTAACAAATTTTTAATATTCGCTTAGCGGTGTGGCCATCGGAGCCATTTTCGATTTTCCATGATCTCAACTCGGGTGATGAAATGTGTTCCGCGAAGCAGTTGACAGCCGACTGAAAAGGAAAATGTCGCAGGCAGCCAAATCAGATGATAACGGTGGTTTTTGAATGGCATTCGTTTCATTTTTAGCCAAATGTTCACGAATGACGATAGCATTGTGGGACAGTACGTTATCGTGGTGCAAGATCCACCAGTTGTTTTCCCACAAATCCGGTCTTTTTTGGCGAATTGCTTGACGGCAACGTCTCATAACGTCCTGATAATACTGAGCACGCCTATTTTCTCCGAAAGATGCGAATCGAGGTAGAACGGGCAGAATAAGCAAACAGGGGACTGTGACTTTACCATACTACGAGGTCTGGCTATTAAATAACGAGACTGCGAGGCTAGAGGGCACCGTAGAGGGGTGGGGAAAAAACGAGTAGTGCATTGGGTATCTAGATATCTTGTCTATGCACGTACCAAAACACGTTCTCGTCAATATTATTGTATTCGTGCAGTAGCGGTTTAAAACGAACGTGTTTTTTTCTCGTGCCGAAAATTGTGTGTGACGAAAAACTTAAGCAACGTATCAATCTCAAATTTCTCGTTAAAATAAAAAAACTCCGACTGAGTGCTATAAATTGTTGCAAGAAGCCTATGAGGACAATTCTCTACCTCGTGCGCGTGTTTTTGAGTGGTGTAAGCGCTTCAGTGAGGGCCGAGAGAGCAGAGAACGCCCAGGTCACCATGTCACTGTTTCAACTCCGGAAACAGTGACCAAAATCAACTAAATTGTGCGTGCAGATCGTCGAATGAGCATCCGGATGATTGCTGAGGCTGTAAACGCCGATAAAGAAACGCTTAGACAAATTTTACACGAGGAATTACACATGACAAAAGTCTGTGCGAAGTTGGTGCCAAAAAACCTGACTCCTGACCAAAAGCTCTTGCGTCAACAGGTCTGCTCAGATTTCCTTGAAAGGTTGAAAAAAGCTTCCGGATTGATGAAAAACATTATTACTCGCGACGAAACGTGAATTTTTCAATACGATGTTGACACATGGCGGCAATCGATGCATTGGAAGACGCCTGAATCACCCCGAATCAAAAAAGCAAGGATGTCCAAATCAAAATTCGAGGCAATGTTGATCGTTTTTCTCGACATTAACGGTATCGTGATGACTGAATGGGTTGCAGAGGGTCAGACTGTCAACCAGACTTACTATTTGTCAGTTCTGGCAACACTGTGAGAACGAGTTCTTAAGAAACGGCCCGAGTCGTGGAAGAAGAACTCGTGGATTTTGCACCAGGACAACGCACCTGCCCATAACGCGCAATCTGTGAAGCAGTATTTGACCGGTAAGTGCACTCCAGTGCTCGAACAACCGCCGTACTCGCCAGATTTGGCATCGTGTGACTTTTTTTGTTTCCGAAGATAAAATCTGCTTTGAAAGGGACCCGATTTGAGTCGATGGAAGCGGTAAAGCAAAAAACGGCAGAGCTCCTAAACGCCTTCACCAAAGGAGACTTCCAGCACTGCTTCGATCATTGGAAAAAACGTATGGAAAGGTGTGTGGGGAGGAAAGGGGAGTATATTGAAGGAGAGCATTCGAATATAGAATAATTTTTATAATAAAACCCTTTTTCGTAACCAGTCTCGTCATTTAATAGCCAGACCTCATTTGAAGGTAGGATTGAAAATACTCGTGCTCAATGAATGGTTGTGTTACGTAATGACCTGTCTTAAACCTAAACCGTGCGTTACACCTACCTTAAGAAGAGTCGCCTTCGATCTTCAGCAAATACCATCATGAGGACTTTATTCACCCCCGCGGTAACCAGTACCGCCGGCTAAGAGACAGTGAGGTACGCAGCATCGACAAAGCGGCTTGTGTTTCTCGCTGTGCCAGATGCCCTTGGAACAACTCCCTACGAAGAGTGTCAGCCCAGACGTCGGAAATGACGAGAGCGAAGACTTCATCGCACACATGAGTAGACGTCTTTTGCTCGAGATCACTCTCACAGTGTTGGCTATAAGGGGACTGAGAGCAAACATTCCCGCAGCAGCCTTACCCTTACACTCAGACCTAATGATCAATCAAGCTCATCTTCAAATACCAAGCCAAGGTATTTAATCGTATCCTTCGATTCGATGATTGTTTCTGCTTCGAGGCATCCGTTTCTTGGTCAGTATGACAACCTGGGTTTTTTTCCAGCGCTGGACTACACCCACGTCTGGTCATCCAATGGTTCACTCGGCACAGTATCACACCAAGTTTGAGTTGGGCCTGTGTGAGAATAAGCCCGGAGACTGAAACTTCTAAGATTCCTAGAATATTGGCGACAGTTTTGCTCTTTCTGCCAGTAACCGGGCACAAGTGTTCCGGCTTATTTGTACGTAAGCTAACCACGCCTAATTGAGAGTCCGCTTTACAGCTCCATCACAACAGTCCCAAGCCTGTGTAAAGTGGGAGGAAAAAATGAGGTTAACTGTTGTCCAACGAAGCTGAAGGGTAACCGAAGGGAGGCTTTGAAGTTGAATTTAACGTTGTATTCGTTTGGTCTTTTGTTAAGTGAACACGTTGAAATTAAGACAGACATACTGATGAACAGATTAAATTTTGTATGATGTCTTGCTGAATTGAAGAACTGAAGTAATGAAAGAGAGTGAAGAAACAAAGGGCCGGGGATTGCAGTTCCTATTAAGTCATCAATAAGGGTTCGTTTGGGGCCAAGAATCGGGGCGAACAGAATTAAACCGCAAGGAAGCCGGACCGATCTGTGATGACGATTTGAAAGACTGAAGGAACTGAAATACTGCTGCGCTGAGCGATTGAAAGACACGTAAAATATGAAGAAGGAAGAAATACAGAACTGAAGTTGCGTAGATGGCAGTTGGGAAGGATGGACTAAAATGAGTCCGGATGAATTCGCCAAATAGGGTTCCAAAACGGTGAGAAACTTGGGCCTACCGAGGGAAAATTGATGAAACACAAACCGATTGGGAACAGCTGACTTGAATTACTAAATGTAATGGACTAAGTGGTGTGTTACATGTTCACTATATGATGTTAAATGTAAGTAGCAAGCTGAAAAGCTCGCTTACATCTTTGTTGATGGGGTGGATGCAAGTCAAGTGTACTTACTGAAAGGGGAGAAAGAAAATTTAGTAATAAAATGTGCCTACCACCTAGATCAAAAGGTGCAGCGCTCTCAGTCACCCGATTTGTGTTATCTTTTTTTGTAGGTTGTCACATATGTCATTGCCATGACAGCTTAAAATTTCTGTGAAATGTCCAGCTTGACCTCTTGACATTTGCAAAAGTGACGCTGAATTGAGAACATCTGCGATTGTCCGTGTTTTCGATTTTGTACATTCTAAGCATGGAATTGAGTTTGCAACAACGAGTTTGTATTAAAATTTTGCGTTAAAAGCGGTTTCAATAGTGCGATGACATTGCAAACGTTAGAAAAGTATTTCAGCTACCATATTCCGAAGAAAACAGTCGTTTATCAGTGGCACTAATGTTTCATAACTAGCTGTGAGTCCGTAAACGATGATAAACGCAGTGGCAGGCCATCGACATCGAAAAGATCAACAAAACCAAAGAATGGATTACCGTAGACTGCAAGTTTATCATTAGAGAGATGGAAGAGGAGTTGGACATTACTATTGGATCCGTTCCAGACATTTTAGTTAATAATTTGAGTCTCAGACGTGTCACTGCAAAGCTAGTGCTAAAAGACCTGAACTTCATGGAAAACACATAATTTTAAGGCCGAACCCGACCTAACATTCATCAAATGGATCATTACTGGAGACGAGACGTGGATTTATGAATATGACACGCAATTGAAACATCAAGCGAGTGAATGGCGTGCCGCGAATGAGCCGCGACCAAAAAAACACGTGTTTTTAATTTGAAAAAGAAGGCGATGCACAAATTTTTCATGGATTACAAGGGTGTTGTTAATCATGAATTCCTTTCATAAGGCCAAACTGTTAACTTCAGCATCTTTCGGAGAAAATAGGCGTGCTCTCTCCAGAAAGCGAAACAGGGAAGATGATGAATTTGGAATGGAAAACAATTGGAACTGTGTGACACATAACGTGCTGACAGTTCTTCTAAGAAAGGAAGGCATCATGGATTGTTCTGGGCACAGAAGAAAGGGAGGTGTCTCTGACAGTAACCCCTCTCCTTTCCATCCAACCCTGCTGAAATGGTCAATAACCTGTAGCCTCCTCTGGGCGAGACCAAAGAGGCCAAGTCCAAAATAATGTGACAAACATTTCCTGGCAAAGTTCTCGGTGTTACAGGGGAAGGGCTTAGTTAATTGTCCGGTTGCCACTGGAAGTGGTTTTTTCTGGTGTGGGTAAAAAAAGATTATTATTATTGCTCTTGTTTTCAGGGTGAATGTGGTATATTCTACTAAAAGAGTTGTCCTGTCGCGCTCCAATAGCCAGACAAAATACCTAGTTCAAATTCCGCTGCTTGAATCCAAGATGATCATTCACTAGGCCTGGGAAATTAAGGTTGCGCGGTCTTTCAAATGTTCCACGTTGTTCATACTGTGTTTACGCGGAAAAAGAGATTTGATCCCAAGAAGAGGTTTGATCCCAAGCTGAAAAGTTGATAAACGTAATTCTTTTTGTTACTCCTTACATGTTCGATATTATTTTTGGGCTTTTTGAGACCTATACCAGTGTAAAAAACCTTAAAGGAATCAAAGTAAAAAAATATTGGAGAAGTGTAAACCTAGAAAATCTTCAAAGGGAATACATAAAATCAATGCTATTACTGTTCATCTTTGATTCGATGTTCCAGCAATATAAAATTTATGCAGAAACCAACAATTTAATTTGTTTTCAAACATCACAGTGTTATGTTGCAATTACAACAAGGAAATGAGATACTTTGACCATTCAAGGAATTCTTTTCCGCCATTAATCATGTCATCTAGTTCGTCAAGTGTCTCAGATCAGTTTACACATCAAAACATTCATTTGCCAACAGCGGGCTCAAAAATGAAAGTGAAATGGTCTCTTACTTCTAGTGTTTAATTGTATCATTAAAAATGCAAAAGTTCCCAGAATTATAACGTCTCATGCGTTATAAATGCGACAAGACATGGGAGAAATGATGATGATAATAGTTTTGTTGCATGACATTCTAAGATTTCCATCAAAACATGTCTGAAGAATGAATTTACATTTTTGTACTTTGATAGACACTGAAGTGAAATGGGAATGTCTCGGATTGAAAATTTTCATTTGGTGCTGTAAGTTGGTTTTTATTTTGCAATAAAGGTGAAGTATTTATTGCTAATTCAAGTGAAAATTGAATTTTTAACATTTTCTTTATTTATTTTTGGATTTAATTGTGTTAATAATTGCTATTATAATTAATTAGAATTTTTCATTACGAAATTGGTGCCAAAAATAATTGTTCGGTAGTACTAACTTGAGGCGGTAGGAAGTCTTCGCATAGTTGGACGTGCCAGGACGCGGATCAAACTACCCAAACAAAGGAAACATGTTGGACACGAAAAAAAAATATACATGTGGTGTGTATCAGGAAGATATACACCACGATGTGTGAGCGAATTTTAACTTCAACAAGATTTCTCTCCAGGAACAAGCCCGGAGCTAAGTCACAGTGGCATTCATCAAGCCACGAACATTTGGGCACTAAACAATCAACAAGTCATCAGTCCAACCAATGATTATTATTGTCCGATCTATTGATATTGTCCGATTAGACTTTCCATACATGGAGAGGTATCCACTACGAGACTCGAGAGCCAGAAGGATTACCGGCTTCGCAAGCCTTGATAGCAAAATTAGCGATTCACAAATACGAGGAGTCATTGGGCTGAAAATGCTTTTTCCGGTTAGGCTTCTCCAACGCAAGTTGATAGATCCAATTCCTCAAGAATCGTAACCATAACATTTTTTTTTTGTGGTAGGGAGGTGAATGCTGTTTACGCACTGAGTGCGGGACTTCCACACGCAAAATGCTTTTGGACTACCCACTAAACACCTCCCCTGTCAACCTGAGTGTTCCTATGAGTGGGAAAGTAAGAAAGTGGGAAAGACCACCAAAATTTCACATTGAAAGTACAAAGGCCGCATAATGGCGGCCGAAGGAAGTTACTTTATGTTACCGACTAGCTCACCGCGCGTGCGTGGGGGTTTTATTATTCAAACAGGAACAACCCTGTGAAAGCAACCAACAGCATGGCGAAGGCGAATGAGTCGGAGCCATGCACTCACACATCCTAACACCCACACACAACGATAACTGCGTACCGTTTCATTTTTCTTTTTGTTTCCTTGGTATGTCGTCCATTATGGTATATCGCCCAAACTTTTTTTTCCATCCAATCGAATCCGTCGTGCGGATTATTTTCGCGAAGAGAGTTAACGCCGAAAAGCAATAGTGCGAGAGTGCAATACGAGAGCGCGACGAGAGTCTCGCAGTAAATGTCAAGCGGTTTTCGTAACATGCATTTGTATGCAACTTCGTACAATGATTGCGAGGCGGGAAATATTCGGAAAAACAAAAAGTTCTCGCAATGATATGCGTGACGTTTGTCAAATGCAATTTGGCGCTTAAATGAAATTTGAAATTCAATTGCTTTGTGGGTCTCGAGGACGCGTTTCGGCTGCATACAGCCATCTTCAGCTCGTTCTCCTTCAGCTCGAGCTGAAGATGGCTGTATGCAGCCGAAACGCGTCCTCGAGACCCACAAAGCAAGGCCCGGCGGACCCAAGCTACCCAGAGATTCTATTTTTACTTTATATTTTTTTCTGTGCCGACTACATCACTAGACAACGGGAAACGTTACAAGGTTAAATGTTCCTTAGCTGATTCCGAGACCTGACCAATAGAAATGTGTTGGGAAAATTCACGAGGATATGATATCGGCCATAGAACACGAAATATGATATAGGCCACGACCGTCAAAAGATTATCGAAAAGGATATTAAAAACATGAGACTGAATCTAGCACATTCGTGTTTGATGGTCGAAGCTAGAGAATAAGCTGGCCTCAGTGTAAGAGATCAAGGATGCCTTACACTGTCTCTATACAATAACAAAACGATGGAAGTAGGCTTAACGTGTAGAGCCCAAAGAGGAGCACCTTAGTTCTGTTCTTTGTGCCTTTTAGCATAGTCCTAGAGCCCACGAGAAAATTTTATACCTCTCGCCTATTCATTTGGTTAAAGGAACAGTAGTGTAAAGTGTAAAGAATCTTCCGTGAAGGAAGAGATACCGACATCCAAAACGGGCGTCAGGACGAAGAGAAATTAACTAAGTTATCCCCATTCATACGTGCACCATCGGATTTCATAGCAGCAGCATTCAGTTTTCAAAACTAATTTTGTTTAGTGCAGGGTGAATCGTTTAGTCCAATCTATTGTTCATAAGACAGAATGCGTACACTTTACAGGTCGAGTGAAAAAATTAGGGTAAATCTATCCCGGTTGAAGGTGCACGTAGATATCGAGGATTATAAGCAAGTGCTTCAGTTGTCGAGCAAAGGAGCATTCATCAAACTTAAAATCTTCAGTATAATGGAAAAGGCACCTTAAAAGAAGAAAAGGAGAGAGAATGTAAAAGGCTCTGGAACCTTCAGGGCTTCAAACGTTGAAGCTCTTGTTTTACGTCTATGACGGAAAGAAGTTTCATGCGTACGTTGGAATGAGGAACAGTATGCTAGAAGTCCTTACGGTGGTCTTTAATCGAACGTCTCAAGAAAAAAGAGCTGAAAGTGAACGGTGGTTCCGATGGTTCCGCGATTTTTCGAAGGTGGCACCTGTGCATTTATTACCATATTAGGAAGCAATTGAAGATATTACCTAGCATGCTACTTCCTTATCTGAGAGCAAAAGCACATCTGAACCTAAATCAGATCATTGACTTTGGTCTAACAGCGCCCTACCAATGTTGATACAATGCATTATGGTACGAGTTTCGCGGCAACCCGTCTCAAGCCCAAATTGTTGATAAAAATCAAATGGCACGAGCCAATCGATATGTTAGGTCCACAGAAACTTGTAATGGTATTCGATGATTGGCGAATACTATTTTCTTCACCTTATCAATGTTTTTGTCTTTTGTTGACGTGCTCGACCTTGTTACACGTTGTTCACATTTTCTCAGCCCTCTGAAAACATTTGGTACCACCAATTGACGTTGCTTTGTTCCAAGATAGCTTCACCATATATTTCAATCAACATTTGGAATGCTTACGCGCAATATGAGTTGTTTTTCACACAAGATTTGATACAGATTCTTTGAACCATTTTTTTGGAAGAGACAAATATTGAATACTAGCCAAAACACGTCCAATCAAAGTAGTTGTCAAAAATCAAATGAAGATTCAAAATGGCCGAATAAGTGAAGAGCGTGTGTACCAACATAACACCAAAAACATGTCAAAATCAAATAAATTTAGCCCGCGAAAATTCAAAACTCGCGATACATTTTGAACAGACCTCGAACATCGAATATTTCGGACACTGAGACCCTTTGCGTTTTGAGTTAAGAATTATAACGCAAAAGAATTCTCTTTTTGAGATAGTGGATATATTCACTATTTGGCAATAGTGCACTTCTTCGGTAAGTTGCACTTTAGTTTCATTTATTGTTCCCTTCTGAAAATCAACTTTGCAAAAGTCTTATTTGGTCTCTTTTGCTTTATAAGGTCTTTCAAACCTTTATGAAATCCTTTCTGCTTGCTTATCCAATAAAGTTCTGCGGTTATTTGAAATAAACTTGTGTTTTAGGGAGCTAACAACTGAATGTGAAGTAGAAGGTTGGATTGGGAGAATAAGCTTGCGGTTGTCGTTGGTTTGATCCTCAACGCTTGTTCCAACAGTGGTTATGTACTGTGAACTCCATTTTCTCTTGGATACTGTTGCGGTGTTATCGCGGGAAGAAAGCTGGAACAATGTTGGAGTGTTTGGCTCTTTGTTATTGTAAATTTAAAATTTAATAATTTAAAGTTATTTAAAACTTCCTCAAATTTCACATTTTCGTTGGCCTTCCCGAATCAAAAAATAACAGGATTATGTTAATTCAGATTTGAAGATATTCCGATCTTTTGCAAGTAGATTTGCAGATAATAATTAAGCAGAAAATTTTCTTATTCTGAGTACACTTACCATCGATTCTGTAGCTTAGTTCTCAGGAATGGTGTCGTTATAAGGGGTCTTCTACCTTGTGGCTTCATTTTTGACACTGTTTTTTGAATATTAGTTAAAGGAAAACTAAAAACGCAATTGAGATGCGGTTTGTTGCATTCAACTTGTTTATTTAAATACATTTAACACTAATTTTACTGAAAATTTGCCGTCTTCGATTTGACCGTGACTTGGCCTTGAAGTGTCCCTTGCAAAAAATGCATACACAAATGGTTGACACGATTCAGCTCATAAAAGTCGTCTGAAAAAAAAAATCAAAATGATTTAGTTTTTTATCACCATGTTTTCGAGGTTAGAAACATCTGTAAAAATTGTTTAAATAAAAAAAATCTAATAAGCATCTGTCAGACGATAGCCACATCAATTTCAGAAGTTTAGGTAGATCAATTTTTCCATTTTCACTCCTAAGTGAAACATCCACCTAAGCTGGTAGTGCCAATCGATGCGTCCCAGCCTGTGAGTTGGCACCTGATGAGAAGCGGCAGGGACGCGTGTTGGAAACCAGCTTTAGCTCTTTCCACACTTCTTTATAAAATATTAGATAGCCACATGTTTTTCACAAATTGTGATATATAACTTCAATTAAACAATCAATTAGTTTTCGAGATATCATGTCAACCAGTTACAAAACCGCAACTTTTGGGAAATCACATTTAAAGATATTCATGTATTAATCTTGGACGAAAAGTTACATACAATCAATCTGCGATGCCGGGGCCAGAAAGTTCATCTTCTTGTTCGAAAAAAGGTTCCCGTTCAGCAATTTGTTGTTCGCGTTGTTCGATCCGAGCCTTTTTTGCCGCATCGCAACCGGTCCGAGCGGTTGATGCGGTTCTCGTCGAGCCGAGCGGCGCACATCTCTGCTGTCGGCGCCAAAGTGATTCCCATCGTGTCCATAGTTTCCGACGGCTCGAAAAAACTCAAAATAATAAGATTTCAGTTATATCCTTTTAAGGGTATATTCCTAATACTTTCTGGGTTGGAAAATTAAAAAACAAAAATCTATATTTTTGAACCAACAAGGTAGAAGACCCCCATAGTGCACTCGATGGAAGGAGGAAGGAATTACCAGGAAGGCTAGTGATCTTCCCCGAAGGAGTCCGTAGCCCTCGGTATGTCAACTGAAGCGGGCATAAGATAACTGCCAAGAAATAATTCAGCGACTGTCGCTTTGCAGCAGCAGTAGTAGAAGTAGTAGTAGTAGTAGTAGTAGTAGTAGTAGTAGTAGTAGTAGTAGTAGTAGAAGCAGTAGTGGTAGTAAAAGTAGTAGTAGTAGTAGCAGTTATAGAATGTTGTTTATACTTGAAATGAATTTAAATTTTCCTATCCATTATTTCACTTTTAATTATAGATTGTCAGTAATATGCGGAGGTAAGACTTTGCGAAATTTTTAAACAAATACAATAAATTTTACATTACCGGGCAACAAAGTATAAAATTATTTCACGCCCAATCAATGCATTCAATGTTTTACACTAAGTCTAACTCAAGTTCACCAACGAAATTGTAAGCGTTTTTAATTGCACCAACGTATAATTTCTGGGCATTCGTTTGATGAAAGTTTTGAGATAAGTTAAAAATTTCAAAGTCAGTCGGATACAAGTAATTCACTTGGATTTCTCAGACGCTCCAAGTTCAATTCACTCTCCCCGCATTCACATTTTCCACTGAATGAAATGCAGAGCTCGTGAATTTTGAAAATATTCAAGAGATTTTTTTCTTTCGGAACTTTTCTTTCGATTCAAGCAAATTCAACTGGAATGAAAGTAAAAATTGCATTGAATTCAAGCTCTGGAATAAATTGATAATTAATTATGAAGCTTTTGTCGAAAAATCTGAATAAAATATTCCAGTATGAAAAACTTGGTGAGAAAGAAATCAAATAGATAAATAGTTAATGATGCGTGAGTCGGATTACATGACAGGAGCTCAAGAAATTCAATCGATTTGAATTAATTTTCTATGTCAATTGTTAGACGGTGAAGTAATATCTCAAGTCAACTTAATTACGCGGCATACAATCTAGAAATGGTTGAGGATTCATTTATTTGCAGTTTTAATGCATATTTGGTTTATCGCGTTTGACTGCAGGCGCATGAATTCATGCTTGCTACGCACTCTCATACTCGAACAAGATAAATCGCTATCTAAAACGGTGGTTACGTGGACTCCATTGCTAGTGGCAGCGCGAATTTCATAGGTGAAGTGCCGACACAAGAAAGCCGGTAAGTGGCTACTTGCAAGTCGGAACGCTTTCAACTTGAACATAATAAATATTTGCCACCAGTTGCGATGAAATTCCCACACAAAAGAGTCCAAAAGGCGCAACATACGGCGTGGACAACAAACATGCAAACCATGCTTGGAAGATGCAAAGCGGAAGTATCTGCGCTCACCTTGACTAAATATCCAATCGCTGCTTTCGTGAACTATCCAAACAGAAGTTGGGGTCGGGTTAGATAACTAATCCTCTGACTAGGATGGGAAAGATGCAAGATTGTCTGCTCAAAGACAAATTACGAAAGAAAATTCAATTCAGATGTTCCCATAGGCCAAGAGGAATCTCTCAGGGAGCGAACGTTAAATTATAACGAAATTATGCAATTATCTGCAAGAAGGCTATCGTGTATTAATCCTTTGGAGAACATCTGTCAGCGAACGATTTTCAATGAACAATGATGCGTGATTTCATAAGGGTACAAAAACTGAGTTCGTTGTCAACCCATTAACCCATTCACCATCTGCAAAAAATCGTAATTTAGACAAGAACAGGTCACGGAAATCGTTCGTTGCCATCGACTGAGTTCACTACACCATTAACATTTTTTGGGTCTCTATGCGGGACAGGTAGCGTAATACTTAACTAGATTCGTGGAAGACCCGGAGGACTCTGACCTGTTTCCTTGAATGTCTTGTCGACCTGAGGTTAATGTCGTGCCGACGACTCAAACTGATCCTTCCTATCCAACATGTATTTATTCGCCTCGCCAAGATTGAAATCTTATCTTGTCGCGCGAATAAAGAAGTTGCAATGGGTTGGATGTCAACAATTTATAAAGTTTTCACGGCGTTCCTCACGAATTGCAACATTGTCTTTAAGTCGAGATTCAAAGACGTTGATAAAAATGTTTAAGACGCTAAAGAGATTATTGAAAATGATTACTAGATAGCTTCCGTATGAATTGTTTGGACCTGAATCTGCTTAACAGAAGATGAAAACTTGTTATTTTTGTGTATATTCTCGGGAAGTGAACTAAGGAACTTTGCAAATTTAATCGACAACGCACAACTAAGGTTTGATTGAACAACTGAACAAAGAAAAGTATGGAAATTAACGCGACATCGTCCGCATAGCCAATCAAGCGTGACTCATCCGGCAGTTCAAGGAAATTTAGGAAATTTAACACAGGTCCGGGCCAAGGATAGAGCCCTGAGTGAAACCTGAAATAAGAATCGTACTTTGCCCACCTTCCTTCGAGTTGTAAAGGAGGCGGCGGTCATCCAAATAGTCCCTGAGAATCAGCATCAGATATACTGGTACTCGAAAACGCTTTTTTAGCGCTTCCAGAACATCCGCCCATCTAGAGCAGTTAAATGCATTTCGGCGAGTCTTGCCCTGATAAGTTTTTCAAAAACTTTTCCGGCCGTGTCAAGCATACACAGTGGGCGGTATGCAGCTGGCGACTCACGATTCTCTTTTCCATTTGTAGCACCAAAACCATTTGTAGCACCTCGGCTGAAATTCCATCCGGTCTTGGAGCCTTCCTGGTCTTCATAGACAAGACGGCTTTCTCCAATTCCATCTTTGTGAAAAATGGGATATCCATTGATGTTTCATAGTGAACGGCTTCAACGATGGTAGGATCGATATGGAAGAGGGCCCACTTAATTTTGCCCATCTTTTCTGCCTCGTATGAGTGAGGCGACCTTTGGACACGGAGCATCCGCATCACTACTTTGTAGCCCAGGCTCCAACGATCCCTGTTCACGTCGTCCACCAGGTTCTGCAGAGGCATTTTCTAAATGACTTGTAACCTGCTAATCGGATACATGCCCCTTCCCAGTTCCGAACTCGCTGTGCCTTTCGTCGTAGTTTGTGACACTCCTTTCGTTTTTCGGCAATTTCAGGTGACCACCAGTATACTGGCGCCTTGTAGTGCCGGGGTCTTCGTAGGGACATCGAAGGCCTGCAGGCGGGTGTAATGATTCTCATAGTTGAGTTAACGACATCTTTTTCCGCAGGTTCTCCGTTCTCCAGCGTTGCTTCCGACAGCGGTGATCGTGCCATAAGCACTTCAACATACTTCTCAATATCCGCTTTCTCAGTATTCCAGCGGAACGAAGAAGAACAAGCGCGTGGTCTTCGGGAAGCAACGTGATGGATCTCCAGAGTTATGTACTGGTGATCACTGGCCGAGTAATCCTCTACCACTCTCCAATTTTTAACTGATTGTACTAGGCACTACAAAGCCTATGTCACATCAGGTATTGTTCCAACGCAACCCCATCGACGGAAACTAGGGGTGTGGCCTGTGTTCAGTACGACGAGCCCAGTTCTTGCTGCCATATCCAGGATCCCTTTGCCCTGAGCATCTGATTAAAGAATCGATTTCTCTTGCGTTGAAGTCACCTCCGACGAGCACATGGCCCTAAATACTCGAAACAGTGTCCTGAAAACCATTGAGCCTAGGTTCAAAGGACGACAACAATTCGTTCGGAGTTAGGTATACACTAAAGAGTGTAGTTCCCGAACATCGATCCCAAAAGAAACTATCTCCTCGCCGCCGACCCTGCACTTGGAGTTCCGAATCCAGATGGCGGCTGTACCGGATTCGTCAGGAAACCTATTGGTGAGCCTCTGGTGCGATGTTACTCGCTCAACAGTAGTAAGTCAGCTTGCCTGTCTCTCGCAAACTGTTCGAATAGGTCTTGGGCAACGATGCTTCGATGCAGATTGATTTGAAGGATACGAATCATTGGAGAAGCGCTTTAGCCTTGGTAAGGGCTTCTTGGAAGACCCGACCCTTCCCTGTGCCTGGAATGTGTTTCAAATCATTTGGTCTCGGATCATACTCCTGGCAAAGAAGGCTTTTCGACGCTTCTTAATTTTTGTTTCTTGGGTTATCTACGATGATTCATTGCATTTGGGTTCCTGTGGAGGTTTATCGATTTTGAACATTTTAAGCTGCTTTCTTGGCAGATTTGGCCAGTGCCGTCTAAAAACCCTCTTCCATCGCGATTTGATCGTTTGGCGTCCCGTACCCGTCTCTCCTCCGTTTATCCCGATCTTCTTTTATTGGGCTACAGGCCAACCTTTTGGTGGCAGTAGAAATTGGGACGACTACTGCGCTGTCGAATGAATTAGCTTGTTGCTCTTCGTCCGCCTTTAGCCACCTGCGTCTACAGTGACCTATTCGGGTTAGGAGGTCTTCCAACTCCAGGACTCCGGTTTAGACTTGGTTGCTAAGGTTCGTTTATGCATTGCATGTGGAACTGATGCGTTCCATAACCCTTTCTGTTTTATGGTAGAGCTGCTCTGCCTCTGCACGATCCAAGATAATCAAAGTGCTCGGCATCTGCCGCGCAGGGATTTCCTTATTTGTGTCCTGTGTTTCAGTCACTTCGGTGGTGGTGGCAACAATCATAGGATTCTCAACCGTTTCGCCTTTCTCTACCGTGTGTTCGTTGTGACGCAACTAGGTCCAAAACATCATATCCGCCAGCCCAAAGCGTCAATTTCGGTTAATCAGTCGAATCGTTGTTCATAATTGGTTCAGGGTCATATTCCGTAAAGTCCTCCCGAAGGACAATTTCGTAGTGGAGAAAGATAAAAAACAAATGAGAATTGATGTTTCTGGGGGAGAAAGCATGGTTGTTTGGTATCCTGCATTCTAATAACATCAAGTTATATTGTGGCAACGTCAGTACCAACATTTGAATGTTGGTGCCTATACAAAATGTGGACAGCAAAGGAAAATAGCAAGCAGCTACTGATGATGTGCCAAAAAACTATAATCGTATAGAGTTTAAACTTGTCTGATGTATGTTTTAGTCACTTAGGCACAGCCAAGCATTTGAAAAGGACGTTCTCGTAGTAGTGATTCATGCGTATTTTTATCGATAACTCAGGGAGATAATTTTTTTCATCTGTATAACTATTAATAGATTATTACAATGAGTGATATGAAAGATGAAATTGTGTAAAGTGGAGAGAAAGGAACATAACGGTATGTGGCAATAGCTAGGGACCAAAAGCATCTCGAAAAAGACCATTGAATCGCCATGAGTTAGAAGCACCAGATGAATTGAATGTCGGTAGATCGACATCAAAACTGAAAAAATCGAAAGATATGTATGATAAAACTATAACACCTGCCTATGAAGAACTAATCAGTGAAAATCTTCTATCTCGATGCATCGGCGGTTACACACAAAATAGTAACGGACGCTTCAACTCGACTGTCTGGGGCTTGGCCCTGAAACTCATTACAAGTGGTAAAACAGTCTTGGATGTTGTTACGGATATTGCAGTTTGAGTGTAAAATGACGGGTTTTCTACAATTTTGCACATAATGGAGTCAATTGACTTCAAAATTGGACCCAGAAGCTACGAAATGTGCCTGATAATCGACAAAGAGAGTATAAAACATACAGAGAGTTCGCTCTCTGAATGAGTAAAAGAGGCTAAGATTGCTTCTAGATCAATTAAACAAGAAAAACAAGAGCAGGACGATAACCTGGAAGGCCGATTGTATGGTGAAGACATCGCCGAGTAAAGAGCTTAAAAATTCTTCATGATTTTCTACTTCTCAAAACTTCAAAAGCGTTTTTCTCAAAACTGTTTTTTTGTGAATTGGCCGGAAACATAACTCAGATAATTTCCAACCAATTTATATGAAATTTTCAAAATATCTTGAAAAATATATTGTTAATAGAAGTACGTAGGAGTTTTTTTAATTTACATAGTTCATTTGTTATTAAAATTTCCCTGATGATTTTTCAAGCAAATTTTCATTTGGTCAAAAATTAAAATATCGAAACAAAATACGTACTTCTCTCGCAGTTAGTGTATAAAATAAAAGTGTATAAAAAAATTGACTAGTTGAAATCAAAAAATTACGCGAGCTGTTTGTCCGGACGTGAGCCTTCCAAAAACGAAGACATCACCGGAGAAATGCTGCACAGCCGCCATTTTGAAATGAATCCCTTCAAAAAAGTCTTGTATACAGTTGGTTACATACAGAATTCTTAACTGGAGTCTCTCTTTTAATTTTTTAATTTTCCAGAAAAAAATCCCAAAATCCCATTTTTTCAGCCTCTAGTGTGGTCTGACCCCTTGAGTAAAGACTCACGTGGAAGGTATGGCCAGGACTTTTGCCTATACAAACTGGGACATAACGCTCCGAGTCAAGATCCAAACTGTGGCCTGTTCGTGAGTAATAATTTTGTCTGTAGAACTAATTTGGGTTTTATTTCAATATTTGGGGTTTAACTTTTGTACTTCTGTTTCCGAATTTAGGGTCAACAGAAACGTAGACCTGAGTGAATTTTCAAACGTGAATCCTTGGCTGCGATTTCTTCGGTATTTGTGTTGAGGGGATGGACTTACATGATAGCTTACAAGTTATTACACACTTGAAGGTATTCCAAGACAAAAAAATCTTGATTTGAAAATTGGTGAAATCTTTTATTTGAGTTCCGATACAAATGTTGTTTGTACAACTTGACACGATCAATTACTAAATGCTCAATCCTTGTTAACGGGCATATGTAGCAAGTAAGCATGAAATCGGCTCATACGAAATCACTATTGAATTAATCAAATTACACATCAAATGTGGCTCACATTCGCGATTTTCAACAAATATCGAGCACAGCTTTTATGCTCCGATATCAATAGAAACCGATAAGATATTTTCGCAAAACTTTCCCATCATAGCATGGCGAATACATATGTTCATTCATATGTGTGTATTTATCGCTCTAAAACCGCTTAGCCAGTGATGAAAGCAAAATTAGTAAATTAATTGGTACATTGTTAATGGAGGCCTAATTATCCATGTGTTAGATTTATTTCTCACTCTCGAACCAAGCGCCGAGCAAGCAAGAAAACCAAACGCTGAGTTTGTTCGGAATGTAGAAAGATTGTTTGATTTCAGCTGAAAGATTTCAGACCAAATACTTACAATACAACCATAAATACGCGTCGGTATGCTGAGCAAGGTAAAACTCGCGATGAATGATTGTACAGTTGATTGTAGACATTAATAAGACGAAAAGGTTATTATTCTATCCATGGAAATTAAGACTACGTGTATAGGCCAGGTATCCAACGCATACGTGCACGTATTTCCTGTTCCAGCAGTTGTTTTTGTCAATCGCGCGTTCTTAAGAAAGAGTAATGGGATCCGAGAAGGACTCCGTACAAATGCAAGGTGTGCTTCGGAGCAGAAGAACATTCTTTCAAACTTGCCACTGGTAAGCTATGGGCACTGCTTAAACATTGACATTATGTTGTAATTCGGTGGGTTACACATTTTATCACGTATCTTATGATATCGACCCACAATGTGATATTCCGTTTGGTCTTTAGCCTACAAGTAGTTATCACGTTGTTTGCAGAAGCTATCCCTTATGTACAATTGTACAAACAAACCTCACACACATTCAAACTTTTCAAACTTGCATCAATTAGTTTCTTTCAATAAGTTTCGTGTAACTGGTGTATGCTCTTAATTTTCGTATCAATCTTTATCTGAAATTATTATTGTTATAGGAATTATCTTTAAAAAATGAAAAAAACTCTCTTCTAGGAATCTCTATTAAGAAACTTTTCTATTCAGATACAACGCTCCTATTAGATCCCCTTAGAAATTATTACTTAAAAATGTTCGCTTTTGTCTTGAAAACAACTTTTTCTTAAGTAATAAAATGAATGAAAACATTATTCAAAGTGTTTGCCATCGGAAGCTATTCTGACAGTTCATGGATTTCGCCCAAAAAAAAAGGTTCGTCCTGTGAAGTCAAGAGCCATTCAAGCCAATTTTCGCTTAGTGAAACTTATTCCAGCTTGAAAGATCCGACTGTCATGTCAAAACTTAAACCCCAAACTACTGACTCAAATGTGAAGAACGAAGGGTAGCAGAAGGCGGTCTGATGTATAACGCAGATTGGGGAGACTTACAATTCAAAATTATTCAAATAGTTTTCAATCCGTACAGCAGCATTTTGTCGAGTGTGGTGATATTGGAAAATTAAGGCTTGTCTGATTTTCCCGCAAAATTCTTTTCAGACAAATCCATTGTTGTCTGCAAATGGCATCCGTGGATATTCTGTCTGATTTGAGCCGCTCATAATGGAATCTCACCCTCCTGAACCTACTCATGGCAAAGCATCGCTCTTGTGCTAGGTTATTCCACTTCGCCATTAATTTCGTTAATTATCAACGCTTTGCCTATGATTTTTCTCGCTTTGGATTGCACACACGTTTTAGATATGATGAACCTTAATTATCTTTGACAGAGCACGGTCTCCTAACTGTGTGTTTTGTGCAGGGGAACCGGATGTCGTCTGTCACACATTCTTCTACTGTAAAAGGTGGAGCTAGCAGCGAGGGGTCCTACTCAGCGAAATTGGAGGGCTCTGTCCGGAAACTATCGTCGGAGTAATGCTGAAATCAGTTGACAATTGGAATCGCGTGGCGCAATATGCTTGGGCAGTGCTTATATTGAAAAAAGTTTTATTGGAGCACTGGGAGGCATCGGGGATGGATCTCTTTTGTAGTACTTCCTTCCTCTCCCGTCCTTCCCGTTAGAGAAGAGATTCCCATAATCCGAATGCGCCTCTAGGCGTAGGAACACGAGGCCTAGCCCGAAGTAATGTGTCCAACAGTTCCAGGCTAGGTTCTTAGATTGACAGGGGAGGTGTTTAGTAGGTAGTCCAAAAGCATTTTGCGTGTGGGTGTCCCACACTCAGGGCGTAAACAGCCTTCACCTCCCTACCACAAAAAAAACCTTAATTATCTACGTACTTTGAATCCATTTGTCATCACCAGTAACCACTAGATGCAGAAATGACATCCTTTTATTGCGTACAACCAGCATTTCAGTCATTTTAAATTGTCTTCACACATCTCGCAGCAACAATTCATATTGCAACCAATTATTTTGCTTTCAAATGAGTTCAAACATTTTTCTGTGCCTAGAAACCGCTCTTTGTATAACGTAACACACGTTTACACGAATCCTCTCATTGAGTAATGTCTCTCATTTCTTATCTTCAAACTTTTTCCCTATCAAAAATAAAAGTAATACGAATGCAGTTTTGTTTTAGACTCCAACCAAATTACTAATGCCCACGTACTTTGACAGTTCTTCGTCCCTTCTATGAAAACAGTGTGGCCACATGTAAAGACACATGCTACTTATGCCCTCTAGCAATAATGCCCATTTTTTAGTAATTAAGTTATCAGGACACAACCGTTCACAACAGAATAAAAAGTTTTATTGTTGGAGGAGAAAATGGTCCGAATTCATTACATCCTTCTTGTTAACTACAGTGCTCTGGGGTATTCAGTTAAGGATTGTCTATGGCAAAATATTTTGCCCATATCTGAAATTATAAAATTTACCAATCCTCGTTGGAAACTTACAAAGGTGACTCGAGGTCATCCTAGAAACAAACAAGAATAAATTCAAAACATTGTCTCTTCGCTCTTAACAAGATCAACTTTAATCTTCTTATTTTTCTTTTTCAAAGTCATTCCTACCTATCGCGATGCATCTTATAGCCAAGTCAAGTTTTTCTACCACTTGCACATTGATTCCAATTCTGGCATTAGCACGCACTCTCCACCGGGCATAACTTACGTAGGTTTTGAGATACTTACGCACCTGAGATGAACTATCAGATCAGTGGAAAGTATGTAATGAATCGACACTCGGTCCGTTTTTGGAGTGTTTTAGATTTTCTGTTTTTATGATCCGAAGATACTTGGGCTTGGTTTCATATTGCTACCAAGGCTACTCACCTTTCGATGATGGTAAAGTATGATTGTAATTGCCAAGTAATTGTGGCTGGAGCATACCATGCTGGGCAGAGGAAATAATAAGAGCGATTATCTTTCTTGGGTGGTTTGCTTCAACTGATTGTTACATTGAAGAAGATTACAGGTAATTTATTTATTAATGCCATCATCATAAGTTTTTCTGTAATTTTTTCAAATCTACTTGAAATGTGTCCATTTGCAATTGTTCATTGAATTTGAAAATTTCGAGTTGGAAAGTCTTCACGTATTCTGTTGTTGCATTTGTGAGCCTTGCCTTGACTGAGGTGTGTGTTCCTGGACTTGAATCCTGCTCAGAGCAAAGCCAGCTTGTCGTTGCAGTAAAGTTAGTGTTCAGTGCCATTAACCGAGCTTTGATGCCTTCTCAACTATGCGGTAACTTCCAACGTTTTCGATACTTCCTACTTTAAGGACCACGCATTGAAGGCGCTTTCTGCATTGAACTTGCCATGGATACCTCCGAGAAAATCAATGATTGATTCCCGAAACTCCTTAAAAGACAATATCACTGTATGGAATGAAGAGCCTTTGTTGGAATGCAATCCAAGTTGCCGCATATTTCGTAGCATCAAGGAAACACATTTTTTCAAATAAAAAAATGATATCCTTGTCTACTGAACATTCCTCCATTCCATTCCATTCCTTGATTCCATTCTTGAGGAAACCTGGACGTTTCCTTGTAAAACCCTCATATCCTCCGTAGCATCCTTCTTGTCTTTGAAGGTATCTTATCTAAGGTATATCGAGGAAAGGTCCTCGATGTCATCGGGTTCCTCGCGCTATGCGGTATTTTGGTGATCTTTGTATTTCGATATAAAATATTTATTGAGTCGAGCCAACTGCGATATGGGTTATGTGGCCATATTTCTACCTGTAAGGAAGCACATCCGGGCCATTATAACTACGCATTGTGAGTTATTAGCTCCAACTAGATAAATTTCTCAGCTCAGCGATTAACTTTTATAAAAAGGAAGCGCATGGTGCAAAATCTGGAGAATATGGCGGATGGGGTACCAGTTCGTAACAGCTAGGATGCAGCGTCAAACACTGCTCTAAAGTGGTCTGGCCGGAGTTAGCAAACGCGGCGCCCATTACACCTTCAGCGTTCTTCAAATAAAAATTTCGTGCATAGTATAACCCAGGAAGTCTTTTGAGGTACCTTCTGTCTCAGCTATCCTGTGCACACTCAATTAGCGAGCTGCCATTACAAGATCGTTAAGTTCTATCACGTTATCGTCTGTGGTAACCGTTTTCGGAGCACCTGGGCGTGGCTCATCAAAAACCGACATGAGACAACTTTGCACCTCGTTAAACCAATTTTTTAGGTCGCAATCTCAGCGCAAAGTCACCGTAAATAGTATCCAAACCCTCTTTGATTTCGCTGTGCAGTTTCTGTTCCAAAAACAAGAATCGCATCAACGAGCGAGTTCGCTCTTTCTCCATTTTTCAAAAGTCCGCGGACATGCTTGCTTGCACACGCGGTCAAAACAAATCTATGGTTGCGATTCGGGTGGAATTTTCACAATAGACGTCTATGAAAATTTACTACACGGTAGTGAATTTATTTTATAATAATGACGCCATCGGGAGGCGAGGCTAAGTATCGCGTATAATGGCATCGTTACTGACGATAAGGGATCTAGAATTGATACCACTTGCCCGTATATGAAAACGTGCATCGAATACTGGAATTGGCGAGACTCTTTTTTTTAAGGAGAATTTCTCATCAAACGGCCTTCTTAATAAATACGTGAGGTATTTGAAGTATCCCGTTTTAGATATTTTTCAGTTTATTTTGAAATTCGAATAGAATTCTCCATTGAAGCATATTCTCCTCACAGTTACGTTCGGTAACAAGCATTTTAAATTTTATTTGTAAGACTGTCCTATATGGCAACACACGAAAGTAACAACCAAGGTTCCGTATTAAATCGCCAAAGCAACCATTTTGGGTGTCTGTTGTCATTTTGCGAAGATGGAGAAACGCTGTAACATTTATGTCAAATAAAAAGCGAATATCTAGAAGGAATCACGGAAAATCGTTCCAAAATACTCATACAAGAATCAAATCCTGTTTAATTACGCTAAGAAACTAATAAAGTAATATAATTCGAACCTTACAAAATTACGCGTAATAATTCACTGCATATTGAGCCCACCATGGAGGAAATCAAGATGTGGGTCATCTTCTAATGGAAAACACGCGCATCTAACAGATAAATGCATTAGGGAGTCGACTGTTTGTTTGATGTAATTGTTTTATTTATGTTAAAAAGGCACGCAGCCAGCATTTATGTACATACGGCAAACCACTTACCAATTTCTTACTCTATCAGTTACGCGCGTAATGAGTATTACCAACTAATAGATAAATTACACACTCATAACGCGAAAAACAATACAAAACCCAAGTCATGTTGCAAATAATGCTCTTGAAGGTAAATACGTGTAATCAGAATACATCATCGGTTTCGGGATAAAAACAGACTTCCTTTTTTCGACCGCACACCGAAGTACGTTGGATCAAAGTTGAATCTGTCGCAAAACCACTCGTCCAACTTTCCGATAGTCTTGCACAGTTTTTGCCTGATCATTAAGACTTTTTTCTGATCCATCGAAATTGAAGCTAATCCAATGTCTTGGATGGTTTCTTTGATTAGCCATTCCGATAACACATTCACCACGGACCTAGCTGGTCTTATAAGGCTTGCAACTGGCTCCGGAGCGCAGTATCTTTCGTGCAGATACATGGATTCATGCAGCAGCTGTAACTCATCATATGTGTCCACGGTCCAGTAAATTGCACGGACCAGCATTGAGGCTTCGCTCGACTTTTTAATAGGACACATTATAAATTATTATTTAATTAATTGAGTCGATTTCTTTGGTTTGTTTTATGTAAGAGTTCAATGAATGGCCATAACTAAATTTTATGTTATCAATCACGTTAATTGCGTAAAGTCTAATTGTTTTCTGGTGGTTACTTGATGAATTGGTTGTTAGCTACAGTTGCGTTCATGCATACTGCGCGATACCCAGGCGAAGATAGATTAGATGGAGATAAAAGATTGGTTGTCTGATCTGCTATCTTAATCGAGTGTTGTGGGTTAATATTTTGTTCAATCATCGCTGAAAGGCAGCCGCATGCTTTACTCCAAATATGACTCCGTCATAAAGAGTTCGCGATAAAAGGAAGTTGGTCCGATCTGGATTTATGGGTTTTTTTTACTGGCGAAGTTAAATGCCAGCTATAAAACTGGCAATGAAAAAGTTGAAACTGAAGCACATGGAGTCTATGGTCGATCAATTTCTAGTTTAAGTCGATATGCTTCCTGATAGTCCGGGAGGTAGCGTTGCATTTTTTCGGGTGATTTCAGTTCGATTAATTTTTATCTTAAATGATTCCTCTCGGGTACTTGTTTGATGATTTCAACGTCAGCCGTCTGAACATTGGTGGATGTGGTAAGGAAAAAATTTGTATGATGTAAAAAAGAATTTATTTAAAAATCATTTCAGCTCATTTGATATTTTATGAGATGAAAGTTTATTTAATAAAATAAAAAATGAGATACGTCAGCTGCGTGGATAATGGGGGATTAATCGTCAGTCAGATATATAAACATGTTTAAAAAATAATTCATTAAAAACTATTTCAGCTTCAATGAAACTTGCATCCCTGATTCTTTATATTATTAAAAATACAAAAATAATCGTCAGCTATTTTTTCACGCGGGGAAAGATCGTCAGCTGATGGATTATAAGTGCTGAGCGAGTATTTAATACACGTAGATTATCATATAATTAATGAACTAACTGACGATCTCTCCCCCTCTATCTTTACAACTGACGTATATTTTTATTTTATTCAATGTTTGAATAAATTATTCTAGCAATTTCAAGTGACTTGAAATTAATTATCAACTTTTTTTATTACTTTCTATCTATTTTCAATTGTAGTTATGATACGTTTTCCAATTACAGATCAACTGACGATTTTTCCCCTCTTATATTTTAGCTGATGTATATTTTTATTTAATTTAATATTTAAATGACGTTTATTAAAAATTTCAAGTGACCTACAACTAATTGACTATTATATTTATAGAATTTTTTTAATCAAATTTAAATCGTGTTTATTTAAATTGTGTTTATTTTACTCATCGATAATGAATGTATTACATACGTTAAAATATTTCTAATTATTATAATTATTTTAATCATTACAATCTTCTGATTCATAATCACTCGAATTTTCTGATGGATCAGAATTATAATCGCTTTCTTCTTCACTGTCATCTGTACAGTCAGCGGCTCTTTCATCTTCTTCTATTTCTTCTTCTTCTTCTTCAGGTTCCTTGTATTCTGCTGCTTGGATATCTTCATTAATTTCAATTTCTTGAACTCCTTCTGTGTTCTCTGTAAAAAAATCCCGTTTTTATTAATTTGTCTATTTTTTTTTATCAATATATAATTTGTCGTGAAAAATGTCAGAAATCATTAAATACCTGTAGTGTTGACAGCACCCGTCACGCTAGTGATACTCGGTGGAAGTTGATCACCGTCAAACCACTTGAAGGTATATTTATTTTCTATTTCTTCCCATCCATAGTTAGTTGGAGAAATTTCAAATAGATCTGGTACATGTGCATGGCTCCAGATGTAAGCGATATATGCTGCTCTCAAAATTTGCTGGTGTAATTCCGTCTTGCATGGCGGGAATGGCGCTCCATCAATGGTGTTTTTAAAAGTAAAAACATCTGTTTTTAGGTTCATATTGTATACTTTCGTGAATGTAGCAACTCGTGCTACATTCACATTATTTATGCTTTTAAATCCGTATATTCTGCAAACGAATTCTTCAATAGTTTCACAGTAAACAATAAAGAAAAATAAATTACTGACTTTTGCCAATATGATACAAAAGAAAAAAATGAATGTTGCGGGAAAAATCGTTGAAGTACGAATGCAACGCGATTTGTTTGGCCACTTATTATTATTATCAATACAGACAACACTAAACATAGATGCAGTTTTATTGAAGATGCAAACTATTGAAGAATTCGTTTGCAGAATATACGGATTTAAAAGCATAAATAATGTGAATGTAGCACGAGTTGCTACATTCACGAAAGTATACAATATGAACCTAAAAACAGATGTTTTTACTTTTAAAAACACCATTGATGGAGCGCCATTCCCGCCATGCAAGACGGAATTACACCAGCAAATTTTGAGAGCAGCATATATCGCTTACATCTGGAGCCATGCACATGTACCAGATCTATTTGAAATTTCTCCAACTAACTATGGATGGGAAGAAATAGAAAATAAATATACCTTCAAGTGGTTTGACGGTGATCAACTTCCACCGAGTATCACTAGCGTGACGGGTGCTGTCAACACTACAGGTATTTAATGATTTCTGACATTTTTCACGACAAATTATATATTGATAAAAAAAAATAGACAAATTAATAAAAACGGGATTTTTTTACAGAGAACACAGAAGGAGTTCAAGAAATTGAAATTAATGAAGATATCCAAGCAGCAGAATACAAGGAACCTGAAGAAGAAGAAGAAGAAATAGAAGAAGATGAAAGAGCCGCTGACTGTACAGATGACAGTGAAGAAGAAAGCGATTATAATTCTGATCCATCAGAAAATTCGAGTGATTATGAATCAGAAGATTGTAATGATTAAAATAATTATAATAATTAGAAATATTTTAACGTATGTAATACATTCATTATCGATGAGTAAAATAAACACAATTTAAATAAACACGATTTAAATTTGATTAAAAAAATTCTATAAATATAATAGTCAATTAGTTGTAGGTCACTTGAAATTTTTAATAAACGTCATTTAAATATTAAATTAAATAAAAATATACATCAGCTAAAATATAAGAGGGGAAAAATCGTCAGTTGATCTGTAATTGGAAAACGTATCATAACTACAATTGAAAATAGATAGAAAGTAATAAAAAAAGTTGATAATTAATTTCAAGTCACTTGAAATTGCTAGAATAATTTATTCAAACATTGAATAAAATAAAAATATACGTCAGTTGTAAAGATAGAGGGGGAGAGATCGTCAGTTAGTTCATTAATTATATGATAATCTACGTGTATTAAATACTCGCTCAGCACTTATAATCCATCAGCTGACGATCTTTCCCCGCGTGAAAAAATAGCTGACGATTATTTTTGTATTTTTAATAATATAAAGAATCAGGGATGCAAGTTTCATTGAAGCTGAAATAGTTTTTAATGAATTATTTTTTAAACATGTTTATATATCTGACTGACGATTAATCCCCCATTATCCACGCAGCTGACGTATCTCATTTTTTATTTTATTAAATAAACTTTCATCTCATAAAATATCAAATGAGCTGAAATGATTTTTAAATAAATTCTTTTTTACATCATACAAATTTTTTCCTTACCACATCCACCAATGTTCAGACGGCTGACGTTGAAATCATCAAACAAGTACCTGAGAGGAATCATTTAAGATAAAAATTAATCGAACTGAAATGATTTGATGATTTACAACGCTACCTCCCGGACTATGACTAAGTGAGAATGGAGCATTGCAAACCATATGTTCACATATCTTAACCCGGCGCCTTCCACTTTCATTTTTAAAACGCCACACACAACAGCATTTTCGGAGAGCACTAAAACGTGTGAGCCCACCACTTCTCAATATCCAGTGGTTCTTATCCAGTTCGTTCCTCGTTGATGGGGCTAACCCTCCCATGGAAAAATACATTATAACAATAATTCTTGTTATTATGACCATTATTGTTAAGATGTGTTCACCAAGGTGGAGGGGAGAGCTACCACCAAGGTAGCGGAGAGCCACTTAATTCACCGAAACCAAAGAAATTGAAAAGATACGAAAAACTAAACAAACTAGGGCTGAGGAACTATACTCTAACATTTAACCCTTTGCGGACGACGTCTTATCCGGCCAGATGAGTTCGCAGGACAAAGCGATTTACGCGAATGCCTTGAGTGACTTACATGATGCAATAAAAAGATCTTATGTATAAAAATATCTTTTAAAAACGTTATATTTCAATTGTTTATCAATATTTACATGTTTAAAACTATATTGGTAAATCTCAAAAGTATAGAGTCTTTTTTTTTGTAATTTTTCGGTTGAATATTTCTTTTATTTAAAATGGATTTTATTCAAGTACATATTGTCCATTATTATCTATGACCTTTTGGTATTTTTTGGTACAGCCATTATTCAATCTGTGTCGAACTTCTGTGGTTTATCGGAGAAAAACTTGGCCAAACTTGGTCCCTTTTTGAAGTGAATTTCTTTTCATTAAGGAAGTTGGGCAAAGACCGAAAGTAATGGTTGTCTGATGGTGCAATGTCTGGACTATACGGTGGATGCATCAAAACTTCCCAGTCAAGTTTTGTCAATTTTTGTCGGATCATCAAAGATGTGTGTGGTCTGGCATTGTCATGATGGAAGACAACGCCCTTTCTATTGATCAATTCTGGCCAGTTTTTTAAATTGTTTGTTGCAATCTGGTTAATTGCTGACAGTACAGAGCCGAATTGAGTGTTTGGCCAGATTCTAGCATCTCATGATAAACAATTCCCTTCCAATCCCACCATACGCACAGCATAATCTTATTTGGTGTCAATCCTGTCTTTGAAGTCGTTTGTGATGATTCGCTTTTTTTCGACCATGATCATTTTCAAACGACATTTTCGTATCTTACCCATTTTTCATCGCCCGTAATGATTTGCTACAAAAATGGCTCGACTTCGTTGCTTTTTATTAGCATTTCGCAAATGGAAATCTTTGACATCAAAATTTCCCGAACGAAAGCGAGCGAACCATCTCTTGGCTATGGTGTTTAATAAATTATCTTGACCATAGACACCATAAATTTTTTTCACGACCCTGCGATGCATTCTCACATCGATCGTAGTGATATTGTAAAATATAACGAATTTTTCCAGAAATTTCACTCATTTTTAAATCAATTCAACTTTTGTCACGAATGACGAAATACATATGAAAATTGTAGACCAGAATGTCACCTTTCAAACGAATGTCAGTTTAACTCAATCTGTGTTGCCCGATATATGACAACGAACACCATCTAGTGACAAAAAAGACTCAATAAATTTTAGACTATCCAATATTTACATCTTTAAACCTGACAAGAATAACTATCTATACAAGAGGGTGTTCCTCAGTGACAGAATAATTAATCACACAATTATTGATCACTGATCAGAATCTCGATAGAGAACTAGAAGAAAATATCAATTATGCCAGCCCTGCTCAGCCGAGGTCACCAATTCGAAGTAATGCGTATTTCGGCTTCACCAGCGCAAAGCGATCAGACTCGTGAAGCAAAACCTTTCAAAGTCTACGCCATTGAGATAGTGGAGTGCTCCTTGTTTCAATGAAGAGGTTACGAGATAAAAGAGGGATCTAAGAAGAGGTTGCAAGGGATCTTAGTCCGATTTTTCTAAAATTATATAATAAATCTGCCAAAATAATGGAGAAATGCTGCATGAGATATGATCTTTACTTCGAAGTTTCGAACCTTGAAAATTCGAAAAGATATAAACAATTGGTCAACTCAATTCAGTTGTCTTTGAAATAATTATTATATCTTAGTCGATAGTTAGCACTACGCTCAACGGATTAGAGTAAGTCGAACACTCGAATGGTACCACACAGGTCGGAAACTGCGTTGCAGACCGATCAATAAGGACAGAGCCCAATGCTTGGAGAATATTGTTGAACAATTAATAGGTTCCCAGTCGAATGTATTGCACATTACACATGACGCAATTTTCGTACCAAACATACACAGTCCATGTATCATATATGAGCAAATTTATCAATAATTTCCGGATTATTTTGTAAATGATCATAGCAGTAATGCCACATCTCTTAAAATCAACTATAAATTCGCATGGACTTGGTATGAATGATATGAAAATTGCGTCATGTATCTTATATCATGCATTAGTCAGAGAACATTTTGAGAAGATACATCAAGGAAGCATCAAATATTCGACTTTCTGCCTTTCGAGTTTCTCCTTTGAGAATCCGCTTGACCGCACACACGAGAAAATTTGACACAGTGATGCAGACCATGGAGAAACGAAAGACCAAGTGGCTGACCGCACATTCATCTATCACTGTTAAAAAACTGACGTCTTCATTCCCCTCCAAATTGGAAAAGTGATCTTCGTGTTGAAAAATTCTATTTAGTGGCATGCTTTTATTTACACGCTGATAAGCTTCTTCGACTGTATCCGTAGTCTGATGATCGGGACAGACGCAGCAACTGGCAGCTCTAAGTCGCCCCATCACTGGATGGGCAAAGATTGGTCTCGATCAAAGACAACATCAAGCACTTGGAACACCGCATATATCAAAAGAAGCGAGCTTTGCAAGAAAGAGAGCTTTGAAATCAAACGACGTAGATGAGTGGAAAGATAGCGATGATTAGCTTTCTGGGCTTAAATATGCCGGTCATTGTATGTGATTACAAAATTTAAGGCAATATTCATGAACTTGTCTCCGTGCCTAAGAGTTTGTGTCCATCTTTGAAATTAATCTGCCGTTGAATAGCAGTCAATGCAGAGTTTTTTGAAAATTTGTGGGCTTGTTGGTGGTTAAATTATGCACAGGACCTAGTTGCTCTAAGATCGGTACCGCCGAAAATCCTAGTGAGAACACATCCAGGCTAATGCTCTTCCGTCACTGCCTGTAAACCTGGCAAGTTCCAGAACAAATTCTGTGCTCGTACCATTCAGCTTGGGATGTCGAATACTTAATTGAATAAACTACATTGCTTTGAATACTAAACTCCATGTAGACTGGTACCACCTGTCATGTGATCTCCTTCAAAGGCGAGAGATAATCACGTAGTCAGTAAGGTCACAAAAATTCATTCATTTGGAGATTGTGGAACTGAATTAAATCCAGCACCAATATGGTGTCATAGATGGAAGTTTGTTCATTATTCTAGTGGTTATTGCTGGTTACAATATGATTATAGTGTGGGTCGTCCTCGAAGTGCTTCTTGATTAAAAACGCTCAAAAGAAAGAGAGCAGGAGAAAGGGAGAGGCCGTCATGGGACAAAAGAAGAGTAAGGAAAGTTAAAGGTAAGTAGGGTGTACATCTTTTCTTTGACACGGCGTTATAATTTAATCAAGGACCTGGTGTAACTTTTTTTTCTGGCTTCATTGAGTACGGGTCTGCAGAAGTTACACCGCATCTGCAAGAAATCTTTGCCCATAAAGGTAGGACGTTACAAGATCAAAAAGTAAATCTGCCAAAACAATGAAGTAAGGCTGATGAATTGTTTTGGCAATAAATTAAAGATATGAAAAATGATTTGACTTCGAAAATTTGAATTTGAATTTAATGTTGAAAATCCAAAAGCCACCTAAATAATAATATAAAAATAAATAATTAGCCAACTCAAGACTCATGTCTAGAAAGGAAACGATTTATATCGATCGACAAAAAAACAAAATGAATCGTAATTTTCAAACGTAATCTATTACCAAAGGTACATGCATCTATTCATTTTTTTTTTAATTCTCTGGCATTTTTGATCTTGTTTATTCTCCAGCTGCTAGGCCTAATCGAATCACGCAGACCCAGACAATAAATTCTATCAGCGTCGAACTATGAAAAGCACCTGCAAGATCCGAGAGTCCTTTACACTCGACATCCCACCGTGAGTAAAACAAGAAGAAAAGTATCTTTCTTGAAGTTCTTCTACCTTTAACTTTTCGGTTCGATTGCTTGATACTTACCTGCCCGAACAACCACTCACAGATACATGCTCCCCATATGAACGGCTCCATCGCGCTCCAACGTTACTATCTCCGCGGAGAATGTGATTCGGTTGGAGGAGAAAACTAGTTGGTAACAAAGTTACTGCAAGTGCACATTAAGTGAGTTTCGCGGCTCACGTTGGAGGAGCGCCTGAGGATCTTGGCTAGCCGGTACCGCGGAATGCAAGAAGTTAGGCCGCCCATGCCCACATTCGAACGCGGAGTCCCTCTTCAGCAGCTCGCCACCATCGATCCCATGAAATTGTTCATTCACTATGTCGGTGACGATTAGTCGGTGAATTGCCGCCGCGCGGTTGAATAGATTCAGTTCGCTTTGAAACTGTTAAGTTTGGTACATTCGCGAGTCCCCATGTAGCGAGTTGGACACTTTAGAACTTGGAAATTGCTCCCCCAGAAAACAATTAAAGGATAAAAACAATGTAAGGCGGAAGTGAACAACGAAAGCGCTTGTCGAGCTTCTGAGTAGGCGGGAAAATTTGAATCCATTTAGTGCTGCAAAGTGCGTTTCGAGTAAGTGCAATTGCATTGACCTAGGGCACGGCTCTCCGGCAAGTCTGAAAATCCTGGTCTTCGCTATCAACTTGAAAATGTGAAGAAATTCGTAACTTGCGACCGGAACCACAATCTCGAATTGTTATCTACAAATGACGATATTTTCTATTATTGTTCACATATGTGCTTCGGCACAGGTAAATTAGTTCAGTGTGGAGATAACATGTGTCGCCTGAATGGTCGCGATAGTCTTGCATTTGTTTGAACATTGTTATTGGAAAATTCAAGGCGCTAAAGGACTACATTTGCTTGTGAACATTTGCGAATAGTGCATATTTATTTGAATTTTCCAGTCTTGTTTGTTGTCTTGTTGTGTTACTTGAATTCAAGTCAAAGGACTATTTTAGAAAGTGATAGCTCTGAACATTTGACGATCGTTCTAGTGAAGAAAAAGAAGGATTAAATATTTGTTTAGATTATATTTCCGATTTATGGCGTGTGCTTTCCATACTGTTCAAACTTATTTGCGTGTCTGCTATCGTGTCGTTATCTATTTTTGTTACCTAATTTCAATTAGCCTAAACCGAATAATGGTGGCCTAGTAAAACGAAATTCAATTAAAATGTGATGTGATTGTGCTTGATATAATTTCAAAGAGAAATCAGTGCAGATAAATTGCTAAAAATGAGTCAGAAACAGCAGAACGGGGGTGTTATCACAAACGGTGCCGCTGATGATGATAAGGCCAACAATAATATTATCAGGAAAAACAAAAACAGCATCGGCAGCGTGTATGGCAACAAGGACGGTTGTTGGGAACCAACAAATTTGACTAATATACCACCCCACGTCACCACGCAAACCAGCTCAACACTTTCACGCTTGAACAGTTTGGACTGTTGGGATTATACCATCGAATTGGAATGCCTGCAAGGACCACAAGGTTTGAATTGATACAAAAAAATCCTTACATATGTCGCGATTCAAAGCATAGAAACTTCTATCAATACCTTCAAAATTGTTGAAAGAAAAACTCAGGTTCACTTCTTTGATCCACTTAGTTCCGTAAATGCGTGGCTATCAACAAGGACCTGCTTCAATCAAGTCACAATTCCGTAACAGTCATCGTGCAATCATCCAAATTTCTTCATGGTAACTTTGTCTCGTCTTCAATAAAGAGCATCTTCAGAATTTCCGGCTGTATCTTGAAAGACATTAACATGGCATAAATCGTGCAACATTTGTTTCTTTTTATTTTTGCTGAGCTCCAATTAAGATCAAGTGATCCATTAACTTTATAGTTAACATTCCTCTATGACTCAATTTGCTCCAGCTTTAATGGACTTGTACTTGTTGGAAAGAAACATTTTTTCTTTTCTTTTTTTTGTTTTTTTTGAGAAGATTTGAATAATTTGTGTCAGCAACGTGGGGGATCTTATTCTTTTGTTAAAGTATTTGTCATCTAGGTCAGGTTATTCAAGCAAAAAATTATGCATTACATTGGTCAGCATGAACTGCCTTCAACACTTTGATGGTCACTCATCATAATTTCTCACAATTGAATACACAAGACTCAAAACGGTTGCAGCAAAAAATAAACATATTTCCCCAAAATTTCACCTTTTTTCAGCTTATTGAGCACTTGAGTGACTTGCAAAGTGCATAGCCTTGACTCCGATTTGAGCAATATATTTATAATCAAACGACTTAACAATTGAAATCAAAGCCAATGGCATGATTAGATAAATACTCGCCAATTCAAATTGCAATTTGCGTTTTGTATTCAGTCTGAGATGTAATCGTGCATTTATTTGTTAAGAAGCTTTGGCGAAATTTTCAAAAGATTGTTTTTCTGGTCCATTCGCTTGTGTGGGATGTGCATGGGAATTCAACATTAACCTTAACAATTTGCAGATGAACAGTTTCTTGCAGAGCTAAAAACTATATAAAATAGATAAAAATAATGCTTGCCACTATGATTTCTTCGTCAGTTCGATGCACAGTTCGCCTTATTTTGGTTTTTAGGTGTATTTTTATAAAACCCTTTTGCAAGTAGCAAACTTAATTTTGTCTTACATTTAGTTTGTTTTTCAATTTTGTCAAAAAAATCGAGATCATCATTACGAAACTTAAGAAGGTCGGAGCGTGATGACTTAAAAACAGATGACCGTCTTTAAAATCGAAACATTTGCACAGCCTGATTTAACTTCTTTTTTTTTAACAGGACGACAGATAATTAACATCTTATCATCTGATTAGACCTTCCTCGGGTTCTAGCCTGTTTGTCCTAAAACAAATCTAAAATCTTTATCATCCCATCATGTTTGGAGTAGAGAAGTGTATTCGTATTTCGCCCACAATTATTCTGCCCAGAAGCTTGTCAGGATTGGCTTCTAATGAAAGCAATCACAGAGGCGATGATGCCAAGATTGTTTTCGTATTCAAATTTTTGTATCTAACAGTGACCCTTCCAACATGGCCGATGGCTTCATCTGTATCAAGTGATCACTGTAGATTTTCAACCATTTCTGCTTAGTCCCCTACAGCGATTGATGAGCACATCCTTCTGCATGTGGTTTGTCAAAGAAACTATGTGGCCTATTCCAGTTTGATCCAAGAAATTCGCTTGTTTTCGCTGAATTTATAGCAGAACAAAATGACAATGCCGTTCCTCAAGGACATAAAATCTTGTTTATTGATTAGTGATGCAATCAAGGAAGTAAGACTTTTTGTCCGGTTAACATGGTTTCGTTTGACAAACTAAAATCATCTGGGTCTGTCTTTAGGCCCAGTGTGCCAACACTTTCAAGATAGATAACACACAAACATTGTCTAGACTTACTTGAGCACCCATTAGTTACATTGAGTGTCCTGCAAGTCATTTTGTATCACCCGACAAGCAAATTAGAGTCTGACCTTAAAAAAAACAATCTGCAGAAGGTCATTTATCCGCTGAATCCTTATCAAAGTCTTCATGCAAATTTGGGAAAACAGAATCAAAATCTAGTCACTGATTTACAGAAGACGTGTCATTGACGCTTTGGAATTTGAATCGTCTATTCAAAAAAAAAACAATGAATATTTCACAAAGTAATCATTTTATCAAAAAGATTGAATCCTTCCATTGAGGAATGGAAGACAACATCATCAAAATGACTGCTTCGGTTAGCCTTACAATAACTATTGGATCAGTCCAATTTTTCAGTTCAGATTTTCGATTGTTTGAACCTCTATGGAAACTTCGATTTCATACTTCAAGTCGTCAGTTAGTCACGTTGTCTCCAGATGGTTCGTCCTTAATAGCTTCCTAGAAAAAAACGTCCAACGGAGTCAAATCGAGGTGACCAATTCACATCAGCACTTTGGTTGATTAGGCACTTGTTAACCTTTATGTCATCCTCTACAATTTTAAAAAACAAAATATCGCTTAGAATGGCACAGTAGCGACCACCATTCACTGTAATTGTAATTCCTTACACATTTGCGCAGATAAAAGGGTCCAATCAACCCGTCAGACTAAAATCAGCACCAGACAAGTCGCTCGTTTTGGGTACATGAATTTCTGAGCCCAAGATAAGATAATTTTGCGTTTGACGTATCTTCCGAGCGAGGAATGAGCTTCATCTGAAAAGATGATTTTTCAATGAAAAATGCTCATCCTTGGTCAACTCGTCATTGAGACGACTTACAGATGATGGCGGTTCACACTCACTCTGAGCAACAGCAGCGAGTTTTTCGTTAAACGATCTGGATGATCTGGACGATCTGGACGATCTGGACGATCTGGACGATCTGGACGATCTGGACGAGAACAACAATACGGGTTGTTATATCCAACAAACGAAATTTGTGGATCACAAATACAAACAATGTTTGGCCATATAACTATGACTAAATATAACTAACTATGTTCAAGCAAAAAGTGACCCATATCATGAATTGTCAGTAAAAAGTACCTTTCTGTCACATTGGAAATGTCATCAAACCTTCCAATCTCAAAAATTATCCTATAGTTCCAATTTCCCATCTTGCATCTTGATCGGTTTATAGCTTCTTTGTCTTGAAACAAATTCAATATTTGCAGCTTCTCCTTTTGATTGCGTTGTGTTTTCTCAGGATCGGGGTTTTACAGACCTAAAACCCAATTAGATTCAGGTTTTAAAGAAAATGATTCACAATGAACAGAGAGAAAAATAAAGAGAAACGTCCCATTTTGTTTTGGGATATTTTATGTTCGTTGATTCACGAATGAACAAATTTATCTTTTAAGTATTTTATTTTCTCAGTCCAGACACTATAGTCCGCGCAAAAAAGATAGCACAACTAAAAATATCTCATTCTTTCCTAAACTACTAAACGCAAGCCTGTAATATGTTCTTCAAACCAAGCAGAACAACTGAAATACACATTCTTACCTATAATTTATTAGGTTAATAACAGTTGAGGGAATTTTATGATCTCTAGGTGCACAAAAAAGATAGCACACTTGGAGGGAATAATCAAAAAAAAAACAAAGATAAGGTAATATAGTCTTTATTAATTTACTAATACTCAGTCGAACCTTTACTATTTTCAAGTACATCGTACATCCTTTTTGGAAGGCTTTTGTATTATTTTTTAATATATTTTCGTGAAATGTCACCCCAACATAGAATTACTGCTGTTTTCAGCTCATCCATTGTTGCATACTGCTTTCCTTCGGCGTAAGCTAGTCGAGCCAGCTGTCCCCAGCAATTTTCGATGATGTTGAGATTGGGTGATCGTGTCGGCCAATCGAGAAGTCCGATGTCTGGCCTTTGGAAAAAAGATTTTACCTTTCTGGACCGTATGGACAGACGAATTATCTTGTTGAAAAATCGGCGGAGTATCTGCGATAGCCATTTTACTGTCAGATATCTGTTGTTCCAACAACTGTACATATCGATCAGAGTTCATTTTACCACTGATGATGGCTCATTTCGACCGACCGTTAAACCCGATAGCACATAAAACTATTTTCTCCTTACGGATGTCGTGAAAATATGATCTCCAGCCATATGGACCATCTAAATCAATTTTTTTTCGTCCGAAAATATCACTCGCTTTCAATTTTTTTCCATTAAATATGACTCGTGCAAAACGCTAAACACTTCTTCTTGCGAATAGGGATTAACGGTGGTTTTCGCTTTAGCTTCCGGCGTTGAATAATTAGCAACTTTTGAATCATGTACTGTATGTTTCGTATCTTCGTATTATCGACAGCTCGTCTGCCAATTTTCCTTGCAGTGAGAGCAGAATTGTAAGCCTCCTGCGAAATTCGACGCCTTTCTCATGGTCGACTCGGTGACTTCTTTTTCCCGTAATTCTCCGGATCATCAATCAAATTCATCACTACCTTCCGATTTCTGCCAATGATTCGTGAAATTTCCGCAAAACTTTTTTTGTCGCCGTAATTTCAAAATTATACTAATTCCAGAGTGGCTCAGCATCTTACCTCGTCCCGTTTTGGAAAAGACTGAAACCCGTTGTTTGGTTTAATTTCACTAGTCTGCCTTGAACGTCTATATTCCGGTGTTTATTATTTGACAGTCGAAACTGAACTGGTCTGATTGAAAAACTACGCTAATTTAAGAGGAAAGCAGTATGTGCTATCTTTTTGCGCACCGTAAAATCATTAAGTTTGCCTTAAAATCTCAATCTTTCAAAAAACCCTAATTGTTTTTAGGTCAAAATATGTATTTTTGTGTACGTGTCTCATTTGTAGAACATATTATTGGACTGCGTCCAGAAGTTTAGGAAAAATGAAAAATTTACAGTTGTGTTATCTTTTTTTCGCCGACTGTACAAACAGAGAGTGGCCGAACCGTCAAAACCCTGAAAGGCAGTATCAATTTCTGAGGGGATCCTGAGGGAGGGAATTTCAAGCTCGCTAAAACCGCATACATCCTTTTCAATAGCTTTGTAGGGCGTTTTGTCGAAGTGTGTTCCATGGGCTATCGAAATTAAACACGGGGTTAATAATCATAACACAAAAGCTTTACTTAGCTAAATTTCAAATGATATACGCAAGGATATCGAAACAACGCTTTTACAACCATTTGTGTAAAAGCGTTGTTTCGTGTCGTGAACTGGTCTGTCTATTCCTCGTATTGGCTATCCTTATTTATACCCGCTGATTAGGAATTTTAGGATTTCAGAATTTTCCTAGATTAATTTCATCCGGTAGTAAATTTGTGCTTAGCATTCGTTAACTCGCATGTACACAAGGAGAAAGGGATAACCCTGTCATACAGATATTGATCTTGGTTCTGTCTGTTGTTTCTCTCTACAAGCAATGAAATCTCTCCAAAATATTCATTATTAATGCTTATTGGGCAAATACTTGGGGTAGATTTCTGGACAACTGAAAGATGTGAGTCTTTTATTAACTTTTGTTGATCCTCATTCCTTTTGTTGTGTTCTAGTAAATTTCTTTGCAATGCTTTTCATTGTTCAGGTTTTGGTTCGGAAGAATTGCATAGGCCGGCATGATTATCGTGATCTTGTACAAGGAATCCAATTGAAACATGTCTCTCGCATCTATTTGAGGACTATTACATTTTATATATATTATTTCACAAACTGTTTCAGGCAATGATAAATTATGCTAAATCTGATATGAATAAGTCCTGCTTCTCTATTTTTCTTTGACCAGAAAACACCAGTTAGTTATCCTCATTTAAAAGCCCGCCGTTTCTTCAGGCAGAAAGGAATAAGTCCTCTTTTCATAATCACAACCGAGTTTGATGCTTTGATTCCGTGCTACATTGTCTACTGATGTTGTGTGGAAATGTCTTTGATTTTTGTCAACCCCGTTGCAGTACATTCTTTTAACCAGATTCAAAAAAGGAAACCGTATATAATGCCTGCTTTGATTGATATTCCCTCTGCCGTTTCTTTGAAAATCGTATACAACGCTTTGGTCTGCGTGTCAATCCCTTAGATTCTGTATCTGTTTCATTGGTAGTTGGATAAATTCTTACGGAGCGCTAAGATTATCTGTCCATCTAGGAGCAATTAAGGTATTCCTCGCTTCAACTTTTACGATGAACTCAATACACCTTAAGTATACTTCATGTGCTTCTTTTCGTTGAATAGTCTTCGTTCCTTTCATGAGTGTATCAATAGTGAACCCCGCCCCTCTGCCCATACTTCAGTGTAAACAGATTTTTCTGTTTCCTTGTGGTTTGGAAAGATCATCCCAGTGATGTTTAGCAAAATGCATGAGCCGTTCCGGGAAGTAGGCCCAGGTTGACTTCCTGTTTCAATAGTGGATCCTGCAGTCCTAAATGCGTATTTCTGTGTTAACACATTTTTGACGCATAAATTTCCCTCTGGTTCGCGATCGCCTTTACAATGGCATTTTTCATGCATGAGGGTCTACGGGGAATTGTACCAGGTTGCCATTATCCTAGCTGAACATCGCAACTCACGGCTCCTTGCAACACTACGTCCTTTTTCAGATAGCCAATGAATCTGTTAAAAAGGGTTTCTGGGCGGCGATGGTGAACCGATTGAGCAGTCCAGCGAAGTATATATTCTCGACTTCGCGCTCAAAGTTACCCGCTAGTCTAAGTGGTACTTCCATTGGTAGAACTAAGACTTGAGACCGATTGTAGGAAAATGGAGTTCACCTTTATTGCGTTGGTACGATGTGGATGGTTTTAATATTAATTCTAGCAGTGACTTGCTCATTTTTTTTTTTAAGATAATCAATTATGTTCTTGCAGAAATTCATGCTCATGCATGCATGGATCATGCATCCTGCATCACCTAGTAGTTGACAAATGCTCTTCCACCATTTTTTCCGTTTTTTGAGGTCGCGAGAGATTAAACAGCTGATCGCGATTGTTAGCTGTTTCTATAAGGACTACTTGACAAGCTTCTACTATTGCAAACGAGTCACTCGATAGCCTGAAATCAAATCTGGACAACGAAATCGAAAGTTAGTGGTAAACACTGTATATCAGCTGGCAGCCGTGACTTACCACCGTCATGTTCGACTTCAGATCTGAGTATCCTTTGAGTTTGACTTCGACTTGCCAGAACACTTGGAGACAAGATAAGAAATTGCAGCCGTATCACTACGGAGGGGACTAATACGAGCAAGACTCATCAATTAATAGTGTCTGCAATGAGCTCATTAATCAGTGAAAATCACATGCTATCCTTACGTCATAGGAGCCTAATAAAGCAATCATTAAGTGCTCCCGCACTATATGCGTAGGTCAGTAGACGCAGATGCACTGCACATGTTAATACCCTTTATCGGAAGTGTTTATTTGCATGTGTGCGTAATTCCTGATAAGAGCTGTATTCTGTGAGATGGTTTACTATCAACTAGTCTTGTTGTTTGAATCGACTTGAAGGTTCAAATGGAAAAAGATAAGAAAATGAAATCGCGAAATCCAAGCATGTATAAACATTCGTAACGGGTGCATTGCGACTAGCATAACGTGCACATTCTACATGCACAAAAGATTGCATGAAGCTTTTCCAACTAAGTTTTATGCTGGAATCTTATTCCAAGTTCTACGGTTACAACAGCCATTCTATTGCGCAAAAACATAGGCTAGGCTAAATAAGCCTTGCAAAAAAAACCCACCATCTCATCCACACACGCCAAATAATTGGAAAAACTATCTAAAGTGCAATTGGTTGTGTGGGAAAGTTCCACTCCAAAGACTCCACCAGCGGCGCCAACAGCAATTTACGAAATTTTATGTAATTTCGTATTACGCCGATTCACTCGCATGATTTATATCCCGATTACATCAAAATCATATTTTCTGAATTCCATACAATTTGGCGCAACAATTTCCATTGTCATTTACATATGAGCGTGACTTTATCTGCCAGGTAGATCTTTTGGTGGGTAATTAAAATAAACGCTGGTGTAAAGCAGCCTCAATTGGGTGGGTAAAGTTCAAACTCCAGATGAAGCAGAATGGCAAGTGCTTCGTTTGCTAAGTTCTTGACTAGCGCCGAGCTTACTTCGTTACTTACCTGGCAAGTCAGTGATCTTTGGCGTGAAATAGCTGGCAATGATCTTTGGTCATTGCTCCAAAGTTTCAGCTTTAAGTGACTTTTGTAATGCATAACGCTGAGATACGTTCGAGCAGGTAAGCGAGTCAGAGTCATACGAGCATGTATGCATAATTACTGGTCAAGGCTAAGTGCGATGACTTGGCCAACACTAGGAGTACTCTCTCCGTTTCTGCGGATTTGCGTTAATATGTAGTTCAAAAGTTTGTTTTCGAGGTGATTTAGATAGATAAGTATTCAAGACACATTCGCTCTACATGCCGCGACAGCGAAAGGTTTCAATTCTGCTCGTACATGGCGCCGTTTTAGGGTCAAAAGAAATTGCAAATTATCTGTACCGTTTTCACATCACTTATGATCTCAAGTTCCAAGATATTGAGTTTTTGTCGACGTACTTTAAACTGGCCGAGGTTGATTTCAAGCTTTCGCCCTAAAAAAACACTGTTTTTGTAAGAATAAACTCCTTCATGTATATCTTCAGTTAAAGTTCACATACAAAATCCGTCAACCTGCAAACCCTATAGCCTATAACTAACCACTTCACATGATTGTATCTGCTATGTCAACCCACACATAAATTTTTGACAGCTCAACAAAAATTTAAAGACCTAGGATGTGTTAGTCATAATGATGTCAACGTTAGAAGGACATCAATGTGTCTATCCCAGGCATTAGCTTCAATAAATGCCTCTTATAATGACTTCTGTTCATTCATCGTTCGAAAAAAATTTATTCAAAACCTTTTCCCACCCAACCCTGCGATAGCCTTATAAATAATTGTTCAATACTGACGGTAAATTAAGAAAAATCTGAATATTTTCCATTTAAATTACATTTAAAGAAATGATTTTTGATTTTCATTCTTTCGCCTCCTCGCTAGCAAAACACCCGTTTTGGGAGAAATTTTCTTTACAAATATTTTCCCACGATGGAATCGTTACCGAAATTGTCATCGTCAGATCGGCTGGTTGTATAAAACATGTAAGATACAACAAATTCTATTCATCAAGTGTGAAAAAAATATATGACAATCTAATGGCAACCCGCGCATGCACCGAGCCACACTGACATAACATTTGTATTCAGTATTGTTTGACGTTTCATCGTGGAAAAGCTTAGCCGGGTCTGCAAAAAATTTAGGTCATCTGCAAGGCATATACTCCGTTTATTTGAAACAAACATTTCGAAGAATTTATGTAAGCATAATCAACCTGTTACGCGGACTATCCACTATACTTTCGAAAAGTTTGAAATCCAAATTTACTTTTGGATCACATCCAGCACGTAGTGCAGAAAATACAACGGATTTAGCACAGCGAATATGCAACAACAGCGAAGAATCAACTCGTCACCGTTCTTAATACCTGAAATTGTCGTTTGCAATGATATGGCATTTTTGGCGAAAGTTCTCTTCACACTTGTTACCGGTGAATTGACCGTCTATATCATGTCACACAATCTCTTTGGACATATTGTTTCGGAGTTAAACTGAGTGTATGTTCAAAAAATATTAATACTTAAGATAAAATTAAAATTATGCCAAATATTGAAACAATTTTTGTTGAAAATCGTATAGTGAAAAAGAAAACAAAGACAAGGTTTTTCAAAGGACATTCATCACAAACCCGCTTTTCGTATTTATTTAATTCATATTTTTAATGAACCGTTCGGCCATTTTGAATCTTCAGTTAGTTTTTGACTGCTATCTTGCATGGACTTGTTTTGGTTTGTCTTTGATTTTTGTCTATTCCAAAATATGTAGGAAAGAATCTATATCGAATTTAGTGTGAAAAAGAAATTATAGTGCTTGATTGTCATTTTAAGTGCATGTGGATAATGGCAAACTTTGGACCAAAGCAACGTTCATTGGCTGTACAAAATGTTCTCAGAGATAGATGTAAGAGCTCGTTGATAACAGAGGAAATCATTGATCAAGTGAAAATAATAGTATTGGCCAATTATTGAATTGCCGTTAGAGAAAATTCTGAGGACCTAAACATATCGATCAACTTTCAGTATTCGATTTTTACCAGTAATTTAGACTTGTCACGAATCGCCGTGAAATTCGTACCAAAATTGCTCGATTTAGACGGAAAACAGCAACGTGCCAAAACCGTTAAAAGCGTGCCAAGTTCGGTAGAAACTGACGGTTTCGCTTAAAGAGTTCGTCGATTGCATGTGTATAATTTGTCTAAAATTATTGAACCTAGTGTAACAAGTCTGTCTTCTGCTTACGAGGATTTATTGCTTTTTCCTGTCTCGTCGGTTCATGTCTGGAATTTGTTCTTTTTTAAATTTTTTTGCTGCCTTCTGCCTGCAATTTGTAGGGCCCACGGTTGCTGCTGATGCAAGGTCTTGGGAAGCTTCGTGGAGACCACAAGACAATGGTGTCAATTGAAATGACGGCTTCCAGTGATAAACAAATAGAGACCCTTCCGTCAGGCTGCTTCTGTCTGTCCAATATTTCTATTGTTGCTGCCAGGTCGGAATTGATAATATCTTCCGCTTTGAGTGCGAAATAGTTATTCCTGTGAATAAACATATTGAGGAGGGATCTCGGAGTCAAGCACTATATTATACAATGCATTTTGATTTGTAGTTCTGTATACTGAAATGCTATAGATGATGTATGATGTATGCTATAGATGATGAAAGTAAAATTTGATTAACATCAATGTTGAACGGCCAACATTTTTAGAGAACCGGCTTGTGCTGCTCTGCAGCGCTGTAACATTCTTTTTTTTCACCAATAATGTCAACATGTTAGATCCTTCGTTGTAATCTTTTGTTTAGAGTTTTGTAGAATATACACAGTGATGACATGCAGAGGTAGCTCTTAAATCGCAGTTTATCTCGTTTTTCGACTAGGGTCGATGAAACTTTTCCACTATACTGTCAGGATCTTCTTTTGTTTTTGGTTGTTTTTTTTTTTTCAAATATTGTGAGGCAAGCATCGAATTGAGTTTTTAACCCATTCGCCTTCTTCGTGTGGTGAATTCTACTGCAATTTCTACAAACTATAGCGCTTCCTTATTTTTAAATTCAATACTCATTCAAAATCCATCAGCACTGATACGAAGAGGATGTGAGCTGGTTTCTATCGTATATAGTGTTTGACATCAGATGCTACCCGTTTTCGTTTAATGGGTCGTGAAGGCAGGATCCTCTAGTCGATCGGGTCTCTGACTTAGTACTCTGACTAATTAAAGATTAAAGCATATAAACCGCCAAGGATGGTCGAGGATAAAGAATCAAATAGTCTTTAAAGGCTGTTGTAAAAGGACTTTTCAACATCGTCTCTCTTCTCTTCACTCATGCCGTAAACATTATCAGCCAACAATCGGTTCAGAATTGTTTGGGGCTCAGTATTCTCTATACACGCGACTACATATTCACGATTCCATGAAAAGCTTCTAATTGTTGAATATTTTACTAATTCAATCCTGGATAATGTGCAGAGGTTCAGCAGAGTATGAGGTCTGGCTATTAAATAACAAGACTGCGCGCCTTGAGGGCGCCGTAGAGGGGTGGGAAAAAACGAGTAGTACGTTGGGTATCTAGATATCTTGTCTATGCGCATACCAAAACACGTTCTCGTCACTATTATTGTATTTGTGCAGTAGCGGTTTGAAACGAACGTGTTTTTTTTTCTCGCGCCGAAAACCATGTGTGACGAAATACGGGAGCAACGTATCAACCACCAATTTCTCGTTAAATTGCAAAAAAATACTCCGACTGAGTGCTATAAATTGTTGCAAGAGGCCTATGGGGACAATTCTCTATCTCGTGCGCGTGTTTTTGAGTGGTGTAAGCGCTTCAGTGAGGGCCGAGAGAGCACTGAAGATGACCAACGCCCAGGTCACCCTGTCACTATTTCAACTCCGGAAACAGTGACCAAAATCAACTAAATTGTGCGTGCAGATCGTCGAATGAGCATCCGGATGATTGCTGAGGCTGTAAACGCCGATAAAGAAACGGTTAGACAAATTTTACACGACGAATTACACTTGACAAAAGTCTGTGCGAAGTTGGTGCCAAAAAACCTGACTCCTGACCAAAAGCTCTTGCGTCAACAGGTCTGCTCAGATTTCCTTGAAAGGTTAAGAAAAGATTCCGGACTGATGAAAAACGTTATTACTTGCAACGAAACGTGGATTTTTCAATACGATGTTGACACAAGGCGGCAATCGATGCATTGGAAGACGCCTGAATCGCCCCGAATCAAAAAAGCAAGGATGTCCAAATCAAAATTCGAGGCAATGTTGATCGTTTTTTTCGACATTAACGGTATCGTGATGACTGAATGGGTTCCAGATGGTCAGACTGTCAACCAGACTTACTATTTGTCAGTTTTGGCAACACTGTGAGAACGAGTTCGTAAGAAACGGCCCGAGTTGTGGAAGAACAACTCGTGGATATTGCCCAGGACAACGCACCTGCCCATAATGCGCTATCTGTGAAGCAGTATTAGGCCGGTAAGCGCACTCCAGTGCTCGAACAACCGCCGTACTCACCAGATTTGGCATCGTGCGACTTTTTTTTGTTTCCGAAGATAAAATCAGCTTTGAAAGGGACCCGATTTGAGTCGATGGAAGCGATAAAGCAAAAAACGGCAGAGCTCCTAAACGTGCTCACCAAAGAAGACTTCCAGCACTGCTTCGATCAAAGAAAAAACACATGGAAAGGTGTGTGGGGAGGAAAGGGGAGTATATTGAAGGGGAGCATTCGAATGTAGAATAATTTTGATAATAAAACCCTTTTTTGTAACCAGTCTCGTTATTTAATAGCCAGAGCTCGTATAACAAAAAAAATGATCAGTAGTTCTTATGTTTTGCCCACGTATGGCACTGGCCAACCTCCTTCTGCAAGAGTCTATACTGATGAATGGTTTCAACAGCTCTAAGCCTTATCGAAATGGAACTCTTCTTCCAATATGTACTTAGTTCCGCAACATATCCACATTCAAAGCATGTTGATGGTAAATAGCCGCAACCAATGTTTCACTCCTATCATAAAGTAATGTTGCATATGCTGCGAATTCAATCTATAATTTAAGGAAAAACAAAACAAGCAAACAAAACGTTGTAAAGGTTCAGAAAAACGCAGAACAATTCAATTCTTTCAGGTGCTAATAACATTGACTGTACTCTGATTCATTAATGACCACCTCAACTTCCATTCGATACTTGAGAGCTATGTTTTGCGCTTCCCATGAGTTGCAAATCGCAAGTTCTTCTGCAGACACATTCGTGCCATACAGCACCTATTGCCGTCTTGGATGATTCGAGCGAAGAAATCAAGAAATCATAAACAACGTCTTCACGGCTAATTAGTTGCGTTAATTATACCGAAATGCAGCACACTCTCCCGTGGACTTGGTCAGCAATTGTTGCACCTACTATCTAATGATATATCGCAACGATAACGGACGGCATTGGTCTATGGAAATCGTATGGTGAGTGTTGATCGAGAAATTCAGGTGTGAAAAATCCGCCGGACCGTTAAGAAGGTCAGAGTCAATTAGAAGGAATCGTGGAGTCTTTCCCACCGCCACCATCATCATCAACATCATTTTCATCAGCTCCGCTAGGACCTTCTCTAGAGCGAGGCCATGTCGGTCGTATCTTGGAATCCACTACAAACAATTTACACCGCGGATGCGCGAAAGGTGCAATAAATTCAGCGAAGAAATCGCTGCCACCAAAACCTCTCACGTTCGCTCTCTAACGCCGATGTGTACCTGTGACGGCAAATCGTTAATAGTTTATTAATAGTGTTTTATTGTTGAAAGGCTTTTTGCAACGAGATGCATTTTGCACCTCGCCTGCACTTATCGGGACGTTGTATCTTTCTTGGCGCAGCAGCGTCAGGTGCGATTGAGATTCGCGTTTGCCAGCACACAAACTGCACTTGCACGCCCAGGAAAAGTGCATTTGGCTCTTAAGTAGGTTTCTGGGTATTCGTGAGTTGCATGTTTGCTTGTTTTGTTTACTTTTCCCCTGCATTGCAAATGGCACAAAACGAGTTCGACAACGAAAATCGTTTTTCACGCTGACATTCGAAAATGCTTTTATTGTCTTATGCGCCACTGAAACCGAGAAGTGTGTGAAAATTGCCTCATGTTTGCATTCCAGTGAAACTTTGAGACGCCGTTTCGAGAACAATCAAATGCAAGACGATACTCGTACTGCAGTTTTTCACGCAACAGCTACCTTCTATGCTAAACAAATTCAATTGACTTTTCAATTTTCCACTAAATGCAAATTTCGCCGATGATAGAAGGCGGCGAAGCGATGATGAATGTGTTCGACTGGTTTGGCGCGAGGAGCCGATTGGCGCTGCTACTGGCTAAATATTCTTTTATCTTATCTTCAGGCTCCTACGCTCCTGGCTTGGCTCATATCCACCGCGATCAATAAATAGGATAACAGCGACTTGATGCATTGTTCGCCCCGAAACCCACTTTTCCTCGCTGCGCTGACGAATCACAAAAACCTTGAGCCATTCGGCAAAGCCATGTCCGTGGAATATCTTCCATAGCTGACTCCAAGAACAATTAATTTAACATCACCGCTGCAGCATAAATTTTCCGCTACAAGATCCAAGCACGTATGTTAGATACATATGTGGACCAAGATGACAACTGTTGGCACCTGCATGCCTTTTTCATTCACCAGCCATATCGTCTCAATGACTACCGATTAAGAATGGGAAAAACGCAATGAAAGTCAGGTGAATGGTATTTTGTTTTTTGTTGCCGATTCCCCGGGGCGACAAACGGACATATCTAATTGTTGTATGTTCATCTTCGCAGGAAAACTAAATTGATGTCGATATTTTCTTTGTGAAAATGCCGATCTACTAATCAATTTAATCGTAGTGCGCTGCCCAATGTATGAAATGGTGAAACTGAATGAAAACTCGAAGTGATGGTTCGAAATTTATATCATTGGTTTGCGTTCGTCCAATGTTTGAGGATATACCTTTGATACCTTCTACAAACAGTAATGTGGAATCACTTTGAAGATAGCACAACGGAATTCCGGGGATTTCGCTAGATATTATAACTTTCACAATGCCAAACGTTGTGCAAGGAGGTGCAACATTGAGATGAACATCGTCTAATGCTTTTGTCCTTTTGAGAAAGTTAACACCATATTTCTAATCATTAGCATTATTGTTACACCGTGGTTCACAGTTGAGCATAGTACCCGTGAGTTACTCCCGCATGCAGTACTACTTTCTGCATATGTTCCTTCCTTTTTCCCTAGAGAAATCAAGAAGATCTACCTGCGCTAAGCTCTCCAATGTTCAAATTTCTTTAAGTTAGTTCAGTCAGGTGTGGTGCTAGTTGCACAGGCTCGGACAACTTTGAAGTAGTATTCTGAAATATACTCTTCTTCCCCACTGGAAGCTCTACAGCTCTCGCCAGTTTGGGTTAGCGTCAGCCCTCTTTAAACGTGAAGCCCCGATGACCAGCAGAAGGACAAAGTTTTTCGCGCAAGGGACCAGCTATTATTCTAATTAAAGCCTGTTTCATTCTTGTTTATTTTGCTACTTTTAATTTCTCTAAATTTGAAATACGCCGAATCAAGCGTATGCCAACACAAAGCATAAACACAAAATAGCCACAGCACTCGCAGGCGGCTCCTAGGAGAAAGAGAAAGAGCAAGCAATAGTAGACTTATAGTGGTTTAGTTTAGTCATCTAGTCATTCCCACTCCTCAAATCTCTAAAGAAAATCCACAAACCCAGCATTCATACCAAACCTCTGTAATGGATTATGACAACTCTATACGTATATTATGATGGCCTAAAATTTTCTAAACGGATCCTCACCAGTTCAACTATAGAACAAAAATATTGTTGTTGTTGGTGCGAAAGTTGGTCCCGGCTACGGAACTTGCGTTACGGGCAGTGTTGATATGAGTTAACAGTGATAAAAAAGAGGCATTGGTTTTGAAACTTGAATAATGTAGAGCAGAGAGTCTTGGTGGCCGAATCATTGCTTCCTTTCTCTCTTTCAGGACAACATAGGCCTATATTTTTGTCATGAAAAAGTGTTTCAATTTTAATAAGTGACCTAGTAAAGGAGGGCGTGTCGATCACGAATATATGTTTAATTATTTCCCAGCACGCCAGGTTTTCAGGCAAAGTGTGTTTGAAATTTTCATAGAAACCGCCAAAAATACTGAGATAATTTTTATTGAAACTATATTGAATCAAAAATTACACTGAAAAAGTGTGTTGTTCATAAAAAAACAATGCAGCATAATTGACGTTAGACAATCGTTAGTTTTTTTTTTAATGTAAAATCGTTCTCTTTTTCCCAGAAAACTGCGTTTTGTAGTTTTCTTTTTGTGAACGAGTCCCTCTTCAAGGTCCAACAGTAATCGGCCATCATTATAATATCCCATCTTCCTTGATAAAGTCTTTCCATCTCCTTTATGTCTTGATGGAATCTCTCTCTCTGTTCCTCACTGACAGCTCCAAGATTTTCGGGAAAAAAGTCAACGTGGGAATCGAGAAAATGAAGTTTAACGCTCATATTGCATCCAAATTTTTTTATAATTTTCGACCATGCTGACTGTAATTTCTTTGTAGTTTGGAGACTTGTTGTTTCCAAGGAAACCGTCTATGACTTCTATGAAAGAACTTTATGCTTCAGATTCATCCTGGGTCATTGTATTCTGGAACAATTTGTCCGATTTTAAGGTTTGAATTTGAGGGCCTACAAAAATTCCTTCTTAAAGTTCAGCTTCAGAGCTTAGGACATAAAGCAGTCGCCTTGTTTATTTAAAGCATTGAAAAACTGCTTCATCAATCCTAACTTTATGTGAAGGGGAGGGACAAGAACTAATTCTGGGCCAACTAAAACAGATCTTTCTCTGAGTGACTATTCGTTCTTAACGTAACGTTAATTTCGTGTTCGACTGTCCCACTCGCGCAAAAAACTCCATACCAAACAAACAAACCACTCCATACTGCTGACCCAAAAGCATGGATATTATTATGAGGTCTACACAGAGTTGCCAACAATATTCGCTATACTTTATTTTATTTAGCGACAGCTCAAGATTCTCATACATTTCTTTGAGATGCGCGGAGTGAGCAACAGGCACCGATGCATAAGGATTATGATTGTGCAACAAGACACCCTTCAGACTTCTTTTAGAAGAATCAATAAATAACGTCCATGTCAGCTCGCTCAGAATCGTCTTCAGAGAAATATACCACGAAAATGTGGGCCCTGGAACCAACAGATTTTTGTCATTATTCTCGTGATCGTAAGATTTGTGTAGCCTCCTTCGATAGCCCAAGTCTCTCACTTTGTCATTTAGTTCAGCTTGGATAAACTGTTGAGATTGGTCTATATCAGGATTTAATTCGTCTTCATCGGTTTTTAGTTTGAACTTTCAGAACTTTTTAAGGTTGAAGAATGGAAATTCCTTTTCCGTGAGGTACACGTCGATTAGCAGACAGTAAATCAGCATCAATTCGATGCTACAAACAACTGATGCTAACTCACTATTTCGTAAACAACTGCCGATGCCGTCAAGTTGACTTTGACAGATGCGAAAATGAAAAAGTGTTGCCATTGAAATGAAATAAACATAGTATTGTACTTAAAATATTTTCTATCGATGTATCAAGTATTCTAAAGAAATAATTTTAATGCAATTTAGGAAAATTCAGGAAAAATCAATGACGTACTTCTTTGCTTTACTACGCAATATCTCACGAGTTCGAGTCGTTTCCTGGTCTTATATCGCGCAATAAATAAACGGGTGATACTTAGGACCACTAGCAGGTGAAGAGCATTCATTATATTGTGTTGGGCCTAATGAATTGGCTTAATAATTAACCTGAGTGAGAAATAAAGTGAAATAAAGTATTCACGATGGGTGTCTACATTTATTGGCAACAAATTCGAGACCTAGAACATAAGATTTATCGTTTACATATAAGAATTTAGATTTTTTCAACCGCATGTGTCCTTGTTCTTTATTCGTTTTATTTTTTGAGCCATGCATTTTTAATACTGTAATGGTGAAATCACTAGACCTCAGAATTACTTTACGATCCTTATTGATCGTTTGGCGTACGATGAGTTCACTTGCAGGCCTAGTTATTCGGGAGCAGCTCATCGCAAACGCGAAAGACTCTACCGATGACGTTACTCGTAGAGTTGAGTTTTGACAATTTTGTGGACAGGCTTTTCTCGTTATCAAAGACCCTGGATGCTGTTCAGGTTAAGCTACTTGAGACAGTCCAAGCGTTCAATGGGAAAATTTAAGCTAGCATAGGAAGGTAAGGGGAAAATAAGGAGAACCAACTTGGGTCCTTCACATCCGTCCTTCCTTAAGGGTGTATTCAACCGGTCAAAGTGCACCGAGTGTGGGTTCAATCAAAGTGTCCATAGCAACAGTCAATGTAACGTAAAAACAATTTGGAACAAAATAGATTTGGCTAGCAATTACAGAAAAGGTGCTATAGAACTCAAAGTTCCATAAAGGCATCCTATGGCTCGTCCTACTTCATGGCGTGAAATTGTTATGTTTTATGAGCACGTAATGCTCTCGAATAGGATATCTCGAAAATTCTTAAATTTTTCTTGCATGTAAAGTGGTCGATCTCTAGGATAATCGATATTTTAAGTAGATCTAGTTTTTTTTTTTCATTTACCTCCCGGTCTGCTGATCTAATTTCAGCAATTGTGAAAGTTATTTTGGACACTGTAAGAAATTGATTTTAAAGAAACCAGTATGGGATGATTGTTGTCTATTGATCATCAAGAGGTGTAAATTAAGAGGTTCTAGGGAGTTTATGATGGCCTGGAAGCGTTATTTCATCTTATTTCCCCCTCACTCCCAAAGGATAGTCCCGTCACTCATAAAGCCTGTGCCGAACCTGAAGTAAGGTGTCGAGCAAGTTTTAAAGTCTAAAAGCGAGGTATTTATTGGACAGCCTACAACCACTTGACACCTTGCCTAGGTATTAAGATTAATAACTACGCCTAGCTTTTAGGTTTAATATCCTTATTTAGTTTAGAACAACTTGACATTCATGGGCGTGGATATGTTTCATTTTCTTACAAGAACATAAAGAAAAAATAAAGATAAAAATCGATCACTCTGATTAAAATTTTGCATTCTATGTTGCATTCTAATGTTGATGCTGTTAATGCATTCGTCTGATAAATGCAGGAGGACGTTGTAACGAGCACATAGAGTCATGTTGTTGTCAGGGTGAGTGGACTTCAATGCTAAAGCCAGTGAATAGGGAATGCTTCACCCAAAACTGGTATGTGTATAAATATGAAATGCGGATTTTACTAACAGATGGCATAACCATTACATATGGTTTGTGTCGGGGATAACTAATATGGCATTTTGGAGGGTAAACATCTGTCAACAAATTCCAGTATGTCACAGGTTTTGATTGTACAAACAACATAGTTTTTTTTTGGTTTTGCGGGGAAGTCTAATAACCTTCATTCATTTGAAGAAAACGGCAGCAGAAACTTATCGATTGTTAGTGGAAGCATACGGTGAGCATGCCCCAAGCCAAGACATTTGTGCAGCACGGACTTTCGGAACAGCACTTCGATTCTTACGAAGAAGTTAAAAATTGGCTTGATGAGTGGTTAGCCTCAATAAATGAGAAGTGGTACTGGGACGGAATCCATCAATTAACAGAAAGATGGGAAAAAGTCGTAGCTAACGATGGCCAATATTTTGATTATTGAATTCATTCGTTCTGTTATTCAAATAAATGCATATTTCAAGCAGAAAAAATTCGCATTTCATATTTATACACCTATTAATACTGGAGATAGTAACAAAAGTAGGATTAGTCGTTGTGAGTACTAATGAAACCCCCACTTTCCGCCGCTTTAGATGGGTGGGTGGCTTCCTGGCCGTCAAATTCGCCTCAGAGTCCCTTTTGTCAAAGACATACAATTGCAGGATTCTAGTGGACAATTCAGCCAGTGAGCATCAGTACATAGTATTCGAGATTCGCGACAATACTCCGTCGCTCCTACTCAGCGCTACGCATTCGTATAAAATACTGGGATGTTTGACCTGGAGAATTTTCCTCGACAGTTTGGCTCGGGGACCAGAGGACTGGCCGATGAAGACTTGCTGGACTCTACAATTAGTACCATCGTATCTGCTTCGTCATCGACTTAGACACGGCAAGTCTCAGTAGTACTCGTGGTCGAGTGAAATCGCGAACAACGAAGTGAGTGTCACAAATTCTGGCGAGGAGCTCAGGATATTGATTTACTAGGAAATGTCTTCGCGGACTCATCGACGAAAGTAAGCCCCGTTGCTTGCAGAATCTCGTTGAAGACGAGAAGTTCGAAAGTTCGTTGCAAAACAGATGCCGTACGTACACGAAGCGAACAAGATAGAGAAATGGCGCTAGCTCTCTTTCCAACCCTTCCTGTCAAGAATGTCTTCACAAGGAAAAAAACTGGAACTAGAACTGGAACTGGAACAGTTGCGAAGGTGGTTACTACAATCTAACAGGCAAGTAGACCTTATACCGATGCTGGACATCAGCAATGCGGGTAATTCCGATAGATGGACGGACGTTCTGGTTGCCCTGAATAACTCATTCCAAGTGCAAGAATATCTGGTCCAGATAGTTTGAAATTACCTGAAGGATCACTCGCAGTCTGATCTACGATTGACACTAGGTCAAAGGCAGATGCACGTCAAATTCGGTGTGCCCTACAGCTCCATCTTTTGTCCAAAATTTTGCACTGCACTTGCCCAATGCTGATCGGCTATGCTTATGATGTAACACTGGTCGGTGGGCACACAGTCAATTAAACACAATTAAGGTTAACAGTGCTGATGCGTCGGAAAGAGAGCTGGAGAAACCTGAAGTGGTCATCATAACAAAAAAGATTATCCCTAGAGAAGGAACGATCATTGACCAGTGTTGGAGGAGCAAGTCCAACAATGCACGGAAAATGGTTAGCGCAGATGCAGAGGCAAGGAGCACTGTAGATTGCATTAGCATACAGGACAATTATGTAGTCAGCGATGTTGCCAATCACTGGGGTGATACTCATAGCTCTCCTTAGGAGGGAACATAAAAGACTCTACCCCAGAACACACAAAGGTAATATAGAGTCTGTCAATGAGAAAAGACGCATTATCGACAAGTGGGAACAATGTTGGATACGTGAGCCAAAAGGAAGATGTACCGCGCGGATACATTAGCAAAAAGAGTTAAGTATTCTCCTTTACCATATTGAGTTTTTTATTTATAAACCTACAGACCAGGCGATAGAAAATATTCTCCAGTTTTCTGTATTTTGTTCTTACGCTATTGGCGTCAAAATATTTATCTGTTGCTTTTTTCAGTAACATTAATCTAAGTCCCTAAAAGATAATACAAATGTTTTTTGTTAATTTTATTTAAATAATAAATCATCGGATA